>JAQPPZ010017216.1:3900000-6752500 GCA_028583015.1 Wollemia nobilis
TATATATATATACATGGATTTTAATTTTGTGTTATGCTTTTGTGTGAATGCATGTGTATATGGATGATTAATGCAAGTGATAGAATGTGTATGAATGCAAATGTTCTAATGATCATTCATAGTTTAGATTTTTCTTGGCCATGTTTTAGCATTGTTGTTTAATCAGGGGCACCAAACTGGTGGCATGTGAAATGGAAGACTCATGTAATGTTATGGATGAGAAGTTGATATGGAAGAAGATATGGATGTTGATATGGAAAACTGATTATTTTGTAGAGACTCAGACATACTAGTGGTATCAAACAAACTCACTAAATACTGCCTAATTTCTCTAAGACCAAATGTGTGTGCAGTGAATTCATTTACCGAATCATGAGCATGGTAATGACTCGAGGCAATCAAGAACCAATGTGTGTGCAAGTGAGTTCATTAACTCATCTTGAGTAAATTGGGTGAAACCTATTATGGATGAGACCAAGAAGCTAGCTTGTCCTTATGTGCGGTCAGAGGTCTCTTTAAAAGAGACGTGTCACCATGCATGAGCGTACTCCACTGCCATTCAAGCATCTATAGCTTCGGTGGAGACTAGCTCCATAGTCCAAGAATTTGATCTTTAGGCTTTGGGGATGACTACCTAACCATCTAACTAGAAATGTAGTACTATCCTTACAACTTGAGGATCTATGGTGTGTGATGAAATATTTAGAGCTTTGGGGAATCAATTCCCCACCCAAGGGGGGAGGGGAATTGTACCCTACCCCTACTCTATATTTTATTTTTGGAATTGTGATAGTGGTGAAAACCACTATTTTTGTGGACTATGTTGCATGATGGGACAAGCAAGGAATACCCTTTTCACTTCGAGGTTCAAACCAAGTATGGTGTTATCCCTCTTTGACACAAGATGTTTTTAAGATGTGTAATTGTGTTTGGTTCAAGAATGTTTTGGAGTCAATTCCCAGAACTCAAGATTTTCTTAGTGGAAATATGTGTCTTGGTCCTAAAGAAAACTCGACATGTATTTGGAGGTTGGCTTAAAACACTAGGAGTGGTTGAGTGACCGAAAACACCTAGGAATTATGGACATGTGACTTTGCTAATGATAATTTGGCTTTATGGAATGATGCAATGAAATGGATGATGTTTGAAGGTGCCCCTGATTAAGGCAACATGACTTTATTGGACCAATTAATATCTAAACTGAATAAATGATCCCTAATATGAAATGTGAAATGTGTGAAAATGATGGTGTGAATGCAATGAATGAAATGTGATTTGTGAAATGGAATGTATGAAATGCAATTTTATGACATGAAATGCAATTTGTTTTTATGTAATAGCCATGTATATATACATATATAAATCACATTATGCATAGAATGCTCTCAAGTGTATAACATTAAGTGGTTTAGGTTCTTCAACTCCCTCTAGACTGGCAAGTCTATAAGTTCCTTTACCCACTTTTTGAGTAACAATGTATGGACCTAACCAATTAGCCATGAATTTATCATGAAGGTGCGGTAATGCATTGGTGTTTTGTTGATTCTCTTTAAGGATAAGATCTCCTACTTGGAATTCATGTAGATGAACTTTGGCATTATAAGCATACTTTAGGTGGTCTTGATATACTCGTAAATGCTCTAAAGCATTGACTCACCTTTCATCAAGAAGTGTGAGTTGGTCAAGACGTGCTTGTCTAGCAGTATCATCATCTATGAATTCCTGTAATGAAATTTGCAATGAGGGGATCTCAAGCTCAAGAGGCATGATTGCTTTGGCTCCATAGACCAATGAAAATGGTGTTGCCCTAGTAGGCGTGTGGATGCTTGTTCGATAAGCCCATAATGCCAAGGGAATTTGTGTATGCCAATCTCTATGATTTTCTTTAACAAGTTTCTTGAGAATAGCAATTAAGGTCTTATTGGTAGCCTCAGCTTGTCCATTTGCTTGTGGGTAATAAGGAGTCGAGAAACTATGTTGGATATTATATTTCTCGCAAAGTGCTCGAACATCCTTGTTCTTGAAAGACTTACCATTATCAGAGATGATTTTTGAGGGGATACCAAAATGACAAATAATATGATGAAGTATAAACTCCACAATTCTAGGTCCTATCATACTAGTTAGAGGAATTGCCTCGACCCACTTTGTGAAGTATTCTATGGTTGTGATGATGAATGTATGTTGTCCCGAGGAAGAAGGTGATATTTTTCCAATTAAATCTAGACCCCATTGTGAAAAGGGCCAAAGGCTTTGAATAGGTTGTAATGCTTGTGATGGTACATGAGTTAAATTAGCATGTTCTTGACATTGCTTACAATGTTTGACATATGTGCAACAATCTCATTCCATTATGGGCCAATAATAACCCATGCATAGAATACACTTTGCAATGGCCATTCCACTAAAATGACCACCACAAGTACCATCATGAGCTTCAGCTATGGCTCTTTGTGCCTCAGCAGACTCGAGACAATGAAGGAGGATTCCATCATAACCACATCTATACAACATGTCCCCCAAGAGAGTAAAATGAGCTACCTTTTGCTTGAAAGTGTATTTAGCAGTCCATGACATATCTGATGGGAGTGTTCCAAACTTGAGAAAGGCTATTATTTGGTTTGACCAAGGCTCACATGGCTCCAAATGGATAAAGCAAACATCCTTTTCATCCTTAGATTCAACATGGACAATTGCAGATTTAGAGATCATTGTAATTATGAGGGGTTGTACCTCTCCTAAGGTATCCTTTGGAATCAATGATCCAAGAGAGGCCATCGCATCTACAAATCTATTAGTCAAATATGGCAAACTATCAATTTCATACCAATCAAACTTAGAGAGCAATTTCATTGCTACTTCATGGTAAAGCTTAATGGTAGGCTCTTTGCATTGGTATTCTCTAGTTACCTATTTGACAACAAGTTGAGAATCACCAAATATCCTAATACGCTTAATGCCCATAGCTATAGTTGCTTGAAGACCTAATATTAAGGCTTCATACTCTGCATTGTTGTTTGTGCATTGGAAGTCTAGTTTGAATGATAAGGGGATGGGCACCCCTTGGGGTGTATGAAACATGACTCCAGCACCTTGACCTTTTTGCACTTAGAACCATCAAAGAATAGTGTGATATCGATATCTTCCTCTAGAATGACATCTTCTTCTTGTTCAGTGATAGTGAATACCAAATCATCTAGGAGCTCAATAATCAAAGGATGATCACTAGGTAGTGGAGCTTCCACAAGCTGATCGACTATAACCTGACCTTTAATGGATTTTTGGCTAATAAACTCAAGATCAAATTTAGTGAGAAGCATTATCCATTTAGCGGTGTGAGTGTTATTGTAAGTGTGAGACATCATATAACGTAGAGGATTTTCTCTAGCTATGACATATGTGGTGTGACTAAGCATATAATGTCTGAGTTTCTTAGTGGCAAAGACCACTACTAAGCACAATTTTTCCATGTAAGCATATCTAGTTTCATAGCTTACCAATGTTCGACTAATGTAATAGATAACTTGCTCTCGATTGTTTTCATTCTTTTGTGCAAGCATTGTCCCTAATGCAAAGTCCATTGCTGAAACATACAGATGAAAGGGGACCCCTAGACGAGGAGGAGCTAAGACTAGTGGAGAAGCCAGGTATTGCTTAATATCATCAAAGGCTTTTTGACATTCATCTATCCATGAAAATGGCACCCCCTTTTGTAGCAGGTGATTGAATGACCTGCATTTGTCAGAAAGTTGTGCAATGAAATGATGGATTGATTGAATCTTTCCTTGTAAACTATGCAATTCCTTCAAATTTGTTGGGGGAGGCATCTCCATGATGGCCTTGAATTTGTTTGGGTCCACCTCAATGCCTCTTTTGGAGACAATGAACCCTAGTAGTTTTCCAGAGGTAACACCAAAGACACATTTCTTGGGGTTCAACCTTACATTATGCTCTAGAAGTCGATCAAAGACTTTTTCCAATACACCAATGTGCTCTTGTCGAGTTTTGGATTTTTCCAAGAGATCATCCACATAATATTCGATGATATTATGCATGTAATCATGGAAGATGTATGTCATGGCACGTTGATAAGTGGCACCTACATTTTTGAGGCCAAAGGGCATCACCTTGTAACAAAAAGTCCCCCAAGGTGTAGTGAATGTTGTTTTGTGTTGGTCATCAAGATTTATTCGAATTTGGTTGTATCCTAAAAAACCATCCATGAGAGAAAGCATTTCATGGCCAGTGTAGGTGTCGACAAGAGTATCAATGTTTGGAAGAGGAAAATCATCCTTAGGACATGCTTTGTTAAGATCTCAAAAATCAGTGCAAACGTGTATCACCCCATTAGGCTTACGAATGGGTACCATGTTTGAGAGCCACTCAGGATAATCAATGGGTACAATGAAATCCACATCTAATAGCTTTTGAAGCTCTTCTTTGACCAAGAGGGCAATGGTAGGATGCATCCTTCTAAGTTTTTGTTTGACTGGCTTAGCATCAGAGTGTAAGGTGAGATTGTGGACAACCAAGTTAGGGTCAAGACCAGGCATGTCTTTGTAAGACCATGAAAAATGCCCTTCTTCTTCTTGAGGAGAGCAATTAATTGCTCTTGTTCATCAATGGATAAACTTTTACCAAGTTTGACAATTTGGGGATTGTCTACATCTAAACTAAGGTTCACATCGATAGTATCTTCAGTAGACATGTGAGAACCTTCCTCAAGTTGATGGGGAGTTGGGATTAGATGAATGTCATCTATGATGTCATCAAACTCTTCTGACTTATCCTCATCTATGTCTACCTAGAAAACCTCAGGATCTAAAGGTGAAGGTGAAGGTGAAGGTGGAGGTGATGGAGGAATGTAGTTGGCTGAAGCCCTTAACAATTCCTCAGATAGGACAAACTCAGAAAAGGATGGTGGTGAGGAAATCTGATCCATATCAATAAGACTCATGTCAATAGGAATTGGCTTTGCCAAATCATATGGATTACGGAGTGGGGTGAATAAGTCAACAGGATTCATGTTGAATTAAAGGGAAAATGGATGGGTGGCAAAGGTGAATGGAATGGATCCTATTTGGTAAAACCAATGCTAGAACTCTGTTAAACCTGAACAACAACAAGCAACACAAATAAATGCAATGTACATGCAAAATTTTTTTTTTTTTTTTTATGTACATATATTACAAACAAATTGGTCTGATATGGATTAATGAGATGGAGGTGGTGGTTCACCAGTTGGGTCAACTCGCTCTTGTGGAAGAAGCAAGTGAAATATGGGTTGATGGATGGGGAACATTCTGAGGTAAAACTCATCCTATTCAATGTGTGGAATGATGGGGTTTGATTCCTCTTTAGATTCATTAGAAGCTATCGACATAAGGTCAAATTCTTCATAGATCTCATCTTCAAAGTCATCTATGTGATGGATATCTTCTCCTAAATTCAAATTTAAGCTTTGAAAAGCTTGTTCAAGAGAAGAGGTGGATGAAAGTGGATGATAACCTAAACCTGAATGGTCATGCATTTCTCGATATGAAACATCGATAATCTCATGCATTCCCTATTCATGTCATCCTAGGCCATGTCCTTGCCAATTAACAATGTGAAAATATCAAGATGGAAAACCCAACATATGTTGTATATTGGTCGATGTTGGTGATTTGGGTTCATCTGGGGTAACTAGATTGGATGATGAATCAAGTCCCCCATACACAAAATTAATGCTATTAGGCACTAAACCCATATTATATACCGCTCCTATAGATAAGGGTGGGTCACATGGGTGACCATAATCCTTAGCAGTTTGAATGTTGAGTGGTGTAACTATGATGTCTTGGACCACATATTCACCAATACCAAGATTAGTGAGGTGGACCTCGACTTGGGATGATGTGGATGGATTGGATGTAGATGGAACTGACTCATGGTTGGTTGATGGTATCTCACAATCCATCATTTTGACTTGTGAGACATTGGTTGATGTGGATGAAGATGGATTTGGTTGGGTGGATTGTTGAATTGGCAATGATGTGGAAAGAGTGGTGGAGGATGTTGATGATGTGGCTAATGTAGATTGAGTTTGACCACATGTGCATGTAGTCAATGGTGATGAAGATGGGGGTATGGAAGTGGATGCTTGATGAGAATTGGTGATTGGAAGCTCCTCAAGAATAGGGGCTTTAGATGATGATATGGATGGGGTGGTTGATGAAGTGGTTGATGATGTGAGGAATAGATGAGTGGAAGGAAGCATGGACTCATAGGGGTTTGAGATAAAATTGCAATACTTAAATGGTTCAACATCCATTGGTATGCAATGTACTTGTCCCTCATGTACGTATTTCAAGCATTGATGTAATATGGAGGGGACACATCTCATTTCCCTCATCCAAGGTCATCCAAGGAGTACATTATATGCCATGGACCCTTCCAAGATGTGGAACATAGTATGCAATATTTTGACCCCCACTTTGATGGGCAAAACAATAGTGCCAACTATGGAGCAGAGAGCATCATTAAATGCTTTCAAGGTAAAAGAGGATTTGGTGATGTGGTCTGGTGGAAGCTTGAGATGTTGAAGGGTAGATGTGGTGATGATGTTTATGGAGGAGCTGGTATCAATTAAAACTCTTTTGAAAGGCTTCCTATCAATTTGAGCCATGATATGTAATGGAGGGTCCACTGATTCTGATGATATTGGTTTGATCTCAAAATCATAGAAAGTGATGGAAGGCTCCATACATGTTTGAATATTCCCCACAAAATTGTTAAATGCATTAGCATCTTGAGATTGAAGTTCAATGGATTTTAGAATATCCATTAATGCTTCACGATGTGGAGGAGATTGTTGGATTAGCTCATATATAGATAGTTTGGTTGAAGCCATTTTTAAGCTTGTGGTTAACCGGCTACTCAATGAGATGATTGGCCTAGATGGATGATTGGAAGGATGAATGGGTTGAGATGGATGGGCTAGAATATGGATTGGTTAAGAGGGATTGGTAGAAAATTGGATGGGAGATGATGATGTGGTAGGTTGAGACACACTTTCCTATGGAGGTATGGGTGGTTGAATAGACTACTGCTGAACATTTTGTTGATTGGAGCATTGTTGTTGACCTCGGGTTACTACATGAATAGCACCCACAAAACCTTGGTACTGTTGAATATGATTAACCTGATTAGGAGGAGTCTTGGTATTTGACCCTCCTATTGTTGGTTGTGCTTCCTCATGATGAGGAAGTGGTGTTTGATAAATCCCAAGATTTTGATTTTGTTGAGCTAGAGGACTGTCAAGCTTGATAGCTCCTAACTCAATAAGGTCTTGTACTCTATCTTTGAATTGATGGTAGTTATTGATATCATGCCCATTCTATCTATGATAAGGACAAAATAAATGCTCCCTGTAGTGTTTACCATATTTAGTGAGATCATCAGGTTTGACCTCAGGCAAGGGAAGTTGATTTGTGTCATATAACCTATGGAAAATGGAGGTATAAGATTCAGCCAATGGGGTATATTGATGGGGTTGTCGAATAGATTATCGATGTGGTTAATTTTCCATAACTAGCACTATGTTTTGACTTGATTGAGTAGTTGAGGGAACCACATGATATTCAATTTATCATAGTTGTTATTGCATGGGTTGTTGTTGAGCCATTACTAGATAGCTCATAACCACTTGATTTACTTGATTGGATGAATTGGTCAGATTGGCCTGATTGGATTTTGATTGGCCAGAATAACTTCCTTTATATTGGCCCTTATTTTGCCATTATTTCTTCTTAGGCTTAAGCACTCCTTGGATTTTTATCTCCTCAATTGTGCTAGCCTAGGCAAGAGCTTCATCAAATGATCTATATTGTTGTAATTGCAATAACCAAGAGATGGGTTTTAAGCAACTCTTAGTGAACAATCAGGTCAGCTCCTCCATTGGTAGGGAAAATGGCAATTTGGTGATAATGACCCTCCAATGGTTACCAAAGTCATAGACAGACTCATCATCATATTGTTTTAAATCATATATATCAGATAATGAGACTTTATTTCTTATATTGAGGGAGAATATTTCAAGAAATTGGTCAACCAATTGCTCAAAAGTATAAATACTATGGTTGGGAAAATGGTTATACCATTCTACAACATCTCCCCTAATGTTTGAGGGAAGGTTCTAAGCATTAGAGCATCATTGCTTTGAATTCTAAAGCAAGAATGAACAAATGAGCTCACATGCTCTTTAGGGTTCTCCATCCCTTTAAATTTATCAAACTTTGGTATTGTGAAATCTATCAGATATGGTGGTGATGGTACCAAAGGATGAATTGGTTGATTGATCAATTGATGTAGGGTAGGCTTCTGGTTTATCATGCCAGGAGTATGTTGCATCAAACTATCAATCTATTGTTGCATAGCCTAGATTCGAGGGTCCTCCCTAAGAATGTGGAAACCCTAAATCACTTGATGATTTTGTGATGGCGAGGTGGAAATATGTTGAGGTGTAATGAGGTGATGATGACTTGGTAGAGTGGATTGATGTTGATGATAATGGGGTTGATGAAGGAATGATTGTGAATGAAGATATGGAGATGATGTATGAGGGCTTTGGATAGGTTGGCCGATGGGAATAGAATGGGTATGGGTTGGTGATGGTGTTGGAATGGAAACCATAGAATATTGTGGTACCCAAGATGGACTTTGGCTAACAAATATGGGCTGAGTGGAAATAGGTTGAGGCTTAGGGTTGATCACCTAAACTTGTTGTTGAGCATTTTATCGCTTCTTAAGCAATTTGTTGAGATGTTCCCAAGTTTCATGTATTTCCATATCAGTGGTTGATGGAGTGGATGTGGATGGGATTGATGAGGTAGGTGGGGGTAAGTTGCAATGGGAATTGCAACTTGATGGGAGACACTAGATGGCATGGACATGGGCACTTGTGAAGCAGCATTAACATGTGCTTCATACAAGGGGTTACCATAGACTGAGGTGTATGAGGATGGGATGGATGTGCTTTGGGCACATGATGATTGTGGTATGGAAAAATGTTGGGAAGGTGCAGTAGATACCTCAAAAAGAGGGTTATTGTACACCTGGGTAAGGCTTGAAGGCTGGGAGGAGATAAGTTCCTACTAGAAAATAGAATCATGCCTAGGTGAGTTAGGGACTGACTCTAAGACATAGTTAGTAGATCTCTAAAGAGCTTCTACTTGTGCCATATCTATATGGGTGATGTGGTGATCAAAGGTAGGTGAAGATGACTCAATTTGTGGAATAGCCATGTGAAATGATGTGGATGACACAGTGTGTGATGGACCCATAGAAAAATCTGAATGACTTACCTATATCACACTAGGGGGATTGATCATGGAAGTGGTAGTGGAAGGTGATGATGAACACTCCATTGCTGAAGTGGTTTGATTGGTGGATATTTGATTCATTATTTTAGCTTGATTTCTTGTTAATACCATAAACTAATGAACCAAATATAAAATATGCTGGAAAATAAAATGCGGAATGAAAAACTCATAAAATCAAATAGGCAATCCAATCCTATGTTTATACAACAAATGTGTCTTACCTTTGTTCTTTTTTTATCTCGTTTTAATGTTTTTTTTTTGTTTTGTGTGTTTTGATGAACTAATATGAATTAAAATGGGTAAAAACTATGGCTTGGATGGGCAATGAGATTCTTACTGGTGATGAAGTCCAACAAGTTTGCTCAGGGGTGTCCTAAAGTGTCTAAGGGTAGAGATTGGTGGATGGAGATGAAACCCACCATCACCAGATCTCAAGCAATGGTTGGTGATGAAATCCAACACATTACTATTTAAAGTGATGCGTGTTGTGTGTGATTCCTTTTAATATTTCTAATTTTTTATGGTGTACACACAATGTCAAGAATAACTAATTTCATGAGTCTAAATTAGAAGCCAACACCAGAAATATTAATTTCCCCAAAAGAAGTAGAGTACACCGCTTAAGACCGCTCTCTAAATAGAGGAGGGTTCATCTACTCTTCTACATTGAATCACCAAATGTGGGGGTACTTTCAATATACTAATGTTGTTCCTACTTAGACCAACAAAAGGAGAAATTCCTAACCCTAAAAATGCAGACTATTTCATGCAATTAACAATTCATATGAAAATAGAATGCAAGGTTTTAAGTGCAACACACCAAAAAACAATGAAATTTTAATTGGAAATATGAAATGTGTGAATGAATATGGATGCAAAAACTATTCTAATGCCTAAAATGCAGATTAAACATGCTTGTTTTAACATATATTTAATGATGTTCTTTTTAACACAAAATCTGTAAAAACATAAAAATACGTAAAATAGAGGGGTTAGGATTTTTAGGTAGACTTACAGATAAGCCTATATATTTTTCTCCTCTCTATGAAATACCTTTGGGTACCTGTGAAATGCACCTAGGCATTTCTTGAATGTCCCATGAGCATCGTAGGGCATCCATGCACCTTCTGTTCAACTCCTACAATTTTTTAGAAACCCTGATTCTACGAAATTCACGTGATCTATTTTTCTAAAAACCTACAACACAAAAATAGAAAACCACAAGTTAGTAACAAGATAATTTAAAATTTAGAACCCTTTGTGGGTCCCACCATGATCGCCATTTGTGAATGCAAATTGAACAACACCAAAATATGAACTATAGAATTAAATAAGCAATGTAATACATAAAATTGCACAATGAAATAAAATTTTATTATGTTGCTCATGGATCTTCAATGTTACAATAAAATGTGCCCCAAATATGGGGTTACAAAGCTTATTATGCTTGATACAATGATTACAATACACTAGGGTTCTTCGAAACCCTAGTAAACAAATAGTGGTGGTGTCTTCACATTCGATCTGATCCCAATAGAGGTGAGTGGGCTTTTTGATATCCTATGTAGGACCACTCGAGCTTCAATAACTACCAATGAATATGATTCCTAGATCTGCACATAAAAAAAACAAGAGTTAGCAATACCTATGAGGGCTCCACTACATGAGACCCTCAAAAATAAAATTACTAAAAACCCTAGTTGCAAAAATAATGTTGTAAATAGATCTAAGAATACTAAAATTAATGCAATAAATAGTTTACCTTATCTCACACTAACTTTTATCTTTTGATCTTCATCATTGTTGTAGAAAATAGTGTATAGATGCCCTAGAGACACCCGAGGGGTAGTAGGGCTACAAAACTAGGGTTATGAATGCCCACAGGTGCTTGGTGATGGTAGGAGGTACCCAGAGGTGCTCGATGATGGTAGAAAGCACCCAGAGGTGCTTGAGGATGATAGGAAGCACCTAGAGGTGCTCAAGAAACTTGAAGGGATCTGAGGACTAAAATAGAAGCTGTAAAAGCAGATCTAGTTCATGAGAGGTGGATAGCGATGGATGCAGAGGTGACAACGATGGATGGAAATGATGGCAAGGAGACTTAGAGCTTATGGATACTTAGGGACTCCAAAACTGATGGTTGAGTCATCAAAATGACTCCTCTTTATAATCTCTCCTAGGGCATGTTAGGGTTTCAATGACACAATTTGTGTGGTCAAGATTAAAACATGATGGAGGGTGGAGATTAAATCTAGGCATGTGGCATGGATTAAGGTGGATGAATGGCTAGGATTAATTCATATAAATATATATATATTAAATATATAAATATAATATATAAAATATTATTATTTAAATATATATTAAATAAATATATATAAATATATATAAATAATGGGTAAATGTGGTGGGAAACTATGGATGGATGACAAGTGGCTAGATTTTGGTGTCTATAGGACCCAACAATATTAGTGATTAATGTTGGAAAGAAACCATAATTAGTTCATATGTATATACTAGAGAACAAGTTAATGCAAGTCATTATGGATGGAGGATCTAGTGTTAACATACTACCAGAAAAAACTTGGAAGGAGATTGAGGCTCCATTCTTATGGGCACCTAGTTTTAAGTTGTATGGTGTTGACCAGTATGGTATTGAAACAAAGGGAGTGTTGATAGCTCAGAAGGTAATAATAGCTGACCAAGAATTCATCTTGGATTTTCATTGTAATTACAATGTAGAAGCCAGAATATGATGCACTTCTAGGAAGGGGTTGGCTATAGATTGGCCAAAGTTAATCACAAGTGGGAAAAGGATCAAATTACATTCAATAAAGGACAACACAAATATATGATTAACCTAAAAAATCAAACAATTAGTGAAGATGTTTCCATAACAAATAAATTAGGGATTTCCTCAAGGGAGGAAGACCAATATGAGCCCAATGAAGAGGGAATGTTGTACCTTGAGGAATGTAGTGAGGATGAAGCTCAATCAGATAGTGAACTTCTCCATTTGAAGATGGAGGAGTATAAGGTGTTTCATCCCAAATGCCTCTGTATCAATACAAAGGAGACTACAAAAATACAAGATGAGAAGAAGGTCAATAAGAAACCAAAGGAAGAGGAACAAGAGAAATGGACATTTTCCAAAAGCTTTATGGAGTATACAGTTGGTGATGCATAGATAGATGCAAAACCAACACATCCAAAGAATGTGGAAAAGGCCAAAATAGAGCCAAAAAGTATCAAATATGAAGGACCTCAAATTATGAAAGTAAATTTGAGGATCGATAATGAACCAATATTGATCCATTATGGAGATAACTGGGACCTTGTGTTGAAAGCAACAACTTTCAAAATATTCTTGGAATATAAGGATGTTTTAGCATGGACATATAAGGATTTGAAAGGGATACCACCGGAGTTATGTGTGCATAAGATTTCATTAATTTTGAGAGCACAACCAATTAGAAGGAGACCTTATAGAATGAACCCAAAGTATGTAACTTTGGTAAATGTAGAAATAGAAAATATGTTGGATGCCGACATTATTTTTAAAGTTACCACAAGTGAATGGGTTTCACCTATTATGGTCACCTTGAAGAAGGAAGTGGACAAGATTCGTATATGTATGGAATTTCATAGTCTAAATCATAGTAATGACCAAGGATCCCTTTACCATTCTATTTACAGATTCTATCTTGGAGGAAGTTGTAGGACATGAAATTTACTCATTTTTGGATGGGTTTTCTAGCTACAATCAAATTAGCATAGTAGAAGAAGATAATTTGAAGACCATGTTTGTCATGGAAAATGGTATTTATGCTTATAATAGAATACCATTTGGGCTATGCAATGTGCCTACCACATTTTAGAGAATTATTTTGTACATATTTTATCAATTGGCAACAGGAAAATTCAAAGTATTCCTAGATGATTGGTCTATATATGGTAAAATTAAGGATCATTTACCAAGCTCTAAGTGAATGTATGAGTCATTGTAGAAATGTAAAAATATCCTTGAATCTAGGGAAATATTTCTTGATGGTACCATATGGCAATTTGTTGGGACACGTAGTGTGTAGCGAAGGGTTGAAGATAGATCCTGATAAGATTCATGTCATTCTGAATATGGAAGAGCCATATGATGTGAGATCATTAAAAATCCTCTTGGGTTCCATAAGGTATTACTAAAGGTTTATTAGGAATTATGCACATGTGTCCTACCCATTGGATTTGTTGACGAAGAAGAATGCTCCCTTTAGTTGGATAGAGGAGAATCAAGGAGATTTTGAGGAGTTGAAAGCAAAGCTCGTATGTAGTCCCATTTTGGTATTTCTAGATTGGGATAAGGAGTTCCATGTCCATATTGATGTGTCCAATTTTACAATAGGTTGTGCGTTGGCCTAGGAGGGACAATTCAAGTTGGATCAACCTATTTATTTTGCAAGTCATCTACTATCAAGGGCAGAAAGGAACTATAGTACAATAGAATGAGAGGCTTTGGGAATGGTATATGTGGTACAAAAGTTTAGGCATTACCTATTGGTAAACCCATTTACCTTTTATGTGGATCATCAAGCTCTATTGTACCTAATTAACAAACTAGTAATACAAGGGCGAGTCAGCAGGTGGCTCATCACCTTGCAAGAATTTATGTTTTGGGTAGTGGTTAGACCTGGTAAAAAGCATGTGATAGTAGATCATTTGTCAAGAATTCACTCAAGAGAACCTACAAGAATGGGAGTGTTGGATGAGTTTCCCGATGCTCAATTATTTACAATCAATGTTGTACCATTGTGGTACAAGTTAATTGGAAAGTATCTATCCATAATGGAATTACCTCTAGAGTTGACAACAACAGAGAAAAAGAAAGTAATGGTGAAGTTAACACATTTTTAGTTGATAGCTAGAATATTGTACAAAATAGGTGTAGATGGCATTTTGTGAAGATGTGTAATGGATGACGAAGTTAAAACAACATTACAAGAAGCCCATGAATGTTTGGTAGGACATATGGGTCTAGATGCTACTACAAGAAAAATACATTTGACAGATTGTGTTGGCCTACACTATACCATGATATAAAGGAATATGTGCAAGTATGCAAAAACTATAAAAGAGTAGGAAACCATTGCATCGTGACTTTATACCCTTAAATCCATCATAATATTAAGAATTGTTTTAAATATGGGGTTTGGATTTTATCAAAATACTTAAAACAACCCATAGGCAAAAATATCAATATATCATAGTAGAAATAGAATACCTAACAAAATGGATAGAAGCAAGGGCATTGCCATATTATATAACAAAGAGTACAAATCATTTCTTGTATGAACAAGTAATCACAAGATTCAAAATTATGCTACAAATAACAAGTGATAGGGGTGGTCACTTTTTTAATAAGGTTATTAAGATGCTGACAACTAATTTTTAGATTTTACATTCATTGTCAAGTTTGTATTACCCTAGAGCAAAGGGGTAATTGAAGGCAACTAACAAAATATAGTCTCTACACTATACAAAATTTGTCGAATAGAAAGAGTAGATTGGGAGGAGAGGTTGTTATCTATTCTATGGGTATATAGGACAACCTTAAAATCTACAACAAACCATACACCATTTTAGCTAATGTACGATTATAAGGTAGTAGTTGCAATGAAGTTATTGGTACCTAGTCAATGGGTAGATGTGGAGCATAGTTTAGGTGACCAAGAAAATTTAGAGGAAATATTAGAAACATTAATCAAGATAGATGGAAGATGAGTCATGACACAATGGACAATTGAAGTAGCCTAGAAGCAAAGAAAATTATGGTATGATAATCATCTTCGAAAGATAGAACTTAATCAAGGTGATTTAGTTTTAAAGTATAATGGTAAGTAGGAAATAAAGATAGGGAAGTTGAAAATATTATGGATTAGTCGCTTTAGAGTGGTAGAGATGATGAACAATGTTGTAGTTAAATTGTAGAAGCTGGATGAAATTATGGTACCCAAAATAGTAATGGTTCAAAATTGAAATCATATAAAGCACAATGTTTGTTCATTGCTTTAAATAAACTAATATAGATATAATTATAAGAAGTAGAGTCTCATAAACCTAGAATAATTAGAATCCTCCATAAGGGAAATATGATATTGAGATTGCACATCTATTTGTAGAAAGGAAGGAAACACAACCGATTGTAGAACAATGAGAATTGGCACCTTGCCCTAGTGATAGAATAAGAATGCAAGTACACATGAGGTTCATAGATAATACAAAAAAATTTAAGAAGAAGAGGAAGAATGGATCCCTTTGAATGAAACAAGGAATCAAGAGATAGTACTAAATGCAATGAACTTTGAGATACATGAAGAAACCTCCTAACCATTGGAAGTATTTGTGTATCCTTAGTTGGAGCAATGAGATTTTCCTCAAAAAGTAGAAGGATGATGAAGGATATGACTAATAGTTCAATATTTAGATAGAAAAAATACTTTTGATGTGGAAGTACCACATTCAAATGGAGGTACTACAAATGAATAATTAGTGGGAATTACGCCATCAGCCCAAATAGGTATGATACAATAATGGATGCACCATCAAGCACAATAATTGCAAGAGGAGTATGAGATATTGCAAGTGCATAACATAAGACTTCAAGGATAAATCATTCAATAATTGGATGATACGATGCAATGACTTGATGAGCAACAAGTCACAAGGCAAAGGGAGCTCAAATTGCAAAATTATAAAAATGAAGAGGTACCCCAAGAACAAGGGATACAATAGGAAGGTTCGAGACAAATTTCTAGTGATGATGAAAGATCACAAGTAGAACCAAGGGGCCCGATGCAAGACCCATCGATAATAGATGAGGTGGTAGAGATATTATGGTGAGATATTGAAGAGAACTTCACATCACCTGAAAAACAAAGGAATAGGCAAGAATATTGTAGTGATGAAGGAATTTCCTTATTGATAAGAAATAGTAGTCAAAATAGTAGTAGAAATGATTTTTTCTCAAGAATACAAGAACCTCATATTCATCTTGAACCATACGCCTATGTCACAATATATCGACAACTAAGGAGGCAAAGAAGGGAAGTGAGGAGACTCCAAAGAATAATGGATATACCACTAGAATGGTCTTCATGATGAGATGATAGTCATAATGACTCAAGTACATATTTTGACTTTTTAGATCAGTATAGGGAAGTCTTGCAAGTTTCTCCCTACAACATCATTTTGAAGAAAGAAGATGGATAAGGTGACTAGTGCATGTGGATCATAGACTAAGGGTACCCAAAAAATTATCACTAGGAGATCAATGTAATGAGGAATATTTTGACAATATAGAATTTGTGAAAATGTCTCCTAGCACTTGGGAAATATGGGAGACAATTTTCTAGCAAGATCATCAATAAGGAATTCCAAGTACTACAAGATGATAAATAGGTCATAGAGGAGGGTTTTGATAAGTGGATGAAGGTAGAAACCATTCAAATCCTTTACAAAGAGGAATGAGGGGAAGGAATCAACCTCCTACTCCAAGATGACCTAGTCAACATAATTAGATACAATATACAACCTTAAATTTGATAAGGAATGCATAATAAGGATGTATATTTTAGGTTGGATCCTTGCAAAATATTAGGAGATTGCATTCTAATAGAGGGAATATAAGGTGACCACCAGTGCATTGAAAATGACCAAGAATAATAGAAACAAGAAGAGGATCGATTCAAAGAGATGAAATCTAATTCAATACTTGATGAGGTTCTGTAACAAGAGAACAAGGCCACCAAATAAATTTTAGGAAGAGAGCTTTCTAGAAGGGGAAGAGTGTGATCTCAAGAAGAAAATAGTTAAAGTAGGAAAATTAATCATTCCCCAAGTTTGGAAGTAGACTTAGTTTGAGGTGATAGAAGTAGAAGTTAGCCAATAAGAATAAGATAACTGGGGTACCTTCACCAAATAATCATTCAATAGGACAAAGAGAAAGTTTGGAATGAGGTAGTAGTTGATAAAGAATGAATAAATATTGTATGATTGTAAAATTAGAGAATTATACAATTTCAAATCATACAGTAGATAATTGTACAGTTCCAAATCATACACTTGATAATTATACAGTTCCAAATTATACAATTAGAAATCCAGAAGTGACAACTTGTATAATTGACCAATCTAAATTGAATTGTACGATTTCTCAACTTGTTGTTACAATGGATAATCTAATGGAACCAAAAATTGACATGTCGATAGAGGGAATCATACAAGTGAATGTCACTGTAAAATTTCCATAATGGTAAGAAGAAAAAAAAACAAAAAGAAAAAGAAAAAGAAAAGAAAAAAAGCAACAAGAAAAGAAAAAGAAAAAGAAAAAGAAAATAAAAAGGAAAAAAAAGAAAAATAAAAAGTAAGAGAAATAATAATAATTAAAACACTTAATATAAATTGCATGCAATGCTGAAGTGGCAATCATCCATACAAAGCAATAAAAGCACATGCAAAAAGTTGAGGTGGCAGTCATCTATGCATTTGGTCATTAAAATTATAAGAAGGGATACAAGGAAGGAATTAAAAATTAGTTGGAAGCATAAAAGGTACCAGGGTTGAAGAAATTTAGGAAGTGCAATCTTGTGCAAAAATCTTCAAAATATTGAATGAAAAATGAAGGAAATCCACCAAAGAAGTTTGAATAATTTTTCAACCAACCGTCAAACAATTGCATAGAAGGGTATTTCATTTCTTAGAATTTCAAGGAAAAGCCAGGTCATAGATGAATTTTCTAGAAAAAGCAACAAATAAAACTGGAAGGAAAGGAAGAAGAAAATGACACCCTAGGCATGCATGTGGAGAAGATTTCTGCAAAGAAATAAATTTTAGAAATTGTAGGCTGAGAAGTGGAGGTAGTTAACCATACAAATATAAATTGTAAAAATTACCCAATTGAATAAAATTATACAAATTTAAGAGGAGGAATTGTGAAATTGAATGTTTGTAGAAAAACCCTAAGCATAAATCATACAATTATACAAATTTTAGAGTCATTTGTACTATTTGGGAGCATATTGTATGATTTGGGGACAAATTGTATGATTCCAAAGAGAGTTATATGATTGGGAGACCAATTGTGTGGAATTTGTATGATTTTGGTCCAATTGTATGGAATTTGGGTGAATTTGTATGATTTTGGTCCAATTGTACATAATTTTGGTGAATTCATATGATTTTGATGTAATTGTATGGATTTTAGTATTAGTATAGGTGGAAACATGAATGGTTTTGAATAATTAGTGACACGAAATAATTCTAAGCTCACATGCAGAGAATTATGGTAAGAAGGCTAGAATGCTCACTAGATCCACTATATTAGAAGAATCCATGGCCTAGACAAGGAATATGATCTCCATTGTGGTAGGAGTTAACCTACACTTTACAAGAATTAAGATGAGGGTTTTATCTAAGACAAGGACATGGCTACTATCTTTGGAGGGGAAGAGGTTATAGGTAGTAGAGGGGATATGAAAAATGGCATGGTGGTAGAGGAGAGGAACAATTGTAATTCATAAGAGAACCCCAAATGGAACCTCTATGAGCATATTAGAGGGAATGTCAGAGTGAAGTTCATTGAGAAGCCATACCAGAAGATCAAAGTGACATGTCGAGTGAAGAGGAAGGTGGTCAAGTGGAATTAAAAGAAAAAATTTACATAGTTGGTAGGAGAATTTTATCAAAAATGGTGGAGTGCACACGCAAAGAAACTAAAATTATCCCTAGAGAAAGTGGGTGTAAGTATTTAGGCACAAGAACCTCCCTTCAAAAAAATTCCTTCAATGAGTACTTGTTGTAGATTGTATAGTCGTACAATGCCAAGAAAAATGTCACCTTTGTTTGTATAGGGAATCGACATCTCAAGGTGGAGTTCTTGACTAAACATTTGCTATGAACATTTGGGTTGCCAAGGGAAGGGTAATTGGTTATGAAAGGGCACATTGATGCAATTGATACCCATAGATTACTCAGTGAGTTGACATCAATAAAGTCTCTAATAACCACTAAGTCCTTCATACTAGAAGGGCATAAAATCAAGTAGAGCCATTTGAAGAATAAGGAACTCTAGTGCACCATGAATGTGGTAATGTCTCAACTATCAAGAGAGGTACGATCCCCAAAGATGTCAATGTGGATGATATAGTATATGAAAGGTGTTACAAATGGAGTGCACTATGATTGGGGTAGTTTAAAAAATCCAATGATTGTTGTAGATATAAAATAAGCAATTTTCCATGAAATTCCATGCAATTGCAATGATGCTAGATATAGTATCTTAGGAAAGCATTCCATTTTATGGGTTAACAATGCCTAGAGATCTACTGAAAGATAAACCTTCAATACTAAAATGGGAAAAATAGCTCCAATATAGAAAGCCACTCTAGAAAAACTTAAACTAAAAAGAAACACAAGGAAGACCAAATCTATAGTGGTGGAATAGAATGAGACTTTGAAGGAAGACGTCCACCACAAGAGAAAGCAATAATGAAAGTTGAGCTAGAATCTGCCTAGACTGAGAATGAACCTAAATAAGGGCTACAAGAGAAGCCACTGTCTCATAGGGAGGAAGAATTAACAATTGAACTAATAGAAAACATGTCATATTCATTGATATAAAAAGGTGTTACATAAGGTAATACCCTTTTAAAAATTTACCCATGAGGGCTACAAGTAGAGCCTTCAAGAGAAGGGACTCTTCATTAAGTGTCATCATGGCACTTCAATGATGTTTTGTGAGATCCTTAAAGGGGAGTGGGATTACTGCATGCATGCCACTACTAGCTACACCAATCCTTAAAATTTATGTAACCCTACAAAATATGTTAGTGATGTTTGGAGGCCTATCTCGATCATACCTCTCATGATAATAGACTAGAAAAATCCAAAATATAGTAAAAATTCATGAAAGAAGTGTGAGAATGAAATAAAACTAAGATAGAAAAAAGTGCTTACCTAGCTAGTAGATTTGGTAGCCTTTTTGGAGAAAACACACCTATCCATGAATTTTTTGGATGGGTGGAACTATTCATGCATTTCCCTCTATTTTTCTCTAATTGGCTAGATATTTGGTCATAGATCCTCCCGGTTCAATCTAAACTGAGACTGGATGTTGTAGCTACTAAAATTAGATCTGTAACCACCAAAAATTGTAAAAAATCTAGGTGGGAGGAGTGTTGAGTGCTTAGAATACTCAAAAATGATTCTGTGGGTATTTTGGTAACATAACGATGTATATTTCTCCTCCTCGAAACTTTAGGTAATGGTTCCTTTTAGAGAATTCATGGGCAAAAAAATGGTAGGTTAGGTGGCAAGAAGGATGAAGGAGAGAGAAAATTCTTTAATTAGGCATGTTATGGGATAAGGCCTTTCCACCCAAGCGTATTAAGTGGCCATGGGTGTACCATGCCTACCTAAGGCCCAGGGAAGAGAGAAAACTCAATTTTTATTAATTGTATTTAAATGATTTAAAGGGGGAGTATGGGTGTTACGAGAAGGGGTGTGGGTAGGTTCTTAGGGAAGCATGAGGGGGGTGTGAGTGTGGTGTAGGTGTTTAGGGATAGGTTTACCTAGGGTTTAGAGAAACTTAGGGTTTGGTGTAACCTAGGACTAGGTTCACCTAGGGTTTTTGGTAATTAGAATATTTTTGTGAATGTTTTATCAATTGATTGTTAATTATCATAGCATGAGGCCAAGTGTGACATTTTTAGGTGTACATATTTATTCCTTTTTGTATTACATTGTGTATGAAAACAATACAGTGTAAAAATTGATGACCTTCAATTGGTGGTTGGTTTGTGGTGAGTATGGGTCGATGCATGATTGATTGTTATTGATTGTGATTCTTGTCACATAATGATGATTATTGAGGAAGGGAGACACAAAATTTCTTAAGTCATAATCAATGTATAATATCCTAATTGTGGAAGGGATGCATGTTCTTGAAACATTACTTTTGATAGATTTGTTAACCTTAATTGATTTAGTAAGTTGACAAGCTAGATGTAGGTGTCCTCATGATTCTTTGATCAATTGTAAGTGGATGCATTGCCATCTCAATGAAGTGATTGTGTGAGTAACCTAGAGATATTAGCATCAAGTTTAACAAATTTTAATGGATTATGTTTTTCTTTTTTTTTTACCTATCAAATGAGGGCTTGTGATATCCTCTAGAAAATATTCTTAAACGAACGCGATTTTAAAATTGAGTGTTTTAAATATTGATTATGTGTAAGGCAATTTTTTTTTTAATGTGTGATGTCTGCCACCTAAAATGATGAGATGATGGGTGAGGAAGTGGAAATTGTGGTTGTGGCTTAATTGATTGTGAATGACTATGAATTTTTGATGTACCACATAATTGTTTGAAGAAGGAGACACAAGATTATCTTGAGTCATGAACAATGTTAGATGCCCTAATTATGGAAGGGATGGGTATCCTTGAAACTTTTTCCTTTGACAAATTGTTGAGCTTGATTTATTTTGGTAAGCAGTCCAACTATTTATAGGTGTTCTCATGATGCTTCTATCGCAAGTGGTATTATACCTTCCACTTTTATGAAGGGAATTCATTATTAATCATACAGTCAAAAGCATGGAGCATACCAAATGTTTATTTTGGATTGGAGTTTTGATCGAGAAGAGAAATTTTGCTTTGTTTTTGTCCTAGAAAAGGAGAGCTTTGAGATAGTCTTAGACAAAGGTTCTTGCACAAATGTGGATTCCAAATTTGAGTGTTTGAATATTTATCATGTGCAAGGCAATTTTTAGTGTGTGATATCTACCCCCTCAAGTGATGAGTTGATGGGTGAAGAATTAGAAGATAATGGTGAATCGTTTCACAAAAATGTCATTGTAATATCACAAAGAGGTTGAGGAAGGTGAAAATTTAGGATTTGAAATGTTTTTGTAGTAAAAAAATGGAAAATGTATGGATGGGTATGTTTTCAAGAAAATATACATGTTTGTACAATTTCTAGGAAAACGTACATGTTCGTATGATTTTGTTATGCAACCAATTGTATTTTTTATATAGTTTGGGGGACCAAATGATGTTAGAATTTGGAAAAACTTATATCATCAAAAAAACCTTTTTGAGACTGATCCAATTGTGGTGGTTTTGTGAAATTTAGATAAGATTTGATAGGGGAAAAGTTGGCTCAAATATGACCTTACTTTTAGAAGAGAAAAATGCTCAATTTTAGGATTTTGAAGGGGAAATTTGGCTTGGTTATTTAGAGGGCCAATGTATGATTATGAATTTATGTAGATTAATGCAAAGTGGTTTAACTTGTAGTGTCTACAAAGGTGGTGTATAGGATGGAAGTGGATAGACTCCAATGGATTAGCAACAATGTGTGATGTATGTATTGTAGCAATATTTTTGGTGTGGTAGATGTGCCATGATTTTTGTAGTATTGTTTTTATGAGATGAGGATGATGTATACATGATGATTGATTGTGTTGTATACCTTTAATTGTGGTAGTTATTGGATGTATGTTATTTGATATGGATGTGATGTGATATTTATCATTCATTTGATGTTGTTGATATTATGAATGAAATTGTGTGGTTGTGTAAATGCATTTTGAAACTTCTAATGTGTGTGTGTAATCAAATATTCTTGGATGTGGTGGTCAAGGGAGGATTGTAGGGGACTTCCTTGGGAAGTTCTATTTTTCTCCCCTATTTGCCCCCCTGGTTCCTGGTCGTATCCCAGTTCCCTAGAACTTCCCCAGCCCTTCCTTTTTGGTTGGTTGGCTTGGCAGATGATCTCCTTGGGGTGGGAGGTCACTTATCCATTTTTCTGCCCCCTTCCATGCCTTTTTAAAGGGTTATTTTGTGTGCCTTTGGTCGAGGACATCCTTGGGACCTTCCCTAGGATTTTTGGGTTGTTTCAAGGATCCTTTTCCCTGGTGCTCTCAGTGTGTCCTAAGATTTTTACAAGTTTCTACTTGGTTCCAGCTTTCAGGGGTTCTCCAAGTGTGGTATGTTGTGGCTATGGGAGAGTTGCTTCATGAGCAATTTTGTACAACATATTTTTGGTTAGGGAAGGGACCACATGATTTTTCCTGTGACTCTGCTCTTTGGGTTCATGGATGTGGGCTTGGTGGGATCTCAACATTTTTTGTGGCTTTGGGAGGGGTCTCTACGTTGCTTGATGTTGTGATCCTACTAGAATTCCTCATATGGTTCCCTGAAGCTATTCATTGGTGGTGTTGAAGGTTGTCTAGGGTTTCTTGTTGCATCTCTTTGGTCTGGGAAGACCTATGTTTAATGCCTTCAACTGGTTCACCCCGTGGCTCCTTCCTTTTGGGTTCCTCAAGAAATTTCCCACCTCTTTACCATGGCTTAATATTATACGTCTAATGCTTCCTCTGATTCTACTGGAATATTCATAATTTCCTCATTACAAGGGGATTTTATGGCCTGTGGAGATCCCCAGCTTGGTGTTCCAATTTTTCAATCTTGTGTTGTCCTGGATTGCTGGCACTTCCTTGGACCTTCCTTCTTGGCTGACTAGTCTTGTAGATGATCTACTTTGTGTGGGAGGTCATTTATCCATTTTTCTGACCCTTTCCATGCCTTCTAGTGGGGTTCTTTTAGGTGCCTTTATTATAGGACGTCCTTGGGATTTGCTCCATCCTACTGTTCAGGGTTGTTTTTTGTAAGGCAGTTCTAGTTTTTCGATATTTCCTTGTTAGATTCTAGTTTTTCCCTTATGTGGGACTATGCATTTTTTTATTTACCCTTCTTTGGAGGGTCTCTTATTTTTCTTGCTAATGGGTTCAATTTGGTGTCTAGAAGGGAGTGTTAAAAATTTAAAATTTCCCGCTTCTTTTTCTTGCTTAGCGGGCTATTAAAATTTGTGATTGGGTGGGACATACTTTTTTACCGCTTCAGGAAATGTTTTTCACAGATTTCCTAATGATTTTCTTGATGGATTTCCTAATGGTTTTCCTTAAACCTTTTCTTAGGCCTTTCCTCAAGCGTTTCCTCTGGCCTATTTGGTGGCCTAACCTGCGACCTTTCCTATGGCCTTGCTTGTGGTCTACTGACCTATTGTAATAAGGTTTTGGGGCCCTTTCAAAACCCCTTTTAATGAAATTTTAACTTACCAAAAAACAAATCTTCTTGGATGTGTGCATTTTATTTTTGCAATAATTATGGTTTAATTTATCAATGATAAATTTACAGTCATGTAGACATATAAAAATAAAATGTTGAGATAGGTAAACATGCAATGTGTGTAACGAATGCAAATCTAGGATGATCATATGTAGATGCTTATAATTAAGTTTGGATGACTGACATGAGGATATTACATAGCGATCCTGATGGTTTGCTAGTTCTGCAACTAGGTATGATGTATGTTTTTTTTTACTCCTAAGGGTTTTTGTATGGTAGAAGGATTTCTACAGAGTCAAATATTTGAGTTAAATTATCAAACCCCTTTATTAGTCAAATAATATTTTGCTAAAACTTGGACCATCCTAACTAAGGTTGAGCCTATAATAAACTAGTGTGTGTGCAATGATGTTCATTTATGCATGTTGATTTAGGTTGGACTAACCTATTGTAGTTGTCATTGTAAGCTAGCTCATCCATGAGCATGCAATGATCTATACAAAAGAAAGTCACTAATATGACAAATGTATCGACACTCAAGGACCTACTCCACTACCAGATAAACATCTATAGCACTGAGATCGGTCCCATGATCCATCAACATTGTTCCACAGCTAGCCATGCATCTATAGCCCTAGTGGAATCATCTAAAATACTTGATGTTACCAAGGACTTGTTTGGTAGTGCTCTTTTGTATTTTGTTTTTCAATGGTGCTCTAATTCTCTTTTCTTTTTTTGTAACTTGTCCTTGAGTTGGATTGTTAATATTGGATCACATGAATGATAGGATAAGAAGGGGAAACCATTCACTTTATGGTGAAACTACGTAAGGTGTTGTCTTCCCTAGACTAAAAATTTATTTAGTGTTTGAAATGTTTTTGGTTCATGAGAGAAATCTAGCCAGCCAAGGAAAGTCTACAATTGTATTAGAATCTAACAACATTCGATAAGAATTGATGAGATCTAAAATAGTTGACTAACAAAAAATACTTCCATTACTAAGCCACCTAATCATAAGGTGAAACATGACATCATAGTAGTTGTGATAACTAGTGTATGGTGTTACATGAAATGAGAAATATTTATGCACAAGCGAATGGACATAATGATTTAACAATGCAAACACTGGTGAGATGCATGCCAATGTAATACCTATGTACAGGAACATGTGTGACAAAATTTTCATTGATTAAGTGAACTAAGTTTGATTAGTTGATGCATAGTCATGTATCCAAAAGGTGATAAAGATAGTACCATACAAGTTGTATGAGGTGATATATGCATGGATGCGATGAGTGAGGCGATTGCAAATTTTTGGTGGTATCAACATGAATGATTGATGAGAAGTGTAGAAAGAGGAATATGGAGAACCTATACAAGGTATGTAGCTACTCTAAGCATGACCATGTTGAGCAAGGTGCAGGAATAGTATTGTCATTGTTGTCAACACAGACAGATAGATCAGTTGATGCAGTGGACAAGAGTTCAGAGGTCAGTCAGAGCATGTACAGTGAATATCCAAGAAGACAGAAGTGGCCCACATTCAAAAGATCCAAGAAAAATATAAGTAAGAAAATTGTCACGATATCGTGACCTATTTGGTCAGAAAGCAAAACTGTCATGATTTCGTGACATATCGGAGGAGAGAGAAAATGCTGGCAAAACTGTCTTGATTTTGTGACATATCGAAGGAGAGAGAAAATGCTGGCAAAAATGTCGTGATTTCATGACATATCGGAGGAGAGAGAAAATGTTGGCAAAACTGTCGTGATTTCGTGACATATCGGAGGAGAGAGAAAATGCTGGAAAAACTGTCATGATTTCACGACATATCAAAGGAGAGAGAAAATGCAAGCAAAACTATCACGATTTCACAACATATCGGAGGAGAGAGAAAATAATAGCAAAACTGTCAAGATTTCACATGTTCGGAGAGAGAGAAAGCGTAAGGGAAACTATCGCGATTTCATGACATGTTCGGGGAGAAGGCGCAAGCAAAGAAAATTGTCATGATTTCACGATAGGTTCAAGAGAAAGAGCTCACAAGGAAAAGTGTCACAATTTCATGACAATTTGCAAGAGAGACAGTACGAACAAAAATGTGTCACGATTTCGCGACATGTTTGAGAGAAAGAGCTTGCAAGGGAAAGTGTCGTGATTTCACAACATGTCAGGTTTTTGCGACCCAAAGAGGAGAGAGAGTGTATAGAGGCGAATGTGTTGCAATTTTGTGACATGTGTTTTTGCGGATGAAAGGTAGAGAAAAGCATAAGGCAGCGAAAGTGTCATGATTTAGCGACATGTTTCGTTTTCACGGGCTAAAAGCAGAGAAAGGCACAAGGCAACGAAAGTGTCACGATTTCATGACATGTCATGTTTTCGCTGGGACAAGCTGAGAAGAGTGTACGAAAGCAAAAAGTGTCACGATTTCGTGACATGTCATGTTTTCGTGGGTGCAAGCCAAGAAGTGGACAAGGAGGCAAAAAATGTCACGATATTACGACATGTCATGTTTTCGCTGGGACAAGCTGAGAAGAGTGTATGGAAGCAAAAAGTGTCATGATTTCATGACATGTCATGTTTTCACGGGTACAAGCCAAGAAGAGTGCAAGGAAGCGAAAAGTGTCACGATTTCATGACATGTCATGTTTTCACGGGTGCAAGCCAAGAAGAGTGCAAGGAAGCAAAAAGTGTCACGATTTCATGACATGTTATGTTTTCATGGGTGCAAGCCAAGAAGTGGACAAGGAGGCAAAAAATGTCATGATATCGCAACATGTCATGTTTTTGCAGGTAAAAGACGAGAAGAGTACAAAGAGACAGAAGTGTCAAGATTTCGTGATAGGTCGCAATGGCACGATTATAGACAGTTAACTGAGGAAAAACGACAGTTACAGGGCACATGACACAGTGAAACCATCGATCAGCTGTTACACTGTCAGTCCAAATCAAGAGACATAACTATTAATAGGTTGCATGCAGAAATACTATGCCAAAAAGGAGTTACTCACATAAGTGGCTATTGATAGTCTGCATGAGTAAATATGGAAGTTAAAAATAGAGAGAAAATATTGTTATAAAAGGAGGTCTGCGTGAAGAATTAAGTTATTGTTGAATGTGTGAAAGTGCTATCGAAAGAGGGTTAGAAGAGTGCTGTAAGAGAGTGACAAGTAGAGCAGTAAGGGTTTACTGGGTTTTGATAAATTATAGACTAGTCAGGGTCTTGTAAAAGTGAAGGCATTTTTATGTCATTGATATAGCTTTCAAAATTGTGATCCAAGTTGGTTCTTGGATAGGGGTTGGTGCTCCTTTCTATTGGTGCAGATAAATTAGGGGTTGGTGCTCCTTCTAGTGGGTGCTGGTAAATGGATTGTAAAATTGGTGTTTTGTAAAGGCTGGATTTGGATCGTAGTCTAAGCAGTCATTCTTGAGGAGTAGACAAATTGGTGAACCTTGTTACATTGTGTGTTGTGATGTGCTCTCTTGTGATAATTGCTTTACCTGCTTTTAAGTTCTCTTTGCTTCAGCTTTAAGAGTTGAAGATTTAAATTTAAATAGCTACACTGATTCATCCCCCCTCTTAGTGTCATTGTGAGAATATCAATTGGTATCAGAGCCAAGTTCCTGAACAAGATTAATTAGCTAAGGTGATCTTTGAAGAAACACAATGGCAGGTGGTGAAGGATTCTCATCAAACAAAGCTCCTTTGTTTGACGAAACTAATTACTCATTCTGGAGACTCAAGATGTTGACATATCTTTGTGCGTTGGGATACGACATTTGGGAGTTAGTAGAAAGTGGATACACAATACCCGCTACTCCTCCAAAAAATACTATTGAGAAGAAAAAGTTTGAGAATAACTCAAAAGCAAAGAATGCCATAATGTGTGGGCTAGTAGATAGTGAACTGATAAGGATCATGAGCTGTAAAATGGAAAAAGACATATGGGACAAACTAAAGAGCATTCATGAAGGAGACAGCAAGATCAAGGAAGCTAAGCTACAAACGCATCGAGCTCAGTTAAAAGCATTAAAAATGAATGACGATGAGAACATAGAGGCCTATATGCTGAGAGTCAATGGAATCATTAATGCGATCAGAGGACTCGGCGAAGAAATCAAATATGCGATCGTCATGAAAAAGGTACTTAGAACTCTTCACAAAAGATTTAATTCTAAAGTTTCTACAATAGAAGAAGCTAAAGATATAAATAATTTTAGCATGGACGAGATGCATGGTTCTTTGACTACATACAAAATGAGAATAGTATAAACTAAGCCCATAGACAAAGAAGTTGCTTTTAAAGCACACAAAAATATAAAAGCTAAACAAGAATTTGAGGATGAAGAGACATCAAATGAAACGAAAGCTAACTTTGTTCGAAAACTTATAAAGGGAAAAATAAAATATAGAGGAAATTTACCGTTTAAGTGCTTCAATTGTGGTGTCGGTCACTTTGCAGCTAAGTTTCCAATGAATGAGAAAACCAAAAGTGATGAAGGGTCACACCAAGAAAGAAGTGACTGGAAGAAGAAACCAAATTTTAGAAAAAGCAACTTCAAAAAAAAAAGTTTCATATCCAAGAATGTCAAGACTTCTGAAGATAGCTCAGGTGAGGATTCTGAAGAAACAGGTGAAGCTCTGTTCATGGCTTTTGAAGAAGAAAAAATAGAAGAAAAATAGGAAGGTGATAAAAACATTAAGGATGAGGCTGAAGTATATCTGGAAGGAGAGTTGGTTGTTGCACTTAAAGAGTTGAGTACAGAAAGGAAAAAGAATAAAAAGGTCTCAAGAAAGCTTGAGGATGCGAATGACATAATAAACAGTTTGAAAGTACAGACAGAAGAATTTAAGAAAATGTCTGAAGAACTCAAAGTATAATTAACCATGAAAATATATGAGTGCAGCAAACTGGAAGAAGATATTGTTGTCTTAAGAATGCGGCTAGAAGAAAAGAATAAAAAATTGAGTTGCTATCACAAACTTGAAGGAAGTTCTACGAAGCTTGAAAATATTATAAATAGTCAGAGGACTACATACATCAAATTTGGCTTGGGCTTTGTCGAAAGAGAATCGTCAAGTGGATCAAAGGCCATAACTATAGAACTAGTAAAGAAAGAAGATAAGATCAAGGTTGATCAAAGAAAAATGAATCATGCAAAAGAAAGCAACAATGCTAGGCACAAGAAGAGTGCTGACAATGAGGGATTCACAAACGTCACACATCAAAGGAGAAGAAAATTTGTGGCTCCTACTACAAAATGGCAAAGACCAACTCCCAGGTTCAATCAATCCTTTTCTGGTTATTGTTTTAAATGCAATGCTTATGGTCATAAGATTTCAGACTACATTTATAATATAGGACAAAGAAATTTCACCAGTAGAAATGTCTTTTCACCTTTGATGGATTATGTAGTATAATGCTATAATTGTCATAACTTTGGACACATTGCAAGAAATTGTGAAAGCACATATGCAACAAATAAATATCAAGGAAGAAGATCTCAACCAAACAGTTTAAGGTAAAACAGAAAATTCCTAGAAAAACATGCATAGGCTACTGACAAAGAAAAGTCTAAACAAGTGACCAAAACTATAGTCAAACTAGAGTGGAAAGAAAGGAGCGAACCAAGGAAGAAAAGGAATCCTTGATTGTATAGACAACATTCAAAGCACATAACAAATCTGCACCATGGATATTGGATAGTGGATGCTCCAGTCACATGACAGGAGATAAACAAAAATTTGAAAAGTTACAGAAATATGAAGGGGGGTCTATAAAGTTTGGAAATAATGATGGAGCCAAGATAGTTGGCAAAGGTTCAGTCAAGATAAGTGATGGAAAGATCAATTCCAAAGAAGTTCTGTTTGTGATTGGTTTGAAGCACAACTTACTAAGCGTAAGTCAAATTTGTGACAGAGGTCATGAAGTCATTTTTAAGAAGCAGGGTTGTGAAGTTAGAAAAGCACACAGTGGGAAGCTGATAGCTACTGGATCAAGGACTTCTGGAAACTTGTATACTCTCTCATATACTTTAGAAGGAGCATGTTTGATTAGACAGGAAGATGAAAATTGGCTATGGCATAAGAGGCTTGGTCATATTAGCTTTGACAATCTGGTAAAAATAAGTTAAAAAAGGGCAGTACCACCATTGGAAAACCATTAAATAACATCCGTGCTTCATGCCAAAAGGGGAAGAAAACTAGATCCACATTTAAATCAAAGGAATACTTCACCAACAAACCTTTAGAGCTAATTCATACTGACTTATGTGGACCCATGAGAACACAAAGCATAAATGGTGACAAATACTTTATGCTGTGCATAGATGACTATTCCAGGATGAAATGGGTACTATTTTTGAAGCTTAAATCAGATGCCTTTGAAATGTTCAAGACTTTCAAACACTAGGTTGAGAATCAAACAAGAAAAAAAATTAAATGCTTAAGATCAGATAGAGGAGGAGAGTTTATCTCAGAGGAGTTTGCAGAGTACTGTCAAAAATATGGGATCAAAAGATAGTTTTCAGCAGCAAGGACACCTCAGCAGAATGGTGTTGTTGAAAGAAAAAATAGGACAGTGCAGGAAATGGCACAGATAATGTTGACAGAGAAAAAAATAGCACACAAATTTTGGAAAGAGGCAATTCATACTACAGTTTACATCCAAAATAGGTGCATGTTGAGGACACATGAAAGCAAAACTCCTTATGAGCTATGGTTCGGTAAAAAGGCAACAACAAGATACTTCAAAGTCTTTGGCAGCAAGTGCTACATCAAAAGAACTGAAGATAATCTTGGTAAGTTTGAAGATAGAGCTGATGAAGGAATTTTTCTTGGCTATTCGACAAAAAGCAAAGCCTACACATGCTATAACAAAAGGCTAAAGAAAATTGTGGAAAGTGTCGATGTTAAGGTTGATGAAGGTAGGGAACGAGAAATTAGCTATGAAGAAAACTACCCTATTTATGAAGTTATTGAAGGAGATGAAGAAAAGGAAACAGAAGAAAATAAGGAAATTGACCCAAATGATTTAAGTATTGATCCAGAAGTAGAAGAAAACAAGAAATTCAAAACAGGCAGCTGACAAAAAAATCATCCCAGAGAGCAAATTATTGGGGACCCCACAGTTGGTATTCAGACAAGAAGAGCAGTAGTATGAAACTACTCTCTATTATCCAGCATTGAGCCCAAAAATGTTGTTGAAGCAAGCACAGATGAAATTTGGATGAAGGCAATTAATGAAGAACTAAATCAGATTGAGAAAAACAAAACCCGGGAGTTAGTACCAAGGCCAACAAATAAAAAATATAATCGGTACTAAATGGATTTTTCGAAACAAATTGAACGAAGATGGACAGAGTTGTAAGGAATAAAGCAAGACTGGTCTGTAAAGGCTATGCACAGGTTGAAGGTATTGATTTTGAGGAAACCTTTGCACCAGTAGCTATACTGGAGGCAATCAGAATGTTTTTGGCTTTAGCAGTTCATAAAAATTTCAAAGTATATCAAATGGACGTGAAATCAGCATTTTTGAATGGAAAACTCGGAAGAAGAGGTTTACATTGAGCAGCCGGATGGTTTCCAACTCGGTGATAATCCCAACTTTGTTTGCAAGTTGAAGAAAGCTTTGTATGGCTTGAAATAGGCACCCAGAGCATGGTATGCAAGGCTGGATAACTATCTTATTCAACGGGGGTTCAAGAAAGGTATGGTGGACAGCAATCTGTATGTCAAAATAGAGAATGGCCATCTTGTTGTCCTTGTTGTTTATGTAGATGATATCATTTTTGGCAGCAGCAATGATAAGGCTTGTAGAGACATAACAAATAAAATGAAGAAAGAATTTGAGATGTCTATGATTGGTGAACTTTCTTATTTCCTCGGATTGCAAGTCAATCAAAATGAAAAGGGCATTTTTATCTCTCAAGTTAAATATGTGAAAGAAATGCTGAAAAAGTTCACAATGGAGGATAGTAAACCTATTAGCACTCCCATGATGATAGGTTGCAAGTTGAGCAAGGATGACAAATCTCTAGATGTTGATCAAACCATGTACAGATCTATGATTGGGAGCCTATTGTATTTAACAGCCACCAGACCAGATATCTTGCAGGCAGTTTGCATGGTAGCAAGATTTCAAGCTAGTCCCAAAGAGACTCATGTGACAACTGTGAAGAGGATTCTTCAGTATCTCAAGGGTACTATGGAGTATGGATTATGGTATTCAAAAGGTAAGGACTTCACTCTTATTGCATATTCAGATGCATATTGGGCAGGATGTATAGATGACAGAAAGAGTACCAGTGGAGGAGCATTTTATATTGGAGACAGGGTGGTAGCATGGCACAACAAGAAATAAGAATCAGTCTCTCTATCCACAACAGAGGTAGAATACATTACAGTAACATCGTGCTGTATGCAGATATTATGGATGAGACAAACCCTGAAATATCTTGGTATTCACTTCAAAGAGCCAATTTAAGTTAAATGTGATAACACCAGTGCTATTAACATCTTGAAGAATCTGGTTATGCATTCTCAAACCAAACATATTGCAATCCGGTATCACTTTTTGAAGGATAAAGTTACGGAAGGTGAGGTTAAATTGGATTTTTTTCCAACTACAGAGCAAGTAGCAGACATCTTCACAAAATCGTTGCCCAAAGAAGTTTTTGAGTACCTTCGGAGTAAGTTGGGAGTGGTCATGTTTCCCAAGAATTGACTAGCAATCGAGACCACATTCTCAGGGGGAGCATTTATGTCTGTGTTTATAGTTGTGCTCATATTCATGATTTTTACTAACTATAACAATGTGTGTCTGAGAATGTTGTGCATAGACTCAGGGGGAGTCTGCAGCAGCCCTTTGGTATTATTGTCAAAGGGGGAAAAGAATTACAAGAAATTGCACGTGTTGCCAACAATTCCAAAGGGGGAGATTGTTGAGCAAGGTGCAGGAACAATATTGTCATTGTTGTCAACATAGACAAATAGATCAGTTGATGCAGTGGACAAGAGTTCGAGAGGTCGATCGAGCATGTACAGTGAATATCCAAGAAGACAGAAGTGGCCCACATTCAAAGATCCAAGAAAAATACAAGTAAGAAAACTGTCGCGATATCGCGACATGTTTGGTCGAAAAACAAAACTATTGTGATTTCATGACATATCGAAGGAGAGAGAAAATGCTGGCAAAACTGTCATGATTTCGTGACATATCGAAGGAGAGAGAAAATGCTGGCAAAACTATCATGATTTCATGACATATCAAAGGAGAGAGAAAATGCTGGCAAAACTGTCATGATTTCGTGACATATCGAAGGAGAGAGAAAATGCTAGCAAAACTATCGTGATTTCACGATATATCAAAGGAGAGAAAATACTGGCAAAACTATCATGATTTCACGACATATCGGAGGAGAGAGAAAATGCTGGCAAAACTATCATGATTTCGTGACATGTTCGAAGAGAGAGAAAGTGCAAGGAAAACTGTCACAATTTCACGACATGTTCGAGGAGAAGGCACAAGCAAAGAAAACTGTCACAATTTTGTGACAGGTTCAAGATAAAGAGCTCGCAAAGAAAAGTGTTACGATTTTGTGACAATTTGCAAGAGAGACAGTACGGACGAAAATGTGTCATGATTTTGTGACATGTTTGAGAGAAAGATCTTGCAAGGAAAAGTGTCGTGATTTTGTGACATGTTGGGTTTTCGTGACCCGAAGAGGAGAGAGAGTGTACGAAGGTGAATGTGTCACGATTTCATGACATGTGTTTTCATAGGAAAAAGGCAAAGAAAAGCACAAGGCAGTGAAAGTGTCGCAATTTCGTGACATGTTCTGTTTTCACGGGCTAAAAGCAGAGAAAGGCACAAGGCAGCGAAAGTGTCATGATTTTGCGACATGTCATGTTTTCACTGGGACAAGCCGAGAAGAGTGTACGAAAGCAAAAAGTGTCACGATTTCATGACATGTCATGTTTTCGTGGGTGCAAGCCAAGAAGTGGACAAGGAGGCAAAAAATATCGTGATATCGTGACATGTCATGTTTTCGCTAGGACAAGTCGAGAAGAGTGTACGAAAGCAAAAAGTGTCATGATTTCATGACATGTCATGTTTTCGTGGGTGCAATCCAAGAAGAGTGCAAGGAAGTGAAAAGTGTCACGATTTTGTGACATGTCATGTTTTCATGGGTGCAAGCCAAGAAGAGTGCAAGGAAGCAAAAAGTGTCACGATTTCACGACATGTCATGTTTTCATGGGTGCAAGCCAAGAAGTGGACAAGGAGGCAAAAAATGTCACGATATCGCGACATGTCATGTTTTCATGGGTAAAAGGTGAGAAGAGTACAAAGAGATAGAAGTTTCATGATTTCATGACAGGTCGTAATAACACGATTACGAACAGTTAACTGAGGAAGAATGACAGTTACAGGGCACGTGACACAATGAAACCATCAAGAAACCGTTACACTATCAGTCCAAATCAAGAGACAGAACTATTAATAGGTTGCATGCAGAATTACTGTGCCAAAAAGGAGTTACTCATAAAAGTGGCTATTGATAGTCTGCATGAGTAAAAATGAAAGTTAAAAATAGAGAGAAAAACCTATTATAAAAGGAGGTCTACATGAAGAATTAAGTTGTCGCTGAATGTGTGAAAGTGCTACTGAAAGAGGGTTAGAAGAGTGCTATAAGAGAGCGACAAGCAGAGCAGTAAGTGTTTACTATGTTTTGATAAATTATAGACCAGTCAGGGTCTTGTAAAAGTGAAGGCATTTTTATGTCATTGATATAGCTTTCAAAACTATGATCCAAGTTGGTGCTTGGATAGGGGTTGGTGCTCCTTTTTGTTGGTACAAATAAATCAGGGGTTGGTGCTCCTTCCAATGGGTGCTGGTAAACGGATTGTAAAATTGGTGTTTTGCAAAGGCTAGATTTGGACCATAGTCCAAGCAGTCATTCTTGAGGAGTAGCCAAATTGGTGAACCTCGTTACATTGTGTGTTGTGGTGTGCTCTCTTGTGATAATTGGTTTACCTACTTTTAAGTTCTATTTGCTTCAGATTTAAGAGTTATAGATTTGAATTTAAATAGCTACACTGATTCACCCCCCCTCTCAGTGTCATTGTGAGAATATCATACCATACTTTGATAGTACTCACCTCAAGCTAGTGGATCACCCGTGAGTATTGAAAATACTCATGCTCTATCTTATGATGTCTAGTCAATCATATACCATGTCACACCCACCTAAGGTGCTCATCCTTCTCATTCTAGGTTGGTGCTCCCCTCCAAAGTCTCCTTGTAATCTATATTGACTATATTCTAGTCCATGAGTTTGTGTAGTGCTCTAGAATACCTTGAAAATGGTAGCTCTTACTTCATTCATGCTCATGCAACCATCACATAGCATAAGGAATATTTCTATCAACCATGTCTCTATGTGTGACCCACAATAGCCCTATTAGTCTATCCATAATAAAGTGCTCCCAACCCCATACTTGTAGGAGGAAGCTATATCCTAAGCCCTATTGGAACCCTATCAAATATCACACAACTCCTTATAGATTTGTTCAAGTAGCATAGAACCCCATGCCATAATCCTCGATGGCTCAACTAAATACTACACAAGCACTAATAGATTTAATGGGAACTTGGCATAAAAAGAGTTTGGTAGGATGAAGTTGGAAATTAGTGACATAATCACTACATGTATCACTATAATAAATTGGGTGTCATATCCTATAAGCAATTGGGTGTCAATCTCACCCTACCATTTTCAACATCATAGTCCACACATATCTAGTGCTCTTGGTATAATCATCATAAAACTACCTCTCACTGGCTCATCTGGGCAGTAACAATGGACTCTCCCTCAATCAAAATCCATAGAATCCAATAGACATCCTCAAGGGTGACAATCATCTCAGTGGTGGGTAGGTCAAAAGTGTTGGTCTAGCCATCCCATCTATTGATCAAGACCATTAGGTAGGTTTGATCCACGTGAATCAAATCTAGTCAAGTCATGTACTTAAGACCAAGGTCCTTTATCTCGGTCCAATAATCCTCTGAAAATATAACATGAGCCTCCTTGAATGTGTTTTTGAAATGATACTAGGTTTAATAAGTTATTGCAAGTGCAAAAACTTAATAAAAAAAATCAAATAAAAAAAGTCCCAAAAATGACCATCTTGAGTCAATACCGTACCCCACTACAATTGTCTCTTATCAAGATGATCACAAAATGCAACCATATCAACTCTAGACTGTCCCAAAATACAATCATTTTAGATGATATTATCACAAAATAAAACCATATCAACTAGATATGATCCCCAAAACACGTCAAAAAGAAAAAAACCAAAAAAAACATCACAAGCAAAATAGGAGAGTGAGAGGGGAAGGAAAAACTGAAGAACACAAGCTTATACTGAGAGGGGGGTGAACAATATAAGACCACTTTTTACTTTTCTTTCCCAAATAGTATTAATCAATATAATCAATGGCAATATCAATAGCAATAACCAAAGCAATGCACCAATCATCACACACAATAGAGACACCACAATTTACGTGGTTCACCCAATGCGGGCTACTCCACGGAGAAAATATTTTACTAAAACTTTCTCAATCAATCTCTTGGGAATCCTTCCCAATTACAATGTTTATGGACCTCTATCCAAAGGAGATGTTGATCCCCTAATCTCAAGTTCGTGGATCTCTTCCATAGGAGAACTCTTTCCCCTTCTGCTCTGGCTAGTGATCTTCTAGAAGACTCTGTCTCTCTGCTGCACTGACTTGTGGATCTCTCTCCACTTGAAGACTCCTCACTCAGATCTATCTTCAATTGTCCTGGCTACTGGATCTCTATCCACTGAGACTCTGTCCTCTATACTCTGTCACCTCCAAAGCTCTATCAATAGGTTCACTCAGAACCTCTTCAAATATGCTCAATAGGCTCACTCAGAACCTGCTCAAATATGCTCAATAGGCTCACTTAGAACCTGCTCAAATATGCTCAATAGGCTCACTCAGAACCTGCTCAAATTTTCTCAATAGGTTCACTCAGAACCTGCTCAAATATGCTCAACAAGCTCACTCAAAACTTGTCCAAATATGCTCAATAAGTCCTCTCTAGGACTTGCTCAAATCTCATAGCAAGCTTTCACAAAAGCTTACACAAAATTAGTCCACAAGCCTTCTCAAAGACTTGCTCAAATCTGCTTAACAAGTCCACACAGAACTTGTCCAATCTCATAGAAACATAAAGAGAATTGTTAGAGACTCAATATGTTCTATACTCAATTCTCAATCAATATCTCAACTCAATCTCATAGAAGCATAAAGAGAATTGTTAGAGACTCAATATTTCTATACTCAAATCTCAACTCAAATCATCTAAAAAAAAAAAAAAATGTTCTATACTTAATCCCCAATCTCAACTCAAATCAATCTCATAGAAGCATAAAGAGAATTGTTAGAGACTCAATATGTTCTATACTCAAATCCCAATCTCAACTCAAATCAATATCATAGAAGCATAAAGAGAATTGTTAGAGACTCAATATGTTCTATTCTCAAATCTCAATCTCAACTCAAATCAGAATAAAGAATAGTTTATTTCTTGGAACTTGAACAACCACTTGCATCCACTTGACTAGGCTCAATCAACTCAACTCAACCATTCACCACAAGGAACAACTCTTTCTTACAAACCCTAGTCCAAGCATGTATCAATCAACTCAAAATGTTCCCAACAATGCTCAACAACAAATCTCACATAACAATGATACTCATGTTCTTTTCTAACTCAAGTTCAAGTTCTTTGCACAACCAATGGCTTCAACAACAATGCTTATAAAACAAGGTTTAATCACAACACTCAAGCCAGAAAACCTTGAAGCATTAACTCAACCACTTTTGAAAAGGAAACCACAATCAATCCTTTTCACTCCAATGATATTTCAGAAATCAACCACCCAAATAAAATCAATGGAGAATATTGCTCATACCTTTTTGATGCCTTATTTGTTGTCCACAAAATCTGTCTCACTCAACACACTTTATTTTTCAACTCTCAACAAGGGTTAGAGTAATAACACAACAAAAATATCCAAGTAACACCTTATTACTCCTACTTTATTTTAACATCCACCAAAGTTCTTTTATGCAAGAAATAAACCCTCAATAGAATGGATCAAACTTACTTTTGGAAACTCCTTGACAAAACCTGAAATATCTTCTTACACAACCCTTATTTCTCCTTCTAAGCAAGTTAATTAAATAGCTCTTGAAAAATTGCTTTCCAACGATATATAATATGCTACCCTTCCAAAATTAAAAGGAATAGTAATTTCAGAATTTTCTAAAACAACTCATAAGCCTTATTTCTCCTCAAAGCTTTTCTTACAAATATTAAAATAAAAATTTAACTTACCTTTTTCTTCTCAGTGGGATTCGATCCCCTATCGTTGTCCAAGCACCACTCTAACCATGGTACCACTAACCACGTGAGCCAACCGCTCACATGAAATGGTGAGCGCAACCACTATGCTTTCCTTCCTCCAAACGTGCCCCAGAAGACACGTGCGCCAAAAGGTGTACTTCCTTTCCACTTCGCAAAAACCAGCGTCGGTGGGATTCAAACTTTGGATCTCCTAGCGCTCAACAACTTGACTACCTCCTTCTTTCCACTAGGCCACAAGCACCTACGGTGTATGGGAAGGGTCCTCCCTTCCTTCTATTTCTCCCTTTCTTCGCAGGTTTCGATTGTGCTAAAATATCTTTTCTCTTTGTTCGAACGAAACTCACACACATTCGAATTATTGCCAAATGAATTTTTGGCAATGGTATTTATACATATTGCCTTGAATTTTCATACGTCGGCCCTTAATCGAATTTGATGACGTCGATAGGAATTTCCACTTTGGAAATTTAAATTTAAATTTTAAAATATTAAAATTTAAAACTTAAACTTCAAAGTTGAATAACTTTGTCATCGAGACTCCTTTTTCGATGAAACGAAAAGCCAACCTAGGTTTTAAGAAAAACCCATTTCAAATATGCCATCCATGGTTTTAAATAAAACTTTCTTATTTTTCCTACCTTGGTTTTCATAAAAATCCTTCCTTGCACTTTCACAAAACATAGTGCATGCCATCATAAATCCTTTTGACATAAAATAACCTTTTGACATCAATGACAAAATTTTAGCTTAGGGACTCAAAATGTCCAACAATCTCCCCCTTTGTCATTGATGGCAACCCATATCCTTTTACTAAAATTTGACCTTCTTTTCTGCTCCCCTAGGACTTTGCTCCCCTTGGCTCAATGCTCTCTCAAATATCAAATCTCTCCCCATATCAAAAACTCTCCCCAATATACACAAATCTCTCCCCCTTTGACATCAATGGCAAAGGGTCACCTTTGGGGCTCGGGGCTAAGAATGAGCCTCTTAGCTTAGCCCCTCCCCCACCTCCACATGAGGTGGTTAATTCTGGGGTGGGAGTATTTCTACTCCCGAAAGCACATATTTGTGCCTTTATCTTTCTCTCTTCTTCTATGAGTCTTCTGAATCCTCTCACTATTTCTTTCCAAGATATCATCTATGTTCCTATCATCACTTTTGTTCCTATTCTTGTTCTTGTTCTCATCCATGTTTTTGTTCCTATTCTTGTTCATACATATTTCTGGAATATTTTCTCTACACCATCTTGCTATGTGACCATCATTATTGCACTTATAACACTTAATGTTATTATTCCTTGGAAGTGCAACTATCTTAGGACTTCTCCTAGTAAAGCCATATCCTCTTCTATCATGAACCCTGCAATTCATTGCCTTGTGACCAAAACCATTGCATGAGTAGCAATACCCATGAAAATGTTATCCATTTCCATATTCCTGTCTTCCATATGTTCTGCACTGTGAAGCCATGTGTCCAAACCTGTGACAAGAGAAGCATTTTCCATTGAAGAAACCTTGCCTAGACCCCATTGGTCTCTTAGTATCTTCTACCTATTTCCTGTTCCATATGTTCCTTACTTGTGCATTGTTCCTTTCCTTGTTGAACTTTCTATTGTCCAACTTAGTCTCACTCTCTCTTTTACTTACTTCTTTTGACACTTCTTCTTTTCTAGTGTTTGAGCTTGATTCTCCTTTTTTTGCCTCCTGTTTCCTTTGTCCTTCTTTAGAACTAAGTCCTATTTTGATGACTGATGACTTTTGTGCATTGATAATTCTGTCCAAAGTCTTTGGATTCTCCTCAAACTTGTGCAACTTGTCCTTAGAGCCTTTTACTTCCATCCTTAGTGAAACTATCTCATGCTCTAATTTTTCACACTCTAGATCTTTTGTCTTTAATTTTTTGGTCATACCTTCTTCAATTTTTCTTGCTTCTTCAACCTTGATTTTGAAGTGGGTGAGTTCTTGTAGAAACTTTTCCTTTGATTTCTCATCTTCTTGAGCTTGAACCCTTAATCCTGAGTTCTCCCTTTTTAATTCTTCAAGAGTAATCATAAGCCTTTCACATTCTATCTCTTTTACCTTTGACTGTTCAATCATACCTTCTTCAACTCTTCTTGCTTTTTCAACCTTATCTCTCAAGTCAGAGATATCCTGTAGAAGCTTTGTCTTACATTTCTCATCTTCTTGTATTTGAGCCTTCAATTCTAAATTCTCCTTTTTCAATTCACCAAGTTCCTTAAGAGTGGCTTCCTCCTTTTATTTTTCTGAATCTTCCTCTTCTTCAATTTCTTCTATTGTCCAAAGTGGAGTTTCTTCTTGATACCTGCTTTGACTATTCCTGTTACCTTTTTTTGACTCATTCTTTAGAACTTCAAATCTGAGAGAATCATCTTCATCTTCACTACTATCAAACCCATTGCAATAACTTGCATCATGACCGAGTTGACCACAAACAAAACATTCTTGTGGACAATAAGTTGCATGGTGACCTGTGTTCCCACATCTAGTACAAAACTTTATCAATCTAGATATTTCTCCATTACTTGATTCATCTCTTGAATCTATTTCCATTTGTCCTCCCAACACAACAATATTAAACTCATCTTCATTTTCTTTCATGACCATAGGTGTTCTTTTCTTCTTGTGTCTCATGCTTCTACTCTTGCCTTTCTTTGCCATTTGTGTTCTTGTAGGATCTTCCTTCAAGTTGTTAAACTTCTTTCGAAGGAACCGACTCTGATACCAATTGAAGAACACAAGCTTATACTGAGAGGGGGTGAACAGTATAAGACCACTTTTTACTTTTCTTTCCCAAATAGTATTAATCAATATAATCAATGGCAATATCAATAGCAATAACCAAAGCAATGCACCAATCATCACACACAATAGAGACACCACAATTTACGTGGTTCACCCAATGCGGGCTACTCCACGGAGAAAATATTTTACTAAAACTTTCTCAATCAATCTCTTGGGAATCCTTCCCAATTACAATGTTTATGGACCTCTATCCAAAGGAGATGTTGATCCCCTAATCTCAAGTTCATGGATCTCTTCCATAGGAGAACTCTTTCCCCTTATGCTTTGGCTAGTGATCTTCTAGAAGACTTTGTCTCTCTTGCACTAACTTGTGGATCTCTCTCCACTTGAAGACTCCTCACTCAGATCTATCTTCAATTGTCCTAGCTACTGGATCTCTATCCACTGAGACTCTATCCTCTATACTCTATCACCTCCAAAGCTCTATCAATAGGTTCACTCAGAACCTCTTCAAATATGCTCAATAGGCTCACTCAGAACCTGCTCAAATATGCTCAATAGGCTCACTCAAAACCTGCTCAAATATACTCAATAGGCTCACTCAGAACCTGCTCAAATATGCTCAATAAGCTCACTCAGAACTTGCTCAAATATTCTCAACAAGCTCACTCAGAACTTGTCCAAATCTTCTCAATAAGTCCTCTCTAGGACTTGCTCAAATCTACATAGCAAGCTTTCACAAAATCTTACACAAAATCAGTCCACAAGCCTTCTCAAAGACTTGCTCAAATATGCTTAACAAGTCCACACAGAACTTGTCCAATCTCATAGAAACATAAAGAGAATTGTTAGAGACTCAATATGTTCTATACTCAATGCTCAACCACTTTCTCAACTCAATATCATAGAAGCATAAAGAGAATTGTTAGAGACTCAATATGTTCTATACTTAATCCCCAATCTCAACTCAAATCAATCTCATAGAAGCATAAAGAGAATTGTTAGAGACTCAATATATTCTATACTCAAATCCCAATCTCAACTCAAATCAATCTCATAGAAGCATAAAGAGAATTGTTAGAGACTCAATATGTTCTATTCTCAAATCTCAATCTCAACTCAAATCAGAATAAAGAATAGTTTGTTTCTTGGAACTTGAACAACCACTTGCATCCACTTGACTAGGCTCAATCAACTCAACTCAACCATTCACCACAAGGAACAACTCTTTCTTACAAACCCTAGTCCAAGCATGTATCAATCAACTCAAAATATTCCCAACAATGCTCAACAACAAATCTCACATAACAATGATACTCATGTTCTTTTCTAACTCAAGTTCAAGTTCTTTGCACAACCAATGGCTTCAACAACAATGCTTATAAAACAAGGTTTAATCACAACACTCAAGCCAGAAAACCTTGAAGCATTAACTCAACCACTTTCGAAAAGGAAACCACAATCAATCCTTTTCACTCCAATGATATTTCAGAAATCAACCACCCAAATAAAATCAATGGAGAATATTGCTCATACCTTTTTGATGCCTTATTTGTTGTCCACAAAATCTGTCTCACTCAACACACTTTATTTTTCAACTCTCAACAAGGGTTAGAGTAATAACACAACAAAAATATCCAAGTAACACCTTATTACTCCTACTTTATTTTAACATCCACCAAAGTTCTTTTATGCAAGAAATAAACCCTCAATAGAATGGATCAAACTTACTTTTGGAAACTCCTTGACAAAACCTGAAATATCTTCTTACACAACCCTTATTTCTCCTTCTAAGAAAGTTAATTAAATAGCTCTTGAAAAATTCTTTCCAACGATATATAATATGCTACCCTTCCAAAATTAAAAGGAATAGTAATTTCAGAATTTTCTAAAACAACTCATAAGCCTTATTTCTCCTCAAAGCTTTTCTTACAAATATTAAAATAAAAATTTAACTTACCTTTTTCTTCTCAGCGGGATTCGATCCCCTGTCATTGTCCAAGCACCACTCTAACCATGGTGCCACTAACCATGTGAGCCAACCGCTCACATGAAATGGTGAGCGCAGCCACTATGCTTTCCTTCCTCCAAACGTGCCCCAGAAGACACGTGCGCCAAAAGGTGTACTTCCTTTCCACTTCGCAAAAACCAGCGCCGATGGGATTCGAACTTTGGATCTCCTGGAGCTCAACAACTTGACTACCTCCTTCTTGCCGCTAGGCCACAAGCGCCTACGGTGTATGGGAAGGGTCCTCCCTTCCTTCTATTTCTCCCTTTCTTCGTAGGTTTCGATTGCGCTAAAATATCTTTTCTCTTTGTTCGAACGAAACTCACACACATTCGAATTATTGCCAAATGAATTTTTGGCAATGGTATTTATACATATTGCCTTGAATTTTCATACGTCGGCCCTTAATCGAATTTGATGACGTCGGCAGGAATTTCCACTTTGGAAATTTAAATTTAAATTTTAAAATATTAAAATTTAAAACTTAAACTTCAAAGTTGAATAACTTTGTCACCGGGACTCCTTTTTCGATGAAACGAAAAGCCAACTTGGGTTTTAAGAAAAACCCATTTCAAATATACCATCCATGGTTTTAAATAAAACCTTTTATTTTGCCTACCTTGGTTTTCACAAAAACCCTTCCTTGCACTTTCACAAAACATATTGCATGCCATCATAGATCCTTTTGACATTACATAGATCCTTTTGACATCAATGACAACATTTTATCTTAGGGACTCAAAATGTCCAACAATCTCCCCCTTTGTCATTGATGGCAACCCATATCCTTTTACTGAAATCTGACCTTCTTTTCTGCTCCCCTGGGACTTTGCTCCCCCTGGCTCAATGCTCTCTCAAATATCAAATCTCTCCCCATATCAAAAACTCTCCCCAATATACACAAATCTCTCCCCCTTTGACATCAATGGCAAAGGGTCACCTTTGGGGCTCGGGGCTAAGAATGAGCCTCTTAGCTTAGCCCCTCCCCCACCTCCACATGAGGTGGTTAATTCTAGGGTGGGAGTATTTCTACTCCCCGAAAGCACATATATGTGCCTTTGTCTTTCTCTCTTCTTTTGTGAGTCTTCTGAATCCTCTCACTATTTCTTTCCAAGATATCATCTATGTTCCTATCATCACTTATGTTCCTATTCCTATTCTTGTTCTCATCCATGTTTTTGTTCATATTCTTGTTCATACCTATTTCTAGAATATTTTCTCTACACCATCTTGCTATGTGACCATCATTATTGCACTTATAACACTTAATGTTATTATTCCTTGGAAGTGCAACTATCTTAGGACTTCTCCTAGTAAAGCCATATCCTCTTCTATCATGAACCCTGCAATTCATTGCCTTGTGACCAAAACCATTGCATGAGTAGCAATACCCATGAAAATGTTGTCCATTTCCATATTCCTGTCTTCCCTATGTTCTGCACTGTGAAGCCATGTGTCCAAACCTGTGACAAGAGAAGCATTTTCCATTGAAGAAACCTTGCCTAGACCCCATTGGTCTCTTAGTATCTTCTACCTGTTTCCTGTTCCATTTGTTCCTTACTTGTGCATTGTTCCTTTCCTTGTTGAACTTTCTATTGTCCAACTTAGTCTCACTCTCTCTTTTACTTACTTCTTTTGACACTTCTTCTTTTCTAGTGTTTGAGCTTGATTCTCCTTTTTCTGCCTCCTATTTCCTTTGTCCTTCTTTAGAACTAAGTCCTATTTTGATGACTGATGACTTTTGTGCATTGATAATTTTGTCCAAAGTCTTTGGATTCTCCTCAAACTTGTGCAACTTGTCCTTAGAGCCTTTTACTTCCATCCTTAGTGAAACTATCTCATGCTCTAATTTTTCACACTCTAGATCTTTTGTCTTTAATTTTTTGGTCATACCTTCTTCAATTTTTCTTGCTTCTTCAACCTTGATTTTGAAGTGGGTGAGTTCTTGTAGAAACTTTTCCTTTGCTTTCTCATCTTCTTGAGCTTGAACCCTTAATCCTGAGTTCTCCATTTTTAATTCTTCAAGAGTAATCATAAGCCTTTCACATTCTATCTCTTTTACCTTTGACTGTTCAATCATACCTTCTTCAACTCTTCTTGCTTTTTCAACCTTATCTCTCAAGTCAAAGATATCCTATAGAAGCTTTGTCTTACATTTCTCATCTTCTTGTATTTGAGCCTTCAATTCTAAATTCTCCTTTTTCAATTCACCAAGTTCCTTAAGAGTGGCTTCCTCATTTTCTTTTTTTGAATCTTCCTCTTCTTCAATTTCTTCTATTGTCCAAAGTGGAGTTTCTTCTTGATACCTACTTTGACTATTCCTGTTACCTTTTTTTGACTCATTCTTTAGAACTTCAAATATGAGAGAATCATCTTCATCTTCACTACTATCAAACCCATTGCAATAACTTGCATCATGACCGAGTTGACCACAAATAAAATATTCTTGTGGACAATAAGCTGCATGGTGACCTATGTTCCCACATCTGGTACAAAAATTTATCAATCTGGATATTTCTCCATTACTTGATTCATCTCTTGAATCTATTTCTATTTGTCCTCCCAACACAACAATATTAAACTCATCTTCATTTTCTTTCATGACCATAGGTGTTCTTTTCTTCTTGTGTCTCATGCTTCTACTCTTGCCTTTCTTTGCCATTTGTGTTCTTGTAGGATCTTCCTTCAAGTTGTTAAACTTCTTTCGAAGGAACCGGCTTTGATACCAATTGAAGAACACAAGCTTATACTGAGAGGGGGGGTGAACAATATAAGATCACTTTTTACTTTTCTTTCCCAAATAGTATTAATCAATATAATCAATGGCAATATCAATAGCAATAACCAAAGCAATGCACCAATCATCACACACAATAGAGACACCACAATTTACGTGGTTCACCCAATGCGAGCTACTCCACGGAGAAAATATTTTACTAAAAATTTCTCAATCAATCTCTTGGGAATCCTTCCCAATTACAATGTTTATGGACCTCTATCCAAAGGAGATGTTGATCCCCTAATCTCAAGTTCATGGATCTCTTCCATAGGAGAACTCTTTCCCCTTCTGCTTTGGCTAGTGATCTTCTAGAAGACTCTGTCTCTCTACTGCATTGACTTGTGGATCTCTCTCCACTTGAAGACTCCTCACTCAGATCTATCTTCAATTATCTTGGCTACTGGATCTCTATCCACTGAGACTCTATCCTCTATACTCTATCACCTCCAAATCTCTATCAATAGGTTCACTCAAAACCTCTTCAAATATACTCAATAGGCTCACTCAGAACCTGCTCAAATATTCTCAATAGGCTCACTCAGAACCTTAAATATACTCAATAGGCTCACTCAGAACCTACTCAAATATACTCAATAGGTTCACTCAAAACCTACTCAAATCTGCTCAATAGGCTCACTCAGAACCTGTCCAAATCTGCTCAACAAGCTCACTCGAAACTTGTCCAAATATGCTCAATAAGTCCTCTCTAGGACTTTCTCAAATCTGCATAGCAAGCTTTCACAAAAGCTTACACAAAATCAGTCCACAAGCCTTCTCAAAGACTTTCCTCAAATCTGCTTAACAAGTCCACACAGAACTTGTCCAATCTCATAGAAGCATAAAGAGAATTGTTAGAGACTCAATATGTTCTATACTCAATTCTCAATCAATATCTCAACTCAATCTCATAGAAGCATAAAGAGAATTGTTAGAGACTCAATATGTTCTATACTCAAATCCCATCTCAACTCAAATCACTAAAATTGCTCCCCCCCCCCCCCCCCCACAAAAAAATTCCTCTCCTCTCTCTCTCCCCCCCCCCATCCTACACTTAACCCTCTCTTCCTTCCCCCCCCCTTTCAAACAACACCAACTAAAAAACCTTGAAGCATTAACTCAACCACTTTCGAAAAGGAAACCACAATCAATCCTTTTCACTCCAATGATATTTCAGAAATCAACCACCCAAATAAAATCAATGGAGAATATTGCTCATACCTTTTTGATGCCTTATTTGTTGTCCACAAAATCTGTCTCACTCAACACACTTTATTTTTCAACTCTCAACAAGGGTTAGAGTAATAACACAACAAAAATATCCAAGTAACACCTTATTACTCCTACTTTATTTTAACATCCACCAAAGTTCTTTTATGCAAGAAATAAACCCTCAATAGAATGGATCAAACTTACTTTTGGAAACTCCTTGAAAAAACCTGAAATATCTTCTTACACAACCCTTATTTCTCCTTCTAAGCAAGTTAATTAAATAGCTCTTGAAAAATGCTTTCCAACGATATATAATATGCTACCCTTCCAAAATTAAAAGGAATAGTAATTTCATAATTTTCTAAAACAACTCATAAGCCTTATTTCTCCTCAAAGCTTTTCTTACAAATATTAAAATAAAAATTTAACTTGCCTTTTTCTTCTCAATGGGATTCGATCCCCTATCGCTGTCCAAGCACCACTCTAACCATGGTGCCACTAACCACGTGATCCAACCACTCACATGAAATGGTGAGCGCAACCACTATGCTTTCCTTCCTCCAAACGTGCCCTAGAAGACACGTGCGCCAAAAGGTGTACTTCCTTTCCACTTCGCAAAAACTAGCACCGACGGGATTCAAACTTCGGATCTCCTGGAGCTCAACAACTTGACTACCTCCTTCTTTCTGCTAGGCCACAAGCACCTACGGTGTATGGGAAGGGTCCTCCCTTCCTTCTATTTCTCCCTTTCTTCGCAGGTTTCGATTGCGCTAAAATATCTTTTCTCTTTGTTCGAACGAAACTCACACACATTCGAATTATTGCCAAATGAATTTTTGGCAATGGTATTTATACATATTGCCTTGAATTTTCATACGTCGGCCCTTAATCGAATTTGATGACGTCGATAGGAATTTCCACTTTGGAAATTTAAATTTAAATTTTAAAATATTAAAATTTAAAACTTAAACTTCAAAGTTGAATAACTTTGTCACCGGGACTCCTTTTTCGATGAAACAAAAAGCCAACCTGGGTTTTAAGAAAAACCCATTTCAAATATGCCATCCATGGTTTTAAATAAAACCTTTAATTTGCCTACATTGGTTTTCATAAAAACCCTTCCTTGCACTTTCACAAAACATAGTGCATGCCATCATAGATCCTTTTGACATCAAATAAACTTTTGACATCAAATAAACTTTTGACATCAATCACAACATTTTAGCTTAGGGACTCAAAATGTCCAATCAAAACAATTAAATCTAACTACCTTTCAACTACCCCATTTTCAATTTGCCTAAGCTACCCATCCAACCCATTCATTACCATTTAATTTTAGTGAGGGTTAATTTTATTAATAAAAACAAGTTAATTTCATCCTTACACTCCTAGAACCGACTCTTCTCGTAGAAGCACCCAATGGATCCATAGTGTTGGTAGGTTCATCCACCAATGCTTTGCTTCACAAAATCAATCTCCTCCTTATCTCTCTCATTTCTCATCTTGAATGGTGAAAATGATCCTAAAATCATGAAATTTACTATTTGTAGCTTTGCATGGCTATGATCATCTGGGATGGTCATGTGGTGTAATATGGATATCTAGGACAAACATAATTTTGCAAAAAAAATTAAACTACAACCATCCCGGGTCGAGATAGTCTCAAAATTTCATTGTTTCTTAGGGTACCCAAGTTAATCACCTCATTTTGGCCAAGTATATCATCGCTCTCATAATTTTATATATCATCCACTGATGCATCGCTTTATGGGGTAGTCAATAAATGCAAAATTCATGTTTCAAGATTCAACAATCAAACACTCAAAAATAAAAATCATGTTTGTCTAAGAATCATTGCCAAAAATATTTATACACCTTTGTTGGGGCAAAAGCAAAACTCTCAATCAAACAAACACTTGGTAGATCTAAAGCCTAAAGTGTAGACTTGATCTTGTCTACCCATGACTAAAATATTACCAAGGTTAGGTAGATCTAAAGCCTAAAGTGTAGATTAAGATTTTATCTACCTAGCTAAAAGGTTTACCAAAATTAAGTTCATTAATGTATTGGAAGCAATGACTCAAATACATGTGTCCTTTACATGCTTGCGGTATCTCATGTTGAATTTTTCAATTAACATCATCCATCATCAGTGCAACCATTTTAGATTATCTATTTTTCTCTGCACTATGTTTTCACACAAAGCATCCCCAAAAGGAGCATATGAGACACCTAAAGTGTATCATTTGAGAGGAGACTCCCAAAAGACCTCCTTTCTTCCCCCCATAGTCCACCTTGGAAAGCCTTAGGGCTAATTTAGTGGTGTTCACCACCAATAGGAACTTTTACCCTATGGGAAGCCTAAATGTCTCGATCTGAGACAATCTTAGGGTCATGACCATCTTGGGTTGAAATGACCACAAAAATTCAAAAATAAAAATAATGAAAAAATAACTTTTAGCCAAAACTACGTGTTAGTGCTGCGCATGATTTTGCATCAACATTGGATGCCCTAAATGAAATAATTTAAAATTTATCACATGCAATCAGTTATTTAATGGTATGCATCTACTTTTTTAATACTAAATTCCCCTCTATTTTTTCATGCAGAGTACCCTAGCCTTTGGCCAAGAGGTCTATAAAATGGTACTCACCCCTCAAATTTAATGATCTCACTTTCAAGTTTTTGTGTCATGAAGTTCTAAAAAAACATATCCCCAACCTTTGAATTTTTTTAATGAAGTGCTATCAAAATCAATCTGCAAGGTTTTCCCACTACCAAGACTATGCTACTATACTGCTATATATGATTGAATGATGCACTTCCCTACATGGAATAACCATAATCTCATTTTGGTGACTATTTGAGCTTGCTAACTCTCATCCCTACCATGAGAATATATTAATGATACATCCTAGGTCACCTCAAATGTTGCCTAGACGTAGTTATATATAAAATAAGGCCTACGACAATGACCTTCCCATCCCGAGATGGTTTGTAGATGAAATTATCTTGACCTGAGATGATCATGGTTAAACCATTGGTTTTTCTATTTTCTATTCAGTATAGCTAAGATCTATATTTTTTTTGTTTCTACACTAGCTTAGATTTCCATTATTACATGAATGCATCTATCGTTTCCTTCATTTATTATTTTCATATTCAATAGTATTCCAAATTTAGTGGGCCCCTCATATGCTTTTAATATAATTTTTGTTTTCTTTGTATGCAAGAAATAAGATTAGATGAGAGAAAAAGTCTCCACACCCATATCAGATTCAATGCGGTGGTCTCAAAAAACTCGCTCTCCCATGAATTGTGTTAGCAAGAATATTTTTTGATATTGCACTTGAAGACCTTATTTTGATATATTGTAAACATTGTATCGTTGGTAGCATCCTTGAGAGGGGATATTATTGTAAAACCTTGAAAATACAAGAATAAATATATAAAAGGATATATTTTATCTTATCTTGTTCAATCATTGTGTTTCATTGATGATTTCCTTTTTATGGTGTAAAATTTTGTGCTTTCATAAAGTTCCCCTAACAAAGGAATATATGCCCTATATAAAACCAACCAGATCCACCCAATAAACCAAAGGGAAGGTGAGAACTCCTCCACAATTCACTACATAGAAGGCCATCTCCCTTGGATCATTTAACATGGTGGACCATCTAAAGAGGTCCATGATACTAGTACCCATCTGGGATATCTTGGCCATTCCCGAGAAAAAGGAGCATCTAAAAATACTGGAAGAAGAAGAAAGAGAGCAAGGTAGCAAATAACATCTACAATTTTGTATATTTTAGCCCTTGAGGTAAGTAGGCCCAAGCCTCCTCTTTTATATGACTTTCATCTATCAAGATAAATTGATCCATAATTATTTTATAGAATAAGAGGTAAGTACATCTATTATGCCAAAATGAGTAGAAAATGTGCTAGTCTTGAGATATTAGCTTGTGAAAAGAAGAGTTATGCATTTATATGGTAAATCAATCCAAATATTAGAAGTCATGGAAGAACTGTCACTTTCCTTATATGTCTACCTAATCCTAATGATTGCATATGATATATAAATAATTAATTGTTGTCCATCCTTTTGAATTTATTGAAGAACACAAGCTTATACTGAGAGGGGGGTGAACAGTATAAGATAAAACTTTTTACTTTTCTTTCCAAAGAAGTATTATCCAATATCATCAATTGCAATAATGAAACAATGCACAGATCATCACACACATAAGAGACACATATTTAACATGGTTCACCCAATGTGGGCTACATCCACGGAGAAAATATTTCTTATAAATTTTCTCAACAAATCTCTTGGGAATCAATTCCCTATTACAATGTTTATGGGCACCAACCCAAAGGAGACACCAATCCCCTATGCTCAAGTTCGTGGACCTCTATCCACAGGAGACCTCAATCCCCTCTATTTTGGTTCATGGACCTCTATCCACAGGAGACCTCAATCCCCTCTGCTCTAGTTCGTGGACCTCTATCCACAGGAGACCTCAATCCCCTCTGCTCTAATATGCTCCAAACCTTTACACAAGGCTTGCTCAAACCTGCTCTAAAACTTGCTCCAAAATTTGCTCTCAACTCTACTCAAATCTGCTTCAAGCCTACACACAAGGCTTGCTCAAATATGCTCATCAAAACCTGCTCAAATCTACTCCAAGCCTACACACAAGGCTTGCTCAAATCTGCTCACCAAACCTACTCAAATCTGCTCCAAGCCTACACACAAGGCTTGCTCAAATATACTCACAAACCTGCTCAATCTGCTCCAAGCCTACACACAAGGCTTGCTCACCAAAACCTACTCTCAACTTTGCTCAAATCTGCTCCAAGCCTATACACAAGGCTTGCTCAAATATTCTCATCAAAACCTACTCAAATATGCTCATAGATCTTGCTCAAACCTGCTCATATCTTGTATACAAATAATTTTCATATATTCCCAAATCTTGCATAATGATGTCATCAAGTGCTTTATCTAATATTCAATGTGCTTTCTTCAACTAAAGTAGTTTAGACATATTCTACCTAGAATTCATTTAACCTCTTGAACATATAGAGAATGATATGCACTAACAAATGCTCAATATGTTCTTCACATTTATTAAGTCTGTCACTTTCACATGTCTCACATTTATTGCATTCTAAAGGTAGCTCTAGTCTAACACTTGATAACTGACCTGGTTATTGCTGAGTTGCACCTTACTTCAAAACCAATCACAATGCACAAGTCCTTCTCATCTACTCACAAAATCAATCATGAATAATGCACAAGTCTATTCTTTTCATCTACTCACAAAGTCAATCATGAAGATGCACAAATTTGCTTTCACAAAACTGATCTATAACTCTTGCACTTTCATTTCCAATATCACTCAAAACCAATGCACAAGTTTGCTCTCAAAACTGATCTATAAGTTTCATCAATTTGTTTCCAATTTCAAACATAACCAATGCATATCCTTGATCTCATAAATATGATCTATGATCTTTCCCAATTTCAATCAAAGCAATGCTCAATCAATCAATCCTTATACCTCCAAATATATGATAACTTAATATATTTCCTTCAAACAAAAACCACCTAGAGAAGGAGTTAAATCACCATACCTCTAAAACTACCTTGATGATGATGTGCCTTCAAAACATATCTTAACAAAATAATTTTCTTTTCTAGTGCCACTTCAAGAACTGGTTAGCAAATCTCCTTTTCAAATCATCCACATTAACCTTCCCAAAAATGTGCACAATAAAGCTTTAAAATAATACCTTATATCTCCTTTTAAAATATGCAATATTACAACTTTCAAATAATCCACAATACACCTTATATCCCCTTTTCTAACATGCAATAATCACACTTTTCAAACAATACCAAAACCACCTTGTATCTAATTTTCACATGCCAAAAATTACACTTTCAACTAGTCCTTAATACACCTTATAACTCCTTTTCTTAGATAAAATAAAAACAAAAATTTCCCTTTGTTTAATCAACAACTAACCAACGACTATCTCCTTCTCTCACAAATTTTTGTCCTTATTTTAATCAACACAAGGCCAACGAACTATATCCTTTCATAAAAAAATTAAATCAAAATTTTGGCACCCATACCTCAACCAACAAGCCCCACGAGTGCAAGGAGAATCGAAACCGTGACCTCTGCCAACGCAGTGCCCAAGCCAAGGCTTGGTAACCAGCTGGGCTACCCCAGTGGGTAGTAACCACAATGCAACATGAAATATTTGAAGCACTCCTTTGTCCAAAAATTTTTCACTCTACCAAGAAAAATAGACCTACTCATTCGACCCCCAATGCCTTAGCGCCTTAGCGCTAGCTCAACGACCAACTGGGCTAGCCATCCGGTTGAAACAAAATATGCAGCACTACCAATTTTTCTCCTTCATCATGCTCTCCAAGGTAATAAAACACGTCAAAACTGGCATCGGTGAGTTTCGAACCTCACACCTTCTTCCTCGCAGTGACTTGGCACAAGTCAAACCACCGCTTGGGCTACCCTTGTGGATGACGTCAAGGGGCTATGCTTCTCCTCCTTATTTTCTACCATTCGCACTCACCGCAATGAATGATCTTTGAATGCATGCTCATCCACTTTTTCCAAACCAATGTTTAGTGCATTATTTATATGCATATTGCCTCCTTTCACAATGACGTCGATGCTCATATTTTATTTTTTGATTTTTGACTTTCTAATAAATTTTGGTGCTCTTTCTTTTTAAGTCTTCTTTTGATTATAATATTTTAAATCTAAAATATTTAAATATTATAAACTTTAAACCTTTGGCCCTTGGAAATAAATCTTTGTCTTTAAACCTTTGCCTCCTCTTGTGGTCTTTAAATATTTTTCAAGCAATTATAATAAAACCTTTTAAACCTTGTCCTTCTTCATAATATTTAAATTTGACATTTAAATATTATTAATCCTTCTCTTAGAAAAATACTTTGGAGATATACCTTGCTTTTGAATTTTGTCCATTGCTTGCTATTCATCAAAACCATGGGGAATATTTTTGCCTTGACTATCATGCACCTTTGACATCAATGACAACTCAATATTTCCAACAATCTCCCCCTTTGTCATTGATGGCAACCCTTCAAAAAAAATCTTCTTTTACTGCAACTGGATTCCAATACTGCTCCCCCTCACTGAATTCTCTCCCCCTTTGACATCAATGGCAAAGGGCTCCTTGGGGCTAAGAATAAGACACTTTAGCATAGCCCCCTCACCACCTCCTTTCCTTGAGGTGATTAATTATGGAATGGGAGTAAAGCTACTCCCAAATTACAATGCTCTTCTTCTTTTTCAATATTCTTTTTCCATACCTTTGTAGTCATACCCTTTTGAACATTTTGAGCATCCTTTTTCTTGCTTGTCTTTGGAAGTTCCGAGAACACTGTTCTACACCATCTAGCTGTATGCCCAAAATTATTGCAATTGTAACACATGATGTTGTAGTCCTTGAAAGGTGCAAATGAATTGAAATTTCTCTTGGTGAAGTCATAATCATTCTTACCATGAACCTTGCAATGTATAGCTTTATGACCAAAATGATTACATGAGAAGCAATAACCTTGGAAGAAGTATTCATCTTGCCTTGGAGGATATGGTCGCATGATTCTTCCTTTGCTTCTTTTGTGTTGGTCCTTGTTCCTTGATGGTGCATTGTTTTCTTCCTCATTGATATTTCCACTTCTCAACTCATCAGTACAGGTCTTAGATTCTTCTTCAAATACCTTCTTTGATGCTTCTATTTCTTTTGAGCTTGACTCCTCTTTTTGTACTTCTTGTCCTTCCTCAAAGCCAAGTCCAGTCTTCATAAATGGAGATCTCTTTGTTTTGATAATATCATCCAAATATTTTGAGCTTTTCCTAAACTGATATATCTTACTATTAAATTTTTCAAGTTCCTTCCTTAGAATGTCAGCTTCATGTTCTAGTCTTTCACATTCTAGCTCTTTTGCCTTTAATTGTTCAACCATACCTTCTTCAACTTTCCTTGCCTCTTCAACCTTAACTTTTAAGTCAGTGAGATCTTGTAGAAATTTTGCCTTTGTCTTCTCATCCTCTTGTACTTGAGCTTTCAATCTTAAGTTCTCCCTTTTCAATTCTTCAAGATCAATAACAAGTTCCTCTTCCATATCAATAGTGGCTTCCTTTTCATATTCTGAAACTTTCTCTTCTTCTTGGTCTTCAATAATAGGGGCATCTTCTTTCTCTTCTATGGCCAAAAATAGAATTTCTTCTTCCTCACTATCAGAGAGACTTTCATCACTATCACTGGAAGCACTACTTGCTTCTTCAACATAAAAACTTTTCTTGTGCCTTTGAAAGATCTTCTTCTCATTCTTGCCTTGACCATACCTATTTTTATTTTCATGATAAAATTTTCTCTCTTTATTTTTCTTGTATTCCTTTTCTTCTTCACTACTACTATATCCATTTTATGGACAATTAGTTGCATAGTGACCAATGTTACCACAACTAAAGCATTTCACAGTCTGCATATTTTTGTGTTTTCTTGGACCCTTCTTATTTCTTCTCACAAAGTTAGCCTCCTCTTCACTGCTTGATTCATCACTTGATTCTAGTTCTTTATCCTTTGCCTTCTTTGAAGCTTTGAATGCTACCTCTCATTTGGATGTTTGATCTTTTTCTATCCTCATCTCATAGGCTATGAGAATTCCATGTAACTCATCCATGCTTAAAGTTTTGAGATCCTTCATCTCTTCTATTGTTGAAACCTTTGCATCATACCTCATAGGGAGTGACCTTAATATTTTCTGAACAATAGTAGATTCCTCAATCTTTTCTCCAAGTCCACGAATAGTGTTGACCACCTCATCAACATGAAGTAGATACCTAGCAATATTTTCCTCATCTTTCATCTTCAATTCTTCAAACTTCCTCCTGTGTGTTTGAAGCTTTGCCATTTTAACTTTGTCATCTCCTTCATATGTATTCTGTAACTTATCCCACATTTCTTTTGCTGAAGTGCAGTGCATGACTTTCACAAATTTTGATTCACATAACCCACTTAAAATTGCATTCATTGCCTTGGCATTACTTTCATATGGTTTCTTACCACTTGCATCTATGGGAGGAGTTGTAGGTGGTGTGAACCCATCCTCAACTGATTGCCATGTATCATATCCCTATGCCATCAAAAATGTCTTCATCCTTATGCTCCAGAAAGCATAGTTAGTCCCATAAAACAATGGTGCCCTATTTGATGAAAACCCTTCCTGATGTGCCATTTGTGTTCCTGTAAGATCTACCTTCAAGTTGTTAGGCTTTCACGAAGGAACCCGCTCTGATACCAATTGAAGAACACAAGCTTATACTGAGAGGGGGTGAACAATATAAGATAAAACATTTTACTTTTCTTTCCAAAGTAGTATTATCCAATATCATCAATTGCAATAATGAAACAATGCATAAATCATCACACACATAAGAGACACAAATTTAACGTGGTTCACCCAATGTGGGCTACGTCCACGAAGAAAATATTTCTTATAAATTTTCTCAACAAATCTCTTAGAAATCAATTCCCTATTACAATGTTTATGGGCACCAACCCAAAGGAGACACCAATCCCCTATGCTCAAGTTCATGGACCTCTATCCACAAGAGACCTCAATCCCCTCTGCTCTAGTTTATGGACCTCTATCCATAGGAGACCTCAATCCCCTCTACTCTAATATACTCCAAACCTTTACACAAGGCTTGCTCAAACCTGATCCAAGCCTACACAAGGCTTGCTCAAATCTACTCCAAAACCTACTCTCAACTCTACTCAAATCTGCTTCAAGCCTACACATAAGGCTTGCTCAAATATACTCATCAAAACCTACTCAAATATACTCCAAGCCTACACACAAGGCTTGCTCAAATATTCTCCAAGCCTACACACAAGGCTTGCTCAAATATGCTCATCCAAACCTACTCAAATCTGCTCCAAGCCTACACATAAGGCTTGCTCAACCAAATACTACTCTCAACTCTGCTCAAATCTTCTCCAAGCCTATACACAAGGCTTGCTCAAATCTTCTCATCAAAACTTGCTCAAATCTACTCATAGATCCTACTCAAACCTACTCATATCTTGTATACAAACAATGTTCATCTATTCCCAAACCTTGCATAATGATGTCATCAAGTGCTTTATCTAATCTTCAATGTGCTTTCTTCAACTAAAGCAGTTTAGACATATTCTACCCAGAATTCATTTAACCTCTTGAACATATAGAGAATGATATGCACTAACAAATGCTCAATATGTTCTTCACATTCATTAAGTCTGTCACTTTCACATGTCTCACATTTATTGCATTCTAAAGGTAGCTCTAGTCTAACACTTGATAACTGACCTGGTTATTGTTGAGTTGCACCTTCACTTCAAAACCAATCACAATGCACAAGTCCTTCTCATCTACTCACAAAATCAATCATGAATAATGCACAAGTCTGTTCTTTTCATCTACTCACAAAGTCAATCATGAAGATGCACAAATTTGCTTTCACAAAACTGATCTATAACTCTTGCACTTTCATTTCCAATATCACTCAAAACCAATGCACAAGTTTGCTCTCAAAACTGATCTATAAGTTTCATCAATTTATTTCCAATTTCAAACATAACCAATGCATAGGTTTTCTCACAAATCTGATCTATGATCTTCCCCAATTTCAATCCAAGCAATTGCACAATCAATCAATCCTTATGCCTCCAAACATATGACAACTCAAAATATTTTCTTCAAACAAAAACCACCTAGAGAAGGAGTTAAATCACCATACCTCTAAAATTGCCTTGATGATGATGTGCCTTCAAAACCTGTCTTAAAAAAATAATTTTCTTTTCTAGTTCCACTTCAAGAACTGGTTAGCAAATCTCCTTTTCAAATCATCCACATTAACCTTCCCAAAAATGTGCACAATAAAGCTTTAAAATAATACCTTATATCTCCTTTTAAAATATGCAATATTACAACTTTCAAATAATCCACAATACACCTTATATCCCCTTTTCTAACATGCAATAATCACACTTTTCAAACAATACCAAAACCACCTTGTATCTAATTTTTCACATGCCAAAAATTACACTTTCAACTAGTCCTTAATACACCTTATAACTCCTTTTCTTAGATAAAATAAAAACAAAAATTTCCTTTGTTTAATCAACAACTAACCAGTGACTATCTCCTTCTCTCACAAATTTTTGTCCTTATTTTAATCAACACAAGGCCAACGAACTATATCCTTTCATAAAAAAATTAAATCAAAATTTTGGTGCCCATACCTCAACCAACAAGCCCCGCGAGCGCAAGGAGAATCGAAACCGTGACCTCTACCAACGCAGCACCCAAGCCAAGGCTTGGTAACCAGCTAGGCTACCCCAGCGGGTAGTAACCACAATGCAACATGAAATATTTGAAGCACTCCTTTGTCCAAAATATTTTTCCACTCTGCCAAGCAAAATAGAACCTGCCCGAATTTGACCCTATGACCTTCCTGCCCCCAACGCCTTAGCGCTAGCTCAGCGACCAACTGGGCTAGCCACCCGGTTGAAACAAAATATGTAGCACTACCAATTTGTCTCCTTCGTTGTGCTCTCCAAGGCAATAAAACACGTCAAAACTAGCATCGATGAGTTTCGAACCTCACACCTTCTTCCTCGCAACGACTTGGCACAAGTCAAACCACCGCTTGGGCTACCCCTATGGATGACGTCAAGGGGCTACGCTTCTCCTCCTTATTTTCTATCATTCACACTCACCGCAACGAACGATATTCGAATGCACGCTCATCCACTTTTTCCAAACCAATATTTAGTGCATTATTTATATGCATATTGCCTCCTTTCACAATGACGTCGGTGCTCATATTTTATTTTTTGATTTTTGACTTTCTAATAAATTTTGGCGCTCTTTCTTTTTAAGTCTTCTTTTGATTATAATATTTTAAATCTAAAAGATTTAAATATTATAAACTTTAAACCTTTGGCCCTTGGAAATAAATCTTTGTCTTTAAACCTTTGCCTCCTCTTGTGGTCTTTAAATATTTTTCAAGCAATTATAATAAAACCTTTTAAACCTTGTCCTTCTTCATAATATTTAAATTTGACATTTAAATATTATTAATCCTTCTCTTAGAAAAATACTTTGGAGATATACCTTGCTTTTGAATTTTGTCCATTGCTTGCTATTCATCAAAACCATGGGGAATATTTTTGCCTTGACTATCATGCACCTTTGACATCAATGACAACTCAATATTTCCAACATTTATCTATTAAGAGATTTAATTGTCAAATTGGGAGGTTAAATATATTTGGAGTAGTCCCTCATTGTCTTAAGGGCCTAATATAGGACTAGGATTAAAATTCTATCAAATCCTCTCTACCTAGACCATGTCGATCACCTACCCACATCCAAGCCCCACAAGAATTCGATTGTAATTATATAAGAAGAGTGGTCCAAGTTAGAGTTATTGGTTGATGAGTTGCATCCATTTATCCGACATGATCAAATGGATTAATAGGCCATAAAAGTATGGGATATGGGTCCTCCCAAGACATATAGAGTGATAAACATAGGTCGAGATTCAAGCATAAAGTAAACCCAACTCTCTATGGGTCATATATATTTTGTACAATATATATATATATATATATATATATATATAACGATGATTTTTGGACCTAACAAATTTTTATTTTGTAGGATTTTTAGGATAAGATATCATAAAATGATAGGTGCAAGTAAGTGAATTCCTATAAGAGGTATATTCTCTAATTGCATTAAGATATAATTTCCTAAAATCATTGTTGAATAATAAGGACTATTAGATGGAGTGTGGTACCAAGGTCATGTAATATGAAGTTAATGTGAAGAGGATAATGAATAGCCCAGGAACAAAGGGAAAGTAATTTCATGTCATACAACCCCAACACTAAAAAGGAAAGAAAAATATTATTGCATAACCGTGACAAAAGCAAGATATGCTCAAGCAAGGTAAAATGATAACAAGTGAAAGGGAGACATGAATCCATAGAAGAAGAATTCAACAAAAATATGCATCTCTACCTCAAAATATTATATAAAATGAATATCATACACACCACTAATAGCCTATTATTTACCATTGAAGCTACCTATGAATGACTCTACATCAAATATATAAGGCCTAATTTTTTGGGTTCAAAATAAAATTGTGAGTTGTCAAAGCTATAGTGAAATATCATTACAACTCAGCCAAAGAGGTGTGACTACAACTATAGATAGTTTAACAAAAGCAAGATGAAAATCCTAAGGATCATTGCTGACCACAACAAAGCCCATGCCAAATAATCATAAAAATATCATCACAAAAATAGGAAAATCATATGAGGTGGATGAGTTGGTTTCATATCAAGTAGCCCATAAAGCTTCTCATAGTCCTTTTGGTGATAGCTAAATTGAACCCCATAATTGGTAGTAGTCCATGACCCTTTTTAGTGATAGCTAAAAGGACTCTATTAGTGATTAATATTGGACTAAAAATCAATTGTGGGAAAGCTAGTAGACATGGATGTCATCTACATCTATTATGGTTCATGATCATTGAATCCACATATTTTATTTATCCACCACATACACCAAATGCATTCATTATGGAGAGTCATTTGAGGTAAAATAAACAATAGTTGAAAGTGGATGAAGACTCATAAAAACTCATCATCAAGAGATCTTGTGAGATATATGATTTCCATACATTCAATCAAGGAGGTCACCTAATTTGATATATTTGGACCAACATTTCCTTCAAGGACACCAACAAGATATCAAAGTTGCAAAAGGTAGATGGGAAATTTTAAGCTAGAGGTCCCACATAACAATAAATGTCATCATCTATAGTTCATGTCCCCCATTTATTGGTTAAAATTTTGAGGTTCTTTCACCTTTGAAAATGAAGAGGTTCTTTGCATGCTCTTGCTTGGCCTCTTTAGAAAGGGGGATCCAAGGTGGAATATGTCTACCATCTTGATTAGTCATAAGGAAGGTAGAGGAGATTTGATTTAAAACTTTCCTCTTCAGAGGATCTTTGAAAACTTTGACTTAAATAACTTGAAAATAAGTAAACAAGCAAAAGTTAAAGTTGGTGGGAAGCAAAGAAGGAAAATTTCAAACCTATAGGGGCAATAAAATATTCTAGCCCAAATGGTGCCAATATGGATGGGTTGCATTGATCATATTTATAATATGGACAAAATATTCGAAGGTAAGGGAGGGACTAGAATATAGAAAATTTCCAAAAGGTTTTAGTCATCATGAGAAGAGAAATTTTTTGATAAACTACATGGTATTAGGGTCCAAAAAGAATAAGAAATGTAGAAAATAAATTCTTGAAAGTGCTAAATAGGAAATGGTCATAGATCAAAACTTTTTGAAAGCTCTAAAAGAATGAAATAGTAAAAAATGCCAAGGCTATGACAAATAGAAACCTTTAACATACAAAGAAACCAAAATCCTAATAAAATCCCCACTTTGGAGGTTATACAAAAACCTAATGCAAAGAGAAGAATTTGTTTTGACATCTAGAGAATAAATTAATCTCAAAAGAAGTAGAGCAAGTCACAAAGCAACTTTAGTGAAAATTCACTACATTGAGAAAATCCTACCACAAAAGGTAGTTTTTATCAAAGTGCTAACCAATAGCCAAAATGAAAGTGCCTAAATCTCCTACTACTTATTAAGTAGCTAAAGCCAAAATACCATCTAAAATGCAAGGAGGAATCCCTGTCACAAACTAATGTTAAAATTGAAGCTACCCACACCACATAATCATGGATGACCCACTAGACCAAAGCTAAGTAATGATTCAAAAGTCCTTTGAGTGGTGGCTATGGTAGGTTTTGTTAATAATTGGAATCCCTAAGCCATTTTGATGATGGATAAAGGGTAACCACCCATAAAAATATCCTACTTCATCTAGCATCAATTGCATTTTCTTCTTCCTAGAGAACAAAAGCCATGGGTCTAGCACCTTTTCATGTATGAGGGTGTTCTCCAATCCTTGGTACAATTCCAAGTTGACACCATAAGTTAATCCTAGGGATCCATTCCTCACATGAGAATAAGGAATACCTAAGGTGGTTGAGTATGGAGGTGGCAAGGAAAACCCCTTTCCTTCCCCAAGAGAAGCTTAATACATGAAGGATAGGATAGAATAGAGCAACTCAAAAATTCTGACTATAACATATTTCTAAGACTTTTAGGCTTGCTAACTCCTCAACAACCTCTCCAATATCCATGGTGGAATATCTGAATCATGTAGTAGAATAAGAGAAGTGTAAAAATTGGTGATCATGACTCCCAAAGTGGCACACAAAGATGACCTTCATCTAAGGGACCTATGAAGAGCATGGAGAAGGCAAAATGCTAATTACCATGAAGGCCATCAAATTGACCTACAATGACTGGACATGATGGAAAGGATGATGATCTAGTTTTTGGCCTAGAAACCCACAATCAAACATAGTTCTATAGGCAACAATTGAAGCATTCAAAGTAGTGGCATGAAAAAAAACCTGAGAGGCAACACCAAACCCAAGGTATTGATGATGAAGGATCCCAAAGGTCCTATTGGAGAATATTACATTATTTAGTACATGCCAATGTACCCCCATGATACCTATGGTATAATTTAAATATTATAATAGAGTTTGAGTCTATATTTTAGGAGTGTAATTTATATTTTCCCTTTATGTAAGTTTCTATGTGTAGGACATTCACAAGTGCCATGTAAGTAAGAATGTAAGTGTGTAATGAGAGAAAGTGCATAGGTGTCATGTAATTAAGTGTGCAAATACATAATGTGAGGATGTGCACAAGTGTCATGTATTAGGTGTGTATGTAGAAGTGTAAGTGTCATGTAAAAGAGTGCAAGTGTCATATAGCTAAGTGTGCATGTAAGTAGAGAGTCAAGAGTCATGTATACAAGTAGTAAGATGAGAAGCCAAAGGACATGTGAGAGTTGTCTTATGCATATGATAGGAAAAAATGCATCTATTGGATATGTGAGGAGAGCAATAGTCAAGTACTTGAAGAGTCATCTTTGTATGGCTATATTATGGAGACAAAGCTCCATGTATTATTATCAAAGAAGATCACATTCAAGCATTAATAATATTGAAGCTTGTATGCATATTTTGAGCAATTCTACTGTAAGTTTCATGTTATTACATGATTGATTTTGGCCATTTTATATTCATATTTGATATTACATTAAATATTTTTATTTTTTGTCATTCTATTTTCTTGAATGTTATTTTAATTTATATTTTCCAGTTTATAAACTGATTTCTCATATATTTGAGACTACTCAAGATCCAAAATATTGGACCTAAGATAATCTAACTTAAAATCCAACAAGTCAAATCATGGGGATTTACAACATGAAGTTGCTCAATGACATGACAAGAAATTTTATCAAGCCTACCAACATCATTTATGGTTATAGATCCCCAAGATATTGAAGATCATTCATTGTTGATGTCAACTAGCCTAGGCAATTTTAAACTAAACAATTTTAAATTTGTACATAAAATTTATATAGAAGTTTTCCCCATTTCTTATTATAAATACCTTTTTCTCCTTCATTATACGGTATTGAAATCTATCCATATCCATATCTAATATCTAGCCTTGTATGGCATTTTCCTTCATTCTCTTCTATATCACAACTTTGCTCAAGCCTTAAATTGGTTTAGTTGAATAATTTATAAGCCTTTTTCTTCAACATGTATGTAATTAGGTATTCATATATATATATATATATATATATATATATATATAAGAAGTTGTGACTACTTATTTTTTATTGGTTATTATATGTATGTTTGGTTTACTTTGTGATTAGGGACACCGTGTTCCTTGTGCACTATCATTTTTGATTCATGTGTTCATTCAAACCACTATGACATAAAGAGTTTTTAGAGCTTTGGTGCATTGACACCCTATTAGTATAGGCTAGTTAGAGTAGTTAGAATTTACTTTACCTAACATTTTATTTCCATAATTTATTGTTTTTCTCTCTATCCCTTTTTCTTTGTAAGAACTTGACAGTCTAGGTTAGAATAGGAGGATGGAAAGTGCATTGAAGATCACACCTAGAAAAATATGCAAGAAGATATGAGCTAGCCTAATGTAGTTCTATGCGTGATTTTTAGCTTGAATGCCTAAGGGTAAAGATAGGAAATAAAAAACTAAGCTAAAGAAGGCTCTTTAATATCCCATTTACTTTTAATTTTCCAAGATATTGTTATTTTTCATAAAATTTAGATGCATAAAAAAAATGGTGCAAGAATACAAGGACTAACCCAGAGATTTATTTTGGATCAATAGGTGTAACTGGGTCAGCCTCCCCATCCAATTGTCTAGAAATACTTAGATCCAAATGAGCCAAGTGTCATCACTCAATAGAGTGCTCCTTGAAATTTTCCCACCTCTTGAATTTGATTGTAAAAAATCTTTCAATCTACCTTTATAAAGATAAATCTATGTTATAACTACTCCATGAACTAGTAAAATAACGATTCTCAAGATCCAGATAAATCTTAAGACATATGATAAGGATCCCAAAAAATACCATTGCATCAAGAGCTTTGCAATGACCATGCCACTTTTATCTAAAGAGATTAATGATCATTTCTACCTTGTGGGATGTCACTTTGAGATATTTACATTAAATATTGAGGAAAATTGTTTCTCTATATGGTTAAACCCTTTTTATGAGCTCCTATGTTGGCTAAGACGTCTGCAACCCTATTTACCTCTCTAAAACATGTTGACAATGAAATTATTCTAGTACTCTCATAATTTTATCTATATTAGATATCATATTTTTTATATTCCAACTAGTTGATTGTTGGCCTAAGGGTGTTGATATTTAACAAATATAAATATAATTACATAAATAGTATTTAACAAAGAGTTCTATTTTAGATGTGAATACATAATTAGAATTACTAATTTTAGCAAATAATTTATTTTAAATTTTTTAGGGTCATTAGAGTAATATTATATTGCATCAAAAAATAAAAAACTATAGCTATAATAAGGTGGTTGGATCATATGTTTGGATCAATCATCCACTTTTGAAAAGTAATTATTCCCATCATCTTTTAAATTAGGTACAAGGATTATTTCTTTATTTGGTTAATTATGACCCTTTATCCTTGGTTACCAAGCATTCTACATTCACCACTCTATACATATAAATGAGATATTTTATGGTGATCTTAGTCCATTTATATAGAATTTGGTCATCCTCCTTTGATTCTCAACTATATTAATAGAGTTTTTAGTCTAAATATTTTATTACTATGGAAGTTTCCAACAAAATTGGATGGTAAGTCCTATGAAGTTAAATATTGGATATTGCATCCAAAAAAAGGTAATATGGAAAATTTAGGATGATATCATTCTCTCCTATATTGTTAGCAATTGTGTAAATACCATAGTGAAGAGTTTTAATCTTCCTATTGTATTTTATATCTTTTGTTTTAAATAAAAAACCATACACTATTACTAAAATTAACATGATATGGGGCCCAATTTTATACATGGTACTTCTTGTACGTATTATTTGTAGTTGATATGAGGTCAATGATTTTTATTGAATATGTTGATTTTATTTCATACACAATATTTTTTAACTAGGAGATCTCAAGTTCAAGCCTCATCAAATTTTTCTCTACAACCTAAGTATCCAAATTATATGGTGTTATGATAATTCTATTGGCTCCTAACTAGAGATATCTAGTTTAATTAACATCAAAATTTTATCTACAACCTAAGTAGCCTAATAGTGAAGACTTTAGAACTCTAAATAGAGGTCCCAGGTTTAAATTTTATGGGGGTTAGAGTTGTACACCATGCTTAAATAACTATATTATGGATGGATAATCATATATCAGATAAACAACATCCTCCATGAGGGTCATATCATGTGGCCTATGGTCTCGCAAATTTTTAAAAACACTTTACTCCTTTATCCTTTTACCATTTTTACTTGTTTTTATTGATGAGGTTGGTAGTCAATGGATTACACAAGGACAAAGGGTTAGAATAAAATATAAACATGGATAATTTATGTCTAGTAAAGTCGTAGATATTAATTGCATCCATTTTGAATGTAAGGGAGGAACTCATCCATTATATGTGGTTGCTCAAAATTTTACATTGAAGGAATATGTATAATCAGTAGATAGAAAAAATCAACTTGATAATAAGTTTGAGGATAGAATGAAACATCTATGATTAAATTATTTTCAATCATTCCCTATTGTATGGAATAAAAAAATAGTTAAAAGTATAATATTCCTATATAAAATAAAAAAAATGGTAAATCAAAGTTGAACCATACAAGAATGAAATAGAGTAGCATATTGCTAGCTAAAACATATTTCTTGCAAGGAACCATGATAGTCATTTAAAAAAATGATCAATTAATATAGAAGTATAATTACTATCATGTTTAGATGTCATAAGAACTAATAACAAATAAATGGGTGTGGATTCTCAATAATCGGTTGGAACTAACAATGGTGTATACATCCTTCTTAGGTGGTTTGGAAACAATATGTGTACAATACAAAATGAATTAAATTAAGGACAAGAATGAACTGATTCAATTTTTTTGTAAAATATCACAATGATGTGAACTATCAATAGTAACTTTAGAAATTAATCATATTCTACTAAAATTTAATCCATTTATTTCTAATGCATAGATTGTGAAAACTAGGTGGTGGTAGTAAGAGTCATCCTTGTGGTTTATGGCTTGATCACAAAGAAATTGAATTTAATAAATTTCTTATCATTGTAATGAATTATTTGGTATTTTATTAAAATAAATAAAGGTGGAGGGAGATGCACTTGGTATCCTTATCCTAAGGCATTAAATTTTGAAAATGATAATGACACTCCAAGGTATTGACTCTCACACACCATGTCTCATCCATAAGAATGGTTGGCATAGGCCAATATCATAGAAATCCAAGGGTATAAAAAGATGCAAAAAATTATATTTGAAGGTTTTATGAATAAGAGATGATATATTTTTGAGTAACACAAATATTTATCCCTTGTTAAAACTACCCAATATAATATGGTCATGGGCTTATAATTATAACTAGATTCATGTTCATTATAATGTTAGTAGAAATTAGATGTTTTATTCATACTATAAACAATAAAATATAATAACATAACATTAATCCATGTAAATGACTAAAATAAGTGTCCCCCCTCTTGTGATATATTTTGTGTACCATGTATGGTGGAAATGATCACATTTGGTCTATCTTCCATGATTAACTTCCATTTTTTATTAGTATGGATGTCTAAGATGTGGTGCAATGAGTATAGAGGGTTTCATCATAGTAAATAATTATTATTTTTATTTAACACTCCTCTCTCACATATGATAATCACACCTTTAAAAATGTTGTTATTTCGATGCTTCTTATCTTAGGATTCTGTATTTTGATTATAATTATGGTTTTAGAGTTAACTATGTTTATCATGATTATTTTGAACGTTATTATTACCTTTATTAGGATGATTTTTACTATTTTATATCTTATTATTTTTCATCCTCTTTTCATGGTTTTATGTTTCTAACCTATTATTATGGTAAATTTGTATACCTCTCTCAAGGTATAGAATTTGGGAAGATCCATGTCATTTTGAATATACCATTGTAGCCCACTATGTTATTTGAGAAGCTAATACCTTTTATTACCTTGAATACCATGTTTTATACCATGGAATAAAAATCATCAATATAATCTTGAATACACTAGTCTTTAGCTTGACACAATCGTTATCATCACATGCATTTAATATTATAGGTTCATCTAGAATAATATTTATCTTTGATAGCCTCCATAAAATCATTGTATATGGAATATAGTTTTTCATCGACATTATCCACCTTGATATTGCTATATTATACTTTTCACCAATATATAATAGTTAATATAGAATTTAGTGGCAAGAAATTAATTTTCCCATTATTAGTGAAATTATTTATATAAAACAAGAAGCAAACTTGATCCAACCAATTTTCTACTCTGGTATTATTGAATAGGATGTTGCTACTAATTATAATTATTTCCTAAAAATGGTCCAAAATTAGAAAAGTAAATAATTTTAAGGATTCAACTTATAAATAAGGTTGACTCACATAAAATCTAAATCTAGAAACTAATCCAAAGAATTTGAAAAATATAAAATAAAGAAATTATATTTCATGAAAACTAAATATAACCATAAAGTTATAGCAAATATTATATTGATCCATTCAACACATTTAGAAAATAATAACTTCAATGCATAAAACCCTAAGTAAAATTATAGAATAAAATATATAAAAAAACTAATAGAATATGAGAAGGTAGAGCCACAAATACCATAAATTTTACCATCAAGAAGTTAAAATTCATATATAATTCAACAAAAAATACCATTCTCAATCAATCTATTCAGTTGTATTATCTAGAGTAATTTCCATATGTTGATTCAAAGAGTAAAGGGTCTTCCAAATATACCAAGAAGATCCTTACAAATAAACCTTCATACCAAACTTATAATGTTTCAAACTAATCCTAACCCTGATTGTAACAAAGCAAATCAAACTCTAGTTAAAATAACAACTTATTGGAATAGTAAATTGGCTACTCAACCAACCAATTTGAAATTAAATTTCTTCCATCTATATTTAGAAATGCTTATTCTTCTTCCAATTTGACTTAGAAAATATCTTGTCTTGTCTTTAGCTAGAAAAAATGTCATGGCGGGCCTCATGCATTCTAACCACTAGAATAGAATTTTTATGTATTCCTATGATTTATTCCCTACAAGTTTTTTCCTTTGTATACTTCCTGGATGAGTCACCATGAGTTCAATGAATAATTTTCTTAGATTATTATATTTTAGGTTTGGAAGGTTGGCTTAGAAATCCACTAGGAACTTAGTAGATTGGTAGCCTTTTTCCTTATTATCTTGGACTCATGTGTTCTTACTTTGAAAATTCATTGTTAGAGATGATTAATATTTCCCATATTTTGATCTAATAAAAGTAGTGCATAATTGGATTACTTATTTAGATCCAAATAAGTCACTTTTGGGATAATAATGTCATAACTACGTTGATAAGACTTTTACCACTTATGGCATCTATTTTCTTCCCTCTTTACCCTAAATTGTTAATTTTATTGCATCATGAAGATGTTGACATCCATCTATTCCCTTTGAGTAGATTGAGTTTGATGAGTCAAATGTGTACTACCGAGTTGCCATATTGGTAATGAGTCACTAAGATATGTAACATCTTCACAATGAGCTAGTCAAGAGACCTAATGCATTATATAATTAATCTCAAATCCATTTGATTAATTGCAATTATTTCTAAATTTTATCTCTATGCTAATTTTGATATTCTTTAAATGGTATGGATATATCCTTTGGATTTTAAATGGAAGATATATATAATTTCTTTTGCATGTAAGTATCCTTCACTACTATACTTTTTACAACTTACAAGGATGTTGTGCCTACCTAGTGGTAGATGTTAGTTCTACCTTATTGATTAGGTTATGAATTTCAAAATAATAAAGAATAAAAGAAATATGATGGGATTTATCATTTTTTTTTTTTTTTTAGGGATATGTTCTCCGTAAAAGTAGTAAAAATTATATTAACAAGCTCAATCCAATAGAAAATATCTTTCTAAATATTCCAATGCCTTGGCCCAACGGTGGCAAGTGGCAAATGCGTCGCGATATCGCGACAATTCTGAGGGCTGACCGCTTTGTGAGGTTTTTGTCGCGATATCGCGACTTTTTTTGTGGACGGTGGTTGTTGGCTTTGGTTGTTGCGATTTTGCGACATGTCGCAAAATCGCGACATGTCGCAAAATCGTGACACTTTTGGCGTTAAGGTGACAATTGGAGGATGCGTCACGATATAGCGACAATTATGAGGACTGACTGCTTTGAGATGTTTTCGTCACGATATCACGACATCTTTTGTGGTTGGGGGTCGCTGGATTTGGTTGTCGCGATTTCGCGACATGTCACGAAATCGCGACATGTCACGAAATCGCGACACTTCTGGTGCAATGGTGGCTATTGGATTTTGTGTCGCGATTTCGTGACAATTTTATGGACTGTCTGCTTTGTAAGGTTTCCTTCGCGATATCGCGACATCTTTTGCGGTTGGGGGTTGTTGGCTTCGTCCATCGTGATTTCACGACACGTCACGATTTCGTGACCTGTGGCGTAGTTATGGCCTCGGTCGGCTTGACTGCCGCGATTTCACAACATGTCACAATTTCGTGACATGTCGCGATTTTGCGACATGTCACGATTTCGCGCCTTGCCTTCTTCTTGTGCTTTGGGTTGGGTTGTGCTCCCCTCTCGCTCTTTGCTGAGGTTTCTTGTCTATGGGTTCCTGTTAGGGATGTTCTGGCTCCCTCTTGTATATGCTCGTTGTTTTAATTCATGATTTTCAATTTTTTCAAAAAAAAAATATTCCAATGCCTTAAGGACTATTTTCAATACATATTGATGCCTTATAAAGAATTTGTTTTTTCATATTTCATTGCTATTAATCCTATTAAAATCTTATCTAGTTGGTTAATGGATATAGAGATCACAGTGTTTGCTTACTATAGTGGAATTCCTTGTATCTATATATACTAATTTTTTTTTCCACTAGCTATATGTATTGATCATAAATCGATGATCATCATCCTTCTAAAACTGATCAATTAGTATCTTATTCATTACTAGATTTTTTATTTAGCTTAATTAATTTTTTAGTTTAGCTTACCTTTAGATTTGTTTATTATTAGAAAACCATGGAATTCAAGGGATAACCTCTAGGTTAATTTTATTTTTATTCCAATGATATGGTTTTGCACTAGAAAAAATTAGAGATAGTTTACCTTGATTAAACTTAACCTCTTTTAGCTTCATTATTTTGTAACTTTATTCCTTTTGGATCTGAACTTGAAAATTACACATCTTCATCATATGCATTCTTCCTAGTTTCTTCAAATGTTTATCTTGAATGAATTTTGATGGCTTTGCCATATGATAAGGTAAATAGCCTTTCTATGCTACTTTTTGGCATTAGAAAATCCTTGATCCTATTAGCAAATGGGCCAAATTTAATAAATAAACTTTGGATATAGTAATTAAATATAACTTACAATATACCATAATGCGATACACTCAAATATTCATCCCATGATTCAAAATACTTCACACGCATTATTCAACATGGATAAAAATATTACAATGTTTTTAAAATATAATATAAAATAATGCAAATTCACATTACATATAAATTCATATCCTATCCTTAATAATAACATTTACAATGAATTTCTTGGTATTTCATATTCAACTATCTCTTCATCTCCTCAAACTCTCAAGAAATATGAATTTATATTTCTCATAGAAGAAATAATTTATTAGCCTTATAATAATAAAAAACATCTAATGATTGCTAAATACCAAATTTTTACAAGATACCTAGACACTAAATATTTACATATTATCTATGAAATACTTGAAAGGTACCAAATAATGTAATATACTCTAACACCCCTGATATTACATTATTTGGTATATTGTTGATCTTTGATTTTGGTTTTGACTTTCTAGATTTGGTTCTAGTAGTGACATTGGCTCTTGCTTTCTTTCCAGCTCTAGTTTTGCCACTAATTCTGATACTAAATTTGGCTCTTGTATTTTTATTTTGTCTTTCTAATTATAATTGAAATTTATTCTTGGATAAATTTTTGAATGACCATATTATTTATTTTATACATGTTTAAATGATATTTCCTCTACAAGCACAAACAATGTAGCATCATTTATGGATGAACCTGTGCTTATGAAACTCTTTCTCTTTTTGTAGAAACACTTCAACATTTCTATAATTAAATTCTATTCTATCATTCCAAAGTGTTTCCTAACAGATTGAAATTGTTGCTTCCAATTATTATTGACCACAACCAAGGGGGTTTTATCCCAGGAAGGATATTATTATATGGAGTTGTCAAATTTAATGAGTTGATTCATTCAATGGACAAGCACGAAAATGCGAGAATGTTCTTCAAGTTGGACATGAGAAAAGCCTATGATAGAGTGTCCTGGGATTTTTTAGAAAAAGTTTTGGTTCACTTTGGCTTTCACTCTAGATGGATATCCCTCATCACAGAATGCTTCTCAACCTCCTATTTTTCTATCATTGTTAATGGGGAGGTTTTTGAGTATTTTAAAAGTGCTAGAGGATTGAGATAAGGGGATCCTCTTTCACCCTCCCTATTTATTATCCTAGTAGAAGCTCTAGGAATATAGGAAGATCAATTAAAGTTATTATTGGCATTGAAGGTATTAAACCTGTTATTTCCATTGACCCTATCTCTCACCAATAGTTTGCTAATGACACTCTTCTCTCTACCTTCTCATCTATTCCTCGGGCCAAATAAATTAGAAGAATCCTTCTGGACTATGAGAGGGTTGTTGGTCAATACATCAACTTTATTAAGAGCAAACTCTTTTTTCTCAACACTCCTTATATTAGAAAAAGATTTATTGCTAGAATTATTGGATGCACTATTGCTGAACTACCCTCTACCTACTTAGGTTTACCTCTGTTTAAGGGTAGAATCAAAGAGGATCTCTAAAATCTAGTCCTAGAGAGGATACAAAAGAAATTAGCAGGTTGGAAGGGCTCTCTTCTTAGCTAGGCCAACAAAGCACAACTGGTTAAAGCTTCCCTTCAAAGCCTCCTAGTGTACTTCTTATCCCTATTTAGAATCCTTGCAAAAATTGCCTAGAAGTTAGAACATTTTCAAAAGGTTTTTCTTTGGTCAGGTTCAAAAAATAAAAAGAGATTCCATCTTATTTCCTAGGAGCAGGTGTGTGCAAAAAAAGAAGCAAGGGGGCTAGGGATGAGAAAAGTGAATCTGATGAACAAAGCCCTTCTAGCCAAGAATTTTGGGCTCTCCTCAACCAAGAGAATAATGGATGAACTCAAATTCTAAATGATAAATATTTAAATAGGGGAATCAAATTCTTGAAAGAGTAGGTGCTACTTTATGGATCTTCCTTCTAGAACAATATTGTTAAATAAAAAATCTTGTCTTAAGAGGTATCAAGTGGAGACTTGGCAATGGGGAGAATATTGAATTTTGGGATGACTTGTGGCTTGAATATGCTCCCATTTCACACAATCCATCCTACATCCCCTAAAGACATATATTCTCATAGCTATTTGGATCTAAAGTAATAGATTTTATTGAATAAGTAGGGGGTAAGAAAATATGGAAGAATCTCCAAGTTTTTGGTCTTGCCTAAGGGGAAGAAGAATATTTGAAAGAGATGAACCTCAAATTGAGAAATTAGGTGATAAGGAACTCTAGGTATTAATACTCTCTAATTTAAAATCATGAGGATAATGGCATCTTCTCTGTGAAGTATGCTTGTCACATTGTGACTAATGATAATATTAGCTTGTTCCTAGGGAAACTAATTTGGTACAAAGAGCTTATCCCCAAGATTAATTTCTTCTTCTGGTTGGCCATCCAAAATAAAATCCTCTTTATATCGAATCTCAAAGTTAGAGGTATTATTCTTCCCAATCATTTCTATGGATTAAATTAAACTCTGATGGAGCTTAAAAATAAAATCTAGATCTAGCAAGAGTATGAGGAATTATTAGAAACAATAAAGGAGATATTATTTTGGCTTATGTTGAGAACCTTGGAATCCAATCTAGTCACTTTGTTGAGGCCAAGGCCCTCTTCCAAGGTCTTGTTTTGTTGGAATCCTTGAGGTTTGAGAAGGTTATGATAGAGGGAGATTCCCTAAACTTAATCAACTCCCTTAAAGGCATCCATAATCCTAGCTAGAATATTACAAATCTAATGGTTGAGTCAAATCAAATCCTAAGTACCTTTGAGAACAATCAATACCATCACATTTACAAGGAAGCAAACATGGTGACTGATTTCATGGCCAATTTAGGAGTTCATCAGGAAAATTTACTCATCTAGAGGGAAATTTTCCCTCAAAATCTTAATCTTATTTTCAGGAAAGACTTTGCTAGATTCATGGAAAGGCTCTTGATCTTGTGTGCAACTTGTGTACTATGAAGATGTTGGCAATGCATATGGAATATATTTCTTGAGTAATGAATTTCCTTAATAACCAAAGGAGTTTTGATGGCGGTATGTTGTAGCTTATTCAGGCCTACTATTTGATTTTCTAGGAGTTCATCGATTGTTTTTCTCTAACTTTACCAATTTAGTTCTTCTCTTGTGGTTAGGGTTTCTGCTCTTTATAGCTTGTTGCCCTATTTTCTCTCCTTGTTATTTTTGGCTAAGGCTTGGTATTTTTCCTTTCCGTTCCTTCTTGGTTGGTTTCTCTTAAATATTTCTTAGTTGTTCGCATTGTAATTATGTAAAAGGTTTAAGGACCCTTTCAAAACCCCATATTTCCATCTAATTAAAAAATCCATTCCATCATATTTATCCATCCATAGTGCACATCTATTTTTTTTCTTTTCATGACAATTTTTTTGAGAATTATTATTTTCTCTAAAAAATTTACAATAATGGAGAATCCAACATTTCTTTGTTTCTTGTCCATATATGTTACAATTTTTTATTTCCCTGATTCCTTTTTAACAAATTTTTTCTTGTTGTTATCTATTACACATTCAATGTCATTTGTGTTAAAATTCCCTATTATAAAATTGATATTACCATTGCTTGTCACAAAATCACTCTTATTAGTTTGTCCTATTAATCTAAGGTCTTTGTATTTTGAGCTAAGTTCTATCATTCATTTTATTATTTTATTATATCCATTTTTAGTACCAACTTCTAAGCTCAACTTGTTCCAATTTGGATAGAAGTCATTACTAGAATAGTTATGAATGACTTATATCATCACTATCCCTATCACTAGTTGAAGACTTCAAATCACTAACAACACACTATCCATCAATTTTGATAGTTTTGTGTATATCTTGACCAACACAGTCAACACAATCAAAGTAAGCACTTTTTGCACAAACACTATCATGAATACCCTTTGTTTTAATGCATATAAAAATATCGCTATCAAACTCACAAAGCCTTAAATTATAATTCTCTATCCTTATCAACATTTCTATCATCACAAATACTGACTACCTTATACACATTTTTTACATTGTAAGAAATATTTTATTCACAACCATTTTTTGTATCATCCTTTTAAAGAGTATGTCCCTAGTATCACTCTAAAGGTCACATATGTCATGGTTTACATTTTCATTTTGAGTTTACTACTCAATATTTCATCTTGTTCTTGTTTAGAATTTTATTCATAATATTTTTATATCAAAATTATTTTAAATTTTTTGTAAGTGCTTTGTGAGTTGATTCATAGTCCTCCTCATATTTAGATTCTAAATCTTATACCTCTTAAACCATTTTATTTTATCTTTTTGGATATTGTTGTTGTGTTCATGTATGCCATTACTAATTTTATTGATATTGTCTATTGTAATATATTACATTATTTGGTACATGCTAATGTACCACCTTGGGTACATATTTAGATTAGGAGAGTGTCCTAGATTAGAGTGTGAGTATTTAGTTTATGCAATGTAATAAATGCACAAGTATGCAAAGTATTTTGGTAATGTAAATGTGCATAGTAGTCCATGTGCACATGAGTCCATAGAATAGGAAGATGAAGAGTCTCTAGAAGAGTGAAGTTAAAGGGTGCTCCATATGAAGAGTCACATCCCATTATATATGTATCTATGTGTGTGTGTGTGTGCAAGATACATGTCTTGTAGTATGAGAGTGTTTGTAAGTATGAGTACTTGAGATCTTGATTCAATGGAGATACAATTTTTGTGAGCATTTGTTAATTTCAATTCTATGAGTTATTGTTGAAGTTATTTATGATTTTTATACATTTAGAATATTACCATTATATTATATTTCATATTGCAACTTTATTTTAGATCTTGTGGTTATTTTATCTTTAGTATTTAGCTTCAAAATATAACAGTGGTATTAGAGCTACAACAAGGTTTTGAATTGCATAGGTTTTAAAGTTGCAAAGGATATTTCCACTGGTTAAGGAGAAACTAGTGAAGTTAAATAAATTACCTCTAGAAAATAAAACCAGGGAAGTTTGAAGATTTACCTATTCCAAGAGCAAATTTAGAATAGAAGGAAATTATAGGTCTTGAAGATAGACCTTGACATTGATGAGATTAAGAGACCCAAGAAGGAGGTCCTATTGAAAATTTTGATAGATTGAAGAAGATTCCATATTGCTATTTTGCTAGAGTCTTTCCATAGGGTTGAAGGAAAACTCGTGAAGACTAGGACTCAACATAGATTTCTTTCCACTAGTTTTGAGAATAACTAGTGAAGTTTATTGGTTTTAGAATTCTAGAAATTTGAATGTATTTGGTTGCTAATGTCTAATTTTTTGTTGTAAAAAATTAGTTCTTAGAAGTTGAGAAGCTTCCTACAATAGATAGAGAATAATTTCACCTTTGATTGCCTGAAAGTCTATGTGCTTTCCTCATGCAGGGATTAGTTTTGAGTTGCAACAAAAGAGTAGACATTGTAGATTAAGGAGGTCCAAGAAAGAGGCCTCATTGAATATTGAATATTATTGACATTGAATATTGAGGAGACCCACGTAGGATGTCCCCATATAATATTGAATATTGAAGATAGAGAAGGACTAAGAAAAGGTCCTATTGCAGATTTGAGAAGAAGCAAATTTTGGATATCCAAGAAAGAGATCTCATTGCAGAATTTCCATAGTTGGAAGATTAGAGATACCAAGCAAAGGTCTCATTGAATTTTTGAGAAGAATAATTGAGGATTTATAGAATTAGAAGACCCAAGGGAAAGAGGTCTCAAGAGAATTAGTAGAAGAAGAATAAGGCTAGAGAAAGCCTCATTACAAAATTGAAGGAGTGGCCATTGGAGGATATTTGAAGAAACATAGAGGTAGAATATTACAAGAAAGGATAAGGTTTTGATAAGAATATTTTGGGACAATTGTCAACATCTGATAACAAGCCCAAAAGGAAGATGGTTTTGGAAAAAATGTTGCCATATTTTGGAGAATATTTTGCAGATCTCAAGATATTTATATTCTTGAGGAATAAGACAGTGGAAGATATCAGATTTCAAGTCAAAATTTGACAAGAAGATTTAAGAAGAAAGAAATATTGAATAGACCATATTTTTGAGAAGTTTAAGGACAACCACAAATATTTTGAAGGCTGATTTGAAAAGAAGAAGATTACTTATTTTTGAGGTAGAATTTGAAGGGTCATAGGACAAAAAATTGAAGAAGGAGAAGAAAGAGCTGCATTTTGGAGAACTTTGGGGTAGATTTGAGAGAGTTTTTGGGCAGCAAGCAAGTTGGTATTTGGGCAACAATTAGAGCTATAAAATTAATAATTTTAGAGCAGCAAAGTGAAAGGAAGTAAAGCTACAAAATTTACAAGATCGAGATAGCAAAAGGGTGAATCAAATCACCAAGGAAATTAGCTACAAAAGGAGACCAAAAAGGTATGCGATATTGGTGCTACATAAGTTTATTATTTGAGCATTAAAACTAGTTTACATTAAGTATTTGAGAGCACCATATTAGCTTTATTAAATTATAAAAAAGGAAGTTGAAATAGAGAGTCTTCAAGCAAAATAAGGTGGTAGCATTCATGTCCTAAAATCTGCAAAAATAAAACAACAAAGATCTAAGTTAAATCTTACTTGAAAAGGAGAAATAAGGAGGAAATAATATTAGTATTAAATGTTGTTTTTATAAGCTCATGAAAGTGCAGATTTATTAGTGTAAAAATAAATTGAATAAGGGTATTTTTCTAAGAAAATAGAAGATCAAATAAGGGCTCAAAATAGAGCAAATCTTAGAGTGTCTAAAGACACTAAGGGAACCATCGTGCAAGAAAAGGAGGAGGCACTAATTTGAAGTAGTGAAAGCACCACAAAGTTGGAAGAGCCACCATAGCTCAAGGAAGAGCCACCATCGCTCAAGGAAGAGCTACCACAACTCAAGGAAGAGCCACCATTGCTCAAGGAAGAGCCACCACCGCTCAAGGAAGAGCCACCACCAAAAAAGTGAAAGAAAGCCACCAAGCTAAAGGTCCAATGCCATAAATTCACCTCAAGGAGATCAAATGAATGTAACCAAGATATTTCTGTAAAATATAGTGAAGGAACGTACATAAAGGAGATAGAGCATTGAAGAACTAGGGCAAACTCCAAGCATAAAATATTGGAGGAAATATTTCATGCAAAATATAGTGAAGGGACGTGTGTGGAGAAGACAAAGCATTGGAAAGGATGAGCTAGGGAAAATTCCAAGTGCCAAGATAGCACCAAGGTTAAAGGAGATGTTTGAATCTCTGATGGAGGCAAGACACTTGTAAAGTGTAATGTCCACAATGTCATAATTTCACCAAACTAGGTAGAGTTACGTTATAAGCGCCTAAGGAGAACAAGGTAAGAAAATTTGGAGCGATAGAAGAGATTGAGTGCCATGTGGCACATGAGAAGTGGAAGGTCAACAATATTGAAGCAATTCAAATATTCATAGAGGATACGTTAATGCATATTTTGAGGTACCAAAGATAGTATAGTGGAAGTTTGATTTTAGAGAGAATGCCAAAAATAGGAGCAAGTGCAAGGAAGCTCATTGATTGAAGCCTGAGTGCAAGTAAGGAGGAGATACTCCATTCAACTCATGCAAGAGAGCCATCCAAGATATGTACAACAAAGGAGTTGACTAAAAATAGGTCTGCATTACTTTCATTTCAATTACAAATAGTAGGGATAACATATTAATTAGAGTGCCTTTATAAGGTTGGAAGTCAGTTGACCAATCAAAGAGGAGAGAGAAAGTAGTCTTTCCAAGGTAAGCCAAAGTACAACAAGAACTCCATACATACAACATAGAAGGAGGAGCACCAATTAGGAGATGGTCAAACACTATTGACCAAGAGAATTTATGCATTCAAGTTTAAAGGTAATTCATTCTATTTGAAATTATTTATATGCTCAAGATAGGAGGTATAAGGTTACATAAAATTATTATTTTCTAAGGTTAAAGTGAAACTATTTATTTTGGAGAGATAAGAATTTGAATTAATATTTGAAACCTTAGAAACCTGATTATTACTATTTGAAAGTTTATGAAGATTTGAAATTTGGTTTGAAGAATTAAAGGAATTAATTTGAAGTTTTGTAATTTTATTATTTGAGTTTACAAAACAATTTGAAATATTTGCAATTTGATAATATTGGAGAAATAAGGTTTTCTACATCAAATTAGGAATATAAAACTTGCAAATATCTTTTTATGGAATTTCTAAATTTCTAAATTTGGAGTTATAAGGAATTCAACACCAATATAGGATTGAGAAATTTAGAATTAAAAGAAATTATGTTTTTTGAGATTAGGGAGATAAAAGGTTGTCAATTTTAAGATTAACAATTGAAAAAAATATTCTTAGTCTATCACCCAAAACTAAGGTGAAATAAAAGTAGAGATTTTAAAATTGCATTCAAAATTATCTTTATCTTACTAGGGAGTCATAAGGTAGTCAACCACAAAGTCTAAAGAATTGAAAGGTATATTACACAAATAAAGAGAATTATGGATAAATTAGCAAGAGGGACATATCATCATAAGATGCAAAGATAAAGCACTCTTCATATTCCTTATCAACAATGTAAAATTATTTCACAAGAGGATAATTCTATTATTCAAGATGGTAAGGATATTTGGTATATTGACTCAAGGGCAAGTCATCATATGATAGGAAATCTACATTGGTTTGATTGTTTAGAGGTTACTAATAATTTTGGTCTAAAGCTAGCAGATGGAAAGAAATATCTAGTTCATGGAAATGGATGTGTAATACCTAGTGCATCTTACTCATATTTTATATTGCACGATGTCATGTATGTACCAGGATTGACAACAAATCTCATCTTAGTAACCAAATTAATTGAAAGTGGAAGAACAATAGAATTCAAATATGTGAATAGGAAGAATAAGTGTTTTATTAAAAGGCTAAATGAAATAGAGGCTACTAGATCAATTAACAATGGAATATACTCTTTAGATTCTATTGGTTTTTCACAAGAGCTTGTAATGGTTCAAGATAATACTAATATCTTTTCTGAGAGACAGACTACAGAAAACAAAGAATCATTCTACTATGGAAGTATATGGGGGAATACAAGATTTAGACAAAGAAAAATGAGAGGACAACAAAATATTGCACTATAGGGATATCTATAGATCAAAGAAGAACAAGAACCTGAACAAGATGAAAAGTACCTACAGGATGAAGATCCATATTGAAGACTAAAGTCTTCAATAACAAAATAATGTAATACATGGGGGTGTTGGAATATATTACATTATTTGGTACATGCTAATGTACCACCTTGGGTACATCTTTAGATTAGGAGAGTGTCCTAGATTAGAGTGTGAGTATTTACTTTATGCAATGTAATAAATGCACAAGTGTGCAAAGTATTTTGGTAATGTAAATGTGCATAATAGTCCATGTGCACATGAGTCCATAGAATAGGAATATGAAGAGTCTCTAGAAGAGTGAAGGCCAAGGGTGCTCCATATGAAGAGTCACATTCCATTATATATGTATCTATGTGTGTGTGTGCAAGATACATGTATTGTAGTATGAGAGTGTTTGTAAGTATGGGTACTTGAGATCTTGATTCAATGGAGATACAATTTTCATGAGAATTTGTTAATGGTAATTCTATGAGTTATTATTGAAGTTATTTATGAGTTTTATACATTTATAATATTTCCATTATCTTATATTTCATATTGCAACTTTATTTTAGATCTTGTGGTTATTTTATCTTTAGTATTTAGCTTCAAAAGCTTATATTGGCTCTATTGATATCTTTGAAAAGGTCTATGCATTTGATTCCATTGATTGAGTGAATTATATCTACAAAATTTAGTGATGTGTCCTTCTTTGTTACATATATGACAATATTTTATTTTCCATTCTAGCTAATTCTTTGATGGTAAGGTAGAAGAAATTCCTATATAATTTGGTGATTTTTTGGCTGAAATAAAAGCATTGTTTGATAGTTTATCTTGTACTTGATTTTGTATTTTATATTTCTAAAGAATATTAACTAACTCTTAAAATAAAAATTTTCTATTTGACACTTGAAGAGATGCAACCAATACTATAAATGATTCTAGAAGTGCTCTAAGTGTAACTTAGACAATAAACTTTTCTTATGCTTTCTCTCCCATAGTTTGTAATTTTGGTTTTAAATTTGTTATTCTTCTAATAAAATGTTTTATGTTTTCACCATATTGAACTTTCAATGAATACAATTATGATTGCAAGTGCAAAATAATGGTTTCATTATTTTCCTCAAATATGATGCATAGTTTACCCCAAGCCTCTTATGAATTCTTTACCTCACTTATATATGCTTGTGTTTCATTTGATATTTTGAATGTTATTAGCATTAGTGATTTTGCATCTTCTTATTTATATTTATATCTTCCTTTGAAATCCTCTGGAATATTTTTTTATCTCTAATTACTACTTCCCCCCAAAATTTAACAATAAGTATTGATTTCATCTTATTTTTTTAGGGAGTGAAATTTTTGTCTTTTAGTAACCGAGGTTCTGAGAGAAAGCTTTTTGTATTTTCCATGGTGCCTTTTAAGAAATGTTTTCTTGAATTTATTTTTAAAATTGGCTAAAATTTTCTAATGTCTTTTGCAATTTGCTTGAATGAGGAAAAATTAACAAATATTTTAATCACTAAGTAGAAATCCTTTTAACTCCCTAATTAATTCAATATTTATCTTCATTGAACTTTCTTTTTTCAAATTTATTTTCAAGGTTTCCTTGTTTTAAAAATTTCTTTTGTTATTTTTCAATCTTCAAAGTATGTGAACTTTAGTGTCTTTTTCATCTTTTTATTTTTATTTTTGTTTCCTCTTTATTTCAAAAATTATCTATTTAAAGTTCGTTATGGACTAATAAAATTTTTATTCACCAATTTCTTTCAAATTCTCACAAAAAGAACCTTGAATGGCTTTAAATAATTTCTTGAGTTTGATTTTTCAAATATTTTTCCTTGCCTCCTCTTTAAAACATTTATCATTTAAAAATGTTCCCTATGAATTCCTTTTGTCTCCCTAATTATTTTCCTTTCAATATTCCAATGAAATTTGGAGGTAAAAATATTTTATACCTTATAAAATATGCTCAATAATTGTCCTCATTTTCTTTTTCCTAAATCATTCTTCAACATCTCAACTTCTTTTTAGAAATCCCTTTTCAAATATTTCCTTTAAAATATTCCTTTTCCAAAATACATCTCAAATATAAAAATCACATAAGCTTTCATATTTTAATCAAAACTCTTATTTATCACTTTCATAAATCAAGCTTCAACCTCACTTTATCACCTTTTAATCAAACAACAATTTATTACATTAATTTAAGTGTCAACATGTTAATTTATCAAACTATTTTTAAATTATATTCTGCAATGTATGCTCTTAGGAATGTAATTACCTCAAAATATTTTTATCTTTATGTTTCCCTCTAATCTTCAACAACGTTGCAATTTCTAAAAATATGTGGAAATGTATTCACTTGATGTTATCAATTTCCATCAACCTTGGCACTATTAATTTCCTCTTTGGACACACACTTCATTATTTTTTCTTCCTCTTAGCGAATATCCTAAATTAAATGTTTCATTTCACCTTCTTTCTTCCTATTCCTAGTCTATGCTTCTTACCTGGTTTCTCTCATGTTTGTCTCTTCAAACTTAGCTTCCACAATATCCTTTTCTTTAGAGGATCTCCTCCCTTATCAGGATATTTTTGCAACTTTTTTGTGATGTTTATAATAAAAAAAATCTCCTCTTTTTCTATAAATTTCTCTTGGGAATATCGTAGGTTAAGAGAATTTCCTTTAAATCCATCTAAACTCCTTTCTATAAATTATTTTAGTTTTTATCAATGAATTCTCTTCCTTTATTGGGTGCTTAAGACAATCAATATTATTCCTAAGGATATCTATCATGGACACCTATTTCTCAAGAATGCAAATTCTTTCAAGGGTATTTATCAACTGCTTGGGCACTTTCATATAGCATTCTACTTACAGTGAAGACTCTCTTAGAACTTGTTCACCATGGTTCTCTTACCATGGCACTTCTCAATATGGCCCTTCTCAAAATAGCTCTCAACATGGCTCTCACCAAGGTGCTCTTAACATGGCTTTTATCATCATAGATATCAATGTGGCTTTCATAAAATTTCTATAAAATGCGCTAAAATTAATAAATAAATTTAGATATAATGCTTAAATATAGCTTACAATATATCACAACGTAATATATACTCAAATATTTAACCCATGATTCAAAATAATTCACATATAGTATTCAACATGGATAACAAAATTATAATAAATTTATAGTACAAGATAAAATATTGTAGATTCACGTTACATAAAAACTCATATGCTATCCTTATTAATAGTTTTCACAAATAATTTCTTGGCAATTCATCTTCAACTATCTCTTCATCTCCTCAAATGTTTTTTTTAATTACCTATGTGTGGCTTCTATTGGGGGCCACTCCCATTAACAAACCAAACAATACATTGCTCTCATTACATTTCTAACAAGTTAATTACAACATATTTATCTTTGCTTTTCTATCAAAGATATTCTCCATCTTCCTCCAACTACTAAGTTTCCATAATCAACTCTTTTTTTAAGAACTAACAACAAGAATAACCCTTACATGACACATAACAACAGATAGAAGGAATTATAATGTTCGACTATTTTTATTTTGTAGCAAAGGTTCTTCCTCCTGGAAAGTGGAAAGATCTGAGAATGTATTTTTACACTTCAAGCTCCTAAGATAATATCTAGTTGTAACACATTATGTAGGATATTTATTTTCAAAAATTGAACATCATATTTTATTTCATAATTAGCTTCAATAGTACCATCTGAGGTGCTAATATTTTCCATGGAACCGTCTGGATGATATTTAGTAACCATTTGATTTTTATCATTGATCTGATTCAAATTATCCTTTTGGGGTTGAGTCTTTTGTTGCTTGTATGATTCCTACTAGATAATTGGTGCGTCTAGAGGATGATCTTCTTTCATTTTAAGTGATATATTTGAATATTTTGAATCATTCACATGCAATACCTTCTCCACCAAGGAGAAATTAAAATATGATCGGATGTTGGGACATCTCTTATTTAGGTGGCCATATCACTGATAGCCATAACATCTTATGAAGAAGTTTTCATATTCAGTATTTTGGATCCATTCCCATTTGCTTGAGGAGATAGTAATAGATTGAGGCTCAGAAACTGAAACATCCATCCAAACAACCAATCTTGCTTTACTCATATTAATTTTATTGGATAAATTTTTCTCTGTTTGGGCATCCATATACTTGAATGGACCAATGGCATCACCAATTTTGGTGAAAATATTCTCTCCCCAAAACTCCATAGGGAGAGCATAAAGATTCACCCAAACTAGGAAGCAATTAACTTCTTCTATAAAGGGGTTGAAATTAGGAGTCCAAGGTCTTATATAGACACCCCTTTATCCCAAAAACTAATTATATCTATAATCCATTACCTCATATCTATCCACCAAATTAGAAAAAGGAAACATAAAATAATTTTTTGGGTAGAAGAGTTACTTGGAATTCTAAACCAATCCACCAAAATTTAATGTATCCTTTGAGCTCCTCTAGGCTTATTTTTTTGCCCTTGAGTTTGAAAATAATTGTTCAGAATTCATGATCAATTAAATCCAACCCAAATTCATCCTCTAAAATATTGATAGAGGGTAGGGTTTCATTCACCCATGAACCCAAAGATCCTTGAGAGATATTTCTTTTGATTGGAGAGATTTTCTCATAGATTGAAGAGACAATTTACAAACAACCCTCTCTCTTGAATGCTTGACTACACCTAGGGTTTACACTAATCCCATAATCAATACTGGTGTTTCCTATAATCCTTTAGTTCTCCATGGGCTTCACCCTCGCTTGTCTCCACATCACTACAGGACCCCTATTACCCATATCTATCATCGCTGACTTTGCACTCACTATAACCTCCATGGTTCATGCTCATGGTTTTTTCTCACCATAAACTATGTACATCGTGCTCACCGCACCCTGCTTATTACAGCCTCTATGTATGGCACTCCCTGTAACCTGCTTGCCATAGTCCCTACGCATTGCACTTGCTATAGCCTATTCGTCGTAGCCCCTGTGCATCATGCTTGTCATAGCTTACTCGCCACAACCCTTACACATCATGCTCATCATAGCTTACTCACTGTAGCGTAGCTTGCTCACCGCAACCCACTCATACAAATATATTATTAAACCATAATAACATAATTAACTATTAAAAATTCATCTCCTCAAACTTTTGAGAGATATGACTCTTCATCTTTATTATAGGAAAACATTTTGTTAGCCTTCTAAGAATGACAATCAATTAAGGATTACTAAATTTTAAATATTTATAAAATATTTACAAAATACTTACAAGGTTCTTGCAAGGTACCAAATAATGTAATATACTCCAATAGATCCAAGTTAACTTCTATTATAAGTTTACCTCCTTTATTCATGTTTTATATTTTTCTAGATTTCTATCGCTTTATTGGTATTTTGCTTTATGATCTACTGACGTGTCTGATATCATAATATTTGTAACATCATAATTAAATATCTGTATAATCCACTTATTAATTCCATTTTGTTGATTTTGATTTAATATTAATATATTTTTCTAATGGTTTTAAAATGTCCATGGCATCAAATATCCATGTTTCTAATATCATAATATTTTTAACATCAAAATTAAATATTTTTATAATCTAGTTATTAATTCCATTTTATTCATTTTGATTTAATCTTAATATATTTTGCTAAAGGTTTTAAAATACCCATGGCATCACATATCCATATATACAGAGTATGATTTCATTCCTTCGTAAGTGGTATATCCTAGAATAACTCCCACTAGAGTACTATCCATATTATTCAAAATATTTTTATTTATAAGCTAATATGATAGTCTAAAAACCCTAATCCATATTAGAATCCTCTCAATACCTTTTGTATCCATAAAATAATTCTCACTCTATGATCTTAAATGTAAGTTAGCTCTCCCCTTAGAGATGTGTTCCCACCCATTATATTATCCCTAGATTCTATACTAGAGAAGATGAGAAAATCCTTCTTGAAGGAATCATTACCTACTTTTATTTAATCCAACTTTCAACTATAGAAAAAATGGCTAGTATATATTAAAATTTTATATTAATCCTCTTGTTTTAAGAATCACTATATCTTATTTTATCATATTATACTTGATAATAACTTTGAATGCATCATCTACCATTTGTATAAATATTACTATAGGTTAATTCTTCCAATTTGTTCTTAATCAGCAACATATTACTTTCCCCAATTGGGGCATGTTACTTCTAATTATGACTTATTTAATGACTATGATTGCCTATCATACATTTACTCATAATATTATTTTATTTTTTGAATTTTTCTATATATCTAGTGTAAGAAATTTTAAGGTGAGACATGTTCCTTTCTTACACTTGCTCACTCCTTGAAACTATATGTATGCTATGGAATTTTGTTAATCAAACCCTAGGTATGGAGGTTGGCTAACCCTGAGTTTAGTATTAGATAAAACCATTCACATATTATGTGTATCCATGATTTTAACCTTATGATATCACATAGATTCCATATAGTAACCTTGATCATGCAGATTTATATTAATTATACATGTCCTAAAAGAAGTCCTAAAAATTAACTATCTAAAACCGTAAAATCCTAAAGAATTGGTTGTCCTAGAAAAATCTTAAGCAGGTCAAAATCTGCCTTCTCCATTATAGATCCTTCATATGTATAACTTGGAAGTATATTTTTATAATAAAAACCTAGATATTTAAGGGTAAATGTCCAAAAGCATAAATTTTATTATAAAAATATTTACTAAGATTAGGCCATTTAAAAAAAATATTTTGGACATCTTATTCTAGGATCATTTTCATTATAATCAACCCATTTTATGTTTGTCTTTACTAATCAAAATAATATTTTTTAATTCAATTCTTCCACTAATACATGAAATCAATTCCATCATAAATCAACATGCAATCCTAAGCGAAACAGTTTAATTAACACATAAATAGGATATCATCTACCAAAAACCCTTAATATCCATTTTTTAATCCTAAATGAATTAGTTAAATAACATATAAAGAGGATATCATCTACTAAAATCCCTTAATATCCATTTGTTAGTAATGTATATTTCAATTTCCTACACATATCCATTTGGAGTCTTCTAATAAAGCCCCTCTACTTTCTATATATAAACATCAATCTTCAACTAGTTCCCCACTTATCTCAAGTTCAATGTGGGTTCAATAACCAACATATTAGGGGCTCCTAAAGGAAGAACCAAATAAGAATTCAGGGACATTAAAGCATTCAAGGATCCCTAGGAAATCACTAAAAGCAACCATCTTCTTCGAATGACAACTACCTCCATAGTTAATACCCTTAAATTTTGTCATTTTTTTTTAATATCTTTTAATTTGTTTCTTTTATATTATTGTATTCCAAATATATTACTGTGACATAATTTTATATCCAAAAGTTTAACATAACTTTCCTTATTTTAGACTCATTATCTAGATTTTTTTTTTTTTTTTTTTAAATCTAACCTCAATGTTGTATTCACTTATAATGTTCTTTTAAACTCGTACAAAATTAATCCAAATATTATATTTTTAATTAAAAATAAAATAAATTATTTTAATTTCTTATTAAAGTTTTGAAAAATATTAATTTATATATCTCTAATTAACTATTTAATAAAAATAATAATTGTAAATTAAAATGTCATTTGTTTGAATAAAATTCAAAAACCTTAATATACTGATTTATTAAAGTAGCTACCTTGGACGGCATTAATAAATTTATTAAATACAAAATAATTTTATATTTCAATTTTGAAGAACTTTGTTTCTTGTAAGAATATGGATGGAGGCGAGGCCTCTATTGATACTTCCCCGATATCCTATGTCGTCGTAGACTTCAAAATCTACTTTCCAACTTTCTTTTCAACCTTCCTCTCAATCCCTTCCCTCAAATGCTCCATGCTCTAAGGTTCTATGTTCAACATTCATTAGTTTTCCCATAGATACTATGTTTAACATTTATTAATTTTAAATGTTTTATAATATTAATTTTTAAATAAAATATTTTATGAAGAAAATTTGATTCCATGTTGAGAACTTTTGGGGTAATCTTATATTTATGTAATTTTTTTTAGTAAATACTTTTTATACCCCAGTCACATCATCAATAATACTTGTGATATTCTTACTTGTAAACCACATGCAAATATAAACATGGAAAGGGTTTAATACGGTGTACAGTTGGAATAGAATGAAAGTAGGAATTCTCACAAGTAGAACTCTTTTCAAGAAACATACATATATATCCTATTCATTAACAAAAAAAAACTGAAATTCAGGTAGAGAACATGTATTTGATGACAGAATTCCACAAGAAACGCAGTTTGTATTTGAACGTTAAGAAGAGTAGAGTAGGCATTAGAGTTCGAAACAAATGTGAACGTGAGTGTTCAATGGCTGCTGTAAAGGGAAAGCGCAGACATCATAGTTATAACGATAAAGATTATGACCGCGGCAAAGCAAGATAATAAAGCACCGTGGACGTGATCGCAAAACTTGCCAAAAATATTACAGATTGGTAACGATTGAGTCTGGAAATTTCGAACGTCTGCGGTTGCCGTCGCTGCTGACGCCCCTGCCGTCACCAAAGCCATCATTACCTGCAATTTTTTAAATTCGCAGCAAACAGAAAATAAGAAAACTGAGATTATTCACGTCGTTCCATTTGAAAACATTGGGTAGCTTTTTCAAGTTAAAGCACTTCTACTGGATTTATTTTTGACAATATTTTGGAAAATAGACGACTACACAAGACTCTAAAGCTGAAAGAACGAAAAATTTAGAGATGCACCGTTAGATTTCTAAATCTCAATCTGGAAAACCATGTTAGATTTCTGATAATGTCGAAGGGTGAAACTATTACCAAATCCATGATGAACACCACAAATTTGATTGGAGTGTTGGAGTGTGGTTTGAGAAGACAGATTGGTACTGATACGAATAAATACGTGCAGGCTATTGCGTTGGCAACCACGAAAAACCTGTGCATATTTCACACCAAAGAGACTTAATCCATGCCCAAAAAAACAAAATAAAAAATAAAAAAGGGGTCTAAACCTGTCGGTCATCAGATTCAAAGGAAATTACACGAAGGCTGTCAAATAACTATATTCAGCTGTAAATGGAGCACCAAATATATAAACAGTCTGTTTGTCTTTTCCCATGGCAATGGAAGCTGCCAAAGTAGCACCTACTCCTCCCACTCTCAGAACAAATTCAACCCAGCGCATGGAGCCATGCGATTCAAAGATTTTCTCATGGACATCGCCATTCCCTATTTGTCCTGCTATCTCCTCCCTATCTGTATCCATGTTTTTTGATGAACACCTCCAAATCGAAGCAAGGAGAATAACTTGATTTGACCCACTTCAACGAATGGAGCTGGACGAGCAAAATCAAAGAATGCATTTCATGAATCCTTGCATTGTCATTATATACAAGATAACAGGTAATGATCGACAAATTAAAACGTCAGGCACCGTGCCACTCTGATTCTTATGCTCTATTTTGTAAGAGTCCACTTGAGAAACGACAGCGATTTTTTTACTTGCAGAGTTGATCCTCATTCACGAAGGACGTCGATGTCTGAAGTAGACTAATGATGTTGTTGAAACAAGCAGTATTTTTGACTATTGCAGACCGTAACAAGTTTAAATTCTTTGGTGCAGGAAAGGATATTTTTTTATTAGAACGTCAGGGATTCCGTTCTAATTCCTTTCCAACAGATAAACTCAGAAGAACCAGAATTTTGTTCTATAAGTGTCTATAAATTCTTGAAGCGACGTGGGCAGGTATCATCCATTTTTCATTACCTCAATTGGGGAATCTGTTACCTCAAATCTTAAAACGACTGCTTACGTACACGGTAAGAATAGAGCACCTTTTACATCATCCATGGTTTCGTCCAAGATAGAGCATCTATAAAATTTGTTTTTAATATAAAACGCTACGTAGGGCACGATATGAGGTTAGCCAAGCGGATATTTAACCCATATTCTTTTACCCTGAGTAGGCCTCCACAGCCTAACTGGACTTGATTACGCGGTTTAGCATTCCACGGTGGAATCTTAAGATAAAAGATGACTTATGAAAAAATAAAAATAAAATATGCTCACCCACTAGAGTTTAATCCTAAACCAAAACAACCATACTAATGCAATGTTCCACAGGAACAAGATAAAACACAATTAGTTTCTTCTTCCATTTCACATTAATATTCATTATATAAATTAAAATTAGTTTATATTATATAAATATATTATTAATTTAGTTTAGTTTTTTAATAATAAATATTTTAAATTATGATATGTTATTTTAATATTATTTTTAATTATTCTCATTTATATTTTATGACAAAAATATAAGTTTTGAAGGATTAATATCAAGCTATACGATGGCTTCAAATTTTCCATTAAGATATTATTTTTCAATTGGAATAAATTTTTTAATTATATAAAAATGAAATATTAACAAGTTATAAAAAAAAAATGGAAGTCTGTAAACTTTTGAAGAGCGGAGGATGTCGATGGGCGGGAAGTCTGCAGGGGAGATCGGGAGCGGCGGTGGTTCGGTCCTTGGACGCAGCGGATCAATCGGAGGGCATCAAGATTTCGGTGGAGCGAAAACGCCCGGGCCCATTGAAGATGACCGGGCTGGCAACGGTATTGGTCGAGGTAAAGACCCACCAGACAAAGGGGGTGGTGGGGCTCAAAAGTCTTATGCCCAGGCAACGGCCTCAAAAACCCTAAACGGGTTTTTTACCAAAGAATTGTTTCCGGTTGGGGATGAGCTGGACATCCCGGTGGAAGTTCTTTCAAGCTTCATGGAGTTTGAGAAATTTACCCTAATAGGTAAATTCATTGGAGGCCGTCCCGACATGGAAACTATCCAAAAATGGGCAGCAAGCAAATGGAGGACTTCTGGCCATTTGGAGCTGGCGGCCCTATCCCGAGGTTTTTTTGCCATTAGATTGAACAATAAGGAGGATTACTATAAAATTTTGGCTGGCGGGCCATGGTTTTTGGGCCGCAGAAGTTTATTTCTCAGGAAGTGGGACATGGATTTCAGTCCTGAGACCCAGAACATCAACATTGCCCCAGTATGGGTTAGGCTCCCGAATCTTCCCCTCTTTGGCTGGCATGAAAATGTCATAAGAGGTATTGCGCGTTCCATTGGGGAGTTGGTCACCATTGACCCTCCCACCCGAGCTCGAACAAGGTTCGTCCAGGCCCGTTTTTGCGTTCTGGCAGATTTGGAGGCAGAACTCCCAACTTCCATCACTCTTCGGTCTGGAGGTACCTTTCTTCATAAACAAGCTATTGTCTATGAAAATAGACCAGCTTTCTACACCCAGTGTCGGTCCCAAGGGCACCTCCAGTCCCAGTGTCCTCTTCAAAAATTGGGAAAATAGAAACGTGAAAACGACAACCCCCTGGAGCACAAGGAAGACCAGGCAAAGCAACCAAATCTTCCAGACGCGAAGGGCCATGGATCCCCAGGCCCCTCTAGAGACTGTGGCGGACTCTCGCAGCCTGAAGAGAATCCCTGTCTCCAATCGGACCCCGAGCATCTTGAGGCTGACAACCGACAAGGAGCAGACTCCCACTTGGAAAGTGAATCGCAGGAAGAGATGGAACGGACCCCTTCCCAAGTTTTGCCTCAGGCTGTTCCTCTGCTCCAAGATACGGGTCTTCCCAATTTTAGTCAGTCGCAGACGCTGCTAGAAGATTACCTCTTAGGAAGGAGGGGTGAACAGTCCGGTCACATTAGCCCCCGAAATACAAGGAGCCGAAAGCAAAGTGTGGATTTTGGTAGTGAGAGGAAGCAGGGCCGTCCTCCTAACAAGGAAAGGCGAGACAAAGAGACTGCAACTGACGTTGCAAATGGAACCCAACGTTTGCTGGTTATGGATGACTGTGACACACAGTCGGACGAAGCACATGCATCAAAACCTCCCCCTCAACAAGGAAGGGGAGGCAAGAAAAACTTCAAACTGTCTAGATGAAAGTCCTCTCATGGAATGTGAGAGGACTGAACGGTGCAGCCAAGCGAAGGTTAGTGGCTGATCTCCGTAGGAGGATTAACCCTTCTATCCTTATTTTGCAAGAGACCAAGCTTGATGCTATCTCCTCTGACAAAGTGGCGAAGGCCATTTGGGCCAAGGCAAATTGTCTGTCCAGCCCTGCAGTGGGAACAGCGGGAGGACTCATGGTTCTGTGGGACCCTTCGAGGTTTGAGGGCAGCTCGCTGTCAACTTCCAACAGAATCATCAATGTACTGTTCCAGTCCAAAACATCCAATTTTTCCTGGATTTTGTCCAACGTTTATGCTTCAAATTCTGCCACAGAGAGAGCAAAAATGTGGAAAGCTATCTCTCTGATGAGGGAGAATTTTAGCAACTTTCCTTGGGTTTTAGGGGGTGACTTCAATTGTCCCCTTCATCCCTCGAAGAAAAAAGGAGGGTTTGACCACTCCAGCCGCAGCTTGGAAGATTTCAGAGATTTTGTCTCTGCTAATGGCCTGCTTGACATCGAACTCAAAGGGGCTTCCTTCACATGGAGTAACAGAAGGATTGGGGGTGGTTTGATTCAAGTCAAACTTGACAGATTCTTCATTTCCCCAGAAGCCATTCCCATCCTTGGCGGGGCTATCCTTTCGGCTCTTCCAAGGATTGGGTCTGACCATAACCCTATTTTCTTGGAGGCGAACGATGGGCCTATTTTTATGACCCCTTTCAGATTCGAATCCATGTGGATTTCCCACAAAGACTTCAAAGGATTGGTTTCAGCGTGGTGGCAATCGAAGGTGGAAGGAAGCGCTCCTAAGAGGGTGGCTTTAAAGCTCAAAATGGTCAAAGAAAAACTGAAGATTTGGAACAAAGAGGTGTTCGACAACATTTTTGAGTCCAAAAAATCCATCGCTGAGAACCTGAAGGTTGTGGAGGAAAGGATGGCTATCGAAGGTTACACTGAGGGTCTCAGGGAGGAAGAGCGGAGCCTTTTGGTGGACTTTCATTCTATTCTCGCTAGGGAGGAAACGTTCTGGCGCCAAAAATCTCGTGACCTGTGGTTGAAGAATGGAGACTCCAACACGAGATTTTTTCACGCGTCTACTATGAGGCATAGGGGGGCCAACAAGATCAGAGAAGTGACTTGTAAGGATGGGCACATTACCAGGGAGATTGAGGAAATCAGGAGCGAAGCGGTTAATTTCTTTCGAGATTTGCTTGGCACTCCTCCGGATAGCAACCTCCAGGTCCAGAAATCTATGCTCGCCAATTTTTTGACTAAAGTTCCCCATGAGGTAAGCATGAAACTTCTGGAACCTTTTTCCTCGTCTGAGATTAAGGAAGCATTGTTCTCCATGCAACCAGATAAGGCCCCTGGGCCCGATGGTTTCCCCCCGATTCTTCCAAGTCATGTGGGAGGTCGTGGGCCCGGATGTGTGTGATGCTATTCGGGTTATCCAAGCGTCCAGATCTATCCACCCGAAACTCAATTCCACCTTTCTTGCCCTCATTCCTAAGTCTCCTTCCTGCAAAAGTTTCTTTGACTATCGGCCCATTAGCCCGTGCAATGTTTTTTACAAGATCCTTACCAAGTCTATAGCCAATAGACTCAAAACAGTCCTCCCCCTCCTGATTGATCCTTGTCAGGGAAGCACTGTCAAAGGCAGAAACATTCTTGATGGTGTTATCACTGTTCATGAGACCCTTCATTCCGCTTACCGCTCTAAGAATGCTGCTCTTTTTCTTAAGCTCGACATGAACAAAGCCTTCGACCGTGTCGACCAAAATTTTTTGTGTGCAGTCCTCCTCAAGTTCGGCTTTCATCCCCACTGGATTGACCTTGTCTACAGTCTGTATATCCACTCCCTTTTTTTTGTCTTGGTCAATGGGTCCCCAGCTGGGTATTTCCAAAGCTCCAGAGGCCTCAGACAGGGCGATCCTCTTTCTCCCATCCTGTTCATTCTTCTGGCGGAGGTTCTGAGTTGGTCCATGAAAGAGGCTCTTCGACAGAACAAGATTTTTGGCATCTTGTCGACTTCTAGAATTAATCCTGTCACTCATCAACAATTTGTGGATGACACCCTCATCTCCACTGGGGCATCCGTTGCTCAAGCCAAGTCGCTCAAGAGGATCCTGTTCCGTTATGAGCAAGCTGCAGGGCAAAAGGTCAATTACATCAAGAGCAAAATTTACTTTATTAACACTCCTCTACGTAGACAAATTTGGATTGCTAGAATTCTCGAATGCACTATTGATTCCCTGCCTACGTCCTATCTGGGGTTGCCTCTATCTTATAGCGGGCGGGCCAGTGGGGACATGTGGAACTCGATTCTTGAGCGCCTTCATAGGAAACTCGGCACTTGGAAGGGCAAACTCCTATCGCAAGCTGGGAAAGCCACCCTTACCAAAGCCTGTCTTCAGGGGATCCCGACCTACTTCATGTCGGTGTTCATGCTTTCGAGTGCAGTTCACTCCAAGATTGAGAAGATTCAGAGGACCTTTCTTTGGTCTGGTAATGAAGAGAAGTCTAGACTTCCCCTTGTAGCCTGGGACAAGGTGTGTTCGAGGATTGATCAAGGCGGCCTGGGGTTGAGAAGATCAAGACTTATGAATTTGGCTCTGATCGCGAAGCACGCTTGGAGGATTATGTCTAATGACCCGGTGGAGTGGGTTACGCTGGTTAAAATGAAGTATCTTGGCCCCACTCCCTTCTTGGATGCTGAAACATCCTCCGTGGCATCGATATTTTGGAAATCTGTGCTCCAAACCCGACATTTGATCAGTCTGGGAGCCCGTTGGATTTTGGGTGATGGCAACTGCATTTCCTTTTGGAAGGACAGGTGGGCGACTGAAGAAGCCCTTGGGTCGAGGGCGGACCTCGCTGGGCTGAGAAGCTTGACCGACCCTAACGCCCAGCTCAGGGTGGCGGGTTTCATAGATCGGAGCACCCGTTTCCCTCGGTGGAAGCTTCCTGTTGTGGAGGGGTTTAATAATGAGGTTACCTTCCTCGATAATATCCTTCAGTCGGTTTTAATTCCTTCTGCTAGGAGAAATGATAGGATCATCTGGAGTGGTACGGAGGATGGGCGTTTCTCTGTTAAATCAGCTTATGAGCTCCTCACCACCAAGACTGCTCTGGACTACAGGTGGAATACTGTTTGGAGGAAAGGAGTTGTTCCTAAAATCAACTTCTTCACGTGGATTGCTTTCCACAATAAAGCCTTAACTATTGACAACCTTCACAAGAGAGGTTTTGCCTTCCCCAACAGGTGTTACTTGTGTTTAGCAGATTGTGAGACGAGGGATCATTTATTCTTGCATTGCCCATTTTCCCACTCTGTTCTGAGCATTGTCCTATCCTCCTTCCAGATCCTTTGGTGCTCTCCCCGATCCCTTAGAGATGCTTTTCACCAATGGCCTAATCCTTTCAAGAATCCCAAGCTCCGCTTCCTCCTCGAGGCCTCCTTCCACCATTTAATTTGGCAAATTTGGTTAGAGAGGAATGCCAGAATCTTTGGTAGAGCTCCTAGAGGGCCCCCTTCTATTGCTCAAAGGGCGTTATCTTACGCCATTGAGAATTCTATTGTTGTTCCCAGTCCCCGTCCCCATCTTTCGAGCGAAGAAGCTATTCTCAAAATGATGAATCTCTGGCCGTTTTTGGAGGTTGTTAAAGGGCCCTGTCGAAGGAATGTTGTGTGGACCAAACCCCCCATGGGGTGGATTAAATTAAACTTTGATGGAGCGGCTAAGGGGAATCCTGGGCCCGTTGGCGCTGGTGGGGTTGTCCGTGATCATGACGGGAATATTGTGATGGCCTATTGTGAAGATTTGGGCTCCCAGACGAATCACTATGCTGAAGCCCGAGGCGCTCTGAATGGTATTCGGATTCTCTCTGAGGATCCCCGACCTCTTATCATTGAGGGTGACTCGCTCAACATCGTGAATTACCTTCTTGGCACCAAAAATCCATCTTGGAAAGTCTACAACATCATCCTCGAGGCTAGATCTCTTCTCTCCTATCACGGTAGATGGAAAGCAAATCATATTTTGAGAGAAGGAAATCGCGTGGCTGACCTCATGGCCAATAAAGGGCTCGCGACCACGTGCCCGGTTGTGTGGCGGTCTCGCTTCCCTTTCGAGGTGGAAAGGTTGGCCAGGGCAGACATCCCTTCCTGATGTTTTCCTTGCATAGTTTTTGGAAGGCCCATTCCGACGTGTTTTGGGGTGGCATGGCATTTTTGTCTACTCCATTGGGCGAGTGTGGGCGCAAGTGTCTTGTGATGCGCACCCCTGTTCCCAAAGCATTTTGTTTTTCAAGTATCCAGGACTCTCCAGAGTTGGCGCCCTGTAGACTCTCTACTCTTGTTTCTCCACCAAGGCGGATTATCTGGTTTGTCCGATCCTGGCATTGGTTCGCGGTTGGCTTTTCAAAGTACCCCTTTCCAATGATGCCCACGTGTGTGTGGTTTATTGGTTGTTCACGGGATTGTTTGGGCTTGGTTCTTGTCATATCCTTGCCTTGGATTTGGCACGCTCCTCTCAATCCGCCCTGTGCATGCAAGACTGGTGATGTTACGACTAAAAGGGTGGCGAGACCGCGTAGCTTTTTTAGACAAAGGAGAGGCAAGTTCGGGATCTGCGTGGCACCTTTCTTTTGTGACCGTGGCTTGCGGCATTGGATCTGGGTCGACTGTGGGAGGTGGCTCACGGTCAGGTTTATCCTCCCCCATCCTGTGGTGTCTGTCTCTTTGTTCTCGGCCTCTCTTTGGGTTTCTCTCGGGTCTGTCCTATTTTCTTTTTGTTGTTGGTCTCCAGGCCTAAAAGCCCTTTTTGTTGTTTTCAAGTCTGCAGCATTAGGATGGTTTTATTTTCATTTAGGTTTATTGTTACAGCCAAGAGGTATGATGCATCATTAGAAAGTTGGCTAATTTTGTACATAAGGTTTTGGGATCCTCTATAAAAACCCACTGTTAATATATTATAATAATTACCAAAATATTAACAAGATATAAAATATAATTAAAAAATAAATATATAATAATATATTTTTGAAAATGAAAATTAGAATATTAAATAAAATTATAAGTTAGTTTTAATTTTGAAGTTAAGAAAGAAAAAATAAATTTTAAACTAATTTTTTATTTAAAAATAAATAAAATAATAATAAAATAGGAATGAAGTTCAAATTAATATTACTTAAATTAACAACCAATTTAGAAATATAAAGATGTAATTCCACATCATGGATTGTAATATTGTATATTTAATTTTAAATATTAAGAGATTTAAGGTCCTAATCATTTTATGGGATAGATTGTAAATGTAAACAAAAATATTAAAATATTTTAAATGAAAAATACTCTTCATGAACAACTAATAATAGATTCATAAAATATAATTTGAAATTCTCGAATAGAAATGTCTTTGGATATCTATTGCACATACAAGCATAACTAAAGCATAAATGAAACAACAACTCATGGAGTTGAAGATTATTATCAGTGAAGGTTACATATCACAAGAAATTAAGATCGAATTCCATTAAGAGCATTATCCATTTTGTGGTTTGGGTATTGTTATACATGTGAGTCATCATATAACGTAGAGGATTTTCTCTAGCTATGACATAGGTAGTGTTACTTAACATATAATGTTTGAGTTTCTTAGTGTCAAAAACCACTACTAAGTACAACTTTTTCACATAAGCATATCTCATTTCATAACTCACAAAAGTTTGAGTAATGTAATAGATTGCTTGCTCTTTCTGATTTTTGTTCTTTTGCACCAATATTGTCCCTAATGCAAAATCTATTGTAAAAATGTAAAGGTGAAAAGGGACTCCTGGACGAGGCAGTGTTAGTACTGGTGGTGAAGCTAGATATTTATTGATATCATTAAAAGCCTCTTGACATTCTTTTGTATAGCAAAAGGTGATCCCCTATTGTATAAAGCAATTGAATGACTTACATTTGTCTGAGAGTTGTGCAATGAATCGACGAATGGATTGAACCTTTCCTTACAAACTGTGTAACTCTTTAAGATTTGTTGGAGGGATTTTTTCAATAATGGCCTTGACCTTATCAGGTCTCACTTTAATGGCTCACTTGGAGATAATGAATCCTAGAATTTTACCTAATGTGACTCTAAATATGCACTTCTTAGGATTTAACCTATCTTTGTTATGAATAAATACAACATATATTTATTGGGTATAAATGCAAGTTAACCCCAATAAAAATGCACAAATATCTACACAAATATGAAAGAAGATATCTATCATTATGCCTCATGATTTATTGATACCTATCCATTAATGAATTCACTTAACTAATGATACATGTGACAACATTGCCATATGTAGATCACAACCTACTTTTATTCCTTTCTAAAGAAGGAAATAAATTCCATCCATATGGAGAGAGAGAGAGAGAGTGTGTGTGTTAACTAATGATACATGTGACAACATTGCCATATGTAGATCACAACCTACTTTTATTCCTTTCTAAAGAAGGAAATAATGGAGAGAGAGAGAGAGAGAGAGAGAGAGAGAGAGAGATGCACATACCCTTATACTTAAATGATCACATTATACCCTTATACTTAAATGATCACATTAATACTTTGAAATATTTAAATAACTATGAAAGCTTGAAAAACCTCAAAGGCATTAATAAAGATAACTTGAACTATTTCCTGGCATTAATAAAGATAACTTGAACTATTTCCTACCAACTCAATATTCACTAACTTCTAATTTGTTTAACAAAGAACACCTCTTCTTCACCAAGATACTTTTAACATGTGAATGAGTTGAGTCAGCTTTTCTTTTTTGTGATCCAAGCCAAGAATTGTATGCATGGTGGTCTATGTTTATAATTAGTACCTAAATTTGTATTAATGTATGCTATAGCCCTTGTGAATAAGATATGGTCCTAATTATTATGCTAACTTGAGGAATCATATGTATTACAAATGAATAGAAAATATATTAATACATTTAGGTTTTCATTATGGAGTGACATTCAAGGGGAGCATATGTTATCAAATATTGCCATGGAGTAAAGTGTTAGCCTCTCAATATTAGATATTGTAGTAGAAGACTAGGAGGAGCCTATTGTAAATGATGTAAATATAAATTGGATTTATTTGGGATTGAATAAGTAGGGAATTATATCGAATTAAATTCTCTAAAGATGAAATGAAAACCAAGTGATGGCAGGAGCAGGAGTGGGAGCAGGTGCGGGAGTAGGGGTTGTAGCAGAGATTAAAACAGGATCCGGAGTAGCAAGGATTGTAGTGGAATCTGGAGCATTAGGGACCGCTACAGCAGGATCTAGAGCAGTGGCTAGTCCGGGTCGAACACGGGCCAAGTGGGGTCTGGCGCAGAGCCCTGACCATTTGAGGGCCTACGACCTGATGGGAGCATAGGCATTTGTAGGGGCCCCTCTTCGATCAAGAAGCCCCCCAACTAAGTTACTGAGGACACTACCACCGAGAGGTCCAACAAACCCTCATTTGTGTGGGTCCTAGTGTGTGAGTCTAGTTGCCCCCAAGCCCCATCTGTGGGGCTCTCCCTATGAGGGACCCACATCTCGATCAAGGATGAAGGGTTCTCATCCTTCGTTTCAGCCTCCTCCTTCTCCCTTGTAGGGAAATTTATTGGGGGTCGCCCATACATGGAAATCATACACCGGTGGGATTTTTCCAATTGGAAAACCTCAGGCAACATGCAGATCGTTGCCCTATCTAAGGGGTTCTTCCTCATCAAGCTAAAGAATAAGGGGAACACCAGCAAGATACTCATGGGCAGGCCCTAGTTCCTGGGATGCAAAAACCTCTTCCTTTGGTGCTGGGCCACCGATTTTAACCCCAACACACAGAGCATCAATTTTACCCCAATCTAGGTCAGACTTCCTAATCTCCCCTTTCATCTCTGGTAGGAGGGTGCGCTTAGACTCATCGCCCAAGTCGTAGGGGAACTTGTGGCTTTCAATTCAGCCACCAATGTGGGATATTGCATGGTTCATACCAAGATATGCATTGCTACAAATTTAGAATCAGAGCTCCCTTCCTCAGTTACCATCTTGTTGTGGCCCTATTTTTGGTGCCAAACCCTTGTTTATGAAAACAAGCCAATCTTTTGCACCCTCTACAACTCACAAGGGCACCTCCCTAATCAATGCCCCCTATCCAAGAATCCTAAAGTTCCTATTACTGAGGATCCTCCCTCGAAGGCATCGCATCATGAAAGGAGCCCTTCTCATGACCCCCTCAAGGTAGATGGCCACCCATCCTAGGAGTGGCACAAAAATATGGCCAACCCAGTAGACAAAGGAAAGTAGAAGGTGGACCCCACCCTGACAGACGAGCAACACTAGGTATGCACCACCCCTGACCCTATCCTAGAGGTTTCTTCTACATCTCCACGATATCTTGAGCATAGTCCCTAGTAGCCTACAGGCCCTTCATAACCTCCTTTATCCCAGAAGACCTTCCCGACAAGGCCCTCCCCTCCCATCCATGTAATGGGGTTACCCCAGCCCCAAATTTTGCCCTAAAAAGCCTCTTCGAGCTCCCTATGCCTCCCCTCCCTGTTGACCCTCTACCTTTTGCTGATCCCCTGCCCCCCTGAACCTATCCCTCCCTTCCCAGAATTACTTTGAATTTGGATCTGAGACATCATAGGGTGATATGATGGTAGTCCAACCTTCTCTTAGTTCACCCTCAAAGGTTTCAGCCCCAAACGGACTCGCAACAAAAAATTTACAATGGATTATGGTAACAAGAAGAAAATAGGTCAACCCATGCTCGAGGAACAATGCAACAAGCAAGCAAAGGATGAGATCGCTAGTGGCCTCCAGATGACCCTCCTAGGCAAAGCCCTCAACTTCCCACCATATGAAGTCGTTAGACCCAAACCTCCTGCCCAACAAGGGAATGGAGGAAAGTAGCCCACCAAAGGTGTCAGATGAAGATCATCACCTGTAATTCTAGAGGGCTCAATTGAGCCCCCACGAGACGTGCCCTAGCCTAGTTACATAGGGATCATAAACCTACGATTATACTCCTCCAAGAAACTAAGTTGGATGAATCTTCCTCCCCCAAGGTTACCAAGGAAATCTGGCACAATGGTGAATCCCTCTCCACCTCGGCCCTCGGCTCCGCAGGGGGACTAATGTGCCTATGGGACCCAGGCACGGTCGAAGGTAGATTGATCTTGTCCTCTCCTAGAATCATCAACATCATGTTCCACAGTCTGGATTCTAGGTAAACCTGGATCCTCTCCAACATCTACACACCCAAAAACCTGGTTGAGAGAGCTTCCCTATGGGGTGAGGTCAGCCTCATGAGAGAAGATTTCACCCACATCCTTTGGATCCTGAAGGGCAACTTCAATAGCCCCCTCTTCCCCTCAAACAAATGCGAGGGATCAATCCTAAAATCTAGAAGCATGAAGGATTTTGGAAAAATCACTAATGATAATGAGCTCATGGATGTCCACTTGAAGGGTGCCAAGTTCACCTAGATCAATAGATGAGCAGGGGCCAGCCTCATCCAAGTCAAGCTAGATAGGGTCTTCCTATCTAGGGAGGTCATTCCCCTATTTTTGGATGCCATCCTCTTGGCCCTTCCTATAATAGTGTCGTATCACACCCCCTCCTCTTTGAAGCTGGTAGGCATCCTTCCCACAAACACCCCTTTTGATTCAAGTCTATGTGGTTCCATCACCCTGACTTCAAAGAACAATTGGGCAGATGGTCGAGCCTCCCCACCTCAGAGTCCCTGCTTGTCAAATCTACCAAAAATTAAAGGCACAGGAGGATAACTTAAGGTATGAAACAGAGAGGTGTTCAGAAACATATTTGAGAGCAAGGAGATCCTAAAAAAAAGTTGAAATACCTGCAGGACAGAGCCCAGGAGGGAATGGTGGATCTTGTTATAAGGGAAGAGGAACTAAGGATCCTATCTGAATACCACAATGTCTTAGCCCATAAGGAGACCTTTTAGAGGTAAAATTCAAGATCCCTCTAGGTCAAAGAGGGAGATTCCAACACCAAATTATTCCACACATCCACCATCAAAAACCAGAGCACCAATAGAATCCCTGAGATCATCTGTAGTGAAGATAGGACTATGAGGGATGAGAAAGAAATCAGACTAGAGAAAACTAGTTTCTACCAGGATATCCTTGGCACCAAGCCCCACCCTGCCCCCTAAGCAGCCACAACCCTCCTTGATCACATCCCCCTTCCATCTCCCCTTAAGCCAATGAGGAGCTTCTTAGCCCTCTCACTGATAAGGATATCATATTGGTCCTTTTCTCCATGAATGCTGACACTACCCCAATCCTGGATGGCTTCCCCCCTACTTTTTCTAGACCCTTTGGGACCTGGTAGACTAGATCCATCCTTGGAGGTATCAATTCCACTTTTATCGCCCTGATCCCCAAGTCCCTGGTGGATAAATCCCTACCTGACTTATGCCCCATTAGTCTGTGCAATTTATTTTACAAGATCCTCATCAAATACCTTGCAAATAGGCTCAACTACATCCTCCCCATCATCATTTCCCTATCCCAAGGAAGCTTTTTCAAAGGGAGAGTGATCAAAGACGAGATAATCCTAATTCATGAGGTCCTCCACTTTACCACCCTGGCCAAAAGACCAGCCTTTGATCGAGTTAGCTAGGAGTTAGCTAGACACCTCATGATGGGATAATCTTAATTCATGAGGTCCTCAAGCTAGACATGATCAAAGTCTTTGATCGAGTTAGCTGGGATTTCCTCGCCAAGGTCCTACTCAAGTTCGGCTTCCATCCCACTTGGGTTGATATTATCCTCTACTACATGTCATCCCCTTGGTTTTCTATCTTGGTCAATGGTTCCCCGACTGGATTCTTCCCCAGTGCCATAGGGATCCGACAGGGTGACCCCCTATCCCCCATCCTCTTCATCATCTTGGTAGAGGCCTTGGGACACACTTTATTGAGCACAACCAAAAGCAGAATCATCTCTGGCATCAGACTTGCTTCAGGGCTAGCCCCGATGTCCCACCACCAGTTTGTGGATGACACCATCCTTGCCACTTTCACTTTGATATCCCAAGCCAAATTCATCAACCAGATCCTCCACCTTTATGAGGAAGCAACAGGGTAGAAAATCAACCTTTGAAAGAGCAAAATTTACTTCATCCACACTCCCCCGGCCAGGCAGGCAATGATATCTAGGATTTTGGTATGCTCCCCTGACACCCTCTCCACCACCTACCTAGGTATCCCCATGTTTGTGGGTTTACCCTCTAAGGCCTTGTGGTGCACCCTGGTTGAAATAATTTAGAAAAAATTGGCCTCCTGGAAAGGTCATCTCCTCTCCCAGGTGGGCAAAGCAACTCTCACGTCTACCTACCTCCAAAGCATCCCAGTTTATTTCATGTATATTTTCACAATTTCGGTATCGATAAGTGCTCACATTGAACATATCTAGAAGCATTTCTTGTGGTATGATAGCGAAGAGAAAAAAAGGATCCTGTTGGTCGCTTGGCCCCTGGTCTACTACCCCATAAACAAAGGCAAAATCAGCCTCCGTATGGTTTTCCTAATGAGCAAGGCCATTTTGGCAAAGCATGCCTAGAAGGTTTTTTTAAACTTTTTAGCTGAATGGATGACCATCATAAAAAGGAAATACCTCCAGAATCACACCTTCCTTAGTCACCACCAGACCCAGGATGGATCTACCTTCTGGAAATTCCTGATTCTCACCCAGGATCTCATCCTAAAAGGGACTAGGTGGATTCTCAGTGATGGAACCAACATGGAATTTTGGAATGACAGATGGCTTCGAGATGAGGCCCTAAGCTCAGATCCTAACCTTCTAGGCTTGATACAACACTTGGAGGCTTCTAGAGGCCCCAAGGTGGCATATTACATCATCATGGGTTAGGGCAGAGCAGGATGGGCACCCATTGAAGTTCTCTAGTTTCCTTGTCAAGATGGGAGTCTCTCAAACTTGCTTCACTTGGCTATCATCCCTTTAGGGGTGAACGAGGATAGGTGTGTATGGAAAGGTACCAAAAGTGGCTCTTTCTTGGTCAAATATGCATATGGCCTCCTAAGGTATCCCCATGAAGGCCATTTTCCTATCAAGCAAGTGTGGCCCAAAAAATTGATCCCCAATATTAGCTTCTTTGTCTGGACTACCACCCAAAACATGATCCTCACCATCAACAACCTGGTGAAGAGAGGCTTCCTAATCTTGAACAGATGCTAACTGTGCTACAAATATTAGGAGTCAATTTCTCACCTCTTATTCAGATGTCCTTTCTCCTTTGATGCCCTTAGGCATCTCCTCACTTGGTTCTCCATCTAGTGGGCCCCTCCCGGATCTATCCTTGGCCTCCTCATCTAATGGCCTAGTCCCTTTTCCCATCCCACCCTCCGCTCCCTCTAGGCCTTTTGCCTCCCCCACCTACTTTGGTAGTTTTGGCTTGAGCACAATGGTACAGCCTTTTCCTCCCCACCCTGGGACCCCTGGGAAGTGACAGTAAAAGCATTTGCCTTTGTGTCTGAGAATTTTGCACCCTCCCCCTGCTCTACCCTCCCTAGAAAGCTAGTGAGTTAACCCTCCTTAGCTCCCTCAGAGTGCAGACGCTTCACCCTGACCCCCTTTCCCCCTAGAGCCTTAGCTAGATAGTCGCCCCCCCCCTCTTAGGTGGGTCAAGTTGAACTTTTATGGGGCATCTAAAGGGAATCTCGACCCTTCAGGTGCGGGTGGTGTCATCCGAGACCACTCAGGTCATTTGATCCTTCCCTACACGAAGCTCCTGGGCATCCAAACCAACAACTTTGTGGAAGATTCGGCTCTCCTCCATGGGCTCAGATTACTCCAAGAGTCCCCCGAAAGGGTGATCATCAAGGGTGAATCCCTCAACATCATCAATGTCATGACCAAGCAAGGAGAGCTATCATGGCACATTTTCAACATTACCCAAGAATCCTATGCCATCATCTAGGGGTTCCCCCAGGTGTCAATTTGCCACATCTACCAAGAAGGTAATAAGCTCAGACCTAATGGCCAACTCAGCAATGACATCAGTAGATATTTGTATCTTGCGTGATGGCTTTCTTGACGTCCTTCAGGATGTAGCATCCTAAGACCGATCTTCGAACCTCGATGACAACACAAATGTTTATCTTACTCGATTGTAGAGCCATGCTAAAATGGAGCCCTAGAGCCAATTCTAATTTTTTGGTGGGCATTGACTTGTACTCGAGGCTTCCCAAGGTCATCATTTCCATTGGGATTTTCTGAAGCAGCCACCTTAGCACCAAGGCAAACCCTCCTAGACCCCATCACTTCTGTGTTGCATTTCCAACTCCACCGACCTTGACCTATTGCCACCTCAGCATGTTGATCCCGTCGCCCTTCTCTTTTCTATGCCCTTTCTTGTCAAGGTTGGTGCCATGTGTAAGCCATCCACTTGGCCCAATCCCATCGCACCTCCTCATCCCTCATGATCCATGATTCACCATGCTTTCCACCCTTTTTCTTGTCTTCACCATATTTCATGTGTGTCATCCATCTCCTTCGTTGTTGAGTCCCAATGCATGTGGCATCTTTGTACCCTTTCAGCTCCTCCTTTGGCTATTTCATCCCCCCCTAGCATGCTTTTTGGTGATCTCTAGCTTCTTTTGCCTCTCCCCTTCACCGCTGGTCTTTATCCCCATAATGTCTACGTTCAAATCCCCCTACATTGAGCTCTCCTCTCTCATCCTCACCGAATCTGCCAAAGTTTTCATGGATGCCAAGTCCCTCACCCCGTTCCTCCACAAGTTTGCTGGTCTAGACGATGAAATTACATAGGCGTTCCTCGACACCTGGAATGGAGGTGAGGTGGTCATGAAAGGTGTTCACTTCAAAGTGACCAAGGAGCTCCTGTTCGACGTCACTAGGCTCCACCATGAAGAAAAGGGGAAATACATCCACCACGATAGACACAACTGGGAGGAGGAGCTCTCCCATTTCCCAGAGCATAGCTGGGACAAGACTACCCTTTACAGAAAGCACATGCCTAAACCCTATGATGAGGCCCTTATTCCCATCATGCAGTTCATGAGATACGATAATCTTGAGCAGAAGATTTGTAGCTTCCACCTAAGTTTTATTAACCACCTGCGTGGGGCCATCCTCCTATGCACTCACTGCTCCCTGGTTTACTATCTCACCATCTCGATCAAGAATTCCTAGAAATACCATGCCCACACCTCACACCAAGGCCTCATAGAAGTCCTTTATCAACATGCCATTGCCAACCAACCCCTTGTCCATCGTGTCCCTCCCCTCTTCTCCAATACCCCTACCAGGTCTCCGACATCTTCTAACTTTGAGACTAAAGCTAATGAGGATAGTCCTAGTGAATCTAACATATCTCTACCTCCCAAGAAGTTTAGGTCCACTCTGAAGTGATGGGCCTTAGCTCGTGCCCCTAGCGGCCCTTCCCCTACCTTAGCCCCAGGTGCCCAGGCCCCTAGTGGCTCCGATGCCCCTAGCGGGAGCAGATCGTCCAGTCGGCTCAAGAAGCCAAAAATAGAACCCAAAGGCACCACAAAAATCATATTGGACTCTGAATATGAACTGGGGACCTTCCCCCTTCACATTATTCTAGACATGGTGATTAATTCCCTTACATCGACTACCAACACGATGTTGACCTTGATGCGCATTTTCAATGTGATCCAGTGTAGGCTCAGGGATGGGTCTGATGGAGATGACTAGCCATCCTAGTATTGGCCTAGGGGGGCTTCCCTCCCTAGGGCAGTGGGGGTGGTGGTGTTTTGGTGGTGAGGTTTCTTGTTCGTGCAATGATTTTGCAGCTACGATATTTTCCAAATTTTCTCGCTTGGTGGCAAGGTTTCTAGGTCTGTACCCCTATTTTGTCCTGGTTGGGTCTGTCGTGTCCCTGGGATAGGTAAATTGGAGTATTTTCTTCAGGATACCAGATCCCACTATCTATTGTGATTTCCACCCCTAGTCTAGTCTGACAGGATTTTTGGCATGCTATCTTCCTCTGTTCTCATTGTAATAAGGTTTTGGCTCCCTTTAAAAAACCCCTGTATATAAAATCTTACTTATCAAAAAAAAAAATTCTCTAAAGATGGTCATATTCCTTATATACCAACCTAATATAGTAAGAATGCTAATATTTTAAATGTAGGTTCTTGTGTTTGCATGTATCTCTAGTACTATTCAATTTTCTTCCTATAAAATATACAAGGTTGACTTCTTCAAAGAGGGATCTAATACCTAGATTTAAAATATTTTGGATTAAGTTGGGATTATCTAAGTTAGTATGTGAACGATATATATCAACCTAACTATGAGGATGTTACTCAATGTATTTTATGCTATAAAAGTGAGGAAACATCTAATCACTTGATGTTTAAGTGCTCATTCATGCGCTAGATCTAGGAACGATGGTTTTTAGCTTATAAAACTGAGCCAATGGTGATTTGAATCAGATTAATATTGGTAAATATGGAAGAAGGGTTGATTTAAATTTGAAGATCTTCATATCAAGTGAAAGCTTAGATTAAAATTTATTTGATGGCAAGTGGTTGGAGAGAAATGGAATATTTTTTAGAGAAACATTTTCATCGTTGGATGGTATATGGTAGGTCATTTGAAGCAAAGTCACAAAAAATATGGTAGTGTATGGTAAAGAGGAAACTTAGGCTAATATAGGGATGATGGAGAAGGAATACAAAGTGTAATAGGGGTAGGATAGAGCTAGTTGGAAACCATCCCTAAAAGGTTGGATTAAAATTAATAGTGATGGAGCTGCAAAAATCAATCTGGGTAGAGCTAGAATTGGAGTGGTCTATAGGAATCATATTGGGACAATTCTCTATTAGGAATTGTAAGGTCTAGGCAAGGCCACAAACAATGAAGTAGAAGCCTTAGATATAAAATATGCTTCTATCTAGGAAGTAAGACAAGGTTAGATAAGGATAATCATAGAATCATATTCTCAAGTCTTGGTAGGAGCTATGGATTGCATGAGGAACTTTTCATTGGATACATGGAGGTTGGGGATTCTTGTCACCCAAATTAAGGAATTATAGAGGGAATTAAACGATGTGATTTTGCTTTATGTGGGTAGAGCTCTGAATAAAGTGGTGGACTTCCTAGCTAATATGGGTACTAAGAAGGAGGTAGGATTTCAATGGCATAGTGACATAACTATTGAGGATGAGAGGATTAGGAAGGTTGACGAGCAAATCCAATGTTTAGCTAATTTAGTTAACCATTGCAGGTATATGGTTTAGGATATTTAGCTTCAATGCATATCTCATTTTATTTTTGTAAATAGGTGTTCTCATAAGCTAAGTTTGGGAGGAGTACCATCCCAAATTGTAAATGATCTTTGTTTTAATATAATTTTCAAATTTATTTTTCAAAAAAAAAACTATGAGGATATTAGGAATTTTAATCTAGATATGTGTATTCTTATTTCTATGTTGTTTATGTAATCTTTGAATGTATATGTTGCTATAGATGTGAAATGTTAAACAAAAGTATGAAATGCTATTTTTACAAAGCTTTTGGAACTTAGATAGAGGGGGAGTGTTAAACCTTATTTTCAATTATAGTTGCTCAATATGGCTATAGATGTTGGTGGCATTAAACTATATTTAATTATTTATTAGAATAACCCTATGTTGTTTGAATATACTTATATTTGGGAGGATGAACTCAGAATTAGGTCGAAATTGATTAGACGTTTTTCGTAGGACTGCCCAAACTACCGAACTCGTTTTGGCCATATCTCACTCATCCGGACTCGGATTGAGCTGAAATTTTGAGGGTAGATGCCTGAAAAACCCTAGAACGTCTCCACCAATTTTCATATCATTTGGAGCAACACATATCCTAGCGCATCCCTATGTGTGAACGATATATTTGGCAAGCGGCTATGCGAGGGTTTCATCTGGGTTGAGTGCAAGCAGCTCCAGAGGTTGGTTTTTAGGGCCTTCGGGCCCTAGCGGCCAATATTTTTGTGGTTTATGCTCAATATTTTAGCAGGAAATGTTGCAGGGGATACAATATGGGTTAGAAATTTGTCTTTCAACAGATCATACTATGAACTTGAGTGACAACGGCTTCCAATTTGTTGCACAAAAGAAAAGTGAAAACCATACCTTTCCACGGCGTCTAGGGCAAGGATTAAAGAGATCACGAAACAAGTTTCAAGTAGTTGATCAAAAAATGGCTCATATCTCAAGTGAATCTGGTGCTAAGGTGCACCCACAAAATAATTCTACTATGAAAACCCCTGTCAAGGGTAAGAATTTTGAAGACTCAGTCCCAAAAATGAATTTTAGGGATGCCCTTCATGGTGGACAACCTCAGCCCAATGCTAATATCAATATTAGGGCTTCCCATAAACCTCTAAGAATGCCTAAGATTGATCCCAGGAAAATGGAGTCAGGATGTCTTAAAGCAACTGATGGAACTCCTATTGTTAAGCTTGATATGGGTAACATTCAGACTGGCATTGAAGATTTGGAAAAAAGAGGACTAATTTGTCGGTTCGTGGGTTTTCGTCCGAGTCTATCTGCTTTCAAAGTCTGGGCTGCAAAAAGCTAGAAAACTAAAGGTGAGTTACAAATCTCTATTTATCCAAATGGTTATTTTCTTGTTTTATTTGCTAATAATGAAGATAGAGAGAAAACTTTTCAAGGGGGTCCTTGGTTTTTTGGAAGGGCAGGGCTTTTCATGAAGCCCTGGCATACTAAATTTAAAGCCGAAGAAGAGATGCCTTCTATAGCTCCCGTGTGGGTTAGACTCTTTGGCCTCCCTATTGAATTTTGGAATCCTACTATTTTTTCTTCAATTGGAAACTCTTTAGGAACTTTTATGATGACTCGCTGATTGTACTCAAAATTTTGAACATATTATTTATGCTCGAATTTGTGTTTTAATGGATTTTGACAAACCCCTACCTAAAAATATCACATTACAATTTGGGGAAGACACTTGGGAGCAAGTAGTGGACTATGAGAACATTCCTTTTCATTGTAGAATTTGCCATGAATATGGTCATTTGGCCAGTGCTTGCCCAAATAAAATTCCTGATCAAAAGAAAGAAGATATAAACTCAAGCAGGTTTCCAAATACCTAAGAAGAAGAACACTAAAAAAAAACCAGTTATGAAGGATCAATCAAAGTCATCTGCTAATATGTTTGAAATCCTTTCCACAAATGATGTCCCAAGTGAGGAAGAGGAAATAATGGAAACTAAAATCTTAGAAACACAATTTAAATATGAAGGGAAGAACTCGGAGACAAACCAACAAATCAAAGGTTTTCAAACAAAAAAAAGGAGAAAATTTACACAAGAAAAACAATATTTCAAATGTCAAAACTTCAAATAATGCAGGTCCCAATATAGACTCCGTTGAACCATCTAGTAAAATTTTGGCCGTGTACGAGCATTCTTCAAGGTTAGAAGCCATCTCATATTCAATTGGAATAAGTCAAGAAATAGGGAAAAAAAATTGAAGATGGATTCTAATCAAAAAGTAGGTCGCAAGACCAATCAATATCATATGGTAAAAGAAGGTGAAAAGCTTGTAGAGGAAGGTAAGATTAATGCCCTTCCCAACTTTTTTAGCCCTGGTATTAATGAAGATCATCACTTGGAATATTAGAGGACTCAAAGGGAGTCTTTCAAAACAAAATGAAATTAGAAGAATGATTCAGATAAATCATCCACATCTTGTTTTCCTTCAAGAAACAAAGATGTCAATGGAGGATATGGACTTAATTGCCAAGAAATTTGGCCAACTGGAAAAGTGGTTTCCCTCAGCTCCCAAGGGACTTCGGGTGGCATTGCTTGTCTTTGGGACCCAAAAGAGGTAGTTATTCACCATATGGTTGGCAGTTGGGGTTTGTTGGCTATAGCTATTCAAAGTAGACATTCCAACCAGATTATGCTCTGCATTACTGTTTATGCTCCGACTTCTTTGGAGGAAAAAAGAAGACAGTGGAAGGATATTACTCATATTATCTCTCATTTTCCTAAATCTTGGATCTTGATCGGAGGAGATTTCAATACCATCCTCTCTCTGGATGAGAAAAGGGGGGGAAATAGAAATTTGGACAAAAGCACCGACCTCATGAGCGAATATATTGCAAACCTCCATCTTGTGGATATCCAACCGGATAATGGCCTTATGACTTGGTCTAATAGAAGGCAAGGCTTAGCTTGTATAATGGAGAGATTGGATAGGTTTTTGCTCTCTAAAAATTTCTTAATCCATGGTCACATTCCTAAAGTGAAGACTCTTAATAATGTTGGTTCGGATCATTGGCCAGTCATGGTGGAAATGTGGAAAACCAATGTGAGTTTCTCTCCTTTTCATTTTCAATTAATGTGGCTTAGAGACATTTCCTTCAGACCTCGTGTGCAACAATGGTGGAAGGAAGGTAAACCTAGGCATGGGACTAAGATGTTCTGTTTTGCCAAAATACTCCAATACATTAAATCCAAAATCAAGACTTGGAACTGGAAAGAGTTTGGGGATGTTCATAAAAAAAACATGAAGTTATTGCTCATCTTGAAAATTTGAATAAGAAAATCCGTTTAGATGGCCTCACAGAGAAGAGAAGTGCAGATGAAATTAAACTCACAACTCAGCTTGAGGAATGGGAAAAAAGAGAAGAAATCTTATGGAAGCAAAAATCTAGAATTCAATGGCTCAAAGAAGGAGATCGAAACACAAATTTCTTCCACAAATCTCTTCTAGCTCGAAGATCTCACAACTTTATTTCTTCCTTAAAATCAGATTCTGGAGATGTTGTTTATACTTGGGATGGCATGAACTCTATTGTTGTTGATTACTTTTCCAATATTTTTGTTGCTACTCCTCTTGACTCAGCTTCTCAACATAATGTTCTTCAAGCAATCCCTTCTCTTATCACTTCTGAGGAGAACTCTATTTTGACTGCTCTTGTTACTATCAATGAGCTTCAACAAGTAGTTTTTAAAATGCAAAAAGGGAAAACCCCAGGTCCTGATGGTTTTCCTATTGAGTTCTACCAAGAGTTCTGGGATATCCTTCATGTTGATTTATTAGAGGTGGTGGAAGAAGCCAGGAAAGCCAAAGAAATTTTGAAGGTTATCAATAAAACTTATATTACTCTTGTTCCAAAAGCTCAAGAGGTTGATCATATCTCAGCTTTTAGACCTATTGCTTTATGTAATGTTCTTCTCAAAATCATTACTAAAATCATGGTAGAAAGGTTGAAGCCTCTTTTGCATAAGATTATTTCCCCAGAGCAAGGGGGTTATGTGGAAGGACGTCAAATAGTAGATGAGATAGTTCTTGCTCAGGAAGCCATCCATTCCATGGATATGCAAAATTCTCCTTCCATGTTCATTCGGTTAGACTTATCCAAAGCTTATGACAGAGTGGATTGGCACTTCCTTATCAAAGTTTTGAGGCAATTTGGTTTCTCTAAGGATTGGATGGATTGGATTATGGGATGTATCTCTTTAGTTTCCTACTTAGTTCTTATCAATGGTAGGCCTTCTCAGTCTTTCCCAGCTTCCAGAGGTATTAGGCAAGGTGACCCGCTATCCCCTTATTTATTCATCATTCTTGCTGAATGCTTGGGTAGGACTATAACCAAAAAGAGGGAAAACAAAACCCTTGAGGGAGTTACCATTGCTCATGGAGCTAGACCTATCTCTCATCTTCAATTTGTGGATGACTCTACTCTTTTAGGTAAAGCTACAGTTAAGGAAGCTTCTAATATTAAGCAAATCATTAGCTATTTTTCTAAGGCTACTAGGCAGCTGATCAATGAAGACAAATCTAAAGTTATTTTCTTTCACTGCTCTGCTAGACAGGAATCCATGGTCTTGGATAAATTAAGATATAAGAAGACCTCTCTTCCAATCACTTATTTAGGTATTCCCATAAATATTCAAAGGCAAAAAAATAAATATTGGAATTGGTTGTTGGACAAAGTCAAGAAGAAAATTGGAAAGTGGACCAACAAGTGGCTTTCTTCTGGGGGTAGAATCACCTTGGTAAAATCAGTCCTTCAAGCTATTCCTATTTATGTTTCTTCCATTTTGAATATCCCAAAGGTTGTTCTTCGAGAATTGGATCAAATCAGTCATCGTTTCCTTTGGAGTGGTACTAAGGAGAAAAGAAAATGGGCCTTGGTGAAATGGGATACTTTATGTCTTCCTAAGAGTGAAGGGGGGTTAGGATTCCGGTCTTCAATTAATAACAACAAAGCTTTAGCTGCTAAATTATATTGGAGGATGTTGCATAACCCCAATGCTCTTTGGGCCAATAATCTCCATGCTAAATATGCTGAGAACAAAAGTCCTCGAAGACCTTGTTCGCTATCAACTTCCTACCAAAGGTTCTCCCATTTTAGCAGTTCTTAAGACTCGGTGAGGATTTGATAAAGAAAAAATTATTTTGGATCATTCATAATGGTCAACATGCAAATTTTTGGACAGATTCTTGGGATGGTCACAAGCCTTTGATAACTCAGTTTCCCGATTGGAGGCCTTGGATGGAGGAGCTTCACCGAGCTAATTGGATAAAGGTGGCTAATTACCGTCGGTACCATACCGGTAATTCAAATGTTGGTAGATATTGGATCCCTATTGAGGACTGGCCTATTCAAATCCCAGAAAGGCAAAGACAAGATATCCAAGGCATCCTTCATATGAGATCCCTCTCTTGGTCCCATGAAAAAGATTGTTTTGGATGGAACAACACTACTAAGGGTGAGTATTCAGTTGCTCAAGGTTATTTGACCTTATGCCATAATAATCCCAACCATTCTTCCGACATATTTTCTCGATTGTGGGCTCAAAAGCTCTGGCCTAAGGTGAGGTTCTTTAATTGGCTTTTATTGCATCGTAGGGTGCTTACCGGTGAGCAACTTATGAAGCGTGGTTTTCATGGCCCTTTTAGATGTGAAATGTGTGAAGAGAATGTAGAAAATATCAACCATATTTTTATTGAGTGTACTTTAGCCTCTGAGCTATGGAGGAGAATGGCCACTTTACTTGGCTTACAAGTGGTCCAATTTTTTTACTTTTGAACAGCTTTGGAGGGATTGGCCTAATCAAGAGGGTGTTGATCATTTTATTAGGCACTTAGTTTGGATGGGTTCTACCATTCTTCTTTGGAATATTTGGAATGAAAGGAACAACCAAATTTTTAATCAAGATAGGAAGGATATTCACTATATTTGGCAAAATACCATAGCCAACTTAGTTGAATCAGTCCATCAACTCCTTAATCACCCCCAAAACTCCCACCAAATATGGGATCAAGTGATGCAAATATTGAAGATTAAACCTTCTAAGGGCAACCAACTTAAAGGGAATGTGAGTATTAGTAAGATGGATAGGACTAGAAATTGGCAACCTCCTCCTAAGGATTTTGGAAAAGTCAATACTGATGGAGCCTCTAGAGGGAACCCTGGAAAAGCCAATGTGGGAGGAATTGGTAGACTTTCAGATGGCTCCCTGGTTTTTACTTTTGCTGAGAATTTGGGTATTCTTTCCAATAACCTTGCTGAGGGGTATGGTATCCTGAGAGGCCTTCAGGAGGCTACTAAGGTTGGATGGGAAAAGGTGTTAGTTGAGTCTCGACTCTCAACTTATGATTAATCTCTTGAAGACTCCTTCTAAGAATCATAAGGTGGATTGGAGAATAAAAAGAATTATTGAGAAGATTCAGTTAATCCAGATGGGATTTTTGAAAGTTGATTACAATCATGTGGTTAGAGATCAAAACAAGAGTGTTGATGCTTTAGCTAATTGGGCTTTGGACAAAGGTGATCTTACTTGTTATGGCCACCCTCCTATATGGTGGGCTTCTCAAATTAGGGAAGCTCTTCTTTCTATCATTTCTTTGGATGGCTCCAGTTCTGAAGGTACCTAGTTTCTTCTTGTTTTTTTTTTTTGCTTCTCTTTGGTTCATTCAGTTTTTTTTAGTTCCCTAGCTCATTCTATTCTTTATTTTGTTTCCTCTGTTGATTCTTGCCTTAATAGTCCTCCTGGTCTAGATAGGTCATTGTTTTGTTCATTTTTTTTTTTTTTTTTTTGTTTAGTTTTTTAAGGTGGGTGGGTTCTTTTGTTTTGTTTTGTTTTTGTGTTCTTTGTGTTGTTTTTTGTTGTTCTTGTGTTTTTGTTGTTTTTTTTTTTTTTATGTTTTTTGTTATTGTTCTTGTGTTTTTTTCATTCTTGTTCTTGGGTTTCTCTTTGTTTGTGTTATTTCGTGTTTTTATGTGTGAGTGTTTTCTATGTTTTTTGTTTTTGTTTATTGTCCTGTTGTTGGTTGTTTTTTATTTTTATTTTTATTTTATTTTTTTAATTTTTTAGGTTTTGGTTGTGTTTATTTTTCATGTTTTTTTGGGTTATGTCTTTGTAGTGTTCTGTTGTTTTTGTCTTGTTTGTGTTTTGTTATGTGGTTCTTGTGTTTTTCTATGTGGTTTGTGTTGTGGTTTCTTTTATCTTATTGTGCGTGTTTGGTTGTGCTTTTGTTTTTGACACACTCAAGGAGCATGTTTTTTTATTTTATTTTATTATTTTTGTTGTTATTTACTTATTTTTAAATTGGTTTTGTGTGTTTGTTTGCTCCTTGAGTATGTCAAAGGTGGTAGGCCAGGTCCGAGTCCTGGGCATTTTTGGTGGAATGGATACCCCTGCCTCCTTGGGTCTTACCCGAAAGTGGCATCCCTTTTGGGATGTTTTCCACAAAATATATATATATATATATATATATATATATATATATATATATATATATATATATATATATATATATATATACTTATATTTGTAAGGTTGTATACACATTTAGTTCTAGATATATAATTATGATACTTACTATATTGTAAGCTTATTGTCTATTCATTCAAAAGTGAATTATATGTACATAATTTTTATCCAATGAATGGATTGTGAGCTAGGTATGATTTTAAATTTATATGATTTATGGAAATAAAATGGCAAGTATTATTTTGATGTCTTAATATGTAGGATGAAAACATACTATCTATCATGATTAGTGATAAATTATTTTAATGAATAAATGGATATAAGATAATTTATTTAAAATATATGAATACATTTAGTTTATTGCAAAAATAAAATCATATGTATTGGATGTATTGGATGTCTCAAGAGAATCTTGGTGCTTCACCTTTATCTCTAACTATTTAATTTTTCTCAACCTATTGTGAGATGTAGTAGTTAATTAGAATGTAATATTATATAATATCATAAAATATTGTAATAGGTATTGTAGTGAATTCTAACTACACTCAATAGGAGAAAGCATTATAAACATCATCCTCAGGAGGGACTAGTTTTTCTTGTTTAGTGATGGAAAATATCGAATCATATGGAAGCTCAATAAGAAGGGGTTGATCATTTGGAAGTGGAGATTCAACGAGTTGATTTGCTATCACCCGATCCTTGATGGATTTTTGGCTAATGAATTTGATATCGAATTCCATTAATATCATTATCCATTTTGTGGTTTGGGTATTTTTATACATGTGAGTCATCATATAACGTAGAGGATTTTCTCTACCTATGACATAGGTAGTGTTACTTAGCATATAATGTCTGAGTTTCTTAATGTCAAAAAACACTACTAAGTATAACTTTTCCACATAAGCATATCTCATTTCATAACTCACAAAATTTTGAGTAATGTAATAGATTGCTTGCTATTTCTGATTTTCATTCTTTTGCACAAGTATTGTCCCTAATGCAAAATCTATTGCAAAAATGTAAAGGTGAAAAGGGACTCCTGGACGAGGCAGTGTTAGTATTGGTGGTGAAGCCAGATATTTCTTTATATCATCAAAAACCTCTTGAAAATATTTTTTCTACGAAAATATGACCCCCTTTTGTAGAAAGTAATTGAATGACTCACATTTTTTTGAGAGTTGTTCAATGAATCGACGAATGGATTGAACCTTTCCTTGCAAAATGTGCAACTCTTTAAGATTTTTGGAGGGGGTATTTGAATAATGGCCTTGACCTTATCAGGGTTCACTTCAATGCCTCACTTGGAGATAATGAATCCTATAAGTTTACCTAATGTGACTCTAAATATGCACTTATTAGGATTTAATCTCACCTTGTGTTCAAGAAATTGATCAAAGATATTTTATAGTACTTCAATATGTTCAAGATGTGTTTTGGATTTTGTGATAAGATCATCCACATAGTCTTCAATTCGTTAGTGCATATAGTTGTGGAAGATATACATCATGGCACAATGATAAGTAGCTCCTATATTTCTTAAACTGAATGAAATCACCTTGTAATATAAAGTGCCCCAAGGTGTGGTGAATGTTGTTTTGTGTTGGTCCTTAAGATTAATTTAAATTTGGTTGTATCCTGAAAAACCATCCATTAGGGAAAGCATTCCATGGCCTACGTAGGATTATATGAGTTAATCGATGTTCAATAATGGAAAATCATCCTTGGGTCATGCTTTGTTTAAGTCTTAGAAATCTATGCATACATGTACCCCCCCATTCAGATTACGAATGGGTACCATGTTTGAGAGACATCTAGAATAATAAATGGGTACTATGAAACCCACATCTAAAAAATTTTGTAGCTCTTATTTGACAATGAGTGCTACTACAAGATGAATTTTCCTTAGTTTTTGCTTGAATGGTTTAGCTCCAGGAGCTAAGGTGAGGTTATGGACCACCAATTTAGGATCAATACTAGGTATGTCTTTGTATAACCATGCAAAAATATCTTTCTTCCTTGTCAATATGTCAATCATACGCTCTTTCTCTTTTGTAGATATATCTTTTGTAATTTTCACAATTTGTGTATTATCCACATCTTGAATTAGATTCACATCAATGGCTTATTTGATAAGCATGTGAGAACCTTCTTCAAACTGATGTGGATTAGGAATGAGATGAATAGCATCCTCCACATGTTCAAAGTACAGGGGTGATGCTTCTCCTACTTCGATTTAAAAAACAAAAATAGGGGAAGGTGAATATTGCTAAGGAATATAAGCATTAGAAGCTCTTAGCAATTCTTCAGACAATATGAATTCAGTTATGTATGGTAGGGATGATATCCTATCCATTTTTATAAGGCTAGCGTTGATTGGGATCAATTTTTTCAAATCATATGGATTGTGGAGTGGGGTGAACAAGTCAACAAAAATTGTGTTAACTTGGTGGAAATGAAGTGGCTATGATTTGGAGAGTGAACTATCTCACTCACTCTCTATAGGGATAAACTGACCTATGGTGGGTGAATTATGATTTTGCAAATGCAACCAAGGTGGTGGTGGTGGATCTGGTTCAAGTTGCTCTCACATAATGTGCAAGTGAAAGATGGACCGATTGATAGGAAACATTATATTTTAGTACTCATATTAATCAATGGGTTCTATAGAGGCCACATATTCTTGAGGACCATCAAAAATGTGATTTATCATGTCCAAGTTGGGTCCCATTTCTTGAAATTCCTCAAAATCCTTGTAAAAAATGTAATCTTCAAAAATATAATTAATCATGTCGATATGTTGTCTCATTTCTAGAAATGCCTCATGTAAATGAGGTGCAAACTCAAGGTCTAAATACTTTTCATCACTATCACCACTATCTTCACTCTCCTCATCCTCTTCTTTGGACTCTAGGTTGAGTCACTAAAATACATATTCAAAGGGGAAGTTTGAGGTTGATGGCTTATATCCTAAGCCAGAGCGATCATGTGCTTCTCAATATTGGGGCTCAATGATTGAATATGGGACTTGTTCATGTCATACAAGACCAAATCCTTACTAGTTAATGCGATGAAAATATCACAAAGTAAAATTTAGATTGGACAGATATTCTAAGTTGGCACAAAACTCTTGCATGGGTTCTTCATTAGGAAGATATGGATTGGAAAAAGAATCCACTCCCCCATATACAATGTTAATTCTATTTGGCTTGAAACCCATTCTATACACTACACCTATAGCCAAATATGGGTCACATGGATGACAATATTCTCTAGTAGACTGAATAGGCGATGTTATTGCGACACTCTAAACTATGTACTTGCCAATATCCAAATTAGTGAGATGGACTACAACTTAAGTTGATTGGGATGTATATGATTCGATTGTTCAAATGGAGGCAATGGATCACTCATCAATGGCTCATATTGGATAGGCAACCCTATTTACAAGATAGTGGGTGGTGAGGTTTGATATGGATTTAGTTTGATGGATTTGTTAGTGGTTGGTGGATTTGATTAGGATGAAAAGGTGAAGGGTGTTTACAAAGTGGGAGGTGTATTTAATGAATATAATGACTGGTTGGTGGGATGATCAAGTGTTATGGAAAAATTATATGAAGTGGATGAGGGTTGACTTGGGTTGATGGCTTGAGATGCAAAGGCATGATCAACTATTGGTAAATATTCTAGGATGGGCACTTTGGATGAGGAGTTGTTAGTTGGGGTGGTTCAAACGATGAGGGGCTAAATAGAAATATTGGTTAATGGAAGCAATGGATCATATGGATTGGATATCAAGCTGCAATACTTGATTGGTTTAGTGTCAGCTTGGTTGCAATGGAATTTTCCCTCGTGTACATATTTCCAATATTGATGTAATGTCAAGGGAACACACTTTATTTTTCTAATCTAGGGATGCCAAAGAATTATGTTATACTGCATGGTTCCTTCCAATATATGGAAGAGTACATATATTATTTTCACCCCCATTGTTACAGGTATAACTACATTTCCTACAGTGGAGCACAAAGCATTATTAAAAGCCCACAGGGTGAAAGTGTATGTGGTGATGTGATATGATGAAAGGTTGAGATGTTTAATGGTTGGGATAGTGATGATATTGATAGAGGAGTTGGTATCGATGAACACTCTTTTAAAGGTATTTCTGTCAATATGAGCTACAATATGCAACGGAGGATCGGGTAACTCTGATGATATGCTCTTTTCCTTAAAATCATAGAATGCTATTGAGGGTTCCATGCAGTTCTGAAAACTCCCCATAAAATTTTTGATGGTGTTAGGATATTTTGTTTGAAGTTCAATGGATTTTAATATTTCCATTAATTTCTCACGATGTGGGGGAGATTTTTGTATGAGCTCATATATTGATAACTTGGTTGATCTTATTCTTAGGCTCTGTGTCAATCAGCTTATCAATGTGATGATTTCCCTAGGTGGATTATTTGGAATATGAATGGGTGGAGGTAAAATAGTTGAGCCTAGTTGTATGGGCACATTTGGTTGTGCTATAGGAGTTGGTGCCACTTGGGTTGGCTAATTTTCTTGCATGTGATTCATTTTTATTCACCCTCGGGTGACTATGTGAATATAGTTGTGATACATGATTAACTTGATTGGGAGGAACTATAGAAGTTGATGCTCCTATTTATTTTTTATTTACCTCACGATGAGGTAATGGTGTTTGATATATTCTAAGGTTTTGATTTTTTTGGGCTAAGGGGTTATCAATCTTGATATTTCCCTTTTTAAGTAAATTTTGCACGATATTCTTAAACCCATAGCAAGTATAGATGTCATGATATTTCTACCAATGAAATGTGCAGTATAGATGCTCCCTATAGTTCCTAGGATTTGGCTTGTTAGGATCTTTAGGTTTCATTTTTGCCAACGTGAAATCTTGTGCATCATATAACTTTTAGAAGATGGATGAATATGGTTCAGGTATGGGGTGTAGTTGTGTTTAGGCCTGAATTGATGTTGTTGATTTTCTACAGGTTGAGCTTGGTTTTGTAGCTATTATGGGGTGGAACCACCTGATAATTCTATTGTTGTGATTTTTTTTGTTATTGTGGGGGTTGTTGTAATTGCACTTGAGCTTATTGGATTGGTTGTGTAGGTTGGCTCAAGACTACTTGGTTAACCTGGTCGACCTTGGATTGACTGTGGTTGTTCCTATTTTTATTCTTATTCTACTATTATTTATTTTTTAGTTTGATATCACCCTCTTGAATATTTTTTTGTTCTATAACTCTAGCTTGGGTGAGTTCTTCTTCAAATGTTCTATATTGTTGTAGTTGTAATAACAAGGAGATATATTTGGCACAACTCCTTTTGAATATTCATGTTAATTCCTTCATGGAGAGGGAGAACGGTAATTTGGTCATGATTGCACTCTAGTAGTTACCAAAATTATAGACCGATTCATTGTCATATTATATCAGATTGAGCAAATCGGTCAATGTTATCTTCTTTCTAATGTTCAAAGAGAATCGCTCCAAGAATTGGTCTTCTAGTTACTCAAAATTATAGATAATTTGATGCAATAAATGGTTGTACCAATATAGGGAATCTCATCCAAACATCTGAGGAAAATTAGGGAGCATGAGTGCATCATTGTTTTTTATCCTGAAGCATGCATTAATGAATCTAGTCATATGTTATCGGGGGTCCTTGTCCCCCTTGAATTTGTCAAACTTTAATATTTTAAAGTCTACCAGGTAGGGCTATGATGGTACCAAAGTATGAATTGGATGAATGAGTAGCTTCCTTAGAGTAGGTTTCTGGTATTTCATACTTGGTGTTTGCATGGGTAAGCTATCAATCTGACTTTGAAAAAATTGACACTTTGGATCTTCTAGAGTGTTAAAACTCTGATTGGTTTGCTACTACTCAAACTGATGTACATTATTAGTGTGTATTTTATGATGTGGGATGTGAGCATGAAATGGATTATGAAATTTTTTTTGGTGATTATTTTGATGATGATGGGGGATGGGGTTATGATGGCATACTGACCTAAAGATCTAGCAAAGATTTGATGAAGTGGATTAGTGGGTATGATTGTGGTTGGGGGGCGCAACACCTAATATGGATCTTGAGTGAAGAAGGTGTGTGGTTGAGATGTGGATGGTTGGTTCTGATATCCCCCCTATGAATACCACTGTGGGTCAGGTTTAATGCTGCGATTAGCATTATCCATAATCAATTACTACAATTGCAAAAACGCTTGTTGCATGGCAATCGTAGAGGAAGATGGTATGGCCAAATAGGTGGTAGATGATTGGGCCATTTGGATGGCAACAATGTTAGTGGATGTAGGTGGAGGGTAAGTATAAAATGGTATTGCCATTGAATGGGGGATGTTATGATGCGTGAGATCCACATGTGCGGTGGATGGGATGGATGTCTAGATCTGCAAAGTAGCATTGACTTATGCTTCATAGAGGGGATTAGTTCAAGTGATGTTTTTATTTGGTAATATGAAAGGGGTGTTGATTAGATAGTGATGGATGGTTATGGGCCATGTTTGTAGTAATTGATTTGAAGAGTGGATTCATGAAGGTTTAGTTAGACTGTTGTAGGTTTAGGAAAATGGTTTCCTATTGTGATGGAGGAAAGGTACAAGGTGAAATGGTAAGTGATGGCAATTATGGAAATACCAAACCATCTACATTTAGATATAGCCTAATAGTATCCATGCCCACATATGCGACACGACCATCCAATATCATTGGTGGCTCAGTCCTAGGATTATCATGGATGGTAGCATGAGTAACCCTCTATATTATATTTGTATCTAAAATAGGGGCACCACTAGATGGTCCGACATTCAAGTTCAAGGACATAGTAGGGGCTACACTAACTTTGCCTACCACCAAAGTGTTAGGGGCCTGAGAGGATTGAGATGGAGGCTCTATGGATGAAGGCAACTAACTTTGAACTTGGGCTAACTTTCTAGCTTGGCTACAGGTTGTTACCATACGCTAAGGGTGGTATGAGGTGGAAAATGTGAAGGTATGTGTGTGTATTTGAATATATGGTGTAAGAAAAAGAAAACAGCATGCAAATAAAATAAACAAATAAATTTATTCCCAATTTTTTGCAAAGTTTTTGTTTTTGTTTTTTATTTTTGATCTTTTGTTTTTGGATTTTGAAAATTTTTTGATGTTTTTTTTGTTTTGTTTTTGTGTAAACAATGTGCAATGTTTAACCCTAATATGAATCTATGGATTTCACCTAGATGCTCTCACACACTAACTTGGTGATGAAATCCAAGTTTTTAAACCCATCAATATTTGGTGATGAAGCCCAAATCTGATGAGGGAGCCTAGGTTCTACCAGTCCTCACCTAGTTCACCGTGGGAAGTGATACACCCTCTAAAGAGGAATGCATTCTATTTTCCATGACTATGATGATTCTTGGACCGACCTTGGCCAAATAATGGGATAAATTTTTAGGTTTTGGTGATGAATTCCAACCTTGCAAACGTTCACATGTAAGTGTGTGAAGGTTCCATTTATTAGGGTGTGATGCAAGCTATTATGTGATTCTATTTATTGCCTAAATGTAGAAAGAAAAAATATACAAGTGTAGACAAAAATAGATCAAAGACCAAATGGTTGATTTCAAGTAAGATTTTCTAGGGTTCTTATACTTAGAGCCAACCACCACTGGGTTTTTGTATCTGGTCAATCACCACTATGCGGTTAACCAACCACACGCATGCATTTGGGAATTCCCAATCGCAGACCTATGGTTTCAACTGTGTACCAAAAAATGAAGCAAAGCAAACCTGAAATCCTAAATGTTATTGGATTATTCCTAATTAGATATGCAAATGCTCTACTAACTAATATAAAATAAAAATTCTTTTTTATTTTTTATTTTAGGTGTTTCTAGCCTAAGACCTAGATGCAAATAAGGGCAAACAAGAATTAAGACTCTTAATTGACTTAATGAAATCCTAAAGCAAAAAAAAGCGAAGAAGGATTCTAGATGTACAAACCTATGATTCTTTCACTGCTCCATCCAATTTCTTCAACCGTTGATCTACGGATCTGCAATGCTCCAAATATCAATGCATGGTTTGTAGAGTTCCAACCACCAGTCTATAGTTCATAAATTCAATAACTGTACACTCACAATTCCTCAGGTGTAGGGTAGAATATAAATGGGCTCTGGATCTATCAATTTCAATCTTTAACCTTCACGTGACTAAGCTCCAAAAATACTACAATCATAAATAGACAAATATTAGTAACAAAAATTAACAAGGCAATGATAAATAGAAACCTTAGGAGGTTCCACCATGATTGTTATTTTTTGTAGAAAAATATTCAATACCAAAGCACATACATGAAAATGAACACTTATAATAAAAAGAATGATTATTTTATGTTAACACAGGGGGGCCTTAGTATCCCAGTTTACAATGCTTCATACCCCAAAGTTTAGGTATGGATATTACAATACCTTATTTTTATAAAGTACAAATGCTCAAATAATGATCTCTGGTTCTCCAAGAAAATCAAACTGGTGTCTTTTTCTCCTCTACTATAGCTCCAAGGGTGAGTGGGCTTTTGATATCCAATAATGGGACCACTCCAAATTTAATAGCTCTCCAAGTACCTACTTCCTACACACATCAAACACAAATGATGATTTAGTAGCACCTGTTGATCAAGATGTAAGATATTATTGCATAACCCTAAATGCAAAAACATGAGATATGGTGTAGAAAATAAAGAAATAAAACTTTGGATACCTTGTTTAAAATCAAAGTATCGACTTATTTTTATCGTGTTAATGCTTCTGAGTAACTACAGATGTGCGGTTAGGAAACTATGAAAGGGTAGTTGCGACTATGTAACCATGGATGGGTGGTTGAGATTAGATGGCATAAAGATCTAAAAGGACACTTTGGGGATTTTGGTCTTTGATTTCCTTGAGATGTGTGTGAGATCCTGGTGTGATTTCGGTAGTTTGATGATGTGTTTTCTTAGCCTATCTTGGTTGATGGATTTGTGTTGCTTTTGTAGGTAATTTTGGGGTTTTTGAAGGAAAGGGAGGTGAGAAGCTAGGATTGCCAAGTGGCAAGCCAAGGCTTCCAAATGGAAGGGGCAGTTATAGTGAGTCACCTAGGGTGTTTCACTTAATTGGGGTGATGTGGCTAATGGGTGAGTGCAAGTGAAGGGAGGTGTGAGGGATGTCCCATGTGAAGGGGTAAGGGCAACATGAGTGTGTGAGATTTGGTAAGGTGATATGGTGATGTGTCCAGGATAAATGTCTGGTTATTAGGCAGGGTATCCTAGGAAGATTTTCCATATTTATAAAATGTGGAAAATACTTTTAATGTGCATGATTTATATGCCTAAGTTTGGACTTAGGCATATATTTTATTGTGTATATTTGTGTGGTGGGATGCAAATGGGGTTTTTTAAGTGCCTAGGTTTTGGCATCTATAGATTTTATTATAGGACCATTGATTGGGGAGTGATTTTAGTTTTGTGAGATTGCAAAGGTTCTAAATTTTATATATGAAGTTTTAGGTTGACTACTCCAATTTCCCTTGCTTCCTTCCCCAATTTTAGTCCTTTTGGACTATGTGCCTAATGGAAAAGGAAATTTTTTATTTGTGCTCTTTCTCTTCATCAAGTTGAATATCACTTGTGAGTCATAAAAACTATAATGAATTCTCACTACATTAAAAAATCTTGCCTTAGGAAATTTTTGAAATATAGCCCAAGTAAAATTAAAGAAATTAGGAAGGAGGAAATGAAATGGCTAAAAATTATGGGTAAAAATATTTCAATCAATAAATATTGAAAGGTAGGAGAAAAGTGCATCTTTAGATTGAGCACTAAGGGGAGCTAAATATTGATGATTGGAAGTTTTAAAAGTTTCAAACGAGGGAGAAAGAAACAAAATTTATTGGCCTACAGAGCATTTATGTTTTGAGGGGTGGAAGGAAAAAAGTCCCAAAGAGTACATGGAGTGCAAAATATTTGAAAATCAAAAGTTTATAAAAATTTCAATTGAAGGTAAAATGTAGAATTTTTGATGACATGCTAAGCATATAAAGTTTTGAGGTTAGATGATTGTTGGGATCCAAATTTCCATCAAGAAAAATCTCGATACTAAAACTATTATCTTTAAATTCTTTGATTAGGAATGCACCTGCTAATCATAGTTTAGACCACAAAATTGGATGGATTAAAGATTGCTCTAATCCAACCTACAGAGTAGGATGGTATTCCTTGTCAACTAATAAGGTGTTGAATCATTTAAGCTCAGTTAAATGTTTAAGAGATAGGGATAGAAATTATTTAAGGTTAAGAAAAAATAGTCAAACAATGGTTGAATAGAGCTAACAACATAGGCATCTACAAGAAAAACCCATCTTACAAAATAATTTCCAGTGTCCCACACTTTAGATTAATAGCATTTGAAATAAGTAATTTTTGTAGACACCTAAATCGTGTCATGATTAGGGAAGCTACTTACATAGACACACTCATAAGATCATAAGACATAATATTGGACTTTCCAAGTACCAATAGTGGTTCTCACCACTCATTTGGGGCCTTTTAAAGCCATCCAAGCTTGGCTGCTCAAGCCAAGAGCAACCCGATTCTAGCCACTCAAGCCTAGAGTGGCCAAACCTTAGCCACTGTAGGTGACAATGGCCATATCATAGCCATTGTAGATGATAGCGACTGAGCCATAAGAAGTGGTTTGCTGACAAATAGGCCCAATATCGAGTGAAAGTGGCAGTATGTATGCAATAAAGGTGAGCGGGAGTGACTTTGCATTCCTTTTCATGACGAATTCACATAGGAGACTTGAGTTTGCATTTAGACATAATTTAACTGACCTTCAAGCATAAACAAAGGACAAAAGCTTCTCATGCTAATGAACAGTTCGCATAGAAGACTCAAGTGGGTAGTTAGATTTCAGTTAATTGGCCTTCAAATATAGACAATTGACAAAGGCTTCTCCTGCTAACTTGCACTATGCATGAGAAATTAATTTCTAGGGCTTGGACATAGACCTAGAGTTTCACACTATAAAAGGTGCAAGTCTAAGAGCACCAGAGGAGACACATGGTTGATATATGACATAAAGAAACATGAATCACATACAAGAGATAATTTAAGAGAGAGTTCTCTTTGGGATCATGTGTGCAATGAAGCTTTGACAAATCAAAGGGCACAACACCTACTTTCTTCAAAATCAAATCATAGTCTTTGACCCATAGCTTTGGGGCAAGAAGAGCAAGGTTTTCTTTAGCGTTCATTGTCTTGTACAGTGGCCTACAAGCTTAGCTTTGATAGACATAGCATCGTTATTTTGTTTTCTTATATCATTAGCTTAGATTTACTTGATTCCATGGTATAATTTTATCATATTTCTGTTACATTCTTTGATTACTAACAACCTTATCCAGGGAGGCAATCTCGAACAACTAAATGTGTATTGTTGTTTGAATTTCATACAGGGCCACAGGTTCATGAGACATAATCCATGACATACGAGAGCAAGAGGATCCAACAGGGAGACATACCTAGAGAAGGAGGCATCTGTAAGCCCTCAAAAATTTTTGTGTGTGGAACCGGGAAGCATTTTAGAGCGCGCCACCCTTTTGCAAAAGGGGAAATATCTTCATCCACTTGTAAATCATTGTATCAAGATGGGCATCCCTAAGAGGGACTGACATGTAACTAGGGTTCAATATTAATTAAAAATCCATTCTTTTTCATTTTCATGTTATATTTTTTCTCGTAATATTTTAGCTTCATTTTTGGTATAATAATAACATCGTAAGTAGAGTTAAGAGTGGTGCGTGCACCCCAGGGTCGCTACAAATGGTCACTACAAATTAGTGGGACAACCACTAATTTTTTTAATTTTTTCTAGAAAACTAACTTAATTTTGTGTGCAGGTCTAGCCGCTTTGAGCTACAGTGGCCAAAAACTAGCTGCTTTGAGCTACAACGGCCAAAAACTAGTCGCTTTGAGCTACAATAGCTAAGAACCAGCTACTCTGGTCAACAAAAGCCAGGATTGGAGTGCAGAAAAGGTCAAAACATCGACTCTCTAAGCTGGATCAAAGGTTGGTATAGCTTTTGTGATATTTTACAGCTTTTTTTTCTTATGTGTGTTTAAAATAGATAACTTAAAGCACAATTATGTTTGGAAATTGAAATAATAAAGAAGAAATAATTAAGCATTTCGCATATCTTAGATATTCTTTTAAATTTTCCACTAGGCGTTGCTAGGAAAAATGACTTATGCCTAAAAAGTTCACCCTAAAATCTAGTGTGCTAGACATTGTATGTTGTTTGCTTGCTTTGAGGCCCTACTAGAGGCCATAGTTGCATGAGATAAAGTGCGCTCATACAAATCATAGTATTTCATTCATATCTCTGAATATTGAAACATATTTTTGCACTTAGGCATATAGGAAAGACTCATTACTGCTATATGATGCACTTTATGTTACGCAAGCTTAAAATGAACACCACACATGCACATCTCATTTAAACATTAGAGAGTTGGATTTCATCACCAACCTTCAATTCAGTCTAGTGACGTTGGAATTCATCTCCTTCCACTAGTTTTCCCCCTAGAGCTTCCTAGAAATGGATTGGGAAACTTACTTTTAGTGACACTAAGTTACTTGTGTTCAAACTATCTCCCACTATGGGAATAATCATTGATTCAGAGTGGAGGAGATAGGCGAACCCCCCATTGGGTCTTGAGTGGTGTACCCTACCTTCTTTTGAGAAAATCATGTTTGGCACGAGTGTACTTTATTGTCACTATGTATGAGTCTTCTCATTCTTAATCCAAGAACAAGAGCAAAGAAATCAAGAGAACAACACATAAAAACACAAAAAATAGTTTAGGGCACACTTAAATTGGTAATCAAGATAAATATTTGTTTGGAATTGTGTAGTCATTCCTAAATAGCAAACTCAAAAGATCAAGTCATAAAACAACATGGTCAAAACAAGAAGTAAACACCATCGGTCTGATTTTGAGGGAGAGACAGAAGCAATTCATACCCATAGACGGAGTCATAGTAATGTTGAACTACCTACCCATAATACCATGAGACGTAGCTCCACAAGCCTAAGGGGTGATAATTAAACCCTTGGGGGATCTCCTCAAGAAACCCCAAGAAAGGAACCACATCATGGAACAAAGTCACATAAACAAAAAGAAGCTTCACAACCATCCTCATTAAGGAGACATGAGGAGACCTCAATGGCCTCCTCTAAACAAACAGAAACATCTCAAATACATAAGGAAAATTCAAGGGCTTCCCCCTCACATGGACATAAATAAGGTTCTAAGACTCATTCTTCACATAGGGATTACTAGACTACCACATCTCCATCCACATGGAGAAAACATGTCACCACTAAGCCCTCCTCATCAAGAAGGCAAAAAAGAATTGCAACACCTCAAGACTCACAAGAAACATATGAAATAGGTCTACCCACTAAAGGGCAAGAAACTATAGCTACATCTAGTCATGGGAATCATATAGAAGCAACCCTTCACACAAAATAAAATATTCCCATAGACTATGACCTCATAGGAGTAAATGGCACCCCATGGGACTAGCCATGGAGAATGAGACAGCTAGACAGGTTGGATCGATTTCCTACTCAACCAACTCAAAGAATTGTAGCTACTAAGAACTCTGCATCTGGAAGATCATGAACTATGACTTCTAAACATACCTCCTAGTTTGGGGGTACCTCAGAGTGACCCCATAGAAGACGTGTGGAGTCTAATCATAGGGATTTTCAACAATACACTTAACAAGTCACATAAAATAGCAAGAGTACAAATATAGCAGAGACCCCCTCAAGGAATCTACGAGTCAAGACTACAAGAACAGAGTCAGATAAACATGAGTCTTCTACAATAGCACAAATTGACTGAATGAGGTGGTTAGAAAATTCATTACACAAAGAGTGAGAGTTAGTGGAAGCTATCGAACAAGAGAAACAAAGAGAAAGACTCTTGTGCCAACATGAGAAACATTTAAGAGAGCAATCTAAGCAGCTAGCTCTTAAAAATTTACAGATAAATGGTGGTGACCACAAAATAACGAGACATTTTGAATCACCTAAGGAAAGGCACACTAGAAAAATATCCCATAATGAAACCTCCCACCAAATCATGAACAAAATCCAACTATTGGGGGGAGGGCAAACATAACAAATCAAGATCACAATCTTGATTCCCCTCGTAGGAGGGAGGAAAATGGAACAAATAAAATGAATAGAGAGTTACCTCCATTGCCAATGCGAATAGGCTTGCACGAGGAGGAAATTTGTGCATCAAAGGCATTTCAAGAGCTTGCTAAAAAGATGAAAACCTTTGAGAAACAAGAGGCAGCTGGGAACTCACCAACGTTGAGCAAGATACACAATCAACCATTGTGCTCATCAATCCCTAGCCCTCTATATCCTAAACACTTTGAGATTCCTAAGTTAGATAAGTTTAAAGGTTAAGAGGATGTACAAGAGCATGTCACCAATTTTATCAACACTTGTTTTCATCTTGAATACAATGACGCTCTCATGCTAAGAATATTCATAATGACATTTTCAAGTGCTACCACTCAATGGTTCAACCAACTACCTAAGCATAGCATAACCAATTTTGAACAACTAGTAAATACATTCTTGAAGTGTTTCTCCTTTGGTGCTAAGAATAAGGTGAACCTTTCAGACCTGGCAAACCTAAAACAGTATGATGATGATCCAGGTAATGGATTATGGGAATAGGTGGAGAAAAATCATGGCAAAATTATCATTCTTCATTCCCACAGAAGAGATCATTTGTATGTTTACCAAAAATTGTTCTAAACATATCTCCCTCTTGCTACAACTTCAATAGTATCCTTCATTTGAGGAAGCGTTGGCACAGGCCAAGCTCATCAAAGAGATAAAAGTAGATGAAGGAACTGTTAAGATCCAAAACAAAAAGGAGTGGAACAAGAGTGGTAAGAATGACAAGTACAAGAAGAAGTAGAGAAATCATGCTCTAGTCAATGAAGTTGTATTGGATACACCCAAGGATGGGGGTGCATAACAACCATAGAATTATCAAGCACATCCCCCACCAGCCAACTACGACCAAAATAATAATCAAGGAAGAAACCAAGAACACAAGCCACCTCGTTATTTCATGCCTCTGACAAAATAAATGCAATCAATATTTAATCAGTTGAGTTAGGCCAAAAGGATCAGATTTCTTGATATACCTCTTGTAGATCTCAACCATCCTAAGCCAAAATAATATAGGAAAGATCAAATTTATCCTTATCATAGGATACCGGTACATGATATTGAAGCTTGCGTTGGGTTTAAGCATCAAGTGTAAAACATGATTGAGGTAGGAGAGCTCAAAGTTGACAACCCACTAGCTCTCGATAACAGAGACATGGGCATATACAAAAACCCATTGCCCAATCATGAGGCCCCTCGAGAGCAAGGGGTCCAATTCAATTAGTTTTGAGCTGATATACCTACCCACAGATGTGTTTGGATGGTTGAGATCATTAACATAGCAACAAGGACTAGGTGGTATGGTCAACCACAACCACCTGTAGCTCCCATGAACATCCCAGTCACTCCTAGGAAAAGACAAGACAACCTTCTAAGTCCACCAATGAGACCTATGGTAACTATTCGAAGTATATTGGAGCAAAACCTACAGACAACTCTAGCTAAGTTATCCATATATAATCTCATACAATAGTACACAAAGCATAGGGAGACTCTAATGGAGATTTTAAGAACAATTGAGCTTCAACCGCAAGATGTGAATGCATTCACTCACTTTGTGGGACAAGTGCAAGAATGCCAGGAACCTATAATCCGATTCTATGATCATGAGATTAAGACAATTTTTGCTGCCTTACCAAACCCTCCGCTAAAAATTGTAGCAACCATCAATGACTTACATTTCAAGAGGGTTTTGGTTGATATAGGTTCATCAATAAACATCATCACAACAACTGCAATAGAGCACCTCAAGATACCCAAGACCAATATCGTTCTAGGAACTTACACATTGAGAGCTTTTAATGATGCTTTATGCAATACTATGGGAACGATAGTCCTACCCATCAAGGTGGGGTAAAAAACCATCCCTGTGATGTGTCATGTCTTGGAAGGTGCTATGCAGTACAACATCCTCTTAGGGCACACTTGGATAAGGGCCATGAAGTGCATGCCTTTGATCTTGCACCAGTGTGTCAAGTATGTGCACGAAAGCAAAGTCTATGTGGTTTTTGTCGATGAAGAGCCTTTTAAATACGTTAATCAGGTGGATATTCCAAGAGAATTCATGATCCCTTCTACTCACCTATATGTGGTACCTTCATCCCCAACCACACAAGTTGATAACAAATACAAAGGGGTAAGAAAATACCCATGCACATCAACACCTCTTGGTGCACTCAAGACAATCAATTCTTCTAAAGTACCATCAACATCAAAACCAAAAGATAATCAAAAGCTAAAGGCCCCCTTAGTTAAGGAAGAGAGGCCCAAAGAAGTTCCAACTATAGCCATTATTGAAATGCCAAGTCCTATGGAAGAGGAAGACCCTCAATATCAAGATGAAGATAGTGATTATCACCCTGCTTCACCAGTATCATCCGTGGGGTCATCCATGTCATATGCATCAATACACTTGGCAAGTACAGGCATAGGGGAATACCTTGTGCAAAACATCACCTTTACACCTATCATTGAGACTACATAGGACATAGGGAGACCTAAATACTTGAGGTCGCTAGTAGGAACAATGGTTCCACTAGGAATCCCTCCCAACCAAACCAATTTTGTCTATGTCGACCTGGACTGTGCTCATAAGTATTTAGATATAGAAGGAGATGGTGATGAATTATTCATAGTCAATTTTTTTTACCTCTCTAATCTTGAGTTTGATCTAAGCTACTTTGAGTATTTCCATTGGCATGGCTATGGCCTTGGCGTATATGATCAGGGGTGCAGGAGGTCGTACGAGCCACTATATCAGCTTCCTTTCAACAAATTTGGCTTAGGCTATTATAGAGGAGTTCAAGATGACTCACTTATAGTGGCATTGGAAATATTAAGCATAGGGTTGGGAGAAGACATTGATTTCATTCCTTATCACCCCTTGAGAATAGCAAATTTGAGCAATAGACAAGTAGCCACGGTAAACATACCGCCTCCATAAACTTATCATCCAAACACCTCAATTGATTCCACCCCAATAGGGTACAACTCATGGGATGAGGAGAATGGATATGAAGCAAGTGATGATGAGGCATAACTTGGCTTAGCCTATCAAGGGCCTCACTATTTACAAAGGTTCACATGGTCCATCCATGATGAGATTGAATATACATCAGATGAAAGTGACTATGAATCAAAATAATCAATAGAAAGAGCTTACTTAGGCTTAAGCCATCAACCCCTAACTTTGGAGCAAGGGACAAATGCAAATGGGTTCTTCATAAGTGACAAATAATATGAAGATGAAATAGAGATGGCCTACTTAGGGCCAAGACATGAGCCCTTTGTCTTAGGGCTGCATACCAATACTAATTATTTTTGGATAAGTGATGATGACTTTGAGTATGAGACCGAGATGGCTTATCTTGGACCTCACCACTTGCAACAAGTCAATGAGCTAGTAGAGAGAGAGGCAACACTTTGTACCATAGACCCTCAACTCTAATTTTTTAGGAGACCTATTGACCTAGCTGCCATTCATCAAATGGTTAATCCCCCTCCATCTACATTCAAAGAGCAGTTAGAGCCCAATGATCCTATTGTCTACCCTACTCATGAGCCAGATCTAGAAATTCCCATTCCTCTATAACCTCATCATGAGTATAGAAGAGAAACCCCTAATACAAGATTGCACCCATGTGGTCCTAGAGATTTCATCCCATCCATCAACATGATCTCCATCGATTTGACCACTCCATTTCATAATCTAGTACATCCTATCAAATCATTGCACCTTGATATAGATGATATTTATTGGGATCACGCTAGTTCACCCATAGATCTAGAAGACCTCTTCCCCAATGAAGAGATTTTACAGTCGTTCCATCTTGCATCAGGTTGTGCTATGATGTCTTCCATGTTGGTTTAGAACCTGATTCAATAGGTCCTATGAATCCTGTTGATGACATTCATTTGATACCCATGCCTCATCATCTAGAGGATGGATCACATATGGCTATAGAAATGACTTTTGAGGTGGACATTAGTGATAATCCTACCCAACCAAGGAAAGTCAAGTTTGGAGAAATTCTATGTCCATAGGAACAAGCCATCTTGATTCCTCTCCTCAAGGAGAGGCCAAATATTTTTGCTTGGACTTACAAAGACATGCCAGGGATAGATCCAAAGTTAGTCATTCACAACATTTCATAGGGTCCCATGAAGAATCCAGTCAAGAAAAAACTGAGGAAAATGTATCCAACCATCACTTTGATGGTAAAGAATGAATTGCAAAAACTATTGGATGTAGTATTCATAGTTTTTATCGACTACCCTGAGTGGGTGTCAAAAATGGTACCTGTAGGGAAACCTAACGGAAGAGTTCGTATCTGCATGGATTTCAAATATTTGAACAGGGTAACACCAAAGGATTCATTCATGTTGCCAAACATAGATGCTCTTGTAGATGCAACTACAGGTCATGAAATGCTCTCCCTAATGGATGGGTTTTCTGGATACAACCAAATCTGGATTAAGCCCAAAGATCAACATAAAACTACTTTCATTACTCCATGGGGAACATTCTATTACAAAGTGATGCCATTCGGTCTCAAAAATATTGGTGCCACATATCAGCGGGCCATGACATACATATTCCATGACTATATGCATAAGATCTTGGAATATTACATGGAATACTTACTAGCCAAGTCCCTATTATGGTAAGAGCATTTCGAAGTCCTCAGACAAGTCTTTGATTGCCTCATATAACATAATGTCTAATTGAATCCTAAGAAGTGTGTATTCGACGTAACTTATGGCAAGCTTTTAGGATTCATCGTATCCAAGAGGCATCGAAGTTGATCCTGCAAAGGTAAAGGCTATATTAGAAATGACCGCCCCTACCGACATTAGGGAGTTGAGGAGCCTACAAGGCAAGATAGCATCCATCAAAAGGTTCATTGCATAATTATCAGACAAATGCAGACCTATCAATAGGTTGCTACACAAGGAAGTCCCCTTTCATTGGGATGAAGAATGCCATAAAGCCTTTGCAAAGATCAATACTTATCTGGCAATGCCACCAGTATTGGTTCCACCAAGGCCAGACATACCATTTTTACTATATATATCGGCTACTAATTTTACACTAGGCACCATGTTAGCCCAAAATAATGCACAAGACAAAGAGCAAGCCACATATTACATTATTCGCACCTTGGTGAGCTATGAGCTAGGATATACGTATGTCAAAAAATTATGTTTAGTAGTGGTATTGGCAACTCGAAAGTTGTGACACTACATGTTGAGCCATACAACCTATGTCATATCAAAACAAAATCCTTTGCAATACATGATGAACAAGACATATCACAATACACATACCGCAAAGTAGATCATGCTATTGACAGAATTTGATCTAGAGTTCATAAACTAAAAGTCCATAAAGGGATAAGTCATAGCAAATCAATTAGCAGAGGCACCTCTTTAGGATAAAAAGCCTCTCACCATAGAGTTTCCTGATGATGTGGTCTTTGCATTATCAGATCCGCAAGAGATCGAAGAACCTAAGAAATAAAAAGACATGTCATTATTCTTCCATGGTTCGAAGTGTGAACAAGGAGGTGGAGCAGACATTTTCTTTATCACACCATAGGGCGCTCCATTGTCCTTATCATTCAAACTAGACTTCCTATGCACAAACAACAATACAAAATATGAAGCATTGATCTTTGGACTCCAAATAGCCGTAGCGATGGGCATTAAAATATTGAATATCTTTGGTGAATCCTTGCTTATAGCAAACTAGGTCAAAGGACTCTTCCAATGCAGGTGTCCACTATTGAAGACTTACAAGGAAATTTTGGATAATTACTTAGCCCGATTGGAATGGTACGACATCGAGGCAATCCCTCGTACATCGAATAGATTTACAGACACTATGGCCTCTTTGGTATCCTTAATACCTCATAATCCATCTTCTAATTTTACAACCATTCATGTAAAAGTGCTTTTGCACTCAAAAATACGTCATGAAGATTTTGACAATCAAGAATCAGTCAACATGATCAACATCAAACCAAATTAGGATTGGTCCTTTGCAGCCAGAAGTTTCTTGCAAATAGCACCTTTGGGGTCATTGATATCCCAAGGACCCATAGAGTGTGGTGTGACCATATACCATAGAGTTGTTCCTCAATATGTGTTCACTACCTCATAAATGCAGGAAGAGCAAGTTGTCTATTCTATAGAGGCAGTGGCCTATCAGGATTGGCTTTCCCAACTGTGGGACTTCCTAAAGCTTGGAATAATACCTCAAGTTTTATCGCATACAGAAAGGCAAACATTTAAATAGAGAGCAACAAGATATATTTTGCTAGGAGAAATCCTCTACAGACGAGGATATGATGGAGTATTACTCCGTTGTCTTGAGCCCCAAGAAGCATCTTGGGTAGTTTCACAAGCTCACGATGGAACATGTGGAGGCCATTTCAGTGGCATGGCCATCGTTAAGCACATATTTAGAATGGTTTACTATTGACCCATAATGGAAAAGTACTACTATGAGTATATCAAGAAATGTAGTAAGTGCCAACATCATGCAAACCTAATGCACTTACCATCGCAAGCTTTGTAGCCCATCCAGGAAGCATGGCCATTCTTGTAATGGGGACTAGAATTGATTGGGAATATCTTACCTCCATCCTCATGTCAACATACATTCATCATAATGACCACATAATACTTCACTAAATGGGTAGAACCAAACCCCTTAACATCAACAACTAGACTAAGGATTGCTGAGTTTATACTCCATAATATCATAAGTAATTTTGGGGTCCCTTTGAAGATAATATTGGATAATGGGACATATTTTAAGAACAAAAATGTACATACTTTAATGAACAAATATCATATTCAGCATAGTTTTTCAATGCCTTATTATCCACAAGCAAACGGGCAAGCAGAAGCCTCAAACAAAACAATAGTCTCCATTTTAAGGAATATAGTGTAAGAAAATCATAAGGATTGGCACATACAATTGTCTCTTGCACTATGGGCATACAGGACTAGTATACAGACACCCACTGGGACAACACCATTTTTACTAGTATATGGCACTGAAGCCATCATGCCTCTAGAGTTGGAAATCCTAACTCTACGCATAGCATTAAAAGACTTCATATATGATGAAGTTGTACGGTAAATCCACCTTGATCAATTGATGCTTCTTGATGAACACCGAGTCAATTCTTTAGAGCATCTCCGTGTTTACCAAGATTTCCTTGTGCGAGCTTACAATAGTAAAGTCCACCTAAGGGAATTCAAGGTTGGAGATCTAGTGCTCAAAGAAAACCAACAAAATTCAAATCTACCACCATATCCACGAGATAAGTTCACGGTAAACTCGATAGGTTCATACATGATTTCACAGATATTTGGGCCTGAAGCATATCGCCTTATATCATTATATGGTGTTGAAGAGCCTGAACCTCTCAATATCATTCACTTAAAGGTATTTTACACATAAAAACACAAAAACATTCAAATATGTCAAAAACACAAAAACATTCAAATATGTCAAAAACACAAAAACATTCAAATATGTCAAAAACACAAAAACATTCAAATATGTCAAAAACACAAACAAATCATAAAAACATAAAATTCAAAAATTCAAATCAAAGGCTCCAAGGGTAATTCAAGCCGCTTGGTCAAAAATTCAAATCAAAGGCTCCAAGGGTAATTCAAGCCGCTTGGTCAAAAATCAAATCAAAGGCTCCAAGGGTAATTCATACTGCTTGGTCAAAAATCAAATCAAAGGCTCCAAGGGTAATTCAAATCACTTGGTCAAAACCAAAATCAAATCAAAGGCTCCAAGGGTAATTCACACCGCTTGGTCAAACATCAATTCAAAAGGCTCCAAGGGTAATTCACGTTGCTTGGTTAAAAATCAAATAAAAAAGGCTCCAAGGGTAATTCAAACCACTTGGTCAAACACAATAACAAAAGCCCCAAAGGCATAATAAGCCCTTTGGTCAAAATAATCAAAAATATGAAAACAACATAAAATCAAAAATACAAAAACAATTGCACTTCACATGTTGCATCCACATCATTGCATTGCATTTTCACATACATTACAAGATATGTCATGAGAGTCTTAAAAGTGATACCACAGTTTGTCACACAAGTCATTTATATCCATACCTCCATCCACATGTGTGTAATTGTATTTTTCAAAACAACCATCATTTGTTGTTATACATAATTACTAAGGATTTTTCGGTTAGTCAACCAAATCTAGTAATCTTATCAACTTTTGAGGAAAACAACTTTGATTAGTAGAAATAAAGGCCTAGCTATGATAGAGCCTTGGATATTCAAGATACCGTCACTAATTGAAACACTAAAATCCTAGTTGGTACAAGGAAAAGATGAAAGCTACAAAGCGGTCTAGTTTACCTTAAGTGAAAAGGATTATCCTTTCTTATCCCCCTATACAACCGGTTTAAAGGTGTTGAGAATTGGCAAAAGGACAAGCTTTACCCTATCAAAATCCCTTGCTTAAATAAAAATAAGCAAAATCCCAAAGCAAAAGTATAAATTCAAAAGGCCAAGCATACATTCCAGATTTCAAAAGCAAAAATCCGATACACAAATCAAATATTCAAAATACAAAAAAATCAAGCTCAAGAAAAATAAAAAATAAATAGTGATTTTCATCACTAAGAATAAGCAGTAGTGATTATCATCACTACAAAAAAATCCCCGCTCAAAGATAAAAATCAAATAAAAAATAAACAGTGATTTTCATCACTACATATGAGCAAATATCCAAAGCCAAAAAGAAGGGAATAAAGCTTGAATCCCTGGAATTCTTAGCATTGTACAAAATTGGAAGGAGAAATCCTTACGCATGACGATATGTCTATTACAATTTCTTCATGCATTTGTGTAGACCAATGTTTGAATGTGGATGAGCTAGATTAGGTAACCAAATATTGTCTAGTGGTATAGTCCAACTAAGTCCAACATAAGAATGAGATGAACACTTAAGGATACATGATATTAGCAATGGGCTAAAAGAATCCTGCCTGACATCAAATGAAATGCTTAAGTTCTACCTCAAAATATACAATCACATGCACACATAGAGATCATGAAAAACTAGGTCCATGGTAAAAGCATAACTTTTCAAAAGTCTAAGTGGTAAGTAGATAGTTGTTGATAGGGTAACTAGAGTGTTTGAATCTCTGAAAAACCCCCAAAAAAATTTTACATAGCAACAAATAATAACATCAAACACACCATCATATTCCTTATAATATTCTATAAATTAGGGGGTATCAACATAGTAGGACAGATACCGCATATATATTAGAAATAGTATATAGATGACCACTGACTAATTTATATCTTTTAATTTATAGAAACTTATTAAGAAGATACATTACACACCATTACATCTCATATATGAATACTTAATCAATTATTATGATAGAAGTGATTATTTAAATTCATGATCATTTTTAAACTTTCTGTGGTATCACCCATTAAGATTGTTAATGCCATATGCATTCCATATGTTTTAAGTGATTAGAGCATACAGTTTCATTTTTATGATTCCATCACATAAGTTAGGTGCATATAATTAAAGCAAAAATTGAACATGCATTTAACAATAACATTTGCATCCACGAAAACAAGTCATTAATCATCCATAAACCACATCATAAAACATACAGGCAATATCCATTTGCATATCATAAATTCATCATTCATCATCAAAATACATTGCATAACATCATAAAATCATATAAGCATCTACACATCCATCTAAGCATCTTCAAATATCATCTATCATCTAACATATCCATAAAATCATCATAATATCATCATCGCATCATATCATAAAACAAAATAACAACAAAAACATAAGCAATAAATGATACACATAATGAGTCACAAAAGGTAAATCTATCATAAAAATATGTGTGTCAAGTCTAATGTATATACAAAAATACCTGTGGGCTATAGTCATGTAGGTCAGTAGACCTCAAAAATAGATCAAGAACCAAGTAGAACATCAATCAAGTTTCGGGCCTGAGCCACCTGCATCACCTCCTCCAGTGCCACCTCCCACTATGGCGGTGTCGTGAGTCGAGTAATGTGAGCCTGTAGGTCTCTTTATCCAATTCCAAGTCTTATGGCTAGGATGGGCGAAAGACTGCCCTGAGGTTGAGCGCCCACTGACCTGCGAACCACCTACATCTGTTGCATCTTTAGGGATAATCCTATGCCTCTTAAGCTACATATTAAGGAGGGTAACATGATTCGTAAGATGCCATATCTAAGCCTCATGCTCATCCAACAAGGAATGAATCCATCCCACCTCCACCCCTAAGCCTACTGCTGGAACTTCCTATGGTGTAGAAGCAGGAACAAAAAATTGCATCTTGATATCGCCACCCCCGATAGTAGCCTACAAAGCCTGTATTTGTGATGTGAGCTACTCAATCATAGAATCTCGCCACTATACTTTGATATTACTAGCCTGGAGCTTAGCCTTGACCTCGTGCCACTATGCTCTCAGAGAAGAGTCTTTCTCCTTGGGCTCTAACTCCTCCTCCTAAGGAACATCAGGATCCTCTACTGCCACCTGCTCTGTCGACTGGCCCCATACCTCAGTCCTAGCTCAAACCCTACATCTTGCTGAATCTACACCATCATCCTCATGCCCTATACTATCGATGCCATGCCGCATATGATCACCCCCCATAGAGAGTAGGCCTCTGTAACTCCCCCAGCCATTATAGGGTCTTCGACTAGGGCATCCTCCTCATCTGCAAGCTCTGTGACCTATCATGGAGGTAGGTCCCTCTTTGTTGTGAGGTGCCTATACAAGAAGGGTACCAAGGGCACATCTTGCTACAATTCGTACTGACGAAGAACTCGAGAGTAGAAGAAATACTCTTGGATGGCTGGAAATATTATGGCCAATGAGCCATCGCTCGCATCGTGTCCTAGCAGTAAAACTACTTGGATCATCCCAAACTAGAAACTCATAGTACGACTGCAACACGACATCTTCGGCCAATAGTCTGGTAAAAGCATCAGTGTAGTGGGATAGCTCCCCTACAAAAGTGTGGCTCTTACACTCCTCATGATCTTGAGCCCATCTGGCAGCATAACACTATGTCTGAGCCTCAATAGATGTAATCTCAGCTGGGAGCCCCTTAGGGTGATCTACCTTAATGTGCTCCCATACCCAAACCTGTAAGAGCAAACTATAAGCAATGTTGAAGCATCCCCATTGATGGATGTGGTACAACTCATCGTAGCACTAAGCCAATAGTGATCTACCCCATGCATATATGATAGGCTCCTCACTATCCAATAGGTCCTGCACCATCACTAGGATGTTCCAAGGGAACCTCAAACCTAAGCAATCTGGGATAAGAACATTGTTGATCACCATCAGAAACACAACATGCCTCACTGTGAAAACATGAGAATCATACCAAGTCTTGATAGATACTCCCCTGGATCCAATCTCCCAGAGAGCCTATGCAAAATGTGCTCCAAACACCCTATCATAGACAACCACCTGATCATTAGTGGCTGACGAAACAATGGGCACCCCATTGAATGAGATTCGAAAGATCCTATACACATCCTCTGGCGTGATAGTCATCTCATCGGGTGGAAGGTGGAAGGTGTTGGTTTGTGGGTCCCAACAGTGGGCTAAAGCCATAAGATAATCCTGGTCGACCATAAAGTGGGGCAATATGATAACGTACTGTAGCCTATGAGCCTTAAACCACTCCCAATCAATGTCATCAAATCCAGGAAGTAAGTCAAGTAGGAGCTTTGGGTCCCAAGCCTGAGCAGTGAGGATCTAAACAAAGCTGAAGAAAACAAAACATAACTACAATGCATCTAAAGCATAATTCACAATAAACATGAAAATGATGTAAAAGAGTATTAGTTACTCTAAATCTAAGCAAAAGAAGAATAAATTGCACCTAAGCAAAGCAAAAATTAAAAAAAAAATCATAAAATCAATACATAAAATGTAAAAATAAGGCTCAAACTTTAGCTGTTGTCGCCTACAATGGCCGAAACCTGGCCATTGGAGGTAGTAGTGGCCAAGGCCCAACGGTAAAATTTTTTACCTTTGGGATTCAATCTTGGCCGCTCTAAGTGATAGTGGCTCAAAGCTGACCGCTTTAAGTGATAGTGGCCAAGGGGTGGCACAACAAACCCATGAACCCTTGGCCAGAAAATAAAAAAAAAAATTATAATTGACAAGCAAAAAAAGGGAGGGAAAACAAACAAATTGGAAAACAAATCCCCTACCCAACCATTGAAACTAAACTAAGTTTAAGAATCCCCAAAATGGCGACAACAGGTGAATAATGGAAAATTTTAAAAAATCCTAGGCTAAAGCCACTGATAGATTACAAATTTGGGGACCAACCCACCGTAGTAAATATGGAGTTTATTCATTGCCAGCAGGTTTAGTGATGTTTGGTTTGTTCATTTCTTAGTGAAGGTCAATTTTACTTAAGCAAAGAAAATAGAGCTAGGGTTTTGAAGAAAAATACCCAAGAAGCTTTGGCTCCTCTAGCAGTCGATATATCACCCCGTGCAACCATGTCCGCACCAACAAGTTTTGAAGTTGCAACCATTGTCACTGCACCAGAGCTACAAAAATAGAATCTTCAACAGTGAAAATGACAGGTCAAAACCCTAGAATTACAAGTTTTATATTTCCTTAATTATGCCTTGGCCACTACTGACATCAGTGGCCTAAGCTTCTTGGCCACTCAAGGCGACATCGACCATAAGCAAGAAATCAGAGGCCGCTGGACTTGACAGTGGCCAAGCCCATAGGTCAAAATTAAGCAGTTCCTTCAATGAGTGAATAACAAAAACAACAAATAATCACACTTTAATGGTTTAGGATCATCAGAATATTCAAAACAACAAAAAAATCACATAAAATCACAATCTCAAGTAGGCCTTGTATCCAGTTACTTACTCTATCCACTCGGTGATTGCATCAATTTGCACTCCATGTATTTTGGTGAGATGAGTAGGCAACCATAAGGCCACTTTGGGCAAAAGCAACTCATTTTAGAATTACGATAGGTCCCCTTCAAACCTGATGAATATCGAGATGGTCAGACTACTCCACGGGTGTGAAGGGGTCATTCTAATTTTCCTATGACATCAAAAACATTAAGTCAAAGTGATACAATCTAAACATAAATAGAATCACTCATCCTAACTCCCTAAGGAGGCTATTACTAGCCAGACCACTCCTCAGGATAGGGATAGATGATTATCATAAGCAATTGGAATCACATTTGGATGTGGGATTACCCATTAAAAGCAGCAAAAGCTAGAAAGGAACCATATTAGTCATATTGGTCAAGCGACTTGTCACTTCATTCATTGTCATTTCTTCACCAATCCATTGTGTGAAGAAGTAGTTCAAAACATCAACTTAATCATAATAAAAATCAACAAAAGATCACTTGATCATAGCAAAATCATGTTTGTCCTTTGGATCATTACATAGAACAATGACAAATTTCCCTTTTTTTTTGGGAATGTAAGCAAACATGACATATTCAATTGTAGCTCTCCTATTGATCAGAATTGTTGTAGTAGCTGAAGCTACCCGATTGAGTTTGAGGAATGAGTGCAATTTAACATGAAAAAGCCACTATGCTAAGTCCTCTGAATATTGAGGCAATTATTCAGGGGATGCACACCATCTTGTATGATTGGGCCATCCGAAATTTATTAGACCATTGATCACCATATACCCTACTAACGTATCAGTCTACGTTTTTGCTCAGCATTGTGTTTTCCACATAGTGTGTCGCAAAAAGGGGCATCTATAGACACTTAAATCGTGTCATGATTAGGGGAGCTACTTACATAGACACACTCATAAGATCATAAGACATAATATTGGACTTTCCAAGCACCAACAGTGGTTCTCACCACTCATTTGGGGCCTTTTCAAGCCATTCAAGCTTGGTCGCTCAATACAAGAGCAACCAAATTCTAGTCTCTCAAGCCTAGAGTGGCCAAACCTTAGTCGCTACATGCAACAACAACCAGATCATAGCCGCTACAGATGACAGTGACTGAGCCATAAGAAGCGGTTTGCTGACAAATAGGCCAAATATTGGGCAAAAGTGGCAGTTTGCATGTAATAAAGGTGAGCGGGAGTGACTTTGCATTCCTTTTCATGACCAGTTCACATAAGAGACTTGAGTTTTCATTTAGACATAAGTTAACTGAACTTCAAGCATAAACAAAGGACAAAATCTTTTCATGCTAATGAAAAGTTTGAATAGAAGACTCAAGTGGGCAGTTAGATTTTAGTTAACTGGCCTTCAAATATAGACAATTGATAAAGGCTTCTCATGCTAACTTGCACTACGCATGAGAAATTCATTTCTAGGGATTGTACATAGACCTAGGGTATCACACTATAAAAGTGCAAGCCTAAGAGCACCAAAGGAGACACATGATCGATATATGACATATAGATACCCGAATCACATACATGAGATCATTTTAGAGAGAGAGTTCTCTTTGGGATCACGTGTGCGATGGAGCTTTGACAAATCAAAGGGCACAACACCTACTTTCTTCAACATCAGATCATAGTCTTTAACCCATAGCTTTGGTGCAAGGAGAGCAAGGTTTTCTTTAGCAGTTGTTGTCTTGGATAGTGGCCCACAGGCTTAAATTAGATAGACATAGCATCATTATTTTGTTTTCTTATATCATTATCTTAGATTTACTTGATTCCATGGTATCATTTTATCATATTTCTGTTACATTCTCTTATTACTAACAACCTTATCCGGGGAGGCAATCTCGGATAGCTAAACGTGTATTGTTGTTTGAATTGCATACAAGGCCACAGGTTCATGAGACATAATCCATGACATACGAGAGCAAGAGGATCCATCCGGGAGACATACCTAGAGAAGAAGGCATGTGTAAGCCCTCATACATTTGAAAAGAAATTAAAAGAAATGGAAAATTATAAGGAAAATAAAATGCCAGATCATCCATATACTGAGGTGGTAGCCTCTAATTTTCATTTGAGACTAGAAGGAACTACGCGATCTTGCACTCCTTTGCAACTCGACTCCTACAACTTGCTAGTTCTTCATGGAAGTTTGGCTCCAAGTTGTCTAAACTATGATCCAGACCATCTCTCATTCTTGTGGATATTATCTATCATATATCTACAAATGACTACATTTTCTTGGTTCTTGGCCTCATTTATGCTTAGTCTGCTAGCTCGCTTTGCTCAACCAATTCATGTCACAAAGGTTTTGCTTTTATGTGCCTGAGATATCATCAAAATGAACTAACCATTGATCTGCTTACGAACGGCTAAGATTAAAGCTTAAAAATTATTGATAGCTTCATGATGTGAAAAATATCATAGTCCATGCCTCTTAACAACTTATCATATCCTTTGACTATCTTGATTGCGGGCTAGAGCACATCGGACCTCAACAAGAAATACTTTGAACAACACAGGATGGAACATTGCATTGGGCTCCCACTTCTATTCTTCAAATTGCTTAAATTCATGTTTACATCCACAATGTAGAACAAAATGTGAGACGTGTTTTAGCTTATGCCTTGAAATTCACCCATTTAAACTTTAACTATCGTTGACCATGGGGTAGAGCATTGTTCTAGCCTGCTCAAGATATAATTTAAATATATGCTATATAAGACTTTTACATTGGCCCACTACCTCAAAAATATCTTTCATGTATGTTGACTACTTTGACCATGGGCTAGAGCATGGGTGTTACACCATTGTAAAATATACTTGAACTCCTACGGGGTAGAACAAGCTAAAAATATACTTTGGCTTGCGTGGGATGGAACCATGTTGCAAACCACAGAGCTTTGAGACTTAACAAACATGTGTTGTGGCCCGCAATTTATAAAGTGGAAAAGTGCAAGTTTTGACCACTTTTACCATGGGGTAGAACATACTGTGTTGCGTCATTGTGAAATACACTAAAACTTGCATGAACTAGAACATCCTTTTTGCCTTAGAAAATATTTCAAAAGTTTTATGAGGATGTGGCCATTTTGGGCCTACATTCAAGTGCCTCTTTAGGGATTTTTCTCATAAAGCCTGAGAACTCAAAGTCTTATCCATTGGGTATTAGGAGTCAAAAATTATGAAACCAGTAGACTATTCTTCATAGAATAGCTTCTATGTGACTATTACTCTCTAGAATATTTAAGAAGATACTCAGAGAGTAACGGTTCACATGGAAACCATGTTAGAAAAAATATAGTTCAAAAATATTGCCATGGGCACAACCTTAGTCTAGAAATATGAACTTATATCCTATTTTATAACCTCGATCATTTTGGACAAAATGCCTTCATGATTTTTTTTATTTTTTGGCTACAAGCCTCATGCTTTTATTACTGTTTCTTTGATAGTGCTAGAACCAAAAGAAAATACAAAATATATACATGAATACAAAAAAAAATCAATTTGCTTTCACCATAAGGCTGTTTATTCTTTTTTATTCTCTTCTTGGTTCTAATCCTTGAGCTATTCATCCTATACCTTTTATGTGTCCTCAACATCCTTCTCTGATTGTACTTTAGCTTGATCTTCGTCAACTCTTTCCTCCTCTTGAGAATTCTCTTGCTTATCTCTAAGGTTTGGATCCATTCCAAATAGCTGGACCATCATTTTCAGATTCTGTAAATCTTGGCTTCAAATTACCTTAGTAGGGTTGGAGGTTTCTTTAAGTTACTTATGGACATATTCCAACTTGGATGTCTCCTCACAAGTCGTAGAGCTACCTTTGTTCACTAGGTCTTCCATTATATCGTTGAGCCTGGTTAAGTATTTTATCATTTAAGAGACCTGCTCTTGATCAATCTGATCCTCCCAACTATCTATCTTAGATTCATCTTGAATGATTGAGGCTATACTCTTTTTGATCTCCTTTTCTAACAACAAAGTATTTTTTCAACCCACAGTCCTCCAAAACCATACTAAGAGATTTATTTATTGATATCCATAATGTATTGAATTTTTCCTTCAATCTTATCTGATAACAACCAACCCTTCTGGAGCAATCTATTCTTATCAACCATAAATCTAGTAGATAATTTGGAAGTGCCTCATGCCTTATTGGGAATAGGCTTAATAGTTTTACTAAATCTACTCTTAGATAGTTTGTATATCTATTTGGTTGGTATCACCACAAGTTGTAGTTTCTTAGTGAATTTATCCAAGTATTCTTTGGTATTCTACATAAAATGGCTAGAATCATCCATATAATCAATCATGGGCTAGATCTCTAAGCATTTCTCAATTATTTTAGACCATATCTCTTTTCTAACCTTCTTTACTCCTTTTGAGAAGCTTGAAGCTTTGGCCTTCTCAATCTAAAGTTGGTTCTTCAAATATTGCATATCTTTGGCTTGAGCTTCATTCTTTCTTTTTTGTTCATCCACTTGATCTTTAAGCCTTATGGCCTCTTGATACTTGTTCTACCAGCTCTTAACCTCATTCCTCACAACTTGCTCCACATTTTTTGTTGTTTTTGATTGTCTTTTCTAGCTTCTTAATATTTTCTTCCAGCTTTCCACATTGCTCCTTATAAATGTCAATCTTGACATAGAAATTTTCTAGGTGGGCTTTTGCTATGACCAACTGATCCTCCACCTATAATTGCTCAATATATTTGGTGTAATCTTATAGGTTATAATATTTTATAGTCATATCTTCCTCAAGTTTGCTTACCAGAGATGTGATGGATCTGTTGGTCCTTTTCCTTGTCACTAGATCAACGGTCATCGTCCTTCTCTTTTTAGCTAGTTGCTTTGAAGGCTTGGAAAGTTTCTCAGCCCAAAAATATTGAATTTTTTAAACTTATTTTCCTTTATATAGAAGAGTATGTGTGGGATGATTTGTATGGGTAGAAGAAGCTATGAGATAAGGGAGGATATACTCAGATTCTAATTTGAAATATAGTAGTGATGACAACAGTTGAATCTATACTTATTTTAGGAGTTGCAACTAGGAAAGATATAGGGATGGAAGTTGAAATCATGGGATGAACTAAAGGGGATGAAAGATCCTCCTCTTTTGATGTTACTATAGGAAATGATTTTGTGAGTAAATATGAAATGAAAGGTGATTATGTGACTATGATTTCAGATGAATGGGGAGGAGATGGATTGGTTTGATCCTCTATGGTATCTATTGGGGTAGGTGATGATTTGTGAGGGGGAGAGGATACCTTGTATTCTAGATTTTATTGATAATGGGAAGAGTATTCCTTTGGTGAAGTAGAAGGAGAATAATGGATAGAAATCATACCTTAACCTACATAAGTAGGGTGTTTGTGTATCTCCTTCGCACTTTGGTGTTGCACCTACTACACTGATGGCTCTGTAATTAAAACAAGGACTTGTTCAACACTCTACCCTTGATCCATTTTAAGATTTTTACAGACTTCTTTCTAGGCTTCCTCTACTGTATCTTTAGTTTTTATCTTGAAAATTTTAAATACTATAGGTTTATCACTCTCTGTATCCTCATTAGATTGTTCTTTATATAATGCAACTTCAGTGGTTGAGGTCAACTTTATTGCAGTCGTAGTGGTGAAACTTACAAGAGTGAATACAAAACTATCATCTTTTTCCTTCTATTTTATCTCAATTATAGGAGGCTCTCCACTCAAAGCTAGATGTTTCGGTCTTTTATTTACCTAAATGATTTCTGTATTTCCTACCTCATCACTAGAGTAGTGCATTTTACTCATAATATGGGTCCCTATAGAATATTTCTGTAATTGCTCGTATGAGGGCTCAAATAATTTTAGGGCTTCTTAAGCCACTAATGTAGCATTGGTCTCCACTTCCTCAATTTCTTCCTACGAAGGTGGGAAATGAGAGTATGATGTTGCTTCAATTTTCTCATTTTCCTTTGTTTTAGCTCTCATGTAACTCAATACCAAATTCTTGGTATCCTTGGTCTTCCAAGTCTTAATATGTTTTTCATATAGCTCATAGAAATCATTGTCAACCTGTCAGCCCACTCTAGCCTTGTCTATACCTGTTTTCACTCTCATATTCCACCAATATACAATTTTACCTTCATATCATCCTTTTTTCCTCTCAATTTCCTTAATTTTAGACTCCTTCAGACAGTGGTCTTTGTTATTTGCAGGGTCAAAATCAACTATTTGCTCATAAAATTCTCTCCATGGAGGCAACTATTCCATTTTGACAACATTCCACTCCAATGAAGCATTTTCTTTATTATTCCTACCCTTTTTGAAATGAGATCTTGAAGTCTTTTCAAACTTGAGAGTATTTTCTTTGTTTAGAGCAATATTTCTCTTAGAGAACTTTTCATCGGGATCATGTAGAACATGTGCTTATACTAAGAGGGGGGGTGAACAATATAATATAAAAATTTTCCCCAAATAGTAGCATCAGTATTAATAAAGTAGTAAACATCACACAAAGCATCACACACATGAGAGACATCATTTTTAACGTGGTTCACCCAATGTGGGATACCTCCACAGAAAATATTTATTCTAAATATTTCTCAAATAATATCTTGGAAATCCTTCCCAATTACAATGTTTATGGACCTCTCTCCAAAGGAGATGTTGATCCCCTAAATCTCAAGTTTATGGATATCTTCCATAGGAGAACTCTTTCCCCTTCTGCTCTGGCTAGTGATCTTCTAGAAGACTATGTCTCTCTGCTACATTGACTAGTGGATCTCTCTCCACTTGAAGACTCCTCACTCAGATCTATATTCAATTGTCTTGGATGCTCGATATCTATCCATTAAGACCCTTTCCTCTGTACTCTATCACCTCCAAAGCTCAGTCAATAGTTTCACTCAAAACCTCCTCAAATCTACTCAATAGGCTCACTCAAAACCTGCTCAAATCTACTCAATAGGCTCACTCAGAACATGCTCAAATATGCTCAACAAGCTCACACAGTTATTGTCCCAATCTTCTCAATAATTCCTCTCTAGGACTTGCTCATATTTGCATAGCAAGCTTTCACAAAAGCTTACACAACAACAATCCACAAACCTTCTCAAAGACTTACCTCAAATCAGATCAACAAAATCTCAACTCAATCTCATAGAAGCATAAATAGAATTGTTAGAAACTCAATATGTTCTATAATCAAATCCCAATCTTAATTCAAATCAATCTCATAGAAGCATAAATAGAATTATTAGAGACTCAATATGTTCTATTCTTAAACTCTCTCAATTAAATTAGAATATAGAATAGTTTGTTCTATGGAAATTGAACAACCACTCCACACATTCACTTGAATAGGCTCAAATAATTCTACTCAACCAATCACCATAAGGAACAACTATTTCTCACAAACCCTAGTCCAAGCATGAATCAATCAACTCAAAATGTTTCCAACAATACTCAACAACAACTCTCACATAACAATGATACTCATGTTCTTTTCCAACTCAAGTTCAAGTTCTTTGCACAACAACTCACTTCAACAACAATGCTTATAAAACAAGGTTTTAATCACAATTTTGAAACCATAAAACCTTGAACCATTAAACCAATCACTTTTGAAAAGGAAACCACAATCAATCCTTTTCACTCCAATGATATTTCAAAAATCAACCACCCAAATAAAATCAATGGAGAATATTGCTCATACATTTTTGATGCTTTATTAGTTGTCCACTAAATCTGTCACACTCAACACACTTTCGTTTTCAACTCTCAACAAGGGCTAGAGATCTTGAGTAATAACACAACAATAATATCTAGATAACACCTTATTACTCCTACTTTATTTTAACATCCACCAAAGTTCTTTTTAAAAGAAAACCCTTACTCAAAATAAATTTCACTAAAAAAAACTTTATCAAAAACCCTTATTACTCCTAACAATTTCAAAAATCATAATTAAAAATAATTCACAACTCAAAAATCCACCATGACCTTATTCCCTAATGTTACTCAACAAATCAACTAATGAAGCACCTTTACCCCTTATCAATCCACCTTAGGCAATCCAAACAAAATATTAATAAAAACCTTAATACCTGCCTTGAGGGGAATCGAACCTTCGTCTTGCCCCAACGCGAATGCCCTAGTCACGATCAAGCTGCCACATGAGTTGTGGGCTCGTTGGTGGAAAAAAAGTGCCACCCACTTCTTATCCTTCACCCTCTTCCACTAAGCAAAAAGCATGTGCCTTGGGTGCCTCAACAGAACAAAGCCAAAGATGATGCTTGCGGGAATCGAACGCACAACCTCCTTGTCACCAACACCTTTGCACAATCCAAGCTGCAACTAGGCCACGATGCCCAATGCATTTTGGGAAGTGGTTGTTGTCTCCATTTAATGTTCACTGCATCACTTAAATGAAAAACACGAGCTCTTTTTCTTCACAAATACCAAGCACAAATATCAACGAGCAAGGATGAATGAATTAAAAAATTCAATGGCATATTTATATGTCTTCCCTTTGCTTTGGAAATGTCAGTATTTTTGAAACTTCCTTCATGACGTCGGTGGATAAACTTTTAATTTTAAATTTAAATTTTAAAAATATTAAAATTTAAATTTAAGTTTTAAATAAATTAAAATTTAAACTAAATCTTTAAAATTAAATATCTCCATCACCAAGGCACATTTTTTGATGAAACGAAAAGCCAACTTGGGTTTTAAGAAAAACCCATTTCAAATCTGCCATCCATGGTTTTAAATAAAAACATTTTGCAAATCTTCCCTTGAAGCTCATTTTGGAACCACATGCCATGCATCCCTTCTTGAACCTTTGATCAAAACATTTGCTTCTCATGAAGCTCTTTGTGAAACACAAACATAGCGCTTACTTACATAGATCCTTTTGACATCAATGACAAATCTTATCTTAGGGACTCAAAATTTCAAAAAATCCACCCCTTTGTCATTGATGACAACCCATATCCTTTTACTAAAATCTGACCTTCTTTTCTTCTCCCCCTAGGACTTTGCTCCCTTTGGCTCAAAGATTTCTTAAATATCAAATATCTCCCCATATCAAAAACTCTCCTCAATATACAAAAATCTCTCCCCATTTGTCATCAATGTCAAATGGTCACCTTTGGGGCTTGGGGCTAAGAATGATCCTCTTATCTTAGCCCCTCCCCACCTCCACATGAGGTGGTTAATTCTGGGGTGGGAGTCTAACTCCCAATTTTCTTCGAAGATACTCAAAAGTTTCTTTTGAGAGTGGATTAGTGAAAATATCTGCTATCTATTCCTTTTTAGTGACATACTCCAATTTGACATGTTTATCTGACACCTTCTCTCTCAAAAAATGATACTTAATTGGAATGTGCTTCGTCGTAGAGTGCATTACCAGATTTTTTGAGATACATATGGCACTCGTATTATCACATAGTATAGGAATAGGCTGATCATGATTTATCTTGAAGTATTCTAAAGTCCTCTTAATCCATAACACCTATGTACAACTGGCTATTACTGCAATATATTCTGCCTTTGTTGTAGATACTATTACTAAAACCTAATTCTTACTTAAACAGGAGACTAGTCTTTCTCCAAGAAAGAAAGCTCCACCACTTGTGCTTTTTCTATCATCAATGTTGTCGGCACAATATGCATATGTATATGTTGTGAGTGTGAAACTATCACTTTTAGGATACCAAATTCCAAAATCCATAGTCCCTTTTAGATACCTAAAAATTCTTTTTACTGCTACCACATGTGTTTCCTTAGGTGTTGCTTGAAATATTGCCAGTAATCCCACTGGTTGTAGTATGTCTGCTCTTGTTGTTACATGCAATAAGCTACCAATAATGGAGCTGTATAGTCTCTGATATTCCTCTGGAGATTCATCATCCTTACTTAACTTGCACCCAGTGACCATAGGAGTACTTACTGGTTTGCAATCTTCTAATCTGAATTTCTTTAACATCTCCTTGATGTATTTGGCTTGAGAAAGAAACACTCTCTTTTCTGATTGTAAAATATAAAGACCAAGAAATAAGGATAATTCACCAAGCATAGACATCTCAAATTCACTCTACATATTCTTAGCAAACTCTTTGCACATCTTGTCCTTATTTCCTCCAAAAATTATGTCATCAACATAAACAACCACTATTAAAAGATCATTTCCTTCATTTCTGATATACAAATTACTATCTGCTATTCCTTTCCTGAATCCCTATTTCTGTAGATACCTATCCAATATTGAATACCATGCTCTGGAAGCTTGATTTAATCCATACAATACCTTTTTCAATTTGCATACCTGATCTGGTGTATTTGATAGTATAAATACCTCTGGTTGTTCAATGCAGACCTCTTCTTCTAGAATACCATTTAGAAAAGCTGACTTAACATCCATTTGATATACCTTAAAGTTATTGAAACTTGAAAAAGCTAAAAATATCCTTATAGCTTCAAGTCATGCAACTATAGCAAAGGTTTCATCAAAATCAATTCCTTCTACTTGTGCATAACCTTTGCAAACTAACCTTGCTTTATTTCTGACAACTTGTCCATATTCATTCAACTTATTTCTGAAGATCTATTTTGTGCCAATCACATTTTTTTCCTTTGGTCATGGAATAAGTTCCCAAGTTTTGCTCTTCTCAATATTATCTAATTCCTCATTCATTGCTTTAACCCAAAATTCATCTTCACAAGCCTAAAAAAAATCTTTTGGCTCAATCTTAGATAGCAAAGAAAAATTTGCTTGTTGAGATGGTTTTATTATTCTTCTCCTTATTTTCCTTTCATCTGGATTCCCAATGATCTGATATTTTGGGTGATGTTTTTGCACATATCTAGAAGGATTCTTAGGAAGAAGCCTTTGTGTTTCTTCTTCACCATTTTTTGATTCCTCACAAAATTCTTCTTGACAACATCCATCTTCTTGGTATACTGTTTGTTGAATTGGCTCTCTGGAATCTATATTTTCATCAACTGTAACATTTATAATTTCCACCATAGTGCATGTTATTTTGTTGTAACATATATAACACTTGATTTTAGTGGAATATCCAAGAAAAATTCCCTCATCACATCTTGGATCAAATTTGCCCAAATTCTGATCTTCCCATCTTATGTAACATTTGCTTCCAAAAATCTTGAAATGTTTTACAATAGCAGGTCTTTCTTTCCAAAGCTCATAATGAGTCTATTGATGATTTACCCTTAATTTATCCCTAGTAATTATGTATGGATACTACTTCTTTCTAAAAAACATCTGACAAATTAGATTCATTTAACATAGCTCTAGCCATATTTTCTATGTTCTTCCTGTCAACTACTCCATTTTGTTGGAGAGTTCTTGTTGCTGAGTAATATATCTTGATTCCATGTTGTTCATAAAATTCTACAAACTTATTTGAAGTAAATTCTCCTCCTCTATCAGATCTTAGACACTTAGTCATTTTTCCTATTTTATTTTCAACCAAATTCTTGAATGCTTTGAATTTTTTGAAGGCTTTTGACTTCTCTTTTAGGAAAGTTACCCAAACCATTCTGGAATAATCATCTACAAACAACATGAAGTAAATCTCACCTTGAATACTTTGTGTTCTGGTAGGACCACACAAATCAGCATGTATTAAAATTAAAGGCTCAGAAGACATATAGCCTTTTGGTTTGTAAGTTGTCATATTTTGCTTTCCATGTTGACAAGGTGCACAAATTGTGTTTTGAGGTCTCCTTATTTGGGTAAATCTCTCACTACCTATTTATTTCTTATATTGACTATGTTTTCAAAATTCAAATGATCTAATATTCTATGCCATAACCAACTTTCATCTTCTTGTGATAGAAAACACTTTTCTCCTTTGATCTCATTGAGCATGTATAAGTTGTTTGGAGTCCTTCTTGCATTTGCAATAATTCTTCCTGTTTTAGTTTTCCTTATCTCACATCTATCTGGATGGAAGGTAACCATATATCCTTGATCACAAAGTTGACTTATACTCAGTATATTGTGCTTTAACCCTTTGACATACAAAACATTCTTTGTTTTTGTTTTTCCATTGTCTAGACTTAGAGTACCTTTCCCAACAATCCTAGCTGATCCATTATCACCAAAACTTACTGATCCTCTATTTATTTCCTTTAGAATAATGAATTTGTCTTTGTCTCCTGTCATATGACTAGAACAAACACTATCCAAATACCATTTTTCTTCTTTATTTTGAGCATGCAGGGCTATTTGAACTAACATAGATTTGTCCCTATCATTCTTTCTTTCATCCTTCCTAGTTATTGGAATTGTTTTTCTAGACTCAAGAAATATCATTTTACACCATCTAGACTTGTGCCCAAAGTTATTATATTTGTAACATATAACATCATCATCCATGAGAGGTGCAAAGGAATTGAAATCTCTATTGTATCTTGCATGATGAGTACAGTGTGCAGCTATATGACCATATTTATTGCAAGAAAAACAATGACCATGAAAGAGATTATGTAACCTGTTTGGAGATCTTGGATATTGTGAAGAAGTCATCCTCTTCTTGTAATTAACTCTTATCTAGGGTTACTCTTTGCTCTATTCATTTTTTATGTCCTTTTCTTTCTTTTATTTGTTTGAAGTTTCTACCTTTTGGAAGCTTGATTCCTCTTTTTGTTTCACATATTTTGTATTTTGTAGTATCTTGATCCCTTCTAGTTTATTCCTTAGGAGAACAATTTCTGCTTCCAATATTCCACATTCTGTTTCCTTGGATCTCAATAGATCTGTCATATCTTGCTCAATCTTGTTTCCTTCTTATACCTTAATCTTGAATTCTATAAGATTATGTATAAGTTCCACTCTTACTTCTTCATCTTCCTAAATTTGTTCCTTCAAGTTTGAATTTTTCTCTCTAAGTCTTTCCAATTTTTTGAGAGCAAAAAAAAATTATTCTTTTATATCAAACCCACTTTATTCTTCACTTTTTGAATTCATGTGTGCTACCGAAGGATCTTATTTTGAGTTTTTAGACTCTTCATGGAGATACACGCTCTGATAGCAATTGTAGAACATGTGCTTATACTGAGATGGGGGGTGAACAATATAATATAAAATTTTTATCCAAATAGTAGAATTAGCATTAATAAAGTAGTAAACATCACACAAAGCATCACACACATGAGAGATATCATTTTTAACATGGTTCACCCAATGTGGGCTACCTCCACAGAAAATATTTCTTCTAAATATTTCTCAAATAATCTCTTGGAAATCCTTCGCAATTACAATTTTTATGGAACTCTGTCCAAAGGATATGTTGATCCCCTAAATTTCAAATTCATGGATCTCTTCCACAGGAGAACTCTTTCTCCTTCTGCTCTGGCTAGTGATATTATAGAAGAATCAGTCTCTTTGCTACATTAACTGGTGGATCTCTCTCCACTTGAAGACTCCTCACTCAAATCTATCTTCAATTGTCTTGGCTGCTCGATCTCTATCCACTGAGACTTTGTACTCTATACTCTATCACCTCCAAAGATCTATCAATAGGTTCACGTAGAACCTCCTCAAATATACTCAATAGTCTCACTCAGAACTTGCTCAAATTTTCTCAATAGGCTCACTAAGAACCTGCTCAAATTTTCTCAACAAGCTCACACAGAACTTGTCCCAATATGCTCAGTAATTCCTCTCTAGGACTTGCTCATATTTTCATAGTAAGCTTCCACAAAAGCTTACACAACAACAGTCCACAAGCCTTCTCAAAGACTTACCTCAAATCAGCTCAACAAAATCTTAACTCAATCTCATAAAAGCATAAAGAGAATTGTTAGAGACTCAATATGTTCTATACTCAAATCCCAATCTTAATTCAAAGAAATCTCATAGAAGCATAAATAGAATTGTTAGAGACTCAATATATTCTATTCTCAAACTCAATCTATTTATCAACTCAATCTCAATTAAATCAGGATATAGAATAGTTTGTTTTATGGAACTTGAACAACCACTCCACACATTCACTTGACTAGGCTCAAATAATTATACTCAACCAATCACCACAAGGAGCAACTCTTTCTCACTTGACCAAGTTGTCGCACGAGATGTGGGCTTGTTAGTGAAAAAGAAGCGCCACCTCCTTCTTATCCTTCACCCTCTTTCACCAAGCAAAAAGTATGCGCCTTGGGCACCTCAATAGAACAAATCCAAAAAAGATGCTTGCGGGAATCGAACGCACAACCACCTTGTCACCAACACCTTTGCACAATCCAAGCTACCACTAGGCCATGCTTCCTAATGTGTTTTGGGAAGTGGTCGATGTCTCCCTTTAATGTTCACTGCATCACTTAAATGAAAAACACAAGCTCTTTTTCTTCGCAAATACCAAGTGCAAATATCAACGAGCAAGGATGAATGAATTAAAAAATTCAATGGCATATTTATATGCCTTCCCTTTGCTTTGGAAACGTCGGCATTTTTGAAACTTCCTTCATGACGTCGGCAGATAAAATTTAAATTTAAATTTTAAAATTTTAATTTAAATTTTAAATAAATTTAAATTTAAACTAAATCTTTAAAATTAAATATCTCCATCACTGGGGCACATTTTTCGATGAAACAAAAAGCCAACTTGGGTTTTAAGAAAAATCCATTTCAAATATACCATCCATGGTTTTAAATAAAAACCTTTTGCAAAGCTTCCCTTGAAGCTCCTTTTGGAACCACATGCCATGCATCCCTTCTTGAACCTTTGATAAAAAACATTTGCTTCTCATGAAGCTCTTTGTGAAACACAAACATAGTGCTTACTTACATAGATCCTTTTGAAATCAATGACAAATCTTAGCTTAGGGACTCAAAATTTCCAACAAATCATACCTCCATATTTTTGGTATGTATAATAGTCATAATCTCTCCAAATATTGGGCAATTTTCTCACCTTGACCCCTTATAGTTATCATTATATCATCCACATTGTGAGAGTAAAACAATAGTGCTTTCCTCCTTTTACCAGTACCAAAATTGATATTGATAAAATCTTACTATCTTAAATACTTTGGGGCCAATAGCCTATTAGTCACAAAATGAGGTAGCATAAAAGGTTTACCAGTAAAGCCATAAATTATTATGATGGTGCTCTATATGAGGATGTACCAGTCTCCTTCCTTAGTGTCTTCTACTCATAGAAATTCTTTAGAAATAGATGGCAGCCTAGGGTATTTTCCATACGTGATTTTTAAGGCTAGCCCTAGAAATTCCAAGTTGAACCTGTAGAATGATTTTGTGCTTCTCATATGATTGGTCCAATAATAAATAGGGATAGGATCTCCATTATCATTCTTGTCCTTTACTGGAATCCAAGGCATCATATACCTAATGGCAGTATAGAACATCCATATCAATTTCGAACAATACCTGAAGGAAGGGTTCTCTGAATCTTTCTTCATCTTAACCAACTGCTCATGCATTATTTTAGAAATGCTGACCAGTCAAAATAAATTGTCTTGATGCCCTCCTCTTCTCCTTTGCATTTGTACATTTTCTCATTCAAAATGCAATAGATGGTAGCTATTTGCATTTATCTCACATATCGATCAGAAGATAAACCCTCCAAGTAGTCCAACATGGAGAAAAGCTCTAGGTAAGTGAATTCTTCAATGGGAATTGGGGTTGCAGGTAATGTTCTATTTGAATTGATGATTTTTAACTGGCTATAAACCCACTTCCTAAAAAACTCTCCTTCATGAGCAAATTTTTGCAAGGAATAATATCCAGCTTGCTCTGCTATATCAAAAGCTTTAGGTCTCACAGGTGGTTCTACACCTAAATATAACAAGTCATGACAAGCTTTGGTTGTGATGCTAAATAGGGTTTTCCCTTTAGCTGTTTTAACTTCTTTTGCCCTAGGATCATATAACTTGATAACTGTTTGCTATTAACTAAGGATAGGAAATCACTGAGTCATAGATGTAAAAAGATAAAAAGGAGCAGATGACACAATTACCTTGAATTGTCATAGGTTCACCCTTTCAAAATTTATGGTTGATATATTTTTTAAGCTTAATTCAACCTATAAAGGTTAGTCTGGTGTCAACCACTACTTTTGTTTTATCAATATAGCATTCCATTTTAGTAGTCACTAGTTGTAAAACTTCTTGAGTTACTTTGGAGGCTATATTTTGTGAGACTCACTGAGTATTTGCTCTCCTCTATTCTTGCAAATTATGTTTTACTGCATTGCTATGCTTTCCCAGATAGGTAGATGCTACTTGCAAAATGAATGGCAATCAAAATTTGAGATTTAAATAATTCCACATGCACACCTTTCCACCATTAATGTGAACATTAGACAACTACCCTTTGCATACTTCTCAAATCAAAATATAGGTGACTTGGTGGTGGGAGATATCATGTTGTTCATTGATTGTTCATGGCATAGAGCATGTTCTCGATTCATGGTGATTTTCTATCCCTTTGCCTTTTAAGAGTGGCATGGAGCACATTTTTTAGCCTATGACCATATTTAGCTTATTGAGTATGGTGGGGAGCATGTGTTGTAGCCTGCTGCCACCCTTAGCTTATTTACAAACTCACCTTAGCCAACCAATTATTACGAACCACCAAACCGCCTTATAGTTTTTTTAGTTCTTTTATTTATGTATAAAAACTTTTAGAATAGAAAACAACAATATAAAACAAATATATACATATGTTACAAGAAAATATTTACTCTTAATCAAAGTAGAGTTTCAGATAGAATCCATTAATCGTGATCGATCGAATTTTTTCCTCTAAGTCTTCAAGCTGGAATGAGTTGCTCTCTTTAACTTCATCTACTTTGAAAGGGCCATCTCTTAAAGAGTCAAACTTTTTATGATCTCTAGGCTTAGCTCTCTCCACATTCCACATCAAAATAGAGTCCTCAACTTTGAATTTTTTGAATTTGACTTCTTATCAAACCTGTTGGTCCGGCTTTCATGCACACCCCGAGAAAGGATGAAGCAAGGAAAGCTCCGGAGACACCCACGGGACTGATCCCACTCATCTTTAGGATCTAGCTGGTTATCCAAGGTGCGAGTTACAGAGTTGGGTCGAATGGCAATTCACTCTTTTCCACTTCTGGAATAGATTTCGATATGGACTGCTCTGTTACCTTACAGGGGGTTCTTGAACTCGTTCAGTAGTTGCAAAAGTTGTTGACAATCAGATTTAACTTGAATTCTGGATCTAGCTCTCATGGGTCAGCAGATTTAAATAAAAGGCAAATAAAGAAAATAGAAATGGATCATTCATGGTAAGCAAAGAGAGGGTAGGGTAGGGCAGAAAGAGAAGCTTATCAGACTTTAAACTGTAAAACTCTAAACTATCAATCCTATCTATGCTATCAGCTTCACAACAGAACAAATCCTAGAAGAAAGTGTCCAGTCAGTCTAAGATCACTTTCAACTAAGAGCACAAGGCAGAGTGAAACGGATCTAGCAAAAAATTATAAATCCAAGGGCAGCTGGTTAAAACTGGTATCTTTCATCGATAGCCTAGCTCGCACAGTGAAGACAGAGCAATTAGAACAAACTTACACCTGAAATCTATAATTTCCCCTAGCAGACAAGAGAACAACTGAAGCCTAACAACATATTTAAACTTGATAACTCAGATTTATAGCATATATCTAACAAACTTTAATGGAACAGATAACAAAAGAAGATACACTTATCACACTCTGCAAAAGATTAGGCTCCTGGCCATGCTATCACAGAAAAGCTAAAGCACATCAACTCCAAGTCCAGAAACAAAGGATTTTACAAAATTTGCAAGAAATTGCTTATAAGCATTTATTTCTAAGTCTCCGCCTCCTGCGATTACATTTAGAATCTGTATTTATAGACTCAGGACAGACCCTGATCTTTTCAAAATATCTTGCTCAAACCCTAAATCTTATCGCACTTAAACCCTAGGACCCGGGTTTTACAATAAAAATCCATCTTAAGACCAAAGTCCGGATAGAACTTAACCCTTCAAAAAATCTGTGTAGTCAACTGCCATAAATGGAGAAGATAAAATCAAATGCAACTTGCATTCATTCGCAGCTGCAAATAAATGCCTCCATTAATTCTGCTGGTGAGCCGGATGAGTCACCACTTCTCTCAGATCTGATCTCCGTAAAGCCATCCTTGTGTTGAAATGGTCTCCATGCTATCAATTATGCAATAAATATCCATTAAATGCATTTACCAGTAGCATCTCTTCTAGCATGGTGGTCCTTGACTAAATCCGCACTTTATCTTCGCCTTTATGGTCTTTCCCGGTTGTCCCGTAAGTGCCAGGTGGAATCCTGCATGAAAGACAAAAAGATTATATTAGCACTTTAATAAACATTAGATCCAAGCTTAAAACATTTAAATCAGATTAAAAACCGCAAAATAAGCTTGCATGTCGGCTTTTGTTTGTCCCATTCACGCTTTGACACGTGTCGCTACCCCAGGATGCCTTCTGTTTCAGTTGAAATGCACTTTCGGGCCCTCTGAAGACTTTCTCTCTCCTACCACGATTCTGCGACATGTCGCGATTTCGTGACATGTCACGAAATCGCGACCCTGCCAGTGCATCGGCAACTTCCTCCCTCGTCGGCCGTGAAAATGTGACATGTCACGATTTCGCGACGTGTCGCGAAATCGTGACCCTCCTGGCCTCCGTACAGCCATCCCGATTTTCAGCCGCGATTCTAGAACACGTCGCGATATCACGACAGTTTCGTACCTGCATGCGTTGACCGCGATTTTGGAACGTGTTTGTGACTTAGCCGATTTTTCATTCTGCAGCCCACTTTCTCTCTCCTACCGTGAAAATGCGACATGTCGCGATTTCGCGACATGTCGCAAAATTGCGCCCTCCGTACAGCTTGCTTCTCTCTCCAAAAAACTGTCGCGATTTCGTGACATGTCGCGAAATCGTGACCTTTCTGGCACTTAGCCGCATTTTGGCTTACCTGTCGTGATATCGCGACATTTCTGAAAATGGAAGTGTCGCGATATCGCGACACTACCAAAAATGGAAAGTTTGATTTTTCGGTGAATTATGCAACTGTTTTCGGGATTTTCTCGGTACCGGTGCAAGATTTTGCTTGTGCATGAATGATTCTAGCATGTAAAAAGTGAATTCTTGGATAAAATAGCTAGAATGCAAGAAAAAGCACAACTTTAAAAAAGAGGCAAGCAAATTTGGATTTAAAACTAAAAATGACCAAGAGGGTCCCTGCTGCAAAAAATGAAAGTTCAGAATTTTCTAAGGATGGAATCTCATTTTTCAGTGGGGGTGTGTTGCTTATCAACAAATTGCGATATCTACGGGTAAAATAGTAGCACTATTTTAGAACCCAAGACTCTGGTTTCAAAACAAAAAGACCATGCATCATGTCTTGCCACAGACATTCTTCACAATAAATTGATCGCTAGCGCCAACTGTTAAAACTTCCCAAGGACATACTAGGTTGGATTACTTCAAGTAAGATTTCTGATGTGCAATTTCAAAGGGTATAAACTTTCTTCAAGGATGACTGAATTGAATGATAAACTTGGATTAATCAAATTTTCTAGATTGTAAAAGGGGAAACCGAGTAGAGCTCTATTTACTAGTTTAGCCTTTTACAGCCTAGACAGAGTTACCCTTTAGATTTACACGACCCAATTTACAACTACAGGGCAGAATCTATAACTTAGAAGAAAATATTTTTGGAAGTATTGGCTGCCTCTTTTAATTATTCAACTCTTTTTTCTCTTTTTTTTTTTTCTTATCTCTCTCTCTCTTTTGAAATATATCACTATCTGGAAGACCTTAGAGAAATTACAATTTTCTTTTAATATTTGATCAATCTAGAACTGTTTCAGTCTAGGCATTGATAGCCTCTGGTGACACCCAAATAATTGCATGACATAGTCCCCTCTCATAACCAGATTTTCTTGGATTCCCCGGGAGTTCCTCCAACTAAACAGCATAGCAGCTTTTCTATCATTAAAACAACTGTGGCAAGTAAGACACAAGATCCAATCATCTCTCTACCTTCATCGTGGATAACAAAATAGTTCTACAGTTCAGTGCAAGCAAACTATCTCAATTGGAATAATGAACAGAATGGGGGTACTGGATTGTGGATTTATCAGCTTAGAATAAATAATTTTCAGCAGGCTTACTTTTCATTGATTGCTCAAGCAAAGGCAAAGGACAGAAAATTTTAGAAGCCAAAGGACTTTATACAGGCTTCCAAGGACAGGCACAGGCTTTAAAGCAAAACAAAATAAAACTGCATAGACTGCAAATAAAATAAACTAAACACTGAAAACTGCACAGCTGTACAGACAAAGGAATAAAACAAACTGCAAGGCTATTTACAAAGGATGCAAAGCACAGCTGTACAGGCAGCAAAATTAAGCTAAAACAAAAGCAAAGCAATTAAAACTGCCTAGACCTGAAAATAACTTAAAGCAACTGAAATAAATTAAACTGCAACTGTACAGACAGCAAAGAAAAATAAATGCAATAAAGAAAAGACTGTACAGACTAAAATAAAAGCAAGCTAAAATAAAAAGACAAAGAAAGGAAATAAAAAGCACTGACAAAAGAAATAAACTGCACAAGCTAAAACTAAAAAACAACTAAAGAAAACTAAAAAACTGCAACTGTACAGACATTTAAAAATAAAACTGCACTGACAAAGAAATAAACTGAAAAACAAATAAATTAAAACTGCAGAGCATTAAAATTAAACTGAAATAGATTAAAACGCACGAGACATTGAAATAAAAACTGCACTGACAAAGAAATAAAACTGAAAAACTTCAAAGCTTATTTACAATGCATACATATGTTACAACTTCCCTTCATACTCAAAAAATGCAGCAGTTGGGAAAGCAGAGAAATGGTGCTTTTAAAAAATTTTGACCATGCAAGTAATTTAAAAAAAATTACCTTTCAGGTCCTGTTGACGAAATGCACTCCAGACTGTGCTTCAAAAATTTGCTATCTGGGAAAGACTTGTGTTTATTGTCTTCCCTGTCCCATTTGAAAAACAAATCTGCAACTCCTTCAAATTAAACAAATCATATAATAACAAATCATATGATAACATGTTCATGCTTCTAATTGAAGGGTTTGTAGAGTTCTTTCAAAAGGACTGAATGTAAAAAACCCCCAGGATCAAATACCTTAAAATCTTGACAGACCCAGACCACCACATCTTCAAAATGATGTGACAACTGAAAGAAATCATGTTTTATTTGTATGCCCTGGTTCTTAACAACTTGAACATTTTGCGGTTGCTGTACTGCTTCAATATCTAGGACTTCAATTTTTATCCCTCTAGCAGAGTGTTTACAATTTTCCTTTTCACCTGAGCCTTGCTTAGATTTAACCTCATCAATGTGCAATGTCCAAACATCATTGTTGTGATTGATTAGAGTCATAGATCGTTCCCACCTCCTCAGTTGCCAAATTATAAACTCCAATATCTGCATCAACACAGTTTATAGCCTCCTCTTTGACATTATGTTCAGAAGTTGCAGGCTTATGTTGAGACAGCTCATCAATTCCAAGTTGGCTGACCACATTCATATTTACTATCTTTTCCTCCTTTTCTTGAAATCCAACAGGTGGTCCAAAGTAAGCCTCAATCAAGTTATCCTTTTGTTCAACAATCTGAGGCAGTTCATAGAGGGTGATGTCAGCTTTAAATTCCCTCATATCCTCAATGATGTTATCCTCCTCGATTACTTACGCATAGTGAGATTGATTCTCACTTTCATCATCCTCTGATGAGGAAGGATCATAGTTAGGTTCTGGACTCTGACATTTCAAGTCATAACTGTCCATTTTGAACTGCTGAAAATCTTGCATTTCATCCGCAGAAGTCTGTACAAGACTTTCTGTCTCTTTGGGAAAAGTGACAGAATCTGAAACCCTGGTTGTACTATTTTTGGGTGAACTAGAAATATCAATATTTCTTTGATCTCTAGGAAAATTTAACTCACCAGGAAAAACTTCAGATTTGGGTGGTGCCAGATCACAAGCTGTTCGGTTCAAGCACTTGCACTTTGAATTTGTCGAACTTTTCTCTGCATTTTGCACATGCTTGAGTGGATGTGACGATTAACGGAGTCTCCTTGGGTAGAGCATGACATGTTGGCATTAACTCATGATGTGGAATGGGGTCCGGAGCAGGCATGTTACGTGTAACATAGGATATCAAAGGACTGCTCGGAATTTGAGGTCCTAGCTGTCTTTCAAGAATTAAGGCTTCTTTATAAGCACTCGCCGGGGTTGTGATGTTGGTGTCTCTCTTAAGGAAAATAGAGGTCATCGGATCCAATGCATTCTTGTAGATTTCTAATGCCAGATTTGCATTTGGGATGTAATGGCCAATCATTCTACCGTAAGCTCTTTGGAACCTCATATTGAAAGACCTGACAGTTTCTCCCGACTCTTTCTTGATGTTGGAAAATTGCTGATATAAAATGCTGGGATCTATCACTTCACCAAACTGTGATATAAAAGCTTTCTCTAGATCATCCCAGCTAGTAATGGAATTGCTGGTGAGGTTTAAAAACTAGTCATAAGCTCCCTCCTGGAGAGTGAACGGGAACAATCTGTAGGCAACATCTTCATGTTGTATATTCAACAATCTTAGAGCATTTTTAAAAGCTAGCAGATGTTCTTCTGCAGTTCTTGTCCCATCATGTTTATATCTGGGGAGATACCTTTTCGGGCTTCTGGGCAGGTCATGGGCTATACCCGGAATGGTCAAAGCAGTGGGGCCCAACCAATTTGCCATTATTACTTGGCTGACAGTGATGTTCTGAGTTGTGATTGGATAACTGCCAGTGGAGATAAAACTGTTCTTAACTTGAGGTCTTCTCTGGCAATTTTAAAAACTGCACTGACAACTTTCAAAAACTGCACTGACAATTTATGAAACTGAGCCACTTTTAAATGTTAAAATTCCAGACTCTGGATAAAATACAGTACATACAACTTTACAGTTCTTAACAGGTTCTGCATTTGGAAATTTAAAACACTGCACTGACAATTCACAAAACACGTACTGACAATTTAAAAAACTGCACTGACAATTTAAAAAACTGCATTGACAATTTAGAAAACTATACTGACAATTTTCAAAACTGTCCGGAGTTCACTGTGGGTCCTTCAAAATGTTACTGTTATGCCCTTACAATACTTGAACTGAGTTCAGGCCTCCTTCTAGCGCAAATTAGATGTTGGCTGAGGAGGAGGGGAAAATTGGCTACCAGACTTTGGATAAAATACAGTTTTACAGTTCCACATACAGTCGGATTTCTCAACTCAAGTGCACTAAGAACAGATGTTCTGTGGCCCTCCTTCTAGCGCCAATTAGGTGTTGGTCCGGCTTTCATGCACACCTCGAGAAAGGATGAAGCAAGGAAAGCTCCGGAGACACCCACGGGACTGATCCCACTCATCTTTAGGATCTAGCTGGTTATCCAAGGTGCGAGTTACAGAGTTGGGTCGAATGGCAATTCACTCTTTTCCACTTCTGGAATAGATTTCGATATGGACTGCTCTGTTACCTTACAGGGGGTTCTTGAACTCGTTCAGTAGTTGCAAAAGTTGTTGACAATCAGATTTAACTTGAATTCTGGATCTAGCTCTCATGGGTCAGCAGATTTAAATAAAATGCAAATAAAGAAAATAGAAATGGATCATTCACGGTAAGCAAAGAGAGGGTAGGGTAGGGCGAGAAGAGAAGCTTATTAGACTTTAAACTGTAAAACTCTAAACTATCAATCCTATCTATGCTATCAGCTTCACAACAGAACAAATCCCGAGAAGAAAGTGTCCGATCAATCTAAGATCACTTTCAACTAAGAGCACAAGAGCGAGTGAAACGGATCTAGCAGAAAATTATAAATCCAAGGGAAACTGGTTAAAACTGGTATCTTTCACCGATAGCCTAGCTCGCACAGTGAAGACAGAGCAATTAGAACAAACTTACACCTGAAATCTGTAATTTCCCCTAGCAGACAAGAGAACAACTGAAGCCTAACAACATATTTAAACTTGATAACTCAGATTTATAGCATATATCTAACAAACTTTAATGGAACGAATAACAAAAGAAGATACACTTATCACACTCTGCAAAAGATTAGGCTCCTGGCCATGCTATCATAGAAAAGCTAAAGCACATCAACTCTAAGTCCAGAAACAAAGGATTTTACAAAATTTGCAAGAAATTGCTTATAAGCCTTTATTTCTAAGTCTCCGCCTCCTGCGATTACATTTAGAATCTGTATTTATAGACTCAGGACAGACCCTGATCTTTTCAAAATATCTTGCTCAAACCCTAAATCTTATCGCACTTAAACCCTAGGACCCAGGTTTTACAATAAAAATCCATCTTAAGACCAAAGTCCGGATAGAACTTAACCCTTCGGCAAATCTGTGCAGTCAACTGCCATAAATGGAGAAGATAAAATCAAATGCAACTTGCATTCATCCGCAGCTGCAAATAAATGCCTCTATTAATTCTGCTGGTGAGCCGGATGAGTCACCACTTCTCTCAGATCTGATCTCCGTAAAGCCATCCCTATGTTGAAATGGTCTCCATGCTATCAATTATGCAATAAATCTCCATTAAATGCATTTATCGGCAGCCTCTCTTCTAGCATGGCGGTCCTTGACTAAATTCGCACTTTATCTTCGCCTTTATGGTCTTTCCCGGTTGTCCCGTAAGTGCCAGGTGGAATCCTGCATGAAAGAAAAAAAGATTATATTAGCACTTTAATAAACATTAGATCCAAGCTTAAAATATTTAAATCAGATTAAAACCGCAAAATAAGCTTGCATGTCGGCTTCTGTTTGTCCCATTCACGCTTTGACACGTGTCGCTACCCCAGGATGCCTTTTGTTTCAGCTGAAATGCACTTTCGGGCCCTCTGAAGACTTTCTCTCTCCTACCACGATTCTGCGACATGTCACGATTTCGTGACATGTCGCGAAATCGCGACCCTGCCAGCGCATCGGCAACTTCCTCCCTCGTCGGCCGTGAAAATGTGACATGTCGCGATTTTGTGACGTGTCGCAAAATCGCGACCCTCCTGGCCTCCGTACAGCCATCCCGATTTTTAGTCGCGATTCTAGAACACGTCGCGATATCGCGACAGTTCCGTACCTGCATGCGTTGACCGCGTTGACCGTGATTTTGGAACGTGTTTGCGACTTAGCCAATTTTTCATTCTGCAGCCCACTTTCTCTCTCCTACCGCAAAAATGCGACATGTCGCGATTTCGCGACATGTCGCAAAATCGCGCCCTCCGTACAGCTTGCTTCTCTCTCCAAAAAATTGTCGCTATTTCGTGACATGTCACGAAATCGCGACCTTTCTGGCACTTAGCCGCATTTTGGCTTACCTGTCGCGATATCGCGACATTTCCGAAAATGGAAGTGTCGTGATATCGCGACACTACCAAAAATGGAAAGTTTGATTTTTCAGTGAATTATGCAACTGTTTTCTGGATTTTCTCGGTACCGGTGCATGATTTTGCTTGTGCATGAATGATTCTAGCATGTAAAAAGTGAATTCTTGGATAAAATAGCTAGAATGCAAGAAAAAGCACAACTTTAAAAAAGAGGCAAGAAAATTTGGATTTAAAACTAAAAATGACCAAGAGGGTCCCTGCTGCAAAAAATGAAAGTTCAGAATTTTCTAAGGATGGAATCTCTATTTTAGAACCCAAGACTCTAGTTTCAAAACAAAAAGACCATGCATCATGCCTTGCCACAGACATTCTTCACAATAAATTGACTGCCAACTACCAGCTGTTAAAACTTCCCAAGGACATACTAGGCTGGATTACTTCAAGGAAGATTTCTGATGTGCAATTTCAAAGGATATAAACTTTCTTCAAGGATGACTGAATTGAATGATAAACTTGGATTAATCAACTTTTCTAGATTGTAAAAGGGGAAACGGAGTAGAGCTCTGTTTACTAGTTTAGCCTTTTACAGCCTAGACAGAGTTACCCTTTAGATTTACACGACACAATTTACAACTGCAGGGCAGAATCTATAACTTAGAAGAAAATATTTTTGGAAGTATTGGCTGCCTCTTTTAATTATTCAACTCTTTTTTTTTTTTTCTTATCTCTCTCTCTTTTGAAATATATCACTATCTGGAAGACCTTAGAGAAATTACAATTTTCTTTTAATATTTGATCAATCTGGAACTGTTTCAGTCTAGGCATTGATAGCCTCTGGTGACACCCAAATAATTACATGACATAGTCCCCTCTCATAACCAGCTTTTCTTGGATTCCTCGGGAGTTCCTCCAACTAAACAGCATAGAAGCTTTTCTATCATTAAAACAACTGTGGCAAGTAAGACGCAAGATCCAATCATCTCTCTACCTTCATCCTGGATAACAAAATAGTTCTACAGTTCAGTGTAAGCAGACTATCTCAATTGGAATAATGAACAGAATGGGGGTACTGGATTGTGGATTTATCAGCTTAGAATAAACAATTTTTAGCAGGCTGACTTTTCATTGATTGCTCAAGCAAAGGCAAAGGACAGAAAATTTTAGAAGCCAAAGGACTTTATACAGGCTTCCAAGGACAGGCACAGGCTTTAAAGCAAAACAAAATAAAAGCACAGACTGTAAATAAAATAAACTAAACACTGAAACTCGCACAGCTGTACAGACAAAGGAATAAAACAAACTACAAGGCTATTTACAAAGGATGCAAAGCACGAGTATGACAGCGACAAAATTAAGCTAAAACAAAAGCAAAGCAATTAAAAGCGCCTAGACCTGAAAATAACTTAAAGCAACTGAAATAAATTAAAGCTGCAACTGTACAGACAGCAAAGAAAAAGAAATGCAATAAAGAAAAGACTGTACAGACTAAAATAAAAGCAAGCTAAAATAAAAAGACAAAGAAAGGAAATAAAAAGCATTGACAAAAGAAATAAAATGCACAAGCTAAAACCGAAAAACAATTAAAGAAAAGCGAAAAACTACAATCGTACGAGACATTTAAAAATAAAAGCGCACCGACAAAGAAATAAAGCGAAAAACAAATAAATTAAAAGCTGCAGAGCATTAAAATTAAAATGAAACAGATTAAAACGCACGAGACATTGAAATAAAAACTGCACTGACAAAGAAATAAAACTGAAAAACTTCAAAGCTTATTTACAATGCATACATATGTTACAACTTCCCTTCATACTCAAAAAATGCAGCAGTTGGGAAAGCAGAGAAATGGTGCTTTTAAAAAAAATTTGACCATGCAAGTAATTTAAAAAAAATTACCTTTCAGGTCCTGTTGACGAAATGCACTCCAGACTGTGCTTCAAAAATTTGCTATCTGGGAAAGACTTGGGTTTACTGTCTTCCCTGTCCCATTTGAAAAACAAATCTGCAACTCCTTCAAATTAAACAAATCATATAATAACAAATCATATGATAACATGTTCATGCTTCTAATTGAAGGGTTTGCAGAGTTCTTTCAAAAGGACTTGATGTAAAAAACCCCCAGGATCAAATACCTTAAAATCTTGACAGACCCAGACCACCACATCTTCAAAATGATGTGACAACTGAAAGAAATCATGTTTTATTTGTATGCCCTGGTTCTTAACAACTTGAACATTTTGCGGTTGTTGTACTGCTTCAATATCCAGGACTTCAATTTTTATCCCTCTAGCAGAGTGTTTACAATTTTCCTTTTCACCTGAGCCTTGCTTAGATTTAACCTCATCAATGTGCAATGTCCAAACATCATTGTTGTGATTGATTAGAGCTGTAACTGTTCCCACCTCCTCAGTTGCCAAATTATAAACTCCAATATCTGCATCAACACAGTTTATAGCCTCCTCTTTGACATTATGTTCAGAAGTTGCAGGCTTATGTTGAGACAGCTCATCAATTCCAAGTTGGCTGACCACATTCATATTTACTATCTTTTCCTCTTTTTCTTGAAATCCAACAGGTGGTCCAGAGTAAGCCTCAATCAAGTTATCCTTTTGTTCAACAATCTGAGGCAGTTCATAGAGGGTGATGTCAGCTTTAAATTCTCTCATATCCTCAATGATGTTATCCTCCTCAGTTACTTCTGCATAGTGAGATTGATTCTCACTTTCATCATCCTCTGATGAGGAAGGATCATAGTTAGGTTCTGGACTCTGACATTTCAAGTCATAACTGTCCATTTTGAACTGCTGAAAATCTTGCATTTCATCCGCAGAAGTCTGTACAAGACTTTCTGTCTCTTCGGGAAAAGTGACAGAATCTGAAACCCTGGTTGTACTATTTTTGGGTGAACTAGAAATATCAATATTTCTTTGATCTCTAGGAAAATTTAACTCACCGGGAAAAACTTCGGATTTGGGTGGTGCCAGATCACAACTGTTCAGTTCAAGCACTTGCACTTTGAATTTGTCAGAACTTTTCTCTGCATTTTGCACATGCTGAGTGGATGTGACAGTTAACGGAGTCTCCTTGGGTAGAGCATGACATGTTGGCATTAACTCATGATGTGGAATGGGGTTTGGAACAGGCATGTTCTGTGTAACATAGGATATCAAAGGACTGCTCAGAATTTGAGGTCCTAGCTGTCTTTCAAGAATTAAGGCTTCTTTATAAGCACTTGCCAGGGTTGTGATATTGATGTCTCTCTTAAGGAAAATAGAGGTCACTGAATCCAATGCATTCTTGTAGATTTCTAAGGCCAGATTTGCATTTGGGATATAATGGCCAGTCATTCTACCGTAAGCTCTTTGGAACCTCATATTGAAAGACCTGACAGTTTCTCTCGACTCTTTCTTGATGTTGGAAAATTGCTGATATAAAATGCTGGGATCTATCACTTCACCAAACTGTGATATAAAAGCTTTCTCTAGATCATCCCAGCTAGTAATGGAATTGCTGGTGAGGTTTAAAAACCAGTCATAAGCTCCCTCCTGGAGAGTGAACGGGAACAATCTGTAGGCAACATCTTCATGCTGTATATTCAACAATCTTAGAGCATTTTTAAAAGCTAGCAGATGTTCTTCGCGAGTTCTTGTCCCATCATGTTTATATCCGGGGAGATACCTTTTCGGGCTTCGGGCGGGTCATGGGCTATACCCGGAATGGTCAAAGCGATGGGGCCCAACCAATTTGCCATTATTACTTGGGCGACAGTGATGTTCTGAGTTGTGATTGGATAACTGCCAGTGGAGATAAAACTGTTCTTAACTTGAGGTCTTCTCTGGCAATTTTAAAAACTGCACTGACAACTTTCAAAAACTGCACTGACAATTTATGAAACTGAGCCACTTTTAAATGTTAAAATGTCAGACTCTGGATAAAATACAGTACATACAACTTTACAGTTCTTAACAGGTTCTGCATTTGGAAATTTAAAACACTGCACTGACAATTCACAAAACACTATACTGACAATTTAAAAAACTGCACTGACAATTTAGAAAACTGTACTGACAATTTACAAAACTGTCCGGAGTTCACTGTGGGTCCTTCAAAATGTTGCTGTTATGCCCTTACAATACTTGAACTGAGTTTAGGCCTCCTTCTAGCGCCAATTAGATGTTGGCTGAGGAGGAGGGGAAAATTGGCTACCAGACTTTGGATAAAATACAGCTTTACAGTTCCACATACAGTCGGATTTCTCAACTCAAGTGCACTAAGAACAGATGTTCTGTGGCCCTCCTTCTAGCGCCAATTAGGTGTTGGTCCGGCTTTCATGCACACCCCGGGAAAGGATGAAGCAAGGAAAGCTCCGGAGACACCCACGGGACTGATCCCACTCATCTTTAGGATCTAGCTGGTTATCCAAGGTGCGAGTTACAGAGTTGGGTCGAATGGCAATTCACTCTTTTCCACTTCTGAAATAGATTTCGATATGGACTGCTCTGTTACCTTACAGGGGGTTCTTGAACTCGTTCAGTAGTTGCAAAAGTTGTTGACAATCAGATTTAACTTGAATTCTGGATCTAGCTCTCATGGGTCAGCAGATTTAAATAAAAGGCAAATAAAGAAAATAGAAATGGATCATTCACGGTAAGCAAAGAGAGGGTAGGGTAGGGCAGAAAGAGAAGCTTATCAGACTTTAAACTGTAAAACTCTAAACTATCAATCCTATCTATGCTATCAGCTTCACAACAGAACAAATCCCAGAAGAAAGTGTCCAGTCAGTCTAAGATCACTTTCAACTAAGAGCACAAGGCAGAGTGAAACGGATCTAGCAAAAAATTATAAATCCAAGGGCAGCTGGTTAAAACTGGTATCTTTCACCGGTAGCCTAGCTCGCACAGTGAAGACAAAGCAATTAGAACAAACTTACACCTGAAATCTGTAATTTCCCCTAGCAGACAAGAGAACAACTGAAGCCTAACAGCATATTTAAACTTGATAACTCAGATTTATAGCATATATCTAACAAACTTTAATGGAACGGATAACAAAAGAAGATACACTTATCACACTCTGCAAAAGATTAGGCTCCTGGCCATGCTATCATAGAAAAGCTAAAGCACATCAACTCCAAGTCCAAAAACAAAGGATTTCACAAAATTTGCAAAAAAATGCTTATAAGCCTTTATTTCTAAGTCTTCGCCTCCTGCGATTACATTTAGAATATGTATTTATAGACTCAGGACAGACCCTGATCTTTTCAAAATATCTTGCTCAAACCCTAAATCTTATCGCACTTAAACCCTAGGACCCGGGTTTTACAATAAAAATCCATATTAAGACCAAAGTCTGGATAGAACTTAACCCTTCGGAAAATCTGTGCAGTCAACTGCCATAAATGGAGAAGATAAAATCAAATGCAACTTGCATTCATCCACAGCTAAAAATAAATGCCTCCATTAATTCTGCTGGTGAGCCGGATGAGTCACCACTTCTCTCAGATCTGATCTCCGTAAAGCCATCCCTGTGTTGAAATGGTCTCCATGCTATCAATTCTGCAATAAATCTCCATTAAATGCATTTACCGGCAGCCTCTCTTCTAGCATGGCGGTCCTTGACTAAATCCGCACTTTATCTTCGCCTTTATGGTCTTTCCCGGTTGTCCCGCAAGTGCCAGGTGGAATCCTGCATGAAAGACAAAAAGATTATATTAGCACTTTAATAAACATTAGATCCAAGCTTAAAACATTTAAATCAGATTAAAACCGCAAAATAAGCTTGCATGTCGGCTTCTGTTTTCCCATTCACGCTTTGACACGTGTCGCTACCCCAGGATGCCTTCTGTTTCAGCTGAAATGCACTTTCGGGCCCTCTAAAGACTTTCTCTCTCCTATCGTGATTCTGCGACATGTCGCGATTTCGTGACATCTCGCGAAATCGTGACCCTGCCAGCGCATCGGCAACTTCCTCCCTCGTCGGCCACGAAAACGTGACATGTCACGATTTCACGACGTGTCGCGAAATCGCGACCCTCCTGGCCTCCGTACAGCCATCCCGATTTTCAGCCGCGATTCTAGAACACGTCGCGATATCGCGACAGTTTCGTACCTGCATGCGTTGACCGCGTTGACCGTGATTTTGGAACGTGTTTGTGACTTAGCCAATTTTTCATTTTGCAGCCCACTTTCTCTCTCCTACCGCGAAAATGCGACATGTCGCGATTTCGCGACATGTCGCAAAATCGCGCCCTCCGTACAGCTTGCTTCTCTCTCCAAAAAACTGTCGCTATTTCGTGGCATGTCGCGAAATCGCGACCTTTCTGGCACTTAGCCGCATTTTGGCTTACCTGTCGCGATATCGTGACATTTTCGAAAATGAAAGTGTCGCGATATCGCGACACTACCAAAAATGGAAAGTTTGATTTTTCAGTGAATTATGCAACTGTTTTCTGGATTTTCTCGGTACCGGTGCAAGATTTTGCTTGTGCATGAATGATTCTAGCATGTAAAAAGTGAATTCTTGGATAAAACAGCTAGAATGCAAGAAAAAGCACAACTTTAAAAAGGAGGCAAGCAAATTTGGATTTAAAACTAAAAATGACCAAGAGGGTCCCTGCTGCAAAAAATGAAAGTTCAGAATTTTCTAAGGATGGAATCTCATTTTTCAGTGGGGGTGTGTTGCTTATCAACAAAACCATCCCTTAATATCAGATGAATGATTCTGGAAATCCTCATATGCTTAAGTCCTCTTCTCTTCTAACTAAAATAGATTTGTCAATCTAGTTTCAACTGGACCCTAATCAAACTCTTCCTCTAAGTCTACTAGATTGAGAGCTAGTATTTCTACGTGAATAAGTAGAACTACTTCTTTGTCATACACCAAAGCATACGAAGAGGTTTTTATAGACTTGTTGATGGTTATCCTATCTGTCCATAGAGCCTTTTCTAACAATAGGTGCCAACTCCTTTTATTATCCTCGAATGATCTCTTCAGAATTCTCAGTACATTCTTGTTAGTTGACTATGCTAATCCATTCCCCTGAGAATAATAGTTGGAAAATTTTTTATGGTGATGCCATACTTTCTATAAAAATAAATGCACTTAGATCCTATGAAGGCTAGACCATTATCATTACTATAGCTTTGGGGATACCAAATATTGCAATCAAGCTCTCCATGAAGTCAACTACCACTTCCTAATCTAATTTATTTGTGGGTATGACTTCTACCCCTTTGGTAAGGTAATATTTGGTAGTCAAAATATATTTATGTCCTACTAACGAATTTGGGTTAATTGTCCCAATGAAATCCAACCCTCATTTTTGAAATGACTCTTCTACCTAGATGGGATTGAGGGGGAATGATAATTTTTTTGTTCTTCCCACATACCTTTGGTATTAATCATAGGTTCTTGTTACCTTGAAGGTGTCAGCAAAAATAGTAGGCCAATAATAGCCTACCCTAATTATTTTTAAAGCTATGACCCTTCCTGAGAAATGTCCTCCAGATAACCCCCCATGGAATTCCTTAATGAACTTTTACTTTTGATCATATTTCAAGAATCTTAGAAGGACTCCATCGAGAGTCCTTCTATACAATCCTTCTAGAAATAGGACATACTTCAAGGCTTAAAGCCTATATCTCCTCTATTGTGATGGATTAATACCCTAAGTAAAAATCCCTATTTGGAAAGATCTGGTCATTTGATCAACTCAGTCTAAATCTCCTGATTGAGGCTCTTAGGCCTAGTCTTCTATTGATGGTTGGCAAGTTAACATTTGTTGTGTAACTATCCTCTCTATTAAACCTTGGCATAATGCTCTGCCTTTGAATAGCTTGGTAGGATGGATTTCCATGTCATACTCTTGGATCTTGGTAATCTAACCAGGTATTTTATCTCCTAGCTTACCTTGTAAAATAAAACTTCTTACATCTGGGTGAACTACATACACCAGGGTTTTACTTTAAGCCAAGTATTTCTTGAATTTCTTTAATGACTTCATTAATGCAAATATTTGTCTTTCGATGAAGTTGTATTTGATATGATACTCATGGAGATCTTAGCTCTAGACAAATAAGGGACGTTCTTCCCCATCATCATTCTTCTAAGTAAGCACGGATTCATAGCTCTCTTCAGCTCCATAAGTGTATAGAATAAAATTCTTGCTAAAATCGAGATTAACCAAAACTGGAGTAGTGGAAATTAACTATTTAATGATCTCAAAATTGTCTCCTTACTTCAATCCACTTGAAATCTATATTTTTCTTTAGCAACTCTGAGATAGGTTTCACCTTTTGAGAAAAAATTGATATGAATTTCCTGATAAAATTGATCTTCCTAAAGAATGATTGCAAATATTTCTTGTTCATGGGCAAGGGAAGGGTAATAATTGGTTTAACTCTATCTGGGTCAATAGATATCCCTTCTTTAGAGACCACATGGCCCAATAGCTTCCCCTCATGAACTACAAAGAATGACTTTTGGAATTAAGATAGATACCAAATTCTTTGTATTTCTCAAATACTTGCTTCAAATGTGTCAGGTGATCTTGTTTCTCATGAGAGAACACAGTCATATCATCCAAGTAGATCAGAATGAATTTACTAATAAGCTCTCAAAAGACATAATTCATAGCTATATGGAATGTAGCCCCTATATTAGACAGACCAAAATGCATCCTCTGATAAGCAAAAGTACCCCATTTGGTGGTAAATGTTGTCTTGAATTGATCCTCATCTTTAACACAGATCTGGTTATAATAAAATAAGTCATCTAATAGTGAGAAACTTTATACTCCTACAATAATTTGTAGAATATGGTCAATCTAAGGGAGAGGGTAGTGATTCTTCAATGATAACTGGTTGAGATTTCTATAATCTACACATAGGAAGATATCTCTATTCTTCTTCCTTATAGGAACCCTAAGTACAAATCTCTATTCTCTTCCTCTGAGTCTACTAGATTGAGAGCTAGTATTTTTAGGTGAATAAGTAGAAACTACTTCTTTGTCATACACCAAAGCATAGGAAGAGGTTTTTATATACTTTTTGATGGTTATCCTATCTGTCCATAGATCCTGTTCTAACAATAGGTGCCAACTCCTTTTATTATCCTCGAATGATCTCTTCAGAATTCTCAATAGATTCTTGTTAGTTGACTCTGCTAATCCATTCCCCTGAGAATAAGAGTTGGAGAAATTTTTATGGTGATGCCATACTTTCTATAAAAATCAATGCACTTAGATCCTATGAAGGCTAGACCATTATCATTACTATAGCTTTGGGGATACCAAATATTACAATCAAGCTCTCCATGAAGTCAACTACCACTTCCTAATCTAATTTATTTGTGGGTATGACTTCTACCCCTTTTGTAAGGTAATATTTGGTAGTCAAAATATAATTATGTCCTACTAACGAATTTGGGTTAATTGTCCCAATGAAATCCAACCCTCATTGTTGAAATGACTCTTCTACCTAGATGGGATTGAGGGGGAATGATAATTTTTTTTTTCTTCCCACATACCTTTGGTATTAATCATAGGTTCTTGTTACCTTGAAGGTGTCAACAAAAATAGTAGGCCAATAATAGCCTACCCTAATTATTTTTAAAGCTATGACCCTTCCTGAGAAATGGCCTCCAGATAACCCCCCATGGAATTCCTTAATGAACTTTTACTTTTGATCATATTTCAAGAATCTTAGAAGGACTCCATCGAGATTCCTTCTATACAATACTTCTAGAAATAGGACATACTTCAAGGCTTGAAGCCTATATCTCCTCTGTTGTGATGGATTAAGACCCTGAGGACAAATCCCTATTTGGAAATATCTGGTCATTTGATCAACCCAGTCTAAATCTCCTGATTGAGGCTCTTAGGCCTGGTCTTCTATTGATGGTTGGCAAGCTAACATTTGTTTTGTAACTATCCTCTCTATTAAACCTTGGCATAATGCTCTGCCTTTGAATAGCTTGGTAGGATGGATTTCCATGTCATACTCTTGGATCTTGGTAATCTAACTAGGTATTTTATCTCCTAGCTTACCTTGTAAAATAAAACTTCTTACATCTGGGTGAACTACATACACCAGGGTTTTACTTTAAGCGAAGTATTTCTTGAATTTCTTTATTGACTTCATTAATGCAAATATTTGTCTTTCGATGAAGTTGTATTTGATATGATACTCATGGAGGTTTTAGCTCTAGAAAAATAAGGGATGTTCTTCCCCATCATCATTCTTCTAAGTAAGCACGGATTCATAGCTCTCTTCAGCTCCATAAGTGTATAGAATAAAATTCTTGCTAAAATCGAGATTAACCAAAATTGGAGTAGTGGAAATTAACTATTTAATGATCTCAAAATTGTGTTTCCTTACTTCAATCTACTTGAAATATTTATTTTTCTTTAGCAACTCTGAGATAGGTTTCACCTTTTGAGAAAAATTTGATATGAATTTCCTGATAAAATTGATCTTCCCGAAGAAGGATTGCAAATATTTCTTGTTCATGGGTAAGGGAAGGGTAATAATTGGTTTAACTCTATCTGGATCAATAGATATCCCTTCTTTAGAGAACACATGGCCCAATAGCTTCCCCTCATGAACTACAAAGAATGAATTTTTGGATTAAGATAGATACTAAATTCTTTGTATTTCTCAAATACTTGCTTCAAATGTGTTAGGTGATCTTGTTTCTCATGAGAGAACATAGTCATATCATCCAAGTAGATCATAATGAATTTACTAATAAGCTCTCAAAAGACATAAATCATAGCTATATGGAATGTAGCCCCTATATTAGACAGACCAAAATGCATCCTCTGATAAGCAAAAGTACCCCATTTGGTGGTAAATGTTGTCTTGAATTGATCCTCATCTTTAACACAGATCTGGTTATAATAAAATAAGTCATCTAATAGTGAGAAACTTTATACTCCTATAATAATTTGTAGAATATGGTCAATCTAAGGGAGAGGGTAGTGATTCTTCAATGATACCTGGTTGAGATTTCTATAATCTACACATAGGAAGATATCTCTATTCTTCTTCCTTATAGGAACCCTAAGTACAAATATCTATTCTCTTCCTCTGAGTCTACTAGATTGAGAGCTAGTATTTCTAGGTGAATAAGTAGAACTACTTCTTTGTCATACACCAAAGCATAGGAAGAGGTTTTTATAGACTTGTTTATGGTTATCCTATCTATCCATAGAGCCTATTCTAACAATAGGTGCCAGCTCCTTTTATTATCCTTGAATGATCTCTTCAGAATTCTCAGTAGATTCTTGTTAGTTGACTCTGCTAATCCATTCCCCTGAGAATAATAGTTGGAGAAATTTTTATGGTGATGCCATACTTTCTATAAAAATCAATGCACTCAGATCCTATGAAGGCTAGACCATTATCATTACTATAGCTTTGGGGATACCAAATATTGCAATCAAGATCTCCATGAAGTCAACTACCACTTCCTAATCTAATTTATTTGTGGGTATGACTTCTACCCCTTTGGTAAGGTAATATTTGGTAGTAAAAATATATTTATGTCCTACTAACGAATTTGGGTTAATTGTCCCAATGAAATCCAACCTTCATTGTTGAAATGACTCTTCTACCTAGATGGGATTGAGGGGGAATGATAATTTTTTTGTTCTTCCCACATACCTTTGGTATTAATCATAGGTTCTTGTTAAATTGAAGGTGTCAGCAAAAATAGTAGGCCAATAATAGCCTACACTGATTATTTTTAAATCTATGACCCTTCCTGAGAAATGTCCTCCAGATAACCCCCCATGGAATTCCTTAATGAACTTTTACTTTTGATCATATTTCAAGAATCTTAGAAGGACTCCATCGAGAGTCCTATACAATCCTTCTAGAAATAGGACATACTTCAAGGCTTAAAGCCTATATCTCCTCTGTTGTGATGCATTAAGACCTTAAGTACAAATCCCTATTTGGAAATATCTGGTCATTTGATCAACTCAGTCTAAATCTCCTGATTGAGGCTCTTAGGCCTAGTCTTCTATTGATGGTTGGCAAGCTAACATTTGTTTTGTAACTATCCTCTCTATTAAACCTTGGCATAATGCTTTGCCTTTGAATAGCTTGGTAGGATGGATTTCCATGTCATACTCTTGGATCTTGGTAATCTAACCAGGTATTTTATGTCCTAGTTTACCTTGTAAAATAAAACTTCTTACATCTGGGTGAACTACATACACTAGGGTTTTACTTTAAGCCAAGTATTTCTTGAATTTCTTTATTGAATTCATTAATGCAAATATTTGTCTTTCGATGAAGTTGTATTTGATATGATACTCATGGAGAGTTTAGCTCTAGAAAAATAAGGGATGTTCTTCCCCATCATCATTCTTCTAAGTAAGCACGGATTCATAGCTCTCTTCAGCTCCATAAGTGTATAGAATAAAATTCTTGCTAAAATCGAGATTAACCAAAACTGGAGTAGTAGAAATTAACTATTTAATGATCTCAAAATTGTGTTTCCTTACTTCAATCCACTTGAAATCTGTATTTTTCTTTAGCAACTCCGAGATAGGTTTCACCTTTTGAGAAAAAAATTCCTGATAAAATTGATCTTCCTGAAGAAGGATTGCAAATATTTCTTGTTCATGGGCAAGGGAAGGGTAATAATTGGTTTAAATCTATTCGGGTCAATAGATATCCCTTATTTAGAGACCACATGGCCCAATAGCTTCCCCTCATGAACTACAAAGAATGACTTTTTAGATTAAGATAGATACCAAATTCTTTGTATTTCTCAAATACTTGCTTCAAATGTGTCAGGTGATCTTGTTTCTCATGAGAGAACACAATCATATCATCCAAGTAGATCAGAATGAATTTACTAATAAGCTCTCAAAAGACATAATTCATAGCTATATGGAATGTAGCCTCTATATTAGATAGACCAAAATGCATCCTCTGATAAGCAAAAGTACCCCATTTGGTGGTAAATGTTGTCTTGAATTGATCCTCATATTTAACACAGATCTAGTTATAATAAAATAAGTCATCTAATAGTGAGAAACTTTATACTCCTACAATAATTTGTAGAATATGTTCAATCTAAGGGAGAGGGTAGTGATTCTTCAATGATACCTGGTTGAGATTTCTATAATCTACACATAGGAAGATATCTCTATTCTTCTTCCTTATAGGAACCCTAAGTACAAATCTCTATTCTCTTCCTCTGAGTCTACTAGATTGAGAGCTAGTATTTCTAGGTGAATAAGTAGAACTACTTCTTTGTCATACACCAAAGCATAGGAAGAGGTTTTTATAGACTTGTTGATGGTTATCCTATCTGTTCATAGATCCTGTTCTAACAATAGGTGCCAGCTCCTTTTATTATCCTCGAATGATCTCTTCAGAATTCTCAGTAGATTCTTATTAGTTGACTCAGCTAATCCATTCCCCTGAGAATAATAGTTGGAGAAATTTTTATGGTGATGCCATAGTTTCTATAAAAATCAACGCACTTAGATCCTATGAAGGCTAGACCATTATCATTACTATAGCTTTGGGGATACCAAATATTGCAATCAAGCTCTCCATGAAGTCAACTACCACTTCCTAATCTAATTTATTTGTGGGTATGACTTCTACCCCTTTGGTAAGGTAATATTTGGTAGTCAAAATATATTTATGTCCTACTAATGAATTTGGGTTAATTGTCCCAATGAAATCCAACCCTCATTGTTGAAATGACTCTTCTACCTAGATGGGATTGAGGGGGAGTGATATTTTTTTTGTTCTTCCCACATACCTTTGGTATTAATCATAGGTTCTTGTTACCTTGAAGGTGTCAACAAAAATAGTAGGCCAATAATAACCTACCCTAATTATTTTTAAAGCTATGACCCTTCCTGAGAAATGTCCTCCAGATAACCCCCCGTGGAATTCCTTAATGAACTTTTACTTTTTATCATATTTCAAGAATCTTAGAAGGACTCCATCGAGAGTCCTTCTATACAATCCTTCTATAAATAGGACATACTTCAAGGCTTAAAGCCTATATCTCCTCTATTTTGATGGATTAAGACCCTAAGTACAAATCCCTATTTGGAAATATCCGATCATTTGATCAACTCAGTCTAAATATCCTGATTGAGGCTCTTAGGCCTGGTCTTCTATTGATGGTTGGCAAGCTAACATTTGTTTTGTAACTATCCTCTCTATTAAACCTTGGCATAATGCTCTGCATTTGAATAGCTTGGTAGGATGGATTTCCATGTCATACTCTTGGATCTAACCAGGTATTTTATCTCCTAGCTTACCTTGTAAAATAAAACTTCTTACATCTGGGTGAACTACACTTTAAGCCAAGTATTTCTTGAATTTCTTTAATGACTTCATTAATGCAAATATTTGTCTTTCGATGAAGTTGTATTTGATATGATACTCATGGAGATTTTAGCTCTAGAAAAATAAGGGATGTTCTTCCCCATCATCATTCTTCTAAGTAAGCACGGATTCATAGCTCTCTTCAGCTCCATAAGTGTATAGAATAAAATTCTTGCTAAAATTGAGATTAACCAAAACTGGAGTAGTGGAAATTAACTATTTAATGATCTCAAAATTGTGTTTCCTTACTTCAATCCACTTGAAATATGTATTTTTCTTTAGCAACTCTGAGATAGGTTTCACCTTTTGAGAAAAAATTGATATGAATTTCCTGATAAAATTGATCTTCCCGAAGAAGGATTGCAAATATTTCTTGTTCATGGGCAAGGGAAGGGTAATAATTGGTTTAACTCTATCTGGGTCAATAGATATCCCTTATTTAGAGACCACATGGCCCAATAGCTTCTCCTCATGAACTACAAAGAATGACTTTTTGGATTAATATAGATACCAAATTATTTGTATTTCTCAAATACTTGCTTCAAATGTGTCAGGTGATCTTGTTTCTCATGAGATAACACAGTCATATCATCCAAGTAGATCAGAATGAATTTACTAATAAGCTCTCAAAAGACATAATTCATAGCTATATGGAATGTAGCCCCTATATTAGACAGACCAAAATGCATCCTCTGATAAGCAAAAGTACCCCATTTGGTTGTAAATGTTTGCTTGAATTGATCCTCATATTTAACACAGATCTGGTTATAATAAAATAAGTCATCTAATAGTGAGAAACTTTATACTCCTATAATAATTTGTAGAATATGGTCAATCTGAGGGAGAGGGTAGTGATTCTTCAATGATACCTGGTTGAGATTTCTATAATATACACATAGGAAGATATCTCTATTCTTCTTCCTTATAGGAACCAGGTTAGCCACCCATGTGGAATGCTTAATTGGATATATAATTTTAGCATTTAGAAATTTGAGTATATCTTCTCTCATTATGGATTCAATCCTGGGATTGATAGGTCTTTGCTTCTGTATGAAAGGCTTTGCATCTAGTTCTAGCTCAATTATATGTTTGATCACCCTTTTGTCATATACCTTAAGATCTTCGTATGACCATGCCACAATATCTTGGTATTTTAGGCATAGGGATTTAATCTACTCTACCTCTTCTATAGAACAATGGATACCAAATTTGAGCTTCTTTTCCTTCTCAATATCAATATCCTTATATATTTTTCATTGATCTCCATAGCTTTTATTTTCTTCCTATATTCATTATCAAAGAGGCTTTCAAGTGTGACCAACCCTTTTGGGATATGATTATTTTTTAGTTGGATAACATCTTGTTGGTCAATATTATCTAGAACTTACTCTTGAAAAGTGGATAAACAAGCCTCTATAACTAGGAATTCGATGATCTATTCATCACTCTCAATGACCTACCAGAAGATCTATTTGTCTGGGGCTGCAGGCCTAAAAACCATTTTGATTTTTTTAACTTTAGCAAATCCTATATCTACAGAAGGATTGAAATTGGACCCCCTAACTACCAAAGAGTTAGTCAGAATGTTCTACCTTATAGGCATAAAATAGATGTGGAGGGCATCAAAGGATTCTATCAAATACCACACCTTGTTTCTGTATACCTTCAAGTTATGGTATTTACTGTTGCATATCTCTCTTACCTGATTTACTATTATCTTAGAGTCACCTATATATATATATATATATATATATATATATATATATATATATATATATATTTAGTATCTTGATACCCATGCTCTCAAATTGCATTAGTCCTAAGCATAAAGATTCATACTCTGCAAAATTGTTGGTGCAGGACCATGTCAATATGTATGTAAAAATATTTACACCTTCTGATGGAAACTACAAAACTACACCAACATCAACTCCATTTTTGCATCTTGCACCATCAAAGTGCATGGTCTAAGTTTCTATTTCTCTCAAATATTGATTGGATGTAGTAGGGATATTTTTCTCTACTTCTAAGGAGATGTTATATGTGCCCATTCTTGTTCTAAGTTGGCTATAATATTATCTGAATGGAAACTCATTTTCAACCTCTAGTTATTAAAAACTTTCTACTGTTTCAAAATCATCTAGAGGTGTGAGGTTACATATGTCTTCTTCAATATTGTCAATGTGATAATACACTCACTTCTTGGGTATGATCCTTATCATCTTTTCCTTGAATGGAATCACCATACTAGAGTAATCCAAGTACATACATCCCCCAAATTCGGTAGTGAACTCTCTAGAAAGGCATAGACAAAAATAGAGCTCTAGGTCTTGTGCAACCCTAAGAAGCGTGCACCACTTACGCTACTTGCAATATTACATCAAATGAAAGGAAAGCCACAAAGCAATAGATAACACAAAAATAATGACAAATAAAGAAATATTTGTTATTTATTTCTTTGCACAATCCCAGTTACATATAGGTCCATCTGAGGGATACCCATTTCGATATAATAAAATACAAGCAGAATAATAGTGTCGAAGAATGTCCCCTTGCAAAGGGATGGTGTGCTTTTGTAGGCCTCCCGATCTCGCACACAAACTTGTATGAGGGCTTATAGATGCCTCCTCCTTCTTTTGCCTAGAGGAATCTTATGCATTGAATGCCTTGAACCAGTCCTGTAAACCTGTAACCTACAAGCATAGAAATAACAGAGCACTATCAATAGCATGGACAACCTCTATAAAAGATGCTTTATTAGTAGATTAAATAAACATGATATATGAGCATGACAATATTAAAATGCAATAAAACTAAATGATAAATGCATGTATAACTTAGGAAATAACATTGCAAATGCATTAAAGAAATCATATCTATGCTAAAGCTAATTAATAAATCAAAGTAATAATAGATCTAAGCTAGAACTTGGAAAATAATGTCTAAAAACCCTAAGCTATGCCTATGGGCCACTATCAATGATAGTGGTCGTGAAATGAAGCTCTTATCCTCATGAACCAGGGGTTGTAGCACTATATTCCTTGCTCAAATTGATATTCAAGGGTCACCTCTTGTGTCTGGTACACTGATGGGTGGTGAAGAATATGTGGATCTAAAATTAGGTGCATAGATGTAGCTCAGTCGAACAACGCTTCGCTTATCCTCAAAAGGGGCATGGATTCACTACACAAAATTCTGATGTTCGTTGATCTTTTATTTTACTTGGGAGAGTCCATATGTAGACCGTCCCTGTTTTAGATCTAGATCTAGATCTTGGCTTCTTGGAGAAGCCAAGATCCAAATTTACATACAAATGACCATCCCGAGGGGAAAGCATCAGTCACAAATTTGCATTGAAGGGATAGTTAGGAGGAACTCTGGGAGTTCCACGCCAAAATCCACCTATAAGAAAATTAAGGTGCAATCAGACTGCATGATCTGGGCCCATATTCATGGCCATACTATGCTGGGTGCTAGCCATTGTTCAAAGCAATGGCTAGGTGTAGCCGCTATTAGCTTCAGCGGCCAGGTGTGGTGGTCGCTCTGCTTGAGAGCGGCTAAGCCTGGATGGTCTAGAACTGCCCTTTTTGAGTGGTTAGGACCACTACTAGCCCTTGGAAATGTCCAAGATGATTCATATGGTATATGAATGTGTCCATATGAGTAGTCTCCTAAACATGACATGTTTTATGTGTCTACAGATGCCTCTTTTTGGGATGCGTTATGGAAAAAAATGGTGTGAAGCAAAATAGACCACCTAGGGCCACATTGTAGGGTGTGTGATGATCATTGATATGATCAACATTGGATGCCCCAATAATGAGATAGGGTGTGCATCCTAGAATCATTTTTTCCAATGGGATGGAAGGCTTGATTTTGCAAAATCTTGCACATGTCCATCAGGAAATCGGGTAGCTTCAGTGCTACTATAGGTCTAAAAGGAGGAGAGCTACAAACTTAACTGTTGTTTTTGTTGTTTGCCCCACCAAAGGGTAAGCTTATGATAGTTTTTGGAAATTATTCATAACACGAATGTATTTTGACATAATTGAGTGATATTTGGTTGATTTTGATTATGATTTTCGATATTATGAATACCCCCTCAAACGATGAGTTGATGAGGGAAGGACAAAGAATAAAGTAATGAGTTACTTGACCATGATGAATGATTTGGATTCTTTTATAGGTTTGCTTTGTGTTATAGGGTAGGTTCCATTTTAGATGTGGATCCAACCATTTTTGGTAAATGTACATCTCTATCCTACGGAGCAGTCTGGTCGCAATGGCCTTCTTAGAAAATCAAGATGATAGCAATTCTATTTAATCTTGTGTTGAATCACTACTTTCGATGATTTGTCATAGAAGAGATGAGATGAATCCTTACTTTCATTGGGAATTCTGGCTACCATGGCCTTCTTTGAGATTGACATAAAGCGTTTCAATTCTACCATAACTATTTTACCCCAAGTGGCCTTATGGTAACTTACTCATCTTGTCGAATTGCATGGAGCACAAGTCATTGCAACCACTAGGTTTATAGAGTAAATAACTAAATATGCGGCTCAGTTGGGATTTTGATGTTATTTTATTTTTGTGTTAGTTTAAAATTTTACATTGTTTTTATTTTGATTTATGTGATTTTTTTTTGTATTTATGCAATTTTTTGATTGTTTTGGATAGGTATGTTTAATGGCCCATTTTGAGGTATCTCATGCTGAGAAATTGAGTGAATTTCTCTTTCTTTCCTAGCCGTTGATAGGTCTAATGACCCCTAATTTCCTCTTCGTGGTCGCTGTTAGGTCCAGCATCTAGCAAGTTTAGGCTGCTGATGCTAGTAGCGGTCGGGGCATAAATTAAAAATATAAAAGAATTTGTTAGGGTTTGAATTTTCATTATTTGTTAGCTGGATATTTACACTTTTGAGCTCTGAGTTGAGAGTAACTGATTATGATCCAGGATGCTACCGATTTAGACACCATGGCGGAGTAGGGTGAGGCATCGACAAGTGGAGGAGTTGATGGCTCATGGTTATCTCTCAAACCCTCACTTTTTATTTGTTTTATTGGGTAAAATGAACCGCACTAAGTAACTTGTAAATGAACCACACTAAACCTATTGGCAACAAACCGAAACCATATATAGGCTTAGGTTTAGGTTAATTTTAGTGGGTGTAGTTTAGTTTTTACTTTTTTCAAATTTTTTTGTTATTTATGTTATTTTTTTTATGTGCTTTCTTTATAATCTTCTGTAAATTAAAAGAAATGTACAAAATAGTCAGTGGACATCTAAATTCATTTCTGATATTTATCTAGTATCTATCCTATTCATGCACATCATTTAATGAACAAAACCTCCTAAAGAAAGTTGAAGATTTGGTTGATGATATGATTTGTTGCTATTAGGAGATTTTGAGGTTTTCCATGAGACTCAAACACCCTAGTTACTCCATCAAAAGTTGTATATGAACCCTACATGACTCTTGAAAGATAAATTTTTTGTCATGATGACCTAGATACTCATTATCCCTATGTGTGCAAATCAATATATTAGATAAGACATAAACATACCCCAGTGCCAAATGGAATTTATTCAAACCATTATTGTATTGGGGATCCTCAAATGTTCATATGGATTCTAAGTTAGGCTCAGTTGGATTAGACCACTAGGTGATACAGGACACCTAAAGCTAGCCCTTTTTTCAAATTACTTTGAGCTTACCCTAATGCCAGGCAGGATTCATGCAACCCATTATTGTATTAGGGATCACTCAATTGGTTTGTGGAGACTGACCATTCTAGGGATTCAATCTCTTCACCCCCTTCTTTTCTTCACATTTATTTGGGATACTTGCTCATGTTTTAGTGATGAAAATCATTGTTTATTTTTTACTTTTATTTTTATTTTGAGCAAGGGATTTTGTAGTGATGATAATCACTTTTTATTTTGAATTCTGCTTTGTTTTAGGATTTTTTCTTGTTTTTATGAAAGCAAGGGATTTAATTGGGTAGGGGGGAGCTTGTCCTTTTGCCAATGATAAAAATCCTAGGGCGTGTGCATCACAAGGTAAGAAAATAGAAACCTTTCGCTTAGGATGCCTAGTACCACTTTGTAGCATTCATATTTCCCTTGTTCCAACTAGGATCTTAGTGTTTTTTATTAGTGATAGGATTCTGAAATATGCTAGGTACTAACACAACTAGACCTCACCTTATGCTAGTGAAGATAACTTTCTACAAAATCTAATAAAATCACTAGGTATGGTTGAGTGACTGAAAAACCCTAGTATATTCCTTATAGCAATAGGAGGGGTTGTGTTGAAAAATACAGTTACTCGCACGGGTTATGGATGATGATGGATTTTGAAGATGCATGATTGAGGTACAAACATGGTGTCGTTTGTAAGATTGTGAACACAACCTACCTAATGCAAATGTGATGGATGCAACGTGACTAATGCAATGCAACTAATGGATGCAAAATGCAAATGTTTTTGTATTTTTTATGCTTTCAATTGTTTTTGAGTTTTGATTATTTTGAATGTTTTTGATATTTTTTACTTTGAATTGTTTTGTGTTTTTGATATTTGTTTTTCACCAAAGGGCTTAAGGTGCCTTTGGGGCTTTTTGTGAAGTGACCAAAGGGATTTAAGATACTTTTGGGGCTTTTTGTGAGTTGATCAAAGTGCTTTAAGATGCCTTTGGAGCCTTTTGTGATTTGACCAAAGGTTTTTAATATGCCTTTGGAGCCTTTTGTGATTTGACCAAAGGGATTATGATGCCTTTGGAGCATTTTGTTATTTGGACCAAAGGGCTTATGATGCCTTTGGAGCTTTTTGTGATTTGACCAAATGGATTTAAGATGCCTTTGGAGCCTTTTGTGATTTGACCAAAGGTGCAATGTTGCCTTTGGGACCTTTTGTGATTTGACCAAAGGTGCTATGCTACCTTTGGAGCCTTTTGTGATTTGACCAAAGGTGCTATGCTACCTTTGGAGCATTTTGATTTTGAAGTTTTCTATTATTTTTATGATTTTGAAATTTTTGAATGTTTATGATATTTTATTGGTTTATTTGAATTTTTTTATTTTTTATTGTGCTTATGAGTGAAACGCCCTTAGATGAATAATGTTGGGAGGCTCTAGCTCCTCAAAACCTTCTAGCGATGTTAGGCGATATGACCCAGGTCCAATATTCTCAGAGATGATATAAATACCTATCCAATTGGATGTAAATTTATCTCGTAAGTGCGAGGGTAGATTTGAGTTCTGTTGGTTTTATTTAAGCACAAGATTCCCCACCTTAAATACTCTCACATGGACTTTATTATGATAAGCTCATATTAGGCAATCCTGGTAAATGTCAATATGATCAAGAACATTGATGTGATGTTCATCCAGAATGGTCAATTGATCCAAGCGATCTTGTCGTGCAGTTTCATCATTGATGAACTCTTTCAATGTGACACACAATATTGGAATTTATATCTCTAAGGGCATAATGGCCTCAGTGCCATACACAAGTGAAAACGGTGTTGCCCTAGTGGATGTCCACACGCTAGTCCTGTAAGCCCATAATGCTAGGGACAATTATAGATGCCAATCCTTATGATTTTATTTCACCGTATTCTTTAAGATGGCTACTATTATCTTGTTTGATGCTTCTAATTGCCCATTTTCTTGTGGATAGTATGGTGTCACAAAAATGTGCTAAATGTTGTATTTGCTCATTAAATCTTGCACATTTTTCTTTTTGAATGACAAACCATTATTTGAGATTATCTTGAGGGGATCCCAACACAACCGATGATGTTGTTAAGTATAAAATCTACAATTCATGGTCCAATTATCAACATTAAGGGGACTGCTTCCACCAATTTGGTGAAGTACTTAATGGTCGTTAAGATAAATGTGTGTCGGTCTAAAGATGGGTGCGATCGAAACCCCATTGAGAAAATGGCCAAGTTGCCTGAATGGGTTGTAAGGCCTGAGATGGCAGGTGCATTAGATTTGCATGATGTTGATATTTAATGTATTTCCTAGCATACTTAAAACAACCCTTCTCCATGGTGGGCCAATAATAACCCATTCAAAGGATGTGCTTGATAATGACCATGCCACTAAAGTGGCCACTGCCTGTATAGTCATGAGCTTGTAAAATCACCTAAGCTGATTCTTGGAGCTCTAAGAAATGAAGGAGGACTCCATCATAGCTTCGATGATACAATATACCTCCTATAAAGATATATCTTGTCATTTTTTGCTTGAATGTTCATATTTTAGCATGCGACAGTCCTTGTAGGACAATTTCAATTATCAATAAATCTTGTAACTGGGATAGCCAATCCTGATAAGCTATAGCCTCAAAAAATAAGACAACTTGTTTCTCCTATGATTCGATGTGCACAAATGCAAATTGAGAAATAACCTTATGGTGAATGATGGTACCATTCTTCATAGGACCCTGCAAGATCAAGGACCCCCAAGATACATTTTTTAAAATGTCTTTAAATTTACAGAATCAATCATGGTTAGGTTCTATATAAATCATGTTGACTGATTCTTTGTTATGAAAAGCCTCACACTACATCGTTGAGTTCCAAAGTATTTTTACATGAATAGTAGTGAATTCAATAGACGGGTTTTGAGGAATCAAGGAACCCAAAGATGCCATGGTATCTGCAAATATGTTTGACTAATGAGGGGTTGCCTTGATTTTGTACCATTCTAGTTGGGCTAGATAGGTGTCAACAAGCTCCTTGTAAGATTTTAGGATTGGATCCCTACATTGATATAGTCCCTTGACTTGGTTGACTATGAGGAAGAAGTCACCAAAGATATTTAGCCTTTTGATATTCATAGCAATGGTTGTTTGGAGACCCAATTTTAGGGCCTCATATTCGGTGTTGTTGTTTGTGCAAGGAAAATCTAGCTTAAATGACAAGGTCATTAGAGCACCTTGTGGAATGAAAAAGATAATCCCTTCACCACCTCCTTTCTCACACTTCAAACCATAGAAGAACAAAGTCATGTCAGCTTTATTTTTAGGTTCTTTGGTTTTGGTGCTTCTGATAATGTAAAGACTGCATCATCAGGAAGTTCTGTGGTGAGGGTCCTACTATTCTGAAGAGGCACCTCAGTCAACTGATCAGCTATGACTTATCCCTTGATGGAATTTTAGATTATAAATTCCAGGTCAAATTCTATCAATAGCATGATCCACTTTGTAGTATGTGTATTGTGATATGTCTTTATCATCATATACTACAAAAGATTTTGTTTGGATATTACATACATCATATGGCTTAGGATGTAGTGGTGTAATTTCTTGGTTGTAAAGACCACTTCTAGGCATAACTTTTCTACATATGCGTATCCTACCTCATAGCTCACCAAGGTGCGGCTAATGTAATATATTATTTGTTCTTTATCTTGCACATTATTTTGAGCCAACATAGTGCCCAAAGCAAAATTGGTAGTGGATATTTATAATAGGAATGGCATGTCTAGTCTTGGTGGACCAAGGACTGGTGGCATTGCTAGGTACTTCTTGATTTTAGCAAAGGTTTGCTAGCATTCTTTGTCCCACTGGAATGGGGATCCCTTGTATAGAATTCAATTCATGGGTCAAATTTTTTTTAATAGTTGTGCGATGAATTGCTTTATGGATGCTACTTTGCCTTGTAAGATTCTCAGCTCTTTGATGTTAGTGGGCGAGGCCATTTATAGGATAGCCTTTACCTTTGCTAGGTCTACTTCGATGTCTCATTTAGAAATGATGAATCCCAAGATTTTTCTAAAAGTTACACCAAAGATGTATTTCTTGGGATTCAACCTAACATTGCACTCAATTATGTGAACAAAGACCTTTTTGAGGATCTCAGCATGCTCTTCACGCAATAATGACTTGGCTAGTAAGTCATCTATATAGTCTTCTAAGATCTTGTGCATGTAGTCATGGAAAATGTATGTCATAGATCGTTGATATGTGGCACCAACATTTTTAAGATCAAATGGTATTAATTTGTAGCAAAATATTCCCCATGGAGTGGTGAATGCAGTTTTATGTTGGTATTCAGGTTTAATCTGAATCTAATTGTAACTAGAAAAACCATCCATTATGGAGAGCATCTCATGAACTGTAGTTGCATATACAAGAGCATCTATGTTGGGCAATGGGAATGAATCCTTGGGTGTTGCCTTATTGAGATCCCTAAAATCTGTGCAAATGTGGATTCTTCCATAAGGTTTTCCTATGAGCACCATGTTTGATACCCATTTTGGATAGTCGATGGAAACAATAAAGACTACATCCAATAGTTTCTACAACTTGTTTTTCACCATCAAAGCAATGGTTGAATGCATATTTCTGAGCTTTTTCTTGACAAATTTATTTATGGGGTCTAGTGAAAGGTTGTAGACAACCAATTTTGGATCTAGTCCTGACATATCTTTGTAGGTCCAAGCAAAGAGACTTGGTCTCTCTTTCAATAGAGGAATAATGATGGTTTGTTCTTTTGGAGATAAGATTTCTCTAAACTTGAATTTATTTGGATTAGAAGGGTCATCACTGATTTCCACTTTGAAATTATCCTATATTTCCATATGTAACTCCTCCTCAAGCTGGTGAGGAGTGGGGATTAAATGGATATCGTCTGCTGGGTTTAAAGGTTCCACTGAATCATGGTCAAAACCAGTGTGATAGACATCATGTGCATAGCCTGGTGCAAAATGTAATGGTTGTAGCATCTCTTCATTAGGGAAGAAATATTCAGGCTCTAGGGGTGAATCATCATGATCCCAATAAATAGCATCTAAGTTAAGACACAACAGTTTCGAGGGATCTGTTGGGTTATGGAGTGGGGTGGTCAAATCAATGGAGATCATGTTGATGGATGGGATGAAATATCCAGGACCACATGGATGAAACTATTCATTGGTATTTTGCCTTCCATAACAAATATGTGGCTCTAGGGGTATGGATATCTTAGGATCTAGTCTATAAATAGCTGAGATGATGGGATCGTTAGGTTATAGTAGCTCTCTAAATATTGGTAGGTCCAGGAAGACCATGCGCTAGATGATATCTGGATTTGCTGGTATTCCCAAGAAGTGAAGGTTGGGATATATGGTGTGGAGTATTGCTTCTCTCTCAAACAATAGATTGATTTTACATAAATGATGAGGCCCAAGATAAGCTATCTCAGTATCATCCTAAAAGGCATCAATGCTTATGAAGAAACCCTCATTCCTGCCCACTAGAATTAGGTGGTGACTTACCTATTGATTCCTAAGATAGGCCATCTCAGTATCATCTTCATAATCATCATCACTTATGAAGAATCCATTGGCATTTATTATTGGGTGTGCATGTCTCAGGAAGGCATCTTAGTTGAGTCCTCTGACTCATAACCATCCTCATCTAAAATGTATCCACTCTTGGTGTTGCTAGACCAAGTGAGGTTCTACAGATATTGACGCCCATGATGAGCCAAGCCAGTTTCATCTTCATCTTCACTCGATACATACTCATTTTCCTCTCACTCATATCCATGGATTGGCTCATCCTCCCATAGGATGATTCTTTATGGGCATGCTTCAAGAGAGGAATCAGGGTGATACTCATTAGGTGGTTCGATATTGACCATAGACACCCATTTTTCACCCAAGTAGCTTCTACTAGGGGGTTTATAAGGATTCCAGTCAATGTTTTCCTTGAACCCCAAGCTTATCCTATTTAGGGCTACTACTAAAGAATCATCATGGATCTGTGTTCAATACCCTAGATCCCACCTATTAGTAGGTAGTTGGTATTGTGGCTGTAATGGAAGTCGGTGCCCTTACTCATATATACCTAAGCCATAGCCATGCCAATGACATTATTCAATGTACCTTAGAGCAAACTCAATATTTAATAAGTAATGAACATCCATGGTGAAGGGTTCATCCTCATCCTCTAAAATATCAGAAGTAGTATGGGCACAGTCTAAGCCAACATATATGAATTTGGTTTGGTTAGGAGGAAACCCTAATGGAACCACTATCCCTACTAGCAAATTTGGGACTCTTGGTTGTCCCATGTCTTGTGTAGACTCAATAATAGGTGTAAAATTCATGTTCTGCACAATTTATTCACCTACCCCTATTTTATCTAAGTGAACTATCACTTGTAGTGCAGATGACACTATCGATGAAGTAGGCAAGGCAGTTTGAGGTACATCCTCGGCTATGTCCCAATAATATTCCTTCTCCATGGGATTTGAAATTTCCATAGCTGCTATAGTTGGAGGCTTCTTAGGTACTTCCTCAACTAGGGATGCTTTTAGCTTCTGAGTATATTTTTCTTTAGATGTTGAAGGATTCTTAGAAGCACCGGTAGTTTTAGATGCAAGAGGAGGTGCCAATGTGTATGGGTCACCTCACACTAATTTGCTTTTGTTTTCTGGTTGCATGGTCAGGGATGAAGACCTTATGTACAAGTGCATTGATGTAAGGACAAAGTCCCCTGGAAATTTGACATGATGTATGTATTTAAATGGCTCTTCATATGATGGAACTACATGCACTTATCCCTCATGCACATACTTGATTCATTGGTACAAGATTGAAGGAGTGTACTGCATTTCCCTTATCCAAGGACACCCTAGGAGGATGTTATATTGCATTACCCCTTCCAATATATGACACATCATGGGGATGGTATTTTTCATTACCTGAATAGGTAGAACAACTATACCCATTATGGAGTACAATGCATTATTTAAAGCTCTCAATATGTAGAAGGTTGGGACAATGCTAAACCTAGGGATTTTTAGGTACCTTATAGCCTTTGTTGTGATAATATTGATCAACAAGCCTGTGTCGATTAGAACCTACTTGAAGGATATGTCATCGATTGATGTGATGATATGCAAAGGTGGGTCTGCTATGGTAGTAGGCACTACCTTGATTTTATGATCATAAAAATAGATCATAGAATCTTGGCACTACTACACTTGCCCCACAAATTGTGTGAACGCATCGATATTCTAAGGCTGGAGCTTGATCTATCTTAAGATATCCATAAGAGTCTCCCTATGCCTAGGATATTATTGTATAAGCTCATAAATTGACAACTTGGTAATATTTTTTTGTAGATTCTACTCCAATCTACTCTGGACAGTTACCACAGGTCGTATTGGAAAACCTTGAGGATTGTTTTGAACCTATCTCTATCGAGGTGCAACCAGGATATGAATAAGAGCTACGGAGGCTCTGGTTGACCATATCATAGACTCCTAGTTGCCATGTTGACTATATCAACAATTATGATGCATCTCTGAGTGGACAGTTCAACTCATATTTGGTTGACTTGGGTGCCCTGATGCCTTGGGGTCTCATGATTTGGAAATGGGTTTTTGAATATACCTATGTCTCTATTGTTGGGTGCTAATGGGTTGTCAACTTTTAGCTCACCCTTATCAATCATGTTTTGCACAAAATTCTTGAATTTGATACATGTTTTGATGTCATGCCCCTGTATTCTATGATATGGGTAGTATTGATCTTCCCTATATCTCTTGGGCTTGGGATGGTTAGGGTCAAGAAGTTGTACATCTAGAAATTTGATCCTTTGTGCCTCGCTTAACTGATTAAATATAAATTGCATTGATTTAGATAGAGAATGAAATAGTGAGGTGGTCAATGCTCTTTCTTTCAGCCTTAGTTGTTCTTTGGGTTGTAATTGGTCAGTGGAGGGTGATCTTGATAGTTCTATGGTTGTTGGCCATTGTCTCCCTTTTGCGTACTTAAAATAAATTGGTTGACTTGAGAAATATTGGCCTGCTTCGGTTGATTATTTTTACGATTGGTATTATTCAACTCCTTTTTGTTTTAGAGCTTGAGGTCTCCTTCATCAACCTTTATGTCCTCTATAATTTTGGCTTGAGCCAAGGCTTATTCGAATGATTCATACTATTACAGTTGCAATAGCAACAAGATGTGTTTGGTGTAGCTCTTTGTGAAAATTCATGTGAGCTCTTCAGTGGGAACATAGAATGGTAATTTCACCATTATCTTCCTCCATCTATTTCCATAGTCCATAACTAGATCATCATCATATTGCTTTAAGTTCACCAGATTAGACAAGTTTACCTTCTTCTTAACACTGAAGGAGAAGTGTTCAAGAAATTCATTCACTAGTTACTCAAAGCTAACGATGTTATGCTTGGGCAGTTGATTAAACCATTGAGTTGTTGTGCTCGATAACGTAATGATGAATGTTCTTAGAATTAGGGTGTCATTCTTCTCAAGCTAGAAGCACATGTTCATGAAATTTGTAACGTGTTCTTGCACATCTTCCTCGCCTTTAAACTTATCTAGCCTAGGTATCTCAAAGTGCCTAGGGTATGTTGGACTTGATACTAAGGGGCACAGAGGTTGGTTGTGTATTTTGCTCAAATTTTTCTTTTGCACAATTGTGCCCTGCTTCTCGAGAGATTTGAATCTCTCATAAATTATTTGGTGTACCTTTGAATAAATAATCTCCTATTCTTGAAGGTTTACTCACGGTGGTAAGGGAGGTAATCCTGTGTTTGCCCAATTTGGGTATTGTATTCATCTCTCATAACCATGGATGGAGGTTCAAGATATATCTGCTCTTGATCTTCCATCCCTACATGTTCCTTATTAAGTTGTGTATGTTACAGATCCAGGTGTTGTTGATGTTGTGATGTATGGTGAGTGTGCTCATCTCTTTATCTAGTGTGTATCTCATGTTGAGAATTAGCACGTCTATCATGTTGATATTTCTCACCACCTATTTGTAAGTCAACCTGAGCCAGCCTATCAAATTGCTCTTTGTGCTCTATATTCTCTTCCCTCAAGCGTTGCTCATGTAGGTGTAGATACCTTTTCCTTCATGCTTCTTTATCAAGGGTTGCTACACACTCTCATTCATCATGTAATGCTTTTTCTAACCTATGTATGTGATTAGATTGACCTACCACTGAAGGTTCATGTCTCTCTAACTCTATGTGAGGAGTTCTAATGGATAGACCTCTTGGAGAGGCTCTTGTTGTGTTCTTGCCCTTGTCTATAAGGGTGACTTACTCTATACACTGTGATATGTGTTGTGTACCCCCATCGTCAGAGGCAGTGTATGTGCTACAGGGTCACTTTGAAACTTCCCATGGTTCATTGGTGTGCCTTGTGGTTATGCTACATGAACTTCCTAAGATAGAATATGTGGTGGTAATGTTTCTTTGAGATGATCTTGAGGGAACTCAATCCAACTCATCAAGTTGTTTGGTCCTCCATGGTCAATCCGGTGGAGTCCCATTAGCACCAATGAGATCATAATCTAGGGGTATCCTCCCATATTCAGGGAGGCTATATGATGCCCTAGGTCTATGACTAGGTGTAGCTCTAATGTCTTACCTCTCAGTGGGCTGATCTATCCTAAGTGTATCATGTGAATTTTAGGGCCTTGCAACCCCTACATGCCTATGTGATGATGGAAGCCTTGATACCTCCTCATGTTTGTGTGATGATGGAGGCCATGAGGCCTCTGCATGTTTGTGTGATTATGGAGGCCCTAAGGCCTTCACATGTCTATGTGATGATGGAGGCCTTGAGGCCTCCGCATATCTATGTGATGATGGAGGCCTTGAGGCATTCACATGTCTGTATGATGATGGAGGCCTTGAGGCTTCTGCATGCCTGTGTGATGATAAATGCCTTGAGGCCTTTGCATTTCTACCATGAGAGGAACTAGGATATGTCTCTCTCACTGGAATTTCTCAAGGAGTCCCCCCAAGGGTTGAGTTGTCACCCCTAAGACTTGCTGAACTTCATCAAGCGACACTATGGGTGGGAGACTCAATGCCATTATGATTGTGAGTGTGCAAAGCATCAGTTTCTACCTCGGTGTTGGACCGAGGGTAGTTGCTCTTCATGTATACCATTATTACTATGAATTATCTTATTATGTCAATTTCAAACCACACAAGCAAAGAAAACAAATATTTATCTCATTTAACGATCAACGTGTGTTCCCTAAGCTGTTTTATGTGTTTTGATGCCTTGTATATAAAGAAGACCTTATATCACGTATTTTGCATTTCATTGGATGGTATTCTTGTGTTCAAATTAATTTCACCTAAATACTCATAGCTCAATAACCTGGTGATGAAATCCAGGCCACACAATCTAACCTATAATATGTGGTAATGAAGTCCACACATGATCAAGGAGCACAAGTCCTCCTGGTCCTCACCTAGTTCACCCACAGTTAGTGATATTCCTTTTTGAAGAGAGATACATGCAAATTTTCCATGGGTTATGACAAATATTGGAGCTATTATTGGCCAATAATAATAGGTACACAGGATTTGAGGTAGCGGGTGGATATGAAAGCCACCTCGCTGATCTCTACTGGTGGTTGGTCATGACCTCCAACTCATAGGTGTTAAAGTGATACATGGTGTGTGGGGTTCTTTTTATATTTTAGAAAAAATATGCATCAATGATCACTCATGATATTTCCCTATATGCCTAAAAATAATGTTTGATTTTAGAAAATGCATCTCTAACTTATCTAAATGACTTTCATACAATGCAATTTCTACTTTGTGATGTAACGACCTCTAGCTGGGCCACATGCAAGCAAGCTTAAATACACAAGAGCCTAGACCACTGGAGACTAGGGCAAACCTCAAATATAGAGGTTCGATGTTCCTAGCAGCGACTAGAGGAAAGCTAAAAGAGAAATCTAAGAAGCTTCAAATACACTTTTCTTCCATATTTTGTTATGTTTCCTTAATAAAAATGAAAAAAATGTGATTTTATTTTTTGTTTTCTGAAAATAAATTGTAGACAGAGAAAGAAAGAAAATCAAAGAGTAGGACCAACCTAAAATCCTCGTCTAATGATGAAGGGGCTGCCCTCTGCTACACTTTTTTGCTATCCATTGTCAACTAGAGTGGTTGTTGTTGGTTGTTGACTAAAAAAGTGGTCAGGCTCTACTGGCTACTGTCAACCAGAGTGACTAAACCTGCACATAGAAAATGCATGAAAATGTCAGTGAATCAACAGAAAAAAAAAAAAATTGGTGGGGATCCCACCATGATCGCCATATGTATGACACTAGGAAGCATGCACCACTTACGCTACTTGCAATATTATATCAAATTAAAGGAAAGCCACAAATCAATAGATAATACAAAAATAATGAAAAATAAAGAAAGATCTTTTATTTATTTCTTTGCACAATCTTGGTTACATATTTGTCCTTCTAAGGGATACCCATTTTGATACAATAAAATACAAGAAGAATAATAGTGCCAAATAATGTTCCCTCGCAAAGGGGGTGGTACGCTTCCACAGGCATCCTAATATCACACACAAACTTGTATGAGGGGTTATAGATGCCTCCTTATCCTTATTTTTCCTAGAGGGATCGTATGCGTTGAATGCCTTAAACCAGTCCTGTAAACCTGTAACCTGCGGACATAGAAATAATATAGCACTATCAGTAGCACATGAAGCCTCTCTGGATGAGGCATTATTATTATATTAAATAAACATGATATATGAGAATGATAATATTAAAATGCAATAAAACTGAATGATAAATACATGTATAAATCAAGAAGTAACAGTGCAAATGTATTAAAGAAATCATATCTATCCTAAAGCTAATTAATAAATCAAAGCAATAATAGATCTATGCTATAACTTGGAAACTAATGTCTAAAAACCCTAAGTTATGCCTATGGGCCACTATCAATGACAACAACCACGAAATGAAGCTCTTCTTCTCATGAACTAGGCTTTGTAGCACTAGATTCCTTGCTTGAATTGATGTTCAAGGGTCACCTCTTGTGTTTGGTACACTGATGGGTGGTGAAGAATATGTGGATCTAAAAGTGGGTGCATAGATGTAGCTTAGCTGAAAAATGCTTCACTGCTCCTCAAAGGGGGCATGGATTCACTCTCTAATCGGTCAGGGCTTCGGTGCACAAAATTTTGATATTCATCAATATTTTGCTTTGCTTGGGAGATTCCATATGTATACCATCCCTATTTTAGATCTGGATCTTGGATTCTTGGAGAAGCCAAGATCCAAATTTACATGCAACTAATCATCCTGGTGGGAAAGCATCAGTCATAAATTTACATTGAAGTGGCAGTTAGGAGGAACTCTAGGAGTTCCATTCCAAAATATGCTCATAAGCAATGCAAGCTGCAGTCATACTATGTGATCTAGGCCCATATTCATGACCAAAATATGCTTGGTGCTAGCTACTATTTAGAGTAATGACTAGGTGTGGCCACTCTCAGCTTCAATGACTAGGTGTGGCCGCTCTCAGCTTCAATGACTAGGTGTGGCAGCTACTCTACTTGAGAGCGACTAAGTTTGTATGGGCTAGAACTACCCTTTTTTTGAGTGGTTAGGACCACTGCTAGCTCTTGGAAAGGTCCAAGATGATTTATATGATCTCTGAATGTGTCCATATGAGTAGTCTCCTAAACATGATGTGTTTTAGATGTCTATATTTCTACAACCATAATCTCTTGCACAATGGCCACCTTTGGGTCTCTATGCAATCTCATTAGTACATTGTTTATTACTCCAACTATCTTCAATGGTGTCCCATACAACTGTAAAAATATAGGATAAGATATGGTATAATCCATACCCATATCCTCATATACTGCCTTGGGCATAACCATGGTGGAGGCCCCTGAATCAATCATATAGTTGCGAACTATCCAACCGTCCATCCGCAAAGAAATGTAGAATGGGGGGTTTATTCTTTAAAATAACATGAGATATCTTATCTTTTCCAGAAGACACACTTAGGATGATAGTAGCCTAGTTTTCTTGAGGATTCTTACTCAAATAAGCTTTTAGTAGATCTATTTAACAAGGGATAAATAGGGTATCATAGAGGCTAGCCTTGGAGGGAATTCTTTTCATCTCTTCTACAATGTTATATTCTAATTTTGTTGAAGTGGGATTCTTGGACTTTCTCTCTAGCTCACCATACTTCCTCTTGTATTATTGTGTGGCTTCAATCCTTTGCCTCTTAGTTATGGAGGGGAATCAAAGATTTTTTTATGCTTCACTTTTGGATCTCATCCTCTCTTTGTCATTTTCTTTGTCAAACCGCCTAGGGCAATTGACCTCATTTTCTTAGCCTTTAGGAACTATGTCCCTCTTTTCAGTGGCCTACAGAATAGAAAATTGGTCATTATTTTGTAGAGGATGATCTTTCTTCTTCTAATAAGGGATTTCAAACTGTGGATCAACCTATAATGTCTTATTTCTAGATCTTGTCATGACAACAATAGGTCCCTCTTCATCAGGATCCTACCCAACCATGATCTAGTCTGGTTGCCAAAGCATATTAACTCTACCTTTTTTATTCCTTTCTACCTTTTCCATGGCTTACTGCACATGATGCTAATACATAACACATGACTCTGAGTCATGTGGATCATTACACACAAGGCACCATACATTCACAAGGCTAGTTTTAGAGGAATATTTTGGATCTTCTTGAATTACATTAACTCTGATTCCAACACTATTTTTGATACCAGGATTTTGATCTCTATTGACATAGGGAAATATTCTATTTTGTGACCTCTCTATCTATATTTTCTCCATTGAATTCATCTTATTACTAAGAGTTTTTAAGATGTTATAGATATCAAGAATCACAAAATATTCTTGAGGTGCTTGAGATGGAAGAGGATGGAAAGAAACTGAAGTAGATGATGATTTGGGGAGGGGAATTAGAGTCATATTAGGAATTGGTGATAATGGAGGAGGGGGTCCATGTAAGAATATTTATTTGCCTAACCTTGTATATTAGGGATTTTAGAGAAGTAAGGCATCACAGTCTTTGGGGGTAACCTCCCTACATTGATAAGGATATTCTCAGTCTGGACGACTGCATTGTAAACCTGGGGAAAGGTATATATCCCTACCTATTAATTTTTTAAACCCAATTCTGATCCAAGGGATCTGATATAGTACATAAAAGCAAGGGTTGTAGCTGGCCTGGATTTAGGTGGAATCCTCTTCCAAGTTCTACTAAATCTCAGGTTAAAGTATGAAACTAATTCTTGCTGATGATTTTGCATGGACGTAAACTAATTTAGAAGAGATAAGGGATTAACAAACTCATTTAATTATTCTATGAAGGGATCTTCTAATTCAGCCCCTAAAGTAATGCTATTGTCCTCTAAGGTCCTTAACGAGTATAAGATTTTCCCTCAAAATGACAAGGCCAAGATTCTGATAATGACATATTCATTCTTTATGTTATGAATTGCTGCTAGATTTAGAATATATTGGCAATGCTTGTGAGTGGTTTTACCTAATCCATCATAGGTAGGGATGGCATTGGATACAACTTGGGGAATATCATGCATATGAGCAAGCCTCATGGGACCAATTGTATTCCAACTAAGATGCTTCTATAGGGGTAGATTTGGGGCCACATTGGCATTATTGTCTGCATTGTTAGCCATATTTCTAGTCACTACTCTTGTTGTAGGTTGTATTAGATGCACCTCGGGTGGAATTTTTAGAGGAGTTTCATCAAATTGGAAATTTGGATTCAAATTTCTTAAGATGATAGATCCTCTCAAAAGGAGCTCATAATAGATAAAATACTTTGGGTTATTCTTCGTAGATGACCTAGTATTCATGAAAAATATGAGCTATCAAAAAGGATTTTTCTGGATTCTTGCATATAGGGAGTCACCATGTGAATTTATTGATCATCACTTGATGAGGTCAATATAATTCACCAAATATTGATTCCTTTGGGAAAAATGTCAAATTAAAAAAGGTGGGGTTGCCTAATGTTCTTGTAAACATGTCCCACTAGGCGTGCCAAAAATTGTTGGGATCCAAATTGCCATCAAGAAAAATCTCAATACTATGAATTTTATCTTCCAATTATCTAATTAGGTATGCACCCACTAATCACAGTTTAGACCACAATATTGAATGAATTAAATATTGCTCTAATCCAACCTCCATTGTAGGTTGGCATTCCTTGTCAACTAATAAGGTGTTGACTCATTTAATATTAGTTAAATGTTTAATAAATAGTGATATAAATGAGTTAGAGTTAATAAATAGTAATTAAACATTTGTTGGATAGAGCTAATAGCATAGGCATCTACAAGAAAAACCCATATTACAAAACAATTTCTAGTGTCCCACACTTGAGATTAACAACATTTGAAACAAGTAATCTTCATCATTATAAAAAGAATAGAGATGTACTTCAAGAAATCTATTTCAATATAAATATACTAATAATCCAAATTAGCATAATAAGATTAGTATCAAGATTTAATAGAAAATAACTTCTTGCAAGCACAGATTTAATTATGAAATATTTCAAATGCTTTAAGCTAGCAATCCAAAATCAGTAGAATAGACTGACCATAGCAGTAGTAGCAAAAAAGCAATTCACAACTTTAATCTATCCAAAATTATAGAAGACACAAGTCTAAGGCAAACATCCAAGTAATGTTCCTTCTATTGATTTACATAAAAGTATTACACAATAGGGCAAGCAAACATTTAGAGTCGACCTTGAAAAATGATGTTTTGACATTCTTTTATAGTTTTTACATGCTTGAAAAGAAATTAAAAGAAATGGAACATTACAAGAAAAATGAAATACTAGATCAACTAGATGTTGAGGAGGTAGCCTCTTATTTGCATTTGAGACTAGAAGAAACTGCACGATCTTATGCTCCTTTACAACTCGATCCTGTAACTTGTTAGTTCTTCATGGTGGTTTGGCTCCAAGTTGTCTAAACCATGATCCAAGTCATCTCTCATTCTTGTGGACATTATTTATCATATATCTACAACTAACTACATTTTATTGGTTCTTGGCCTCACTGATGCTTCGTCTGCTAGCTCACTTTGCTCAACCAATTCATGTTGTAAAGGCTTTTCTTTTATGTGCCTAAGATATCATTAGAATGAACCAGTCATTGATCTACTTACGAACAACCAAGATTAAAACTTAAAAAACATTGATAGTTCCATGGCATATAAAATCTTGTAGCTCACACCTCTTAATATTTTCTCACATCCTTTGACTATCTTGACTACGGGCTGGAGCGTGTCAAACATCAATGAGAAAATATACTTCGAACCATGCAGGATGGGACATCGTGTTTGACCACCACTTCTATTCTTAAAATTTCTTAAATTCATGTTCACATTCATGGTGTAGAACAAAATGTGAGATATTTTATAGCCTGCACCTTGAAATTCACCCATTCAAAATTTGACCATCATTGACTGTAGGGTAGAGCATTGTTCTAACTCACTTAGGATATAACATAAAGCTATGCTATATAAGACTTTTGTAATATCCCACTACCTCAAAACTCTCTTTCATGCATGTTGACTTCTTTGACCATAGGCTAGGGCATGGGTGTTATGCCATTGTAAAATACACTTGAACTCTCATGGGGTAGAACAAGCTAAAAATATACTTTGGTTTGCGTAGGTTAGAACCATGTTACAAACCACGAAGCTTTGAGACTTAACAAATATGTGTTGTGGTCCATGATTCAAAAAGTGATAAAGTATAAATTTTGACCACTTTGACCATGGGTAGAACATCCTATTCTACACTGCCATGAAATACACTGAAAATCGTACGAACTAGAACATCCTTTTTGCCTTAGAAAACATTTGAAAAAATTTCTGATGATGTGGCCATTTTGGGCCTACAATGATGGTAAAATTTTTTAAGTTCATAGGGCAAATAAAATATCCAATAGGCCAAATCCATTTATTCTCTAATAATGTAGGAGATCAAAATTTCCTTGGGGGATCCTACTCGTAAATCCCCACATAGAGGGTTGTTATCCCCCTATACCCCCAAACTAGGGTCGTGATCCTAGACCCTACACATTGTGCTAATGTATATAGTCGCTTTTCTATAAAATATATAGGACATCTCCCAATAATTGCATATGATCTCATAAAAGAAATATTGGCTAAAAATCCTAAAAGACCACCTACCTATAATTTAGATAGGTGGTTAACACATTAATGATAATAGGATGGGAGTTACAATAGTAGCAACCTCAAATCTGGAGCATTAATTACAAATATTTCCCATACCTAGAATTCAATAATTCCCAAAAAGGGTATATGACAACAAAAATGGTAGCAACCTATCCAAAGACCTAGATCCATCCAATATTAATGATCACATATCCAAAGACTTAAAAAATTGATCATAAAATCAACTTGGTTTATCACTTTCTCACACACACCATTGGATTAATTTGATGATGTATGCACACCATTCATCTCTGCCAACGTGTTCAACCTTTATGACAATGATACACATTTAGACTTAGATTTACCTCATATTACTTTTAGGTATTTAATTTTTATCAAATGTGACCTGAAGATCTTAACCTTGGATTTTGGAAAATTATCTTTCAACATTAATGGCAAGGAAATGGCCTACATGTATCATTGGATCTTCCTTAGATTCATGTGCATCATTCATCTTGGCAAAATATGCACCTTTTAATTAAGATTCAGTCTAACACAATTGAATTTTCTTGCTAATGGTTGGGCAACTCAACATGCACGCACCATCAGATCAAGTGGATAGTTTGAGCGCGTCATCCATATTTAAAAGGTGCATGGTCTTTATACCAAAGGGATGCATTAATATAGATGTATATGGGAGCACATAAAACTTAGGGAACACTTAGGTGATTTTAATTAAATGTTCCTCGAGGAGATTAGTTTAGAATTTAGAAAAATCATCCTAACATCCATGGTAACTAAATGAAAAATGCATGCGCTCTGTTGGATCAAAATGGGGATGCACAAGCATTGTTTATATTAACAAAAATGCATGACATTTACGTTGAAAGAGGACATTTAATACTTAGGAAAAATGGTTCATGATGTTTCACTTATTTTGGGCCACTACTTTTTGGGTAGTTTGAAACATACGCACCATTAGATATCACTTTTAGTTCACGTGTGTCATCCATTTGGTAGAAGTTATGCTTTAAAATACAATTTTGATAAAGATTCATCACTCTGAGTTTTCTCTTTAAAGGTCATACATTTTTCATATGCATGTACCCTTAGATTGAACCCATGCTATACAAGTGTTGCTATTTTTTCATGAGACGTATGTTGTTTACAAAAAGGGGGTGTATTGAGATATAGAATGATTTAGAATTGGACTCCTTAGGGACATTTTTAATAGTTTCCTTAGTGACTTCAGGTTTAAACTTTATAACCCATGACTATTTTAATCCCTAAGATTCAATCAAGTCAAACCTTTCCCTATGCATGAGCACCTTTGGATTAGATGATGATGCATGATCAATATTCAACTTTATAAAGGTGGATGATACTTACATAAAAGGAATGCATTAGACTTAGACGAAATGATTTACAACTTTTATTTTATTTCAACCATTATCCTTTAGGCAGCTTCATGAGTATGTACCTTTAGATATACCTTCGATTTATGAGAGTTGTTTATCTTTCATTAAAGTGCTCATTTTTATAGAGAAATAGGGTACATGGGATATGAGATAGCAAGAAATCATTACTTTAAATAAAAAAAATTCATGAGTTTTAGACCATAAACTTTAAAATTTCATCTGTCAATATTAAGGCATTGGAAGGGATGATGTGAGAGCATTGTTGGATCTTAATTTGAGGTGCATGCACTGTTGGATATGAGAAAAATATGATGACTTTAATGCAAAAGGGTGCATGGACTTATTTAGGTGGGATTTAGTAATTTTTAACTTCGACTTAGGAAACTTAGGCTTAGAATGAAATGACATGGGTTTAAAATCTGGACAAGTCACCCACTTTACTACTTGATACGCTTCTTTGGATTATTATCATGGTATATGTGCACCCTATGATGCATAAGAGATGTGTGGTTTTAGCCTTAAATGGGGTGCATTGACATGAGAAGCCTTTTTAGCCTTAGAAAATAACAAGGAGATGATTTTATTTGTATTTTAATCAATGGGGACTATGATTATAGGTTAATTTAATTTATGTGTGGATGAATGACTTTAGTAATTGCCTTAGGATGTGGAAAAAGACTTTGTTAAGAAATTATTAATCCTTTAAAACCTTTATATAACCATTCTTTAAGGATTACAATATTTTGGATTATTTGATGTTTTTGATTGACAAACTTTCTTCTTTTTTGACCATCTCCTTTTGGTTTTCTAATAAAATACACCTAGACTTCAAAATCAATAACATCAACCAGGATCATTGTGTAAACTCTTGGTAACAATCGACATTAATGAAGAATTTGTACACCCTTGATTCAGTATTTTTTGTAGCAAAAAATTTGGAAGCCCTTTTTGATTTGACAAAAACAACCTAACCCTAGGATGGGACATGGACTTCCAAAATTTAAAATTAGGGGTACTTTTCATGTTGGATTTTTTTAGGCTCCAAAAAGACCAATTTTTATTAAGTTTTCATGATTTTTCTCTTGTTTTCTTGGGCTTATGCATAAAATCCAACCATACAAAAAACTTAGGTTCTCAACTAAAATCTTCTAATCATAGATGTCCAATTTTTGCATACCTTGAGTTTGTTATGAATCATGATGCTTATTATTATTTTTGTGCAAGGAATTTTTTTTTAAATTGAAAAAAAACTCTTCTATTAGATAAGGCTTACAATAAAATTTCCAAAAATTACCCACATACTTATGTTCCCATAGCCTTAGCACCTCAAACTTACTTAAATTTAGACTTGGCAATCCCTTGATAGGAAAGGTATCCCCACTTCTAGATCCCATATCTCTTTCAATACTCAATAAAATTTGATGAAACCATCTCTATTAGATGCATTTTAGAAAGTGCTTTAAAAAAGTGTAAACTTATCTATGTTTCAAGAAGAATTAACCTCTCAAATGGCCTATTTTTAGCATTATTTTCCACAAAAAATTAATATCTTTAATATGATCATTGAAAAAGCAACCATACTGTCTATTTCTCACTATTGACCAAAATTAATATCCATGGGGGATCTTTAATATGATCATTAAAGAAGCAAACTTATCACATCTTTATTTGCACCACTGATCAACATTAATATCCATAGGGAATATTTAATACGATCATTAAAGAAGCAAGCATATCACATCCATGGGAAATTAGTCTATTTCTGCACCACTGACCACTATTCATATCCATAGGAAATTGATATCTTTAATATGGTCATTAAAGAAGCAAGCATATCATGTCTACATTTTTTAACATGGAAAATCTATGGATATTTTGGACACTACTAATTTTATCTCAAGCATTACCATTAAGCATTAACTTTGTCATTAAAATTAAACATTAAGAATATGTTAAAAAAATAAAAATAATAGTAATAATAAATTCTAATGCCTACAAATTATTATTTTACCTTACAAGCTATCTAACATAAATGCTCAGAATTCAAAGGTGATGGACATGATGAAATTAATGATCAACCTCAAATTTAATAGAAGAATAAAATTTAAAAAGGTATGGTTTAGGTTCAACCACCAAATTAATTATAAAAGTAATGTTATGTGAAGAGTCACTTAATTGCATAAATAATGTGTTAGGGGTCAAAATATTATTAATTAATTAAATTTATGTTTAATTAATTAGATTAGACTAATTAGGTTTAATGTAAAAGTTCTCAAATATGCCTATGAGCCTAATCTTATAAATTGTTAGATTCTAAAAAGCTAATTTTTTGGCTTTGTAAAGTTGTTTTTTTAATAGATGGAAGGGGTTTTGAAAGGATCCCCAAACCTTTTACAAACTTACATCAAATAAATCATGAGAGACAACTAACACAAAATAGAAATGGAAAAACCCCACAAGGTACTAAAGGATAAAGCACATCAAAGTTAAAATCCTAAAAAAATAACTAAGAAAATAGAAGGAACCAAAAGACTATCATCAACTTTGATACTCTTCTTATCAAAAAAGATTCACCTCCTCCTAAAAGTTAGTCTGATTATTTTGAAAGTTCCTCATCTTCTATGTGACCTCTTCTATGTAAGAGCAATAATTTTAATAGTTCTTCGAAGAGACCTTAGAATATCCTTACTAGTCTTCATCTCATTTTTTAGGGTCCACTATTTTCAAATCTTCCTCCATATTCTACATTTTCTTCTCTTGTTAATGGGACAAAATATGAATACCAACCAAATCTCATTGCATAGAAAAGAGCTTCTAGAAATAAAATATAGGGGGAAAACTAGAATGGACCTTAACTCACCCACCTCACTCCAAATTTCAATATGAAACCATCAACCAGAAGCTTCCCTAGGAAAGAAGAGGTATGCAACCCAATAACATCTACTTTCCCAAGAATTTCCCTACAATCAATTCAAGGAAAGCTACAATTTAACATAGAGGAATCAACACCAATAGAAAAATAGAGAGGTATTGGAATGAAGTGAGTAATTAGTAAGAAATATTTCTAATTCATAATTGCAATACATTATGGTAAAAAGAGAGTCGAAAGACACAAAAAAGGCATGAGTCAAATTTGAAAGGAAGACATGGGGATACTTCTGAAGTAGCCACCTCATCTTGTGAATCTAGAAATCAAAATTTGTGGTACAAAAAACCATGATATGAGGATAAAAACTACTCATTACCTAGATATTCTTGAAATAAGAGGTAAAGGGGGACACATTTTCAAGAGGTACTTCCTGAAAGAGTTGTTAGGGGACCATGATTACTATTTTAACTCTAATGAAGGAGGCTAGTGATGAGAGACTAATAGATTTTATAAGCTCACCATTAAAGGATGCTTAACTCAGATACTCAGTCATTGATAAAAAATCCTTTGCTTTGATCAAGTCTATGAAGAACTTTTGACATTGTATCCTATATAACAAAGTGTTTGCAATAGTACATGATTTAGCTATGAAAACAATGCTAATATATAATGACCTAGGAGAACACAGAGGAAAATGGATGTCTATTTTGTAAAATTTTGATCAATAAATTTAGCCTATAAGAATTTTTAAAGGACAAGGATTGATTAAATCATTAGTCAAAGTTGACTCTCATATTTCATGCCAACAGTATTCAGTGGGAGAAATTACAAATGATGAGTCGTGTCAAGACATAATTTATTATTTTTAAGTAGAGTATGTCCTGATCACTTAAATTCGACCCAAATAAGAGCATGGCAACTCAAAAGTTCAAAATTTGTCTATACATGTATTCATCTTGACTACCATATGAATTCTCCCATGCCATTACAACCAATTATTAAAGCTTCAACTAACCATGGACTTTGTTGACATCAAAAATCCTAATTCATCAACTAACCACAAATTCATCCTAACTACTACTAATTATTGTACCCACTGGATAGAGGCTCGAGCATCCAAAAATTGCACAACAAAGGTCATGATCCAATTCCTTAGAGATAATAGTTTGACCAAGTTTTGAGATATCATATGCTCTAATATCTAATAATAATCTTGCTTTCTCTTCTTTACAATTTTCTGAATAGGATTATGATAATAAGGTAACTCTAAAATTTTCTTTTATCCACTATCCTCGAGGTAATGAAGTAGCAAAATCAACTTAAAAAAAACGTCTAGATATAATTAAGAAAAAAATGGATAACAATTCCAGATATTGGTATAATAAATTGATATTTGAATTATGGTTAGACAAAACAATTATTAAAGCTTCAACTAACCATCACTAACCAATTATTAAAGCTTCAACTAACCATTACAACCAATTATTAAAGCAATAATTTTAATAGTTCTTTGAAGAGACCTTAGAATATCCTTAATAGTCTTCATCTCACTTTTTAGGGTCCACTATTTTCAAATCTTCCTCCATATTCTACATTTTCTTCTCTTGTTAATGGGACAAAATCTGAATACCAACCAAATCTCATTGCATAGAAAAGAGCTTCTAGAAATAAAATATAGGGGGAAAACTAGAAAGGACCTTAACTCACCCACCTCACTCCAAATTTCAATATGAAACCATCAACCGGAAGCTTCCCTAGGAAAGAAGAGGTATGCAACCCAATAACATCTATTTTCCCAAGAATTTCCCTACAATCAATTCAAGGAAGGCTACAATTTAACATAGAGGAATCAACACCAATAGAAAAATAGAGAGGTATTGGAATGAAGTGAGTAATTAGTAAGAAATATTTCTAATTCATAATTGCAATACATTATGGTAAAAAGAGAGTCGAAAGACACAAACAAGGCATGAGTCAAATTTGAAAGGAAGACATGGGGATACTTCTAAAGTAGCCACCTCATCTTGTGAATCTAGAAATCAAAATTTGTGGTACAAAAAACCATGATATGAGGATAAAAACTACTCATTAACTAGATATTCTCAAAATAAGAGGTAAAGGGGGACACATTTTCAAGAGGTACTTCCTGAAAGAGTTGTTAGGGGACCATGATTACTATTTTAACTCTAATGAAGGAGGCTAGTGATGAGAGACTAATAGATTTTATAAGCTCATCATTAAAGGATGCTTAACTCAGATACTCAGTCATTGATAAAAAATCCTTTGCTTTGATCAAGTCTATGAAGAACTTTTGACATTGTATCCTATATAACAAAGTGTTTGCAATAGTACATGATTTAGCTATGAAAACAATGCTAATATAGAATGACCTAGGAGAACACAAAGGAAAATGGATGTCTATTTTGTAAAATTTTGATCAATAAATTTAGCCTATAAGAATTTTTAAAGGACAAGGATTGATTAAATCATTAGTCAAAGTTGACTCTCATATTTCATGCCAACAGTATTCAGTGGGAGAAATTACAAATGATGAGTCGTGTCAAGACATAATTTATTATTTTTAAGTAGAGTATGTCCTGATCACTTAAATTTGACCCAAATAAGAGCATGGCAACTCAAAAGTTCAAAATTTATCTAGACATGTATTCATCTTGACTACCATATGAATTCTCCCATGCCATTACAACCAATTATTAAAGCTTCAACTAACCATGGACTTTGTTGACATCAAAAATCCTAATTCATCAACTAACCATAAATTCATCCTACCTACTACTAATTATTGCACCCACTGGATAGAGGCTTGAGCATCAAAAAATTGCACAACAAAGGTCATGATCCAATTCCGTAGAGATAATAGTTTGACCAAGTTTTGAGATATCATATGCTCTAATATTTGATAATAATCCTGCTTTCTCTTCTTTACAATTTTTTGAATAGGATTATGATAATAATGTAACTCTAAAATTTTCTTTTAATCACTATCCTCGAGGTAATGGAGTAGCAAAATCAACTTAAAAAAAAACTTCTAGATATAATTAAGAAAAAAATGGATAACAATTCCAAATATTGGTATAATAAATTGATATTTGAATTATGGTTAGACAAAACAATTATTAAAGCTTCAACTAACCATCACTAACCAATTATTAAAGCTTCAACTAACCATTACAACCAATTATTAAAGCAATAATTTTAATAGTTCTTCGAAGAGACCTTAGAATATCCTTAATAGTCTTCATCTCACTTTTTAGGGTCCACTATTTTCAAATCTTCCTCCATATTCTACATTTTCTTCTCTTGTTAATGGGACAAAATATGAATACCAACCAAATCTCATTGCATAGAAAAGAGCTTCTAGAAATAAAATATAGGGGGAAAACTAGAATGGACCTTAACTCACCCACCTCACTCCAAATTTCAATATGAAACCATCAACCAGAAGCTTCCCTAGGAAAGAAGAGGTATGCAACCCAATAACATCTATTTTCCCAAGAATTTCCTTACAATCAATTCAAGGAAGGCTACAATTTAACATAGAGGAATCAACACCAATAGAAAAATAGAGAGGTATTGGAATGAAGTGAGTAATTAGTAAGAAATATTTCTAATTCATAATTGCAATACATTATGGTAAAAAGAGAGTCGAAAGACACAAACAAGGCATGAGTCAAATTTGAAAGGAAGACATGGGGATACTTCTGAAGTAGCCACATCATCTTGTGAATCTAGAAATCAAAATTTGTGGTACAAAAAACCATGATATGAGGATAAAAACTACTCATTACCTAGATATTCTCAAAATAAGAGGTAAAGGGGGACACATTTTCAAGAGGTACTTCCTGAAAGAGTTGTTAGGGGACCATGATTACTATTTTAACTCTAATGAAGGAGGCTAGTGATGAGAGACTAATAGATTTTATAAGCTCACCATTAAAGGATGCTTAACTCAGATACTCAGTCATTGATAAAAAATCCTTTGCTTTGATCAAGTCTATGAAGAACTTTTGACATTGTATCCTATATAACAAAGTGTTTGCAATAGTACATGATTTAGCTATGAAAACAATGCTAATATAGAATGACCTAGGAGAACACAAAGGAAAATGGATGTCTATTTTGTAAAATTTTGATCAATAAATTTAGCCTATAAGAATTTTTAAAGGACAAGGATTGATTAAATCATTTGTCAAAGTTGACTCTCATATTTCATGCCAACAGTATTCAGTGGGAGAAATTACAAATGATGAGTCGTGTCAAGACATAATTTATTATTTTTAAGTAGAGTATGTCCTGATCACTTAAATTCGACCCAAATAAGAGCATGGCAACTCAAAAGTTCAAAATTTATCTAGACATGTATTCATCTTGACTACCATATGAATTCTCCCATGCCATTACAACCAATTATTAAAGCTTCAACTAACCATGGACTTTGTTGACATCAAAAATCCTAATTCATCAACTAACCACAAATTCATCCTAACTACTACTAATTATTGCACCCACTGGATAGAGGCTCGAGCATCCAAAAATTGCACAACAAAGGTCATGATCCAATTCCTTAGAGATAATAGTTTGACCAAGTTTTGAGATATCATATGCTTTGATATCTGATAATAATCCTGCTTTCTCTTCTTTACAATTTTTTGAATAGGATTATGATAATAAGGTAACTCTAAAATTTTCCTTTAATCACTATCCTCGAGGTAATGGAGTAGCAAAATAAACTTAAAAAAAACTTCTAGATATAATTAAGAAAAAAATGGATAACAATTCCAGATATTGGTATAATAAATTGATATTTGAATTATGGTTAGACAAAACAATTATTAAAGCTTCAACTAACCATCACTAACCAATTATTAAAGCTTCAACTAACCAGTACAACCAATTATTAAAGCAATAATTTTAATAGTTCTTCGAAGAGACCTTAGAATATCCTTAATAGTCTTCATCTCACTTTTTAGGGTCCACTATTTTCAAATCTTCCTTCATATTCTACATTTTCTTCTCTTGTTAATGGGACAAAATCTGAATACCAACCAAATCTCATTGCATAGAAAAGAGCTTCTAGAAATAAAATATACGGGGAAAACTAGAATGGACCTTAACTCACCCACCTCACTCCAAATTTCAATATGAAACCATCAACCAGAAGCTTCCCTAGGAAAGAAGAGGTATGCAACCCAATAACATCTATTTTCCCAAGAATTTCCCTACAATAAATTCAAGGAAGGCTACAATTTAACATAGAGGAATAAACACCAATAGAAAAATAGAGAGGTATTGGAATGAAGTGAGTAATTAGTAAGAAATATTTCTAATTCATAATTGCAATACATTATGGTAAAAAGAGAGTCGAAAGACACAAACAAGGCATGAGTCAAATTTGAAAGGAAGACATGGGGATACTTCTGAAGTAGCCACTTCATCTTATGAATCTAGAAATCAAAATTTATGGTACAAAAAACCATGATATGAGGATAAAAACTACTCATTACCTAGATATTCTTGAAATAAGAGGTAAAGGGGGACACATTTTCAAGAGGTACTTCCTGAAAGAGTTGTTAGGGGACCGTGATTACTATTTTAACTCTAATGAAGGAGGCTAGTGATGAGAGACTAATAGATTTTATAAGCTCACCATTAAAGGATGCTTAACTCAGATACTCAGTCATTGATAAAAAATCCTTTGCTTTGATCAAGTCTATGAAGAACTTTTGACATTGTATCCTATATAACAAAATGTTTGCAATAGTACATGATTTAGCTATGAAAACAATGCTAATATAGAATGACCTAGGAGAACACAGAGGAAAATGGATGTCTATTTTGTAAAATTTTGATCAATAAATTTAGCCTATAAGAATTTTTAAAGGACAAGGATTGATTAAATCATTAGTCAAAGTTGACTCTCATATTTCATGCCAACAGTATTCAGTGGGAGAAATTACAAATGATGAGTCGTGTCAAGACATAATTTATTATTTTTAAGTAGAGTATGTCCTGATCACTTAAATTCGACCCAAATAAGAGCATGGCAACTCAAAAGTTCAAAATTTATATAGACATGTATTCATCTTGACTACCATATGAATTCTCCCATGCCATTACAACCAATTATTAAAGCTTCAACTAACCATGGACTTTGTTGACATCAAAAATCCTAATTCATCAACTAACCACAAATTCATCCTAACTAATACTAATTATTGCACCCACTGGATAGAGGCTCGAGCATCCAAAAATTGCACAACAAAGGTCATGATCCAATTCCTTAGAGATAATAGTTTGACCAAGTTTTGAGATATCATATGCTCTGATATCTGATAATAATCATGCTTTCTCTTCTTTACAATTTTCTGAATAGGATTATGATAATAAGGTAACTCTAAAATTTTCTTTTAATCACTATCCTCGAGGTAATGGAGTAGCAAAATCAACTTAAAAAAAACTTCTAGATATAATTAAGAAAAAAATGGATAACAATTCCAGATATTGGTATAATAAATTGATATTTGAATTATGGTTAGACAAAACAATTATTAAAGCTTCAACTAACCATCACTAACCAATTATTAAAGCTTCAACTAACCATTACAACCAATTATTAAAGCAATAATTTTAATAGTTCTTCGAAGAGACCTTAGAATATCCTTAATAGTCTTCATCTCACTTTTTAGGGTCCACTATTTTCAAATCTTCCTCCATATTCTACATTTTCTTCTCTTGTTCATGGGACAAAATCTGAATACCAACCAAATCTCATTGCATAGAAAAGAGCTTCTAGAAATAAAATATATGGGGAAAACTAGAATGGACCTTAACTCACCCACCTCACTCCAAATTTCAATATGAAACCATCAACCAGAAGCTTCCCTAGGAAAGAAGAGGTATGCAACCCAATAACATCTATTTTCCCAAGAATTTCCCTACAATCAATTCAAGGAAGGCTACAATTTAACATAGAGGAATCAACACCAATAGAAAAATAGAGAGGTATTGGAATGAAGTGAGTAATTAGTAAGAAATATTTCTAATTCATAATTGCAATACATTATGGTAAAAAGAGAGTCGAAAGACACAAACAAGGCATGAGTCAAATTTGAAAGGAAGACATGGGGATACTTCTGAAGTAGCCACCTCATCTTGTGAATCTAGAAATCAAAATTTGTGGTACAAAAAACCATGATATGAGGATAAAAACTACTCATTACCTAGATATTCTCGAAATAAGAGGTAAAGGGGGACACATTTTCAAGAGGTACTTCTTGAAAGAGTTGTTAGGGGACCATGATTACTATTTTAACTCTAATGAAGGACACTAGTGATGAGAGACTAATAGATTTTATAAGCTCACCATTAAAGGATGCTTAACTCAGATACTCAGTCATTGATAAAAAATCCTTTGCTTTGATCAAGTCTATGAAGAACTTTTGACATTGTATCCTATATAACAAAGTGTTTGCAATAGTACATGATTTAGCTATGAAAACAATGCTAATATAGAATGACCTAGGAGAACACAGAGGAAAATGGATGTCTATTTTGTAAAATTTTGATCAATAAATTTAGCCTATAAGAATTTTTAAAGGACAAGGATTGATTAAATCATTTGTCAAAGTTGACTCTCATATTTCATGCCAACAGTATTCAGTGGGAGAAATTACAAATGATGAGTCGTGTCAAGACATAATTTATTATTTTTAAATAGAGTATGTCTTGATCACTTAAATTCGACCCAAATAAGAGCATGGCAACTCAAAATTTCAAAATTTATCTAGACATGTATTCATCTTGACTACCATATGAATTCTCCCATGCCATTACAACCAATTATTAAAGCTTCAACTAACCATGGACTTTGTTGACATCAAAAATCCTAATTCATCAACTAACCACAAATTCATCCTAACTACTACTAATTATTTCACCCACTGGATAGAGGCTCGAGCATCCAAAAATTGCACAACAAAGGTCATGATCCAATTCCTTAGAGATAATAGTTTGACCAAGTTTTGAGATATCATATGCTCTAATATCTGATAATAATCCTGCTTTTTCTTCTTTACAATTTTTTGAATAGGATTATGATAATAAGGTAACTCTAAAATTTTCTTTTAATCACTATCCTCGAGGTAATGGAGTAGCAAAATAAACTTAAAAAAAAACTTCTAGATATAATTAAGAAAAAAATGGATAACAATTCTAGATATTGGTATAATAAATTGATATTTGAATTATGGTTAGACAAAACAAGGATTAATTATTAATTAGGTATATATCCCTATCATTTGGTGTATGGTCAGGATCCTATCTTTCCCACAAAATTCAAGATCCTTATCCTATAATTTATGAAAGACTATTTAGAAATAAATGACAAAATGGAAGTCAAATCTATTGAATTTAATGAGTCTAGATGAGGAAAGGGAAGATGCATTGCAACATTTTCATAAACATAAAGAAATGTTAAAATTATTGTTTGATAAGAGGGCTAAAATAAAAGCCTTTAGATTTGTTGATCTAGTGTTACTATGGGATAAGGCTTATGAAAAGAAAATTTCTCATGAAAAGCATACCCCAATATTTGTAAATTGAGCAAAATAAATTTCTTTTTCAAAAATAAAAAATAAAAATGAAGAAGAAGAAGAAAATATGTCTCAAGTGCTTAGGTGATTCAAACAACCTCTATTAGGGCTATGAATTCCTATATGGCAATAGAGCAAGGTCTATAATGGTATCATAAATAACTCCATCAAGGCTACAAATGTTTGGCTGGTACTAGGACAATATTTGGTAGTTGGTGACATGTCTACCTATGAAGCAAAGCACATCATTAGTAGACCAATGTTTTCTCAGGGGTGAACTAGCCTAAACTTTTAACTATTATGACAAATTTTGATTGATTCTAGAATAAGAATGAACTCATATACACACACTTTTGTTGAAATAAAATGGAGTATTGATTTTAGGTTAATTGCTTAACCCTAACCTTGGATAGATACCAATTTTTTGGTTTTCATGGTCTTGAAGCTTCATTGTTGGTTAATTTTCTCTTATTTGCTTGGGCTTATGCATAAAATACAACCATCCAAAAAACTCAAGCTCTCAACTAAAATCTTCTAATCATAGATGCCCAACTTTTGCATGCCTTGAGTTTGTTATGATGCTTATTGTTATCATTATGCAAGGTAAATTTTTAAAATTTGAAAATAAACTATTCTATTAGATAACACTTAGAATAAGCTTTCCAACAAGTACCTGCATGTCTATGTTCCCATAGCCTTAGCACCTCAAACTTCCTTAAAATTAGACTTGACAATCTCTTAATAACAAATATGTCCCCACTTCTATATCCCATGTCTCTTTCAATACTCAATTAAATTTTATGGAACCATATCTATTAGATGTAGCTTGAAAAGAGCTTTCAAAAAAGTATAAATATTTATATGTTTCAAGAAGAATTAACCTCTTGAATGGCCTATTTTCTGCATTATTATCCATAAAAAATTAATATCTTTAATATAGTCGTTGAAGAAGCAACCATATATTTCTATTTCTTACCACTGACCAACATTAATATCCATGGGAGATCTTTAATACGATCATTCAAGAAGCAAGCATATCACATCTATTTTTGCACCACTGACCAACATTAATATCCACAAGGAATATTTAATATAGTCATTAAATAAGAAAGCATATCACATTTATTTTTGGACCACTGACCAACATTAATATCCATGGGAAATTAGTCTATTTCTACACCACTTACCCATATTAATATCCATAGGAAATTAATATCTTTAATATGGTCATTAAAGAAGCAAGCATATCATGTCTACATTTTTTAGCATGGAAAATCTATGGATATTTTGGACATAGTGCTAATTTTATCTCGTGCATTACCATTAAGTATGAAATTTATTATTAAAATAAAAATTAAAACAAAAAAAAACCAAAAAATCCAAAAATAAACCAAAAAAAAAAATAATAGTAATAATAAATTCTAATACCTACAAATTATTATTTTTTCTTACAGAATATCTGACACAAATTCTCATAATTCAAAGGTTATGGGCATGGTGATATTAATGATCAATCTCAAATTAAATAGAAGAATACAATTTAATAAGGCATGGTTGAGGTGCAACCACCAAATTAGTTGTAAAATTAATGCTATGTGAAAAGCCACTTAATTGCATAAATATTGTGTTAAGGGTTAAAATATTATTAATTAATTAAATTTATGTTTAATTAATTAATTATATTAATTAAGTTTAATGTAAAAGTTGCCAAATATGCCTATGAGCCTTATCCTCTAAATTGTTATATTCTAAAATGTTAATTGTTTGGCTTTGTAAAGTTGTTTTTTTTCTTGAATAGAAGGAAGAAGGGGTTTTGAAAGGATCCCCAAATCCTTTAGAAACTAACATCAAAGACATCAAGAGAGACAACTAACACAAAATAGACATGGAACAACCCCACCAAGGACTAAAGGACAAAGCACATCAAAGCTAAAAATCTAAAAAAGGAACTAAGAAAATAGAAGGAACCAGAAGATCATCATCAACCTTAATACTCTTCTTCATAAAGGTCCACCTCCTCCTCAGAGTTAGTATGATTGTTTTAAAAGCTCCTAATCTTCTAGGTGATCTCTTATATGTACAGATCATCCATTTTAATAGTTATTTGAATATACCTTATTATATCCTTAACAGTATGCATCTCACTTTTTGAGGTCCACTCTTTTCAAATCTTCCTCCATATTCTGCATTTTTCTTCTCCCATTAACGGGATAGAATCTAAATACCAACCAAATATCACTACATAAAAAAGAGCTTCTAGAAATACAAGATAGAGAATAAAATGGAATGGACATTAACTCACCCATCCCACTCCAAATTTCAATATGAGACCACCGACCAAAAGCTTCCCTATGAGAGAAGACGTACGCAACTCAATCTTGTCTTCTATCCAAAGAATATCCCTAAAAAATATTTTAGGAAGGATGTAATATAATAGAGAGGAAGAAATACCCATAGGAATATAGAGGGGTACTGAAATGAAGTGAGTAATTAGCAAGAAATGTGGAAAATTCATAATTACAATATATTATGGGGAAAAAAGAGTCAAAAGACACAAACAAGGCATGAGTTAAATTCGAAAGGAAGACATGAGGATACTTTTGGAGGAGCCATATCATATTTTTAATCTAGCAATCAAAACTCCTGGGAAAAAAAAACATGATAGGAGAAGGAAAACTACTCATTACCCAGATATGCTCAAAACGGGAGGCAAAGGAGGGCACCTTTTCAAGAGGCACTTCCTAAAGTAGCTACCAGGATACCACAATTGGTCTTTTAAATTTGAGAAAATATGTTGGTGATGAGAGACTAATAGCATTCATAAGCTCACCATTAAATAATGCTTACCTTAGATACTTAATCATTGACAAACAAGTCTTTGCTTTGATCAAAGCTACGAAGAACTTCTCGCACTATATCCTACATAGAAAAGTGTTTACAATAGTACCATATTTAACTATGAAAACAATGCTAATGTAGAATGAGCTAGGACAATTCAAACGTAAATGGATGTCTATCATGTAAAATTTTGATCAAGAAATTTAGCCTATAAGAATTGTTAGACGATAGGGATTGATTAAAATATAAGTCAAAGTTGACTCTCATATTTCATGCCAATAGTATCTAGTGGGAGAAATTACAAATGATGAGTGGTGTTGAGACATAGTTTATTATTTTTTAAGTATATTATGTCCCAATCACTTAAATTCCACCCAAATAAGAGCAATGCATCTCAAAAGTGCAAAATTCAGCTGGCCACATATTCATCTTAACTACCACTATGAATTTTCCCATGCCATTACAAACAATTATTAAAGCTCATCCTTTTGCATAATGTGGACTAGACTTTGTTGACATAATAAATCCTAATTCATCATCCAACCACAAATTCATCCTAACTACCACTAATTATTGCACCCACTGGACAGAACCTAAAGCATCCAAAAATTGCACAACAAAGATCATGATCCAATTCCTCAAATATAATAGTGTGACCAAGTTTGGGATGTCATATACTCTGGAATGTGATAATGACCCTCCTTTCTCTTCTTTACAATTTGCTAAATGGGATTATTTTTTTTTTGGTAGATAAGATACTATAGCATTAATACCAAGTTTTACAGGTTGACCCAAAACCTTTTACAAAAATCAGCCCAGGGCTGTTGATGAACATATCCTTACTAAGGATCCTATATATGTAAAATATACATGCCGCCAAAGCCATTACATCCGGTAAGGCACATAGCATGTTATCAAAAAGAAACTTCCCATACAACATTTTGGGTATACCTCGAGAAAACACACATGCATCATAATTACAAAAAAGAAACAGACACGGATCTCTTCCTTGAGACAATGGAGAAACAAAAAGCTGCAGACACACATAGCAGAGTACTAAAAAAACTCCCACAAGCTCTGTATTGACAATTACTCTTAATAATTCTTTGGTAATTGCTTTCTTTCATATATGACATGCTTTGGTAACACGTACTATCTTGGACAATCAGCCTTGGAGAAGTGAACCTGCTGGCTAGATTTATGGCGGTGGCTATCTGGTGGTTCACGTGGCTTTGGTTCGAAGTCTTATATTATCATTTCTTTCCTTCTCTATGATTATCAACAAACCTCAAATTACTAAGATGACTAGAAGCCATGTTATCTGACATGTGACTGTCCCCGTTAGTCTTTGTGGTATTTCCAAGAAGCATCCACAAATACTAACAGCTTAGATAATTTTTATTGTGAGTCCAATTCAAAAAAGAGATGGGAATACTCCTAGCCTTCGAACTTATAGTGCCTTCCTTGTTGGTAAATTTGACTATCATTCTTGGCATTCTTTTTGAATAATCTCCTCTACTTCACTCGGGACACCGTGTTCCCATTTGAAAATTTTGTCACCATCGACACCCAAATTGGCCAGCTTATGAGCAATTTTGTTAGCTTCCTGAAAGACATGCTGGGCTTTTTTGTCCTGTCTTCCCTGGAAAAGAACCCTAGCCTCTTCAACAATTGTTTTAATCCTCCAAGGAGGTGTTTTCCAATTATTTAGGAGATTTATAACATGCATAGAGTCTCCTTCTATGATCAAATTGCCTTCTAAGTCTTGAGTCATTTGAATGCCTCTCCACATAGCTCTAGCTTTAGCTTCATTGTTTGTCCTTGTTCCCAAATATTTAGAAAATGCAAGCATCATATTCCCATTATGATCTCACACAATGCCACCAGTGCTTGCTCTGCCAGGATTTTCCTTAGTTGCTCCATCAAAATTAAGCTTAAACCAACCCGTAGGAGGTGGAGACCACTTAACATTGGCTCTGGGGTTGACTACCTGTTGGCATTTTTGCCACATTTATTGTTATTATTAATTATTAATGCTTAAATTGTTGGCCCAAAGCAGTTTTGTGAGTTCCGAGGAGGTTTTTCCGATTTTCGAAGATTAAATGCTGCCCCGAATTAAATGCTTTGCGGATTTTCAATGCGGTCAAGGTCGAAGAGCACCCAAGCCACCAAAATTAAAGATTTTCTTGGTTCGAAACTGCTGGTCGTGGATCATTTTAACGGTTTTTCATGCACATGTTTAAAAAACAAATTTAATGAAGGTGGTTCTTCGAAGTTGACATGTACATTGCATTCAATTTTGTGGGTCTCCAAGGCTGCAATTAAGGGGATCGTGTGCATAATTTCCAATGCATAATTGTAGATCACAAGGAAGTCGGTTTCAAATATTTAATGCCGCAAAGAGGACGGCCCTCTATAAAAACCAATGTAAGCTTCATTTGAAAGGGTGGTTGGAGAGTTCTCTCGCTAGAAACCGGAATTGTATCTGCAGGAATAAAAGTATTGGCTTCGGATTTTCAGCAACGGTTGTATGAGTGATTTTCTTTTTCGTCATGTTGCATTTCTTATAGTATTCGTATTTCTTAATGGTTGTTGTATTTAAATTCTGCATCTTGGATTTAAGTGCTGCCGTGAGAGTATGATTTCCGGAGTGTAATATTGGAGAGATTTGCTACATACAGCTTGTGTGAGAATTGAGCCGACATCTTATGTTACTTGTCGTTGTCGCATTTTTAAGTTTCCCGTCGTTATCTTCCGATCCCATCACTTCGGCCTGTGGCTATATTTCCCATTCCTTTCTACAACTTTTGATTTCTTTCCAAAGAACCCTTATCTTTAACCAAAAATTTAGAATAGTAAAGGGAACCAACCCACTCTGGAGATTGGTCTGGAAGCCATTTCTTGCTTCCAGCCTTTCAATGTTGGCCGGGTCTAGGGTGCAATTGTAAAAATCCTTTCCCCGTGGCAGATTTCGGACCAACAGTTTTTGGCACGCCTGTGGGACAGACTTCTTCTGTCTCAAAAGATCCATAAGTTTTATTGTTTAACACCCGGAGGTCTCAAGATTTTGATGAGCTGTCTTGGCCTCATAGCGGAGATTTGTAAGTTCATCTGGCGACTTTGCTGAGTTGAAGATCCAAATTTCTTGATCGTGGATGCCTGATCTTTTTCAAGTTCAAAGAATGTTCATCTGGCGACTCTGACTTAATGGCGATAGCCGTGATCCCGCAGACCACTGCCACAAAGGCGAGGGTTTTTCCTAGATGGGATGATCCTGGCCCTCTGAATCTCCAAATCCGGCATGAAATTCCCAAAGGTGCCTTGAAGGCCCTGGCAAAATATGATGGTACCGAAGGCATGGCTCTGGCGCATGTTGAAGATATTGCTACTTTGTCAATGATCCATGTCATAAATCACGAGGATATCATGATCAGACTTCTGGTTCAGTCTTTGGAAGGAAGGGCATTGCAGTGGTACAGACTGCTCAAGCGTCAAAGCATCAGCTCATGGGATGATCTAGCGGGAGCACTAATCAAAATATTTGATGAAGATCCTTTTTTCAGCTCTCTGGATCTCTATCATTTTTTAATGTACATCAAGCGAGCACCTCAAGAGAGCATCACGGACTTCAATGTCCGATTCAGCAGCAGCTGGAAGAGAATTCCAGAAAAGATCCGACCATCACCCACCCAAGCCCACCTCTTCTATGTTCGAGCTTTCCATTCTGACATAGGTCTCCTCTTGCTGCAATCAGGTGAACAAAGGTTCCCGCAAATCTTTGAGGAAGCAGTGCGAGCGGAATAGCTTTTGCTCTTATCAAGGAAATTACCGTGGGGAAAAACTCCATCACTTTCTCCGGTAGTTGCTGCTCCTGTCCATCCTGTGCAGTCTGTTTCATGCCAGATCCCTTATACTAAAAAAAAACCGAGATGCAGTTGTGTGGAGTTCAAGGGACAGATCTCATCCAAAGCCAAGGATTGAATATGCAAGAAATTTCCGGCAATGAACAATATGGTTGCTTGGGTAGGAGATGGATCCAGAGGATATAAGCGAAGAGGAAGAAGAGATTCAAGTGGAAGACCCTGAACACCAAGAAGGCATAGCTGTGCAAGACATACAAGAATTTAGTCAAAACCTATTAAATATGTCAGATCAACAGGTAGAGTCTGCAGAGATCCTGAAGAAAGGACTGTTGCTGGACAATTTTTGTGATCAGATCCAAGAGTTGGAGGAACCTGTTCTCAGTCCACACTCAAAGAACTCTTCAAGATGGTGGGGTTTCTTTTCTGCATTATTTGTAAATTGTGTCGGTACTGGTATACAGCATGATAACTTGCCAGTGTCTGAAACATGGAGAACTTCAGGAAGAAGCCAGCCCAATTTCAAGGACCGACTTAAGTATGATCAGATCTGGTCAGGACATTGCAGATTTACCGGATAACCCTCTGAGACTAGGTGTCTGGTGGCGACATGCCAATCATGTCGTGAACTATTGTATATAATATTTAAAAAAAAAAAATAGAAAGAGTAGAAAAAAAAAAAAAGAGGTATTGTTTTTATTTATTCATCTCGGCTCTTGTTGCCTGCGAGCCGTAGATGCTTGTTTTTCCTTTGTTTTTCTCCTCCCAGTAGTTGGTGGCTTTCTAGAAAATTCTTCCTTTCTCCTTCCCTTTTTCTTTCCTTCCTTTCTTCATCTTCCTCCTTCTTCTTCTTTTTCTTCTCAAGCTAAAAAAACAAAGCCACGACTGTTGTTTCTTTTCCCCATTCCTATTATTCCCGTTCCTTCTTATCCCTTTCCTCTAAGTTCTGTCATTTTATGCATTTATTTTACAGTCTAGTTCATTTTCATTCCACACTTTTCATACTTCCATTTCCATTCCATCCGTTCATTCACTTTCATTCCATATCCATTGCAGCTGGTAGTACAACGAAGATTCTCGTTATTGTGTCTACCACATTGCTTTGTCAATCTATCATTTCATTATTGTCATCACTCCATTGCATTCACCGCTTGCGCAATCATAGGAGCTCACTCCACTATCGCATTCCATTTGTCGCATTTCATAACCAGTCATATGCAGGTTCTTTCAGTTTCAGCTTTTTCAGCAGAAGATGATTGCAGCAGTCCCCTGACATGTACCACCGCAGCTAGTTTACAGTTCCAATATGACTCTGTGCCCAATGGATTCAGGCCTGGATTCTTGCATACAGCGAGCTGTATACCCCGCGAGCCGCCAAGAATGTTGGCATTTTTGCCACATTTATTGTTATTATTAATTATTAATGCTTAAATTGTTGGCCCAAAGCAGTTTTGTGAGTTTCGAGGAGGTTTTTCCGATTTTCGAAGATTAAATGCTGCCCCGAATTAAATGCTTTGCGGATTTTCAATGCGGTCAAGGTCGAAGAGCACCCATGCCACCAAAATTAAAGATTTTCTTGGTTCGAAACCGCTGGTCATGGATCATTTTAACGGTTTTTCATGCACATGTTTAAAAAACAAATTTAATGAAGGTGGTTCTTCGAAGTTGACATGTACATTGCATTCAATTTTGTGGGTCTCCAAGGCTGCAATTAAGGGGATCGTGTGCATAATTTCCAATGCATAATTGTAGATCACAAGGAAGTCGGTTTCAAATATTTAATGCTGCAAAGAGGACGGCCCTCTATAAAAACCAATGTAAGCTTCATTTGAAAGTGTGGTTGGAGAGTTCTCTGCTAGAAACTGGAATTGTATCTGCAGGAATAAAAGTATTGGCTTCAGATTTTCAGCAACGGTTGTATGAGTGATTTTCTTTTCTGTCAGGTTGCATTTCTTATAGTATTCGTATTTCTTAATGGTTGTTGTATTTAAATTCTGCATCTTGGATTTAAGTGCTGCCGTGAGAGTATGATTTCTGGAGTGTAATATTGGAGAGATTTGCTACATACAGTTTGTGTGAGAATTGAGTTGACATCTTATGTTACTTGTTGTTGTCGCATTTTTAAGTTTCCTGTTGTTATCTTCCGATCCCATCACTTCGGCCTCGTGGCTATATTTCCCATTCCTTTCTCGCAACTTTTGATTTCTTTCCAAAGAACCCTTATCTTTAACCAAAAATTTAGAATAGTAAAGGGAACCAGCCCACTCTGGAGATTGGTCTGGAAGCCATTTCTTGCTTCCAGCCTTTCAATGTTGGCCGGGTCTAGGGTGCAATTGTAAAAATCCTTTCCTGTGGAAGATTTCGGACCAACACTACCCTAGGCACAAACTCATCTAACAAGGTTAATATTATAGTTTGAGCAATCGTGGTCTCCTACAAATGAGGTTTACAGCTATCAAAAGGGATAAGGTTCACATTCTCGTTGGCAAAGGATAGGATCCTGGCAATGATAGTTTGATGATCATGGATAGACTCATTAAAGACTCTATGGTTCCTTTTTAACCACACCTACCAAAGATAGTGATTGAGACAAGTTTTCCACATGTATCTAAGTCTTTGGCTTGAAAAGGGGCAAGGCCACTTGATGAACAAATCAAGTACGGTGGCTGGTTTAACCCATGAAATATTAAAGGCCTAAAAAACCCCACTTAGGAAAGCTAAGGAAAAAGTGCACTCAAGGAAAATGTGATAAATGGTCTCCCAATTAGCCCTACACAGATAACAAAAATTAGTGATACAAATATATTTACGCATCATATTATCAATGGTTAGAATTCTTCCTTGGATAACTAGCCATGAAAAGACTGCAATTTTTGGAATTAAATTTTTTATCCAAACTAAGTCCTTTATGATAATAAAGTAACTCTAAATTTTTTTTCTAATCACTATCCTTTTGGTCATGGAGTACCAAAATCAACTAACAAAAACCCTCTAGAAATAATTAAGAAATAATTGGATAACAATTCTAGATATTGGCATAATAAATTCATATTTGCATTATGGTCAGATAAAACAAGGATTAAGTATTCATTAGTCAAATACCCCTATCATTTGGTGTGTGGTAAGGATCTTATCTTTCCCACAAACCTCAAGATCCTTATCCTATAATTTATGAAAGACTACTTAGAAATAGATTATAGAATGGAAGTCAACTCTATTTAATTTAATGAGTCTATATGAGAAAATGGAAGATGCATTACAAAATTTTCATAGACATCAAGAAATGCTAAAATGATTATTTTATATGAGGGCTAAAATAAAAGCCTTTATAATTATTGATCTAGTGTTACTATGGGATAAGGATTATGAAAAGAAAGGTGCTCATGAAAAGAATATCCCAATAGTTATAAATTGAGAAAAATTAATTTGTTTTACAAAAATTAAAAAATAAAAAATAAAAATAAAAAAGAATAAGAAAAGGGGGCTCAAGTGCTTTGGTGATTCAGAAAAACTCTATCAAGGCTATGAATGTCTGACTGGCAATAGAGCAAGGTCTAGAGTGGGATCATAGATAACTCAATGAGGGCTATAAATGTTTGGCTAGTAGTAGAGCAATATTTGGTAGTTGGTGACATGTCTACCTATAAGGAAAAGCTCATCATTAGTAGACCAATGTTTTCTCAAGGGTGAACTAGCCTAAATTTTGATCTATGATTGAAAATTTTGATTGATTCTAGAATAATAATGAACTCATATACACACACTTTTATTGAAACAAAATATAGTATTTATTTTAGGTTAATTACTTAACCCCAACCTTGGATGGATGCCAAAATTTTGGTTTTTAAGGTCTTTAAGCTTCATTGTTTTAGAGAGGGTTCTTTCTATTTCCAAAATGCTCAAGAGAATTTTATAGTAGAGTGGCTATTTTTTATGTCACTTGCACAACATGCCCTAGTATACATGGATTAGGGACCCATTTTTTTTAGTTTTGGTGAATTTTCTCTTGTTTCCTTTGGCTTATTCATAAAATCCAACCATCCAAAAAACTCAGGTTCTCAACTAAAAGCTTCTAATATCTAATTTTTGCATGCCTTGATTTTTTTATGATGCTTATTGTTATTGTTGTGCAAGGTATTTTTTTTTAATTTAAAAATAAACTCTTCTATTAGATAAGGCTTAGAATAAGTGTTCCAACAAGTACCCACATGCCTATGTTATCATAGCCTTAACACCTCAAACTTGCTTAAATTTAGACTTGGCAATCCCTCGACAGAAAATATGTTCCCACTTCTAGATCACATATCTCTTTCAATACTCAATCAAATCTGATGAAACCATCTCTATTAGATGCAACTTGGAAAGAGCTTTCAAAAAAGTGTAAACTTGTCTATGTTTTAAGAAGAATTAACCTCTTGAATGGCCTATTTTGATAATTATTATCCATAAAAAATTAATGTCTTTAATGTGTTTATTGAAGAAGAAACCATATTTTTCTATTTATCACCACTAACCAATGTTAATATCCATGGGGGATATTAATCTAAAAGGCTTAAAAAGTGTATATATGCACTAATTACAATATGATAATCATATTGAAAGCAAAGAAACATGTATAACCAAATTTGCAATAAAGAATGCCTCCTTTGTATTAATCAATGGTGAAACTTGGTTACATATCCGTCCCTCTTAGGGATACCAAATTGATACATGTATACAATTGTTTTGAAGCCCCTAAACAGGGGTGATATACTCTAAATGCTCTTTAGGTCTTCACAAAATTTGCATGAGGGCTTACTGGGATGCATCCTTCTCTATCGTCAAGAGGAATAATCTGGAATAGCTTGAGTCATTTGAAGGATCTTCCACCTACGTACAAGGAAACAAAAAAGCACATCAAAAGCATATGAAACCTCTCATGATGAGGTTATTATCCAATAAAATGAATGAAACATAGCAAACATGTAAAGAAAATATGTACATGTGTAAATATGCACAAAGGTGCTTACAAGATTGAAAAATAAGCACAAAGCATGGCTTGCAACATGTAAGGGAACTTAGAAATGCATGCAATCTAGAAAATAAAGTGTAATGAAACTTAATCTATGAAAGCTTATGAAATAAAGCATGAATAGCATAAATGAAGGTAAAGCTACCTATGAGACTGCTAATTAACCATGGAAATGCCTAAAATAAGACTAATATATGCTAGATTAACCTAAATACATATTAAGAAAAGTAAATCTATGGCTAAACTGAAGGATTAAGCTCATCAAACCCTAGCTACTGTTGACAGCCACAACTAAGATTGTGGGTCATTGTTAACAACATCGACCATGGGAAAGATGTTATTTCTCTTGAAATTAGGGTTGTAGATGCTCAATTCTTCCATTGAATTGATGGTCAAGGGTCGCCTAGGTGTCTCAACATTGATTTGTGGTTGAATTTGTGTGAATTTGTGATGGATTGATGCGAATTGGCAAGTTTGCTCCTCAATTTATTCGAACTCCATTGGCATAGCAACAAATATCATTCTCTAATTTTGAAGTACCTCACTACTCCTCAAGGGTTGTGAAATTAGTCATTAAACTGGTAGAGATTCGCTACAATGAATTTGAGATCTTAATTGCCTCTTTGGGGGGTATATAAATAGACTCCTCAAATCCTAATCTTGGATGCTCAAGGAAGCCAGGATCAAGAATTTGTTGGCTTAGGTGATTGGGAGGAATCCTCTGGAATCTTCCTCACCCAAAACCACTTGAAAACTATTACAAGCTAGTTGTTGCAACTGATTTTACTCAGCTTTGATGGCTCAAGTTTGTTACAAGGCTAGCTTGTATTGCTCAACATGGCTAGGACCCTAGTCATAGTTTTCAATCGTAGTTGAGATCTTAGCTACTGATTTCATTATTGTCTAAGGCTGAATAGGACTAGCCTACTATAATGAGTGATTAGATTCATTGATTAGCCTTGGAAAGGTCCAAGATCATTCATATGATCTACAGAGGTACCCATATGAGTAGTCTTCTAAACATGACATGTTTTAGGTGTCTAAAGATACTCCTTTTGGGATGCATTGTGGGAAACATGACTCTGAGTAAAAATAGATCACCTAAAGCTATGTTGTAGGTTTATTGATGTTCATTTATTTGGTCAATGCTAGATGCCCCAATCCTACAAAGAATGTACATCTCATAATCATTGCTTCCAATGGGATGGAAGGCTTAACTTGAGTAAAACTTTGGACATGGTCTACAAAGGCATTGAAATGGATTGTTCAAACGATAATGATCAAAGAGCAGAATGCCAAAATTTTAATTTGTTATGTTTACTTTTTTCCCAACAAAAGGGTAAGCTTGTGATAGCTGTTAGCAATGATTCGTAAGATGAACACAATTTACATGATTGAGTGATCCTTTGTTGATTTTTATTATAAATTTTGATATTATGACTACCCCCTCAAGTGATGAGTCGATGAGAAAAGGACAAGATTAAAACTACGAGTCACTTGACCAAGATGAATAATTTGGACGATTTAAGATTGATTGCACTTTGTTATATGGCAAGTCCTATTATAGTTGTGATCTCAACCATTAATAGTAATTGTACATCTCTATCTCACGGAGCAATATGGCCATAATGGCCTTCTTAGGGAATCAAGATGATAGAAATTCCATGTAAGCTTGTGCTGAATCACTATGTATGATGATCTACTAAAATTTCATAGGAGAAATGAAATGGATACTCACTCCCATGGGGCAGTCCGATTGTGGCTGTCAACCATGGCTAGGAAAATTGCAAAAACTAGTTGTGGTTGTCAATCATGGATAGCATCCAGCAATAAATGCCCTCTTTTTATTATCATGAGAAGCTTAAAAATGGACAATAATAATTATCTTCCGGTCCAAAATTATAAAAAATTTCAAAAATAACAAAAAAATCACATAAATAAAAATTCAAATGTACCTTGTACTTAGTTATTTATTCTATACACTTGGTGGTTGCAGTGACTTGCACTCCATGCAATCTGGAAATATGATTAAATAACCATAAGGCCATTTGGAGCAAATTATTCATAATTAAATTGAAATGTATTCACTTCAATCCCGAATAAGGCCATTGAGTACCCATTTCATTTCTCGTAGTTCATTTTATAGGATATGTAGGTCTAATATCTAGATGGGTATATGGGAGCATGAATTCTCCCATAAAGTTAACCTGATTGACATATTTGAACAAATCTTCATCTGAAGGGACCAAATGAACTTGTCCCTCGTGCATATATTTGATACATTGGTATAATATCGAGGGGATGCATTGCATGTCCCTTATCCACGACTAGCCTAGGAGAATATTATATTGCATAGCACCCTCTAGAACATGACACATCACAGGAATGGTTTTTAGTCCATCCTGGATAGGAAGGACTATAGTGCCTACTATAAAGCAAAACACATCATTGAAAGCTTATAGCATGAAATTTGAAGGTACGATATGCGACTTAGGAAACTTTAGATGTCCTAAGACCTTCATGGTTATTATGTTGATCAACAATATTGTATCAATAAACACCTACTTGAATAGAGTGTGGTTCACATGATGATGTGAAGTTATGGGTTCGTTATAGCAATGGAAATTGTCTTGATTTCATGATCATAAATTTGGATCATAGGTTCTTGGCACTGCTGCACATACCCCACAAAGTTAGTGAAAGCTTCAAGATCTTGGGGCTGAACTTTAATGGTCCTTAATATGTCCATTAGTGTCTCCCTATGCCTAGGAGACTATTGTATTATCTCATATATCGATAATTTTTCTAAGGTTATTTGTAGACTCTGTATGAGCCTATTTCTAATTGTTACCATCGGTCTTGTTGGTGGTCCTAGCAATGGGTTTTACATTGACCTCTGTTGATGTGTAGCCTAAACTTGAATGGGCACTGTAGGAGGATTTGGTTGGTTGTACCTCCTATTTATGGTGACCACATTCACCATAATAACAAATCCTTGCGTAGGCAGTTCAATCCATACTTGGTTAACTTGTCTAGTATTGTTCCTTGGTGGCTCGTGATTCAGCAAGGGATTCTTGAAGATTCCCATATTTTTATTGTTTTATGCCAAGGTGTTTTCAATTATCAACTCATTCCTATCAATCATATTTTGTACCATGTGCTTGAAGTCATGGCACACTTCGATATCATACCCCTTTTGTCTATGGTATGGCCAATAATGATCTTCCCTATATCCTTTCAATTTAGGATAATTAGGAATGATCAATTGTAGTTTGGGTAACGCTAAGGACTTAGCCTCATACAATTGATTGAATATTGATGCCATCCCAGACAATGGCATAAATTGGTGAGGTGGATGATGTTATTTATCTTGGCCCTATTTTTTATTACACTAATTGTATTGCATTGGGGGTGGTTGTGCATAGTTTTGTGGTTGTTGGCTCTTGCCCCCTTTTGAAGGTTCAACACGACTTTATTCACATGTGTAGGCTTGGCTTGGTGATTCTTATCTTCATGTTCTTGTTTTTCAACTCATTTTTTGTCTAGATTTTCAATTCACCTTCTTGTAAATTGATATCCTCTATAACCTTGGCTTGCGCCAAGGCTTATTCGAATGTTTGGCACTAATATAGTTGTAAAAATAGCAAAATGTGTTTCACATAGTGAAAAAAATGATGTCAACTCTATAGTTGGGATGGAAAAGGTAAGTTTAGCCATCAATTTCCTCCATCTATTGCCATAATCTATGACTAGCTCGCTATAGGACCACCCTTGGTCTATCATGACAACATCTTGGTGGAGGCTAGTTTAGATGATATTTCACGAACTGATTGGGTTATCAGAAACTATGAATATGCCAACAACATTGGCATTAAACCCCAGAGTTCTAGTATAACAACAAAAATTGAATCAGAAGCATCTTATGAGGAAGGAGAGTCAAAATCCATCTCTGAGAGAGGTGGACCAGAATACAATTATGAAGAAGACAATGGATAATATTTCTTAGATGATGAGGAATATGAGGAAAAAATATATATGGTCTACCTAGGGCCTTGACATATTCATCATCTTAGGGAACCTATGGACATGAAACCAATTTATCATGTAGTATTTCCAGGTCCTCCCATCCAAAGAAGGCAAGTTAATATGGAAGAGATATATCATATAACTTGTCTTGGTCCTTCCAACTTAAGTCAATTAATTCCCCCTAAGGATCCAATTGTTATGTCTATTCCCAGAGCAAACCCGGTGATCCCAATTCCACTTGAGCCTCATCTTGAGCAAGGAGAGTAAACCAGAGTTAGTGAATTTCACCCACATGGTCCTAGAGATTTATTCCATTCCATCAACATGGTCTCCATAAATATAACCACTCCACTTCATAATCCATTTGACCCTTAAAAACCTTTGTATCTTAATCTTGGGGTCATTGATTTTGATCATGCCAATTCACCCCTAGAGATCGAATATTTCTTCCCCAATGAAGAAATGTTGCAACTGTTTCATTTTGTGCCAGGTTGTGCATATGATGTCTATCATGCTGAGGGTAGTCTTAATTCAGTGGAACCTTTAAACCCAGTAGATGACATCCATTTGATCCCTATGCCTCACCAGCTTGAGGAGGGGTCACATATGTCAATAGAGGAAACCTTCAAAGTGGATATCAGCGAAGATCCCACCAATCCAAAGAAGGTTAAATTTAGAGAGAGCTTATCTCCTGAGGAGCATGCCAACCTCATTCCTCTATTGAAAGAGAGAACTGATCTCTTTGCTTGTCCTTACAAAGACATACAGGGTCTAGATCCAAAATTGGTTACTCATAACATTTCGCTAGACCTAAGTAAGAAATCAGTCAAGAAAAAACTAAGGAAGATGCATCCAACCATTGCCTTAATGGTTAAATATGAGCTACAAAATTTGTTGGATCTAGAGTTCATAATTTCCATTGACTATCCAGAATAGGTATCAAACATGGTACCCATAGGGAAACCTGATGCAAGAATCCACATATGCATAGATTTTAGAGACCTAAATAAGTAAACACCCAAGGATTCATTTTTGTTGCCTAATATCAAGGCTCTTGTATATGAAACTGCAAGTTACAAAATGCCTTCTCTTATGGATGGTTTTTTTGGTTACAACCAGATTCGAATTAAACCATAAGATCAACACAAAACTACTTTCACCACTCCATGGGGAACATTTTGCTACAAAGTTATGCCATTTGGCTTAAAAAATGCTAGTAGCACATATCAACGGGTTATGACATATGTTTTTCATGACTATATGCACAATATCTTATAATATTATATCAATGACTTACTTTCCAAGTCATTGTTGCATGAAGAGCATACTGATGTCCTACGAAAATTCTTCAATCACCTGATAGAACACAATGTCATGTTGAACCCCAAGAAATGCAGCTTTGGCATAACTTCAGGTAAACTCTTGGGATTCATCATTTCTAAATGAGGAATTTAAGTTGACCTAGAGAAGGTCAAGAATATTTTAGAAATGTGTCCCACCAAAAACATCAAGGAATTACGAAGCCTATAGGTTAAATTAGCATCCATAAAGTGCTTCATCACGTAACTATCAGATAAATATCAACCCATGAATCGACTGCTATACAAGGGAGTCCCATTTAACTGGCATGAATACTATCATAAATTCTTCACTGATATCAAACAATATCTAGCATCACTACTAGTATTAGCTCCACCTAGACTAGATGTACCATTTTTGCTATATATATCTGCCATAGACTTTGCATTGGGAACCATGCTAGCCTAGAAAAACATGCAAAACAAAGAGCAAGTGATATATTACATCATTTTAACCCTGATTAGTTATGAGATATGATATGCATATGTAGAAAAGTTGTTCTTAGTAGTGGTATTTACGATGAAGAATTTGCACCACTACATGTTGAGCCATATGATATCTATAATATTGAAACAAAATCCTTTACAGTATATGATGAACAAGACATATCATAACACACGTACTGTAAAGTGGATCATGTTATTGATATAATTTGATCTAGAATTAATTGGTCAAAATTATATCAAGGGACAAGTCATAGCATATCAACTGGTAGAGGCTCCTCTTTAGGATCATAGGCCTCTCATCATATATCTTCTTGATGATGTAGTCTTTACATTATTAGAGTTTCCATAACCTGAAGAGCTGAATAATCAAGTTGATATGTCTTTGTTCTTTGATGGTTCAAAATGTGAGCAAGGGGGTGGTGCAGGGATTATTTTTTTATGCCACAAGGTGCTCCAATACCCTTTTCATTTAAAATCAATTTCCCTTGCACCAACAACAACATTGAATACAAGACCCTAATCTTAGGTCTCCAAACAACACTCACCATTAAGATCAAGAAGGTAAATATCTTTGGTGACTCCTTGCTCATTGCTAATCAATTTAAGGGGATATATCAGTACAGATATCCCATAATGAAAGTATAAAAATAACTTATGGACATTTACCTAGCCCAATTGGAGTGGTATGACATCGATGCAATACCTTGATCATCCAATAGATTTACAAACATTGTGGCATCTTTGGGATCTTTAATCCCTCAAAATTTATATATTGACTTCACTACCATCCAAGTGAAAAAGCTATCACAATCCATGATACGATGTGAGGCACAAAATAATCAAGAATCAGTCCACATTATTCACATAGATCCAAACCATGAGTGGTTCTATAGAGCTAGAGACTTTCTAAAGAAGACACCTTGGGGATCTTTTCTCTCATAGGGTCCTATAGAGAATGGTACCACTATTCTCCATAAGTTTATTTTCAAATCTATGTTCATGCAAGTCGAATTGTAGTGGGAACATGTCATTCAGTCAGTTGAATTTGTTGCTTATCAAGATTGGTTATCATAGTTACACAATTTTCTTAATCTTGGAGTAATACCATAGGGATTGTCGTATGCCTTAAAAAGAGCATTTAAACAAAAATGACTAGATATGTCTTGTTAGGAGACATCCTATATTTTTTTAGCTATGATGGAATTATCCTTTATTGCCTTGAGCCCCAAGAATCATCTTGAGTGATTTCACAAGCTCATGATAGTACATGCAGTAGCCATTTCAATGGCATGGCCATTGTCAAGCACATCCTTTGAATGGGTTACTATTTCCCCACTATGGAGAAGGATTGGATAGCATATGTCAGGAAGTGCATCAAATGTTAGAATCATGCTAATCTTATGCACCTACCATTGCAGGCCTTACGACCCATCCAAGCAACCTGGCCATTTTCTTAGTGGAGTTTTCATCTAATTGGTAAGATATCTCCTCCATATTTGGCCTGACATACACTTATCATAATGACCACTGAGAATTTCACAAAATGGGTGGAGGCAATCCCTTTAACTACAATTACAGGAGTGCATATTATAGAGTTTATACTCCATAATATAATGTAATTTTGGGATACCATCCAAGATAATATCGAATAATGGAACTTCATTCAAAAATAAATTTGTAAGGGCTTTAACATCCAAGTATAATATTCAACGCAGTTTTGCAACTCCATATTATCTGTATGCAAACAGGCAAGCAGATGCCTCAAACAAAATAGTGGTAGTAATATTAAAGAAAATTGTTCAATAAAACCACAAATATTGGCATATTCAGTTACCTCTTGCTTTATGGGCTTATATAACTAGTATACGGACCCCCACTAGGGAAAATTTGTTCTCACTAGTATATGGCGTTGAGGCTATCATGCCCTTGGAATTGGAAATTCCAATATTGCACATCACATTGAAATATTTCATCAATGACGACATTGCATGACACGCTCACCTAGATCAATTGCGCTTCTTTATGAACATCGTGTGAATGCTCTTGAGCATCTCCAAGTTTACCAAGATCGGCTAAAATGAGCTTACAATAATAAAGTCCACTTAAGAGACTTTAAAGTTGGGGATATTATGCTAAAAGAGAACCAAAAGAAATCAAACTTGTCATCGCATCTACGAGACAAATTTGTGGCCAATTGGTTAGGTCCATTTATTATATCAAAGAAGATAGGACATGGTATTTACTACCTAACATTGCTAGAAGGTGTTGAAGATATTAAACGTCTCAAAATTATTTATTTAAAGGTATTTCACACATTAAGTCAAAAATTTAAAAACAATTTAAAACACAAAATCAAATCAAAAAGGAATAAAATCCAAAAACATTGCAAAACATCAAAATTAAAAAAACATTTATATTTTGCATATGCATTCATCTACTTGCATTGCATTAGGTATTTCATCTATTGCAATTACATAAGGATAGGTGGTGTTTAAAATATTATGAACGACACCACATTTGTATAATAATCATACATCCTTTCATCAACATCATCCATCATCCTTGTGAGTAATTATGTTTTTCAACACAACCCCTCCTAATACTATAAGGTATATACTAGGGTTTTTGGTCATTCAGCCATACCTAGTGATATTCTCAGATTTTGTAGAAATCTATCTTCACTTTTGGAGATGAGGTCTATTTTTTATAGTACCTTGCATATCTCAAAATCCCATCACATTTTAAACATTAAAAGTCCTAGTTTGAACAAGTAAATATAAACACTACAATGTGGTCCTAGTCACCTTCAACAAAATATTTTTACTTGCTCATATTGTGATGCACATGGTCTAGTATTTTTATCATTGGAAAAAATAAAATATCCCCCTGCCCAAATAAATCCCTTGCTAAAAAAAAATGCAAAATAAACAGTGATTTTCATCACTAAGCATGAGCAAGTATCCCAAATAATGAAAGAAGGGGGTGAAGAGCTTTAATCCCTGGAATGGTCAGTTTTCTAAGCCATTGATTGATCCTCAATACAGTAATGGGCTGAATGAATCCCACCTAGAATTGGTATAGTTCTAAGTAATTTACAAATGAGCTAGCTTTAGGTGGCCTGTATTACCTAGTAGCCTAGTCCAACTGCGTTCAAACATAGGATCATGATGAACATTTGGTAATCCTCATTACAAAAATGGGTTGAATGAATCCTGCCTAGAAATGAGGTAGTCTTATGTCTCATATAATATATTCATTTTTACACATGGATAATGAAAATCTTGGTCTTTATAACAAAATATTTTTTCTAGGAGTTCTATATAGTTATTACACAACTTTTGATTAATCAACTAGGGTGTTTGAGTCTCATGGAAAACCTTAAAAATCCCTTATAGCAACAAATCATCTCATAAATCAATAATAAAATTTTCCTTATGAGGTTTTGTTTACTAAGGGATGTCCATAAAATAGGTTAGATATTGGATGGATATCAAAAATGATATTTAGACGACCACTGACTATTTTGTGCATATCTTTTAATTTATAGAAGCTTATAGGAAAAACCATACATCTCAAATAGTTCATCTCACATATGGATGTTTAAATGATTCATTCTTATGCTTAGAGTTACCATTTACATTTATAATTTTTATACATTCTTTGGTGTCATCCATTATATTGTAAAACACATATTAGATGCATTCTATATGTTTTAAGTGATTAAATCACACAGGTTTATTTTCTATAGTTCATTTTATCATGTAATTAGTGCATCATATCACATATCATATATCATATCATATGCATAAACAATTGAAACAAATTAAACATGCATTTAAAAATAATCATTGCATCCATATATGCATACATCATAGTACATCTACTCATCTAGATCATCGCATCTAATCATACATCTATCATCTAGCAAGTGCATGTTATTAGTACATTGTATCCATATAGCATAAGAAAAACATCATATATGCATTGCATCCATGTGCATCACATAAACACAAAATAATAAATGACACACATAATGAGCCATAAAAATGAAGTATCATATATATATATATATATATATATATATATATATATATATATATATATATATATATATATATATATATATATATATATCAATAAGTACATAGAGGTACAAAATTCCCTCAGGCTACAATCGTGTAGGTCCTTAGACCTTACACTCAAAAATGATATAATGACATCATCTCACATCATGCATGACCTATGCCCCATCAGTCTCCTCTTCCCTATGCACCCTCTCAATGAGGCTACCTAGAGCTAGTGCCTACCAATCACTCTGATCGTACCCCTAACTTGTGACTAGGCCACACTAATGACTACCATGACTCGCTCTGCCTACTTCGGTGGGAGCCCCCCACTATAGATTGCTCTAGAGGAGTTCCACCCAATATCCTGACCTAACCCTATGGAGAGACAATGTATCCAACATCTGTAACCATTTGAGTTGTGGCCTACTCTAAGTCCCCTCAGTCATCTAATCTCTATGTCTGCATCCAACCCTACTAGTCTTAAAGCAACAAGAGTAGGTGGTGTGGCCTAATAAGTAGTAGGAGCCCTTGTCATAACTTTGAGAGTATCTCTCTTAGTACTCTAGAGATCCAAATTTGCTTACAGAAGATCCCTCTGTGTGGTGATCTTCTTTATCTTAGTGGTGGTCAAATCAACATGTGCCTAGAGGGTGGTCCTCTCCTCCTTGTATACCTACCATTGTGCTTGTCCTACACTCAGTTGAGCTCATACTATAGCTAGATAGGTGTCCCTCTCTAGAAGATATCACTAAGCTATCTATAGCTATATTTGTAGACTATGTACCTAATCCCGTAGCTATGATACCTTGTCATATGGCTCCTCCTTGTTCTCCTCCTCCTCCCATATCTCCTCCTCCTATGCGGATGACTGAACCTACTCACCCTCTATTCTATGGTGCACTCATCACCCATGGGGACCATCAAATGCTACCTTAGTAGCATCACCATATCTAGATCAGCCTAGAGGATCACTACCCTACCATAATCTGGTAGTCCACCAAGCATCATAATCAAGAGTTATACCTACATCTGCCACCCCTATATCTACTAGGTCATCATAATCCTCTATAAAATTCATGACCTATGCCCACACAAGTTGTATCTCTACCTTAAGGTGGCGATAGAGTAATGGCTCCTTTGGTATGTCCTGCTAGATCCTGAACTATCTGATAACTTAGGAGAAGTGGAAGAACTTCCATACCTTGGGCTTACACCCAATAACCTTGTGATCACTCCTAACCTATCTTAAGTATCGGTCAACCTCCTCCCATGTTGGGTAGTCCAAGTAAGGGCACCATACGATATGGATGGAATTTAGCCTTATAAATCAATCGATGTAGTATTACAAATTTTGTTGAGCAAGGTGCAGGAACAGTATTGTCATTGTTGTCAACACAGTCAGACAGATCGGTTGATGCAGTGGACAGGAGTTCAGTGATGCAGTGGACAGGAGTTAAGAGGTTCTTCAGAGTATGTACAGTGGTTTTCCAAAAGATAGAAGTGGCCCATATACTAAAAATCAAAAGAAAATCACAAGGAAGAAAACTGTCGCGATATCGCGACATGTTGAGAAGAAAGAAAACTGTCGCGATATCGCGACATGTTGGCAAGAAAGAAAAACTGTCGCGATATCGCGACATGTTGGCAAGAAAGAAAAACTGTCGCGATATCGCGACATGTTGGGAAGAAAGAAAAACTGTCGTGATATCGTGACATGTTGAGAAGAAAGAAAACTGTCGCGATATCGCGACATGTTGAGAAGAAAGAAAAACTGTCATGATATCACGACATGTTGAGAAGAAAGCAAAACTGTCACGATTTCGTGACATGTTCGGAGAGAAAGCGCAAGCAAGCAAAACTGTCGTGATTTCACGACATGTTCGGAGAGAAAGCGCAAGCAAGCAAAACTGTCATGATTTCATGACATGTTGGAAGAGAGAAAGGCAAGTAGAAAAAGTGTCGCGATTTCGTGACATATTGCAAGGAAGGTTGTACAAAAAAGTGTCACGATTTCGTGACATATTGCAAGGAAGGTTGTACGGACGAAAAAGTGTCACGATTTCATGACATATTGCAAGGAAGGTTGTACGGACGAAAAAGTGTCACGATTTCGTGACATATTGCAAGGAAGGTTGTACGAATGAAAAAGTGTCATGATTTCGTGACATATTGCAAGGAAGGTTGTACGGACGAAAAAGTGTCACGATTTCATGACATATTGCAAGGAAGGTTGTACGAAAAAAAGTGTCACGATTTCATGACATATTGCAAGGAAGTTTGTATGGACGAAAAAGTGTCATGATTTCGTGACATGTTGCAAGAGAGAGAGTCCGAAAGAAAAAGTGTCACGATTTCGTGACATAATGCAGGAGAGAGAGTCCAAGAGAAAAAGTGTCACGATTTCATGACATGTTGCAGGAGAGAGAGTCCGAGAGAAAAAGTGTCACGATTTCGTGACATGTTGCAGGAGAGAGAGTCCGAGAGAAAAAGTGTCACGATATCGCGACATGTCGGGTTTTCACGACCTGAAGGCAAGAGAAAGAGCTAAGGAGAAAAAGTGTCGCGATATCACGACATGTCGGGTTTTCATGACCCGAAGGCAAGAGAGAGAGTCAAGGAGAAAAAGTGTCACGATATCATGACATGTCAGGTTTTCGTGACCCGAAGGCAAGAGAAAGAGCAAAGGAGAGAAAGTGTCATGATATCGTGACATGTCGCATTTTCATGACTAAAGGAGGAGAGAGAAAGTAAGAAGGTGAAAGTGTCACGATATCGCGACATGTTGTGTTTTCGGTTGAAGCCAAGAAGAGTAGCAAGGAGGCAAAAGTGTCACGATATCATGACATGTGTTTTCGTTGGTTGAAGCCGAGAAGAGTAGCAAAGAGGCAAAAGTGTCGCGATATCGCGACATGTGTTTTCATGGATGAAAGCTGAGAGGAGGACAAAGAGGCAGAAGTGTCATGATTTCATGATAGGTCACGTTGGCGTGAGCAAGAAGAGAACCCAACCAAAATAAGATATGTGATAGTTAACTAAAGTTCTATGGCAGTTATAGGGGCAGTTGTAGAAGAAAAACATGCAGCTAGAATAAGTTGAGTTAACTAAAGTCAGTTCATCAGTTACAAGTGCATTTATAGAGAAAAATCATGTAGCTAAAATAAGAATAGTGAACTAAAGTCAGAACGACAGTTACAGGGCCAGTTACGGAGTGTAATCATCGAGTGGCATTTAAAGTGAAAGTCATCAGATGAAGATCAAACTTGAGTCGTAACTATTTACAGGATGCATGAAAGAATACTATGTGATAAAGGAGTTACATATAGAAGTCTCTATTAATAAGTTGCATGCAAAAAATATGGAAGTTAAAAATAGAGTCAGAGCTTTGTTATAAAAGGAGGTCTGCATGGAGAATTAGAGTGTTGCGAAAGGAGAGAAAAAGTGTTGCAAGAAGAGGGCAGGAAGTGTGCTGAAATAGAGCGTTAGGCAGAGCCGTGAGAGCCGTAAGAATGTAGTAAGAAGCACTGTAAGAGGGCTGTAAAAGTGCAGTAAGCAGAGCCTGAAGTGAGTGTGATGTTTTGGTGAATAGTGAGAGAGGTTGGGTTAGCAATAGACCAATCAGGGTCTTGTATAAGAGAAGGCATCTTTATGTCAAACTTATAGTTTCAAAATTGCAGTCCAAGTTGGTGCTTGGAATTAGGGGTTGGTGCTCCTTTCTGTTGGTGTAGATAAATTAGGGGTTGGTGCTCCTTTCTGTTGGTGCAGATAAATTAGGGGTTGGTGCTCCTTTCTGTTGGTGCAGATAAATTAGGGGTTGGTGCTCCTTTCTGTTGGTGTAGATAAATCAGGGGTTGGTGCTCCTTCCAGTTGGTGCTGGTAAATTGATTGTAAAGTTGTTGCTTTGCAAAGGCTGGATTTGGATGGGAGTCCAAGCAGTCATTTTTGAGGAGTAGCCAAAACTGGTGAACCTCGTTACATCTTGTGTTGTGTGATGCTCTCTTGTTATATTTGCTTTATGTGGTTTTAAGCTTTCATTGTTTTGGCTTTAAGAGTTGAAGTTTTTAAGTTTTAAAGAGCCACACCGATTCACCCCCCTCTCAGTGTCATTGTGAGACTAACAATTGGTATCAGAGCCAAGTTCCTGAACAAAGCTTAACCAGCTAGGGTGATCTTGGATTAGTACGCAATGGCAGGTGGTGAAGGCTTCTCATCAAACAAAGCACCATTGTTGGACGAAACTAATTACTCATTTTGGAAACTCAGGATGCAGACATATCTTTGTGCTTTGGGATACGACATTTGGGATTCAATAAATAGTGGATACACAATACCCACCACTCCTCCAACCGATGCTGTCGGTAAGAAACTATTTGAGAATAACTCTAAAGCAAAGAATGCTATCATGTGCGGTTTAGTGGACAACGAACTGATAAATATTATGAGTTGTAAAATGGCAAAAGACATGTGGGACAAACTAAGGAGCATTCATGAAGGAGACGGCAAGATCAAGGAGGCCAAGTTACAAACGCATCGAGCTCAGTTCGAAGCATTAAAGATGAATGACGATGAGAACATAGAGGCATACATGCTGAGAGTTAATGGAATCATTAATGCGATTAGAGGACTCGACGAGGAAATGGAAGATGCAGTCATCGTGAAAAAGGTACTAAGATCTCTTCCCCAAAGATTTGATTCTAAAGTTTCAGCAATAGAAGAAGCTAAAGATCTAAATACTTTTAGTATGGATGAGATGCATGGTTCTTTGACTGCATATGAGATGAGAATAGGAAAAACTAAACCCACAGACAGAGAAGCTACTTTTAAAGCACATAAAAATATAAAAGCAAAACAAGAATCCGAGGAAGAAGAGACATCAGATAAAATGGAAGCAAACTTTGTTCGGAAACTAATAAGGGGAAAAGGAAAATACAGAGGAAAGCTACCTCTTAAATGTTTCAGCTGTGGAGGCATTGGGCATTTTGCGACTAACTGTCCACTTAATGAGAAGGACGAAAGTAATGAAGGATCGCACCAAGAAAGAAGTGACTGGAAGAAGAAAACAAATTTCAGAAAAGGCAACTTCAAGAAGAAAAGTTTCATCTCCAAGAATGTCAGTTCATCAGAAGACAACTACAGTGAGGATTCTGAAGAGGAAACAGGTGAAGCTCTTTTCATGGCATTTGAAGAAGAAGAATCAGAAAAGGAAGAAGAAGTGAACTCTGATGTATGTGGTGAAAACTCTGAGGCTGAAGTAGATCTAGAAGGTGAGTTGATCTCTGCACTTGAAGAGTTGGGTTTAGAAAGGAAAAAGAACAAAATATTGTCCAAGAAGTTGGAAGAATATGAGGGTAATATTGAAGATCTCTTCTTACAAATTCACAAAGCCAAGAAAATAGAAGAAGCCTTGAAGTCACAGATCAATGAGAAAGAGATTGTTTGTTGTAAACAAGAAGAGGAGATTGTGTTATTGAGGAAACAACTAGAAGAGGCCAATACAAATCTCAAATTTGAGAAGAGCACAGAGCTGCTAGATAAAATGATAAGGCAACAAAGAAGCCCCATGTGCAAGCTTGGTCTTGGATATGAAGCTGAACAACCTTCATCTTCTAAATCTATAGAGAAGAAGAAATCCACTGCTGAAGGATCAAAGCAAGAAAATCCTGAAGCTGAATCCTCAAAAGGAAGAAAATCTCAAAGGAGATCTACAACAAAGCAACCACAACAAAAGAGGTTCTATCACTCTCACTTTATTCATAATAATGCTTTTAATGGCAATTGTTTTAGATGCAACCATTATGGTCACAAGGCAATTTATTGTGGACTGAATAATAGATCAAAGAGTTATGCTGGAAGAAATACATCTGTTATTCCAGTTGAACACCATGTGCAATGTTTTAAATGTAATGGTCATGGGCACATAGCAAGGTCTTGTCCAAATCTAAGGCAAGACAGTAGATTTCATCAGACGCAAAGAATGCAACACAGACAGGGAAGAAATCATGTGCATCAAAGAAAGGAAAAGAATCATCCATCAAGGATGTACAAGAGACAACCACCCAAGAGAAATGTTCAAGTTCATGAAAAGGTTCAAAATGGGGATGCAGGTGAAAACCTTCAACCTAAGTTCAAGAAATACTGGAGAAAGAAAGAAGAGAGGAAATCATGTCTCCTTGGACAGAAGGAGATTACTCCTCTATTGCACTAAGCAGCTCCAGGTAGCACATCCTCAGGGGGAGCAATGTTAAAGTTTTATTTTAATGCTCCTATGTATTTGTGTAGCTATCTGAGGATGAAAGGAAAGTAGTCGGGGAGTTGTTGTATAGCTGTCAAAGTGTGTTTTCTGTTCATGCAGTTGTTTTTGGTAGTGCCATGAAGGGTGGTGACTAAATTGAGAGTTGTCTTTATTGGTAATATTGCTATATGTCATTGTTGTACTGTTGATGGTTCTTACTGCCACTATCCAAAGTTAAGGATTATAATAGTTCAGATAGTGTGGTTAGTGAAAGAATGTTGCCCGAGCCGCATATATGTGTTTCGATAAAAGCAGTGTGTATTTGAACTTCACATTGACGTGAAGATTGTCAGATCTTTTATGACGCTGTGTTGAAAAATATTGAAGTCTGATTTAGCTCATCAAGATGAGCAACTTTGCTTTGTGAATCTTACCTATCCGAGGTCCAGTCGTATGAGTTTGAGTAAGGTGCACTATAGTTGGCCGTGAAGTGTTTGACAAAATGTTGTCTCCTAATTCGAACAGTTGGAAGTAAGGTGTGACCAGCGGTGATTGTAGAAAACATAGACCAAGTTGAAAATGAAAAAAGGGATTTGGTTGGTGTTGTGGTACAGTGTTTGATGCTTGCACAGAGTTGGTTGATACATGCTTCGACGAGGGTCTGTGATAAAGGGATGTTCTTTGAGGTGATTGGTTGAGTAGAGTTGATTAAGCCTAGTCAAGTAATTGGATGCATGTGGTTGTTCAAGTTCCATAAAATAAACTATTATTGATTTGAGTTGAGATTGGGATTTGAGTATAGAACATATTGAGTCTCTAACAATTCTCTTTATGCTTCTATGAGATTTAGTTGATATAATGATTGAGCATTAAGTATAGAACATATTGAGTCTCTAACAATTCTCTTTATGATTCTATAAGATTGGATAGATTCTGTGTGAGCCTATTGATAGGGTATAGAGGATAGAGTCTCAATGGATAGAGATCCAGCAACCAACACAGTTGAAGATAGATCTGAGTGAGGGACCACATTCTCAGGGGGAGCATTTATATATTTAATTATCTTTTTGCTCATGTTTGTAATTTTTGCTAACTAGTATTAATTTGTGCCTGAGAATGATGTGCATGGACTCAGGGGGAGTCTGCAGCAGCCCTTTGGTATTATTGTCAAAGGGGGAGAAGAATTATAGGAAATTGCATGTGTGTTGCCAACAATTCCAAAGGGGGAGATTGTTGAGCAAGGTGCAGGAACAGTATTGTCATTGTTGTCAACACAGTCAGATAGATCGGTTGATGCAATGGACAGGAGTTCAATGATGCAGTGGACAGGAGTTAAGAGGTTCTTCAGAGTATGTACAATGGTTTTCCAAAAGATAGAAGTGGCCCATATACTAAAAATCAAAAGAAAATCACAAGGAAGAAAACTGTCACGATATCACGACATGTTGAGAAGAAAGAAAACTATCGCGATATCGCGACATGTTGGCAAGAAAGAAAAACTATCACGATATCGCGACATGTTGAGAAGAAAGAAAAACTATCATGATATCGACATGTTGGCAAGAAAGAAAAACTGTCGCGATATCGTGACATGTTGAGAAGAAAGAAAACTGTCGCGATATCGCGACATGTTGAGAGAAAGAAAAACTGTCACGATATCATGACATGTTGAGAAGAAAGAAAAACTGTCACGATTTCGTGACATGTTCGGAGAGAAAGCGCAAGCAAGCAAAACTATCACGATTTCATGACATGTTCGGAGAGAAAGCGCAAGCAAGCAAAATTGTCATGATTTCGCGACATGTTCGAAGAGAGAAAGGCAAGTAGAAAAAGTGTCACGATTTCATGACATATTGAAGGAAAGGAGAAATTGACATATAAGGAAGGTTAGAAAAAAGTGTCACGATTTCGAGACATATTGCAAGGAAGGTTGTACGGACGAAAAAGTGTCGCGATTTCGTGACATATTGCAAGGAAGGTTGTACGGACGAAAAAGTGTCACGATTTCGTGACATATTGCAAGGAAGGTTGTACGGATGAAAAAGTGTCACGATTTCATGACATATTGCAAGGAAGGTTGTACGGAAGAAAAAGTGTCACGATTTCATGACATATTGCAAGGAAGTTTGTACGGAAAAAGTGTCACGATTTCGTGACATGTTGCAGGAGAGAGAGTCCGAAAGAAAAAGTGTCACGATTTCATGACATAATGCAAGAGAGAGAGTCCAAAAGAAAAAGTGTCACGATTTCATGACATGTTGCAGGAGAGAGAGTCCGAGAGAAAAAGTGTCACGATTTCGTGACATGTTGTAGGAGAGAGAGTCCGAGAGAAAAAGTGTCATGATTTCGTGACATGTTGCAGGAGAGAGAGTCCGAGAGAAAAAGTGTCGCGATATCATGACATGTCGGGTTTTCTGACCGAAGGCAAGAGAAAGAGCTAAGGAGAAAAGTGTCATGATATCGCGACATGTCGAGTTTTCGCGACCCGAAGGCAAGAGAGAGAGTCAAGGAGAAAAAGTGTCACGATATCGTGACATGTCAAGTTTTCACGACCCGAAGGCAAGAGAAAGAGCAAAGGAGAGAAAGTGTCATGATTTCATGACATGTCGCATTTTCATGACTAAAGGAGGAGAGAGAAAGTAAGAAGGCAAAAGTGTCGCGATATCATGACATGTTGTGTTTTCACTGGTTGAAGCCAAGAAGAGTAGCAAGGAGGCGAAAGTGTCATGATATCACGACATGTGTTTTCACTGGTTGAAGCCAAGAAGAGTAGCAAGGAGGCAAAAGTGTCGCGATATCGCGACATGTGTTTTCGCGGACGAAAGCCGAGAAGAGGACAAAGAGGCAGAAGTGTCATGATTTCACGATAGGTCACGTTGGCACGAGCAAGAAGAGAACCCAGCCAAAATAAGATATGTAACAGTTAACTGAAGTTCTATGGCAGTTACAGGGGCAGTTGTAGAAGAAAAACATGCAGCTAGAATAAGTTGAGTTAACTGAAGTCAGTTCATCAGTTACAAGTGCATTTATAGAGAAAAATCATGCAGCTAAAATAAGAATAGTGAACTAAAGTCAGAATGATAGTTACAGGGCCAGTTACAGAGTGTAATCATCGAGCGACAGTTAAAGTGAAAGTCATCAGACGAAGATCAAACTTGAGCCGTAACTATTTATAGGATGCATGAAAGAATACTGTGTGATAAAGGAGTTACATATAGAAGTCTCTATTAATAAGTTGCATGCAAAAAATATGGAAGTTAAAAATAGAGTCAGAGCTTTGTTATAAAAGGAGGTCTACGTGGAGAATTAGAGTGCTACGAAAGGAGAGAAAAAGTGCTGCAAGAAGAGGGCAGGAAGTGTGCTGAAACAGAGCGTTAGGCAGAGCCGTGAGAGCCGTAAGAATGCAGTAAGAAGCGCTGTAAGAGGGCTGTAAAAGTGTAGTAAGCAGAGCCTAAAGTGAGTGTGATGTTTTGGTGAATAGTGAGAGAGGTTGGGTTAGCAATAGACCAGTCAGGGTCTTGTATAAGAGAAGGCATCTTTATGTCAAACTTATAGTTTCAAAATTGCAGTCCAAGTTGGTGCTTGGAATTAGGGGTTGGTGCTCCTTTCTGTTGGTGCAGATAAATTAGGGGTTGGTGCTCCTTTCTGTTGGTGCAGATAAATTAGGGGTTGGTGCTCCTTTCTATTGGTGCAGATAAATTAGGGGTTGGTGCTCCTTTCTGTTGGTGTAGATAAATTAGGGGTTGGTGCTCCTTTCTGTTGGTGCAGATAAATCAGGGGTTGGTGCTCCTTCCAGTTGGTGTTGGTAAATTGATTGTAAAGTTGTTGCTTTGCAAAGGCTGGATTTGGATGGGAGTCCAAGCAGTCATTTTTGAGGAGTAGCCAAAACTGGTGAACCTCGTTACATCTTGTGTTGTGTGATGCTCTCTTGTTATATTTGCTTTATGTGGTTTTAAGCTTTCATTGTTTTGGCTTTAAGAGTTGAAGTTTTTAAGTTTTAAAGAGCCACACTGATTCACCCCCCCTCTCAGTGTCATTGTGAGACTAACAAATTCCCTGCATGATATCTGCTCCTATAGGTCTTCGACTCCCATGGACATTAGGCACCATAACACTAAGTAGCTGGCACTAATACAATGATACCCAATGGTAATCCTCTAAGGTACTCTATGCTGATATGCTCCTAAGTTCATATTTGTAATGGCAAGCTTCAACCTATACCCACTCACCCCATTGTGTAATGAGATAGATCTCATCATAAATTTTGGCTAGGAGGGCACTCCCCATGCCATGATGAGTGGCTCATTAGTGGTGCTCCCAAGTAAATCCTACACCATAGCCAAGAGGTTCAAGGGGAACCTCACTCTTGAAGTATCTAGAAGAAGCACATTATAGATAATGTGCATTAGGATAGCATGGCACCATGGAAAGACATTCACCCTATACCAGCACTCCATTGTTCTCTATATCCCCTAGTGCCTCCTTGCTCCTAGCACCAAAAACCCTTTGAAACATGACAATCTTCACTGTGGTAGCTGAAGAGGTGATAGTCTGTTCATCTAGAAGGATCTTGTAAATACGATAGACATCCTTTAATGTCATCCTCATCTTCCTAGTAAAAATATGAAAAGTGTTAGTCCTCACATCCCAATGATGGGCTAATACCATGAGGTAGGCTTGATCTGCCCTGATGGTGGGTAGTCTCAAAACATATCCTAGGCCCACAACCCCAAACCAGTCTAAATTAGTACGGCTCAAATTAGGCAGTAGCTCATGTAACAAATCAGGCTACCGCACTCATGCAGTCAAAGTCTAAATGGAAGATAACAAGATGCATAATAAATCAAAAACAAATTAAAAAAATCAACTTCAAAATATCAAAAACCTTAAAAAATCAAAAGCATTAATACCAACTTCAAAATATCAAAAACCTTCAAAAAAATCAAAAACAGTAAGACCAACTTCAAAAAATCAAAAAAATCAACCTTAACAATCAAAAAATAAAAAAATAGGCTAAAAGTTCCTAGTCATGGTTGACAACAACAATCGCCATGGCAGCCACAATTTTCAACCGTGGCTAGCACCAACAATCAATTTTTTAATCGTTGGTGTTTGAACCTAACGGTTGTTATCAACCGCAGCCCCAAATTGGTAAATTGGGAGCCGTATCTGCCAATCGTGGCTATGGGATAGACTCTTTTTTAGGTCATTTCCTACCCAAAAATAGCTGTAAAAATTTAAAACCCTCCCCCTAAGATACCCTAAAGCTAAATCTAACCTAAGGTGAAGTTCATTATCGATAGTTTAGTGAGGTTCACTTAAAGCCATTAACTAATGGGGTTCATTATAAATGCTTAAATCATGAAGATGAGATGGATAATCTACCATAGGAGTTATAGTTCTACCACTAGTGGATGCTTGTTGCTGATCCACCATGGTAGTAGGTGGTCAATTCGATAGCGTTTCATGTCAAATACTTTTACTCTCCCCTTAGAGCTCTAACTTTCACTCTTTGCCAACTAGAAATAATGAACAATAAAAACCTTAATTATACTTTTATATGATTCATTTATACCTCAACCATTGATGTCAGCCATGGGTGTAGATTAGGGTAACTCTGATCACGGCTATCAATTATGGCTAGGAAAATTACAAAACCCAGCTACAGTTGTTAACCGTGGCTAGCATCCAACAATAAATGCCCTCATTTTCTCACTATGAGGAGCTTCAAAATGGACAATAATAATTATCTACCAGTCCAAAATTCATAAAAAAATTAAAAATAACAAAAAATTCACATAAATAAAAATTGAAATGTGTCTTGTATGCAGTTATTTATTCTATATACTTGGCGGTTACAGGGACTTGTGCTCCATTCATTCCGATAATATGAGTAAATTAGCATAAGGCCATTTGGGATAAATTAGTCATCATTGAATTGAAATGTATTCACTTCAATCCTAAAGAAGGCCATTACGACCATACTGCCCCACGGGAGTGAGTACCCATTTCATTTCTCCTATAAAATTTTAGCAGATCATTGCACATAGTGATTCAGCACAAGCTTACATGGAATTTCTATCACCTTTATTTCCTAAGAAGGCCATTACAGCTAAACTACTACATGGGATAGATATGTACAATTACTATTAACGATTGAAATCACAGCTTCAATAGGACTTTCCATATAACAAAATGTAATCAATCTTGAATTGTCCAAATTATTCATCTTGGTCAAGCAACTCATCGTTTTAATCACTTGTCCTTTCCTCATCAACTCGTCGCTTGAGGGGGTAGTCATAATATCAAAATTCATAATCAAAATAAAAAAGGATCACTCGATCATGTAAATTGTGTTCGTCTTACAAATCATTACTAATAGATATCACAAGCTTACCCCATTTGCAGGGGAAAAAATCAAACATAGCAAATTAAATCTTTGGCAATATGTTCTTTAGTAATTCGATTCTAATTTCATGTAGATACCATCCAAATATGTAATACCTTCTATACTATTGGAAGTAATGATTCTGAGATGTGTGTCCTTTACAGGATTGGGGAATCTAGTGTTGATCAGATAAATGATCAGCAATCAACCTACAACATGGCTTTAGGTGATCTATTTTTGGTCAAAATCATGTTTTCCCATAATGCATCACAAAAGGGGTATCTGTAGACACCTAAAACACATTATGTTTAGGATACAACTCATATGAGCACCTCTGTAGACCATATGAATGATCTTAGACCTTTACAAGGCTAAGCAATGATTCTAATCACTCATTTAGGCAATATAGGCCTATTCAGCCTTAGATGTTGATGGCATCAATAGCTAAGATCTCAACCATGATTGAAAATAATGGCTAGTGTCCTAACCATGTTGATCAATAGTGTCTAGCCTTGTAACAAACTCGGCACATCAAAGCCAAGTAAAATTAGTTGCAACAACTAGCTTGCAATGGTTTTCAAGTGGTTTTAGGTGAGGAAGCTTCTAGAGGATTCCTCCCAATCACCCAGGCCAATAACTTCTTGAGCTTGGTTTCCTTGAGAAGCCAATATTGGGATTTTAGGAGTCTATTTATAGACCCCAAAGAGGCAATTAAGATCCTAAATTCATTGTTCTATCGATTTGATGACTAATTTCATAACCCTTGAGAAGTAGTGAGGTGCTACCAAATTGGATAATGATAGTTGTTGCTATGCCAATGGAGTTTCGAACAGCGTAAGGAGTAAGTTTACCAATTCACATCAATACACCATGAATTCACATAAATTCAACCACAAATCAATGTTGATACACCTAGGTGACCCTTGACCATCAATTAAACTAGAGAATTGAGCATCTACAACCCTGATTTCAAGAGAAATGACATATTTCTCATGGTCATTATTGTTAACAATAGCCCATAGTCTTAGCTATGGCTATCAACAGTGGCTAGGGTTTGATGAGCTTAATCCTCCAGTTTAGCCATAAATTTACTTTTATTAATATCCATTTAGGTTAATCTAGTGTATATTAGTCTCATTTAAGGAATTTCCATGGTTAATTAGCAGTCTCATAGGTAGCTTTACCTTCATTTATGCTATTCATACTTTATTTCATTAGATTTCATAGATTAAGTTCCATTACTCTTAATTTTTTAGATTGCATGCAAGTCTGAGTTCCTTTACATGTTGCAAGCCATAATTTATGCTTATTTATCAATCTTGTAAGCATCTTTGTGCATATTTACATATGTGCATGTTTTATTTACATGTTTGCTATGTTTCATTCATTTTCTTAGATAATAACCTCATCATGAGAGTTCTCATATGCTTTTGATGTGCTTTTTTGTTTCCTTGTATGCAGGTGGCAAATCCTCCAAATGACTCAAGCTATTCCATATCATTCCTCTTGATGATAGAGAAGGAGGCATCCTAGTAATCCCTCACACAAATTTGGTGAAGACCTAAAGAGAATTTAGAGTATATCACCCCTATTTGGAGGCTTCAAAATAATTCTATACAAAGGAAATTAAGTTTCACCATTAATTAATACAAAGGAATTTGGTATCCCTAAGAGGTACGAATATGTAATTAAGTTTCACCATTAATTAATACAAAGGAGGCATTATTTATTGTAAATTTGGTTATACATGTTTCTTTGCTTTCAATATGATTATCTTGTTGCAACTAATGCAAATATATGCTTTTTAAGCCTTTTACACTTTAATACGATCATTAAAGAAGCAACCATATCACAACTATTTTTGCACCACTTCCCAACATTAATATCCACAAGGAATCTTGAATATGGTCATTAAAGAAGCAAGTATATCACATCTATTTTTGCACCACTAACCAACATTAATATCCATGCGAAATTTATCTATTTCTACACCACTAACTAGTATTAATATCCATAGGAAATTAATATCTTTAATATGGTCATTAAAGAAGCAAGAATATCATGTCTACTTTCTTTAGCATTGAAAATCTATAGATATTTTGGACAAAATACTAATTTTATCTCATGCATTACCAGTTTGCATTAACTTATCATTAAAATTAAAATTAAAAAGAAGTTAAAAAATAAAAATAATAGTAAAATAATAAATTCTAATGCCTAAAAATTATCATTTTGCCTTACAAGATATCTAATGCAAATGCTCAAAATTCAAAGGTGATGGATATGGTGAAATTAATGATCAACCTCATATTTAGTAAAAGAATAAAATTTTATAAAGGTATGGTTGAGGTGCAACCACCAAATTAATTGTAAAAGTAATGTTATGTGAAAAGTCACTTATTTGCATAGATATTGTCTTAAGGGTTAAAATATTATTATTATTATTATTATTATTATTATTATTATTATTATTATTATTATTATTATTATTATTATTAATTTACATGGTGGAATTGATAGCCATCATGAATCCGAGCAGGTTGTCTAGCTTTATGGCTACCACATTATTCTGCAATGTTTACCCTAAAAGCTGCAACATAGTTCTTCACATAGTCCGCCCCTATAACCACCATGCCACAATAATTTTAAACCTTTTACGCCACTGAAAGCACCAAGAAAGGGACAAGCGTTCATTCCAGTGAGGCCTAAGATTTGAATGTTGGACCTCTAACCCCCTTACAGGGTTTGGGTTGAACCAATTGGTCTACACCTCAGACCTTAAGGGTTAAAATATTATTAATTAATTAATTTTATGTTTAATTAATTAATGTAAAAGTTTCCAAAAAAACCTATGAGTCTTATCTTTTGAATTGTAGATTCTAAAGCTAATTGTTTGGCTTTGTAATGCTGTTTTTTTTAATAGATGGAAGAAAGGGTTTTGGAAGGCTCCTCGAACATTTTACAAACTTAGATCAAAGACATCAAGAGATACAACTAAATCAAAATAGACATGGAACAACCCCACTAGGGAATAAAGTACAAAGCACATCAAAGCTAAAAAACTAAAAAAGGAACTAGAAGACCATCAATTAACCTTGACACTCTTCTTCTTAAGAAAGGTCCACCTCCTCCTTAGAGTTAGTCTAATTGTTTTGAAATTTCCTCATCTTTAGGTGACCCCATTTGTGTATAGAGCAACCATTTTAATAGTTCTTCAAAGATACCTTAGAAGATCCTTAATAGTCTTCATATCACTTTTTGGAGTCCACTCTTCAAATCTTCCTCCATAGTCTGCATTTTTTTCTCCTATTAATGGGACAAAATCTAAATACCAACCAAATCTCACTACATAAAAAAGAGTTTCTAGAAATACAAGATAGGGGAAAAGCTAGAAAGGGCCTTAACTCACCCACCCCACTCCAGATTTTAATATGAATCCACCGATAGAAGCTTCCCTAGAAAAGAATATGTACATATCCCATCCCATATTTTATCCCAAGAAGATCCCTATAATTGATTCGAGGAAGGTTGTGATCTACAAGAAGCAATACTAATAGGAAAATATATGTGTATAGGAATGAAGTGAGTAATTAGCAAGAAATATGGTCAATTCATAAGGTAAAAAGAGACTCAAAAGACACAAATGAAACATGATTTAAATTCAAAATAAAGACATGGGGATACTTCTAGAGCAACCACCTCATCTAAGAATCTATTAATCAAAATTCATAAGACAAAAAACCATGATAGGAGGAGAAAAACTACTCATTACCCAAATATGCTCAAAATGAGAGGCAAAAGAAGGCACCTTTTCAAGAGGTACTTCTTGAAGGAGCTTCTAGGAGACCAAGAAGAGATGCATAGAAATACAACTACTCACAAGCTTTAAATTGTAACAAGAAGCAAATGAACACATTAGTCTAGATCGAACAGTCCACCAAAGTATTTCCACATGGTCGATGAGGGCTAATAAAGTCTTCATAAATTCAACCTTATCACTGACTTGGATGGGAAGGGCCTACCAAACTTATCTGCTACTCCTACCACATGTTAGAATTCAAATAAACAATTCTTTTATACCAAAAATATTTAATTCAATTTCAAAAGGGGACAAAATGTGTTGAACAATCCTCTCAATGCACCAAATCCAATTATACCTTTGATTACCAAGACATAGGTGATTTTCCTTATTGATCAAGAGATTAACGGGCAAAAAAGTATCTTCCAATATGAAATCTCTTCCATGACATTTCCAAATAAGACTAAAGAATTTATAATTAATCAATAATGGCATTAGTGACTTTCAAAAATATCAAGTTAAAATCTTGGGATAACCTTTCCCATAAAATAGTCAGACCTTTTGGCCAAGGATTCTACATCCTTGTTGTCTTCCTTGTAAATATGTTTATATTGAGAGTCTTCAGATGGCCTGATATTCCTTTTCACTTCCTTCATCAAACTTTCAATATTCAAACTAGAAGTTTCAGAACCTATTAATATATTGATAATATTCAAATAATATCCTTCTATGATCATATTTATACAATTTAGGGATTCAAGAATGGCATTTCCTTGAAAGAGGGCTCTGGCCTCCACAAAGTGGTTGGTTTGGATCCTTAGAAAATGCTAGAATAACTTCACCTTTATTGTTTCTAAACACTCCCTCTAGCTCTAGCTATCCCTAGGTTCCCTTTAGAAGCCCCATAAAAATTTAATTTTATCCAATCTAAGGGAGTGAGGTCCATTTAATCTGATATTTGTTCATTCATCTTGAGATATACACCTAAGAAATACCTGTGGTAAGGCCAAAATTATTTGTCAACTTGGTTTAAAAGAGACTTTCCCTATATTTTGTGAATGATATACTTGAAACATATTTGATTAGAGCATTTAGAATTATGATTACTATTGAGGTTAAATCCCTTTTGATATTCTTAAACGCTCTGCTATTTATTTCCTTCCATATCCTCCAAAGGAAATGGGGGAGGCTCAAGGACCATAGGGTGTGACATATTTTACTAGAGAAGGGGGGGTCCAATGTTCAAATAACCCTCTCAAGGATTTTAGAGACACCCAAAAAACATCAAGGTTTCCTAGAAAGGAGTGAAACACTTCAAGGGAGAAAGGACACTCCATGAACAAATGATGAGTGTTTTACACTTTCATTCTACAAATATAACATCTATTCGGGATGACCATTCCCATTTTATTAAGATTCTTAATAGTAAGAATTTTCTTCTAAAGATCTAACCAAAAGAAATTTTTAATTTTAGGGATAAGGGACTTGAGACAAACCTACTTACATGAGAACTAACTTTCAGCCTCATCATCCATAAGAAAATATGCTGATTTTACTAAGAAGAGACCATTTTCCTCCTCTTTCTATACTAGAGAGTCTCCACTTTTAGTGGTCTTGATAACCTGAGTTCTCATATTATTTGACATATATTTTAAGGCTCCCTCCTTTCTTTGGATCAAGTCAGGAACATAAATTACTTTCCATCTTTTCTTACCCTTAGCCACTTCAAAATAATCAGCCGCTTTAGATCTGTAGAACTAGGTAATTTTGGGCTTAAGGATTGTAAGAGAGGGGTTGTCAATTAGAGGGGATTCTATCAATCATAGATCATTCTAGAATTCTATTTTATTTCCATTTCCCAAATTTCATTTGAGACCTTCCTAGATAAACAATTTAGTTTTGACAATACTATTCCAAAATGTTGATCCTGATGGGAGATTTGAATCTTTTAAAAACATGAATCCTCTCTTTAAGTGTTTAGCAATAAGAATCTAGGTACATCATGTGTTCTCATATTTAAGTATTTTTCAATTTTTTTTGGCCATTAAATCCTTATTCATTTTGAAAGAGGCTTAAAAAGTCTAACAACTAGATAATATGCTATCAAAATGACAAGATAATCAAATATCCAAGTGCAAAGAAATAAAGTAAAAGAATGTGCCCATATTTATTAATGATATTGAATCTCTTTACAACAAGGTTACAAGAACATCCCTCTTAGGGATTTGACCATTGTGATACATATTACAATCCACAACTCATGTGGTAGATGCCTTCAATAGACTCTTAAGGTCTTCAAACTTTGCTTGAGGGCTTACTAGGATGCCTCCTTCTCCAATGTCAAGAGGAATGGTCTTGAATGATGCTTTGTCCCTAGAGATATCTATCACCTGCATGCAAGGAAACAACAAAGCACATTAGTAGCACATGAAGCCTCTCATGATGAGGCTAATTTCCAAGGAAATGTATGGAACATAGCAAATGTATAAAGAAAGCATGAACCTATGTAAATATGCATAAATATGCTTAAGAAATTGATATTAAAGCATGAAGCATGGCTTAAATCATGTAAAGGAACCTAGAAATACATGTAATCTTGTATATTGAGCATAAAGGAAACTAATGTATAAAGCATGTAAAGGAAAGCTTCAAATACACAAATGTAAGTAAAGATGCCTATTAATCAGCTAATCAACCATGGAAATGCATGTAATATGATTAATCTATGCCTAATTAATCTAAATGCATACTAAGAAAGGTAAATCTATGGCTAAAATAGAGGATTAAGCTCATCAAACCCTAGCCATTGTTGATAGCCGCAGCTAAGACTATGGGCCATTGTTAACAACAGTGACCATGGGAAAAGTATCCTTTCTCTTGAAATCAGGGTTGTAGATGCTCAATTCCTCCATTGAATTGATGGTCAAGGGTCGCCTGGGTGTCTGGACACAGATTTATGGGTGAATTATTGTGAATTCCTAATGGATTGGTGTGAAATGGCAAGCTTTCTCCTCAAGCTCTTGGAAACTCCATTGCTTCAAATGCAAGTGTCATTCTCCAAATGGATAGCATGTTGGCACTCCTCAAGGGTTGCAATTGGCTCTCCAATTTAGTAGGGCTTCACTGCATTCAAATTGTCTCTCTATTTGCCTCTTTGGGGGTCTATAAATAGACTCTCCAAATCCCAATCTTGGCTTCTCAAGGAAGCCAAGATCAAGAATTAGTTGGCCTGAGTAGTTGGGAGGAATCCTCTGGAAGCTTCCTCACCCAAAATCGCTCCAAAACCATTGCAATTTGGTTGTTGCAACTGATTTTGCTTGACTCAATATGGCCGAGTTTGTTATAGGGCTAGCCATTGTTGCTCAACATGGCTAGGACCCTAGCCACGATTGTCAACCATGGATGAGATCTTAGCTACTGATGTCATCAATGGCTAAGGCTGAATAGGACTAGACTACCTAAATGAGTGATTAGAATCATTGCTTAGCCTTGGAAAGGTCCAATATCATTCATATGGTCTACAAAGGTGCCCATATGAGTAGTCTCCTAAACATGACATGTTTTAGGTGTCTACAGATGCCCCTTTTGTGATGCATTGTGGGAAAACATGATGCTGAGAAAAAATAGATCACCTAAAGCCATGTTGTAGGTTGATTGATGATCATTGATCTGATCAATGCTAGATGCCCCAATCTTGCAAAGGATGCACATCTCAGAATCATTGCTTCCAATGGGATGGAAGGCTTAACTTGAGTAAAACTTTGGACATGATCTGCATGAAATCAAAATGAATTGTCTTGACCAACAATGATCGAAGAATAGAATACCAAAATTTTAATTTGCTATGTTTGCTTTTTGCCCCTGCAAATGGGGTAAGCTTGTGATAGTTGTTAGCAATGATTCATAAGATGAACATGATTTACATGATCGAGTGATCCTTTGTTGATTTTGATTATGAATTTTGATATTATGACTACCCCCTCAAGTGACGAGTCGATGAGGAAAGGACAAGTGATTAAAGCAATGAGTCACTTGACCAAGATGAATAATTTGGATGATTAAAGACTTTTGCATTTTGTTATATGGTAGGTCCTATTACAGCTATGATTTCAACCATTAATAGTAATTGTACATCTCTATCCCATAGAGCAGTCCAACCGCAATGGTCTTCTTAGGGAATCAAGATGATAGCAATTCCATTTAAGCTTGTGGTGAATCACTATGTTTGATGATCTACTAAAAATGTCATAGGAGAAATGGAATGAATACCTCATTCCCATGGGGCAGTTTGACCACAATGGCCTTCTTCAGGATTGAAGTGAAGACATTTCAATTCAATGATGACTAATTTACCCCAAATGGCCTTATGGTAATTTACTCATCTTGTCAGATTGCATGGAGCGCAAGTCGTTGCAACCACCAAGTGTATAGAATAAATAACTGGATACAAGGATCAATTGAGATTTTTGTTATTATTTGATTGTTTTTGTGATTTTTGATTTATGATGAGAATTCATAGAAGAAAGGAAATGAATACCTCATTCCCATGGAGCAGTCCCACCATGGCCTTCTTCAGGAGTGAAGTGAAGATATTTCAATTCAACGATGAATAATTTACCTCAAATGACCTTATGGTAATTTACTCATCTTTCCAGATTGCATGGAGTGCAAGTCGTTGCAACCACCAAGTGTATAGGATAAATAATTGAATACAAGGCACATTTAAATTTTGATTAATGTGATTTTTTTGTTATTTTTGAAATTTTTGAGAATTTTGGATCGGTAGATAATTATTATTGTCCATTTTGAAGCTCCTCATAATGAGAATTTTGAGGGTATTTATTGCTTGTTGCTAGCCATAGTTGATAGTCGTAGCTAGTTTTTGCAATTTTCTTAGTTATGGTTGATAATAGTGGCTAGGGTTGACCTAATCTGCACCTACGATTGTCATCAATGACTAAGGGCCAAGTGAAAAATATAAAAGAAAAATTAGGGTTTTGCAATTTTCATTATTTCTAGCTGGTAGAGAGTGAAAGTGAGAGATTTGAGGTGAGAGAGATAATATTTGATACAGAATGCTACCCAATTTACTACTCTACCACCATGGTGGATCAACCAGAGGCCTCGACTAGTGGTAGAGCCAGAGCTCCTAAGGTAGATTCTCCATCTCTCCTTCATGATTTAAGCATTTAAAATGAACCCCATTAATTAATTGCATTAAATGAACCTCACTAAACTACCAGTAATGAACCTCACCTTAGGTTAGATTTAGCTTTAGGGTAGCTTAGGGGGAGGGTTTTAATTTTTAGGGCAATTTGGGGGTGGGAAATGACCTCGAAAGGGGTCATTCCCATAGCCATGGTTGGTAGCCATAGCTCCCAATTTGCCAATTGGGGGCCATGGTTGCTAGCCATGGCTAGGTTCAAACACCAATGGTCAAAAAATTGACCATTGGTGCTAGCCATGGTTGACAACCATGGCTGCGATGGCAACTACTATTGTCAACAATGGCTAAGAAAATTTAGCCCAATTTTTTAATTTTTTTGTTTTTAAAGTTGATTTTTTTTATTATTTTGAAGGTTGATTTTGATTTTTTTTTTATTTTAGAAGTTGATTTTTTGATTATGCATCTTGTTTTCTTCCCCTTAGACCTTGATTGCACGGGTGTGGGAGCTTGACTTACTTTATGAGTTGCTACCCGAGTTGAGTCATGCTGACTTAGACTAGTTTGGGGTCATGGGCCTAGGATATATTTTGAGACTGCCCACCATCAGGGCAGATCAGGCCTACCTCATGATGTTAGCCCATCATTAGGATGTGAGGACTAACACTTTCCATATTTTAACTAGGGAGATGATGATGACATTAGAGGATGTCTACCATATTTTTAGGATCCCTCTAGATGGATGTGCTATCACCTCTTTGGCTACCACAGAGAAGATTGCCATGTTCTAGAGGGTTTTTGGTGATAGGAGCAAGGAGGTACTAGGGGATATAGAGCATGGTGGGGTTCCAGTGGAGTACTGGTACAGGGAGGATGTATTCTCATGGTGTCAGGTCATCTTGATGCACATTATCTATAATGTGCTTCTCCCAGATACTTTAAGAGTAAGGTTCCCTTGGAACCTCTTGGCGATGGTGTAGGATCTACTTGGGAGCACCATGGATGAGCCACTCATCATGGCATGGGGGAGTGCCCTTCTAGCCTAGCTCTATGATGAGCTATACCACATCATATAGCGAGGTCGAGTAGGTGTAGGTTGCAACTTGCTATTGTAGATATGGGTCTAGGAGCACATCAGCATAGACCACCCAAGAGGATTACCCTTAGGTATCACATCATTAGTGACAGTTATTCAATGCTATGGGGTCCACTGGCCATGAGAGTCAGAGACTTATAGGAGTAGGTCTCACATAGAGGATTTGTAGTATTACACCAACTAACTAATAGGGCTACATGCTAGCCAGATCATATGGCACCCTTACTTGGACTGCCCAACATGGGAGGAGGCTACTAGATACCTGAGATGGGCTAGGCATGACCATTGGGTGATTGGGTGTAAGCCTAGGGTGTGAGAGTTCTTCCACTTCTCTTGAGTGACCAGATAGTTTGGGATCTAGTAGGACATCCCAGAGGAGCTAGTCCTCTACCATCACCTTAAGGTGGAGATACAACTTGCGTGGCCACAGGTCATAACTTTGATAGATGAGGAGGATGCCCTAGAGGACACAAGGGTAGCAGATGTAGGTATAACTCCTGACTATGATGCATGGTGGACTACCAGACTATGGTAGGGTGGTGGTCCTCTAGGTTGCTCTAGGGATGGTGATGCTATTGAGGTAGCATTTGATGATCCACATGGATGTCGAGTGCATCCCAAGATAGAGGGTGAGTGGGGTCAGATGACTTCAAAGAAGGAGGGTATATGGGATGAGATAGAGAGCGAGGAGGAGGAGCCAGATGATGAGGTGTCCCAGCTCTAGGTCTAGGTACATAGTTTGTAGGCACAATTATAGATAGTTCAATAATATATTCTAGAGAGGGACACCTCTCTAGCTATAGTATAGGCTCAATTGAGTGTAGGATAGGCACGATGGTGGGGCTATGAGGAGGAGAGGACTACCCTCCAGGCACAGGTTGACTTAACCACTACTGAGATAGAGAAGATCATTAGATAGAAGGATCTTCTATAAGTATAGTTGGATCTTAGGACTACTGAGAGAGACACTCTTAGGGTTATGCTAGGGGCTCCTACTACTTCATAGGCTACACCATCCACTCCAGTTACTCTAAGATCGGTAGGTTTAGATGTAGACGTGTATATCAAATAACTGAGGGGAATTTTAGAGTAGGCCACAACTTAGATGGTTAGGGATAATAGATACATTGTCTCTCTATAAGGTCAGGTCAAGATATTGGGTGGCACTTCTCCAAAGTGATCTACAGTAGGGGGCTCCCACTAGAGTAGGTGAAGTGAGTTAGGGTAGTAATCAATGTGCATCCTAGTCATAGGTTAGGGGCTCGATCAGAGAGATCGGTGGGCACTAGCTCCAGGTAGCCTCATAGAGAGGGAGCTGAGGGAGGAGGTGACTCGGGAGTGCACATGCCATGCATGATGTGACATGATGTCATTGTATCATTTTTTGAGTGTAAGGTCTGAGGACCTACACTATTGTAGCCTATGGGCATTTTGATACCTCTATGTACTTATGGATTTGACACACACACACACACAAAAAAAATATATATATATATATATATGATATATCGATTTTATTATGGCTCATTATGTGTATCATTTATTGATTTTATGTTTATGTGATGCAAAATGTATGCAATGCTTATATGATGTTATGCTTATGCTATATGGATGTGATGTACTAATAACATGCACTAGCTAGATGATAGATGTATGATTAGATGTGATGATCTAGATGGATAGATGCACTATGATGTATGCATATATGGATGCAATGATTATTGTTAAATGCATGTTTAATTTGTTTCAATTGTTTATGCATTTAATCTATGTGATATATGCTATGATAGATGATGTATGTAATGCATTAATTACATGAGGATGATCTAATGCAAATGAACTTGTATGCTTTAAACACTTTAAAACATAAGGAATGAATCTAATTTGTGTTTAACAAACTAATGGATGACACCACAAAATGTATAAAAATCATGAATGAAATTGATAACTCTTATCATAAGAATTAATCATTTAAGCATCCATATGTGAGATGAGATGATGTGAAATGTATGGTTTTCCCTTATAAGCTTCTATAAATTAAAATATATGCACAAAATAGTCAATGGTCGTCTAAATATCATTTCTGATATCCATCCGGTATCTATCCTATTTCATGGACACCCCTTAATAAACAAAACCTCCTAAGGAAAATTGTGATTGATTGATGAGATGGTTTGTTGCTATAAGGGATTTTTGAGGTTTTCCATGAGACTCAAACACCCTAGTTGATTAATCAAAAGTTGTATAATGACTATACAAGACTCTTGAAAGATAAAAGTTTTTGTTATGAAGACCAAGATATTCATTATCCCTGTGTGTGCAAATGAATATATTAGATGAGACATAAGACTACCTCATTGCCAGGTAGGATTCATTCAGCCCATTGTTGTAATGAGGATCACCAAATGTTCATCATGATCCTAAGTTTGGATGTAGTTGGACTAGACTACTAGGTAATACAGGCCACCTAAAGCTAGCTCATTTGTAAATTGCTTAGAACTACCCCAATGCCAGGCGGGATTCATTCAGCCCATTGTTGTATTGGGGATCACTCAATGGATTTGAGTACTGACCATTCCAGGGATTCAAGCTCTTCACCCCCTTCTTTTCTTCACATTTATTGGGATACTTGCTCATGCTTAGTGATGAAAATCACTGTTTAGTTTTTATTTTTTTTTTAGCAAGGAATTTTGCTTTTGATTTTGGGATTTTGCTTATTTTGTATGAAAGAAAGGGATTTCTTTGGGTAGGGGGGAGCTTGTCCTTTTTCCAATGATCAACATCCTAGACCATGTGCATCACAAGATGAGCAAGTAAAAACCTTTCACTTAAGGTGACCTAGGACCACTTTGTAGTGTTCATCTTTCCTTGTTCAAACTAGGATTGTTAATGTTTAAATTGTGATGGGATTTTGATATATGCAAGGTACTATCAAAACTAGACCTCATCTTCTAAAAGTGAAGATAGCTTTCTACAAAATCTGAGAAGATCACTAGGTATGGCTGAATGACCGAAAAACCCTAGTATATTCCTTATAGCAATAGGAAGGGTTGTGTTGAAAAACACAATTACTCACAAGGGTGATGGATGATGATGAATGAATAGATGCATGATTAGCATACAAACGTGGTGTCATTTGTAAGATTGTAAACACAACCTATCCTAATGCAAGTGCAATGGATGAACATGCCTAATGCAATGCAATTAAATGAATGCATATGCAAAATGTAAATGCATAATGTAAATGTTTTTGTGTTTTTGATGTTTTGCAATGTTTTTGAATTTTATTGCTTTTTGATTTGTGTTTTAAATTGTTTTTGAAATTTTGATTTTTCAATTGTTTTTGAATTTTTGATTTTATGTATGAAACACCTTTAGATGAAGAATGTTGAGAGGTTCAAGCTCTTCAACACCTTCTAGCGATGTTAGGTGGTAAGTACCAGGTCCTATCTTCTCTGAGATAATAAATGGACCTAACCAATTGGCCATAAATTTGTCTCATAGATGCGATGGTAGGTTTGAGTTCTGTTGGTTCTCTTTTAGCACAAGATCCCCAAATTTAAAGTCTCTCAAGTGGACTTTATTATTGTAAGCTCATTTTAGCCGATCTTGGTAAACTCAGAGATGCTCAAGAGCATTCACACGACGTTCATCAAGAAGCATCAATTGATCTAGGTGAGCTTGCCATGCAGTGTCATCATCGATGAACTCTTTCAATGTGATGCGCAATGTTGGAATTTCCAATTCCAAGGGCATGATGGCCTTAGTGCCATATACTAGTGAGAATGATGTTGCCCCAGTGGGCATCCGTATACTAGTTCTATAAGCCCATAATGCAAGAGGTAGTTGAATATGCCAATATTTATGATTTTCTTGAACAATTTTCTTTAAGATTGCTACCACTATTTTTTTCGAGGCCTCTACTTTCCCATTTTCTTGTGGATAATATGGAGTTGCAAAACTGTGTTGAATATTATACTTGGATGTTAAAGCCCTTACAATTTTGTTTTTGAATGAAGTTCCATTATCCGATATTATCTTGGATGGTATCCCAAAATGACATATTATATTATGGAGTATAAACTCCGCAATACATGCTCCTATCATTGTAGTTAAAGGGATTGCCTCCACCCATTTGGTGAAATACTCAGTGGTCATTATGATAAATATATGTCAACCCGAAGATGAGGGAGAGATCTTACCAATTAGATCAAAACCCCATTGAGAAAATGGCCAAGCCGCTTGGATGGGTTGTAAGGCCTACGATGGTAGGTGCATAAGATTAGCATGATGCTGACATTTGATGCACTTCCTGACATACGTTGTGCAATCCTTCTCCATAGTGGGCCAATAGTAACCCATTCGAAGGATGCACTTGACAATGGCCATGCCACTAAAATGGCCACCGCATGTACCATCATGAGCTTGTGAAATCACCCAAGATGATTCTTGGGGCTCAAGGCAATGAAGGAGAATTCCATCATAGCTACGATGATACAGGATGTCTCCTAACAAGACATATCTAGTCATTTTTTATTTAAATACTCTTTTTGTGGCATGTGAAAATCCCTATGGGATTACTCCAAGTTTAAGGAAATCATGTAATTATGATAACCAATCTTGATAAGCAACAGCTTCAACTGAATCGATGGCATACTCCTTCTGCAATTCGACTTGCACAAAAGCAGATTGGAAAACAACCTTATGGAGAATAGTGGTACCATTCTCTGTAGGACCCTACGAGAGCAAATATCCCCAAGGTGCCTTCTTTAAAAAGTCTCTAGCTCTATAGAACCACTCATGGTTTGGTTCTATATGAATCATGTGGACTAATTCTTGATTTTTTTGTGCCTCACATCGTATCATATATTGTGATAGCATTTTTACTTGGATGGTAGTGAATTTAGTATATGGATTATAAGGGATTAAAGATCCCAAATATGCCATAGTATCTACAAATATATTGGATGTTCGAGGGATTGCCTCGATGTCATACCACTCTAGTTGGGCTAGGTAAGTATCCACAAGTTCTTTGTATGCTTTCAATATGGGACATCTACATTGATAGATCCCCTTAACTTGGTTTACAATGAGAAGGGAGTCACCAAAGATATTCAACTTCTTGATCTTCATGGTGAGCATTGTTTGGAGACCCAATATTAGGGCCTCGTATTCAGCATTATTGTTGGTGCAAGGAAAATTGAGTTTAAATGACAAGGGCATTGGAGCACCTTATGGCATGAAAAACACAATCCCTGCACCACCCCCTTGCTCATATTTTGAACCATCGAAGAACAAAGACATGTTCGACTTTATTATCCGATTCTTCAGGTTCGGGTGACTCTGACAACAAAAATATTGCATCATTGGGAAGCTCTATGATGAGAGGCCTATGATCCTAAAGAGGAGCCTCTACCAATTGATCAACTATGACTTAACCTTTGATTGACTTTTGACTAATGAATTCTAGGTCAAATTTTATCAATAGCATGATCCACTTTGCGGTACATGTGTTATGATATGTCTTGCTCATCATGTACTGCAAAGGATTTTGTTTCGATATTACATATGTCGTATGGCTCAACATGTAGTGGTGCAACTTCTTCATCACAAAGACCACTTCTAAGCACAACTTTTCTACATATGCATATCATAGCTCATAACTAACTAGGGTTCAACTGATGTAATATATCACCTGCTCTTTGTTTTGCACGTTCTTTTGGGCTAGCATGGTTCCTAGTGCAAAGTTTGTGGCAGATATATATACACAAAAATGGTACATTTGGTCTAGGTGGAGCTAATACTAGCGGTGATGCCAAGTATTGTTTGATCTCAGTGAAGGATTTTTTATAGTCTTCATCCCATTTAAATGGGACCCCCTTGTGTAGCAGTTGATTCATGGGTCGACATTTATCTGATAACTGCACGATGAAGCACTTTATGGATGCTACCTTACCCTATAGGCTTCTTAATTCCTTGATGTTTGTGGGAGGACACATTTCTAAAATAACCTTGACCTTCATTGGGTCAACTTCGATCCCTCATTTAGAAATGATGAATCCCAAGATTTTACCTAAAGTTACACCAAAGATGCATTTCTTGGGGTTCAACTTGACATTGTGCTCTATCAGGTGATCAAAGACTTTCCTTAGGACCTCGGCGTGCTCTTCACGCAACAATGACTTGGCTAGTAAGTCATCGATATAATATTCTAAGATATTATGCATATAGTCATGAAAAATATATGTCATAGCTCACTGATATGTGGCACCAATATTTTTGAGACCAAATGGCATAACTTTATAGCAAAATGTTCCCCATGGAGTGGTGAAAGTGGTTTTTTTAGACACCTAAAATGTGTTATGTCGATGGTGACTACTCATATGGGACATGATATAACACCATATGGAAGACCTTTGGACAAATCCAAAGGTATAACAGTGGTTTTTACCACTCAATTGGGTATCTTTGCCTAGTCAGTGCTAGCCATGAATGACACCCACGGTTAGAAGTGTTGATCATGACTGACAGTTGTAGCCCCTAATATACCAATTGGGGACCACAACTGACACCTATGGTTAGCACTGTACCAAACTTGTGCGACCAACACTGATTCAAATCAGTTGCAACAGCCAAATTGCAATGGTTTTCAAAGCAGTTTGTGTTGGGAAGCATCTAGAAGCTTCCTCTCAATTGCCAAATCTTGTTGTTGGCTTCTCCATGAAGCTAGAGCAAGGATTTTGAGAGTCTATTTAAGACCCCAATTTTAGAGAGCAACCATCCTGAATAATAGCTCAATTACACATAGCAGAGCCCTGTCAGATTGGAGAGAAATTTCACATCCCCTTGAGGAGTAACAAAGTGTTGTCCAATTGATCAATGACAATTGTGCATTTAACAATGTAAATATCAAGAGCTTGATGAGAAAGCTTGACAATTGAAACACCTCCATTACTAATTCCATTAAATTCAACCACCAATCTATTACAAAAAACACAAGCAACCCTTGACCATAAATTCCTTGGAGGATTTGAGAGTTTCTAGCCTTGGTTGCAAGCGAAAGGACACTTTCATCTTAACCACAGCTATGAGCCATGGTTAACAGTGCCAACTACACCTCAGGCATGTGACTAGGTTTTTATGCTCTCCTTCCTCCATTTTAGTATTTGTTTCCCATTTTCAGTTATGCAATTAGCTTAATCTAGCATAGATCTACATTTTAGCAAATATTTGACTGGTTAATTTAGGAATTAGAAGTAGATTTGCTTCACATTTCCTTGCATTTTTTAATCTAGATTAGTTTCATGTAATTCAAGTTTTATAATGGTTAATTAGGATGTTTCTTAGCTATATTCATGCTTCTTTACATGCTATATTATAATTTCCTCATTTATTGCATAGATTGATAGTTTTACATGCTTTTTTGATTTCATGCTATTCTTTATGCAAGATTCCTTTCAAAGCCTCATCAAGAGAGGCATCCTTTGTTACTAATTGCTTCTTGTTGTTTCTTGATCATAGGGAATAGGTTTTTAAAGAGAAAAAACATACAATTCCTTCTTCAATGCAAAGAAGAGGGTCGTCGACACCCTAGAGCAGTTTGTGTCACCCTGAAAGGCACTTGGAAATCACACCTACCCTTGAGAGGGAAACAATTACATCCTATTGTAACAATTGTATCAAGATGATTATCCCTAAGAGGGATGTACTTGTAATTTGATATTAGCTTCAAATATAATGAAATGAAGTGTGTTTTATTGATCAATTTCTTGTTCTTGTATGCATTTTGTGTTTTTATAAATTCTTGGAATAGGATACTTCAGGTGGGAGCCTTTTTTGTGGTTACAGTTTTATACTGATATTCAAGATTAATCTGAATCTGGTTGTAACCAAAAAATCCATCCATGAGAGAAATTATTTCATGACCTACAGTTGCATCCACAAGAGCATAAATATTAGGCAACAAAATTGAATCCTTGGGTGTTGCCTTATTGAGGTCCCTAAAATTTGTGCATATATAGATTCTTCCATTAGGTTTTCCTATGGGTACCATGTTTGATACCCATTTTTGATAATCAATGGGAATGATGAACTCTACATCAAAAAAAAAATTAGCTCATATTTAACCATCAAGGTGATAGTTGGATGCATCTTCCTAAGTTTCTTCTTGATCGATTTCTTGGTAGGGTCCAATGAAAGGTTATGAGTAACCATATTTGAATCCAGACTTGACATGTCCTTATAGGTCCAAGTAAAGATATCATGTTTATCTGTCAATAGAGGAATGAGGTTGGTGCCCTCCTCAAAAGATAAGCTCTCTCTAAACTTAACCTTCTTTGGATTGGTGGGATCAATACTGATATCCCCTTGGAAGGTTTTCTCTATTGACATATGTGATACCTACTCAAGTTGATGAGGCATAGGGATAAAATGGATGTCATCTGCTGGGTTCAAATGTTCCACCAAATTAGGATTACCCATAGCATGATAGACATCATATGCATAGCCTGACACAAAATGGAATGGTTGTAGCATTTCTTCATTGGGAAAAAAATCTTTAGGCTCTAGGGGTGAATCGACATGATAAAAATCAATGGCCTTAGGATTGAGATGAAAATATTTTGAAGGGTTATATGTATTATGAAGTGGAGTGTTCAGATCTATGGAGACCATGTTGATGGAATGGAAGAAATCTCCAAGACAACATAGATGAAACTCACTAACTATGGTTTGCTCCCCCTACTCGAGATGTGGCTTAAGTAGTATGGGGATCATTGGGTCTACTCTACGAATAGACATAACAATTGTATCCTCAGGAGGAAGCAATTGCCTTAAGTTGGAAGGACCAAGAAAAGCTATGTGATTTATCTCTTCCAAATTCATTGGTCTTCTTTCGACGAGAGGACCTAGGAATATTGTATAATAAATCGAATCCATATTCAAAGGTTCCTTGAGATGATGTAGATGAAGAGGCCCCAAATAGGCCATCTCTATTTCATATTCATACTCATCGTCATCACTGACATACTCACTCTCATCATCTTCATAATTGTATTCTAGATTTTCCTCCTCAGTAATAGATTCTACTTCGGATATTTCTAAGGAGATACCTGGATAGTAAACCAAAGGTGGTTCTTCTATAACCATGGTTACAAGCCAATTACCCCTCCATGAATGCAAAGGGTTTGGGTGATATGTATTCCAATTGATGTCATCCCCAAGACTAAGTTTTAGGTAATCTAGAGGTACAACTAATAACTCATCCTGACCTCTAATATGATAACCTGGACTAAACTTATCAGTCATAAATTGGTATTATGGTTAATATGGATTTCATTGCCCATGCTCAAATAATCCCAAACCATAACCATGCCAATGATAATGATCAAAATAATGAAGGATGTACTTTGGGTTTGATAGAACATTCACAACAAATGGATCATCATCTTCTTCTATGGATGAATGATCTATGAGTTGATTCAAACCTCCATAGATGAATTTTTTTGATTGGGTGGCACTCCCAATGGTACAACTATCCAACAAGAAAGTGATGAGCTTGAGGTCTACCCATATCCTATGCAGATTTTATGATCAATGTAAAAGTTACGTTCTACACCAGGTACTCAGCTAATCCAAGGTTGACTAGGTGAATTTTCACCTACAATGCAAATTATGATGTTGATGACACAGGTGAGGCAGAATGAGGTACCTCCTCAACTATATTTTGTGAGTTTTCCTCCTCCATAAGATTTAGAATTTTGGTTGTTGCTATGTTAGGGATTTCTCTAGACTCTTTTTCACCCAACACTCCCTTTAGCTTTTCGTCATTTCTTAGCCTTGTTTATGTTGTAGGCTTCATAGAAGCAGCTGTTGTATTTGAGTTTGGTCATGGCACCGATGTAGAAGGATCAGTATGCAATGCCTTTGAATTACCCACTGAATTTTTGATAGGAGATGTAGGTCTAATATCTAGATGGGTAGATAGGAGGATGAAGTCTCCCAGTAAGTCAACCTGGTTGATAGATTTGAATGGCTCTTCATCTAAAAGAACCATATGTACTTATCCCTCGTGCATATATTTGATGCATTGGTGCAAAATCGAGGGAATGCAATGCATGTCCCTTATCCATGGTCGACCTAGGAGAATTTTATACTGCATAGTACCCTCTAGCACATGACACATCACGAGTATTGTTTTTAGTCCAACCTTAATAGTAAGGACTATTGTACCTACTATCGAGCACAACACATTTTTGAAAGATCACAGCATGAAAATTGAAGGTACAATATGTGAATGAGGTAACTTCAGGTTTCATAAGGCCTTTGTGGTTATTACATTAATCGACGATCATGTTTCAATAAAAACTCACTTGAAATAAGTGTGGTTCACACATAATAATGTATATCGATGGGTCCATTGTAGCAGTGGAAACTATCTTGATTTCATGATTGTAAAATCAAATCATAGGTTCCTAGCACTGTTGCACATGCCCCACAAAATTAATGAAAGATTAAGTATCTTGGGGTTTAACTTCAATGTCTTTTAAGATTCCCATTAACATCTCCCTATGCCTAGGAGACTCATGTATGATATCATATATTGATAGCTTTGTTGAGGCTATCTATAGACTCTATATGAGCCTATTCCTAATTGTTACCACAGGTCTTGTTGGTGGGCCTAGAAATTGGTTCTACACTGGCCTCTATTGAGGCATAGCTTGAATTCTGATGGGCACTATAGGAGGATCTGTTTGGTTTTACCTCCTATTTTTAGTGATAATATTCACCATTCCAACAAATCCTTGTGAAGGAGGCTCAATATGCACTTGGTTGACTTGTACAACATTTTTCCTTGAAGGCTCATGGTTTGGCAAGGGATATTTGAAAATCCCCACATTTTGAGTATTTGGTGCCAAGGGGTTGTCAAATAGTAGCTCATTCCTATCGATCATATTTTTCACCAAATGTTTAAAATCATGGCACACTTTGATATCATACCATTTCTATCAATGGTATGGATAGTAATGATCTTCTCTAAACCCTTTGGATTTAGGATGGTTGGGATCTAACAACTGCACTTTGGGCAATCGCAGTGCCTTAGCTTTGCACAATTGATAGAATATTGATATCAAATTCTCATACAATGGTGTAAATTAGTGACGTGGGTGATGTTATTTATATTTATCCTACTTTTTATTGCACTGGTTGTATTGTTTCAGGGATGGTTGTGCCTGATAGTTTTATGGTTGTTGGATTTTATCCCCCTTTTGAATGTTTAACATGATTTGATTCACATGTGTAAGCTTGGCCTAGTAATTCTGATTCTTCATGTTCTTGTATTCCTTATTTATTTAGAGTTTCAAGTCACATTCTTGTAACTTGATATCCTCTATAACTTTGGCTTACACCAAGGCCTCTTCGAATATTTGGTACTACTACAATTGTAACAGTAGCAAAATGTGCTTCACACGACTCTTAGTAAACATTCAGGTCAACTCTATAGTTGGAATAGAGAATGGAAGTTTAGCCATCAATTTTCTCCATTGATTGCCATATTCTATCACTGGCTCATCATTGAATTGCTTTAGAGCAGCCATGTTGAATAGATTGTAGTTCTTCTTGATGTCAAAAGAGAAGTATAGACACCTAAAATGCGTCATGTCGAGGTGACTACTCATATGGGACATGCAAACAGACCATATGAATGATCTTGGATAGCTCCAAGGTGAAGCAGTGGTTTTAACCACTCAATTTGGGTAGAGTTGGCTAACTCAGCCTTAGCCATGGCTGACACCCATGGCTAATAGAGCTGGCCATGCCTCAGAGCCATGGCTAGCATCAAAACTATTTTGAATCTTGGGTCGAGCCAAATTTGGTTACAATGGCCTAGGCAATGGAGATTCAAATGGTTTTGGGTGGGGAAGCATCGAGAAGGTTCCCTCCAACTGATCCAACTATAGGTTTCTTGTTCTTGGCTTCTCCATGAAGCTAGAGCAAGGCCTTCAATGTGCTATAAGACCCCCCTCCAAATTGGGGAGAAGTCTAGAGAAAGTTTTTATTTGAACTTAGCAAAGCTCTACCAAAATGGATAGCAAATTGATAACCCCTTGAGGAGAGTTGAAATGCTACCCAATTATGGAGTGACAAGCATGAAGCCTTCAATGGAGCTTCCTAGGAGGCTAGGAGATCAAGAACTCACAATTGAGCCTCTTCCACCATGAATTCAGATAATTCAACCACCAAATCCATCAGAGGACACCAAGGTGACCCTTGACCATCAATTCAACAAGGAGAATTGGAGATCCAAGCCCATATTTGGAGAGCAAAAAGGTTTTCACCTCAACCATGGCTAACAGTGCCAACTATACCTCAGACCCACGATGAGGGTTTGATCTCTATTTTTCCCTATTTTAGCCATATATTTATAGTTTTATGCATTTATATTGATATATTAACCATAGATTAATCTCCTTTGATACATTTGTATGGTTAGATTTAGAGATTTAGGGTAGATTTCCTTCATTTCTTAGCATTTGTCAATTCTAGACTAGTTTATGTTCATTTCATGCAATTCAAGTTTCTAATGGTTAATTAGGATGTTTCTTAGCTAGATTCATGTTTCTTTACATGCTTTACTACAATTTAATGATTTCTTGCATAGTTTCATAGATTACATGCTTCATTTGCTTTCTTTAGCATTCTTTATGCAAGATTCCTCTAAAAGCCTCATCAAGAGAGGCCACCTTTGCTTTTAATCATTTCATGTTGTTTCTTGAACGTAGGGTTTATAGGATCCATCCATTTGCAAGGCATTCAAGGTAGCATATACCTCTAATCATGGAGAAGAAGGTCACCATTGATCTTGAGCAGTTCATGTCCTATTGGAAAGTCTATGGATTACACCACCCCCTCATTTAGAGGGTTTTCAAAACTATATTGATTGTATCAACATTGAGTATCCCTAAGAGGGATGTATATGTAATCAAATTTGATAAATTTTAATAAAAGGAAACCCCATTTATTGTTGAATTCATTATTGTCAATTTTTCATGCTTTAATGTTTGATATTAATTGATGCATTAGTTAGGTGTATGCTTTCTACATGGGTACAAATGGTGATCATGATGGGAACCCCACAATTTATGCTATAAATGACTGATTTACTATGTTTTTTATTGTAGGTACTCATCATGGTTAACAATATTAGCCACACATGACAACCATGGGTAAAAGTCTTAGTCGCGCCTGACAACCATGACTAGTAGAGGATAGAAAAATCATAGACATCAGCTTCTCCATCAGACTTGGATCTTAGGTAGGAGTCATTTCTCTATGTTTTCCTATGTCTGTCTATATTTTTGATAGTCTGAATGTAGTAGAATGATGGGTTAAGTAGAAAACATAGAGAAAGAGTAAAAGGAAAATTCTTAGATGCTCTTAGGTTTCTACTAGTCATTGCTAGGAACAATGGACTTTTGATTTTAATCCACCCTAGTCTCCAATGGTCTAGGTTATATTTTTGAGTTTGCATGTATGAGGCCCAATTAGTGGCCACTCCTTCATGATTAGTGTGCATTATCTAAATATCATCTAGCATAGACGTGCATTCTCTGAAAGATAAACGTTCTTTTGAAAATAAGCATGTAGGAAAATCATTTGAATGCTCTTTGATGCATTTTATTTCCATGCAAAAGTAAAAAGAACCACACACACCACATACTATCTAAATGCTAGTGAGTTGGAAGTCATATCCAACCACTAGTAGGGTTCAACGATGGTGGCAGTGATTTCCATCCATTGGCCCAACTCCCTCGATCCTTGTTACTAGACCAATACCAGATCCAAGAACCATCATAGCCCATGGAAAATTTACATGTATCTCTCTTCAGAGAGGTATATCACTGACTACGGGTGAACAGGGTGAGGACCGAGAGGACCTATGCTCCCTGACCATGTGTGGACTTCATTACCACACATTATAGGTTGGATTACATGGCCTAGACTTTCATAGCCAGGTTGTCGAGCTATGAGTATACAGGTGAAAGCCTTAAACTATTGAGTATATCATCAACAATTTCAAACATGATGAGAGTAGTTTAGAGTTTTCAAAAAATCTCAAACACATCAAACTAGTTAGGGCTCACAAAAAAAAATTTAAAAGAGATAATCATCATTGTTTGCTTTGTTTGCCTTAAAATATACATACAAGATAATATAATATCATGGTTATCACACGAAGAGGTCGATATCGACATAGAACCAAGGTCAGAGTCGAAGCTCCACCCAATTCACAACACAATATATAGAACCCTCAATCACAAGATCCTCCTAAATGATGTTCGATGAGCATTAGAGGGGATAACTCTACGTATGGGGGTTCTCATCAGAATACCCCACTTAGAGGAGGCAATGCACATGCCTCATGAGATAGATCCGAGTATGGGAGATCCCAACATGGGGACTTCATGCATGGGAGTATATATCATGATCGTACACCTCATGGATCCACTAGATCCACTAAAGAGTACATCATTGAGGAAGGAACAGTAACTAAGTTAGTTCCCATCCATACTCGAGATAAGGGAGGCTCAAGGCCCCCATCAGTTCAAAATAGACAAGTAGAAAATCTACCCATTCAAGGGTAGGAAGAGAGGGATGCTTCAAAGCATAGACCCTCATAGACTCCAAACAAAAATCAACCTAGCAAGTTCACATTTGACATGTCTAAGATTGGAGTCAATGGTATGCCACCACATGAGCCATGGTGCACTAGACAATTGGATGGTCTAGATAGAGTCTTAGGGTAGCTAGGGTATAAACCCTTAGTTGCACATTCTCATTCTATGAGTTCTCATAGTGAGAGCACACGTCAGACCATCAGAGAGCTAGGAGAATGCTCTAAGCATCCTCATAGTATAATTGCCCCATCGACCCACATGGGCACAGAGTACAGACAACACCAGAACATGAATGTCATCTACACAGACAAGGGCAAGAATATGGTAAACAAGTCTATCAGAGGTCATACCGATAAAGTTGCTAGGATAGAATGAGTACACCAGAGACCACACATGACCGATCTTATAGATCGATCATAGAAATTGGTGTCAAAACAATGGTAGCAGATTCTCCAAGATCAATTGGAGGATGTTCATGTAGAGTGTGAGCACCTCAAAAATGAGGATACTCAGAGGTAGAGGTTGCATAGGCAATATATTTTTGAGAAATGCATGCATGAACAATGCATCCTTGATCAAAAGGAGTATGCTGAGTGAGAGGATCGATTAGCTTGAGCCAATTTACCCCCTCATAGTGAGTATAGGGAGCACACTCATAGATGAGCTACTTCATAACCTGATTTGCACCCTAAACATATTGAGAACTATACTCACCACATAGCCCAAAACATGATGCAACATCAAGCATTAGAACATCATGGGCGTACATAGTATGAAGAAGAAGTGGGAGATGATCAAGAACAAGAATATCCTGAGATCTCCCTAGTAGATGTGGAGGATGATCCCATTCCCCCACCTCATTCAAAGAAGAATTTACCTCCAAAGGCTCCTCGTGGACCTCTCAGAGAAGAGGAAATTCTATCTTCGAAGGCCTATCAAGCCTTGGTAGACAAGGTTCAAGCTATAGAGAAGCAAGGGATGGCTTATCAAAAGCCTACCTTGAACAAGATTCACAATGAACCTCTATGCCCTTTGGTGCCAATTCTAGCATATCCTGAGCACTTCGAGATGCCAAAGCTGGATAAGTTTCAAGGTGAGGAAGATGCTCAAGAACATGTTATGAGATTTATGGACATGTGCTTTCAGATTGAAAGCAATGATGCTCTATTGTTGAGAACATTCATCACAACCCTTTTAGGCCCTGCCCGAGAGTGGTTTAATCAACTTAAGAGGCACAACATAACCAACTTTGAATAGTTGGCTAATGCATTTCTTGAATGCTTCTCCTTTGGCATCAAGAAGAAGGCTAATCTATCTGATCTGGCTACTTTATTGCAACATGATGATGAGCCGATCATGGATTATGGTAAAATATGGAGAAAGATAATGGTGAAGTTGCCATTTTCCATTTTGACCATCGAACTGACTCGGATGTTTACCAAGAGTTGTGTGAAGCACATCTCATTACTATTGTAGCTGCAATAGTACCAAACATTTGAGGAGGCCTTGGTGCAAGCCAAGGTAATAGAGGACATCAAGTTATAGGAGGGTAACTTGAAACTCAGGAACAAGAAGGAATGGAACAAAAAGAACACCCATAATCAGAAGGAACAGGCCAAGCCGGCCCATGTCAACCAAGTGGTGTTAAACCTCCAGAAAGGGGATAAGGGGCAACAATAGAATTATCAAGCCCAACCTCCTCCTACGTGATATGATCAATGCAATAATAACAAAAAGGGTAAGAATAAGGAACAATGCCCACCTCGCCAGTTCACACCATTGTCAGAATCGATGACCTCGATATTCCATCAACTATGTGAGGCCAAGGCCATCAACTTACCAGAGATCAAATTGATAGACCCTAATCAACCCAAGCCAAAGGGGTATAGGGATGATTTATACTATGCTTTCCATAGGGTGAAAGGACATGACATCGAAGTATGTTGGAGTTTCAAACATTTAGTACAGAACATGATCGAAAGAGGTGAGTTAACTATGGACAACCCTCAGGCACCAAGACAACCAGAATATGGGGATCTTCAAGAACCCCTTACCAAATCATGAGCCACCTAGGAACAATGTTGGACATGTGAATCAAGTGTGGGTTGAACCACCAACTCAAGGATTCATTGGCATGGTTAATGTTGTCATGAGACAAGGGAGGTATGAAAGACCAAATCCACCTCCAGCTCCCATTAGAGTGCATGTTGCACCTCAGCAAAGGCCAGCTCAAAATATTCTAGGCCCACCTACAAGACCGATGGTGACCATTAGGAGTAGGCTAGTTCAAAGCCTACAGACAACTCCAATGAAGTTGTCAATATATGAACTGATTCAGTAGTCTCCCAAGCATAGGGAGATGCTCATGGATATTCTAAGATCAATCGAAGTTCAGTCCTAGGACCCTGAAGCATTTACAAACTTTATGGGACATGTGCAGTAGTGCAGTGAACCGATCATCCAATTCAGTGATCATGAGATTAAGATGGTCTCCACTACTATAGTGGACCCACCACTACATATCATTGTATGTGTTAATCACACACCATTCAAATAGGTTTTGATTGATACAGGGTCATCAATCAACATAATTACAACCAAGGCATTAACATATCTAAAGTTTCCAAAGTCACATATTGTACCTTCCACTTTCACCTTGAGAGCATTCAATGATGCGCTATGCTCAATGGTAGGTACCATAGTTCTTCTAATTCAGGTTGGACTAAAGACCATCCCTATGATGTGTCATGTGATCGAAGGTGCCATGCAGTATAACATCCTTTTGGGGAGGCCTTGGATTAGAGAAATGTATTGTATTCCCTTGATCTTACATCAGTGTATAAAATATATACATGAGGGACAAGTTCACATGGTACCTTCTAATGAAGAGCCATTCAAATACGTGAACTTAGCAGATTTATCAAGGGATTTCATTCTCCCCTCAATGCATCTAGATATACGACCGACATCACCTATTATACATCCAGAAGGTAAACTCAAAGGAGTGTGTATAGGACCTTCCATGGTAGCACCATAGTTATCAGAGCACACTACAGTAGCTTCAACTAAACCTACGACATCCAAAGTGCCTAGGAATGACAAGAAGCTTAAGGTAGTTATGGGTGACAAAGAGTCAAAGCAAAAGCCCAAGGAAGCAACTATCGAGGGTCCTACTCCCATGGATGAGGGGGATGCTCAAAATATAGTCGAGGAGGCACCTCAACCTACCTCACCTACATCTTCAGTAGGGTCATCGACATCATCGATGACCATGCAGTGGGTTAACTCTAGGTTAGTAGAGTATATTGTGTAGAATATGATATTCATACCAATTATCAAAACTACATAAGATATGGGCCGACCTCAAGCCCATCACTTTCCCATAGGGATGGTGGTACCACTAGGGGTGCCACCCAACCAAACAAACTTCATTTATGGAGGGCTAGATCAATTGAAAAATCGTATGCCCATAGATGAAGATGATGATGAACCATTCATGGTGAATGTTCATTATCTATCTAACCCTAAATTCACCTTATACTACTTTAATCATTACCATTGGCATGGTTATAACTTGGGCTTATTTGAGTAGGGGTACAGAGTTCCCATAGAACCATAGTATCAGCTACCAACTGATAGGTTTGGGTTAGGCTATCATATTCGAGGATGAGATGAGCTCCTAGAAGCATCTTTAGATCATCTAAACCTCACTTTGGGGGATGATGTGGATTGGAATCCATATCACCCTAACCCTTCTTATCTACAAGGGGGTAATAGGTTGGTAACCTATGTCTCAGAAGCACCACCAGAGATCTATCATGATCACATCATGGTAGAGGTAAATCAAGGAGACAATCCAAGAGCTAACTTGGATAATGAAAGTCATGAAGCTATCGATGACACAGGTATGCAGATCCAGAATCTGGGTATAAGTCCATTATCAAAAGTGATGGACCAAATTATAATTCTAGAATAGATGATGATGAGCTATCCTCACACAATGAATGATATGAGGATGAAACTGAGTTGGCCTACTTAGGCCCTCTAAATCTACATCATATATTACCCATGGAACAAATGGGTGAGACTGAAGAATACTTCATGGTTGATAGTGACTATGAGGATGAAATAGAGTGGGCCTACCTTGGGCCCCATATTGCTAATCACCCAATTCTAGTGGGTAGGGGTGAAGGACTCATATACGATAGTGATGATGAGGATGAGACCGAGAGAGCTTATCTTAGGCCTCAATATTTGTGCCATCATCATGAGCTGGTTGACATCGATGAGATGTATCGATGAGTCTATCCTGGCCTACATCTCAGAGGAAGACCACCTAATTTGGATATGATTTATCATATAGTCTTCCCTGATCCATCGATGTACATGGAGCTCCTTGAGCCCAGTGATCCTATTTTTGAGTCTATTCATAGACCGGATCCAGAGATCCCCATACCCCTAACCACATCTCGGGGATGGAAGTTATATCAATGTAGAGTCACACTCACATGGTCCTGGAGATCTAATCCATTCCATCAATATGATCTCCATTGATTTGACCACTCCACTTCACAATCTAGCTGACCCCTCCAAACCATTGTATCTGAATATAGATGCTATTGATTGGGATCATATTGACTCACCACTAGAGCCTGAAGATTTCTTCCCTAATGAAGAAATGTTGCAACCTTTTCATTTTGCACTAGGATGTGCACATGATGTTTATCATGCTAAGGGAAATTCTGATGTAGGACCTTTAAACCCAGCTGATGACATCCACTTGATTCCTATACCTCACCAGCTTGAGGAGGGATCACATATGTTAGTAGAGGAGACCTTCGATGTGGATATCAATAATGATCCCACTAATCCTAAGAAGGTCAAATTTAAAGAGAGTCTATCTCCTGATGAGCATGCCATACTCATCCCTCTACTAAAAGAGAGACCTGACCTTTTTTCTTGGACATACAAGGATATGCTGGGACTAGATCCAAAATTGGTTACTCATAACCTTTTGCTAGATCCTGCTAAGAAACCTATCAAGCAGAAGCTCAGAAATATGCATCCAAAAGTCACTTTAATGGTTAAATATGAGCTACAGAAGTTATTGGATGTAGAGTTCATTATCTCCATCGACTATCCAGAATGGGTATCAAACATGGTACCTATAGGAAAACCTAATGGAAGGATCCATATTTATATAGATTTTAGAGACCTCAACAAGGCAACACCAAAGGATTCATTTTTATTGCCCAACATAGATGCTCTCATAGATGCAACTACGGGTCATGAGATGCTCTCCCTTATGGATAGTTTTTTTAGTTACAATCAGATTTAGATTAAAGTTGAAGACCAACATAAAACCACATTTACAATGCCATGGGGGACATTTTACTATAAATTTATGCCATTCAGCCTTAAAAATGTTGGTGCCACATATCAATGAGCCATGACATATATTTTTCATGACTACATGCATAAGATCTTGGAATATTATATCGATGACTTATTGGCAAAGTCATTACTATGATAAGAGCATGTAGAGGTCCTGAGGAAGGTCTTCGATCACCTGATAGAGCATAATGTTAGGTTGAATCCCAAGAAGTGCATATTTGGTATAACTTCAAGAAAGCTCTTGGGGTTCATCATTTCAAAATGAGGCATCAAAGTTGACCCAATGAAGGTCAAGGCCATATTAGAGATGCATCCTCCAACAAATATCAAGGAATTAAGAAGCCTTCAGGGCAAAGTAGCATCCATAAAGTGATTTATCACACAATTATCAGATAAATGTTGACCCATGAATCGATTGCTACACAAGGGGGTCCCATTCAATTGGGATGAGGATTGTCAAGTAACCTTCACTAAAATCAAGCAATACCTAGCAATGCTACCAGTGCTAGCTCCACCAAGACCAGATGTGCCATTTATGCTATATATATATCGATAACTAACTTTGCATTGGGAACCATGTTAGCCCAAAAGAATATGCAAGGCAAAGAGCAAGCCATATATTACATCAGTCACACCTTGGTGAGTTATGAGCTTGGATATGCATATGTGGAGAAGTTGTGTTTAGTAGTAGTGTTTGCAATGAAGAAGTTGCATCATTATATGCTAAGTCATACGATATACATAATATCCAAACAAAATCCTTTGTAGTATATGATGAGCAAGACATATCATAATACACGTACTACAAAGTGGATCATGCTATTGATAGAATTTGATTTGGAATTCATCAGCCAAAATTCCATCAAGGGATAGGTCATAGCTGATCAACTGGTTGAGGTACCTCTCGAGAATAGTAGGCCTCTCACCATAGAGCTTCCTGATGATGCAGTCTTTGCATTATCAGAAGCACCCAAACCCGAAGAACCAGATAACAAAGCTGATATGACTATGTTCTTTGATGGTTCAAAGTGTGAGCAAGGGGGTGGTGCAAGAATTGTCTTTTTCATGCCACAAGGTGCTCCAATGCCCTTGTCATTTAAGCTAGACTTTCCTTGTACTAACAATAATGCTGAATATGAAGCCCTAATCTTGGGCCTCCAAACAACTATCACCATGAAGATTAAATGATTAAATATCTTTGGTGATTCCCTTATCATAGTCAATCAAGTGAAGGGACTTTTTCAATGTAGGTGTCCCATATTGAAAGCTTACAAGGATCTTGCTGACACATATCTAGCCCAGCTAGAGTGGTATGACATCGAGGCAATCCCTCATTCATCGAATAGATTTGTAGACACTATGGCATCTTTGGGATCCTTAATCCCTCAGAATCCATCTACTGACTTTACTACCATTCATGTAAAGATGCTATCGCATGTCATGATGCAGCATGTAGATTTTGATAACAAGGAATCAGTCAACATGATTCATATAGAACCAAACCATGAGTGGTTCTATAAAGCCAGAGACTTTCTCAAGAAGGCATCCTAGGGGTCTTTGATCTCATAGGGTCCTACGAGGAATGGCACCACCATTCACCACAAGGTTGTATCCCAGTCTGCATTCATGCACAGTAAAATGCTAGGGGAACAAGTCATCTTGACAGTTGAGGTAGAAGCTTATCAGGATTGGATGTCACAATTACATGACTTCCTAAAACTTGGTTTAATCTCATAGGGATTATCGCATGCCATAAAATGCACATTCAGATAGAAAGTGACAAAGTATGTCTTGCTTGGAGATATCTTGTACCATAGAAGCTATGATGGAGTTCTCCTTCATTGTCTTGAGCCCCAAGAATCAGCTTGGGCAATTTTGCAAGCTCATGATGGTACATGTGGTGGCCATTTTAGTGGCATGGCCATTGTCAAGTGCATCCTTCAAATGGGTTATTATTGGCCCACTATGGAGAAGGATTGCACCACGTATGTCAAGAAATGTATCAAATATCAGCATCATGCTAATCTTACGCACTTGCCATCATAGGCCTTACAGCCCATTCAAGTGGCTTGGCCATTTTCTCAGTGGGGTTTGGATCTAATCGGTAAGATCTCTCCTCCATCATCGAGTTAACATACATTTATTATAATGGCTACTGAGTATTTTACAAAGTGGGTGGAAGCCATTCCCTTAACAATGACAACTGGAGCACGTATTGTGGAGTTTATACTTCACAATATCATTAGTCATTTTGGGATACCATCCAAGATAATATCAGATAATGGAACATCATTCAAGAACAAAACTATGAAGGCTTTAATGTCTAAGTACAATATACAACATAGTTTTGTGACTCCATATTATCCACAAACAAACGGGTAAGTTGAGGCTTCAAACAAGATAGTGGTAGCCATATTGAAAAATATGGTACAAGAAAACCACAAATATTGGCACATCCAACTACCCCTTGCACTATGGGCTTATAGGACTAGCATTCAGATGCCCACTAGGGCAACTCCATTTTCACTAGTATATGGCATTGAGGCCATTATACCCCTAGAGTTGGAGATTCCAACATTGTGCATCACATTGAAAGAGTTCATCGATGATGACACTACGCAACAAGCTCACCTAGATCAATTGATGCTTCTTGATGAACATTACATGAATGCCCTTGAGCATCTCCACATTTACCAAGAGTACTTAAAATGAGCTTACAATAGTAAAGTCCACTTGAGAGACTTTAAGGTTGGTGATCTTGTGCTGAAAGAGAACCAACAGAACTCAAACCTACCACCACACTTGCGAGATAAATTTATGGCTAACTGGTTAGGTCCTTACATCATCTCAGAGCATATTGGACCTAGAACGTATCACTTGACATCACTTGAAGGTGTTGAAGAGCCTGAACCTCTCAACATCCTTCATATTAAGGTATTCCATACATAATAATTCAAAAACTTAAAAATATGGAAAATTTTCAAAATCCATAAAAATCAAAAAGCAATAAAATCTAAAAATATTGCATTTCATTTGCATCATGCATTTTCATTTTGCACATGCATTTCATTTAATTGCATTGCATTAGGCATTTCCATCCATCACACTTGCATTAGGATAGGTTGTGTTTGCAATCTTACAAATGACACCATGTTTGTGTTTCAATCATGCATCTATGCATTATCATCATCATCCATCACCCTTGTGAGTAATTGTGTTTCTCAACACAACCCCTCCTATTGCTATGAAGAATATACTAGGGTTTTTCGATCATTCAACCATACCTAGTGGTCTTCTCAAGATTTAGTAGAAATCTTGCTTTGCTTTTGAAGATGAGGTCTAGTTTTGATAGCACTTAGCATATCAGAATCCCATCACTAATCAAACACATTAACAATCCTAATTAGGGTAAGGAAGGATGAACACTACAAAAGTGGTCCGGGTCACCTTAGGTGAAAGGTTTTGTTACTTGCTCATTTTGTGAGGTGCAATGGTCTAGAGTAGAGGTCATTGGAAAAAGGACAAGTTTACCCCCTACCCGAATAAATCCCTTGCTTACAAATAAAGGAGAAAAATCCCAAAAATCAAATCAAATCCCTTGCTCAAAACAAAAGAAAAAAAAATACAAAATAAATAGTGATTTTTATCACTATATATGAGCAAGTATCCCAATAAATTGAAGAAAAGAAGGGGGTGAGCTTGAATCCCTGGAATGATCAATGCTCAAAAATCATAGGGTGATCCCCAATACAACAATGGGCTGAATGAATCCCACCTGACATTGGGGTAGGTCTAAGCAATTTACAAATGAGCTAGCTTTAGGTGGCCTGTATTGCCTAGTGGTCTAGTCTAACTAAATCCAAACCTAGGATCGGGTGGACATTTGAGGATCCCCAATACAACAATGGGCTGAATGAATCTCATCTGGCATTGGGGTATGCTTATGTCTCATCTAATATATTCATTTGCACACATAGGGGTAATGAATAGCTTGGTCTTTCATAGTGAAAAATTTATTTTTCAGAAGTCTAGTATAGTCATTATACAACTTTTGATAAGTCAACTAGGGTGTTTGAGTTTCATGGAAAACCTCAAAAATTCCCAAATAGCAACAACCATTTCAATCATTCAATTATCAATTTCTTTTATGAGAGTTTTTTTATTAGGACTGTTCATAATATAGGTTAGATACCGGATGGATATCAACAATGATATTTAAATGGCCACTGACTATGTTGTGCATATTCTTTTAACTTACAAAAGCTTATGAATAGAAACAATACATCATTTCATAGCACATATGGGTGTTTAATTGATTAATTCTTATGATAAGATATATCAATTACATTCATGATTATTATACATTCTGTGGTGTCATCCATTAGATTGTTAAACTCATATTGCATTCATACATTATGTTTTAAGTGATTAAAGCATACATGTTCATTTACATTAGATCATCATCATGTAAATAATGCATTACATACATTGCATTCATCATATCATAACATCATAAATTAAATGCATACAAGTACAATAAATTAAACATGCATTTAACATTAAACAGTGCATCCATATGCATACATCATAGTAGTCCATCTACATATCTAGATCACAATATCTAGTCATACATCCATCATCTAGCTAGTGCATGTCATCCATACATCACATCATATAGCATCAAATCAACATAACATATAAGCATTGCATCCATATGCATCTCATAAACATAAAATAAATAAATCTACACATATAATGAGTCTCATAAAAGTCAGATCATATATATATATATATATAGTGTGTGTGTGTGTGTGTGTGTGTCAAAAAGAGTATATAGGCATATGTCCAAAATGCCCGTAGGCTACAACTATGTAGGTCCTCGACCTTACACTCAAAAATGGTACAAAAACATCTATCAAGATCTGTACTAAGTAGCACCTTGCAACCCCAGTCCGTGAGGCTCCTCTGTCACCTCCACCCTCCCTGTGGTTCCGCCTAGAGCTGGTACCAGTGGACCTCTCTGTCCTGGGTGTCCTATGGCTGAGTCGAGCTGAATATTATCCTATCTCCCAGATTTGAGTCCATTGAGTCCCTGGGTCTTGTTTGAACTGATTCTTGCATCCATAGGAATTCAATTGTCATTCTACAAGAATATATTTGAAACCAACAAGCTATTGCAGGCTCTGGTTGACCTACCTCATTGTTTTGCTAAACACAAATATTGCTAAAAAAAACTACATAACGGGTAAGGAAACCCCAACGATAATTCTATGACTAAAACTCTTATTACACGTTCTAGATTTATATTATATTATATGTATTAAAATGACCAAGCATGAAAATAACCATTTGTTATGCTTTATGTAGACCGATGCCTAGATTCATTGGGTTGTTATAGCAATTTAACAATAATTCTATCATGAAATAGAAAGAATGGGAGGAGAAAATTTGGTATTCTTAATCTTATTTAAATATCGCAAAAAAACCAAGAGTTAACCAACGAGATAAACGTATATAATGTGTTCAAATAATGTAACCCATTACACAGTCACACATAGAGCTAGGACAAAAGATATAATATAAAAGAGACTCAAAATTGTATTGATTTCATATAGTTTACATGCAGAGTGGGCAGAATGCCTTTTAACTCTATTTTTCTCAAAGAAAATATATCAATACAATAAAAATATCCTGTTCAAATAATGTAAAAGGTCTCTCCTACTCTTCTTGTTCCAATCTGGTAATAGCAGAGTCTCTAAATCTCGGGCTCAAAAAGGTAGGAAATTATCTCAGCTTCTTGAACACTTTCCTATCACAATCCTGCAAAAGCAAAGAGAAGAATAAGAAATGAGAAGGTAAAATAGACATAGAAGGGGATATAACAGCACAACTAACAAGGAACTCAAGTATACCTCTTAGCAAAAATGTTATTCTCTAATTGCTTGATGCAGAATATGTTCGCAGCTACTTCCTTTTATAATTGCTGGTTCTTGATTATGTTATTTCTATTTTATTTCTGACCTTACACTTGTCAGCATCTAATCGAACTTCAAAAATGGTACAACTAGCTTCCACTACTCTTGTTTTTTTGGTTGTACTCTCTTCTTTGACTTTTTTTAACAATAATTCAATCTACCCAATGATGGAGGGGTTAGGGGAACTTTTTTCTTTTTCTACTATTTCTTCATGTATTGTTTCTCTGTCAACTATTTTCGAGATTTTTTTGTTGGCTCATAATTCTATTGTAATGAACTTGCTTCCAACTTTTGATCATAAGTTATAAATCCTTTCCCTTTTTGGGCTTTTTGTAGCTTTTTTATTTGCTCAGTTATTAATTTCCATACTTCTGTATCCAATGTCGCTGTAATCTTTAGCATATTCATCTCTTGCAAAATTCTATTTTTCTATGTGGCAATAGTGAGCTTGTTCATTTCATATTGAAAGAGTAACATTTCCACAGTATTCACCACAAGAGTAGTTTGTCTAATCATTCTGGCCTCATCACCTGATTCACATTCAAATATTTCTATGGTACACCTGAATAATTTTTCTATATCAGAGGTCTCTAAGCATTGATATAAGGAGACACCACTATCTGTCAATATTTCTATTTCATATTTAATCAGATTATCCATTTCATTTACAACATCTATCCACTTCTTTCGATTTGCTCCAAATAGAGTTGCTTTGAAAAACTCAAAACTGATCTGAATTTTATGGCCATCATCTGTTATTATCTCTTGTCCTTGCAGTTCTTCAAAATGGTCTCCTATAAAGTCCAAGGTAGGGTGGATGACTTCAAAATCCTCTTCTCTTTCTTGTAATAATGTCAAGATTTCTTGAGTAGTTACTCGGATCACCCTCATCTATCTAAACATCTCAAAAAACCCACTGGCATGAGCTTTTATTTTCATTAATATGTCTTTCTTCATTGCATTCAGATAATAGACATGATCTTGAATCTTCACCATTGAAGGGGGCTGTGCACTTGAATTATCTTTTCTGGCCAATTCTTCCTATTTTTTACTTAATAATGCTTTCAATTCTACCTTTTACTTCTCTTTTTCCAATTGTTTTTGTAGCTCTGCAATTTTTCCAATGAATTGGTCTATGGATTGATTTTGCATTGCCTTGACAACTTTGGCCACTTCACCTTATTTCCCTAGTATTGATGAGCCCCCTGTTTCCTCATTGACTCTGAAGACTAATGGGTCTTGCAGAGCAGGAATATTTATCTCTGTTATATCTAATGTAGGTGCTTCTAATTGTGACTCTTCTATAAATTGTTCTCCTATATTTCCCATCCTTGCTATTAATTGTAATTCTTGTTCATTTGTAGTAGTGAAGGTAGTTTGCTCATCTGTTCTTTCCAAAACAACCTTTGTAGAGGGTAAGGATAATCTAGGCTTTTTATTTTCTACAGTATTTATCTCTGTTTGCTTTCTTACTAGGTGACTTCGAAACAGACCACCAAATCCACCAGTTCTTCTACTATTCATTTGTATTACCGATGGAATTTTAATCTCCTATCCTTTTATGCTCAAATAGGTAGGGATGGCCATGGGCACCAATTTCTTCACACTAGTTACAGCTAATACTCTATCAAAAATGGGAACTATATCTTGCTCCATGGGTGAAGATTTCTGAGCAAGTGTGATTACAAGTTCTTTCCCCTTACTTGCACTAGGTTCTTGGGAAACTTCTTTAGGAGTTCCTGGTACTGATTATATTTTTAGATGATCACTTCCAGGAGGCCTGAACTATTGCTCTACTATATATGTAGTTTTAATAGTGAACTCCATTAGATTTATGCTCTATTCTTCTATCAACTCCAACAAGGGGTCTTCTCTGATTGCTTGGCCTACCCCTAGCAAAATAGGAGCTACATCATCTACTAAACCTTCCCAAAGCCTCCTTAATTCGATAGGGTAATCATAGGCATCACAAACCTATGTGTTGCCTCTCTTTTAGGGAGGGAAATCATCCCAGACTCCCTATAAATCTAATCCTTTTTCCATAGCTTCCAATAAGCTTTCCTCAAAAGCGTCTTCACGATGCAAAATTTGGGTGTATTCCCTTTTTAACATCATTTTGTTGTATGTTCCTTTTGGGTCATAAAATCTCCAAGTTATCTCATTGAATCCCCTATTATCTAATTCAAATATTCCCTTGAGTAGGGAAGGGTAGCCAAAAAATATAAAATCTCCAAATCGACAGGGAACATCAAGCCATGGGACTTTACCATGCTTCTTCACCAACCTCATATTAGCCTCTTCGGCCACTTGCCTGCATAATTCCAAAGTTGCTAGGGATAATGGGCAATACTTTGGTAATAGATTAGGAGGAATTTTAGCTCCATATAGTTTGATATATGTAAAACTTTCTATGAAAAATAAATCCCCAATATCCTTTTCTTTGATTAAATCCCTTACTCTTGGCCCTAATCTCTCAGGAACCATGCCAGTTAAAACCCAATGGATTTCCACCAGGAAGTGGTCATAGAACCAGCCAAAGTGAGTTCGTCCTTCGTGTATTCTCCAAAAACTATTTTGGACACAGGTGTTGTCAATGGCTTTCACTCTTTTCCTAGATTATTCTCCCAAATTACCAGCTATCAGATGGATAAAAATTGAATATTGAGAAAAACGGGGCATCTCTTGCCTTTGTTCAAAAATTGTTTTTCTTAATTCTACCATTTCTTTATGCATCTGGGTACTTAACTCTAATTCCTAGGTATATATTGGGGTGTTATATGCCCTATTCCATTGTGCAGCTAAATATAAAACCCTTTTAGTCATTCTATCGAGATCTTGTACTCCCAAAACTATGTTTATCATATCACAGAAATCTTGGACCCATGGTGTATCGCTCCAAATTTTTCGCATCCTTACCTTCAGGCTATAGGATCCGTGCCCGGAAGGAGGATGGGAAAAGGATGTCATGGTACCTCGGACTGAGAGGACTTTGCAAAGGTCCCGCCTCTCAAGGGAGGTGTATTTTGATGATTTTTCGACGGATGGTGGGTTCACCAGGAAACATTTAATGGCAGTTTCCACGCCTAGGTTTGGAATGTGTTTTTATGTGTTCGTTTTTAGTCTTAAGCATTCATATCCTAGGTTTGGCCAAATGAGTCTAAATTAATCTATATGAAAATGCAGATTTTAATGAATACAGAGAACAATTTTGAAGACAAAAAACAGAGAAATTACAGAAGATTAAAAGCAGAATACCTGATCCGGATGTCTGATGAAGATTCTGATGTTGAAGCAGTCAGGATCGTCTGGAATTCGAAAGAATCATCTAAGATCAGACAAGATCATCAGAGACCTGCAAACAGAAGAATAGATGTAAAATACAGAGAATACTACTATTCTAGTAGAGGGAAATTATGCAAAATAACGGTGACAACACTGAAACTTAAAGACCGAAACATGTATGAATGATGCTTGATTAAATCACAATTATGGATTAATTATGCCTTTGATCTAGATGGGTGAACTCCAAAATGCAATATAAGATAAAATATCAAATAAACTAGCTAATTTGCAGAATAAAATAACAGAGAAAAGGTGAAGAAATGCAAACTTATGGCACTGATTGCCTCAATGTGGATTGCAGTCGAGATCGTCTCACATCAGTACGAAATCGTCTCTGATTCGACAGGATCACCTCCAATTTGAATAGGTTCGTCGACGACGATGTATGCTTGCTCTGACTAAAAAACAAGATGGTACCTGCAACAAAATTGATATAGGACTACTGCAAATGAAAATTTAGGATGATTTAACGTGCATGAAGTTAAGTTACAGAGAATTTCAGCCAGGGGTTGGGAAGGGAAGGTTCTAGGGACTAAATAGGCTTAGGGGAGTAGTTAGGAGGTTGGAGATCATCCCTATTTGGGAGATCTCCAACGGGGGAGGGTCTCTAACGATGCAGACCCGCTTCTACCCGGATTAGAGGCCCGTTGGAACAGAAGCTAATTGTGAAAAAATAGTTTTGCGACAAGATCGTCTGGACGTCCTAGCCCAGACGAAATCGTCAGATCTGGGGCGATATCGTCTGATCGGCGACGATATCGTCAAACGGTCAAAACAACCTCTAAAAATGGCACGAAAAAGGGGGAAACGGATTACCCGACGGTTAACGGGCGGTTTGGGAGGTTAAAATTTGAATTTAAAATATTTACTAAGGTGAATGTAATTATGACAATTTTACTGCGCCAATTTTAGGGTGCTACATTTTGCCCCCTCTTTAGTGAATTTTCCGAAGAAAATGCGTTAAAGATGAGTTCTTCTCGATCTACGAGAAAGCAAAAATTATTCCCATTTTTTAGGCGACGATTCTTGGTCGAATCGTACGACAACTTACTATGGTGCCCCCTCCGTGTTTTTACCCAAATCGAACGTTTGAGGTAAAAATGCGGAAAAGCAAATAATTATTTTTGAATAAAATTAAGAAAAATAGGGTAAAACCCTAATTCATTTTTACTGTTCATTTTTCTGGTTTTTAGAGCTCTGAAGCAAAAATGGTGGAGACGACGCACAGATCGACAGAGGTCCGACGCGGTCTACGGGTAAGAGTCTAGACTTAACTAGAATGCTTTAATTTGATTTTACATGCTTTTTAGGTAAAATTTGATTGAATTTTGAGCATCGCGGCCATTTTTGGGCCATCGACGTCATCGGGACGAAATCGTCCCGATTTCGACGAAATCGTCCCGATTTCGACGAAATCGTCTCAATTTCGTCAATTTCGCCCTAGGGCAAAATCGACGAAAGGGGGACGATTTCATCAAATTAGGGACGATTTCGGCTTGCAAAATCGGAGACGATTATGCTCAAATTTGGGACGATATCATCCAATAGTGGGCGATATCATCAATTGCATAAAATTGAACTTTTAACTTGCATTATTAATTACTTGAATTGTTTATTAATGATTGTTTGTTGTTTTGTTGTTTATGTTGCAGAGAGGTTTGCTAAAGAGCAAGGAATGGAAGTATGGAGGTTTGAGGGATGACTTGGCCGCTCTCACATAGGCAGAGCGAGATCAGCTGGCACAGGCCAGCTTGCAGCATGTGGCAGAGATGCCATAGGTGTCCACAGATATGGGGCTACTGACGGCCCTAGCAGAGAGATGGTATCCGGGTTCCTCATGTTTTTGGCTACCGACAGGGGAGATGACTCCCACTCTAGAGGATGTATGGAGGATTCTGAGAATCCCCATACAAGGACGATTGATCACTCCTACGGCCAATCAGGGCCACGCTATGGGATGACTGTGTGGTGACCCGAGCTTCACCCTAGAGAAGGGCGAAGTTAATATCGAGGCACTACGCCAGATGCCTAGGGCATCTAGACTCACACGGGTGCTAGCTGGAGTAGTTGGTGGACTTTTGCTGTGCCACCAAAGCGGGTGCAGGGTGTCGTGGATGCTCGTAGATGTGATCTGTGATATGCGGGACCATGGCTATAGGTTCTCTTGGGGCAGTTTTGTACTATGCCGGTTGTACAGGATCCTGTATGGGGTCATGTACAAGGGCGGCCGATGTCTGGTTATGACATCGCTCCTACAGGTTTGGTGCTGGGAGCACATTGCAGTGCGGAGGCCGGTAGGGCTTCCTCTGATAGGGGTAGACGGGGAGAGGCCCCGAGTCTTCTACTGGTGGCTCCGGAGAGGGTCACAATGGCGGATCGACCTTTCGATGTCCCAGAGACTATTGGATGACTTAGTCCCAGACCAGATCACCTGGAGGCCATGGAGGGAGCATCCAGGGTGGGCCGAGGATGGACAGGAGTTGGCTCACGTCAGGCGAGTTTGCTGGCTTCGGATGGAGAGGGGAGAGGTGGAGCTCCACCGCTATGACCGAGTTTTGTGGTAGTTCGGTCTGCAGTAGGGGATCCCATCTCTAAGGGATTATGAGTTTTCTCGGACTGTATGGGATAATACCACGGTTAGCGGGGCTCCAGACATGCAGCGGTTCTGGAGTCAGGACACGGATGATGCCCCCATCCAGCCAGTAGATGGGGATGATGCAGGGGTAGCCGATGGCTATGATGCCTGGTACGTAGGCATCCGCCCTCCTCGGATGACGAGGGCGCAGGGTCCGATACATGCGATTGTGCATCGGATAGGGAGGCGGCACCAGGCAGCGATGGAGGCGGCCCAGGGTCACGACGGGAGAGAGCCGAGGAGGCCACAGGCACAGGAGAGGTCGTGGCAGAGGGAGAGGAGGGAGGCGAGACCCCCATCTCCACAGAGGGAGAGGCCACCATCGCCCGATAAGGGCAAGGGCATTGACACGGGGGAGAGTAGCGAGACTGCTACTCTTCGAGCGAAGAGAGATCATCTCCAGGCATAGGTGTAGACTCTACAGGATGAGGCTGCACGCCACCGAGCTGAGGTGGCACAGCTGCGAGACGAGATTGCACGTCTCAGGGCACGAGGCGGAGGGGTGAGCACTGGGGAGCTGACACGAGCTATTGCCCAACTCACTTTCTATCAGACATTGTATTATCAGCTGGTGCCAGAGGCGGATAGACTACCACTACCAGCTAACATCGCAGATCCGATCTAGATCGGGTCGTCGAGGACCTCGTCCCGATCGAGGACTAGGACTACTCAGACTGCGATGGGGCCACCTCGTCCACCTCAGGGCGGGGGAGGAGATGAGGCGGAGAGCTCGAGGGGCTCTCGAGGCTAGAGGACTGCACAGCTTTGTACAGACTGACATTGTATAGCATTGTATTATTATTATTTTGTTGATAGAGGATTGAGTATGCCGAGGTACAGATTGTGGCATACCAATCCAATTTTGATATGATGTACATATGTACTGTGGATATATATATGATATGTTTTTGATCATATGACTTGTGTTATGTGTATGCTTATGATGCTTTTATGTTTGTTTGATTGATTTGATAATTGGATTGAGGATTCATGAAATTATGTCGTTTTGAAAATTTAAACTTTTGATGTCATGCGATAGTATTTTAAATGAAATAATCTGATGTAACAAATTGATTGTTTGTAATGTGATGTAAAAAAATAATAAAAAGAGACTTCTAACAATAATTTCAAAGGACATTGTCACTATTATAGACCATTTCATGGAGTCGCTGCTCACTCGGTCGTCAAGCTAATCCCAGGATAGAAATATTGTTAAAAGTAAAAGAGTGCTTAAGAGACTGTCTTAAGACTTTGGTGCAATGGTGAAAATGATGGTGATGATGGTTTGCTTGTCAGATTTTCATAAAATAGTATGCATGAAATAATGTTAAAATGATTTTTGCTAGGCATAAATTCCTAAGTGTGATAAAATTTTTGGATAATTCTTTAGGAATTATACCATCATTGCAAAATTGAAGGTTGACATAATGGCATGAAAATAATGAAAATGTGTTTGCTTTTTTAAAAGCATAATTTGTGTAACATAATGAATTAAGTCATATGGTTTTCATGATTTTTAAATAAATGGGGAATAAAAATTGTTACGATGGTTTGCGCTAGGCATAGAATATGGAGGTATAGACTTATACCATCATCGCGAAAATCCAAAGAAAAGATAGTTTTATTGCATGGTTGATTTTTTTTTTAATAAACAGAAAATATGAAAATGAGGACTTGCGCTAAGCATAAAATTCCAATTTTGGTTTTGGAACTATACCATCGTCGCGAAATTCAACCAGATATATATGTTTTGATTGTATATTTTGAAAGGAATTTTGATTTTTCTATTATATAGTTGTCTTTATGGTAAGCAACTGTACTTGATTTATTCCAAACAAGTTGCAAAAATAATATTTCAAAGTATTTTGAAGACAAAGGTTAGATTTATAAGGAATCCCATGTGCATATGTGAATTCATTTCCGACCTTGATTTATCATAATGATACACAAAATCTCTCAAATACAAATGTGTGTGCAATTGCTTTGTGCATTTACCAGTTTTGAGCAAGATAATATGATACAAGTGATTTGAAGAAACCAAATAAGTGTTCATTAACCATGATGTAGATGCATATAACCATACTAGACTACTATGTAGGTCGGATTATCAAGAGCTAGCTAATCCATAAGTAGACATAGGTCTGTACAAAAGAAGGTCGCTAATGTGACAGACATATCACCACGCTAGGAGTTACCCAAGGCCAAGCAGGTTGGGCACAAACCACCTGTTATGGGGCTTACCTCATAGTTTTTGAATAATTGAGAATTCCAGGGATTCAAGCTCATCAACCCTTCTTTTCTTTTCAAAGGGTAGGGAAAGGGATTTTATTGCATTCTTGCTTTCTGCTTGCTTTTGAACTTTGCTTCTTTTTCTTTTGTATTTTTGTTTGCTTGATTTTTTTGAGATAGTACTTGAAATATTGTTGTAATGATATAAAAGAACATTTTTTTTTCTTTTTGAACTTTCTTTTTCTTTTTCTTTGCTAGGGATACTTGCTCGGATTAGCTGTAGAGCAAGGGATTTTTATTCTGGGTAGGGGTGAGCTTGTCCTTTTGCCAATTCTCAAAGATTCTAGACCATGTGCATGATAGGACAGCAGGGGAAACTTTTCGCTCAAGAAATCACGTCTACTATGTAGCAAAACATGGAAATTACAAATATAATCATTTTATTGTGAAAAGATGTGCTTGGTTTAAGTAAATAACAAGATCAATTCTCTATGCTCAAACTTGATTTAATTGAACTTTGTGAACTTTGATATAAGAGAGATTAGTAATCATGCCAGATAAAATCAAGATATTTATTGTTGTGAGTGTGCAAGTGAGGGATTCCAAATAAATGCTAATTTATCCAAAATAATTTGAAACATATAACTGCAATACTTGTAAGAAAATATATATAAACACTTTTGAGCAGTTTTTGAGAATGTTGACTCTCTCTTTCTTCTTTATTTTGTTTTGGTTTCGAAAGAGTCAAGCATATTGCTGTTTTTATATTTTTATTCTTTATTTTGTTTTTAAAGAATATAACAAGTGCCATAAATAAATGCAACAAATAGTTTTGAATATTTTTGATGATTATGAATGTTTTTGGTGTTTTTGGATTTATAAAGTGAAAGAAATACAAGATAGTAATTTTGAAATATTTTAAACAAATATATACAAGGATGAAATGACCAAATTTATGCATAGTAACGTTTAAGATGCAAAATATTCATGGGTTCTTTAAGTTCTTTACCATCTAAGGTAGATAATTTGTATGCTCTTGAATCAAATTTAGCAGTAATAATGTATGGTCCAAGCCATTTGGGCTCAAATTTGCCTTTAAGGTCTTTAGTTGCATTTGTATTTTTTTGATTTTCTTTTAAAACAAGGTCGCCAATCTCAAAGGATCGATGACGAACTTTCTTAGCATATGATCTTTTGAGCTTGTTTTGGTAAGCACGGAGATGCTCCAAAGCATTGATGCACTTTTCATCTAGGAGTTCCAGCTGACTGAGTCTGCCAGCATGATATTCATCTCCTACTTCGGTATCTTGAAGTAGCAGAGCCAAAGAAGGAACTTCCAATTCAAATGGAAAAACTGCTTCAGCACCGTAAACCAAAACAAATGGTGAAGTTCCAGTGGGGGTTCGAACACTAGTTCGATAGGCCCACAAGGCTGGATATAATTGAATGTGCCAATCACGGCCAGTTTTATTGACCAATCTTTTGAGAATTTTGATTAAGGTTTTGTTAGATGCTTCTGCTTGACCATTACCCCGAGGATAATAGGGAGTGGACCAGCAATGTTGAATCTTATATTTTTGGCATAATTTTTTAACATCTTTATTTTTGAAACAAGTTCCATTGTCAGAGATGAGATTTGCAAGAATTCTGAACCTACAAATGATTTGATTAAAAATAAATTTAGAGACTTGTGTGCCAGTGTAGGAAGCTAAAGGCATAGCTTCGACCCACTTCGTGAAATACTCAGTGGCGGTTATGATGAACTTGTGTCCATCAGATGACACAGGATTGATTTTGCCAATAATATCTAAACCCCATTTGGAAAAGGGCCAAGGAGATGAAATAGCTTGCAGCTCTTGTGCAGGCGCATGGACAAGGTTAGCATGTTTCTGGCACTTGTCGCAATGGCGCACATACTCATGTGCATCCATTTCCATGGTAGGCCAAAAGTATCCTATCCGAAGGAGCTTTTTAGCAATGACGCTACCACTAAAGTGTCCTCCACAAGATCCATCGTGGGCTTCACTCAAGGCTGATTTAGACTCTTCTAAATTTAAACATCTTAATAGGATACCTTCAAAATATCTCCTATATAAAGTATTGCCAATTATTACAAATCGACTTGCTTGTCGACGTAATAACCGACGCTGGTTTCTATTAGAATTGGCAGGGAAAGTCCCATTTTGGAGAAAATCAAATATGTCCATATACCAAGGTTCAGGAGTAGTTTCATTGATTAGAAACACATCCAAAGGCTCTAAGCATGACTTATTTGAAGCGGGTTCCTGGAGTCGATGAATAATGATAGTGGCATATTCGTCATCTAACTCCAAGGGCAGGAGAGATGCAGCTACGGCCATAGCATCAGCTGTGCGGTTGCTAGTTCGAGGAATAGCTTCCAAGGTAACTTGATCAAATAGGGACATTAGTTGTAAAACATAGGCCTTATATGGGCGCATTTTATCATCTCTGGTCTAATAAACTTCATTAATTTGGTTTATAACCAGTTGAGAATCACCAAAAACTAAAAGATGTTTAATTTTTAGCGCCAAGGCAGCTCGTAATCCAAGGATTAGAGCTTCATACTCAGCAGTATTGTTGGTGCAAGCAAATGTCAATTTGAAGGACAGAGAGGAATAAGATGTTTTTGTGGGGATATTAAAATAATACCCACACCAGCCCCACTCATGCATCGGGCTCCGTCAAAGTATAAGGACCATTGTTCAATATGGTCTGCCTCTAATTGAAGGCATTCGTCAGGAAACTCAATGATGAGGGGATGAGTAGATTCTAAGGGTGCAACAACTAATTGATCTGCTATGATTTGACCCTTAACGAGACTTTTGTCCTATGAATATGAGATCAAACTCGCTTAGAGCAAGAACCCACTTGGCTGTGCGACCTGATAAATAAGGTCGACTCATGAGATACCTCAAGGGATCGTATTTGGCAATGACATACGTTTTCTGACTAAGCATATAGTGTCATAATTTTTGCATAGCAAACACGACGGCTAGACATAGTTTTTCTAATGTTGTATAGCGGGTTTCATAACTGATGAAGGTTCGGCTAATGTAATAATTAGCACGTTCTCTCTTTTCATCATCAAGTTGAGCTAACATAGCTCCTAAGGTAGAATCTGAAGCTGAAATATATAGGAGAAATGGGCGATCAGGTTTAGGTGGTGAAAGCACAGGTGGATTAAGGAGGTATTGTTTGAGAAGTTCAAAAGCTTCTCTACATTCGATGTCCCAATTAAAAGGGACATCCTTCTTAAGGAGTTTAAGAAAGGGACCAGTTTTGTCCACCAGCTTATCGATGAAGCGATGGATAGCTTGAAGTTTACCTTGTAAACTTCGTAACTCAGATATATTAGTAGGTGCGGGCATATCAGTGATGGCCGCAATCTTGAGAGGGTCAATTTCAATACCACGTAAAGAAACTAAAACCCCTAATAGTTTACCGGACTTAACTCCGAATATACATTTTGCTGGATTTAATCGAATAAGATATTCTCGTAATCGATTAAAAACTTTTCTCAAATCATCTAAATGATTGTCTTCCATAATAGAGCGAGCTATAATATCATCTACATAATCATGTAGGATATCATGCATCATATCATGAAATATATAGGTCATAGCTCGTTGATAAGTTGCACCTGCGTTCTTTAAGCCAAATGGCATCACTTTCTAGCAAAAGGTACCCCAGGGGGTAATAAAGGTTGTTTTAGCCTGATCTTCAGGAGCTATTCTGATTTGATTATAGCCGAAGAATCCATCCATTAAGGACATCATCCCACTCTTGGCAGTAAAGTCAATTATTTGATCCATTTTTGGAAGAGGGAAGTCATCTTTAGGGCATGCGACGTTAATATCTCTAAAATCTGTGCAAACCCTAACTTTGGTAGCTTCTTTCTTGGTGACTGGAACTACATTTGAGATCCATTCAACGTAATCAATAGCTTGTATAAAGATAACATTCAAGAGTTTTTCTAACTCCCCTTTGACTAGCAAAGCCACTTTGGGATGCATTTTTCTAAGTTTTTGTTTAACCGGTTTAGCATCCGGATGGACCACTAGATGATGCATGACTACGGAAGGGTCTAGACCTGGCATATCTTCATATGTCCAAGCGAAGACATCTTCATACTCTTTAAGGAATGCAATGTATTGTTCTTGTTTTTCTTGACTTAATTCTGATCCAATATTGGTTATGTGAGGATTATCCTCAGTTCCAATATTAATTTTAATGACGTTTTCTACCTCCATGTGTAGATCTCTTTCAAAATTAGGTGGGGCGGGTGAAACACCCAATTCTTGTAATTCTTGTAAGGTTAATTTAGATAATTCATCTTGAGGATTAGTGGCCTCAAGTTGGGCTATAGTTGGTATAGAACCATCAAAATAAAATCCATTGTGTAACATCTCTTCAACAGAGACATCATGGAAGATATCTCCTTCCAACTCTTCATCGGGGTCAGCAATCATTTCAGGGTAAGCTATGGATAGCATGTTGCATGAAAACGACTGATTTTTAAGAGGCAAATCAACATGCCTATCCAAATAATCTTGATAACATATGAGTTGATCATCATCTTCAAAAGGAAAGGGTTGACCCTTACTAGGAAATAGGCCCACACCACAGCGAGCAGGCCATGGTTCTACCTCGAAAGGTTCTTTCATGCCATTTTGGAAAGGTCCCAAGCCTTTCCCTTTATATCCCATTTTAAGCATCATGGGTTTAGCTTTAATATAATCATTGGTAAAATAGCACCGAGCGTATCCCTTAGGATGAGTTTTGATATTCCGAGGGATTCTTCCCCAGTCATATCCTTTATAAATGAAGGCACAACTCCCGACTTGGTAAGTACTTCCCATAGGTTGTGGGAGGCCCAAAGTACGAGGAGATGGCGGTAAATTATTCAAAAGAATTGAATCTTGCATGAAAGCATTTGTTTTTTCTGATATTAAGGTTGTGGATAAATCTGGTAAAAGTTCATTACAAAGGGCATAAGATGTAGAAGGCTTATTACCTATATCTTGAGATGTGGAAGGTATGATTGATATTTTTGTAGGTTTTGAATTTATAGGAATAGAACTTGAAGGATTGGTTGTAGATTTAAGATCTTTTTGAGGTTCTAGAGTGATTTTTTTAGAGGGTTGTCGATCTATATAGGAGGATGAAATTAATGGAGGGGAAATAGGTGAAGTTATGGGTGTGTGTTTCACAGTTTTAGATGAAAAATAAGAACTAGGATGTGTGGATGACAGAGCAGGGCAAAATTGCACTCCAACGGGTTCTGCCAAAGCACACATATCAAAGGGTCTAGGGTCACCATGGATAGTGACCAACTAATTTTTAAACTCAAATTTAACACATTGGTGTAAGGTTGATGGGACCGCTCGCATGGCATTGATCCAAGGGCGACCCAAAAGTATATTGTACGATGTTGGGCAATGTACAATAAACACGGTTGTTTCTAGGGTTCTAGGACCAACTTGCAATGGGAGGGTAATAACTCCACATGTTTCTTGTGTTTCGTCATTAAAAGCTTTGATAATCATATCAGTTTTCTTCATTTCATCACTTCTAAAGCCAAATCATTGGTAGAAGTCAAAAGTGCAAATGTTTAGAGATGAGCCATTATCAATCAAGACTCGTTTGATAGCTACATCTCCAATTAAAGCAGTAATGTATAAGGGATTATCCTTATGTAAACTGTGTTGTGGGATATCTTTGTCCCGGAAGTCAATACAATCAATCTCTCGAGTGATGATAGTATTGGCCATAGCTTCAGGTTGAATGTTTTGAGGTACCATCATTTGACTTAATGTAAGCATCAACTCATCCCTATGGGTGGGAGAGGATCTTAATAAATCTAAGAGGGAAATTCTGGCCGTAGTATTGGACAATTGCTCATTAATATTGTAAGGGGGTTTAGGTTGAACAGTAGGAGCATGATTCCCTTTATTGGGGTTTTTCAAAACGAATGGAGCTGATCCATCATTCTGGTTTGGTTCTTGTTGAGAATTTTGAGCTTGTTTTTGGGTGACGACTCTGATGGTACCTACAATGTTATAATGAAGACGTTGAACTGGTCTCGGTTGAGCATTTATGGCTTGTTCATTAGAAAGGAATATACTAGAAGAAGGTCGAGTAGTAACTCGTCTAGGAAATGGTTCTTCTGGAACCATAGCATTTGTGATGGGTTGAATAGGATCTGATTCATTTTTAGAACTATTCGATTGATTTGAAGTAATGTCTAGTTCACTTTCACTATCTGATTCTATATCACTAGAATCAGAAGTTTGAAAATTATGTAAGGGCCTGGTCGTAACCAGGGATAAGGTTGTGTCAAATATTTGAGGATCCTGAACAGGTAATTGTCCGCTAATGGTTCCTACATATCGGGTAGGAGGGGGAACATTATGATGTTCGATTTGATTGGCTACCTCTTTACCATGTCTTGGTAAAGGGTGTTGAAATATGTCTAGAGTTTGATTGGCATTTTGATTTTGATTTTGGGGAACGGTCTTTTGAGTATTATTAGGAGGGTTTTGTTTAGGTTGGAAGGCTTGCACTTCCATTTCATTATTGTCAATCAAATCCTGTATTTTATGTTTCAACCTTTTACAAGCATTGGTAGAATGTCCAGGTCCTCTATGGAAATCACAGTGTAAGTCAGCTCTGTATCCGGGTATAGTTGGATCAGGTTCCCGGATAGTTGGTAATTGGATCAAACCTCTTTCGAGTAATTGAGGTAAAATAGTTGATAAGGGTTGGTTTAATCTAGTAAATTCTCGAGGAGGCTTGTCAGGAGGTTTCAATATAAATTTTTTTGTTGTCTTCATTGCATTGATATTAGCAACATTTACGGTGTCGATGACTCCGTCACCAACAACTTGTTTGTTTTTATATTGATTTTTGGATGTTTTCTCATCATCCTTCTTCCTAAGTTGGCCTCTCCTAATGAGGGCATCTTCTACTCTTCGAGCTAAATCTATAGCTTGATCGAAGGTAGTTAAAGTAGCGATTGATAGCTCATAAGATATTTGTTCTTGTAAATTATTGATGAAAATGTCCAACATTTCCCTATAAGGTAGCACAAAGTGCAGTTTTCCTGTCAATTGCCTCCATCTAGCTAAGAAATCGGCAAAACATTCATCTTTGTCTTGTTTTAAATTGTATAGGTCTTTAATAGTTACATGCCTCTCGATGTAGGCACTAAATTGATGGACAAATGATTCAGCTATTTCTTCAAAGTTTCTCAAAGAATGAGTGGGCAATTGATAGTACCACTCTAATGCCATTCCACCTAAAATTTTTGGGAACATTTTTAATAATAGCAAGTCATCATGCGATATGTCATGACATGCTATCCTAAACATGCGAAGATGCTCTATGGGATCTTCGGTTCCTTTATATATAGGCAGGATAGGCATGGGAAAATGCTTAGGGTATGGTTGAGCTACAACTATGGGATCCAAAGGTTGACTACATATCTCTCGATAATTATACGAGGGATGGTAGGGATCTATCTGGTCCATACGCGAAGCTAACTGTTTCACCATGGCTTCCGGATTACTAGTTTGCCCCCCATATTGGTTTGGTAGGGCATTGACATGGGTTTTATGGGCATATGATGGAGGAACATGAAGATTAGATGCCATGTTACTATTGTGTAAATTATTGGTTGGAAAAGTATTATGAAGGAATTTTGAAGTTGTATTATGTTGTATCCCAGATTGTTGAAAATTGGTGTTTGGCTTCGTTTTAGGTTTTTGTTTACTTGAAGCATATTGCTCAATAGTTTGGCGGAATAAAGTAGTGAAGGAAGGTTTCTTTTGTGTGGGAATGATTTTAGGTTGAATAAAAGGTTCCTTAGGAGGTTGGATAGCCTGTTGTTTTGACATGTTTTGAATCATAGTGACCATATCCATATTGGATGGTCCAGCCTTGTCACTTTCTTGATCAATGAAAGACAAAGGATTAGTGCGTATATCAAACGCATGTTCCAAGGCTACTTGAGTGTTACTAATTTGACCTTTATCAATACGAACTGCCATATTAAGATCATCAATGTTATCATTGAGAAATTTCTTGAAATGATCTATGTTGTCAAAAGCAATAGTTCCATCTGGAGCTACTCTAGGGGATGAGGATCCATCCTCTTTAACACTTCCTTCTTGTTCATTATCTTCACCTAGGTCATGTTACTGATTGATCTAGAGTTTGTCCTTCCGAATTGGATCTCCAGGAAGGACATTTGGGTCTCTAGTTGTGTCTTGTACCCAATCTTCTTCTTCTCCTAAAGTTTCTTTACCATTCCTAAGTTTAGGCATGGTGCTAAATTTTGATTTCAGCAAATATATATATATATATATATATATATATGCAACAAAATTAAGAGGTATATATTTACTATATACCTACTACAATATTTGAAATGAAATGTTTAAGTTTTTGCTATGTTTTTTAGTTTTTCTTTGTTTTTGAAATAATATTGTAAAGACAGCAAATAACACAATAAATGCAAGAAATAAGACTGAAAGTAATAATCTAGTTTTCTATAAATAATTTATAGATATCATTAATAGGCTCGAGTTGTTCAGGAGTCATGAAGTGTTCTTCTTCAAATTGAAAGTTTTCTTTTAAAAATTTGATGAAAAGAGCTATAGTGATATTATCTGTCTCAGATGCTGGTTGATAGAAGTAAAGCTCGTGGCAATACTCTCGATATAACACGACTCACGAAACTCTATTCCATCTTTCCCTATCTGTAAGAACAACCTCTTGGTCTTCTACACAACCTAGGAACTGGTGTACAATGGCTGCGTTCTCGAGGTATTCCTCGAAGGTGAACAATTTTGAAGATACTAAAGCTCTCCTATAAGCTAACCATCTATGGCAGGCTCTCTGAAGTTCATGATAAAAAACTAGTTGATGAGGATCCAGGATTCTATCTAGGACTAGCCTCTTGATTTGCTTAAGTTGTGTGGACCTAGATGAGATGAGACTAAGTCTTCTATCAAGTTCGTTCCACAGGAATTGATTTCTACTTGTTTCAGGCACATTAAGCATAGAGTTGATTTCTATTGTTGCCAATTGGTTTTCTACATTTATGGTAACTACTAATCTTTTCTTAGGAGCTACCATCTAAACATGATTTTAAACTTTAAATGTTCTAAAATGCATCTATGTTTTAGTTGTTCTATATATATTTTTTTTTGTTTTGTTTTTGTTTTTGTTTTCAAAAGGTTATGATGCATTCACGTCGGGTTCACCAAAATGTATCGCTCCAAATTTTTCGCATCCTTACCTTCAAGCTATAGGATCCGTGCCCGAAAGGAGGATGGGAAAAGGATGTCACGGTACCTCGGACTGAGAGGACTTTGCGAAGGTCCCGCCTCTCAAGGGAGGTGTATTTTGATGATTTTTCGATGGATGGTGGGTTCACCAGGAAACATTTAATGGCAGTTTCCACGCCTAGGTTTGGAATGTGTTTTTATGTGTTCGTTTTTAGTCTTAAGCATTCATATCCTAGGTTTGGCCAAATGAGTCTAAATTAATCTATATGAAAATGCAATAGATTTTGAAGACAGAAAATAGAGAAATTACAGAAGATTAAAAGCAGAATACCTGATCCGGATGTCTGATGAAGATTCTGATGTTGAAGCAGTCAGGATCATCTAGAATTCGATAGAATCATCTAAGATCAGACAAGATCGTCTGAGATCTGACGAATTCGTCAGAGACCTACAAACAGAAGAACAGATGCAAAATACAGAGAATACTACTGTTCTAGTAGAGGGAAACTGTGCAAAATAATAGTGACAACACTGAACTGAAACTTAAAGACCGAAACATGTATGAATGATGCTGATTAAATCACAATTATGGATTAATTATGCCTTTGATCTAGATGGGTGAACTCCAAAATGCAATATAAGATAAAATATCAAATAAACTAGCTAATTTGTAGAATAAAATAACAGAGAAAAGGTGAAGAAATGCAAACTTATGGCACTGATTGCCTCAATGTGGACTACAATCGAGATCGTCTCGCATCAGTACGAAATCATCTCTGATTCGACAGGATCGCCTCCGATTTGAACAGGTTCGTCGGCGACGATGTATGCTTGCTCCAATTGAAAAACAAGATGGTACCTGCAACAAAATTGATATAGGACTACTACAAATGAAAATTTAGGATGATTTAACGTGCATGAAGTTAAGTTACAGAGAATTTCAGCCAGGGGTTGGGAAGGGAAGGTTCTAGGGACTAAATAGGCTTAGGGGAGTAGTTAGGAGGTTGGAGATCATCCCTATTTGGGAGATCTCCAATGGGGGAGGGTCTCTAACGGCGTAGACACGCTTCTATCCAGATTAGAGGCCCGTTGGAACAGAAGCTAATTTTGAAAAAATAGTTTTGCGACAAGATCATCTGGACGTCCTAGCCCAGACGAAATCATCAGATCTGGGGCGATATCGTCTGATCGACGACGATATCGTCTGATCGACGACGATATCGTCAAACGGTCAAAACAACCTCTAAAAATGGCACAAAAAAGGGGGAAACGGATTACCCGGTGGTTAATGGAAGGTTTGGGAGGTTAAAATTTGAATTTAAAATATTTACTAAGGTGAATGTAATTATGACAATTTTACTACGCCAATTTTAGGGTGCTACACATGGCCTAAAAGCATTTTTCCTAATTGGGAAGTCCTTTCCTATTGTCTCATGTGTATCAAACAAGGTTTTAAAAACTTCCATATCTGTAAACATTCGATATTGATGTTTGATTACCTTGTCTACCAGAAAGGTGGTATACTCTGTCAACTTGAAAACCTTCTAGATGTGTTCGACTTTAATACTAAACATGGGCCGATCCTTATTGTCTCGAAATGTCCTCGTTCTTTCATCATACGCCACTACCAGCCAAGCCATCAAATATGATGAGAAGTGAACTTTCGGACATACCAACTTTCCAAGGTTACTATTCCATCTGTTATTTTTGGGAAAATATTTATACTGTAACCTCTATGCTTTGTGAAACAAATTGGCCATTATCCATGGGGTCCGGTCATCGTTCTCCATCACACGAGAAGAACTCTTGATACATGTATTTTTGATCTCATACTACTGTGTTGGGGTAGGTATTTTATCAGCTCCATATTTCTGATCAAGTTCATACATAGTGCTATTGGGAACAGGCAGTCTAGAGATCACAGAGTATGGTGACCTATCTGTGATCAATCTTATGACCTCCCTAGTGTCTTCTGGTATGAAAATGTCTCCCCACGACGCCATTGATTTCATGGTAGCAAGTTAGATCCTTTTATGACTGTGAAGCTTGAAAATCCTCTTCTCTTTGTACTTCTTGTGTATCAATTTTTGCTCTTAGCTTGCCAGGGTAATGGTCTTGATTGGTTTCGTGAGTTCATATATAGGGTGGCGAAATGGGTTTGATAAATTCACACGTTTTATCATCAACATGATGCCACAAACTACTGTTTAAAATTAGTCAAAGAAATTTTGCCAACGCATCCTTATTTGTGTATTAATCCTTATTTGTTTGATCTTCCAATAATGGGTCTTCTCTAATTGCTTGACCTACCCCCTGAAAAATAGGAGCTACAACATCTACTAAACCTTCCCGAACCCTCCTTAATTCGGTAGGGTAACCATAGGTCTCACAAACCTGTGTGATACCCCTCTTTTTGGGAGGGAAATAATCCCATACTCATCTAATCCTTTTTCCATAGATTCCAATAATCTTTCCTCAAAAGCATATTCACGATGCAAAATTTGGGTGTATTCCATTTTTAACATCATTTTGTTGTATGTTCCTTTTGGGTCATAAAATCTCCAATTTATCTCATTGAATCCCCTGTTATCTAATTCAAACATTCCCTTGAGTAGGGAAGGGTATCCAACAAATATAAAATCTCCAAATCGACAGGGAACATCAAACTAGGGGACTTTACCATGCTTCTTCACCAACCTTATCTTAGCCTATTCGGCCACTTTCCTGCATAATTCCAAAGTTGCTAGGGATAATGGGTAATATTTTGGTAACAACTTAGGGGGAATTTTAGCTCCATATAGTCTAATATATGTAAAACATTCTATGAAAAATAAATCCCCAATATCCTTTTCTTTTATTAAAGCCCTTACTCCTGGCCCTAATCTCTCAGGAACCATGCTAGTTAAAACCCAATAGATTTACACCAAGAAATGATCACAGAACCAGCTAAAGTGAGTTCATACTTCGTGTATTCTCTAGAAACTATTTTGGACATAGGGGTTGTCAATGGCTTTCACTCTTTTCCTGGCTTCTCCCAATTTACCAGCTATCAGATGGATAAAAATTGAATTTTGAGAAAAATGGGGCATCTCTTGCCTTTGTTAGAAAACTATTTTTATTAATTCTACCATTTCTTTATGCATTTGGGTACTTAAATCTAATTCCCAGACATATATTGGGGTGTTATATGACCTATTGCATTGTGCAGCTAAATATAAAACCATTTTAGTTATTCTACTAAGATATTGTACTCATAAAACTATGTTTATCATATGAAAAAAATCTTGGACCCATGGCCTAAAAGCATTTTTCCTAATTGGGAAGTCCTTTCCTATTGTCTCATGTGTATCAAACAAGGTTTTAAAAACTTCCATATCTGTAAACATTTGAGATTGATGTTCGATTACCTTGTCTACCAGAAAGGTGGTATACTCTATCAACTTGAAAACCTTCTGGATGTGTTCAACTTTAATACTGAACACGGGTCGATCCTTATTGTCTCGAAACATCCTCGTTCTTTCATTATATGCCACTACCAGCCAAGCCATAAAATCTTATGAGAAGTGAACTTTTTAACATACCAGCTTTCCAAGGTTACTATTCCATTTGTTATTTCTAGGGAAACCTTTATACTATAACCTCTATGCTTTGTGAAACAAATCGGCCATTATCCATGGGGTTCGGTCATCGTTATCCATCACACTAGCAAAACTATTGATACATGCATTGTTGATCTCATACTATTGTTTTGGGGTAGGTCTTTTATCAGCTCCACATTTTTGATCAAATTCATACATTATGCTATTGAGAATAGGAGGTCCAAATATCACAGAGTATAGTGACCTATTTGTGATAAATCTTATGGCCTCCCTAGTGTCTTCTGGTATGAAAATGTCTCTCCATGATGCCATTGATTTCATGGTGTCAGGTCGGGTCCTTTTGTGACTGTGAAGCTTGAAAATCCTCTTCTCTCTATACTTCTTGTGTATCAACTTCTACTCTTAGCTCACTAGGGTAGTGGTCTTTACTGGTTTTATGAGCTCATATATAGGGTGGTATAATGGGTTCGATAAATTCACATGTTTTGTCATCAACATGACGCCACCAAATGTTGTTTAAAATTAGCCAAAGAAATTTTGCCAATGTGTCCTTTTTTTGGATTTGAGCATTTATGATGGGTAATTTCCTTCATTCTATGTGCCTCGGGGCCTTTTGATTTATGTGCCTGTAATCATCAAGACTTCATCTATTTGTCACTGGAACCCTTTTTATCTGATGTGGAACTGATATTTTTAATGGGGATGGTTTTCATTTTTAATCTTGTGCCACCTTGAACCCGAATGATAACTAAATATTTGGGATTGATTATACTTCACTTAGGCAACAATCACCCTCGGGATCTTCACAAGATTTGGTTCTTGGTGTGAGTGCCTACCGTTATTATTTCAAAAATATTTAGCTTTCTTGAGTCAATCATGATCGATCACAACCGTCGAATGTATTCATGTTCTATTGTAACCTTTGATCTTTTAAAACCTGTAGGTTAGATATCCGAAAGAAAACATGCACCGAACCCTTTTTAATTTCGACCAATAAGGATGGTAGTTAATAATGGGTTTATAGCCCCATTAAATATGTTTTAAGATTTAATTAATCAAATTTCAATTTAAGCTTACCTTTTGGTTTACCTTTAGAGTGTGCACTGTCATGGATCGATTTGAGATAGAGTGCATCCGTCGGATATGTCAGAAGATACCTATTATTTTAGCCCACTCGTGTCTCTTTGTCTTGAATTTGACTCATTCACGATCGTCGGATCTCCTTGTTCTTAATGGAGCGCTACCATCAGATCCAGGTGATTGATTTATTATTTAAACCTTTGATTTACATGCTATCATCAGATCCTAGAAAGGATTAGTGCAACTATTGATGTCTCGGGACCTACATGGTCGTTAGTCTACCTGTATCTGATTAATTGAGTTAATCATGCTTATATAGTCAAAAATATTTGATCCAGTAATAATTCATTTTGAAAAATAATTAAGGTTAATTACTATATCCTTATTTGTTTGATATTCCAATAATGGGGTGTATTAATCCTTATTTAATTGTGGTTAACCGACCCAGGTGTTGTAAGTGAGTTGGAGAGGATATGGCAATCCTCCAAGGGAGGTCCCAGGTTTGAATCTCCACCCTACCAAAAAGTTGAATTGGGTACCCAAAATCCAATTGATAATGTTGGTGCGGGCAGGGCTGGGTGCGACTCCCGGGTGACTTTGACGGTGTAGAATCCCTTGTTCGTGGTCTCTCAGACCAAGGCGGCCCCACAAGGGGTTTTTCGCTTTAAAAAAAAAATTGTGGTTAACCGAAGTTAACCTAGCAATTACAACCTTAACCTTGTTGTATTAAACCTAGGCACTATATAATACATTTACCTCTCTGAGTGATCACCGTTATATTATATCATTATGAGAGTGCTACCGTTGGATCATTTCGTATATACATAGTTTAGAAAAGGGGGAAAATCACCCGTACATCCAATTAATTAATCATTTGTCAAAAGAAACTTGTTTAGACTAACCTCCGATCACCTTTACCCATGCACACCATTGGATCTGAGCGGAGATGAGTGTCACCATCAGTTCTACATGTTATTTAATCCTCTTGTCTAGCTTTGACTTTTTTGCCACCGTTGATCTTCGAGCGGGATCTGGTGCTGTCGTTTGATCTTTTGAAAGTTGTATATACGTTAGTCAAAGAGGGTGTATCATTAGATTTGATTAACCTTGATTAAGTCGAAAGGGGGAATTTTAGCAATGTATTTATACCCTTATTAATGCATAATTAAATTTTGACTTTACCTCTATATTTTACCCGATATCCTACCATTCGTTATTTCGACGCGGTCATTGGATCTTCGATAGCTATTGGCACAGTCGTAGATTTTGATCAACCTACAAGGTTATTTATCGGGGGCACATAATTTCAAACTTTGATTAATCCAAAAGGGGGAATAGTTAGAAATGTGCTTAGACCCTTATTAATCTTGTTTTAATGGATTTAATTAACCTCTTGGGGGCTTTTACTTTTTGATGCACCTTTGTAAGAGCGTCGTCGTCGGATCAAATCTAGTTCAAGCACTGTCGTCTGATCTGCCCAACTTGCTTGGTGATTATTTCAAAGGGGGCACATACCCTTAATTATTTTTTACCATCGTATTTTAATGTGTGGTTTAATTAAATCAATTGCAAACGTCGATCTTGTGTTCACTCAAGCACTATCGTCCGATCTGTCAGAGTTGCTCGTCGTTTATCTAGCAGCTTTGACCTATGCTGACTCATTTAAAGTTTTGATTCTTTGGATATTGTGCAACCGTCAAATTTGGCTTGGTTCAAGCGCATCCATCCAGATCGGTATATTTGCATGGGTTTTAATCATTTTTTACCTTAGGTTATAATCTTTATATAATTTTGACATCCTTTAATTGATTCATTGGAATGCAATCGTCCGATTAAACTTGAATCGAGTGTGGCCCTCAGATTAGATCTAATGTGCTCGTATTTTAATAAAATGGGGTGCATACCCTCAAATATTAATTAAGCTTTTTGTTTTGTATTTAATCCTTTCAGGTTTTTAGACCACGATGTTCAATTAAATCAATTTTAAATACCTTAGGACTTAAAGGTTTATTGGTTGGTTTAAGCCCAAGGAAAATTATTATATGAAGGTCAAATTTTGGCTTTAGATATCTTGATTAATAAAACTTTGCCCTATCCCTTTTTAGATACTTGAGTAATAAAAAAGGCACACATTATTAACAACCAAGGTTAGACTTCATCAAACCAACCAATGAAAACTCAAGTAACTCATACCAACTGAAGAAGTGACCAGCATTATGAATATTTTGATTGAAACCAAAAATTTAAATTTGGTGGTTTCAAAGTTGAGTCAAATTTAACTCCAACAGAGGCTTTGACTGGGACAAAGTGTTGAAAACATGAGGCACTTGAGAACCACAAAATATCCTAGTTTTATTTGTAGAAATGAACAAAAATAGAAAACTTCAAGGCTGATAAGCAAAACTTAAAAAAACAAAACATTACAATTTTTAAAACTTAAAAACTATACTAGTGATTGGACATCAGGGTTAGAGAGTATTGAAAAACTGTAATTTCCTTTCATTCACTTTCTGGAAAAGTAGGGCCAAAATTTTAGAAACAGATGAGCTTTTGAGATTATTGTAATGCTTGTTCTAGATAAGTTATAAGATATGATTACACAAAATTTGTCAAATCCTTTTGCTTCATCATGTTTAAGCCCATGTGTGTGTTTGTGTATTCATTTTTATTTCTAAGTCTTTCAAAACTTTACCATATCTGAGCAAAACAATTAAGCCTAATATGCAATTTCACTCAAAATATTTTTTTGCCATTCTGCAGGGCTCCACTGCCAGTCAAGCGTCTATAGCCCCAATGGAGTTGCTTCTAATATCATATGGTTTTACCCTACTGCCAGTCAAGTGTCTATAGCCTCAGTAGAGGTTTTCCAAGATATCTCAGGCAGTGACTCAATTTAACTTTGTTTTTCATTTTTCTTTCTCATGAGAGAAGTACTTAGATATATAAGAAAATTATGTAATGAGTATGCCTGAGTTGATGATTAGTTTCTTGCTAAAAGGATGAGTGTAATGATTTTTAGGTTAACCACACTCTCAAAGATAACTTGGCTCTTTGGACCTTTGAAGTCACTTTAAGTATTATTTGTAATGTGAGGCTTTGACAAGATGTTTCAATCAGCTTTGTTTTCCTTCTGTTTTATCTCATATCAAACAACTATTGCTTAAACACTCATACTTTGAAAATTGTAAAACTCATGAAAATATAAAATAAATCTCCTTTTTTCTTATCATTTTTGGTGGAATAAATAGTAATGTATACTAATTAAACTAAGAATATCATATGTACAGTAAACTCAGCATTAAACTAAACAAGAAAATAAAAGCTAAAAAGTAAAGCACTCTATTTTTGGGGATTTTTGTTCTTTTCATTTTTTTTATCTTCAACAGGGATTGTACATTTCGAGGTGTTGTCAATTAATAGGGATAGTCATCATTTCACCCTACAAGGTTTGCAAGTTGTATGTATTCTGGCTGATAACATAGGCTATTTGGTATGGACCAATCTATTTGGGTTCAAATTTACCTTTTTCACCATGTTTATAATTTTTAGGATCCCAATAAATGACTATATCTCCCTGACAAAAAGGAGTACCCTTGGTTTTATTATTAAACAATTTCATGGTTTTCTAAGTTTGTTCCATCATTCTATTAAGGGTCTCTCTTCTTTGTTCTTCTAATAGGACAATTTTTTCAAGCCTTCTCTGTATGGGGTTGGGGTTTTCATGGTCTTGCAATAAGAGGGAAAGTGTCAATTTTTCTATTCTTGAAGGTAATAGGGATTTCTCTCCATAAACCATCTCATAGGGGGTTCTTCCTGTGTTTCTTTTAATAGATAGCCTATCAGCCCATAAAGCAAATTTAAGTTCACTGTCCCATGCCCTTTTGTTCTTGCCTAATGGCCTTTTTATTCTTGTTATTACATTCTTATTTGATGACTCAGCTAAACCATTTCCTTGGGGGTAATAATTAGTAGAATGGGATAATTCAATTCCATATTCAGTGCAAAATTGTACCATTTCATAAGAAATAAAATACTATGCATTATCTGTAACCAGTTTTTGAGGAAACCCAAACCTGGTCAGAATGTTTTCTTCCAATAATTTGATGATAGTGGCAATATTGGATGTTCTCAATGGTGCAACTTATATCCACTTGGTGAAGTAATCTATTGTAGTTATGATCCACTTGTGTTGGCTAGATGAATTAGGCTTGATCTATCCAATTAGGTCAATAACCCATTGTGTGAATGACGCTTCAATGATTACTAGCTTGAGGGGCATGGTAGCCAAATGCTTCTTTCCTAGTTATGACAGTTCCAAACATGTTTATATACATATTTAAAAATGGAAGCCCAATAATATCCTGCTCTCATAATTTTATTAGCTATAGCTCTTGGAGAAAAATGTCCTCCATAGAAACCATCATGAAATTCATTGATTATTTTTGGGACTTCACTTTCATATAAACAGACTAATAATATTCCATAAGGGTGTTTCCAGTATAGCACACCATCCTGTATGTAATATTTCTGAGCTTTAAGTTTGACTGACCTCATTGTGTTTGTTGACATATCTTTAGGGAATGATAGGGTTTGTAAGTATGAAAAAATTTCTTCATACAATTTGCATTCAGTATTATTGATTCTTCTGACATCATATGCCTCATCTATTATGAGAACATTTTCAAATCCTTATTCTTTTTTGGCCAACAATTTTGCTAAACCCTGCCCTTTGATAGTTTTAACTATTTTGAATTCAGCATCATATTGCAGAAGCTTTATCATCCACCTTGCTGGTCTTCCTAATGGCTCTGATTGGGAAAAAATATCTTTTATTGCTATAAAAGGAATACAACAGTAAACCTTATTCGAGCCAGTTATACCTTTGAAGTGTTCTAAATATTGTATGACTGGATAAGCATGTTTTTCTAGCAAGGTGTATTTAATATGTGCTCCTTTTAGTCCTAAGCTCATGAAGGCTATTGGACTTTCATTATTTTCATCATATTTCTATGAAATAACTACAGCTATAGAATGTTCAGATGCATAAGAATAGATGTTAAAATCCTTTGCATAATCTGGACAACTTAGGGCTGGAGTGGTTGATATGGCCTTTTTAATTTTGTTAAATGCTTCCATATTCTCTACTGTCCATTTAATTTCTCCAGTTTTCTTAACCATGTCATTTATAGGTTTGGTCATCTCTACAAAATTTGGGACAAATATTCTAATGAAATTTATCTTGCCAAAGAATGACCTGACAACTTTTAAATTTCTAGGAGAGGGAATTTTGGAAATAGCTTCAATTCTGTCTGGATCAATGCTTATTCCTTTTTATGAAACTATGTGTCCTAATAACTTTCCTTATGTAGTCCCAAATATGCATTTCTTAGGATTCAAAGAAATTCCAAATTCCTTGCACCGAGCAAAAAATGTAGTTAAATGTTCTAGATGGTCTTCTAGATTCATAGAAAATACTGTGATATCATCTAAGTATACAACTACAATTTTGAACATTAATCCTTTAAAGGCAAAGTCCATTGCTCTTTGAAACATAGCACCTACATTCATTAGTCCAAAAGGCATCCTTAAATATTCAAATGTGTCCCAGGGTGTAGTGAACGTTGCCTTATGTCTATATTCTATATTTATTTGAATTTGATTGTACCCTAAAAATCCATCTAATAGAGACAATATGGTTGAGCCAACTACTACTTGCAATACTTGTTCCATGTTGGGTAATGGGTAATTATCTTTTAATGAACTCTTGTTTAAATTTCTAAAATCTACACAAAGTCTAATATCCCCATTATTTTTTCTAACTGGTACTAAATTGGATATCCAAGAAGAAAATATTACCTTTCTAATTATTTTGGAATCCAATAACTTTTGTACCTCCTTTTGCATTATTGGGTGAAGAGTTGGATTGTATTTCCTCTACTTCTATCTGAATGGTTTAGAATCTTATTTAAGGGGTATTATGTGTGTCATTACCTCTATTTTGAATGTTTTCAGATCCTCATAAGTCCAAGAAAAATGTTCTTTGTTCTTTTTCAAGAAACTGATATATCTAGCTTTTTCTTTAGCAGGTAATGTCGTGTCTACTTTCACTATTCTGGGTTATTTCATTGAACCAATATTAATATCTTTAGATATCACTTCTCTGCATAAAATCTTATAGCCTTTGTCAAAATCATCAAATAGACTCTCTAAGGAAACCAATCCTTTGGGTATTCTCTTAGTTTTCAACTGTATTACTTCTACTGACTCTCCTATTCGGTCTTTTAGCTTTTCTTCATATTTTTCATCACAGATTACATCTACATACTAATTTGTAGAGTCATAAAATCTTTAATATCTATGTCAACCTGAAAGACCTATAGATATACTATGTTATCTGGAATAGAAGGTTTATAAATGTAAATAGTTGGGAATTTGTCCATATATTTTGTAGTTATATCTAGGTGATCTAGACCTGAGGTATTTACAGCTAAAATATTTGCAACATGATTTTGTTCTCTAGGAATATATGAGATATTGAAAGCTATGAACTTATCAATTTCTTCCAACACTGCATTTTTATATTGCTTAATCCTAGGATGTTCAGTCTGATATTTACCTTTGATCTATAGTATAATAAGCTCTGCATCCCCTGTTATAGTCAAGTAGTTAATGCCTAATTATTTTGCTTTCCTTAATCCCAAGAGTAAATCTACGTACTCAACTACATTGTTTGTGCAAGAAAATTGTTGTCTGTAAGGAAAAACAAGATAGTTTCCTTTTATATCAGTCAGATTAACACCTACACCTACTCTAGATTGGGATTTAGCTCCATAAAAAGATATGGTCCATATTTCTTGAGTCAAAACTCTATCTGATTTTGCATCAACCATTTTTATATCTTCTGGATCCATGTTCTTTGCTTCTGGTACCTCCACTAGGAATGGGTTGTGCCATATGGAGTAAACTCCCATCCCTTTTTCTTCCATAGAGTTTACTAATTTAATCATGGTTTCATCAGTTTGAATCAACTCTACAGAGTGTTTGTTGAATGGTTCCCTTCTCAAAATTATATTCTCCTTATCTAATATTGGGATTATAGCATAGGACCAATCCAATTGAATTGAACCTCCTAGTTGTTCAACCTAATGTCTACTAAGTAATAATGATAAAAATAGATCAACATCAAATACTACAACATCCATGATAATGCCCTTTTTGGGGTGTTGATCGAGGAAAACTAACAATCCAGTTATTACCCCTACACAAGGAATTTGCCTACTGTCCATTACAGAAATAGGGGCAAAATATCTAGTATAGATTAATCCCATTTTGTCAGCTATTAGCTTAGGCATGATATTATGTGAAGCTTGTTGCAAGTGTGAAGAGGGTTATAGTTTAAGTGGCCCAGAAATATCTAGATTTCTGGCTTTAGTGTGAAAGCAATTGAAAATTATCGGCAACATTGTATGTCGGCAAGATTTTTGTTTTTAACTCCCCTCTCCTATATTCTCTCCTTCTCTTTCGTTCCTCTTATTCCTCCCTTCCTCCATATTTTCTCATCCCTTATCCCTCCTCCCTAACTCCCTTATCCCTACACGTAGCCCTTTCTTTCTTCCCTATAAATACATGTATGTATTTCATGTTCAATTAATTGAAGGGAGTTGTTTAAAATTTGTTTTATTTGTTGTTTTGGCCCTCTAACTGACATTGGTATCAGAGCTACGCCAGGAGGGCACAAAAATTGAGGTGGCAAGCTAGGAGCTGGGCATGGATGCTAACTAGCGGCATGAAGTTCGAGACACGGACGTGGGAGCACATGGCGCTGATTGGGCATAGATTGGGCACAAATCTCGAGGTGACACATGGACAACACGTGGACGACTGACGTGGAGGGCCCGCAGCTCGAGGAGCTGAGCTGGCAGTAGAGTTGGCAGGTTTACTTGGCGATGGAATGAGTAGCTGACGTGGCGGCGGTGAGGTGGCATGGACGCCACATGGCAAGTGACGGTTGGACTACAGGTTTCATTGGAAAAAGGCTATGTTGCATGATTTCCCAAAGGCAATCAGTTGTTAAGGGGAGCCTTTGCACTATTATACACCTCCCACACCCATCTCCCACTGCATGTGGGATAAAAGGAGGTACATTTTTTTTTAAAAAACCTTTTCGTGTCGCACTTTAATTTTCCCTTGTTTGCTCTTAACTCCCGTCCGAGCGCATAGCACAGTTGGCAAAGGGTGTTGAGTAGTTTGGCGAAGGTCTCGGGTTTGAAACCCGTCGAGACGATTATAATTTTTTTGGGGGTTTTAATATTTGTCAATCATAAACGGAGGCATCGGGAGTTTCATTTCAAATCCGCAGGGTGACATAGTGGTTAAGGCGGTCAGTGGCATATAAGAGGTCGTCGGTTCGAGCCTCTCCAAGCTCGAATACAAAGGTTTTCTTAAAAAATTTTTAATTTTTTATTTTTATTAAAGTTTTTTAATAAATTTAATAGTTTTTAAAGTTATATACTTTAATTATTTTTTAAATATATTTTTGTTTAAAAAAATAATTAAGGATATAAAAAAATTATTAAATTTTTTATAAAGACTTTATAAAAAAATTATTGAAAACCTTTAAAATTTTTGGAAAGGGAAATTGGAAAATTTTTTTTTTGAAGATCAAAATTTCTTGAGCACCTAAAAATTGACATATGCAACTCAGCTAAATTTTTTCCATGATGAGTAGATGATCCGGTCAACCGGATGTTACCACACCCTATGCTCTCTACTGAGGAGAGAATCAGCTGAGTCTTTTGATGAACGAGTCCGACGAGACGGAATACATACTATATTCAGTCAATTGCAGAATTCAGTGATAGCCCACTAGAGGAAGCCCGATTCAGGATACGAGGCTGACTCAGAGGACAATATTTTTGGACAACGAGTGGAGGAGTCCGATTCAGTTGCAATTGAGCCTATGGAACAATCCAGTGAGAGCTATACCCCATGCTCTCCAGAGCCAGAGCCGAAGAGCCAGAGCCAGCAGAGGCCGAGCCAGTAGCAGTTCCTGAAATCATCATTATCAGTGACGACGAGGATTCCATTGCAAACAATTTTGGGCCTCCAGTACTGGGTAATCCACAACAAGAGGAACGTGAAATCAGTGAGAGAATTAAAAAGTCTAGATTTGATTTGAACTTGTAATTACTTTGCTTTGTAATTATTATTTTTTAGTCAAATCAAAGTTTACTTTTAAGCAGTAGAAATGGCCTCAAACACAAGTCTCCCAATTCCATAATTCAATGGTAGTGATTATGAATACTGGTCAATAAAGATGAAAACCTTATTGATAGGTAAAATTTTATGGGAAATAGTTGAAGAGGGTTACACAGAACCCTCTGCTTCTGACTGGTCTGCTTTAAGTGCTATCGATAGAAAAGCCAAGAAAGAAGCCCAGAAAAATAATTCCTATGCCCTGTACCATTTACAAGCAACCCTAGATAAAAGTATATTTCCTAGAATAGCATCTTGTATAACATATCAAGATGCTTGGAAGGCTTTGAAGGAAAGCTTTCAAGGTAGTGATCAAGTGAAGCAGGTCAGGCTTCAAACTCTGAAAAGAGATTTTGAAAATCTCAAAATGTAGGAGAATGAGAAAGTAGGAGACTACTGCATGTGAGTCAAAGTCGTAGTAGATAAAATGATCACTCTAGGTGATGAGATTAAGCCTGAGGTTGTGGTGAAGAAAGTATTGCGAACACTTCTTCCTAAGTGGAATCATGTAGCAATCATTATTGAAGAATCAAAATATTTGACCACTCTTTCTTTTGATGCACTGATTGGTTCTCTCCTTTCACATGAAGAGAGATTGCAGGAATCTCCTTCCACCAGCCACGGAGGTGATGACAAAGCCTTCGCTTCACAAGAAGGAAAAGGCCAAGGTAGAGGTCGTGGCAGAGGTCAGCAAAGAGGAAGAGGTAGGAACAGTCCATGAGGTGGAACCCCAAGTAGAGGAGGATCTTCAAACAGAGGTGGAGGTCAAAACAGAGGTGGTCAACATAATAGAGGAAAGCATCCAGTCAGAGGAAAAGGAAGTGATAAGTCAAAGCAAGTTTGCTACAATTGTGGCAAACCTGGCCACTTCGCTCGTGACTGCTGGTCAAAACCCTCACAAGGGAGCAACAACAGCTAGAGTAGTCAGTATGGCAATTTTGGAGAAGAGGAAGGGACCTCAAATCTCTTTCTCTCATATGGCCAGTCAGATCAGAACCTGAATGACACCTGGATTTTGGACACTGGGTGTTCAAATCATATGAGTGGCAAAGAAGAACTCTTTGCTACCCTGGATTCTTCCTACAAATCCAACATCAAGTTAGGAGATGACAAGTCATTGGCAGTTGAAGGCATTGGAGCCTTGGAGGTTCCAACAAAAGAGGGCATCAAACAGGTGAATGATATCTATTACACACCTCATCTCCAACACAATCTTCTTAGTGTTGGTCAAATGTTGGAGAAAAACTATAAGTTGCTATTTGATGAGGGTAAATGTATCATTTTTGATAAAAATGATAGTAATAGAGTCATTACACAGGTTCCAATGACTAAGAACAGGTTATTCCCTTTGAAATTTGGCCAGCCAGGAGGATATCAATTGGCAAATATTGCTATTACAAATCCAAGTGTGTTGTGGCACTTGAGATACGGTCATCTGAATTCAGCTAGTTTGAAGATGTTAACTTCTCAAGCGATGGTGACCGGACTTCCTAAAGTTTAGGACAATAAGGAAATCTGTGAAGGGTGTGCCTTGGGCAAGCACGCTAGGACCAAATTTCCTCAAGGGCAAGCATGGCAGGCCAGTTATCCACTCCAACTAGTGCATTCAGACATTTGTGGTCCAATGCAGACCAAAAGCATTGGTAACAATTCTTACTTTCTTCTTTTCATTGATGATTTTTCAAGAATGTGTTGGATATATTTTTTGAAGCATAAAGATGAAGCATTTGACTACTTCATATATTTTAAAACAAGAGTTGAAAAATAAAGTGGATATTTTGTTAAGTGTCTCAGGTCAGATAAAGGAGGAGAATACTCCTCAAATGAATTTTTGAATTTTTGTAAAGAACATGGAATAAAAAGGTAGTTCACTGCTGCCTATACTCCATAGTAGAATGGTGTGGCTGAGAGAAAGAACCACACCATTGTAGATATGGCAAGATATATGCTTCAAACGAAGCATTTGAGCAATATGTATTGGGTAGATGCAACCAGGACCAGTGTGTATATTTTGAATAGGAGCCCTACTTCAAGTTTGAAAGGGAAAACTCCTTACCAAACATGGTATGGTAAGAAACCAAATGTCAAACATTTTAGAGTGTTTGGTTCACTGGCTTATGCACACATTCTTGATGAGCAGAGGAAGAAGCTCGATCCTAAGAGTCAAGCATGCATTTTTGTAGGGTACTGTGAGACCACAAAAGCTTACAGACTCTACAATCCCAAGACTCAAAATATTGTACTTTCCAGGGATGTGATTTTTGATGAAGGGGGAGAGTGGGGTCATCCCCAAATATTTAGTGATGTTGAATCTCATGATGTCGGTTCTTCACAAATTCAACAGGCACCACAGAAAGGCAAGAAGTCTCCTCCTCCAAGCCCAAGAAAATATTCTACATCCAGTTCATCATCTTCTTCACCAAGTCCTTCTCCACAAAGGTCAGTCAGTTCCTCACCAATGGATATTGATTCTCCATCCAGAGGTAAGAGAACTCTCCAGCATCATCCATCTTATCAGATGTTGGATAAATTTTTTTCAAGAAGATATACTAGAAGTCAAGCTAGTGAAATGAGTTCTTTTTTGCAAAGACTTGAAAATATGCATTTGTATGGTGATGATGACTCCCAAGAACCTCGGGGAGATGTAGTTAACTATGCCTTGTTAACTAGTGCACATCTTGAACCTTCTAGTTATGAGAAGGCATGTACTCAAAAAATTTGGCAAGATGCCATGAAAGAGGAGATAACCTCTATAAAAACAATGACACTTGGGAGCTGGTAAAGCTTCCTAAAGGCAAGAAATGTGTTGGATGCAAATGGGTCTTCAAGACCAAATTCAATGTTGATGGAAGCATTGAAAGACACAAAGCAATATTGGTAGCAAAAGGATTTACACAAAAGTATGGCATTGACTATGAGGAGACATTTTCTCCTGTAGCCAGACAGGAGACCATCAGAACAGTTCTTGCTTTAGCTGCTCACAAGGGTTGGAAAATCCAACACATGGATGTTAAGAGTGCCTTTCTCAATGGGTACTTGACAGAGGAGGTGTATGTTGAGCAACCTCAAGGATTTCAAGAGCAAGGTAAGGAACACCTTGTTTATAGACTAAAAAAGGCACTCTATGGCCTCAAGCAGGCATCACGAGCTTGGTACTCTCGCATTGATGGGTACTTCAAAGATTTTGGGTTCACCAAAAGCAAAAATGAACCCACCCTTTACTACCTGAAGAAAGGTAATGACATCCTCATAGTCTGCTTATATGTGGATGATCTCATATTCATGGGTAGTAATGAAAAAATGAATATGGAGTTCAAACGCTCCATGATGAAGCAGTTTGAGATGAAAGATCTCGGCTTAATGCATTACTTCCTTGGAATGGAAGTCCATCAGATAGATACAGGGATCTTCATCTGTCAACATAAGTATGCTCGGGACATGATCAAGAAGTTTGCTATGGAGCATTGCAAACCAGTTGCAACTCCAGTTGGACATGGGATCCAATTAAGCAAAGATGATGGAGCACCAAAAGTTGATGTGACCACTTTCAGGAGCATGGTTGGGAGTTTGATGTTTCTCGCCAACACCATACCTGATATTCAATATGTTGTTTCTCTTGTCTCTTGATTTATGGCTAGCCCATCTAAGCTGCATTTGCAAGCAGCTAAGAGAATTCTCAGATATGTGAAGGGTACATGGGATTTTGGAATCTAGTACCATAAATGTAACACTATCAAGCTTGTAGGCTTCAGTGATAGTGATTGGGGCAGCAATATTGATGACATAAAATCAACTTCAGGGAACTATTTTAGTCTGGGATCAGGACTAATAACATGGAGTTCAAAAAAACAAACTGTGGTAGCTTTGTCTTCTACAGAAGCTGAGTATATAGCAGTCACATATGCTAGTACTCAGGCCCTTTGGTTAAGAAAAGTGTTGGAAGAGATTGGAGAGCAGCAATGTGGTCCGAAAAGGATTTACTGTGACAACATCAGTGCCATTCAGTTGGCATATAATCCGATCCACCATAGCAGATCGAAACATTTTGATATGAAGTACCACTTCATCCAAGACATGGTGGAGCATGAAATTGTTGAGCTAAAATTTTGCCACACTTCGGAGAACGTCGCAGATATCTTCACCAAAGCGATGGCTAAAGCTCAATTTATAAATCTGAGAGACTGTGTAGTCAGTCCTCTCAACTTTAAGGGGGAGAATGTTGCAAGTGTGAAGAGGGTTACAGTTTAAGTGGCCCAGAAATATCTAGATTTTTGGCTTTAGTGTGAAAGCAATTGAAAATTATCGGCAACATTGTATGTCGGCAAGATTTTTGTTTTTAACTCCCCTCTCCTATATTCTCTCCTTCTCTTTCATTCCTCTTATTCCTCCCTTCCTCCCTATTTTCTCGTCCCTTATCCCTCCTCCCTAACTCCCTTATCCCTACACGTAGCCCTTTATTTCTTCCCTATAAATACATGTATGTATTTCATGTTCAATTAATTGAAGGGAGTTGTTTAAAATTTGTTTTATTTGTTGTTCTGGCTCTCTAACTGACAAAGATCCACTATCTAACATGCAATTATGAATCACATATCTTTCCCCTTCATCTGAATTATATCTTAATGACACATAGAAGGGTCTGATAGAATATGGTGATCTTGTATCATGTTGATTTTGTCTAGCAGCATGGCAAGTTGGATCTTCCTTTTGTTCTACCAGTCCAAATGCTCTGCCGACTTATTCTCTGTACTGTTGAACTTTCATAAGTTCTCCAAATGTGATATTAACCTTTTTCTTGCTGATTTTTGACCTAGCATCAAATTCTATCTTCTTTATGTCCAGTGTTTTATTACTTTCTTCTTTGGGAATCTCTTCCTCTGATTCTATTACTTTATGAGTAATCTTTTTAGGGTTCCTATCAGTTTTCTCTTTACTAATATTTTCATTGGTGAAATTTGGTTTTCTTGTTTCACTTGTAGAGGCTTTCTCTATCCTTTCAGGGACTGTTCTATTCCTTAAATTTAGAACATGGGTTGCCTCTAATTCTTCAACCTCTTGAGCAGTAGGGATTAATTTCCCTTACTTCATCTTATTATATCTTGAATCATATGATTTTTGTAAGATTTTAGTTCCTTCAGTTACTAAAACTTGAGGATGATGATTTGAAGCATATTTATCCATGTCTTCTTCAAACAACCTTTCTTTGGATTCATCTTCAACGAATCAACATGCATTGATTCTTATATCCTCTTTTTATTCTGCATGCATATCTATATTACGCTGATCACTTAGGTGAATTCCACATGCATCAGGGTTATGGGGTGCATCACAAGTAGAGCAAAAATAGGGAAATCCTTTTGCTACATTAGCAGATGGCATAGGGTTAGGAATATTATTTTGATCCCTATCAGAATCTGTTTTTCTATTTATTATTCTCATTACCTCTATTCTTATTTCCTTCTTCAAAACCATTGTTATTTACCCAATTCTTATTGTAATTTTTCTTAAAATGAGGATGGTTGTCAACATGTGGTCGCTCTGTTTGTGAAGATTCACCCTTATTTCTAACTTGTTATTCACGTTATTGAACATCTCAGTCATTTGACTGGTCAATTTCTCCATTAGATCAATTTTAGTTCTTTGTATATCAAACGCTATCCTTTTGGGTTTTCTCTCAGGTAGGTTGACTTCTTGAGAATATGGCTTCATCTTACCACTATCAAGAATAATTCTTTCTATATCCATTGATTTTTACATACAACCATCAATTTTAGTGGCTTGTTCTTGCCTTAACTCATAGTTAAACTCTCCTTGAAAAGCATTCTTATAAAAACAAATAGACTAAATATCACTAGGTCTAAGGTTGGTAGGGATTTTTTTCCTAGTCTTTGAAAATCTTATGTTGAAATCACTAACAACCTTATTTTTTTTCTTCATAGTGGCTAGCTCAGTTAACAGTGATTGTTAATTTTTCCTTTCACCATATTTCTTTAGAAACACATATTCCATTCTTGTGAAGTCTAGGATATTATTGTTAGGAAGGGAATTAAACCATTCTCTAGCATATTTTTATAAATTCTGTAAAAATAGTCTTAATACTACATATTCGTGTTCAACTTCCAGACTATCCATTGCATATAAAAAACTTTTGATATGATCATCTCCAGTTACTACACTGTTTCCTAAAAATTTAGGGAAGTATTTGTGAGCTTTATTAGGTAAGGCATTTAAATTTTTTGGTAATGCAAATGACCTATATCTATTAGTCCTCCATAAATGAACATTAACCTAGGCCATTGCTACTGTAGGATTTAGATTCACAACAGTAATACTTATAGGAATGTGAGGTTGAGTAATATGGATACGATCTAATGGGTTATTTACCTCAGTATTACTATTATGAGAATAATCACATATATCTTCTATAACTAATTTTAAATGTTCATCTACAGTAATATCAGTAGTAATAGTATTCTAATTTTTCTTTACGTACTTTTTACCGCTAGAATTTGATCTACTATTATAAGCAGTATTCTTGAAAAGTGGAGTTTTCTAAGTATGTATAAATACCTTTGGATTATCAAGTTCCGGGAATAGCTCCTTATCACTTCTCCTTGTGTTCTCTAGCACGTTCTGTTCTCTCCTTTTTTATTTTTTTCTTCTGGGTTCATCTAGCAGAGTCGCCAGCACCGGGGTGCAGAAAGAACAATGTATGCTTTTATTAAGAATGCTTGATATTATCACTCATTCTCATGGGAGTCGGTTCTTGGGATAATTCAAAAAAAATAAGAAAAAGAATTTTCAAGAAGATCGAAAAATGTAAAGAAAATCAATTTGAAAATCACGGGTAAAATAAAGAACATAAAAAATGTAAAAAATTAAAACAAACGTTCTTTATTCTAACAGGACACCCGTTGATTAAAAATAATGTCATTTGGAGGAAAAAATTTAAGATGATAATTAAATATTTCTATCAAGTCCTCCACGACAACAGCACCAAAAAACTATTGGAACTAATTCTTGCATCTGTAGGAATTCAATTTTCACGCTACAAGAATCTGTTTGAAACCAACGAGCTATTACAGGCTCTAGTTGACCTACCTCATTGTTCTGCTAAACACAAATATTGCTAAAGAAAACTATAGAATGGATAATGAAACCCCAGTGATAATTCTATGACTAAAAATCTAATTACATGCTCCATATTTATAATATATTATATGTATTAAAATGACCAAGCATGAAAACAACTATTTGTTATGCCTTATGTAGATCAATGCCTAGATTCAATTGGGCTATTATAGCAATTTAACAACAATTCTATCATGAAACAGAAATAAGGGGGGGAGAAAAATTGGTATTCTTAATATTATTAAAATATCACAATAAAACCAAGTGTTAACCAACAAGAGAAATGTATATAATATGTTCAAATAATGTAACCCATTACACAGTGACACACAGAGCTAGGACAAAAGATATAACTCAAAATTGCATTGATTTCATATAGTTTACATGCAGAGTGGGTAGAATGCCTTTTAAATCTATTTTTCTCAAAGAAAATATATCAATACAATGAAAATATCATGTTCAAATAATATAATAGGTCTCTCCTACTCTCCTTGTTCCAATCTGGTAATAGCAGAGTCTCTAAATCTTAGGCTCAAAAAGGTAGGAAATGATCTTAGCTTCTTGAACACTTTTCTATCATAATATTGCAAATGGAAGGGAAGAATAAGAAATGAGAAAGGAAAATATACATAGAAGGGGATACAACAGCACAAATAATAGGGCACTTAAGTATACCTCTTAGCAAAAATGCTATTCTCTAATTGCTTGATGCAGAATTTGTCTGCAGCTGCTTTCTTTTATAACTGTTGGTTCTTGATTCTGTTATTTCTATTTTATCTTTGAACTTACACTTGTCAACATCTGATTGAACTTCAAAATTGGTACAGTTGGCTTCCACTACTCTTGTTGTTTTGGTTGCACTCTCTTATTTGACTTTTTCAACAACAATTCAATCTAACCAGTGATGGAGGGGTTAGGAGAACCTTTTTCTTTTTCTACTACTTCTTCATGTATTGTTTCTCTGTCAACTGCTACCAGGAATTTTACTGTTGGCTTAGACTTCTATTGTGATGAACTTGCTTCTATTTTTTCATCATAAGTTTCAACTCCTTTTCCTTTTTGGGATTTTTGTAGCTTTTTTATTTGCTCAGTTATTAATCTCCATACTTCTATATCAAATGTTGCTGCAATCTTCAACATGTTCATCTCTTGCAAAATTCTATTTTTCTGTGCAGCAACAGTGAGCCTGTTCATTTCATATTGAAAGAGTAACATTTCCACAGTATTCATCACAAGAGTAGTTTGTCTAATCATTCTAACCTCATCACCTGATTCACATTCAAATATTTCTATGTTACACTTGAATACTTATTCTATATTAGAGGTCTCTAAGCATTGATATAAGGAGACACCACTATCTATCAGTATTTCTATTTCATATTTAATCAGATTATCCATTTCATTTACAACATCTATCCACTTCTTTCGGTTTGCTCCAAACAAAGCTGATTTGAAAAACTCAAAACTGAGCTGAATATTATGGCCATCATCTGTTATTATATTTTGTCCTTGTAGTTCTTCAAAATGGTCTCCTATAAAGTCCAGGGTAGGGTGGATGACTTCAAAATCCTCTTCTCTTTCTTGTAATAATGTCAATATTTCTTGAGCAGATACTTGGATCACCCTCATATGTCTAAACATATTAGAAAACCCACTGGCATCAGCTTTTATTTTTATTAACATGTATTTCTTCATTACATTCAGATAATAGACATGATTTTGAATATTCACCACTGAAGGGGGTTGTGCACTTGAAGTATATTTTATGGCAAATTCTTCTTGTTGTTTATTTATTAATGCTTTCAATTCTACCTTTTCCTTCTCCTCTTTTTCCAATTGTTTTCGTAGCTCTGCAATTTTCCCAATGAATTGGTCTATGGCTTGATTTTGCATTGCCTTGACAACTTTGGCCACTTCACCTTCTTTACCTAGTATTGATGAGACCCCTATTTCCTCATTGACTCTGAAGACTAGTGGGTCTTGCAAAGTAGAAAGATTTATCTCTGCTATATGCATTTAATAGTAAAAAGTGCATCCATATGCATATATCATAGTAGTCCATCTACATATCTAGATCCAAATATCTAGTCATACATCCATTATGTAGCTAGTGCATGTCATCTATACATCACATCATATAGCATCAAATCAACATACATATAAGCATCGCATCCTATGCATCTCATAAACATAAAATAAATAAAACTACACATATAATGAGTCTCATAAAAGTCATATCATATATATATATATATATATACATATATATATATATATATATATATATATATATATATATATATATATATATATATATATATATATATATATATATATATATATATATATGTGCGTGTGTGTGTGTGTGTGTGTGTATCAAAAAGAGTATACAGACATATGTCCAAAACACCCGTAGGCTACAACTGTATAGGTCCTCGACCTTACACTCAAAATTGGTACAAAAACATCTATCAAGATCTGTACTAAGTAGCACTTACAACCCCAGTATGTGAGGCTTCTCTGTCACCTCCACCCTCCCTATGGTTCCACCTAGATCTGGTACCAGTGGACCTCTCTGTCCTGGGTGTCCTATGGTTGAGTCGAGCTGAATACTATCCTATCTCCTAGATTTGATTCCATTGAGTCCCTAGGTCTTGTTTGAACTAGTTCTTGCATCCGTAGGATTTCAATTGTCATGCTACAAGAATATATTTGAAACCAACGAGCTATTACAGGCTCTGGTTGACCTGCCTCATTGTTCTGCTAAACACAAATATTGCTAAAGAAAACTATAGAACGGGTAAGGAAACCCCAACGGTAATTCTATGACTAAAACTCTAATTACACACTCTAGATTTATATTATACTATATGTATTAAAATGACCAAGCATGAAAACAACCATTTGTTATGCCTTATGTAGACCGGTGCCTAGATTCATTGGGTTGTTATAGCAATTTAACAACAATTCTATCATGAAATAGAAAGAAGGGGAGGAGAAAAATTGGTGTTCTTAATCTTATTCAAATATCGCAATAAAACCAAGAGTTAACCAACGAGAGAAACGTATATAATGCGTTCAAATAATGTAACCCATTACACAGTGACACATAGAGCTAAGACAAAAGATATAATAGAAAAGAGACTCAGAATTGTATTGATTTCATAAAGTTTACATGCAGAGTGGGCAAAATGCATTTTAACTCTATTTTTCTCAAAGAAAATATATCAATACAATGAAAATATCCTGTTCAAATAATGTAACAGGTCTCTCCTACTCTCCTTGTTCCAATATGGTAACAACAGAGTCTCTAAATCTCAAGCTCAAAAAGGTAGGAAATGATCTCAGCTTCTTGAACACTTTCCTATCACAATCCTGCAAAGCAAAGGGAAGAATAAGAAATGAGAGAGAAAAATAGACACATAAGGGGATACAACAACACAACTAACAAGGCACTCAAGTATACCTCTTAGCAAAAATGCTATTCTCTAATTGCTTGATGTAGAATTTGTTCATAGCTGCTTCCTTTTATAACTGTTGGTTCTTGATTCTGTTATTTCTGTTTTATTTCTGACCTTACACTTGTCAGCATCTGATTGAACTTCAAAACTGGTACAACTGGCTTCCACTACTCTTGCTATTTTGGTTGTACTCTCTTCTTTGACTTTTTCAACAACAATTCAATCTAACCAGTGATGGAGGGGTTAGGAGAACCTTTTTCTTTTTCTACTACTTCTTCATGTATTGTTTCTCTGTCAACTATTGTCGGGACTTTTTCTGTTGGCTCAGACTTCTATTGTGATGAACTTGCTTCCAGTTGTTGATCATGAGTTTTAACTCCTTTCCCTTTTTGGGCTTTTTGCAGCTTTTTTATTTGCTCAGTTATTAATCTCCATACTTCTGTATCAAATGTTGCTGCAATCCTCAGCATATTCATCTCTTGCAAAATTCTATTTTTTTGTGTGGCAACAGTGAGCCTATTCATTTCATATTGAAAGAGTAACATTTCCATAGTATTCACCACAAGAGTAGTTTGTCTAATCATTTTGGCCTCATCACCTGATTCACATTCAAATATTTCTATGGTACACTTGAATACTTCTTCTATATCAGAGGCCTCTAAGCATTGATCTAAGGAGAGACCAATATCTTCCAGTATTTCTATTGCATCTTTGATCAGATTATCCATTTCATTTACAACATCTATCCACTTCTTTCGGTTTGCTCCAAATAGAGTTGCTTTGAAAAACTCAAAACTGAGCTGAATTTTATGGCCATCATCTGTTATTATCTCTTGTCCTTGCAGCTCTTCAAAATGGTCTCCTATAAAATCCAGGGTAGGGTGGATGACTTCAAAATCTTCTTCTCTTTCTTGTAATAATGTCAAAATTTCTTGAGCAGTTACTTGGATCACCCTCATCTGTCTAAACATCTCAGAAAACCCACTGGCATGAGCTTTTATTTTCATTAACATGTCTTTCTTCATTGCATTTAGATAATAGACATGATCTTGAATCTTCACCACTGAAGGGGGTTGTGCACTTGAAGTATCTTTTTTGGCCAATTCTTCCTGTTGTTTACTTATTAATGCTTTCAATTCTACCTTTTCCTTCTCCTCTTTTTCCAATTGTTTCCGTAGCTCTGCAATTTTTCCAATGAATTGGTCTATGGCTTGATTTTGCATTGCCTTGACAACTTTGGCCACTTCACCTTCTTTCCCTAGTATTGATGAGCCCCCTGTTTCCTCATTGACTCTGAAGACTAGTGGGTCTTGCAGAGCAGGAAGATTTATCTCTGCTATATCTAATATAGGTGCTTCTAATTGTGACTCTTCTATAAATTGTTCTCCTATATTTCCCATCCTTGCTATTAACTGTAATTCTTGTTCATCTGCAGTAGTGAAGGTAGTTTGCTCATCTGTTCTTTCCAAAACAACCTTTGTAGAGGGTAAGGATAATCTAGGCTTTTTATTTTCTATAGGAGTTATCTCTGTTTGCTTTCTTACTAGGTGACTTCGAAATAGACCACCAATTCCACCAGTTCTTCTACTATTCATTTGTATTACCGATGGAATTTTAATCTCCTATCCTTTTATGCTCAAAGAGGTAGGGATGGCCATGGGTGCCAATTTCTTCACACTAGTTACAACTAATACTCTATCAGAAATGGGAACTATAGCTTGCTCCATGGGTGAAGCTTTCTGAGCAGATGTGATTACAAGTTCTTTCCCCTTACTTGCACTGGGTTCTTGGGAAACTTCTTGAGGAGTGCCTGGTGTCGATTCTATTTTGAGATGAGCACTTCCAGGAGGCCTGACCTGTTGCTCTACTATATCTGTAGTTTTAATAGTGACCTCCATTAGATCGATGCCCTGTTCTTCTATCAACTCCAACAAGGGGTCTTCTCTGATTGCTTGGCCTACCCCTGGCAAAATAGGAGCTACAACATCTACTGAACCTTCCCGAAGCCTCCTTAATTCTGTGGGGTAATCATAGGCCTCACAAACCTATGTGTTGCCCCTCTTTTTAGGAGGGAAATTATCCCATACTCCCTACAAATCTAATCCTTTTTCCATAGCTTCTAATAAGCTTTCCTCAAAAGCGTCTTCACGATGCAGAATTCGGGCGTATTCCCTTTTTACCATCATTTTGTTGTATGTTCCTTTTGGGTCATAAAATCTCCAAGTTATCTCATCGAATCCCCTGTTATCTAATTCAAACATTCCCTTGAGTAGGGAAGGGTAGCCAACAAATATAAAATCTCCAAAATGATAGGGAACATCAAGCCAGGGGACTTTACCATGTTTCTTCACCAACCTCATCTTAGCCTCTTCGACCACTTGCCTGCATAATTCCAAAGCTGCTAGGGATAATGGGCAATACTTTGGTAATAACTTAGGGGGAATTTTAGCCCCATATAGTCTGATATATGTAAAACCTTCTATGAAAAAGAAATCCCCAATCTCCTTTTCTTTGATTAAAGCCCTTACTCCTGGCCCTAATCTCTCAGGAACCATGCCAGTTAAAACCCAATGGATTTCCACCAGGAAGTGGTCATAGAACCAGCCAAAGTGAGTTTGTCCTTCGTGTATTCTCCAGAAACTATTTTGGACATAGGGGTTGTCAATGGATTTCACTCTTTTCCTGGCTTCTTCTCCCAATTGACCAGCTATCAGATGGATAAAAATTGAATATTGAGAAAAACGGGGCATCTCTTGCCTTTGTTCGAAAACTGCTTTTCTTAATTCTACCATTTCTTTATGCATCTGGGTACTTAACTCTAATTCCCAAGCATATATTGGGGTGTTATATGCCCTATTGCATTGTGCAACTAAATATAAAACCCTTTTAGTTATTCTACTGAGATCTTGTACTCCCAAAACTATGTTTATCATATCACAGAAATCTTGGACCCATGGCCTAAAAGCATTTTTCCTAATTGGGAATTCCTTTTCTATTTTCTCATGTGTATCAAACAAGGTTTTAAAAACTTCCATATCTATAAACATTCGAGATTGATGTTCGATTACCTTGTCTACCAGAAAGGTGGTATACTCCGTCAACTTGAAAACCTTCTGGATGTGTTCGAATTTAATACTGAACATGGGACGATCCTTATTGTCTCGAAATGTCCTCGTTCTTTCGTCATACGCCACCGCCAGCCAAGCCATCAAATTTGAGGAGAAGTGAACTTTCGGACATACCAGCTTTCCAAGGTTACTATTCCATCTGTTATTTTTGGGGAAACCTTTATACTGTAACCTCTGTGCTTTGTGAAACAAATCGGCCATTATCCATGGGGTCCGGTCATCGTTCTCCATCACACGAGCAAAACTCTTGATACATGCATTGTCGATCTCATACTGTTGTGTTGGGGTAGGTCTTTTATCAGCTCCACATTTTTGAGCAAATTCATACATTGTGCTATCGAGAATAGGTGGTCCAAAGATCACAGAGTATGGTGACCTATCTGTGATAAATCTTATGGCCTCCCTAGTGTCTTCTGGTATGAAAACGTCTCCCCATGATGCCATTGATCTCACGGTAGCAGGTCGGGTCCTTCTGTGACTATGAAGCTTGAAAATCCTCTTCTCTCTGTACTTCTTGTGTATCAACTTCTGCTCTTAGCTCACCAGGGTGGTGATCTTGACTGGTTTTGTGAGCTCATATACAGGGTGGCAAAATGGGTTCGATAAATTCATACATTTTGTCATCAACACGATGCCACCAACTATTGTTTAAAATTAGCCAAAGAAATTTTGCCAACGCATCCTTTTTTTGGAGTTGAGCATTTATGATGGGTAATGTCCTTCATCCTACATGCCCTAGGCCCTTTTGATTTGTGTGCCTGTAATCATCAAGACTTCAGCTATTTGTCACTGGAACCCTTTTTATCTAACGTGGAACTGAGATGTGTAATGGGGATGGTTTTCATTTTGAATCTCGTGCCACCTCGGACCCGAATGATAACTAAATCTTTGGGATTGATTATACTTCACTTAGGTAGCAATCACCCTCGGGATCTTCACAAGATTTGGTTCTTGGTGTGAGTGCCTGTTGTTATTATTTTGGAAATCTTTAGCTTCCCTAAGTCAACCGTGATCGAGCGCAGTTGTCATATGTATTCCTGTTCTATCACAACCTTTGATATTTTAAAACCTGTAGGTTAGTTATCCAAAAGAAAACATGCTCCGAACCCTTTTTAATTTTGACCAATAAGGATGGTAGTTAATAATGGGTTTATAGCCCGTTAAATATGTTTTAAGATTTAATTAATCAAATGTCAATTTAAGCTTACCTTTTGGTTTACCTTTAGAGTGTGCGTTGTCGTTGGATCGATTTGAGATAGAGCGCATCCGTTGGATCTGTCAGAAGATACCCATTGTTTTAGCCCGCTCGTGTCCCTTTGTCTTGACTTTGACTCATTCATGACCGTCAGATCTCCTTGTTCTTAATGGAGCGCTACCATCAGATCAAGGTGATTGATTTATTATTTAAACCTTTGATTTACATGCTATCATCAGATCCTAGAAAGGATTAGCGCAACCGTTGATGTCCTAGGACCTGCATGGTCGTTAGTCTACCTGTATCTGATTAATTGGGTTAATCATGCTTATATAGTCAAAAATATTTGGTCCGATAATAATTCATTTTAAAAAATACTTAAGGTTAAAGACTATACCCTTATTTGTTTGATCTTCCAATAATGGGGTGTATTAATCCTTATTTAATCATGGTTAACCAAAGTTAACCTAGCGATTACAACCTTAACCTCATTGTATTAAACCTAGGCACTATATAATACGTTTACCTCTCTGAGCGATCACCGTTAGATTATATCACGATGAGAGCGCTACCATTGGATCATTTCGTATATACACATAGTTTAGCAAAGGGGGAAAATCACCCGTACATCCAATTAATTAATCATTTGTCGAAAGAAACTTGTTTAGACTAACCTTCGATCACCTTTACCCATGTGCACCATTGGATCTGAGTGGAGATGAGTGCCATCGTCATATCTACATGTTATTTAATCCTCTTGTCTAGCTTTGAATTTTTTGCCACCGTTGATCTTCGAGCGGGATCTAGCATTGTCATTCGATCTTCTGAAAGTTGTATATATGTTAGTCAAAGAGGGCATATCATTAGATTTTATTAACCTTGATTAAGCTGAAAGGGGGAATTTTAGCAATGTATTTATACCCTTATTAATGCATAATTAAATTTTGACTTTACCTCTGTCTTTTACCCGATATCCTACCATCCATGATTTTGGCATGGTCGTTGGATCTTCGATAGCTATTGGCGCAACCATAGATTTTGATCAACCTACAAGGTTATTTATCGAGGGGCACATAATTTCAAACTTTGATTAATCTGAAAGGGGGAATAGTTAGCAATGTGCTTAGACCCTTGTTAATCTTGTTTTAATGGATTTAATTAACCTCTTGGGGGATTTTACTTTTTGATGCACCTTTGTAAGAGCACCGTCGTCGGATCAAATCTAGTTCAAGCACTGTCGTCCGATCCACCCAACTTGCTTGGTGATTATTTCAAAGGGGTGTGCACCCTTAATTCTTTTTGACCATGGTATTTTAATGCATGGTTTAATTAAATCAAGCGCAAACATCGATCTTGAGTTCACTCGAGCGCTATCATCCGATATGTCGAAGTTGCTCATTGTTTATCTAGATGTAGCTTTGACCTATGCTGACCCATCTAGATCGGTAGAGTTGCATGGGTTTTAATAATTTTTGACCTTAGGTTATAATCTTCATAGAATATTGACATCCTTTTATTTAACCTTTAATTGATTTATTGGAACACAACCATCCGATTAAACCTGAATCGAGCGCGACCCTCGGATTAGATCTAAGGTGCTCATATTTTAATTAAATGGGGTGCATACCCTCAAATCTTAATTAAGATTTTTGTTTTAGACTTAAGCCTTTCAGGTTTTTAGACCACGATGTTTAATTCAATCAATTTTAAATACCTTAGTACTTAAAGGTTTATCGGTTGGTTTAAGCCCAAGGAGAATTATTATATGAAGGTCATATTTCGGCTTTAGAGATCTTGATTAATAAAACTTTGCCCTATCCCTTTTTAGATACTTGAGTAATAAAAAGGCACACATTATTAACAACCAAGGTTAGACTTCATCAAACCAACCAATGAAAACTCAAGTAACTCATACCAACTGAAGAAGTGACCAACATTATGAATATTTTGATTGAAACCAAAATTTTAAATTTGGGGGTTTCAAAGTTGAGTCAAATTTGGCTCCAACAGGTCTATGGTCCTCTTAGGAAGCTCACCCCTAAGCATCTCAATCTCTCCCTCCAAGTGAGATATATGAGTAGCGTCTAAGACTTTCTCATCGAGGTGATGCTGAACTAGAGCCTGCAGCCTCTTGATATCTACATCTAGATCCAAACCTATTCATCACTGTATAGCTAGAACCACAGGACCAACCTATGGAGTTGAGGGCTCCCTCTAGATGTGCCTCTGCTACCTCTACCCCTACGAATCCATCTTTGTCCCTTCTGAGTGTACCTCCACCTCACTAGATCATAAGAGTCCACCATGCATCATAATCTACAGTGGTCTCCATGTATGCTAACCTTGAATCCTTCCAGTCATTGTCCTCATCACCCAAAGGGGTGACCTATGGCCATGCTAGATCTCTCTCTAGATTTAGGTTATGTTAGAGATTAGGCATGGGTGGAATGTCCTTGAATATACTAAAATGCCTCAGGATGCATGAGAAGTGAAAAAACTCACGCATGTCAGGCTTACACCCGATTAACCACATATCTCGTCTAGTATGCCTCAAGTACCTTTCCACCTCTGGCCACATGGGATAATCCATTTAGGACTTCCAATACACCTACCAAGTATGTAGTTGTGAGATCTGATCGATGTAGTAGTCTAGGTCTCCTTCCTGAGTCCTGCTCTAGAACCCCTCAACCTCTTTGGGCCAACAAGTAGCATAGTATTGTGAAGCCTCTCCAATATTGCCAATCTGACATGGAAGTCCCCCTAGATGACCAATGGTGATATGCTTCCATGCCCATATCTATAGAAGCATGCTACAAGTGACTCCAACATGGTCCTGTTGTGTAATCCTATATAGCTCATCATAGAGCTAGGCTAGGAGGGCGTTACCCCATGATAGAATCATCGACTGCTCTGTAGTGCTCCCAAGAAGATCTTGTATCCTAGAGAGGAGGTTCCATGGGAACCTCACTCCTGATTTTTTTGGCAGGAGGATGTGGATGCATAGAAACATTAATATGGCTTGTCTCTCTGAGAAGATGTGTGCCTTGTACCAGCGCTCAATGGGCACACCCCTATGGTTAATATCCTCCAATGTCGCATCACTTCGATCACTGAAGATCCATTGAAAACTATAGTCTTCGTCATAGTAGTTGAAGATGTGATGGCCTCACCATCAATGGGTATGCAAAATATGCAGTAGACATCCTCCAAGGTGACCATGATCTCCTCATTCAACAGGTGAAATGTGTTGGTCTGTTCTTTCCAGCGATGGGCCAACATAGTCATATAAACCTAATCAAACCTAATGGTAGGGATGTGGATGATGTAGTCAAGCCCTATAGCATCGAACCATGATTTTTTAGCAATTCTAATCCCTCAGAGGAAGTCCTGATAGAGCTTAGACTCCCTCACTTGGGAGGTCAACTAGAAGAGCACATAATAATAAATACAAAATCAATCAAAAACATCAAAAAATGAACCTCAAAAGTCAAACAAATTCAAAAATATTCAAAAAATATAAAAACATTCATAAATGCATGCAACACATTTAGAAGAATTAAAATTGCACTTCAAAACGTTCAAAACATTAAAAAAAATCAATTAAACCAGTTAAAATTCAAAAAAAATGAAAATTTTGAAAAACATTTCTAAAGTTGCCTAACCGTGGTTGGGACCCATGGCTAATAGCAATGGTCAAATTTATGATCGTTGGAGTTTGAACCTAGCCATGATTAATATATATGGCCCCCAATTTTCCAATTGGTAACCACATCTACCACCCGTGGCTAAGATCAGTGACCCTTTTGAGGTCACATCCCACCCCAAAAAAAAATAAAAACAAAAAAAAATAAAATTAAAATCATCCCCTCTAAAACTAACCTAGACTAATCCTAAACTAGGGTGAGGTTCTTTACCGAAAATTTAGTGTGGTTCATTTAACTCATTAATTAATGAGGTTCATTTTATTGGGTAAATCAAATAGGAGTGATGTGTGTGGCTACCTTCATTGCATCGACTCTGCCACTAGTGGATGTGTCCATTGGGTCCACCATGTGTGTGCTTTGTAGGGTTTGTGGTAGTATTTTGTATCACAAGTTCAAACTCACCTCTTAGAGATCTCAGATTTGCAAGCTAGAAATTGAAAATAATGATGTCAAAAATGATAGATTTTCTTTTATATTTTCAATTTTGCCTTCGACTGCACCTGGCACCCATGAGCGTAGAATTAGGGTTTTTCAATTGTGTGTCAAAGCTGAAACTAAGAAAATTGAAAATTTTGGCTATGGCTAACAAGCATGGCTAGCATACAATAATAAATGCCCTCAAAATTCAACCATGAGGGGCTTCAAAATGCAAAATTAAAAATATTTAATGGGCCAAAACCCTCAAAATTTTCAAAATAACAAAAAAATTCAAATAATTCAAAATTTAAATGTGCCTCATATCCAGTTATTTACCCTATACACTTGGCCATTGCAGCGACTTGCAATCCATGCAATCCAAATTACCATAATGCCATTTGAGAAAAATTAGTCATCGTGGAATTGATATGCTTCACTTCAATCCCTAAGAAGGTTTAGATGGTCAAACTGCTCCATAGGAATGAGGTATTTATCTCAATTCTTATGTGACATTTTCAGTAGATCATAGAACAATATGATTCAAGATGAACCTAATTGCAATTGCTATAATTTTGATTCCCTAAGAAGGCCACAGCATTCGGACTGCTCCATAGGATAGAGATGTACAATTACTATTAACAGTTACAATCATGGCTGAATTAAGCCTTACCAAGTAATTAAAGTGCTAAAACCTTAAACTATTCAAAGCACTCATTGTGGTCAAGCGACTCGTTGCTTCAATTAATTGTCCTACTCTCATTGACTCTTTGCTTGAGGGGGTAGTCATAATATCAATTATCATAATCAAATTCAACAAGAGATCATTCGATCTTGTCAAATTGCGTTCATCTTACGAATCATTGCCAAAGACTATCATAAGCTTACCCTTTGTTGGAGAAAAAAGCAACTATGATAGTTAAGTTAGTAGCTCTCCTCCTTTCGGATCTATATGGCACAGAAGCCTATAGTAGCACTGAAGCTACCCGATCACCATTGGAGCTTGCCAAAGCTTTACAAATTTAAGCCTTCCCTCAGTTGGAAGCAATGATTCTAAGATGCATACCCTTTGGTAGGACTGGGTATCTAATATTGATCAGATCAATGATCATCATTCAACCTACGATATTGTTTTAGGAGGTCTATTTTTGCTCAGCATTGTTCATTCTCATAATTTATTCCAAAAGAGGCATCTGTAGACACCTAAAATGCATAATGTCGAGGTGGCTACTCATATGGGACATGCAAAAAAACCATATGAATGATCTTGGATAGCTCCAAGGTGAAGCAGTGGTTTTAACCACTCAATATGGGCAGATCTGGCTAACTCAACCTTAGCCACGGCTAAGACCCGTGACTAACAGAGCTAGTTGTGCCTCAAAGTCGCAGCTAGCATCAAAATTATTTTTAATCTTGGGTTGAGCCAAATTTTTTTACAATGGCCTGGGCAATGGATATTCAAATGATTTTGGATGGGGAAGGATAAATAAGGTTCCCTCCAACTGATCCAACTATAGGTTTCTTGTTCTTAGCTTCTCCATGAAGCTAGAGCAAGGCCTTCAATGTGCTATAATACCCCCCTCCAAATTGGCAAAAATTTTGGATAAATTTTGCATTTGAACTTAGTGAAGCTCTGTTGAAATGGATAGCAAATTGATAACCCCTTGAGGAGAGTCAAAATTTTTCCCAATTGTGGAGTGACAAGCATGAACCCTTCAATGGAGCTTCCCAAGGACTAGGAAGCACAATCTCACAATCGAGCCTCTTCCACCACAAATTCAGATAATTCAACCACAAAATCCATTAGAGGACATCAAGGTGACCCTTGACCATCAATTCAACAAGGAGAATTGGAGATCCAAGCCTAAATTTGGAGAGCAAAAAGGTTTTCACCTCAACCACGACTAATAGTGTCAGTTGTGCCTCAAACCCACGATGAGGGTTTGATCTCTATTTTTCCCTATTTTAGCCTTAGATTTATAGTTTTATGCTTTCATCTTGATAGATTAACCATATATTAATCTTCTTTGATGCATTTATATGGTTATATCTAGAGATTTAGGGTAGACTTCCTTCATTTCTTAGCATTTGATAATTCTAGACTAGTTTGTGTTTATTTCATGCAATTCAAGTTTCTAATGGCTAATTAAAATGTTTCTTAGCTATATTCATGCTTGTTTACATGCTTTACTATAATTTAATGGTTCCTTGCATAGTTTCATAGATTACATGCTTCATTTACTTTCTTTAGCATTATTTATGCAAGATTCCTCCAAAAGCCTCATCAAGAGAGGCCACCTTTGCTTTTAATCATTTTGTGTTGTTTCTTGAACATAGGGTTTACAGGATCCATCCATTTGCAAGGCATTCAAGGTAGCATATACCTCTAATCATGGAGAATAAGGTCACCATTGATCTTGAGAAGTTCGTGTCCTATTGGAAATTGTGCCGATTACACCACCCCCTCGTTTAGAGGATTTTCAAAACTATATTGATTGTATCAACATTGAGTATCCCTAAGAGGGATGTATATGTAATAAAATTTGGCAAATTTTAATAAAAGGAAACCCCATTTATTGTTGAATTCATTATTTTTAATTTTACATGCTTTAATATTTAATAGTAATTGATGCATTAGTTAGGTCTATGTTTTTTGTGTGGGTACACGAAGCATTCAAGAAAGGTATTCTCCAACTATTCAAAGCTAGTGATGCTATACCTCTTCAATGGATTGTACCATTCCAAGGTTGGTCTTGAAAGGGTTATCGCAAAGGTCTTGAGCAATAAGGCATCAATGTTTTGAATCTAGAAACATATATTCATAAAACTAGTCACATGTTCATGTGCATCATCGTCGCCCTTGAATTTGTCTAGCTTAGGCATCTCAAAATGTTTGGGATATTCTAGTCTAGGTACCGAAGGACACAAAGGCTGATTGTGAATCTTGTTTAGGGTAGGATTTTGATAAGTCATCCCTTATTTCTCAATAGCTTTAACCTTTTCAGCAAGGGCTTTGTACGCTTGAGAGGATAATATTTCCTCTTCTTTAAGTGACCTCTATGGAGCTAGTGGAGGTCAATTTCTCTTAGACTAAGGTGGATGATTGTGCTCATCATCCACATCTATAGAGGAGGGCTCAGGATATTGTTGATCTTGTTCATCTCCATCTGATTCCTCATACTGACTATGCCCAGGCTGTTCTAGTGCTTGACATTTTTGTTGCCTTGGAGTATACTAGGATGTATGATGAGTACGGTTCTCAACTTGCCTAGGGGGCAACTCTAGATGTGACACAATACGTCTAATGTGATGTTGCTCCCTATATTCACTATTAGGATGCAGGTTAGCCCAAGCTAATATATCCTCTCTTTCTTCATGCTCCTGCTGGTTGAGGGTGCATTTTTCTCACAAACACTACTCATATAAATGTTACTAAAGCAACATTTGCCTATGAGTGTCCTCATGTTTGAGGTGCTCACACTCTGCATGCATGCCTTCCAATTTATCTTGGAATATGTGTTGTATTTGTTATAAATCAAGCCTATGTGTTTGATCTACAAGATCGACTGTGTACAATCTCTGGCTTTGTAATTCTGAACGAGGAGCCTTATTAGTATGCACTCCAATAGATTGTGTTGCTACAATCTTGCCCATGTCTATAAATACGACATTGGTGTTGTGTTGTTATCTATGCTCTGTGCCTACATGCATAGGGGCACGTGTGTTGTGGGAGTGTTTTGAACATTCCTCCTCTGCATAGATATACCTCTCTCTACACTCACTATGTTTACTCTCAGAGCGAGAGTGAATAGTGGAGGTCTTACATCCTAATATTCTTAGCACTTGATCTAGTCCATTGAGTTGATTAGTTCTCCAAGGATTGTTCGGAGGCATACCATTGACTCCAATAGTATTAAAATCTATTATAAATATTCCAGGTTCATTGTGATTTGGAGTCTTTGAGGGTCTATTTTCTAACGCAACCCTTTCTTCTTGCCCCTAATTGGGTGGGTCTTCTCTATGTCTATCATATGATTATGGGGGTCTTGAACCACACTCAGTTCTGTCATGATAGGAATGTGTATTACATCCTATGATTGGGGTGTTCTGATGAGAACCCCCATGTGTTGATTTATCACCTCTGATGCTAGTCGAACATCATTCAAGAGCATTCTGTGTAGGAGGTTCAAGCTTGTTATTATGTGTGTGGTTTGGATCCTCAGTTTCTGCCTTGGTTGTGTGTCAAGGATGGCCTCTCTATGTGTTAACCATGATTTGTGAACTTATCTTGTATGTAAGTTTTAAAGTATACAAAGTTTTTATCTCATTTAAAAATTCTTTGTGTATCCTAAAAATATTTAGTGCATTTTGATTTGTTGAGTATATAGTCTAAATCTCATTGTGTTTTGTAAATTTTGATGATATTTTTATATTGTTAAATATTTTCACCTATATACTTGTAGCGAAAAACCCGGTAATGACATCCAGGTTGTTTATCCCTTGAGATATGGAGATGAAATCTATAATCAGGAAAGGAGCATAGGTACTACCGATTATCACCCAGCACACTGTGGTTAGCAATACACCTTTTTGAAGAGGAATACATACTATTTTCCATAGATAGGATAGTTCTTGAATCGACCTTGGCCACGGATGGGTCCTGATGATATAATGTCAGACGATCCAATCGAGTGGTAATATCTTCCACTATTGGTCTCGATAAACAGGTTGGATGTGAAGGCCCAATACCACTGATGTTCATTTTGAATCATGGTGTGTGGGTGTTCTTTTTAATTTTACATTAATGAAAGATGCATCAAGAAGCATTCATGATTTTTTTCCTACATGCCTAGAAAATAGTGTTTTACTTTCATAGAATGCAAATACAAAATTAAAATGATATTGGCCTTTTTACAAGCCCCAAATAAGCAAACCCTAACACATAGTTTACACAATATTCATTATTCTGTATAGCAGGAAATAGTATCGACCGCTAGATAGAAAAGCAGCCAAAAATCCTAGCTGTTGGAAACTAGGGCAACCAATAGACCTGGTCACTGTTCCTAGCAGCGACTAGCAATAAACACATAATTTTTCCAAATTTACCTTTAAATTTCACTATTTTTTCTAATTAACATCTATAATTTACATTCATTGGCAAAACACAGATAAAACGTATGTAAACTAGAGAGATTCAACTAACCTGGAATCCTCATTTGATGATGAAATAGGTTGCTTACTGATTTTTCTATGTTCTTTGCTAGTCGTTGTTGCTCAGCATGGCTAGAATGCTAGCCATTGTTTTCTGCTATGGTTGGTACCTACCCACAGAAAACACATCAGATTAGTAAATTTAGTAAAAATGCAGGGTTTCCATCATGATCACCATTGAAAGAGGCTTAAAAGGTCCAACAACTAGATAATATGCTATCAAAATGATAATATAATCAAATATCCAAGTGCAAAGAAAAAATTAAAAGTATGTGCCCATATTTATTAATTATATTGAATCTCTTTACAACAATGTTACAAGAACATCCCTCTTAGGGATTTGACCATTGCGATACATATTAAAATACACAAGTCATGTGGTAGATGCCTTCAATAGACTCTTAAGGTCTTCAAACTTTGCTTGAGGGCTTAATAGGATGCCTCCTAAGCCCTAGACCACCTACTTATTTTATGGAATAGTATTGCTCCTAAGAAACAAGAGGAAACCCATTTTTCTCTTTAGATCCAGATCAAAGAAAATTTTTTTGAAGGTGTTCCAATTGTTGAGAAAATTTTCTTGAAATTTTGAACAAGGACATGAAGAAAACTGGAATACTTTGAGTAGACTTAACCAGTTGGACAAGCTACACAATTTTGGCAAGAGTTCAAAGATTGTAGATAAGATGATCAAAGTACAAAGAAGTTCAACAAACAAAACAGGTCTTGGTTTTGAACAGGCTCAAAAGAAATAAGAAGAAGAGTCAACCTCAAGTTCTAAAGAAGAAGAAACTTCATAAGAAGAAAGGGTAAGAGAAAGTGAGACTTCTAAGGATGATATGGACAACAAAAAGTTCAACAAAGAAAGGGAAAATGCACAAAGAAGAAACAAATGGAACAGGAACCAACATAGAGAAAAAGAGACTAAGAGACCAATGAGGTCAAGGCAATGAAATTTCAATGGATGATGTTTCTCATGTCACATATTTAGGCACATGGCTTCATAGTGTAGGACACATGAAAGACAGGAATATGGAAACTTCAGAAACAGGCAACTTTTCCATGGGTATTGCTACTCATGTAATCATTTTGGTCACAAGGCAATGAATTACAAGGTACATAATAGGAACAAAGATGGCTTCACTAGGAGAAATTCTAAGATATTTGCACCTCTAAGGAATAATAACATTAAGTGTTATAAGTGCAATAATGATGGACATACATCAAAGTGGTGTAGAGCAGACATTTCAAAATAAAGCATGAATAAGTATAGGAACAAGAACAGGAACATGGACATGAACAAGAACAGTCAAAGAAATCAAAAGGATTAGATGAGAAGGAAAGAGGACAAAGGTAAAGATCAGTGCTTGTTGGGAGTAGAAATACTCCCACCCCAAAATTTACCACCTCAAGAGGAGGTGGGGGAGGGGCTAAGCTAAGAGACTCATTCTTAGCCTCGCGATCCAAAGGTGATCCTTTGCCATTGATGTCAAAGGGGAGATATTTTAGTAAGGGGGAGATATTTGGTTTAAGGAAAGAGCATTGAGTTAGGGGGATCCATTTCCCAAGGGGAGTAGAACAGGAAAAAGGTCAAGTGTTTGGTAAAAAGAACTTGGGTTGCCATCAATGACAAAGGGGGATATTTTTGGACATTTTGAGTAGATAAGTTATCATTGATGTCAAAATTAAGTGGTTATTGATATCAAGCTTTCAGCACCATTCAGTGGCAGTTTCAATGGGTAGCATTAGTTTCAGGTTCTCCAATTTCAGTTGATCAAGACCCGATTCCAGAAAGTCAGATATGGCCCAAAGTGCAAAAGAAGAAGCCCAAGTGGATAATATTATAATATTATAAAGAGAAGTTTTAAATTAATTATAAATTAATTAATATAATTTTTATTATAAATTAATTCATAATTTAATTTACTTAAGTTATTTTAATTTAATTAATTTTAATATTAGTTATAAAGTTAATTTATATTAATTTTTAAACTAACCCTAAGGTGGGTTATTAAATTAAATTCAAAATTTGAATTTGAATTATTAAGCACCGACATGGGGATAAAATACCCACATGTGTACAAAAATGGGATTACCGACCTTACCCAAAATCACCATGCCTTCAAATTTTTGATTAATGCGAGCTTGTGCGAATTGCGCTGAAAAGAGGAGTACTTCTTGATTTTCGTGGGAAGTAAAAGGTGCACAGAGGTATAAGAGGAAGTAAGTCCTTCTTTCTTCATGTGGGCGCCAATAGCCCATACAGTGGGCTTCCAAGTGCTAAGGCACTTAGGCTTGGGGAGACGGTGGATCGAATCACGCCAAAACCCTTTTTGGGGGAAGTCAAAGATATGCTTTAAAGTTGAGCACCAAATTTTTTGGGGATATTAGTTGAGCATTTAAAATTTAATTTTTTGCATATTTATTTGGTTTATAAGGTTATAGGGGAGTTATAAGTCTTATGCAAATTAAATTTTTGGCGTTATGTGCTTTAGTATTTGGAAAGGGTAATAAGGTATTTTAGGAAGTTGTATGGTGTTGGATATTATTTTAAGTTGGAGTTTATAAGGTGTATCCAAGTAATTATTTTTCATGTATGATTTGATGGATGTTAATTTTAAAAAGGGAGCAATAAGGCATAATTTAGTTTTTATTATTCTTGTCTCTATGGAATATTTTGAGAAAGTGTTGGAGTGATATTTTGTTAACTAACCACTAAAATTGGAGAGAAGAAAATTGTGATTGAGATAGGTTTTTCTAAAGGCACTTTTACATCAAATAAAAGGTATGGGCACATCTTCCTAGTGTATGATTGTTGAATGTTGTGAATGCAAATTTGAAGTGAAAATGATTGTTTGGTAAGCATTGTTGAGTTGTGTGTTAAATTAATGCTTCAAGATTTTCTGGAATAAAGAGTTGGTGAAACCTTGTTTTATAAGCATTGTTTTTGAAGTTATTAGTTGAGTGAACTTGAACTAGGGTTTGCAAATATCATGAGTATCATTCTTATGTGAGATTGATTGATAAGCATTGTTGTAAACATTTGAGTGAGTGTTCATATGCTTGGTCTAGGGTTTGTGAGCAAGGATTAGTTCATTGAGTGATTGGTTGAGTAGAGTTGGTTGAGCTTAGTCAAGTGGATGTGTTGATGTGATAGTTCAAGTTCTATGAAACAAATTGTTCTATATTCTGAATTGAGTTGAGAAAATGATTGAGAGTTTGTGAGTGTGAAGCATATTGAGTCTCTAACAATTCTCTATATGTTTCTAAAAGAGTGAGTGAAAGTGATTGATCATTGAGGTGAATGTAAAGCATATTGAGTCTCTAAAAATTCTCTATGTGTTTCTAAGACAGTGATTGGTAGTGATTGAGCATTGAGGTGAATGTGAAGCATATTGAGTCTCTAACAATTCTCTATATGTTTCTAAAAGAGTGATTGAAAGTGATTGATCATTGTGATGAATGTGAAGCATATTGAGTCTCTAATAATTCTCTTTATGTTTCTATGATATTAGATAAGTTCTAGTGAGGACTTATTGAGCAGAATTGGATAAGTTCTAGTGAGGACTTATTGAGCAGAATTGGATAAGTTCTAGTGAGGACTTATTGAGCAGAATTGGACAAGTTCTAGAGAGGTTTTGTTGAGAATAATTGGATAAGTTATAGTGAGGACTTTTTGAGCAGATTGGAAAAGTTATAGAGAGGACTTGTAGATAGATTAGTGTAAGCTTTTGTGGAAGTTTACAAGGCATATTTGAGACAAGTATTTGAGAAGACTTGTGAGTAGAATTGATTGATTGATTTGTTCAAAGCTTGAGTTAAGGTTTGGGGAAGATATAGCAGTGTTGATCTGTGATTGGATCAAGCTTTGTGTTAATTCTTGAGAACAAATATTGAGGATAAATTTGTGCTAGATGGAAGTACTATGTTTAGTGCAGATCAGAGGACAGATATTGAGGACAGCTTTGTGCTAGACCAAAGGACTGTGTTTAATGTATATTAGAGGATAGATATTGAGGATAGATTTGTGGTAGATCAAAGGACTATGTTTAGTACAGATTTAAGGATAGATTTTGGTGTAGATTTGAGGATAGGTTTGTGCCAGACCAAAGATAGATATTGAGCAGATTTGTGCTAGATCGAAGGACTATGTTTAGTGCATATTTGAGATAGATATTTGAAGGTGATAGAGTATAGAGGATGAAAGTCTCTAGTGGATAGAGATCCATTAGCAATGGCAATGAGAACAGGTGTCTTCAGTGGATAGAGATCCATTAGCCAGAGCAGTGGGGCAGTAATTCTTCTAGAAGATCATCAGTCAGAGCTAAGGAGAAAGGAGTTCTCTTGTGAATAGAGATCCATGAACTTGATTAGGGTATTGGTGTCTCCTTTGGATAGAGATCCATAAACATTGTAATAGGGAAAGGATTCCTAAGAGATTGATTGAGAAAATTTTAGTGAAATATTTTCTCTGTGGAGTAGCCCACATTGGATGAACCATGTTAAATTGGTGTCTCTATTGTGTGTGGTGATTTATGCATTTATTTGATTATTGTTGTTGATATTTTTATCTATACATTGCATAATATTGATTGGAAAAGAAAATTAAAAAGTGGTCTTACTGTTCACCCCCCCTCTCAGTATAAGCTTGTGTTCTTCAAGCTAAACATAACTTTTTCTAGAAACTCCTAGGAGACTCTCTCATAAGCTTTGTTCATGTCCAGATTTAAAAACATACCTGCTCTTCCACTCTTATCCATCGAATGTATAAGCTCATGGACTATTATAATTACATATAGAATCTATATTCCCAACATAAATCCTCCTTGATTGGAATAAATAATAATGGTTAGAACACTTTTGATTCTATTCGCCATAACTTTAGTAAATGGCTTCCACCACCTCTTTCCCTATAATATTCCAGAATTCCTAAAAAAACTAGGTTGGGAAGCCATCCAGACCAGGAGCTTTTTCTCTAGTCATAGAAACAATTGCATTCTTAATCTCATCCTCTCTAAAAGGGATTATAAGGAGGGAGTTCATATCATTAGATATTAAGAGGGATATTTTGGAGAGAAGCATATTTTTTTCTTGTTCTTCCTCATGATATTTGGAGCCTAAGAGGATTTCAAAAATTTCACCACTTTTTCCCTAATCTCCATGATGTCCTTTATTTTGGAACCATATGCCTTTACTACTTCTTTTATTTTGTTGTAGATTATGTGTCTCAGGGTAGTCACATAAAAAATATTGTGTTGCAATCTTCATTTTTCAACCAAAGAGCTCTTGAATTTTTCCTCTAGAATATCTCCTCATTAGCCAAGGTATTATGAAGATCTATCAAGATCACTTTCTCCTTCTCTCTAAGATCTATTGTCTAGGTTTCAAGGTGCAAGGAGGACTCAATATCCTTTAGTTTTTTTTTAACTCCTCCTTTTTGAGAAAGAGGTACAAAAACGGTTTTATTCCACTCTTTCAAATTTATTTTTATGAATATGATTTTTTTACTATTTCAAAAACAAGAGGCCCAAAAAAATTATGGGTCCACCATTCCATAATTTTAAACTCAAGATCAGGATGTTGAATCCACATAGCCTCAAACCTAAAGGATATTTTGATTTTTTTGTAAATATGGAAGGCTTCAATGATGTGGGAAGAACACTCAAGAGGCAAACATGAGAATGGCACAATGAAAAACTAGGAATTGTATTCAACCAAAAACATATTTATAGGCATGTCTACCTTTACAAGTCAACATTTAACATGCAATATTCGTGTGGGTAATAAATACAATACATCATGATCTGTGTGAAATGAATAATATTAGAGAATATAATATTAATCCCTATCATTCCTTCCCATCGTAAAATAATTGGACTCCAATGTGTTCTAAAGGGAAGAAAATACACACTGCTATACCAATGGACAGTTGGATGGGTCCCTTGAATCGGTAGAAGAAAGTAGCGACTGATGTGTCAAAAGAAGGTGCAGCAGAATATTTCTCAAACCACGTGCACAAAAAGTGCTAGGTGGAAATTGCATGAAATTTTAGTTTTGACATGCATTAAATGACAATTATGGTGGTTATTGATTAAATTAAATTAAATAAAAATTTAATTTAATTTAATTAAGGGTTATTAAATGAAAATGGCCATGGAAATGCATTTAATGAAAATAGTGCAGAAATGTATTTAATGAAATTTGTGTGGTTTAATGAATGCATTAATGAATGTGGTTTAATTATGGAAAAAAAAAATTAATTAATTAATTAATTTAATTTAATTTATGGAAATGTAGAAGTAATGATCTCTATAACTACCAACAATCAGAAACAAGTTGGAAATGGCTGAGAAAGGTAGTAAATGTGTGTAAAGCACTGGAAAAGATATATATGGTGTGGTGGTGGCCATGGAGTAGGTGGAAACACCATTGGATACATCAAAAAATCTATGACAATGTAAAGTTATGCAACCAGATGGCCAACATGCAACTCATTGGAAGGAATCAAATCAGTTGCAAAAAACATAGGAGCAAGTCAAGGATTTGAGGAGTCGTAGAGGAGCTGAGGGGCCACCAAGGAAGACAATGTGAAGGTCATGTGTTGTGTGTCAATACCCAAAAATAGGAGATCACAAATCCAAGACTACAAAGATGCCAGATCAAGGTGCAAAATGCATAGAAACACTGGAAATTTATGTGTTGGTGGCTGAAAATAGGAAACCAACATCCGAGAGAAGAACCACCGATCGATAAAATGACAACGGAGATGTTTTATATGAATTGGTAGGCCACAAGATGCAGTAGGAATGATTACAACAATAGAGAGAGCAACTTGTTCTTCAACTGCAACTTCTTCGAGGGAGCTTGCATCTGCGCTGTCTAGAGGGACCTGATCTACAACCAAAACATATTCAAGAGCAACATCATCTAGTGGTAAGACACTGGGTATATCCCCTAGAGACCCTGGTTAGATTCCAGGTATTACTACAAATTCTTCCTTTTTGAGAACCAATTTTGGATTAGTGAGATCTTCATTAGTAGCAACGATGATTTTAGCTTGGAACTACTGAAAGGTGGTAATCATATCTGCATGAATTTGTTGAAGTTTTACGATGAGGTTGATAATTTTATTAGAGACCTCATCGAGAAAAATGTTTGAACTCGACATCATACCATCAGATACAAAAAACTTTCCAAAAAGGAGATCACCTCCAAAGATGCAAGGATATGCAGCGCAAAAAATTTAGAAAATGACAAATCCAAGATGAATGCTTAGATCAAGAGCTAAGGGTCAAGATTCATAGGGAACCCAACTGAGAGTTTTTAAAAATAGGAGCGCTCAAAAGTGTTCATGATAGGGAAAGATAATTCACCCATCAAGATCCAAGGATTGGATTTCTCATTTTTTTTTACCAATCTGGTATCAGGAAGAGGATACTTTCCAAAAACCCTTGCACCTTGCTCTGATCCATATGGGTATTAAATGCAATACATCATGATCCATGTGAAAGAAATAATATCAGAGAATATAATATTAATCCCTATCATTCAAGCAACAACAGATTATGATTAGATCCTATTTTAGGAAAGGTGCTTAAATTAGCATCATCAAATGATGTCAAACCTTCTTTGGAATGTAGGACCCTATCCAATCTAATTTGTATTAGCTAACTTCCCACTCTTCTATGACTCCAAGTATAATTGTTACCTCTCAAGTATAGATGCATCAATTCATTATTGTTTACAAAATGCATAAAATATTCAACCCCTTTAGACAAAATTAGATTACATATTTTTTTATCTTAGTGATAAAGAGGAGAGTTGAAGTCTCTTGCAAACATCCAACATTCATTCTTAAAGGTCTCTCTCATCTGGCCAAGAACTAACCATAAGAGACATCTCTCTAAAACTAAATTTGGGGCATAAATGTTGGACATAACCCATCTACACTTTGATTCCTTGCAAAAAAAGAGGATTTTTGTAATTCTATCCAAGGAGGATATCAAAGAACCTTCTATTTTATTAGGGTCCCAAAGGCATAATATCCCCCCTGAGACCCCTTGGGCATGGCTTATTATAAATTTAGCTTCCAAATAATATTTTTAACTCTATGAATGTTGATTTCCTCCACTATTGTTTCTTGGAGAAGGAGGATCTACGAAGATAAATATTTTCTTATATAAGCTAAAATTATTTTCTTGGAATGGTCATCCAAGCCCCTCACATTCCAAGAAATAATTTTCATTTATGATGTTTGGAGTTGTGTGGTGAGCAAAAATTATGTTCTAAAAATAGTCATTTCCTATCCATTAATTATCAATCCGGTAGTTCGTAGACTTGTGAGTACCAGTGCAAAGTATATGCCTGTAGTAGACTAGAGATGAGTCCTATGTGTCACTTTGGTTTGGGGGGTGGTTGTTGGTGTAGTTGGAGTTCAGCCAAACCAATAGAATTAAATTGTAGGAAAGTAAATTCTACAAGAAATTGTAGGAAAACTAAATTAAAATGTCAAACACATGACTGAAAGGAAATGTGCAGAAAAGTAAAGTGCAGGAAAGCAAAACACACTTGCAAAATTTAAATAAAGTAGGAAAATGCAGAATTAGACACACTTGTAGGAAATAAATAATAGAAACTAATTAATGAAAGCAGAAGGAAACAGGGGAGGAATACTTCCTGGAGTGGGCCCAGGCTCCTGCAGACATCCACTTGGTTAATTTATGCAATCACTCTTCGAACTCAAGAAATTGATCAAAACACTTCGAGATTTTATTATGCAGTACTAATTTTTACAGAGCAAGTTTGGATCCTTTCTTCAGGGGTGGCCTGCATTTTTATACAGAATGCGGTCGTCCCCTATTTACAATTTTAGACGTTGCATGATTTGCTATGGTGGGCATGCATAAATTTATTAGACATCTAAAAATAGAGAAATCATGCTAAAATTAACCCTCACGGAATAATCATAGTGTTTCCTATGTTTACTTAACAAAATGCATCTAATTTTATACATGGTCTTCAATATTCACGGTCAACGTGCATGTTTTTATTCTATCTAGTGCACGCGTTGTTCGGCCCATTGCTGGAAAATAGGTGCCTTTCTAGCCTATCATCGGGATACAGGCACCATATTTAGCCTTCTCTTATTTATTGAAGATCATCACTAGTTTTTGAGCATCGAACAATGTACACTTTTATTCTATCATCGGGAGACAGGCATCATCCAACCTATGGTCGAGAGATAGGCACCATCCTATGTACTGGGAGATAGGCACCTTCCAACCTGTTATCGAGAGACATGCACCATCCTATGTACTAGGAGATAGGTACTTCCTTTTCATTAGGAGATAGGCACCTTTTGACTTATGGTCGAGAGATAGGCATCATACCTTAGCATATTTTGGAGTACCTTACTCCTTTGCTACTATCATCGTTTACTCACCAATCCTTCCTTAATCACGTCATGAAAATATCAAATGCTAGGTCCGCATGGGACCTTGACTAAAAAGGTGCGAAAAAGATATAATGTACTACATCTACACACAATTTTCACTCAAAACACACATTAGGCATAATACATCATTTTCCATTAAATATATACAAAAATATCATAAAATATGCATTTCTAATATAATATGTCACACAATTATGTTATTAAAGTATACAAAAAATGAGCATTTTTGGTGCTCATCATCCCCCCATGCCTAATTATTGCCATGCCCTCATGGCACCTATTGTTGGTAATCCCCTATTTTATCAACAACCTACCAGTATTCCCTATTCCAATACTTTCTCTCCCTGGTTGTGGCTCTATCTCATTCCTTATTACATTTTTATTTGCCACCCTATTTTAGTTGATTGGGACCTACTTTTATCTCTGGTGCCTTCTAGAGTTTACTGCATCGTAAGGGTTGGCTAGGCCCTACCCCTATATTTGGCTTTGTTTTGCTCCACCCCTTCTTGCCTATAACTTCCTCCATGTAGAATCCTATGAATGTAGTGGCATCCTTCTGGAATGTAGGCTCAACTTGCTTCTAGTATTGATGGTTTGGGGGAAGCTGATCTACCAATGGAAAGTTAGGCTTATCCCATGGTGGATAATGGGATGTATCATGTACCTAGGCCTTTGGTAATTTTACCACCTTTAGGTTGAGTGTTGTGTCCTCTATATCATTCTCCTCTACATCTTTAGGTGGTAGAGACTCGAATGCTCGAACTGGTGATGGCATCATTGGTTCTTTGCTAAATATACCCATATTCTCTAGATATTCCCTCATCCTTGAGGGATTGCCATTAGTTGAACCATATAGGTTCCAAAATTATTTTGGTTGGGTAGGATTAATAGAAACACCTAGCTCTCTAGCCATTCTTTTATAAGCCTTTTACTCCTTCTTAGCCTCCTTCAGGTTCTTCTAGAGCTCTTGGAACTGCTCTTTCTAGCTGGTGAAGGCTTTCATGGATGCAACCCACTCTTCATCTAAATTTAGGTCTAGCTGCACCTTCAAATTTTATTGGGGTGCTTTCTACTTTCTTTGTTTCTCTAGCCCTTGTCTTCCACCTTCTCTATGGTGCTCTCTCTACTTTTCATTTGGGCCATAATTTCTTAGATGATCTAAGTGTTATTGCATCAACTATGGATGTCGAAGGACCAACCTCCTCTACCTTCTATGAAGGTGGTATTTCCTAGACCTCAAAAGACTCTATATCTTACATATCCTGGTCCCCTAGTGTGTTCCTAGTTGGTTCAACCATGGTCTATCTATCAAACTGATCAACCATGGTTTGGTCAATCGATGGTTGACCAGTTGACTATATAACCTCCATGGGATCAATTGACTCCTATGGGTGATCCACCTCATGTTCTTGCCCTTGCCCTACTTTTAACTAGATAGTAGGGTTAGATATCTATATGTCATCAACTAGTTGAGTGGCATCCAATTGTACCTCAGACTCCCCAACTAACTTGGCAATTCTTGCTTGGTCATCTAGTGGTTGACCATCTAATTGGGTAGCATCAGGTATTTCAATTGACTCCTCAACCTCACTATCATCAATTTCTATTATAGGGGGTTCCTATTGCACAATAGGGCTCCCATATTCCTAGGAAGTAGTCTTCATAAGGGCCTCTGATTGGTCCCCTATTTTAACCTTTTGGTTATTTGATGCCCTTCTAGCATCAGAGTGAAACACCCCTATGGATGCAATTTTCTCCTTTAAGTCCATAAAAGAAAATGTTGCATCCATGGCCTAGTCTATCTGTATGACAGCATCAACCTTATCTAGTTTGGTAACCTACAATTATTAGACCCTATTTTCTAATTATCACACCTTTTCTTGTAACTACCATAGAGCATCATTCACTTCTTGTTGTCTTGTTGTAGCAACCCATCGAGACTCCTAAAATTTAGCCTACTCTTTCTTAAAATTTTCCTCCCAATTGGAGGCTTGTTCTTTCATGTTTTACAATTAGCTCTATAGGTCTTCTTCTTAATCATTCTAGTAGAATATCGCACCACTAGCCATGCCATGCAACACTTGAGAAGCCAGTTCATCCTCTACATTTTCTTCTTCGGATGAACTATAATCAACCAGGTGCTCCTTTTATGTTCTACTTCTAGTTGTTGGTGGTGACGAAGCCCAAAATGGGCTTGGAACAATTTGGTCTACCTCCCAATTTGAATGTTGGGAGATAGACAATGATATTACCTATGATAGACTCTATTTAACTTGTCCTACCTCCCTATAGAATGGCTATGTTAGGAGGTAGGTGATGGTGTTGGGGAAGAAGGGCCTAATTCTACCTACCCTATTATTTCTATAACTTGGTGGTTTTGGGAGTCATACTTGATCGAACTAGGTCAAATATGATGTGCTAATGTTATTACTATTCCTACCTATGATCGACTAGATTCATCCTTTAGGGCACACATTAGGTAGTAGGGAATATTGATTTTATCCCCATGTAGTAGATGATTAAGAAATCTAAAATGGTTGGTATTCAACCAGGAATACTTACCAGTGTAGGTGAAAAATTGAGCTACTTGCTCGAACACATCCCTCCAAAGGTCTAGCATATATTATTTTAGCAACCCTTGGCATGTTATCTGCATTGATGGTTACCCAAAAAATCATTGTATGCATCATGCTATACTATCTTCCTTATATGTTCGATCCCCTATGCATGGAAGACCAATCACCTCTACAATATATGCTTCTATGATTGGTATGACCAATCTATGCATTTGTATGATGTCATCATCCATTGAAGCTACAAATTCTCATGTCACCTAAGGTCTTGATCCTAGCTAACCAAGTGGTAATACTACATCCATCCCACAACCTCAAACTAGTTTTTAACATCACCAATTATGCCCGAAATATCTTAAGGCTCATTCTTCTTCAATGCATGATTAGTAGGTTTTCCCATGGTGGTCTTGACTCTATTCTCTAGATTTCATTATGTTTGCAAAAATAGGTACTTATTTTGGTTTATAACATGCCAAAGCATGCGACTATATCCATGCATACAGGGCACCTATCTCCCATAATCAATAGTAATTATGGGTAATCTGCATAATTAAATTTAAAATCATGTGCCAGATTGTAGATAGGTACCGATACAATTGCTTCCTTCCATATGATTGGCACCACGTGGCATAGTACAAGTTTGGGGCTCGTATGATTGGATACAAGTTTCATGGGACATGTGTCGACACATTATACAGAAATGTTTCTTTATGAAAATCATGCATACACATAATAGAAATTTTGGTACATACCTAAATGGTGTTTCATGATTTATCATATGCAAATATTGATGATGCAATGTGATTGGTCGATGCATGACAACAATATCTCTAGGACAAATGATCGGTGTGGTTTTTCTCCATGCAAAAATCACATCAACTTGAATCTTCATTGGGTACTACAATTTTATTAATCTCGAGGTTTTGTGCAAAAAATTAAAGAAAACATGGAATTTTTATTCTATCATGGGATGACACATGTCCCCTCCTTGGAAGTTGTTTGATTTGCCTTGGGAGCATGCATGGATCACCGATGAAAAATCATGAACTCCTTCGATCAACAATCGAGAAGTAAATAGATTCCATCGATAAAAAGACAAACAAACATACTTTTATCCATGAAAAGTTTGACTTTGATTATGCATGGATTTCAATGCCAATGTGGCTCATCCACTTCTCTCGATGTCGAATATAGAAGTCATCGCTATGTTGGAATACAGGCACCTTTATTTGTATGGGAGATAGTGCACCTTCTTGAAGTGTAGAGATAGCCGCACCCATTTTTGGGAGATAGCACCTTCACTAATTAGAGATAGCATCATTTATTATTATGAATACAGGCACCTTTATTGGACATATTGGTACCTACAAAATATTTTTTTCTTATGTATATGGGAGATAGGCACCTTTGTGAATACAATGCCTTCATAATGTTATAGATATAGGCACATTTTTCTATACATGGGAGATAGGCACCTTCTCTTGGCTAGACAATCAATATCCACTAAGTTGACCCATAGTCAGGCACCTTTCATCAATCCAAATACAAGCACTTTTCCTTGGTGACAAAGTCAACATCCACCACCTTGACCGTATACAGGTATTTTCTTTCTAGATAAAGTAGACACCTATATATATGTCCAACTATAAGTACCCCCTTCTTGGTGGGTATTGGCACTTCGTTCATTCATTTATCCTCCTAAAAAGCTAAAAATATATAAGGCACCATGGATCCTATGCCTGATAGGCCTAGGTTTCCCAGGATACCTACAGATTGCATTCAAGGTATGATTTCCTAAAAAATAAATGCACACATAAAACATAAAATAGGAATCATGGATCCTATGCCTGATAGGCCTAGGTTTCCCAAGATGCCTACAGATTGCATTCAGGGCACGATTTCCTACAAAGTAGTAAATAAAACAAAACTAGAAAAATTTAAATTTAAAATTTTTTTCTATGGATGCACACGCGTCCATCAACTGTTGGAGAGAGTTTTTCATTATGATGGGGTCTCCCCCATGCCTACTTTGGATTCAACCATGTGGACTGGTGGTGTATGATACGATCACAATCGGTGGTCATTGACTATCAACACAATACTGCTTTCATCTATGGTTTGAACATGCACAACACCATTTTTGATAATCTCAACCACTTCATATGGTCCCATCCAATGCTGCATAAGCTTTCCCTTTCACTCCTAGAACCGAGAGTCATACAACAATGCCCATTCTCCCACTTTGAACTATTTTGGTCGTATGTGGTGGTCATGCCACTAGGCCCTCTACTTCTGCATGATTTTCATTCATTGTAAAGCATCCTATTGATATTCATCCAACTAGTTGAGCTATTGAATTTGGTCTTTTTATGCAGCATCCAAATTTAAATTTAATGCTACAATAGTCCATAGGGTTTTGATTTCAAATTCAATGGGCATCATGGCATTTTTCCATACACCAATTGGAATGGTGTGAATCCAGTGGTAGTCTTCCAGGTAGTGTGATATGCCCACACTACCTCTGGTAAATGAATTACCCAATATTTTTGATGTTGTTGTACCATCTTAGTAAGAATATTTTCCAACTCCCGATTTATGACTTCCACTTGCCCATTTGCTTGCGGATGATAGGGGTAGTTTTGTTGTGTCAGATTTGATACTGCTGCATCAACTCCTGAATCACTTTCGAGGTGAATTGAGGTCCCTGATCAGTGGTAATTTCTCTAGGAACCCCAAATCTGGTGAAAATAGATTCATACAGGAAATTAGCTACAATATTTTCCTTTGAATCTCATAGTGCCTGCACTTCAACCCATTTAATCACATAGTCAGTACAAACAAGAATATACCTTTTTTCCTAACTATGGATTGATGGGACCCACAAAGTCCATCCCCCATTTATCAAAAGGTTCAATGTGCACATGGGGCTAAAGTGGCATCTCATCTCGAAGAGTTGGTCTACCCATTCATTGGCATTGATCACATTGGTTCACATGTTTGACTGCATATTTAAATAAAGAAGGCCAGAAATATCCAACCTACAAAACTTTAAATGCAGTCCTTTTTCCTACAAAATGACCACCACATGGTTCATCATGGCAAGCCTTGAGGATTTCTGTGGTTTCATTTTCTGCAACACACCTTCGCATGATTTGATCAAGCCCAATTTTAAATAAGCATCCATCAATCCATGAGAAGGTTGCACTCTTTTCTATTAAATTTTGAGCTTCTCGAGGTGAGAGTGCAGGAGATACTTTATCGATGGCTAAGTAATTAGCCATATCCACATACCATGGAATCTATTCATCCAGAGCAAAAATATGCTCATCTAGAAATTGATCCTCAATGGTTGTATGGTCCTGAGATATTAACCTAGAGAGAAAATCTGCAACAACATTATCCCTATCAGGTTTGTCAACAATGGTTACATCAAATTCTTACAATAGTAAAATCCACCTAATAATTCTACCACTCACTATAGGTTTATTCATTAGGTACCTGATGGTTGCATGATCTGTATGCACAAAAATCTTATAACCTATAATGTAATGGTAGAATTTATTAATAGTATGTACTACTACAAGGAATTATTTCTCTATGATAGTATAGTTGAACTCAACACCTGTAAGATGTTTACTGACATAGTAGATGGTGTAAAACTCATCTCCATATTTTTGTCCTAATGCAGCCCCTATCGCATTGTTAGATGCATCAATGTAAATGTGAAAGGGGAGGGTCCAATTTGGACCTCTCAGCATAGGAGTTGTGGTCAGTATTTCTTTTAAAATCTGAAATGCTTGTTCACACTCACTAGTCTAGAAAAACTCAACATTTTTAGACAATAATGTATGCAGAGGTTTGGCAGTTTTACTAAAGTCTTGGATAAACCACCTATAGTATCCAATAGAACCTAGAAAACTATGGACATCTCTCTATGTTTGGGGAGTAGGTAGATTTTTAATTACTTCAATTTTTTATTTATCTACTTTAATCCCCTCCATAGATATATGATGTCCTAACACTATCCCTTCTTGCATTAGCATAAAATACTTTTCATTACTAAGGGACAGGTTTATTTCTTGACACCGTTGGAGTACTTTCTCCAGATTGGTTGTAGCTTCCTCAAAAGTTTCATCATAAATGGTGAAATCATCCATGTATACTTCTACAGTTTCTCCAACCATGTCTAAAAATATACTAAGCACCACCCTTTGAAAGGTGGTAGGTGTGTTACACAACCCAAATGGTAAGACCCAGTAAGCAAAAGTCCCCCATGGACAAGTAAACATGGTTTTATCCTGGTCTTCTTCCCCTATTTGAATTTGATTGTATCCACTAAACCCATCTAGGAACGAAAAATATTTTCTTCCTACCAAGGTGTCGAGGACTTGGTCAATAAAGGGTAAGGGGAAATGGTCTTTCCTAGTGGCTTTATTGAGCATCCTATAATCAACACAAATGTGCCACTTGCCATTTTTCTTAGGCACCACCACTAAAGGTGATACCCATTGACTATCCGATATTGGATAAATAAACCCAGCTGACAAGAGTTTTTGTAGTTCAGCTTTGACAATTTCTTTCATGGCTAGATTCATTCTCCTCTAGGGTTGTCTTACCGGTCTCACATCATCTTCCAAATATATCCTATGAGTGTAGACTTTGGGTGCAATCCCCCTCATGTCTATGTAATCCCACACAAAAGTAGTTTGATGTTTGACAAGTATTTCCTTTAATTTATCCTCTTGAATAATTGACAACTCATTATCAATATTCAATACTCTATTAAGTGCTACCTCTATTTGTTTGACATGGTTATCTTTGCTACCTACAAGTAGGGATTCTAGAGGAGGATGAGAATATTCCCCTTGGAAAAAGTGTGTTATGACTTGTTCTTCATCAGTGTCATCCTCAATCTCATCTAGAGCCATTATAGGTTGAAGCATTGATAATGCATCATCATTTAAGACTTCATAATTTGGTTCTCCCAACAAATCAGTGGACTGTGCAGGTGGATAAATGATCAAGTTTTTGATATTTTATCCATCTGAGATCATCATCTATCCTATCCTACAACTTATATAAGCATCAGCTATGGCCAGCCAAGGTCTACCTAATATAAGTGGATAGCCACCCAATCTAGATCTAGATTGCAACACTAGAAAATCTATTAGATACTCCCATGCATCTACTGTGACAACAACATCTTCCAATATTCCCTTCGAGAGTACTATGGATCGATCAACTAATTGAAGGATAATTTTAGTTGGCCTCATATCCATGAGTTGTAGTTTTTGCATGGTTTCTTGGGGCATGATGTTTATGGTAGCCCCTAGATCTACTAATGTGTTGGGTAATTGGAAGCCTACAATTTTAACTGTTAGCACTAGGCTTCCTAGATCAGAGTATTTAGGATGGTAGGTATTGCCTAACATGAGATCAACCAATTTTCCTACCACACTTACTACTTTTGATGGTTTTCTTCCTAATTTTTTCAAACATAATTCTCTTATGGCCTTCGTATAAATGGGAACATCTCTAATGGCCTGAAAGAGGGGAATTATGACTATCAAGTTTTTTAAGCCTTCCATAATGTCAAATTTTGATTGTATTGGCTTCTTAGGTTCCTATAATATTTTTAAAAAAGGTGGAACCCCTTCATTTCTATTTTTCTCAATAGTTTATTTTTCTACCACCTCTTCTACCAAAGGTGGCTCTTCTACTTCTAACTCTACATCCTCTTCCTCCACTATAGGAGGAGTTGGTTCTACTCCTAATTATCTACCTAACCTAAGTTGTACAGGGCTACAATCTACTCTAATATGATACATTGGAAACATCTATGTGTCTACCTGATAGGTGGGCTGATTTGACCTATTATTCAGATTTGGAGTTGGTTGTGTAGGTAGTTGAATTGGTCTTGAAGTAGGAGGTGCAGGTAAGTTAGGTTGCGATGGAGTTTGAGTTGTATTTTATGGAGGTGAAGTCCACGCATTGTAATTCCTCCACTATGGTCTAATTTGCTGATAAGGCATCCATGGATACGGGTTGTAAGGAGTAGACCCTTGGGTGGCATTCATCCAAGGAGGTTGACCCCACCATCCCATATTGGGTGGTTGAGTCTGACCTTGGTTCATATAATTATTTCCCCCATAAGGTGGCACTCCTCCTAGCATACTATTTCCCATAGGAAACTATTGCTAGTTTCTCCTATTACCCATGAAATAGGTTTTTGCTACTTTAGGTTCCTCTTTGACATTCTCTATTCATGGACACAACCTAGTTTTATGATCCCTTTGATAGATCGCACACACTCTAACTTTATTTTCTGAACACTCATTTTTAGGATGTTTTCTCCTACATTTTGGGTAAAAGTAGGCTAATGTTACTTCAATTTCCTACTTATTTTTTGAAGCAAGAGTGTATCCAATTGAAGTGCAAGAGATGAGAGCATCTCACTCTTCATATCATCCAGCATGTTGCCTATTTCAGCCTTAGTTACTAAGGTTATAGTTTTTGTGATTCGGGTGGTTGGTTTACCTTTTCTATGAGAATAATTTTGACATAATTATTGGATGTCTATCATATGATGTTGGTAAATATCCCCTCTTAATATCAGATTCAAAGCTTCTAGAGACTCATTTGTGAGACCCCTCAAGAAAATACTTCTTAAGGACTTCTCACCCAACCTTGCATGGGGTGATCTTTGCAAATTAAAGCTAAATCTATCCCAATAGTCTTCCAATGATTCTTCCTCTTTTTGAGTCATATCCAAGACTTCTTCCCTGACATCTCGTGCTCTCCCAAAGTTTTGGTATTGGTCTAGGAAGATCCTTTTCATATCTTCCTAGGTTGTAATGTGTTTATTTCCTAGACTGATGAACCAGCATAGCGCTGAATCATCTAAAGTGGAGGGAAATAATTTCAGCTTTTGGGCATCTGATTTGTAATCCACTAACCTGCATAATACATCAAACTTAAAAAGGAACAGGTTAGGGTCTTCAGTTGGAAGTCCCCTAAAGGTAGGAAGATGAGTGGGAGATATATGTTTCATCTTAGTTTCTCCCCTTGCTTCCTCAATTGGGAAGTCAAATTTGGTTGAAGCTTCTTCAATTTTAGCCATATTTTTAGGTAATGTAGGTTCTACACCTATTGCTTCCAGGGCAACTTTCAAGGCTTCACACTCATTTTGTTTATCCTCCAAAAGTATTCCTAAGTCAATATTTGAAATGGTTCCTTCTTCAACTACTTTCCATCATTGAATATTCAATAAATCTTCCTCAGATTGGGTTCTCTCAAATAGATGTCCTAAACCAAAGTTTGAAACTAGTCCTTCATCAAAATATGTTTGTCTTAATTGTTGAGAAGAGCTTTGTTCAAATATTGGATGACTACGCCAATGTACTACTGGAGGAGATGGTAATTCAGTTTTAGGATTTGTTTTAGATGTTTCGAAAGGAATTTTAGAAGGTTTTTTAGGTACTTGTGAAGTAAAATCTTTGCTTTTCAGAAAATGGCCATCCGATCCTCTTAATATTGGTGGACTCATACAATATCAGGTAGAAAATCTATGGGTAAGCTAATATGAACTGTAAGTTTAGGGTTGACTATCCTATAGATTTGAATACTACAGTTGGCACTCCTCAACAATGGTGCCAAAATGGTGAGCAAAAATTATGTTCTGAAAATAGTCATTTCCTATCCATTAATTATCAATCCGGTAGTTCATAGACTTGTGAGTACCAGTGCAAAGTATATGCTTATAGTAGACTAGAGATGAGTCCTATGTGTCACTTTTGGTTTGGGGGTGGTTGTTGGTGTAGTTGGAGTTCAGCCAAACCAATAGAATTAAATTGCAAGAAAATAAATTCTATAAGAAATTGTAGGAAAACTAAATTAAAATGTCAAACACATGACTGAAAGGAAATGTGCAGAAAAGTAAAGTGCAGGAAAGCAAAACACACTTGCAGAATTTAAATAAAGTAGGAAAATACAGAATTAAAACACACTTGCAGGAAATAAAATAACAGAAATTAATTAATGAAAGTAGAAGGAAACAGGGGAGGAATACTGCTTGGAGTGGGCCCAGGCTCCTGTAGACATCCGCCCAGTTAATTTATGCAATCACTCTTCGAACTCAAGAAATTGATCAAAACACTTCGAGATTTTTATTATGCAGTACTAATTTTTATAGAGCAAGTTTGGATCCTTTCTTCAGGGGTGGCCTGCATTTTTATACAGAATGCGGTCATCCCCTGTTTACAATTTTAGATGCTACGTGATTTGCTATGGTGGGCGTGCATAAATTTATTAGACGTCTAAAAATAGAGAAATCACGCTAAAATTAACCCTCACGGAATAATCATAGCATTTCCTATGTTTAACAAAATACATCTAATTTTATACATGGTCTTCAATCTTCACGGTCAACGTGCATGTTTTTATTCTATCCAGTGCATGCATTGTTCGGCCCGTTGCTAGAAAACAGGCACCTTTTCGGCCTATCATCGGGATACAAGCACCATATTTAGCCTTCTTTTGTTCGTTGAAGATCATCGTTGGTTTTTGGGCATCGAATAGTGCGCACTTTTATTCTATCATCGAGAGACAGGCACCATCCAACCTATGGTCGAGAGATAGGCACCATCCCATGTACTGGGAGATAGGCATTGTCCAACCTATTATCGGGAGATAGGTGTCATCCTTGTGCATCGATAATATTTGATTCCATTCATTCAATAAAGATAGGTGTCATTATTTTTTGCACTGCATCATGTTTCACACAACATGGTATAAAAAGGGGCATTTGTAGACACCAAAACCTAGGCATATATAAAATCACATCTGGCACTCTACATCAAATCTTGCATAATAAATTATATACCTAATTTTATACTTAGGTGTATCCTATTTTCCAAATTTATTAAATATGGAAAATCAGCCTGGGATACCCTGCCTACCCACTAGACATGTGTCCTAGCCACCTCACCAAAATCCCTTACCACATCTCACACACCCTTGTCCCATTTTTCCCTTCACATGGATCATCCTCTACACCTCACTCCACTTGTAGCCACATCACCCCAGTTAAGTGAGAGACCCTAGGTGACTCACTCCAACTGCCCCCTCCATTTGGCAACCTTCGATTGCCACTTGGTAATCCTAGTTTACCACATCCCATTTACATCCAAAACCCTAAGGGGCCTATAGAGGCACCTTCATCTCATAAAATAAAAGAGGCCAAAAATATGTATCATCAGGCTACCAAAATAGCACCAAGAGTTCACACGCATCCTGAGGAAACCCGATATCTAAAGCCTGAAGTCATATTTTGGATCATTCTTCCACTCAGTTAAAACTTCCCATTCATGGTTACATAGCCAAAACCACCCTTGCATAGTTTCCCCATTTCCCATATATAGTTTACCCATCCACACAACATGTTCATGGTTTCTCAAAGCTAAAAATATACAACAAACACGATTAATAAGTTTTGTTTTAGCAAGGGATTTGGTTTAATTTTCTCTATTTTTTGTAACTTTTAATTGAGGGTTTTATTTGCATGATTTTTATCCTTGTATACAGGTGCTACTAAACCCCCATTTGCATTTTCATGTGTGCACAAAAAATAGGTATCTTGGAGAGTTGATGAAGTTGGAGTGGTCCCCTCATTGGATATCAGAATCCCACCCACCCCTCTAAAGCCGTAGTGAAATAATGAAGGACACTAGTTGATTTGCTTGGAGAGCCTGACATTGTCATTTGGAAATTTGTATTAAAAATTGTAACATTACCCCCAACACACTTGGGGTAATTCAAAAAGCATTGTAACATTGGGAGATTCAGGCTCCCTTGTTTTAATACAAAAGAGACATTTCTTTTATTGCAAGTGTTCATTTGTGTGTATTTGTTTTGGTGTCAATTATTTTGCTACATTTATGTTATTAAAGTATAAAAAGAATGAGTATTTTTTGTGGTCATCATTGCGTTTCTTTCTTCCGCTCACCATGATTGAAGATTGAGTTCTGAATTCTACTACACTCAATAGATTTTCCAAAAGGTCTTTTCCTCCCTCTAATTTTAGGATAAATTGAAATTCATTAGCAATATCTATTTCTATTTCACATTTCTTGATATACTTATTAGAAGGTTTTCCCACTTTTCACTTGACACCTACATCCACCCCCCATTTTTTATTCTTGTTACAGGACCTGGGGTGACAAAGTCTTTCCCTATTTTAGACTTTCCTTCAGGGGATGATCCTAGAAAATATTTTGAAGTTGAAAATTCTTTACTTTAAACCTAGAGAACTACAATATCAGTATCTAAAGCATCTATTTCTAGACTTATTATTCCTACAATAGTTTATTCTAACCATGAGTTTAAATATTCAAAAGGATTTCCTTGAAGGGAGTTCACCAAGTTAAAACTAGAGGAAGACTCTACAAATCTTACTTGAACAATAGTATCAACGAGTGCTCCAACTTATTCAACAAGAGGCTCCATAGAATTTGGTTGACCTCTAGGATCTTCCTTAAGGGAGGATTCTCATGTTGGGACAACAAAGCTCATAGGAGCATGGGGGGCGACAACTTCCTTTTGAGACTAGACTTTCATGGTGGATTTCTTTTTAAATGGACACAATTTAGAAGCATGCCTAGATTTCTTATATCTAGAACAAAAGGATGGCCTATTTTCATATTCAATGGGATAAATCTAGGTGTTGACATCCAAAATGAGCTCAATTGACTGAAGGAGGTTTGCTTCTAGGTCCATGCTAATACACATTCTAGCAAAGATAATTATGGATTTAGCCCGAGTAGTTGTGTCAATCATGACCAACTCTCCCATTGTTTTTGTAATGCCTCTTAAAATATCCTCATGCCATAAGTGGAAGGGGATTCCAGGAAGCCTAACCCAAAGAGGAGTTATGTTAATATTTTGAGATTTCGGATAAAAGTATGTCCCCTACTTACAAAGAAATAGACTCCTCTTACCAAAGAACTAAGGACCCCCTCTAAGAATGTGCTTCATGTCTTCTTCACCATTAATCTTAATGAGAAAGAATACTTTGGGTAATACCATGATTTCCATATGGCCATGCAAAGACCATTTTGAAGAATCCCATCTCCTAATGGAGTTAATATCTATATGGGACTCCAAGAATTTTCCAGCCAAATTAAATGCTCCCTACTTCATAGTGAAACTTAGAATATTAGCAAAAACACTTAACGATATTTGAACTAGATAAAGGTAAAAATGGTCGATCGAGGAGACCTCCTTCCTAGAAAATCTTGAAAGCATTAATGTGTATATCTTTACCCATAGATCAAAGGTTAAATTAAGCCCATGCGGGCCTAGGAGAGGGTCTACATTTCCAAAAGAAAACAGAGGATCACTATAGGTCTTAGGGATCTCTTGCTTCCCACCCAAACCTCTACTCACAACCTTCTCGTTCATAACTTTCTTGTTGTCGTCCATTTCAAAGTTTTCTTACTATGGACCTTGAGGATATCCTGCTTCCCATCCAATCTCCTACATTATAAAAAAAAATTAGCCTTATCTATCAATCTTATATGTCAATATTTTTATCTCTCCACTCTTGGTTTTGGGACTTTGGTTTTGCCCATCAACGGTTTTGTAATAAGTATAAATACATTTGATTTTAATAAAATATTTAGGTAAGTTTGAGAAAGATTTATCCTCATTAGCTACTATTAGAGCATCTTAATCCTCTATGGGTTTCTCTCATTTCAAGCACCATGTTGCCTACTCAATATTCTCGAAAGGATCTTTCTCTGCAAGAATTAGCATAGTGAGCCAAATAGTTTTGTGTTAAGATAATGGTTTCTATTCAAGGCACCATGTTGCCTAATCAATATTTTTTGAAGGATTTTAAAAAAATAGCACAAGTAGATAAGGAGCTTTATGCTCAAATAATGGTCACCATGTCAATGATGGATGACCTAGATTAGAATAGAATTCTCACCATTCAAGGAAAAAATCTCACTATTGAAAAATCAATTCCCATTGCTGAAGTTGAATAAGATAAATTTTAATATTGCAAAAGAAATTATTCTTGCTAAAGAAGATTCACCTAATGTTTTGTTTCCTAAGGAAACAACACCTAGATTTAAACTAGGATTTATGGATGAGAAGCCCATCTTATTTCCATTAGATGATGTTGTTGATATTCTTATTATTGATGAAATTGAAGAAAATATTGATAAATATATTGATGCAATTCTATTTGATGATTTTGTTTTATCTAATGATGTTGCTAATATAGAAGAAGAAGATATTATTGATGCTTCTATTGATGAAGAAATTAAAGGTCTATCTAATGAAGATATTATTTTTGCTAAAGAAATTATCTTTGTTTTTCATATGGTGGTGAAAGTCGTTTTAGCTCCATGGCCATATTTGTCCCTTGTGGCATTGCTTCGATGGCCATTTTCCTTGCTCAAGAAATCAAAAAATTCATAGCTATACAGAATAAATCTTGAATGATTGCATCCCTACTCAGACTTTAGTTTCATGATTGTGATAAAGCAATTTTTCTCAATGATAATATTGAGTACTATATCATTCCATATTTTTTAGCTCATAAACAAAATAAGTAATGCATCCATTATCTTTGATTTCATCCAATCAATATGGAAACTCTCTTGCTATTGACAATGTTTACTACAACTAGTTGTAAGCACTGCCTCCTTGGCCACCATTAGCTTTGCCTATGTGCTTGTTACACGTTCTTCTAACTTTTAACATGGTGTTTTATCAATCAAATGGTAATTGTATTTCATTTTGACCAATAATTATTGCTCATGTGGAACCTCTCTATGATTAGTAATTTACCTGATGTAATTATGTTTCAATATACAACTCATTATGGCATCGTCGACCTACCCAAGTTTTCTACTTCTAGTAAGCCACCCCCTTGGCCACCACTTATGCTTAGCCTCATGTTCACTTGTTGGTATTCTAAAATAGCTATTCTCTTTTTGTATTTACTTTAATCATTCTCAGCCATATTGTAGAGTGCCAAACTACTATGCCATATGCTTATCATGGACCTTGTTACACTAGTTCTTGTTTATTGCATTATTTTAAGAAAATATGGTGCCTCCCATATCATGAATATTATTCTTCAATTTAGTCCTCATGGAATAACTACAACCTATTTTTATTCCACCATAGTGCCATTTGTGGTGCCCCTCATACATAATTCATCTTCCATCATGGATTCCTTTTATGATTCCATCTACACCATCATTCTTTGCACCCCTTAAATTTTTTATAGCTTGTGTATTTTTTCTTTTAGTCACTCATAGATTGAATCCACTCATGTTGCATGGTAACACAAATTGTTTGTTGTTGATGGTTTTGTGGTAGCAGATCAATACCATCAATGTGGTGCACCAACACTCCTCTTTAGGCCAAGTCATCACTTATATTTACATCCATCTATTTTAGGGACATACTACAAATGTATCCACATATTTCCAACTTATTATCATGATCTCCCCATCATTGTTTCATGTGTCTATGGACATCTTCCACCTACCACCCCTTTGCTCGTGTCATAGACTCCTCTCCTTCCTACTAGTGTGACTCTTCTTTTAGCATAGCATTAACTTGCCTCACTATACAATGTGCTTTCTAGATGCAACATACTACCTACCCTCCAGTATTTTTATTTTACCAGTTGTTGTATATGTAACTCATTCCTTTATGGTGATGACATCTAGTTCTAACTAGCCTACATGTTGCTAATTACTTCTATGTGTTGAACCTTCATTTGGTTGTTCACCCACATACCTAGCCACAAGTGGCATTATATCTCTTACTCCCACATGGAGTATGGAATAAAATGTTTTTAATTTTTAAATTATCACTTCCCATATAAAATAAAAATTAAACCATTAAAAGTGACCCATAAAAGTTTTAAATTGCTAGAATATTCTCTGGAGGTTCCTTTTTGAAGGGCATCACTTCACCTTTTTTTTTACTAGAGACGCTATTTTCTTTGTAAATCGAGGCATCAAAATGGCTATAAATATAGGCTTATTCATAGTTTTTAGAAATCTCTTTATGATCCTAACCCAATAGAATTAGCATTTTTACATTTTGTGAAGACCTACTCCAGTTACTAAAGCAACAAACTTTGGGTAGTCATATTTTATTTTTTATTTTATTTTAAAAAAAAAATTGCTCCCAATTTGTATGCATTGAAGTCTAATGCTTTTGTGGTTGGGAGTCATGTTAATGATATAAATATTATTAATTAATTAAAATTTATTTTTAATTAATTAAATATATTTATTAGGTTTAATGTAAAATATGTTAGGTCCGAGGTGTAGACCAATTGGCTCATCGAAACCCCATAAGGGGGGTGGAGGTCCAAGGTTCAAATCTCGGGCCTCGTCGGACTGAACGCTTGTCCCTTTCCTGGTTCTTTCAGTGATGTAAAAGGTTTAAAATGATTGTGGCATGGTGGTTATAGGTGCGGACTGCACAAAGATCTGTGTGGTGGCTTCTGGGGCAGACAGCACAGAATCATCGTGGCGGCCATAAAAGTTGGACAGCTTGCCCGGATTCGTGGCGGCTACCGATTCCACCATGTAAATTCAAAAAACAAAAAAAAAATGTAAAATATGTCATATAGGCCTGTAGACACCAAATCCTAGCCACTTGTCATCCACACATCATCCAATCACCATCGTCCATTATATATATATATATATATATATATATATATATATATATATATATATATATATATATATATATATATATATATATATATATTATTTATATATTTATTTATTTATATATTTAATATATATATATATATATATTTATATATGAATAAATCACAGCCATTCATCACGACTTAATCTCAGCCATCCATTTAACTTGATCCATGTCACATATCAAAGTTATAATCTTAGCCATTCATCATGTTTTAATCTCGGCCGCCCATTGGTGTCATCGAAACCCTAACATGTTGAAGGCAAGTTATAAAAGATCATTCACTTTTATGAATGAGGGTTAAGCGAATAAGGTAGTCAAACAACTAATTAAGCCCTTGCATCCATCATTGCCTAAAATCCTAGCATTTCACTAGCATCCTTCTTCTTTATCGTTGCCATATTCATCATTTTTTTTTCCCAAATCCCCTATGAACCATATTTGGTTATGCAGATAACTCCCTCATAACTTCTTAACGTTATCAAGCATTTATTGTTTGCTACTGAGCATCTCCGAAATACTACGAGGTGTTCACTACCATTGCCAAATGCTTCTAGGTCTTTTTCCTCAATTGATTTACCATCAACAAACCCTCAAACACTTTTGAGTGTTCGTACGCCATTAGATCGCAGACACAGGAATGCAGATCGGATTCACATGCTTTACAACTCAAGTTTTTTGTATTTAGCTTACATTTCATTATTGTAACACTTAGGGTTTGTAGATTTATTTCATAAAGGGTCTCACATAGTGGAGCCCTCGCATATGCTACTAACTTATTTGTGTTGTGATCTATTTGTAGGTACAAAAATTACATTCTTAATGATTATTGTAGCTAGAGTGGTCCCGTAGGGATACTCAAGCCCACCCACAACTTGTTTGGAGTGAAGATGATGCAGAAGACACCAAATATTCATTGTGAATGAGGGTTTTCAAAACCCTTCGATTGTAACTATTGTATCAACACATATTATATTGTAACATTGGAGATCAAGGCTCCCACAATATTAATACAATATTATCTCTTCATTGTGCAATATATTTTGTGTTGGTTCTATTATTATTATCTTGGTGTTGTTTTTTTACTTTACAAAATGGTGATCATGATGGGACCCCCAAAGGGTTTCTTATTTTAATATACCTTGTCAATATGATCTACATTTTTCTATTTTTATTGTAGGTTTTTAGAGATTTGATCATGCAAAAATCATGAAACTAGGGTTTTTAGGAGCAACAAGATTTGATCTGTGGTCGCACGGATGCCCTACCACATTTGAGGGATGCCCCACCACATCCAAGAGATGCCTCATCACATCCAAGAGACTCTACACCATGTCCAGGAGAGTTGGGAAGAAATACGTAGGCTTCCTGGTAAGTCTTGATCAAACCCCACCTCCATTTTTCTTTGCTTTTTAAAGAGATATTGAAAAGAAGATATCTACTTTCTATTTAAAAAGCAACACATCTTGCATCTTAGGCATTTACAAATATCTCTTCATATAGTTTGCACATAGGATAGATCTGCACTTGTGCATTCATCTTAGTTGCATTAGAACATTCATTACACTAGATTCAAGTTTTTGTTGTTTTATGGTGTTTTTACTTTTTACCTTGAGTGTTGTTTGCAATAAAATGAAAAAGCATAAGTAGTTGCACTTTAGGCTAAAGTCTCTCACTTTTTACTTTTCTAAGTTGGAACAAGTCATTGGTACTCAAGTCTACTCCCACTATTGGAATCACTTGATGATTCAAGGTGGAAGAACTAGGTGAACCCTCCACTATTGGAATCACTTGATGATTCAAGGTGGATCTTAAGAGGTGTACCCTAGATTATTTTGAGGAACTTGGTATTAGTGTTCTTGGTCACCAACTTGGTTGAGTGAAAGAGAGTTTCTTGGCATTGTATGAACACCATAGATAACAAAAACTTAAAAATAATCACACACAATTGCATACTTCACATTCAACATCAGTGAGTTGGACTTCATCACCAACCACTGATCGAGATCAATGATGGTGGGCTTCATCTCCATCCACTATCTCACCCCATAGACACCTTAGCAACCCATGAGTGATTTTTCTAGATTTCATCACCAAAAAAATCCTCACTTGCCATCCACCTTAGGAACCCATCCTGCATAGTAGTCTAGGCTTAGGCATACATCAAAACACACAAACCACAAACAAAAAAAAATTATTGCAAGACATAGGATTCAATTGTTTATTTGATTATATGTGCTTTTCATTATCATTACACCTTTTCACACACATCCCTCACATTCACAACCTCTACCTTGCTTATAGCTTATGGTTTTGACCAAAAATCAAGCCAAAACTATGAGTCAAGCACCAACCTCATCCATGGAGTGTTCCACTTCTTCCCTAATCACTTTTATGGCTAACCCAACCAACCCAACACAGACAAGCTATTTTGGTTTATCTACAGGACCCTCACACATAATATTCACTTTGAATGTTGATGTGATGCATAGAGCCATCCACACCTCCATCCCAAAAATAGAGCCTTCCACACCCACTAACCATCGCACCACATACATAGACATGGATAAAGTTGGAGCTTACTTAAGACCAACCAAACTAGTCTTAGAACAACTTAACATCCCACACAGCCAAGTTCCTTCTTCTTAGCTAGAACTTACTCACTCACATCCCACCAACTTCAGCCAAGTCTACACCAACCCTCTTTTTGAGGTATCATCCACACCTTCACATCAAATTTCTCCACCACAACATAGCCAAATCACCTCCATCCCATCTACCTATACCACCACCTATACCAATCCACTCTATGAAGCACATGTCAATGCAGCTTCATAGATTCCATCTACCATTCCATCCACTACCCCTCATTCTATTGTGATTCCTTTCACAACTTACCCTCCACCAACATCCACCAACATTGCAAACACCTACACCTCACCCACATCCACCTCCATCACACCCACACAATCTACTTCAAAAATTGCCATACAACAAGCATGGCAACACCTCAACCAATTGCTCATGGGCCAACAAGATGCTCATTCTTATTCCCAACAACAAACACATATAGTAGATTTTAAACCCCATTCTATTCCAAGCCAACACAATTTCTTCACCTCAAATCCATCTTGGGTATCACAATCTTCTCAGGTTGCTATACCCACACCCCCATTCACCCACATCAACCCCACTTCCACAACCCAACACATTCACATTCCCCAAACCTCATCCCCATTTCATCAACAACAATCATTCCATCACCAAGCCCAACAACATGCCCAACATCATCAAGTACCCTTCAATCCATCAAGCCATCAACATCACATTCCATATCAACAATTCACCACTCCACATACCCCACCTTCACACAATCATCAAATAATTTAAGGCTTCTACACACATGGAGAAGACCCTAAAATCCAAGCAATGCAACAATATATTGATAGCTTGATTCTGCATACTCCTGGTATGATGTACCAGAAGCCTACCCTAAGATAGCTAATCAATCAACCTATTCATTTTTTGGTACCATCACCACCATATCCGATAGACTTCACAGTACCAAAATTTGATAAATTTAAAGGGACTGAGGACCCTAGAGAGCACATCAGCACATTTATCCACTCATGCTTTTGAATTCAAGATCAAGATGCTTTGATGCTCAAAAATTTTCCTCAGACATTGGGAGGAGATGCTCTAGACTGGTATAATCATCTACCTCACCACAACATTTACACATTTGAACAATTGGTAGATAAATTTTTGGAGAGATTTTCCCTCAATGTTCACAAGAAAACCACATTGACTGACCTATACAACCTTAGACAATTTAAAGAAGAGTCAATCTATGATTTTGGAAACCATTGGAGGGTAGTTATCACTAAGTTTCCATTCTCCCTACCAATGGAAGAATTGACTCGAATGTTCACAAGGAGTTGCTTAAAACCCATCTCCTTGTTATTACAACTACAACAATACAGAACATTCGATGAAGCTCTCACCCAAGCTCATGTCATCGAAGAGATAAAAATCCAAGAGGGTGAGATAAAACCAAAGAAAAAGAATGGAAAAATAAGGGCCAATCAAAAGGAAATTATTCTAGCCAATCAAAACCAAGTCAAGTAAATCAAGTGGTCTTGAGTCAACCGACAATGACTCAACAACAACAACAACTAGTGCAACAACAACCACAACAAGTGTCCTATCAAGTGGTTCCCCCACCTCAACAACTTCATAACACAATGCCAACTATGGAAAATCACCAACATCAACAATCTACTCGACAAGACCGCATCTTCACACCTTTTCCTGAATCATACGCCTCCCTCTTTCATAGGTTGTATGACACCAATGCTATTGCCTTACCCAAAATCATACCAGAAGATCAAGTTAAACATGGCAAGAGCTATAAGGAGCACTTGTTTTATCCTTTCCATCAACATAAAGGGCATGACATTAACACCTATTGGTCATTTAAACACATGGTGCAAGATTTGATAGAGCTAGGGGCCATCAAGTTTGATAGTCCTTTGGCCCAACAAAACCAAAACCTTGGTATATACCAAACACCACTTCCTCATCATGAGGAACAACAACAAACAATATGGGGGTCAAATATCATGACTCCTCCTAACCAAGTCAACCATGTACAATAGTATCAAGGTTTTATGGGGGCTATTCATGTAGTCACCCGAGGTCAAAGAAGCACCAATAGACAAAATGAACAACAATAGGTAGTTCAACCTCCTATAGCACCTCAAGCAAGTGTGTCTCCACAACCTACCAATTCATCATCACCCATCCATTTTTTACCAATTCATCCCAACCAATCCACCTTCCAAGTCATCCATCACAATCCACTCATCTTCCAAACCATCCACAAAGACCCATCATCTCACTAAGTAGTCGACTGACAACTAGCCTCAAAATAGCTTCAACCAAACTATCTATCTATGAGCTAATACAACAATCTCCCCCACACCATGAGGCATTAATGGAAATTTTAAAATCCATTGAACTTCAATCCCAAGACACTAATGCCTTCAACAATTTTATGGGGAGTATTCAAACGTGCATGGAGCCTTCCATCACATTCTATGATTTTGAAATTAAATCAATTTCATCAGAATCGGTGGACCCTCCACTACATATTATGGCTCAAGTTGATAGGAAGCCATTTAAATGAGTATTTATTGACATTGGCTCCTCCATCAACATCATCACCACATCCACCCTTCAACATCTCAATCTTCCACCATCACACATAACCAAATCCACATTCACCTTAAGAGCATTCAATGATGCTCTTTGTTCCATAGTTGGCACTATCATTTTACCCATAGAAGTGGGGGTAAAAATATTGCATACCATGTTCCACATCTTGGAGGGGTCCATGGCTTACAATGTACTCCTTGGATACCCCTAGATTAGGGAGATGAGATGTGTCCCTTCCATACTACATCAATGCTTAAAATATGTACATGAGGGATAGATCCATTGCATACCAATGGATATCAAACCATTTAAGTATTACAACTTCATTTCAAATCCCTATGAATCCACACTTCCATCCACCCACCTATTCCTAACCCCATCAACCACACCATCCACCACTTCTTCATCCAAATCTCCTATTCTTGAGGAGCTTCCCATCACTACCCCACATCAAGCTTCCACTTCCACACCCCCACCTTCATCATAATTGACTACATGTACATGTGGTCAAACCCAATCCACACCATCCACATCATCAACATCAACATCACCCATTATCACCACTCATTCATCATCACCCATCCAACCTACACCCACTACCATTCCATCCACATCAACATCATCAACCATCCATCAAACCTCTCAACCAAATCCATCTTCATCTCCACCAACTGATGTCTCACAAGTCGATTTAATAGATTGTGAGATGCCATTCCAACACACATCCCTCCCATTATCTGAGTCACAAGTCATCCATGAGCCTTCCACTTCCACATCCACTCCATCCACCTTCCACATCCTCACAAGTTGTAGTCCACCTCACCAATCTTAGCATTGGTGAATACATGGTCCAAGATGTCACAGTTACACCGCTAAGCATCCAAACTATTAGGGATTACGATCATCCACATGACCCACCCTTATCCATAGGAGTGATGTATAATATGGGTTCAACACCTAATAGAATCAATTTTATATATGGGGGATTGATTCATCATCCAATCCACCTCCCCTAGATGAACCCAAGCAACCATCCTTACCAACATAGAAAGCATGCCAGTTTTCCATCATGATACTTTCATCAAGTCAATTGGTAAGGATATGACCTAGGATGATATGAATAAGGTATGCACAAAATCATTGAAACTCAATATCAAGAAATGCATGACCATTCAGGATTAGGATACCACTCACAATCTATCCATTCCTCTTTTGAGCAAGCCTTTCAAAGACTCCATCTAAACCATGAAGAGGATAACAATCACAATGATGACTTTGAGGAGGAATTCTATGAAGAATATGATATCATGTCAATAGCTTCAGATGAATCCAAAGAGGAATCAATCCTAATCACTCCATTCACTAAACAAGATGAGCATTATCTTAGAATGTTCCCCATCCATCAACCCATATTTCATTTACTTCTCCCAAAGGAGCGAGCTGAACCAACTGGTGAACCACCACCTCCACATCATCCACTTCAGTGAAACAACATCATGTAACATATGTACATAAAAATAATAAAAAAAAAAAAATTTGCATTGCATTTGCATGGCTTTTTCATTTGCATTTACAAGTGTTGCTTATTATTATTCAAGATTTCAAGGTTCCTTCATCAATTCTAGGAGATAAGACCAACCCACCCTTCACATTGCCAACTACCATTCCCCCACTAAGTCAACATGAATTCTATTGACTTATTCACCCCACTCCATAATCCATATGATTTGGCAAAACCAATTCCAATTGACATTAGCCTCATTGATATGGAATGGATTTCATCACCACCATCCTTTGCCAAATTTATCCTTTTTAAGGAATTATTAAGAGCTTCCACTACTTACATTCCTTCATCACCTTCACCTTCACCTCCACCTTCACCTTCACCTTCACCCTTGAATCCTAAGGTTTTCCAAGTAGACATGGAAGAGACTGAGCTAGAAGAGTTTGATAATGTCATTGATGACATTCATCTGATCCCAATACCCCATCAACTTGAGGAAGGTTCTCACATGTCCATTGAAGATACTATAGATGTGAACCTTAGTACAGATGTGGACAATCCATAAATCATTAAACTTGGAAAAATTTTATCCATTGATGAACAAGAGCAATTGATAGCTCTCCTCAAGAGGAAGAAGGGCATATTTGCATGGTCCTATAAAGACATGCCTGGTCTTGACCCTAACTTGGTTGTCCATAATTTAACCTTGCATCCTGATGCTAAGTTGATCAAACAAAAACTGAGAAATATGCATCCTACCATTGCCCTCATGGTCAAAGAAGAGCTTCAAAAGCTATTAGATGTGGGTTTCATTATACCCATTGACTATCCTGAGTGGCTTTCAAACATGGTACCCATTCGTAAACCTAATAGGGTGATACACATTTGCACTAACTTTTGAGACCTTAACAAAGTGTGTCCTAAGGATGAATTTCCTCTACCAAACATCGATACTCTTGTCGACACTTGCATTGGCCATGAAATGCTTTCTTTAATGGATGATTTTTCAGGATACAACCAGATTCGAATCAATCCTGATGACCAACACAAAACAACATTCACTACACCTTGGGGGACTTTTTGTTACAAGGTGATGCCATTTAGCCTTAAAAATGTAGGTGCCACTTATCAACATGCCATGACATACATCTTCCATGATTACATGCATAAGATCATTGAAGATTATGTGGATGATCTCTTGGAAAAATCTAAAACTCGACAAGAGCACATTGGTGTCTTGGAAAAAGTCTTTGATCGACTTCTAGAGCATAATGTAAGGTTGAACCCCAAGAAGTGTGTCTTTGGTGTCACCTCAAGCAAACTACTAGGATTCATTATCTCCAAAAGAGGCATTGAAGTGGACCCAAACAAGGTCAAGGCCATCATGGAGATGCCTCCCCAACAAACTTGAAAGAGTTGTATAGTTTACAAGGAAATATCCAATCGATCCATCATTTCATTGCACAACTCTTAGACAAATGCAGGCCATTCAATCACCTACTACAAAAGGGGGTGATATTTTCATGGATAGATGAATGTCAAAAATATTTTGATGATATCAAGAAATACCTAGCTTCTCCACCAATCTTAACTCCTCCTCTTTTGGGGGTCCCCTTCCATATTTATGTTTCAACAATGGACTTTGCTTTAGGGACAATGCTTGCTCAAAAGAATGAAAACAATCAAGAGCAAGTTATCTACTACATTAGTCGAACATTGGTAAGCTATGAAACCAGATACGCTTATGTAGAAAAATTATGCTTAGCAATGGTTTTTACCACTAAGAAACTCAGACATTACATGCTAAGTCACACTACATATGTCATAGCTAAAGAAAATCCTCTATATTACATGATATCTCACACTTACAATAACACCCACACCACAAAATGGATAATGCTTCTAACTAAATTTGATCTTGAGTTCATTAGCCAAAAATCCATTAAAGGTCAGGTAATAGTCGATCAACTTGTGGAAGCTCCACTTCCTAGTGATCAACCATTGATTATTGAGCTCCTAGATGATTTGGTATTTACCATCACTGAACAAGAAGAAGATGTCATTCCTGAGGAAGATGTCGATATCACACTATTCTTTGATGGTTCTAAGTGCAAAAAGGACAAGGTGTAGGAATCATGTTTCATACACCCCAAGGGGTACCGATTCCATTATCATTCAAACTCGATTTCCCATGCACAAACAATAATGTAGAGTATGAAGCCTTAATATTAGGACTTCAAGCAGCCATAGCTATGAGCATAAAGTGTATCAAGATATTTGGTGATTCTCAACTTGTCATTCATCAAGTAAATGGAGAATACCAATGCAAAGAACCAATCTTAAAACTTTATCATGAAGTAGCAATGAAATTGCTTACAAAATTTGATTGGTATGAGATTGATAGCTTGCCTAGATTGACTAATAGATTTGTAGATGTGATGGCCTCTCTAGGATCACTGATTCCAAAGAACTTCGAAGGAGAGGTACAACCATTAATTGTCACAATGATCTCTAAATCTATAATTTCTTGAGTTGAGTCTAAAGATGAGAAGGATGTTTGCTTTATCCATACAGTCATATGAGCCTTGGTCTAGCCAAATAAAATCCTTCCTCAAGTTTGGAACACTCCCATAAGACATGTCATGAACTACTAAATAAACTTTCAAACAAAAGGTAGCTCATTTCACTCTCTTGGGGGACGTGTTGTATAGACGTGGTTATGATGGAGTCCTCCTTCATTATCTCGAGCCTATAGAGGCCCAAAGAGCAATATAAGAAGCTCATGATGGTACTTGTGGTGGTCATTTTAGTGGAATGGCCATCACAAAGTGCATTTTATGCATGGGTTATTATTGGCCCACCATGGAACATGATTATTGCAATTATGTCAAGAAATGTCAACAATGTCAGCAACATGCTAATTTAACTCATGTACCATCACAAGCATTACAACCTATTCAAAGTCTTTGGCCATTTTCACAATGGGGTTTGGACTTGATTGGTAAAATCTTACCTCCTTCCTTAAGATAACATACATTCATCATCACAACCATTGAATACTTCACAAAGTGGGTTGAGGTAATTCCTCTAACCAGTATGATAGGACCTAGAATTGTGGAGTTTATACTTCAACATATCATCTATCATTTTGGTATCCCCTCAAAAATCATCTCTAACAATGGCAAGTCTTTCAAGAACAAGGATGTTCAAGCACTTTGTAAGAAATATAATATCCAACATAGTTTCTTGACTCCTTATTACCCATAGAAAAATGGACAAGTTGAGGCAACCAATAAGACCTTGATCGCTATTCTCAAGAAACTAGTCAAATAAAATCATCGATATTGGCACACTCAAATCCCCTTGGCATTATGGGCTTATCGAACAAGCATCTACATGCCTATTGGGGCAACACCATTCTCATTGGTCTATGGTGTCGAAGCAATCATACCTCTTGAGCTTGAGATCCCCTCATTATAAATTTCATTGCAGGAATTCATAGATGATGATACTACTAGACAAGCACATCTTGACCAACTTACACTCCTTGATGAAAGGTGAATCAATGCCTTGGAGCATCTACGAGTATACCAAGATCATCTCAAGCATGCTTACAATGCCAAAGTCCATCTACATGAATTCCAAGTAGGAGATCTTATCCTCAAAGAAAATCAACAAAATACCAATGCATTACCGCATCTTCATGATAAATTCATGGCTAATTGGTTAGGTCCATACATTATCACCCAAAAAGTGGGTCAAGGAACATATAGACTTGCCAGTCTAGAGGGAGAAGAAGAGCCCGAACCACTTAACATTATCCACTTGAGAGTATTTCATGCTTAATGTGATTTACATATATGTATATATACATGGCTAATACACAAAAACATCCATACACATTGCATTCATACACATTGCATTTCATACATCCACATTGCACAAACACATTCATTATCATTTTAATGCATTTCATCCACCATATTAGGGGTCATTTGTTAAGTTTAGACAATAATTGATCCAATAAATATTGTTGCCTTAATCAGGGGCACCCCCAAGTTCACATCCATTTCATTACACCATTTCACAAGTCAATTTACCATTTGCACTATCACTTCATTACCCCTAGGTGTTTTCGATCACTCAACCACTCCTAGTGTTTCAAGAAAACTCCAATACATGTCGAGTTTTCTCTAGGACCAAGTCACATTTTCACTAAGAAAATCTTGAGTTCTGGGAATTGACTCTAACACTCTTGAACCAAACACATTTCACACATATTAAAAACATCTTGTGTCAAAGAGGGATAACACCATGATTGGGTTGAACCTCGAAGTGAAAAAGGTCATCTTTGCTTGTCCCATTATGCACATAGTCCAAAATAAAAAATAGTGGTCTTCACCACTACTCACACTTTCAAAATAAAAGAATGAGTAGTAAGGATAGGGTAAAATTCTCATCACACTTCGATTGAGAATTTGATTCCCCAAAGCTCTAACTCTTTTACAAATCACACACCACATATCTACAAGTAGTAAGGATAGAACTACATTTCCATCCAGATGGTTAGGTAGTCTAAATCCCCAAAGCTTAGAGATCATATCATTGGACTATGGAGCTAATCTCCACCGAGGCTATAGATGCTTGACTAGTAGTGGAGTACGCTCATGCATGGTGACACATCTCTCTTGAAGAGACCTCTGACCACACATAAGGACAAGCTAGCTTCTTGGTCTCCTCCATGATAGGTTTCATCTCAATTTACTCAATATGGGTTAATGAACTCACTTGCACACACATTGGTTCTTGATTACCTTGAGTCATTACCATGCTCATGATTTGGTAAATGAACATTTCACTGCACACACATTTGGTCTTAGAGAAATTAGATAGAACTTAGTGAGTTTGTTAGAAATCACTAGTATGTTTGAGTCTCTACAAAACAATTCCAAATTAGCCATCCATAAGCCACAACACCATCCATATCATTACATGAGTCTTCCATTTCACATACCACCATTTTGGTGCCCTTGATTAAACAACAATGATAACAATGGTCAAGCAAAATCTAAACTACAAATGATCATTAGAGCATTAGTTCATTTGCATTCATACACATCATCATTACATTATCATCCATCACATATACATATGCATTCACACAAACATCCACACAAATTCATAACACAAAAGTAAAATCCATATATATATATATATAATCACATGTACAATGAATGCCCGAAGGCTATATACAATGGAGCACCAAGGCTCATATACAAAAAGTGCATCTAAGCACTAGCTAATACCCATAAGTAGACCCCTATGACCCTGAAGGAGCCCTAGACCTAGAGACACTATACCTAGAGTCACTACGCCTAATAGAACCCACTACGGAGGAAGAAGGTCGATCTGGCAGCCCAATATGGTGTTGCATGAGTAGATCCTCTAAATCCTAGATATACCTCTCCTAAGATCGAAGGTATAGTACATCATACCTCTGATGAGAGTCCCTCTATCTTAGCTCTACCTAGAGCCTCACTATCATATCCTCACCTCTACCTACTACCATATGTACCTCTAGCTCCACTCGTAGTTGAGCATTCTCATATCTATATCTACATCTCGCTCTACCACCATCTATCAAAGTTGGTCCTACTCTACCTCAAGCCTAGCCCACTCCTCCTCACTCCAACTAGGAGGTCTCTCTAGAACCTCCTCCATATCATCCCTACCACCATCATCACCTCCAATCTCTAGAGGCTACTTTATTACATCCCTCACCTACCTCCCTTTACTAGACCGATGATATCTCTAACATCAAGGAGCCTCCTCTACCATTACCTCATCCTCATCTTCACTACCCTCCTCAACCACCTAACTTGATACCCATAGAGGTTATGAAGCAAACCAAGCATCATACTCCATCATGGTCCTAACATCATCCACATCTAGGAGATCTATCTCCTCATCATCCATATACTCCACCCACCACTCCTCCACACAAGGTAGGCTCGACTCATCACTCAATGCCTATAGAGCACTAGAGCCTTAGGTACTCCCTACCTCAACCTAAACTACCATAACACCTATGAGAACTAGATCAGCTCCACCTCACTCCCATGCCACCCAACCACCCATCTAGCCTACCTCACTCTCCATAACTGCTCTCCATCACTAGGCCACCTAGCCTCCCACCATGGCCTCCAATACACCTAATATAGTGTCAACCCTACCCATAGATCTCTACACTCCTAGCCACTATGACCAAGATGACTCAACTGAACCTCCTCAGCCACCCACCATATCAACACATAGGGTTGATCCCTATCCCACTCCTCACAAGGTAGGCCCATAGGATGAGCCACACTAAAGTGCTCCCAACCCCAACACTATAGCAACACACTACAACCCAACCCCTTTACCCCTCACCTCCTCACCTCATACAACTCCATATACATTTCACCATAATAAAGTGCCCATGCATACACCCGAGGCTCATCAATCATATCGTACACTAACCTAATCATGTTCCATGGAAACCAACAACCAATGTTATTAGGCACCAATATGTTGGCCAACAAGAACATGATCAAGGTGGGTAATACCTCCAACTCCTTCTTCACATACATAGCCAAATACCTTATCCCTCCACCCTTCACACTCACATCCCTCCATCCATATCCAAAAATCTACCTCAACTCATACTCCTTATCATGCCCAACTTGGACATGCAACCCCTCCACCGACACTCAAAAGATATGATATACATCTTCCAATATCACAGTCATCTCCCCTATCAAGAGCTAGAAGGTCCCCCTATCTAGATCCCATATCTCAACCAAGGTTGAGAGATACCCCTCATCCACCCTCACCACCTCAATCCATGCTACCCTATCCAACCCCATATCCTCCAACTTATCCCAATGGGCCTTCTACAAGGCCTTTCTCACCCCTAGTATGATAGGTGAGAATTGATGTCGAGCCTCCAAGATCATCAACTACAACACAACACAACAACAAATACATTAATATCACATTCATTCAAAAAAATATTACAAAAATCCAAACAAGAGTGCCAAGGGCACTTACCTCAGCCACCTATGCCTCCATGCCTACTACTACATCCACTCCCTCCATCACCATCACTTCACTCCTTCACTCCTTCACACTCACTCACTCCTCAAATGTTGTTTTAGAACTCTTGAATGCAAGAATGAATCCAATTTCACCTCTACAACACTCTTATAAGCCTATTTTTGGTACACTCAAATGCCTATGGGTATCTATAGAGTATATTCAAATATTACCCTACATCTACCACATGGTAGACGCTCTCCGCATTTATGCATGGTGTGGATGTTGATCGATGTTTAGCTCCAGAATATTGTAAAAAGACCAAAATGCTCAAAAATATAGCTTACCTCCATAGAATCATCACAAAATCCATCCATGCATCCATTTCATCATTCCATTATATTTTGTGAAGATACAAATTGATTTGGATGCTTCATTTTTAATTGTGACCAAAAGTCATAAAAATACCAAAATCACATACAAAAACCTCAAAATGGTCCAAAATTTCACAAAAATACCACATTCACTATTCTAATCATTCATCACAACATTCCATCACATTTTGTGATAATATGGATTGATTTGGGTATTTAATTCTTGATTGCGACCAAAAGTCACAAAATTACTCCAAAATTGCTTCAAAATATTCCAAAACAAATTCCAAATTTCACAAAATCATCAAATCCACTCATCAATGCATCTTCATCTTTCATACCATCATTCACATTCATTTACACCATTCATTCATCTATTGCATTTCCATTCCACATTTCTAATTCCACTCACATTATCAAGTGAACCTTGTATCTAGTGGTTTACTCTATTCACCTAGTGATTGCAGTGATTGGTTATCCATGCAACTCGATAGGATGTAATCCATAAAATTTTTTATCATTTGTAGGATGAGTAAATCACCATAAGGACACTTGCTCATATCATCATCCAACATCCTCTTGTTCAAAATCAAAATCTATTTGGTCCCTCATTTTTTGAGTGAGACTATGCTCAGATTAATTTTCTCAAAAGTTATCATTGATGGCCTTGTTCATGGGGCTTGAAACATGGATAACTTTAATTACATCATCTCTTTTACACCCATAGTCATCAAGGATACAAGCCTATTAGGATGATTGGTTTCGATTGAAGGAATTTCTCAATAGTCACTATACGATCACATTCCTCCATGTCATCTTGCATTTTCATCACTTTGCATTTCAATGATGCCAAAAGGCATATTCTTCAACAAGCACAGAACCACCCCAAACTTGGGGTAACCAAATTTGATTTTGATTTCCCACATTAAGATACATCATTTACATCATCCACAATTGACAAAAACCCCTTTTCTATTAGGGCAAGAATAGAATAAATCATTGCATCATCATCTATGTCACTCACATTCATTTACATCATTCATATCATCCACATTATCAAAAACCCCTTTTTCTATTGGAAAAAACCCATCTATTGCAACATTACATCATCTATATCACCCACATTTACATCATTCATATCATCCACATTATCACCCATAATTCTATCAATTGGCTCATGAGATTCATTCTTCACTCATTCACCAATTGAGGGGGTAAGCTACACCAACATTCTTTATCTCCAAGATCTTCTTGCACTCCAAGGAAAGAAATTTGCTTCACCAAACCAGGTGTCTCTTATTTTTGCACCGCATTGTGTTTCACACAACGCGATACAAAAAGGGGCATATATAGACACCAAATCCTAGCCACTTGTCATCCACACATCATCCAATCACAACCATCCATTATTTATATATATATATATTTATATATATATATATATAAATATTTTATATATTTATATTTATTTATTTAATATAAATATATATTTATATATGAATAAATCACAGCCATTCATCACGACTTAATCTCAACCATCCATCTAACTTGATCCATGTCACATATCAAAGTTATAATCTTAGCCATTCATCATGTTTTAATCTCGATCACCCATTGGTGTCATCGAAACCCTAACATGTTGAAGGTAAGTTATAAAAGATCATTCACTTTTGTGAATGAGGGTTTAATGAATAAGGTATTCAATCAATTAATTAAGCCCTTGCATCCATCATTTCCTAAAACCCTAGCATTTAGCTAACATCATTCTTCTTCGTCGCTTCCATATCCCCCATTTCTATCACCCAAATCCCCTATGAACCAGATCTGGTTTTGCAGTTCCCTCCCTCATAACCATCGAACATTGTTGAGTTTTTCCTAGATGTTGTTGATCATCTATATTGCGAGGCATTCACTACCATTGCCAAACACTTTTGGGTATTTTTCCTTAGTCGATTTACCATCGATAAACCCTCGAATGCTTTTGGGTGTTCGTACGCCATCAGATCGTAGACATAGGAATGCAAATTAAAATCAAAGGTATATTCTCGACAAGGTAAAAATTTTTATTGTTTTACAACTTATATTTTTTATGTTTTACTTGCATTTCATGATTACAGCACCTAGGGTTTGTAGATTTATTTCTTAGAGGGTCTCACACAGTGGAGCCCTCGCATATGCTACTAACTTCTTTGGTGTTGTGATCTATTTATAGGTACAAGAATTACATTCTTAATGGTTGTTGCAGCTCGGGTGGTCCCATAGGGATACTCAAGCCCACCCACAAACTTGTTTGGAGTGAAGATGACGCAGAAGACACCAAATATTCATTGTGAACGAGGGTTTTCAAAACCCTTCGATTGTAACTATTGTATCAACACATATTATATTGTAACATTGGAGATCAAGGCTCCCACCATATTTTTTTTTTTTTTTTGAATTTACATGGTGGAATCGGTAGCCGCTACGAATCCGGGCAGGTTGTCCAGCTTTTATGGCCACCATAGTATTCTACGTTGTCCACCCCAGAAGCCGCCACACAGATCTTTGTGCAGTCCACCCCTATAACCACCATGCCACAATCATTTTAAACCTTTTACGTCGCTGAAAGCACCAAGAAAGAGACAAGCATTCAATCCGACGAGGCCCGAGATTTGAACCTTGGACCTTTGCCCCCCTTATGGGGTTTGGATGAACCAATTGGTCTACACCTCGGACCTAGGATCCCACCATATTAATACAATAGTATCTCTTCATTATGCAATATCTTTTGTGTTGGTTTCATTATTGTTATCTCGGTGTTGTCATTTTTACTTTACAAGGCCTACGAGCCTTATCCTCTAAATTATCAAATTCTAAAAAGTTGATTGTCAAGATTTTTGTAAAGTTATTGTAAGCCTTATCTATCAGGCTTATATATTAGTATTTCTATCTCTCTACTCCTAGTTTTGGGTCTTTGATTATTCCCATCAACATTTTTGTAATATTTATAAATACGTTTGATGTTAATGATATATTCAAGTAAGCTTTCAAGTAAGTTTGAGCAAGCTTTATCCTCATCATACGAGCTCACTAGTCAACTTTATGGGTCAAAAAACATCCATTAGCAAGTCCCTTAGTATGAGTTTCTTCCTTGATTCTTTTTTGTTTATAGATTGGATGGGTTTTCTGAACCAAGCATAATATTATTTTAAGCTCTATTCTTGTCAAAGAGGGAAAATCTGAAGCAAATGTACTCCATGATTATCTCTAAATGCAAGGATTTTAAATTTTTTATGATTCCATCTGTGCATGTTGATGATGGTTGTACTTAATCTATTTCATAGTTTATTTCTCCTTTGAAGATTATGTTGTCTCAAATCTCAAGTTGTGTGAATAATGGTCAAGCTAGGGTTGTTTTAAATTGAAAATACCACTTTATCGAATCAAGACAAGATTTTAGGGTAATATATGCTTATATATTAGGTCCGAGGTGTAGACCAATTGGTTCGACCAAACCCCATAAGGGGGGCAAAGGTCCAAGGTTCAAATCTCGGGCCTCGTTAGATTGAATGCTTGTCCCTTTCTTGGTGCTTTCAGTGGCACAAAAGGTTTAAAATGATTGTGGCATGGTGGTTATAGGGTTGGACTGTGCAAATATCTGTGTGGTAGCTTCTGTGATGGATAGTGCAGAATACTGTGGTGACCATAAAAGCCAAATAGTCTGCCTAGATTCGTGGTGGCTATCGATTCCACCATGTAAATTTATATATATATATATGCTTGTTTATTTTTTCCTTTCTCTTACCTTTAAAGCTTTGATTTTTTAATTGAATCTTGCTTAGATAATGAATAGATTAATTTCTATTAAAACATTAAAAAAATTGTTGTGCAATTAAAAATTTCATATATTTACAAATGAATCATTGATATGCAATCAAAACTTTTATTTATTTGCAAATAAATCATTTTTTTGTAATTAAATTTTTATGTATATTTGCAAGTGAAATATTGTTGCGCAATAAAAAAAAATTCTTTGCAAATGAATCATATTGTTTTGCAATTAATTTTTTTTATATATTTGCAAATGAAACCTTGTTGTGCAATTAAAAATTGCATATATTTGCAAATGAATCATTGATGTGCAATTAAAATTTTTATATATTTACAAATGAATCATTGTTGTGCAATTAAAAAAATCATATATTTGCAAATGAATCATTGGTGTGCAATTAAAAACTTTCATATAATTACAAGTGAATCATTATAGTACAATTCTAAATTTCACATATTTGCAAGTGAAACATTATTATGAAATTAAAAATTTCATATATTTGCAAATGAATCATTATCATGCAAATTAAAATTTTATATATTTTCAAATGAATCATTTTCGTGCAATTAAAAATATTATATATTTGCAAATGAATCATTGATGTGTAATTTAAAATTTCATATATTTGCGAGTGAAACATTTTCATGCAACTAAAAATTTTATATATTTGCAAATGAATCATTGATGTGCAATTTAAACTTTTATATATTTGCAAGTGAAATATTGTTGTGTAATTATAAACTTCATATATTTGCAAATGAATAAGTGATGTGCAATTAAAAATTTCATATATTTGCAAGTGGTTATATGCGATAAAATATGAGTGCAATGAATAATATATGGATTGGGAAACTATAATTTACATGGTTTAAAATTTATCTTTCTCTTGCTTAGTTTCAATTATGCTCAACTCACATATGTTGTAATATCCATGCAATGGAATTGTTTTCAGATAATTAAGCATTTTATTTTAAAATATTGTAGCTAGAAATTCCTTTGAGTCATACCACCAAAGGCCCCTTGAAGGAGCAACTATCAATGACCTTTGAGTTTATCAATATCTAACAAGACCTAGCATATCTAAACCTTAAGAAAAGCAAATTTCCTTTCAAGAGGGACCAAAATTTGTTCCAAGTAAGTTGGATTTCCCTTGACACTTTAACATTTGGGTTTTTGTCTTTTCATACCTAAACAAACTTGCATTAGGGAGGGATAAATTCAAAGTGTGTCATTTTCTCGTTCAATAATAATGTTAATTATTCTTTATTTCCATATAATGATAAAAGATATAACTTACATAAAAAATAAGGCCAACATGATAAGCATATTTGTTGAATACATTCATTAGATCTAGTTCTAAGTCTATGATGTCATTAATTCTAGCACCAAATAAAGAATGTCATGACTTACCAAGTCAAAGATAAAATTGGTTTATATCTTCAATAATGAGTGACTTCAAGGTTCACATCACAAGACTAAACCTATTTTGTATTGATCATACACTATTGTCAATCAAATAGGATATTATAAACTATGTCAATCATTATTTTTGTATTTTTATCTAATTTCTAATGTTGAATGTCTTTTTTCCATACTCTACCTTTTCTAGATATTTTATATATGATAAAAAATCTCCATCCTTTAGATCTAATCCTAATTACACCATTTTGGTAGTCAAAGACTCAAAATATCACCCTATATTAACTTGTCAAATTAGGTTAGCTTATACATCAAGAGATATGGCTTACTCATAGTCAATTTGAGAATTCAAATTAGTAATTTAATATGATTGATTTCTTTCTAATAAAGGACAATTATCTAAATATCATCTCAAAATCGCCTAGTGCCAACTGCTAAGCTTAACATTAACCCTTAAAATTTTAATAATAGCAATTCATATTCCAAAAATAGTAGGCAGTAAAATCAAATATTAAGTGCAAGTTCCTATACCTCCAATACCTAAGGGATTGTGCTTTTAACACCTTGCACCAAGTGTGCCATACATAGATGCCAACCCTAGGTATTGACAAGTGTAGCTTAAACTCCAAAATGAATCATTAGTCATTTTGTAATTACCATACCTCTTCTTGTAAAATTTTGAAAATAAATTGCTTCATATGATAGAGTACCTTTCTTACATTCTCTGGATATATATCTATGTGTGTGTATGTTATATGCATATTACATAGTTACTTGTGTAATTTGACACATAGGCATATCTTCATACTAGATACCCTTCTAAAATTCACAATTAATGTGTCTTTCTATAAATCTCATTGTACAACTTTCTATACTTTAATATAGAATAGTTTTGTAATATGCTTCTAAATTCATGTTAAGTTATTTACTAGCATAATAGTGGTTGGGTTGTCCAAATAAAATTGGATCAACTTGACTATCTATTATGAAGTTATTAATTGATGAATAATTCATAATTTAGTTTATTTATCATAAAATAGTTAATATTTTCAATTTAGACTTTCTTTTCTTTTGATGTTTTATGGCACTTTTATGATATTGCTAATATATACCTAAAGGAGATAGTCCAAAGAAGGTTTTATTGAGAATGGGAGTTTTTACTGAGAAAGGGGCTAGATGAACCATATTGCATTGTTCCTAACTCACTAATAATAAATACAAGCCTATCCATTGTTACCTTCGTCCTTTGTGATACCATAATATATATATATATATATATATATATATATATATATATATATATATATATATATATATATAAAGATGTACATATATAAGGTAAGGAGAATAATTTAATAATATATATTTTTTATAATTGTGGATTGAGAATTGTTTGTTATATTAAATTATTTTAATCACCTTATACATGTACATCTTAAAAAACACATATATAGAGATTATAGAATATTTTCTAGGAGGAACCTAAAGGTATGTCCCCCAATTTATCCATTAAATCCTATTGTTAACAATGTAATGATTAAGTCTATGGGTCTAGGTGGATTGGTAAGTTGGAGCGCTTACCGAGAGGAGACCTAGGTTCTAATCCCATGGATGTACCCATGCATAGCTAGTAGCCCGATCTACGTGTTGCACCTGTCTGAAGACGACGATCTATTTCATGCTTGTTCGACGGTCCCTCTACCTTCATGCCACGTGTTTGAACCAGACTGATGAAGACGATGCGAACCCTGTGCGTTTGGTGGTCCCCATCTCACGTCGGGTTACCATTAACGAGACGATGGTTGTGTTGGAAGCCTTCGTTGATAGTTTGAACCACCTGCCAGTTGTGCTAACAGTTCTAAAAATTTGTGATTGTAACCAATTCATCTGTAACAAAAAAAAAACAATGTAATGATTATATAATATTTAAATGTTTTATTTTATTTTATAACTAAATACAATATTGTCATTAAAAAAATAAAATATTTTGACAAATATTCTCTACTATATTATGGTTAAACTATAAATATAATTTAATCATTGATCTTTGCTTTAAGATTTAATAACAGTGAATGAGATATCTATATAAGAGAATAAGATATATTCCATGGTTGATTATTTTAGGGAAGGTTATATAATGTATGTTAGTATTCATATATTATGCTTACTATATCCTTGGACTATAGTTTTTGAACAATATTAAAAATTAAACTTGAGTTAAATTTATATAATTGTAAGTTTGTTAAGTCCAACAATGATGGCTTTCACTTATGAGGGTTTGAAGCTAGGTGACGGTAGCTCTGGAGGGTTTTTAATTCACAACAAAGTTCGACGATGGTGGCTTTCAAGGGTTTGAATCCAAGCAACGATGATGACTTTAGAGGGTTTTAATTCATAGTTGAGTCAAGCGATGGTGTCTCTAGAGGGTTTGAAGCTAGGCGATGGTGGTTCTAGAGGGTTTTTAATTCACATATAACTCTGATGATAGTGGATTTTGAGGGTTTAAATCTAGGTGGTAGTAGCTCTAGAGGGTTTTTAATTCATAGCTAAGTTTTATGACAATGTATTTCGAGGGTTTAAATTCAGGTGGTAGCAACTCTAGAGGGTTAAGTAATAATATTATAATAATTTTCAAAGTTGCATGGATTGGAGGTACAAGGGTTTAATGGAGGAGCAAGAGCTAGAATTTTAATGGTGGCTATCAAGGTCAAAAAGAGTGGGAGTGGAAGATTTTGAATCTATTTTACATGGGTTTGTGAAAGGGTGATGGGAGCTCTCAAAATATGTGGATATGGTGGTTGGATTGGATGCAAATGTGATAGTTTTAGGTCAGTCAAATGGTATATCTACAAGAGACCCCGATATTGGCTTCATGGGTCCTTCGAGAAGCCATGAGCCATCAAACAATAAGCTAGAGGTTGGGTCCCCTTCTCATGGCCTATATTTTTCCCCTAAAAAATCAAGTCTTGGTATTACATGTTTTTTGATGATATCTAAAGGTGTGAGGGAGACCTTCTCAAAACCTATTCACAATATATCTCGTGTAGGAACTGTTGGAAATCTGGCCAGCCATACATTAAAACAAAAATGCAGGTTGTTAGATGAATTTTTTAGCCTTGGAAAGCATATCCTATCAAAGGAGACAAAACAAAATTGTAGAACTTTAAAATCTGTACAATCTGGAAAAAAAATAGGCTCAAACAAACACCCGAGTCAAAAGTTATGGCCAAAATACCAAGACATGTAATAAACACTGTCGATGTAGATCTGATAGATGTGATTTGCTAGGGCTAGGGTTTGCTTTATTTTTTCTTACTTAAGGCAGTTTTAGGGTTTTCTTTTATGAAGAAGAATTTTACATTGTAGTAAGTGTGTGAGTTCTTCCAGAGCCTATGAGGAGATTGTAACATAGTACAAAAACTCTACCAGAATTATTCTAGATAATAAGAAGATAATATTTGCTCCAATTTTGTATTATTGTAAATTCTTCATTTGGTATCAGAGCAAGGCGATCGAGAAATTGGGTTCTAGTAACTATAGAATTTATGTTGCAAGTTTTACAGAAGCTTCTCAAAGATCTCAGTTCATGTTGAAGGGAGCTATTATGGCCAACAAAACCAATTCAATTCCGATTCCAGAATTTTACGATTTCGACTACGAATATTGGAGCATCTATATGAGGATGATTCTGAAGACAAAAGGAGCTTGGGCCATCATTGAATTTGGGTTCACTGAACCAAAATATTGGAGTTCATTGACTACAGATCAAAATAAGGAGATGTAGAAGAAAGAGAAATAAAATAATTTGGTTGTGGCTTTCATCCATTCGGCTCTAGACAAGAGTCTCTTTCCTCAAATTTCTACCTACGTTTCAGCTCAAGAAGCTTGGAAGGCATTGAAGGATAATTACCAGGGGAGTGCCCAAGTTAAGGAGGTGAAGTTGTAGACCTTACGAAAATATTTTAAAAATCTCAAACATGAGGAGAATGAAACTGCAGGAGATTACTGTGTTTGGATAAAAATAGTAGTAAATAAAATGGCCACACTTGGAGAGATCATAGAGCAAAATATAGTAATTAAAAATATTTTAAGAACCTTGACAAATAATTTTGATAGTGCATCCCTTATCATAGAAGAAATGAAAGACCTCTCGAAAATGGATATATATTCATTAATTGGCTCTCTCACATCTCATGAAGAGAGAATTGCCAAGAGGAATAAGGATAAAGAAGGAGGTTCTATAGATAAATAAGCTTTTTCAAAAAAATAAAATGATGGAGGAAGATGTCACGGTAGGGATTACAGAGGAAGAGGAAGAAATGGAAGAGGAGGTATAAGAGGATCCTATAGTGGTAGAGGTCGAGGAATATCTCAAGATTCAGACAATGACCAGGCTCATGTTGCAAGAGGAGGATCTAGTGCAAGAGGAAGAGGTAGAGGCCGAGATATGAGAAATGTGTAGTGTTACAATTGTAACAAATATGATCATTATGAGAGGGATTGCAGGCTGAAAAAATCAGCACATTATGGAGAAGAGGATTCCTATGAGGATGATACTTTGTTTTGTATGATTGAATAAAAAGTGGAGCAAGTAGCTTTCCTCTCTCCATAGAATAGCACAAAGGAGACATGGATCTTGGACAATGGGTGCACAAACCATATGACCAACAAGAGGGATGTATTTTCATCTCTTGATTCTTCTTATCAATCCAGTATCAGGCTTGGTGATGAGAAGAGCTTGGAGGTGGTTGTGAAAGGAGAAATGGAGATTCCTACTAGGAGAGGAAAAATAATGAAGGTAAAATATATTTACTATGCACCCTCTTTGAAGCATTCATTAATGAGTATTGGTAAAATATTAGAAAAGGATTATAAGTTAGTGTTTGAGCATAGAATGTGAAAAATTTATGATCAGAGGAGAAAATTGATTACCACTGTAAAGATGACCAAGAACAGGCTCTTCCCATTATAGTTTTTAGATCAAGGGGGAGCTCTAGAATTTTTTGGTGTAGAAGGTAAGGAGAGGCTATGGCATTTACGGTTTGGGCATTTAAATTATAATATTTTGAAGATGCTTTCACCACTTGTCTATGGGTTACCAAAAGTTGAAGACTCCAAGGATGTTTGTGAAGGTTGTGCACTTGGCAAACATGCAATGGGGAAGTTTCTGCATGGTGAAGCGTGGAGGGCCCAACATCAATTGCAGTTGGTTCATAGTGACATTTGTGGACCAATGCAAACATAGAGTATGGGTAAAGCTTCTTATTTTTTGACTTTTATTGATGATTTCTCCAGATATTGTTGGGTTTATTTTATAAAGCATAAGGATGAGGCATTCAATTGCTTCAAGAATTTTAAGGCTCTAGTTGAAAATGAGAGTGGTCATTATATCAAATGTTTGAGGACAGATAGAGGAGGTGAGTTCTATTCTCATTAATTTGACAATTTTTGTAGTGAGTTTGGGATTAAAAGGCAAAAAACAAGTTCTTACATACCTCAACAGAATGGTGTGGCTGAAAGAAAGAACTGGACTTTGGTGGAGATGGCACAGTACATGATGCAAGAAAAAGGTATGATTAAGTTTTATTGGGCTAAAGCAATTAGGACTGCTAATTACATTTTAAATAGATGTCCTACTAAGAGTCTTGAGAATATTACCCCTTATGAATGTTGGTACAACAAGAAGCCAAATGTAAATCATTTTAAGGTTTTTGGATGTGTGGCTTTTGTGCATGTTAATGGTGAGAATAGGAAGAAGTTGGATGCAAAGAGTGAAAAATAAATTTTTATTGGGTACAGTGAACAATCTAAGGCTTACAGGTTATTTAATCCTATTTCACATAGAATAATTGTATCTAGAGATGCAATTTTTGATGAAGGGGGAAGTTGGGGATCACAAAAATTATTTGTTGAGTATGTTTTTTGTGAAGAGAAGGTGGAACCAAGCCATGTTTCAGTTCAGCCCAGCCATGAAAAAGTTTCCATTTCATCTTCTGCAAGTGCACCTTCAAGTCCAAGAGAAGGTTCTTCCAGTAGTTCTCCACCTCCATCACCACCGACCAAAGGAAAAGGTAAAATATTGTTGAAGTATCACCCAAAATCTCAAATTCTTGATAAGAATTTCCATAATAGTGTGACAAGGAGTCAACATACAGAGATGAATGTAGTAATAGAGATGTTAAAGAACCCGTATTTTTATGGAGATGATGACAGTGGAGATCCCAAAGGTGATGTTGTAAACTATGCACTTGTTTCACAAGTTTCAAAAGTTGTTGTTGATGATTTTGAACCTTCATGTTTTGAGCATGCTAGTCCTAACAAAGTATAGATTAAGGCTATGCAAGAATAAATGCATTCTATTGAAAATATTGATGCTTGGGAGTTGTGTGATTTACCCAAGGATAGGAAATCTGTAGGATGCAAGTGGGTCTACAAGATCAAGAAGAACAATGATGGATCCATTGAGAGGTACAAGGCACGGTTGGTAGCAAAGGGTTTCACTCAAAAATATGGTTTGGACTATGAGGAAACATTTGCTCCAATGGCAAGGCAAGAAACAATAAGGATGTTGCTATCATTGGCAGCTCATAAAAGGTGGAGGGTGCATCATATGGATGTCAAAAGTGCATTTCTCAATGGGTATTTAGATGAAGAAGTATATGTGGAACAGCCACAAGTTTTTGTTATCCAAGGAAAATAAGATCAAGTCTATAGGTTGAAGAAGGCTCTATATGGGTTGAAGCAAGCTCCAAGATCTTGGTATGCTAGAATCCATGACTACTTCCTATAGTGTAATTTTGAAAGGAGTAAGAGTAAGCCCACTTTGTCCTACAAAATGGAAGGTTATAATATTCTTATTGTATACCTTTATGTTGATGATATGTTATTTATGGGGAGTAGTTCTTCTTTTAATGATTCTTTTAAATATGATATGAAGAAGGAGTTTGAGATGTCTGATTTGGGTTTGATGAGTTACTTTCTTGGGATGGAAGTACATCAAACTAGCAATGAGATTTTTGTTTGTCAATCCAAATATGTAAGGGATATGCTGAAGAGATTTGGTTTGAGTGAATGTAAACCTGTAGCAACACCCATTGCACATGGGGAGATCTTGATTTTGGACGATGGAGTTAAAAGGGCAAACAAAATAGAGTACAAGAGTATTGTTGGTAGTCTTATGTTCCTTTGTAAAACTATGTCGGATATATGCTTTGTTGTTTCATAGTGTTCCAGGTATATGGCTCATCCGTCATAGTTACATTTGAAGGCATCGAAGAGAATTTTGAGGTATTTTCATGGAATAATTGATTATGAGATCCACTACTCACAGGAAAATAATTTTAAGTTAGTGGCATTCAGTGATAGTGATTGGGGCAGTAATATTGATGACAGGAAATCCACGAGTGGGCACTATTTTTCTCTTTGTTAAGGTTTGGTGACATGGAGTTCCAAGAAATAAGCTACATTGGCATTGTCTTCTATAGAAGCATAGTATATTGCACTTATATCGGCAAGTGCACAAGCATTGTGGATTTTAAAGGTGCTAGGAGAGATTTGGGAGAAGCAAGTAACTCCAACTACATTATTCTGTGATACTCAGAGTACCATTAAGTTGGCACATAATCCTATCCACCATACTAGGTCCAAGCATTTCGACATCAAGTACCACTTCATTCGGGATATGGTAGAGAAGGAACAAGTTAAATTGAGGTATTGCTCCACACATGATCAAGTAGTAGATATTTTTACTAAGGGAGTAGTAAAACCTCAATTTTTGTTGCTAAGGGACTTGATAGTCAGTCCCCTTACCATCAAGGGGGAGAATATTGGAAATCTAGCCAACCATACATTAAAATAAAAATTTGGGTCATTAGATGATGTTTTTAGCCTTGGAAAGCATATCCTCTTAGAGGAGACAAAATGAAATCGTAGAGCTTCGAAATCTGTGCAATTTGGAAAAAAATCAGGCTCAAACGGACACCTAATAAAAAGTTATGGCTGAAATACTAAGACATGTAATAAACATCGTCGATGTAGATCCGATGGATGTGATTTGCTAGGGTTAGGTTTTGCTTTGTTTTTTCTTACTTAAGGCAGTTTTAGAGTTTTCTTTTATGAAGAATAATTTTACATTGTAGCAAGTGTGTGAGCTCTTCCAGAGCCTATGAGGAGATTGTAACAAAGTACTGAAACTCTGCAAGAATTATTCCAAAATATAAGAAGATAATATTTGCTCCAATTTTATTTTATTGTATTATTGTAGATTCTTCAGGAACTACCATTACCATCCTGAGTGAAATGGTTAAGTTCACCATGGGTGATGGTGATTGTGACTTTGTGAGAAATTTCCAAGGGGTGAGGCCAGACTTGGATTCAATTTGAATATGGATGCTAGCAAAGTGGAAACCTCTAGGCTCCATGGAAATTGTAGCAGCCCCTAAAGCATTTTTTATATTAGATTAAACTACATGGAAGATGCAAACCGTATCTTACGTAGAGGCCCATGGTTCTATGGCAAAAGAGATCTTTTTGTTAGAAGTTGGAACCTGATTTTAATCCTCATATGCAAAGGGTTAACTTTGTGCCTCTATGGGTTTGTCTCCCTACCCTCCCTTACTATCTTTGGTATGAATATGTGTTGAGAGGTGTGGCCAAGGATATGGGGGATTTTCTTCTTATCGATATGTGGGGGATATTCCCTCTTCTATCAAGCTTATCTCATTCTTAGGTACTTGGGACCAGTTCATTATTTATGAAAATAGGCAGGACCTGTTCTCTAGCTATGGAAAATTATGTCACCAGGTGAATTAGTGTCCCCTCAAGGCACAAGCAAAGAAGGAAAAGAGACATACAAGAATGTAATAGATCCAGAAGGAGAACTTGGACTGAGTCCCCTCAAAGGATTTGGGTGGCAATTCCTCAAATATGGAGGAAGGAGAAGCTCAGCCCCAGACATATGAGGTTCATAAGTTGAAGGCTCTGGCAGAGGAGATTGCACAACCCTTAGAATTGACCCTACCCAAACCAGTTGTTATTGAAAAGGCATCTAAGGATAATAACATAACCTCAAAGCTTGGTGTTATTGAGGTATGTCAGTTGAATATCATTTCTAAAACCATTGTTTCTAAGGTTCTTCTTTATAATTCCTTTGATGGGCTTGTTGGAAATTTTGAGTCCCTAAGCTAAGAGTTGTCATTGATGTCAAAAGGATCTATGTAAGTAAGCACTATGTTTGTGTTTCACAAAGAGCTTCATGAGAAACAAAGGTTTTTGATCAAAGGTTCAAGAAGGGATGCATGGCATGTGGTTCCAAAAGGAGCTTCAAGGGAAGCTTTGTAAAAGGTTTTTATTTAAAACCATGGATGGCATATTTGAAATGGGTTTTTCTTAAAACCCAAGTTGGATTTTTGTTTCATCGAAAAAGGTGCCCCGGTGATGGAGATATTTAATTTTAAAGGTTTAGTTTAAATTTTAATTTATTTAAAATTTTAATTTTAATTTTAAAATTAAAATGAAAAGTTTATCCGTCGACGTCATGAAGGAAGTTTCAAAAAGGCTGACATTTCCAAAGCAAAGAGTTTTTAGTTTAAGTGATGCAGTGAACATTAAAGGGAGATAGCGACCACTTCCCAAAATGCATTGGGCAATGTGGCCTAGTGGCAGCTTGGATTGTGCAAAGGTGTTGGTGACAAGGAGGTTGTGCATTTGATTCCTGCAAGCATCATTTTTGGCTTTGTTCTGTTGAGGCGCCCAAGGTGCATACTTTTTGCTTGGCGGAAGAGGGTGAAGGATAAGAAGCGGGTGGTGCTTCTTTTTCACCAATGAGCCCGCAGCTCATGCGGCAGCTTGGCCACGGCTAGGGCGTTCGCATTGGGGCAAGACGAGGGTTTGATTCCCCTCGAGGCAAGTATTAAGGTTTTTATTAATATTTTTTTTGGATTGCCTAAGGTGGAGTGATAAGGGGTAAAGGTGCTTCGTTAGTTGATTTGTTGAGTAACCTTAGGGAATAAGGTCATGGTGGTTGTTTGAGTTGTGAATTATTTTTAATTGTGATTTTTGAAATTGTTAGGAGTAATAAGGGTTTTTGATAAAGTTCTTTTTAGTGAAAGTTATTTTGAGTAAGGGTTTTCTTTTAAAAAAGAACTTTGGTGGATGTTAAAATAAAGTAGGAGTAATAAGGTGTTATTTGGATATTATTGTTGTGTTATTACTCAAGATATCTAACCCTTGTTAAGAGTTGAAAAAGAAAGTGTGTTGAGTGTGACAGATTTAGTGGACAACTCATAAGGCATCAAAAAGGTATGAGTAATACTCTCCATTGATTTTATTTGGGTGGTTGATTTTTGAAATATCATTGGAGTGAAAAGGATTGATTGTGGTTTCCTTTTTTAAAGTGGTTGAGTTAATGCTTCAAGGTTTTTTGAATTGGGATGTTGTGATTAAACCTTGTTTTATTAGCATTGTTGTTGAAGCTTTTGGTGATGTAAAGAACTTGAACTTGAGTTAGAAAAGAACATGAGTATCATTGTTATATGAGATTTGTTGTTGAGCATTGTTGGAAACATTTTGAGTTGATTGATACATGCTTGGACTAGGGTTTGTGAGAAAAGATTGATCCTTGAGGTGATTGGTTGAGTAGAGTTGATTGAGCCTAGTCAAGTGGTTGTGTGAAGTGGTTGTTCAAGTTCCATGAAACAAACTATTCTATATTCTGATTTGAGTTGAGATTGAGATTTGAGAATAGAACATATAGAGTCTCTAACAATTCTCTTTATGCTTCTATGATATTGATTTGAGTTGAGATTGGGATTTGAGAATAGAACATATAGAGTCTCTAACAATTCTCTTTATGCTTCTATGAGATTGATTTGAGTTGAGATTGGGATTTGAGTATAGAACATATTGAGTCTCTAACAATTCTCTTTATGCTTCTATGAGATTGAGTTGAGATATTGATTGAGCATTGAGCATAGAACATATTGAGTCTCTAACAATTCTCTTTATGATTCTATGTGATTGAACAAGTTCTGTGTGGACTTGTTAAGTAGATTTGAGACAAGTCTTTGAGAAGGCTTGTGGACTGACTTTGTGTGAGATTTTGTGAAAGCGTGCTATGAATATTTGAGCAAGTCCTAGAGAGGACTTATTGAGCATATTTGGACAGGTTTTATGTGGACTTGTTGAGAAGATTTGGACAAGTTCTATGTGGACCTGTTGAGCATATTTGGACAGGTTCTGTGTGGACCTATTGAGCAGATTTGGATAGGTTCTATGTGGACCTATTGAGCATATTTGAGTAGGTTCTAAGTGGACCTATTGAGCATATTTGAGTAGGTTCTATGTGGACCTATTGAGCAGATTTGAGCAGGTTCTGTGTGGACCTATTGAGCAAATTTGAGTAGGTTTTGAGTGAACCTATTGAGCAGATTTGAGAAGATTTTGAGTGAACCTATTGATTATTTGAGAAATATTTAGAAGAAATATTTTCCCAAAGAGATTATTTGGGAAGGATTCCCAAGAGATTATTTGAGAAATATTTAGAAGAAATATTTTCTCTATGGAGGTAGCCCACATTGGGTGAACCATGTTAAAATTGGTGTCTCTATTATGTGTGATGATTTGTGCATTTTTGTGGTTATTGCTATTGATATTGCCATTGATTATATTGATTAATACTATTTGGGAAAGAAAAGTAAAAAGTGGTCTTATACTATTCACCCCCTCCTCTCAGTATAAGCTTGTGTTCTTCAATTGGTATCAGAGTCGGTTCCTTCGAAAGAAGTTTAACAGCTTGAAGGAAGATCCTACAAGAACACAAATGGCAAAGAAAGGCAAGAGTAGAAGCATGAGACACAAGAAGAAAAGAACACCTATGGTCATGAAAGAAAAGGAAGATGAGTTTAATATTTTTGTGTTGGGAGGACACATGGAAATAGATTCAATAGATGAATCAAGTAATGGAGAAATATCCATACTGATAAAGTTTTGTACCAGATGTGGGAACATAGGTCACCATGCAACTTATTATCCATAAGAATGTTTTGTTTGTGGTCAACTTGGCCATGATGCAAGATATTGTAATGGGTTTAGTAGCAGTGAAGATGAAGATGATATTCTCAAAAATGAAATCCTAGAGATTGGTTCAAGAAAGGATAACAGGGACAATCAAAACAGGTATGAAGAAGAAACTCTACTTTCAGTAATAGAAGAAAAAGAAGATGCTTCAAAAAAGAAAAAGGGGAATCCACTCTTAAAGAGCTTATTGAATTGAAAAGAGAGAATTTAGAATTGAAGGCTCAAATACAAGAAGATGAGAAATGTAAGACAAAGCTTCTACAGATATATCTATGACTTGAGAGATAAGGTTGAAAAAGCAAGAAGAGTTGAAGAAGGTATGATTAAACAATCAAAGGTAAAAGAGATAGAATGTGAAAGGCTTATGATTACTCTTGAAGAACTAAAAAGGGAGAACTCGGGATTAAGGGATCAAGCTCAAGAAGATGAGAAAGAAAAAGCAAGGTTTCTATAGGAACTCACTAACTTCAAAATCAAAGTTGAAGAGACAAGAAAAATTGAAGAAGGTATGGCCAAAAAATTAAAAACAAAATATCTAGAGTGTGAAAGATTAGAGCATGAGATAGTTTCACTAAGGATGGAAGTAAAAGGTTCTAAGGAAAAGCTACACAAGTTTGAGGAAAATTCAAAGACCTTGGAAAGGACTATCAATGCACAAAGGTCATCAGTCACCATAACAGGACTTAGTTCTAAAGAAGAACAAGGGAAACAAGAAGCATAAAAAGGAGAGTCAAGCTCAAAAACAAGAAAAGAAGAAGAGTCAAAAGAAGTAAGTAAAAGAGAGAGAGACCTCTAAGGATAAGTTGGACAATAGAAATTTCAACAAGGAAAGGAACAATGCACAAGTAAGAAACAGATGGAACAAGAAATAGGTAGAAGAGACTAAGAGACCAATGGGGTCTAGGCAAGGTTTCTTCAATGGAAGATGTTTTTCATGTCACAGGTTTGGGCACATGGCTTCACAATGCAGGACACATGAAATACAAGAATATGGGAAAGGATAACTTTTCCATGGATATTGCTACTCATGTAATGAGTTTGGTCACAAGGCAATGAATTGCAGGGTTCATGATAGAAGAGGATATGGCTTCACTAGGAGAAGTCCTAAGATAGTTGCACCTCCAAGGAATAACAACATTAAGTGTTATAAGTGCAATAATGATGGTCACATAGCAATATGGTGTAGAGCAAATATTCCAAAATCAAGCATGAAAAGGAACATGGATGAAAACAAGAACGAGAAAAGGAACAAGAACATGGATGAGAACAAGAATAGGAATAGGAAAAAAAGTGATGACAGGAATAGGGATGATGACTTGGAAAGAAATAGTGAGAGGATTCAGAAAACTCAGAAAGGAAGAGAGAAAGATAAAGGTAAAGAGCAGTGCTTTTGGGGAGTAGAAATACTCCCACCCCAGAATTAACCACCTCATGTGGAGGTGGGGGAGGGGCTAAGCTAAGAGGCTCATTCTTAGCCTCAAGCCCCAAAGGTGACCCTTTGCCATTGATGACAAAGGGGGAGAGATTTGTGTATATTGAGGAGAGTTTTTTGATATGGGGAGAGATTTGATATTTGAGAAAGCTTTGAGCCAGGGGGAGCAGAAAAGAAGGTCAAATTTTAGTAAAAGGATATGGGTTACCATCAATGACAAAGGGGGAGATTGTTGGAAATTTTGAGTCCCTAAGCTAAGATTTTTCATTGATGTCAAAATGATCTATGTAAGTAAGCACTATGTTTGTGTTTCACAAAGAGCTTCATGAGAAGCAAAGGTTTTTTATCAAAGGTTCAAGAAGGGATGCATGGCATTTGGTTCCAAAAGGAGCTTCAAGGGAAGCTTTGCAAAAGGTTTTTATTTAAAACCATGGATGGCATATTTGAAATGGGTTTTTCTTAAAACCCAAGTTGGCTTTTCGTTTCATCGAAAAAGGTGCCCCGGTGATGGAGATATTTAATTTTAAAGATTTAGTTTAAATTTTAATTTATTTAAAATTTAAATTTTAATTTTAAAATTAAAATTAAAAGTTTATCCGCCGACATCATGAAGGAAGTTTCAAAAAGGCCGATGTTTCCAAAGCAAAGGGAAGGCATATAAATATGCCATTGAATTTTTTAATTCATTCATCCTTGCTCGTTGATATTTGCGCTTGGTATTTGCGAAGAAAAAGAGCTCATGTTTTTCGTTTAAGTGACGCAACGAACATTAAAGGGAGACAACGACCACTTCCCAAAATGCATTGGGCAGCATGGCCTAGTGGTATCTTGGATTGTGCAAAGGTGTTGGTGACAAGGAGGTTGTGCGTTCGATTCCCGCAAGCATCATTTTTGGCTTTGTTCTGTTGAGGTGCCCAAGGCGCATACTTTTCGCTTGGCGGAAGAGGGTGAAGGATAAGAAGCGGGTGGTGCTTCTTTTTCACCAATGAGCCCGCAACTCATGCGGTAGCTTGGTCGTGGCTAGGGCGTTCGCATTGGGGCAAGACGAGGGTTCGATTCCCCTTGAGGTAGGTATTAAGGTTTTTATTAATATTTTGTTTGGATTGCCTAAGGTGGAGTGATAAGGGGTAAAGGTGCTTCGTTAGTTGATTTTTTGAGTAACCTTAGGGAATAAGGTCATGGTGGTTGTTTGAGTTGTGAATTATTTTTAATTGTGATTTTTGAAATTGTTAGGAGTAATAAGGGTTTTTGATAAAGTTCTTTTTAGTGAAAGTTATTTTGAGTAAGGGTTTTCTTTTAAAAAAGAACTTTGGTGGATGTTAAAATAAAGTAGGAGTAATAAGGTGTTATTTGGATATTATTGTTGTGTTATTACTCAAGATCTCTAACCCTTGTTAAGAGTTGAAAAATAAAGTGTGTTGAGTGTGACAGATTTAGTGGACAACTCATAAGGCATCAAAAAGGTATGAGTAATACTCTCCATTGATTTTATTTGGGTGGTTGATTTTTGAAATATCATTGGAGTGAAAAGGATTGATTGTGGTTTCCTTTTCGAAAGTGGTTGAGTTAATGCTTCAAGGTTTTCTGGATTGAGAGTTGTGATTAAACCTTGTTTTATTAGCATTGTTGTTGAAGCCATTGGTGATGCAAAGAACTTGAACTTGAGTTAGAAAAGAACATGAGTATCATTATTATGTGAGATTTGTTGTTGAGCATTGTTGGAAACATTTTGAGTTGGTTGATACATGCTTGGACTAGGGTTTGTGAGAAAGGATTGATCCTTGAGGTGATTGGTTGAGTAGAGTTGATTGAGCCTAGTCAAGTGATTGTGTGAAGTGGTTGTTCAAGTTCCATGAAACAAACTATTCTATATTCTGATTTGAGTTGAGATTGAGATTTGAGAATAGAACATATAGAGTCTCTAACAATTCTCTTTATGCTTCTATGAGATTGATTTGAGTTGAGATTAAGATTTGAGAATAGAACATATTGAGTCTCTAACAATTCTCTTTATGCTTCTATGAGATTGATTTGAGTTGATATTGGGATTTGAGTATAGAACATATTGAGTCTCTAAAAATTCTCTTTATGCTTCTATGAGATTGAGTTGAGATATTGATTGAGCATTGAGTTTAGAACATATTGAGTCTCTAAAAATTCTCTTTATGATTCTATGTGATTGAACAAGTTCTGTGTGAGCTTGTTAAGCAGATTTGAGACAAGTCTTTGAGAAGGCTTGTGGACTGATTTTGTGTAAGCTTGCAATGCAGATTTGAGCAAGTCCTAGAGAGGACTTATTGAGCATATTTGGACAAGTTCTGAGTGGGCTTGTTGAGAAGATTTGGACAAGTTCTGAGTGGACTTGTTGAGAAGATTTGGACAGGTTTTGTGTGGACCTGTTGAGCAAATTTGAGTAGGTTCTGTGTGGACCTGTTGAGCATATTTGAGTAGGTTCTGAGTGGACCTATTGAGTAGATTTGAGTAGGTTCTGTGTGGACCTATTGAGCAAATTTGAGCAGGTTATGTGTGGACCTATTGAGCATATTTGAGTAGGTTCTGAGTGAACCTATTGAGAAGATTTGAGAAGGTTCTGAGTGAACCTATTGACAAAGCTTTGGAGGTGACAGAGTATAGAGGATAGAGTCTTAGTGGATAGAGATCTAGCAGCTAGGACAATTGAAGATAGATCTAAGTGAGGAGTCTTCAAGTGGAGAGATATCCACCATTCAGTGTAGTAGAGAGACAGAGTCTTCTAGAAGATCACTAGCCAAAGTAGAAGGGGAAAGAGTTCTCCTGTGGAAGAGATCCACGAACTTGAGATTAGGGGATCAACATATCCTTTGGATAGAGGTCCATAAACATTGTAATTGGGAAGGATTCCCATGAGATTATTTGAGAAATATTTAGAAGAAATATTTTCTCTGTGGAGGTAGCCCACATTGGGTGAACCACGTTAAAATCGGTGTCTCTATTGTGTGTGATGATTTGTGCATTGTTTTGGTTATTGCTATTGATATTGCCATTGATTATATTGATTAATATTATTTGGGAAAGAAAAGTAAAAAGTGGTCTTATACTGTTCACCCCCCTCTCAGTATAAGCTTGTGTTCTTCAAGGCTTTGTATTGGTTTTGCTCTTGAGGATCCTATGATTTAGTTGGCGATCCCTAAGGTGGGATCATTTATTAGCTCCCCAACGACCTATTTGGAGAAAGTTTTTCCATGTCCTAAACCTAAATACAAAGGAAGAGTAATGTGGATGTGGGTGTTGAGAAGAAGTTAGGAAATCCCCCTAACAAGTCTATGAGGAAGAGGAAAACAAATTTTGATATCGCGAACGGATCTCAGGCTCTGCTCAAACTTGAAAAATGGAAGGTTGTAGGATTAAGACAGGTAAAGTTGGAACCTTTCTGCTAGGGTAACCATGGGGTGTCTAGGGAAAATAAATCTAATTTCAAATCTTGTAAATGAAGTGCATCTCTTGGAATGTTAGGGGCCTGAATGGGATTTCTAAACAATGGGTGGTCACTTCCCTGCATAAAGAAATTTTACCTGATATTTTTTCTTGCAAGAAACCAAGTTGGATGGTCGAGGATTTGAAAAAAAAAAAAAAAAAAAATATAGAAGTTATTAGAAGAAGAATTTGGAAAGAAGCCCATTTTGTTGCAAGCCCAACCAATGGTTCCTTTAGGGGACTCCTTTATCTCTAGGATGCCAACAAGTTTGAGGGCTCTGTAATTTCTTCCTCGGATAGGATTATTAATATTCTCTTCTACAATAGAGAAAGTAATAAAAGGTGGGTTATGACTAACGTATATGCACCAAAATTTGGGCCTAGTAGAAACTTGTTGTGGCAAACTCTAAGTTCCATGAGAAGGATTTTTGCTCAAGAAGCCTAGTGCCTAGCAGGGGATTTTAATTCCCCTCTATTTTTTTGGATAAAAAAGGAGGGAACTCCTCAATCTCGAAAAGCATGGAAGAGTTTGTAGATTTTGTGAATGGCAATGAGTTATTGGATGTTGAGTTGAAGGGTTCAAGGTATACTTGGAGCAATAGGAGAGTGGGTAACCAACTCATCCAAATCAGGTTGGACAAGGTTCTTGTCTCCAAGGAGTGCCTTTCATTGTTTGGAAATTTGTCTCTCTATTCTCTGCCCAAAATTGGCTTTGACCATAACCCCTTATGTTTTGAAGTGAACCAAGAAGAAACCAGATTCCCTAGGCCATTTAGGTTTGAGGCAATGTGGTGCCTTCATCCTCAGTTGGAAGCTAAAATAAAAAATTGGTGGTCGACAAGGGTCCAAGGCTCTAGCCTTTCCAAAATTGTGATGAAGCTTAGAGTTGTTAAAAGTGGCCTTAAAGAATGGAATAAAAGGGTTTTTGGGAATATTTTGCAAAAGAAGAAAGACCTAAAAAGTCAACTAAAAGCTATTGAATCTGAGATAGAACTTGGAAATCAATCTCAAGAGATTAGATACAGAGAAAAGGAGGTGTTGGTCGAATTTCATAACACTATTGCCAAGGAGGAAATTTTGTGGAAACAAAAATCCAGGGTGCTTTGGCTAAAGGAGGGAGATAAAAATTCCAAGTTTTTTCACATCACGACCTTGAAGCACAGAAGCACCAACAAGATTAGAGAAATTCAAAAAGCTGATGGATCCAGTGCTACTCACATTAAGGATATAAGAGTTGAGGCTATGGATTTTTTCAAAAATCTCATCGGGGTGGAAGAGGTTTGTAATGAGGAAGCCCAAAATAAGCTTCTTGGTAGTATTCCCAGCCTTGTCACGATTGATATGAACCAAGCCCTTGTCTCTCCCTTCAACGATGAGGAAGTCAGAGTTGTTATCTTTACGATGGAAGGAATGAAGGCTTCGGGTCCTGATGGTTTCCCCCTCTTTTTCTAGAAGTATTGGCATATTGTGGGGAAGGATATTGTTGATGCCCTTTGGGAGGTCCAAACCACCAATCATATCTCGTTTGAAGTGAATTCTACTTTTTTAACTTTGATCCCCAAGACTATTGGTGCAAAGGACTTTGGTGCCTTTAGACCCATCAACTTATGTAACATTGTTTATAAAATTTTGACAAAGGCCCTTGTTAACAGATTAAAACCTTTTCTTCTAGCCTTGATTGATTCAGCCCAAAGTGGATTCATGCTAGGGAGACAAATCCTGGATAGTATCATAGTTGTCCATGAAATCCTTCATTCAACTGATAAAAGTGGTAGAGCTAGTCTCCTCCTCAAATTAGACATGAACAAGGCTTATGATAGGGTTTCATGGGAGTTTTTGTTAAAGGTTTTGGGAAATTTTGGTTTTTTCCAAAGTTGGATAAAACTTGTCCATGCTTGTATCTCTTCTGCCAAGTTTTTGGTCTTAATAAACGGGTCCCCAACAGGTTATTTTTCAAGTTTGAGAGGCATTCACCAAGGGGACCCCTTGTCCCCTTACCTTTATATCTTAGTGGTAGAAGCTCTGGGTAGGGCTATCAAGTTAGAACCCTTTGTGGAAGGTATAAAGCCCACTTTATCGGTGGATCCTATTTCTCATCACCAATTTGCAGATGATGTTTTGCTCTCCCTCCTTGCTTTAGTTCCCCAAGTAAGGGTGCTAAAAGGAATCTTGGAGGTATTTGAAATTGCAGCTGGGCAAAAGATAAATTATATAAAAAGCAAAATCTTCTTTTTGAATACCCCCTTAGCAAGGCAGAGGATAATTGCTCGCATCTTGGGTTGTGAGGTGGCTACCCTCCTATCTCTTTACCTTGGAATACCTTTGTTTAAAGGTAGGATCCAAGATTCGCTTTGGGAACCTGTGGTGGAAAGATTGCAGAGGAAGTTGGTCGGGTGGAAAGGATCCCTCCTTAGTCAAGCCAAAAAGGCTACCCTGGTAAAGTCTACTCTTCAAAGCATTCCAACCTTCTTCTTATCTATATTCAAAATTCCTAACAAGATTTTATCGAAGATTGAACATATTCAAAAGTCATTTCTTTGGTCCGGTTCTGATGAGAAGAAAAAAATTTACTTAGTTGGTTGGGAGCAAGTCTGTAGACCTAAAAAGGATGGTGGCTTAGGTCTCTGTAACATCAGGTAGATGAATAAGGCTCTGGTTGCAAAACAAGGATGGAAGTTGGCAAATCAAACTGAAACTAGTTGGGTCAACATTGTGTCGGCCAAATACTTGAGACAGGAGAATTTTTTGCTTGTTGATCCTCTACCAACTTTTGGTTCAACCTTTTGGTTGAGTTTGCAAAATTCGAGGGTGCTAGTCTCCAAAGGTTGTAGGTGGAGGTTGGGTGATGGACTCAAGATTGATTTTTGGAAAGATATTTGGCTGATGGACCAACCCCTTGTGCAAATTCTAAATCTGGCATGTTTGGAGCCTAGGACCAGATTGGTCTTTGGGTCTAAGGTGGCTGACTTTATCGAGGTGGTTAATGGGTTGAAGGTTTGGAAATCATTAGACTAGTCTATTCTCAACAATGTTGAACTTGAAGCTTGGATTCTAATTGCTAATAAGTTGAAGTTTTAGGTCATTAAACAAAGAAATGAAGAGGATGAGATCTTCTAGGTAGGGGAAAATAATGGATCCTTTTTAGTCAAGTCTACCTACAATCTATTGGCTATCAGGACTCCTCCATGGGTCCCACCTTTCAAAGTATGGCTTAAGGGTCTAACGCCAAAGGTGAATATCTTTTTTTGGTTGGCAACTCAGAATAAGATTTTGACCATTGAAAATATTTTAAAAAGAGGTTGGTCGATGTCGAACAGATGTTGCCTCTGTGGTGCTAATGAGGAATAGACAAGCCATCTATTCTTTCAATGCTCATTCTCTGTGGAAGTTCTTAACTCTATTTTTAATTTTTTGGGACTGAGTTGGGTGGTGTCGAGTTCGCTTGTTGATGTTTGCACTCAATGGTCATCTCCTTTTTACTCTCCAAGGCTGAAATATTTTTGGAACTTTTGTTTGTCGCATATTTTCTGGTGGGTGTGGAAGGAGAGGAATAGTAGAATTTTTAAAAACTTCAAAAGAGATCCTACCTCTGTTTGTGCCAGAGCCTTGGCCTCCACCCTAGAGAATGTGTCCTCTCTAGCTTTGGAGGAGGGCAGATTTGAGGAGGTTGAGCTCAAAAGGAAAATTGGCTTTCAACAGAGTAATAGGGTTGTTGGTCTTCTTGGTCCTAATCCTTGAGCCCTTGTGAGGTGGGAACCTCCTTCTCCGGGTTGGGTTAAACTAAACTTTGATGGAGCTTCAAAGGGTAATCTCGGTAATGTTGGTGTTGGTGGGGTGCTTAGGGATGATAAAGGTGGGCTTCTGCTGGCATATGCCGAATTCTTAGATATCCAGACTTGCCATGTTGTGGAGGCCAGAGCCCTTTACCAAGGTCTCCTGCTTGTGGAGAAGATGGGGTACCAAAAATTTTGCATTGAAGGAGACTCGCTTAATATTATAAACTTGGTCAAAGGTGATTCAATCCCTGGTTGGAATATTGAGGTTGTGATTATGGAATCTAGGCAAATTCTTTAGGCTAGAGAGGATAGGGAGATAAAGCATATCTTTAGAGAAGGAAACTGCCACGCTGACTTTATGGTAAACCTGGGTATAAGTCTCAATGGTCTATCTGTTTGGAGAGATAATTTTCCGAAGGCCTTCTTCAATTGGATTTAGCGATGCATGCTTCTTAATGCTCTATAAGCTTTTACTATTTATGAAGAAAGGTTTTGTGCACAACCGTGTGGGAGTGTTGGTTGGTTGGGGGGCTCACCAACGTTGTTCTAATTTTATTTCTTGTATCAAGTTGTAGTTGGTTCACTTGGTGATGGGTGGCCAGTTGTAGTGCTTTATAGTTGTTCTTGTCCCTGTATTGTTGGTCTTAGGCCAAGTTTTGTAGGGCTTCTCCTATTGTAAAAGGTTCGGGGACCCTTTCAAAACCCCTTCTATATCTAATAAAAAAACATAAAATATTTTCACAATTATTTTCTACCATATTATGATTAAATTATAAATATAATTTAATTGTTGATCTTTGCTTTAAGATTTAAAAACAATGAATGAGATATCGATGTAAGAGAACAAGATATATTCCATGGTTGATTTTTTTTAGATGATTATATAATGTATTTTAGTATTCATATTTTATGCATACTATGTACTTGGACTATAATTTTTGAACAAAATAAATTTATATAATTGTATCTCATTTATTATTATTTTATAATATTTTATATTAAAATCTAAATATTAGACAAATTATATAAAATACAAAGGTGAGTTGTTTGAATCGTAGTATGAATAGATAAAACCATCCAAATATGTTTACTCCACCTTAAAATGTTGATTTTATTGTTTTTATTTTTTAATAAGTTTTATAATTTTTTTAATTAGTTTATACAAGTTTTTATAAAAAATTGGTTTTGTACTTAAAAGCCAAAATTCTTATCACTACAATAAACTTACACAATGATAAATTCCAACTAATCTCATTATTACTATAATTATTATTAATAAAATATTTTAAAACATAAACAAATATTATATTTTTATTATTAAATTAAACTAATTAAAAAAACAACCAAAATGTGCATCAAACAAGGTGGAACGACGACGGATAGAATTGGGCCCTGGCGTCTTAAAAATATGGCTTAAATCAATGACCTCAACAAAACTCAAAAGTCGTATAACAGCGTTCGTCTTGTAAACTAAAGCATATTGCCTTCTCCAAGTCATACGCCTGTTCGTCGGTAAACTAAAGCATATTGCCTTCTCCAAGTCATACGCCTGTTCGTCGGTAAACTAAAGCATATTGTTTTTTATATTATTTTTAATAATTGATAAATCTAAGGTTTAAATAAGAAGTAAAGCATATTGTTTTTTATATTATTTTTAATAATTGATAAATCTAAGGTTTAAATAAGAAGTTTTATAGTTTTATTATATAAGATAGAAAGTGAGTTAGTTATAACCATATTATTTATAGTAATTGATAAGTTTAGGATTCAAACTCCGACTGCTCTCACTAAACCTATTTCACCTTGATTGAAGGTGAAGCTACTACCTTTGTAAACAGACTACCTCTTTAAACCTGAATATTTTCTTAATAAATATTTGACCAAACAAACACTTACCAATCCAAGAACACTCCAATAATTATTTTTCCACAATAGTTTAATTAAACGTGACTATGTCCTCTTAACCGACTCTATGATGGACCCATGGCGTACCTTCCCCAAATTGGTGCAACGTTTTGCGGAGATTTTATTTTGTCACGGAAAATAAATAGAGCACATACTTTTCCGGGAGTGTCAGACGAGTTGAAAGAATCTTATTGATGACAGCGTAAGCCTCAAGTTACTTGTTCCGGATCACGTTTTAATAAAAGCCTATTTCTTCTGTCGTCGTGCATTTAGTGTGCCGCTAAGTTCCCGCATCTTCCTTTTATATTTAACAGCTATATGTTTTTTGGTAGAGGGTTAGCCGCCCACAGATTTGAAACATAGTTTTGGCATCCACTGTTTCTAAACAAACCGCCGACACGCCGTTCTTACTTCTCCTTCTTTATTTTATTCATTTAGGCTGCAATATGCATGTGCTAATATACAACTGTTACCTCACAATTTAGTCTTCCAGGTAAATCGTAGGGAATTGACTTGCAATTTTGTTGGTGCTTTGATTGGATTCTTCGGACTTTGTATTTCAAATTCGTTTTGGGTATCGTTGAAAATTCTGTGGTTGTTTGTTCTGTGGTGGACTTTAAAGTACTACAGCAGCTATGGATTTACTAAATCTTCATAAAGGATCTCAACGGAATACAATGAAATACGAGAACAAAGATGGGGTTGAAATGCGGCCTTGAGAAACAAAAGCCCAAAGGTATGTTTTGAGACCTGTGATAACGTAGTGCTCGTGCTGTTTCCAGATCCGTCCTTATAATTTGCATTTCTCCTTGTGGATTTTCAAGAAATTGTAGAAACATTTATGCGGTATGATTATAATTACATGTGTATTTGGGATGAATGCAGCTGCCATGCAAGGAGGTTTATCGTGGATAAAACCCCAGATGATGCAACAAGTGTTTTCGTCTATTGCGCATTGTGAGGAAAGAAAGGCCGCAGAAATGCCGAGTCAAGTGGAATTAATAGACTTATTTCGCGAGAACAGGACACTTACGAATCCCAAGGCAGAGCAAGATTTAACCTGTTGTGAGGCAACGGTGGGTCATTCTTCAAGGCCGGCGTCAATTCCTAGTAGAATTGCAAATTCCAGGTATTTGTTAGAAATATTAACCTAGATTTCACTCCTCCATCAGACTGCGCTCCGAATTTGGGTGAAGCCGGACTGCGCTCGCACAGTTGGGGATCCCGACAAAAAGGGCTGACATGACATCGCACCTACCCTCTGACAGATGTGACATCTGACAGATTCGATCGTTGCAGAAGTTAATGCCAATTCGGCGATTTAATGCAAGTACGACGATTGGTCAGAAACCCTAGTTGAGGGCTTGTCAGAACCTGTCAGAGGACAAACCCTAATCCTCCTCTTCCTGCGGCTATATAAGGTGTCTCGGGTATTTCAGAACAAGAAGAGCAGAGTGCACAGTGGAGCAGTAAGGAGAAGAGAAGCAGAGCAAAGAGGAGTGAGGAGAAGAAGAGTATCTGAGTGAGCAGTGTGGCTCATCTGATTAATGTCCGATCAGTCGACTCGACATTTTGTCTGTTAGTTTATCTTGCAGCCTGGCCTGCAGATGTTATTTCCTCGGTTGAGGATCTCTATAACCCTCGTTTCATATAAATAAAGTTTGTTGTTTGTTTTAGGCATCTTTAGGGTTTGCAGTTAATTTGTGTGTGTTAAAGCTTGTTGCTCTCTGTACAAATCACCTCAAAGCGATTGTGTTCGGGTTCTAATAGTTAGAGCTCAGATTCGAGACTCAGATCACAGTTTCGGTGTTTCTCTCCTCCCAGCCAAGCAAGCAGTTGTCGCAGCTGTGCAAGCCTTCCGAGCAAAAAATACTGCAAAGCCAAAATTTGCTAAGTCCGAAAGAGTCTTCCGAGTTCGCTGTCGCAACCCGACTGCGCCCGAGATCCAAGCGCAGCCCGAGTGCGCAAGCGAAGTTCGCACTGCGCCCATTGCTGAGCGCAGTTTGTCTTGCGCCCTCGAAGTGCACACTGCGCCATCCGTCGCCTTCCGCCGACCGCAAATTGCACTTCGCCCATTTTCGGGCAAAGTCTGTCGGTGCCCCCGAAGTGCACACTTCGCCCATTTTCGAGCGAAGTCCATCGGCGCCCCCGACGTTCGCACTTCACCCATTTTCGGGCGAAGTCCGTCGGCGCCCTCGACGTCCGCACTGTGCCGCAACTCGAGCGCATTCCGCGACATCCAGACTTCGGCAGAAGTTAGAAAAGAATTTGAATTTAAATTCTTTAGTATTTTCATGTCTAATGTTCTTTTCTTTCTATAATATACTTAGTACGAAATTGGATTTAAAGATTTGTGTATGTTTTTTTTTTGACAGATTTGTTTCCACAAGCGGCCAAGATGAAGAATCCACCACTCAGCTGACAATTTTCTATAACGGAACAGTGAACGTCTATGATGTTTCTGCTAAAAGAGTACGACTTCTAGCCCTGTTGTATTCTTAGCTTGATAAGAAACTTTCTGTTTTCATCTATTTTGCAACTTTCTAAATGAATTTTGGTCATTCAGGCTCAAGCCATTATGAAACTTGCCAACACTCACAACTCAAAAAAAACGGCGCTTGCGAATACGAGTGGTAACAGAGGCGAAATATCAGAAAGCTGCGAGGATCAAGATCTTCGAGTCCAAAAACTAAGTGGAGGTAAAACAAAAATCTACTCATAAGGACAAACATATAGGAAAATCGATAACTTGTCAAAGAGTAGTACTAATTTGATTTATGTGGCTGATTCACTATAATCTCAAATGCAGGTCTTCTTCCAATAGCAAGAAAATTGTCGCTACAGTGCTTCCTCCAGAAACGCAAGGATTGGTGGGTAAATTACATCAAAATGTCGTCCATCGTCATTGGCATTTAGTACTATTAATTAAATAAAAAGGTCTGATCAAGGTTATGGGCATATGCAGATTGAACAACATCGCTCCCTATATGTCCACATCCACTGGAATACAGGGCAAAGAGAAGGATATGAACGAACACATCAGTCTTTCATTGGCTTTTTAAAGCGCTGACCGTGACGACGATGATGATAAGGTGCACCTCAATTTTCACTTTTAGCCGGTTTGTCAAATTCATGACGAAGCTCATGGGCAGACATATGAAATTAGCCTTTAGACAAGCTGCAAGCAAGTAAACCCTAACAGGGCATCATGTGTAAAACGGTGTACAACAGAGGTCGTCAAACACAGGAATGGTTAAACAAAGGGATCGTTGTACCTTGGGGCAGCTAGTAGCAGAGGCAAATATTCCCAGTAGCGGTCACAGGCAGAGAGTTAAAAATTTGAAAATTCACTTAAATTTTTCTACCAAAACTTGCAATCTTAACTTTTTCTGTAAAAAGCAGCACAGAGATACAAGTGTAGCCAACATTCGATGAAGATGTTGTCAAGTTGATTTTTTTGACTCTGCTATGAGGCTGTCAGAGGACAGAGAGATGACTTTACTGGCCGTCAAAGGGTAAGATGGTTGCACTTGTGAGCTGTTCTAGCTTAGAATGACGGTACCTGCAAGATCAAGAAAACAAGAAAATAGTTAGTGATAAATTAGGAGATTGTGGGAAAGGTCCCACACGTGATTGCCATTGTACAAGATCTAAAACCTAAACATGTAATATGAAATCAAATTGATAATGCAAATTATGTAACCATAATGACAAAGAAATAGAGAAAATAATGTGTCATTCTTAATTATATTTTTATAAGAGGTTACAAAATATCCCTCTTATTTTTATAAGAGGTTACAAAATATCCCTCTTAGGGATTACACCAAATTGATACAAATTACATCAAGGAACCAATAATAGGTGTCTTCAAAAGATCTTTGTAATCTCCCAAAACTAATTATGGAGGGTTTCTTAGTTACCTTCGCTTGATGACGCAAAGATTGAGGAGTCTTTATGATGATTTGCTCCTGTGGAAACCTGAGATTTGCACACAAAAGTACTTACAAGAAAATTAGTAGCAAATGTGGAACCTCTCAAGATGAGGTCCATTTCCCATAGTATGCAAATGAAAGGAAAATGCATAAAATAGTAAAGAAATGCATGTAAAATTGAATTAAAATATGCTAAACTATGTTAGAAACCAAATTGAATGTTGCTAAAGCTAATCTAACTGATAAAAGACAAAAAATCAAATGTCACCACAAGGTCATCATTGGCTAAAATGGTTGGCTCTGTTAGCCGTCATCAGGTTCAATAGTTGCGTCTGCAGGTCATTGTTGGGTCCAACAACCGCTGAATAGAGAGCTCTTTCTTCGTGCTCGATGCAGGGTGACACTTAATTTGACTATCAAATTGATGTTCAAGGATCATGTATTTCTAAACACAACTGAATCACGAAAATTAAGCTCAAATTCATGAGTATTGATGATACACAATGGTGGGATTTGGCCTTCAAGCTCTCAAAAACTCCATTGGTGGACATGCAAGCTTCATGATGCGATTTGGGTAGCACCTCAGTGCATATGAGAGAGTGTTCTCTCTGTTTCTCAAACCGATAGCACTTTGTTGCATTCGATTGATCTCAATTCTCTATATTTTGTGAAGTTTCTGGGCACCTTTTATAGATTGTCCAATTGGCCATCTTAGCTTGCAAGGGAAGCCAAGATCAAGATTTAGTTAGGATTTGACATCCCAAACTTCGCTTCTGGAAGCTTCCTCATGGTTAATCATTACCCGCAACTACCCTGTAATGGATTTGGTTCAGCTCGGGGAGCTCGAGTTTGTTACAGACGAGGCTGTCCTTAAGGGGAGCGGCTTGATCTGGGGTCTGCCATTCAATGACCACTAGGGAGCTGCTAAGGGGGACAACGACCCAAGTTGTAAAAGGTCAAATTGCCCTGTTTGTGTGGTTAGAATCATTATTTGATCATGGGAAGGCTCAAGATGAGTCATATGGCCTGCAAAGATGTCCATATGAGTAGCCTCCTCAACATGACATGTTTTAGGTGTCTACATATAGATGGCCTCACTTTTGGGTCCATGTATCTCTTTTAATATTTAATGAAATTTCATGAGTCCACTTCTACTAGGTGACCCTCGAAAAGAGATTTCCAGAAAGTATAATTTTACCTATATTTCAAAGAGATTTGAGGTTTGAAATGAGGCAGAATATAGAGTCGTAGTAAACAATAATTAAAATGAAGGCGCACAAAAATTAACTTAATTCAATTTCACACACACACTATCTGAACCATATACATAGATAGATATATATATAGGGAATGGGGAGTATGGCGGTGAGGAGATAGGGAGAAGAAGTTGGAGAGAAAAGGGGAGAAACGGAAGGAGGAATCAGGGGAGGAAAAATAGGAGGAAAAAGAGGAGGAATAAGGGGAGAGGAATAAGGGGAGAAAAAATAAAAATCATGCCGACAAACTTTGCCAACCAAAATGAAGCTTGTTCACACTGCAACATGAAAACAAGCTTTTTCTAGGCCACTCAAGATGAAGCCGCATTCACACTTGCAACATTCTCCCCCTTAAAGTTGAGAGGACTGACTAGACAGTCTCTCAGCTTTATAAATTGAGCTTTAGCCATCCCTTTGGTGAAGATGTCTGCGACATTCTCCAAAGTGTGGCAAAATTTAAGCTCAACAATTTCATGTTCCACCATATCTCGGATGAAGTGGTACTTCATATCAAAATGTTTCGTTCTACTATGGTGGATTGGATTGTATGCCAACTGAATGGCACTGATGTTGTCACAGTAGATTCTGGTCGGACCACTTTGTTGTTCTCCAATCTCTTCTAGCACTTTTCTTAGCCACAAGGCTTGAGTACTAGCATAGGTGACTGCTATATATTCAGCTTCTGTAGAAGACAAAGCTACCACAATTTGCTTTTTAGAACTCCATGTTATTAGTCCTGATCCCAGACTAAAACATTTCCCTGAAGTTGATTTTTTGTCATCAATGTTGCTGCCCCAATCACTATCACTGAAGCCTACAAGCTTGATAGTGTTACATTTATGGTACTGGATTCCAAAATCCAATGTACCCTTCACATATCTGAGAATTCTCTTAGCTGCTTGCAAATGCAGCTCGGATGGGCTAGCCATAAATCGAGAGACAAGAGAAACAACATACTGAATATCGAGTCCGGTGTTGGCGAGAAACATCAAACTCCCAACCATGCTTCGAAAGTGGTCACGTCAACTTTAGGTGCTCCATCATCTTTGCTTAATTGGATCCCATGTCCAACTGGAGTTGCAACTGGTTTGCAATGCTCCATAGCAAACTTCTTGATCATGTCCCGAGCATACTTATGTTGACAGATGAAGATCCCTGAATCTATCTGATGGACTTCCATTCCAAGGAAGTAATGTATTAAGCCAAGATCCTTCATCTCAAACTGCTTCATCATGGAGCGTTTGAACTCCATATTCACTTTTTCATTACTACCCATGAAAATGAGATCATCCACATACAAGCAAACTATGAGGATGTCATTACCTTGCTTCAGGTAGTAAAGTGTGGGTTCATTTTTGCTTCTGGTGAACCCAAAATATTTGAAGTACCCATCAATGCATGAGTACCAAGCTCGTGGTGCCTACTTGAGGCCATAGAGTGCCTTTTTCAATCTATAAACAAGGTGCTCCTTACCTTGCTCTTGAAATCCTTGAGGTTGCTCAACATACACTTCCTCTATTAAGTACCCATTGAGAAAGGCACTCTTCACATCCATGTGTTGGATTTTCCAACCCTTGTGAGCAACTAAAGCAAGAACTGTTCTGATGGTCTCCTGTCTGGCTACAGGAGCAAATGTCTCCTCATAATCAATACCATATTTTTGTGTGAATCCTTTTGCAACCAATATTGCTTTGTGCCTTTCAATGCTACCATCAGCATTGAATTTGGTCTTGAAGACCCATTTACATCCAACACACTTCTTTCCTTTAGGAAGCTCTACCAGCTCCCAAGTATCATTGTTTTTTATAGAGGTTATCTCCTCTTTCATGGCATCTTGCCATATCTTCTAAGTACAAGCCTTCTCATAACTAGAAGGTTCAAGTTGTGTACTAGTTAACAAGGCATAGTTAACTACATCTCCCCGAGGTTCTTGGGAGTCATCATCACCATACAAATGCATATTTTCAAGTCTTTGTAAAATAGAGCTCATCTCACTAGCTTGACTTCTAGTATATCTTCTTTGAAAATTTGTATCCAACATCTGATAAGATGGATGATGTTGGAGCGTTCTCTTACCTCTAGATGGAGAATCAATATCCATTGGTGAGGAACTGACTGACCTTTGAGGAGAAGGACTTGGTGAAGAAGATGATGAACTGGATGTCGAATGTCTGCTTGGGCTTGGAGGAGGAGACTTCTTGCCTTTTTGTGGCATCTGTTGAATTGGTGAAGAACCTGCATCATGAGATTCAACATCACTAAATATTTGGGGATGACCCCATTCTCCCCCTTCATCAAAAATCACATCCCTAGAAAGCACAATCTTTCGAGTCCTTGGATTGTAGAGTCTGTAAGCTTTTGTGGTCTCACAATACCCTACAAAAATGCATGCTTGACTCTTAGGATCGAGCTTCTTTCTCTGCTCATCAGGAATGTGTGAGTACGCCAGTGAACCAAACACTCTGAAATGCTTGACATTTGGTTTCTTACCATACCATGCTTGGTAAGGAGTTTTCCCTTTCAAACTTGAAGTAGGGCTCCTATTCAAAATATACACACTGGTTCCGCTGCATCTGCCCAATACATATTACTCAAATGCTTCGTCCGAAGCATAGATCTTGCCATTTCTACAATGGTGCGGTTCTTTCTCTCAACCACACCATTCTGTTGTGGAGTGTAGGCAGCAGTGAACTGCCTCTTTATTCCATGTTTTTTACAAAAATTCAAAAATTCATTAGAGGAGTATTCTCCTCCTCTATCTGATCTAAGACACTTAACAAAATATCCACTCTCATTTTCAACTCTTGCTTTAAAATCTATAAAGCAATCAAATGCTTCATCCTTATGCTTTAAAAAATATATCCAACACATTCGTGAAAAATCATCAATGAAGAGAAGAAAGTAAGAGTTGTTACCAATGCTCTTGGTCTGCATTGGACCACAGATGTCCGAATGGACTAGCTGGAGTGGATAACTGGCCCGCCATGCTTGCCCTCATGGAAATTTGGATCTGGCATGTTTGCCCAAAGCACAACCTTCATAGACTTCCTTATTCTCCTGCACTTTAGGAAGTCCGGTCACCATCGCTTGAGAGGTAAGCATTTTCAGACTGGCTGAATTCAGATGACCGTATCTCAAGTGCCACAACACACTTGGATTTGAAATAGCAACATTTGCCAATTGCTCTCCCCCTGGCTGGCCAAAATTTAAAGGGAATAACCTGTTCTTTGTCATTGGAACTTGAGTAATGATTCTATCACTATCACTTTTATCAAAAATGATACATTTACCCTCATCAAATAGCAACTTATAGTTTTTCTCTAACATTTGACCAACACTCAAAATATTATGTTGGAGATGAGGGGTATAATAAATATCATTCACCTATTTAACGCCCTCTTTTGTTGGAACCTCCATGGCTCCAATGCCTTCAACCGCCAATGACTTGTCGTCCCCCAACTTGATGTTGGATTTGTAGGAAGAATCCAGGGTAGCAAAGAGTTCTTCTTTGCCACTCATATGATTTGAACATCCAGTGTCCAAGATCCAGGTATCATTCAGGTTTTGATCTGACTTGCCATATGAGAGAAAGAGATTTGAGGTCCCTTCCTCTTCTCCAAAATTGCCATACTCGATCTACTTTGATTGTTGCTCCCTTGAGAAGATTTTGACCAACAGTCACGAGCAAAGTGGCCAAGTTTGCCACAATTGTAGCAAGCTTGTTTGGACTTGTCACTTCCTTTTCCTCGGCCTGGATGCTTTCCTCTGTTCTGTTGTCCACTTCTATTCTGACCTCCACCTCTGTTTGAAGATCCTCCTCTGCTTGGGGTTCCACCTCGTGGACTGTTCTTGCCTCTTCCTCTGTGCTGACCTCTGCCATGACCTCTACCTCTTCCTTCTTGTGAAGCAAAGGCTTTATCATCTCCTCCATGACTGGTGGAAGGAGATTCCTGCAATCTCTCTTCATGTGAAAGAAGAGAACCAATTAGTGCATCAAAGGAAAGTGTAGTCAAATATTTTGACTCTTCAATAATGATTGCTACATGATTCCACTTAGGAAGAAGCGTTCGCAACACTTTCTTCACCACAACTTCTGGTTTAATCTCTTCACCTAGAGTGACCATTTTATCTACTACGGCTTTGACTCGCACGCAGTAGTCTCCTACTTTCTCATTCTCTTGCATTCTGAGATTTTCAAAATCTCTTTTAGAGTTTGAAGCCCGACTCGCTTCACTTGATCACTCCCTTGAAAACTTTCCTTTAAAGCATTCCAAGCATCTTGAGTCGTTACACAGGATGCTATTCTAGGAAAGATGCTTTTATCTAGGGCTGCTTGCAAATGATACAGGGTAGAGGAATTATTTTTCTGTGCTTCTTTCCTAGCTTTTCTATCAGCAACACTTAAAGCAGTCCAGTCAGTAGGAGAGGGTTCTGTGTAACCCTCTTCAACTACATCCCATAGACCTTTGCCTATTAACAAAGTTTTCATCTTTATTGACCAGTATTCATAATCACTACCATTGAATTCTGGAATTGGAAGATTTGAATTTGAAGCCATTTCTACTACTTGAAAGCAAACTTTGATTTGACTAAAAATAGGAAGTACAAAGCAATTACAAGTTCAAATCAAATCTAGATTTCTTAACTCTCTCACTGATTTCTTCTTCTTCTTGTGGATTGTCCAGTATTGGAGGTCCAAAATTGTCTGCAATGGAATCCTCGTCGTCACTGATGACAACTATTTTAGGAGCTACCGCTGGCTCGGCCTGTGCTGGCTCAGGCTCTAGAGAGCATGGGGTATAACTTTCACTGGATTGTTGCTCTGGCTCAGCTGGAGAGTAGCTATCACTGGCTTGATCTACAGGTGTGGCTTCAATTGTATCGGACTCCTCCACTCGTTGTCCAAAAATATTGTCTTCTGAGTCAGCCTCGTAACCAGAATCTGGATTCCTCTGGTGGGCTATAACAACATTCTGCAACTGACTGAACACAACGTGCAGTCCGTTTCTCCGAACTCGTTCATCAAATGATTCGGTTGTCTCTCTTTGCAGTAGAGAGCATAAAGCATGGTAGCACCCGGTAGACCTGATCATCTACTCATCAATGCAAAATAAAACTTCATTAGAACCTCTGAGGTTAAAATTTTCACCCTTTTACAGCCGTTGAGGCTATTACAAAAATTTTTAGCCTTGAACGGGGTTCCAAGGAGCAGCGCCCCTGGCGTACCTCCCCCGTCACGAGACGGGGAGTCCAAATTTTTTTGGAAGTGCTAAACGGGCACTCCGGAAGGCTTCCCGACACTTTTATGCTCCCCCTTTTTACAAAGATTACCTTTTTAAAGTTTTCAAAATTTTTAATAAAGTCTTTATCAAAAAAAAATTTAATAATCTTTTTATATTCTTAATTATTATATTTTTTTAAAATAAATAATTAAAAATATAAATTTTAAATTATTAAATTAATTTTTTTTTAAAACCTTTAAAAACTTTCAAAAAATTAAAAAAAAACCTTTACTACCTCGGCCGCGATTCGAACCCTCGACCGCCTAGATAGGAGCGCGGATGTGGGCCGCTACACCAAGCGGTTGCTTTGGAAAACACCGCGCGTTTTGTCCTCCTTAAACCTTCAACAGCAAAAACATTAAAAAAAAATTAAACTCTTTTTTTTTTTGCACCCGACGGGTTTCGAACCCGGGTCTGCCAGCCGGGTTTCAAGCGCCTTAACCGTGTGCGCTACGTGCTCGCACATAATAGAAAGGCGCACAGGGTGGTGTTAAACAGGCATCGTGGGAGGTTTTAAAAAAAATAAATTATCCCACATGCAGTGGGAAGAAGACCTTCAAGGTCTTTTTATACGCCCATGTGCGTATATTTTCTTGATTGCCTTCGGGTAATCGCCGCCTTAAACCCTTTTGCCATCGAAACCTCCAACTGCAACCCACCACATGGCGCGTCCACGTCGAGTCCTCGCCACGTCCTCGCCTTGCCACGTGCCACGTCCTTGCCTTGCCACGTGTCACTGTTTGCCAGCTCAGCTCCTCGAGCTACATGCCCTCCACGTCAGCCTCAAAAGTTGCGCTCTATCTCGGATCTCCTCGATCCACGTGCCACCTTGATTTTGCTTCCTCAATGCCATGTCACACCTCAGCACCACGTCTACGTCTCAAACTACGTGCCTATCAATGTCCATGCCAGCTTCGTCCTACGACCACCTCGAGATTCATGCCCTCGGATCTACCTCGGAGGATCACCTCGGGATTCGTGCTCCTTGATCTGCGCTCCTCGACCCCTACGCCTGCTCTGATACCAGAATGAGGCAGAATATAGAGTCATAGTAAACAATAATTAAAATGAAGGCACACAAAAATTAACTTAATTCAATTTCACACACACTATCTGAACCATATACATAGATAGATATATATAGGGAATGGGGAATATGGCGGTGAGGAGATAGGGAGAAGAAGTTGGAGAGAAAAGGGGAGAAATGGAAGGAGGAATCAGGGGAGAAAAAATAGGAGGAAAAAGGAGGAGGAATAAGGGGAGAAAAAATAAAAATCATGCCGACAAACTTTGTCGACCAAAATGAAGCCTGTTCACACTGCAACATGAAAACAAGCTTTTTCTAGGCCACTCAAGATGAAGCCACATTCACACTTGCAACATGAAAACACTTGTTTTCTATAGGCTATCCAAGCTGCCATGATAAATCCCGAGGGCATAAAAGAAAATGACTATAAACCTAGAAAATAATTGAAGAAATTGCCTCGGGTAGAAGTTTGGTCAATCAAGAGGAAATTTAAGAGTAGAATGTTGTTGGCAACTCTGAGTGTTATGTCCAGCCTGAACCCACCAGTGTAAGTGGAAATTTATGCCTAGCCAAAACTTGATCGCTCATGGGAAAACCAAAAAAAGAAAAGAAAGGAAAAGAGAAGAAAAGTGCAATATATATAAGTTAATTAAATTTATTAATATATAAAATAATAATAATAATAAAATACAAATAAAACATAATAATAGTAATTAAAGTTTAAAATATTAATAATAGTAAAATTTTCTAACTGTGGTCTTTGTTTTGTAGGGTTGTTGGAAATTAAAAATAGTGAACTTGAAGATGGATGTAATATTTTAATGATGATGAAGCAAAACATTCAACGAAATGACCTAACAAAGGACATGCAAAGCAAAATAAAGAGGTCGAGTTCTGCTAGCTTAACTCAGGATCGTGCTTAATTAATTTTGGGCCAATATTTTATGTAATAGGTTATTTTTATTTAGGGTGAAGCAAAAGCTATATAAGGGGTGATGCTCCTCATTTGTAAGGGTCAAAATCTATTCAGTGGCATAGCTTTTAGTTTTCTTATCCTTTTGCTTTTATGTTTGTAATTGGATAAATTATCTGAACCAAGCTACTTTTTTTTTGAGCTATGTTATGGAATCCATTGATGTGGACGAATCTAGAACACATGTGCTTGTTGACTATCTTTTAATACAAGGCGTATGAAATTTCTATGTCTAGTCTATGCATGTTGATGGTGGTTGTGCTCAGTATATTTCAGTCTTTTCTCCTTTGAAGATCACACCAACTCATATTTTAGGCTATGTGAATACTGGTCGTGTCAAGGTTGGTTATAAATTAGAATTATTGCTTTACCAGATTGGAGTTGGAGTTCAAGGTATTTTTAACTTGTTTTATATTATTTTCTCTCACCCTTAAACCTTTGGTCTATCTTAGAAATTCATTTAGATTAGGATTAGATTAAATAAATCTTTGAGGCTTATCTCTGTTGTGTTAGTTTTAAATTTCTTTTAAATTGTGTTAGATGAACTTCTGTGGATATGATCACTATTTGCAGGGATTCGAATTCAAAATCCTACCATATTTTGAATTTGAAATGGTCTAAATCTCATGCCTACAATTTGAATATCGATAGTATGTGGTATAAGTACAGGTGGATAGATTCATTAATCATAGGAGTAATTCGAATATCGATAGTATGTGGCACAAGTACATGTGGATAGATTCATTAATATGTGTTTCTAGGATGGTTTTGTCCCTTGCATGGAATGTTGTTCTTTGATCCTAGTTGTTGTTAGTCTTTCTTTTGTTTGTGAATAGTTTTAGTTGTGGGATGTTTTGTGTCTCTTCGGCTGTATGAAGTTTACCAGATCTTGGATCTTTAGATATTTTTGTGCTGGTCCTCTGCTCTTTTCTTCCTAGCTTTTGAAAGGTTGTTTGATCCACTTTTATAAAAGGTTTGGGGTCCCTTTCAAAACCCCTTCATCCATATAATAAAAAAGAAAATATTAGTTGTTGTGATACCATATTATATATATATATATATATATATATATATATATATATATATATATATATATATATATATAAATATGTACATATATGAAGAATATTTTTTTTGAGTGAAAAGTTAAAAATTTGTATTAAAAAAATACTTATTACATTATTTTCTTGGTAACTTGCCTCTCTTGGCCAGTGCCACAATACAAATCAGCTTCTACTTTTTGTCTCTACAAATCCTCCTAATCATGGTGATCATAAGGGATTTTCCCCAATTCTTGGTATGCCTCTCTTTTATATCCCTTGGGCTTCTTTGTTGCTTTAAGTTTGTCTTTCTCTGCACTATGTAACCCATAAATAGATACATGTAATAACTCATAGTTATTCTTCTCATCCACCTTTGGTATAATTTGTTTTTCTTCATCTTCCTATGCTTCTTATGTTGTCCCTGTCCTGAGTTGTCCCCATCCTTAGTTTTTCCTAAATTTCTTCCTCCTCTGTGTGTATTTGAGAGGCCTCCATATTTCTTGCATCAATAGTTTCAAGCACCTTTCTTGCTATAGTGCTCCATATGCTCTTTGTCGGTTTGAATTCCTCCTTAAAAGTTCTTCCATTTCATTCTAGCTAGATTTACGAGAAAATAAATCCTAAACCCAAATCCCATGCAATTTTATCCTCTTTGTTATGAATTTGTTGGCTTTCCAATAATCCCAGAAAGTATCCATGGTTGGAATTTGGACCTCCACTTGGTTAAAAGTAATACACCATTTACTAAAAAAAAAGAAGTAATATATCATTCCTTCCACATAGTTTGGGAAAAAATGCATTAAAAAGGAGATGAGAAACTATTTCCTCATATTGGTTGCACATTATACATCTATTAGGCCCAATAAATCCTTTTCTATGCAAGTTGTGTTGGGTCAAGATACTATTGTGGACCATCTGCCAAGAAAAATAGTTTATCTTTATCCATCCCTCAGGTTACCACAACTTTGACCAAGGGGTTTGTTGAATTGGGTGGTTGGGAGAAGTTATAAATTTATAGCCCTCCTTCACTGAATACTTTCCCATAGTACCATGGCCCCATGCTATCTTATCCAGTTCATTTCTTTTTTAACACAGTCTATTTTCCAAAATATTTTGTAGCTCGCTTTTCTCTGCTTTCCACTCTTCACTCGACCATTCCTCCTTAGGAATCCACTGCTTGGCTCTAGGTCCTTCTGGATGTGGAGGTTTGATATAGTGGAATACCTAATACCATCTATGGTTGTGCAAATCCAATTTGAGGCCTACTAGATGAAGGTGAGTATTATCTATTGGTGGGTGCTGCTCCTATGAGTCCTCCCATAATATTGCATTTCTTCCATCCCTAATTTTCCAGAATAGATCATGCTTAATGATTGGGATTCCTTTTTTCAGTGCTTTCCAGATATTTGAACCTTCCCATATGACTAGAAGACAGGAAATTTCTTTTGTTAGGTGGGTTAGATAGTATTTTATCTAGTAGGCCTCAAATTGGATTTGCACAACCATGGATGGTATTAGGTATTCCACTATATCAAACCTCCACATCCATAAGGGCCTAGAGCCAAGCAATGGAAACCTAAGGAGGAATGGTTGAGTGAAGAGTGGGAAGCAAAGAAAAGCGAGATACAAAATATTTTGGAAAACAGACAATGTTTAAAAAGGAATGAACCAGATAAGATAGCATGTCATGGAACTATGGGAAAGTATTTAGTGAAGAAGGGCTATATATTTATAACTTCTCCCAACCACCCAATTCAACAACCCCCTTAGTCAAAGATGTGGCAACCTAAGGGATGGATAAAGATAAAATGTTTCTCTTGGTAGATGGCCCACAATAGTATTTATTTGGCCTAATAGGTGTATAATGTGCAACCAATATGAGGAAACAATTTCTCATCTCATTTTTAATGCACTTTTGCCGAAACAGTGTGGAAGGAATGGTATATTAATTTTAACCAAGTGGAGGTCCAAATTCCAACCATGGATACTTTATGGGATTATTGGAAATCCAACAAATTAAGAACAAAGAGAATAAAAACTGCATGGAATTTGGGTTTAAGATTTATTTGCTGGTAAATATGGCTAGAACGAAATGGAAGAACTTTTAAGGAGGAATTCAAACCGACAGAGAGCATATGGAGAACTATAGCAAGAAAGGTGCTTGAAACTATTGATGCAAGAAATATGGAGGTCTCTCAAATACACATAGAGGAGGAAGAAATTTGGGAAAAACTGAGGATGGGTACAACTCAGGACAAGGACAACACAAGAAGCATAGGAAGATGAAGAAAAACAAATTTTACCAAATGTGGATGATTAGAATAACTGTGAGCTATTACATGTATCTATTTATGGGTTACATAGTGTAGAGAAAGACAAATTTGAAGCAACAAAGAAGCCTAAGGGAGATAAAGGAGAGGTAGAGCAGGAATTGGGAAAAACCCCTTATGATCACCATGATTAGGAGGATTTGTAGAGATAGAAAGCAAAAGCTGATTTGTATCATGGCACTGGCCAAGAGAGGCAGGTTACTAGGAAAATAATGTCATACGTGTTTATTTTTAATACAAATTTTTAACTTTTCACTCAAAAAAAATTATAAACCCCTATGACCAACACACAAGGCTGAGAAATCTCCTCCCAACCATGATCCCTCGTAAAGTCGAGAGATATGTTTATAAATAGGGAATTTAACACACACCCACCATCTCACACACTCACCCACATCATGGTTTGAACCTTGGAACTCCCGAAGAAGAGTCAATGCCCAAACCGTTGCGTTGTCCCCCTAGGACAAAATTTTGTTAAGGAAAACCATTTCCCTATCTCCTAGGGGCTAGGACTTTCCGTTCCACGGGGCCTGTCCCATACAAATGAACCCCTCGAGCTAACCGAGAGATTTTTTTATATCCGCACTAGGTACCTCACTGTCAAGTTCCCCCAATCCTATAAAAGAGATCCAAGGTTCAAACCTTATGCCTGTACATCTTAAAAAAATACATATATAAAACATTTTTTTGGGAGGAACCAAAAAGTATGTCTCCCAATTTATCTAATAATTCCTACTATTAGCAGTGTAACAAATATTTTATTTTATAATTAAAAATAAAGAATCCTAACGATGATTTGTTTAGGTCCGAGGTATAGACCAATTGGTTCAATCAAACCCCGTAAGGGGGGTGGAGGTCCAAGGTTAAAATCTCGGGCCTCGTTGCGGACTAAATGTTTGTCCCTTTCCTGGTTCTTTCAACGACGTAAAAGGTTTAAAATGATTGTGACATGGTGGTTATAGGGGCGGACTGCACAAATATTTGTGTGACGACTTTCAGGGCGGACAACACAGAATACTGTGGTGGCCATAAAATCTGAACAGTCATCCCAGATTCGTGGCAGCTACCAATTCCACCATGTAAATTAAAAAAATACAATGTTATCATTAAAACATAAAATATTTTTACAGTTATTCTCTACCATATTATGGTTAAATTATAAATATAATTTAATCATTGATCCTTGCTTTAAGATTTAAAAATAATGAATAAGATATCAATACAAGAGAATAAGTTATATACCATGGTTGATTTTTTTTTAGAGAAGGTTATATAATGTATTTTAGTATTCATATTTTATGCATACTATATCCTTGGATTATAATTTTCGAATGATATTAAAATTTAAACTTAGATTTAAATTTATATAGTTGTATCTCCTTAGTTCCAATCCCACGGACGTGCTCATGCATAGCCAGTAGCCCGATTCGACTCCTCTGCATGTTGCACCTAACTGATGACGATGATATGTTTCCTGCTTATCCGACGGTCCCCTTCATGCCATGTGTTGAACCAGACTGACGAAGATGGTGCAAACCCTATGTGTTCGGCGGTCCCCATATCACGTCGGGTTACCATTAACGAGACGATGGGTGTGTTGGAAGCCTTCACTGATAGTTTGAACCCTGCCAGTTGCGTTGACAGTTACTAAAAATTGTGATTGTAACCAATTCATCTATGTAACCAAAAAAAAAAATTATATAGTTGTATCTCATTTATTATTATTTTATAATAATTTATATTAAATTTTTTTATTTGTGGAAAACATCCCAAAAGGGATGCCACTTTCGGGTAAGACCCAAGGAGGCAGGGGTATCCATTCCACCAAAATCGCCCAGGGTACGATCCTGGCCTACCACCTTTGACATACTCAAGGAGCTAACAAACACACAATAAGATATAAAATAAATAAATAAATAAAAATAAAATAAAATAAAATAAAAAACATGCTCCTTGAGTGTGTCAAAAAGATAAAGCACAACCAAGCACACAGAAAAAAAACAACAACACGAACCACATAGAAAAAACACAAGAACAACATACCAAAACACAAACATGACAAAAACAACAGAACACTACAAAGACATAACCAACAAAAACATGAAAAACACAAACAAACAAAACCTACAAAATAAATAAATAAAAAATAAAAAATAAAAAAACAACCAACAACAGACAATAAACAAAAACAAAAAACATAGAAAACACTTACACAAAAAACAAAAAACGAAATAACACAAACATACATAAACACAAGAACAAGAACAACAAAAACACAAGAACAAATAGAAAAAACACAAAACAACAAAAACACAAGAACAAAAAAAAACAAAACAAAACAAAAAAACGTACACACCTCAAAAAAAATTAACATAAAAGAGAAGCAAAAATAAAGCAAGAAGAAACTAGGTACCTTCAGAACTGGAGCCATCCAAAGAAATGATAGAAAGAAGAGCTTCCCTTATTTGTGAAGCCCACCATCTAGGAGGGTGGCCATAACAAATAAGATCACCTTTGTCCAAAGCCCAATTAGCTAAAGCATCAACACTCTTGTTTTGATTTTTGACCACATGATTGTAATCAACTTTCAAAAATCCCCTCTGGATTAATTGAATCTTCTCAATAATTCTTTTTATTCTCCAATCAACCTTATGATTCTTAGAAGGATTCTTCAAAATATTAATCATGAGTTGAGAGTCAGACTCCACTAACACCTTTTCCCATCCAACCTTAGTAGCCTCCTGAAGGCCTCTGAGGATACCATACCCCTCAAGCAAGGTTATTGGAAAGAATACCCAAATTCTCAGCAAAAGTAAAAACCAGGGAGCCATCCGAAAGTCTACCAATTCCTCCCGCACTAGCTTTTCCAAGGTTCCCTCTAGAGGCTCCATCAGTATTGACTTTACCAAAATCCTTAGGAGGAGGTTGCCAATTTCTTGTCCTATCCATCTTACAAATACTTACATTCCCTTTAAGATGGTTGCCCTTAGCAGATTTAATCTTCAATATTTGCATCACTTGATCCCATTTTTGGTGGAAGTTTTGGGGGTGATTAAGGAGTTGATGGACTGATTCAACTAAGTTGGCTATGGTCTTCTGCCAAATATAGTGAATATCCTTCCTATCTTGATTAAAAATTTGACTGTTCCTTTCATTCCAGATATTCCAAAGAAGAATGGTAGAACCCATCCAAACTAACTGCCTAATAAAATGATCAACACCCTCTTGTTTAGGCCAATCCCTCCAAATCTGTTCAAAAGTTGAAAAATTGGACCACTGTAAGCCAAGTAAAGTGGCCATTCTCCTCCATAGCTCGGAGGCTAAAGTACACTCAATAAAAATATGGTTGAGAGTTTCTACATTCTCTCCACACATTTCACATCTAAAAGGGCCATGAAAACCATGCTTCATAAGTTGCTCACCAATAAGCACCCTACGATGCAATAAAAGCCAAATAAAGAACCTCACCTTAGGCCAAAGCTTTTGAGCCCACAACTGAGAAAATATGTCAGAATATTGGTTGGGATTATTCTGGCATAAGGTCAAATAACCTTGAGCAATTGAATACTCACCCTTAGTAGTGATGTTCCATCCAAAACAATATTTTTCATGGGACCAAGAGAGAGACCTCATATGAAGGATGCCTTGGATATCTTGTCTTTGCCTTTCTGGGATTTGAATAGGCCTAGTCCTCAATAGGGATCCAATATCTACCAACCTTTGAATTACCAGTATGGTACCGAAAGTAATTAGCCACCTTTATCTAGTTAGCTCGGTGAAGCTCCTGCATCCAAGGCCTCCAATCGGGAAACTGAGTTATCAAAGGCTTGTGACCATCCCAAGAATCTATCCAAAAATTTACCTGTTGACCATTATGAATGATCCAAAATAAATTTTTCTTTATCAAATCCTCACCAGTCTTAAGAACTGCTAAAATGGGAGAACCTTTGGTAGGAAGATGATAGCGAACAAGGTCTTCAGGACTTTTGTTCTCAGCATATTTAGCATGGAGATTATTGGCCCAAAGAGCATTGGGGTTATGCAACATTCTCCAATATAATTTAGCAGCTAAAGCTTTGTTGTTATTAATAGAAGACCGGAATCCTAACCCCCTTGATTCTTAGGAAGACATAAAGTGTCCCATTTCACCAAGGCCCATTTTCTTTTTTCCTTAGTACCACTCCAGAGGAATCGATGACTGATTTGATCTAGATCTCGAAGAACGACCTTTGGGATATTCAACATGGAAGAAACATAAATAGGAATAGCTTGAAGGACTGATTTTACCAAGGTGATTCTACCCCCGAAGAAAGCCACCTATTGGTCCATTTTCCAATTTTCTTCTTGACTTTGTCCAACAACCAATTCCAATATTTTTTTCTGCCTTTGAATATTGATGGGAATACCTAAATAAGTGATCAGAAGGGAGGACTTCTTATATCTTAATTTATCCAAGACCATGGATTCCTGTCTAGTAGAGTAGTGAAAGAAAATAACTTTAGATTTGTCTTCATTGATCAACTGCCCAATAGCCTTAGAAAAATAGCTAATGATTTGCTTAAAGTTAGAAGCTTCCTTAACTGTAGCTTTACCTAAAAGAGTAGAGTCATCAACAAATTGAAGATGAGAGATAGGTCTAGCTCCATGAGCAATGGTAACTCCCTCAAGGATTTTGTTATCCCTCTTCTTGGTTATAGTCCTCCCCAAGCATTCAACAAGAATGATGAATAAATAAGGGGAAAGCGGGTCACCTTGCCTAATACCTCTGGAAGTAGGGAACGACTGAGAAGGCCTGCCATTGATAAGAACTAAGTAGGAAACTGAAGAGATACATCCCATAATCCAATCTATCCAATGCTTAGAGAAACCAAATTGCCTCAAAACTTTGATAAGGAAGTGCCAATCCACTTTGTCATAAGCTTTGGATAAGTCTAACCGAATGAACATGGAAGGAGATTTTTGCATATCCATGGAATGGATGGCTTCCTGAGCCAGAACTATCTCATCTACTATTTGATGCCCTTCCACATAACCCCCTTGTTCAGGGGAAATAATCTTATGCAAAAGAGGCTTCAACCTTTCTGCCATGATCTTAGTAATGATTTTGAGGAGAACATTACATAAAGCAATAGGTCTAAAAGTTGAGATGTGATCAACCTCTTGAGCTTTTGGAACAAGAGTAATATAAGTTTTATTGATAACCTTCAAAATATCTTTGGCTTTCCTGGCTTCTTCCACCACCTCTAATAAATCAGCATGAAGGATATCCCAGAACTCTTGGTAGAACTCAATGGGAAAACCATCAGGACCTGGGGTTTTCCCTTTTTGCATTTTAAAAACTACATGTTGAAGCTCATTGATAGTAACAGGAGCAGTTAAAATAGAGTTCTCCTCAGAAGTGATAAGAGAAGGGATAGCTTGAAGAACATTTTGTTGAGAAGTTGAGTCAAGAGGAGTAGCAACAAAAATATTGGAAAAGTAATCGACAACAATAGAGCTCATGCCATCCCAAGTATAGACGACATCTCCAGAATCTGATTTTAGGGAAGAAATAAAGTTGTGAGATCTGCGAGCTAGAAGAGATTTGTGGAAGAAATTTGTGTTTCGATCTCCTTCTTTGAGCCATTGAATTCTAGATTTCTGCTTCCATAAGAGTTCTTCTCTTTTTTCCCATTCCTCTAACTGAGTTGTGAGCTTAATTTCATCTGCACTTCTATTCTCTGTGAGGCCATCTAAACGGATTTTCTTATTCAAGTTTTCAAGTTGAGCAATAACTTCATGTTTTTTTTATGAACATCCCCAAACTCCTTCCAGTTCCAAGTCTTGATTTTGGATTTAATGTATTGCAGTATTTTAGCAAAATAGAACATCTTAGTCCCATACCTAGGCTTACCTTCCTTCCACCATTGTTGCACATGAGGTCTAAAGGAACTGTCTCTAAGCCACATTAATTGAAAATGAAAAGGAGAGAAACTCACATTGGTTTTCCAGATTTCCACCATGACTGGCCAGTGATCCGAACCAACATTGTTAAGAGTCTTCACTTTAGGAATGTGACCCTGGATTAAGAAATTTTTAGAGAGAAAAAACCTATCCAATCTCTCCATTATACACGCTAAGCCTTGCCTTCTGTTAGACCAAGTCATAAGGCCATTATCTGGTTGGATGTCCACAAGATGGAGGTTTAAAATATATTCGCTCATGAGGTCAGTACTTTTGTCCAAATTTTTGTTTCCTCCCATTTTCTCATCCAAAGAGAGGATGGTATTGAAATCTCCTCCAATCAAGATCCAAGCTTCAGGAAAATGAGAGATAATGTGAGTAATATTCTTCCACTGACTTCTTTTTTCCTCCAAAGCAGTCGGAGCATAAACAGTAATGCAGAGCATAATTTGGTTGGAATGTCTACTTTGAATAGCTATAGCCAAAATACCCAAACTGCCAACCATATGGTGAATAACTACCTCTTTTGGGTCCCAAAGACAAGCAATGCCACCAGAAGTCCCCTGGGAACTGAGGGAAACCACTTTTCCAGTTGGCCAAATTTTACTAGCAATTGAGTCCATATCCTCCATTGACATCTTCGTTTCTTGAAGGAAAACAAGATGTGGATGATTTATCTGAATCATTCTTCTAATTTCATTTTGTTTTGAAAGACTCCCTTTGAGTCCTCTAATATTCCAAGTGATGATCTTCATTAATACCAGTGCTAAAAAAATTGGGAAGGGCATTAATCTTACCTTCCTCTACAAGCTTTTCACCTTCTTTTACCATATGATATTGATTGGTCTTGCGACCTGCCTTTTGATTAGAATCCATCTTCAGTTTTTTTTCCTATTTCTTGACTTACTCCAATTGAATCTGAGATGGCTTGTAACCTTGAAGAATGCTCGTACACAACCAGAATTTTACTAGAGGGTTCAATAGAGTCTATATTGGGACCTGTATTATTTGAAGTTTTGACATTTAAAGGATTGTTTTTCTTGTGTAAATTTTCTCCTTTTTTTCCTGTTGAAAACCTTTGATTTGTTGGTTTATCTCTGAGTTCTTCCCTTCATTTTTAAATTGTGTTTCTAAGATTTATGTTTCTACTATTTCCCCTTCCTCACTTGGGACATCATTTGTGGAAAGGATTTCAAACATATTAGCAGATGACTTTGATTGATCTTTCATAACTGGTTTTTTTGAGTGTTCTTCTTCTTAGGCTAGTTGGAAACCTGCTGAGTTTATATCTTCTTTCTTTTGATCAAGAATTTTATTTGGACAAGCACTAGCCAAATGACCATATTCATGGCAAATTCTACAACGAAAAGGAATGTTCTCATAGTCCACTACTTGCTCCCAAGTGTCTTCCCCAAATTGTAATGTGATATTTTTAGGTAGGGGTTTGTCAAAATCCATTAAAACACAAATTCGAGCATAAATAATATGTTCAAAATTTTGAGTACAATCAACAGTCATCATAAAAGTTCCTAAAGAGTTCCCAATTGAAGAAAAAATAGTAGGATTCCAAAATTCAATAGGGAGGCCAAAGAGTCTAACCCACACGGGAGCTATAGAAGGCATCTCTTCTTCGACTTTAAATTTAGTATGCCAGGGCTTCATGAAAAGCCACTGCCCTTCCAAAAAACCAGGGACCCCCTTGAAAAGTTTTCTCTCTATCTTCATTATTTGCAAATAAAACAAGAAAATAACCATTTGGATAGATAGAGATTTGTAACTCACCTTTAGTTTTCTAGCTTTTTGCAGCCCAGACTTTGAAAGCAGGTAGGCTCGGACGAAAACCCATGAACCGACAAATTAGTCCTCTTTTTTCCAGATCTTCAATGCCAGTTTGAATGTTACCCATATCAAGCTTAACAATAGGAGTTCCATCAACTGCTTTAAGACATCCTGACTCCGTTTTCCTGGGATCAATCTTGGGCATTCTTAGAGGTTTATGGGAAGCCCTAAGATTAATATTAGCATTGGGCTGAGGCTGTCCACCATGGAGGGCATCCCTAAAATTCATTTTTGGGGCTGAGTCTTCAAAATTCTTACCCTTGACAGGGGTTTGCACAGTAGATTTATTTTGTGGGTGCACCTTAGCACCAGATTTACTTGAGATCTGAGCCATTTTTTTATCATCTGCTTGAAACTTGTTTCGTGATCTCTTTAATCCTTGCCCTAGACGCCGAGGAAAGGTATGGTTTTCACTTTTATTTTGTGCAGCAAATTGGAAGCCGTTGTCACTCAAGTTCACAACATGATCTGTTGGAAGACAAATTTCTAACCCATCTTGGATCCCTTGCACCATATCCTGCTAAAATATTGAGTGAAGTTCAATACTGGACATGTGTTGTACACAAATGCTTGAGATCCACCGACTTGCACAGTGACAGAGTGACGTATTCGCTGTGAAAGGGTTAGGGTTCTGATTTTGAATTCCCGTGATGGAGTGACGTATTCGCTTCGAAAGGGTTAGGGTTCTTGTGTATACTTCAAATATCTCCATCGTATATCCCACAAATATTCTTGTGTGAGTATATCTTTGAAACCCTAGTCGAAATGAAGGAATGATTTCAACTTCTCATGTGTGTGTTCAGAGTAATTCACCTCGAGCAAGGCATTTTGGAAGTGAATGAACTCTGAATTCTCTTTGAATATTTTTGTAAATCTTCTCTGTATATTCTGCAAACCCTCACCGTGTATCCTTCTTCTCAAACCCTAGACGCTCTTTGAGGGCACAAAAATTTCATTTTCCATTTACAGGTTTCGAATTCCCGTGACGGAGTGACGTATTCGCTTCGAAAGGGTTAGGGTTCATGTGTGTACTTCAAATATCTCCGATGTATATCCCACAAATATTCTTGTTTGAGTATATATTTGAAACCCTAGTCGAAATGAAGGAATGATTTCAACTTCTCGCGCGCGTGTTCAGAGTAATTCGCCTCGATCAAGGCCAGACAATACCCTCTAAAATATTAATATTAAATAATTTATATAAAATACAAATGTGAGTTGTTTGAATTCATAATCATTATATTTATTTTTTAATAAGTTTTATAATTTTTTAACCCAAGTGTTGTAGGTGAGTTGGAGAGGAGAGGGCAATCCTTCAAGGGAGGTTCCAGGTTCAAATCTCCACCTTACCAAAAAGCTGAATTGGGTATCCAAAATCCAATTGATAATGTTGGTGCGGACAGGATCGGGTGTGACCCCCGGGTGACTTTGACGGTGTAGAACCCCTTGTTCGTGGTCTCTCAGACTAAGGCGGCTCCGTAAGGGATTTTTCACTTAAAAAAAAATGTTTTATAATTTTTTAATTAGTTTATACATGTTTTTTATAAGAGATTGGGTTTGAATCTTAAACTTCTCACAAAAAAAAAAAATAACCACCTCAAAATGTTGATTTCATTATTTTTATTTTTTTAATAAATTTTATATATTTTTTAAATAATTTATACATGTTTTTATAAGAGATCGGCTTTGAACCTTAAATCTCTAAAAAAATTAAACTCTCACTACTACAATAAATTTATACAATAATAAGTTTACAATTAATCTTATTATTATTAATAAAATATTTTAAAACATAAACCAATATTATGTTTTTATTATTAAATTAAAGTTAATTAAAAACAACAAAAATGTGCATCAAACAGGGTGGAACGAAGACGGATAGAATTAGGGCCTGGCGTCTTAAAAACATGGCTTAAATCAAAGACCTCAACAAACTCAGAAGTCGTATAACAGCGTTCGTCTTCTAAACTAAAGCATATTGCCCTCTCCTTCTCGTAGAATAAGGGCCTGGCGTCTTAAAAACATGGCTTAAATCAAAGACCTCAACAAAACTCAGAAGTCGTATAACAGCGTTCGTCTTGTAAACTAAAGCATATTGCCCTCTCCTTCTCGTAAACTAAAGCATATTAGTTATAATTATATTATTTTTAGTAATTAATAAATATAAAAAATGGGTTGGTTATAATTATATTATTTTAATAATAATTGATAAATATGAAAGAATAAGTTGATCACAACCGTATTATTTTATTTTTTAGTAATTGATAAATATTAGAGAACGAGTTGATAAGTTCACGATTCAAACCAGTAAATTCAAATCAAACTACAAACTATCCCCAATACTTAAATCTAAATATCTTCTTAATAAATATCTAAACTTACCAATCCACTAATCCAAATTTCATATGCCTTTTCGATCCTCCTTAGACTTCAATAGTTTAAATAAACGTGACTACCTAACCGACTCTATGATGGACCCATGGCGTACCTTCGCCAAATTGGTGCAACCTTTTGCGGAGATGTTATTTTGTCACGGAAAATAAATAGAGCACATGCTTTTCCGGGAGTGTCAGACTAGTTGAAAGATCTTATCGATGACAGCGTAAGCCTCAAGTTAGTTGTTCCGGATCACGTTTTAATAAAAGCCTATTTCTTCTCTCCTCGTGCATTTAGTGTGCCGCTAACATCCCGCATCTTTCTTTTATGTTTAACAACTATATGTTTTTGTAGAGGCTTAGCCGCCCACAGATTTGATATTTGTTTGACCACGCCTTTTGCTTAACCAGTGGTTTACAAACATAGTTTTGGCATCCACTGTTTCTAAACAAACCGCCAACCGCCAGCACGCCGTTCTTACTTCCCCTCTTTATTTTATTCATTTAGGCTGCAATATGCATGTGCTAATATACAGCTGTTACCTGACAATTTATTCTTCCAGGTAACGCTAGCTAAACTATATATATATATTTCCGCATCTTCTTGTTCTCATCAACAACATTTAAATCTAAATCGTAGAGAATTGACTTGCAATTTCGTTGGTGCTTTGATTGGATTCTTCGGACTTTGAATTTCAAATTCGTTTTGGGTAGCGTTGAAAAATCTGTGGTTGTTTGTTCTGTGGTAGACTTTTAAGTACTACAGCAGCTATGGATTTACTAAATCTTCATAAAGGATCTCAACGGAATACAATGAATACGAGAACAAAGATGGGGTTGAAATGCGGCCTTGAGAGACAAAAGCCCAAAGGTATGTTTTGAGACCTGTGATAACGTAGTGCTCATGCTGTTTCCAGATCCGTCCTTTTAATTTGCATTTTTCCATGTGAATTTTCAAGAAATTGTAGAAACGTTTATAAATTACATGTGTATTTGGGATGAATACAGCTGCCATGCAAGGAGGTTTATCGTGGATAAAACCCCAGATGATGCAACAAGTGTTTTCGTCTATTGCGCATTGCGAGGAAAGAAAGGCCGCAGAAATGCCGAGTCAAGTGGAATTAATAGACTTATTTCCCGAGAACAGGACACTTTCGAATCCCAAGGCAGAGCAAGATTTAACCTGCTGCGAGGCAACGGTGGGTCATTATTCTTCAAGGCCGGTGTCAATTCCCAGTAGAATTGCTGATTCCAGGTATTTTTAGGTCTAATGTTCTTTTCTTTTTACAATCTACTACTTAGTACGAAATTGGATTTAAAGATTTGTGTATGTTTTTTTTTTGACAGATCTGTTTGCACAAGCGGTCAAGATGAAGAATCCACCGCTCAGCTGACAATTTTCTATAACGGAATAGTGAACGTCTATGATGTTTCGGCTAAAAGAGTACGACTTCTAGCCCTGTTGTATTGTATTCTTGGCTTGACAAGAAACTTTATGTTTTCATCTATTTTGCAACTTTCTAAATGAATTTTGGTCATTCAGGCTCAAGCCATTATGAAATTTGCCAACACTAACAACTCAAAAAAAACGGCGCCTGCGAATACGAGCGGTAACAGAGGCGAAATATCGGAAAGCTGCGAGGATCAAGATTTTCGAGTCCAAAAACTAAGCGGAGGTAGAACAGAAATCTACTCATAAGGACAGACATATAGGAAAATCGATAGCTTGTCAAAGAGTACTAGTAATTTGATTTACGTGGCTGATTCACTGTTATCTCAAATGCAGGTCTTCTTCCAATAGCGAGAAAATTATCGCTACAGCGCTTCCTCCAGAAACGCAAGGATCGGTGGGTAAATTACATTAAAATGTAGTCCATCGTCAATGGCATTTACTAATATTAATTAAATAAAAAGGTCTGATCAAGGTTATGGGCATATGCAGATTGAACAGCATCTCTCCCTATATGTCCACATCCAGCGGAATACAGGACAAAGGGGAGGATATGGACGAACACATCACCCTTTCATTGGCTTTTTTATAGCGCTGACCGTGACGACGACGATGATGATAAGATGCGCCTCAATTTTCACTCTTAGCCAGTTTGTCAGATTCCTGACGGAGCTCATGGGCAGCACATATGAAAGCTCTGTACAGCCGTCCTTAAATGAAAAACGAGCTCTTTGTTGGTTTGGGATGCGTGATGCAACACTTTATGTCGTTTCCTTTGTCTTGTCCTCCTACAAAAAGAATCAACACATCCTGTGTGAGATCTATGGACGTTACTGTGGGTTCAATTTTATGATGAATGTGTAAAAATTATTAAAAAAAATTAACACATATCTTCATGTTATTTCATGTTATTTAGAATTTAAAGGTCATTAACCAATTTGAAAATAAGTATGCTTAAATGATACGTTGTTTATCAAATTCAGCGAAATCAGATTTTTTTTTGCCCATCGTTTGTTTTTGTCATGTTGTGGGTCTGCTGACTTGTTGTTTTATGCTCAGCGAAATCAGATTTTTTTGTGCCCATCGTTTGTTTTTGTCATGTTGTGGGTCTGCTGACTTCTTGTTTTATGCTCATCTGTAAGTAAGAGTTTGGCCCTTTCAAAACCCACTCCTTTAATATATTAAAAAATAATTTTTTTTACTTCTCATCTAAAAATAATAGTATTTAAGCTTTGAAACAAGTTTAGCAAACCAGCATAAAAGTTGCAACTTCAAACCCATACTTGTGTATATGCAACGAGAGTATGCCTCTTTATATATATATATATATATTAAAATATATAGATTTTTTAAAATAAATATTAAAAAACTTATTTATAATACCGTTTAAAATGTTAATTTAAAAATAAATTTAAAAAAATTATAAAATAAGGGTCAAAACAGCTCATTTAAAATACATTTAATTATAAAAAATTATATTTTAAATTTTTTTTGGTTCATTCCATGTCACTTAAGTATTATTTGATTGGTGATATTCATTTTAAGATTGTTTTTTTTTATAAAAAAGATATAAATGGATGAGGAACTTCTTTTTGGATGAGTACCTTGCACAAATCTAATACAATGTGTTAAAGGTATACAAATTAAAATGATATGAAACTAAAAATCAAGGAAATTGTGAAGTCATTAGGAATTGTAGAGTTTGCAACTATTATCCACTTAATAAACCTTCAAGATAGGCTACAAGCTCTTAAGTTTAAGAATGTTCTTTCATCCATCCAAAAAGAATGTACATGGATGAGGACCTTCTTCATTGATGAGTATTTCACACAAATTCAATATAAAGTATTGAAAAATAAATCAAATTTATATGAAGCTATAAATCAAGAAGTTATTAAGAATGGTAGAGCTTGAATGAGGGATGTGCCTCATCTATATTGTTCAAAGGCAAGGCCTCCATAATCTTCCTTGAATTCTCACTACACTAAAAAAATATTACCTTTGGAAAAGCTTGAGATAGCCTAAGTAGGGATAAAGCAGTCAAGAAGCAAAACATGAGGTGCCAAAAGTCCAAATAAAAAGTTTCAATAAACACGAAGAAGACAAAACTTCAAAAATAGGAAGTTTTGAAAGATTCAAAGAAAAGGAAGGAATAAAAGTTTTGATAATCGGTAAAGCACCTAAGATGTCCAAGGATCAAAGCTAAAGTTTCAACTAGCAAGAAAGGCTCCCAATATTAGATTGTCCATGCTCTGATATTTTAGGAAAACAAATCTGATTCGAGAACTCCTGCTCCCAAACCCCCACATAGAGGGTCATTGACCCCGAATATCCCCTAGTCAGGGTTGTGACTCTAGACCTTACATATTGTGTTGAGGGGTGTAATTTTTTGAGATAAACTAATCACTTCCTATAGAGAAGACATGCCAACCCGAGGAAGCGGTTGACGCATTAAAAGCAAAAATGATGGGAGCCATACCAAGAGAAAGCCTCGAGCCAAGTGATATTAATTTTCAAAAAATCTTCAAAAAGGGTAGATGGTGATAATAGAGAAAAGAGAGCATCCAAAGACTCGAAAAGCTCAAAATTAATGACTTTGGATCTGAAGATATTAGGACACAACAAATTCAATCAAGATATGACCTTGCATGCAAATGAACAATCATTTTAAAATATCTACACAATTTTGGAGAGAAATTCTCCCTATTGTAGTCTATAAATAGTAATAGTTTTAGCATTGTAAAGGATTGGCAAGTTTTCATTTCTAATATTTTGTAAGATTTCCTTTCATTTCTTTCTATAGAGCAGTCAACTCCTTTGTAATCGTTGGCATAAAATCTACCTAATTCTATGAAGAACAACCAGGACTTTAGCCAAAGTTTTGGATGAATGAGATTTCTCTCAAGTTCAACCTTTGGAGAAGGTCAATTCCTTGAAATGTTTATAAAATAAAAATAGGGGTTTAAGCTAAAAGTGAGAAATGAAAGGGTTAGAAAGGGGGTAAGGGTTTACAGCGATGATTGGATAATGGACAAGGTATAGCGTAACAACATTGGACATAAGTTACAAAAAGCTTACTATAATTAATTTGCAATGATACTTGACAACGTAATAACTTTGGATACAAGCTGCATAAAGCTTAGTACAATTAATTTGCAATGATACTTAATAGACCAACCATTATCAAATGCATAACAAATTCAATTTAGCTATAGCCATTGAAGAACACAAGCTTATATTGAGAGGAGGGTGAACAGTATAAGATCAACTTTTACTTTTCTTTCCCAAACAATGTTATCCAATATTATCAATGGCAATATTAATAGCAATAATCAACTCAATGCACAAATCATCACACATAAGAGAGAGATAAATTTAACGTGGTTCACCCAATGTGGGATACTCCACGGAGAAAATATTTCTTCTAAATTTTCTCAACAAATGTCTTGGGAATTAATTCCCTATTACAATGTCTATGGACCTCTATCCAAAGGAGACACCAATCCCCTTTGCTCTAATTTGTGGATCTCTCTCCACACAAGAACTCTATCCCCTTGCTCTGATTCATGGATCTCTCTCCATAGGAGAACTCTATCCCCTTGCTATGGTTCATGGATCCCTCTCCATAGGATAACTCTATCTCCTAGATCTGGTTTGTGGAACTTGATCCAGGAGAACTCTATCTCCTCAACTATTTCGAGGATCTCTCTCCACAAAATAACTCCATCTCCCTAGTTGATTCATGGATCTCATTCCATAGGAGAAATATTTCCCCTTTGCTCTGGTTCATGGATCTTTATTCATAGGAGAACCCTTTTCTCTTTTCTCTAGTTCGTGGATATCTATCCATAGGAGAACCCTATCCCCTTTGCTCTGGCTGGTGAAGTTCTAGAAGACTTCTAACCCCACTACTATGGCTTGTGGATCTCTCTCCACAGGAGAGTACCCACTACACTGGCTAATGGATCTCTATCCACTGGAGACCTCTATCCTCTCTACTTTGTCACCTCCAAAGCTTTCTCTCAACTTTGTCTTAAATTTACACCAAAATCTATCCCAAGTCTAGCACAAATTTGCTCTAACTTTAGTCACAAATTTGCACTAAAATATATCTAAAGTCTAGCATAAATTTGCTCTAATTCTACTCACAAATCTGCACCAAATTTTATCCCAAGTCTTCTATCAAGACTTGCTCAAATCTGCCTTCAAGCCTTCTTAAAAGACTTGCTCAAAATTACCTTCAAGCCTTCTCAAAGACTTGCTCAAATCTACCTTCAAGCCTTCTCAAAGACTTGCTCAAATCTATCCTCAAGCCTTCTCAAAGACTTGCTCAAATCTACCCTCAAGCCTTCTCAAAGACTTGCTCAAATATTTCCAAATCTTGCATACAAACACAACTTAAATCTCTTTTAGAAAAGCTTTATTCACACATACAAATTCTACTTAGAATTCATTTAACCTCTAGAACATATAGAGAATGATATGCTCTATCAAAAACTCAATATGTTTCACACTCACAAATCTTGTACTCAATTAACCAATCTATTTCTCTTGCAAAATCCTTTTCAAATCAAATCAAAATAATGTATAACAAAACTGGTCTATCTTTCTTGCAAATTTTCTCTCAAAGATCAATCACACCAATGCATAATTTTCCTTCACAAAATTAATCTCAAACACTTTCACAATTGCTATCAATATCTCTCAAACCAATGTTCAAAGGTTTCACAATGATGTACTAACTTGTCTTCAAACCTAGCACAAATAGTTCACAATCTCTAGCACAAATATCTCAATCTCTTTCAACAATGAAAGCACACTTGTTCTCAAACTCTATCCCAAAAAATTTCAAAACCAATTAATAATGAAGTACAAGAAGATCGACAAACTCTAATGCAATTGTTTCAACTTTCTCTTCATAATTGATGCACATGTAGGTCTCAAACCCTAACTCAAATATTTTCAACAATACTTACCAAACAACCCTTTTATCTCCACCTTATAATTCAGAAACATTCACTTCAACCAAAACACTTTAATAAGGAATGATGTGCCCATACCTCTTAGTTTTCCCTTATGGAGATATGTCTTCAAAAACCTGTCTCACAAACAACTGATTTTTCTTGTGCCACTTCAAGGGTTAGATAGGAAAATACTTTCTCAAACCATCACATAAATTTTCTTCTCAAAAATATATGCTCAATTTAATTCCAAACCAATGCTCTATAACTCCCTTGGTTTTTCAAAATAAAGCATTAAATCATGAACCAAGTCCTTTTAAATTTAATGCCACTATTACAAGCAATAAAAACACATTTTACACCTTTTATCTCTCTACTTTCATGAAATAATTTTCAAACCACTTAATGACCCATAACATTGATTTACAAATTTAAATCAACCATTTACACCTTATCACTCCTAATTTTGCATATAAAAATAAATTTTTAATGACAACAATATCTTCAAAATATTTGGCAAAAATAAATTATCCTTTTGCCTCCTATTTGCCAAAAACCTTTATACCATAGCACACCCCTCAAACACCAAGCAAAACAAATATTAAACAACCTTAGCACATACCTTTTTCAAAAATTATTAATGCTGGTGTGGACGAGAATCGAACCTCCGACCTCAACCTCCTAACACAAGTGCTTAACCTCTTGCGCTAGCCAAACGGTTGAGACCTATCGTGTAGGCCTCCACCTTTGTTCCTTGGTGCGTTCATCGAAAATAATAAAAACTCTTCAAAAATGGCGCTAGGGAGAATCGAACCGTAGACCTTCGTCTTGCAAGCGTCTTAACACATGTCTAGCCACCGTTGGGCCACCCTAGCGGATGACATCAAGGGATGGATGAACTTCACTTTAATTTATCCTCCTTTTGCGCTTCAAAATTAGCGCTATCCTCTTGTCCTTATTCATTGTCACACTTGCACGATTGCTCGAATGATCGCATAATTAAAACACACCTTTATTTCCAAAAATCTTAGGGTATAAATATGCTTTTCATGCACGTTTTAGACGTCGACCCACCTTTGAAATTTATTTAAAAATAATTCGATTTGTTTTTGGCACCATGCAATTTTAACCTTAGGTTTTATAATATTAAAAAATATATATTATATTAAACCTTTTTCCTTGGGTCTTTTTCACCAATGAGAAGTAAACCTTTTGCCTTGTTAATTAAAATCTCTCTTTCCTTTTTATTTACCAAATGAAGCCCTTGTTATTTCCAAATCTCCCTTAATAATATTTAAATATTATAATTTTAATATTATAATCCTTTTCTTCAAATTTCTCTTTACTTGCTTTTACAACCATAGAAAATTCCTTTGCATTTATTGTTTCAACCTTGAAGACAAACTCAACCTTTTTACCTTTGACATCAATGACAATCAACTTTGACATCAATGACAATAGTATACTCAAAATTTCCAACAACCATATATTTTACTCATTCCAATTACTTTAATGAAAAGCAATACAATAGTGATCCAAAGATTAAAATTTGCTTTAACAGAATAAACTAGTCATCAAGTGTAATAGAAATGACTTAAAACATATATTCATTCATAAGAAGCTAAAATAGCAATCACAATGGAGGCCAAATCACTTCTCAATAATTGATAAAAAATACACAACATGCATCTAGGCAAATGCTATAAAGTTGACTCTTTATTCTTAGGTTTGTCTCTCTATTTATAAGTTGCCCATTGAATCTTGTAGCATAAGATTTATGATATAAATACAGGTTTGTTAAACCTATTAGAAAGTGCTCTCAAGAGCTTGTCATTTTCATGTTGCGCTAGTTCATTGTTGATATGGTTGGCTTAGTTTTATCTTGTATTTGAATATTGATGTGTTCTACAATTTGGTGTGTAGATATTCAACTATCTCTCACAAATGGTTGATCTAGAACAATTATCTCTCACTTTCAAGATATTTTTTTTAAACAATTGGAAGGCATTGAGGTAGTTATAGCTTTGAAAGAGACTTTTTGGTAGGAAGCTCCAATTTTATTTTGCTTTATTTCTCCTTGCACATTTCTAAACATTGATGTAAGAGTGTTGACATCATCACTCGATAAAGTCCACTTTTGTCCCACTTCGTCTTTGTGCAGAGGGACGTCAAACTTTGTTCATTTCTGATGATAGTTGCACATTTTTGGACTTTCATGATATCAAATAATGTCATCTCCCAAAAAGATTCAAAATTATTCAATTTCAGCTTTGAGCTATAGAGTTGCTCTTTGACTGATGTTGGGGTCTCATTGCCTCATATTTTGCAAGTTTGACTTTGTTCATGTGTTGGCAATTTTGGGTACTTTGGGTACATTGCCTTTGCTCAAGTGTATAAGTTGTCATTGATGTCAAGAAGCTTTTGAAGGAATTTGATTTGATGTCAAATAATTTGTTTTGATGAAGGTTACGGCATGACAGTTTCAAAGGTCTTTTGCAAACCCCATGTTGACAGAGAAAAAGGCAAGTGGAAAAACTATCGCGATTTCGCGACATGTTGGAAGAAAAAGAGAAAGCAGGAAGAAGTGTCGCGATTTCGCGACAAGTTCGAAGAAAGAGAACAAGTTGGAAAAGTGTCACGATTTCACGACATGTCGCATTTTCGCGACTCGAAAAGTGCAGGAAGGCAAAGAAGGAAAAGTGTCGCGATTTCGCGACATATTGCAAAGAAGGTTGTACGGACGAAAAAGTGTCGCGATTTCGTGACATATTGCAAGGAAGGTTGTACGAAAGAAAAAGTGTCGCGATTTCGCGACATGTTGCAGAAGAGAGAGTCCGAGAGAAAAAGTGTCGCGATTTCATGACATAATGCAGGAGAGAGAGTCCGATAGAAAAAGTGTCGCGATATCGTGACATGTCGGGTTTTCGCGACCCGAAGAATAGAAAAGAGCTAAGGAGGAAAAGTGTCACGATATCGCGACATGTCGCATTTTCGCGACTTAAGCAGGAGAGAGAAAGCAAGTTAGAAAAGTGTCGCGATATCGTGACATGTTGCAAAGAAAACATACGAAAGCTGAAAGCGTCGCGATTTCGTGACAGGTTGCAAAGAAAACAGAAAGTTGATAGCGTCGCGATTTCGCGACGGGTTACAAGGAAGATAGCGAAAGCTAAAAGCGTCACGATTTCGCGACGGGTTGCAAAGAATGCGTACGGATGCAGAAAGTGTCACGATTTCAACAAGCAGAAAAGAAAGCAAACAGAAGCAGAAGTGTCACGATTTCATGACAGAAATCGAAAGAGGTCTTCTATAGGAGAAGTGTCATGATTTCATGATAAAAGCAGAGAGGAAGGCTATGAAGACGAAGTGTCACGATATCACGAAAAGTGAAGACGAAGTCAAGAGTCAGACACGACAAGAGCTTAGTTGAAGTCGACAAAGGAGAAGTGTCGCGATATCGTGACAAAAGCCAAAAGAAAGTGTACGGTTGCAAAGGTGTCACGATATCGCGACATGTTGTAGTTTCACGGCAAAAGCTACAGAAGAGTTACAGAGGCAGTTGAAGCCGACAAAGTTAAATGTGAGCCGACGAAGATTAGGGTTTGCAGTCGATGAAGTTTAGGGTTGTGCAGCCGACTAAATATCAGGGTTACAACCGACTAAGATTAAGGTTTTGATCTTGAAAGTGTTATTATAAAAGGCAAGTTGTTTTGAAGAGTTGGGTGTATTGTTAGTTGCGACGTTCGTAGATAGAGCATAGAGTGAGAAGTTCGATCGTCGAGAGCAGAGTGCGAAATTCGATCGAAGTGTGCAGAGTGAGCGAAGAGTCATGGTGAATTGTTCTAAGTGCCGCTGTGATTGCGCAGAGAGTGCAAAGGTTGAAGTTCGACCAAGTGCGGTTGTGATTGCGTAGAGAGAGCAGAGGGCGAAGAGAGCACAAAGGGCAAAGACGAACGCGGAGTGCTGTTGTATGAGGACAGAGGTGCACTGGTTCTTTGAGAAGAACCTGAGGACAGATTTGGCAAGTCTTTGAGAAGGCTTGTGTGCAGAGGATTGATTTGTTCAAGTGTTGGACAGATCCGACAGATAGAGGAAGACTTGTACTAGACCGACTGACTGTGTTTGGTACAGGTTGTTGAGCTACTGTGGACGTGATCATAGAAGGCAGAGGTCTCTTAGGCTAAGCATTGAGGACAGGAGGTCTTCGGTGGAAAGGAGTTCCACGTGCTGGCAAGAGGTAGAGGCGGTTGATCTTCCGAGGGATCATTTCCAGAGCAGAGGGGAAGGTATCTCCTTTGAGCAGAGGCTCATAAATTCTGATTGGGGGAAGGTATCTCCTTTGGGCCGAGGCTCATAAACATTGTAATTGGGAAGGATTCCCAAAGAACTTTGAGATAACTTTTAGAGAAAAGTTTTGTGGACGTAGCTCAGCCATTCTGGGTGAACCACGTTAAAATTGGTGTCACTTTGTGGATGATATTGTGCATTGTTTTGATATTGCTTTGGGTATATTGCTTTACTATTTTGAAGTATAAAGGAAAAAGTAAAAAGAGGTCTTATACTGTTCACCCCCCCTCTCAAGTATAAGCTTGTGTTCTTCAATTGGTATCAGAGCGGGTGCCTTCGAAAAGTTTAACATCTTGAAGGAAAAGCTAGTAAAGAACACAATGGATCATTCAAGTGGCAATGCAACACCTATTCTTGATGGGTCAGATTTTGGTCTTTGGAGTGCAAGGATGAAGGTTCATCTAATGGCACTTGGTAATGAGGTATGGGAAGTGATTGAAGATGAGTACACTATTCCTGTACATGGTCCTAATACTAAAGAAGAAAGGCTCCTACATCACAACAATTCAAAAGCAATGAATGCAATCCCGAAAGGCTTACAGAAAGCAGATCTCACCAAAGTGATTCACTGCAAGACAACTAGTGAAATGTGGAAACAGTTGAAGGTGGTTCATACAGGTGATACAAATGTCGGAAAGGCCAAGTTGAGACACTTCAAAGGTATGTTTGAACAACTCAAGATGAATGATGATGAAAATATTAGTGACTACATGCTTCGTATGGATGAGGTTGTTAACTCCATGAAAGACTTAGGTCTTGAGCTTGCTGAAAATGATGTTTGTGATAAGATTTTAAGATCTCTTCCTAATAGATTTAGTGAAAATATTTCTGCTATTGAGGAAGCTAAAGATTTGGATAAGTTGAAAAAGGATGAGCTCCATAGTATACTTGCAAGCATTTGAGTTGAGAACTCAAGTGAAGGTTGATGTCAAGAAAGAGGCAACTTTCAAGGCTACCAAGAAATCCAAGGGTAAACAACTTCAAGAGAGTGATGAGTCTTCTAGTGATGAAGAGGCATATTACAACAAGAAAGGCAAGTTCTCTAGAAAGCACAAAAGCGTGAAAAATATAAGATGTTTCAATTGTGGAAAGTTTGGTCATTATGCTACCGATTGTACTATTCCCAAGAATGAAAGTGATGAAGATAAACAGGATTCTAAGAGCAAGGATTCTGAAAAGCACAAGCATCACAGGAAGAACAAAGATGAGCACAACAATCAAGGAAAGAGGTATTCTCACAAGCACAAGAAGAGTTTCTACCTAGACAAAGCAAGTAAGTGTTCTAGTAGTGATAGTGAAAGTTCTTCAAGTGATGATGAAAATGAGATGTTGTTCATATCAAAAAAAGAGGAAGAACCGAAACATAGATTCATTATCATGAAATGTCTTAGATGTGGAAATTTTGGTCACCTTGAGGATGATTGTACAAATAATGATTTGGTTTCTAGTATGTATGAGGATGCTTCAGAAAACTATAAGGAAGATGCTTGTATGGTTTTTGAAAAAGGTAGCACCTCTAGTGATAAGAAATCTGAAAAAGGCTTTGATGATTCAGAAAGCAAACAAATAAAGGATCTTGAAAGTGAACTTATTAATGCTCTTAGTGCTTTGAAAAAGGAAAGAAAGAAGAATGCTAGACTCAAGGATAAGTTAGATGAATGTTGTATGGAGAGAGATGATCTTATAGAAAATCTTGATTTCTCTATAGCTAAGACACAAGAACTCAAGGATGAGTTAGAGTCTAAGGTTCTTGAGTATAGTGAGTTAGAACAGAAAATGGCTTCTTTGAAAGAGGAAACTAAAGAGTACAAGGATAAGCTTTACAAGTTTCAAGATAGCTCCAAAAAGGTTAAGTCACTCATCAAAGGTCAAAGAAAGACAACAGATAAAATAGGCCTTGGTTTTGTTAAGCCACACAAGGAACAAGTTGGAGAGTCTAGTAAGAGACTCCAAAAGGAAGAGAGTTCTGATGAGGAAAGTATTTCAGATCATGAGTCCTTGAATGATAGATGCGCAAAAACAGAAAACAGAATTCAGAATGAGAAGAAGAAGTTTTCAGGACCCAAGAGGTCAAATAAAGGAAAATTTCAAGGCAGATGTTTTGCGTGTCACAGGTTTGGTCACATGGCTTCACATTGCATGGCTCAAGTGAAGAAGGTAAATGACAATTTTAGAAGTGCTAGTTACTTTCAAGGGTATTGCTACTCTTGTCAATAGTTTGGGCATAAGGCAGTTTATTGCAAGGCAAATAACAGGAACAAGTTTGGTCAGAATAGGTTTGGCGAACAGCAACGGTAGAACAGGTTTGGTCAGAACAGGTGGATTCAAAGATCAGGTTTACCTCAGAGAAACAACATCATCAAGTGTTTCAAGTGCAACAATGAAGGTCACATAATCAGACAGTGTAGAGCTAAAATTCTAGAATACAAGAACAGGAACAGTGGCATGATCAGGTCCAAGGATCAAGGCATGGACAAGAACAGGGATGAGAACAAGAACAAGAACAGATGACAAGAATAGGAATATGGACAAAGAGTTCAAGAGAAGGCCCGACAAGGAAGTTATAGACGCTGATGATGATCAATGCCTAATGGGAGTTTTACTCCCACCCCAGAATTAATCACCTCATCAGGAGGTGGGGGAGGGACTAAGCTAAGAGGCTCATTCTTAGTCCCAAGCCCCAAAGGTGACCCTTTGCCATTGATGACAAAGGGGGAGAGATATGAGTAAGGGGGAGAGCTTCAAGTGAAGAGGAAAGCTTCAAGTCAGGGGGAGCAAAACTTCAAAGGAAGATTCTCAGTTGTGGGCACAGTTTGTCAGTTGTTAGCATAGTTGGTTTCAGTTTTGGCTCTTGAGAAGTGTTTTCAGTAAAGGTTTGCCATCAATGACAAAGGGGGAGATTGTTGGCAATTTTGGGTACTTTGGGTACATTGCCTTTGCTCAAGTGTATAAGTTGTCATTGATGTCAAGAAGCTTTTGAAGGAATTTGATTTGATGTCAAATAATTTGTTTTGATGAAGGTTACGACATGACAATTTCAAAGGTCTTTTGCAAACCCCATGTTGACAGAGAAAAAGGCAAGTGGAAAAAAATGTCGCGATTTCATGACATGTTGGAAGAAAAAGAGAAAGCAGGAAGAAGTGTCATGATTTCGCGACAAGTTCGAAGAAAGAGAACAAGTTGGAAAAGTGTCACGATTTCGCGACATGTCACATTTTCGCGACTCGAAAAGTGCAGGAAGGCAAAGAAGGAAAAGTGTCGCGATTTCGTGACATATTGCAAAGAAGGTTGTACGGACGAAAAAGTGTCACGATTTCGTGACATATTGCAAGGAAGGTTGTACGGAAGAAAAAGTGTCACGATTTCGTGACATGTTGCAGAAGAGAGAGTCCGAGAGAAAAAGTGTCACGATTTCGCGACATAATGCAGGAGAGAGAGTCCGATAGAAAAAGTGTCACGATATCGCGACATGTCGAGTTTTCGCGACCCGAAGAACAGAAAAGAGCTAAGGAGGAAAAGTGTCGCGATATCGCGACATGTCGCATTTTCGCGACTTAAGCAGGAGAGAGAAAGCAAGTTAGAAAAGTGTCATGATATCGCGACAGGTTGCAAAGAAAACGTACGAAAGCTAAAAGCGTCACGATTTCATGACAAGTTGCAAAGAAAACATACGAAAAGTTGATAGCGTCGCGATTTCGCGATGGGTTACAAGGAAAGCGTACAGAAGCTGAAAGCATCGCGATTTCATGACGGGTTGCAAAGAATGCATACGGATGCAGAAAGTGTCACGATTTCATGACAGGTAGAAAAGAAAGCAGACGAAAGCAGAAGTGTCACGATTTCATGATAGAAACTGAAAGTAGGTCTTCTATAGGAGAAGTGTCATGATTTCATGACAAAAGCAGAGAGGAAGGCTATGAAGACAGAAGTGTCGCGATATCGTGACAGAAGTGAAGACGAAGTCTGCGGATCGCGACAAGAGCTTAGTTGAAGTCGACAAAGGCTGAAGTGTCGCGATATCACGACAAAAGCCAAAAGAAAGTGTACGGTTGCAAAGGTGTCACGATATCGCGACATGTTGTAGTTTCGTGGCAAAAGCTACAGAAGAGTTACAGAGGCAGTTGAAGCCGACAAAGTTAAATGTGAGCCGACGAAGATTAGGGTTTGCAACTGATGAAGTTTAGGGTTGTGCAACCGACTAAAGATCAGGGTTACAACCGACTAAGATTAAGGTTTTGATCTTGAAAGTGTTATTATAAAAGGCAGGCTATTTTGAAGAGTTGGTGTAGTTGTTAGTTGCGACGTTCGTAGATAGAGCGCAGAGTGAGAAGTTCGATCGCCGAGAGCAGAGTGCAAAATTCGATCGAAGTGTGCAGAGTGAGCGAAGAGTCATGGTGAATTGTTCTAAGTGCCGCTGTGATTGCGTAGAGAGTGCAAAGGTTGAAGTTTGACCAAGTGCGGCTATGATTGCGTAGAGAGAGCAGAGGGCGAAGAGAGCACAAAGGGCAAAGACGAACGCGGAGTGCTGTTGTATGAGGACAGAGGTGCACTGGTTCTTTGAGAAGAACCTGAGGACAGATTTGGCAAGTCTTTGAGAAGGCTTGTGTGCAGAGGATTGATTTGTTCAAGTGTTGGACAGATCTGATAGATAGAGGAAGACTTGTACTAGACCGACTGACTATGTTTGGTACAAGTTGTTGAGCTTCTATGGATGTGATCATAGAAGGCAGAGGTCTCTTAGGCTAAGCATTGAGGATAGGAGGTCTTCGATGGAAAGGAGTTCCACATGCTGGCAAGAGGTAGAGGCAGTTGATCTTCTGAGGGATCATTTCCAGAGCAGAGGGGAAGGTATCTCCTTTGAGCAGAGGCTCATAAATTCTGATTGGGGGAAGGTATCTCCTTTGGGCCGAGGCTCATAAACATTGTAATTGGGAAGGATTCCCAAAGAACTTTGAGATAACTTTTAGAGAAAAGTTTTGTGGACGTAGCCTAGCCATTTTGGGTGAACCACGTTAAAATTGGTGTCACTTTGTGGATGATATTGTGCATTGTTTTGATATTGCTTTGGGTATATTGCTTTACTATTTTTGAAGTATAAAGGAAAAAGTAAAAAGAGGTCTTATACTGTTCACCCCCCTCTCAGTATAAGCTTGTGTTTTTCATCATGATGTGCGAGTCTAGCTTCATTCCTATTTTGGATTATATCACTTTTTATATTGTGCATTTTAGGGGTTCTTAGTCGATGTTGGTTCTAGTTTTAAACAATCCTAGGCTCACACATTGTCAAAACTTTTCAATATTTAGCTAGATTTGCACTTTGCATTGCTTATAGCTCTTGCTTTTGTGAAAATGCTTTAGGCAATTTTGGACATAGCTTGAACTTGATGCATCCAATTATCTAAGCTCTCTACATATGTTTCTTAGACAATTTCGTGCTTACTACTTTGATAAGACTTTGGCAAAATGTCGAGTGAGATTGATTTCTCAAAATTTTACTTTAGAGGGAATTTTTTTTACCTACATTCTTGGCACCTCGTGGAGTTTTGTATTTCTAGAAAAAGATGAATCTAGATAGCCTTATTTATTAGGTACAAAGTCATAAGGAGGAGAAGGATCTAGAATATAAGTTATTAAAAACAAATATTTATAGGAACAATGTAATATTAGTAGGTACAAGGGCTAAGTGATAAGGAACTGGAGGAAGAAGAGTACAAGAAGAAAGAAAATCAAGGGTACTAGAGGATGGAGTGGTTGGAGGTGGTGGAGAGATATTCAAGTAGATAATGTGAAGACAAGTAGCATAAAAGGGAATATGAGAAGGAAAGCATAGAAATAAAGTGGATATACCTTGTTTCTAGTATCCCTTACAAGAATGGTACCTCCATGAGTATAGTCCACCACAACTAAGAGCTATTTTAGACCCAGGCAAACAACCTTAGGTAAATATTCCAAACGCTTGAGAGCCAAAACCTTTTATTGCCTTGTGTCTTTCTTTTCTTCACAAAGTTGCACAAGAATTTCTCCTCTCTATCATGAACGTTGATGTAGCATCTCATAGCTCAATGATATGCATGGTTCCCACTATGATATGTGTTCTTGAATTGGTATTTTAGTTCAATATTGCATCAATTTATATAAATTTGAGGATAGCCATGCCAAATAAGCATTGTAATAATTACATGACATCACCTTTTGATTTGGCAGTTTTTTCAAAAAATCTATAGCTTATGTGGAAGTTTACTTTCATGCTTCTTCTTTGGTACATTAATGGTTCATTGCTAGCCATGATCTTCTAACTTAACCATTTTATGCCTCTTCATAATCAAGAAGATGAAATATCATGTAGCATGCTATATGTGTTATTTCTTGATCTAAAATGTGCCTCATTGTGTGGCATCTAAGTACCTTTCTATTGCTTTCTAGTTCTACCTATCTTATCTATTGGGTTATGGAGTCATGAAAGGGTGACAAAATATGGAAATTGTATGAGATAATTGAGGAATAGAGGTAATTTTTTCTTGTTGGTTTGGAGCCAAATTTTTTGAATTCAAATTGTATTTCATTTGTGTATGCTTGTTTTTGTGTGTGTCTTTGCTTGTTTTTGTGTGTGTCTTTGCATAATGTCCTCAATAATTTTACGATCATGCAAACCCTTGATCGAGGAAAATATAGGAACTTGGTGTAGCATCATCATAATGTTCACTTGGCTATACAAGATGGAGTTAAGGCATGATGTAGAAAGGGTCATGAGTTCGAGTCTCTTTTTTTACCTTTTTGATACTTAATAGAAATGAGAACCAATGAGAAATGTACAATAAACATGATAGAAAATGCTTCACCATTTTTGGAAGGCATACCCAATGCACTTCAAGGAGGAATAGGTATTTTTTTCACATGGAAATTATTGTTCTATTAGTGGGGTCACCTTTGCTAAGTCATTGGAGGCTCATAGGACTATGATTTGAGATGGGATGAAATTTTTTTGATATCTTTTCCCTCCTTTTTAATGGCTTAAAGAATTCATATCTAAGCCAAGTGTTTACCAGTCATATATGTAAGGTGGAAAAATTGGTTAGAGTGAGGTTCTTAATAGGCATGAGACTAAGGTTTGATTTCCACTTTTTGATTTTTCAAAAAATCTTGAATGGGTAGTCCTTTTTCCCAATATGGCATTTTATGTGGCATCCATGGGTGCCACAATAAAAAATAATAATATATCAACCATTCCAACTAATCAAAGAATAAAATATGTCCAATTTGTAGTGCATAAATGGTTCCAGGTGGCATAGAATGAGTGGGTGTCACCAACAAATGATCAAATAACATATATTAGGCTAGGACTAGATACTATTTTTCTAAAGTTTGTAGGGTTTTTTAGTATTATTAAGAAAAATATATGGAATTATTTTTTAGGTAGTTAAGTATCCTAATTTTAAAACATTGTGCCCATGAAACTTATCTTTAGAGTCATAATTAACAAATTTCCCTTGAAGGAACAATAAACAATGACCTTTGATTCTATTTTAGACTGGCCAAGACTTGGCATACCCAGATCTTGGGGGGAATAAATTCCATTTCAAGGGGAGATAGATCTTTATTCTAAGTATGTTGTATTTCTTTTGACAATGTGTCATTTGCATACTCAATAGAACTAGCACTAGAAGGAGGGCCATAGAATCTAAGACTTAAGTTTTTCTAGTAGCAGAGTGTTTATGTTACATATATTAATTGTCAAATTTGGGACCAAAGGTAACTATCCCTAAGGTTCACCAATGGTAGTTCTTGCTCCATAGTTAGTAGGAAGTAGCCCTTTGAACATACCAAGGTTTGCACATGATATGCCTAAGAATGCTAAAATATATTTTCCTTGGTATAGACATGATGGAATAAGGTTAACTGAAGAACATTTTTAGGGATATAGAGACACCCTAAATCATTTATAAATTATGCATGAGGATGTTGCTTCTAGAATGTTTCCACACACATTAAATGAGTTTGCATATGATTGGTACATTAGCTTACCTTCAAGCTCTATCACTTCTTGGGATTGGCTAGAAGCAATATTTATCAACCATTTTAGATTAGTTGTGGATCATATTATGGTATATCATCAATTTGAATCTACCCATAGAGAAACTAATGAACACCTAAGACTTTTCAACATTATATTCCATAAATTATACACTAAGTTGGTGACACCTTACACCCTAATAGAGGAAGCAATCGTCCAAATGTACTTTAGATCCTTGGACCCATTAAATTCTATGTTTTTTTAGGATATTTCCTCAAATTACATCCTTTCCCAAAGCATATAGTGAGGCCATAACAATTGAACAATAATTAATACCTCAAGGTTTTGGTATGGGTCAATTACCATCACTTGGATAAATTGGAGCTTACAATTAGATACCACAAATAAATAAAGCTCTTGCATAGTACCTTCCCATGCTAAACCTATTACTAGGAGTTATGTATCCAAATCAAAGATAACCTTTCAATTTGACAACCCTAAATCAGATTATACGAGTTAGACTAGCAATAATGAGCAAGGGAATGGGTTTGTGATAGGAAATAGTGGCATAAAATTAGTGATAGAGACTAATAGAATCAGTAACAATGAAGGAACAAATGGGAAAAGGAATTTTATAACAGAGAATAGATGTAATCATTGTGGTAGATATGGACATACAATTAAGAAATGTTAGAATCCTCATAGTTGTGAAATTTTTGGAGGATTGTAAACATGAAAATTTGACCCATCAAGATGAGTCATTTTACTTAGTTTTTCACTCAAATTTACCTAGTTCAAGTTTAACCCCCTTTTCCCCTTTTTTTTTCTTGTTTTTCCTTAGCCTTGCCAAAGTTGCACCCTTATGGCATGCCAAATTTGCATCCAATAAGGACTAGGTGCAAATTTTATAATTTAGGATTTTTCTTTCAAAAACACTTTTTAGCATTACCTCTTTGTGATGTCAACCCTCGCCTATAGTTAAATTTCATTTTCCCATATTTTGGCCCTCCAAAAATCTTATAAATAGAGGTATTGGATCCTTTTTTCCCCCTAACAAGTTTTTCTAGCAAGTTCTAAGTGATCTTAGTGTGACAAGTTGTGATTTCTAAGCGCTCTTGATGAATCTCTGCTTTTAGATTGATGTGTTGCTTTACCTCTGTGCTTCTTGTGATTGGATTCCCTTGGTGAACAAGTGGAGAATTCTTGATGATAAGAGAAGTCTATCATTTTGGTCACTACCTTCACTCTCTCATTGCTTTTTGCTTTCTCCATCAACTAATCAAGTTTTTGTTAGTCTATTTTAAGTTGTTATTTCCTATTTTACATCACATTTTTAGCATTTTGTAGGTTCAAATCTACTCTAAACCAAATTCCCACACAGTCTGTATAGGGTGTAAATTTGGTAAGTCAGATTCACACCTCTCTTTTATAGGATACAAATTTGGTTAATTAGGGATTGGGGGTAAATTTTGTCTCCCAAAACCTTGATTTAAATTTTTGCATGTTCCTTTCTATTATTTTCATTATGTCTACATTTCATTTCGTTGTTTACATCTATTACATTTCACTTTGTTTGTTCCAAAGGTCAACAATCATCTATTTTTTAAAAGGTTAGCTAGAAGGACCAAGGGGACTTGATTGTTGCACCTCCAAGCTTAAGCATACAACGACCTAAGAAGACCCCCAAACACTGATCAATTTATCCAAGGGTTTGAATTTGTTTTATATGTTTTGAAGCTATTGAATATTCGAGATGTAAATTAAAATCTATGATAAACCATCGAATCATGTAAATGCTCTAAGTAGACTTCTTAGGCTATTTATTGTTTGCTTTATGTTCATTTATGTTCCAAATATAGATCATAAATAAATAAAAAATATATATTTAAATTTATTTATAGGTATTTGAGTGAGAAAAAGCATATAGTTTACATCTTAGATTAATTTTTTTGTGCATTTTTGAACCCTTGCTAAAAGAAAATGATTTATTTATTTACAAAACTAGGATTTTAGTTCTTATTGAGATCAAAATCATTCTAGGGTTGGTTTCTTGTTTGATTGCATCATTATTTGCCCTACATTGTTCTTTTATTTTCATAGCTTAGATCTTAGTAAGGCCAAACATAAGTGCTTGTCAAATAAACACATCAAAAATTTTCACCCCAGATTTGGAGCGAGTCCTAAAACCATTCCTCGCAAAACCTTTTGATCTTGAGCCCCTGAGTGTAGAGGAATATAACATACCCCCACAGTCACCTTGGCTCCTAGTAAATCCAATCAAGAATCTTACATGGTAGAGAAATTTCCCCCCTCTACATATTTGGTGAACCCAACATGAAACATGTCCTTAGTGGCCATCTAGGAATCCTTTTCTTTCTAATCTTCTTTATTTTTTTTTAAACCATAAATAAGACCATTAAAATTTGTTTGTTTAGAATAGAAAAACATAAAAAACACCTAATAAATTATTTTGTGTGTCTTTCATTAGTTTTAGATCTCTCTTTATCCTTTCCCTTAATCATAATGGCTCCCAACCTTAGGAGTAAGTGAAATATTTTAGAATTTGATTAGATTCCCCACGAAGATGATCAAATTGATAGGGAGAATCCTGATCTAGATGCAAAAGAGGACTTATATATTGGTAATGACCTTGATACTATTTAGGGATATAATGGACACCTCACCTTTAAATAATATGATCATATATGGAGTTTCATTAAACTTCATAGAGATGCATTGATTAAAGCTATGGATGAAAAATCTCAACTTGAAGAGATTGGGACATCTCATTAAACCATTCCTCCTCAAAATATTTGAGTCAATCCATTGTTTGAATATTCTCATGATATTAATATATTTTATAAACCTACATATGCTACTACTATAACCACCAATGTTGGGGGAATTCCATAATTTCTTCCAGCTAGTGCACCTCAAATTCATGTTCAATTTTCTCCTCATTCCATATTTCTTATAACATTGCTTTTGTGCCACAAAATGCAAGTTATCCTCCACAACAATATATCATAGAAAACATCCCATATAATAACCTATAATATAACAATGATAATATTTCTAACATTAACCAAACCCATTTTCAACAATCCACATATAACCCTCTAGGGAACCTAGGGGTATTACCCAACAACAATCCTAAGATGCAAAGCTTAACAAGTATAGTGAAATAATTGGTGTCAAGAATGGATATGCTTCAACCTTCAAGTTTCGCTTATGACTATAAGGAAATGTGCAATCAACCTCTAGACCCTATGGTCACCACTAGACCCTATCCTAAGTGTTTCCCAATGCTAGTTTTACTTATTTATAAGAGAATAAATGACCCAATTAAACATTTAAGGATGTTTAGAATAACATGTCATGATATTATATATGATGACATGTTGTTGCTAAAAATATTCCCTAAAAGCCTTGGTGGTATGGCATTGGAATGGTACTATCAACTACCTCATCATTCTTTAAGGAATTTTGAAGAGACAACTAAGGAATTTGGAGCTTGTATTGAGAAAAATATATGTAAGATTTATATCTTTTGAATTAAGGTAAAGATGAAATTTTCTCAAAAGTTTTGGATCGATGTAGGATTTTAGTTAGACAATTAAGATAAAACTTACCTCCTTGAGATATTCTAGATATCTTTATTGGAAATTTGCAAGAACAAATCTCATATGAGTTGATAATAGTGATTGTTACCTCTTTTTAACAAGCAATATATTTAGAAAGGAGAGTAGAGAAGGCTCTCATTCGAAGAGGTTAACTTAAATTAAGAAAATAAGAAGATAATACCATGAAATTTTAATATAAGAATAATCATGTATTTGGTGATGGGGTAACATATAACAGGTAAACCAACAATGTTAATGTGGCTAGTGCCTTGCAGAATATGGTACTTAATAGGCCTCAAAAACCCCCACCAAAGAATTTTAATAGACTCAACATGCCTATAATAGTGGTACTTAAGCAAATACTGGAAGATAATATGATTGAGTTACCTCCCATAAGGCAACTTGATACCACAACAAATTGGTATAAGCATAATCAACATTGTGAGTATCATAGAGTGGAAGGGCACATGACACATTTATGCAAGAGGTTGAAACATGTGGTTCAGGACTTAATAGATGAGGGTCATCTTGTTATAGATGACTCCCAACCTAATCCTAACCACAAACCTCCAACTAATCAACCTCATACTCAACAAACATCTACGACTAATCAAGACATGGGGATCTTCCAAAAGATCCTACACAATCATCAACAATGGACAACCAACCAAGTATCTTATCATAATGTGCCACCTCCCTATAATAATATGGTTGGTATGATAGTGGTTACTACAAGGCAACAAGCTCAAGCTCAAATGAATCAACCCTCTCAATAAGATATGAGTTCTACATACACCCAACCTTCTAGACCACCTTTAATTTTGAAAAGTACACAAAAAAGAAGCACAAGTGTAGAAAAACCAACCTTAGTATTGAAGCCACAACCAAAAGTCCCTTTCAACATTCAACAATAGTTTAGTAACATGGCAACCGAGATTTCCCTTTTAGAAATTTTGCAAAATTCTCCTATTCATAGGGAAGCCTTGTTGAAGCTTCTAAGTCAACAATTTGTCCCTCAAGATCTTCCCCCTAGTAACCTAGTTAATGTTGTAGGTTCCCTTGGGATTAATCATATATCTTTTTAAAATGATGATCTTCCTTCCTCAAATTTGCAAGGGTATTCTCCCCTTTACATCACTACATATATTGAGGATAAGTTTATCAAGAGAATCTTGGTGGATAATGGTTCCTCCCTTAATCTATGCACTTATATTTTTTCCAAAATCTTGGAATAAAGGAGGAATATTTAACCAAATATGATGTCATCATAAAATCCATCAACAATGAGTTCCACGAGGCTCATGGTATTTTATACCTTCCCCTTAAGGTAGGACCCATGATCTTAGATACCTTTTTTTAAGCAGTATCTTGCCTGGCATATTTTAATCACTACACCAAAAAAGGATTTTAAGGGTGGCTAAAATACGACGGTTTTTTATAGTAGTAAAAAACCACCATAATAGACCCTAAGGGGGCAGTTTAAAACCACCCTTAAAACTCTACACCAAAAAGTCTTTTTAGGATGGTTAAAAATGATGACTTTTTACGATGGTTTTAAACCACACTAATAGACCCTAAGAGGTTAGTTTATAACTTTCCTTAAAACACTACACCAAAAAAGCCTTTTAAGCATGGATAAAAGACCCTAAGAGGATAATTTAAAACTACCCTTAAAACACTGCACACAAAAGAGCCATTTACAACAGTTTATAATCGTCCTTAAAATTAAGCCTTATATATATATATATGTATGTATGTATGTATGTATGTATATATATCAAGGATTCATGAACCTTTTGGTGTGCAAAAATTTTGGTTACGTTAAACTTATCAAGCTTTATGATCTAATATTTCCATGAACTTCACCTTTTTAAACTAGGAATGCTCAACACTTGATGATTGCCTTAACCCTATCAAGCTCTTTGTTCTAAGCTTCCCATGACCTCGAACTTTTCAAACTAGGAATGCTCAGCACTCAACCAACATTTTTAATTTAAAGAGAGGGGCTTGAGAGGTGAGATTGATTATTCTCTTTTGAACTTAGGGGAGAAATGAGAGTGATTATTCCTCTTTCTCAAGATCTTGAAAATGAGGGGCAAGTGAGATATCATAAACAAGTGCACATTTTGGAGAGTTTAGTATCAGGGTGATTTTTACCCATTGGAAAGTTCAAGTGGCATAGGGCTTGGGAGTGTTGAGGTAGCAAGAAGTGAGCTATAGGTAAGATTTAGGGTTTTTGGAGTTTTCTATTAAAGTTGTGAATGCTTTGCCTTTATGGTCAAAATTGTATCATTTTTTTTGTTGTCACACATATTTATGGATAAAATTATTTTAGGGCTTTTAGAATTTTCTATGAAATATACGAATGCTTTGCCTTTATGGTCAAAATTGTGTCATTTTTTTGTTGTCACACGTTTGTGGAAAAAAATATTTTAAGGCTTCTATGTACTTTCACTCTTTGTATTTCTCAAATTTTAGTAGTATATTTTCTTCTTGTTGCACACAATTATTATAATATCAAAGATAACAATTATTGAATATAGAAAGCAAGTGATTAGGATGTTGTTCATGCTTTTAAATTTGAATGGTTTAAATTTCTATTGTAAACTGTGTTCTAAACCTTTTCTTAAAATTTTAGGGTAACATGTAATGCAAGATCAAATGGTAATGTGCACCATGGAGTTAATGATGTCAATAACTTGGGTTAGTTGTTTTAGTAAATTGTAGGATGTGCTCTATCTAACTCTAGCACTCCTAATATTTTCAAGATGAAAATCACACTGAAAACCTTCAAATTGAAATTTATGTTTTTGATCTATTTTTGGTGCCAAACTGCCACTTGTTAATATTACGAGAGATGGCATTCAATTTTTTGTCATTATCATGTTGGTGCCATCTCAACCTAGGAGGTTGGTGGATAACATAAAAATATTGTAATTGTTAGCCATTGCTAGAAGGTAAACAATTATACCCTTTTGGGAATTGTTATTTATAGTTGGAAAATAAACCGTTCTATCTTCCAACACTATCCTTTCCCATTCAGTTACATCTTCTTGCATAAAGGATTGTTTTAGAAAGAATTTTGAGAAGAAATAAGGTAAAAATAGGATTAGGAATTGAGTAGTCAATGGTAGTTCACATCTCACCTATGAGATCTACAGTTGCATTTGTATATAAGAGACATGATTTGAACCAATACATTTATACAAAAGGACCTGACATGCCACATCATATTTTTTCTCAGGAATGCATCCAATGTCTTCATATCACTAGATAGAGATTTGGCTTGCATCTTCTTACACCCTTTATTAGGGATTTGGATTATCCTCAAGGTATATTTCTCTTCCATAGAGGACTATTGTAATATTCTTTTATAATGAATATGGATGTGTTTCATGGGTATCTATTGTGTTCACTTCTAAGTGAATGAGTTTTATCATGTTAGTATTAGCTTAATATATCCTGATACAATGCCTTAATTATAGTTTTGTCATTGCCAACTTTAGCACCTTTTGTATTAGCACCATTAGTTTCATCCATGTATAGTCTTGTCTTAACACACAGTTTGAGTAGTCCCTTGCTTAGCATATTTAGTTGAACTTGGTGTTAACACCTTAGTGCATAGTCAACCACTTACTATTGCTATAGCATATGTCACAATCAAGTCCTAGCTCACAAAGCATTTGTGTCTTCCTTCCTTCACAAGTATAGTCAAGTTATTGGTGGTTAATTCCATAGTGCCACTCTGTATCATAACTCACCTAATGCTACAAGTTGGTTTAGGGGAGTTGTCCTCCACACCATCATTTGGAGCTTGTATATCAAAAATAATTGGGGGACATCCAGAAAATCATCCCTCTGTACTATCATTTATGTGAAGATGTGCATGGGATTCCCATACATCCACTTGAGGGATGTGGTATACCTTGGAGTCCTAAATATAATATATAGTGTTTCAAAACTTAAATTTGGACACTTAATATAGAGATATGAGAATATGGATAGTTGTTTGCAAAATATCAAGAGTTGTCAAATTAAATAAGCAGTTGATATATGGAAACCATCCTCATATTCCAAAATATGAAGATTTTAGTAACATAGAAATACAAACATGTGGTTGCTTGCATATATTCTATTCAATTTTGAAACACCCAACATTAGCATCTCTAAAGAAGTTTTGCAATTCATTTATGTACATAATGTGTGTGTATGATGTTACCACATAATATCCTTGTTTGTTCAGTGGCCCAATAACATTAAATTAATCGCTATAATCTTCTAATAAAGAATAATTAAATTTTTAGTTTGTCTATGACTGTTGATTAATAATGAGTAAACCAATGATTAACACAATTATTTTTCCCTTCAAAATGTTATTTCATTTGTAATTTTTATTATTATATTTCTATATTTAAAATAATTTTATATTGTTGTTCCATTTTTCATCCTAGTTTTACTAAAATTTAGGGGTGTTTCCTAGCTCACCTTTTTGCATCCTCTCATTTCTCTATTGCCACTAAAGGGTACTTTGTGTAACATAGGTTGTAAGACTTTAGAATCAACAATCTAATTATTTATTCACTATATCATGCCTAAAATCATAATCACTTATATTTTTCAATCCTGTCTTGGTTGATAAGCTTTCATGAATAATTAGTCATTCCAATATGTGGAAATTCCTCACAAAGGCAAGAAGGTTAAAATATTTACAAAAAATACCTCTACATACCACATAGAAAAAATTAAAGAGGAAGAAAGATACATAAATATTATTGGTAAATAAGTTGACCCAGTAGAAGACATCATATATGAGCTATAGATTGAAGATGATTATTCACTCAAAAACTTCAATGCTATGGTTGAAATAGGTATAGGAACTTATTATATCTCAAAACCAAAAAATAAAAGTGTTTTGATCATGAAAAATGAAGAACCTTGGCAAACTAAAATTTGGAAGCTCTACTTTGATAGAGCCAAACATAGAAATAGCATTAGAGTAGGAATAGTGTTTGTATCACCATATAAGGGAATTAAATGGATTTCATACCATATTACTTGGAGCTGCACCAATAATGCATAAAAATATGAAGTATTATGTATTGGGATGAGGGAAACAAAGAAGATGGAACTTAAGATACTGATGATTTATGAAGATTCTGAGTTAATAGTAAATTAGATCATTGAAAAGTGCAACAACAAGCAACATTACCTAAAATCTTACCAAAATAGAGTTTCAGATATGTTTGAAAGCTTTGATGCTCTTAACATAATGAAAATATCTAGAGAGAAAAGTTCATAGCTAATGCATTGGCTTCCCATGGAGACAATTTTTGCCCAACTTCTTATTTAAGAAAAAAACCAAGGTCTATCAAACTTGCATTCAGGCCTTCAATTACAGATAAAGATACTTTCTAGCAATTCTTTGATAAATATGAATAGATATTGGATTTCTTAGTTCAAGATATATATTGTGCTAATATGAGTGGAGAGATGCTTTAAAATATTATAAAAGAGTTTATACAACTCAAGAATAATTATATTCCCAAAGGACTAATTATTCTTAAAAGCTTATTTGATAGCAGTGACCAATGAAATGATAAAAAAATAAAAATTGATGAACATGAATTTAGAGAGGTTCAAATTGAGCTTGAGAAAAAACTAAATATTGGAGTGCAATGCTTTGTAGAATTTCAATAACTTCTGAGCTTTTGTAAAGAATTTAATGATCATTGCATGAAGCTATGATGATCTAAAAATCTACAGCAAGGAAACTATCCAACATACTATACAATTATTTCCTAATGCTAAGACATTCTAATAGAAGCAAGTCCAGTAAATCCAAATATAGAGTCCCTAATGAAGTAGGAGCTACTAAATCTACTTAATATAAAGATCATACACTCGATCAAGCATGCTACATGGGTAGCTAATTTACTGCTCTTTAGAAAAAAGAATGGAGATATCTACCTCTGAGTGGATTTTCAAAATTTAAATAGAGCATCTTTGAAAGATCATTATCACTTTCCACAAATTGATCAAATCATGCATTCTATTTCTAGGGAAGAAATATTGTCCTTGCTTTATGGATTCTTCGGTTTTAATCAAATGTGGGTTGGATATGAATATCAATATAAAACTACATTCACTACCAAGTGGGGAATATTCATCTATCAAAATATGTCCTTTGGCCTATCAAATGCAAGAGCTACTTTTAAAAGGTCTATGGATTTATCTTTTATTGAGGTAGTGAATAAAGTAATTATAATCTATCTAGATGATATGATGGTATTCTCTTATCAAAAGAAGTATTTAGATAATATCTAACTTTTTTTTCAAAATACATATAATTCAAGGTATCACTGAACTTGAAGAAGTCAATTTTTATGACCCATGAAGGTAAATTTTTTGGTCATGTATTATCAAAGGAAGGTTTAGCTATTGATCTAAATAGAGTAAAAGCAATATGAGCACTTCCATTACCACAGAATAAGAAAGGCTTACAATCCTTTGGGTAGATAATTTTTGTACATAAATTTATCTCTAACTTAACCCAAATAGTAAAGCCAATGACAAAGATGCTTAGAAAATATGTGATCTTCACATGGATGGAAACAAGAAGATATGCTTTCAAAATTATAAAATAAGACATAACCGAAGTGCTAGTACTGACTAATCCGGATTATCAGAAAACTTCATTCTCTATGTATTCAAAGTGAAAGAAAGTTATGCAATTGTTCTTAAAAAAGGAAAAATATCATAATGAGTGGCCTATATATGTTTGAGTAAGATCCTACACAACTATGAGGAACATTACAACTTTATTGAGAAGCAAGTATATGCTTTGATGAAATATATTTAACAAATAAGGTATTATATATCTCAAAGCAAAAGATTAGTATACATTGTGCATCCAAAAATCCAAAACTTCATAGTGCAAGGGGAATTAAGCAAGAAGAGAACAGGGTGGATTACAAAAATTCAAGAATATAATATAGAAATCAAATCAACTAAATTGGTCAATGAAAGAGCTATGAACAACTAGCAAAATCTACAACATTGGAGCCCTATTTATTGATTGAGAAACAAGAATAATTACAATCAACAAAGGGCCTAACAAAGCAGTAACCTAGATAGATTAATTTACTTATTTTTTAAGACTAAAAAATGTCCAAATGGATTCATAGCTTCTCAAAGGTATAGGTATAGACTTCAAGCTATGAGCTATGTTCTGATTAATGGCATCTTGTACCAAAATTTTTTGATAGTGTATTACTAAGATGTATACAACTAGATAAGGTAAAGGAAATTTTAAAAGAATTTCATGTTGGCTTCTCAGGATGACATTACTGTTAAACTTACAACGACATTGAGAGGGGGGGGGTGAATCAGTGTAACTTATTAAAAACTTAAATCTGTAATTCTTAATGTTGAAGTAATGCAAACTTAAAACAGATACAACAATTATAACAAGAGAGCATCACACAACACAAGATTTTAATGAGGTTCACCATTGTGGCTACTCCTCAAAAATTGACTTCTTGGACTCCCATCCAAATCTAGCCTTAGCAAAGCAATCAATTTTACAATAAATTTACCAGCACCTATTAGAAGGAGCACCAACCCCTGATTTATCTGCACCAACAGAAAGGAGCACCAACCCCTGATTTACCAGCACCAACTGGAAGGAGCACCAAACCCTAATTTATTTGCACCAACAGAAAGGAGGACCAACTCCAAATGCCAAGTAGAAACTTGGACTGCAATTCTGAATCTATAAATGTTACAAAAAAATACCTTTGCTTTCACAAGACCCTGACTGGTCTAGAGCTTACAGTTTGCAAGATACTCGCATCTACTGTACTGCTGTAGCTGAGCTCTGTGATCGACTTCACCTTTTGTGCACTCTACTTTCTCTATACACACACTTCGCACAATCTATGCCATTACAGCCAAACGATCGTCTCTACCCTTTTGCACTCTCTGCTCTCCGTGTGCTCTTACTTCGCACTTAGCTCGATTCGACATGACTCGCTCACTCTACGCACTACGGATAGATCTCATACGTGCAAATCGATATGTCAACTCATGAAACAGCCCTCCTTTTATAACATTATTTTCATGATGAAAAACTTTAATCTTAGTCGGCTGTAACCCTAATCTTCGTTGGCTACAAACCCTAATCTTCATCGGCTAATATCGGTCTTCTTCGACTCAAACTGCCTCTAAACTCTTCTGTAGCTGTTGCCGTGAAAACACAACATGTCACAATATCGTGACACTTTTGCCTCCGAACACTTTCTCTTAGCTTTGGCCTGCGAGAAAGCAACATGTAGCGATATCGCTACACTTTTTCCTTTGTACGCTTTCCCTCAACTTTGGCCTGTGAGAATACAACATGTAGCGATATCACTACACTTTTTCTTTCTTGCTTCTCTTCTTGGATTGAACCCATGAAACCTCAGCATGTCGCAAAATCGCAACACTTTTGCCTCCTTATCTCTTTCCTTGACTTGTACCAGCAAAAACATAGCATGTCGTGAAATCAGGACACATTCGCTGCCTTGTGCCTTTTCTTGCCTTGACCTTGCAAAAACACATGTCACGAAATCGTGACACTTTTGCTTCCATACTCTCCTTCTTTCCTTTTTTCACTATATCGCGACACTTCTCCCTTCATCAGAATCGATTTTGCTTTTGTCGCGATATCGCGACGCTTCTGTCGTTGAAGACTTGCTTTTTGATCCTGTCGTGAAATCGCGACGCTTTCAACTTCCGTACGCTTTCTTTGTCTTTCGCCCGTGAAAATGAAACATGTCACGAAATCATGACATTTTTGCCTCTGAACACTCTATCTCCTTTTCAGGTTGCGAAAACCCGACATGTCATGAAAACACGACACTTTTTCTCCTTGGCGCTTCCTCTTTGAACCTGTCGTGAAATCGTGACACTTTCTTTATCCGTACGCTTTCTCTTCATCCTGTCGTGAAATCGTGAAACTTTTTTTATCTGAACGCTTTCTCTTCACCCTGTCACAAAATCGTGACATTTCTTACTTCGAACACTTTCGTCTGCAGCATGTCACGAAATCGTGAAAGTTCTCACTTCAAACTCTTTCCTCTGCTGCATGTCGCGAAATCGCGACGCTTTTCAAACTTACTTTCTCTCTCCTGCTTGAGTCACGAAAATGCGACATGTCATGAAATCGTGACACTTTTTCTCCTTAGCGCTTCCTCTTGCTAATTATCATGAAATCGCGATAGAAAAAATGTCGCGATATCGCGACAGTTTTCTTACTTGTCTTTTTCTGTGATCTTTTGCAAATGGGCCACTATGGTCTTCTTGGAAACTCACTGTCCATACTATGAATAACCTTAGAACTCCTGTCCTCTGCATATGAATGGCTTTTGAACTGCATTTCCACTGCATCATTAGATCTAACTGACTGTGTTAACAACAATGACAATACTCCTGCTGCACCTTGCTCAACAATCTCCCCCTTTGGAATTGTTGGCAACACATGTGTAATTTCCTGTAACTCTTCTCCCCCTTTGTCAATAATACCAAAGGGCTACTGCAGACTCCCCCTGAGTCCATGTACAACATTCTCAGGCACAATTTGTTGCACTTAGCACAAATTATGATTATGAGCAACAAAATAATCAAATACTCAAATGCTCCCCACGAGAAAGTGATCCCTGTAGCTAGTCAATTCTTGGGAAGTGTGACCACTCCCAATTTGTTTCGAAGATACTCAAACACTTCCTTGGGCAATGGTTTTGTGAAAATATCTGCTACTTGTTCTGTAGTTGAAACAAAATCTAGCTTAACCTCACCTTCAGCAACTTTCTCTTTTAAAAAATGATATCTGATAGCAATGTGTTTTGTTCGTGAATGCATTACTAGATTCTTAGAGATGTTAATTGCACTGGTGTTGTCACACTTAACTGATATTGGCTCACTAAAGTTAATACCAAGATCTTTCAGAGTTTGTTTCATCCATAAGACTTGTGTACAACATGTTGTTGCTGCAATATATTCTGCCTCTGCTATTGATAAAGAGACTGACTCTTGTTTCTTACTGTGCCATGAGACCAACCTGTCTCCAAGATAGAATGCACCTCCATTGGTACTCTTTCTGTCATCGACACATCCTGCCCAATATGCATCTGAATATGAAATAAGAGTGAAGTCCTTGCCTTTCGGATACCATAACCCATACTCCATAGTACCCTTGAGGTACCAAAAAATCCTCTTTATCACTGTTACATGAGTCTCCTTGGGATTAGCCTGAAAGCGAGCGACCATGCAAACTTCCTACAAAATATCTGGTCTGGTAGTCATCAAGTACAGTAAGCTCCCAATCATAGATCTGTATGTGGTTTGATAAACAAGTGGAGATTTGTCATCCTTGCTCAACTTGCAGCCTATCGTCATGGGAGTGCTAACTGGCTTACAATCCTCCATAGTGAACCTTTTTAACATCTCTTTCACATATTTGATTTGAGAAATTAATATGCCTTTCTCATTCTAATTAACTTGTAACCCAAGAAAGTAAGACAGTTCAACAATCATAGACATTTCAAATTCTTTCTGCATCTTATCTACTAAGTCTCTGCATGACTCATCTTTGCTACTGCCAAATATGATATCATCTACATATACAACAAGAACAATAAGATGTCCATTTTTTGTTTTGACATACAAATTGCTGTCCACCATACCTTTCTTAAACCCTTGAAGAGTGAGATAGTTGTCCAGCCTTGCATACCATGCTCGGGGTGCCTGTTTTAATCCATATAAGGCTTTCTTCAACTTGCAAACCAAGTTGGGATCATCACCAAGTTGAAAACCATCTGGCTGCTCAATATAAACCTCTTCTTCAAGTTTCCCATTTAAAAAGGCTGATTTTACATCCATCTGATAAACTTTGAAATTCTTGTAAACTGCTAAGGCCAAAAACATTCTAATTGCCTCAAGTCTTGCTACAGGTGCAAAAGTTTCCTCAAAATCAATACCTTCTACTTGAGCATACCCTTTACATACCAACCTTGCTTTATTTTTGATTACCTGTCCGTCTTCATTCAGTTTGTTTCGAAAAATCCATTTAGTATCGATTACATTCTTGTTTGCAGGTCTAGGTACCAACTCCCAAGTTTTATTTTCCTCAATCTGATCTAATTCTTCATCTATTGCATTCATCCAACTTTCATCTTTGCTTGCTTCATCAATATTTTTGGGCTCAATGTTGGATAAAAGAGAGTAATTAATTACTACTTTTCTTCTTGTTTGCACACCAGTTGTGGGGTCTCCAATTATTTGCTCTCTAGGGTGGTTTTTTTGCCAACTACCTGTTTTGAATTTCATGTTTTCTTCCTCTTCTGAATCATAACTTAAATCATCTGAGACAATCTTTTGATTCTGTTCAGTTTTGTCTTCCTCATCTCCTTCAATAACTTCTTCATAAATTGGGTAGTTTTCTTCATTGCTAACTACTCGTTCCCTACCTTCATCAAATGTAACACTAACACTGTCCACAATTTTCTTTAGCCTTTTGTTGTAGCATTTGTAGGCTTTTCTTGATGGAGAATAGCCAATAAAAATACCTTCATCTGCTCTATCTTTAAATTTACCAAGATTGTATTCAGTTCTTTTGATGTAACACTTACAACCAAAAACTCTAAGATGTTTTACGGTTGCCTTTCTGCAGAACCAAAACTCATAAGGAGTTTTATTTTCATGTGTTCTCAGCATGTACCTATTTTGAATGTACACAGCAGTATGGACTTCTTCTTTCCAGAATCTGTCTGCTACTCTGCTCTCAGTCAACATAGTCCGGGCCATTTCCTGTACTGTCTTGTTCTTTCTTTCTACCACACAATTTTTCTGAGGTGTCCTGGCTGCTAAAAACTATCTCCTAATGCCATATTTATCATAGTACTCTACAAACTCATCTGAAATGAATTCTCCTCCTCTATATGATCTTAGTTTTTTGATCCTCTTTCCAGTTTCATTCTCAACGTGGTGTTTGAACGACTTGAACATTTCAAATGCTTCTGTTTTTTGCTTCAAGAAGTATACCCATGTCATTCTAGAATAGTCATCAATACACAACATAAAGTATTTGTCACCATTTATGCTTTGTGTTCTCATGGGTCCACATAAATCAGTATGTATTAGTTCCAATGGTTTGCTTGTATTGTACTCTTTTGTTTTAAATGTGAATCTAGATTGCTTTCCCTTCTGACATGAAGCACAAATGCTATTTGAAGGTTTGTTGATGGTGGGAATATCTCTCACTACCCCTTTTGAGCTGATTTTCACCAGATTATCAAAACTGATATGACCGAGCCTCTTGTGCCACAACCAATTTTGTTCTTCCCGACCAATGAAACAGGCTCCCTCTGAATTCTCTGAAAGAGTGTACAGGTTGCCAGCAGTCCTTGACCTAGTTGCTATCAATTTTCCATTTTTTATTTTTCTAACTTCACAGCCTTGCTTCCTAAAAACTACTTCATGTCCTTTGTCACAGATCTGACTGACACTCAACAAGTTATGTTTCAGACCATCCATGAACAAAACTTCTTCTGAATTGATTTTTCTATTAATAATCTTAACTGAACCTTTCCCTACTATCTGAGCTCCATCATTATTCCTAAATTTTACTGAACCACCTTCATATTTCTAAAACTTTTCAAATTTTTGTTTATCACCTGTCATATGACTTGAGCATCCACTATCAAGTATCCATGGTACATGTTTATTCTGTGCTTTGAAAGTTGTTAGCACTATCAGGGATTCCTTAAGCTGCTCTTTCTATTTCCATTCTATTTTGACTACCGTATTGGGCTCTAATTTTGATTTTCCTTTTTCAGTATCTTGTGCATGTTTTTCAAGAAGTTTTCTATTTAGTTTCATCCTATTTGATTGAATTTTCTTTTCTGAAAATGATTTGAAGTAAAAGCACTTCGACAATTTCTTGCAATGTGTCTAAAATTATGACAGTTAAAGCATTCTACTGTATAATTCATCAGAGGTGAAAAAACATTTCTACTTGTGAATTTTCTTGGACCTACAATATATTTGCAGTCTGTAATCTTATGACCATAACCATTGCATTTAAAATAGAAACCAGAAAAAGGATAATTGAACCTGGGTGATGGTCTTTGCCATGATGTCGTAGGGGCTATGAATCTTCTCTTTCTATGATGCATGACCTTGGTGAATCCATCATTATCAATATTCTTTTTGTGCATGGCATTAATTTCATGAGTCATTTTACCTTTATCAACCTGTTTCTTATCTTCAATTTTTACAAGTTCTACATTTTTGGCCTTAGAACCATTTGAAGATTCTCTTTCAACGAAGCCCAGACCAAATTTGGTGCTTGCAGGTCTTTGGTCATTTAAAATCTTATCCAATTTCATAGAGCTTTCTTCGCGTTTGTGATAACAGCTAATTTTATGCTCCAACTCTGCTATCTGCATACAAAAACTAGCATTCTCTTCTTCTAGTTTGCAGCAGACATCTATTTTCATGGTAATATGAATTTCAAGCTCTTCGGTTATCTTCTTGTATTCTTCTATCTGTACTTTCAAACTAGTTATGATGTCGTTTGCATCCTCAAGCCTCTTTGAAAGTTTCTTATTCTTTTTCTTCTCTATTTTCCATTCTGCAAGCGCAGAGGTCAACTCACCTTCTAGATCAACCTCAGCCTCAAATTTTTTACCACAAACCTCACAGATTACTCCTGCTTTTTTTAATTCTTCTTCTTCAAAAGCCATGAAAAGAGCTTTACCTGTTTCTTCTTCAGAATCCTCACTCGAGCTGTCTTCAGATGAACTAGCATTCCTTGAGATGAAGCTTTTATTTTTGAAGTTGCCTTTTCTGAAGTTTGTTTTCTTCTTCCAATCACTTCTCTCTTGGTGTGATCATCATTTTTGTTCTTTTCATTCAGAGGACATTTAGTCGCAAAATGCCTGACACATCCACAGTTGAAACATTTAAAAGGTAGCTTTCCTCTATATTTTTCTTTTCCTTTCTTTAGTTTTCTAACGAAGTTAGCTTCTTCTTCATCTAATGTCTCTTCTTCCTTAGTTTCTTGTTTTGTGTTTTTATTTTTAATGGCTTTGAAGGCCGCTTCTCGGCCTGTGGGTTTAGCTCTTCCTATTCTCATCTCATAAGCAGTCAAAGAACCATGCAACTCATCCATACTAAAGAAATTTAGATTTTTTTCTTCTTCTATCACAGAGACTTTAGAATCAAATATGTGAGGAAGAGATCTTAATACCTTTTTCATGATAGCAGAGTCACTTATGTCATCGCCGAGTCCTCTCATTGCATTTGTGACTTCATTAACTCTCAACATGTATCCCTCTACATTCTCATTGTCATTCATCCTTAATGCCTCGAACTGAGCTTAATGTATTTGTAACTTGGCTTCCTTGATCTTATGATCTACTTCATGAATGCTCTTTAGTTTGTCCCAGATTTCTTTTGTTGTTTTACAGTTTATGACTTTTGCCAGTTCATTGTCTACTAATCCACTCATGATAGCATTCTTTGCTTTTGAGTTATTTTCATATAGTTTCTTTTCTTCAGCCTCTTTTGGAGCAGTGATGGGATCTGTGTATCCACTACGTACTGAATCCCAGATGTCGTATCCTAAAGCATAGAGATATACCTGCATCCTGACTTTCTAGTATGCGTAATTAGATCCGTCAAACACTGGTGCTCTGTTTGATGAGTAGCCTTCATCATCTGCCATTGTGTTAAATCCAAGATCACCCTAGTCGATTAAGCTTGAACAGGTACTCAGCTCTGATACCAATTGTTAAATTTACAACGACATTGAGAGGGGGGGTGAATCAGTGTAACTTATTAAAAACTTAAATCTATAATTCTTAATGCTAAAGTAATGCAAAATTAAAACAAATACAACAATTATAACAAGAGAGCATCACACAACACAAGATTTTAACGAGGTTATCCAATGTGGCTACTCCTCAAAAATTGACTGCTTGGACTCCCATCCAAATCGAGCCTTAGCAAAGCAATCAATTTTATAATAAATTTACCAGCACCTACTGGAAGGAGCACCAACCCCTAATTTATTTGCACCAACAAAAAGGAGCACCAACCCTTGATTTACCAGCACCAACTGGAAGGAGCACTAACCCTTGATTTATCTGCACCAACAAAAAGGAGCACCAACTCCAAATGCCAAGTAGTAACTTGGACTGCAATTCTAAATCTATAAATTTTACAAAAAAATATCTTTGCTTTCATAAGACCCTGACTGGTCTAGAGCTTACAGTTTGTAAGATACTCGCATCTGTTGTACTGCTACAGTCGAGCTCTGTGATCGACTTCACCTTTTGTACACTCTGTGCACTCTATTTTCTTTGTACACACACTTCGCACAGTCTACGCTGTTATAGCCGAATGATCGTCTCTACCCTTTTGTGCTCTCTGCTCTCTGTGTGCTCTTACTTCACACTTAGCTCGATTCGACATGACTCACTCACTCTACGCATTGCAGACAGATCTCGCACACGCAAATTGATATGTCAACTCACCAAACAGCCCTCCTTTTATAACATTATTTTCATGATGAAAAACTTTAATCTTAGTCAGCTGTAACCCTAATCTTCGTTGGCTGCAAACCCTAATCTTCATCGACTAATATCGGCCTTCGTCGGCTCAAACTGCCTCTGAACTCTTATGTAGTTGTTGCCACAAAAACACATGTCGTGATATCATGACACTTTTGCCTCCGAACACTTTCTCTTATCTTTGGCCCACGAGAAAGCAACATGTAGCGATATCGCTACACTTTTTTCTCCGTACGCTTTCCCTCAACTTTGGCCCACGAGAATACATGTAGCGATATCGCTACACTTTTGCTTTCTTGCTTCTCTTCTTGGCTTGTACCCACGAAACCTTAGCATGTCATGAAATCATGACACTTTTGCCTCCTTGTCTCTTTCCTTGACTTGTACCAGTGAAAACATAGCATGTCGCAAAATCGTGACACATTCGCTACATTGTGCCTTTTCTTGCCTTGACCTCGCAAAAACACATGTCGCAAAATCATGAAACTTTCGCTTTTGTACTCTCCTTCTTTCCTTTTGTCGCTATATCATGACACTTCTCCCTTCATCAGAATCGATTTTGCTTTTGTCACGATATCACGACGCTTCTGTCGTTGAAGACTTGCTTTCTGATCCTATCGTGAAATTACGATGCTTTCAACTTTCGTACACTTTCTTTGCTTTTCACCCGTGAAAACGAAACATGTCATGAAATCACAACATTTTTTCCTCTGAACACTCTATATTTTTTTCGGGTCGCGAAAACCCGACATGTCGCAAAAACATGACACTTTTTCTCCTTGGCACTTCCTCTTCGAACTTGTCATGAAATCGTGACACTTTCTTTATCCGTACGCTTTCTCTTCATCTTGTCATGAAATCGTATCACTTTCTTTATCCAAACGCTTTCTCTTCACCCTGTCACAAAATCGCGACATTTCTTACTTCAAACACTTTCGTCTGTAGCATGTCACGAAATCGCGACAGTTCTCTCTTCAAACTCTTTCCTCTACAGCATGTCATGAAATCGCGACGCTTTTCAAACTTAATTTCTCTCTCCTGCTTGAGTCGCAAAAATGCGACATGTCATGAAATCGTGATACTTTTTCTCCTTAGCGCTTCCTCTTGCTGATTATCGCGAAATCGCGATAGAAAACATGTCGCGATATCGTGACAGTTTTCTTACTTGTCTTTTTCCGTGATCTTTTGCAAATAGGCCACTATGGTCTTCTTGGAAACTCACTGTCCATACTCTGAATAACCTTAGAACTCTTGTCCTCTACATCTGAATGGCTTTTGAACTGCCTTTCCACTGTATCATTAGATCTAACTGACTGTGTTGACAACAATGACAATACTCCTGCTGCACCTTGCTCAACAATTACTTTGGTCAGATTACAATAGCTAAAATACTGAGAGTCAGGTATTATTGGCTGATCTTATTTGTTGATTCTTTCAAGGTTGCTAATGCTTGTGATAAACGTCCAAGATTTGTAGGTAGAAGAAAATTTTTAGAAATGCCCCTCTAGCCAATTATTTTAGAAGAACCCTTTTAGCAATGAGGGTTAGATTTTATTGAGATGATTAATATAAATTATTTTGTTAAACATAAATATATATTGAAAACAATTATTTACTTCACAAGATGGTCAAAAGTAGAAGTAACCAAGCACACAAATCATGATACTATCATTAGCTTTCTAGAAATATTGATCACCAAATGTGATATCCCTACTACAATAGTATTTGATAATGATGAAGAAATCATAGGGGCTTAGACAATGGAATATGCTAGTAAATATGACATATACTAGAAATCTTCCTCTAATTATTTACCCATAGGGCAATGGACTAAAAGAGTCCACAAAAAAAAATTGATGAAGATAATCAAAAGAAATATTGGTGACAACTAGAAAATTTGGCATTTGATGCTTAATCAAATACTATGGGAAAACAAAATTATGGTAAAAAAAGATCTAAAGACCATGCCATATGATCTATTTTATGGAAAAGAAGTAGTATTGTCGATACATCTAGAATTGCATGCTTTAAATCTTATTAATCAAATAGAATTAGAGGAGATACATCCAATTGGAAAAAAAAATTGTGGAACTATTAGTGTTAGAAGAGAAAAGTGAAAAATCTTATAGTATCTTCTACCAACATCAAGTAACCATTAAAAGATGGTTTGATAAAATAGCATCATAAAAATCATTTAAATATGGTGATCTGGTACTCAAGTGGGACACAAATCGAGCTAAACTAGGAAAGCATGACAAGCTAGAATCTCTTTAGTCTAGGCCATATCTAATTTTGGAAAAGAAAGCATTAAATGCATACGGTTTTTATGACATGGATGATCATATTTTGCCAATTTTGATGAATGGCCAATATTTAAAGCATAATGTATAGAAGCATGTGCCTTTGAGCTATACATATGTAAATAGTAACACATGTGAATATAATAGTAGTGGCAGTAGTGTCCATAGTGATTTTTGAGCAATAAAAGTTGATTGGCTAAGGATTATGCCTAGTAGCTACCAAATTTTAGTTTTTTAGCAATCTTATTAGCCAAAAGCGTGGTAACCTTGAAAATGGACATGCGCCACAAATTTTCACACAAAATACCAGTTTCAAAGAAAATTTTGCAATAAAATCCTAGCATGCACAATATTTGGTATTAAATTAGCAATAGTTATTCCTCACAATAATTTATTTCTATATAAACAGAGCTTAAAATGTACAATGTATGAAAAACCATTTAGTAGTTGAGAGAGTGGAATATTATAGAATTACTAAAGTAACACATGCGAAGAGAAGAGTTATATAGTTCCCCATGCCTACAATTTTAGACAAAATATTTTTGTTCAAAATGGTGAGAGGGAAATATGGAAGAACGTGCAAAGAAGTACTAAAGAGCTGCAAGATAGGCTAAGTGACATCCATGATCCTATCATTATAATTTAATCAAAATTGAAAAGCTTCATAGAAGGGTTAGAAGCAAGAGGAATAATATTGTCGCCTAAAATGCTTGAAGCTACCCCATGGAATTCACTCCTATCTAGATATATGCCCAAGTTTGTCCACCCTTGTCCAAATCTAGTTAAAGCCATTGCAGAGAATTACGATCTAAATATAGTGATGATGCATGACACAGAAGGGAATAAACTATTTGCTAATATGGATGAAGAAATTAGAAGAGCTTTTGTAGCAGGAGTAAAACCAAGTACAAGACCCAATCCACTTGATATAAATGAACAAAAAGGTTATGTAAAGAAATAAAATCTTAGAACTTGATTAGGTAAAATATAAGTTAAATTTTGAATGACTTTCTAGAAAAACCTATGAAGCTTGAGAGATTTAATAATTTTCTACAAATAGGATTGTCAATGATAGTTGTAATTCTTGGGTTGGATACGAACTTATATGTATATGACCACCAAATTTCCATTGTATATGTAGTCACCAGTGTACATGATTATGATGGTTCAAGTGCAAATGACCCTGTGTTCTTTGATTGGGCCTATTTTTTGAGTTTTCAAATTCATAGTTAGCTAGTCACCCTAAAGCTAAAAGAGAATGATTCATTTTATTACCCATCATATTTAGCATGGTTATTCCTCTTTCATATGCCTCCAAATATGCATAATATAAATCTTTAGGTAAAATATAATGAGCAATATCATCCTATAGTTGACTAGACCCTAGTCCTTAGAGAAACCTCTTCATATCTTGAGTTCAATAGACTTTCTAGGGCTTGCAATTACATGCATTTATGGTTGGATTCCTCACCTAAGCTCTAAATCCATTTGATAAACTATGGTGCAAGAAGCATGAATTAGGGGATTGGTATTTTCTAAAAAATGACATCATTATTAGAGTGTATGGCTTCCCTAGAAATCCCTATCTTTTGCCATATTATGTCACAAACTAGATGTTTGGCATGGAACTATGTAGAAAAATTGATGAATTAGATGATAATTTTGGATCGAAAATAAAAAAAATTCTTGCACTTATTTCCATGCCTTCAAATTCTAGGATATAAGCATGATGACAAGAGGTCAAGCAAAGATTCTAGAGAAAAATATCAATGGCCTCTAGTTGCCAATAGTGCCACACATGTGTAATTATAATATGGATGGTAAGTTTAAAGCTAAGTTAGTAGAATTGAATGTTACATCTCTAGTATTTGATCATCTTCCATGGCTAGAGATTGAGAAATTTAGAAATAATGAAGATCATGCTATTCATATTGATATTAATGAAATACAAGAACAATGACCATGGAGATAGTGCTATGATTTCAAAGACTTTACGATCTGACAATAAATAGGGAATAGTGGATAAGCGAGGAACTATAAAATTATTGAAGATAAACTAAAATGGACAAAAAACAAGATTTGAGTGGTGGATTTCATGATGTGAGCAAGATAAGCAAAATAAGGCTTTCCTTAACATTTTGGACAAGTTGTTTGAAAATAATTTTGAAGGTGAATATGAATGCTAGATGGAAGAGCACTAGGGAGAAAAAAATCCAATATTGATGATATTAAGGGATCAATAAGAAGAAATATATTATGAAGAAGAAGAAGTATTTACTCAATGAAACCCCATTCAAGCATAATATTTAGTTTCTTATGAAGGTTTAGATGAGGATGTAGGCTTAGAAGAAGTCCCTCTACATAGAAAAAAATGCATTCCAAAGCATGTTTCAATGATAGAAATTATCTCCGAATCTAACCAATAAGAACTAGAAAAACACATAGCAAGAGCTGAGGTACCATAGATAGCAAAGCACATAAGAGAAACAACTATTGTGGTTGCAAAAATGCTTGATAGAAGTAAGCCTTAGACAAATATTTGATATTAGAAATCCAACAAGAAGGCAAAGAGAAAAGGCCAGCCAAGTAAACCCCCATCAATAATTTTCTTCCCTTTCCAATCTGCCTTTATTTCTTCTCTTGCTTCTGGTCATCAACTCCCAAAGGTTTTCATTGCAATTCGTCAAGTTGAACCAAATATCCAAAAATAGAGACAAGAACAAGAACCTCAAGATGTCTCAAAGAAAGAAACCACCCAAATGTATGATGGTATAGATCCAATTACTAAAGATAAAGTCAAAGAGGTTACATATCCATAGGTTAGGAAGTCAATTTCAAAAATGACAATGGCAGATTACCATATTAAAATGCAAAGATATAATATCTCCAAGATCCCCAATTAAGACACTCTCAAAGCTATTCACACTGAAGCAGATACACTCTTCCTCCAAAAGAGTCAAACAAATAAGAAATATGTGACTACAAAAAGGAATATTGATGCCCTAGAGCAAATGCTAAAGAAGGAAGAGGTAGAGAAAAGTGCTATGAAAAATTATATTCAAGGTCTAAAATACTTGCTAGATAAATCTCCTACTGGAAAGCAGTTATAGTAGAAGGATAAAAGGATATAAAACTTATAGAAGTAGTTGCAACAAGAGAGCACGAAGAATCAAATACAAGAGAGAGAACTACAAGAATTGAGGTCAAAGCTCTAGAACCGGGAAGAAATATTGGCCATAGTCCAATCCGAGCTAGAAAATGAGAGAGATCCACAAATTCAGGTAATCTCCAAAGAATTGCTAAAGGGATTCAAAGGCCAATATTGGATCAAGATCAATAAAGTTACGATGAAATCTTTTCCTTTGGTAAAAAGGATAGCAAACATTACAAAATTGATCTAGGATGTAAAAGAAGAATTCATCAAAGTGAGAGAGGAATTTATGAGTAAAGTGCAACATGTAGAGGCCACACTCCATATGCTACAAAATAGAGGGGAATACCCCTACCTGAAAAAATCTAAAATATACCTAAGTGAGTCAATATTTTTCTCAACCCAGGTAATATCTAGAAGTCATCTAATCATAGGAGGATAAATAATCAATTCTCTCAATATAATCATAGATAAAATAAAATCAGCAATGCAAGAGGTCATGGATCTTGGCTTCCTAGTATTTTGGGATAGGAATGACCAATTTTATAATGCAAAATAACTTAGCCAATGACTGTATCAATAGCTCAATGATGGAAATTAAATTTATGCATTGCCTAAACCATTAGACATAGAGAAGATCATTACTCTCTTCCATAGGCTCTCTACGTTGTTGAAATTCCAAGAATCGTATTGAAGATATGGGGACTCCTCTTATGATTATTACTTTGAATTGCAAGAAGTCCTCCACAAGTTTAAAGTAATACATGTCCCCTCTCAAAATGCATGGGATAAAATATATAATATTTTTCCAATTGATAGGAACTCATTCAACAATTCAAGTAACCAGTCAACAAGGCAAGACATCTAGAGTATCCATGGAAGAAGAGCAAGTATAATATATTAGAACAACTAGGACCTCAAATATGGGAACCATATAGATAGGCAACCCCTATACAGATAGTTTTTATTTTTTGTTTTTTTATTTTGTTTCATTTTGAATCCATTACCAAATAGGATAAGGCTATGTGGGTTCTATGTTTTAGCAATAAAAGACCCCCTACGAGGCACCAATAATGTGGAATAATTTCCCCCATATCCATATCTTCAAAAAAAGAGAATTTTATATTTTGCCATTTTGTGATGCTAAGTAGATTTAGAGACTCAACCAATCATGTGAAACAACCATTAGACAAAAATGGAAGGAAAGTAATACTTAGCTAATGCAAAGGAGCATCGAAACACTAAATTTTTCTAAGTATGAATATCTTCCAAATTTTTGAGATGTTGATGTTAGAAATAAGCATAGATTTATCTAGCATTCAATATGGCTAAATCTCATGTTCTAACTAAGGAAAAAGAATAAAATTCTTGTTGCAACATTCGACCTAAATTTTGACTATGGGGCATGGCCAAAAATTTAAAATGTTAATGTCAGTAAAGGATTGATAAAAATATGACATTTAACATCATAGTAGAGCCTACCAGGTGCAAAAATATTTGGGCTAGGTATCAAAGAGGGTCAGATGTTTAAGGCCTTGAAATCAACATAAGATTCATGAAAGTCTAGCATAGCAAAAAATAGAGCCAAAGGAAGACATTATTCTAAGGCATTAGTCCCAACACACAAGAGTAGTATAAAGTGGAAGATTTTTTTGCATCTAGTAGAATGTTGTGAATAAAATCAATTGAATGTTAGAGAACATCAAATATTTTAAATATTGACATCATCATAAGGCATATAAAAATCCAACAAATTTATGAATAGTGCCAACCAAATTTTATGAGGGGTATAGCCCGATAGTAAAGATTCTAGCATTTATGTTATGCATAGGTGTTCGATTAAGTGAAAGGTGGCCAAAATATTAGATCAGTGATGTCATCAAGGAAATCCAAAAGGTTTGATATCTAGAAAAACAAAGTAGAAAATAGAGCTAGATATATAATAGAACTAATTCCAAATAAGCTGATAAGAAAAGGAAAAACTTGGTGCCTACTACATATAGAGTTGGACTAATTTTAGCTAAAAGGAAAAATAAAGCTAAGTAGAAAAGTTTCCAAATACACTCTTGACAGTCCTGGTCTATTGTCAAAATATTTTAATAGCCAAAATCTTCCATGATTAACACCTATACCAATTCAGTTGGGACAATAGTGGAGCAACTTGAAACACAACAAACTTACTAGATAATTGTATGGATCATATGAAGACACACAAGGTACTACTCTTTCAAAAGAAGCTAGAGCAATCCACATTAATGTCATGGAACCAAAATAGTTACAACAAAATATGCTAGAAAGGGATGCACATGTGTCGTACCAACTTGACAGACTTGTAGCACATCTTATATGCAATGATACTAAGTTAACTAAATACAAATGTAAAGCTATATATACTTGAATGTATCTTATTCAAATGGTTGAATCTTTAGCTTTTATAATTGTACATGTATGATTAAATTCTATACCCCCTTAATGAAATTTGAAGTTTTGTTTGATCTTTGTCAATTACTATTGCAGAATATGTATGTATGATTTTCTCATTAAGAATTTCTGTCAAAATTGAACAAATAGTTTATTATATTAAGAGTTATTCTGCTATCTGGATTTCTTGCTAGATTATTGTTAGTTCAATTCTTGAAATACTTAGATGTATGTGCTTAATAGCTTAATGTTTTGTAACATTTGATGATAGCTAGTTTGTTAGGCAAATTAGTCTAATTAAGGGAACAAGAATCTCATGCACCTATATCTCTTAATGTAATTGAATCTCAACTATTTTAAGTTCTAGCTTCTAACCCTATGTATTTTTATCTTTAGTCTCCAACACCTTTTATTTATTTTACCTAGTGTTATAGGAACTAGCCTACTCTAGAGGTTGACTTAGAAACACTGAGCAAATGCTAAAGAAGGAAGAGGAAGAGAAAAGTGCTATGAAAAATTATATTCAAGATCTAAAATGCTTGCTAGATAAATCTCCTACTGGAAAGTAGTTATAGTAGAAGGATAAAAGGATCTAAAACTTATAGAAGTAGTTGCAACAAGAGAGCACGAAGAATCAAATACAGGAGAGAGAACTACAAGAATTGAGGTCAAAGCTCTAGAACCGGGAAGAAATATTGGCCATAGTCCAATCCGAGCTAGAAAATGAGAGAGATCCACAAATTCAGGTAATCTCCAAAGAATTTCTAAAGGGGTTCAAAGGCCAATATTGGATCAAGATCAATAAAGTTACGATGAAATATTTTCCTTTGGTAAAAAGGATAGCAAAAATTACAAACTTGATCCAGGATGTAAAAGAAGAATTCATCAGAGTGAGAGAGGAATTTATGAGTAAAGTGCAACATGTAGAGGCCACACTCCATATGCTACAAAATAGAGGGAAATACCCCTACCTGAAAAAACTCTAAAATATACCTAAGTGAGTCAATATTTTTCTCAACCCAGGTAATATCTAGAAGTCATCTAATCATAGGAGGATAAATAATCAATTCTCTAAATATAATCATAGATAAAATAAAATCAGCAATGCAAGAGGTCATGGATCTTGGCTTCCTAGTATTTTGGGATAGGAATGACCAATTTTATAATGCAAAATAACTTAGCCAATGACTGTATCAATAGCTCAATGATGGAAATTAAATTTATGCATTGCCTAAACCATTAGACATAGAGAAGATCATTACTCTCTTCCATAGGCTCTCTACGTTGTTGAAATTCCAAGAATCGTATTGAAGATATGGGGACTCCCTTTATGATTATTACTTTGAATTGCAAGAAGTCCTCCACAAGTTTAAAGTAATACATGCCCCCTCTCAAAATGGATGGCATAAAATATATAATTTTTTTCCAATTGATAGGAACTCATTCAAAAATTCAAGTAACCAGTCAACAAGGCAAGACATCTAGAGTATCCATGGAAGAAGAGCAAGTATAATATATTAGAACAACTAGGACCTCAAATATGGGAACCATATAGATAGGCAACCCCTATATAGATAGTTTTTATTTTTTGTTTTTTTATTTTGTTTCATTTTGAATCCATTACCAAATAGGATAAGGCTATGTGGGTTCTATGTTTTAGCAATAAAAAACCCCCTACGAGGCACCAATAATGTGGAATAATTTCCCCCACATCCATATCTTCAAAAAAAGAGAATTTTATATTTTGCCATTTTGTGATGCTAAGTAGATTTAGAGACTCAACCAATCATGTGAAACAACCATTAGACACAAATGGAAGGAAAGTAATACTTAGCTAACGTAAAGGAGCATCGAAACAATAAATTTTTCTAAGTATGAATATATTCCAAATTTTTGAGATGTTGATGTTAGAAATAAGCATAGATTTATCTAGCATTCAATATGGCTAAAGCTTATGTTCTAACTAAGGAAAAAGAATAAAATTCTTGTTGCAACATTCGACCTAAATTTTGACTATGGGGCATGGCCAAAAATTTAAAATGCTAATGTCAATAAAGGATTGATAAAAGTATGACATTTAACATCATAGTAGAGCCTACCAGGTGCAAAAATATTTGGGCTAGGTATCAAAGAGGGTCAGATGTTTAAGGCCTTGAAATCAGCATAAGCTTCATGAAAGTCTAGCATAGCAAAAAATAGAGCCAAAGGAAGACATTATGCTAAGGCATTAGTCCCAACACACAAGAGTAGTATAAAGTGGAAGATTTTTTTGCATCTAGTAGAATGTTGTGAATAAAATCAATTGAATGTTAGAGAACATCAAATATTTTAAATATTGACATCATCATAAGGCATATAAAAATCCAACAAATTTATGAATAGTGCCAACCAAATTTTATGAGGGGTATAGCCCAATAATAAATATTCTAGCATTTGTGTTATGCATAGGTGTTCGATTAAGTGAAAGGTGGCCAAAATATTAGATCAGTGATGTCATCAAGGAAATCCAAAAGGTTTGATATCTAGAAAAACAAAGTAGAAAATAGAGCTAGATATATAATAGAACTAATGCCAAATAAGCAGATAAGAAAAGGAAAAACTTGGTGCCTACTACATATAGAGTTGGACTAATTTTAGCTAAAAGGAAAAATAAAGCTAAGTAGAAAAGTTTCCAAACACACTCTTGACAGTCCTGGTCTATTGTCAAAATATTTTAATAGCCAAAATTTTCCATGATTAACACCTATACCAATTCAGTTGGGACAATAGTGGAGCAACTTGAAACACAACAAACTTACTAGATAATTGTATGGATCATATGAAGACACACAAGGTACTACTATTTCAAAAGAAGCTAGAGCAATCCACATTAATTTCATGGAACCAAAATAGTTACAACAAAATATGCTAGAAAGGGATGCACATGTGTCGTACCAACTTGACAGACTTGTAGCACATCTTATATGCAATGATACTAAGTTAACTAAATACAAATGTAAAGCTATATATACTTGAATGTATCTTATTCAAAAGGTTGAATCTTTAGCTTTTATAATTGTACATGTTGTATGATCAAATTCTATACCCCCTTAATGAAATTTGAAGTTTTTTTTTATCTTTGTCAATTACTGTTGCAGAATATGTATGTATGATTTTCTCATTAAGAATTTCTATCAAAATTGAACAAATAGTTTATTCTATTAAGAGTTATTCTGCTATCTGGATTTCTTGCTAGATTATTGTTAGTTCAATTCTTGAAATACTTAGATGTATGTGCTTAATTTGTAACATTTGATGATAGCTAGTTTGTTAGGCAAATTAGTCTAATTAAGGGAACAAGACTCTCATGCACCTATATCTCTTAAAGTAATTGAGTCTCAACTATTTTAAGTTCTAGCTTCTAACCCTATGTATTTTTATCTTTAGTCTCCAACACCTTTTATTTATTTTACCTAGTGTTATAGGAACTAGCCTACTCTAGAGGTTGACTTAGAAACACACAAATTTTGGGTCTTCCAATCTTAGCTAAGGTCTTAAGGGTGCAACTCATCCAATTAGGTAGATTTTAGACCAAGAGGGAGCGATCTTCATATCTCTATAGCTTTTAAAAAATTGGGACTACTCATAACTGATGGGTGAGGCTTGTTGTTGAGTGTTCTAGAACATGTATGTATTTTTAGCTACCTCCCTTGTCTTTGAAATAGAATATTGAGGGTTAGATTTTTTTATGAGAGCTTTTAATTACTCTATTTGATTCCATTCTCCCTGGTAAGCTTGCAATCCTTATTATGTGTGCAGCCTCTTTTTACTTACCTAGTGTATTTCTTAAAACACTTAGATCTACCTTTATCCTTTACATGTTACCATAGCTTTGTCAACTTTATTCATAAATTTTGCTTATTTACAATACAAATTTTGGCACATTTTACATGCTAGTGGTTTTCCATACAACTCCTTCATTAAATATAGAGTATCCAGACCATAGTGGACCAAAATTTTACCACCCTCATGTGTTTATTTTATTTAACACATGAATTATCATTTTCCAAGATCATTGGTTGGTTGGCCTTAAAAAGTGATAAGTTCCCAAGTTACAAATGCCATTGGGACTTGGCATGGATAACTCGTCATTATTCTATAACCACTTCATCATTTCGTTTGGTTATTCCAAATATTACCCAACGATCCCTTGAGTGATTTTGTGGCTACAACTAGCCACATATGTACTTTGGTCTCCCACTACCTACTTCTTGATTTTTGTCATATCCTCTAGCCAATTTCTTAAGTTGGTCAATTCATTAGATATCTTAACCATTTCTTCTTCAACCTAGGTGTTGAGGCTTGGGTTTAGGCTTAATATAGACATGGTTGGTTGGGATTTTTATCTAGGAATAACATGATATGAGTATACAGATATGGTATATAATTGGCATTAAGCTCCCCCTCATTGTTATCATGGGCAAGAATAGCATCCTCAACAGGGCCTATAGGTTCTAGCTAAAGAGGAGTTTCTCCAAGACCTTTCATTGGTCTTGATTATGGGCTTGATCCCTTTATTGATTGGTATGGACCTATACTTCAGTTTTATTTTATTCAAACCCTTCCATTAGGAGGGTAGCGAGTTGGCCCTAGCTAACAATGGAGCATGGGGAAAGGGAGTCATACCCTCGGTAAAATTTGTGTTATAATGAAGCCACCCATAGTTTGAGGGCCACATCCTACTCTATGATAGTGTATTTGGTAGATAAATATCATCTCCCATAGGTGCTCCAACAGGGTTAATAGGCCTTCACTAGTGTATTCTAATAAGATTTTCAATAGTGAATTTGGAAGCTTTACCTGAATAACTAGTGCTTATGGAGGTCATAATGGGCTTTTGTCATCCTAGACAAGGAAAATTTTGGCTAGCAAGGTAGCCATGCTTGGATATATAGGTCTTTGGACTACAAAATTTTTTTAAGGTGAATGCAATATGTCCTCTTGAAAGCAGATAAATTGAGGCCTTCATTGTAACCTTAATCTAGTGTCTTCAAATAGCAGCTTCTTCTAATGTTCATTCAAGAGTAGAGTCATCAAGTGAGTAAAAAGGTGCTTCAACAAGTAAGGGTAAGCATAGACCCTCACTAGGTCTAAATCTAACTTGTTATGATTATAGGACCAATGATTTGTCATTAGAATCCCATTGAGAATGCCATTAAACAATATCCTCTCTAATTATCTTGGTTAAAATAATCACACCTCGTGTAGAGAAACATAGTAGGGACTTGATCGAGAGTGTAGGGTATAGCTCAATTTGGGGTCTCCAAGATTTTTTTACGAGGTTGGTTCATTATTATTATGTGATCTTTAGGCACACTTGAGCTCAAGGAAAAAAGTAATGCGAGAGATAAAAATAAAATAACTCAACAAAATAAAAACATAGGCTAAAAGGGTGGTGGTGTGCCAAAATATCTACTAAGATCTATATGCATAATAGGTCTGAATGCTACTTGTCAAAGATGAACATTTTATCTCCTTGACATAGATAAGTCCAAATGAGAGTTATTAACACATATGTGCATAAAGAGATGTTCGATAAGAGAACTAAATATGGCTAGTCTAAAAATTGATGTAGGCCTCCCACACACACACATGTAAATAAAACCCAATATTTAGGTAAAAAAATACAAACATATACACACATACAAAAATGGGTCAACATGAAAGCCATAGATGGCTAGTCAAAAATTTGAAGCAAACCTCTCTCTCTCTCTCTCTCTCTCTATATATATATATATATATATATATATATATATATATATATATATATATATATAGATACCAAAATCTTACCAAAATCTTAACAAATCAGTAATCACAAAAATTATCTAAGAAACATATATAAAGAGCTTAGAGATTTGAATGCATCAAATTCAAGCTATACCTAAAAGTGCTTGAAGCATTTTAGTAAAAGAAAGGGCTAGAAGTAATGCAAAGTGTAAAGTTGACTAAATATTGAAAGCTTTAACAACATGTGAGTCTGAGATTATTCAAATTCAAAATAAACATTAATTGAGAACCCCTAAAATGCACAATGCAAAAGAGTGACATCATCCAAAAGAGGAATGAAGTTGAACTCACACATCATAAACAAAATCAAGCTTGTAAAATATGAGGCAACAAGACCCTAACATCGATCAATGAACAATTCTCTAGCTCAAAGATAGAATTGAATAATTTTAGATATTTTTGGGATATGATGTTAGTTTTGTATCATGAAATTCCAAAAACATGCAACTATTCATTGAGAATGAACAAAGTCTGACATCCCTCTATATAAAGACAAAGTGGGATGAAATTGGACTTTATCAATCGATGACATCAACACTCTTATATCAAAATCCAAAAAATATGCAAGTAATATAACAAAACAAAATCAAAGCTTCCTATCAAAACTCTTTCAAAGTGACAACTACCTCAATGCCTTCCAGTTTTCCAAGACAAAACCGTTGAGCTCAAAAGTGATAAATGGTTTCTTCAAATCAGCCATTTGTAGGAGATAGTTGAAGATCCATGCACTAGATTGTAGAACATATCAAAATTCAAATACAAAATGAAAACTAAGCCAACCACATCATGGAATTAAAACGATAAGCTCTTAAGAGCACTTTCTAACAAGTTGTTTGTTTAACAAACTTGTAAATGTATCATAAATCTTATGTTGCAAGATTCAAAGGGTAGCTTATAAATAGAGAGTCAAATATCATAATAAAGGATCAAATCTATAGAATTTTCCTAGATGTATGTTGTATAAATTTTCTATTAATTAATAAGAAGTGATAGTTGTTTGGCCTCCATTACGATTGCTATTTTAGGTTCTAATGAATTAATGTATATTTCAAGTCATTTCGATTACACTTGATGACTAGTTTATTTTGTTAAAGTGAATTTTACTCTTTGTATTGTTATTGGATTGATTTTCATTAAAGTCTTTGGAATGATTAAAACATATGGCTATAGCTAAATTGATTCTATTATGTATTTCATAGTGATCGGTTTGTTAAGTATCATTGCACATTAATTGTACTAATATTTGTACAACTTGTGCCCAATGTTGTTATGTTATACCCCATCCATTATCTAGTCATCACTCTAAACCCTTACCCCTTTCTAACCCTTCCATTTCTCACTTTTATCTTAAACCCCTACTTTTATTTTATAAGCATTTCAAGGAACTAACCTTCTCTAGAGGTTGAAATTGAGAGAAATCTTGTTCATATTAAATGTTGGCTAAAGTCTAGGGCACTCTTCATAGACTTAGACATATTTTACACCAATAATTTTTTGTCATGAAAAGTGGGACCACCTTGTCCATTAATTTACGTGGAGGACACAATATTTGGTGAATAGTCTTGATCTCGTAAGTGAAGAATGCATTTTCACTTGGAAACTCTACTAATGAAAGAATCAAAGAAACCAATGGCTCTGTTGACAATCAAACCTAGAATCACCTAAAGAAGAACATCAAAATTTAATCCCATGAAGAAGTATTTATTTAATCAATCATGGTCGAATAATTCTATCCTACTTGGGATGACATCCATCCTCTTTATATTCCAATCCTCCATGAAATCCCTAAGGCCACCCTAAGAGCTTTGCCCATTTATGATGGTAGTGAAAACAACTTATGAACACTATCAAAATATAGTCACCTTAGTCACTATATATAATATTATCTTTGAAGATGTGATGGTTAGATTACTAGTTCAATCCATTTGAGGTAAAGTATTGACATGGTACCAATATTTAGAAGACAAGCATTAGAACCTAGGTGGAATTAGCTGAATATTTCATAACAAAAAATTGACAATCCTAAAGATCCATTTTTTCTACTCACTCAATTTTCCTCTATTTAGGGAGCCCCCATGAAAGCATTGCAGATTTTAATATTTGGTTCAAAAGGACTTGGAAAAGGGTTCCCCAAGAAATTCGTCCATCCCACACCCAAGCATATTTTTACTATATCCATACCTTCAAACATAACCCGAGTCTCCTAATTTAGTAGTCCAAAGAAAAAATATTCCCATAGATTTTCCAAGAGGTTGTAATAGAAAAAAATATGTTTATCATGCCAAAAAGATTCCTCCTAGAAACACCATATGGAAGACCTCTCCAAGTAATCTATGTAGCCTTCAAGTCAAAATTTTAAGCACAATCTGTCCATTTCACAAGAATACATTAGGGTCATATTCATCCCCTTCATCCATGATGAAGTCGACTTCCACCATACCTATGTCACAACCTTAGACAATGCAAGAACTAAAGGCCATAATTCACAAACTAGCTAAAGAACTAGATAGAATTGAAGGAAAAGAAAGTGAAAGAAAGAATAGAATGAAATATCCAAGCAAATATATACTATAGGACCAATTGATGTGCAATAATGACATTAAAAAATAGGAGTAATTTCATGTTCTAGCTATGCACAATTCTTCATTGTTTAGCACAAGTTATGGAGATAAAAATTATCAATCATGTTTTCAGTCAAAGATGACTCTAGTAATGGAATATGTGGTAGATCTTACAATGAAGCTAGGATAAATTTTCCTAGAAGAAAATATTTCTATAAATCACTCGATATATAAGAACAAGGAATGTGTCACTATCTCTACACCACCTCATGATCAGAACATAAAGGAATATAAAAATTAAGAATAATATGAAGGAAAAGAGTTAGAACAAGCATCCCATTCACAAAAAAAGTCAACAAGAAGAGGAAAATCTAGATCCATAAGATAAAACTCACGCATATGAGTGTGGCAATTAAATAAAAAAGGGTTAAATCCTATTACTAGCATTTTTTAGCCATAACCCAGACACAAAGAGAGGACGTAATTGAACAATATCGAAGTTTGTTCAAGTCATCAACCCCAAAATTGAAATTTGGTCAAGCTGGCATTGAAAGGATAAAAATAATACTGCTCCAAGAATCTAGTAAGTAAGAAACCATTGTTAAGTATAAAAGATCATCAAATTCTCCCATTCTATCTATATCTTTGCTTAGAAGGTTGGATATTGCATAATTGTATTATAGATCCAAAACTTGACATCATTGTTATGCCTTGATAAATTTGTAATAATATGGGCTTAAGTTACATTAAATAGGAACCCAAGCCACTATATTTTAATGGAACATAAATCAAAGTAGTCGATGCCCTCATATTACTATATGAGTATCCAAACCTTATATTTCTTCAAGATATAGTAATTTTAGATATACCGCCCTTGTTTGGGTTGTGTTTGTCCAAAGAATTTTTGAAGTAATTAGGAGGGTACCTAGTCCCAAATCATATCCATGTGGCCATCCCTTGAACCCAAAAATTGGTATAAATATTCAATAAAGGGTTCAAAATATATCATGTAGAAAGATACAAGGAACATAAGGTAAATCCAAGAGGAATTTTTTTTGTAAATGCACATATAAAAATAGTTGATTGGTGAGAAGAGAGGTAAAACATGATGTGGCACAAATTTGTATAGAAAAATCATAATTTCAAAAGGATATTATTAAGTCTAAAAACATAGTCAAATGCAAAACCTAATCACGAGCCTTTACTAAGTGTGAAAATCATAGGTTGCAATAGGCCTAGCTGAAATATCAAAGAAAGTCGATGGAAGGTTATCATACAATAGAAGAACATGATACAATAGAGTTAGAATTGATGATATATGTGTCCTTAAGACCCTAAAAACAACTATTCTTGATCTAACATATGGTAAATTGAATCTCCATGACATGTTTCATCCATAACAATCACCCATGATAATCTTTAATATTTTGTTCCAATTAATCCTTGAAAATGAGCAATCTCTCAAGCCAGGTCAAATCGAGGTCCAAATGATATATATTGTAAATTCCAAAATATATTAGAGTGGGAAGTGCAATTTTGGCACTATTTGTTCAGGTCACTACTAATTCTGATGCAAAATCTAAAGACCAATCACCATTGGCATGTAGATATGTGCCACAAATTTGTGTAAATAAGCTGATAAATAAATAAAAGTTGTATACAACTAGTAAATAAGGTAATTAGACCAGGGGATAGTAAAAATTCTTGGAAAGCATGTAGGAAAGATCACATGATGCAATTGATTATGAGGAATGATAATTCAAAGGCAGAAAAATATTATTTCTTGAAATTTGGATGCAATCCAACCAAGGATAAAGAGGATAGACAAGGTAAATCAAATGATGACTTCTTCAAAGAGAAAACTCAGCATCAAATCACCCTTGAGGAAGAATCTTGTCTCGAGGGTGTATGGTTTACAGGACTTAGTAAAATATAAAAATAGGAATAAGAAATACCCCCAAGAAGAAGTTGTAGTTAAGTCTAAAAATTCCTACACCTAAAGGAGATGCAAAAATATCGAAGAGAAAGGAAAATCAATAATAGCCTTCTCGGTGTTAGCTAAGGAAAAAATAATAATTGATGATAGCCCAATAGCAATATCAGTGTGAGCTAAAATTACCCTAGAAATTGATAATGTCTACACCCCTCTTAACCCATGAGGAAGTCTAGCAGAAACAACCACAATATTTTGGTAATTGGGTTTCACTTTTTCTTGAAGGCACCAAAATTATTCTCAAAGAGTGAAGTCTAAGGATAAAAGAAAAATAAAATAATGGAGACAATATAAGAGGTCAATAAGCTTGGAAAGCTTGTAAGCATCAAATTCTTGATAAGCTTGTCAAGCAAAAGTAAATTCTTGCAAGCCCCTATTCAATTCATGGAGTCTATCAAGACAGAGTAAGGTTGAGAAAGGGAAAAAAATCTAGAAGATCTCTCTTTTCTAAGAGTAATATGCTTCACCCTTTTTACTTCTTGATATTTAAAGTCAATACAACAAATAACACGAAGGTAAAAAGGTAAAGCAAGTTTTGAAGTGTAATGTTGGATGATACTAGAAGCCAATGGTATTCATTATGCAAGTATTGCTTTACTCATATTTTATTTTCTTATCTCCACATTCTTCAACCACACTTCATGTCCCATTATTATCCTTATTTCTCACCCCACCATCTCTGACAATCCTAGTCCATCATATTTGTACTTACCTTCTTATCACACTAAAATTTAATCAAAATTATAAACAAAATATTGGTAAAAATAAAGTAGGTATATTTTTTTAATAACTCTTGAAAACATGGATATTATGTCAGAATAATATCTTCTCTTTATTTCATATGACAAATACACATGAAAATTCGAGAAATAATTCATCTTCAAGGTTCCATGTTGACCTTTTCCATGACCAAGTGGATGCTTCATACTCACTCTGATACCATGTTGGATTTCACACCTATTTCTAAAAAATAAGAGAAGCATTCCATTTACTCAAATATTATATATAAAGTATAAAAAAAGATGAAAGAGAGAAAGACATAGTGGGAACCTATAGGAACCATAAATAATCACTATATTATCCATAGATAAGAATCACTACACTCCAATACAATTGATGGAGTGATTAGGGGTATTTATAATAATACCTAATCCTCTAATCACATAAATACATGTAACCTAAGTCAACATAACAAAAGTAACTTAAGGATAATTACAAGTTATAATGTGGTTTTATTCTTAACAAGGTTAACCATAGTCCATAGACCTTACATAATAAAATAATACAATAAATTAAATACATTTATAAAATTATTGATCGTAGTCCTATATAAGATTGCATCATATGTATTGGCCTTGGCCATAATTCAAAATATGCTTTTAACATGCCACATTATCATACTGAGAAGGAATTCAAAAAATAATTTTAAATTTTAGCTCCTCTGAAGATCACTTTCAAAGAAGACAAAAGGAGATTTGAATATTGGAATTCACAATATTTTCCATAAATGGACATAAGCAAATCAACTACTCGAATCTTAAATTAAAAAGTGAAATAAAGGAAAAAAGAAGGATGTTATGGACATCCATAAGCACCATAAATAATGACTATATCCATGGATAATATTAAGCAACACTCTAATAATCAAAAAAAGGAATGTAAGGGGGTATTTATAGTAATATCAAAACCCCAAATACATCATAAACTTTAACAGAAGTTGACATAACAAGAGGGATTTAGGTTAATTGTAAATTACAAAAAGTAATTAAATATAACAAGGTTAACTATGGTCCAAAGGGCTTATATAATAAAATATTACAAAATAATTAATTTATTTTACAATGAAATGTCCTTAGGCCTATCCAATACATCATATAATGTGGAATCTTGACCATGAATTAGATTATAATTTTAACTCCCCTCAACTAAGAGGCCAAGGAGAGAAGACATTAGTTATAATAATATATTTTACCAATAATAGATGCTCTAGTGGACAACTTTAGTTGAGGTAGATCCTCCTGAATCTACCTCACCATCTAGATGATGTCCACCTAACTTCAATAACTTAGCTTCAATCCTTTGTAGCTTCAACAAGCAATTATTCATAATATGTCCCTTGCCTCTTATTGTATCAACAAGTGGTATTCATTTTATTTGAATACTTAGCTTGGTATTAGGGCCTTGGGTCTTAGCCTCAAATTTGAATTCCTTTGCATGATCTTATATTTGTGAAGTTCCACCATAACTTTGCATTGCAACCTAAAATAAACTAGGAGAGAAAAAATTTGATCAAGAGTAAGAATCTTTTGGGATTCCAAGAACATAGGAATCATATGAACTATTGGGTTCAACATATGAAAGGAGGGGGAGAGGTCAACAAGGAAAATATTTACACATTTTGCATCATCTTTATTTATTGTATCTAGAAGATACAATATCTACCCTCAAAGCCTTAAAATCTTAAATTATAGTCCTGAGTGTTATCAAATTCAACAAGTTTAAGAGAAGAAAGCTTCAATTTCAAGTGAATTACTTTAGTAGTATTGACCTTTCTAAAATTTTCATGTAATTTTGACCATACCTTATAAGGTCACTCTCCTCTTTGATGTGGAAAAATAACTCTAGTTCAATCAACAATGAAAACAGATCTAGAGCATTTTTTTCTTTTGATGTTGAGTTTCATCATCAAGAATAGTTTCTTTATCTTCCTAAAAGATGCATCATAGGTTCTTACTTCAAAGAAATCCAATCTTCTAATTTAACCAAACACTATAGTTTCTTTGATTAAGGTAAGTAACTAGGAATTTATGGTCCATCTTACACAACCTAACCCCTAACATTGTAATAGGTTTATGACTTAGTGCCACCAATTCTAGAGCTTGAAAAATCATATAATTTGAAAATTATTGAGCTCAAAATGTTTTCATATACAAAATATATGGCCTCTAGCTTTTTTTCCTAATGAACCCCTCCCCCCCAAAAAAAAACAATCTCCAAACCTTAGAAAATGAGTAGTCAATTACCTGTTGCCACTTGGTGATCTATGATTCATTGATGTTGTCCATTGATTTTTTGCCAACTCAATTTTTTTGAATTGTCATGATTCTGATAATTAAAAATATTTTATTGGATGAGACTCTTTTCATAATAGACATTATTTTTTCATGGTACATGAAATCTCCACATCAGCTGCCACATTGACCATAGATATTTTTTTCAATAACTAGTACTGATGGGATTTGATCTTGGGTCTTTGCTAGCCTAACAAAAATGTGTTGTCCAAGATAGGGCAACATCCATTAGGCTATTAAAGTAAATTCTAATCCTTTATTACTACCTCAAATTCAAGGTACAGTGCAAAATCATATAGAAGAGTGTTTCAAACATGTGTTTAGGTGCCGATTAAAACTTCAATTGCCTTGCCATAACCAATTGACTAGGCCTCTTGTTTAGAACATCATGGTGAATCCCATAGATAAAAAACATTATTTCTTGGTAGAATATGACAAAGGGACTAGGTTGAGGTTTGAATATAATTCCATGCCCTCACAAGGCCCCATCATCACTTTGCCTAGTCAATCCAATACTAGTCTAAGTTATAGCAAAAGGAAATGGCATACCAAGCAACCCTTTCCAATTAGAATCTATCAACCAAGACAAAAGAAATCCAAGCAATAAAAACATAGCCAATATTCAAACAAATGTTGCATAGAATAAATTACCAAAGACACTCTCATCTATTTGCCTCATCATCTTTAGCAAGTGTACATTATAGGGCATCTTTCCCATAAGAAAGAAAACCTTAAATTGTTGACATAGACTTATAGATAACATGCACAAGAAAATAAAGTTGTTTAAATTTGATTTATTTTTGCCATATCTTCGTTCTAAGTCATTACCATGGAAGAACGATGAGGAATCATCTAAACTCAATTTTATAGGCAAAAGGAGGCACAAATTCTTCGAAGCATTCGAGGAAGAAAAAATATAAATGTGGAGTAGGGTTTCCTTTCAACTTTTGCAAGAATTGCTTATGAAGATCTACATAATAATTCATATTGGAACTTGGAAGAATAATTGGAGGCACCAAGTTAGCTTTCCGCTTGACCAAGTGACACAACTCCATACCTATTCTACTACCAATTTTAGAATTCACAATATTTTTAAAAAATAAATAGAAGCAAATCATCCACTCAAATCTTATGCAAAAAGTAAAAGAAAGGACAAAAAATAAAGAGATATGGTGTGCAACATAGGAACCATAAATAATCAATATATCCATAGAATATATTCACAACACTTTGAAAATCAAAATGAGGAGTGTAAGGAGGTAATTATAGTAATACCAAAATCCTTAATGCATCAAATTTTTCACCTAAGCTGACATGACAAGAGGGATTTAGGTTCGTTATAAGTTATAAAAAGGGTTTAACCTTACCCATAGAGTTTACATAATAAAATATTAAAAAATAATTAATATATTGTACAATTAAATGCCCTTAGGCTTATCCAATACATTTCATAATGTCCGTTGTTGGCCATGAACTAGACTACAAATTCAACATCAAAATCCCACTAAGGCAAGTTGCATAGTGTAATGTATGCCTGTCTATCCAACATGGTTCTCCTCAGTAATAAGTAGAAGTGTGTACCCCTCCTTGAAGATATGTATCATGTCTTTTATAATGAATAGGCACCAATTTTTGAGTATGTGAAAACACCAAATGTAGGTCAAAGTATTCATATTGCTATGTATTTCAAAATGTCTTATTTTCAATCTTGAAAGGATGAGGCAACCATGAAATTGGCTCTCCAATTAAAGACCCTAAAGATTTTTCTTTAAGAAAATTGAATATATAATCTCTAAATATCTAGAAGAATGGATGAAATATAAAATAGAATATCCTCTTTACCCCCTATGTATAAATTGCTCATGAGGCTTTGAGGAGTAATTTGCCTTACAATTCAAAAGAAGGATTGGATGCTTCAAATGAAATTTTTGTTTGATCAAGTGATGTTGCTTTGTACCTATTGATACCATGTTATAATTTAACATATTTCTAGAAATATATAGAAGCAATCCATTCTCTAAAATCTTACACAAAAAGAATAAAATGAGGATAAAAGTGATATAGATAATGGGTGCCCTTGAGCACTATAAATAATCACTACATTATCTGTAGATAAGGATCACAATACTTCGATATGATGGATGGAGTGTTGGGGTATCTATAGCAACCTAAAAACCCCAATTATCTAATTAAGTTAGCCTAAGTCAACATAACAAGAGGACTTTAGGCTAATTACTTATAATATGGGTTTAACTATATAAAGATAAATCATGACCCATAGGGCTTATATAAATGAATAACTAAATACATTGTACAATAAATACTCATAAGCCTATACAAAATTACATCATATAATGTCATACAATGTTGACCTTGGACATAAATCATATTACATTTTCAACACAAAAGTTAGAATACTATGCTTCTACTTTATTAACATGATGCATAGGACTTGAATGTGAGACATCATCATCAATTATAGTTTTCTCTCTAATTTTATTAATTTTTATATTTTATGAAATATAAATACTAAGATTTATTTTAATTCACAAGAATGACATATTTTAACATATCCATACATGTTTGTTTTTTAATTTCATGCATAAATTATCATGTTTTATGTATTTGTTTTATCACATTTAATAAACATGTTCATCAATTAGTTATTTTCTACACAACTACTCGGGTAATATCATTTTTACCTTATTAAAATTATTCATAAGTTCATGCTTTCATATTGAAATTATCATATTTCATCTAAAAAGTATTCATTATCCTTTTATGGTTATAATAAGATCGAGTAGTTAGTGTTGGAAGATATAAATATAATATAAACTAAATATATAAAGATCATCACCACATATTCATACCTAGATTTTTTTTCATAATATTTGAACAATACAAAAATATGTGAACAAATATCACCATAGTTTTAGATGTTTTTCTTCATATATATAATTGTTTTGTAACATTGTACAAAATGGTTTAAGATGTTTTTCTTCATATATATAATTGTTTTGTAACATTGTACAAAATGGTTTATGTTTAGACGGGAGATGGGGGCTTTCTAATAAAATTTATATGAAAGGAATTATTGTTCAATTCATCAACTAATTTTTTTATTTAGTTATATGGGATTGAAATGGGTCCAAACCATATTACATCATGACCATATTATTATGGTATTATAATAAATTATATTGTCATGAAACCAATGTAATTTGAACTTTGATGAGTTCTTTCTAAACCAATTATTCTTATAAGTCAAACTTCAATCCCATGATCAAAGTGTTTTTTATACAAGTCAAATATTAAAATATAAAACATAATTCAATTTATACTAAATATGGGTCCTATATTATTTTTAAATTGATTTTACTCTACTTTTTAGATGCTATGTTATTTTATAAGATTTTAATATGTTGTTAATTGCATCTACGAATTGATTTATATTAAATGTAGATCAATTTTAGGATTATATGTCCATTTACGTGCATTCATATTTAAAAACATAGTTTAAGGCACATATTCAGAAGTGAACCCCGACATAGAAATTGTTAAATCTAATTCTAGGTATATTATGCAACCTCCATTAGATATATTATATTATATATAAAAGAAAAGTATAGAAAAGATTATTAGAATGCCATGGAATTGGGTTTATAATAAGGCCACTACAACTTTTCACCTTTTTAACTTATATTGTAAGAGTTATTGTAGCCATCTTGGTTTATATCGAAATAAGAGGGTAACTACAATTGGAGTCAGCAACCCATTACTTTATGCTATACCTTTATCTTCAACAAGACTTGAAGATAAGTCTTCTTCATAAAAGATAATTCATTTACTAATATAAAATCACATCCTAGATTTACCATAAATGTAAGATAAAAAATAGTAAAGGTTAACAAATATCCTTACCAAATATGTGTTCTTTTTTAATCAAATACATTTGCAATAAAATGTTTATCCCACCAACCCAACATGGAAGTTGTGATAAAAGGTATTTTATTTTATTTTTTATTATTTATTTATATTAAAAGTGGGTTTTGAAAGGATCTTAAAATATTTTTACAGTAGGTTAACTGACCAAATAAAAGGTCAAAAACAATCAATTTGAAAATTCCCGTCTAGTAGGAAACAAATAGTTTGGTAAAACCCACCCAGCGGGAACAGGTAAATTTGAAAAATCCCACCCAACGAGAAACCACCAATTTTGAAAAATTCTACCTAGCGGGAAAACATGTAGGATGACGAATTTGAAAATCCCGCCCAGTGGGAAGCAACCGAAAACCACCAAATTGTAAAATTTGCCCAATGGGAAAACCAACAGGTTTGGAAAATTTCGCCTAGCGGGAAAACTAGCAGAAAAAATGAATTTGAAAAACCTTGCCCAACGGGAAAACCAGTAGGTTTGGAGAATCCCGCCCAACGGGAAAACTAGTAGAAAATGAATTTAAAAAATCTCGCCCAACGGGAAAACCAATAAAAATGGATTTGAACTTAAACTAGATATCCTACTCGAAAACCAGAAGCAGGAAATTTGACTTTAGAAATTTGGAGAGGATCCACCCAAGGACGACCTAGGATGCACCCCAGGGTGTAGCAGAGCAGCAAGCAGTCGCGCGAGCTAAGCAACCAACAACAATGAGATACAGTCCAGGGCGTAGCAGCGGGACAGCCTGGGAAATGGTATCAAGACCCTCAAAGAAGCAATAGCGAGAAGCCTCCACTTGAGCCTGTGAAATGGAACAACACTACTAGGGTTATCTACAGGCCAAGATATCCCCATGCAAACCAAGTTGAACTACGAGGAAGCTGGAAGGAGCCAGGGACAACAACAATAGGCGCAAAGAAAGGATCCCCGAAAGCTAAAACTGAAGGAGGAAGGAGTGACACAACTGCAAGTGCACCGGTATCCACCCCAAGACCAAAAAATGCAAAAGAAAACCCCAAGCATACCAGTAGAAAGGACTAGGAACCCACCATCCTTGCTCATGAATAGTTCTAGGGAATTGGAACTGGGATTGGGAACAACTTAGGAACAAGATGAGGCCCACCCCCAAGGCCAAGAACATGCTTTGAGAGTCCACCGAGAAGCAGGACTAGAAAGTAGAAGCCCCTAAATAGGAAATCAAAATGAAAAACCTACGGAGCCCAAGCGAAAAGTGATAGCAGACACAAATATGGGATCCATGGAAGCCTAAACTGAGGGAGTCAAGGGTCTGCATGCATAGATCACAGGTCCCATCCCCAAGATCGAGGCATGCAACAGAAAACCCTAAGCACCCCAACAGAAAGGACAAGAAACCCCCATCCTTGCTCAGAAACAACTTCAGGGAACTGGGACTGGGACTGGGAATAACTCAAACACAAAAAGAGGCCCCCCCCAAGGCCATGCAAATACCTTGAGCGTCCACCAAGCAGCAGATCCAACAAGAAGAAGCCTTCGAATAGGAAACCAAAAAGAGCCCCACCCAAAGGAACAGGACCGCAAACAACCAAAGGCATCCCAAAGAGGAGTCACAACAAATAGGAAATTGGCCCTCCTAGACCAACCTCGATGACGTGAGGACCTCATAGGACGCACCAGGAAGTAGTCAAAAACCCAACCTGCAACCACCACAGATTGAGAAAGCCCTGGGAACCAGATCCAAGTTAAAAACCTGCAAAAAAACCCCAGGGGAAAGCTTGAGGGAGATCGGGGAAAGGATCCCAAAAATAGCCAAGAAACCCTAGAAGAACCCTGGGATGCACCAGGCCCAGGACTCAAGCAAGAAAACCTCGAAACTACTGGGAAAGGAGCAAAAAGTGGGCAAGGATCTCCCCCCAAGGAGATCATCTACTACAAAGCGTTCCCAAAGTGGGATGACCCGGGATGAGTCAGGAATTGGGCAAGAACCAGGGGAGGGGGAGCAGGGAGAGGGAGCAGGTCCCTCCCCCTCTCCCCCTCTCCAAACCAGCCAGGGTCCTAGCCATGGTGATCTTCAAAATATTTTATTTTTTATTTTCATTTACTTGAGTTTTATGTTTATAATGATGTAAAATTAAGTATAACAAAAGAATAAAAGTAGTTTAATTAAGATATTGTATTTTTTATCAAGACACTATGGAGGAATGGTAAACAATATGTAAACCTAGGCTTGGCTTGAGCTCAAATATTTGCATTATGACATACATTCTTCAAATAAGATAACCATGGCATAATAATGTTGTCCATTGAAACATCTAAGATCGTGATGTAATACATGAAAATATGAGGTTCCTTTCAACCTCATACAACTAATTTAAAAATTATTACTATAACTATTTATTTAAAAGTATTAAAAAATTAAATATTAATTGTTGAATGCTAATTTTTTATGCAAAAATCTCTAATTAAATTCAAAATAAATATCATTTTTTGTTTAAAACAAATGGTTTAAATAATATTAAGAAACTTTATTTTAAAATATGAATATAATTATGGGAATATGGTGAGTGACTATTTGGCTATAGGAGGAGAGGTAATATGGAAGGAGTCGAGGATCCATACTCAATATGAGGAAGAACTACAAAAGCTAACAACTAAAATAAAAGCCTATTATGTAAGCCTCAATTTGGTAGAGGATACAATAGTATGGGGAGTTACTCAGAAAGGATTGTTGACTGTTAAATTAGCCTATGATATTTCACTTGTAGTTCTTTGGGAGGCTTTCAATGGGATTCGATTATGGGGAAGGAAAACAATACCAAAGTTAACAATTTTTCTTTGGTTGGTGGTCCAAAATAATATTTTAATAGTAGATAACCTACATAAGAGGGGTTTTCAATTCCCTAATATATGTTACCTTTGTGAAGCTCATGAGGAATTGGTGAGTCACATATTTTTGGAATGTAAATACTCTCTCAAAATTTTATATGATATAATAAAGTAGATGGGGATGGTTTGGGTGATGCCTAATATGGAAGTTTGGATAGAATAATGAGAGAATCCATATAAAATATCAATATTGAATTAGATTTGGAATCTGATTCCCGTTCATTATGCATGGAGAGTTTGGTTGGAGATAAATAGAAGTACTTTTAAAGGGGAGAAGAAATCTACAATTAGAAACATAGAGCACATCATAAGGACCATAGTGGATAATGTTAAAGCATTAAAAGTGCATGAGAGTTGAGAGTCATTGGAGGAGGCAAACTTAAGTAAACATTAGAACCTAAGTCTAGTTGGAGTGAATGACAACCCTCGAGGAGACTTGAAGAGCTTGATCAAGTGGCAGCCACCCAAACACAGATGGTTGAAGTTAAATTTTGATGGGACTTCTAAAGGCAACTTGGGGAAGGTTGGAGGAGGACCAATGCTAAGGGATAGCCAAGGAATGGTGATTGGAGCAAAGAGTGAGTACTTGGGAATTATGACCAATCATTAGGTTGAAGCTAGAGCGGTCCTGGCAGGAGTAAATATGGTGATTCAATTGGGGGCTAAGAAATTAATAATTGAGAGATTCATTATATATTGTTGATGGCCTCAATAGAAGGGCAGTGGTGAGCTGGAGAGTAGCATACATAGTAACAAATATTCTAAGATACCTAAATTCACTAGAAGAATTTTAGATGGTACATGTGTATAGAGAAGGGGGTGGGATGGTTGATTGGTTAGTCAATTATTGTTAGAACCAAAAGTGATTGTTTGGTAATTATTCATGAATGAGTACATAAAGAGAAGAGATTATGGTTTCGAAGAGATTAGAGTTTATAGAAATTAAACCCTAACCCTAACCCTAAGAGACAAAGTGCATATTAAATTAGGCAAAGTACACTTTAATATTTTAACATCCCCCCTTAATGTGCACTTTTCTAAGTACAAAATACTCATTCATATTCTAATATCCCCTCTTAATGATGAAGCTCATCTATAAGGTGTTGGTCTCTACCGAAAATGTACCTTTATACAATAATGTTGAGCCATCCAAAAGTTATGCTAAAATAGTCGAGAATATGATGTGAAAGCTGATGTAGAGCTTGATGTGGTGCTACCCGAAGTATCAAAAGTATCCTTATGGTAACCTCCTCATCCTACCAAAATGCATGGATAACCAGTCGCTACATCCGCTAGGTGCTATAGAGAAGATGACTACATACTAGGTTCACTTACATTTTGAAGCTAGAAATCTTGCTAGTGAAGACATGAGCCAAGCTAAAATACTAAAATCCACTAAGATACAAGTCGATAAAGGCAAAGAAAACTCTAATGCATAGAGTACCCAACAAATTTCCATGATCGAAAAATAATACCCCCTATTGTAGGAGCACCCAAAATCATGATGGAATCTCAAGAGGGCCATGGTCGTGAAGAAAACTTGCTTCCAAAATAGTCTCTGATGACAAAAATGAATTGATGGAGTGTCAAGTTCAACTAATAGTGCACTCCATATACAATAAACTTTGAGGCCCAAAAAAGCATATGAAAACAACCTCAAAACTAAAAATGGACACCACCATTGTGTTCGGCTTGAAAAAATATTTCCAACAACTACAAACATGAATATCTTCAGATCTAAATGGAGCCTTGAAAACTAAGAAAAATAATTAGGCTCTTTGACAACAAAATAAATTAGGATCATAGCCCTTACAATTTGAAAAGGAAATATTCCTAGAATATTTTGCCAAATATTGATTTAAAAAAAAAATGGAGTGAAAGTCAACAACCCCCAAGAAGTCTATAAAAGTCAAAGGTCAACCAAGGTCTTTGACAACAAATTAAATGAGGCTCATAGCCCTTACAATTTGAGAAGGAAATATTCCTAGAATATTCTGCCAAAAACTGGTTTCTAAAAAAAATTGGAGTGAAAGTCAACGACCCCCAAGAAGTCTGTAAGAGTCAAAGGTCAACCAAGATCAACAAGTCAAACATTGCAAGGTCAAAGTCAAAGGGTTTGATCAATTTGTGTTGGGTTCAAAAGTGAAAAGGTCCAATCAATTTGTGTTGGGTTCGAAAGTCAAAGGGTCCGATCAATTTGTGTTGGGTTTGAAAGTCAACTATCTGCTGCAACTACTGCATAGTAGCCTTCGACCGCACCAATAATTCAATGTGTCCTTTCCTCCTAGATGTGTGGGCATGGAGGCTATCTTGACCACCATATGGTGGTCACTTCAATAGGTGGTCTTTGCCCCTCTTAAACCTTGTTCGATCCATTTCATAACGAATGTGGGACAAAAAGTAGTCCCAAACAACAAATATTTAAATGTTATATGTGCAATATTTTCCTGCTTGATCCTCCACTCGATCCCACCGTGAGGATAATACCACGTGTCAGGGCACCACTGGTAAGGTGATTTAGGGTTTCTAAATCCTGCCTAGTGCCACATGGAAATTTAGCATTGGTGAATTGAATACTTTAAGGTTTTGATGTTTCTTTCTTTGTGTCTACCTGAGCCAAAACCACATGTGTCAAACTCTGTGACCTAATGCTATATCTGACTCTATGGTCGGATAATGGCATTGAGGCAAAAACAAAATTAGTAATACATCAGATGACATGTTGGTTCTGTGCCTTTGCATGCTCGTGCATGAGCTTTGTGGAGGAAACCTTTCTCAATATTTTGATCTTCGTATCCAAGCCTAAATCTTCACAATATGTGTTGGGTTTGTTTAATTTTTATCAACAAAGAATGACACTAGAGTGGGTAGTCCTAGGGTACGCGGTGGATGCAAAGGCCATCATGCTCCTACTGTTGACCATTTTGGGATTGGATCACCTTAGAAAGTGATTTATTGCCATGACAAGAAATGTGATGAAGCCTACGTTGTAAGTTATTCCCTTTTACCTATTTTTACTGATGGACATATATTGGAAGTATGAAACATGCCCTACCTATGAAGGGCACAACTGCATTTCGAGCGAGCACATGCGCCACCAAAATCCTGTCATGAAGAGCCAACACAATGCGATGTTGATTGCCTTGGCTCTCTTGCTCTATTGGTTGCTCTTCGCTATCATATCCATGCTCACCATAATGCGTAAATCCCACATTTAGGGGTTGCCCATGAAGTACTTAGATCAAATCTTGTTCTTACATATGATCTCTAAAAGAATCAAGAGATTCAACTAGATATTTAAGGGAAATATTGAGAGTCGACCATTCCTTCATGGTAGCATTTTTGCCAAAGCCAAATCTTTCCCTGAGAAAGTTTTCCAAAACTTAGAGCTTGTGTGAACCTAAAACAAAAATAATAAGACGACCATCGTCAAAACTAGGAGATACTTTGAAACAATTCCCAGAAGTGTCTCCATTGCGAAAAGAAAATGTCATCCACTTCAAAGTTGCAAGATTGCCTCCTAGGGTTGTCTATAGAAGAGAGGGGGATTTCCTTAAGGTAAATTTCCCCTCACAGGCAGATCTTACCGCTTTGATACCAATTGTTAGAACCAAAAGTGATTGTTTGATAATTATTCATGAATGAGTACATGTAAAGAATAGATTAGGGTTTGTAAAAAGAAAACTCTAACCCTAATAGACAAAGTGCATATTAAATTAGGCAAAGTGCACTTTAATATTTATAGCAATCTAAAAACCCCAATTTTCTAATTATAGCAATCTAATTAAGTTATTTATAGCAATCTAAAAACCCCAATTATCTAATTAAGTTAGCCTAAGTCAACATAACAAAGTACTTTAGGTTAATTACAAATATAATATGGATTTAACTATAAAAAGATTAATCATGAACCATAGGGCTTATATAAATGAATAATTAAATACATTGTACAATGAACATTCATAAACCTATACAAAAGTACATCATATAATATCATACAATGTTGACCTTGGACATAAGTCATATTACACTTTCAACACAAAAGATAGAAAATTATGCTTCTACTTTACTAACACATTGCATAGGACTTGAATGTGAGAGATCATCAATTATAGTTTTCTCTCTAATTTTATAATTTTTTATATTTTAATAATTTTTTATATTTTATGAAATAGAGATACTAAGCTTTATTTTAATTCAAAATAATGACATATTTTAGCATATCCATGCATGTTTGTTTTTTAATTTCATGCATAAATTATCATGTTTTATGTATTTGTTTTATCACATTTAATAAACATGTTCATCAATTAGTTATTTTCTACACAACTACTCAAGTAATATCATTTTACCTTATTAAAATTATTCATAAGTTAATGCTTTCCTATTGAAATTATCATTTTATTTCATCTAGAAAGAATTCCTTGTCCTTATGTGGTTATAATAAGATCAAGTAGTTAGTGTTGGAAGATATAAATATAATATAAACTAAATATATAAAGATCATCACCATATATTCATACCTAGATTTTTGTTCATAATATTTGAGCAATAAAAAAACATGTCCACAAATACCACCATAGTTTTAGATGTTTTCCTTCACATATATAATTGTTTTGTAACATTGTACAAAATGGTTTATGTTTAGACGAGAGATGGGGGCCTTCTAATAAAATTTATATGAAAGGAATTATTATTCAATTCATGAATTATTTTTGTATTTAGTTATATGGGATTGAAATGGAAAAAAAAAGAAAGAGCGTCCATCGTCTAATGGATAGGACAGAGGTCTTCTAAACCTCCGGTATAGGTTCAAATCCTATTGGACGTAATACTCTCTCTTCAATATCAATTGTTCGAGATTGTTTTGCTCAGAAATGATGAAGTAAAATTAATTTTTAAGCTCGACCCCCTGTTCCGTTGAACCAATTTGTAAAATACTCATTTTTGTTCTCTAAGTAGAAAAAGTTCGGTATTTTCCTGAATAGCTTCTTTCAAAAGAGCTTCTGCTTGTTCCGTGAATGTCCCAGTAGAGCGTATAATTTCTCCAAACTGGGGTTTATTTTTTAATAAATACTTGCGCAACTCACCGAGAAATTTTCTCACTTGTGCGATCTCTAATATATCCAAATATCCATTCGTACCAGTGTAAATCATAGCTACTTGTTCTTCCACTGTCAAAGGATCTGATTGAGATTGTTTGAGCAACTCGCGTAATCGTTGACCTCTTGCCAATTGATCTTGAGTAGCTTTATCAAGATCAGAAGCAAATTGCGCAAAGGCTTCCAACTCTGCAAGTTGGGCTAACTCTAATTTTAATTTTCCAGCTACTTGTTTCATAGCTTTCATCTGAGCCGCGGATCCTACTCTGGATACGGAAATACCCACATTAATGGCAGGTTTCATTCCGGCATTGAATAGATCCGCCGATAAGAAAATTTGTCCATCGGTAATGGAAATTACATTAGTAGGAATATAAGCTGATACATCTCCAGCTTGAGTCTCAACTATTGGTAAAGCAGTCAAACTCCCTCCACCTAACTGAGAATTTAATTTAGCTGCTCTTTCCAAGAGACGGGAATGCAAATAGAAAACATCTCCTGGGTAAGCTTCCCGGCCAGGTGGTCTTCTTAATAGAAGAGACATTTGTCGATAAGCTTGTGCTTGTTTGGAGAGATCATCATAAATTATTAATGTATGTTGTTCTTTATACATGAAGTATTCGGCTAAAGCTGCTCCTGTATAAGGAGCAAGATATTGTAATGTAGCAGGAGAATCCGCATTTTCCGCTACCACAATTGTATATTCCATTGCGCCACAGTCTCGGAATGTATTAACTACCTGAGCTACAGAAGAAGCTTTTTGACCAATAGCTACATAAACACATATTACATTTTGACCCTTTTGATTGATAATCGTATCTGTAGCTACTGTTGTCTTGTCGATCTGTCTATCCCCAATAATTAATTCTCGCTGATCATGTCCTATAGGGATCATAGAATCAATAGCAATAAGACCCGTTTGAAGAGGTTCATATATGCGGAAGATTCGATCAATCGAAATTCGGAAGCTGAAATTTTACCCTTACCATCAATAGGTTGGGCTAGAGCATTTACAACACGACCCAAATAAGCATCACTTACTGGTATCTGAGCAATTTTTCCTGTTGCTTTTACGGAGCTGCCCTCTTGTATCATCAAGCCATCACCCATTAATACAGCTCCGACATTATTTGATTCTAGATTTAGGGCAATACCTACTGTACCATCTACAAATTCAACTAATTCACCTGCCATTACTTTATCAAGACCATGAATACGAGCAATGCCATCTCCTACTTGAAGTACGGTGCCAATATTAACGACTTTTACTTCGTTATTATATTGCTCGATCTGTTTGCGTATCATATTACTAATTTCGTCGGGTCGAATAGTTGCCATTAAATTAACACTAGTTCATTCTTTGAAAAATAAGACCTATATAAAGCAGCTTATAGATATATATATATAAAAGCTAATCCATTATTCTTTATACCACATTATTATAGTATTGTAATGAATTATATTATCATGACATCAATGTAATTTGGACTTGAACGAACTTTTTCTCAACCAAATATTCTCACAAGTCAAACTTCAACCCATGATCAAAGTGTTTTTTATACAAGTCAATTATTAGGATATAAAACATAATTCATTATTTATATTAAATATAAGGTCCTCTATTTAAATTGATTTCACGACCCATGATCAAAGTGTTTTTTATACAAGTCAATTATTAGGGTATAAAACATAATTCATTATTTATATTAAATATAAGATCCTCTATTTAAATTGATTTCACTCTACTTTTTAGATGCTACGTATTATTTTATAAGATTTTAATATGTTGTCAATTGCATCTCTGAATTAATTTATACTAAGATGTAGATCAATTTTAGGATTATATGTTCATTTACGTGCATTCATCTTTGAAAACATATTTTAGGGCACATATTTAGAAGTTAACCCCGACATAAAAATTGTTAAATTTAATTTTCGATATATTATGCAACTTACAATAGTTTATTTTATCTTTTTTTAATTTGATATATGTATCTACCATGGGAATTGAACTCTACCGATAATGCAAGTGGCATCCTTACCACTAGACCATAAAAAATAGAAAAAATTATTAAAATGTCATAAATTTAAATTTATAATAAGATCACGAGAACTTTTATAGTCATCTAGGGTAACCACAATTGAAATCAAAAACTCTTTATTTGTATGCTATACTTTTATGTTCAACAAGACTTGAAGATAAGTCTTCTATATAAAAGATAATTCACTAGCTATACTAACATAAAATCACGTCCTATATTTACCATAGTGAAGTTTATTCTTTGTCAAATTTCCTATTAAAAGTAAATTGTCCAAGGTTAACATAGATCCTTACCAAATATATGGTTTTTTTTTATCAATACATTTTGCAATAAAATGTTTATCCCACCAACTCCACGTAAAAGTTGTGATAAAAGTATTTATTCTTGTCATTTACTTGTGTTTCTATATTTATAATGTTGTAAAATTAAGTACAAAAAGAAAAATTAGATTAATTAAGAGATTGTACTTTTTTCAAGATATTATGGAGGAATGGCAAATAATATGCAAACTTAGGTTTGGCTTGAGCTCAAATATTTGCATTGTGACATACATTCTTCTTTGAACAAGATAATCATGACATAATAATGTTATCCATTGAAACATTTAAGATCACGATGTAATACATAAAAATATAAGGTTTCTTTCAGCCTCATACAACCAAAATTTAAAAATTATTACTATAACTATTTATATAAAAGTATTACAAATTTAAATATTAATTTTTGAATGTAAATTATTTATAAAAAATTCTCTAATTAAATTCAAAATAAATATCACTTTTTTTTGTTTAAAACAAATGGTTTAAATAATATTAAAAAACATTTTTTTTTTAAAATACGAATATAATTATAGGAATATGGTGAGTGACTATTTGTCTATAGGAGAGGTAATATGGAAGGAGTCGATGATCCATAATCAATATGAGGAAGAACTACAAAAGCTAACAACGAAACTGAAAGCTTATTATGTAAGCCTCAATTTGGTAGAGGATACAATAGTATAGGAAGTTACTCAAAAAGGGTCGTTCACTGTTAAATCATTCTATTACAATTCACTTGCAGTTCTTGGGGGGATTTTCGATGGGATCGATTATGGGGAAGGAAAACAATACCAAAGTTAACAGTTTTTCTTTGGTTGGTGGTTCAAAACAATATTTTAAAAGTAGATAACCTACATAAGAGGGGTCTTCAAATCCCTAATAGATGTTACCTTTGTGAAACTCATGAGGAATTGGTCAGTCACATCTTTCTAGAATGTAAATACTCTCTCAAAATTTTCTATGATATAATAAATAATATGGGAATGGTTTGGGTGATGCATAATAACATGGCAGGTTGAATAGAACAATGAGATAATCCATATAAAAGCCCAAGATCAAGTTAGATTTGGAATCTGATTCCCTTTCATTATGTTTGGGAAGTTTAGTTGGAGATAAATAGAAGTATTTTTAAAAAATAGAAGAAATCTATAGTTAGGAACATAAAGCACATCATAACAACCATAGTGAAGAATGTTAAAGCATTAAAAGTGCATGAGAGTCGAGAGTCATTGGAGGAGGCAAAATTAAGTGAACATTGGAACCTAAGTCTAATTGGGGTGAATGAAAATCCTTGAGGAGACTTGAGGAGCTTGACCAAGTGGCAACCACCCAAACAAGGATGGTTGAAGCTAAATTTTGATGGGGCTTCTAAAGGCAACTTGGGGAAGGTTGGAGGAGGACCAATGCTAAGAGATAGCCAAGGAATGGTGATTGGAGCAAAGGGTGAGTACTTGGAAATTATGACCAGTCATTAGGTTGAAGCTAGAGCAGTCTTGGTAGGAGTAAATATGGTGATTCAGTTGGGGGTTAAGAAATTAATAATTGAGGAAGATTCACTCTATATTGTTAATGGCCTCAATAAAAGGGCAGTGGTGAGCTGAAGAGTAGCAAGCATAGTAATAGATACACTAAGATCCTTGAATTCACTAAAAGAATTTTAGGTGGTACATGTGTATAGAGAAGGAAATGGGGTGGTTGATTGGCTAGCCAATTGGGGAGCTCTTAGAGAGGAAGATAAAATATGGATACCATCATATGATATCCATCTAGATGTACTCTAGTTAGTGGAAAAGGAGGGAGGAAATATAGAAAGTCAATTCACTAGGTGAAAGTTCCAATTTTCAGAATGTCTATAGTAAAATTATTTTTTGGAGATTTATGGACTTGTTTGTTGAGGGTTCATTTTTTTGTTTTGTTTTTGGACATCTCTAAGATTTATCTGCTTTTAGCTGTAAGAAGTTGAAAATTTTGTTTTTTCGGTTTCTAAGGAATTTATTTGCTAAGGGTTCCATTTTTTTTTTTGGAGATATGTGGACTTGTCTATTGAGGGTCCCATTTTCTAGAGACTCTTCAAAGATATGAATGTAAATAAACTCGTAATAAATGTAAATTTAAAAAGTTTTGAAACAAAATAGTTCAATGTTTCGAATGTCTTGCAACATTCAAAGATGAGACTTTTTGATTGGTAAAGCTAAACAAACCAATCTAAAATTGTAAAAAAATTCAAACTCAAAAACAAAAATTTTACCCAAATATTAATAATTTTATTTTAAAATTTCAATTTCAATTTCAATTATTTAAATATATTTACCGTTAATTAGTGTGATTATATAATATATAGATCATTCGAAAATACTTCTAGCTATCTCTTCCAAAGCACAAATGATATTGTTGCTGCATTTATAAATGCAAATCAAATATGGTTTGATTTCGTAAGATATATAAAAATATATAATTTGATTCGACGGCTGTCCCTCCATACACCTCCTTTGCAGGCTCACGATTCACGTGTTGATATTGACTATCAAATTACCGACAACCTTCGCATCAACTGTTCGAGTTTTTAAAATGATTGCTAGTTGGCAGTTGCATGGCTCGCCTTGCGGCACAGTTTTCACGTGTTGCATGGCTCGCCTTGCGGCACAGTTTTTAAAAAATCAAAGTCTAATAATATCAGAAGATCTATTAGTTTTTAATGCAGAGATTCCAGTAGCGAAGAAGTTATCTCTTCAACGATTTCTTCAGAAGCGGAAGGACAGGTAACTTCATCTAAAGGTTATCTTTCATGGTTAAGATAAAACGTTTAAAATGTAGTTGGATGCAAAGATGAATTGGAATGCTTGCTCTTGCAGAATGAATAAGCCAGTCCCCTATACAAAGTCAACAACCCCCAAGAATATTCTGCCAAATACTGATTTTAAAAAAAAATGGAGTGAAAGTCAACAACCCCCAAGAAGTCTATAAAAGTCAAAGGTCAACCACGGTCTTTGACAACAAATTAAATGAGGCTCATAGCCCTTACAATTTGATAAGGAAATATTCCTAGAATATTCTGTCAAATACTGGTTTCTAAAAAAAATTAGAGTGAAAGTCAACGACCCCAAGAAGTCTGTAAGAGTCAAAGGTCAACCAGGATCAACAAGTCAAACATTGCAAGGTCAAAGTCAAAGGGTTTGGTCAATTTGTGTTGGGTTCAAAATTCAAAGGGTCCAATCAATTTGTGTTGGGTTCGAAAGTCAAAGAGTCTGATCAATTTGTGTTGGGTTCGAAAGTCAACTATCCGCTGCAACTACTGCATAGTAGCCTTCGACGACACCAATCATTCAATGTGTCCTTTCCTCCTAGACGTGTGGGCATGGAGGCTAGCTTGACCACCATATGGTGGTCACTTCAATAGGTGGTCTCTGCCCCTCTTAAACCTTGTTCGAGCCATCTCACAACGAATGTGGGACAAAAAGTAGTCCCAAACAACAAATATTTAAATGTTATATGTGCAATATTTTCCTGCCTGATCCTCTGTTCGATCCCACCATGAGGACAATACCACGTGTCAGGGCACCACTGGTAAGGTGATTTAGGGTTTCTAAAGCCTGCCTAGTGCCACATGGAAATTTAGCATTGGTGAATTGAATACTTTAAGGTTTTGATGTTCTTTCTTTGTGTTTACCTGAACCAAAAACCACGTGTCAAACTCTATGACCTAATGCTGCAGCTGACTCTATGGTCAGATAATGGCATTGAGGCAAAAACAAAATTAGTAATACATCAGATGGCATGTTGGTTCAGTGCCTTTGCGCGCTCGTGCATGAGATTTGTGGAGGAAACCTTTCTCAATATTTTGATCTTCGTATCCAAGCCTAAATCTTCACAATCTGTGTTGGGTTTGTTTAATTTTTATCAACAAAGAATGACACTGGAGTGGGCAGTCCTAGGGTACGTGGTGGGCGCAAAGGCCATCATGCTCCTACTGTTGACCATTTTGGGATTGGATCACCTTAGAAAGTGATTTATTGCCATGACAAGAAATGTGATGAAGCCTACGTTGTATGTTATTCCCTTTTACCTGTTTTTACTGATGGACATATATTGGAAGTATGAAACATGCCCTACCTATGAAGGGCACAACTGTATTTTGAGCGAGCACATGCGCCACCAAAAGCCTGTCATGAAGAGCCAACACAATGCGATGTTGATTGCCTTGGCTCTCTTGCTCTATTGGTTGCTCTTCGCTATCATATCCATGCTCACCATAATGCCTAAATCCCACATTTAGGGGTTGCCCATGAAGTACTTAGATCAAATCTTGTTCTTACGTATGATCTCTAAAAGAATCAAGAGATTCAACTAGATATTTAAGGGAAATATTGAGAGTCGACCATTCCTTCATGGTAGCATTTTTGCCAAAGCTAGATCTTTCCCTGAGAAAGTTTTCCAAAACTTAGAGCTTGTGTGAACCTAAAACAAAAAGAATAAGACGACCACCGTCAAAACTAGGAGATACTTTGAAACAATTCCCAGAAGTGTCTCCATTGCGAAAAGAAAATGTCATCCACTTCAAAGTTGCAAGATTGCCTCCTAGGGTTGTCGATAGAAGAGAGGGGGATTTCCTTAAGGTAAATTTCCCCTCATAGGTAAATCACAGGCAGATCTTATCGCTTTGATACCAATTGTTAGAACCAAAAGTGATTGTTTGATAATTATTCATGAATGAGTACATATAGAGAAGAGATTAGGGTTTGTAAAAAGAAAACCCTAACCCTAATAGACAAAGTGCATATTAAATTAGGCAAAGTGCACTTTAATATTTTAAAAATTGTGAGGTCCGAGGTGTAGACCAATTGGTTCATCCAAACCCCATAAGGGGGCGGAGGTCCAAGGTTCAAATCTCGGGCCTCGCCGGACTGAACGTTTGTCCCTTTCCTGGTGCTTTCAGCGGCATAAAAGGTTTAAAATGATTGTGGCATGGTGGTTATAGGGGCGGACTACGCGAAGATTTGTGTGGCGGCTTCGGGCGGACAACGCAGAATACTGTGGCGGACATAAAAAGTCGGACAACTTGCCCGGATTCGTGGCGGCTACCGATTCCACCATGTAAATTAATATATATATATATATATATATATATATATATATATATATATATATATATATATATATATTAACAATTGGGGAGCTCTTAGAGAGGAAGATAAAAGATGGATACCACCAATGGGATCCATATAGATGTACTCTAGTTAGTGGTGAAGGAGGGAGGAAATATAGAAAATCAATTCACGTGAAAGTTCCAATTTTCGAATATCTATAGTAAAATTATTTTTTGGATATCTGTGGACTTGTTTGTTGAGGGTTCATTTTTTTGTTTTGTTTTTGGAGATTTGTGAGATTTATTTATTTTTAGTTGTAAGAAGTTGAGAAATCTGTCGGTTTGGGTTTCTAAGGAATTCATTTGCTAAGGGTCCCATTTTTTGGAGATCTATGGACTTGTCTATTGAGGGTTCCATTTTCTAGAGACTCTTCCAAGATATGAATATAAATAGACTGGTAATAAATGTAAATTTGAAAAGTTTTGAAACAAAATAGTTTAATATTTCGAATGTCTTAAAAGATTCAGACCCTTTAAACAACCTAAATTTTACCATGATATAATAAAAAAAAAAAATTCAATTTCAATTATTTAAATATATTTACCCTACTTTTAAGTCAATTAGTGTGATTATATATCATTCGAAAACACCCCTAGCTATGTCTTCCAAAGCACAAATGATGTTGTTGCTGCATTTATAAATGCAAATCAAATATGGTTTGATTTTGTAAGATATATTAAAACATATGATATGATTCCAATTTTAAATGATATTGACTATCAAATAGCCGACAACCTATGCCTCTCGCGTCCATCTTGGCATCCACTGTTCGAGTTTTTAAAATGATTGCCAGTTGGCAGTTGCATGGCTCGCCTTGCGGCACACTTTTCACGTGTCTTTGTCAACAAACAGTCGGTGGCTTCCTATTGCCACTTGTCGGCAACTCTGGCAGTCGACGCCCTTTCCTCCTACTACAGCGGCAAATTGCGATGCCAACAATAGCCAGACCCTCCCTATAATGAAAATCACGTGTTTTCCAACCATAAGTTATCACACTTGGTTTTAGATGTGATATCTGATTTAACGTCTTTTGAGTCTGAAAAACCAGGTTGTTTCTCTTTTCACGCCGACTCAATTACGACCGCCTTGCTTCGACAAATTCCACGAGGCTTTTGGGATTTGATCTCGTTCTCAGAGATTGAGATTACTTAACTGCTCCAAACCATTTATATAGGCCCAGAATTGTAGTGAACTTCTCAGTAATGAAAATAGACATGTCTGGAACAGTGAATACGAGCCTTGGTAACTATTGCCAGAGGAGATGTGAGTTTTTAATAGAGTATTGATTTTAGAAGTAATATTCAAAATTTTATTTGTGTCAATTACTGAACATGGGATGAACTTACATGTTTCATTTTTCTGAGTACTGACATTTTTTGGCTTTTACTGAACATGGGATGCACTTACATGTTTCATTTTTTTCTGAGTATTGACATTTTTTGGGATTTGATGTACACAGCAACGCAGTTGAGTCTGTCAAAGATAAAACCTCGTATGATGCAACAAGTTCTTTTACGTAATTCAGAATCCCGTCATGCTGCGGACATTCATTATGATAATTGTGAGGGCTCTGCGATTCCACAAGGGGCAAAGTTGATGGAATTGTTTCCACAACATCCAGGGTTTGATTCAACGTCCACCACTTTGACAAACGCATTTAATGAAGCAGATGACATCAACTGTTTGCCATTGCCTCTCCTCGGCCTTGATAGAAGAAGTCCAAAGGCTGATAACGCTAGCCATTTCCAGGCTCCTTCCAAAGGCTCACCGTCTCGACTAACCATCTTCTACAATGGGACAATCGACGTCTGCGGTGTTTCTGCCCTTAAAGTAAGTATTCCCAACCTCCCGATATTGCTTTCATGTTCAGTTTAATTTGCATTTGTAATTATAACTAAAAAGTCTCATTCACGAGCAGGCTGAGGCAATTATGACCATGGCGGCGGGCAACAGTAACGGAACTATTCTGCAGCAAACTTTTCCTGGTTTCGACCACGGCGACTCCTCTGCCACTAGTTCAAGCATTTCGATTACTCTGCCTTCGTGGCCAAGCTTAAGTAAAAAAGCTTCTGGTCAAGTAGGAACCACAGATGTTGCAAATCAAACTCGTCTTGAAATATCACATGCTGGTAAGTGCTTGACCCAAGACATATAAGTTTAGAGGCAATTCATTCATTCTTAAAAAAAAAAAAAAAAAACAAACAGTCTAATAATATCAGAAGATCTATTTGTTTTTAATGCAGAGATTCCAGTAGCGAAGAAGTTATCTCTTCAACGATTTCTTCAGAAGCGGATGGACAGGTAACTTCATCTAACGGTCATCTTTCATGGTTAAGATAAAACGTTTAAAATGTAGTTGGATGCAAAGATGAATTTGAATGCTTGCTCTTGCAGAATGAATAAGCCAGTCCCCTATACAAAGTCAAACCTCCTCATGAAAACGTGATGCAGCGTTGATCACATTGATTAGTCAAAGAGGAAAGCCGTGCCCATCGCCAATTCGCTGGAGAAGGTGGTTCCTCCTCGATTGCATACCTATGTGGCCAAAAGAGGAAGCTTCTATGGGCCGTGCCCATCGCCAATTTGACTTTCGTACATTTCAAAGTCCCAAGTCCCAGTGGATTTATTGCCTTGTGTTGGGCGAATTCTAGTTGTAACTTGTAACACGAGATTCTTGACTCGACCTTGTAACACGAGATTCTTGCATGTACTCCTGTTTTAGGAATTGAATTGTAAATTATTGAAACACGGGACAGATACAGTGTATTATATAACGTTGTCGGACCATATATCGAGACGATGGGATGACATCGAAGATTCAAAATCCTGAAGGACGACCTACATGTTGGACTTGTTTTTATTTATTTAAAGAGGACAAACTGTATGCAAGAAAATTATAATGCAATCTGATACAATCCTGAAAAACATTTTAACTTTTTTTTTTTTAAATTCTAATTATATATATCCCTTACAACTTTAAGATCAATGATAAGGAACAAATTTACATTCGTCAACCTATAATTATTGTGAGAAGAATATCCAATTAATTTTCTACCATTCATAAATCTAAATCTATTCTTGCTTAAGAATGTATATAATTTTTTTTTAAGATTTATTAAATTGAAAAATATATTTTAAATTTTTATTTAATGTATATATTTATTTAAATTTTAATATTCAGATAAAGATTCAGACCCTACCGATGTATGGTAGGATAGTTAGTTTGATCTGTTTTTTTTTTTCAAATTTTGTTGTGGTAGGAAAAGGAGAATCCCTACTTGTGATTGGGAGGCGATTAAGGAACCCAACCTATGGTGAGGGATCGGTCTTGGAAGAACATTGTCCAAGGTCCAGGCCTCCAACAGGACAAATTTACCATTTTTCCTATTGAAGAGGGTGATATGGTTTGTCTGCGCATCCCACGTCTATTAGCCATGAGATGGATTAAGAAAAGACAAAATAGATTGGTTGGTAGATTTGTTAGGCCTAGATCAGATGTGGATTCAATCAAGAAGTGGACGGTTGAGAAACGAAAATCCAAAAACCTTATTGAGATGGCGGCCATGCAAAATAGATTTGTGTTGTTTTTTTAAAGAACCTTGGGGATCTTATGCACGTCATGCTTTAGGGGCCATGGTCTTACAAGAGAAGAGGTTTGGCACTTAAGAAATGAGATATCTCTTTCGATCCTTTCAAAGAAGTCATGAATACGACCCCTATTTGGGTAAGGCTTTCAGGTTTACTGTTTGATATCTAGGACACACATTTTGGTGCGAATTGTTAAGGCCATCAAATCTCCCATAACGATGGATTTGGCTACCAAATCAGGAACTAGGTTGACTCACACAATATTTTATGTGAATGTTAACCTAGACAAGATGCTTTTATCCTCTTGTAGAGGGGGAAAACTACCCTGCTACGTATGATTCTAGGCTAGATCCGTTGGGAGCCAAGGTGATCGCGAGTGTGTGTTATATTCTCTACACTCGGGGGCTTGGGGGATCGAAGGGTTTACCAAAAATGGTTTAAGGACTTGCTCCAATTTCGGGGTGGAAATATTTCGATGCATCAATTTGATCAAACACCTATATTTGGCCTTTCTAAAATCTAAGCTAAGGAAAATGAAAGAATAATGCAGGACAAATAGTAATGTAAGAAAGCAAAGACTAAACCTACATAATTCTTGAGATTCGATGATGTCTAAACCCTATATTGCAATAAAATAGATATCTTATTTTCAAAAAGGGTTTGAGAGAATGCACAAACAAAGTTAACCCTAAAATGCAAACTATATGCACTTTTCCTTTCAAATGCCTAGAAATGAAATCAAAGTATTTTTCTTTTTATTTATGATCTAGATATAGAATATAAATGGACAAAAAGCAAACAACAAGTAATCTAAGGAATTTATTTAGGGCACTTACTTGATCCGGTGGTTGTCTCTAGCTTTTAACTCACATCCAAATGTATCCAACAACTTCACAACCTACAAAAAAGCTTCACAAAACCCTAGAAAATTTGATCAGTATTTGGGGACCTACTTAAGCTATTGTGTGACTGAGCTTGGAGGCACAACAATCAAGACCCCTTGGTCCTTTTAGTTGATCATTCAAAAACAAAAGTGATTGTTAACCTTTTTGAAAATAGACAAGACAAAATGCAATAAAATGAAACGGTACAAAAAGCAAAATACAAACAATGATATTATGATCTAAATGAAGCAAGCAAACACAGACTAGGGTTTGGGAGCGAAAATTTACCCATAAATATAACGAAACCAAAATCTTAGATCTATATAAATTATGCCCTGTATAGATGAGGCATGAATTCACAGAAGAAGGAAAAAATAATCTATTGATATAGAATGATACACAAAGATGCACAATTAATGATCTAGAAATATTAAAATGTAAGAAGAAACTTAGTGGTAGTGAAAGAACAGTCAAAAGAATGAAAACCTCCACAAAATGGTAGAATCCCCCTCAAGGCTCCAATACTTGTCCACCAAGAAGAATGAATCAAAAGCAAAGCATTAGAAGGACACCAATAGACACTTAATCTTGCTAGGAGAATTCATCAAAAATGCTTGGAAAGCTTGTGAGCAAAAATTCTTAGCCAAAAATCACTTTTCTTGAAAAATCCACTTAGGAAAAAAGAGGATCCAAACCCTCTATTTATAAGAGGTTTGAAGGACAAAAGGGAAAGGAAACAAAAATGCAAACCTATGGGAGGGTCGATGTCTTGGAGGTTGGCTCAAAATTTGGGTTTTCTAAGAGAAAACCCTAACTTGCAAAAATCGTGTCTTGTATTGGGTGACCATGATTTTGGAAAAACTAGGAAAAAAGGTAAAATGAGGGGAGGAGAATCCAAAACTTGTATTTTGACAAGTTTGGAGAACTCCTCAAGGGTTATAGGAAAAATTGTCTCAATTAGGTGGGTCAATTTTCTATGTCTATATTTTTCCCCCTCTTTGATGCATTTATGGCCTAATAAATGTGTTAAAGAAAGATGTAGACACCTATGGGAAAAGAATGAAGGGCACAAAAAAGGGGGTGCAAAAATGATGTCATATCGAACACTTTGAAATTTTACATGCAAAATGAGGTATTAGGGAATCTAATGCCTCTCAAGCCGAGGTGCCCCCTCGAGTTTCAGAAGGAATGAGAAATTATTGAGGAAACTCAAAAAAGGTAGACAAAAGAAAAAAGAGTTGTCAACAAAGAGAAATAGGGAAAAAAATGCAATCAAGAGAAAAAATAGGGGTATAAGAAGAGGGGAGGGTGAAAATGAATTCATTTTCACTATACGAGAAGAAGAAAATGAGCTTTGGAAAAAAAGACAAATGGTGCTTCCCACACACCGTTCAACCAATATGAGGGGTGAGGCCAGCGTAGCAGTGGAGCGAGCATGGGTAATGACTAAAATACTTCTTATAGACTAGGCTAGATTAGGGTTTTTAGTACTTTACACAATTTTTTATCTTTTTAGAAAAATCACCATGTGCTACCCTATTCGAATTCGAGAGTCAACTGTGAATTCGATTGGTTTATGGTGGTGACTGAATTCATGCCATACAAGGCATGAATTCAATAGAAGAAGGGAGGGGATAAAATTGTACCCAAAGAATATAAAATTGTACTAATATAGAATATAAATAAAAAATAAAAGTAAATAAATCATGCACATATCTGTCCTCGTCCTTTGCAATGATGGTGGGGACTATCATAGAATGGGGACCATCCTGGGGTGGGACGACCACAAATTTTGCACCTAATTTATCACCAATTCCTCTATGTATTGGTCAAAAATCCTCCTACTAGTGTTGTCATCAGATTTGGTGGTGAAAGTAACTCAATTGGTTCAGTTTTATGATCAAATTGTGCCTCCTAGATCACTTGCAAACCTCCTTTGCTAGGTAGATATTCTAAGGGAAAAGGGCACAAAAGGGTGAGGGGAAATCTTGGCACCTTTCCATTGCTATATCTTAAAACTCCTCTCTATATTTTGTGTGTAAAATGGATCCACTTTATAGCCAAAGAAAGCCTTTGGGCAAGAAGGCATGCGAGGGCATGTAGGGCAAGAAGCACCATTTGGCCAATAGGGTGGTATGCATTGGAGTGGGAAGAAAATCTCCTTATTTGGCCTCCCTCATGCAGTATATCATAAGGATACTGCACCCTTTGAATTACATGCTTGAATAGGTAGGGAAAATAGTTATTTGTGGAAACCATTTGCCCAAATTTGACTTTTTTGGAGTTAAACCTTGTGGTCATCCCACCCCAGGATGACCAGTTTGCCACCATCCTAGGGTGGGACAACCACAAACTGTGATTGTCCCAGGGTGGGACGGTCATGCCTATGTGGCCCAAAACCTCCCAAAAGTGGGTTAGAGCCTTCCAAGAGTGGTTAGGACCACTGTAAAAACTTTAAGGGTTGCCCAAGATGGCCATATGGTGTCAATTGGACCTTGTCTTGGTCACCTAATCATATTGACCAGATTTTAGTGTCTACAGATGCCCCTTTTTGAGATGCATTATCTGCAATACAACATCGAGAAAAAATAGATGACTAAAAAATGTTGAATTATTAGGGTTATTCAATTATCTAACCAACTTTTGATGCCCCAATCATGGAAAGAGCATGCGTCCTTGAATTCTTGCTTCTGACTTAGTAAAGACATTGGTCTTGGTTTCTCTTCAACTTCCAGGTATGCTCGAGGGACTTATAACCCTAGGCATTAGAGAATACCAAGTATATGGTAACTTTTGAGGTGTACCAATAAGTAGGGTCATCTGTCCTATTATATGTAAATTTAAATCATTGCTTATTTGTTGCCCTAAGTAGGGGCGTGATTGTCTTTGTCAAAGATTCGTTGAACAAACACAATTTTTTATTGAGTGCTTGATTGTTGATTTGATTATGAATTTGTTAATTATGACTACCCCCTCAAGTGACGAGTTGTTGAGGGAATGACAAGTGATAAAAGCAATGAGTTACTTGACCAATATGACTTGATTGGGGTTCCTTCAGTTGTACCCATTGTGAAATGGAGTATTTTTGAGAGGATTTTGATGATTTTGTTGATGCTACATGGAAGAAAGGAGTTAAAAACCTCGTTCTTGTAGGGCGGTCTAGCCATGTGGCCTTCTTGGGGATTGAAGTAGTAACTTTGCAATGCATCCATGAAAAATTTGAGTTTATTCTTGATCCTGAGTGAATTCCATCAGATTTGACTTATTTTTGGTGGGTTTTGGACCCTTTTTGGTGCCTTTTTGGGATACTTTGGGGGTGTGAGGTCTAAGGACTCACTTTATTGTAGCCTATGGGTAGTTAAAGGATTATGAGATACCTTTTTGCCCCACACATATATAGAGATATATATGAGATTTTTTGTTTATCATTATGTGTTTCGTTACTATTTTATGAGATGTATGGAATGTATTGATTTGCTTTATGATGTATTGATGGATGCTTATAATGTATGCATATGTTTTGATTTGATTTGAGTTGATATATGCATGGATGCATAATGAGATGGATGGTGTATTTGATCTAGATGATGAAATGTGTATACTATATGACGTACTATGTTAGCACCATAGAATGTATAAAATTCATCAATTCATGTGTAATGTTGTCATGAGACTATGTAATGTATTTGTGAATAATGTTATGAAATAGAATGTGGTAATAATGGAATGAATGAAATGAATGTTATAGAATGTCTATGAGGTTTTCATGAGACTCAAACACTCTAGTCAACTGATCAAAAGTTATATACTAACCATGCAAATTTTTTTGACAAGGTATGAATCAGCTAGGATGACCCTTATACTCAATATCACTGTGTGTGCAAATGAGTTCATTTTGTGATAAGCATAAAATTACCCCAGTTCCAAACATGATTAATGCAACCCATCTATACTGAAGATCATCCTATGAGTATCATGATCCTAGGTTTTGTACTTAGTTGGATTAGACTACTAGGTAGTATAGGCTATCAAAAGCTAGCTCATCCACATGTAAACATTGGTCTGCACACATGCAAAAGCTAAGTGATAGACACATCATCATGCATAAGAATACCACCATTGTCAGGAAGGCTTGATGCCACCAAACCTGTAATGAGGATCACCTAATGGTTTGTCAAATGTTGAGAATTCCAGGGGTTCAAGTTCAATACTCCCTTCTTTTCTTTTATTTGAATTTAGGGATATTTGCTCATACTTAGTGATGATAATCACTGTTTATTTTTGTATTTTATTTTCTTTGAGCAAGGGATTTGGGGAGTGGTGATAACCACTATTTATTTTGCTTTTGATTTTTGCTTTTCGGGATTTTGATCATTGATAGTGGTAAAAATCATTGTTTATTTTGGGGAATTGCGTAAGGACGAGCTTTTCCTTTTGTCAATTCTTAGCATTCTTGAACCATACACATAGGGGGATGAACATGATGGACTTTTCACCTAAAGTAACCTAGATCACTTTGTAGGTTTCATATTTCCATGTGCAAAAATTGGATTTATTAGTGTGAAAAATGTGATGGGATCTGACGTATACAAGGTACCATCTAAGCAAGACTCTACCTCCTAAAAATGAGGATAGCTTTCTACAAAATCTGAAAAGAAAACTAGAGATGGCTGAGTGACCAAAAACCCTAATAACATCCAAGAACAAATGGCTAGGTGAAGGGAATGGACACAAATATGAAAAGTGGAAAATGTAGGTGGAAATGATAAGGGAAATATGAAATGATGTGGATGATGACCTCAACAACATTGATTTTCAATGATGACTAGTGTACAGTATCAGTGCTAGACACATATGAGCAACTCTAAAATGTAAAGTGCAATGACGAGTATACCTAATGTAATTGATGATATAATGCAATGGTATGCAATGTGATGTGATGCAATATTTTTGTATTTTTGATGTTTTGATGATGTTTTTGAATTTTTGATATATATATATGTATAGTTTGACCAATGGGCTTATGGGGGACCATTGGGGTATTTAGGGTGACCAAAGATATTATGGATGCATTTGGGGCTTTTAGGCTGACTAAAGGGCTTATGGATGCCTTTAGGGATTTTTGGGGTGACCTAGATGGTCATAGATCGCCTAAGAGCATTTTGGGTTGACCAAGAAGTATGTAGATACCCTTGGAACATTTTGGGGTGACCTAGATTGTCATAGACTGCCTAGGAGGATTTTGGATTGACCAAGAAGTTTGTAGAAACCCTTGGAGTATTTTGGGGTGACCTAGATGGTCATATACCACCTAGGGGGTTTCGGTTTGACCAAGCAATTTGTAGAAACTCTTGGAGCATTTTGGGGTGACCTAGATGGTCATAGATTGCCTAATAGGGTTTTGGATTGACCAAGTTGTATGTAGATATCCTTGGAGCATTTTAGGGTGACCTAGACAGTCGTAGATCGCCTAGGGGGGTTTTGGGTTGACCAAGCAGTTTGTGGAAACCCTTGGATTATTTTAGAGTGACCTAGATGATCATAGACCACCTAGGAGGGTTTTGGATTGACCAAGCAGTATGTAGATACCCTGGAGCATTTTGGAGTGACATAGATTATCGTAGAACACCTAGGGGGTTTTGGGTTGACCAAGCGGTTTGTGGAAACCCTTGGAGCATTTTGGGGTGACCTAGATGATCATAGATCACCTAGGGGTATTATGGGTTGACCAAGCGGTATGTAGATACCCTTGGAGAATTTTGTAACTTTGATCATTTTATGATTTTAGGGGGAAAGTGCGGTACCTTGTGTACCCCCAATATTTGTGGTGATCAAAGGAAGCAAGGAAGGTGCGATACCGTTAGGATCCCCAATTTGCTTCATTTATTATGATGTAAAAAGTGGGGAAGGTGTGGCACCTTGGATACCCCCAGTATATACTATGATTGATGCAATATTATTTTCTTGCCTAGGGGGAGTGATAGAGATTGACTCTCCCTATTGTGGCAGGGGATTATGGGTAATGCCCATGTCTTGATGGGGTAGAACCCCACCCATGGATAAAGCTTCCTTATCAATAAGATCTTGGACCATTTGTCTAAAAACATGACAATTGCTAATGTCATGCCCTCTCATTCGATGATAAAGGCAAGAATGATCCTCCCTGTATTGTTTAGATCTGGGCCTATTCGGGTTGAACAGGGGTATGCTTGGCAAGGTGTTTGTTTCTTGTAGGTTGTGAAAAATGGTGGACATGGGCTTAGATAATGGAGTCCAGGTACAAGGTTGATGCTTTACACGAGGTGAAAACAGTCGACTCATTTTATGAGACCACATGAGTATATGCATCTCAGTCACCTATTTAGGTTGCTCTTCTTGACTCCCATCCATAGGTAACGAATCATGAGATATGTCAATCTATTGATTGTTTATTGCAATAATATTATTGACCTAAGGATCATTCCTATCGATCATATCCTATACCAGGTGTTTAAATTTACGATACATATACATGTCATGTCCATTTTGCGTATGAAACTTACAATATAGGTTTTCTCTATATCCTTTGGGATTTGATGCATTTGGATTGATAGGTTGGATATCAGGTAGATTAATTATGTCAGCTTCATAGAGGCACTCAAATAAAGAGTCCATGGGCTCTGTAATGGGTGTAAATTTTTGCTTAGGGCAATGTTGTTAGGTTGGCCCTTGATTTGTTTGAGAATTAACATTAAAATGCATAGGAGGGGGTTGGTCCTGACAATCGAGGGGTTGATATTATGGATGACTCAATCATAACTCAATGCTTCTGATTCGATTCATGATCTGTTGCAAATTGTTGTGTTGGTGACTCACTTGTAACTCCACATTGGCTAGCCTATCCAAGATATGTTACAAAGCTAGTGGAGGTTATGATTGGATGGCTATTAAGGAAGCTATATGGCAACTGATAGGTGGTGGAGGTGAATTGGGTGTGGGATCCAGGATATAATTGAGTAGGGGTGGATAAAAAGTTCTTAATGCCTGAATAGATGTGGATGCTTCATGATGATTGGAGCTAGTGAGTATGTCCACATGTTCTTGTTCTTGATTTAGCTTATGATCATGTTCCAAATTAGGGTGTTCAACTATGGTAGTTGGATTACCCCCACTTTGGTGTAAGGGGTACACTTGCTCTTGATTTTGTGGATATGTTGAGTGATATGGAGTAGGTGTGACCAAATCCATAAATGGTATCTCTTGTGGTATGGATGGAATGTTTTATGGAGTCACAAGTGACATAGGTGGATTTAGAGGACTTTGGTTCTATGTCATCACATTTATCATTCCCTCAAACTCATGAGAAGATGCATTTGTATTTGGACAAGTCATGGCTACCTCATTAACTTGTCCAAGGTGATCTGCTTGGCTCCCATGGTAAGGGGGTGCATTAAGAATGTTATCAATGGGTGGTGACTTGGCAAGAGCATGACCTAGATACTTGATCGACTCAATGATAGGCATGAATGTAACATTGGGTACTATGCACTCATCGAGTTTTGGGTGGGTCAATTGAATTGTATCATCAAGCATGATATGATCTAATTCATTCATATCAATAGTGGGCTCTTCCTCCTTATCAGAAGGAGTGGGAAGATCTTCTACATATGTATTGATGATAGCTATGGGAGCTTTTGCAGCTGGCTCTTCTGACTCTTCCTCGCTTGAAGAAACAGAGGATGGTACTAGTAGTGGTGAAGGTAGCTTCACGACTAACTATGGGGTTGAATCTGGACTCTGGATAAGGTCATTGGGTTTAATGTCCAAATTCTTGGGTGATATAGTAGGGTTTTGTGGATGATCCACATGCTTATAATACTTGAAGGGGTCTGGGTCAACATCAACCACATGGACCTTACCTTCATCAATGTATTTAATGCATTGATGCACTATGGATGGAACACATTCCATGTATCGTATCCATGGCCTTCCAAGTAGTATGTCGTACTATCTTACACTCTCCAATATGTAGAACAATGTAGGCACAATATTTTATCCAAATTCAACAAGTAGGATTATCATGCCCATAGTGGAGGATAAAGCATCGTTGAATGCTTGCAATGTGAACTTGGATGGTACAATGTGCGAGGATGGAAGCTTGAGATTTTTTAGTGAAGAAATGGTAATAATGTTTATTGAGGAACCTATGTCAACCAATACTCGCTTATAGGGGAGCCTATTGATACTCGCGATGATGTGTAAAGCAGGATTTGATGTGCAAAGTAGGATCTAGTGAATTGGTCCCAGATCAAGGATCTTATGTTGATTATCCAAAAAATAAACAAACACACAAAGTAGACAACATGATTATCTCTTTTAAGGATTAGATGTGTATGATTATCTCTTTTAAATATTAAGAGCACACAATCAAATGATCAAAGAAACACACAAGCAAACAATGTGATTATCTCTTTTAAGTTTTAGATGTGAATCCCTTAACTGTTTTGTGTGTTTAGATTTGTTGCTGCTCTTGCTTTCTTGTTTGTGTTTTGGACTTAGAATGAGGGAAATCAACCAAAGTGGTGACTAGGAACACTATATCCAAACATGAGGTTCTCAAAAGAGTCTAGGGTACACCGTTTAAAACCCACAATGAGTGGAGAGTTTGCCTAGCTCTTCCACTCTGAAATGATAAGAGTTTCCAACAATGGGAGATATTTTAAACACCAGTGACCTATTCCATATTAAGAGAGTGCCCTATTCTATCTAAGGTGGGGCAAGTCGATGGAAGGAGGTAAAATTCAACATCACCGATCTGAATTGGAGGTTGGTGATGAAAGCCAACCTTACCAATGTTATTGTGATACGTGTGAGTGTGTATGGTTCCTTTTAAGCTTAAAGAAAGTAAACAATGAAGTACTCAATGATATTTCACTAAATGCAAGAAAATGACATTTTACTTTTAGAAAAGCTAGATAAAAAGTAACCTACCAAATGCATTCCCCAAGTTATAACCTACCCATTAGGCAGGCTAGAAGCAATCAAACCATAAAGGTGCATTTCTACCTAGTTATTTTTAGTTTTTCCTCTTATTTTTGTTGTTTTTCAATTATAGAAAAGAAAAACCTATCTTCTACTTTTCAAGCAATCAAAAGAGGTAAGAAAAACCAGATTTCAACAGTTTTGAATAGTAGAAATGAAAACAGAGGGTTTTGGTACTTACCTCAATGGCCTATAAGCCTACTTTTTTTAGAATTTAGAGTAGAAAAGATCCTATTTTGTGACCATCCTAGGGTGGTACAGTGGCCAGTTTGATGGTCGTCCCAGGGTGAGATGGTTGTGTGGTCATCCCAGGGTGGGATGGTCAGTAGTCCAGAGGTTGTTTCAAGCCAGAATGACTAGTACTTGCAACAAAAAGCAAGCAAAAATAGGGTTAAACCTTTAATCAGAGAAATAGGGATAGGGTACCATCATGATTTCCATAGAATTAGGGGAAAAATGGTGCATCTAAGAGTGTTAAACAATATGCATCTAAATTTGGTGTTTAAACAAGCATTGCAAAAGGACAAATTTAAGCAACCATATAAGCCAAAAAAGTGATAGAAAAGGTGTTTCTCTTTATTTAATTTGGTCTATCAGAACAAGGGTTACATAGATGTACCCTTGAGGGCTCTTAATTTGATATAATTGTTTACAAAATGACGGGTTCCCAAGGATCAAGTCCTTTCAAAGAAGCTCGTGTGCACTTCCAATGTTCTTCCTCATACCCACAATTGAGGTGGGCAAACCTATGATGCCAATACTTTATTATATGGTCTTATGATCTTGTGATCCTTTCTCATGTGTTGTAGGAACCTACACCTACACACAAGGAAATCAGAATCGTTAAATAGCAAGTGCGTATATTGAAAATATGCAAACCCCATAGGCACTAAAAGGCTAAAAAATATGAATATGAAATACGCCTATCTAAATCAACTCCAATTGACATGAAATTGTAGAGGGATGTAAAATAGATGATTTTGGGAAGATGTCACTGAAAACGTAACTGAAATTGCACACGATGGCTTGGAGTAATCACAGTGCACTTTTCCAACCTAAAAAACCCAAAGCAAGAAATTTATGTCCCTAAACATATCCAAAATGCATGAAACTTGGACAGAATACATAAATGACATTTCAAAACAACCCATGTGGTTAGATTTTTAAAATCAATAAAATATCTATGTGCATCTCCAAATGAGCTCCGTAGACTTGCGTAAGACCCTGCAAAACACTAAAAATGTGATATCTCGCTCAATATAGCTTCAAAATGCATCAAATTTGGACAAAATGTTCTTATACTAATATAGAATATGAATAATAAAGAAAAGTAAAGAAATCATGTACATATATATCCTCATACCTTGCAGTAACTATGGGGACACTCATAGAAGGGGGACCGTCATGGGGTGGGATGATCACCAATTTTGCACCTAATTTATCACCAATTCCTCTATGAATTGGTCAAAAAAACTCCTACTAGTGTTGTCATCATATTTTGCGTTGAAATTAACTCAATTTGTTCGATTTTATGATCAAATTGTGCCTCTTAGATCAATCGCAAACCTCCTTCGATAGGTAGATATTTTGATGAAGAAGGGCACAAAAGGGTGAGGGGAAATCTTGGCAGCACTCCATTGCTATGTCTCAAAACTCCTCTCTATATATTTTGTATGGAAAATGGATCCACTTTATAGCCAAAGTAAGCCTTTGGGAAATAAGGAATGTGAGGGCATGCAGGGCAAGAGGCGCCATTTTGCCAATAGGGTGGCATGCATTGGAGGAGGAAGAGAATCTCCCTATTTGGCCTTCCTCATGCAGTATGTCATAAGGATGTTGCACCCTTTGAATTGCATGCTTGAATAGGCAGGGAAAATGACAATTTTTGGGTGCCATTTGTCCAAATTTGACTTTTTAGGACTCAAACCCTGTGGCCGTCCCACCCTGGGATGACCAGTTTTCCATCATCCCAGGGTGGGACGACCACAAACTGTGACCATCCCAAGGTCAGATGGTCATGCCTATGTGGCCCAAAACCTCCTAAAAGTGGGGTATAGCCTTCCAAGAGTGGGTAGGACCACTGTAAAACCTCTAAGGGTTGCCCAAGGGGGCCATATGGTGTCAATTGAACCTTGTCTTGGTTGCCTAATCAGATTGACCAAATTTTAGTATCTACACATAGCAGGTGAAAAGAAGGTTTTAAATATATATGTTCATGCCACTTCTATCCCAACCAAGTGGTTATACCATTTTGTAGCCTAGCTCACGCTAGGGTGTTGTAGTGTAGAAGGTTCAAGGGTCGAAACCCCTCGATGCCTATTTTGGTGTGTTTTGTTATTCGAGGTAGCACATAGATGAATTTAAATATTATATTGTGAACCTTTGGTTTCATCCACTGGGTTAGCCCAGTCGATTGCTTAGCATAATCTAGGGCACTACATTGCAAAAGGCTAAGGGGTCGAATCTCTTTGACACCATTTTTCTAAAGAGTTGAAGACAAAGAAATGAAAGAATTAAATATTCACTTGCACCTTTTGGTTTCATTTGCTACGTTAGAACAACTAGTCAAGAGCCTGTGTTAGGGCCCTACACTTCTAGAGATCAAGGGATCAAATCCCATTCATGGCTATGCAAGGTATTTATAAATTTTATTTTATTAAATTTGATAGAAGGGGGGCATAGTATTGTGATTTTATTTTTGCAAATGATAAAATGGGAGATATAAGGTGTAATGTTGTGATTTGATTTTTGCAAATTATAAAAGGGAAGATATAAGGTGTAATGTTGTGATTTGATTTTTGCAAATTATAAAATGGGAGATATAAGGTGTAATGTTGTGATTTGATTTTTGCAAATTATAAAAAGGGATATGTTGTTAGTATAAAGTTCTATTTTTGCAAATCATAAAAAGAGATATAAAGGAGATGTTTTTAGAATAAAGCTTTATATTGTAAGTTTTAAAAGGGAGATATAAGGAGTTATTTTTAAGCTTTATTGTTTATTTTTTTGAAAGAAGTGATAAAAGTTAAAGTGGTTGATTTGATATTTAAATTAATAAGGGAAAAAAAGAATTATTGATCAGATTTGAAAAGCGCATTCAAGAGGAAGATCATCATTACTGAGGTAGATTTGGAGGGCACAAATTTGGAACAAGTCAAGGTGTCAAAGAATATTAAGTGCACATATTCACCCAAGCATTAAATTAACATGGAAGAATAATTCGATCATTTCAAGAAGAATAAGAGGTACGCATGATAGTGGAATAAGAGCAAGGTATTGGCATCTCCAAGTCAACACATAAATTTGAGCAGGTTTTGTGAGCAGGTTTTGGATCATATTTGAGTAGGTTTTGTAAGTAGGTTTTAGAGCAGATTTGAGCAGGTTTTGGAGCATATTTGAGCAGGTTTTGGATCATATTTGAGCAAGCAGATTGGTGTCTCTTGTGGATTGGTGTCCATGAAATTGAGAAAGGGGTTTGATTTCTCATGTGGATTTGTGTCCATAAACTTGAGCTAGGGGATTGGTGTCTCCTGTGGATTGGTGTCCATGAAATTGAGCTAGGGGATTAGTGTCTCTTGTGGATTGGTGTCCATGAAATTGAGCTAGGGGATTGGTGTCTCCTGTGGATTGGTGTCCATAAAATTGAGCTATGGTATTAGTGTCTCTTGTGGATTTGTGTCCATGAACTTGAGCAAGGAGATTGGTGTCCATGAACTTGAGCAAGGGGATAGGTGTCTCCTGTGGATTGGTGTCCATGAACTAGAGCAAGGAGATTGGTGTCTCCTGTGGATTAGTATGCATGAACTTGTATAGGGTATTGGTTTCTCCTATGGATTGGTGTCCATAAACTTGTAATAGGGGATTGGTGTCTCCTATGGATTGGTGCCCACAAAATTTATTAAAGAAATTTATAAGCAATATTTTTCAGTGGTTTTCTCCTGAGAGGGTGTTTCCATATAAAAGTTGTCTCTCATGTGTGTGGTGATTTGTGCATTATTTAATTATTGCATTGTTATTATTTGAAGTTCTTGCTTTGGAAATAAAAGAGAAAAGTTTTATCTTATATTGTTCACCCCCACTCTAGTATAAGCTTGTGTTCTTCATAGCTAAGGTAGACTTAATTGATGATAGCCCAATAGCAATATCAGTGTTAGATAAAATTACCCTAGTAATTTCTAGAGGTATTCCTCCATTGATAATGTCTACACTCCTCTTAGCCCATGAGGAAGTCTAGTAGAAACAACCACAATATTTTGGTAATTGGATTTCATTTTTTCTCAAAGGTACCAAATTTATTTCAAAAGAGTGAAGTCTAAGGATAAAAAAAAGAAAATAAGGGAGACAATATAAGAGGTCGATAAGCTTGATAGGCTTGCAAGCTTCAAATTCTTGATAAGCTTGTCAAGTAAAAGCAAATTCTCACAAGCCAATATTCAATTCATGGAGTCTATAAAGATAGAGCAACATCGAGAAAGGAAAAAATCTAGAAGAGCTCTCTTGTATAAGAGGGATATGCTTCACCCTTTTTAACTTATTTATATTTGAAGTCAATACCAAAAATAACAAGAAGGTAAAAAGGTAATGCAAGTGTTGAAAAGTAATGTTGGGTGACACCAAGAGGAGCTAGAGGTATTCATTATGTAGGTATTTCTTTGATCATATTTTATTTTATTCTCTCCACATTCTTAAACCATCCTTCATGTCCCATTTTTATCCTTATTGCTCACCCCACCATCTCTAACAATCCTAGTTCATCACATTTGTACTTACCTTCTTATCACACTAGAATTTGATTAAAATTTTAAACAAAATATTGGAATTACCTTGGTAAAAATAAAGTAGGTAGATTTTCTTAATAAATATTGAAAACATGGATATTATGTCATAGACTAAGATATTCTCTTTGTTTCTTATGCAAAATACACATATGAAACTTTGAGGAAGAATTCATACTAGAGGTTCCATGTTGACCTTTTGTATGACCAAGTGGATGCTTCATACACATTTTGATACCATGTTGGATTTCACACCTATTTCTAAAAAATAATAGAAGCATTCCACATACTCAAATATGATATAGAAAGTATAAAAAATGATGAAATAGAGAAAGATAGTGAGAACCTATAGGAACAATAAATAATCACTATGTTATCCTTAGATAAGAATCACTACACACCAATTGTAACAGCCCTGAAAACAATAAACAAGAAACACACAGAAAATAATTTTTTTTTGACTGAGGAGAGGGATTCATAAACCCCTAACCAACCTTAGGTTAACTTAATTTTTAACAAAATCCCCTAAGTTTCTCAAAGAGCTACATCTCATAATATTTCCTCACACAAGTTCATCTGTGTAGGCATATCCTTATATCATGCAAATAAGTCTATCAACTCAACTCAATCACCTGTATCATCCTGAGAATTTATGATAGATACTAGGCTATCAACTGAGGCTTGAGGTGGATGGTTATTGATGATTATCCCTAACTGATCATGCATGCCTATATGAAGGTATCCATCCATGTTACCCCCGAGTTGCCTTATCATCACTTTCCCAACCTCAAGTACCCCTACTTCTGGTGGATGACTCAACTTCTTCCACCTATGAGTGTACCTAATCCTACACATTGGCAATTTGTTAGTAGTATCATATTCTTCGATATCAACTAACATTACACAATATATTTATTGCACAAAACCAAGTATTAAAATTCCTTAATTATTACATAATTTTCTCATGCTACAAAGTCATCCAGTGAGGGTCATGACATCCTACCCCACTAGGACTAAACACCATCCCATGTGTTTCTAGTTTTACAAATTAAAACAAAGAAAATTAAATTATTACATTCATAAATTTTCAAACAAGAAGGAAATATATTTTTGCATATCCTACACTTTCTCCCAAGTGGCATTCCTTTGAAATGGTCCCACTAGACCTTACATTGCTCAAGAGTTTGATTACACATAATCTTAGAACAAAAATCAAGAATATTTACTGACATCACTTCAATTGCCTCTGGATTTGCCATCTGCAAATTAGAAACATCCCACACATGTTTAGGATCAACAACATATTTTCTAAGAAAAAATATATGGAAAGTGTCATGGACTTTTGACATATTAGGAGGCAAAGCAAGTCGGTATGCAATCAAAATGATTTTTCAAGTGATCTCAAAGGGTTCTACAAACCGTGGATCCAACTTCATGGATTTAATAGAACTTTTCATTAGTTTAACCTTTAAGTACATTTTGTCCCCTACCGAGTACTCTTTCAGAGTTCTATTCAAATCAACATAACTCTTCTACCTATTAGAAGCTTCTTTGAGTCTTTTCCTAATTACCTTCAATTGATCTTCAATTTATTTGACCATTTTTTGCCCAATCACAACTCTATCTTGTAGGTTGTTCCAAGATAATGGCATTCTACACTTTCGTCCATACAAGGCATCAAAAGATGTCATTCCTAGAGATGAGTGATGTCCATTATTATAGGTGAAATCTACTATATGTAGATAGTATTTACAATGAGACTTATGATATATGTAGTACATGCAGAGCATGTCCTCTAGTACTTGGTTTATCCATTATTTATGACCATCCATATTAGGGTGGTATGCCAAACTCATATTTAGTTTTTTGCCTATTGCATGATGAAAGGCTTTCCAAAATTCAGATGTGAACTTGGAATCCCTATTAGAGATGATTACTTTTGGAAACCCATGCAATCAGAACACTTATTTAGAAATTATATTAGCCACCACTTGAGCATTGTCCTTGGATCTTCTAGGTATATAATGTGTAATATTAGTTAATTTATCGACTACTACTAGGATTACATCATGTTGGTACCTGGTCTTAGGTAAACCTACTATAAAATATATGGATATGACCTACCATTTCTGCATAGGTACATCATGTGGATACAACTATACTACGAAATGATGTGTTCTACCTTAACATTCTAATATTCAAGGTACCAAGCAAAAAAATTAGGGATATCCTTCTTCATACCTACCCAAAAAAAGGTTATTTTCACGTTTTCCCTCATTTTGGCCCCTCCAAAGTGAGCAGAATAATAAGATATTTGGGATTCTTGCATTAATAGATTTCTTAAATTACTCACTTTTGGTATGATTATTTGACCTTTATAACGCAAAAGGTTATCTATCATTCCAAATTCCTTATTATCCTTAGGGTCTCTATCCATTCTAGCTCAAATTTCTAGGCAATACTCATCCCGAGATTGCTCTTATTTCACTTGGTCCATCAACTTCATGTGACTTTTGGTTATGGCTACTATTTATCTCCTTCTTCTCAAGGTATATGTAACCTTATTATATTTCTTATTTATGTACTCAATTTCAAAGTCATCCTCAATGAGAAACTCGATCCATCTGCTCTATCTCGCATTGAGTATTAGTTGGGTAAATATGTACCTTAGACTTTGGTGGTCATATTTTAATTCAAAAGGTCTCCCCACTAGATAGTGGTGCTAGAAATTTAGAGCATGCACCATAGAAACTAGCTCTAAATCATAAGTAGCATAATTAACTTCATTTTTTTAAAGCTTTCTTGAAGTATAAGATACTACTAACTCTTCTTGCATGACTACTCCTAACCCTTCCAACGATGCATCGGTGCATATTGAAAAATCTCCTTGAGGGTTTGGAATTTTTAATATTGGTGTGGTAGTGAGTTTCTACTTCAGTAATGCAAAGGCAACTTCACACTTTTCCATCCATTTGAATTCCTTCCCTTTCTTTTGAAGGTTAGTTATTTCTACAACAATCTTGGAGAAATATTTTATATAACATCTATAGTAGCCCGTTAACCCCATGAAGCTTTGTATCTCAATAATATTAGTAGGGGGTGGCTAGTTTAATATGGTTTTTATATTCTCTAGATCCACAAAAATTCCTTTTGCTGATATAATATGTCCTAGACATTCAACCTCTAAAACATAGAAATCGATCTTGGCTAGATTTCCATATTTTTAGTTTTCCCTTAACAAATCTAATAGGATCTTGAGATGTTTATCGTGTTATTCATTCTTTTGAGAGTATGTTAGGATATCATCTATAAATACAAGGATAAATTGGTCCAAGTGCCTTCTGAACACATTGCTCATTAAATTCATGAAGGTGACTAAGGCGTTAGTTAGTCCAAAGGGTAGGACTGTAAACTCATAGTGCCCATACCTAGTCTTGAATTTTGTCTTGTGATTATCCTCTTCACGTATCCTTAACTGGTGATACCTTGATATCAAGTTGATCTTATTGAACACCATGGCATCTCTTAGTTGATCAAATGAGTATTTGAGTCTAGGTAGTGGTTCTTTATTGTAGCTTTATTCAGAATCCTGTAGTCAATACATAACCTTAAAGAGTTGTCTTTATTTTTCACAAATAGTAGTGCACCCCAAGGTGACATACTTGGTTTTATCAACCCCTTTTCTAATAACCCCTGTAGTTGTACCTATAATTCCTACATCTTAATAGGATTTATCCTATATGGAGATATATGAATTGGTTTCGCTCTTGGTATAAGATCAATAATGAAATCAAATTCTTGCATAGGAGGAAGTCCAGGTAAATCATTAGGAAATACATCCTTGAAATCTTGTAAAATTGGGTGTGTTTCCAACACCTATTTCTTTTGGTCTTCTCCAACTTCATTTATCTTAATCACATAGACTATCCCTCCTTTCCTGAGGGCTTTCTTTAACTGCATAGCTGATGACATATGGGGTTTGAATGCCCCCTGCTTGCTATGAACTCTTAGTATTTCCTTCCCTCATTTAGAATACTCGATCCATCTATCTTGGAAATTGATTACGACTTTATGGGCTTGTAACCAATCCATCTCTAGGATCACATCGAAGGCATGAAGTGGAGCTACATATAAGTAACCTTTTGTGGTTCCACTAGCTAAAGCAATTTCTACCATAGGAAAACACTAGTTTACTGAGTAGGTTTATCCAGAACCATACTAAACCTTCCATCCATGATCCAAATATCTTGGCATTTTTGACATATCCTTTGCACCCCTAGTTTGGAATTCTAGATGTGTAGGAGCACTATAATTTTTTCCAATACTGGTAATGTTTGATATCAATAGATAATGCAAGTTTGTATCATGGACAAAAGTTATAACATTTGATAGCCAGTTTCAACTAAACAATTATGACAATATGTGACTAGATCAAGAGGCCTTTAACAATTGCATAAACAAGCAATGACATTATTAAATCTATTATTGTTTCTATAAAATAATGGACTACTGTAGAAAACCACTCACATAATGGTTTCAACATAGAAAATCATTCATTTGAGATTCCAATGAAATATCAAGCATTAAATACCTTGGAACACGAAGAGAAAATTTTATTGCAAAAAATAGAATGAATGTTATGGGTCCTGAAGCAACTGGGCAACAAGATCCTTATCTCAGTCCTCTCATGGGCTTGTCGAATCTCATATGATATTCAAACCCTTCCCAAATATGATCAACCACTGACCACTATAACTTCCCCTTTGATTTATTTCAATGAAATAATATCGTTCTCATCACATAATAACCTGCAACAATGAGAAAATTCATGTTGAGAAATAAAAATCAAACCCTCATGTGCCCATAACTATGGCTATTATTATAAAATTAATCCCTACAACAAGCATTCACCAAAGGACCCAAACATCATTGCCCTATATGCAAAAGTTTCTCATAGAAAACCCAAAACCAATTGCTGATTGCTCCAAGTGTTATGATAAAAAATATAGTACATCACACTTGTACTACAAAAAATGTACGACACACATGAAAAATAATCCCCAACTCTTTTAAATCTCAAAAATACTCTTTAAGGGTTGCTTAGGGCAAAGGATTTCAACTCAACAATACCCATACAAATATCTCCAAACCCTAAGATAATATTTAATGATTTGTGCGGTAGCTAGGGATGAAAATGAAGCAACAATGATGTCTTCTTCAACAATAAAATCCCTAAAAAAAATCAATACAATAATTTATTGAAGGCTCAACCCTTCTAAAAAATGGAATTTGATGTGGTATGCCATAATCCCAAGCAATAACTCTATATGGAAACCCTAGCTCCAAAGTTCTAAATAATGAAGCACAATCCTAAATTTTGAAATGAAGCCAATTGTATAAACATATAGGGGTGATATTTCACACTTGAAAATGCTCAAATATGAAGGAGGTTTCTATCCCCCAACAGCCCAAAGAGCCGGTATGTCAGAACTCCAAAATTCTCCTTAGAGACCAAAATCCAAAATAATATCTTCTTTTTTATCTATCCCAAATAAGGCCCAAATCAAAAATATAAAGGTGCAATTAGGGTTTGGGTGTCCTAATTAGGGTTGCACATACTTATTTTTTATTTTTAATATCTTTAATTTATGTCCCTTTACATCATAAATAGGGCCATGTCCCCCCCCCTTGGCCTAGGCATACCCCTTTAAGTTGTTTTTTAAGTTATAACTTAACGTTATAACATTATATTATAAAGTGGCTCCTTTCACATCCATAAAGTGATTTCATAATATAAAGTCATTAAATAATAAATCACTTTAATGGAATATAACTTCACTCATTAAAATATTGGACCTCTGCTCCTCAAAGCAACAATCCGTGAATGGTTTCGGATACCCATTTCACCAAAGAATAATACTGTGCTAAAGTTGTCATTCAAAACCCTAAAAATGGACACTGCTAAAAATAGCAAGTCCAGTCAAATGATCTCCAAATAATCCCAAATGACTATAAAACATGAGCTCTTTGTAAGATGATGAAGATAATAACCTCCCCAGATGGTTCCCCAATAATTGACTTAGCTTACGTGAGCTCGTGTATAGGCTAATATCCCTGGTACACTGACTACCTAAAAGAGGGGACATTATAGTCCGCCCTTCCTAAATATTGCTTATCCTCAAGCAATGCCCAAACATAACCCAGTCAGTGGTCTACATCCCAGATGAGGCCGCATAGAATACTTGGATCCCATAACAACCTCAAAAAGTACCCATCGAGCTGATGTTGCACCACACTGCTCCACACTGATCCTCTAATAAGATGGAATTGTATAAGTTCCAACTACAATAGCCTCATGTAATCTCTCTCGAGTTTGGCACCAACATGCATGACTAAACTTGATCGAAATATCTCATACCATAACATAACCAAGAGATCAACATCACGTGCCACTACCAAACCAACATTAGGAGCACCTCCATAATCATCACCTACCTAGATCATCTCAGCACACATACTCCAGAAGTGATCTAGATGATCCCATGCCACCCAATAAACTATAGAAGATTAAACACCCTCGAGGAAGATAGCATCCATCATCAAACTCAACCAAGTTGGGTGTAAACTAATCTGTATGACATGAAGAATCATCCACATCCTACTCCTGTAACTCAACAAGAAACTCAATCTCATAGACTAAATTGGTATGCCCATAAAGTCTAAGCTCTACCCCAGGTGACATCTCTGGCATGAGAGACTCAATACAGTCCACTCCTACACTCCCACTGATCATAATAGAACTGAGCCCTTGAGAAAAAATTATGCTCAATACAGAAGTAGGATACTTAGTGAATCTCATCAGATAATGCCAACCCAAATGGTGACCAATATCTGCTATGCAATCGATAAGGTCAAAGATAACAAGGGTAGAACTGTAACTAACCACTCAAAAAATGTATCAGCCATAAGAAACTAAATAATCCATAGTGATACTCTGACTCCCTGAGTCAAATAGGAATCCCATGAGTATCAGTGCTCCCCAAACATGAATAAGTCCACTAGTCTCAAGCTCCACCTCTCTCCAATCCACTTGTATAAGCACAAATGGATAAATTTCATGGCTGCTCAAGGAGTGAATGACAACATACCACTTCAACCCGTAATCAACCCTCACCCAAAACATGGTCCTACCATCATCCTCGAAGATCATAGATACAAGCATAAGATCTTGGGTGAGTGAGCCCTATAAACCTAAAAATTCACCCAACCATAAATGGTCTGGACGTCAACTATATAGAAGTCAGGAATGCATGCCCGTATAACACATGACCACTCCACCTCAGCCTCTACTGAGCCACCCAATGTCTCCTCTCCATACAATGTATCCACAAGGTCAAACTCATAGTCATCATACTCAATATGAGGGTAGCATGAATCTCTAGGCCCAAAAAAGAGTCCTCATGGAGTTCCTCAATGCCCTCCACCACTACTGAATCTTTATGCATCTCACATCTTCTACCTGCCCCCTATCTATGGCTGCCTCTAAAGACCAATTCTCAGCTTGGAACAGTGAATAATGGCCAAATTGAGATCCAAACATAGTCTATTTACCTCGTCCTCTTTCTCATGAAAAGCATCTAAGGTAATATCTACAACTTTGATAGTTGTATCCCTGTCATGTATTACCTGCAAGTATGTTGATTTGATTTCCTCTAGTGCACATTTGATTTGTTTCAAATTAGTGAGGGAAACCGCCTGTTCATATTGGTTCCTAGGGGCCTTATGAATGATTTCCTCGAGCATCCTCTTAGTGTCATTAGTGGTGGACAACACATGCACTTTGTCTTTAGCAGATACTATGAGTTAGTTCTTCCAATTCTTATCCAAATTGTCATGGTCATAAATATTATGCTGACTACTACTATAATTCAGATAAAAATCAGAACTAACCTCATGAATTTTAGCAATGTAATGTTTTCCAAGCTTCATGTGCCTCCCTGTGTCCATCCTTGTCAAACTCATCATTCACATAATCTGAAGATGAACTACAATCAACGTTACACCCATCATTCGTCAATTCTTCTCGGCTATCCTAATGAGGTGAACCATCATGATAATCTGATCTATGATCAAAAACAAACTCAACTATGTTATTATTGGAAAACCAAGTATAGGATCATTGGAAAAGGCTACTATGAAACCTATAACATCACCATCATGTGCATTATACCTGTCTAATACTAACTACAAATCAATTTGCGGATCACCCAAGAATATGTATCTCTTGGGTGCATACATCATAATGGGTTGGGTTTGAGAATACAACTCGTGTTCACCTGTACTACCATAACCAAGATGTTATGGGTGAATGTAAGCTGGTGCTGATTTGGTTTCCTCATGAAGTACTGTATGTGCAGCCTTGTCTACTGGATCAACCTATGAATTTTCTACACCTACCTCATGTGAATTTTCATATTATAGCTCTTCTTCTTCCCAACTCTCCTCGTTGTCCAGGTAGACTCTCAACTTCTTCTTACACCTTCTTACAATAGTGTCAACCAATATATGTTTTGTAGAAGAATAAACCTTGTCCTACCTCTAAATGGATAATAAAAAGGTTAACAAAGGCTGTGGAATGGAGTCATATTCATCAATGATTAAGGATATGATATCCTCCATGTCACAAAAAATGAACTCATCATGTTCCTCACCAATAGAAGATATAAAATAATAACACATAAGGAAGATATCACTATCACAACCCAAGTCAATCAACAGATTATTGGAATGAAGACTGGCCATGAACTCCAAATTCTTTACCTTATTACCAAATAATAGGCTTCTGATATCATTCAATCTCTAGAAGCTGTCAACAATTGTATGCATAATTTTCTTTATTTTTGTATCCTCATATGGTGCCTCTTGAGCTATGATCCATGTGAGTTCACTTAAACAACAAGTAACAATGATTCTTATCCTATAATCTGAATGTGTCATCCATTTATCTTGGCTCAAGGTATCCAGTGTAGGAAGTATGACAACCTACCACTCCATTGAAGGTTGTTGTTCCACCATGGACAAACATTTCTCTATTTCATTTAGGATGACAATACCATCATCATCTGACGGTAGTAACTATTCAAATTTTTTATATACAAACCATAGTTTCATGTGTCATTATTTTCTGACACTGACTAGAGCCATAGTTCAATATCCGAACAGGCTAGCAGGGCTGAACTTGAGCTCTAATACCACTATAATGTACACCTCTAGTTTATAATTCTAGATGTGTAGGAGCACTATAATTTTTTCCAATACTGGTAATTTTTGATATCAATAGATAATGCAAGTTTGTATCATGGACATAAGTTATAACGTTTGATAGCCAGTTTCAACTAAACAATTATGACAATATGTGACTAGATCAAGAGGCCTTCAATAATTGCATAAAAAAGTAATGACATTATTAAATTTGTTATTATTTCTATCAAATAATGGACTGTTGTAGCAAACCACTCACGTAATCATTTCAAAATAGAACATTCATTTGAGATTCCAATGAAATATCAAGTATAAAATACCTTGGAACACCAAGAGAAAATTTTGTTGCAGAAAAAAGTATGAATATTTTGGGTACTGAAGCAACTGGGCAGCAAGCTCCTTGTCTCAGTCCTCTCATGGACTTACCGAATCTCATATGATATTCAAAACCTTCCCAAATATGATCAACCATTGACCACTAGAACTTCCCCTTTGATTTATTTCAATGAAATAATATCGTTCTCATCACATAATAACCTGCAACAGTGAGAAAAGTCATGCCCAAAACTAAAAATCAAACCCTCATGTGCCCAGAACTATGGTTGTTATAAAATTAATCCCTACAACAAGAATTCACCAAAGGACCCAAAAATCATTGTCCTATATGCAAAAGTTTCTCAAAGAAAACCCAAAACCAATTGCTGATTGCTCCAACTGTTATGATCAAAAACATGGTACATCACACTTGTACAACAGAAAATGTACGACACACATATAAAATAATCCCCAACTCTTTTAAATCTTAAAAACACCCTTCAAGGGTCGCTTAGGGCAAAGGATTTCAACTCAATAATACCCATAAAAATATCTCCAAACACTAAGATAATATTTGATGATTTGTGCGGCAGCTAGGGATGAAAATGAAACAACAATGATGTCTTCTTCAACAATAAAATCCCTACAAAAAATCAATACAATAATTGATTGAAGGCTCAACCCTTCTGAAAAATAGAATTTGATGTGGTATGCCATAATCCCAATATGAAGCTCAATAACTCTATGTGGAAACCCTAGCTCCAAAGTTCTAAATAATGAAGCACAATCCTAAATTTTGAAATGAAGCCAATTATATAAACATATAGGGGTGATCTTTCACACCTAAAAATTCTCAAATCTGAAGGAGGTTTCTATCCCCCAACAGTCCAAAGAGCCGGTATGTCGAAACTCCCAAATTCTCCTTAGAGACCAAAATCTAAAACAATATCTTATTTTTTATCTATCCCAAATAAGGCCCAAATCCAAAATATAAAGGTGCAATTAGGGTTTGGGTGCCCTAATTAGGGTTGCACATACTTATTTTTTTTATTTTTAATATCTTTAATTTATGTCCCTTTACATCATAAATAGGGCCATGTCCCCCCCCCTTGGCCTAGGCATACCACTTTAAGTTGTTTTTTAAGTTATAAATTAACGTTATAACATTATATTATAAAGTGGCCCCTTTCACATCCATAAAGTGGTTTCATAATATAAAGTCATTAAATAATAAATCACTTTAATAGAATATAACTTCACTCATTAAAATACTGGACCTCTGCTCCTCAAAGCAACAATCCGTGAATGGTTCCGGATATCCATTTCACCGAAGAATAATATTGTGCTGAAGTCATCATACGAAACCCTAAAAATGAACACTGCTAAAAATAGAAAGTCTAGTCAAATGATCTCCAAATCAGCCCAAACGATCGAAAAAAATGAGCTTTCTATAAGCTTATGAAGATAATAACCTCTCCAGATGGCTCCCCAACAACTGACTTAGCCTACGGGAGCTCATTTATAGGATAATATCCATGATACACTGACTGCCTAGAAGAGGGGACATTACATTTACTGAGTAGGTTTATCCAGAACCATACTCAACCTTCCATCCATGATCCAAATATCTTGGAATTTTTGACATATCCTTTGCTAACTTACAAGAAATGAAACTATCAGTGGCCCCACTATTGATTAAAATATTCACTTGCTTATTAAAAATCTTACCTTTTATAATCAATGGGGTAGTTTTTACCTCAAGCTTCTGAATCCCAATTATAGTGTAAATTTGTTGTGCATGTTCATTTTCTTTAGTACTAGGTGTGCTAGTCCCTAGGCGGTGCAGAAACTGTGTAGAAAAATGTGGCTTTCTTCAATGGTAACACCCATATTTGGGTCCTTGTCACTTTTTTGAATTTTTCTCATCTCCTTTGATTTATGGAACTGAAGTTTGTGGTTTCTATGGTTGAGGCTTAGCATTATTGGGGGTGTTGTCTTTCTTATAAAATTTCTTCTTAAACTTCTTCGGATTTTAGCCTTCTGACCTTGTTCACCCTCTTAGTTTACAAACCCATCACTATACCTCTTCCTTAGTGCTTATCGATCTTGCTCGGATAAGGTGTTATATTTATAATGAAAGTGTGACTCTGCTTTCTTCACTAGGTCATATGCCTTTTGTAACGACTTAGGCTCATGCATATATACATCATGCTTTATCCTAGATTCCAACCCATGAGTAAACTTATGAACCCACATTTTACCATAATAGGTAGGTACATACTTCAACAATCTTACCATTTTTTTGTAGTATATCTCCACTATATTGGTTCCTTGCCTTAAACTTGAAAACTCCTTGATTTTCAGGGCATAGAAATGCTCCGTAAGGAACCTCTTTTTGAATATGACTATAAATTCCTTCCATGGGATGTCTACTGGTTCAATCTTAGTTTCCTCATAATAAATGTCCCACCAATCTAGGGCAGCCCCTTCAAGGTAAATTGTAGCCCAAATGGTCCGGTTTCCTAGAGAATACCCCTTTACCGTGAAGTAAACTTCCAATTCCATTAACCAAGCATCAGTTGCATCTCCTTATCCTTATCCATCAAACTTGGATATACAAACATTCTTTAGATCTCTTGTTGTTTCGTTTTCTAGAAGGGCTCTAACTTGTAATTGTTTTGTAGTTAGTCCCTTATCTTGGTTAACCTTCAAACCTCTAACTTGCAAATTTTGATTTGCAATGGTTTCTAACACCTATCTCATCTGATCTTGCATGGCAACAACTATAATAGTGAGATATTCCACTCCCCTATTTGAAGTTCTTGGATCCTCATTCTAGACCCCTTATTCAACATTACTTTGTTAAGTCCATCTAAGTGGAGGCATAGGCCTCTCCTTTATGGCCTTAGTTGCCATCTTGATCTGGTTTCAACCAAGAAAATATTAGGTTATAGCTTCACCTTAAACTGTACCACTAATTCAATCCATAATACAGAGCTCTTACCAAAAGCATCAACAATCTAACTACGATAACATTCAAAGATTATGATGTATCATTAATACTAAATCCCATACTTAAGGTATCATAACTCTTGGGATTAGTTCCCATTAGATTCTAGAAAGTAGATATTCTAGGTCATCCCAGTTTTAGCTTAAACCTTTAAGCAAGCCTTCATTGGAGATATTCAAATCTCTTTAGCACATAATAAGCTCTATACCCTCGTACCTAGAGCTCTGATACCAAATGTAACAACCCTAAAAACTTAAAATTAGAAACACATAAAAAATAAAGGATTTTATTTTTTTTGACTAAGAAGAGGGATTCATAAATCCCTAACCAATGTTAGGTTAACTTAATGTTTAAAAAAATCCCCTAAGTTTCTCAAAGAGCTGCATCTCATAAGATTCCCTCATGCAAGTCCATATGCATAGGAATATCCTTATGTCATGCAAATAAGTCTATTAATATCATCTAGCTTGATGAACTAAATTTATCACCTTTAGTCAATCAAAGGTATACACACATCCTCATACTTTACACAAGTCAGTCTGTGTAGGTATGCTACATGTATTGCAAGTTAAGCTATCAATATCGTCTTTTGATCAGCTATATTAACTCAGATATAGTCTTTCCATAAACCTAGTTACCATTCTCCCTAAGGGGTCTTGATCCCTTAGGTCCACAATGTTCACCCTAAGAGGGTTTTAATCCCTTAGGTTATTTTTTAACTTCACCCTAGAACTTATTGTTATTATTTTTTTTAGCAAGGAAAACAAAGATAGTTCTATATACTAAATTTAAAAAAAAAAAACCCATGAAACATGCAAAGTTACTAGAAGAAAACAACATTTAAGAAAATGAACATTAACTAGAAGAATTCAATACAAGATATAAGTAAATAAAATAGTAATTTAAAGGTACATATTTCAATGAATAAGCAATTATTACATGTAAACATGTATGGCAAATCCTCCATAATAATAAAGAATATATTACATCAATTTCATTAGGGAAATCTCCCCATAAATCTAATCTATTTGAGCATAAGTAAGTAGATTATAAGATAAATTGATGCAAGTGATCCAGCTACCATCCTTGGTCATCCACCTCTTTCCATTGATCATTTGAGGATAGTAGAGGATCAATACACTCATGGTTCAAGATAGGCATACCTCTAAATGCATTTACTTTATTTACTTTGTCAAATTGAAACTATACAATTTAATCAAGTCTTTAACCATATAATAGCATAGTTGATATCATAAAATAATAATTACTTTTACTATCTCCTATTTAATACCCTTAGAGAGTTACTCAATATGCACCATTTAGATCATGGTTATTACTTAAAACAACCCTAGTCTTGTCTTAAAGCATTAAAGTCCCATACCTTCCTCTAGAAAAATCCTTTCATTTATTCACTAAATTAAAGCTTTACTCTTTTAATTTAAAAATAAACCTTTTCCCGTTCATTCCATAAAATAGAGTCTCACACCTTTAGTTTACAAACAAACTATTATTGTTTATTTATTGAATCAAAGTCACCTACCCTAATCCATCAATAAACCATTTCTTTATTATTAACTAAAGCTCACAACTCTAATTAATAAAACCATTATAATCATTTCCTTTCACTAATCTAAATTTTGCAACATAATTAATGAAATCATTAAAATTACTTCCTTTCACTAATCTAATGTTCACAATTTTAATCAATAAAACTCTCAAAATCATTTCCTTTATTTTTTGTAAACTAAAGCTTACACTTTCAATTTATAAAAATAATACATTTCTTTATTTCACAAGTCAAAGCTTCCCTTACTTTTTTTTTTTTTTAAAGTGAAAAACCCCTTGCGGAGCTGGCTTGGTCTGAGAGACCATGAACAAGGGGTTCTACACTGTCAAAGTCACCTGGGAGTCGCACCCGATCCTGCCCGCACCAAAATTATCAATTGGATTTTGGATACCCAATTCAGATTTTTGGTAGGGTGGAGATTTGAACCTGGGACCTCCCTTGGAGGATTGCCCTCTCCTCTACAACTCACCTACAACACCTGGGTAAAGCTTCCCTTACTTTAACTTATGAAATCAGTTACCCATTTATTTCCTAAATTAATGTCCCATAACTTTAAAATAAACTATATATATTTTTTTATTTCATAAATTAGATTCATTTCTTAATTTAATGAAATAGTGCAAGTTATCTATTTTACTAAATTAAATTTAATTTTAATTTATGGAAATAAACTATGCTTTGGTACTCTTTTTTAAATTAAGTCTCCATACATAATAAATTCAACAATTCTAATTCAAATCTATTACTGATAGAATAAGCTATTCCATTATTTAAATAACAAAGCACAACCAAGGTAAAACTCACAAAATAGTGGCTTCCCAAGCCACAACACCTACCTTAACTCGTGGGATAGAGGCTTCCTAAGCCACGACACCTACCTAAAAAGGTTTGTAATCACCCAACGATTGCCGAACTTCCTTCCCATTCTAAGGGCAATGATGCACCAAGCCAACACATGCATAAATCTTATATGAGGGATGGTAGGGCGACAACCTATATACCTAGGATGAAGCACCATTCCTATCAAGGTTTCTAGGGTACTTGACCAACGTAGGCAACCAAGGTCTTTCTACCATCTAGAAAGGATAATACCACCTTGATGCACCCAATGGTCAATTTCTTCCAACAAGAAGGAAAGAGATTCTTAAACACAGTATATTATTTAAATTAGGCCCAAATTGGATCGACAGACTAAATGCTGCCCAATGGAAGACTTATCCATCATTCGACATATGGGTGATGAGGTTGAGCAATGCCCAAAATTTGTTCTCCCATCCAACACCTCTACAACTAAGGTAAAGACTATACTAAGAGAACATGAAGTGCACCTTACCACATCTACGCTCTTAGCCACTAGAGGATACATGCCAACAACACTAAAGCCCTAGTTTCCACCAATGAAGGAAACTCCCAAAATTAAGCTAATGGTGGTCCAGGTTAAGGGTATTATTGCCCACCAAGAAAACTATCCTAACATGAGGATACAACCAAAAGTAACAGGTTCAGAGAGAAACCAAGGAGTACAACCTTCCTTCCTTATCTAGCTTTAAACAAAACCACATGATAGAATGAATACCAACCTTAAATCCCATTGGCTCTAATGTCCTAGGCGTGAAGCACTCTCCTCTTTTATCTTGCTGGTTTTTGCCTCCTCTTCCAATCATCATCATCCTCTTTCTCTTCATTGCAAAAAGTGAATTCCCTTATTTTGTTTCCTTCCATTATCATTTTTCTTCCTCAAGCTTCTCTTCTTCCTTCCAAGTCCCATCCTCCTCCACGTATCTCTCCACTCCCCAATGCTTCATCGAATTTCATAACTTCCCTAGCTACTCAAATCGATAGCTAGAATCAAATCTCATGCGCTTGAATCCTTGAAAATATTGGTCATAAATGGAACTCTCCCTTTCATCATTGGCAGACGTTCCCATCCCTTCGAATGTGCAACTTGCTGCTCTTGAATCAATAATAGAGCCATTGAGTTTTCAAGAGGTTGATCCATGCTCAAATTGACCACCATCATTCGAAGAAAGGAACAATATATTATTTATTATTATATATATATATGTTTAATATATTACTTAGAAATGAAGTCCATTTATCATTTAAATTTAATTTAGCATATTATTTATAAATGAATCTCAATTATAATTTAAAATAATTCTAACATATTATTTATAAATGAAACTCAATTATCATTTAAAATAATTCTCCTATGATTTGTAAAAAGGAGAATAAGAGATTTTTAGGTAATATAAAAAACTTTCAGAGGTGACCCATTTATGTAGTAGTGATGAAGTAAAAGACAATCAAATATATTCATCATACAAAGAGGGAATCTTTCCATCAACTCAATCACCTATCTCAGCCTGAGAATTTATGATAGCTACTAGGCTATCAACTAAGGCTCAAGGTGGTTGGTTATTGATGATTATCCCTAATTGATCATGCATACCTATATGAAGGTATCCATCCATGTTATCCCCGAGTTGCCTTATCATCACTTCCCCAACCTCAAGTACCCCCACTTTTGGTGGATGACTCAACTTCTTCCACCTACGAGCATACCTGATCCTACACATTGGTAATTTGTTAACAGTATCATATTCTTCGATATCAACTAACATCACACAACATAATTGCACAAAACCAAGTATTAAAACTTCCTTAATTAATACATCATTTTCTCATGCCACAAAGTCCAAGGAGGGTCATGACACCAATAAAATTGATGGAGTGATTAGGCATATTTATAACAATACCTAATCCCCAAATCACATAAATAATGTAACCTAAGTCAACATAACAAGAGGGATTTAAGGTTAATTGTAAGTTATAATGCATTTTTAACCATAACAAGGTTAACCATAGTCCATATGCCTTACATTGTAAAATAATACAATAAATTACATACATTTATAAAATTATTGATTGTAGGCCTATACAAGATTACATCATACAGTATTGGCCTTGGCCATAAGTCAAATTATGCTTTTAACATGCCACATTATTAGATTAAGAAGGAATTCAAAGAATAATTTTAAATTTTGGCTCCTATGAATATCACTTTCAAAGAAGACAAAAGGAGATTTGAATATTGGAATTCACAATATTTTCCATAAATGTACAAAAGCAAATCAGCTACTCGAATCTTATATAATAAGTGAAATAAAGGACAAAAAAGAGAGATGTGATGGATATCCATAGGCACCATAAATAATCACTATATCTATGTATAATATTAAATAACACTCTAATAATCAAAATAAGGAGTGTAAGGGGGTATTTATAGTAATATCAAAACCTTAAATACATCATAAACTTTAACATAAGTTGACATAACAAGAGGGCTTTAGATTAATTGCAAGTTACAAAAACTATTTAACCATAACAAGGTTAACTATGGTTGAGAGGGCTTATATAATAAAATGTTACAAAATAATTAACTCATTGTACAATGAAATGCCCTTAGGCCTATCCAATACATCATGTAATATTGACTCTTGACCATGAACTAGATTACAATTTTAATAATTAGCTTGGTTGTGGGGGCCTTGGGTCTTAGCCTTCAATTTGAATTCCTTTGCATGATCTTATATTTGTGGAGTTCCACCATAACTCTACATTGCAACCTAAAAATAAATTAGGAGAGAAAAATTTGATCAAAAGTGAGAGTCTTTTGGGATTTCAATAACATAGGAATCATATGAACTATTAGGTTCAACATGTAAAAGGAGGGAGAGAGGTTAGCAAGGAATATATTTACACATTCTGCATCATCTTTATTTTTTGTCTAGAATATGCAATATCTACCCTCAAAGCCTTAAAATCATAAAATATAGTCCTTAGTGTTATTAAATTCAACAAGTTTAAGAGAAGAATGCTCCAAATCCAAGTGACTTACTTTAGGAGTATTGAACTTTACAAAATTTTCATGCAATTTTGACCATAACGTATAGGGTCACTCTCCTCTTTGATGTGGAAAATACTCTAGTTCAATCAACAAGGAAAATAGATTTAGAGCATTTTTTTCCTTTTGATGTTGAGTTTCATCATCAAGAACAATTGCTTTATCCTCCTAAAAGATGCACCATAGGTTATTCCTTCAAAGCAAGCCAATATTCTAAGTTAACCAAACACTATAGTTTCTTCCATTAAGGTAAGTAACTAGGAATTTATGGTCCATCTTACACAACTCAACCCCTACAACTGTAATAGGTTTATGACTTGGTACCACCAGTGCTAGAGCTTGAAAAATTATATAATTTGAAAAATAATGAGCTCAAAATGTTTTCATATACAAAATATATTGCTATAATATTTTCCATAATGAACCCCCCCAAAAAAAAATCTCCAAACCTTAGCAAAGGAGTAGTAAATTACCTGTTGCCACTTGGTGATCTATGATTCGTTGATGTTGTCCATTGAGTTTTTTCCAACTCAATTTCTTTGAATTGTCACAATTGTGACAATTACAAATATCTGATTGGATGAGACTCTTTTCACAATAGAAAATATTTTTTCATGGTACATGAAATCCCCACATCAGCTGCCACATTGACCATAGATATTTTTCTTCAATGACTGGTGTTGATGGGATTTGATCCTGGGTCTTTTCTAGCCTAACAACAATATGTTATCCAAGATAGGGCAAAATCCATTGGGCTATTAAAGTGACTTCTAATCCATTATTACTACCTCAAATTCAAGGTAGGATGCAAAATCATATAGTAGAGTGATTCAAACATGTGTTTAGGTGCCAATTAAAACTTCAATTGCCTTGGCATAGCTAATTGACTAGGCCTCTTGTATAGAACATCATGGTGAATCCCATAGATAAAAAACCTATTCCTTGGTAGAAGATGACAAAGGACTAGGTGGGGTTTGAACATAGTTCCAAGCCTTCACAAGGCCCCATCATCAATTTGCCTAGCCAATCAAATACTAGTCTAAGTTATAGCAAAATAAAATGGTATACCAAGCAACCCTTGCCAATTAGAATCAATCAACCAAACCATAAGAAATCCAAGAAACCAAAGCATAGCCAATATTCAAACAAATGTTGCATAAAATAAATTATCAAAGACACTCTCATCTATTTGCCTCATCATCTATAGCGAGTGTACATTATGGAGCATATTTCCCTTAATAAAGACAACCCTAAATTGATGACAGACTTATAGATAGCATGCACAGGAGAAGAAAGTTGTTTAAATTTGATTTTTTTTTGCCATATCTCCATTCTAAGTCATTACCATATAAGAATGATGAGGAATCATCTAAACTCAATTTTATAGGTAAAAGGAGGCACAAATTCTTCGAAGCATTTGAGGAAGAAAAATAAAAATGTGGAGTAGGGTTTCCTTTCGAATTTTGCAAGAATTGCTTATGAAGATCTATATAATAATTCATCTTGGAACTTGGAAGAATAATTGGAGGCACCAAGTTAGCTTCTCGCTTGACCAAGTGGTACAACTCTATACCTATTCTACTACCATGTTAGAATTCATAATATTAAAAAAGCAAATAGAAGCAAATCATCCACTCAAATATTATGCAAAAAGTAAAAGAAAAGACAAAAAATAGAGAGATATGGTGTGGAACCTAGGAACCATAAATAATCAATATATCCATGGACTATATTGCACAACACATTGAAAATCAAAATGATGAGTGTAAGGAGGTAATTATAGTAATACCAAAACTCTAAATGCATCATAAAGTTTAACGTAAGTCAACATGAAAAGAGAGTTTTAGGTTAATTACAAGTTATAAAAGGGTTTGACCTTACCCATAGAGTCTACAAAATAAAATATTATAAAATAATTAATATATTGTACAATGAAATACCTTTCAGCTTATCCAATACATTGCACAATTTCAGTTGCTGGCCATGAACTAGACTACAAATTCAACATCAAGCTCCCACTACGACAAGTTGCATAGTGTTATGTATGCCTGTCTATCCAACATGGTTCTCCTCATTAATAAGTGGAAGTGTGTACCCCTCCTTGAATATATGTATCATGCCTTTATAGTGAAGAGGAACCAATTTTTGAGTAAGTGAAAGCACCAAACATAGGTCAAAGTTTCTTGTCATACACAATTTAAATGTTCATATTACTAATATATCAAAATATATTATTTTCAATCTTGAAAGGATGAGGCAACCATGAAATTGGCTCTCCATTTAAAAACCCTAGAGATTTTTCCTTGAGAAAATTGAACATATATCTCTAAAATATCTAGAAGAACGGATGAAATATAAAATATAATATCCTCTTTTCCTCTTATGTATAAATTGATCACGAGGCTTTGAGGAGTAATTTACCTTACAATTCAAAAGAAGGATTGAAGGCTCCAAATGATTTTTTTGCTTGACCAAGTGATGTTGCTATGTGCCTATTGATACCATGTTAGAATTCATACCTATTTATAGAAACATATAGAAGCAATCCATCCACTAAAATCTTATACAAAAATAATAAAATGAGGATACAAGTGATATAAATATTGGATGCTCCTAAGCACCATAAATAATCACTATATTATCTGTAGATAAAGATCACAATACTCTGATACGATAGATGAAATGGTTGGGGTATTTATAGCAATCTAAAAACCCCAATTATCTAATTAAGTTAGCCTAAGTCAACATAACAAGAGGACTTTAGGCTAATTACAAATATAATATGGATTTAACTATAAAAAGATTAATCATGACCCATAGGGCTTATATAAATGAATAATTAAATACATTGTACAATGAACACTCATAATCCTATACAAAAGTACATTATATAATATCATACAATGTTGACCTTGGACATAAGTCATATTACACTTTTAATATAAAATTTAGGAAATTATGCTTTACTTTACTAACACAATACATAGGACTTGAATGTGAGAAATCATCATCAATTATAGTTTTCTCTCTAATTTTTTTAATTTTTTATATTTTATGAAATAGAAATACTAAGCTTTATTTTAATTCACAAGAATGACATATTTTAACATATCCATGCATGTTTGTTTTTTTAATTTCATGCATAAATTATCATATTTTATGTATTTGTTTTATCATATTTATTTAATAAACATGTTCATCAATTAATTATTTTCTACACAACTACTCAAGTAATATCATTTTACCTCATTAAAATTATTCATAAGTTAATGCTTTCATTTTGAAATTATCATTTTATTTCATATATAAAGAATTCATTGGCCTTTTGTGGTTATAATTAAATAAAGTAGTTAGTGTTGGAAGATATAAATATAATATAAACTAAATATATAAAGTTCATCACCGCATATTCATACCTAGATTTTTGTTCATATATAATATTTTGAGCAATACAAAAATATGTGGACAAATACCACCATAGTTTTAGATGTTTTCCTTCACATATATAAATGTTTTGTAACATTGTACAAAATGGTTTATGTTTAGAGGAGAGATAGGTCTTCTAATTAAATTTATATAAAATGAATTATTATTTAATTCATCAATTATTTTTTTATTTAGTTATATGGGATTGAAATGGATACAAAGAGTATTACATCATGACTATGTTATTATTAAGGTATTATATTAAATTATATTATTATGACTTAAATGTAATTTGAACTTTGATAAACACTTTCTAAGTCAAATATTCTCACAAGTCAAACTTTAACCCATAATCAAAATATTTTTATACAAGTCAAGTATTAAAATATAAAATATAATTCATTATTTATATTAAATATAAGGTCATGTATTATATTTAAATTGATTTTACTATACTTTTTAAATGCTACGTATTATTTTATAAGATTTTAATATGTTGTCAATTTGTCAATTGCATCTATCAATTGATTTAAATATAAGATATAAAATATAATTCATTATTTATATTAAATATAAGGTCATGTATTATATTTAAATTGATTTTACTATACTTTTTAAATGCTACGTATTATTTTATAAGATTTTAATATGTTGTCAATTTGTCAATTGCATCTATCAATTGATTTATATTATGATATAGATCAATTTTAGGATTACATGTTCATTTATGTTCACTCATTTTTTATAACATATTTTAGCGCACATATTTAGAAGTTAACCTTAGATATGAAAATTATTACATCTAATTTTAAGTATATTATGAAACTTACATTAAATATTTTATAAAGATTATTAGAATGCCATGGATTTTTTTGAGTAATACTTCTTATACACATTAACCATGGGGACTGAACCTATGTCACATCACCGATAATGCAAGTGGCACCCTTGCCGGTAAACCACACTCACGGGGATAAAATGCCATGGATTTAAGTTTATAATAAAATCACAATAACTTTTTCACAGTTATTATAATCATCTTAACTTATATAATAATAAGAGGATAACCACAGTTAAAGTCAAAAACCCATTATTTATATGCCATACCTTTATGTTCAACCAGACTTGAAGGTAAGTCTTCTATATAAAAGATAATTTAATGACTACGCCATACCCTTTATCTTCAACAAGACTTGAAGATAAGTCTTCTATTTTTTTTGATAATTTATTGACTTTATTAACATAAAATCACGTCATATATTTACCATATAAAAAATAGTGAAGTTTATTCATCGTCAAATTTTCTTGTCCATTGTTAACATAGATGCTTATTAAATGAATGGTATTTTTTTGTATCAATACATTTTGCAATAAAATGTTTATCCTACCAACCCCACATAAAAGTTGTGATAAAAAATACTTATTCTTGTCATTTACTTTGTGTTTTATATTTATAATGACTTAAAATTAAGTGTAATAAAAGAGAAAAATGTAGATTAATTAAGAGGTTGTACTTTTTTTCAAGATATTATAGAAGAATAGTAAATAATATGCAAACCTAGATTTGCCTTGAGCTTAAATATTTGCATTGTGACATACATTCTTCAAACAAGATAATCATGACATAATAATGTTGTTCATTGAAACATCTCAGATCACGATGTAATACATGAAAATATAAGGTTCCTTTCAAACCCATACAACCAAAATATAAAAATTATTACTATAATTATTTATTTAAAAGTATTACAAATTTAAATATTAATTGTTGAATGTTAATTTTTATACAAAAATCTCTAATTAAATATAATTTTTTTTGTTTTAAAAAAATGATTTAAATAATATTAAGAAAATTTGTTTTAAAATATGAATATAATTATGGGAATATGATGAGTGACTATTTGTCTATAGAAGGAGGAGAGGTAAGATGGAAGGAATTGAGGATCCATAATCAATATGAGGAAGAGCTACAAAAGCTAACAACTAAACTGAAAGCTTATTATGTAAGCCCCAATTTGGTTGAGGATACAATAGTATGGGGAGTTACTCAAAAAGGGTTGTTCACTATTAAATCAGCCTATGATATTTCAATTGCAGTTCTTGGGAGGACTTTCAATGGGATTGATTATGAGGACGCAAAAAAATATCAAAGTTAACAATTTTTCTTTGGTTGGTGGTTCAAAACAAGTTTTTTAAAGTAGATAACCTACATAAGAGGGGTTTTCAATTCCCTAATAGATGTTACCTTTGTGAAGCTCATGAGGAATTGGTGAGTCACATCTTTCTGGAATGTAAATACTCCCTCAAAATATTGTATGATATAATAAAGAAGATGGGGGTGGTTTGGGTGCTGCCTAATAACATGGTAGGTTGGATAGAACAATGAGAGAATCCATATAAAAGCCTAAGATCAAATTAGATTTGGAATCTGATTCCCTTTCATTATGTGTGGGGAGTTTGGTTGGAGATAAATAGAAATATTTTTAAAGGGGACAAGAAATCTATAGTTAGGAACATAGAGCACATCATAACAACCATAGTGTGTGAGAAGCAAAACACATTTGATTAATTTAATGAAGTATAAATACAAACAATAGGGCCAGGATTAGCCCGGAGGTTGTGGAACCACCCGAGACAAATATATGCAGAGTTGTAACAAATAACAACTAGCCTAATGCTAATCAATCTAACAATATAAGATTGTTACGATTGAATTAATTAACAAATGAAATATTGAAATATATTCTAACATCCCCCATTATTACAATATTTCAGGAAACATGTAACTACTAGCTATACTAGCATCCCCCCATTATTTTGAAATACATAGAGAATTGCGAAACAATTCAAATTTGACACGTGCAAGTGCTTTAGTGAATATGTCTGCAACTTGAGCATTGGTGGAGATGTGCTGAAGCTGAATGTGGTGCTTGGTACTTTGTATCGAATAAAGTGACATTGTGTATCAATGTGCTTGGTTCGTTCATGATGCACTGGATTCTTAACAAGGTTCAAAACACCCATGTTGTCGCAGAACAAGTGTATTGGATATTTTGATGGAAGACCCATACTTGTCAAGATGCAACGCAACCATATCATTTCACACACAGCTTTACGTGCGGCACGGTATTCTGCCTCTGTTGATGAGATAGCAACCACCTGTTGCTTCTTGTTGTGACAAGAGATAGGACCGGATCCAAGATGAAATAAATATCCTGAAGTTGATTTACAATCATCAAATGATCCGGTATAGTCGAAGTCCATGTATCCCTATAAGAAGAATTTGTTGTTCTTATATTCTAGGCCATATTCCATTGTGCCACGGACATAGTGAAGAAATCGCTTTGCTGTTTCCCAATGTGTAGTCTTAAGTTCTTGCAAGAACCTCGAAAGATAATTAATAGCAAATACAATATCTGGCCTAGTGTTGGTCAGATATATGAGACTCCCAATCAGATGATGATAGAGAGTAGCATCTACCTGAGGTGATTTGTCATATCACGATAACTGAAGACCTATTTCCTTTGGTGTTGCCATCGGCTTGCAGTCAGTCATGCGATATTTTTCTAGTAGTGTCTTGGCATATTTTTTCTGGGACACTTTGATGTAGTGCTCCCTCTGGTTCACTTCCAGGCCAAGACAGTAATGGAGAAGTCCGAGATCTATCATTTCAAAAGATTCACTCAAATCCTGTTTGACAGAAGAGATCATTGTTTTTGAACTCCCTGTTATGAGCAGATCATCAACATAGAGTACAAGCAACACTATTTCAGAGCCTTGCTTCTTGAAATAGAGGTTTGCATCCAACATACATCTCTTAAATCCATGCTACAATAGGTGATTATACATTTTTATGTACCAAGCCCGAGGGGCCTATTTCAAACCATATAAGGATTTGACCAATTTGCAAACTTTCTGTTGTTGGCCTTCCACTTCAAATACTTTCGGTTGAGTCATGTAGACTTCCTCTTGGAGATCACCATTTAGAAAGGCACTCTTGACATCCATTTGGTGCACTTTCCACCCATACTGTGTTGCCATAGCACAAAGAACTCGAATGGTTGTCATCCGAGCAGTAGGTGCAAAAGTTTCCTCGTAGTTAATGCCTTCTCTTTGAGCATAACCCTTTGCAATAAGTCAGACCTTATGCTTATCTATTGTACCATCTGCATTATGCTTGACTTTATACACCCATTTGCAGCCTATGGGCTTCTTTCCGTATGGCAGATCGACAAGCTTCCAAGTTTTGTTTTTCATTAGAGACTTATACTCAACATCCATAGCGGCATTCCAATGAGGCTCACCAAGAGCATCTCGTACTGATGCAGGTTCAAGTTCATCTATTGAGGACATAAACATCTTGTCATCATCAATATCCATATATTTTGTATCTCTCTCTAGATCTATAGAAAGTTCCTCAAAATACTGACACATATCAACCCTGGTAATCTCTGTTGCAACTTTCTCCTGTCGAGTCATGTTGCGAGTACGAGGTCTATCCAATGTCAAATCTGGTGGAGTGGATATCTTAGAGTCTTTAATCGTACTTGTATATCACTTTGTATTCTTCTTCTGTGGAGATGAAGAAGATGAAGAAGGACCTCAAACCTTGGATGAAGGAGACTTCTCAACCTTAGTTTCCACAAGGTCTAGGTATACATCTAATGTGTTTTATGATGTGAAAGCCTCATCAAAAACTACATCTCTACTGATGTGTATCTTCTTGGTTAAGGGATCAATCAATCGATAACCCTTGGAGTGCTCATCATACCCAAGAAGAATGCACTTCAGTGTCTTCTCATCTAGCTTCTTCCTCTTTTCTTTCGTATGTGTATATATGCTTTACAACCAAAAATGTGTAGATGAGAGATGGAGGTTTTTCTTCCACTCCATGCTTCTTGTGGAGTCATTCCTTGTAGGGCCTTAGTGGGTGCCCTATTCAACAGATATACTATTGTGGTGACTGCTTCTGCCCAATATTGTTGCCCAATTCTAGCTCTTGTGAGCATGCAATGAACCATTTCCATGATGGAACGGTTCCTCCTTTCAACAACACCATTTTCTTGAGGAGTATAAGTAGTAGTCAACTATCGTGTGATCCCATTTTCAGTCAAGAACTCAAAAAATTCTTTAGAGGTGAACTCCCCCCCTCGATTTGAGCGGAGGGTCTTGATAGAAGTCTCTAACTCTTTTTCAACAGATTTATTGAATTGCTAAAAAAAGCCAAATGCTTCATATTTTAGTTGAAGAAAGAATACCCACATCTTTCATGAGTAATCATCCACGAATAACTGAAAATACCTCTTACCCCCACAAATGTTGGGACTTAAAGGACCACACAGATTAGTGTGAACCAAATCCAGAGGTTTCTTTGCTCGTGTAGATCTCCTTTCAAAAGGCACTCTATGCTGCTTTCCTGCCAAGCAGTCAGAGCAAACTGGCAATGTGGTAGAAAGAGAAGGAAGACCCTTTACCATTTCATACTTACTTAACTCAAGTAAGTAATCGAAACTCATATGTCCATATCTCTTGTGCCATAGGGAAGTTACCTCCTTTGTAGAGACAATCATGGCTACATCTGGAGAAGAGATAGTATCTAGGGCAAATAAGCCATGCTTATATGAAGCGGTTGCAATGTTCTTACCCCTCCTAGTGATAGAACAACACTTCTTGCCCCCCTCAACACTAAAGTTTACAACCATATTTTTTTCTAGAATTTGTGTGACTGACAACAAGTTGTTCGCAAATCCTGAAACATAGAGAACCTTCTCAATCTGGCACTTGCCATCAGAAAGAGTAACAGAGACTATTCCTTCTCCCTGAACCTTGTAGGTTTTATCATTGACAATAGTGACAGGTTTGCCCTCTTTGGCCTCAAAAGACACAAACCATGATTTCTCACCAGTTATGTGCTTACTGGCTCTAGAATCGACATACCAAATAGGATCCGTCTCCTTGGATACTATGGTAGTCATGAGCACTTTGTGTGCTCTCTCAGAATCCGTGTCAGATTCTTCAACAACAACATTCACTTGTTGTATGTTATTTTGTGGTTTGTTCTGGCCTTTCTATTTTGATTATTTATTCTTATGCCAACATTTGTTTGTATCATGACCTTATTTGTCACAGATCTTGCAATCTCTTTTTCTTTTGAGGTTGAGTTTTTTCCTTTTGAATCCTTTTGAGAACTACCTCCATTCTGAAAATTACCCTTCTTGTTTTACCCCTTCCTGTTGGTGTATATGGCAGTGTTAGAAGAATCATCTCATTGTAGTTGGCGCGACTCCTCTTCTTGAAGCATATTTACCAACTCAACATAGGTAAATTGTCTCTGTGATACATGAATGGAGGTAATCAACACTGAGCTCTCATTACCACTGAGGTAAGGAACTTATCATCAATTGGTGCTGCTAAGGAATTCAATTTTCCTTTCAACTCAGACACTACAAAGAAAGTTTTCAACTGTCTCTCTTTGTTTCATGCTTAGACTGTGTAATTGAAACTGAAGGAATAGAATGGTGGAGTCATTCTTCCCTTCATATATAGTTTTAAGGGCATCCCATGCCGCTTTACTATTTGGACAGTCAACAATATGAGGTTGAACTTCATTAGAAACAACAAGCAAAATGAGCACCTTTGCTTTGCTATCTTTCTTGTCAAAGTCTTTCTGATCAGCAGTTAGAGTTGTTGCTCCAGCTATAGATGAAGGTCTTACTGTTATTCTAGAAACAATTTCCCAAAGATCATCCATCTCTAGGATTGCCTTCATTTTGTTTTTTCATGGTGTATAATTTGGACCTTTCAATAACTGATGAGCATCAATCATTAGTTTTGCAAATATTATGAGGGTTTCTTATAACACCAAATGGTCGCCCCTTCGATATACCTTAATGTCAGGCCGTTATACCGTACAAAATACTCGTCCTTACATGAGGGAGACTATAGGTATTTTGAAAAACTAGAAAAATTACCCGCCCTTACGTGAGGGAAACTATAGGTAATTTTAATGATTATACGATACGTGGTACTTAGGCGGTATGCGAAAGGGAATCACCTCGTTGATGGCACTGACCTTAGAAAGCCTTCAATCCGCATGCGTGGGGTGTAACTTCCCCTAAAATCTTTAGATATTTCAACTTTCATCTGGATTTAAGCCTAAACACGAGAGTGATTGGGGTAGTGGATGGAGTGAAACAATAGTAAAAGAAACTGGCACTTTCTGTATCTCTCTGCTGAATGTGAATTTGCAAAAAAAAGATGGGTTTATTTTTGAATTGTTTTTTTTTTATGCTTCATGCTTTAGAAGTAAATGCTGAAAAATGAAGCCATCCATACAACATTAAAGCATAAAAAATGACCCTAGGTGTCGGTTACCACTAAGAATACACCTATTACAAGTTTTTCCAAGTTTCTTGTAGAAATGCTTGAAAAAAAATTGCTCACTATTTTTCCTTCAATCTTTTGAGAAAAAATCACTCCCAATCCTCCCTTGATTTGTCAAAAAAGAACACTCCCCCCTTTAAAATTTTCTTTTATATAGATTTTTTCAAATATTCTTTTATAATGAATACTTAAAAAAAATAACTTTTAATTTTCATAGTAAAAAAAAGATTACTCAAACAAATAATCTTTAAAAAACTATTTAAAGAAAATTAAAGTGGCATTTAATTTAACTAAAAATTAAAGAATTAAGAAATTTAAAAAAAAAAAAAAAAAATTCTTTTTTTATACCTTTGTGCAGGGGGGGTCGACGGGACTCGTACCCGTGACCTGAGGGCTCCCGGAGCCCTTACCACTCGACTCACAATCGGTGAGCCAATGGGCTAATCCAGGAGTCATCCTCGGTGCCCTCCGCCTTAAACTGCGTTTGAAGACGTAAAGCCTTCTGCAACGGCGCTTCCTCCTCCACCACTGCTCGGGCGGAGCACAGGTGGCGCTGCTCGGGCGGATCCATTGGCAGCTCGGGGGTGGCATAGAGGAGGCGCTGTGGTGGCGCGTGAGTGGCTGGCTCACAGTGAGCCAAAAAACCCAACTAAATCACTCAACTCAAAGCTCTCTGAGCTCGTTTCTCCTGTGCAATAGCATTTAGACCAATCAAAATATTTAAAAAACGTAGAATAGGGGAGAACAAACCAACTCGATGTCTGCATTTGACACCCGGTGTGTAAATAAAATCGGTATTGGAGGGTTTTTGGAGGACTTGGATCAAATTCTGATCCAGCCAATGTTCTCCAATTGGCCTCTACCTTCCAAAAAAAAAACACTCCTTCGAAGGCACTGTAATGGTATTTTTTGGGTTTTGATGTACACAACAACGCAGTTGAGTCTATCAAAGATAAAACCTCGTATGATGCAACAAGTTCTTTTACGTAATTCAGAATATTGTCATGCTGCGGACATTCATTATGAGGTTTGTGAGGGCTCTGCGATGCCGCAAGGGGCCAAGTTGATGGAATTGTTTCCACAACATCGAGGGTTTGATTCAACGTCCACCACTTTGACAAACACATTTAATGAAGCAGAGGACATCAACTGTTTGCCATTGCCTCTCCTCGACCTTGAAATAAAAAGTCCAAAGGTTGATAATGCTAGCCATTTGCAGGCTCCTTCTAAAGGCTCACCGTCTCGACTAACCATCTTCTACAATGGGACAATCGATGTCTGCGTTGTTTCTGTCGATGAAGTAAGTATTCCCATCCTCCATATATTTCTTTCATGTTCAGTTTAATTTGCATTTGCAATTATAACTAAAAAGTCTCATTCACGAGCAGGCTGAGGCAATTATGACCATGGCATCGGGTAACAGTAACGAAACTATTCTGGAGTAAACTTTTCCTGGTTTCGACCACGGCGACTCCTCTGCCACTAGTTCAAGCATTTCGATTACTCTGCCTTCGTGGCCAAGCTTAAGTAAAAAAGCTTCTGGTCAAGTAGAAACCACAGATGTTGCAAATCAAACTCGTCTTGAAATATCACATGCTGGTAAGTGCTTGACCCAAGACACATAAGTTTAGAGGCAATTCATTCATTCTTTAAAAAAAAAATCTAACAGTCTAATAATATGAGAAGATCTATTTGTTTTTAATGCAGAGGTTCCAGTAGCGAAGAAGTTATGTCTTCAACGATTTCTTCGGAAGAGGAAGGACAGGTAACTTCATCTAACGGTCATCTTTCGTGGTTAAGATAAAACGTTTAAAATGTAGTTGGATGGAAAGATGAATTTGAGTGCTTGCTCTTGCAGAATGAGTAAAACGTGATGCAGCGTCGATCACTCTGATTACCTATGCATAAATCACATCTTAGTCAAAGTGGAAAGCCGTGTCAATCGCCAATTCACTAGCTTTCTTGGAAGGTTGTTCCTCCTCGATTGCATGCCTAGGTGGCGAAAAGAGGAAGCTTCAATGAAAGGCAGGCTGCAGGAAAGTCCAGTACCCAAAGCAAACAAAAGTTTCCACACCTACTGTCTGGAATTAAATTAATTCCAGCATATTTGGACTATGCTAAGCTACTTAAATTAAGTTGTTTGAGAACAACCAAAGGATGTATTCAACTGGGTTTAATTTCACTTCTGTACATGTCAAAGTCCCCTTGGAACGTAGTGGATTCATTGCCTTGTGTTAGGCGAATTCTAGTCGTAACTTCAAAATTACGACCCACTATTAACTCGACCTTGTACACGAGATTCTTGCATGTACTACTATTTTAGGAATTGGATTTTACATTATTGAAATACAAGAGAGATACAGTGTATTATGTAACGTTGTCAGACCATATATCGAGACGATGAAATGACATCGAAATTGCAAAATCCTGCTGGACGACCTCCAATTTGGACTTGTTGGACTTGTTTTTATTTTTTAAAGAGGACAAACCATATGCAAGAAAATTATAATGCAATTCCTCAAAAACATTTTAACTTCTTTTAATTTTTTATAATTAAAAAACTATGGATTTAATTTTTATGTTAATAATTATATTTGAATTTATATATATAGAAAAAACAAAATTGCAAAGTGCGAAGGATTAGGGTTTTTTCTTGAAAAATATCTCATCTTTTAGGAGCCATATCTTTGCGAAGAGTTATCCGATTCAGATGATTCTTGGACCAACTTGTGCAGAATTTGAATAGCTTTAAAATGAGTGGTCATATGCAAAAATCCGAGCAATATTGAGGGAGATACGACCCTATGAAGTCAACCATTCGGAACAAGGGCAGTGACGATTTTTCAAATCGCGAAAAACGAAATTGCAAAGTGCGAAGGATTAGGGTTTTTTCCTGAAAAATATCTCATCTTTTAGGAGCCATATCTTCGCGAAGAGTTATCCGATTCAGCTGATTCTTGGACCAACTTGTGCAGAATTTGAATAGCTTTAAAATGAGTGGTCATATGCAAAAATCCGAGCAATATTGAGGGAGATACGACCCTGTGAAGTCAACCATTCGGAACAAGGGCAGTGACGATTTTTCAAGTCACGAAAAATGAAATTGCAAATATTTGCCAACTAGGGTTCGAACGATGGGAAGAGCAATGAAGGGCTAGGACTTCAACGAGGCAAGACATTCTATCTGGACAAAGAATTTTTCAGCTAAGTTCTTTTTTCCCTTTCTTTATCTTAGAAATTGTGCATGAAAATTTTATAAAGTTTTTATCAAATATTATATTTGTTATAGAACTTTCAGATAAATTTCATTAGATTTTGAGTTTTAGTTTCCTTTCCATGGATCGATTTATAGTTAAATCCTTAGAATCATCCCTAGTGGTAGAGGTTAGTGAGCGCACCTCAGAGAGATCCTCATTGCTCCAAGATAGGGCAATTTTTGGTAAATTTAATGGGTATTGGCCAGGGGCTTCAACCTTGAGAAAATGGATTGATAGGAGTTGGAAGTCTCCAAGAGTGATTCTATCATTTCTTCCCAAAGGTTTCTTCCTAGCCATTTTTTGTTCTAGGGAAGAAAGAGAAAGAATCCTAAAAGGGGGTCCTTGGTTTATGGGAAGAGCAGGGCTCTTCCTTACCTGGTATGAAGGCTTTTCACCTGAAAATGTAAATCTATCCCTAGTACCAGTCTGGGTTAGGATGTTTGGATTACCCATTGAATTTTGGGAAATAGATACCTTCAAGGCAATAGGCAACACTCTAGGAGAATTCCTTGAGATTTCAGATACAACAAAAGATGGATTTTTGGCTATTTATGCTCGAATATTGGTCATGATTGATATAAGTAAAGCTTTACCAGAATCAATCATTCTTAAGTATGGGGATAAGATGTGGATCCAAACTATAGATTATGAAAACATATATTTTAGATGTAGAAGATGTCATGAGGTGGGGCATATTGAGAGATCATGCCCTAAGAAGAGCCCAACATAATCATTTGTAGAAAATCGTAAGAGAAATTTACAAATGGTTATGGATAAAGATGGTTTTCAACTTCCAAAAAATAGATCTAGAAAAATAAAAGAAAATGAACAATGGAGACCAATAAGAAAGGATACTGGAAGAAATTCCAATTCTTTTGAGGCTTTAGCCTATGAAGAAAAAGTAGATCAAAACTTAGAGGACACAAGACAACAATTTCAACATATTAGCAAGGAACCATCTATTCAATATGATCCTAATTTAAGGAAGAACATTCTCGATGAACCCAAGGAATGTGTTTCATCATATTTTGAAGACTCTCTTGAAGTACCATGCACCATTCAAGAGAAAATAATTGGTAAAGAAAATGCAGTTTTAGAAGGTAATACCTCTGCCATTAATAAGGAAATACCAGAAAATGAGCAAGATAAGTCAAAAGCTTCTATAATAGAGCCAGGAGAGGATAAATATGTTGAAAAACAAAATGGTGAAAGAATATTGAGGAATAGAATAATAAGACCTACTCCTGATATAGGCAAGGCAAAAAGAGGAAAACCCTCAAATTATCAAGCAAGATCCAGGGAAGCAAGAGCTAACATAGAGAAAGGAACACAAACTAAGTTGGTTGAACTTCTCTTTACCAAACAACAAAATGATATTGGTAATACGCAAGAGGGGCCAAAAGCCCCTAATGAGACATGATTATCATCTCATGGAATATAAGGGGTGCTAATGCCCCCTCAAAGCATAGGTGTATTAGGGACCTATGTTTAAGTAATAAACCTGATATTCTCTGTATCCAGGAAACTAAAATGACAAAAGAAGAAGTTTCAAAAACTATGAAAGCAGTTTGGGCAAGATGTGAATGGGATGCTATGGATTCTGAAGGAGTAGTAGGGGGAATTCTAACTTGTTGGAATCCTTCTAGAACCTCTTGTGTAACCATTCATAAAACTAGGCATTGGATAGCCTCTTTAGTCACTTGCTACTTTGTTGATATTCGCTTCATCCTTATCAATGTGTATGGTCCTACAACTCAGTCAGGTAGATTAGAAGTTTGGAGTGGGATTGAGGCCTTTATGAGAAGTAAAGACCAAGAAACCCATTTCATGATCATTGGAGATTTTAATGCCATTACCAAGCTGAATGAAAAATTTGGGGGAATTAGGAAATTGACCCAAAGTATGAAAGATTTCTCAGCTTTTATTCAAAACAACAATCTATGGGAAGTTGAGTTTGAAGAAGACAACTATACTTGGACCAACAACAGGAGAGGCCAGAACCTAATAGCAAAAAAATTAGATAGATGCATTCTCTCAGATCATTGGCTAGATGAAGGAACTTGTGCTAAAATTAATACCTTAACAAGGATTGGTTCAGATCACTGGCCAATAAGAGTTAAAATGGTGGTTAGTGAATTCAAAAAAATATCATATTTTAAATATGAGCAGATGTGGGAAGACCATCCTCAATTTGTTGATATGATAGCTCAAACATGGAATTCTTTAGGTAATGGTGGGTTGTATGCTCTTCCAAACCAAATTAAAGCTATGACATCTAGATTAAAAGAATGGAACAAGAACACCTTTGGAAATATTTTTGAGAAGAAAGAAGAACTAAAAGATAAACTTTCAAAATTCCAAAAAGGTGATGAAAATAATACAAGCTCAGAGGAAAGGGAGTTGCTTAGTGAATATCATAATATTTTGAGTAAGGAAGAGAAATTTTGGAGATTAAAATCAAGATAGACTTGGTTAAAAGAAGGAGATAAAAATACAAAGTTTTTTCATAGGATGGCTATAGTACAGAGATCTTCTTCTAGAATTGGTAGAATTAAATCAATAGAAGGGGTTTGGATTGAAGATCAGAGTGAAATTAGAAAAGAGGCTAAGTCATTTTATCAGAATATTCTAGGTTCAGAGGAGACCGAAGTTCTTAATGATAAACTTCTTCAAGATGTTCCTTCAATTATAACAAATGAAGACAATAGGAAACTGATGGAGCCTATTACTCTAGAAGAAGTTCATTTAGCTCTTTTCTCTTTTAATAAGGATAAATCCCCTGGTCCAGATGGGCTCTCTGCAGCTTTTTACCAACATAATTGGGATATAGTGAAGGATTCTTTATTGGTGGTAGTGGAACAGTCTAGGGTAAAACAATACATTCCTTATAAAATAAATGCAACTTATCTTACCCTAATTCCAAAAAAGAAGGATGTTGAATTGTTTGATTCTTTTAGACCCATAAGCCTATGTAATATGGCTTATAAGATTATTTCCAAAGTGATGGTGAATAGATTAAGGCCATTGTTAGACAAAATCATTTCAGAAGAGCAAGGAGGTTTTGTGAAAGGGAGACAAATTTTGGATGGGATCATAGTAGCTCATGAAGTTATACATTCAACAACTTCAAGAAAAGAGAAAGCTATGATCTTAAAACTTGATATGAGTAAAGCCTATGATAGGGTTAAATGGAATTTTATTTTTGTAGTTTTAGATAAGTTTAGTTTTGGGAAGAAATGGGTTAGATGGATTAAAGCTTGTGTCTCTACAGTTTCTTATTCAGTGTTGGTCAATGGGTTAGTGACATAATATTTTAAAGCCAAGAGAGGCCTTAGACAAGGAGATCCTCTATCTCCTTATTTGTTCATTATTATGGTAGAAGTTTTGAGTAGGAACTTAAAGAAGGCTTACAAATATGGGTTTATAAGTGGACTTAAGGTTAGTAATAACATCGATAACATCACCCATCAATAGTTTGTAGATGATACAACCCTTTTTGGAAGGGCAAGGATAAATGAGGCTAGAGCTTTGAATAACTTTTTAAAAGAGTACGAAAGAGCTTCAGGGCAAAAAATTAATAGGACTAAATCCAAAATTTACTTTCTTAACACTCCTGCTAATATCAAAGCAAGAATTTGTAGGTTGCTTCAAATGGAGGAGGCAAATTTACCAACAACTTATCTAGGGATGCCTTTATTTGAGGGGAGAATGAGGATAGATTTATGGAATCCAGTTATTAGTAAAGTTCAAAATAAACTTCCAACTTGGAAAGGTAGATGGTTATCATTAGCAGGAAGAGTGCAGTTAATTAAGTCAGTCTTACAAGCCATTCCAACATATTATATGTCTTTGTATTCTATGCCAAAATTAGTTGAAAAATGTTTAATCTTTATTATGCGATCCTTTTTATGGTCAGGTTTACATGATAAAAGGAAATTTTCTTTGGTGAAATGGAGCAAGTTGTGTGATGACAAAACTAGGGGAGGTCTTGGTTTAAGAGCTCTTACAGATGCAAACTTAGCTCTTAGGGGAAAAGTTATCTAGAGATTGTACAAAGAGAGTCAAAGACAATGGGCAAGAATTCTTCTAAGTATGTTGATCCCAATGACCCAAGTTTAATATTTATTGCATTCTCTCTTCCAAATGGTTCTGCTCTTTGGAATGGTTTAAAAAAATCTATTGATCTTATGATTAAAGGTTTAATATGGGTGGTGGGAACTGGAGAAAAAAATTCTATTTGGATGGATACTTGGTGTGATAAAAAACCACTCAATTTAGATCCAGTTTTGAAACCTTGGATGAGATTGCTTCAAGACAAATACGGTGATAGGGTTTCAAACATTTTGTACAAGGATCGAGAAGGAAGATACAAATGGAAAGAAGATTTTTTTACAAGTATACAAGACATTGATGCTAGGAGGCAATTGAGTAGAAATATAACAACTATAATTATTTTGAGGGGTGCCAAGGATAAATTGATTTGGGAGTTGAATAGCTCAGGAGAATACACAACAAGAAGTGGATATAATGTTCAACACCAACATAATAATAATATCACTAGAATTTGGAGAGATATTTGGGATAGCCCAAGCATTCCTAAAGTCAAAATGTTTGTTTGGCTAGTAGGTCATAGAAGAATTTTATCCTAGGATAACCTTATGAAAAGGGGTTTTCATGGCCCCTCTAAATGTGTTTTTTGTAATAAGGAGGAGGAGAGTATTGACCATCTCTTGGGACATTGCTCAATAGTCTAGAATCTATGGCAATGGATTCTTAATATGTTTGGTAAATGCATGGTGATGAATAGCAGAATTGAAGATTGGTTAAAGCAATGGTAGAGCACTTATAAAAGTGAGGCTTTATAGACAATATGGGATATATCAAAAGATACAATACTTTGGACTATATGGCTAGAAAGGAATAGAAGAATATTTAAAGGAAAGGAAAGCAGTTTAGAGGTAATGAAAAAGAAGATATGTTTAGCCATAGAGGAGTCTAAACCAACCCTATCAACTCACCCAATCCCTAATTTGGAAGCAGAGAGTCTTGATAGATGGAGTCAAGTCATTAAATGGAATTATGATGTTGGGTACAAGAGAAGCAAAAATAAGGTAAAGAATATAAAGTGGAAACCACCAGATGTGGAGTGGGTTAAATTGAATTTTGATTGAATATCTAAAGGAAACCCAGTGTTAGGACCCCATCCTAACACTTGATGTAATAGTCCTTGTAGAACGTGGGTAGTACCCATGTTAATATTTTATAATGTTTTGTTATAGCTTTGGATTAAGAAACGCCTATGCCAAATGATGCCCTTCTATGTAACCATTTTTTCAAGAATGTAACTGATTGTAGGTAGGAGATTCTAATCCAGGTGGAATTTTGCATGTAAGCCAGCCTTGGGAGTTAGGTGCTAAAGAAATTTCTTAAATCTACGAGAGGCAATATTGTATCCATTTTTTTGCATAATTGAATGAAGTATTGAAGGAGGTTTTCCCATCGAATAGGCTTGTGATTCAGTGATATTATGATGTTGTTCTTTTTCTACAATTTACTTCTGTATTGGCATTTTATTTACAAGTGTGTTGTGAGCATGTGTGTTTATTTTCAAGTATTTGTGTGAGAGTGTTATTTTTAATATTAAGTTCCTAACAAGTGGTATCAGAGTGCTTTACAGGGCTGTGTTCTACTGCGACTACGATAGATTATGCCAATTCGATTGTTAGGTATAATATTTTCAAGTTGAGTTTTTTCGTTTGCAAGTTTTTCTTATTAAAAATAATTCATATCTAGAAAAAGGTCAAATTTTTTTTACAGTAATTGAGTAGGTTAGAAACCCAGTGTCGAGGGTTTTAAAATATCATGAAGGAGCTATCATTATTGGGTTTTAAAACATGTGAATAGGAAGTTTCTTTGGTAGGCCCATGGTAGCCAAGATGCGACTTAGCCATATCGCTTCACACATAGCTCCACGTGCAACGTGATATTCTACCTCAGTTGAAGATAAAGCAACCACCTATTGCTTTTTACTATGCCATGAGACAGGACCAGATCCAAGATGAAATACATACCCTGATGTTGATTTTCTGTCATCTATGGATCCAACGTAATCAGAGTCAGTGTAACTCTGTAAGAAGAATGAGTTATTCTTCTTATACTCTAGACCATAATCTACACTACCTCGAATGTAGTGAAGAACACGCTTAGCTGCTTTCCAATGAGAGGCCTTTGGTTCCTGCATGAACCGAGAAAGATAGTTTACAACATAAGTAATGTCTGGTCTAGTATTGGTCAGATAGATAAGGCTTCCAATCATCTGTCTGTATAGCGTGCCATCTACCTATGGTGAGTCATCATACCATGATAACTGAAGCCCTGATTCCATCGGTGTTGCCTTGGGCTTGCATTCAGTCATACGATATTTTTCTACTAAAGTCTTGGCATATTTTTTTGAGTCACCCTAAGATGATTCTTTTTTTGTTCTATCTCAAGACCAAGACAGTAGTGGAGAAGTCCGAGATCTGTCATATCAAATGACTCTTTCAAGTCATCTTTCACGGCGTTGATCAATGTCTCTAAATTTCCTGTGATGATCAGATCATCTACATATAATACAAGAATCACTATTTCAGAACCTGTGTTCTTGATATAGATATTTGCATCAGATGGACTTCTCTTGAATCCGTGCTGCAGTAGGTGACTATCCATTTTAATGTACCATGCTCTTGGGGCTTGTTTGAGCCCGTATAATGATTTGACCAACTTGCAAACTTGTTGCTCATGGCCTTCCTCAGAAAATCCTGGAGGTTGAGTCATGTATACCTCTTCTTTTAAGTCACCATTTAGAAAGGCACTTTTTACATCCATTTGATGTAATTTCCATCCGAACTGTGCTGCCATAGCACAAAGAACTCGAATGGTGGTCATCCTTGCAGTGGGTGCAAAGGTTTCCTCATAATCAAGGCCTTCCTTTTGAGCATAGCCCTTTGCCACAAGATGGGCCTTATGCTTGTCTATGGTACCATCTGCCTTATATTTGACTTTGTAAACCCATTTGCAGCCTATGGGCTTCTTTCCTTTAGGCAAATCGACCAGCTTCCATGTTTTGTTTTTAATGAGGGATTTATGTTCAGCATCCATAGTTGCCTTCCACCGAGGCTGACTAAGTGCTTCATCAACTGTAGAAGGTTCATTTTCATCATATGAAGACATGTAAACCCTCTCCTCATCAATTTCCATATCATTTCCACTTTCTAAATCTCTATCAACAGAAAGCTCTTGAAAATCTACACAAAGATCATCAACTGAAGTAGATGCTTCTGTCGTTCTCTGTCGAGACATACTTCGTGTCTTTGGACGATTGAGAGTGAGATCTGGTGGTGAAGTGAGTTTGGAATCTTTCATAGTACTTGTATACCATTTTGGAGGCTTTTTCTATTGTGGAGGAGGAAGTGGTTGTTGCTCCTCATCTTCTAGGTATACTGATGTAGTGTTAGATGTGAAAGCTTCATCAAACACTACATCTCTACTAACATGTATTTTCTTGGTGAATGGATCTATCAACCGATAGCCTTTTGAGAATTCATCATATCCAAGAAAAACACACTGTAGGGTCTTCTCATCTAACTTCTTTCTTTTCTCCTTAGGTATATGCATAAAAGCCTTACACCCAAATACTCGTAGATGAGATATGGAGGGTTTCCTTCCACTCCATGCTTCCTGAGGAGTCATACCTTCAAGAGCCCATGTGGGTGCCCTATTTAGAAGATATACTATAGTTGTTACAACTTCAGCCCAGTAAATGTGCTCAATATTGGCTCCCTTAAGCATACATCGAACCATTTCCATAATGGAACGATTTCTTCTCTCAGCAACTCCATTTGACTGAGGAGAATAGGTTGTTGTTAACTATATTTTTATCCCATGTTTCAACAAAAATGAGGAAAATTATTTTGATGTGTATTCCCCCCTCGATCTGAATGGAGGGTCTTTATGAAACATCCTGATTCTTTCTCAACAAGCTTCTTGAACTGCTGAAAATAGTCAAATGCTTCAGACTTCAACTGCAAGAAGAAGACCCACATTTTCTCGTGAGTGATCATCTACAAACAATTGAAAATACCTTTTTCCTCCACAACTAGTAGACATAGGACCACACAAATCTGTGTGAACTAACTCCAAAGGTACCTTAGCTCGAAAGGAGCTAGGTTCAAAAGGTACTCTATGTTGCTTTCTGACAAGCAATCTGAGCACACTGGCAAAGTAGATGAAAGAGTAGGCAGTCCTTTCACCATTTGATATTTACTGAGTTCTAGTAAATACCCTGAACTTAGATGCCCAAATATCTTATGCCATAGAGAAGTGGCCTCTTTTGTGGTTACTGCCATTGCAGTATGTGTAGAGGTAATTGCATCTAAGATAAACAAACCATGTTTGTATGAACCTGTTGCTATCTGTTTTCCTTTCTGAGTGATAAAGCAACGTTTCTTTTCTTTGTCCACTTTGAAATTGACATTCATGTTATTGTCCAAGATTTGTGGAACTGACAAGAGATTATTTTTCAATCCTGGTACATAAAGAACTTTTTGAATCTTACATTCTCCATCTGGAAGGGAGACAAAAACACTTCCTTCTCCCTGAACTCGATAGGTCTGATCATCAGCAATGGTTACCGGTCTACCTTCTCGAGCCTCAAATGTCTCAAACCAGGACTTATCGCCAGTCATATGTTTACTAGCACCTGAATCTATGTACCAAACAGTATCCTTGTGAGGGGAGTCTGTATGTGTCATGAGCACTTTGTGTGCTCGTTCAGAGTCCGAACTAGAATCTTCAATGGCAATATGTCCCTGTTGCTGCTTATTCTTGTTCTTTGGTTTACCTTTGCCCTTATTTTGTCCTTGTTCATTGGGCGGTTTGTTCTTAAACCAACATCTTTTGGTTTCATGAGTGTCTTTATCACAAATTTTACAATACTGCTTCTTCTTCTTAATCTCTTTGCCTTTACCCTTGTCTTTGTTAGAAGAAGATCCTTTCTGTTGATTCCACTTTTTCTTTCCACTTTGCTTGTTTGAGAAAAGTGCATTGTTGGATGCCTCATCTCTTTGGAGTTGATTAGCTTCTTCAGTTTGAAGCAAATTTACCAACTCTACAAAAGTCACTGTCCTCCTAGAGACTTGTAGTGAAGTGATCAACATTCTATATGAGTCTGGAAGAGCCCTTAAAATGATTGAGGTCAGGACATTGTCTTCCACTTTTTCTCCTAAGGCTTGCAGTTTTGTTTTTATATCTTGTGACTCTGCAGAGGAATAGCTCTACTGTCTCTCCAGATTTCATATGAAGAGTATGAAGTTGTGTTTGAAGGTTAAGAATTGTTGATTGATTCTTTCCTTCAAAAATGGTTGCTAAGGCATTCCATGCCTCCTTACCATTTTTAGCTTCACTTATATGAGGTTGTATGTCATCAGTAATAGCTAGCAAGATTAATAAGGAAAGTCTTTTATCCTTTTTATCATATGTTGTCTGATCTGCTCCTGCTGATGTGGGTCTAGAATCAGTGCCATCCACTATTCCCCACATCTCCTCTATAGTTAAAATGGCTTTCATCTTAGTTTTCCAGGAAGAATAATTTGAACCTTTGAGCAGTTGGCTCTCAGTGAGATACTTGTTGATCATGGCCATGGTGAAGGTTTCAAATTGATAGGACTAAGATGACTTTATCTTGCAGTATACCCTCAAAAGAGTATATGGAAGATCTTTAATTTGCTCTTTTAAGATATTTAATGGCACCTGCCTTAACACCCTTAACAAGGGATGAAAATTTTGAGGATTTTAAGCCAAACAAAATAGAGCAAATTAAAGGGGTAGGTTTTGAAAGACTTCTGATTTTGCTCTCTAGGATATTTAATGGCACTTGCCTTAACACCCTTCAAGAAGGATGGAAATTTTGAGGAAATTAAGCCAAACAAAGAGAGTGAATCAAGGTGTTTGAATTTTGACCTTTAATGGGGAGTAAAAAATTGACTTGTGAAACCTGTGCAAGGTGTAGCACGATTTTAGTGAAATTTGGGTTTCTGAAATGCTACTTCAATGTTTTATATGATTGTTTAATTGCACACAAAAAAATGATGGTTAGTGCAATAATCAAAACAAGAGAGCAACCCAAATTATTATCACTATAGGTGTCGGATGCAACCGAAAATGCACCTAGTATAGTCAATTTTTAAGAAAAGGTGTCGAGTACAATCGAGAATGCACCTTTCTTACTTTGAAATATCCCCCCTTTCTCTTTACAACTTTGCAAAAAATAGAATCACAAAATATGACTTCTATCCCCCTTAATTTTTACAAAATTGAAAAATTCGAGCACTCCTTTCAAGACAAGTCGACACACGACCCGCGTTTGAAAGGCTTCCAGACCAGTCGACACACGACTTTGGTTTTTGTCTTCAACAATTTAGCATGAGGAGCAAAAAAAATAGGTTTGTATGGATCTCAAGTTTACAACAAAAAAATTGCTATTTTATGTTTTATGTCTCCTTTCTTGAAGGAGAGAACAAAAGCAAAGTTTGAAGTTTTGTGAAAAATGAGATGACCTTTATGCTTCCTCGATCATGGCATGCTATGTGTTTTGCAATAGAAATTTTGAGTTTCTATGTCTTATATCTCCAAAAATGAATGAAGAAAACTATAGAACTTCTGAGGAATTTATTGCAAAAAAAATGTTGAAGCAGGTTTTTTTTTTTTTTTTGGATTTCAAGTTCTCTAAGTTTGATAAAGCAGAAAAATATGTATTTAAGATGAAATTTCTATAATTTAGGAAAAAATTGGAAAAAAAATGGTCCAATTTGACTAAAAATTGAATATTTTATGCCAATTTAAAAATAAATTATAAAAAAAAATCAAAAAATAATATTTTAAGGCGCAAAAAACTTTAGAAAATTGAAAAAAAAAATTAGGCGATTAAAAACCTGTTAATTTGGAGCACGGGGGAATCGAACTGGTGCCTCCGCGGTGCTAGGCGGCCACGCTAACCAACCGAGCCACCGGCCGGTTTGGGATCACCTCGGCGCGGCGGCTACTTAAGGTGGCCGTGACGCTCAAGTGCCTTTGTGGGATTTATCCCACATGCATCCTAGAATGGGATGCAAAGGGCATATAGGCCATGGCTCACCCTTTGAACGTCGATTGCCTATGGGCAATCGACGAGAGTCACCCGCCCTTTTGGATGCCGCCACGTGGCACCAGGGGTGGGCCCGTAGTCCAAGCAGAGTCTGCATAGAGTCAGTCTAGGTAGCACCTCGGGGTGCATGTAGAGTCTAGATCTCGCCAGGTGGTGCCAGGTAATGGGTCCATTTGTCAGGGATCGGAGGGCCTCCTACCCTCATGGATCCCGAGGTCATCTGGGTCCCGCGTGTCCAGCTAGGAGGGGGAGGGCGCTCCTGCCCTCTCGGCTCTCTCGAGCTTCCGCCACGTGGCTCCTGGGCCCACGTGGCTCTACGGGCCGTGGCTTCCTATGTGGGAGCCGAGGCGACTGTGCCTCAAGGCTGCTACCATGGGGTCGATCGATAGCCAATCGTTGTCGACTATGGGCTCGATCGATCGACCGCTAGGATGGTCGATCGCCTAGCTCGTGCGATCGACCTATCCACATTGGCGTTGGCCAAGGTGGCCCGTAGGCCCGCCTACGACTGGTAGGTCGATCTGACCTAGCCAGTGAGTGCTTCGCCTAGGCCCTGGTAGGTCGGATTGACCTGGCCAGGGGTTGACCTATGGATGCGCCTGCCGCCATGCTCGAGTAGAGTGTGGTGGCAAAAAAAATCTGACCTTCGACGTATGGCTCTGATGCCAATGATGCAAAATAGAGTTGCACAAAATATGATTGACAAATTATTCAATTAAGCATTAACTAGACCTTAGGATAGTCATAGCTTAAATAATATACAAAATAGGTTAAGCAACTTATTTAACGCTAATCACGCTAACTAATCATGCTAACAATAGAGAGAGAGATACGTGATTCTAACAACTAACCTAGGATAGAGAAATATGATTAAACCACTAACCTAAAATATCTAACCTAGGATATTTTAGGTATTAACCTAGGTTAACCAGTAGATATTATGGAACAGTAAATATCTCCATGGTTATGCAGTAAAAAGTAAATGTAATAACCTATGTAGTATAATGCAATATACTACCTATTTTACCCTAAAAAATAGCCCATAAAGCATCTAGTGAAGTGAGGGGCAATCAGGCTCCAATACCCATGCCTTAGACAACACTCACACACATAATTGAGCTCCCATGCATCTTCTGGTGTATTGGGAGACCATCTATGATTTAACAAAATTTTATCCCTAGGAATCTTTCTCGGCCTTGTATTGTCCATAGTGCACTGGACATAGCATCCTAGAAGACTACCCTCCTATACTGTTAGAGAGGCAGATAGTGTCCTCAAGGGTATGTGTGAAATCCTCCTTGAGTAGTGGCTCGAAATATTGGTCTGAGAACTATTGTTCGTCACTGCAGTATAATAGAGGGCCTATGGATATTACATACACCCTTGCCTAGATTACCCTGGTTTTGTTTAAACTTGCAAACAAGGTTTGTTCTTGAAGTCTTTTGTTTTGCTTAACCTGCAACCAAAAGCCCAAACTTATTACTATATCCTACACAGAAGTTGAGCATATGAAGAAGACATCCATATTCTAGAATTCTTGAATGCACAACTTGTAATACAAACTCCTAAAATAATAATAGGCAAACAATAATTATCAAAGTCTAAAATAGGGGGTCAGAGTTAGTTACAGTCAATTTTTTTTTGTTAGTAATAGTGAATACATGGTGGTTAGGATAATAGTTTCATAATAGTCACTTACACAAACAGAACAGTTACTTGTTCCAGTCAGAATAGTCAGGGAATATCAGTGACAATCAAAATCGGATAGGGAATAGAACAATGTCAGTTTTTAGTCAGTGGTCAGATAGTCAAAAAAGGAAACATAATGGTATCAATAATCAGAAAATACAGGACAGATAGTTGATAAAATTATGGGAACCAATATTCAGAGGTAAAATTATATCTTCACACAGAGCTCAGATTGACTCAAAAATTTAGCAAATAATTCTACATTCTATTCTAGATAAAATTATCCTTGGCAACCCCTGGTCAAATTTTGCACCAATTTTCCAAAATTGGTAATCTTTGATTTTTCTTGCTAAGGCCATAACTTTTCAATGATCAATCAAATTGATCCAAAATTTAAAGAATAAAAGCTACTTGTTATTCTGCACCAAATACCCTCAAGGACTCACTTGTGAAATTTTAAGCTCAAATGGAAGAAATTACCCTAACATTGACTTGCAACCAACCAGGAGATCACAAAAAGTCAAAGAAGTCAGTATATCTCCTCATTGAGCACTCAAATCAAGTGGCCATTGAAGTGGAGTGTTGCAACATATTCCCAAAATTTATTTTTGGACCCTTACTAAAAATATTAACTCCTAACATCTACCTATCTATTTTTAGTAAGTCCTACAAAAAGCATCCAAACATTCAATTATGGTTGAGGGAACTTGCCAACAATTTATGGAAAGGTAACTTCAAAACAAAGTGGACATTCTGGGCAACCAATTATTATCTAAGTCTAACAAAAGCATACATGACTTGCAAGAATCTATAGTTAATCTCACCCAAGTACATAAAGCACTGAAGGTTGAATTGGAAAGTAGAGCCTCTACTGATTCTGCTGCTCCACATGACCAAGCAGAAATTGGTACAAGCCACCACCAACAAGCTATACCCAACTACAATAGGATGAGGTTACCCAAATTAGAAATTTTCAAGTTTGATGGAAAATATCCTGAGGGATGGATTTGTAAGGCAAAACAATATTTCACTCTTCATAATGTTGATCGTTTCCTATGGTTGACCATTACTTCTTTTAATTTTGAATCAAATACACTCCATTGGTTTTTGTGGCTTAGAAAGGATGAACCTAAAATTTCATGGTCTGAATTTGGGCAATGCATACTCACTCGCTTTGGTCCTAGCGAGTTTGAATATTTTATAGGAACCCTTTTTAAAATCAAACAAACTTCAACTATTCAAGAATACCAAAATCAGTTTGAAAACTTGCCAATCAGAGCTGATTCATTCCAGATTTGTTTTGTGGATGGATTGAAAGATGACATCAGGGTTGAGGTTAAATTTTTGCAACCTCAATCGCTACCACAAGCCATACAATTGGCCAAATTGGTAGAGGAAAAATTTAAGGCTCTTGGTCGAACTTCCAAATTTCCTCCATCTAAGTCATCTTTTTCGAATAGGTCAATGCCAAGTTCAACTAATAAACCTCCACCTATAAAAAATTGAGTCATGAGGAGATGGAGCATAGAAAGGGAAAATGATTATGTTACAATTATGATAAAAAATATACTCGAGGGCATAAGTGTGTGCAACAAAAATTGTACTTGCTATATATGGATGAAGTTCCCACTTTAGACTCTTTTGAGGATGAGGAGGATCCTCAAGAGACAAAAACCACATATCGACCAATCGATCAAGAGGAATCCCAACCAAAAATTTTTTTACATGCTCTAGCAGGAATAGCCACACCCTAAACCATGAAGGTGATTGACCATTTCAAGGGACGATGAGTCATAAATTTGATTGACTCTAGTAACACACATAATTCTATTGATCCACATATTGCCAAACAAGGAAACAATTACATTACCACATGCAATTCCTTTGAATTTATGATTGCTAATGGTGACACCCTACCATGTAAAGGAAAATTTCGTAATATTAAGCTAAAAATTGAGGACTATAATCTCAAGTCCGACATGTTTGCTTTACCCTTAGGAGGGTGTGATATGGTTCTGGGAGCACAATGGTTACAAATGTTAGGACTAGTCCTATGTGATTTTGCAAAATTATGGATGAAATTTAGTCAGGATGGGTAGGAATATGCCTTTCACGACACAAATGCAAGAGCGGTTCAATTTATTTCTTCTCATAAGATGGAACAATTGTTAAAGAAATCTTCCCATGGAGTGGTAGCTCAAATTTTTGCTATCACTGCTCTCGAGCAAGGGGAGTCTAGTCAACCACAAAAATTACAACATATATTAAACAAGTATTCTCATGTCTTTGAGGAACCCAAGGGACTTCCTCCTCAGCACTCACGTGATTATGTAATACAACTTGTTCCTGGTATTTTACTTCCTAATGTTTGTCCATACCAATATGCTTATGCTCAGAAAAATAAAATCGAGAATATTAAATAGGAACTTTGAGCTTATGGAATTATCGATTCAGGTATTAGCCCCTATTTTTCACCAGTGTTGTTAGTCAGAAAGAAGGATGGCACTTGGTGCATGTGTATGGATTATTGATATCTTAATTAAATTACCATAAAGGATAAGTTCCCTATTTATGTAATTGATGAAATTTTAGATGAGTTGCATGGGGCTCAATATTTTTCCAAGTTTGATTTATGCTCGGGTTATCATCAAATCCATATTAAGAATGAAGATATTCCCAAAAAAGCCTTTAGAACTCATAAAGGGCATTATGAATTTTTGGTTATGCCTTTTGGGTTAACTAATGCACCGTCCGCCTTCCAGAGTTTGATGAATTATATTTTTCACCCTCATCTTCAAAAATTCATTCTAGTCTTATTTGATGACATCTTGATTTATATTCGCACATGGTAGGATCATCTTCACCACTTAGAAGCAACTCTCAAAAATTTATTTGACCATAAACTTTATGCAAAGCAATCAAAATGTTCCTTTGATCAACATGACATTGAATATTTAGGGTATATAGTCACTAAGGAAGGATTTCAGGTAGACCCTAAGAAAATTCAAGTAGTGCAAGAATGGTCCAAACCTCATACTTTGAAGGGACTTTATGGATTCTTGGGTCTTACAAGGTATTACAAAAAAATTATAAAACACTATGGAAAGATAGCAACTCCCATCACAACCATGTTGCAAAAAAAATCTTTTGTGTGGACTGAATCAGCTGAGAAGGCTTTTGTTGATTTGAAGTATGCTATGACCACCACCCCTATTTTTACAATTCCAAAATTTTCTAAACCCTTTTTCATCAAGAGTGATGCATCGAGTACAAGAATCGAAGTAGTTTTAATGCAGGAGGGTCGACCGTTGGCTTTCACTAGTAAGACACTTTTCCCTCAAAAATTTGGCAAGTCCACATATGAGAAGGAAATGCTTGCCATTTTACATGCGGTCACTCATTGGCATCCATATCTCATTGGTCGACATTTTTCCATCAATACTGAAATTAGAGTCTAAAATATTTTTTAGAGCAACGAGTGGCTACTCCAAAACAACAAAAATGGGTCTCCAAATTGTTGGGATATGATTATGATATTTATTATAAGAAAGGTAAAGAGAATATGGTGGTGGATGCTTTGTATCGCATACATGAAGATTAGACCATGCTACATGCCACTCTACTCCTCTTTTGCAATGGATTCATCAACTTCATGAGGATCTCACCAAGGATTCATAATTACAAACTCTCCTCTGTCATATCCAAGAGGATCCTCAATCACACCCTAGTTATGTTTGGGATGGTCAGGATTTATGATTTCATAACCGATTGGTTATTCCATCTGAGTCAGGGTTATGCATAGTGGTGAATATTTGCCAATTGGGTGAATATTAGGATTTTCAAAATTGGAAATTGGTGAATATGAGGACCCTCAACGTTGGCCCATTCGCCTAAATTTTTTAGGACCAATTTTTTCTTAGGGTCAATTTGCCACAATATATATCCAAACATAAGCATATTTGTACTCGTTGGAAAGATATTTTCAAGCCTGATCTAATGGTGGTGTTTTTATGAAGTTATAAGATGATTTAATAGGTCAAAAATGGTCCCAAAGATGATATTACATTTTAGGGCTTCAAATACCCCAAATTTTGGTATGAAGATGCTCGATTTGATTTGCTTAGGATTATCCATGATTCACCTTGATTTTGATTAGGATTTGCCATTTTTTTACAAGTACATTTTGAGTCCAACCCCCCTCCTCCTTCATGAAATGAATGCATTCCCCACAACTGGTCATTTAGGTTTTATCAAAATATATACTCGAGCCAAGCGTACCTTCTTTTGGAAGGGCATGAAAAAAGATATCAAAATATTTGTTGCTGAATGTGATTGGTGCTAACGCATGAAAGGTGATACTGTGTGTTTTTCAGGAACACTTCAACCTTTACCCATTCCTAAGCAGGTTTGGATAGATATATCTATGGAATTCATCGAAGGGCTACCAAAATCAAGAGGTAAATCAATTATTTTGATGATAGTGGGCAGTCTCTCGAAGTATGCTTACTTTTGTTCCCTATCCCACCCTTATATTGCATATATTATCACCCACATCTTCCTTGAATCCATATTTCACCTCCATGGAATACCTAAATCCATTGTCTCTTATTGGGATCCTACCTTCACCAGTCACTTTTGGTAGGAACTGTTCAAGTTACAAGGGATACATCTCAAGATGACTTTGACCTACCATACTCAAACTTATGGCTAAACCAAAATTGCAATAAATGCTTGGAAACCTACCTTCATCGCTTCACTTCTAAACATCCTACTCATTGGGCTAAGTGGATTTCTTTGGATAAATGGTGGTACAACACCACCTATCACTCTACCACTAAGGTGAATCCATTTGAAGTAGTTTATGGTTAGCTTCCACTAGCTACAATTTATCACATTCCAAGTAGCTCCAAGGTTCAGGTCATGTATTCCACTCTCCATCAACACGACTCCATTCTTCGCCAACTCAAGCTCAATTTTGACATGGCTCATAATCATATGAAACAACAAGCAAATCAACATCATACGAAATGTAACTTTGCCATTGGTGACATGGTCTTCCTTCACTTACAACCATACAAATAATCATCTCTCTAGTTGCATGATTTTTATAAACTTACTTCCAAATACTATGGTCCTTACCAGGTATTGTAGAGGCTTGTGGCGATGGCATATAGACTAGCCCTTTCTGTGAGTTCCAAACTTCATCTAGTCTTCCATGTGTCCTCTCTCAAGCAGGTTATTGGTAATAAGGTGCAGGTACAGTCTACTCTTCATAAGTTGTATGAGGAAGGGTCCATAATTATTGAACCTAAAATCATGTGCCCTTTGTTAGCGAGTTATCACAGACGTCTTGGTCCAGTGGTGTCGCTTACAACCGAAAGATGCAACATGGGAACCTCTTCACCAATCCAACAACAATTTCCTCACCTTCAAATTTGAGGATAAAGCTTTTTGAAGGGGAAGGGCATGTTAGGACCCCATCCTAACACTTGATGTAATATTCCTTATAGAACATGGATAGTACCCATGTTAATATTTCGTTATAACTTTGTATTAAGAAGGGCCTATGCCAAATGACACCCTTCCATGTAATCATTTTTTCAAGAATGTAATTGATTGTAGGTAGGAGATTCTAGCCCGGGTGGCATTTTGCATGTAAGCCAACCTTGGGAGTTAGGTTCTAGAGAAATTCCTTAAATCTATGAGAGGCAATATTGTATTCATATTTTTACATAATTGAATGAATTATTGAAGGAGGTTGCCCCCTCAAAGAGGCTTGCGATTCAGTGCTATTGTGAGATTGTTCTTTTTCTGCAATTTATTTTTGTATTGTGCATTTTATTTGCAAGTGTGTTGTGAGCATGTGTGTTTATTTTCAAGTGTTTGTGTGAGAGTTTTATTTTTAATATTAGGTTCCTAACACCCATGACCAATAGGATGAGGAGGAATAATTAGAAATAATATAGGAGAGATTTTGTCTCATTATGCTTTCAATTGTGGATTTAAGATAAATAATGAAGCTAAAGCTTGGGCATATTTAGAAGGGTTAAAAATACGTAAACAAATGAAATGGAATAAATTTTGGATGAAAGGTTATTCTATCATAGTAATAAATGCAATTTTGAGGAAAGCAAAGGCTCCATGGAACATACAAGAGATAATTATGGAAATTCAATATCTTGCTAAAGAGTTTGAAGAAATCAAGTTTACACATATATTAAAGGAAGGAAACAAATGTGCAGATAATCTAGCCAATAGAGGGGTTTTGACTGAGGATCATGAAGTTAACATCTCCTTTCCATGGTTAGAGGAAGTAGAAAGTTTAGTTGAAGTTGACAAAAATTGTTCATTGACTAAATCAATTAATGATTAATATTTAATTTAATGTTTTCCATTGGTAATATTTGTTTTATTTTGTAACAATAAAACTAACATTGCATTGGCCTCAAAAGATAATCCACAAGGAAATATTGCTTCTACAACATGAGGACAGAAAACATAGTATTGTCAAATCTATAGAAATAAAGGACACAGTACTAGCTATTGCAGATATAATCCCAAAAAGCATAACCAAAGAAATTAGATAAATCATGGGAATCAATTTGAACTATGATAATACCAAAGGAACCCTCATCAGTAGCAATTTCAGTTACCTAGAAATTATCCTCAACTTGAATATTAGAAGAAAAACTAGAAAGGTCACCTAGTTTAGGAAAAAGAAGAACTTGAAGTATTGGAAGAACCCATAGAGGATTTTGAAATGAAATATCTATCAACAAATGAACATACTATCGAAACACTAACTATTTTCTTGAACGGGTTACAAAGAATACATAAGAAGAAGACTACAAGACCAATCAAAAAATGAAGAGAATCCATATTGAAGACTAAATTCTTTAATACCAAAATAATATAATACATGGGGGTGTTGGAAATAATGTCTATTTCTTCATTTGGGTTATGTAAATGTATCCTCCAAGATACATACCTAGATTACTTACTTTGCAAGTTATCTAGTGACTACATGCAATGTAATAAATGGACAAGTTTCCATGTGCAAGTTGTACATGTGCAAGGTGTCCTATGCATAGCTAGATAGAGTGTTGGGCAAGCATCCTATTTTGCATATATAAGGATGGCCTCTTAGATAGATAGATAGGACAACCGAGAGATATTATCAGATAGTGTAGGTTAGTGGATTGTGTTCCACACCATTTACTAGTGATGGATATGATGTAGATCTATAGCTTTATTAAAGGAGTGTTCACTTCCTCCATAGCTACATTGTAATATTTTATATTTTATATTTTTTAGCATACTTCTGTCATCTAAAAAATTTACTTTATTACATGTTATTATGCATCTTATGATTGTTATCTCTTATGACGCATTCATCAAAAGCTAACATGAGCATAGGTTTAGGTAGAGATAGTGGTAAAAACTAATATTGTCTCTAGGACCAAGGAGAGGGGAGAAGTAGGAGATACCCCCCATGATAGCGAGAGTTGGGCCAAGAAGGACAACTAGAGAGGCTTCTTCATCAATAGTAACTAGATCAAGCGAAACCATGAGTCAAGGAGACCTGAAAAGAGATATGGAGACACTGCATGCTCAAATAGTATCCATGTAGAGGGAGATGGACCTAATATTAGAGGATAGGTACAATATGATAGAGGGGTGGTGGGGTGTCTTGAGAATGACACTCACAGAGTGAGATACGATGAGGGCTGAGGCATACTACCTTAGAGGGGAGATGAGCTGATTAGAGTAGGAGAAACAATAGGCTCAGGCTGAGGGAATGTCTATCATGATTTAAAACCAATAATATGAAGGAATCCACATACTATATACAAAGCTACAAAGGGTGAGGGAAAGGCTAGAGGTATCCGTATGAAGGGAGAACTTTTACCAGACCCTATACTTCTAGGTGGTTTAAATAAAGTAGAGGGTGCCTCTTCCATCCTCCCCTTAGACACAAGTTTAGTAGTGGTCTAAGTCATGGATTGCTATGCGGTCCATGAACATGCCCCCACTAAGTCCAACTGTGATAGGCAGAGCAAACGGAATGGGCTCACGAAGCAAGAGCTAGGATTGGGGTGATAAGCCAATTTTGAGTGTGGAATGCACCCCTAGGGAGGTTTGAGTGTGCTAGGCTTAAACTGTGGCACACTGATCGAACTGATGTGTACTCTCTCTTTTTCAAGTAATATCATGTTGTGTTATATAAATGTGTTTATTTATGTGTATTTTATTTTTAATGTTATGTTTGATTATGCATGAATGTGTTAAAATAACTTAACAATTAATGCATGAATGGATTAATCTGTAATGCATGATGGGATGAAATGAACTAATGAATGAAATGCATTGATGGATGAGGAGATAAAATAAAAAGGGAATGGAATAAAGAAACACTACACCAAAAAGGATCTTTAAGAATAATTTTTAACCACCCTTAAAGTCCTTTAAGGGTGATTATTCAACCATCGTCTTTGAGGACATCATAAAAAGTCTACATCATACGATGGTGGTTAAAAACTACCTCAAAAAATGTTGTCTTAGGGGTCTATGATGGTGGTTTTAAACCACCCTCTTAAGGGCCTAAGACAACAATTTTTAATCACCTTCTTAGGGGTCTAAGACGATGATTTTTAACCATTATCTTAGGCCACTAAGAGGGTGGTTTTAAATCGTCATCTTAGGTCCCTAAGAGAGTGGTTTTAAACCGTCATCTTAGGTCCCCTGAGACGACGATTTAAAATTGCCCTCTTAGGTGCCTAAGATGGTGTTTTAAAACCATAGTCTTCCTAAGAGGGAAGTTTAAAAGCACCCTCTTAGGGGCCTAAGAGGGTGGTTATAAACCACCATTTTAAACCCCTAAGAAGGTGGTTTTCTTTACATCACATCTTCCAAGCAAAAATTAGATATTGTATGATCTAATGGAACCCCAAGAAAATGAAAAATCGAATGAAAGCAAAAGATTTTTTTTGAAATTCAAATAACTTAATTGGAATGATTCTTTTATATAGGAGCTCCCTAGAGATTCTAGAACATATGGACTTTCATTTTAGCTTATTGAGTTCTTTTGTTGAATTTAATTCTAAGATCTTAGAGATTGCTATGGCCATTTTCCTTCCATAACAACATCCTTCCGAGTCTTCATGGATTTTCTATATCAATCATTGCATCTTGAAAGACTTTCTTTCCTTAAAGGCTAAGATCATTGATACCCCACAAATTTCCACTCTATTAGGTACAAGTTGTGCTTGTGCACTATTATGAAGTGCTCAACCTGGCTTTGTTTACCAACATTCAAAGCTTCTCATACACTCTTGTAAAGTTTATTTTATGTTATTATCTGCATATTCTTTTTCCTTGGAGCTACTATGCTGTCAAGTTTCAAACATTGCTATTTCTTATTGAGTTACCTCTCTTCAAGTTGGTTGTATATCTCTTTTAAGCTTCAAATTTGTTTTTTATTTTGTTTTGTTCACTTTCTATGAGCACAATTCTCTTTGTAGGCATTTCAGGTTTGAGCGCTAATTGAAGTTTTGACTTTAGGGCCCTCCATAATAGTGTACTTAATATTGCTATACTATGCAAATTCCTTCTTTACTATGTTTATGAAATTTTTATTAGTTTCTCCTTTATAGGTAGTCATATGGCAGCTTTAATCTAGCTAAGACATAAATGATAATCATGAAAATTTATGATAAATTGAGGCAAATTTAAATAGTTGAGGGTACTAAATGTGGCACCCTTAATTCTTGGACAATTAGAATTAGGAAGGAAAAAATAATAACTGAAAATATGTTAATAAAAATGATGAATTAGCTCAAAGGCTAAGGTCTTAGACATGTACATCTAGCATATGTTTATCTCCATTAGGTCCTCTAATGATTTTAAGCCTATATTTAACAATTTTATTCCCTGTTCTATTGGTAATATTGACCAACTACATTGGCCATAACATAGGCTACAAAATTGATCACACTGTGTAGATAAGGGGTGAAAGCTATTTGGAAAAAAACATTTTTGAAGAAGGTAGCTTCCTTTTTTAAAGATCTCCATTTCCAGTTTGGATTTTATTTATTTTTGGTATCTTACGAAAAATGTTCAGTTTATTTAAATGGTCATTGAAGATCATATTTTATGGTGATACACAAGTCACTTCCTAGTCACAATTTCAGGGAAATATTTTGGTGAACTCTTACCAGATGTAATGTTGATATATTGTTCTAATGGTCACTTTGCACAACCAATAAACAATTGATTGAAACATGATGTTTTCTATTAAACATATAAATTAAAGACAACTTAGTTTCCCAAAGTAGATAGATTGTTAAGTTTAAAGTAATTATTTTTTTTCAAAATTGGTTATATGAGATTGAAATGGGCCCCACCACTAGTACACCATAATCATATAGTGGTATTACAAAAACTTAGTTATTATGCATCACTTGGCAAGACTCGAACCTGGGTCTTTCTCCTTGAAAGTTGATGGATTTAACTGGATGAACTATTACTATTTGATAAGTTTAAAGGATGTTAATATATGCAAAGAAACTAATAATATTTACAACGATGGATGAACTATTACTATTTGATAAGTTTAAAGGATGTTAATATATGCAAAGAAACTAATAATATTTACAATGATTGAGCCCATTTTCCATGGGTCATCAAGATACATTTTTTTAGATTCCTTAACAATGAGGTCATATTATCTTTCATTAAGAAAATTGTCATGAAATTTGGGCTTAAAATAAATTCAAAGGGACTTGATGTTCAATTATGGGAAAAAAATGCATGGTTCTACAATTGTTTAAATACATAATTTCAACCTTAAGGAGTAATATGAGAAAATTAAGAATTTGCCTTTTAAGGTTTTTTAATTATTGCAAATATTAGCTGTGAAAAGTTCAGACAGACATGTCTTTCTTGCATGTTCCCTTGTTTAATTGTGATAGTATATTCATAATATATATCAACTTTCATCAGAGGATTTATAGCACAGTTGTGTGACTCACTCATTCATACATTTCCCCATTCTAAGTGGAAAGTGATCAAACATTAGTGAAATATATTGACTCCTTAATACTGATTTTAGGTGAGTCATCTGAGTTTAAACATGAGACTTGGCCATCAAAAAGTAGTGAAAGAAAAAATACATCCCCCATCTTGATTACCTTTGAAACTGGTAACCAGGTTTGAAAGGGAAGAATTGAGATCACTTAAGCCATATCTTGAGGCATAAACATTCTCTTCTTCATTTACACTAGATAATCACATTATCCAATCCACCACCCCCAAAATACCTGTCACATCTACGATTCATGGCCAAAGATTCATCAAATTTCCTACATTTACCCACAGCTTTCTCACTCTCTACAGCTCTTTCAACTTCCCTAAAAATATTTAAGGAAATATGCTTATATTTGGTGGTTTGATAAAGTACATGTGTGCTCTTCATTTACAGTAGCTATCACATTATCCAATCCACCATACTCAAAATGCCTATCACATCTACGATTCATGTCCAAATATTCATCAAATTTTCTATATTTACCCATATATTTCTCACTCTCTACAACGTTTTCAAGTCCCCTCAAATATCTAGCGGAGTATGCTTCTATTTGGTGGTTTGAAAAAGTATTTGTATGATATACATCCTCCTAATTGAGGGAAGATAATATTTCCATAGAATATTTGCTATTAAATTCCTCAACACCAAATATCAATTCCTATGTCTTATCTAAATGAACTCCCACCAATGTATTTAAAGGGTTATACTTCTCTTGAGACTGAATTTTTGGATCAAATTTTCTACTACTCCCATTCAAACAAGAAGTTTTATTTTGAACATGGCTTGATGTTTTTGTAATAGGACTAGCTACATGTTGTTTATCCATATTTTGTTGCTTGATGTCCTTTCTTTCATGTGAGACCTTCTTTGTACCAATATTCTATTTGGAATTTGATCCAACATTGAACTGCAGTAGCGTGCATTGAGTAAGTTTTTGTTTGGATCCTCTTGTGAGGTAAATATCTACAAGGAAATAAATTGCATACTAGAACATACAAATATCACTACAACCAAGGTACATAGTCCTTATAGTACATGCAATGTAGCATTTATCATAGAAGCACACACTTAGATAAGATAACAAGCAAATAAAAACATAAACAATGACACAGAAAAAGCTCACACAATTTTAGTATAAAGCAATAAATAGTAACTATGTCAAAGAACATGAAAGAAGAAGAAGACACAATATTAAAAATCAAAGTCTATTTAAGACACTAAATTATTTATGCACACACAAGACACATGCATTGTATATGTAAATACATACATATCTGTGTATGTATGTATAAAGCATTCATTGTCCAAATAATGTAGTCAAATCAATGTTGTAACAAGTGAGATTCATTTGAGATAACTCCTTAGAATTTAGAATATTCTAGTTCAAGCACAAAATTTGCTTATTTGAATTTTCTGAAAGTTCATATGGCTAGTCTTTGCAATCTGAAAATTAGTCATAAATTAGACAATCTTGTGTGGATTTTCTGACAGTTGTATGTACAACATGCTAGTAAAATTTTTGAAATGTTGAACTTTGTTAATGTTAAAACATAAAAAATAATGTATGAAATACTTGTGCAATTTGGCACTACCAGAGGTTCAAAATGGAGGTAACATTTAACTACATGATGTGAATTTTTTAGAATAATCCCTGAAGGTTAAGTTTTTGAGAAACACTTTCTTAACTTTCCTTATAAATGATGAATTAAATATAATTTTCATTTGAACTAATTTCTCACCATGCACTAGACACTTGATTCGATTTCTTAAAGCAAGATACATTATTTTGACCCTAATAAATCTATTACAAGAAGGATATATAAGTATAGATTGGGACTATTTTCAATCTTTCACCCTCAAATTGAGAGAATCACAATAGAAATAATTGAAATTCTTTCTCCAACCAAAGCCAGTTCTATGGCTAGCATACCTCAGAAAGGTTTTCCTTGAGAACATTTTACTGCATTGAAATAGAATGAAAATTAGCCTTTCACATCACTTGCACTGTTATCCATAAGGACCCAATAAAAGACGGGAAGGGGGTGGTGTTTTAATGCAAGCTTTGTCTTGTACTTGGCACTGTTAAAATATTTTACAAAAGTGAATTCATAAAGAATATCATAAAAGAGTTATATTCCATAATAACTCAAAATTCCCTCAAAACAAATTACTTTTCCCATACAGAGTTGCATAATGCAATATTTTGTAGATCTATAAGTCTTATTTTATAAATTTGACAAGTAGAATATTAAATTTAGTGGGAAGTTAATTGCTTTTATTCTAATTATAAAATATTATTCTTTTGCCTTTTTTGATGAATTATGTAGATGTAAAGTCCTGCAAACCTCAATTTGGAGGAAGATTCATATACATTAGATTATTGATGATTTTCAATGTTTGATATTGGATGATTTTAAGAATTTGTCTATAGATTAAAGTTGTCATCCATGAAACCAATTTTTGTTGGCCATATCCTCTTCATAAAGGCAAGAGGCTATAAATTCATGAATGGGGCTTAGATTGGAAGACCAAATATTGATTGTGTTTGCTCCGGTTTTTTTGGGAGTGTCTTCCAAAACCTGCACTTTTTTTTTCAAAAAGTATTTATCTTTTATATTCTCATTTTCCAAGTTTTTAGCTTAGTATTTTGTTTGTTCTCTTTTGGAAACATATGTTTTTACAAATTATATATTTGTTTTTGAAGCTTCTTAAGAGTTTGGAAATCCTTGAGAGCTCTGTTGTAGATAAGAAGCTCAAACAAGTTTTATAGGAATCGCATGTATGACAGGCATCAACACAAAAAACACAACATATTTTAATGGATGATGCTATTTTTTCTCCTCAAATTCTTGAACAATCTCTCTAATTAGTAGTGCATGGGATCCAAACAAGAGGCCAACCACAACTGAAGCACTCAAACATCCAATGAGTTTCAAAACACATGTAACTGTAATATTAAAGAAAATAATGATATAATTGTGTTGAAGGTGGTGTACATGTTACTTTGCTAATGCTAAATAGCAAATGCAGAAAAATAATAAAAATACACTTTGAAGCCAACTACAATTCCTACTGGAGATAAATGATGATAGTAAAACTGATGAAATGTTTAATGAATTAAAGATAAAATTTTTGTTGCAGTCTTTAGGACATCCTTTAAAGAGCTGTATGTTGTTAATACAACTTTATGGAGGAAAACAATGATAATAAGCATGACAGACAATTGTTATACTATGTAAACTAGTCTTGAATAATAATGCTTTGAATTTGACATATTAGGTGGTTCCTTCTCGATTGCATGCTTAGGTGGCCAAAAGAGGAAGCTTCAATGAAAGGCAGGCAGCAGACAGTCCAGTACCCAAAAACAAAAGCACCCAATTAAATTAATTCCAACATATTTGGATTATGGTAAGCCACGTAAATTGCTGGACAACAACCAAGGATGTATTCAACTCGGTTTAATTTGAATTTCATTTCAAAGTCCCCTTGGAACGCAGTGGATTATTGCCATGTGTGGGCGAATTCTAGTTGTAACTTTGAAATTGCGACCCACTATTGACTTGACCTTGTAACACGAGATTCTTGCATGCACTACTATTCTAGGAATTGAACTGTACATTATTATTATTGAAACATGGGATAGATACAGTGTATTATGTAATGTTGTCAGACCTTATATCGAGATGATGGAATGACATCGAAAATTCCAAATCCTGCTGGTGACCTAGATGTTGGACTTTGTTTTTATTTTTTAAAGAGGACAAACTATATGCAAGAAAATTATAATGCAATCCGATACACTCCTGAAAAACATTTTTTCTTTGTTAAAATTTTAATTATATATATATATATATATATATATATATATATATATATATCCCTTACAACTTTAAGATTAATGATAAGGAACACATCTACATTAGTCAAGCTCTGACTATCGTGAGAAGAATATCCAATGAATTTTCACCATTCATAAGTCTAAATATAATCGTGTTTATATATATATATATATATATATATATATATATATATATATATATATATATATATATATATATTTATGATTTATTAAATTAAAAAATATTTTAAATTTTATTTTTATATTTAAAATTTTATTTAATATATATATATTTATTTAAATTTTAATATTCAGATCCTACTGGTGTGTGGTAAGGTAGTGAGTTTGACTTGGTTTTTTTTTTTTTTTAATTTTGTTGTGGTAGGAAAAGGAAAATCCCTGCTTGTGATTGGGAAAGGGATCGGTTGTGGAAGAACTTTGTCCAAGGTCTAGGCCCCTAAGAAGAGAAATTTACCATTTTTACTATTAAAGAGGGTGATATGGTTTGACTGCGCATCCCCCATCCATTAGCCATGAGATGGATTAAGAAAAGACAAAATAGATTGGTTGGTAGATTTGTTGGGCCTAGATTATATGTGGATTCAATCAAGAAGTGGGTGGTTGAGAAATGGAAATCCAAAAACCTTGTTGAGGTGGTGGCCATGCAAAATGGATTTGTGTTGTTTTCTTTAAAGAACCTTGAGGATCTTATGCACGTCATGCTTCAGGGACCATGGTTTTACAAGAGAAGAGGTTTAGCACTTAAGAAATGGGATATCTATTTTGACCCTTTCAAAGAAGTCATGAATATGACCCATGTTTGGGTAAGGCTTCTAGGTTTATCGCTTGATTTCTAGGACATAAATATTTTGGTGGGAATTGCTAGGGCCATCGGATCTCCCATAACGATGGATTTGGCTACTAAAGCAGGAGCTAGGTTGACTCACACAAGATTTTGTGTGAATTTTAACTTAGACAAGCTGCTATTATCCTCTTGTATAAGGGGAAAACTACCCTGCCATATATGATTCTAGGCTAGATCCGTTGGGAGCCAAGGTGATCGCGAGGGTGTGTTATATTCTCTACACTCGGGGGCTTGGGGGATCGAAGGGTTTACCAAGAATGGTTTAAGGAATCACTCCAAGTTTGGGATGGAAATATTTTGATGCATCAATTTAATCAAACACCTATATTTGGTCTTTCTAAAGTCTAAGCTAAGGAAAATGAAAGAAAAATCCATGATAAATAGTAATGCGAGCAAGCAAAGACTAACCCTAGCATGATTCTTGATTTTTGATGATGATTAAACCCTAACTTGCAATAAAATAGATATTTTATTTTCAAATAGGGTTTGAGAGAATGCACAAAGTTAACCCTAAAATGCAAACCATATGCATTTTTCCTTTCAAATTCCTAGAAATGAAATCAAAATATTTTTCTTTTTATTTATGATCTATATCTAGAATAGAAATGGATAGAAAGCAAACAACAAACAATATAAGGAGTTTATTTAGGGCACTTGATCTGGTGGTTGTCTCTAGATTTTAACTTGCATCCAAATCTATCCAACAACTTCACAATTTACAAAACTTCACAAAACCCCCAAAAAATGATCAGTATTTGGGGACCTACTTAGGCTGTTGTGTGACTGAGCTTGGAGGCACAACAGTCAAGACCCCTTGGTCCTTTTAGCTGATCAGTCAAAAACAAAAGTGATTTTTGACCTTTTTGGAAATAGACAAGACAAGTGTCACATCCCACCTCGACCCAAACCCTTGTGCTTGGCAAATAGAAAAGAAAATTAATATAGGCATAGAAAATACTTTGAAATTTTCTAGGTATTGGAAATAGTGGTAATTCATTTATTACTTTTGAAAATACATCAAAGAAGAGAAATAACATATATTTTAAATAAAAAAAGGGATTTTTATGTGAATTTAATTATTAGTGTGCTTTGCAAACTAATAGGGTGATAAAATACTTTGAGAAAAGTATTTTGGGCCTAAAATGTCATTTAGAGGCCATGAGAAAAAGGAATTTGTACCCCTATATTCTAGAATGAATTTAAAAAAAAATATTGGTCATTCAAGAGTCCTCCAAAGCACTATTGGCTGCCCTTTGATGTGCATCATGTCCTCAAAGATACAAAAGGAAATGCTATGCCACTAGACTGCCTACATCATCATCCTTATGACCTCTCCAACAAGTCGTTACCTAGACTACCCTTCACCATTGGAGAAGGCATCGCTAAATGCTATAAATAGCCACCATGGGTTAACCAAAAATGGGGGAAAATGGATGCTAGAAAAATCCTAAGGAAATATTGATAGGTAAGTTTGAGCTTAGGAATTATGCTCTTCACCCTTTGGTGAATCAAAAATAAAAAAGCCTCAAGCTTTAGAGACATTTGGTCAAACCTGATAGTAGCACACAAGAAGGAAGGGCTAGTGGACTAAGTGGATAAGAAAGTGGAGCTTGGCAACCTTACGAATTTCAGGTTAGGAGGATTCATTTTCTCTTATTTTTATCTGTCTTATGTAATATTTTCAGTCCATGGCTTGGCATGTGTAGTTGTCTTCATTGTGCTTGGGATATCATATATTGTTAATAATTTTTGTATCCCTAAGTTAGTTGGCTTACACGTTTTTCCATGTTTCCATGTATTTCAATATCAAATGAAAGTTTGAGCTATTCAAAATATGTGCAACTCAATTTTGAATGATTGAATGATTGTTTGGTTTTAAATGCTTAATATATGTATGATTTAAGCACCTAGATACACACCCATACCCATTTTTTTAGGTCAAATGAATGCTTCGATTACACAGATGGGTAGGCATGCGGTTAAGGTCACTAGACCATGTTATACTCCTAATTTAAAATTAATAAATTAGCCCTAGAGACCTTACTATGAAACCATGATAAATCAAAGGAATTCTATCATGACCTAGAGAGAGGCTTTACAACCATTGTTTAATGGTTATTAAAATATGAGTGCTTGGGCGATCTTATACCTTAAGTTTTCCTCGTCACTATTCATGTGAGAAATTCTGGAGTATTGCTCCCTACCACTGTACTAAATGATTACCAAGCCTTTCCAAAGTTTACAATAGTGATCTATTCTAATGAACCCAGTGGAACCTACCACAGGGCCAACCAAGATAATTATCATAGGGAGTTGATGAGTACACCTGATCTAGCATTGGGAAACCATGAGATGTAACCACTTGTGTTTGTAGGGATCATCGATATCCCTATGACTACCAATTATTTCATATGTCAGATCCAACCTGCATGGGGATGATAGTCTATGTTTCCATTTGAGTAACATCTGTTGTAGGGTATCACCTTTAATGAAGCCTACATCAAGGGATTTGGGCATTAAACGCACCCCACCATCAAAGACAGTACCCATAGCTCTATTTTGATAGACAAATTTTGCAAACGATAAACCTAGTACCCCTCCTTTGGATAGACTCTCTCAAGCATCATGTGGAATGTCGAACGATAGGACTAAGTTATCTATAGTTGATCGACATTTCCATCATGCATACTGGCCATAATTTCAGCGTTATGGTTTCACGTGACCAAAGTATCACCATGATTGATATCTTTGTCTAGATGGGATGATTAAATTATTTCATGCCTACCTTATAAAAAAAAGAGAACAATCAGTTTTACCAGAATATCGTAAGCTATTCGCATTTGTTTCTATGTATTGGGCCGAATTTAGAAGGCTAACTGTTTGGTGTCTCCTCTTGGCTAATGTGAAAAATTACATGGCATTATTGGAACTTGGTTTGAGCAATATCCCACCCGCATCGTGGTATGGTCTAGATGGGGTATATTATGCACTCGGTGCATATGGTAGAATAGGTAAGAAATGGTACACTTGGCTAGACTCGATACGACCTATCCATACCCTTAGCAGTCTACCATATGATGGTACTATTGGAATTCGAACCATGGCTAACTGCTCCTTTGTTTTCCAATTCATGATGGTATTGCTTGATGTATTTGAATCGGGATGGTATTGCTTGGCGTATTTGACTCGCGGTGGAATTCCTTGACTATGCACAAGACACATGACTAAAGCCTTCTTTTGTTACCTAATCCGACAAACCTTAATATAATAACTACGGGTTAGATAAGAATCAAAGAAGACTTGTAATATAATAAATCCAAACAAATTTTTGGATAAGTTTTAATAAAAACTATATGATAGAATTTCTATTTGTGGTACAATCTTATGGATTGAATATTAAACAAAAATTAGAAATAAAATTGGTGTAGACCATGAATAACTCAAGTTTTAAGACTTTGAGTTAAATTCAAAAAAAAAAATTGGTTAAAATAAGTAGTATTCTTAGTTGGTAGACTATGGAATAACAAATTAAAGGACTATGGTTTATCCTTGATAAGAGGTTGAATAATAAATCTTATTTACTAATATTGTTTATCTATAGTGTATCTCTTATGACAAACTAAGGGTCAAGTTTGTAACCTATAGTGTAATATTGTGAGTATATTATGTGATCAATCATAGCTAAACTTGAGCGATCTTAGAGGTAAGATTGCAAGAGAGTTGTAGCTACCTTGGGGTAACTATAGTACGATTTGGGTGATAGATTGTAAGATAACTTGATAGCCTAATTTGAGGGAAGAGTATAGAATATAATGCAAATTAGTAGACATATTTATTGAAAGGATCTATAGTGCAACCACAATAATGGATCCACAAATCCTTCCAAGGCTTAATCACAACCTAACACAAGGTTATAAACCAGATTATATTTTGAAGAAATATGTGATACTCATGAACAAATATGATTTGTTTAAATGCTATTTTTGTGTGAAGAAATATGATTTTTTTAAATGTTATTTATGTGTGAAGAAATATGATTTGTTTAAATGCTATTTCTGTGTGAAGAATTATAATTTTTTTAAGTACTATTTTTGTACGAAGAAATATGATTTGTTTAAATGCTATTTCTATGTGAAGAAATATGATTTTCTTAAGTTCTATTTCTATGCGAAGAAATATGATTTGTTTAAAAGCTATTTCTATTTTAAGAGATACGAGCTACTTGTGGAAGTATGATATGTTCTATTGCCATAAAAGGGATCTCATTTATGAATGAATTTATGGCATTCTTTTAGACTAGCAATAGTTGATTGTAATAATACTGGTTTCAAGGGCATATCTTTGTGAGGAAAGATATGAGATGAAAAATTGATTTTTAGTCTTAAGAAAGTATAGGATTTGCTTCCTTTGAATAGTGGAATTCTTTACACAATTACATTGTGGAGAATGTATTGTGTTTATTTGCATTCAATAAAGAATTATTACATGCTATTGTTTATCTATAATGCATCTCGTATATATGTATGGGTTGTCCTGATCCTGAAAATATCTACAATCTAGTATTGGCGGCTCGAATGGAACCAAGTGAAAGTTGGAACTAGTCAACTCCTATTTATTATGTACACATGTTGTAACAAAGGCCTCGTTAATGAAAGACCCCATATTTGAAAAAGTATTTATTGAGATCAATTGTAATTGATTTTATCACTTCTTGAGATGGTGTATATAATATAATACTTGACTTCAAATGATCATAGAAGAAAAATAGAGTTATATTATAATATGAAGTTATCCCATGACAAGGTTTGAATCTTTAAAATATAATTAAGAATTATGTCTATTTGATATAGTGCACCCTTAAAAATTAGAAGGAATGTAAGATTCATGCATGTCACTTGGAGATTAACTATAAGAGTGATTATAGAGGGAAACATTGAAAGTTATCTAATTCGTGGAGATTATAGTCGGTTAAACCAAGTAAGGGTAAAATGGTAGAAATTCACATGTCTATGTGGGTTTGTGTGATAAACCCTTAGCTTCCTATGGTTGATATGGGAAGGTTAAGCATTGCAATGATTGTTGTTTTATCGTTAAGGAAGAATTAACTAATCCTCAAGGCATACGCCTAATGTATGGGTTGAAAGAGACCTAACATAAAATATAGTTTAATGTTTGATTTAAAATAGTAGGGAAAGATGGCATTTCTATTTGAGATAGAAGAATTCCTAAGTGCAAGGTAAAGAAACCTACCTGTAGGTCTTGCAAGGTAAAGAAACCTCACCTACAGGTCATAATAGGGGTTGGCCACTCCTATCCACAGGACAAACACTGACCATGTTGGAATCCTGTGAAGTGCAACCTTGAATCTACTTGTAAACTAAACTGTAAGAGAACCACATAAAAGATACTTTCAATTCACTCATGAATTAGCAACAATGACAAAGTCTAAGCAAAAAAAAAATCCCTAAGGTTGATTGGTCTTGGAATTGGGGTTGTTACAACTACATGTAATAAAATGAAATAGTTCAAAAAGCAGAATGCAAACAATAATATTATGATCTAAATGAAGTATGCAAACACAGAATAGGGTTTTGAGAGAAAAAATTTACCCCCAAATCTAACAAAGCCAAAATATTGGATCTATCGAAATCGTACCTTGTACAAATGAGGCACAAATTCACTAAATAAGGGTAAAATAATCTATTGATGTAGAATAAGACACAAATATGCACAATTAATGATCTAGGAATATTGAAATGTAAGAAGAAACTTAGTGGTATTGAAAGAATAGCCAAAAGGATGAAGACCTCCAAAAAATGGTAGAATCCCCCTCAAGGATCCAACACTTGTCAATCAAGAAGAATGAATTAAAATAAAAATAGCAGAAAGACACCAAAATACACTTAATATTGCTAGGAGAATTCATAAAAAATGCTTGGAAAGCTTGTGAGCAAAACTTCTTAGCCAAAAATCACTTTTCTTGAAAAATCCACTTAGGGAAAAAGAGGATCCAAAACCTCTATTTATAAGGGGTTTGAAGGACAAAAGGTCATGGAAACGAAAAGGTAAACCTATGGGAGGGTCAATGTCTTGGAGGTTGGCTCAAAATTTGGGTTTTGTAAGAGAAAACCCTAACTTACCGAAATCGTGCCTCGTATTGGGCAACCATGATTCTAGAAAAACTAGAAAAAAAGGTAAAATGAGGGGAAGAGAAGCCCAAACTTGTATTTTGACAAGTTTGGGGGACTCCTAAGGGGTTCTAGGAAAAATGACCCAATTAGGTGGGTTAATTTTCTGTCTATATTTTCCCCCTCTTTGATGCATTTATGGCCTAATAAATATGTCAAAGAAATATGTAGACACCTATGGGCAAAGAATGAAGGGAACAAAAATGGAAGGTGCAAAAATAGTGTCATATCGAACACTTTGAAATTGTGCATGCAAAATGAGGCACTAGGGACTTTAATGCCTCTCAAGTTGGGGTGCCCCCTCGAGTTTCATAAGGAATAAGAAATTATTGAGGAAACTCAAAAAAGGTAGACATAAAAGAAAAGAGAGTAGTAAACAAAGAGAAATAGGGAAAAAAATGTAAACAAGAGAAAAAAAGAGGGGTATAAGAAGAGGGGTGGGTGAAAATGAATTCATTTTCAATAAAAGGAGCTCTAGAGAAAAATACAAATGGTGCTTCCCACACATCGTTCAACAAATATGAGGGGCAAGGCCAACAAAGTAGTGGAGCGATGATGGGTAATGACTAGAATCCTTCCTCTACACTAGGATAGATTAGGGTTTTTAGTACTTTACACAATTTTTTGTCTTTTTAGAAAAAATCATCGTGCGCTACGTGACACAAATTTGAGAGTCAACAATGAATTCGATTGGTTTGTGGTGGCGACTGAATTCATGCCCCAATAATACAAGGCATGAATTCAATAGAAGAAGGGAGGGGATAAAATTGTGCCCAAATAGAATGGGGTATGATTTTAGTAGAGGTAAAATAAAAACAAAATAAAAGGCAAAATAGGCAAAGAAAACTAGAAGAAGAGAAAAAAAGAGACAAGACAAGCGTGCTAAGATGTTAAATTAGTGTTCTTTTACTTGCATTTATTATGTGGAATTGATTAATTTTTTTTTTTTAGCATGATGTATTGGAGAGTCGAGAGTGGCAACCAAGATCCTTGGAGGAGGAGCTACAAGAGCTCACATAAATAGAGAGGGACACTCTAGGGGTAGTGGGGATACTACATCTAGTAGAGATTCTCTAGGTTGAGGTAGATAGAGTGCTATTGATAGTGATGGTAGAGAGGTGGTACCCAAAGTCATCTACCTTACAATTACCAATAGTGAAGATGAAAATCACACTAGAGGATGTGTGATGCATTATGTGCATCCCCATCAAGGGGAGGGTAGTTTACAAATCAAAAAGAAATTAAGGTGTCCTATGAATATTGTTAGTAAATTGGGTCCACAAGATACGATAGAGTAAGATATATGTCTATGAGTTGGTAGGGTGCCATGGGGTTGACGCTCTAATGATCATGCTCTATGAGGTGGCAACAATATTTTTGGTGTGTCATACCAATAGGTGACACCTAGTATGGATACTAGTGAGAGTAGTGGTAGACATGTAGGACTAGTAGGTGTGGTTCATATGGGATCTATATGTGTCGACCTACTTGTATAAGATATTATATAATTTCATGTACAAATAATATATAATATTGGTATGTAAGACCTTGCTCTAGGTGTGGTTTTGGGAGCACATAGATATCAAGAGACTACATGTACTACTAGGTCCATTGCCCAATATAGAGAGGCCAACAGTATATAGGTGGCCCAAAAACATTAAACAGGTCTAGAGGATGTATGTCATGATCTTACCATGAGGGAGGTAGGTGATAGATGAGTTGTGGGACCATGTGATCATATGGTAACCATGGCACTTACACCATGGTTGGATTGAGTATGCGAAGGAGCTAACAAGTTTCAAGAAGGGTATCTACAAATAAGGGGGATTTGGAGCTCTATTTATTCAATCAAGTCCAATAGCAATTCAATATATTTTAGGAGATACCAAACTTGGAAGACTACTAGTATTGACAGGTGTGGAGAGACCCATCAGGATTTGGAGGAGAACCTGATGTGGAGAGATGGTAAGAAAAGGACCTAGATGACCCACTATATGTGGACCAAGGGGTGGATAATTTTGGGGTGGCTCTCTAGTATAGGAGATAGTATAGGAGCATTGTGCCCTCAAGGATCTCCTCATCGGTGCTAGTGTAGAGGTGTTAGGTTATGGGCTAGTGGGTGCAACTGGCACTTTGAGAGGTGACCTAACACACCATAGAGTTACAATAGTAGGGCCAGGAGACCCCATGACTGACATGAGCATAGATTCAAGTAGGGATAGTGGAAATGACTACCATTGTCTCTACGACCAAGGAGGGGGATCAGTAGGAGATTCCCCTATGATAACAAGAGTTGTGCCTAGTAGGACAGCTAGAGAGGCTTCTAAATCAATAGTAACAGGACCGCAAGTTAGGGAGATCTAAAAAGAAATATGGAGGTACTATAGGCTCAAATAGTAGCCATGTAGAGGGATATGGACCCACTCTGAGAGGATAGGTCCAAGAGGATAGAGGGGTGGTGGAGTGCCTTGAGCATGAAACTCATAGAGCAAGATGCGATGAGGGCCAAGGTAGAATACCTTAGAGGAGAGATGAGTTGATTGGAGTAGGAGCAACAAAAAAATTAGGCTGAGGGGATGGTTATTATGATCAACAACCAATAAGATGAGGTGATCCACCTACTACAATAAAAGCTACAAAGGGTGAGGGAGAGGCTAGAGGCATTCGTACAGAGGGAGGCATTTTACCAGACCCTATACTTCTAGGTGGTTTCAATAAAGTAGAGGGTACCTCTGCCATCCTTCCCTTAGACACAAGTTCAATAGAGGTCTATGTCATGGATTGCTATGCGGTCCATGAACATACCCCCACTAAGGCCAACTCTGATAGGCAGAGCAAAAGAAATGGGCTCATGGAGTAAGAGCTAGGATTGGGGTGATAAGCCAATTTTTACTGTGGCATGCATCCCTAGGGAGGTTCGAGTGTGCTATACTCAAACTGTGGCACACTGACCAAACTAATGTGTTTAGCGACCTCGGGACACATGCACCACTCTTTTTACTCTACTTGCAATGTATTAAAACCCAAAAATGAAATGGAAGACAATGAAAAGCATATAACACGGAAATAACAAATATGGATCTCTTTATTTGTATTGAAACCCGATTACATGTTGGTCCCTCTTAGGGATACCCATTTCGATACAATAAGGTTACAAATAGGCAAAGAGTGCCCCTTTCGCAAAGAGGTGGTGCGCTTCCAAAATATTCCCGGTTTTGCACACGAAAATGTATGAGGGCTTACAGATGCCTCCTTCTCTAGGCCTATTTCCTAGAGGGATCCCTTTTGCTCTCGTATGTTGTAGATTACGTCCGATGAACCTATGGCCCTGTAAGAAATGAAACAACAACACATGCTTAGATGTCCAAGAATACCTCCCCGGATGAGGTTGTTAGCAATGAATATAACAAATGAAATCAAGTGCAAATTAGACTAATGCTATGAATGCAAATGAATGAAATGATGCTATGCTAATGATATGCTAAAAATAATGAATCTAATGTCTAAAACCCTAAGCTAGGCTCACGGGCCACTGTCCAAGACAATGACCGCTAAAGTGACTCTCGTCCTCTTTGCTCCAAAGCTATGGATCAAAGCTTGTATCCGATGTTGAAATAATGGTTGCTATGCTCTCCAATTTGTTAGGGCTTCATTGTAAATGTGATCTCCAAGGGAAACTCTCCAAGTCTCGAAAGCTCTCCTCAATGACCTGTCCTGATAAATTTGGGATACTTGGATATGTGATGGATGGATGGTTAAAATATGGATCTAAGATGTATCTCCCTTTGGTGCTCTTAGGCTTGCACCTTTTATAGTGTGAAACCCTAGGTCTATGTCCAAGCCCTAGGAATGAATTCCTCATGCGTAGTGAGAGTTAGCATGAGAAGCTTTTTGTCTTTTCTATGTTTAAATACCAGTTAACTAAAGTCTAAATGCAAACTCAAGTCTCCCATGTGAACTGGTCATGAAAGGGAATGCAAAGTTACTCCCGCTCACCTTTATTGCATGTAGACTGCCACTTCCACCCGTGATTAGGCCTATTTGTCGGTAAAACTACTTTTATGGTTTAGCCATTGTCATCTGCAATGACTAAGATCTAGTCGTTGTCATCTACAAGGGCTAAGGTCTGGCTGATCTAGGCTTGAGTGGCTAAGATCTGGTCGCTCTTGGCTTGAGCGGATAGGCTTGGATGGCTTGAAAAGGCCCCAAATGAGTGGTGAGAACCACTTTTGATGCTTGGAAAGTCCAATATTATGTCATCTGATCTTATGAATGTGTCTATGTGAGTAGCTCCCCTAAGCATGACACATTTTAGGTGTCTATAGATGCCCCTTTTTGCGACATGATGTGTGGAAAACACAACGTTGAGAAAAAACGTAGACTGATCTATTTGTAGGGTGTATGGTGATCAATGGTCTGATCAACACTGAATGGCCCAATCATGCAAGATGGCATGCATCCTTCGAATCATTGCCTCAATGTTCGGAGGACTTAGCTCAGTGGCTTGGGCATGTTAAATTGCACTCATTCCTCAAACTCAATCGGGTAGCTTCAACTGCTACAACAATTTTGACCGGTAGGAGAGCTACAATTGAAGATGTCATGTCTGCTTACGTTCCCAAAAAACAAGGGAAATTTGTGATTGTTGTATGCAATGATTCATAGGATGAACACGATTTTGATGTGATCGAGTGATATTTTGTTGATTTGATTATGATTATGTTGAAGTTTTGAACTACTTCCTCACACAATGGATTGGTGAAGAAATGACAATGAATGAAGTGACAAGTCACTTGACCAATATGACTAATCTGGTTCCTTTCTAGCATTTGTTGCTTTTAATGGGCAATCCCACATCCAAGTGTGATTCCAATTGTTTATGATAATCATCCATCCCTATCCCGAGGAGCGGTCCAACTATCAATAGCCTTCTTAGGGAGTTAGGATGAGTGATTCTATTTATGTTCATATTGTATCACTTTGGCTTAATGTTTTTGGTATCATAGGGGAATTAGGATGATCCTTTCACACCCGTGGAGTAGTCCGACCATCTTGGTCTTCTTCAGGATTGAAGGGTGGCACATTGTAATTCCAAAATGAAATTTTTTTGCCCCAAGTGGCCTTATGGTAACCTACTCATCTCATCGAAGTGCATGGAGTGCGAATCACTACAATCATTGAGTGGATAGAGTAAGTAATTGGATACGAGGCCTGCTTGAGATTATGCTTTTATGTGATTTTTTTGTTATTTTGATCATCAAGATGATTTTAATTCATCAAAATGCATTTATTTAATGTTTTTTTTGTTATCCCCCATGGAAGGAATCTTTTGTTTTCATCTGTGGAGTAGGCCACTGTCAGGTCTAGCGGCCTCTGAGTCTCTGCCGATGGCCGTTGTCGCCTTGAGCGGCCATGAAGTTCGGGCCACTGATGTCAGTAGCGGCCAAGGCATAATTTGAAAATATAAAAATGCACTTTTAGGGTTTTTGACCTATCATTTTCTTTGTTGACAATTCACTTTTCAGAGCTCTGGTGAGACAACGATAGTTGCAGTTGTAGAAGATACCTGCATCGAGGATATGGCTACGCAGGGTGAGGTATTAGCTGCTGGAGGAGTCGGAGCTTCTCAGGTATTCTTTCAAACCCTAACCTCTTTTCCTCTTTTGGGTAAAATTGAACCTCACTAAGTAACTGGTAAATGAACCTCACTAAACCTGTTGGTAACGAACGAAATCTGTAGCTAGGCTTAGTATAGGTTTTTATGTGGTGGGTTGGTCCCCATTTTTGTTGTTTTTAATTTTTTTGCATTTTATGGCCTAGGGTTCATGGGTTTTCCATGTCGCCCTTCGGCTGCTATCGCTCAAAGCGATAAAAATTTGGTCGTTGTCGCTCAGAGCGGCTAGGTTTGAACCCCAACGGTCAAAAATTTGACCGTTGGGCTTTAGCCGCTGCTGTCTCTAGCGGCTAGATTTTGGCCGTTGTGGGTGACAACGGCTAAATCCCTTAGCCAATTTTGCAAATATTTTATTATTTTTTTTGGATTTTCCTGAGATAGTTTTTAATTTTTTTGGAATTTTGAACTACTCTTTAGCATGTGTTGCATGCCTAGGTGTATTTATCCCCCCTTCTTTGCTCATATTTTAGGAGTGTCATATTTTTTTATGCTTTATTGGGATTTATGCCTTAGATGCACTGTAGTTATGTTTCATATTTATTTTGCTTTACTTAGATCCTTACTACTCGGGCTCGGGACCCGAGGCTCATGAATGACCTTCTACCTCTTCTAGATGACATGGATTGGAGGTGGCTTAAGGCTCGTGGGCTCCAGTATGTTACCAGACTGCCTCACATTATGTCGGATCAGGCTTACCTTATGACTTTGGCCCATCGTTGGGACCCTTGGACTAATACTTTCCACCTCCCTATCGATGAGATGACCATTACACCGGAGGATGTGTACAGGATCTTTCGGATCCCTTTTGATGGAGTGGCCATTGTTTCTTCAGCCACTAATGATCAGGTGGCTGTCTTCACTCGGGTGTTCGAAGGGTGCTCTGAGGAGGCTCTCAAGGAAACCAAGTCTGGGGGAGTGTCCATTATCCACTGGTACTGGGAGCATGTTTTCATAGTGAGGCATGTGGTGTTGCTGATGGTCATCAACAACATCCTTATCCTAGATTGCTCAAGCTTGAGGTTCCCTTGGAACCTCCTTGTGATGGTTTAGGACCTGATGGATAGTGAGGAGCCTATCAGATATGCATGGGGTAGGTCTCTATTGGCTCAGTGTTATGACGAGTTGTACCACATCCATCGGAGGGGTCGTGTCAGCATCACCTGTAGTTGGATTTTGTAGATCTGGGGATGGGAGCACATTAAGGTAGATCATCCCAAGGGGCTTCCTATTGAGATCATAGTTGTGGATGGGTGGATGCATAGTTATGCTTCCATATGGGCTAGAGAGAGTGAGGAGTGCAAGAGCTACACTTTTGCAGGGGAGTTGACTCATTATACTGATACTTTCACTGGAATCTAGGCTGGAGATGTCATATGGCACCCGTATCATGAGTGTCCTGCTTGGGATGACCCGACCAGTTTTACTGCTAGGACACGATGTGAGCGATGGCTCATCGACCATAAGGTTAGCATCCAAGAGCACTTCTTCTACTCTCGGGTTCTTCATCAGTACGGATTGCAGTAGGATGTGCCACTAGTACCATTTTTGTATAGGCGCATTAGAGCAGAGAGAGACCTCCCTCCCCGATAGGTTACAGAGTTAGCTGATGAGGAGGATGCCCCAGCTATTGATCTTGGAGTGGTTGGGGGAGTCACAGATGCATTTGTGTGGTGGTGGGGTGACCTGATGTGGCATGGTGAGGGCAGTCTGGGCCGAGAGGATGATGGCAGAGATGGGGCAGATCCATCGGGGCATAGGGTTCATGCTAGGACTACAGCATGGGGCCAGTAGGTAGAGCAGGTGGTAGTGGAGGAGCAGGAGGCTCCTGAGGAGGTGGAGGAGGAGATGGAGCCTAAGGAGAGAGATTCTCCTCTCAGGGCACAGTTGCATGATGTGGAGGTTGAGCTCTAGTCGACCAAGATATAGGTACAATGATGTGACACCATCATAGCTCAACGGGATACCACTATAGCACAAATTTTAGACCAGATACAAGCTTTGTAGGCTACTATGGGAGGAGCTACCCGGATGCAGGTTATTGTTGCTCCTCCTACTCCCGAGGGTCCTTCGAGGGTAGCTCTCAAGGATGAGATCAGGCATCTATAGGGTTTTTTGGATGAGAGTGATGTATAGATTGCTGAGGACGCAGCCCATATTGTCACTCTCTTGAGGTAGATCAGGAGGCTAGGAGCCATCCCTAGAGAGAGAGGAGCCATAGGTGGGTCACAGGTCAATAGGAGCTCTACAGTAGGGTAGTATTCCATTCGACCTGGTCATGGGGCCCGGACTCATACTGAGAGACCAATAGGGTCCAGCTCGCACCATTCTCCTAGAGATCTGGCCATAGGGGGCGGTGTTGTAGGGGGCGCAGGCCCAGTATTTGATTTATGGTGCTCTTGGTTTTATTTTTGAGGTCGACTGACCTATATGACTATAGCCCATGGGTATTTTTGTATATCCATGGACTTGACACACATACTTTTATGATATCTTTGCATTATGACTCATTATGTGTATCATTTATTGCTCATGTTTTTGTTGTTATTTTGTTTTATGATGTGATGTGATGATGGCATTATGATGACTTGATGTATATGTTAGATGATAGATGATATTGTAGATGTTTAGATGGATGTGTAGATGCTTATATGATTTGATGATATGATGTGATGTATTTTGAGTTGATAAATGATGAATTTATGATTGTATGCAAATGGATATTGCCTATATGTTTTATGATGTGCTTTATGATGTAATGATGGGTGATTTGGTTTTTGTGTTTATGGATGTAATGTTATTGTTAAATGCATGTTTAATTTTGCTTTAATTGTATGCATCTAACTTATGTGATGGGATGGTATAAACGAACCTGTATGCTCTAATCACTTAAAACATAAGGAATGCATATGACATTGACAATCTTAATGGGTGATACCACAGAAAGTAAAAAAATTAATCATGAATTTAAATAATCACTCTTATCATAAGAATTGATTAAGTATTCATATATGAGATGTAATGGTGTGAGATGTATTTTCTTGATAAGTTTCTATAAATTAAAAGATATGAAGTAGTCAGTGGTCGTCTATATACTATTTATAATATATATGCGGTATCTGTCCTACTATGTTGATACCCCCTAATTTATAGAATCTTATAAAGAAAGTGATGGTGTGAATGATGATATGATTTGTTGCTATGTAAGAATTTTGGGGCTTTTTAGAGATTCAAACACTCTAGTTACCCTATCAATGATTGTGTACTGATCATTTAAGGCTTTTGAAAATTAGGCTTTCATCATGGTCCTAGATACTCATTCTCCATGTGTGTGCAAATGAATATATTTAGATAGAACCCATGCATTTCCTCCGATTTTAGGTGGGATTCTTTCAGCCCATTGCTAAGATCGGGGATCCTCAAGTGTTCATCTTATTCTTATGTTGGACTCAATTTGGACTATACCACTAGGCAGTTTTGGATTACCTAAAGCTAGCTCATCCACATTCAAACATTGGTCTATACAAATGCATAGATTTTGTGATAGACATATCGTCATGCGTAAGGATTTCTCCTTCCAATCCTGTATAGTGCCGAGAATTCCAGGGATTCAAGCTCCAATCCCTTCTTTTCTTCATTATGACTTGGGATACTTGCTCGTATTTAGTGATAAAATCACTGTTTATTTTTGACTGATTTTTTTTTAGAGCAAGGGATTCTTGTAGTGATGATAATCACTGTTTATTTTGCTTTCGTCCTTTTGATATTTTGAGCTATGAATATGGGTGTTGATGTATGACTTTTGAAGATTTTGAACTTTGAACCTGGGATTTTTGCTTGTTGACTTAAGCAAGGGATTTCTGGGTAGGGTGGAGCTTGTCCTTTTGTCAATTCTTAGCATTTTTGAATTGGTTGCACAGGGGGATAAGCAAGGATGTCCCTTTTCACTTTATGTAACCTAACCACTTTACGAATTTCATCTTCCCATGTACCAACTAGAATTTAGTGTTTGTAATTAGTGGTGGGATCCTGAGATATGCTAGGCTTTGTCACCACTAGACCTTATTCTCTACTAACCAATATGGTTTTCCACAAAAGTTGATAAGATCACTAGGTGTGGTTGAATAACCGAAAAACCTTAGTATATTATGTATAGCAACTGATAATGGTTGTGTTGAAAAACACAATTACACACATGTGTTGATGGAGGTATGGATTTGAATGATTTGTGAGACAAACTGTGGCATCACTTTTAAGGCTCTCATGACATATGTGAATGTAATGGATATGAAAATGCAATGCAATTATGTGGATGCAAGATGTGAGATGCAATTGTTTTTGTATTTTTGATTTTTATGTTGTTTTTGTATTTTTGCTTAATTTGACCAAAGGGCTTATTATGCCTTTGGGGATTTTTGATTTTTGACCAAGTAGCATGAAGTACCCTTGGAGCATTTTTATTGGAGTTGACCAAGTGGTTTGAATACCCTTGGAGCATTTTTATTTGATTTTGACCAAGCGGCTTGAATACCCTTGGAGCATTTTGATTGAATTTGACCAAGCGGTTTGAATACCCTTGGAGCATTTTAATTTGATTTTGACCAAGTGGCTTGAATACCCTTGGAGCATTTTGATTTGATTTTGACCAAGCGACTTGAATACCCTTGGAGCATTTTGATTGATTTTGACCAAGCGGCTTGAATACCCTTGGAGCATTTTAATTTGATTTTGACCAAGCGACTTGAATGCCCTTGGAGCATTTTGATTGGATTTGAATTTTTATGTTTTTATGATTTTTTTGTATTTTTGACATATTTGAATTTTTTTGTATTTTTGACATATTTGAATGTTTTTGTATTTTATGTGTAGAATACCTTCAAGTGAATGATATTGAGAGGTTCAGGCTCTTCAACACCATCTAATGATATAAGGTGATATGCTCCAGGCCCAACTCTTTGTGAAATCATGTACGAGCCTATCCAATTTACCGTGAACTTGTCTCGCAGGTGCGGTGACAGATTCAAATTCTGTTGGTTTTCTTTGAGCACTAGATCTCCAACCTTGAATTCTCTTAAGTGGAATTTACTATTGTAAGCTCATGCAAGGCGATCTTGGTAAACGTGAAGATGCTCTAAAGCATTGACTCGTCATTCATCAAGAAGCATCAACTGATCAAGGTGGCCTTGCCGTGCGACATCATCATCTATGAAGTCCTTTAATGCTATGCGTAGAGTTGGAATTTCCAACTCTAGTGGCATGATGGCCTCAGTGCCATATACTAGTGAAAATGGTGTTGCCCCAGTGGGTGTCCGTATACTAGTCCTGTATGCCCATAGTGCAAGAGGCAACTGCATGTGCCAATCCTTGTGATTGTCTTGCACCGTCTTCCTCAAGATGGAGACTATTGTTTTGTTCGAGGCTTCTGCTTGCCCGTTTGCTTTTGGATAATAAGGCATTGAAAAATTATGTTGAATATGGTATTTGTTCATTAAAGCACACACATTTTTGTTCTTGAAATATGGCCCATTATCCGATATTATCTTTGAAGGGACCCCAAAATGACTTATGATATTGTGGAGTATAAACTCCGCAATCCTCGGTCCAATTGTTGATGTTAAGGGGATCGCTTCAACCCATTTAGTGAAGTATTTAGTGGTCGTTATGATGAATGTGTGTTGGCCTGAGGATGGGGGTGAGATCTTCCCAATCAAGTCTAGTCCCCACTATGAGAATGGCCATGCTTCCTGGATGGGTTGCAAGGCTTGCGATGGTAAGTGCGTTAGATTTGCATGATGTTGGCACTTAATGCATTTCTTGACATACTCATAGTAGTCCTTTTCCATGGTGGGCCAATAGTAACCCATTCTCAAGATGCGCTTAACGATGGCCATGCCACTGAAATGCCCTCCACATGTGCCGTTGTGAGCTTGCAAAATTGCCCAGGATGCTTCCTGGGGCTCAAGACAACGAAGTAATACTCCATCATATCCTCATCTGTAGAGGATTTCTCCTAGCAATATGTATCTTGTTGCTTTCTATTTGAACGTTCACCTTTCAGTATGCAACAAACCTTGAGGTACTATTCCAAGTTTTAGGAAGTCCCATAGTTGGGAAAGCCAATCCTGATAAGCCACGACTTCTATAGAAAATATGGCTTGCTCTTCCTGCATTCCCAAGCTGGTGAACATGGATTGAGGAACAAATCTATGGTGTATGGTTGTGCCACACTCCATAGGTCCTTGGGAGATCAAAGACCCCCAAGGTGTCGTTTGCAAGAAATATCTAGCTACGAAGGACCAATCCTGATTTGGTTCGATGTGGATCATGTTGATTGATTCTTGATTGTCAAAAGCTTCATGACATATTGTTGAGTGCGAAAGCACTTTCACATGAATGGTTGTAAAATTAGCAGATGGATTCTAAGGGATTAAGGATCCCAAAGAGGCCATGGTGTCTACAAATCTATTTTATGTACGAGGGATTGCCTCGATGTCATACCATTCTAGTCGGGCTAGGTAGGTGTCAACAAGTTCCTTGTAAGTCTTCAGGAGTGGGCACCTACATTGAAATAGTCCTTTGACCTGGTTTACTATGAGCAAGGAGTCACCAAAGATATTCAATATTTTAATACCCATTGCTATGGTTGTTTGGAGTCCCAAGATCAATGCCTCATATTCCATGTTGTTGTTTGTGCATGGGAAGTCTAGTTTGAATGATAAGGGCAATGGAGCACCCTGCGGTGTGATAAAGACAATCCCTACTCTGCCCCCTTGTTCACACTTCAAACCATCGAAGAACAATGACATGTCTCTTTATTTCTTAGGTTCTTCGAGTTTTGGCGGATCTAATAATGCAAAGACCGCATCATCAAGAAATTCTATGGTGAGAGGCTTGTTATCCTGAAGAGGCGCCTCTGCTAATTGATCTGCTATGACTTGTCCCTTGATGGACTTTTGGCTTATGAACTCTAGATCAAATTCTATCAATAGCATGATCCACTTTGTGGTACATGTATTGTGATATGTCTTGCTCATCATGTACTGCAAAGGATTTTGTTTTGATATGACGTAGGTCGTATGGCTCAACATGTAGTGTCACAACTTTCGAGTTGCAAAGACCACTGCTAAACACAACTTTTCGACATACACATATCCTAGCTCATAACTCACCAAGGTGTGACTAATGTAATATATGGCTTGCTCTTTGTCTTGTGCATTCTTTTGGGCTAACATGGTGCCCAATGCAAAATCAGTAGCCGATATATATAGTAAAAATGGTATGTCTGGCCTTGGTGGAGCCAATACTGGTGGTGTTGCCAGATAAATTTTGATCTCTACAAAGGCTTGATGGCATTCTTCATCCCAATGAAAGGGGACCTCCTTGCATAGCAACCGATTCATGGGTCGACATTTGTCTAATAATTATGCGATGAATATTTTGATGGATGCTATCTTGCCTTGTAGGCTCCTTAGCTCCCTAATGTTGGTAGGGGTGGCCATTTCCAATATAGCCTTTACCTTTGCAGGATCGACTTCAATGCCTCTCTTGGATATGATGAATCCCAAAAGCTTGCCAAAAGTTATGCCAAATACACACTTCTTAGGATTCAATCGGACATTGTGCTCAATGAGGTGATCAAAGACTTGTCTAAGGACTTCAGCATGCTCTTGTCGCAATAGGGACTTGGCTAGTAAGTCATCCATGTAATCCTCTAAGATCTTATGCATATAGTCATGGAATATGTATGTCATGGCCCGTTGATATGTGGCACCAACATTTTTGAGACCGAATGGCATCACTTTGTAATAGAATGTTCCCCACGGAGTAATGAAAGTAGTTTTATGTTGATATTCGGGCTTAATCCGAATCTGGTTGTATCCAGAAAAACCATCCATTAGGGAGAGCATCTCATGACCTACGGTTGCATCTACAAGAGAATCTATGTTTGGCAATGGGAATGAATCCTTTGGTGTTGCCCTATTTAAATCTCTGAAGTCTATGCAGATATGGACTCTTCCATCGGGTTTCCCCATGGGTACCATGTTCGACACCCACTCAGGGTAGTCGATAGGAACTATGAACACTGCATCCAGTAGTTTTTGCAATTCATTCTTTACCATCAAAGCGACGGTTGGATGCATTTTCCTCAGCTTTTGCTTGACTGGCTTCTTCATGGGATCCAATGAAAGGTTGTGAATGACTAAATTTGGATCTATCCCTGGCATATCTTTGTAAGTCCAAGAAAAAATATTTGGCCTCTCCTTGAGGAGAGGAATTAGGATGGCTTGTTCCTCTAGAGATAGACTTTCTCCAAACTTGAATTTTCTTGGTTGGGTAGGATCATCGCTGATGTCCACCTCGAAAGTCACTTCTATAGCCATATGTGACCCATCCTCTAGTTGATGAGGTATGGGTATCAAATGAATGTCATCGGTAGGATTTACAGGACCTACTAACTCAGGATCCAAACCAACATGGAAGACGTCATACACACAACTTGATGCAAAATGGAATGGCTATAACATCTCTTCATTGGGGAAGAGGTCTTCAGGCTCTATGGGTGAATCAACGCGATCCCAATCAATAGCCTCTACATCAAGATGTAATTATTTGGTAGGATCTACTGGATTATGAAGTGGAGTGGCCAAATCAATGGAGATCATGTTGACGTATGGGATGAAATCTCCAGGACCACATGGGTGTAATATTATCTTAGAGGTTTCCCTTCCATACTTATGATGAGGCTCTGGAGGAATGGGAATTTTTGGATCTGGCCCATGAGTAGGGTGGATAATAGGATCATTGGGCTCTAACCACTCTCTGAATGTAGGTGGAGGGGGATTGACCATCTGGTGAATGGCATCTAGGTCAACAGGTCTCCCAAAAAATCATAGATGAGGGTCTATGGCATGAAGTGCCACCTCTCTCTCTACCAGCATGTCGACTTGTCACAAGTGGTGAGGCCCAAGATAAGCCATCTCAATTTCAGAGTCAAAATCATCATCACTTATCCAAAAACCGTTAGCATTGGTATGCGGCCCTAAGACAAGGGGCTCATGCCTTGGCCCCAAGTAGGCCATCTCCATTTCATATTCATCTTCATATTCTTTGTCACTTATGAAGAATCCATTTGCATTTGTCTCTTGCCCCAAAGTCAGGGGTTGATGGCTCAAGCCTAAGTAGGCTCTTTCTATTGAGTCCTCTGATTCATAGTCACTTTCATCCGATATGTACCCACTCTCATTATGGATGGACCATGTGAATATTTGTAAATAGTGAGGCCCATGGTAGGCTAAGCCAAGTTGTACCTCATCATCACTTGCTTCATATCCATTCTCCTCATCCCATGAGTTGTACCCTGTTGGGGTGGAATCAATTGAGATGTTTGGATGATAAATTTCTGGTGGCGGTACGTTCACCATGGCCACTTGTCTGTTGCTCAAATTTCTTGTTCTTAGGGGGTGATAAGGAATGAAATCGATGTCTTCTCCTAACCCTAAGCTTAATCTATCCAATGCTACTACAAGAGAGTCATCTCGACCTCCAATATAATAGCCTAACCCAAACCTATTGGAGGGAAGCTGATATTGTGGCTCGTATGGCCACCTGCACCCCTACTCATATATACCAAGGCCATAGCCATGCCAATGGCAACGCTCAAAGTAGCTTAGAGAAAACTCAGGATTAGAGAGGTAATGAACATTGACCATGAATAATTCATCATAATCCTCTTCTATGTCTGAAGACTTATGGGTGCAGTCCAGGCCGACATAGATAAAATTGGTTTGGTTGGGAGGGATTCCGAGTGGAACCACTATTCCCACTGGTGGTCTCAAGGCCTTAGGTCTTCCCATGTCTTGTGCAGACTCAATGATAGGTATAAAGGTAATGTTATGCACAAGGTACTCCCCTATGCCTGTGCTTTCCAAGTGTATTGATGCATGCAACGTGGATGACCCTACGGATGACACTGGTGAAGCGGGATGGTAATCACTATCTTCATCTTGATCTTGAAGATCTTCTTCTTCCATAGGACTTGGCATTTTAGAAATGGCTACAGTTGGCACTTCCTTGGGCCTTTCTTCCTCGACTAAGGGTGCCTTTAGCTTCTGATTGTCTTTTGGTTTTGATGTTGATGGTACTTTAGAAGCATTGACTATTTTAAGTGCACCAGGAGGTGTTGATGTGCATGGGTCTTTTCTTACCCTTTTGTCTTTGTTATCCAATTGTGTGGTTGGAGATGAAGGTGCTACGTACAGGTGGGTAGAAGGAATTACAAATTCTCCTGGAATGTCCACTTGATGGATGTATTTAAATGGCTCTTCATCGGCCAGAACCACATAGACTTTATTTTCGTGCACATACTTGACACACTGGTGCAAGATCGAAGGAACACACTTCATGGCCCTTATCCAAGGATGCCCTAGGAGGATGTTGTATTGCATAGCCCCTTCCAAGACATGACACATCATAGGGATGGTCTTATGCCCCACCTTGATGGGTAGGACTATCGTTCCCATAGTATTGCATAAAGCATCATTAAAAGCTCTCAATGTGTAGGCTCCTAGAATGATATTGGACTTGGGGATCTTGAGGTGCTCTATTGTTATTGTTGTAATGATGTTTATTGATGAACATGTATCGACCAAGACCCTCTTGAAAGGTAAGTCATTGATTGCTGCCACAATGTTTAGTGGAGGGTCTGGTAAGGCAGTAGGTACTATCTTAATCTCATAATCATAGAATCAAATTATAGGTTCTTAGCATTCTTGTACTTGTCCCACAAAATGAGTGAATGCATTCGCATCTTGTGGTTGGAGCTCAATTGTCCTTAAAATTTCCATTAAAGTCTCCCTATGCTTTGGGGACTATTGTATGAGCTCATAGATGGATAAATTAGCTGGAGTCGTTTGTAGGTTTTGCTCCAATCTACTCCGGATAGTTACCATAGGTCATGTTGGTGGACCTGGAAGGTTGTCTTACCCTTGCCTCTGCCTAGGTGCAGTTGGGACATTCATGGGAGCTACAGGAGGTTGCGGTTGACCATACCATCTAGTCCTAGTTGCTATGTTAACAATCTCAACCATCCCAATGCATTCGTGGGTAGGTATATCAACTCGGACCTGATTGACTTGGGCCCCTTGCTCTCTAGGGACCTCATGATTGGGAAACGGGTTTTTGTATATACCCATGTCTCTATTATCGGGAGCCAGTGGGTTGTCAACTTTGAGTTCTCCCACCTCAATCATGTTTTGCACTTGATGCTTAAAACCAATGCAAGCCTCAATGTCATGCCCCAGTATCCTATGATAAGGGCAAAATTGATCTTCCCTATATCCTTTTGGCTTAGGATGGTTGGGATCTATAAGAGGTATATCAGGAAATCTGATCCTCCTAGCCTCGCTCAGCTAATTGAAGATTGATTGCATTGATTATGTCAGAGGCGTGAAATAGCGAGGCAACTTGCATTCTTTGTTTCATCCCTGATTGTTCCTTTGATCGTAATTGGATGATGGGGGATGTGATTGATAGTTCTGGGGTTGTTGTGCACCCCCATCCTTAGGTTTAGCCAATACGACTTGATTTATTGGAGCAGGGTTGCCCTACTTCTGCTTGTACTTGTCATTCTTACCATTCTTGTTCCACTCCTTTTTGTTTTGGAGTTTAATGGTTCCCTCATCTACATTTATGTCTTCAATGATTTTGGCCTATGCCAAAGCTTCCTCAAATGAAGGATACTGCTGAAGTTGTAGCAAGAGGGATATGTATTTTGAACAACTTTTGGTGAACATGCGAATGATCTCTTCTATGGGAATGGAGAATGATAACTTTGCCATGAATTTTCTCCATCTATTCCCATAATCCATTACTGGCTCATCATCATACTATTTCAAGTTGGCTAGGTCTAAAAGGTTCACCTTATTCTTAGCACCAAAGGAGAAACACTTTATGAATGCCTTTACTAGTTTTTAAAATTTGGTTATGCTATGCTTAGGTAGTTGGTTGAACCATTGAGTGGCAACACCTAAAAATGTCATTATGAATGTTCTTAGCATGAGAGCATCATTATCTTCAAGATGAAAACATGCATTGATAAAATTGGTGATGTGCTCTTGTGCATCCTCTTCACCCTTAAATTTTTCCAACCTAGGCATTTCAAAGTGCTTAGGATATGGAGGGCTAGGGATTGATGGGCACAATGGTTGGTTGTGTATTTTACTCAATGTTGGCGAGTTCCTAGCTGCCTCTTATTTCTCAAAGGCTTTTATATTTTTAGAAATTTCTTGAAATACCTTTGATGCATGGATTTCCTCCTCTTGTAGGTCTACTCACAGTGGTAATGGAGGTAACTCTATATCCATTTTATTTATTCTATTTTCCTCTCTCCTATGAGGGGACTCAGGATTATGATCCTAGTTTATTATGTTTACCCTTTACCCACTAGTTGGATTTCGTTCATGTTAGAGTTAAAGTGCACTATGCCTTCACCTTGACACTTGTCAGTTTCTCTTGACAAGTGTCATGTGTTGAATATAGGCTTATGCCTATATATTGTAACCAATTTTATCAATAAGATTAATCCCTTCAGTTTGATTACTCCTCACATTTGGTATCAGAGCTCCAGGCTTTCTTTGGCCTTATGAGCTTGAGGGGGGATTTCCCTCATGGAAATCCTCCCTCCCCCCTCATTTTTTTGTTTTCCCTATTTTTTTAAATTTTTTACCGAGGGAGTATGCTCTCCATCATTTGATGGATCAGAAACCAGATGGTAATTTTTTTTTAAGTATGGAAAATATTTTTTAGGAATTTTTTTTTTTTCGAATGGTGATGTGCTGATCTCAACAGTCCAATGCCGGATAAGCAGGCAGGAGTATGAGATGACGGAGTTTCTAGAGAAACTCAGGTGGTTGCAGGAGATGAACTAGGTGGATTTGGTCTAGACCATTTTCCTCAAAGGGGTCAGGCTTGACTGCGACGGCAGGTGACGGGTTCGAATTCGGATGGAGGCACCTTCCACCGACTTACGAAGGACCATTATTTTATGAAAACATTGGAGTAGATATCGATTGATTTCTATTTTTAGGTGACAGATGTGCATTGATTTTGGATCTACCGAATTCGGTTTTGTTCCTAGCACCCCTGTGGAATCGAATGCGTTACTCTAGACCCATCGATGGAGAGTTTCGCAATGCCTTATCCTATTCTGTTCTCTAACGGGAACAAGAAATATGAAAAGGGGCATGTGGGAGTCTATGCTGTGATATCATATAGGCGGTTTCAGACGAGTGTGGCGTAGGTGATCGGAATTCCTCCCAATCAGCAATCCACGATTTTTGTCTGTCGACGAACTTTGAAGACGACAGAGAAATGACTGCTATTAAGTGTTTGTGGAGTGACAATAAATACCAAAACTAGAGGAAAAGGACTATGAGGAGGATCTGGCTGCTTGGTGCATAATACTACGATAGAATGCTAAAAAGCTGCCACCATCGGATGCTGGAGACGTCAACGTGGAGAAGATCTGGTCGTTTGTGAAGCTGTGTTTGCATTTCACTCTAAGTTGAAGGAAACATTTTTGACTGCCCCTTATTTCGACATTGAGTTGTTGCTGAATTGAAACGACAATACAAATCACTGTGGAAATGTTTCAGAAACAAGTATGTTCGATTTTGGGCATCAGGATTGACAGCTCCCAGATCGTCTCGCTCGCTGACACTGTTACTTCTGTATGATGTAAACCTATAGGCATCCTCCGCTAAAATGACAACATGCTGACCATGGGGCCTATCAATGAGCATGACGGTGTTCTTCAGCCGCACCAGCAGATTCATCAAGCATTAACGAGAAATTGATGATCGTTAAACCATACAATAGAGGAGACTGTTATTTCGAGATATGCTATCCATTGGAATTGAGAAAAATGACTGTGGATCGTGATGATGCAGATGTGCACCGATGAAGTGGAATTTTTCTAAATTGCTTCTTGCGAAGCTTCTCTTCTTGTAACACAAAAACCCCAAGAGATTCAAAATGTGTCTACAAATGCTGGATTGATAATTGAGAGTGGCTATAGCAAAATTCCTCGATGAAATTTCTGATAATTGATAATGAAAGAGAGATTTGGATGGTTTGAAGAAGTTCTTGAACCAGGGAACGCACGGTTGGAGATTTTATCAAACCTACAACTGTGTTCATGACCAGACTGCGCAGACTTCTCATAGTGGAGTGGTTGTTAACGATATCCGATGGATCAGTTCAACTGGCAGTACTGTGATTTATGTAGTTGAGCCTGTGATTTGCGGTTGTGTCATAGATTTTCTAAAAACAGAAGCACCTATAGAAAAAATCAACTACAGTGCATTGGCAGTTTCGGAGACGTGTTTACTGCATCAGATCTGTGCGATCCTGGCGAGGGAGAAGAAGAGATAACTGATTTGGAGGCTTACAACATCCGGTTTGGCTGCGTGATCACTGTTTGTGTGCACCCATGATGATGTTAAAATGAACAGGTGTTGAAGTGATAGATTGTGCTGATTTTAATGCTAGTGGTAGTTATGGAAAGTTTAAAGCCTATGCAACAAGGAGGAGAAGGCGGTGGACCAGTCCGAAGAGATTGATTTCTGAAACATATCTCCACTTTGTTGGTGCCACATTTGATGGTGGAGGTCGTGCTTTAAAAATGCCCATTCAAAACTTCAAAAATTATGGGAGGAATTTCCAGCGTTGAGATTGAAGTTGTTCTAATGATGGCCGACAAAGTATTTATGGCCCATATTTTGTTTAAGGAGGCTCTTGTTAAACTTCCAAGGAAATTGTCGTAGGGCCCACAAGATGAAGCCATGATTTTTTTTTTTTGAAATGATAATGGTTTTATTTTTATAAGAAATGTCATGAATAATTTTATTGGTCGACAATTTGTTATTTTTTGGCCAGGAAATGGAAGTTGAAGGCCTACATGGCCCATGTAATTCCCCTACGAGGGAAATTTTATGACTATTTTTTTTCCTATTTCGCCTTAGAGCGATGTTGCCATTGAGCGATGTTGTGTATTTACTACCTAGATCGACATTGTGTTGTTTTCCCAGCAAGTTCAAGGCCCCATTTAGACACAAGTATAGGGGTATTTATAGTCGTTGAAAACATTTTTCCGTGACAGACACAATGGTGGTGTCATATTCTAATTTTGAGGTTGTTTCAAATGCATTTTTTAGCCTCAAAAGTTATTTCTACCTTGGAGTGCACTTTCGAAGGGATTAATATTATTGATAAAAATGGTTACAATATATAGGCATAAGCCTATATTCAACACATGACACTTGTCAAGAGAAACTGACAAGTGTCAAGGTGAAGGCATAGTGCACTTTAACTCTAATAGTTCATAGTTTGGTGGGTGGTTTTGTTGTGGGCTATCTTGTATAGTGTGCCTCTCCTTAGATGAGTCAGCACGTCTAGTTCTTTTGTGGTCACCACCATTTTTCTATAAATTACTAAGAGCTAGTCACTCAGCTTGCTCTCTTAAGCGCTGCTCATGTTGGCGCAAGAGTATTTCTCTTTGTTTATCCTATTCGAGAGCTTCCACTAGCTCTCGCTCCTTATGTAACACATTTTCTAACCATATTACAAGATCAATTTGTGTTGTCACAAAATACTCATGTTTATCTGACTTTGTTCTTGTTGTCTTGACTCGTAGATTCCTCAAGGAGGTTTCTGTTGTACCTGTACTCTTGCTAGCTAATTCCTCGAGGAGGTTTCTACTAGTGTACTATTGACTATCCCTACGATAAGACTCCATACGTCTACTATGGGGTCGCTCTAAGGTACCTCCAGACTGATAGGTGTGCTTATAAGTCATAGTTTGTGAGCTTCCATATGCAGAGTTCTCAGTAGCTATAGTTCTTTGAGTTCATCATGTAGGAAACCAATCCAATGCGTCTAGCTGTCTTGTTTTTCATGGCTAATCACATGGGGTTCCATTCAATCCTATGAGGTCATAGTATACGAGAATATTTCCTTTTGTGTGAAGGGTTTCTTCTATCTTATTACCATGACTAGATGTAGCTCTAGTTTCCTACTCTTCAGTGGGAAGACCTATTTCATATGTTTCCTGTGAATCTTGAGGTGTTGCAACTCTTGCTTGCATTCTTGATGAAGAAGGTTTTATGGTGACATATTTTCTCCATGTGGATGGATATGTAGCAGTCTCGTCATCCCTTCGTGAAGAATGATTTTTAGAACCTTCTTTATGTCCATGTGAGGAGGAAGCCCTTGAAATTTCCTCACATCTTTGAGATGTTTATGTATATTTAGAGGAGGCCCTTAAGGTCTCCTCATGTCTCCTTGATGAGGATGGTTGTGAAGCCTCTTTTTGTTTATGTGACTTTGTTCCATGATGTGGTTCTCTACTTGGGGTTTCTCGAGGATATCCACCAAGGGTTGAGTTATCACCCCTTAGGCTCGTAGAGCTATGTCTCATGGTATTACGGGTAGGTCATTCAATGTTACTACAACTTTACCTATGGATATAAGTTGCTTCAGTCCCTCCCTCGATATCAGACTGAGGGTGTTTACCTCTTGTTTTGACCATTTTTTCTATGAATTGATAATTTGAGTTGCAATTTAGGAATAGCCACACAATACCAAACAAATGTATATCTTGATTATTGATTTAAGTGTGCCCTAAACTATTTTGTGTGTTTTGATGTGTTGTTCTTTTGATTTCTTGCTTTTGTTCTTGGATTAAGAATGAGAAGACTCATTCATAGTGACAATCAAGTACACCTATCGAAACATGATTTTATCAAAAGAAGCTAGGGTACACCGTTGAAGTCCCAGTGGGGGTTTTACCTAGCTCTTACACTCTGAACCAATTATTATTCCAATAGTGGGAGATAGTTTGAACACAAGTAACTTAGTATCACTATAAGTAAGTTTCTAGATCTATTTCTAGGATCAAGGGGCAAGCTAGTGGAAGGAGATGAATTCCAACGTCACTGGATAGAATTGAGGGTTCGTGATGAAATCCAACTCCCCAATGTTTAAATGAGACGTGCATGTGTGGTATTCATTTAAGCTTACGTAACATAAAGTGCATCATATAGCAGCAATGAGTCTTTCCTATATGCCTATGTGCAAAAATACGTTTCAATATTCAGAAATATGCATGAACTACTATGATTTGTATGAGCTCACTTTATTTTGCGCAGCTATGGCCTCTAGTAGGGCCTCAAAGCAAACAAAAAATATACAATGTCTAGCACGTTGGATTCTAGGGCAAACTTTTCAGGCATAAACCGTTGTTCCTAGCAATGCCTAGTGAAAATCTAAAAGAAGATCTAAGATATGCAAAATGCTTAATTCTTTCTCCTTTTATTCTTTCAATTTCCAAACATAAATGTGCTTTAAGTTCTCTATTTTAGACACACATAAGAAAATATAAAGCTATAAAATAATAGAGAGGTTGTACCAACCTCTAATCTAGCTCTGAGAATCTTATTTCTATCGTCTGCTTCTCTCCAGTTCTGGCTGCTGTTGACCAGAGTGGTTGGTTCTTGGCCACTATTAGTGGGAGTGGCTAAAGCTCTATTGGTCATTGTAGCTTAGAGCGATCGATTTCTAGCCACTGTAGCTCAAAGCGGCTAGACCTGCACATAAAACTAAATTAGTATTCAGGTAGAAAATGGAAAATCAGGGGAGGTACCACCATGATCTCCATTTGTAGCGACCCCGGGATGCACGCACTGCTTGTTTTACTCTACTTGCAATGTATTAAAACCCAAAAATGAAATAGAAGACAATGAAAAGCATATAACACGGAAATAACAAATATGGATCTCTTTATTTGTATTGAAACCTAGTTACATGTCGGTCCCTCTTAGGGATACCCATTTCGATACAATAAGGTTACAAATAGGCAAAGAGTGCCCCTTTCACAAAGAGGTGGTGCTCTTTCAAAAACTTACGATTCTATACATGGAAATGTATTAGGTCTTACGGATGCATCCTTCTCCAAGCCTGTTTCCTAGAGGGATCCCTTTTGCTCTCGTATGTTGCAGATTCCATCCGATGAACCTGTGGCCTTGTAAGTAATGAAACAACAACACAGGCTTAGATGTCCGAGAATACCTCCCTAGATGAGGTTGTTAGAAATGAATATAACAAATGAAATCAATCTCAAATTAGACTAATGCTATGAATGTGAATGAATGAAATGATGCTATGTTAAAAAAAATAATGAATCTAATGTCTAAAACCCTAAGCTAAACCTGCGGGCCATTGTCCAAGACAACGATCGCTAAAGTGACTCTCGTCCTCTTTGCTCCAAAGCTATGGATCAAATATTGTATCCGATGTTGAAATAATGGTTTTTATGCTCTCCAATTTGTTAGGGCTTTGTCATAAATGGCAGTCTCCAAGGGAAGCTCTCCAAGTCTCGAAAGCTCTCCTCAATGACTTGTCCTGATAAATTTGGGATATTGATATGTGATGGATGGATGGTTAAAATATGGATCTAAGATGTATCTCTTTGGTGCTCTCAGGCTTGCACCTTTTATAGTGTGAAACCCTAGGTCTATGTACAAGCCCTAGGAATGAATTCCTCATGCATAGTGAGAGTTAGCATGAGAAGATTTTTGTCTTTTCTATGTTTAAAGACCAATTAACTAAAGTCTAAATTCAAACTCAAGTCTCCCATGTGAACTGGTCATGAAAGGGAATGCAAATTTACTCCTGCTCACCTTTATTGCATGTAGACTGCAACTTCCGCCCATGATTAGGCCTATTTGTCGGCAAAACTACTTTTATGGTTTAGTCATTGTCATATGCAGAGACTAAGATCTAGTCGTTGTCATCTACAGTGGCTAAGGTCTGGCTACTTTAGGCTTGAGTGGCTAAGATCTGGTCACTTTGGGCTTGAGCAGCTAGGCTTGGATGGCTTGAAAAGGCCCTAAATGAGTGGTGAGAACCATTTTTTATGCTTGGAAAATCCAAGATTATGTCATATGATCTTATGAATGTGTCTACGTGAGTAGCTCCTTTAAGCATGATATATTTTATATGTCTACAATGTGTACTCTCTCTTGTTAAAGTAATATCATGTTGTGTTATATAAATGTGTTTATTTATGTGTATTTGATTTTTTAATGTTATGATTGATTATGCATGAATGAGTTAAAAGAACTTAACAATTAATGCATGAATGGATTAATATGTAATGCATGATGGGATGAAATGAACTAATGAATGAAATGCATGGATGGATGAGGAGATAAAATAAAAATGGAATAGAATAAAGAAACACTACACCACAAAGTGTCTTTAAGGATAATTTTTAACCACCCTTAAAGTCCTTTAAGGGTGATTATTCAACCATCGTCTTTGAGGGTATCATAAAAAGTCTACGTCATACGATGGTGGTTAAAAACTACCTCAATTTTTTTTTTTCTTAGGGGTCTAAGATAGTGGTTTTAAACCATCCTCTTAAGGGCCTAAGACGACAATTTTTAATTGCCCGCTTAGGGGCCTAAGACAATGATTTTTAACCATTATCTTAGGCCACTAAGAGGGTGGTTTTAAATTGTCGTCTTAGGTCCCTAAGAGAGTGGTTTTAAACCATCATCTTAGGTCAGTCATGGTATAAATCATGGACTGTTATGTGGTCCATGAACATACCCCCAATAAGGCCAACTCTGACAGGTAGAACAAAAGAAAAGGGCCCATGAAGCATGAGCTATGATTGGGGTGAAAAGCCAATTTTGAGTGTGGCATGCATCCCTAGGGAGGTTTGAGTGTGATAGGATCAAACTGTGGCACACTGAACGAACTGATGTGTACTCTCTCTTTTTCAAGTAATATCATGTTGTGCTATATAAATGTGTTTATTTATGTTTGATTATGCATGAATCAGTGAAAAGAACTTAATAATTAATGCATGAATGGATTAATTTGTAATGCATGATGGGATGAAACAAACTAATGAATGAAATGCATGGATGGATGAGGAGATAAAAGAAAAAGGAAACGGAAGAAAGAAAAAATACACCAAAAAGGGTCTTTAAGGACAACTTTTAACCACTTTAAAGACCTTCAAGGGTGGTTATTCAACCATCATCTTTGAGGCATCATAAAAAGTCTACTTCATACGATGGTGGTTAAAAACTACCTCAACAAATTGTTGTCTTAGGGGTCTAACTTTATGGTTTTAAACCACCATCTTAGGGGCCTAAGATGATGATTTTTAATCTCCCTCTTAGGGGCCTAAGATGATTTTTAACTGTAGCGACCTCGGGATGCACACACCACTTTACTCTACTTGCAATATTATACCCAATATGAAATGAAAGACCATGATAAAACATATAACACGGAAGTAACAAAGATAGATCTCTTTATTTGTATTAAAACTCAGTTACATGTCGGTCCCTCTTAGGGATACCCATTTTGATACAATGAAATACAAGTGAGAAAGAAGTCCCCTAGCAAGGGGTTATGCACTTTCACAAGCTTCCCAATTCTGCACACAAAAATGTATGAGGGATTACAGATGCATCCTTATATAGATCTATTTTCTAGAGGGATCCTTTTGCTATTGTATGCTATAGCTTCCATCTGATGAACCTGTGGCCCTGTAAGCAATGAAACAACACACGCTTAGATGTCCGAGATTGCCTCCTCGAATGAGGTTGTTAGCAATGAATATACTCAAATGAAAGCAAGTGCAAATGAAACTAATACTATGAATGCGAATGAATAAGGCTATGCTAATGATAGGTAAATATGAAGAAATCAAAGTAATGAAACTAATGTCTAAAATACTAAACTAGGTCCACGGGCCACTGTCCAGGACAACGACCGCCAAAGTGAATCTCGTTCTCTTTGCTCCAAAGCTATGGATCAAAGCTTGTATCTGATGTTCTAAAATGGTGATTGCTTTACTCTCCAATTCATCAGGTCTTTGTCGTAAATGTGATCTCCAAGGGAAGCTCTCCAAGTATCGAAAGCTCTCCTCAATGATCTAATGTGTTCCTGTAATAATTGTGATCTTCATGTACCATTCTCCTCAAATTTGGACTCATTCGAATCCCTTTGGTGCTCTAGGCTTACACCTTTTAAAGTGTGTGAAACCCTAAAGTCTATGCTCAAAACCCTAGGATTGAATCCCTCATGCATAGTGAATGTTAGCATGAGAAGATTTTTTTCTTTTCTATGTTTTAAAGACCGGTTAACTGAAGTATAAATTCAGACTCAAGTCTCCCATGTGAAATGGTCGTAAAGGGGAATGTAAAGTTACTCCTACTCACATTTATTGCATGCAGAATTCCATTTTCACCCCTGATTGGGCCTATTTTTTGACAAAATGCTTTTTATGGTTTAGTCACTGTCATCTACAAAAACTAAGATATGGCTATTGTAATCTGTATCGGCTAAGGTCTGGCCGCTATGGTCTTGAGCGGCTAAGCTTGAATGGGCTCAGAATTCTCCAGATGAGTAGTGAGAACCACTTTTGATTCTTGGAAGGCCCAAGGTTATGTCCTAGGATCTTATGAATGTGGTTATGTGAGTAGCTACCCTAAACATGACACATTTTAGGTGTCTACAGATGCCCCTTTTTGTGATGCACTTGTGTGGAAAACACAACGATAAGAAAAAATGTATACTGATATGTTTGTAAGGTGTATGATGATCAGTGGTCTGATAAACACTTGATGGCCCAATCATGCAAGACGATGCACATCCTTTGAATCATTGCTTCAACATTTGGAAGACTTAACTTAGCCAAGTGGCTTATGCATGTTCAATTGCACTCATTCCTCAAACTCAATCGGGTAGCTTCAACTGCTACAATCAGATCTAACCGAAAGGATAGCTACAAATTGAATATGTTATGTTTGCTTACGTTCCCAGCAAACAAGGGAGATATTGTGGTTGTTGTATGCAATGATTCATAGGACAAACAAAATTTTGATATGATCGAGTGATCTATGGTTGATTTTGACTATGATTATTTTGAAGATTTGAACTACCTCCTCACACTATGAATTGGTGAGGAAAAGGCGATGAATAAAGCGACAAGTCACTTGACCAATATGACTAACTTGGTTTCTTTCTAGTATTTTTTCTTTCAATGGTCGAACCCCCATCCAAGTGTGATTCCAACTATTTATGATAATCATCCATCCCTATCCCGAGGATCAGTATGACTATCAAGAGCCTTCTTAGGGAGTTAGGATGAGTGATTCCATTTATGCTCATATTGTATCACTTTGGCTTAGTGTTTTTGATTTCATAAGGGAATGCAGATTATTTTATCGCACCCGTGGAGCAGTTCGACCATCTTGGTCTTCTTCAGGTTTGAAATGATGCATTGTGGTTCCAAAATGAATGTTTTTGCCTCAAGTAGCCTTATGGTAACTTACTCATCTTATCAAATTGCATGGAGTGCAAGTCGTTGCAATCACCAAGTTGATAGAGTAGGTAACCAAATACGAGGCCTACTTGAGAATTTTTTTTATGCGATTTGTTTTGTTATTTTGATCATTATGGTGATTATGAACCACCAAAATATGCTTATTTGATGTTTTTGGTTACTTCTCATGGAGGGAAACTGCTTATTTTTTCTTAGAATCTCAGTCACTATCAGGTCCAGTGGCCACCAAGTGCCTAGTCGTGGCCACTCTCATCCTAGGCGGCCATGTGATGTGGGCCAATGATATCAGAAGTGGCCAAGGCAATATAAAATATGCCCTAAGGTTTTTGTATTTTCACTTTTCTAGCTATCAGTTTTCTTTCTTGAGCTCTGAGGCAAAAGTGACTTCTGCAACTTGGAGTGCTTATACAATTTGGAAGATCATGGCTGCGTAGGGCGAAGCGTCTACGAGTGGAGGACCCGGAGCTTCTCGGGTACTCTTCTATACTTTATCCTTGCTTGTTTTTGTTTGGGTAAAACGAACCACATTAAGTAATCAGTAAAATAATCTTCATTAAACCTATTGGTAACGAATTAAACTCGTAGTTAGGTATAGCTTAGATTTTAATGTGGTGGGCTTGCCCCCATTTTACGTTTTGTTTATTTTTGGCCTAGGGTAGATGTTTCTACCACGTCGCCCATTGACCGATGTTGATCAGAGTGGCCAAAATGACCTGCAATTTGGTCGTTGTTGCTGGTAGCGACTGATTTGAATACCAACAGTCAAAAATTTGACCGTTGGGGCTTGGCCACTCTTAGCTTTAGTGATCGATTTTTGGCCACTGTAGGCATCAGCGGCCAAGAGCACTTGGTGAATTTTTTGATTTTGGTGCATTTTCTAAATTTACTAATTGATTTTTTTGAATTTTTGACTTGTTTGATTAGGTGTAATTTTTTTCTTTTGCCTAGACATAAAATAGCCTATCATTATTTGCATTGTTTTCATGTTTATTATGAATTATGCCTTAGATGCATTATAATTATGCTTTGTTTTCCTTTGCTATTAGATTATCACTACTCGAACACGTGACCTGAAGCTCATGACTGACCTTCTGCCCCTCTTGGATGACATGGACTGGAAGTGGCTCAAAGCCCGGGGGCTCCAGTATGTCACTAGGCTACCTCACATCATGTCATATTAGGCCTACCTCATGGATTTGGTCCATCGATGGGACCCTCGGACCAATACCTTCCACCTCCCCATCGACAAGATGACTATCATGTCAGAGGACGTGTATAGGATTTTTGGCTTCCTTTTGATAGAGTGGCCATTGTCTCTTCAGCCACTAATGATCGTGCAGTTGTTTTCACTCAGGTGTTCAAAAGGTGTTCTGAGGAGGTCTTCAAGGACACCAAGTTTGGAGGAGTGTCTATCTCACAGTGGAATTATGAGAAGGTCTTATCTATGAGGCATGTAGTGTTGTTGATGGTTATCACCAACATCTTGATTCTAGATTGTTTAGGCTTGAGGTTCCCATGAAACCTCCTTGCGATGGTTCAAGACCTAATGGACAGTGAGGTGCCCATTATCTATGCCTGGAGGAGGTCTCTGTTGGCCTAGTGCTATGATGAGTTGTACCATATCCATCGATGAGGTCACATTGGTATTGCTTGCAGTTTGCTCCTATAGGTTTGGGGATGAGAGCACATCAAGGTTGATTGCACTTGAGGGTTTCCTATCGATATTATAGTCATAGAGGAGCAGATGTAGTACTATGTTACTAGATGGGCTCTAGGGTACGAGGGGTGCAAGAGCCGTCCTCATGTAGGGGAGCTCTCCCACTACATTGCTACTTTCACTAGGCTGAAGGTTGATGATGTCATGTGGCAGCCATATCATGAGTGCTCGGATTGGGATGATCCTGCTAGCTTCATAGCTAGGATGAGGTATGAGCAGTGGCTCATCGATTGCAAGGTTGGTATCCAAGAGTATTTATTCTACTCCTGAGTTCTTCGTAAGTATGGGCTATAGTAGGATGTGCCTCTGGTTCCATTTGTATATAGGCACCTCATAGTAGAGGGAGATCTTCCCCTACCATGGATCATAAAGTTGTCAAATGAGGAGGATGTCCTAGGAGTTGCAAGGGGTGTCATAGAGGCATACACTTAGTAGTGGGGGATCATATGTGGCGTGTCAATGACAATTTGGGTTGTGAGGATGATGGCAGGGGTGATGATACAGATCTGATAGGGTGCAAAGTTTGAGCAAGGACTGAGGCATGGGGCTAGGTAGTAGAGCAGGTGATATCAAAGGAGCAGGAGGTACCTGAGGAGGAGGAGGAGGAGCTAGAGTCTGAGGAGAGAGATTCTCCTCTAAGGGCACAACTGCACAAGGTTGAAGATGAGCTCTAATTGACCAAGATGTATGTACAACAGCATGATGCCACCATAGAGTAGCTTACACTACAGATCTAATATTTGCAAGCTACTTTCAGGGGCAGTGTTGCTAGGATGCAATTTTTTGTACCTCCTTCTACTCCATAGGGTGCTACAGGGATATATCCTAGGACAGGCTTAGGAGCAGAGGTTCTACATATGAGGTCACTATTAGAGGAGTATGAGGAGAATATCCATGGGCATGTTGGTCATATCACCACCCTCCAAATGCAGATCACAAGGCATGAGCTTGTACCTAAGGAGGCACCAGGTGCAAGCGGTTCACAGGTCAGCAGGCGCTCCACCTCAGGGTAGTCTTTCATCCGTTCTAGCCAGAGGACCAGGACTCAGATAGAGAGGCCAACAAGTTCACACCATTCAAACTATGACACCACTACAGGATGAGGTGGAACTAGGGGAGGTGGTGTAGGAGGCTCAGACCCTGTATTTGATTTATGGTGCTCTTGGTTTATCATTTTTTTTTAGGTTAGCTTGACCTATATGACTGTATCCCTATGGGTAATTTTGTATATCTATTTATTTTTTACACATATATTTATATGATATATTTATGTTATGACTCATTATGTGTATCATTTATTGCTCATGTTTTTGTTGTTATTTGTTTTATGATGAGATGTGATGATGGTATTATTATGATTTGACATATACAATAGATGATAGATGATATTGGTGGTGATGTGGATGTTTTGGATTGGTGGTGATGTGGATGTGGATATTGCCTATATGTTTTATGATGTGCTTTATAATGTTATGATGGATGATTGATGACTTGTGTATTTATGGATGCGATGTTTGTAGATTAAATGCATGTTTGATTTTGATTTCAGTGTGTGCACTTAACTTATGTTATGATATGGTAAATGCAATATGTAATGGGTTATGTATATTATGTATGCAATGTATAATCTAATGTGAATGATCTTGTATGTTTTAATCACTCAAAACACAAAGAATGCATATGCTATGATTTTGATAATCTAATGGATGATACCACAGAAAGTATAATATTAATGAATGTTTAATAATCATTCTAATCATGAGAATTGATCATTTTCTCCATCCATATGTGTAATGTAATGGTGTGGGATGAATATTTTTTCTGGAAAAGCTTATGTAATTTAAGAAATATAAAATAATTAGTGGCCGTCTACATATCATTTCTAACATATAATTGGTATCTCATATATTTTATTAATACCTCCTAATTTACAGAAGCTTATGAAGAAATTTTTTGATGTGATTGGTGATATGATTTGTTGCTTATGTAGGAATTATTTTTGGTTGTTCCTGAAACTCAACCACTCTAGTTATCCTATCAACAACTGTCTACTGACCATTCTAGACTTTTAAAAAGTAAGGCTTTTACCATGGACTTGGATATTCATGATCTCTGTGTGTGCAAATTATTGTATATTTTGGGATAGAACTCAAGCATTTCCTTCGATGTCAGGCAGGATTATTTCAGCCCATTGCTAAGATCGGGGATCCTCAAGAGTTTATATGATCCTTATGTTGGACTTAGTTGGACTATACCACTAGGCAGTATTGGGTTACCTAAGCTAGCTTATCCACATTCAAACATTGGTCTACACAAATGCCAAAAGATAATTTAATAGACATATCATCATGCGTAAGGATTTCTTCTTCTAGTTTTGTACAATGTTGAGAATTCCAGGGATTCAAGCTTCATTCCCTTATTTTATTCCTTTTGACTTGGGATACTTGTTCATATGTAGTGATTAAAATAAATGTTTATTTTTTATTGATTTTTCTTTTGGAGCAAGGGATTCTTGTAGTGATGATAATCACTGTTTATTTTACTCATATGTAGTGATGAAAATCACTATTTATTTTTAATTGATTTTTCTTTTGTCTTTTGAAATATCTGATTTGTGTATCAGATCATTGCTTTGAAATCTAGAATGTATGCTTGGCCTTTTGGATTTGTGTGTTATTTTGGGATTTTTACTTATTTTGACTTAAGAAAGGGATTTAATTGGGTAGGGCAAAGATTTTTTGCCAATTATCAGCACATTTAAACCGATTGCACAGGGGGATAAGAAAGGAAAATATTTTTGCTTAAGGTAACCTAGACAAATTTTTACGGCTTTCATATTTTCCTTGTGCCAGCTAGGATTTTAATGTTTAAATTAGTGATAGGATCCTGAATATCCAAGGTATTATCACATCTAGACATTACCTTCTACTAATCAAGGTGGCCCAACCCTTTCTAAAATCCTGTAGAGGCCTATCCAATTTACCGTAAATTTATCTCGTAGGTGCGATGACATATTTGAGTTATGTTGGTTTTCTTTGAGCATAAGATCCCTAAATTTGAATTCCCTCAAGTGGACTTTACTATTGTAAGCTCGTGCAAGGTGATTCTGATAAACATGAAGGTTCTCCAAGGTATTGACTCGACGTTCATCAAGAAGCGTTACCTTATCAAGGCAGCCTTGTTGTGCATCGTCATCATATATGAAGTCCTTCATGGCTACTCGCAAGGTTGAAATCTCTAACTCTAAGGGCATTATGGCCTCAGTGCCATATACAAGTGAAAATGATGTTGCCCTAGTGGGTGCCCGCACACTAGTCCTATATGCCCATAGTGCAAGAGGTAATTGCAAGTTCCAGTCCTTATGATTTTATTTTACCATCTTCCTAAAGATGGAGATGAATGTTTTATTTGAGGTTTTTGCTTGCCCATTTACTTGTAGATAATAGGGTGTTGAAACATTGTGCTGAATATGGTATTTTTTCATTAAAGCACATACATTTTTGTTCTTGAGATATGGCTTATTATCTGATATTATCTTCAAAGGGACCCCAAAATGACTTATGATATTGTGGAGTCTAAACTCCACAATCATTTGTCTAGTTTTTGATGTTAAGGGGATCATTTCAACCCATTTGGTGAAATACTCAGTGGTCGTTATGATGAACGTGTGCGAGAAGGACCTTGCTACCTAGATGGGTTGCAGGGCTTATGATGGTAAGTGGGTGAGGTTTGCATGATAATGACACTTAATGCATTTATTGACATACTCACAACAATATTTTTCCATAGTATGCCAATAGGAACCCATTGTCAAAATACGCTTAATGATGGCCATGCCACTGAAGTGGCCACCACACGTACCATAGTGAGCTTGTGAAATTGCCTAGGATGCTTCCTCAGGCTCAAGACAATGGAGTACTCCATCATAACCTCATCTATAGAGGACTTCTCCTAGAAAAATGTACCTAGTTACCTTTTTTTTAAATGTTTGTCTTTCACCATGCGACAGGTCTTGTGATAGCATTCCAAGCTTCAGGAAATTCCGCAATTTGGAAAGCCAATCCTGATAAGCCACAACTTCTATTGATAAAAAACATTTTCTTCTTGTGATCGAGTATGTGTGAACACATATTAAGAAATAAATTTATGGTGAATGGTCATTCCACACTTTGTAGGTCCTTTAGAAATCAAAGATCCCCAATGTGTTATTTGCAAGAAGTCTCTAGCTGTGAAGGACCAATATTGATTAGGTTCGATGTTGATCATGTTGACTGATTCTTGATTGTCCAAAGACTCACACTGTATTGCTGAGTATGATAGCACTTTCACATGCACAATTGTAAAATCAGCAGACGTATTCTGAGGTATTAAGGATCCCGAAGAGGCCATGGTGTCTGCAAATATTTTTTATGTACAAGGGATTGCCTCAATGTCATACCATTCTAGCTAAGCTAGTTAGGTGTCAACAAGTTCCTTATAAAATTTTATGAGTGGGCACCTACATTGGAATAGGCCTTTAACTTATTTTACTATAAGCAAGGAGTCACCAAATATGTTTAATATTTTAATGCCCTTTGCTACAGTTGTTTGAAGTCCCAAGATCAAAGCCTCATACTCTGTGTTGTTGTTTGTGAAAGGGAAGTCTAGTTTGAATGATAAGGGTAATGACGTGCCCTATGATGTGATAAATACTATCCCTCATCCGCACCCTTGCTCACATTTTGAACCATCGAAGAACAATGCCATGTCTATTTCTTTCTCAGGTTCTTCGAGTTCAGGTGGATCTAATAATGCAAAGTCTATGTCATCAGACAACTCTATGGTGAGAGCCTTGCTATACTAAAGAGGAGCCTCTACTAGTTGATCTGCTATGACTTGTACCTTGATGGACTTTTGGCTTATGAACTCTAGATCAAATTCTATCAGTAGCATGATCCACTTTGCAGTATGAGTATTGTGATAGGCCTTATTCATCATGTAATACAAAGGATTTTGTTTGGATATAACGTAGGTTGTATGGCTCAACATGTAGTGTCGCAACTTTTTTGCTGCAAAAACTACTACTAAACATAAATTTTCTACATATGCATATTCCAGCTCATAACTCACCAAGGTGCTACTAATGTAATATATGGCTTGTTCTTTTTTTTATGCATTATTTTGCACTAACATAGTGCCCAAAGCAAAATCAGTAGCCGATATGTATAGCAAATATGGAATATTTGGCCTTGGTGGAGCCAACACTAGCAGTGTGGCAAGGTACGTTTTGATCTCTGCAAAGGCTTGTTGGCACTCTTCATCCCAATGAAATTGGACATCCTTGCATAGCAATCGATTCATTGGTCAACGCTTGTTTGATAATTGAGCAATGTACCATTTGATGGATGTTATCTTGCCTTGTAGGCTTCTTAATTACCTAATGTTGGTAGGGGCAACCATTTATAGTATAGCCTTCACCTTTGTAGGATCGACCTCAATGCCTCTATTAGAAATGATGAATCCCAAAAGCTTGCGAGAAGTTACGCCAAACATGCACTTCTTAGGATTCAATATTACGTTGTGCTCAAAGAGGTGGATAAAGACTTGTGTAAGGACTTCAGCGTGCTCTTATCGCAAAAAAGACTTAGCGAATAAATCATCCATGTAGTCCTCTAAGATCTTGTGCATGTAGTCATAGAATATGTATGTCATGGCCCGCTAGTAGGTGGCACCAAAATTCTTGAGATCGAATGGCATCACTTTGTAATAGAATTTTCCCTATGGAGTAATGAAAGCAGTCTTGTGCTAGTCTTCGGGTTTAATTCGGATTTGATTGTATCCAGAAAAACCATCCATTAGGGAGAGCATCTCATGACCTATGGTGGCATCTACAAGAGCATCTATTTTTGGCAATGGGAATGAATCCTTTGGAGTTGCCCTATTTAAGTATTTTAAGTATGTGCAAATATGAACTCTTCCATTGAGTTTCCCCATGGGCACCATGTTTGACACCAACTCAGGGTAGTCGATAGGAACTATGAAAACTACATCCAATATTTTTTACAATTCATTCTTCACCATCAAAGCGATAGTTGGATGCATTTTCCTCAAATTTTACTTGACTGGCTTCTTCATGGGATCCAATAAAAGGTTGTGAACAACTAACTTTGGATCTATCCCAGGCATGTCTTTGTAAGTCCAAGCAAAAATATTTGGCCTCTCATTAAGGAGAGGGATTATGATGGCTTGTTCCTCTAGAGATAGACTTTCTCCAAACTTGAATTTCTTTGGTTGAGTAGGATCATCGCTGATGTTCACCTAGAAAGTCACTTCTATAGACATATGTGACCCATACTCCAGCTGATGAAGTGTGGGTATCAAGTGAATATCATTGTCAAGATTTACAGGTCCTACTAACTCAAGATCCAAACTAGCATGAAATACGTCATATGCATAGCCTGATTCAAAATGAAATGGTTGTAACATCTCTTCATTAGGGAAAATATCCTCAGGCTCTATGGGTGAATCAGTGTGGTCCCAATAAATCGCCTCCATATCAATACATAAAGGTTTTTTGGGATCGATTGGGTTACGAAGTGGAGTGGTCAAATCAATGGAGATTGTGTTGATGGATGGAATGAAATCTCCAGGGCTACATGGGTGTAATATTATCTTAGAGGTTTCCCTTCCATACTCATGATGAGGCTCAGGAGTAATGGGAATTTCTAGATATGGCCCATGAGTAGGGTGGATAATAGGATCATTGGGCTCTAACCAGTCTTTGAATGTAGGTAAAAGGGGATTGACCATCTGGTGAATAGCAGCTAAGTCAACAGGTCTCCCCAAAAACCATAAATGAGGGTCTATGACATGAAGTGCTGCCTCTCTCTCTACCAATATGTCAACTTGTCGCAAGTGGCAAGGCCTAAGATAAGCCATATTAATTTCATCTTCAAATTCATCATCGCTCATCCAAAAACTATTAGCATTGGTATGTGGCCCTATATCAAGAGGCTTGTGTCTTGGATCTAAGTAGGCCATCTCTGTCTCATATTCATATTCTTCATCACTTATAAAGAATCCATTGGCATTAGTGTGTGGCCTTAAAATATGGGGCACGTATCTTGGCCTTAATTAGGACATATTTGTTTCATATTCATACTCCTCATCACTTATGAAGAAGCCATTTGCATTAGTCTCTTACCCCAAGTCATGGGGCCATTGCCTTGGTCCTAAGTAGGCTCTCCCTGTCAAGTCCTCTGACTCATAGCTACTTTCATTCAATATTTATTCACTCTCATTTTGGATGGATAAAGTAAATCTTTGTAAATAGCAAGGCCCATGATAGGACAAGCCCTCTTGTGCTTCATCATCACTTGCCACATATCTATTTTATTCTTGCTCATCATCCCATAAGTTGTATCCTACTAGGATGGCATCATTTGTGAGTCTTGGATGATACATCTCAGACGGTGGGACATTCATTGTGGCCACTTGTCTATTGCACATAAGTCTTGAACTTAGTGGGTGATAAGGAATAAAATTTATGTCTTCTCCTAACCCCAAGCTCAATATGTCTAAATATGCTACCAGAGAGTCATCCCAACATCTTATGTGATAGCCTACCTCAAAACTATCAATGGGAAGCTGGTATTACGGCTCGAGTGGCCGCCTACATCCTTGATCATATATACCAAGATCGTAATCATGCCAATGGTAGTGTTCAAAGTATCTTAGAGCAAACTCAGGATTAGAGAGGTAACAAACATTAACAGTGAGTAATTCGTCATTGTCCTCTTCTTATTTAGTAGAATTATGGGCATAGTCTAGTCCAACGTAGACAAAGTTTGTCTGGTTGGGAGGGATTCCAAGTGAAACCACTGTTCCCATTGGTGGTCTCAAGTCTTTTGGTTTTACCATGTCTTGTGTAGATTCTATGATGGGCATGAATGTTATGTTCTATACAAGGTATTCTCCTATCCATGTGCTTGCCAAGTGTATTATTGCATGCAATGTGGATGACCCCACAGATGACACTAGCGAAGCAGGGTGGTAGTCATCATCTTCGACTTGCTCTTGGAGATCTTACTTGTCCATGGGACTTGGAACTTCCTCAATGGCTATGGTTAGCACTTCCTTGGGATTTCTTTCCTACACTAAGGGTGACTTTAGCTTCTGATTGTATTTTTTCTTATACATTGATGATCTCTTAGAAGCATTAGTCATGTTGGCCATATGTTGAGGTGTTGATGTGGATGAGTCTTTTTGTACCTCTTTGTTTTTGTCCTTCAGTTGCATAGTTGGAGATGAAGGCCCTACATACAGGTGGGTAGAAGGGATCACAAACTCTCCTGGAAAATCCACCTGATGGACATACTTGAATGGCTCATCATCGGCTAACACCATATAGACCTTGTTATCATGCACATACTTGCACATTGGTGTAATATTGAAGAGACACGCTTCATGTCCTTTATCCAAGGTTGCCCTAAAAGGATGTTGTATTGCATGGCACCTTCCAAGACATGACACATCATGAGGATGGTCTTATGCCCTACCTTGATAGGTAAGACTATCATTCCCATAGTATTGCATAAAGCATCATTGAAAGCTCTTAATGTGTAGGCTCCCTTAATGATATGGGACATGGGGATTTTTAGGTGTTCTATGGCAGTTGTTGTGATGATGTTGATTGATGAACCTATATCGACCAAGACCCTCTTGAAAGGTAAATCATTGATTGATGCCACAATGTGTAGCAGAGGGTCTGGTAAGGTAGTTGGTACTCTCTTAATCTCCTTATCATAAAATCAGATTATAGGTTCTTGGCATTCTTGTACTTGTCCCAAAAAATAAGTGAACGCTTGTGGGTCTTCTGGTTGAAGCTCAATTGAATTTAAAATCTCCATTAAAGTCTCCATAGGCTTTGGTGACTATTGTATGAGCTCATAGATAGATACCTTGGCCAGAGTCATTTGTAAATTTTGCTCAAGTCTACTTCAAACAGTCACCACCGATTGGGTTGGTGGACCTGAAGGGTTGTTTTGCCCCTACCTCTGCCTAGGTGTAGCTGGGATATTAATGGAAGTCGTAGGAGGTTGTGGTTGACCATACCATCTACTCTTGGTTTCTACATTGACAATTTCTACCATCCCAACACATCTGTGGATAGGTGTATCAATTTATACCTGATTTACTTGGCCCCATTGCCCTCTAGGGACCTCATGATTTGGCAGTGGGTTTTTGTATATGCCCATATCTCTATTATCTAGAGCCAATGGGTTGTCCATTTTGAGTTCTCCCGCATCAATCATGTTTTGAACTTGGTTCTTGAAACCATTGCAAACCTCAATGTTATGCCCTGGTATCCTATGATAAGGGTAAAATTGATCTTCTCTATATCCTTTTGGATTAGGATTGTTAGGATATATAAGTGGTATGTCAGGAAATCTGATATTTCCTACCTCACTCAACTAGTTGAATATTGACGGCATTGATTCTGTTAGTGGTGTAAAGTAGCGAGGGGGTTTTAGTTCTTTATTTCTCCCTTGATTGTTCTTTTGATCATAGTTGGTTGGTCGAGGATGTGCTTGATAGTTCTGGGGTTGTTGTGCAGCCCCATACTTAGGAATAGCCAACACCACTTGATTAACTAGGGCGGAATTTGCCTGCTTCTGATTGTATTTGATATTTTTGTCATTTTTGTTCCACTCCTTCTTGGTTCAGAGTTTGATGGTTCCCTAATCTACTTTTATATTCTCAATGAGTTTGGCCTCTGCCAATGCTTCCTCAAATGAGGGGTACTATTGTAGTTGTAGCAAGAGGAATTTTTTTTTGGAACAACTCTTGGTGAAAATGCAGACAATATATTATGTGGGGACAGAGAATGATAGTTTTGCCATGATCTTTCTCCATATATTCCCATAATCCATTACTGGATCATCATCATAATGTTTCAAATGGACCAGGTCTGATAGGTTCACCTTCTTCTTAGCACCAAAGGAGAAAGGTTTTATAAGAACATTTACTAGTTGTTCAAAATTGGTTATGCTCTACTTGGGCAATTGGTGTAACCATTAAGTGGCAGCGCTCAAAAATTTCATGATGAATGTCCTTAGCATAATACCATCATTGTCTTCAAGATGAAAACATGCATTGATGAAATTGGTTACATGCTCTTATGCATCCTCTTCACCCTTAAAATTTTCTAACCTAGGCATCTCAAAGTTCTTAGGATATACAGGGCTAGGAACCGATGGGCACTATGGTTGATTATGTATTTTGCTCAATGTTGGTTGATTCCCAACCATATATTGTTTCTCAAAGGACATCATATTTTTAGAAAGTTCTTGAAATGCCTTTGAGGTGAGGAGTTCCTCTTCTTCTAGGCCCCCTCATTGTGGTAATGGAGCTAACCCCCTATCCACCTGATTTGTTCCATTTTCTTCCATCCTACGAGGGGATTCAGGAGGTGTTTGCTCTTGATATATTAGGTTTACCCATTCTCCACCAGTTGGATTTCGCTCATGATTTAGTGGGTGATTCCATTATGACCTCTCTTGTCTAGTGCACCTTTCTCTTGGTGAGTCAGTACGTTTCTCTCTTTTATGATCATTACCATTTGTTTGATGGTTGATATGAGCTAGCTACCTAGCTTGCTCTCTTAAATGCTGCTCATGTTGGCACAAGTCTTTATCTTTGCTTTTCATGTTCAAGAGTTTCCACAAGCTCTCGCTCTTTGTGCAAGGCATCTCTAACCATCGCATGTGGTCAACATGCATTGTCATAGAAAACTCATGCTTGTCTGATCTTGTTTTTGTGGTTTTGATGCATAGATTCCTCAAGGAGGTTTTTGTTGTTTCTCTACTCTTATTGGGATGAAATAAATGGATTAATATATAATGCATGATGGGATGAAATGAACTAATGAATGAAATGCATGGATGAATAAGGAGATAAAATAAAAATGGAATGCAATAAAGAAACACTACATAAAAAAGGGTCTTTAATGATAATTTTTAACCACCCTTAAAGTCCTTTAATGGTGATTATTCAACCATCATATTTGAGGGCATCATAAAAAGTCTACATCATACAATGGTGGCTAAAAAATACCTCAAAAAATGTTGTCTTAGGGGTCTAATATGGTGGTTTTAAACCACCCTCTTAAGGGCCTAAGACGACAAGTTTTAATTGCCCGCTTAGGGGCCTAAGATGATGATTTTTAACCATTATCTTAGGCCCCTAAGAGGGTGGTTTTAAATCGTCATCTTAGGTCCCTAAGAGAGTGGTTTTAAACTGTCATCATAGGTCATTCATGGTCTAAATCATGGACTGTTATGTGGTCCATGAACATAACCCCACTAAGGCCAACTCTAATAGGTAGAACAAAATAAATGGGCCCATGAAGCATGAGCTAGGATTGGGGTGATAAGCCAATTTTGAGTGTAGCATGCATCCCTATGGAGGTTCAAGTGTGATAGGCTCAAACTATGGTACACCAACTGAACTAATGTGTACTCTCTCTTTTTCAAGTAATATCATGTTGTGTTATATAAATGTGTTTATTTATGTTTGATTATGCATGAATCAATGATAATTTTTAACCACCCTTAAAGACATTTAAGAGTGTTTATTCAGCCATCATCTTTGAGGTATCATAAAAATTCTACTTCATATAATGGTCGTTAAAAACTACCTCAAAAAATTGTTGTCTTAGGGGTCTAAGCTGATGGTTTTAAACCACCATCTTAGGGGCCTAAGATGATGATTTTTAATCTCCCTCTTAGGGGCCTAATATGATGATTTTAAACTATAGCAACCCCAGGATGCACACATCGCTTTACTCTACTTGCAATATTATACCCAAGATGAAATGAAAGACCATGATAAAGCATATAATGCGAAAGTAGCAAAGATAGATCTCTTTATTTGTATTAAAACTCGGTTACGTGTCAGTCCCTCTTAGGGATACCCATTTTGATACAATGAATTACAAGTGAGAAAGAAGTCCCCTAGAAATGGTTGATGCTCTCCAATTCATCAGGGGTTCACCATAAACGTGACCTCCAAGGGAAGCTCTCCAAGTCTCTAAATCTCTCCTCAATGATCTAATGCGTTCCTATAATAATTGTGATCTTCATGTACCATTCTCCTCAAATTTAGACTCATTCAGATCCCTTTGGTGCTCTAGGCTTGCACCTTTTAAAGTGTGTGAAACCCTAAAGTCTATGCTCAAAACCCTAGGATTGAATCCCTCATGCGTAGTGAATGTTAGCATGAGAAGCTTTTTGTCTTTTCTATGTTTTAAAGACCAGTTAATTGAAGTCTAAATTTAGACTCAAGTCTCCCATGTGAACTGGTCATGAAGAGGAATGCAAAGTTACTCCCGCTCACCTTTATTGCATGCAGACTGCCACTTCCATCCCTGATTGGGCTTGTTTGTCGATAAAATACTTTTTATGGTTTAGCTCTATGTTGTAGTATGTAGCAACAAATATTTGGCCGTTGTCATCTATAGTGGGTAAGGTCTAGTCGCTTTAAGCTTGAGCGGCTAAGGTCTGGTCGCTCTGGTCTTGAGCGGCTAAGCTTGGATGGGATTAGAATGCCCCAGATGAGTGGTGAGAACCACTTTTGATGCTTGGAAGGCCTAAGGTTATGTCTTATGATATGAATATGCCTATGTGATTAGCTCCCCTAAACATGACATGTTTTAGGTGTCTATAGATGCCCCTTTTTGTGATGCGCTTGTGTGGAAAATACAACACTGAGCAAAAATGTAGACTAATTTGTTTGTAAGGTGTATGATGATCAATTGTCTGACCAACGCTTGATGGCCCAATCATGCAAGATGATGTGCATCCTTTGAATCATTGCTTCAATATTCAAAAGACTTAACTTAGCCAAGTGGCTTATGCACATTCAATTGCACTCATTCCTCAAACTCAATTGGGTAGCTTCAGCTGCTACAATCAGATCCGACCAAAAGGGTAGCTTCAAATGCTACAATAGATGTGATTATTGTATGCAATGATTCATAGGAAAAAAACAATTTTTATATGATCGAGTGATCTGTTGTTGATTTTGACTATGATTATTTTGAAGATTTGAACTACCTCCTCACATAGTGAATTGGTGAGGAAAAAGTGATGAATAAAGCGACAAGTCACTTGACCAATATGACTAACTTGGTTTCTTTCTAGAATTTGTTCTTTCAATGGACGAACCCCCATCCAAGTGTGATTCCAATTGTTTATGATAATCATCCATCCCTATCCCGAGGAGCGGTCCAGCTATCAAGAGCCTTCTTAGGGAGTTAGGATGAGTGATTCTATTTATGCTCATATCGTATCACTTTGGCTTAGTGTTTTTGATTTCATAAGGGAATGAAGATGGTTTTATTGCACCCATGGAGCAGTCCGACCATCTTGGTCTCATTTAGGTTTGAAATGATGCATCGTGGTTCCAAAATAGATCTTTTTGCCTTAAGTAGCCTTACGATAACTTACTCATCTTATCAAATTGCATGGAGTGCAAGTCACTGCAATCGCCAAGTTGATAGAGTAGGTAACCAAATACGAGGCCTACTTGAGAATTTGCTTTATGTGATTTTTTTGTTATTTTGATCATTATGGTGATTATGAACCACCAAAATATTCTTATTTGATGTTTTTGGTTGCTTCTCATGGAGGGAAACTACTTATTTTTTCTTAGGATCTCGATCCGCTATCAGGTCCAGCGGCCACCAAGTGCCTGGTCATGGCCGCTCTCATCCTGGGTGGCCAAGTGATGCGGGCCAATGATGTCAGAAGTGACCAAGGCAATATAAAATATGCCCTAGGATTTTTGTCTTTTCACTTTGCCAGCTGTCAGTTTGCTTTCTTGAGCTCTGAGGCGAAAGTGACTTCTGCAACTTGGAGTGCTTCTACAATTTGGAATATCATGGCTGCATAGGGCAAAGTGTCTATGAGTGGAGGAGCTGGAGCTTCTCGGGTACTCTTCTACACTTTATCCTTGCTTGTTTTTGTTTGGGTAAAATGAACCACATTAAGTAATCGGTAAAAGAACCTTCATTAAGCCTGTTGGTAACGAATTAAACCCGTAGTTAGGCATAGCTTAGATTTTAATGTGGTGGGCTTGCCCCCATTTTATGTTTTGTTTATTTTTTTGTTATTTTTGGCCTAGGGCATATGCTTCTTCCGTATCACCCATTGGCCGTTGTTGATCAAAGCGGCCAAAATGGCCTGCAATTTGGCCATTGTCATTGGTAGTGGCCGATTTGAATCCCAATGGTCAAAAATCTAACTATTGGGGCTTGGCCGCTCTCATCTTCAATGATCGATTTTTGGCCGCTGTAGGCATCAGCGACCAAGAGCACTTGGTGAATTTTTTTATTTTTGGTGCATTTTTTGAATTGACTAATTGATTTTTTTGAATTTTTGTCTTGTTTGATTAGGTGCAATTCTATTCTTTTACCTAGAATTAAAATAGCCTATCATCATTTGCATCATTTTCATGTTTATTATGAATTATGCCTTAGATGCATTGTAATTATGCTTTGTTTTCCTTTGTTGTTAGATTCTCACTGCTTAGGCTCGGGACCCAAAGCTCATGATTGACCTTCTATCCCTCTTGGATGACATGGACTGGAAGTGGCTCAAAGCCCGGGGGCTCCAGTATGTCACTAGGCTACCTCACATCATGTCATATTAGGCCTACCTCATGGATTTGGTCCATCGATGGGACCCTCGGACCAATACCTTCCACCTCCCCATCGATGAGATGACTATCACGTCGGAGGATGTGTATAGGATTTTTTGACTTCCTTTTGATGGAGTGGCCATTGTCTCTTCGACCACTAATGATCGTGAAGTTATTTTCACTTGGGTGTTTAGGAAGGCGTTCTGAGGAGGCCTTCAAGGACACCAAGTTTGGAGGAGTGTCTATCTCATAGTGGTACGATGAGAAGGTCTTCTCTATGAGGCATGCAGTGTTGTTGATGGTTATCACCAACATCTTGATTCTAGATTGTTTAGGCTTGAGGTTCCCATGGAACCTCCTTGTGATGGTTCAGGACCTGATGGACAATGAGGCACCCATTATCTATGCCTAGGGGAGGTCTCTATTGGCCCAGTGCTATGATGAGTTGTACCATATCCATCGACGAGGTCACATTGGTATTACTTGTAGTTTACTCCTATAGGTTTGGGGATGGGAGCACATCAAGGTCGATCACCCTCGAGGGCTTCCTATCGAGATTATAGTCATAGAGGAGTAGATGTAGTGCTATGCTACTAGATGGGCTCGAGGGCATGAGGGGCACAAGAGCCATCCTCATGCAGGGGAGCTTTCCCACTACACTACTACTTTCACTGGGTTGAAGGCCGACGATGTCATGTGGTGGCCATATCATGAGTGCCCGGATTGGGATGATCCTACTAGCTTCACATCTAGGACGCGACGTGAGCGATGGCTCATCGACCGTAAGGTTGGCATCTAAGAGTATTTCTTCTACTCCTGAGTTCTTCATCAGTACGGGCTACAACAGGATGTGCCTCTGGTTCCATTTGTATACAGGCACCTCACAGCAGAGGGAGATCTTCCCCCACCATGGATCACAGAGTTTTCAGATGAGGAGGATGCCCCAGTAGTTGACCCAGGAGTTGTAGGGGGCATCACAGAGGCATACACTCAGTGGTGGGGGGATCGGATGTGGCATGGTGATGGTAGTTTGGGTCGCGAGGATGATGGTGGAGGTGATGATACAGATCCAGTAGGGCATAAAGTCCAAGCCAAGACTGAGGCATGGGGCTAGACAGTAGAGCAGGTGATAGCAGAGGAGCAGGAGGCTCTTGAGGAGGAGGAGGAGGAGGAGTTGGAGCCCGAGGAGAGAGATTCTCCTCTGAAGGCACAGCTACATGAGGTCGAGGCTGAGCTCCAGTTGACCAAGATCTAGGTACAATAGTGGGATGCTACCATAGCACAATGGGATGCCACCATAGAGTAGCTTACACTATAGATCCAGGATTTGTAGGCTACTATCAAGGGTGGTGCTACTAGGATGTAGTTTTTTGTACCTCCTTCTACTCCACAGGGTGCTATAGGGACAGACTCAAGGACAGAGGTTCTACACCTGAGGTCACTATTAGATAAGTATGAGGCAAAGATCCATGGGCATGTTGGTCATATCACCACCCTCCAGATGTAGCTCAAGAGGCATGGGCTTGTCCCTAGGGAGGCACCAGGTGTAGGTGGTTCATAGGTCAGCGGGCGCTCCACCTCAGGGTAGTCTTCCACTCGTTCTAGCCAGAGGACTAGGACTCGAACAGAGAGACCGATAGGTTCACACCATTTGACCCGTGACACCGCCACAAGGGGAGGTGGCACTAGGGGAGGTGGTGTAGGAGGCTCAGGCCCTATATTTGATTGATGGTGCTCTTGGTTTATCATTTTTTTGAGGTCGGCTTGACCTATATGACTGTAGCCCTATGGGCAATTTTGTACATCCATTTATTTTGACACACATATTTATATGATATATTTATGTTATGACTCATTATGTGTATCCTTTATTGCTCATGTTTTTGTTGTTATTTGTTTTATGATGAGATGTGATGATGGCATTATGATGATTTGACATATATGATAAATGATAGATGGTATTGGTGGTGATGTGGATATTTTAGATGGGTGTTTATGCAGATGATTTATATGAGATGATGTGATGTATCATGAGTTGATCTAATGATGGATTTATGATTGTATGCAAATGGATATTGCCTATATGTTTTATGATGTGCTTTTATAATGTGATGATGGATGATTAATGACTTGTGTATTTGTGGATGCGATGTTTGTAAGTTAAATGCATGTCTGATTTTTGATTTCAATGTATGCATCTAACTTATGTGATGATATGGTGAATGTAATACGTAATGGGTTATGTATATGATGTATGCAATGTGCAATCTAATGTGAATGAACTTGTATGTTTTAATCACTCAAAACACAAAGAATGCATATGCTATGATTTTGACAATCTGATGGGTGATACCACAGAAAGTATAACAATCATGAATGTTTAATAATCATTCTAATCATGAGAATTGATCATTTAATCCATCCATATGTGCAATGTAATGGTGTGGGATGAATATTTTTTTTGGATAAGCTTCTATAATTTAAGAAATATAAAATAATCAATGGCCATCTACATATCATTTTTGACATATAATCGGTATCTCATATATTTTATTAATACCCCCTAATTTATAGAAGCTTATGAAGAAAGTTGCTGATGTGATTGGTGATATGATTTGTTGCTTATGTAGGAATTATTTTTGGCTGTTCCTGAAACTCAACCACTCTAGTTATCCTATCAACAACTGTCTACTGACCATTCTAGACTTTTGAAAAGTAAGGCTTTTACCATGGACCTGGATATTCATGATCTCTATGTGTGCAAATGATTGTATATTTTGGGATAGAACTCAAGCGTTTCCTTCGATGTCAGGTGGGATTCTTTTAGCCCATTGCTAAGATCGGGGATCCTCAGGAGTTTATCTGATCCTTATGTTGGACTTAGTTGGACTATACCACTAGGCAGTATTGGGTTACCTAAGCTAGCTTATCCACATTCAAACATTGGTCTACACAAATTCCAGAAGCTAATGTAATAGACATATCATCATGCATAAGGATTTCTCCTTCCAGTTTTGTACAATGCTGAGAATTCTAGGGATTCAAGCTTCATTCCCTTATTTTCTTCCTTTTGACTTGGGATACTTGCTCATATGTAGTGATGAAAATCACTGTTTATTTTTTATTGATTTTTCTTTTGGAGCAAGGGATTCTTGTAGTGATGATAATCACTATTTATTTTTCTCATATGTAGTGATGAAAATCACTGTTTATTTTTGATTGATTTTTCTTTTGGCTTTTGGAATCTTTGATTTGTGTATCGGATCATTGCTTTGAAATCTGGAATGTATGCTTGGCCTTTTGGATTTGTGTGTTATTTTGGGATTTTTGCTTATTTTGACTTAAGCAAGGGATTTAATTGGGTAGGGCGAAGCTTGTCCTTTTGCCAATTCTCAACACCTTTAAACCGGTTGCACAGGGGGATAAGCAAGGAAAATATTTTCTCTTAAGGTAACCTAGACCACTTTTGTGGCTTTCATATTTCCCTTGTGCCAACTAGGATTTTAATGTTTCAATTAGTGATGGGATCCTGAATATCCAAGGTATTATCACAACTAGACCTTACCTTCTACTAATCAAGGTGGCTTTCTACAAAAGTTGATAAGACCACTAGATATGGTTGAATGACTAGGAAACCTCAGTATGTTTCTTATAGCAACATAAAATGGTTGTGTTGAGAAACATAGTTACTCATATGGATGCATGGATGAAGGTGGATTTGACTATTGTGATTGAGATACAAACTATGGCATCATTTGTAAAAAAATGTGATCATAGCATATGCAAATGCAATGGATGTAATGCAACTATGTGAATGCAGATGTGAAATGCAAATGTTTTTGTATTTTTTATTTTTGCATTGTTTTTGTGCTTTTTGATTTTGTTATTTGACCAAAGGGCTTTAAGATGCCTTTGGAGATTTTTGTTTGATTTGACCAAAGGGCTTTAAGATGCCTTTGGAGCCTTTTGTGATTTGACCAAAGGGCTTTGAGATGCCTTTGGAGCTTTTTGTTTGATTTTGACCAAAGGGCTTTAAGATGCCTTTGGAGCTTTTTGTGATGCAGGTGACCAAGCGGCGTGAAGATACCCTTGGAGCATTTTTGATTGACTTTGACCAAAGGGCTTTAAGATGCCTTTGGATATTTTTGTGATGAAGGTGACCAAGCGGTGTGAAGATACCCTTGGAGCATTTTTTATTGCTTTTGTATTTCGATTTTTGACATATTTGAATGTTTTTTGATTTTTTTTTGACATATTTGAATGTTTTATTTTTATTTTTGACATATTTGAATGTTTTTTTTTTATGTATAAAATACCTTCAAGTGAATGATATTGAGAGGTTCAGGCTCTTCAACACCATCCAATGATGTAAGGCGATATGCTCCAGGCCCAACCCTTTTTGAAATCATGTAGGGGCCTATCCAATTTGCCATAAATTTGTCTCGTAGGTGCGGTGGTAAATTTGAGTTATGTTGGTTTTCTTTGAGCACAAGATCCCCAAATTTGAATTCCCTCAAGTGGACTTTACTATTGTAAGCTCGTGCAAGGTGATTATGATAAACATGAAGGTGCTCCAAGGCATTGACTCGGCGTTCATAAAGAAGTGTTAGCTGATCAAGGCGGCCTTGCCGTGCGACATCATCATCTATGAAGTCCTTCATGGCTACTCACAAGGTTGGAATCTCCAACTCTAAGGGCATGATGGCCTCAGTGCCATATACAAGTGAAAATGGTGTTGTCCCCAGTGGGTGCCCGCACACTAGTCCTATATGCCCATAGTGCAAGAGGTAATTGCAAGTGCCAGTCCTTATGATTTTCTTTTACCGTCTTCCTCAATATGGAGATGATTGTTTTATTTGAGGCTTATGCTTGCCCATTTGCTTGCGGATAATAGGGTGTTGAAAAACTATGTTGAATATGGTATTTTTTCATTAAAGCATGCACATTTTTGTTCTTGAAATATGGTCCATTATCCGATATTATCTTCGAAGGGACCCCAAAATGACTTATGATATTATGGAGTATAAACTCCACAATCCTTGGTCCAGTTGTCGATGTTAAGGGGATCACTTCAACCCATTTGGTGAAATACTCAGTGGTCGTTATGATGAACGTGTGTCGGCATGAGGATGGGGGTGAGATCTTCCCCACCAAGTCTAGTCCCCACTATGAGAAGGGCCATGCTTCCTGGATGGGTTGCAAGGCTTGTGATGGCAAGTGGGTGAGGTTTGCATGATGTTGGCACTTAATGCATTTCTTGACATACTCATAACAATATTTTTCCATAGTAGGCCAATAGTAACCCATTCTCAAAATACGCTTAATGATGGCCATGCCATTGAAGTGGCCACCACACGTACCATCGTGAGCTTGTGAAATTTCCTAGGATGCTTCTTGGGGCTCAAGAAAATGAAGGAGTACTCCATCATAACCTCGTCTATAGAGGACTTCTCCTAGAAAAATGTACCTAGTTGCATTTTGTTTAAATGTTCATCTTTCACCATGTGACAGGTCTTGTGGTAGCATTCCAAGCTTCAGGAAATCCCACAATTTGGAAAGCCAATCCTGATAAGCCATAACTTCTATGGATAAAACAACATGTTCTTCCTATGATCCAGTATATGCGAACACAGATTGAGAAACAACTCTATGGTGAATGGTCGTGCCACACTCCGTAGGTCCTTGAGAAATCAAAGATCCCCAAGGTGTTGTTTGCAAGAAGTTTCTAGCCATGAAGGACCAATCCTGATTAGGTTCAATGTTGATCATGTTGACTGACTCTTGATTGTCCAAAGCCTCACGTTGTATTGTTGAGTGCGAGAGCACTTTCACATGAATGGTTGTAAAATCAATGGATGGATTTTGAGGGATTAAGGATCCCAGAGAGGCCATGGTGTTTGCAAATATGTTTGATGTATGAGGGATTGCCTCGATGTCATACCATTCCAGCCAGGCTAGGTAGGTGTCAACAAGTTCCTTATAAGATTTTAGGAGTGGGCACCTGCATTGGAATAGGCCTTTAACTTGGTTTACTATGAGCAAGGAGTCACCAAAGATGTTCAATATTTTAATGCCCATTGCTATGGCTATTTGAAGTCCCAAGATCAAAGCCTCATACTCTGTGTTGTTGTTTGTGCAAGGGAAGTCTAGTTTGAATGATAAGGGCAATGACATGCCCTGTGGTGTGATAAAGACTATCCCTACTCTGCCCCCTTGCTCACATTTTGAACCATCGAATAACAATGCCATGTCTCTTTCTTTCTCAGGTTCTTTGAGTTTAGGTGGATATGATAATGCAAAGACTGCATCATCAGGAAACTCTATGGTGAGAGGCTTGCTATCCTAAAGAGGAGCCTCTACCAGTTGATCTACTATGACTTGTCCCTTGATGGAATTTTGGCTTATGAACTCTAGATCAAATTCTATTAGTAGCATGATCCACTTTGTAGTATGAGTATTGTGATAGGTCTTGTTCATCATGTACTACAAAGGATTTTGTTTGGATATAACGTAGGTCGTATGGCTCAACATGTAGTGTCGCAACTTTTTGGTTGCAAAAACTACTGCTAAACATAACTTTTCTACATACGCATATCCCATCTCGTAACTCACCAAGGTGCGACTAATGTAATATACGACTTGCTCTTTATTTTGTGCATTCTTTTGGGCTAACATGGTGCCCAAAGCAAAATCAGTAGCCGATATGTATAGAAAATATGGAATGTCTAGCCTTGGTGGAGCCAACACTGGCGATGTGGCCAGGTACATTTTGATCTCTGCAAAGGCTTGTTGGCACTCTTCATCCCAATGAAATGGGACATCCTTGCATAGCAATCGATTCATGGGTCGACACTTGTCTGATAATTGAGCAATGAACCATTTTATGGATGCTATCTTGCCTTGTAGGCTTCTTAATTCCCTAATGTTGGTAGGGGTGGCCATTTCCAGTATAGCCTTCACCTTTGCAGGATCGACCTCAATGCCTCTCTTAGAAACGATGAATCCCAAAATCTTGCCAAAAGTTACGCCAAACACGCACTTCTTAGGATTCAATATTACGTTGTGCTCAATGAGGTGGTTAAAGACTTTTCTAAGGACTTCAACGTGCTCTTGTTGTAGCAAAGACTTAGCGAGTAAGTCATCCATGTAGTCCTCTAAGATCTTGTGCATGTAGTCATGGAATATGTATGTCATGGCCCGATGGTAGGTGGCACCAGCATTCTTGAGACCGAATGGCATCACTTTGTAATAGAATGTTCCCCATGGAGTAATGAAAGTAGTCTTGTGCTGGTCTTCGGGTTTAATCCGGATTTGATTGTATCCAGAAAAACCATCCATTAGGGAGAGCATCTCATGACTTGCGGTGGCATCTACAAGAGCATCTATGTTTGGCAATGGGAATGAATCCTTTGGAGTTGCCCTATTTAAGTCTCTGAAGTCTATGTAAATACGAACTCTTCCATCGGGTTTCCCCATGGGCACCATGTTTGACACCCACTCAGGGTAGTCGATAGGAACTATGAAAACTACATCCAATAGTTTTTGCAATTCGTTCTTCACCATCAAAGCGATGGTTGGATGCATTTTCCTCAACTTTTTCTTGATTGGTTTCTTCATGGGATCCAATGAAAGGTTGTGAACAACTAACTTTGGATCTATCCTAGGCATGTCTTTGTAAGTCCAAGCAAAAATATTTGGCCTCTCCTTGAGGAGAGGGATTATGATGGCTTGTTCCTCTGGAGATAGACTTTCTCTGAACTTGAATTTCTTTGGTTGAGTAGGATCATCACTGATGTCCACCTCAAAAGTCGCTTCTATAGCCATATGTGACCCATCCTCTAGCTGATGAGGTGTGGGTATCAAGTGAATGTCATCGGCAGGATTTACAAGTCCTATTGACTCAGGATCCAAACCAGCATGAAATACGTCATATGCATAACCTGATGCAAAATGAAATGGTTGTAACATCTCTTCATTAGGGAAAAGATCCTCAGGCTCTATGGGTGAATCAACATGGTCCCAATCAATCGCCTTTGTATCAATACACAAAGGTTTTGTGGGATCGGTTGGGTTATGAAGTGGAGTGGTCAAATCAATGGAGATTGTGTTGATGGATGGAATGAAATCTCCAGGACCACATGGGTGTAATCTTATCTTAGAGGTTTCCCTTCCATACTCATGATGAGGCTCTGGAGGAATGGGAATTTTTGGATTTGGCCCATGAGTAGGGTGGATAATAGGATCATTGGGCTCTAACCGCTCTCTGAATGTAGGCAGAGGGGGATTGACCATCTGGTGAATGGCAGCTAAGTCAATAGGTCTCCCCAAAAACCGTAAATGAGGGTCTATGACACGAAGTGCCACCTCTCTCTCTACCAGTATGTCAACTTGTTACAAGTGGCGAGGCCCAAGATAAGCCATCTTAGTTTTATCTTCAAAGTCATCATCGCTTATCCAAAAACTATTAGCATTGGTATGTGGCCCTAAGACAAGAGGCTCGTGTCTTGGCCCCAAGTGGGCCATCTCTATCTCATCTTCATATTCTTCGTCACTTATGAAGAATCCATTGGCATTAGTGTGTGGCCCTAAGATATGGGGCACATATCTTGACCTCAAGTAGGCCATCTCTATTTCATCTTCATACTCCTCATCACTTATGAAGAAGCCATTTGCATTAGTATCTTGTCCCAAGCCATGGGGCCATTGCCTTGGTCCTAAGTAGGCTCTCTCTATCGAGTCCTCTGACTCATAGCTACTTTCATCCGATATGTATCCACTCTCATTGTGGATGGACCAAGTAAAGCTTTGTAAATAGCGAGGCCCATGATAGGCCAAGCCCTCTTGTGCTTCATCATCACTTGCCACATATCTATTTTCTTCTTGCTCATCATCCCATGAGTTGTATCCTACTGGGATGGCATCAGTTGTGAGTCTTGGATGATACGTCTCAAGCGACGGGATGTTCACCGTGGCCACTTGTCTATTGCACATAAGTCTTGAACTTAGTGGGTGATAAGGAATAAAATCGATGTCTTCTCCTAACCCCAAGCTCAATCTATCCAAAGCTACTACTAGAGAGTCATCCCAACATCTGATGTGATAGCCTACCCCAAACCTATCAGTGGGAAGCTGGTATTGTGGCTCGAGTGGCCACCTACGCCCTTGCTCATATATACCAAGATCGTAACCATGCCAATGGCAACATTCAAAGTAGCTTAGAGAAAACTCAGGATTAGAGAGGTAACGAACATTAACAATGAATAATTCATCATTGTCCTCTTCTTCTTCAGTAGACTTATGGGCGTAGTCTAGTCCAACATAGACAAAGTTTGTCTGGTTGGGAGGGATTCCAAGCGGAACCACTATTCCCATTGGTGGTCTCAAGTCTTTTGGTTTTCCCATGTCTTGTGCAGATTCTATGATGGGCATGAATGTTATGTTCTACACAAGGTATTCTCCTATCCCTATGCTTGCCAAGTGTATTGTTGCATGCGATGTGGATGACCCCATGGATGACACTGGTGAAGCGGGGTGGTAGTCATCGTCTTCGACTTGCTCTTGGAGATCTTCTTCATCCATGGGACTTGGACCTTCCTCAATGGCTATGGTTAGCACTTCCTTGGGATTTATTTCCTCAACTAAGGGTGCCTTTAGCTTCTTATTGTCTTTTGGATTAGATGTTGATGGTCTCTTAGAAGCATTAGTCATGTTGGGTGCATGTTGAGGTGTTGATGTGGATGGGTCTTTTTGTACCCCTTTGTCTTTGTCCTTCAGTTGCGTAATTGGAGATGAAGGCCCTACATACAGGTGGGTAGAAGGGATCACAAAATCTCCTAGAAAATCCACCTGATGGACATACTTGAATGGCTCATCATCGACCAACACCATATAAAATTTGTTATCATGCACATACTTGACACATTGGTGTAAGATTGAAGGGACACACTTCATGTCCCTTATCCAAGGTCACCCTAAAAGGATGTTGTATTGCATGGCCCCTTCCAAGACATGACACATCATGGGGATGGTATTATGCCCTACCTTGATAGGTAAGACTATCATTCCCAAAGTATTGCATAAAGCATCATTGAAAGCTCTTAATGTGTAGGCTCTCGAAATGATATGGGACTTGGGGATTTTTAGGTGTTCTATGGCAGTTGTTGTGATGATGTTGATTGATGAACCTGTATCGACCAAGACCCTCTTGAAAGGTAAATTATTGACTGATGCCACAATGTGCAGTGGAGGGTCTGGTAAGGCAGTTGGTACTGTCTTAATCTTGTGATCATAAAATCGGATTACAGGTTCCTAGAATTCTTGTACTTGTCCCACAAAATAAGTGAATGCTTGTGGGTCTTCTAGTTGAAGCTCAATTGACTTTAAAATCTCCATCAAAGTCTCCCTATGCTTTGGGGACTATTGTATGAGCTCATAGATAGATAGCTTGGCTGGAGTCATTTGTAAATTTTGCTCAAGTCTACTCCGAACAGTCACCACAGGTCGGGTTGGTGGACCTGGAGGGTTGTTTTACCCCTACCTCTACCTAGGTGCAACTGGGATATTAATGGGTGTCGTAGGAGGTTGTGGTTGACCATACCGTCTACTCCTGGTTGCTACATTGATAATTTCTACCATCCCAACACATCCGTGGGTAGGTGTATCAATTTGGACCTGATTGACTTGGCCCCCTTGCCCTCTAGGGGCCTCATGATTTGGCAGTGGGTTTTTGTATATGCCCATATCTCTGTTATCCAGAGCCAATGGGTTGTCCACTTTGAGTTCTCCTGCCTCAATCATGTTTTGAACTTGGTGCTTGAAACCATTGCAAACCTCAATGTTATGCCCCGGTATCCTATGATAAGGGTAAAATTGATCTTCCCTATATCCTTTTGGCTTAGGATGGTTGGGATCTATAAGAGGTATGTTAGGGAATCTGATATTTCCCACCTCGCTCAATTGGTTGAAGATTGATTGCATTGATTTTGTTAGTGGTGTAAAGTAGCGAAGGGGTTTTCGTTCTTTGTTTCTCCCCTGATTGTTCTTTTGATCATAGTTGGCTGGTGGGGGATGTTCTTTATAGTTCTGGGGTTGCTGTGCAGCCCCATACTTAGGTGCAACCAACACCACTTGATTAACTAGGGTAGGGTTTGCCTGCTTCTACTTGTATTTGCCATTTTTGTCATTTTTGTTCCACTCCTTCTTGGTTCGAAGTTTGATGGTTCCCTCATCTAATTTTATGTCCTCAATAAGTTTGGCCTATGCCAATGCTTCCTCAAATAAGGGGTACTATTGTAGTTGTAGCAAGAGGGAAATGTTTTTGGAACAACTCTTGGTGAACATGTGGACAATCTCTTCTGTGGGGACGGAGAATGATAGTTTTGCCATGATCTTTCTCCATCTATTCCCATAATCCATTATTGGCTCATCATCATAATGTTTCAAATTGGCCAGGTCTAAGAGGTTCACCTTCTTATTAGCACCAAAGGAGAAATGCTTCAGAAAATCATTTACTAGTTGTTCAAAATTGGTTATGCTATGCTTGGGAAATTGGTTGAACCATTGAGTGGCAACGCCCGAAAATGTCATGATGAATGTCCTTAGCATAAGAGCATCATTATCTTCAATATGAAAATATGCATTGATGAAATTGGTGACATGCTCTTGTGCATCCTCTTCACCCTTAAAATTTTCTAACCTAGGCATCTCAAAGTGCTTAGGATATGCAGGGCTAGGAACCGATGGGCACAATGGTTGATTATGTATTTTGCTCAATGTTGGTTGGTTCCCAGCCATCTCTTGTTTCTCAAAGGACTTCATATTTTTAGCAAGTGCTTGAAATGCCTTTGAGGTGAGGATTTCCTCTTCTTGTAGGCCCCCTCATGGTGGTAATGGAGGTAACCCCCTATCCACCTGATTTTTTCCATTTTCTTCCCTCCTATGAGGGGATTCAAGAGGTGTCTGCTCCTGATCTATTAGGTTTACCCATTCCCCACCAGTTGGATTTCACTCATGATTTGGTGGGTGATTCCATTGTGGGCTCTCTTTTCTAGTATGCCTTTCTCTTGGTGAGTCAGTGTGTTTCTCTCTTTGATGATCATTACCATTTGTTTGATGGTTGATATGAGCTAGCTGCTCAGCTTGCTCTCTTAAACATTGCTCATGTTGGCACAAAAGTCTTTCTCTTTGCTTTTCATGTTCAAGAGCTTCCACAAGATCTCACTCTTTGTGCAAGGCATTCTCTAACCATCACATGCGATCAGCATGCACTATCATAGAAGACTCATGCTTGTCTGATCTTGTTTTGGTGGTTTTGATGCACAGATTCCTCGAGGAGGTTTCTACTGTTTCTCTATTCTTTCTGGGATGAAATGAATGGATTAATCTGTAATGCATGATGGGATGAAATGAACTAATGAATGAAATGCATGGATGGATGAGGAGATAAAATAAAAATGGAATGGAATAAAGAAACACTACACCAAAAAGGATCCTAAGGATAATTTCTAACTACCCTAGAAGTCCTTTAAGGGTGATTATTCAATCATCGTCTTTGAGGGCATAATAAAAAATCTACGTCATACGATGGTGGTTAAAAAACACCTCAAAAACATTTTGTCTTAGGGGTCTAAGATGGTGGTTTTAAACCACCCTCTTAAGGGCCTAAGACAACAATTTTTAATTGTCTACTTAGGGGCCTAAGATGATGATTTTTAAACATTATCTTAGGTCCCTAAGAGGGTGGTTTTAAATCATCATCTTAGGTCCCTAAGAGAGTGGTTTTAAAACATCGTCTTAGGTCAGTCACGGTCTAAATCATGGACTGTTATGTGTTCCATGAACATACCCCCACTAAGGCCAACTCTGACAGGTAGAACAAAAGAAATGGGCCCATGAAGCATGAGCTAGGATTGGGGTGATAAGCCAATTTTGAGTGTGGCATGCATCCCTCGGGAGGTTCGAGTGTGATAGGATCAAACTATGGCACACCAACTGAACTGATGTGTACTCTCTATTTTTCAAGTAATATCATGTTGTGTTTATTTATGTTTTAGTATGCATGAATCAGTGAAAAGAACTTAATAATTAATGCATGAATGGATTAATCTATAATGCATGATGGGATGAAATAAACTAATGAATGAAATGCATGGATGGATGAGGAGATAAAAGAAAAGTGTAATGGAAGAAAGAAACACTATATCAAAAAGGGTCTTTAAGGATAATTTTTAACCCCCCTTAAAGACCTTTAAGGGTGGTTATTTAGCCATCATCTTTGAGGCATCATAAAAAGTCTACTTCATACGATGGTGGTTAAAAACTACCTCAACAAATTGTTGTCTTAGAGTTCTAAGCTAATGTTTTTAAACCACCATCTTAGGGATCTAAGATGATGATTTTTAATCTCCCTCTAAGGTCCTAAGATGATGATTTTAAACTATAGTGACCCCGAGACACACGCATCACTTTACTCTACTTGCAATATTATACCCAATATGAAATGAAAGAGCATGATAAAGAATATAACATGGAAGTAACAAATATAGATCTCTTTATTTGTATTAAAACTCAGTTACATGTCAGTCCCTCTTAGGGATACCCATTCTGATACAATTAATTACAAGTAAGGAAGAAGTCCCCTAGCAAAGGGTGATGCACTTTCACAAGCTTCCCTGTTTTGCACACGAAAATTTATGAGGGCTTACATATGCCTCCTTCTCTAGATATATTTCCTAGAGGGATCATTTTCCTATTGTATGTTGTAGCTTCCATCTGATGAACATGTGGTACTGTAAGCAATGAAACAACAACACACACTTAGATGTCCGAGATTGCCTCCCCATATGAGGTTGTTAGAAATGAATATACTCAAATGAAAGCAAGTGCAAATGAAAATAATTCTATGAATGTGAATGAATAAGGCTATGCTAATGATAGGTAAATATGAAGAAATCAAATTAATGAAACTAATGTGTAAAAACATAAACTAGGCCTGCAGGCCACTGTCCAGGACAGTGGCTGCCAAAGTGAATCTCATTCTCTTTGCTCCAAAGCTATGGATCAAATATTGTATCTGATGTTCTAAAATGGTGATTGCTTTGCTCTCCAATTTTTTAGGGCTTCACCATAAATGTGATCTCCAAGGAAAGCTCTCCAAGTCTCGAAAGCTCTCCTCAATGATCTAATGCATTCCTGTAATAATTGTGATCTTCATGTACCATTCTCCTCAAATTTGGACTCATTCAAATCCCTTAAATTTGGACTCATTCAAATCCCTTTGGTGCTCTAGGCTTGCACCTTTTAAAGTGTGTGAAACTATAAAGTCTATGCTCAAAACCCTAGGATTGAATCCCTCATGCGTAGTGAATGTTAGCATGAGAAGTTTTTTGTATTTTCTTTGTTTTAAAGACCAGTTAACTGAATTCTAAATTTAGACTCAAGTCTCCCATGTGAAATGGTCATGAAGGAGAATGCAAATTTAATCCCGCTCACCTTTATTGCATGCAAACTGCCACTTTTGTCCTTGATTGGGCCTATTTTTTAGCAAAATACTTTTTATGGTTTAGCCGCTGTCATCTATAGCGACTAATATTTGGCCGCTATCATCTGCAGTGGCTAAGGTATGGCCACTATGAGCTTGAGCAGCTAAGGTTTGGCCGTTCTAGTCTTGAGAGGCTAAGCTTAGACAGGCTCAGAATGCCCCAGATGAGTGGTGAGAAACACTTTTGATGCTTGGAAGGCCCAAGGTTATGTCCTATGATCTTATGAATGTGCCTATGTGAGTAGCTCCCCTAAAAATGACACGTTTTAGGTGTCTACATTAACCATTATCTTAGGCCCCTAAGAGGGTGGTTTTAAATCGTCATCTTAGGTCCCTGAGAGAGTGGTTTTAAACCATTGTCTTAGGCCCCTAAGGTGATTATTTAAATAACCCTCTTAGGTGCCTAAGATGATGGTTTAAAACCATCGTATTCCTAAGATGGAAGTTTTAAAACTGTCCTCTTAGGGGATTAAGAGGGTGGTTATAAATCATCATCTTAAGCCCTTAAGAGGGAGGTTTTATTTACATCACAAGAAAATATTGTTTCTCTTCCAAGAAAAAAAGAGATATTGTCTAATCTAATGGAACCCCAAGAGAATGAGAAATCAAATGAAAGCAAAAGAAAATTTTTGAAACTCAAACAACTTAATTGGGATGATTCTTTTGTACAAGAGCTCCCTGGCGATTCCAGAATAGATGGACCTTTATGTTAGCTTATTGAGTTCTTTTGATGAATTTAATTCTAATATCTTAGAGATTACTATGGTAATTTTCCTTCCATAACAACATCCTCCCAAGTCCTCACGGATTTTCTATATCAATCATTACAACTTGAATGACTTGCTTTCCTTAAAGGCTAAGATCATTGACACCCCATAGATTGCCAGTCTATCAGGTACAAGTTGTTCTTGTGCACTGTTATGAAATGCTCAACCTGTATTTTTTTTACCAATTTTCAAAGCTTCTCATACACTCCTATAATTTTTTTTTTTTTATGTTATTATCCACATGTTATTTTTCCTTGGAGATGCTATACTGTCAAGTTTCATACACTGCTATTTCTTATTGAGTTCCCTCTCTTCAAGCTAGTCGTATCTCTCTTTCAAGCTTAAATCTCTTTTTTATTTTGTGTTGTTCACTTTCTATGAGCACAATGATCTTTATAGGTATTTCAAGTTTGACTGGTAATTGGATTTTTGACTTTAGGGCCCTCGATAATAGTGTACTTTATTTTTCTATACTATGCAAATTCCTTCTTTACTATGTCTACGAAATTTTGGTTAGTTTCTATTTTATAGGCAATCCTATGGTAGCTTCAAGCAAACTAAGACATAAGTGATAATCTTGAAAATTTATGATAAATTGATGCAAAGTCAAATAGTTGAGGGTACTAAATGTGGCACCCTTAATTCTTGGACAATTAGAATTAGGAAGACAAAAATAATAACTAGAAATATGTTAATAAAAATGATGAATAAGCTCAAAGGCTAAGGTCTTAGACATGGATGTCTAGCATATGTTTATCTCCCTTAGGTCCTCTAATGATTTTAATCCTATATATAACATTTTTTTTCCCGTTCTATTGGTCAAATTGACCAACTACATTGGCCATAACATAGGCTATAAAATTGGTCACTTTGTTTTTGCCATGCAGATAAAGGGGGAAAGCTATTTGGGAAAATAATATTTGAAGAAGGTAGCTTCCTTTTTTAAAGCAATCCATTTTCATTTTGGATTTTATTTGTTTTTGGTATCTTAATAAAAATGATCAGTTTATTTAAATGATCATTGAAGATCATATTTTATGGTGATACATAGGTCACTTCTTAGTCACAATTTTAGGGAATTTTTTTGGTGAACTTTTACCAGATGTAATGTTGATATATTGTTCTAATGGTCACTTTGAAAAACCAATAAACGGTTGATTGAAGTAGGATGTTTTCAATTAAACATAACGAATTAAAGATAACTTAGTTTCCCAAAGTAGATAGATTGTTTTTTTTTTTTGTATTTACATGGTGGAATCGGTAGCCGCCATGAATCCGGGTAGGTTGTCCAAATTTTATGGCCACCACAATATTTTGTGTTGTCCGCCCTAGAAGTCGCCACACAGATCTTCGCGCAGTCCGCCCCTATAACCACCATGCCACAATCATTTTAAACCTTTTACGCCACTGAAAGCACCAGGAAAGGGACAAGCGTTCAGTCCAACGAGGCTTGAGATTTGAACCTTGGACCTCCGCCCCCCTTATGGGGTTTGGATGAACCAATTGGTCTACACCTCGGACCTCAAGTAGATATATTGTTAAGTTTAAAGTATATTTTATTTTATTTTTTGAAAATTGGTTATATGAGATTGAAATGGGCCCCACCACTAGTACACCATAACCATATAGTGGTATTACAATAGCTTAGTTATTATGCATCACTTGGCAAGACTTGAACCTGGGTCTTTCTCCTTGAAAGTCGATGAATTTAAATGGATGAACTAATACTATTTGATAAGTTTAAAGTATGTTAATCTATGCAAAGAAATTAATCATATTTACAACAATTGAGCCCATTTTCCATGGGTCAATAAGATACATTTTGTTAGATTCCTTAACAATGAGTTCATATTATGTTTCATTAAGCCAATTGTCATGAAATTTGGGCTTAAAATAAATTCAAAAGGACTTGATATTCAATTTTGGGAAGAAAAACGCATGGTTCTATAGTTGTATAAATACATAATTTCAACCTTAAGGAGTAATACAAGAAAATTAAGAATTTATCTTTTAAGGTTTTTTAATTATTGCAAATATTAGCTATGAAAAGTTTAGATAGACATGTCTTTCTTGCAAGTTCCCTTATTTAGTATATTCATAGTATATAGCAATTTTCAGCAAAGGATTTATAGCACAGTTGTGTGACTCACTCATTCATTCATTTTCCCATTATGAGTGGAAAGTGATAAAAAATTAGTGAAATATGTTGACTCCTTAAGACTGATTTCAGGTGAGTCATCTTAGTTTAAACATGAGACTTGGCCATCAAAAAAATAGTGAAAGAAAAAATACATCCCCCATCTTGATTACCTTTGAAAATGGTAACCAGGTTTGAAAGGGAAGAACTAAGATCACTTAAACCATCTCTTGAGGCATAAACATTCTCTTATTTATTTACACTAGATATCACATTATCCAATCCACGACCCCCAAAATGCCTATCACATCTATGATTCGTGGCCAAAGATTCATCAAATTTCCTAAATTTACCCACAACTTTCTCACTCTCTACAAATATTTCAACTTCCCTAAAAATATTTAAGGAAATATGCTTATATTTGGTGGTTTGATAAAGTACATGTGTGCTCTTCATTTACAATAGATATCACATTATCCAATCCACCATCCTCAAAAGGCCTATCACATCCATGATTCATGTCCAAATATTCATCAAATTTCCTATATTTACCCATAGATTTCTCACTCTACAACTTTTTCAAGTCCCATCTCTAGCAAAATATGCTTCTATTTGGTGGTTTGACAAAGTATATGTATGCTCTAAATCCTCCTTACTAAGGGAAGATAAGATTTCCATAGAATATTTTCTATTAAATTCCTCAACACAAGATATCAATTCCTGTGTCTTATCTAAAGTAACTCCCACCAATGTATTTTAGGGTTATATTTCTCTTGAGATTGAATTTTTGGATCAAATTTTATACTAATCCCATTCAAACAAGAAATTTTATTTTGAACATGGCTTGATGTTTTTTTAATAGGACTAGCTACATGTTTTTTATTCATATTTTGTTGCTTGATGTCCATTCTTTCAAGTGAGACCTTCTTTGCACCAATATTATATTTGGTATTTGATCCAACATTGAACTGTAGTAGCATGTGTTGAGTAAGTTTTTATTTGGATCGTCTTGTGAGTCAAATATATACAAGGAAATAAATTGTACACCACAACATACAAAGATCAGTCCAACCAAGGTACACAGTCCTTATAGTACATGCAATGTAGCATTTATCATAGAAAGCACACACTTAGATAAGATAAGAAGCAAATAAAAATATAAACAATGACACGAAAAAAACTCACACAATTTTTGTATAAAGCAATAAATAGTAACTATGTCAAAGCACATGCAAGAAAAAAAAGACCATGGAAGACACAATATTAAACACCAAAGTCTATTTAAGACACTAAATTCTTTATGCACACACAACACACATGCATTGTATATGTACATACATACATATATGTGTATGTATGTAATGTATGTATGTATGTATGTATAAAGCATTCGTTGTCTAAATACTATAGTCAAATCAATGTTGTAAAAAGTGAGATTACTTTGAGATAGCTCCTCAAGATTTAGAATATTTCGGTTCAAGCACAAATTTTGCTACTTTGAATTTTCCAAAAGTTCATATGGCTAATCTTTGTAATTTTAAAATTAATCATAAATTAGACAATCTTGTGTGGATTGTCTCATAGTTGTATGTACAACATGCTAGAAATATTTTTGAAATGTTGAAGTTTGTGAATGTTAAAACATTTTAAAAAAATATGAAATACTTGTCTAATCTGGCATTACCAAAGGTTCAAAATGGAGGTAACATTTAACTCCATGATGCAAATTTTTTAAAATAATCTGTGAATGTTAAATTTTTGAGAAACACTTTCTTATCTTTCCTTGTAAATGATGACTTAAATATAATTTTCATTTAAACTAATTTCTCATCATGCACAAGACACTTGATTCAATTTCTTGAAGCAAGATACATTATTGTGACCCTAAGAACTCTATTATAAGAAGGATAAATAAGTACAAATTAGGACTATTTTTCAATATTTTACCCTTGAATTGAGAGAATCACAATAGAAATAATTGAAATTCTTTCTCCAACCAATAGAATCTAATTCTATGGATAGCATACCTCGAAAAGGTTTTCCTTGAGAACCTTTTACTGCATTGAAATAGAATGGAAAATAGCCTTTCACATCACTTGCATTGTTATCCATAAGGAACCAAAAAAAGGTGGAGTTGAGTGGTATTTTCACCCAATTGTGAAAGTACACTCTCCCTTAGGATTTGGGCTCCAAATCCCCTCTTGCAAAGAAGTTAAACAAACAACTTCTCCAAGGTCTCCGCTATATTAGCATTTGCATATATGTATTAGTAATCTCAAATAAATACATTCAATTTTAAATGCTTGGAACACCTTAGTGATTGCAAGTAACTATAAACAAGGGGCAATGTTGGTTTATTTTACCATGAAACTTTAGTGATTGTTCATTAAACCAAAATAAAGCAGATGTGAGTTGGCCCTCATATGACCACGATGTAGTGCCTTAATTATTTTTATATTGACGGTTTTAAGGTAGATTTTATCTTCTTTATTAAGTCCAAATATGGCTTCTTATCATGAAAATGAAGATAGCTTTCAATGTGATCGATAAACCATCCCTCTTTGGTGAAATAGATCTTCACAAAGAGGCAATAATTTATGGCCTTAAAGTAAGGGCTTTAAATGTCACCTCCACTTATCCCTCTTAAATGAAATCAAATTTTCATAAAGATGAACAATTAAGTGCTTTGAAGAAAATACCTTCAATGTAATACTCAAATTACCCCTCTTTCGTAAAATTAGAATTTTTATGATGAGAGGGTAATTTTAGGCTCAAAATGGAAATTTGTGAGAATGCCATAAAACATAACACCTTCAATGAAATTGGAATTTTCATGAAGGGAATGTCATCATAGGCTCATGAGTGCAAAAAAAAACTGAAAAAATGAAATTCCGGCCCAAAATGGAAACTTTCTATTTTCAAATTTTTAAAATCTGTAATAAAACAACAACTTTGATGAATTTTTAAAAATACTAAACAACTCCAAAAATGAAATTTTAAAATGCGTATTGGAATTCTGTAGTATAACCTACGCAATGGTGAAATTATTTTTGGATTTTGACATTTTTTAAATGTTTATTTTAATGCCTGAAAATTAAAAAATAAAAATAAAATTTTTGAAAATAAAATGCAGAAAAATGAAAATGAAATGCAAAAAACTGAAAATAAAATGCATTCAGTATGATGCTATCCTATTTCGACAAAACCGAAGATGTGAGGTTTCCATGCATGCAACCTAACCTATTGGACTTGCAAAACAAGCACAATCCCCATAGACTAAGTGTTGGTTCCTAGGGTTTAAAATAAATTTCAGGTTCAAGCATTCACATGAAGCAACCAAGCAAACTTGCATTAAATCCATCTACAAACTCGAAATCTGAAAGAGAGAAAGAAATAGACATTAAATCCATAGCATGCAAAGAGAGTCTCCTTTCTTGCCCACAAGATGCAAATTTATGAAAACTCTTGCATTAAAAATGTGTCATTTTACAATAGCAGAATTTCTGGTTTTCCCAAACCAGTCCATGGAAGAAAAATAGCCCAAAAAGGTCCAGAATGGCCCTCTTGCCTTCAAATCTGCAACTCTACTCATAGAAGTTTCCAACCCTTTCAAAACATTCTTGCCTGGCGTATTTAAAATTTTCAGGAATCTTTTCATTTCATTTTCCAATGGTTGTTTGTTTCACCTTCCCTTGTGCATGCATGTGTTTTGGTTTCCAAAAAGGCCTTTCATTTCTATTTTGTGGCCTTTCGTTTCATTCCCATGGTTTGGCTTCCTCTGTTTGGTTTTCTTCACTTTTCGTTTGATTTAAAAAAAAACGTTTCCTCTTCTCCACATGGGCATGCGTTCGCTTCCTTCCATGTGTAACAACCATCTTAAATGATTTCAAATCATTAAAGATTCCTTATGTAATGTTTTGTCTTATTCATTGGATTTTGTCCTTATGTGACAAATTACCTTATTCAATCTTCGATTTATTCCTTATATGTCCACGTCACTATGCAGTCTTCAGTTTCACTATCCTGGTGTTCATCACTAATATCAGACGCACTGTCCACTACTCTGTTCCCTTGGCAAAAATCGGACATGTCACAAAATGATGACACTCTTGTCTCTCTGTCTGTCTGCCCTTTTTGAGTCGCGAAAATGCAACATGTCACGATATCGCAACACTTTTGTTTGTCTACCTACCTGCCCTTTTTGAGTCACGAAAATGCAACATGTCGCAATATCGCGACACTTTTTTTTCTCTGCCTACCTGCCATTTTTGAGTCGTGAAATGTAACATGTCGTGATATCGCGACACTTTTGTTTCTTTGCCTGCTGCCCTTTTTGAGTCATGAAAATGCAACATGTCACGATATCACGACACTTTTTCTTTGCTTTGGACCGCAAAAATGCAACATGTCATGATATCGCGACACTTTTTCCTCCTTGCTCTTTCTCTTTGCTTTGGACCACAAAAATGCAACATGTCGCGATATCGCGACACTTTTCCCCCTTCTGTTGCTCTTGGCCACGAAAATGCAACATGTCGCGATATCACGACACTTTTTCTTTCTTGTTCTTTCTCTTCTCTTTTGGCCGCGAAAATGCAATGTCATGATATTGCGACACTTTTTATTTCTTGTTCTTTCTCTTCTCTTTTGGCCACGAAAATGCAAAATGTCGCGATATCGCGACACTTTTTCTTTCTTGTTCTTTCTCTTCTCTTTTGGTCGTGAAAATGCAACATGTCGCGATATCACGACACTTTTTTTCTCCTTGCTTTGGACCACGAAAATGCAACATGTTGCAATATCGTGACACTTTTTTCTTTGCTTTGGACAGCGAAAATACAGCATGTCGCGATATCGCGACACTTTTTCTTTCTTGCTTTTTCTCTTTGCTTTGGACCACAAAAATGCAATATGTTGCGATATCGCGACACTTTTTTCTCCTTGCAGTATTTTGCTTTTTCTTTGATCTTTAGCATATGGGCCACTTCGGTCTTCTTGGAAACTATGCAAAAAGGTGGGTCCCCAATTTTGGGATACGTTGTGGAGCAGCCACAACAGGTGGGAAGGGGGTAGTGTTTTAATGCAAGCTATGTCTTGTACTTGGTGCTGTTAAAATATTTTACAAAAGTGAATTCATAAATAATAGCATAAAAGAGTTATATTCCATAATAACTCAAAATTATCTCTAAACAAATTACTTTTCCCATACAGAGTTGCATAATGCAATATTTTGTAGATCTATGAGTCTTATTTTATAAATTTTAGTGGGAAGTTAATTGTTTTTATTCTAATTATAAAATATTATTCTTTTGCCTTTTTTGATGAATTATGTAGATGTGAAGTCCTGCAAACCTCAATTTGGAGGAATATTGATATACATTCGATTGCTGATGATTTTCAATGTTTGATACTGGATGATTCTAATAATTGGTCTCTAGATTAAAATTGTCAACCATGAAACCAATTTTTGTTGGCCATATCCTCTTCATGAAGGCAAGAGGCTATAAATTCATGATTGGGGCATAGATTGGAAGGCCCAAGATGGATTGTGTTTGCTCTGGTTTTTTTGGGGGTCTTCCAAAACCTGCACTCTCTTTTTTCACCAAGTCTTTATATTTTATATTCTCATTTTCCAAGTTTTTAGCTTAGTATTTTGTTTGTTATCTTTTGGATACATATATTTTTACAACTTATATATATTTTTTTGAAGCTTCTTAAGAGTTTGGAAATCCTTGAGAGCTTTGTTGTAGATAAGAAGCTCAAACAAGTTTTGTAGGCATCGCATGTATGGTAGGCATCAACACAAAAAACACAACATATTTTAATGGATGATGTTATTTTTGCTCTTCAAATTCTTAAACAATCTCTCTAATTAGTAGTGCATGGGATCCAAATAAGAGGCCAACCACAACTGAAGCACTCAAACATCCATTGAGTCTCAAAATACATGTAACTATAATATTAAATAAAATAATGGTATAATTGTGTTGAAGGTGGTGTACATGTTACTCTGCTAATGCTAAATAGCAAATGCAGGAAAATGATAAGGATGCTACTTTGAAGCCAGCTACAATTCCTACTGCAGATAAATGATGATAGTAAAGTTGATGAAGTGTTTAATGGATTCAAAGATACAAATTTTGTTGTAGTCTAGCTTTAGTTAGGACATCCTTTAAAGAGCTCTATGTTGTTAATACAACTTTATGCATGCAAACAATGATAATAAGCATGACAGAGATAATTGTTATAGTATGCAAAACTGGTCTTGAATAATAATGCTTTGAAGTTGATATATTACTAATCAAATCCCTTTTTTTTTCATAAATAAGTTTTTTTTTTTTTGTAGTTGATATTACTAGTATAAATTGTATATATTACTTGTATATCCAAAGAGGATTACCAAACGTGCATAAGCCTCAAAAAAATAAATTGGTACCTTATTTTTAAAAATTCATTTCCAAAAATGGTGTATACCCAACATTTATCATATTCAAATATTAGGTGTCTATATGTTAATCCTCAACTTGATCCACACTTTACAAAATTGCCTCAACACTTATTATCACCAACCAACCTCGCAACATATTAAATAACAATATTTTTAAATGAAATTGCATCTAAAAAGTATAGTGAATGATAAAAATAATCATATATATATATATATATATAAAGTGTTGTGTCCTCTCTAGACCTTACCATGAGACACATCGAGTTTATTCAAAAGAGTACTTGGTAGTCTCAAAAAGCAGAGTGGAGTTTCATGATTGCAAGAAATTGGTTAGCCAAGTGCATGAATGCATGGTTGAGTCAGAGGAAGAATATGGAAAGGGTGATCTTGTATGTCGTATGGATGTGGTTGAGGAGTCCATGTATAGTTTATTTGAAGCAATTGTAAATGTAGAGGCTGTGATTTTAAGAACTTCATACCGTATATTTCTCTATTGTAACCCATGCACCCTACCATCCTATAATTTTAACTTTGAATGCTATTTTGGTTAGTAACACATTTTTGGGGTTATTTTCTTATAAACCTCAACTTTTATTAGCATATGATATGTGATTGTTCTTCTTCATCCTATATGGTTGCCTCTAATAAAGATAATTTGGAAGACATGAATTATTTTTTGTCTCTGCATGACCAAAAGAGTTAGATGGTAATATGAAATAGAAACATCAATATCATATCTAAAGGTTTGTGTCAAACTATTCTCTAATTATAGAGCATTGCAATACCTAGCAATTGGAATGACAATAAATTGTTTTATAAACCTTGCTAAGGTTATCATATGATAAACATTTTACATTGATAAGGGTCTGATTAAGCATCCATGATAGTTGTAGTACCTGTTTCCATGTCAATGAAGTAGTTGGTGTTGTGTTTTTGGTTGATAGGTAAACACATTTTACTAAAATAGTGGTAAAAGTGTAATGAAATTTAAAAAAAATGTGAATTTTTAATAATATTGTTTGTATATTTAGAGGATACTTCCCTTCATATGAGCTTTTTTTACTCTTTTGAAAGACCTATTTTTTGAGATAGTAAAGTTTATATCTCCTTATTCAAAGGGATTGAAACACAAAATCATAAAAAATATATATAAAATAAATATTTTAACAATATATTGTTCTTTTATGAGTTTGTTGGAGAAGGTTTTGAATGTAACTATAGTGAAGATAACAGTAACCATTCACCCTTTTGACTCATTATTTTATTCTAAAGTATGGATCCACTTTTACTTTAATTTGGATTCTTATTGACACTTCTAGTTACTGGGGTACTTAGCCACAAATAGAGTGAATATTGAACCCTTCAACACCCTCCATTAAGCTGCACATGACTCAATTGCAACTATCTACCTATTTGTAATATAATAGTTTATGACATTGATTGGTTGGTACTAAAATGTAATACCTTCTATCAGCACCAGTGTGCTCTACCATCAAATGACTATCTCTTCACAGTCTTGGGTTGTGGCCAAGTGTAGAGTGAATCTTCTATTGTTTTTTAAAAAAATCCATCAGAGGTGAATTCCATTATCCATATTTATAGACCATACCATTATAGACCATTCCATTATCCCTATTGAAGTGAGAATAAAGCAAAATATTGCTAGGGTTCTATTTAGTTCTTCTGAGGCTACTAGGTTCTATGTATGGTACACTAAAATTTTGCTTAAAATAATTTCTTCAAAGAAAAACTCTACTCCCTTAAATGCCCCTATGATAAGTGGCCTAAATTAGGGTTTAAATTTTAATCTAGGGTTTAAATTTTACAAATATCATGCATAAATACAACATTACAAAATACAAAATTCCAAATCCTAATCATAAAAATACCTGAAATAATGTAAACACTAAACCTAAATAACCTTGTCTCTCCCAATATTAAATTTGTCTTTATGCCCCGTTTTGTGCCTTCGATTTTGACCCTCATCTCTCACCATTTGGGGTAAATTAGTAGGCATTTTAGAGAAAATTTAAGGCAAGCCCCAACCAAAAAATGAATACCATGAATCGAAGCTCGGGAGCCCTAGAAGTTTCAAAGAAATTTTAGAGCAAACCCTAGCCAAAAAATGAACAACACAAACTAAATATTGGGAGCCCTAGGTTGTGCACGTGATGTAGATGTTGAAGTAGCTAAGGTGCATTATGGAGGTTGTGCATGTCGTGTGGAGGTTGTGCGCACAGTGTGGAGGTTGTAGTAGCTAAGGTACGATGTGGAGGTTGTAGTAGCTAAGGTAAATGGATTGTCTATTTGTGAGGTTTTGAAGAAACAATGATGTCACTACACAAGGGTTTAATATTACCTATTAAAAAAAACCTAAATCACCTCTAAGAAGGTGGTTTATAACCACCCTCTTAAGGATAAGAGGGTGGTTTATAACCACCCTCTTAAGGATAAGAGGGTAGTTTATAACCGCCCTTATAGGGGCACCCAAAATAATTTGGGTTCTTCTAAGAGGGTGGTTATAAACTGCCCTCTTAGATCACCCTAAGTTTGTGGTTTATAACCACCATTTTAGTTAAATCCCTAAGACAACGATTTATAACCATCGTCTTATTCCTAATATGATAGTTATCCTAAGAGGGCGGTTTTTTACTATCATAAAAAATTGTGTTATTTTAGCCACTATTAAAGCCATTTTTTGGTGTAGTGAACATTGAATATTGTAAATATTGACATCATCATAAGGCACATAAAAGTCCAATAGGGATATGAACAGTTCTAGAAAAATATTTTATAAGAGATAGATCCTGACAATAAAGCTTCCAACATTAGTGTTATGCATAGGTATCTGACTAAGTGAAAGGTGGTCAAAACATTAGATCAGTGGTGTCATTAAGGAAAGCCAAAATATTTAGTATCTAGCAAAGAAAAGCAAAAAATAGAGCTGGATAGATAATAGAGCTAATGTCAAATAAGCATATAAGCAAAGGAAACAATTGGTACCTACTACGTAGAGATATGGACTATTTTTAGCTAAAAGGAAAATCTAGAAAAGTAGCAAAGTGTCAAAACAAACTCTCGATAGTCCTAGTCTACTATCAAAATATCTTAACAACCAAAATCTTCTATGATTAACACTTGTACCGATGTAGTTGGGAAAATAGTGGAGAAACTTGAAATACAAAAAACTTGTCAGATAATCATATGGATTAGATGAATACACACAAGGCATTACTCTTTCAAAAGAAACTAGAGCAAGCCACATCAATGTCATGGCACCAAAATAGTTGTAACAAAATATGCTAGAAAGGGATGCACACATGCTGCACCAACCTAACAAGGCTACAACACATATTATAAGCAATGTTGTTAAATTAACTAGATGAAAATGTAAAGTTATATATACTTGAATGTAGCTTATTCAAAGGGTTGACTCTTTAGCTTTTACAATTGTACATTTTGTATGATCAAATGCTATAACTCCCTTAAAGAAATTTGAAGTATTGTTTGGCCTTTGTCAATTACTATTGCAGAATATCTATGTAAAAATTTCTCATTAAGAATTTCTATCAAAATTGAATGAATGGTTTATTCTATTAAGAGTTATTTTGCTATCTATATTTCTTGCTAGATTTTTGTTAGTTCAATTATTGGAATGATTAGATGTATGTGCTTAATAACTTAATGTTTTACAATATTTGATGATAACTAGTTTGTTAAAGTAGTTTAGTCTAATTAAGAGAAAAAGACTCTCATGCACCTATATCTCTTGATGTAGTTGAATCTCGACTACTTTAAGTTTTAGCTTCTAACCCTATGTATTTTTATCTTTAGTCTACAACACCTTTTAGTTAGTTTAGCTAGTGTTATAGGAACTGGCCTACTCCAGAGGTTGACTCAAAAACACATATTTTGGGTCTTCTAATCTTAGCTAAGGTCTTGAGGGTGCAACTCATCCACTTAGCTAGATTTTGGACCAAGAGGGAGCAATATTCATCTCTATAGATTTTACAAAATTGGAACTACTCCTAACTGGTGGGTGAGGCTTGCTCTTGAGTGTTCTACAACATGTATGTATTTTCAGCTACCTCCCTTGTCTTTGAAATGGAATATTAAGGGTAAGATTTTATTGTGAGAGCTTTTAATTACTCTTATTTGATTCCATCCTCCCTGGAAAGCTTGCAATCCTTATTATGTGTGTAGCCCATTTTTAATTGCATGGTGTATTTCTTAAAACACTTAGATCTACCTTTCTCCTTTACATGTTGTCATATAATTGTTAAATTTATTCATAAATACCGTTTATTTACAATACAAAATTTTGGCACATTTTACATGCTAGTGATTTTTCATACAACTCCTTCATTAGAATCTAGAGTATCCAGACCATAGTGGCCCAAAATTTTACCAACCTCATGTATTAATTTTCTTGAACACATGACTTAGCATTTCCCAAGGTCGTTGATTGGTTTGCCTTGACAAGTAATGAGTTTACAAGCTGCAAATGCCATTGGGACTTGGTATGGATAACTCATCATTGTTCTACAACCCATTCATCATTTTTTTGGGCATTCCAAAGGCTACCAAGTGATCTCTGTTAGAAATAGAGTCTATTACATCATTTGGATCATGTAAATGTACATTTCCTTGGTACATACTTAGGATATTAGATTACTTTAGGGGAAAGTTTTCGAGTTACTTCATGCAATGTAATAACTACACAAGTTTTAAAGTGCAAGTTGTACCTTGCACATCTAGGTAGAGTGTTGGCCAAGGAACCTATTTCCTATATAAAGAGCCATAGGTATAGAATAAATATAGAAGTGTGTAGAGAGTGAGTACTACATCAGTAGGAAGTAGTATTAACGAGAGTGGTATGATGTAGTAGTGTGATGTAATATGGTGGAGTGTAATATTCTCAATGCTCATTCTTGAGTAGTAGCTCTATTCATGGAGTATTAATTTCCTCTAGAGCTATTTTGTAAACATATCCGTCATTTCTATATATATATTATTTTCAATCATCTCGTAGATTTACTATATGTCATATTATTCTGCATCTTGTGTTTGCTATCTCCCATTACATATTGTATCAAAAGCTAACAGTGGTATAAAAGCTACAGTAGGTCAATAGGAAATACACCATTATCATTGACCCTAAGTTTTTGTCAACCTGATGCGCCATTGGATCAATCACTATAAAAATACTTAGGAGAGTCTAGGTGGTAGAATTAAGGAGAGCCACAAGTTAGGACTGAAATAAATCTCAGTTTTTGGAATACTAATATTGCATATGGCTAGAGTCTTTCCATAGATTTTCAAGGGAAAACTTGTGAAGACTAGGACTCAGCATTTGATCCACTAGTTTGATGAATCAACTAGTGAATCTCATCTAAGATATTTGGAGAAATTAACCTAACGTTTATTTTAGTATAGGGAATTAATTCTCAGATGATTGGGACACCTCCTACAACAAAAATCTAAGAGATTTCAACTTCATTACCCAAAGTTTGAAGTACTTTTATAGTACAAATATTAGTTGCTACAAGAGAAGAATACTACATAAGAGACTTCTGGAGTAGAATTATGGTGATCTTGGAAGATAGGATATCTCCATTGCTAAATTGGAAACTTCACAAAAAGAAAAGGTCATAGAAGCCTTAAAAGGCCATAGAAGCCTTAAAAGGCCATAAAAGCCTTGATCAAGAATAAAATACCATAGAAACCTTGATCCAAAATAAAATACCATAGTAGCCTTGATCTAGAAGGAAAGGCCATAGAAGACTTGAATAATAGGCCATAGAAGCATTGGAAAAAGGCCATAGAAGCCTTGATACTGAAAAGGCCACATAAGCATTGATATTGAAAAAGACCATAGAAGCCTTGATACTAAAAAAGGCCACATTAGTCTTTATCCTAAAGAAGACTTTAGAAGAGAGTATCTAATTTAGAAGCAAATTTCAGTACTAATATTTTGTTGTAGGAAAAGTAAGATTCAGTGAGTTGGGAAAGCTTCCTACAAAAAGGTTAGGAAGAGTATCCTCTTCAGAATCAATCCAACACATGAAGCAAAGATATCAAGAGATATCATTGATGAAGAAGGACTAGGAGAGTCTTGCTCAAATATAGAGGTAGAAAAATTAGAGATCTAGGAGAATATCTCACCACCAACACTTCCAAAAGTAGAAGGTTGAAGATAAGGTCTCAAGGAAGACCAAAAGGAGTTGCAATATCAAAGGCCTTGGAGAGGTCTCTATGAGCATCCAATAAAAGTCTTGGAGAGCCTTGCTAAAGAATTCATCAAAGGAGTTCCAAGGAGAACTCATTGGAGAAATTCACTATTGGAGATAGTGAAATATTTGGGATAATTATTGCCATCCGACAAAAATCCCAAGAAGAAGAATTTGGCAAGGAGTTCCAAATATCATAAGACCTCAATACATATATAATCTTGAGAAGAAGATCATGTTTAAAGTTAGAATTCGATAAGAATATTGAAGGAAGATTCAGACAGAAGAAGCCTACCAAATCGAGGAGACTTGGAGATTATCTCTCACAACAAGAAGACACCACTTCAAAATCAAATATCTCTACAAAAAAAAGGAGACTACAAGAAAATAACAGGCCACCAAAATTCTAGGCTTAAGAAAAGGGAGACGGTATTTTGGTGAAGACAAAGTTGTTCAAGGTAGCCTATAGAGAACTGCAAGATCTTATCTAAGGTAGCAACTTGGTGATCATAGATACCAAGATCTACATCCTCTAAAAAACTAATGAAAAGGGCTTTCAAAAAAAGGTAAGCAACTATTGGTGCAAGTAGATTCATTAAGTGGATTACTTATCAGATTTGTTTAAAGCACCTTAATTGGATTGAAGTTGCAAAAATAAGAGTTGAATTAGAGTCTTCAAAAAGGTGCAAAAATAAAGGATTATTTAAGGTTCATTTGCACTTTAGGAGTTGATTATGTTTTATAATCTCAAACTATCTATCAACTACCTATTATCTACTTTGGAAAAGAAAATAAAGACTAGCTCCTATTACCTTGCTGTTAAATAAATTTTAGAATAATTATTGAAGACTCATTTCAGATTATTCCTGATTAGTTATAGTAGATTGATTAATTGGAGTAATAAGGTGATATTATTAGTGCATTAAAATATTATTATATTTGCACTATTATTGCTCTCAAAAATATTATTGCTTGTGTTCGAAAGAAGGGCACAAAAACAGAATTTGTCAAAGTGTCTAAAGACACTATTAGTGCACAAAGATCTGTAAATTTGGGTGGCATGAGGAAGCCACAAAATAAGCTCAATCCTCCAAGTATTGGAGAAGAAGGTAACCACAAAAAAATAGCATCAAAGGAAGCATCGAACAAGACTTGGTGAGTATCAAGTGGTTACAAGATTGGATCCATATATAAAACATCCAATCTAAAAGGGGAAGGTGTCTATTCAACAAGATAATCTTAAAACCCCTATATCGCACTCAAATATTCAGTCTCAAAACCAGAAATTTATATGTAAAAAGAGGAGTGCAAAAGAAGGTGCAATAAGGATATTTTATGTAAAAACTATTTTACATTATATTGCAAAATCCTAATCTGGTTATACAGGGATAAAAGGTATATTTAAAGGTGCCCAAAAGGCACTACGCTTGTTGGAAAACCATCTAAAAGCATTCGTATGCTAGCATCAATCAAATATTAGCTCAAGGAGCCAATAAATGGGCTCATACTCCTCGCATCCAATATGGTCAAACTTGCAAGATACAACGTGCAAAACAAATTGAGAAAACAACATTAATCAAGAGCAATAGCATCTACGAAAGGAGGATGTAAGCAATCAATAAAGAAAGGAAAAATGAAGCACCATTGGAGTGTCACTTACTCCACAGTTGCTAGTAAAAATCGATGCTCAAAGCCTCCATATTGTTGCTCCATATCCTAGCTAAAAGCAAGTGCAGGTGAATGAAAGAGGAGTTAAGGATTTTCAAAGCTAAAAGGATCTCCAAAAAGGTTCATTTCAATCATTGAAAGGGAGGACGTCCATGCAGAGAAGAATGTGACACTTGTCACCAAAATATAACCCTAATGCTCAAGTCAAGAGAGTGCTCATATTTTAATAAAGGAGTTACACAAACAAGCTGGTGCATTGAGTGTATGGGATACACTTGTCCCTTGGAAGATCGAACGTTTTGCTAAAGAGTGTAATGCTTGTACGTTACAAGAAGGAATATGAATGTATCATTTGCACCAAACTCTCCTCAAGCGCTCAATGAGAAATGAACGTACCACTTGGCACCTTAGAAAAGAAGCTTCTCCATATTAAGGATGTCAATGACCGAGGTCAAAGGAGAAGGCAAGTAAATTCTCATATCAGCATTTACACTTCATCGTTTGTGCGCATAGTGTAGAATTGTAGCATGGAAAGAAGGTGTTAGAGCCTCAATGCTCAATCCAAGTGAGGTCAAATAAAGAGTCCAAGCAATGCCATTTTTGGAATGTGTATAGATCCAAGTTATTCCATTGGAGGGTATAGTCACAACATCAATATGTCTACGTAAATAGTATGCAGCCCTAGCTTCTCAATAGAAAAGCATCGTATATTACTTGGTGAAAGGTAAATTTTAATCCCTATTATTATATGCTTTCTTTCCTCAGGAGTCATAAGGTTGTAATTAAAGGAATTTAATTAATTGAAAGCAATTTATCAAAGGGAATACTTTATCAAATAAATACAATATTTGCAATATAAATCCTAGGAGCAATAAGGGTTTCTACTTGAATAAATAATAATTATTTGTAAATATTATTGTGATCTAATTTATCCAAAGATTAGGGAGTCATAAGGGCTACTACATCAAATTAAATTAATTGGAAAATTAGATACACTAAACCTAATTTCCAAAAGGTTATTCATAAAAGAGAGGTTTATCATAGCTTTTTCAAAGGTTGGATATTCATAATATTATTGTCTCAAACTTATCAAAAGGAGACAAAATATCCAACATTATTATCTCTTTAAAATTTTGGAACAATGCTTAGTTCAATAGGAGCAATAAGGGATAATAGGAATTGATTTTGGCATTTACAAAACCTTTACAAAATCAATCAAATATTGAACTATAATTTACAAAAGCACTATATCTTATCCATAGCATACTAGGGAGTCATAATGTATTCTATAAAACTTGGTAATATCAGCTTCTATCAAAAATTATCAAGTTATAAAATATAAGCTTTCCTCAAAACCTAAAATCCTTAGGAGTAAATACTCACATTACTTGGGAGACATAAGGTAGTCTACAAAACAAGGATTAATAAAGATTTTATCAAATCAAGCTTATATTCTTCTATCAAGAATCATATATCCTAACATAGGGAGTCATAAGGTAGACAACAAAGAAAATACTATCTTGATTCTTCTAATTCATCAAATGGAAAAAGGAATGTCATATAATGAATGTGGATTTTGTCCCAATAGAAACCATTCTAAACATGAAAACATATGGTACATTGACTCAGGGGCCAGTCATCATATGACAAAAAATATACAGTGGTTCAACTATCTTGAAGATGTTAAAGGCTACATACTAAGGATTACAGATAGCCAAACTTAACCCATACATGGATATGGATGTGTAACACCTTGGAGATCATTTCTAAATCTTCTACTTCAAGAATGTATTGTATGTTCCTGAACTAACATTCAATCTCATATCAGTAAGCAAGTTAGTAGAAGACAACTATATGATCAACTTTGGATATATGGATGGAATCAATACATGTCTCATCATGAAATAAGGTGAAATAAAAGCAACAGGATCAATCCATGAAAATACATATATTCTGGATCCAATGGAAAATTCATAGAATATTGTGATGTTTCATAATGATGCTAACATATTTTCAAAGGAATAGGTTCAATAAAATGAATAACCAATACATAAAAAAGGTAAGCATAGAAGAATAAAAATCAAGAAAATGAGAGGACAAATGCACCATGCTCTACTCAATCATCAGCATTCAAAACCAAATGAAGACACTCACGAAGAAAACAATAAAAGTGGTTGGATAGAATACAAGGATGATGAACCTGACATAGAAGAAGATTCAGAATCTCAAGGACTCTATGAAGATCCACATTGAATACTAAAGTCTTCAATATCCAAATAATGTAATATAATGGGGTGTTAGAAATAGAGTCTATTACATCATTTGGATCATGTAAATGTACCTTTCCTTGGTACATAGGACATTAGATTACTTTAGGGGGAAGTTATCTAGTTACTTCATGCAATGTAATAACTGTACAAGTGTCAAAGTGCAAGTTGTATATGTGCAAGTTATCCCTTGCACATCTAGGTAGAGTGTTGGCCAAGGAACCTATTTCCTATATAAAGGGCCATAGGTATATAATAGATATAGAAATGTGTAGAGAGTGAGTACTACATCAGTAGGAAGTAGTATTGACCAAAGTGGTATGATGTAGCAGTGTGATGTAATATGGTGGAGTGTAATATGCTCAATACCCATTCTTGAGAAGTAGCTCTATTCATGGAGTGTTCATTTCATCTAGAGCTATTTTATAAACATCTCCATCATTTCTATATATATTATTTTTAGTCATCTCATAGATTTACTTTATATCATATTATTCTGCATCTTGTGTTTGCTATCTCCCATTACACGCTACATCAAAATCAAACAATCCCTTGAGTATTTTTGGGACCACAACTAGCCACATATGTAATTTGGTCTCCCACTACCTACTTCTTGATTTTTGTCATATCCTTTAGCCAATTTCTTGGGTTGGCCATTTCTTCATAAATCACAACCATTTCTTCTTCACTCTGGGTGTTGAGGCTTGTGTTTAGGCTTATGATAGGTATGGTTGGTTGGGATTTTTCTCTATGAATAATGTGCATGATATGAGTGTCTAAATATGGGAGATAATTGGTAACAATCTCCCCCTCATTGTTATCTTAGGCAAGAGTAGCCTCCTCAACATGGCCCATAGGTTCTAGCTAAAGAGGATTTGCTCCAAGATATTTCATTGGTCTTGATAATGGGCTTGATCTCCTTATTGATTTGTATGGACCTATGCTTAATTTTCCTTTTATTAAAACCATTCCATTAGGAGGGTAGCAAGTTGGTCCTAGCTAAGAATGGAGAATGGATAAAGGGAGTCATACCCTCAGTAAAATTTACATTATAATGAAGCTACCAACAGTTTGAGGACCACATCCTCCTCTATGATAATTTGTTTGGTATATGAATACCATATTCCATAGGTGCTCGAAATGGGTTAATATGCCTTCACTAGTGTATTCTAGTAGGATTCCCAATAGTGAATTTGGGAGCTTTCCCTGAATAACTAGTGGTTCTCAAGGTCGTAATGGGATTTTGTCATCCTAGACAAGAAACAATTTGGGTAGGAGGGTAGCCATGCTTGGATATATGGGTCTTTGGACTACAAAAAAGTTATCATGTGAATGAAACATGTCCTCTTGAAATTCGATAGACTGATGGCTTCATTGTAACCTCAATATAGTGTCTTCAAATAGCGAATTCTAATGTTCATTCAAGAGTAGAGTCGTCAAGTGAGTAAAAAGGTGCTTCAACAAGCTGGGGTAGGTATAGACCCTCACCAAGTATAAATATAACTTGTGATAATCACATATAATTGAGCATACCATTAAACTACTATCCTCTCTAATTGTCTTGGTTGAGATAATCACACCTCATGTAGAGTGACACAGTAGGGCCTCAATCAAGAGTGTAGGGTCTATCTCAATTGGGGGTCTTCGAGAATTTTTTACAAGGTTGGTTTCTTATTATAATGTGATATTTAGGTACACTTGAGCTCAAGGTAAAAAGCGATGTGAAAGATAAAAATAAAACAACTCAACAAAATAAAAACCTAGGCTAAAAGGGTGGTGATGTGCAAAAATATCTGCTAAAATCTATATGCACAACAGGTCTGAATGTAATGTGCCAACGATGAATATTTTTTCTCCTCAACACATATAAATCCAAATGAGATTTATTAACAAATATGTGTATAAAGATATGTTTAGTAAGAGAACCAAATATAGTTAGTCTAAAAATTGATGTAGACCCCCCCATACACATGTAAATAAAACTCAATATTCAAGTAAAAACTACAAACATATACACACATACAAAAATGGGTCAACATGAGAGCCATAAATGGCTAGTAAAAAATTTGATGTAGGCCTCTCTCTCTCTCTCTTATATATATATATATATATATATATATATATATATATATATATATATATATATATATATATATATAGATATAGATATAGATATAGATATATGCAAATAATTTTTACAAAGGATTATTGTAGGTAAAAAAATGCCCTCTCAAGTAAAAGTTTGAGGATTCAATCTCGCTCAACATTTTACCAAAATATTATCAAATAAGTAAGTACAAAATTGTATAAGCAACATATATAAAGACCTCAAAGACTTGAATGCATCAAATTAAAGCTATACTTAAAAGTGCTCGAAGTAATTTAGTAAAAGCAAGGGCTAGAAGCAATGCAAAGTGTAAAGTTGGCTAAATCTTGAAAGCTTCAACAATGTGTGAGCCTAAGATGATTCAAAGTCAAAACCAACATTGGTTAAGAACCCCTAAAATGCACAATGTAAAAGAGTGACATCAGCCAAAAGAGAAATGAAGATGAACTCGCGCATCATGAACAAAACCAGGCTTGCAAAAGATGAGGCAACAAGACCCTGATATCGATCAAAGAACAACTCCACAAATCAAAGATAGAATTGAATAATTTTAAACCTTTTTAGGAGATGATGTTAGTTTTGTATCATGAAAGTTTAAAAATGTGCAACTATTCATTGGGAATGAACAAAGTCAGACACCCCTCTACACAAAGACAAAGTGGAATGAAATTGAACTTTATTAGGCAATGACATCAATACTTTTATATCAAAATCTAAAAATGTGCAAGAAATAATATTACAAAACAAAATCAAAGCTTCCTACTAGAAAGTCTCTTCTAAAGCTGCAACAACCTCAATGCCTTCCAGATGTCCAATATAAAACCATTGAGCTCAAAAGTGACAAACGGTTGCTCCAACTTAGATATTTGTGGGAGATAGTTGAAGATCCATGCACTAGATTATAGAATATATAAAAATTCAAATACAAGATAAAACTAAGCTAGCCACATCATGAACCAATGCGACATGAAAATTACAAGCTCTTAAGAGCACTTTCTGACAAGTTGTTTGTTTAACAAACCTATAAGTGTATCATAAATCTTATATTGCAATATTAAAAGAGTATCTTATAAATAAAGAGATAGGCCTTAGAATAAAGGATCAACCCTATAGCATTTTCCTAGATGTATGTTGTGTACTTTTTCTATTAATTAATGATAAGTGAGTTGTTTGGCCTCCATTATGATTGCTATTTTAGGTTCTTATGAATGAATGTATGTTTTAAGTCATTTTTGTTATACTTTATGACTAGTTTATTTTGTTAAAGTGAATTTTGCTCTTTGGATTGCTATTGGATTTTTTTTCATTAATGTCTTTGGAATGAATAAAACATATGGCTATATCTAAACTGATTCTATTATGCATTTCATAATGGTTGATTTTTTAAGTATCATTGGAAATTAATTGTAGTAATATTTATACAACTTGTGTCCAATTTTGTTGTGCTATACCCCATCCATTATTTAATCATCACTCTAAACCCTCACCCCTTTCTAACCCTTCCATTTCTCACTTTTAGAATAAACCCTTATTTTTATTTTATAAGAATTTCAAGGAAACAACCTTCTCTAGAGGTTGAACATGAGAAAAATTTTGTTCATCTAAAATATTGGCTAAAGTTTAGGGCACTCTTCATAGACTTAGGGATATTTTATGCCAACAATTTTTTTTGCATGATCAGTGGAACCATCTTGTCCATTCATTTATGTGGACTCAAGATTTGGTGAATAGTCTTAATATTGTAAGTAGAGAATGCATTTTCACCTAGAAACTCCACTAATGAAAGAATCAAAGAAACCAATGGCTTTGTTTGTAATTAAACCTAGAATCACATAAATAAGAACATAAAACATTAACCCCATGAAGAAGTATTTATGCAATCAATCATGGTCGAATAATTCTATCCTACTTGAGACGACATCCATCCTATCAATATTTCAATCCTCCATGAAATCCCTAAGGTCACCCTAAGATATTTTCCCATTTATGATGGTAGTGAAAAATAGCTTATGAAAACTATCAAGATATAGCCACCTTAGCCACTATATATAATATTATCTTTGAAGATGTGATGGTCAGATTACTAGTTCAATCCCTTTGAGGTAAAGTATTGACATGGTACCATTATTTAGAAGATAGAAGCATTAGAACCTAGGTGGAACTAACCGAATATTTCATAAAAAATTTTGACAATCCTAGAGATTCATTTTTATACTCACTCAATTTTCCTCTATTTAGAGAGCCCCCATGAAAGCATTACAAATTTTAATATTTGGTTCAAAAGGACTTGGAAAAGGATTTCCCAAGAAATTCATCCATCCCACACCCAAGCATATCTTTACTATATCCATACCTTCAACCATAACCCGAGTCTACTAATTTAGTAGTCCAAAGAAAACTATTACCATATATTTTCCAAGAGGCTATAATAGCAAAAAATATTTTTATCATAGCCAAAAAGCTTCCTCCTAGAAAAACCATATGGGAGACCTCTCAAAGTCATATATGTAGCCTTCAAGTAAAATTTTTAAGCACAATATGCCCATTGCACAAGAATACATTAGGATCATATTCATCCCCTCCATCCATGATGAAGTCAACTCCCACCATATATATGTCACAATCCCAGAAAATGCAAGAACTAAAGGCCAAAATTCACTAACTAGATAAAGAACTCAATAGAATGGAAGGAAAACAAGGTGAACTGAAGAATAGATTGAAATATCCAAGAAAATATATCGTAGAGGATCAGTTTATGTGCAACAATGACATTAAAAATGAGGATCAATTTCATGTTCTAGCTATGGATAATTCTTCATCGTTTGGCACAAGTTATGGAGATAAAAATTATCAATCATATTTTCAATCAAAGATTACTCTAGTAATGGAATATGTGGTAGCTCTTACAATGAATCCAGGTTAGCTTTTCCTATAAGAAAATATTCTTGTAAATCACCCAGAAAATAGGGATAAGGAATGTGTCACTATCTCTACACCACCTCATGATCATAACACCAAGGAATAGAAAAATGAAGAATAAGATGAAGGAAAAGTGTTGGAACAAGCATCCCATTCACAAAACATCAACAAGAAGAGGAAAACCTAGAGCCTCATGATAAAATATCAAGCCTAGGAGTGTGGAAATTAAATCAATAAAGGATTAAATCCTATTATAAGCATTTTCTAACCATAACCCAAACAAAAAGAGAGGACATAGTTGAACAATATCGAAGTCTATTCAAGTCATCAACCCCAAAATTGAAATCATCAGGTAATTCTACAAGAAATGTGAAAGGCCTAAGGAAATATTTATTGGTATATAAAGAAGTGAATTTGGTAAAGCTAGCATTGAAAGGAAAAAAAAATATTACCCCAAGAATCTAGCAAGCAGCCATTATTAAGTATAAAATATCACTAGCTTCCTCCCTTGTATCTATATCTTTGCTTGGAAGGTTGGATATTACATAATTGCATTATAGATTTAAAACATGACATCACAATTATGCCTTGAGAAATTTTTAATAATATGGTCTTAAGTTACATTCAATGGAAACCCAAGGCACTATATTTTAATGGAACACAAATCAAATTAGTCAATCTCATAAAAAGAGCCTTGATATTACTATATGAGTATCCAAACCTTATAGTGCTTCAAGATATATTGATTTTAGATATACCACCCTTTTTTGGGTTGTATTTGTCCAAATAATGTTTGAAGTAAAGAGGAGGGCACCTAATCCCAAATCATAGCCATGTGACCATCCCTTGAACACAAAAATTGGTCTAAATATTCAACAATGGGCTCAAAATATATCACGTAAAAATATACGAGGAACAAAAGGCAAGTACAAGAGGAAAATATTATGCAAATGCACATATCAAAATAGTTGATTGGCCAAAAATGAGGTAAACCATGATGTGACATAAATTTGTATAGAATAATCATAATATCAAAAGTAAATTATCAATTCTGAAAACATAGTCAAATGCAAAACATAATCACAAGCCTTTACGAAGTATGAAAATCATAGGTTGTAGTTGTCCTACCAGAAATATCAAAGAAATTTGATGGAAGGTTGGCATACAATAGAATAACATGATACAATAGAGTCATAATTTATGATAGATGTATCCCTTGAGACCCTACAAATGACTATTATTGGTCTAACATATGGAAAATTGAAGCTCCATGACTTGTTTCATCCAGAACAATCACTCATGATAATCTTTAATATTTTGTGCCAATTAATCCTTGAAAATGAGCAATATCTTGAGCCAGTTCAAAATCAAAGTACAAATGATATTGGTTGTGAATTCCAAGACATATACTAGATGGATAAGTGCAATTTTGGCACTATCTAGTCGGGTCACTTCAAATTTTTATGCAAAAGATAAAGACCAATCATCATTGGTGTGTAGATATGTGCCACAATTTTGTGTAAATAAGTTAATACATAAATGCAAGTTGTATACAACTATAAAATAAGGTAATTAGCCAAGGGTATAATAGAAAGTCTTGGAAATAATGTAGGACATATCACATTATGCAATGTATTATGAGGAATGATGATTCAACGACATAGAAAAATATTGTTTCTTGAAAGTTGGATGCAATCAAGTTGAGGATAAAGAGGATTGATAGGGTAAATCAAATGATGAATTCTTCAAAGAGAAAAGTCTAGAAAATGGGGATTTGCCTTCTCAACATCAAATCACCCTTGAGGAATAATTTTGTCTCGAGGGTGTATGGTGGATAGGACTTAGTAAAATATAAAAATAGGATTAAGAAATACCCCCAAGAAGAATTTTTAGTTAATTCTTCATAGTTTGGCACAAGTTATGGAGATAAGAATTATAAATCATGTTTTCAATCAAATATGACTCTAGTAATGGAAGATGTGGTAGATCTTACAATGAATCTAGGACAACTTTTCCTAGAAGAAAATATTCTTGTAAATAGCCCAACGTATAGGGACAAGGTATGTATCATTATCTTTACTCCACCTCATGATTGGAACACCAAGGAATAGAAAAATAAAGAATAAGATGAAGGAAAATAGTTGCAACAAGCATCCCATTCATAAAAATATCAACAAGAAGAGGAAAATCTAGAGCCACATGATAAAATATCAAGCCTAGGAGTGTGGAATTAAATCAATAAAGGGTTAAATCCTATTAGAATTATTTTATAGCCATAACCTAGACACAAAGAGAGGACATAGTTGAAAAATATCAAAGTCTTTTCAAGTCATCAACCATAATTGAAATCATTAGGTAATTCTACAAGAAATGCGGAAGGCCTAAGGAAAGATTTATTGGTATCCGAACAAGTGAATTTGGTCAAGCTAGAATTGAAAGGACAAAAAAAAATTGCCCCAAGAATCTAGCAAATAAGAAACCATTATTAAGTATAAAATATCACTAGCTTCCTCCCTTCTATCTATATATTTTCTTGGAAGGTTGGATATTGCATAATGGTATTATAGATCCAAAACTTGACATCACAGTTATGCCTTGAGAAATTTGTAATTTTATGGGCTTAAGTTACATTCAATGGGAACCCAAGCCACTATATTTTAATGGAACACAAATAATAGCAGTCGATCTCATAAAAAGAGCCCTAATATTACTATATGAGTATCCAAACCTTATAGTGCTTCAAGATATATTAATTTTAGATATACCACCCTTGTTTGGGTTGTGTTTGTCCAAATAATTTTTGAAGTAATTAGGAGGGTACCTAATCCCAAATAATAACCATGTGGCCATACCTTGAACCCAAAATTATTCTAAATATTCAACAAATGGCTAAAATATATCACATAAAAGATACAAGGAACAAAAGGTAAGTCCAAGGGGAAAATGTTATGCAAATGCATATATCAAAATAGTTGATTGGCCAGAAGAGAGGTAAAACATGATGTGGCACAAATTTTTATATAATATAAAAAGGAAATTATCAAGTCTAGAAACATAGTCAAATGCAAAACCCAATCACGAGCCTTTACTAAGTGTGAAAATCATATGTTGCAATAGGCCTAGCTAAAATATCAAAGAAAGTCGATGGAAGGTTGGCATATAATAGAAGAACATGATACTATAGAGTCAAAATTGATAATAGATGTGCCCCTTGAGACCCTACAAATGAATATTCTTGGTCTAATGTATGGGAACTCGAAGATCCATGACTTGTTTCATCCAAAACAATCATCCATGATAATCTTTAATATTTTGTGCCAATTAATCCTTGAAAATGAGCAATCTCTTGAGCAAGGTCAAAATTGAGGCCCAAATGATATAGGTTGTGAATTCCAAGACATATACTAGAGGGAGAAGTGCAAGTTTGGCACTATCTAGTCGGGTCACTTCAAATTTTTATGCAAAAGCTAAAGACCAATCATCATCGATGTGTAGAGATGTGCCACAATTTTATGTAAATAAGTTGATAAATAAATAAAAGTTGTATACAACTAGTATATAAGACAATTAGCCAATGGGATAATATAAATTCTTGGAAAGCATGTAGGACATATCACATTATGCAATGGATTATGAGGAATGATGATTAAATAAAAAATATATTTTTTTTTCTTGAAATTTGGATGCAATCAAGTCGAGGATAAAGAGGATTGACAGGGTAAATCAAATGATGACTTCTTCAAAGAGAAAAACCTATATAATGGGGATTTCTCTTCTCAACATCAAATCACCCTTGAGAAAGAATTTTTTATCGAGGGTGTATGGTGGATAGAACTTAGTAAAACATATAAATAGGAATAAGAAATACCCCCAATAAGAAGTTGTTAAGTCTAAAAATTCCTACACCTAGAGGAGATCCAAAAACATCGAAGGGAAAGGATAATCAATCGTAGCCTTCTTGGTGTTATATAAGGTAGAAATTTTAATTGATGATAGCCCAATAGCAATATTAGTGTTAGATAAAATTTCCCTATGAATTGCTAGAGGTGTTCCTCCATTGATAATGTCTACACCCCTCTTAGCCCATGAGTAAGTCTAGCAGAAACAACCACAATATTTTGGTAATTGGGTTTCACTTTTTATCGAAGGTATCAAAATGTTTCCAAAAGAGTGAAGTCTAAGGATAAAATAAAAAGAAAATAAGGGATACAATATAAGATGTCAATAAGCTTGATAGGCCTGCAAGCTTCAAATTCTCAATAAGCTTATCAAGTAAAAGCAAATTCTCTCAAGCCAATATTCAATTTGTGGAGTCTATCAAGATAGAGCAAGGCCGAGAAAGGGAAAAAATATAGAAGAGCTCTCTTTTCTAAGAGAAATATGCTTAAACCTTTTTGCCTTCTTTATATTTGAAGTCAATACAACAAATAACAAGAAGGTAAAAAGGTAAAGCAAGTGTTGAAGAGTAATGTTGGGTGACACGAGGAGGAGCTAGAGGTATTCATTATGTAGGTATTTCTTTGCTCATATTTTATTTTCTTCTCTCCACACTCTTCAACCACCCTTCATGTCCAATTATTATCCTTATTTCTCACCCCACCATATCTAACAATCCTAGTTCATCACATTTGTACTTACCTTCTTATCACACTAGAATTTAATTAAAATTGTAAACAAAAGATTGGAATTATCTTGGTAATAACTCTTGAAAACATGGATATTATGTCATAGAATAAGATATTCTCTTTTTTTTTATGCAAAATATGCATATGACACTTTGAGGAAGAATTCATCCTACAGGTTCCATGTTGATATTTTGCATGACCAAGTGGATGCTTCATACTCACTCTGATACCATGTTGGATTTCACACCTATTTCTAAAAAATAAGAGAATCATTCCATCTACTCAAATATGATATAGAAAGTATAAAAAGGATGAAATAGAGAAATACATGGTGGGCACCTATAGGAACCATAAATAATCACTATATTATCCTTATATAAGAATCACTACACTCCAACTGTAACAACCTTGAAAACAAGAAACAAGAAACACACAGAAAAGAAAGAGATTTTTTTTGACTAAGGAGAGGGATTCATAAACCCCTAACCAACCTTAGGTTAACTTAATGTTTAACAAAATCCCCTAAGTTTCTCAAAGAGTTACATCTCATAATATTTTCTCACGTAAGTCCATATGCATAGGTATATCCTTATGTCATGTAAATAAGTCTATCAATCTCATCCAACTCGATGAGCTAGACTTATCACCTTCAGTCAATCGAAGGTATACACCCATCCCCATACTCTACACAAGTTATTATGTGTAGGTATGCTACATGTATTATGAGTTAAGCTATCAATCTCATCTTTCAACAAGTTATCTTAACTCAGATGTAGTCTTTCCATAAACCTAGTTACCATTCTCCCTAAGGGGTCTTAATCCCTTAGGTCCACTATGTTCACCCTAATGGGGTCTCAATCCCTTATGTTATCCTCTAAGTTCACCCTATAACTTATTGTTATTATTTTTTTTAGCAAGGAAAACAAAGATAGATCTGGATACTAAATATAACAAAACATAACCCATGAAACATGCAAAGGTACTAGAAGGAAACAACATTTTAGAAAGTAAACATTAACTAGAAGAATTCAATATAAAACATAAGTAAATAAAATAGTAATTTATAGGTACATATTTCAATAAATAAGCAATTATTACATGTAAACATGTATGGCAAATCCTCCATACTAATAAAGAATATAGTACATCAATTTCATCAGGGAAATATTTCCACAAATCTAATATATTTGAGCATAAGTAAGTAAGTAGATTGTAATACAAACCGATGCAAGTGATCTAGTTGTCGTCCTTGGTCATCCACCTCTTTCCATCGATCATTTGAGGATAGTAGGGGATCAAGACACTCATGATTCAAGATAGGCATACCTCTAAATGCATTTACTTTCTTTACTTTACCAAATTACAACTATACAATTTAATCAAGTCTTTAACCATATAATAGCATAGTTGATATCATAAAAGAATCATTACTTTTACTATATCCTCTCTAATACCCTTAGAGAGTTACTCAACATGCACCATTTAGATCATGATTATTACTTAAATCAAACCTAGTCTTGTCTTAAAGCATTAAAGTCCCATACCTTTAACCTCTAGAACAATCCTTTCATTTATTCACTAAATTAAATATTTACTCCTTTAATTTTAAAATAAACATTTTCCCATTCATTCCATAAACTAGATTCCCATACCTTTAGTTTACGAACAAACTATTACCATTTATTTAATGAATCAAAATTACCTACCCTAATTCATCAATAAACCATTTCTTTATTATTAACTAAGATCAAAACTATAATTAATAAAACCATTATAATCATTTCCTTTCACTAATATAAAATTTGCAACTTAATTAATGAAATCATTAAAATTACTTCCTTTCATTAATCTAAAGTTCACAATTTTAATCAATGAAACTATTAAAATCATTTCCTTTATTTTCTATAAACTAAAGCTTACACTTTCAATTTAAAAAAATAATACATTTTTTTATTTCACAAATCAAAGCTTCCCTTACTTTAACTTATGAAATAATTTACCCATTTATTTACTAAATTAAATTCCCATAACTTTAATTTAAAAATAAACTATCTTTTCTTTTATTTCACAAATCAGATTCATTTCTTAATTTAATGAAATAGTGCAAGTTATCTATTTTCCTAAATTAAATCTATTTTTAATTTATGGAAATAAACTATGCTTTGGTACTCCTTTTTAAATTAAATATCCATACATAATTTTATTCAATAATTCTAATTGAAATCTATTACTGATGAGATAAGCTATTCCATTATTTAAATAACAAAGCACAACCAAGGTAAAACTCATGAAACAGTGGTTTCCCAAGCCACAACACCTACCTTAACTCATGGGACAGTGGCTTCCCAAGCCATGAAACCTACCTAAAAAGGTTCTCAATTACCTAGCGATTACCAAGATTCCTTCCCACTCTAAGGGTGCTGACGCACCAACCCAACATAGGTAGAAAGCTTAGATGAGGGATGGAAGGGCGACAACCTATATACATAGAATGAAGCACCACTCATATCAAGGTTTCCAGGGTACTTGAACAACGTAGATGACCAAGGTATTTCTACCATCTATCAAGGAGAATACCACATCGATGCACCCAACGATCAATGTCATCCAAAAAGAAGGAAAGGGATTCCCAAAAATATCAAATTATTTAACTTAGGTACAAACTTGATTGACAAACTCAACATTGTCTAATGGAAGACTTACGCATCATTCGATGTACAACTAATGAGGTTGAGCAATGCTCTAAAGGTGTTATCCACATCCAATGCCTCTACATATAAGGTAAATACCATACTAAGAGAACATGGAGTGCACCTGCTCACATCTATGCTCTTAGCTGCTAGGGGATACAAGCCAACAACACTAAAGCTCTGGTTTCCACCAATAGAGGTAACTCCCAAAATTAAGCTAACAATAGTCCAGTTTAAGGGTATTACTACCCACCAATCAAACTATCCTAACATGATGATACAACCAAAAGTAACAGGTTCAGAGAGCAACCAAGGAGTACAACCTTCCTTCCTTATCTAGATTTAAACCCACACGATAAAATAAATACCAACCTTAAATCTTGTTGGCTCCAATGTCCTAGGCATGAAGCACTCTCCTCTTTTCCCTTGTTGGTTTCTACCTCATCTTGCAATCATCACCGTCCTCTTTCTCTTTATCACAAAAAATGAATTCCCCTATTTTCTTTCCTCCCATTATCATTTTTCTTCCTCAAACTTCTTTACCGTCTTCCAAGTCCCATTCTCCTCCATGTATCCACTCCCCAATGCTTCACCATCCATCATAACTTCCCCAACTACTCAACATAGCGGCTAGCATCAGATCTCATGCGCTCGAATCCTTGACAATCTTGGTCATAAATGGAACTCTCACTTTCACTCCTAGTAGACATTCCCATCCCTTCGAATGTGCAACTTGCTACTCTTGAATCGATAATAGAGCCATTGAATTTTCAAGAGGTTGATCCATGCTCGAATTGACCACCGTCATTCGAATATAGATATATATATATATATATATATATTTATATTTAATATATTACTTAGAAATGAAATCCATTTATCATTTAAAGTAATTTAGCATATTATTTTCAAACGAAGCTCAATTATCATTGAAAATAATTCTAACATATTATTTATAAATGAAGCTCAATTATAATTTAAAAATAATTATCCTATGATTTGTAAAAAGAATAATAAGATATTTATAGGTAATATAAAAGTTTTTAGAGGTAACCCATTTATGCAGATAGTGATGAAGTAAAATAAAATCAAACATATGCATTAGACAAAGAGGAAATATTTCCATCAACTTAGTCACCTGTCTTAGCCTGATAATTTATGATAGCTACTAGGCTATCAACTGAGGCTCAAGGTGGTTGGTTATTTATGATTATCTCTAACCGATCATGCATGCCTATATGAAGGTATCCATCCATGTTACCCTCGAGTTGCCTTATCATCACTTACCCAACCTCAAGTACCCCTAATTTTTGTGGATGACTCAAATTCTTCCACCTATGAGCGTACCTAATCCTACACATTGGAAATTTGTTAGGAGCATCATGCTCTTCGATATCAACTAACATTACACAAAAACTTTATTGCACAAAACCAAGTATTAAAACTTCCTTAATTATTAAATCATTTTCTCATGCCATAAAGTCTACTAGGGAGGGTCATGACATCATACCCTGCTAGGACTAAACACGATCCTGTGTGTTTCTAGTTTTACAAAAAATAACAAACAAAATCAAATTATTACATTCATAAATTTTCAAACAAGAAGGGAAAATGTTTTTGCATATCCTCCACTTTATCCCAATTGGCATTCCTTTAAAATAAATGGTCCCACTAGACCTTACGTTGCTCAAGAGTCTAATTCTACATAGTCCTAGAATGGAAATCGAGAATATTTACTGACATCACTTCAATTAGCTCTAGATTTGCCATTTGCAAATTAGAAACCTTCCATACATGTTCAGTATTAGCAACATATTTCCTAAGCAAAGATATGTGGAAAGCATCTTGTATTTTTGATAGATTAGGAGGTAAAGCAAGTCAGTATGCAACTAGACTAATTTTTCTAGTGATTTCAAAGGGTCCTACAAACCGTGGATCCAACTTCATGGATTTAATCACACTTTTCATTGGTTTAACCCTTAGGAACACTTTGTCTCCCATCGAGTAATCTCTTGGAGTTCTCTTCAAATCAGCATAATTCTTCTACCTATCAACAACTTCTTTGAGTCTTTGCCTAATTACCTTCAATTGATCTTCTATTTCTTTGACCATTATTGGCCCAATCACAACTCTATCTTCTAGGTTATCCCAAGATAATGACATTCTACACTTTTTTCCATATAAGGCATCGAAAGGTGTCATTCCTAGAGATGAGTGATGCCCATTATTGTATGTAAACTCTAATATATGTAAAAATTATTCCCAACGAGACTTATGATCCATGCATTCCATGTAGAGCATATCCTCTAGTACTTGGCTTACCCATCTGTCTGAACATCCATATTAGGGTGGTATTCCAAACTCATATTTAGTTTTGTACATATTGCATGATGAAAGGCTTTCAAAAATTCAAAAGTGAACTTGGAATCCCTATCAAAGATGATTAATTTTGGAAACCCATGCAATCATAAAATTTCTTTTGCAAATATATTAGCCAACACCTAAGAATCGTCCTTGGTACTTCTAGGTATAAAATATGCAACCTTAGTCAATTTATCGACTACTACCAGGATTGCATCATGTTGGTACCTAGTCTTAGGTAAACCTACTATAAAATCCATGGATATGACCTACCATTTTTGCGTAGGTATATCATGTGGATACAACTATCCTATGGGATGCTTGCATTCTACCTTAACCTTCTAACATTTAGGGCACCAAGTGACAAAATCGGTGATATCCTTCTTCATCCCTACCTAGAAGAAGGTTCTTTTCATGTTTTCCCTCATTTTGACCCCTCCAGGGTGAGCAAAAAATATGATCTATGGACTACTTGCATTAATAACTTCCTTAAAATTCTTTATTTTGGTATGATGATTCTACCTTTATAGCACAAAAGGTTATCTATCATTCCAAACTCCTTATTACCCTAAAGGTATTTGTCCATTCTAGCTCAAATTTCTAGGTAATACTCATCCTAAGATTTCTCTTGTCTCACTTGGTCCATTAGCTTCATGTGACTTCTGGTTATGGTTGTTATATGTATCCTTCTGCTCAAGGTATTTGCAACTTTATTCTCTTTCTCCTTTATGTACTCAATTTCAAAGTCATACTCAACGAGAAACTTAATCCATCTTCTGTGTCTTGCATTGAGTGTTGGTTGGGTAAATATGTACCTTAGACTTTGGTGGTCAAATTTTAATTCAAAAGGTCTCCCAACCAGATAGTGGTGTCAAAATTTTAGAGTGTGCACCATAACAACTACCTCTAAATCATGAATAGGATAATTAACTTAATGTTTTTTAAGTTGTCTTGAAGTATAAGCTACTACCGACTATTCTTGCATGAGTACTCCTCCTAACCCTTCCAGTGATGCATCGGTGCATACTAAAAAATCTCCTTGAGGATCTAGAATTTTCAATATTGGTGTGGTAGTGAGTTTCTACTTTAGTAATGTGAAGGCAGCTTCACACTTTTCCATCCATTTGAATTCCTTCCCTTTATTCTAAAGGTTAGTTATTGCTGCAACAATCTTGGAGAAATATTTTATATAATGTCTATAGTAGCCCGTTAACCCCATGAAGCTTCGTATCTCAGTAATATTAGTAGGGGGTGGCTAGTTTAATATGGATTCAATCTTCTCTAGATCCACAATAATTCCTTTTGTTGATATAATATGTCCTAGATATCGCACCTCTAAAACATAGAAATCACTCTTGGCTAGATTTTCATAGAGTTGGTTTCCCCTTAACAACTCTAACATGATCTTGAGATGTTTATCATGTTCTTCCTTTTTTCAAGAGTATATTAGGATATCATCTAGAAATACAAGGATAAATTGGTCCAAGTGCCTTCTAAACCCACTATTCATTAAATTTATGAAGGCGACTAGGGCATTAGTCAATCCAAAGGGTAGGACTATAAACTCATAGTGCCCATACCTAGTCTTGAATGATGTCTTGTGAGTATCCTCCTCATGTATCCTTAACTAGTGATACCCTGATATCAAGTCAATATTAGTGAATACCATTGCATATCTTAGTTGGTTGAATAAATATTTTATTCTAGGTAGGATATAGCGGTTCTTGATTATAGATTTACTCAGCATCTTGTAGTCAATACACAATCTTAAAGAGTCGTCTTTCTTTTTCACAAATAAAATCGGTGCACCCTAAGGTGACACACTTGGTTTTATCAACCCCTTTTATAATAACCCCTAAAATTTGTACCTTTAATTATTGCATCTTGATAGGATTCATCCTATACAGAGATCTATGAATTGGTTTTGCTCCTAGCATAAGATCAATAGTGAAATCAAATTCTTGCATAGGAGGGAGTCCAGGTAAATCCTCAGGAAATACATCCTTGAAATCCTACAAAATTGGGTGTGTTTCCAACACCTATTTCTTTTGGTCTTCTCCAACTTCATTTATATTAATCACATAGACTATCCCTCCTTTCTTGAGGGCTTTCTTTAGCTGCATAGCTGACAAAATCTGGGGTTTGAATACCCCCTACTCGCTATAAATTCTTAGTCTTTCCTTACCTCCTTTAGAATACTCGATCCATCTATCTTAGAAATTGATTATGACTTTATGGGCCTATAACCAATCCATCCCTAGGATCACATAGAAGGCATGAAGTGGAGCTACATATAAGAAACCTTCCGTGGTTCCACTAGCTAAAATAATTTCTACCATAGAAAAACATTGGTTTACTGAGTAGGTTTATCCAGAACTATACTCAACCTTCCATACATGAGCTAAATATTTTGGCCTTTCCATAATATCATTTGCTAAATTACAAGAAATAAGACTATCAGTGGCTCCACTATCAATTAAAATATTCACTTGCTTATTAAAATCTTACCTTTTATAAACAATGGGGTAGTTCTCCCCTCAAGCTTTTGAGTCCCAATTACAGTGTAGATCTGGTGTGCATGTTACTTTCTTTTAGTACTAGATGTGCTATTCCCTAGGTAGTGCAGACACTATGTAGCAAAATATGACCCTCTGCAATGGTAACACCCATATTTGGGTCCTTACCACTTTTCTAATTTTTGCTCCTCTCCTTTGATTGCTGGAACTAAAGTTTACGATTTCTGTGATTGAGGCTTAGCATTATTGGGGTTGTTGCCTTTCTTATAAAATTTCTTCTTGAACTTCTTTTGATTTCCATTAGATTTCTTCTTAAAATTTTGGGGGTTTTTAGCCTTCTAACCTTGTTCACCCTCCCATTTTACAAACCCATCACTATTCCTCTTCCTTAGTGTCTGTCGATCTTGATCGGATAAGGTGTCATATTTGTAATGGAAGTGCAACTCTGCTTTCTTCACTAGGTCATACGACTTTTGTAATGACTTAGGCTCATGCATGTCTACATCATGCTTTATCCTAGATTCCAACCCATGAGTAAACTTATGAACCCATATTTTCTCATTATAGGCAGGTACATACTTCAACAATATTACTAACTTTTTGTAGTATATCTCCACTATGTTGGTTCCTTACCTTAAACTGGAAAAATCCTCGAATTTTAGGGCATAGAAATACTTTATAAGAAACCTATTTTTGAATATGACTATAAATTCCTTCCATGGGATGTCTACTAGTTCAATCTTATTTTCCTCATAATAAGTTTCCCACCAATCTAGGGTAGCCCCTTCAAGGTAAATTGTAGCCCAAATGGTTCGGGTTCCTAGAGAATACCCCTTTACCATTAAGTAAACTTCTAATTCCCTTAACCAAGCCTCATTTGCATCTCCTTCTACTTCTCCATAAAACTTGGATATATAGATGTTTTTTAGGTCTCTTACTGTTTCCTTTTCTAGAATGGTTCTAGATTGCAACTGTTTCGTAGTTAGTCCCTCAACTTAGTTAACATTTGAACCTATAACTTGTAAATTTTGATTCACAATGGTTTCTAACACCTATCTCATCTGATATTGCATGGCAAAAACTATAGTAGTGAGATCTTCCACTCCCCTATTGGAAGTTCTTAGATCCTCATTCTGGACCCCTTCTTCAACATTACTTTGTCAAGTCCATCTAAGTGGAGGTGTAGGCCTCTCCTTTCTAGCCTTAGGTGGCATCTTGACCTGGTTTCAACCAAGAAAAAGATTAGGTTATAACTTCACCTTAAACTGTACCACTAATTCAAGCCATAATACAAAGTTCTTTCCAAAAGCATCAACAATCTAACTAGGATAGCATTCCAAGATTATGATGTATCATTAATACCAAAGCCCATACTTAAGGTATCATAACATTCATCCACTCTTGGGATTAGTTCCCATTATATTCTAGCAAGTAGAGATTCTAGGTCATCCTAGCTTTAGCTTAAACCTTTAAGCAAGCCTTCATTGGAGACATCCAAATATCTTTAGCACATAAGAAGATCTATACCCTTGTACCTAGAGCTCTGATACCAAATGTAACAACCTTGAAAACAAGAAATAAGAAACACATAAAAAAGAAAGAGATTTTTTTTACTAAGGAGAGGGATTCATAAACCCCTAACCAACCTTAGGTTAACTTAATATTTAACAAAATCCCCTAAGTTTCTCAAAGAGCTACATCTCATAATATTTCCTCATGCAAGTCCATATGCGTAGGCATATCCTTATGTCATGCAAATAAGTCTATCAATCTCATCCATCTCGATGAGCTAAACTTATCACCTTCAATCAATCGAAGGTATACACACATCCCCATACTCTACACAAGTTAGTCTATGTAGGTATACTACGTGTATTGCGAGTTAAGCTATCAATATCATCTTTTGACAAGCTATCTTAACTCAGATGTAGTCTTTCCATAAACCTAGTTACCATTCTCCCTAAGGGGTCTTAATCCCTTAGGTCCACTATGTTCACCCTAAGGGGGTCTCAATCCCTTAGGTTATCCTCTAAGTTCACCCTAGAACTTATTGTTATTATTTTTTTTAGCAAGAAAACAAAGATAGATCTAGATACTAAATCTAACAAAACATAACCCATGAAACATGCAAAGGTACTAGAAGGAAACAACATTTAAGAAAATAAACATTAACTAGAAGAATTCAATACAAGACATAAGTAAATCAAATAGTAATTTAAAGGTACATATTTCAACAAATAAGCAATTATTACATGTAAACATGTATGGCAAATCCTCCATACTAATAAAGAATATATTACATCAATTTCATCAAGGAAATCTCCCCATAAATCTAATCTATTTGAGCATAAGTAAGTAAGTAAATTGTAAGACAAACCGATGCAAGTGATCCAGCTATCGTCCTTGGTCATCCACCTCTTTCCATCGATCATTTGAGGATAGTAGAGAATCATGACACTCATGGTTCAGGATAGGCATACCTCTAAATGCATTTACTTTCTTTACTTTGCAAAATTGTAACTATACAATTTAATCAAGTCTTTAACCATCTAATAGCATAGTTGATATCATAAAAGAATCATTACTTTTACTATCTCCTCTCTAATACCCTTAGAGAGTTACTCAACATGCACCATTTAGATCATGGTTATTACTTAAATCAAACCTAGTCTTGTCTTAAAGCATTAAAGTCCCATACCTTTAACCTCTAGAACAATCCTTTCATTTATTCACTAAATTAAAGCTTTACTCCTTTAATTTAAAAATAAACCTTTTCTCGTTCATTCCATAAACTAGAGTCTCATACCTTTAGTTTACAAATAAACTATTACCATTTATTTAATGAATCAAAGTCACCTACCCTAATCCATCAATAAACCATTTCTTTATTATTAACTAAAGCTCACAACTCTAATTAATAAAACCATTATAATCATTTCCTTTCACTAATCTAAAGTTCACAACTTAATTAATGAAATCATTAAAATTACTTCCTTTCATTAATCTAAAGTTCACAACTTAATCAATGAAACTCTTAAAATCATTTCCTTTATTTTCTATAAACTAAAGCTTACACTTTCAATTTATAAAAATAATACATTTCTTTATTTCACAAATGAAAGCTTCCCTTACTTTAACTTATGAAATCATTTACCCATTTATTTACTAAATTAAAGCCCCATAACTTCAATTTAAAAATAAACTATCTTTTCTTTTATATCACAAATCAGATTCATTTCCTAATTTAATGAAATAATGCAAGTTATCTATTTCCCTAAATTAAATCTATTTTTAATTTATGGAAATAAACTATGCTTTGGTACTCCTTTTTAAATTAAGTCTCCATATGTAATTTTATTCAGCAATTCTAATTGAAATCTATTACTGACAGAATAAGCTATTCCATTATTTAAATAACAAAGCACAACCAAGGTAAAACTCACAAAACAATGGCTTCCCAAGCCATGACACCTACCTTAACTCATGGGACAATGGCTTTTCGAGCCATGATACCTACCTAAAAAGGTTTGCAATCACCAAGTGATTTCTGAGATTCCTTCCCACTCTAAGGGCATCGATGCACTAAGACAACACAAGTAGAAAGCTTCGATGAGGGATGGCAGGATGACAACCTATATACCTAGGATGAAGCACCACTCCTATCAAGGTTTCTAGGGTACTTGACCAACATAGGTGACCAAGATCTTTCTACCATCTAGGCAAGGAGAATACCACCTCGATGCACCCAATGATCAGTGTCATCCAACAAGAAGGAAAGGGATTCCCAAACATAGTAGATTATTTAACTTAGGCCCAAACTAGATCGGTAGACTCAGCACTACCCAATGGAAGACTTATCCATCATCTAGTGCATAGGTGATGAGGTTAGGAAATGCCCGAAAGGTATTCTCTCATATAATGCCTCCACAGCTAAGGTAAAGACCATACTAAGAGAACATGAAGTGCACTTGACCACATCTACGCTCTTAGCCACTAGGGAATACAGGACAACAACACTAAAGCCCTAGTTTTCACCAATGGAGGCAATTCCTAGAATTAAGCTAATGATAGTACAAGTTAAGGGTATTACTACCCACTAAGTAAACTATCCTAACATGAGGATACAACTAGAAGTAATAGGTTCAAAGAACCAAGGATTACAACCTTTCTTCCTTATCTAGCTTTAAATAAACCCACGCAATAGAATGAATACCAACCTTAAATCCTGCTAGCTCCGGTGTCCTAGGTGTGAAGCGCTCTCCTCTTTTCCCTTGTTGGTTTCTACCTCCTCTTTAAGTCATCACCATCCTCTTTCTCTACATTGTAAAAAGTGAATTCCCCTCTTTTCTTTCCTCCCCTTATCATTTTTCTTCCTCAAGCTTCTCTACCACCTTCCAAGTCCCATCCTCCTCCATGTATCTCTCCACTCCCCAATGCTTCATCGTCCATCATAACTTCCCCATCTACTCAATGTGGTGGCTAGCATCAGATCTCATGCACTCGAATCCTTGACAATCTTGGTCATAAATGGAACTCTCCCTTTCATCACTGGTAGACATTCCCATCCCTTTGAATGTGCAACTTGCTGCTCTTGAATCGATAATAGAGTCATTGAGTTTTCAAGAGGTTGATCCATGCTCGAATTGACCACTGTCATTCGAAGAAAGGAACAATATATTATTTATTATTATTTTTTTTAATATATTACTTAGAAATGAAGTCCATTTATCATTTAAAGTAATTTAGCATATTATTTTCAAACGAAGCTCAATTATCATTTAAAATAATTCTAACATATTATTTATAAATGAAGCTCAATTATCATTTAAAATAATTCTCCTATGATTTGTAAAAAGGAGAATAAGAGGTTTTAAGGTAATATAAAAAGCTTTCAAAGGTAACCCATTTATGTAGATAGTGATGAAGTAAAATACAATCAAACATATGCATTAGACAAAGAGGGAATCTTTCCATCAACTCAGTCACCTGTATCAGCTTGAGAATTTATGATAGCTACTAGGCTATCAACTGAGGCTCGAGGTGGTTGGTTATTGATGATTATTCCTAACCAATCATACATACCTATATGAAGGTATCAATCGATGTTACCCCCAAGTTGTCTTATCATCACTTCCCCAATCTCAAGTACCCCCGCTTCTAGTGGATGACTCAACTTCTTCCACCTACGAGTGTACCTTATCCTACACATTGGTAATTTGTTAGCAGTATCATATTCTTCGATATCAACTAACATTGCACAATATCTTAATTGCACAAAACCAAGTATTAAAACTCCCTTAATTATTACATCATTTTCTCATACCACAAAGTCCGTTAGGGAGTGTCATGATACCAATACAACTAATGAGTGATTAGGCATATCTATAACAATACCTAATCCCCAAATCACATGAATAATGTAACCTAAGTCAATATAACAAGAGGGATTTAAAGTTAATTACAATTTATAATGTGGTTTTAACCATAACAAGGTTAACCATAGTCCATAGGCCTTACATAATAAAATAATACAATAATTTAAATACATTTATAAAATTATTTATTATAGGCCTATACAAGATTACATCATGCAGTATTGGCCTTGGCCATAAGTCAAAGTCAAATTATGCTTTTAACATACCACATTATTAGATTGATAAGAAATTCAAATAATGATTTTAAATTTTGGCTTTTGTGAAGATCACTTTCAAAGAAGACAAAAGGAGATTTGAATATTGGAATTCATAATATTTCCATAAATGAACATAAGCAAATCAGCTACTCGAATCTTATATAAAAAATGAAATAAAGGACAAAAATGAGAGATGTGATAGACATCCATAGGTACCATAAATAATCACTATATCCATGTGTAGACACCTAAAACGTGTCATGTCGATGACGACTACTCATATGGACATGCTATAAGACCATATGGAGGATCTTGGAAAGACTCCAAGATAGAGTAGTGGTTTTAACCACTCAATTTGGGCTTCCTAGCATAATCAGGTTGAACCGCAGTTGAGACTTGCGGTCTTCAGTCTGAACCGCAAATGACACCCATGGTATTCAATCTGAACCAAAGTTGTAACCTACAGTCTTAACTAAAGTTTAGTTGGCCTTCATCCGAACCAAATTGGTTTGAATGACCATATGTTCTAGAAGAAGGCTGTTAATGGACGAAAGATTCCAGAGGCTTCTATTCCAACTATCCTAACCACTCTTTCTTTATCTTGGCTTATCCATGAAGCCACACCTAGCCCTAGGACATCCTTTAAATACCCCTTCAAATTAGGGCAATGATATAGAGCATTTTGATAGCGAAGCACTATCGAAATACTAATATAGAGATTTGATTGATCAAGCGAGTAGCGAAGCCCTATCGAATTGCATACTGAATTAATGCATTGGAGAAGGCCACTTTGCTATTCACCTAAAGATCAATTTTCCATGGAGGTCCTAGGAGCCTAGAAGAGCCAAGAAATAAAAATTCGTGTAAACAAAGGCCCCTCATAGTGAATCAACCACCAAAATTATCAGAAGGACACCGAAGGCAACCCTTGAACATAAATTAGACAAGGAGGTTAAGCCCACTGCCCTTTATTTTGAGGGTAAACTTACTTGAGTGCTCACCATGAATTTTAGCTACGGTTTACAGTGCAGACTGCACACTAGTGTTACGGTTTGCAATAGAGGTATCGCCCCCTTAATGTTTTCATTTTTTCCCATCCAATTAGATTAGATTAGTCATTTGCATGATTTAATTGTAGTTGTAGATATTTCTAACCGAAAGATTTAGGGTTAGAATGATTTTAGTATAGTAGCATAAAGTAGACATCAATGGGTTCTTTATGACTTTTAAAGCTTCATTTCCTTTAAATGAACCACACAAATCTTAACTGCTATACTCTTTTATATATTTCCATGAATTTTTGTTAGTTTAGCATAGTTTAAACATCTTTTACATGCTTTCTTGATTTCATGTTTTCAATGGTATCTTTATGCATCTTTCCTTTTAATGGCCTCATCGCGAGAGGCTGCATATGTTTTTTATCATTCTCTATTGTTTCTTGACCGTAGGGATCTACATTCAAAGGAGCTTAACATTCAAACACTTCCTCAACTTGAATAAGAGGGTCAAATCCACCCTAAGGCAGTTCGTGTCACCCTATGAAGGAATTTGAAATATCACACCTACCCTTGAGAGGGAAATAATTGCACAAATATTATTGTAATATCGTATCAACATGATTATCCCTAAGAGGGATGTACTTGTAACCTGAAATGACTTCATAATGGAATAAAGTGTCTTTTATTTTTTATCTTGTTGTCAATTTCTTGCATTTCATACATGTTATTATTTTCACTATTACACTAGGATTTCAATCGGGGTGTGAGCCTTTATGGTGGTTACAGAAGGCAATCACGATGGGACTCTGCATAAATAGCATTTGACTATGTTTTTTGATTTTTTTTTACTTATAGGTATAGATCGTAGCTATCAGCTGCGGGCCAACAATTGAACCACAGGTTCAAAGTGCAGGCAACAATCAAAACAACAGACCAAACCTATGGTTTCCACTTGATAGCACAGACAGTAAAAATTAGAGAGACAATCATTGCAGGACCTACGATAGATCCTATTTTTAACCCTCTGTCATTTTTTTCGCTCTGTGTTTTTACAGCATGTATGATTTTAAATGCAAATTAGGAAAAACCACTAAAAAAGGGTAATCAATCATCCTAGTTTACTTTTGCATTTACTTCCATATAAATGTGCTGCTAGGAACAACAGACCTATGATTGCAGTCCACCCTAGGCTACAACATGCTTGATAGAGTGTCTTGTTTGGTTTGCATATGTGAGGCCCAATTAGTGGCCAATTATCATCGTAATGTGCATTGTTTAAAAGAGAATCTAGTTTAGTTTACATTTTTTGAATGTAAAATATTCTTCATTTTGCATAGCACTTATAAAATGAGCATGAGTGCTATATGATGCATTTCTTTTATGTATATTAAAATGAACCACACACGCCACTTGGCACTTAAACACTAGTTAGTTGGGCTTGAGATCCAACCACTAGTAAGGTTCAGTGACGATGGGCATTATTTCCATCCGTTTGCCCAAATCCTACGTACACTTTGTTATTAGACCAATACCGGATCCAAGAACCTTTTGTACCCTAGAAAATTTGCATGTATTCTCTTCAGAGAGTATAGCGATGACTGGAGGAAAATGGGTGAGTATCTAAGAGGATCTATGCTCCCTGACCATGTTTGTGCTTAATTACCATACATTATAGGTTGGATTACATGACTTGGATCTCATAGCCAAGTTGTCAAGCTACGAGCGTACAAGTGAAAGTCAATTTAAATTGAGAATATCATTCAACTCTTTTCAAAATATGATAAGGAGTTCTTTACTGATACGACAAATTATTGAAACACATCAAACAGACTAGGGCTCACTTTTAAAACTTAATACGAGATAAACACCATTGTAGACCTTGTTTGCTTAATAAATAATAAATCTAGACATTAGGTACACCATGGTGGAGACACGGGGTGGTCTGCAAAGGCACAATCCCAAAGCCCATGACCAAGCCCCAACAAATTCACATCAACACATGTTGAATCCTTGCCCACATGCGCTCCTTGAACGTCGTTCGACGAGCATTAGAGGAGATAATTCAACAAGTGGGGAACCTATTGAGCATGCCCCCAATAGAGGAGCTTTTGTGTATTCTTGTAGATGCATAATAGAGCACGAAGCCTCTCAACATGAGGGTGTTCTACTCGAAAGCCATTACCAGGATCGCATTGCACATGCATCCACAATATCGACTGAAGAGTATATTATACAGGGATCCAAATTGGTACCCCTACATCATAGGTTTGTAGGAGGATTCGTGGCTCCACATTCAAAGTATAGACATCATCGATACCAGCCCATTCAGGGGCATGCAAATAGGGTCGTCATTGAGCATAGGCCTATGCAGACTCCCACACGTGGTGAACATCAAAATATCACTATTGATATGGCTAAGGTGGGAGTCAATGGCACACCACCACACGAGCGGTGGAGATCCAAACAGTTAGATGGATTAGGTAGCATCCTGGAGTAGCTAGGCTATAAGCCTTTGGCTCCACCCACCCGTGCTCCGAGTGAGAATAATGGAGTTTCTATTAGTACTACTTGAGAACATGGAGAGGCTTCTAAGTGCCCTCATGTGACACATCCACCATCCACACATGGTGGCATAAAGCATAGGACATAGTAGGATGCCAATGCCATCTTCACAGACATAGGAAAGGGTGTAGCACATCAGTATAATGGGTATAGGACCCATAAGGTCAGTCGTACAGAGCATAGATACCAGAGGCCTCCCATGGCTGATCAGATCGATAGATCGCATTAATTGGTATCAGATCAAAAATGCCAACTCCTCCAAGATCAATTGGAGGATTCTTGTCTAGAGAGGCAGTGCATTGAAGATGAAAATATTCAAATGTAGAGGCTCCTTAGATAGAGGCTATATGAGTAGCACATGCACAAAGAGTGTATCCTTACCCAGAAGGAGTGCATGGAGTAGGAGGATATGCTAGCTAGGACTGGCCTATATCCTCATTATTACCATAGAGAGCTTGTATATAGGAAGGCTTTGTCGCAAGCCTATATTCATCAAGAGCAAAGAGATGCTCATACTCATGCTAGTGTCGAACATAGGGAGCAACCACCGTCGCTCGATGATCAAAGGTAGAGGCAACATGAAGAAGAAGAGGGAGATAGATACAAGCAAGAATATCATAAGATATCTTGAGCTAACGAGGAGGAAGAGCAATGCCCTCCATCTCATACGATGAAGACAGTACCTCCTAAGCCACCTCCAGGTCAACTTAGGGAGGAGGATTTTCTATCTTAGGAGGCCTATAAGACCTTAACCGAGAAGGTCAAAGCCATCGAGATACAAGGTGTGGCTATTCAAAAGTTGACATTAAGGAAAATTCATAATGAGCCTTTGGATCCTTCGGTGCCTACTTTGGCTTACCCTGAGCATTTTGATATGCCCATGTTAGACAATTTTAAGGGTGATGAAGATGCAGAGGAACATATCATGAGATTTTTGGATGCTTGTTTTTCGATAGCAAGCAATGATGCATTATTTTTGCATACTTTCATCATGACACTTTTTGATCTAGCCCAAGAGTAGTTCAATCAGCTAAAGAAACATATCATAACTAGTTTCAAGCAATTAGTTGATGCCTTTCTTGAATGCTATTCCTTTGGCATCAATAAATAGGCCAATATTTTTGATCTTGCTGTGCTAGCTCATCGCAATGATAAGCCAATTGAGCAGTACATAAAGATATGGAGGAGACTAATAGTGAAGTTGCCATTCCCTATTCCTACCACAAAGTTAACCCAAATGTTTACAAAGAGTTGTTCCAAGCACATATCATTACTATTGCAGCTACAACGATATCCTACATTGGAGGAGGCTTTGGCACAAGCTATAGTGATCGAGGACATCAAGTTGCAGGAAGGCAATTTGAAGCTCAAGAACAGGAGAGAGGGATAAAAGAAGAATACCACAAAACAACAGGGCAAGCAGGCCCATGTGAATCAAGTGGTGCTGAATATCCAAAGGGAGGACAAGGGGTAACGAAAACAAAATTATTAGGCCCAACCTCCTGCTGTACAGTATGAAAAGTGCAACAACAATTATAAGGGCAAGAACAAATATTAACACCCACCTCACCAATTCACACCACGAAATCGTTGACATCGATTTTCCATCAATTGTACAAGGCCAATGTAATTAGATTTCCCGAGGTCAAGTTGATAGACCCCAATCAACCCAAATCAAAAGGGTACTAAGAAGATATGTTTTGCATTTTTAATTGAATGAAAGGCCATGATATTGAGGTGTGCTAGACTTTCAAACACATGGTGCAAAATATGATTGACAAATGTGAGCTTGTAGTGTCGCACAACCCGTAGGCACCCGATAATCAGAAATCCCTTGCCGAATCATGAGGTGCCTCACAACAATGCTAGCCAGGTCAACCAGGTGCGAGTCGAACCACCTACCTAGGGGTTTGTAGGTATGGTGAACATTGTCACTAGACATGGAAGATACAAACAACTGAATCAACCTCGTGCTCCCATTAAAATACAAGCCACACAGAATCAACGGTCGGTGCAAAATATTCCAAGTCCACCAACAAGATCGGTGGTGACCATAAGGAGTAGGTTGGTCCAAAACCTGTAGAAAACTCCTACAAATTTGTTAATATATGAGCTAATACAACAATCCCATAGGCATAGGTAGACTCTTATGGATATTTTGAGGTCCATTGAAGTACAATCCTAGGATGCACAGGTATTTATTAATTTTATGGGACATGTACAGTAGTGTTAGGAACCGATGATCCAATTTTATGATCATGATATAAGGACAGTTTCTACAACCATGGCTGACCCACCATTGCATATAATCACATGTGTTAATAACTTGCCATTTAAAAGGGTCTTTATCAATACTGGCTCATCAATAAACATAATAACGACCAAGGTGTTGAGTCATTTGAAGCTACCTAAATCACACATTGTACCCACTACATTTACATTGAGAGCATTTAATGATGCTCTATGTTCGACTGTTGGCACAATTATCCTACCTGTGCAGGTAGGCCTGAAGACCATCTTTGTGATGTGTCATGTGATATAAGGGGCCATGCAGTACAACATACTACTCGGTAGGCCTTGGATTCGTGAAATGTGTTGCATTCCCTCAATATTACATAAGTGTGTGAAGTACATTCATGAGGGATGATTTCACGTAGTTTCATAGAATGAAGAACCTTTTAAGTTCGTGAACCTAGCAAATTTGCTTGGGGGTTTCATACTCCCATCAACGCACCTAGATGTTTAGCCGTCATCGTCGATAAATAATCCAGGAGGTAAACCAGCAGTACGTGCTCAACCAATGCCATATGTGTCACACAGATTCGAGCACACCATTACTACTTCACTGAAACTAACTGTATCAGTCATGCATCGAGATGAAAGGAAGTTGAAGGTGAAAATGGGTGAGAAAGAGAAGGAGAGTGAACCTGAGCCAGTCGTAGAGAAGGTTCACACTCCTATGGAATTTGAGGAACCCCAAGACAAAGCTGAGGAGGTGCCTCAGCATACCTCACCTGCATCTTCAGTAGGGTCATCCACATCGTAGGTGACTATCCATCTCGTCAACATTGGACTAGGCGAGTATATAGTGCAGAATGTGACCGTCGGGCCAAATTTAGAAACTACACAAGATATGGGTCGACCGCATGCCCATCTCTTTCCAGTTGGATCAGTTGTACCATTAGGTGAGCCACCCAATTAGACTAACTTTATCTATGCAGGGTTGGACCACCTTCTAATGCGAATGCCCATGGATGAAGATGACGACGAACCTTTCGTAGTAAATGTTCATTATCTATCCAACCTAGAGTATGCCATGTGTACTTTTGATTTATATCATTGGCACAAATACAGACTTGGTCTATTTGAATAAGGATGTAGAACTCTGGTCGAGCCATGTTATCAGCTAGAAACTGATAGGTTTGGATTGGGGTTACAGATACAAGGACAAGACGACCTGCTTGCAGCATCCTTAGATCACTTGTACCTAAGTCTAGGGGATGATGTGGAATTCAATCCATATCATCCTAATTTTTCCATATTTTGGAGGATTGACCCAATGGTATCTGTCATCACTGTTAACCACTTGAAGAACATCATGAAGGGTTCCTAGAGCAGACTGATATAGATCAAAACCCCAGAGGCAATCTAGGTCATCAAATCTGTAGTGCAACCGACAACACGGGCGTGTAGGGGTATAACCCCATAGTTTTAGGTAATATCGATTCAAGAGATCTATACAGTGATGATGGATAATATTCCACCTCCAAGATAAGTGGAACAAGTTATGATGCCGACATCGAATCCTCAAACATCGATTAATCTGAGGAGGAAGCTGAGGGGGGTTATTTAAGGCCTTGTATGCACATCACCTGCTACCTACAGAGTTGGTACATGTTACCAAAGAGATCATTCCCAACATTGATTAGTTAGGGGAAGAAGCAGAGCTAGATTTCTTGGTGATGTCACACTTGTGATATAATTATTCGGTTTATCCAAATAGTGATAACAGCAATCAAGTAGTCAGATTCATGGGTCCGCACTTGCTAGAGCACCCCCAAGAGTAGGAGAAAATGATGGATTCTAGTTGTCGGACAGTTATGAAGAAGATGAGTTAGAGAGGGCCTACCTTGGTCCTCCTTATTTGTGTTATCATCATCAACCCATCGAGATAGATGAGGTCTATTTGCAGTTACATGTTGGACCTCGTCTGAGAGCAATATGGTTAAACTTGGATCAAATTTATCGGTTGGTTAATCCCCTTTTTTTGATCTACATGGAGCTCTATGAGCCAAACGATTCTATTTTGTAGTCAATTCATAGGGAGGATCCAGTTGTTTGTAGTCCTCATAGAGAAGACCCCTTTGTGCCTATGCCATTAGAGCCATATCATGGGTATGAAGACTATGTAGATTATGTAGAAGTTGGTTTGTGTGGTCCTAGAGGTAAATTCCATTCCATAAACATGGTCTCCATTGATTTGACCGCTCCACTCTACAATCCAACAGATCCGTCCAAACCGTTGTATCTTAACAAAGATGCTATCGACTAGGATCATGTTGATTCACCCGTTGAGCTTGAAGATTTCTTCCCTAACAAAGAAATGTTGCAACCTTTCTATTTTGCACCATGTTGTGCATATGATGTTTATCATGCCAAAAATACTTCCAACATAGAACCTATCAACCCAACTGATGACATCCATTTGATTCCTATGCCTCATCAGCTTGAGGAGGGATCACATATGTCAGTAGAGGAAATCTTTGAGGTGGATATCAGTAATGATCCCTCCAATGCAAATAAGGTTAAATTTAGAGAGAGTCTCACTCTATATGAGTGGGCCACCCTCATCCCTCTATTGAAAGAGAGACCAAATTTGTTTGCTTGGACGTACAAGGATATGCCAAGTCTAGACCCAAAATTGGTTATGCATAACCTTTCACTAGATCTGACGAAGAAGTCGGTCAAGCAAAAGCTTATAAATATGCACCCAACAGTAGCCTTAATGGTGAACTATGAGCTACAAAATTTTTTGGATGTGGAATTTGTGATCTCCATCGACTATCCAGAATAGGTGTCCAATATGGTACTCGTGGGAAAACCCGATGGAAGAATCTGTATTTGCATGAATTTTAGAGACCTAAATAAGGTGACACCCAAAGATTCATTTTTGTTTCCCAATATTGATGCTCTCATAGATGCAATTCCAGGTCATGAAATGCTCTCCTTAATAGATGGCTTTTCTGGTTATAATCAAATTCGGATTAAACCCAAAGACCAACATAAAACCATGTTTATAACGCCATGGGGAAAGTTTTGTTATAAATTTATGCCATTTTGCCTTAAAAATGTTGGAGCCACATATCAGCGAGCCATGACATATATTTTTCACAACTATATGCACAAAATTATAGAATATTATATGGATGACTTATTGGCCAAGTCATTGCCGTGAGAAGAGCATGTAGAGGTCTTAAGGAAGGTCTTTGATCGCCTGATAGAGAAAAATGATAGGCTGAGTCCTAAGAATTGCGTATTTGGTGAACTTCTGTAAAACTACTAGGATTCATCATCTCTAAATGAGGCATCGAAGTTGACCCAGCAAAGGTCAAGGCTATCTTGGAAATGCATCCTCCCACCAATATTAAAGATTTAAGGAGCCTTCAAGGCAAGGTAGCATCGATAAAGCGATTCATCACTCAGTTATCAGATAAATGTCAACCCATGAATTGACTGCTACATAAGGGGGTCTCATTCAACTGGGATGAGGACTGTCAAGTAGCCTTCACTAAAATAAAGCAATATCTGGTGGCGCCGCCAATGCTAGCTCCACCAAAGCCAAAGGTGCCTTTTCTCCTATATATATCGGCAACTGACTTTGCATTAGGAACCATGTTAGCCCAAAATATCATGCAAGGCAAAGAACAGACCATATATTATATTAGTCGAACCTTGGTGAGCTATGAGCTCGGGTATGCATATGTGGAAAAACTGTGTTTAGTAGTAGTGTTCACTATAAAGAAATTGTGAAACTATATGTTAAGTCATATGACATATATTATATCCAAACAAAATCCTTTGCAGTACATGATGAGTAAGACCTATCACAATATGCATACTATGAAGTGGATCATGCTATTGACAAAATTTGATCTGGAATTCATAATCCAAAAGTCCATTAAGGGACAGTTCATAGTGGATCAATTAGCTGAGGCACCACTGTAAAATAGTAGGCCTCTAACCATAGCACTTTTGTATGATGCAGTCTTTGTCATATTTGAAGCTCCCAAACCCAAAAAACTAGAGAACAATGCTGATATGACTATGTTCTTCAATGGTTCAAAGTTTGAGCAAGGGGTGGTGTAGAAATAGTATTTTTCATGCCGCAAGGAGCTATTATGCCCTTGTCATTTAAAATAGACTTTTCATGCACCAAAAACAATGTTGAGTATGAAGCCCTACTACTGGACCTCCACATAGTTGTCACCATGAATATTAAAATATTAAACATCTTTGGTGACTCTTTGCTCATAGTAAATCAATTTAAGGGACTTTTCAGTGTTGATGTCCCATATTGAAAGCTTACAAGGATCTTGTTGCAATATATTTGGCTAAATTGGAATTGTACAACATCGAGGCAATCCCTCAATCATCAAATAGGTTCGTAGATACCATGGCTTATTTGGGATTCTTAATCCCTCAGAATTCGTCTACTGATTTCACTACCATTCATGTTAAAATGCTTTTGCACTTTATTGTAGAATGCAAAGCCTTTGATAATAGAAAATCGGTCAACATGATCAGTGTGGAACCAAAATCCAAATGGTTTTGCAGAGCTGAAGACTTTTTGAAGAAGGCACCTTAGGGGTCATTAACCTCTCAGAGTCCGATAGAGAGTGGTACCACCATTCACCATAAGGTTGTTTCCTAATCTACATTTGCAAAAGTAAATACACAGGGGGAGCAAGTCATCTTAGCAGTCAAAGCTGAGGATTATCAAAATTGGATGTCACAAATCCATAACTTCCTAAAGCTTGGTGTAATCCTGGAGGGATTACCGCATGCTACAAAGCACACATTTAAACATAAAGTAGTTAAATATGTCTTAATAGGAGACATCTTATATCGACGAGGCTACAATGGAGTTATCCTTCATTACTTAGAGCTCCAAGAGGCATCATGTGCAATTTTGCAGGCTCATGATGGTACGTGCAGTGGCCATTTCAGTGACATGGCCATCGTCAAGTGCATCCTTCAAATGGGCTACTATTGGCCCACTATGGAGGAGTGCAATGTGTATGTCAAGAAATGCGTCAAATATCAACATCATGCTAATCTTACACACTTGCCATCGTAGGCCTTACAACCCATCCAAGCGGCTTGGCCATTTTCTAAATGGGGTTAGATCTTATAGGCAAGATCTCTCCTCCGTCATCGGGTCGACATACATTTATAATCATGGCTACTGAGTATTTTACAAAGTGGGTGGAAGAAATATCCTTAACAATGACAACTGGATCTCGTATAGCAGAGTTTATACTAGAGCATATCATAAGTCATTTTGGGATTCCATCCAAAATAATATCGAATAATGGAACGTCCTTCAAGAACAAAACTGTGAGAGCTTTGACATCTAAATATAGAATCAAACATAGTTTTGCAACTCCATACTATCCGTAAGTAGACGAGAATTCTAAAGCTTCAAATAAGACAATGGTGGCCATCTTGAAAAAGACGGTCCAAGAAAACTACAAATAATAGCATATCTAGATACCTCTTGCATTATGGGCTTATAGGACTAGTATTCGGATGTCGACTGGGGCAACATTGTTCTCACTAGTATATGGTGTTGAGGCCATTATACCCTTGAAATTAGAAATTCCAATGCTATGCATCGTATTGAAATAGTTCATCGATGACGACACCGCGTGGCAAGCTCGACTAGATCAACTAACATTGCTTTATGAACGTCGCATGAATGCCTTAGAGCATATTCACATTTATTAGGAGCAACTAAAACGAGCTTACAATATCAAATTCCACCAAAGAGACTTTGAATTTGGGGATATTTTCTTGAAATAGAACCAACATAACTCTAATTTACCGCCAGATATGCAAGACAAATTCACGGCTAATTGGCTAGGACCGTATATTATATAGGAAAATATTGGTCCAGGTACCTATCGCCTAACATCGTTAGAAGGTGTTGAAGAGTTTGAACCTCTAAACATCATCCATCTTAAGATGTTTTATGCTTGAGATCATAGTAAAAAGCTCTGAGGGTTTGCTTATAACCACTCGGTAATCCTAAAAAGCTCCAAACACTCTCATAAGTAGTTTGGTCAATCAAAAAGCTTCAAAGACATCTATAACCCCTTTGGTCAAATGCCAAAAGGCTCCAAGGGTTCTTGAAACCACTTTTTTTTGTTATTTAAAGGCCTCGAGGGTTTCCTTATAATCTATCGGTCATCCTAAAAGGCTCCAAACTCATCTGTGAGTATTTTGGTCAATCAAAAGGCACCAAGAGTTTCTAAAAAATTGCTTGGTCAACCCAAAATCTCCAAGGATTATTAAAAGATTGCTTGGTCATCCCAAAAAGTCCCAAATGTGCTCATAAACCCTTTGGTCAAACCCAAAAGGCTCCGAGGGTTTGCTTAAAACCGCTCGGTCATCCTAAAAAGCTCCAAGGATTTTGCTGAAAAATTGCTTGGTCAATCTAAAGTCTCTAGAGGCATGTACTCATCGTTTGGTCATATATGAGGCTCAAAACTCATAAAAAATATAAAATCAATAAAATCCAAAAAAAAATGGTAAAGAATAAAATCCAAAAACATTTGCATTTGAATTTTGCATTCACTCATGCATCCGTTGCATTATTGCATTTCATATAGGCATGCATCATCCGTTGCATTCCGTAGTAGGAGGGATTATGTTTGTTAGTCTTACAAACGACACCACGTTTGTGTTTAAATCATGCATATATGCATTTATCATAAATCCATCATTCATGTGAGTAATTGTGTTTTTCAACACAACCTATTTTGTTGCTATGAAGATATACTAGGGTTCTTCAGTCATTCAACCATACCTAGAGGTCTTATCAAAAGTTGGTAGAAAGCTTGATTTGATTTTGTAACTGAGTTTAAGTTAGTATAGTCCTTAGCATATCATAAGCCTATCACTAATCAACAAATTAAACAATCTTAACAAGGATTAGGGGAAGATGAAATTCGTGAAGCAGGACCGGGTATCCTGAGGTGAAAAGAGTTATTCTTGCTTATCCCTCTGTGCAGACGGTATGTTAAATTTTGGTAATTGGCAAAAGGATAAGTTAGTTACCTATTTAGAATACCTTACTTACAATAAAATGAGCAATATCCCAAAGTGATATCCCACATCAATCCTCAAGATTGATACCCTAGATCGATATCATAGATTGACTTCCCATATTGATATCCCATATTGATATCATAAGATCGATATCCTCAATCGATATACCAGAAACAATTTTTCCAAGTAAATCCCCCAAAGGAAGGTTTCTTAAGAAAATTATCAAGTATAAATACCGAAAAGTGAAGATCAAATGAAGATCAAAAAATAGTCTCAAATCAAGTTCAAAGTGAATATCAAATGAAGATCATAAATCAAAGTTTGAGTGGAGATCAAATGAAGATCTAAAGATCCAGTTCAAAGAGACATCAAATGAAGATCCAGAGATAGTTCAGAATGAATATGGAATCGACTCCCTTGCTTCACTACATATGAGAAAGTATCCCAAAAATTGAAGGTTAGAAAGGAATGAGCCTGAATCCCTAGAATTGTTGGCACTACTGTACCTTATGCATGATGATATGTCTGATACACTTGCATCTCGCTTGTGGGCAGACCAATGTTTGAATGTGGAGGAGCAATCTTCAAGTGTCCTGCATTTCCTAGTGGCTTAGTCTAACTAAAATCTAAACTTGGGATTGGATAATACATTTGTGGTGCCCCTATATTAGCAATGGGCTGGAAGAATCTCGCCTGACATCAGGGAACGCTCATGTCTTATCTTAAAATAATCATGTGCACACACAGGGATAATGAATAGTTAGGGCCTATCCTAGCAAAAGCCTTGCACTCTAGAAGTCTAGTGTGGTTAGTATGCAACTTTTGATAAGTCTATTAGGGTGTTTGAGTCTCATGGAAAACCTCAAAAATCTCTCTCATAGCAACAAAATATCAAATATCGTAAACCATATAAAACATTAAATTGTAAAGTATTGAGTTCATGATACATCATCATATAGATCACAATCAAGATATAGGATAAATACTGGATGGATATTAGAAATAATATTTAGACGACCACTGAATATATCGTGCATATTTTTCAAAATTGCAAAGGAAAATAGAATGACACATTATATCATTCACATCATACAACTACATTCATTGCATTTCATATATGGGTGATTAATTGATTAAATTCTTATCTTAAGGATTTTCAATTACATTCATTATTTTTATACATTTTGTGGTGTTGTCCATTATATCGATAAACATATTTTCATTCATTCCTTATGTTTTAAGTGATTAAAGCATACAGGTTCATTTACATTAGATTACCATCATGTAAATAATGCATTACATACATCGCACATCTAAGCATCTAGATCATTTCATGTCATCATCAACATAAATTAAATAGCTATCTAGTGCATGTCATCCATACATCACATCATATAGCATCAAATTAACATAAGCATTGCATCCATGTGCATCAAATAAGAAAAAAATTAAAAATACACAAGTGCACATAATGAGTCATAAATGATCAATCTCATATATATATATATATATGTGTGTGTGTGTGTGTGTGTGTGTGTGTGTGTGTGTGTGTGTGTGTGTGTGTGTGTCTCAAGAGTACATCAGGACTATACAAAATTCCTACAAGCTACAAATGTGTAGGTTCTCGACTTTAAACTCAAAAATGGTATAATATATATCAAAAGATATGTACTAATCAGGGTATGTACCCCCATATTATGAGTCACACCCGTCATCCTTGTGGCTCCTATGAGAGCTTGCTCCATGTGTGCTAGAGGAATAGTGAGTCCTCTCGGTCCTATGAGTCCGGTGGCTAGAGCTCGTTGAGGACTACCCTGTAGTCCTGGTCCTAGTTCGCTAAGACCCTATAGTATTTGGATCCTCTAGAACCTGCAATTCCCTCAATCTGATGAATCCCGCTAGCTTGGAGATGTGAGTTGCTCTCACATTGCATAGGTCATTTCCCTCCTCTATGAGGGAAGTGATATAACTGATCTCTGACATGAGGTCACCACCTCCTAGTAGTATAGCTGATGGTGCAGCTAGAGGTCCCATAATAGTGTGGGAGGATGAGGGATTCCCCTTATGTGCCCTGAGTAGCTCTCTCTCTACAATGGCCTTACCCTGTTGCACCAGTGCCACATGTGGTGCACTAGTAAGCTCATCGACCTATGACTTTGTTGCTATAGCTTGAGTTGTGAGGGTTGTAATATGCCCTTAAGCCTCTACCAATTGTCTATCCTTGTAAGCCAGCTTCACCTCTAGAAGGGCAATAGTCGTATCCTGCTATAGTTGTTGGATCTGAAACCTGCATACCTAAATTTGTAAGTCAGTAACCTGAGAGAGGAGCTCCTCCACATAATTTTCAAGAGGTACCTTGCTCTCCTCTAATACCTCATCCTCCACCTCTACCTACGAAGTCTCCTCTATGGTGGCCTCAGTGACCCATATACCCTTAGTCTACTGGTGCACCCTGCACTCATTATGATCGGCCCTTGCCTCTGCTTGGTCGTCTACTCTACCCAGAGGTCTTGAACCTTGCCACTGTAGGAGGGACCACCATGTGTCATATGTTGGGGTGGTCCTAGGTGTGTCATCCCCAAACTATTGGAAATCATTAGCCTCATATCCTATAGTTATAAGCTGAATTCATGGTAGATGTGTCTCTAACACGAGATGCATATACACGAAAGGAATCTTTGGGATGTCCTACACCAAGCCAAACTACTATAGGATGAGAGAGAAGAACTGATACTCTCTAATCTTGACCTTACAGCCGAGTAGCCACCTATCTCGATGAGCTTATCGTAGCCACTCACCTACCTCGATCCAATCCAGTCACTCCCTGTAGGGATGCCATTGAATGTCATCCGACCCAAGAGCTGCAAGCTATCTAATATAATAATCGATGTCTCTAGCATGGGTCCTACTCCGAAACCTCTCCTCCTCTCATGGCCAACACGTGGTGTAGCACTGATGCATGTTGTCAATGGTCATTATGTGAAGAGGTAGGTCCATGGGACACTCAATTTAGATATACTGCCAACCCCAGATCTGTAATAGCAGGCTACAACTAATCCCTCGGTGACTCAAGCTAGTAATCTGGTATAGCTCCCAATAGAGCTGACATAGCAACGTGCTTCCCCAAGCTAGGTTTAGGGACCAAGCAGTGGAGCTCTAGATAACTCTCCAGACATTTTCCAAGAGGTTCTATGGAATCCTCATGCTCGAGGAGTCTAGAAGCACTATCTGCACCACAAGGATCATGAAGATCACTGCACAGACTGATAAAATGTGTTTGCCTTGCCAGTATCCAATGTGGACACCTCCATGATTGATCTTCTCCTGAGCCTCCTTACTTCGATCATCAAATATAACATCAAATACAGGCCCCTTTCTCTGAGAAGAGGAAGAGGTGATGGCCTCGCCATCGATAGGTATCCTAAAGATCCGATAAATGTCCTCTAAGGTCATAGTCATTTCATCTGTAGGTAGGTGAAATATGTTGGTCTGTGCATTCCAGCATCGGGCCAACGCAGTCAAGTAGATTTAATCTACCCTAATAGTGGGTAGATCTAGTACATAGCCAAATGTGATGGCTCTAAACCATGCACACTCACCATTAGTGATATGTCTATGGAGAATCTTAAGTAGATCAAGCTCGCGAGCCTAGAGGTCAACCTCTAAAATAAAAGCAATATATAAGCTAAAAGTTTTAAAAAAAATGTCAAAAACATCTAAACACTGATAAAAGGACAAAAACATGTCATAAGGCATTCATAAAAATCAAAAATATAAATTAGGTAAGTCATAATTGCATTAAATGACATCAAATATCTTTTAAACTTTATAAAATGCAAAAAATTGACAAAAAATTTTCTAAGGTTAGTGAACCGCGGGTCAACCCTGTGGTCCACATGTGATCAAAATATGATTGTTGTAGTTTGAATGTGAACCACAGCTGATAGTTGCAGTCCCCAATCTGAAAATTGGGAACCATAGATGCCAGCTGTGATCTAGGAAGAATACCCATTTTGAGTACCTTCCTAGCCTTTCTCACTAAAAAAAAAATTAAACCTAACTAAATCTAATCTAGTGAGGTTCATTACCAACTATTTAGTGAGGTCAATTTTTTAGATTTCTTAATGTGGTTCATTTTATTGGTATTGAATGCGAGGAATCGATTTCGAATTACCTTGCTCGCTCTGTTGCCTCTGCTAGTCGATGGCTGATTAGCATCTACCATCAGGGTATCAAGTGCAGTATACGGATAAGTTTTTGGTAGCGTTCCGGATCAGTGAACATATCCTATCTCTCAAAGCTCTCTTAATGTAGCTGCTTTCAAGAAAATAATGAAAAATTCAAATGGGAATGACTATTTAAAGGTTTTCCTAATTTTGTCTGAACCGCAACTAACACTTGTGGTCCCAAAATTAGGGTTTTTCGACCGCAGGCCCTAATTGCGATTTCCAAAAGTTGAAAAATACAACCACAGACCGTCATCACGGTTCACAACTAGCATTAAATGCACTAAAAACCATCGTGGGAAGGTCTAAAAAGGTAAATTAGTGACTCCTAACGGATCACATTTCAAAAAAAGTAATCAATATTGTAAATTTGGTGATGTTCAAAGCACCCAGATCGATAAATAAATAAAAATTAACAAATAAATAAAATAATTAAAAATCAAATGCACCTCGTATTCAGTACTTTACCCTATACACTTGGTGGTTGTAGTGACTTGCAATCCATGCAATCCGACAAGATGAATAAATTACAATAAGTACATTTGGGGCAAAACTATCATCATTGACTTGACATGCTTCTTTTCAATCCCTAAGAAGGCCTTCGAGGCTGGACTACTCCACGGGAATGAGACGTTTCATGTCATGTCTCTTATGACATCTTTTCAGCAAATCATCGATAACTTGATTCAACACAAATCTAATTGGAGTTGCCTCATTTTGATTCCCTAAAATGACTATTATCATCCTGACTGCTCCATGGGATAGGAATGTGCAATTACTATTAATAGTTGGAATCAAAAGTTAAACTAGGCCTAGCCGAGGCATTAATATGCTCAAATATAATTTTGTTCAGATCATCCATGGTGGTCAAGCAACATCATTGCTTTAATCATTATCATTACCCTCATCAACTCTCACTTGAGGGGGTAGTCATAGTATCAAATCATAATCAAAATTAGTAGAAGATCTCTGAGATCGTAGATCCCTTGATCTTCTCAAAATTGTGTTCGTCTTATGAATCATTGTCAACAGGTATCACAAGCTTAACCCTTTGCTTGGGGTAAATAGCAAATATCATAATTTTTTTGTATCTCTTCTCCTTTCGGCTATATAGGCCTAACTCCTATTGTAGCATCAAATGCTACCCGAATTCCTAATGATGAGTGCAATCTTTTCAAAATATAAGCCTTTCAACGAGATGGAAGCAATGATTCTAGGATGCGCGTCCTTTTGTTGGACCTAGGGCATTTAATGTTGATTTGAATAATGATCATCATAGAACCTTCGACATCATTTTAGGAGGTATATTTTTGCTCACGTGTTTTTTTATCTCACAATGCATCTCAAAAGGGACATCTGTATACACCTAAAATACGTCATGTCGATGGCGACTACTCATATGGACATTCTATAAGACCATATGGAGGATCTTGGATAGACTCCAAGATAGAGTAGTGGTTTTAACCACTCAATTTGGGGTTCCTAGACTAATCAAGTTGAACCGCAGCTAAGACCTACGGTCTACAATCTGAACCATGAATGACACCCGCAGTCTTCAATGTAAACCGTAGCTGTAACCTGCAGTCTTAACTAAAGTTCAGTTGGCATTCATCCGAACCAAATTGGTTTGAATTGCCATTTATTCTAGAAGAAGGCGGTTAATGGATGGAATATTTTAGAGGCTTCTATTCCAAATGTCCTAACCACCCCTTCTTGATATTGGCTTGTCCATGAAGCCACCCCTAGCCCTGGGACATCCTATAAGTACCCCTTTGAATTAGGGTAATAATATAGAGCATTTTGATAGTGAAGCACTATCAAAATATTTATATAGAGAGTTGATTTATCAAGTGAGTAACGAAGCCCTATCGAATTGCATACTGAATTCATGCATTGGAGAAGGCCACTTTGCTATTCACCTAAAGATCAATTTGCCATGGAGGTCCTAGGAGCCTAGAAGAGCCAAGAAATGCAAATACGGGCAAACGAAGGCCCCTCACAGTGAATCAACTACCAAAATTGTAAGAAGGACACCAAAGGTGGCCCTTGAACATCAATTGGACAAGGAGGTTAAGCCCACTGCCCTTGATTTTGAGGGTAAACTTACTTGAGTGCTCATCATGGCTTTTAGCCACAGTTTACAGTGCAGACTGCACACCAGTGTTGCAGTTTGCAACAGAGGTATCGCCCCCTTACTGTTTTCATTTTTGCTCGTCTAATTATATTAGATTAGTCATTTGCATGATTTAATTGTAGTTGTAGAGATTTTTGACCGACAAATTTAGGTTTAGAATAATTTTAGTATAGTAGCATAAAGTAGACATCAATGGGTTCTTTATGACTTTTAAAGCTTCATTTCCTTTAAGTGAACCATGCAAATCTTAATTTCTATACTCTTTTATGTATTTCCATGAATCTTTGTTAGTTTAGCATAGTTTAAACGTCTTTTACATGCTTTCTTGATTTCATGTTTTCAATGGCATCTTTATGCATCTTTCCTTTTAAAGGCCTCATCGCGAGAGGTTGCCTATGTTTTTTATCATTCTCTATTGTTTCTTGATCGTAAGGATCTACATTCAAAGGAGCTTAACATTCGAATCATCCCTCAATGTGAAGAAGAGGGTCAACTCCACTCTAAGGCAGTTTGTGTCACCCTACAAAGGCATTTGAAATATCACACCTACCCTTGAGAGGGAAACAATTACATGAATCTTATTGTAATATCGTATCAACATGATTATCCATAAGAGTGACGTACTTGTAACCCGAAATGACTTCATAATGGAATAAAGTGTCTTTTATTATTTATCTTGTTATCAATTTCTTGCATTTCATACATGTTATTATTTTCACTATTACACTAGGATTCTGATCGGGGTGTGAGCCTTTCTGTTGGTTACACCATGGATAATATTAAATAAGACTCTAATAATCAAAATAAGGAGTGTAAGGGGGTATTTATAGTAATTAAAACCTCAAATACATCATAAAATTTAACATAAGTTGACATAACAAGAAGGCTTTAGGTTAATTGCAAGTTACAAAAATTATTTAACCATAACAAGGTTAACTATGGTCCAGAGGGCTTATATAGTAAAATATTACAAAATAATTAACTTATAGTACAATGAAATGCCCTTAGGCCTATCCAATACATTATGTAATATGGACTCTTAACCATGAACTAGATTATAATTTTAACACCCCTCATAATTTTAACTAAGAGGCCAAGGAGAGAAGACATTAGTTACAAAAATATATTTCCCCCATAATGGATGCTCTAGTGGGCCTCTTTAGTTGAGGCAAACCCTTATGAATCTCCCTCACAATATAGATAATGTCCACCTAACTTCAATAACTTAGCTTCAATTCTTTGCAACTTTAGTAAGCAATTCTTCATTAAATGTCCCTCCCTCTTATTGTATCAACAAGTGGTCTTAATTTTATTTGAATAATTAGCTTGGCCATGGGGGACTTGGGTATTAGCCTCAAATTTGATTTCATTTGCGTGATATTATATTTGTGGAGTTTTACCATAAATCTGCATTGCAACCTAAAAATAAACTAGGAGAGAAAAAAATTGATCAAGAGTGAGAGTCTTTTGGGATTCCAAGAACATAGGAATCATATGAACTATTAGGTTCAACATCTGAAAGGAGGGGGAGAGATTAGCAAGGAAAATATTTACACATTCTACATCATCTTTTTTTATCTAGAATATGCAATATCTACCCTCAAAGCCTTAAAATCTTAAAATATAGTCCTTAGTGTTATCAAAATCAACAATTTTAAGATAAGAAAGCTCCAATTCCAAGCGACTTACTTTAGTATTATTGACCTTTCCAAAATTTTCATGCAATTTTTATCATAAATTATAGATTCACTCTCCTCTTTGATGTGGAAAAACAACTCTAGTTCAATCAACAAGTAAAATAGATCTAGAACATTTTTTTCCTTTTGATGTTAAGTTTCATGATCAAGAATAGTTGCTTTATCCTCCTAAAATATGCACCATAGGTTCTTACTTCAAAGCACGCCAATATTATAAGTTAACCAAATACTATAGTTTCTTCCATTAAGGTATGTAACTAGGAATTTATGGTCCATCTTACACAACTCAACCCCTAACACTATAATAGTTTTATGACTTGGTACCACCAGTGCTAGAGCTTGAAAAATCATATAATTTGAAAAACAATGAGCTCAAAATATTTCCATATACAAAAGATATGGCCTCTATAATTTATTCCCTAATGAACTCCCCCCCCCAAAAAAAAAAATCTCCAAACCTTAGAAAAGGAGTAGTAAATTGTCTATTGCCACTTGGTGATCTATGATTCATTGATGTTGTCCATTGAGTTTTTCCCAACTCAATTTCTTTGAATGTCACGATTGTAACAATCACAAATATCTGATTGGATGAGACTCTGTTCACAATATAAATTATTTTTTCATGGTACATGAAATCCCCACATCACCTACCACATTGACCATAGATATTTTCTTTAATGGTTGGTGCTGATGGGATTTTATCTTGGTTCTTTGCTAACCTAACAACAATGTGTTATCCAAGATAGGGCAGCATCCATTGGGCTATTAAAGTGACTTCTAATCCTTTATTACTACCTCAAATTTAAGGTAGGATGCAAAATCATATAGTAGAGTGATTCAAACATGTGTTTAGGTGCCAATTAAAAATTCAATTACCTTGTCATAGCCAATTGACTAGGCCTCTTGTGTAGAACATCATGGTGAATCCCATAGATAAAAAAACTCTATTCCTTGGTAGAAGATGACAAAGGACTATGTGGAGCTTGAACATAGTTCCAAGCCCTCACAAGGCCCTATCATCACTTTGCCTAGCCAATCAAATACTAGTTTAAGTTATAGCAAAAGGAAATGGTATACCAAGCAACCCTTTCCAATTAGAATAAATCAACCAAGCCATAAGAAATCCAAGCAACCAAAGCATAGCCAATATTCAAACAAATATTGCATAGAATAAATTATCAAAGACACTCTCATCTAGTTGCCTCATCATCTTTAGTGAGTGTACATTATGGGGCATCTTTCCCTTAAGAAAGACAACCCTAAATTGATGACATAGACTTATAGATAGCATGCACAAGAGAAGAAAGTTGTTTAATTTTTTTTTTTTTTTGCCTTATCTCCATTCTAAGTCGTTGCCATAGAAGAATGATGAGGAATCATCTAAACTCAATTTTTATAGGTAAAAGGAGGCACAAATTTTTTATAGAATTTGAGGAAGAAAAAATAAAACTGTGGAGTAGAGTTTCCTTTTGACCTTTGCAAAAATTGCTTATAAAGATCTACATAATAATTTATCTTGGAACTTGGAAGAATAATTGGAGGCACCAAATTAGCTTCCCGCTTGACCAAGTGGTACAACTCCATACCTATTCTACTACCATGTTAGAATTCATAATATTAAAAAAAAATAGAAGTAAATCATCCACTTAAATATTATGCAAAAATTAAAATAAATGACAAAAAATAGAGAGATATGGTGTGCAACCTAGGAACCATAAATAATAAATATATCCATGGAATATATTGCACAACACTTTTAAAATCAAAATGAGGAGTGTAAGGAGGTAATTATAGTAATAGAAAAACCCTAAATGCATCATAAAGTTTAACCTAAGTCAACATGACAAGAGGGCTTTAGGTTAATTACAAGTTAAAAAAAGATTTTAACCTTACCCATTGAGTTTACATAATAAAATATTATAAAATAATTAATATATTGTACAATGAAATGCCCTTAGGCTTATCCAATACATTGCACAATGTCAGTTGTTGGCCATGAACTAGACTACAAATTCAACATCAAACTCCCACTACGACAAGTTGCATAGTGTTATGTATGTTTGTCTATCCAACATGGTCCTCCTCAGTAATAAGTGGAAATGTGTACCCCTCCTTGAAGATAGGTATCATGCCTTTTATAGTGAAGAGGCACCAATTTTTGAGTATGTGAAAGCACCAAACGTAGGTCAAATTTTCTTGTCAAACACAATTTAAATGTTCATATTGCTATGTAATTCAAAATGTCTTATTTTCAATCTTGAAAGGATGAGGCAACCATGAAATTGGCTCTCCATTTAAAGACCCTAGAGATTTTTCTTTGAGAAAATTGAACATATATCTCTAAAATATCTAGAATAATAGATGAAATATAAAATAGAATATCCTCTTTGCCCCTTATGTATAAATTGATCATGAGGCTTTGAGGAGTAATTTTCCTTACAATTCAAAAGAAGGATTGAAGGCTCCAAATGAACTTTTTGCTTGACCAAGTGATGTTGCTATGTAACTATTGATACCATGTTAGAATTCATACCTATTTTTAGAAACATATAGAAGCAATCCATTCACTAAAACTTTATACAAAAAGAATAAAATGAGGACACAAGTGATATAGATAATGGGTGCTCCTAAGCACCATAAATAATCACTATATTGTGTGTAGATAAATATCACAATACTCTGATACGATGGATGAAGTGGTTGGGGTATTTATAGCAATCTAAAAACCCCAATTATCTAATTAAGTTAGCCTAAGTCAACATAACAAAGTACTTTAGGTTAATTACAAATATAATATGGATTTAACTATAAAAAGATTAATCATGAACCATAGGGCTTATATAAATGAAAAATTAAATATATTGTACAATGAACATTCATAAACCTATACAAAAGTACATCATATAATATCATACAATGTTGACCTTGGACATAAGTCATATTACACTTTCAACACAAAAGATAGAAAATTATGCTTCTACTTTACTAACACATTGCATAGGACTTGAATGTGAGAGATCATCAATTATAGTTTTCTCTCTAATTTTATAATTTTTTATATTTTATGAAATAGAAATACTAAGCTTTATTTTAATTCAAAATAATGACATATTTTAGCATATCCATGCATGTTTGTTTTTTAATTTCATGCATAAATTATCATGTTTTATGTATTTGTTTTATCACATTTAATAAACATGTTCATCAATTAGTTATTTTCTACACAACTACTCAAGTAATATCATTTTACCTTATTAAAATTATTCATAAGTTAATGCTTTCCTATTGAAATTATCATTTTATTTCATCTAGAAAGAATTCCTTGTCCTTATGTGGTTATAATAAGATCAAGTAGTTAGTGTTGGAAGATATAAATATAATATAAACTAAATATATAAAGATCATCACCATATATTCATACCTAGATTTTTGTTCATAATATTTGAGCAATAAAAAAACATGTCCACAAATACCACCATAGTTTTAGATGTTTTCCTTCACATATATAATTGTTTTGTAACATTGTACAAAATGGTTTATGTTTAGACGAGAGATGGGGGCCTTCTAATAAAATTTATATGAAAGGAATTATTATTCAATTCATGAATTATTTTTGTATTTAGTTATATGGGATTGAAATGGAAAAAAAAGAAAGAGTGTTCATCCTCTAATAGCTAGGACAGAGGTCTTCTAAACCTCCGGTATAGGTTCAAATCCTATTGGACGTAATACTCTCTCTCTCTCTCTCAATATCAATTGTTCAAGATTGTTTTGCTCAGAAATGATGAAGTAAAATTAATTTTTAAGCTCAACCCCCTGTTCCGTTGAACCAATTTTAAAAATACTCATTTTTTTCTAAGTAGATAAAGTTCGTTATTTTCTTGAATATATTCTTTCAAAAGAGCTTCTGCTTGTTCGTAAATGTCCCAGTAGAACGTATAATTTCTCCAAACTGGGGTTTATTTTTTAATAAATACTTGCGCAACTCACCGAGAAATTTTCTCACTTGTGCGATCTCTAATATATCCAAATATCCATTCGTACCAGTGTAAATCATAGCTACTTGTTCTTCCACTGTCAAAGGATCTGATTGAGATTGTTTGAGCAACTCGCGTAATCGTTGACCTCTTGCCAATTGATCTTGAGTAGCTTTATCAAGATCAGAAGCAAATTGCGCAAAGGCTTCCAACTCTGCAAGTTGGGCTAACTCTAATTTTAATTTTCCAGCTACTTGTTTCATAGCTTTCATCTGAGCCGCGGATCCTACTCTGGATACGGAAATACCCACATTAATGGCAGGTTTCATTCCGGCATTGAATAGATCCGCCGATAAGAAAATTTGTCCATCGGTAATGGAAATTACATTAGTAGGAATATAAGCTGATACATCTCCAGCTTGAGTCTCAACTATTGGTAAAGCAATCAAACTCCCTCCACCTAACTGAGAATTTAATTTAGCTGCTCTTTCCAAGAGACGGGAATGCAAATAGAAAACATCTCCTGGGTAAGCTTCCCGGCCAGGTGGTCTTCTTAATAGAAGAGACATTTGTCGATAAGCTTGTGCTTGTTTGGAGAGATCATCATAAATTATTAATGTATGTTGTTCTTTATACATGAAGTATTCGGCTAAAGCTGCTCCTGTATAAGGAGCAAGATATTGTAATGTAGCAGGAGAATCCGCATTTTCCGCTACCACAATTGTATATTCCATTGCGCCACAGTCTCGGAATGTATTAACTACCTGAGCTACAGAAGAAGCTTTTTGACCAATAGCTACATAAACACATATTACATTTTGACCCTTTTGATTGATAATCGTATCTGTAGCTACTGCTGTCTTGCCAGTCTGTCTGTCCCCAATAATTAATTCTCGCTGACCACGTCCTATGGGGATCATAGAATCAATAGCAATAAGACCCGTTTGAAGAGGTTCATATATGCAGAAGATTTGATCAATCAGCATTCAGAAGCTGAAATTTTACCCTTACCATCAATAGGTTGGGCTAGAGCATTTACAACACGACCCAAATAAGCATCACTTACTAATATCTGAGCAATTTTTCTTGTTGCTTTCACGGAGCTACCCTTTTGTATCATCAAGCCATTACCCATTAATACAGCTCCGACATTATTTGATTCTAGATTTAGTCTACAAATTCAACTAATTCACCTGCCATTACTTTATCAAAACCATAAATACGAGCAATGACACATATTATGAAGTACGGTAACAATATTATCGACTTTTACTTCGTTATTATATTGTTCTATTGTTTGTGTATTATATTACTAATTTTGTAGAGTCTAATAGTTGCCATTAAATTAATACTAGTTCATTCTTTGAAAAATAAGACCTATATAAAACAGCTTTTATATATATATATAAAAGCAAGCTAATCAATTATTCTTTATACCACATTATTATAGTATTGTAATGAATTATATTATCATGACACCAATGTAATTTGGACTTGAACGAACTTTTTCTCAACCAAATATTCTCACAAGTCAAACTTCAACCCATAATCAAAGTGTTTTTTATACAAGTCAATTATTAGGATATAAAACATAATTCATTATTTATATTAAATATAAGGTCCTCTATTTAAATTGATTTCACTCTACTTTTTAGATGCTACGTATTATTTTATAAGATTTTAATATGTTGTCAATTGCATCTCTGAATTAATTTATACTACGATGTAGATCAATTTTAGGATTATATGTTCATTTGCGTGCATTCATCTTTGAAAACATATTTTAGGCACATATTTAGAAGTTAACCTCGACATAAAAATTGTTAAATTTAATTTTTGGTATATTATACAACTTACAATAGTTTATTTTTAATTTGTTATACGCATTTACTATAGGAATTGAACTTGAGTCACATTACGATAATGCAAGTGACATCCTTACCACTAGACCATAAAAAATAAAAAAAATTATTAAAATGTCATAAATTTTAAATTTATAATAAGCTCACGATAATTTTTATAGTCATCTATTTTAATAAAGGTAACCACAATTGAGATCAAAAATTCATTATTTGGATGCTATACCTTTATGTTCAACAAGACTTGAAGATAAGTCTTCTATATAAAAGATAATTCACTAGCTATACTAACATAAAATCACGTCCTATATATATATATATATATATATATATATATATTTTTTTTTTTAATATAGAAGCAATGGTTACAATCACGATTTTTAGTAACTATCAGAAGGCTCCCAGGACTTCCACCGTCTCAATACATGGTAACCCGGCGTGAGATGGGGACCGCCGGACGCACAAGGGTTGCACCGTCGTCATCAATCTGGCACACCACTCAGAGGAATCGGATCTGGGCTACTGTCTGTGCATAGGCAAGCCCGTGGGATTGGAACCTAGGTCTCCTCTTGGTAAGCGCCCCAACTTACCAATCCACCTAGACCCACGGACAAATCACGTCCTATATTTACCATAGTGAAGTTTATTCTTCGTCAAATTTCCTATTAAAAGTAAATTGTCCAAGGTTAACATAGATCCTTACCAAATATATGGTTTTTTTTGTATCAATACATTTTGCAATAAAATGTTTATCCCACCAAATCCACATAAAATTTGTGATAAAAAGTATTTATTCTTGTGTTTCTATATTTATAATGTTGTAAAATTAAGTACAAAAAGAAAAATTAGATTAATTAAGAGATTGTACTTTTTTCAAGATATTATGGAGGAATGGCAAATAATATGCAAACTTAGGTTTGGCTTGAGCTCAAATATTTGCATTGTGACATACATTCTTCTTCGAACAAGATAATCATGACATAATAATGTTATCCATTGAAACATTTAAGATCACGATGTAATACATAAAAATATAAGGTTTCTTTCAGCCTCATACAACCAAAATTTAAAAATTATTACTATAACTATTTATATAAAAGTATTACAAATTTAAATATTAATTGTTGAATGTAAATTTTTTATACAAAATTCTCTAATTAAATTTAAAATGAATATCACTTTTTTTTTGTTTAAAACAAATGGTTTAAATAATATTAAGAAACTTTTTTTTTTAAATACGAATATAATTATAGGAATATGGTGAGTGACTATTTGTCTATAGGAGAGGTAATATGGAAGGAGTCGAGGATCCATAATCAATATGAGGAAGAACTACAAAAGCTAACAACGAAACTGAAAGCTTATTATGTAAGCCTCAATTTGGTAGAGGATACAATAGTACGGGAAGTTACTCAAAAAGGGTCGTTCACTGTTAAATCAATCTATTACAATTCACTTGCAGTTCTTGGGGGGATTTTCGATGGGATCGATTATGGGGAAGGAAAACAATACCAAAGTTAACAATTTTTCTTTGGTTGGTGGTCCAAAACAATATTTTAACAGTAGATAACCTACATAAGAGGGGTTTTCAATTCCCTAATAGATGTTACCTTTGTGAAGCTCATGAGGAATTGGCCAGTCACATCTTTCTAGAATGTAAATACCCTCTCAAAATTTTCTATGATATAATAAAGAATATGGGAATGGTTTGGGTGATGCCTAATAGCATGGCAGGTTGAATAGAACAATGAGAGAATCCATATAAAAGCCCAAGATCAAATTGGATTTGGAATCTGATTGCCTTTCATTATGTTTGGGAAGTTTAGTTGGAGATAAATAGAAGTATTTTTAAAAAAGAGAAGAAATCTACAGTTAGGAACATAAAGCACATCATAACAACCATAGTGGAGAATGTTAAAGCATTAAAAGTGCATGAGAGTCGAGAGTCATTGGAGGAGGCAAAATTAAGTGAACATTAAAACCTAAGTCTAGTTGGGGTGAATGACAACCCTTGATGAGATTTGAAGAGCTTGACCAAGTGGCAACCACCCAAACATAGATGGTTGAAGCTAAATTATGATGGGGCTTCTATAGGCAACTTGGGGAAGGTTGGAGGAGGACCAATGCTAAGAGATAGCCAAGGAATGGTGATTGGAGCAAAGGGTGAGTACTTGGAAATTATGACCAGTCATTAGGTTGAAGCTAGAGTAGTCTTGGTAGGAGTAAAGATGGTGGTTCAGTTGGGGGTTAAGAAATTAATAATTGAGGAAGATTCACTAAATATTGTTAATTGCCTCAATAAAAGGGCGATGGTGAGCTGAAGAGTAGCAAACATAGTAATAGATACACTAAGATCCTTGAATTCACTAGAAGAATTTTAGGTGGTACATGTGTATAGAGAAAGGGGTGGGGTGGTTGATTGGCTAGCCAATTGGGGAGCTCTTAGAGAGGAAGATAAAATATGGATACCATCAGATGATATCCATCTAGATGTACTGTAGTTAGTGGAGAAGGAGGGAGGAAATATGGAAAGTCAATTCACTAGGTGAAAGTTCCAATTTTCAGAATGTCTATAGTAAAATTATTTTTTGGAGATTTATGGACTTGTTTGTTGAGGGTTCATTTTTTTGTTTTGTTTTTGGACATCTCTAAGATTTATCTGCTTTTAGTTGTAAGAAGTTAAAAATTTTATTTTTTTCGGTTTCTAAGGAATTTATTTGCTAAGGGTTCCATTTTTTGTTGGAGATATGTGGACTTGTCTATTGAGGGTCCCATTTTCTAGAGAGTCTTCAAAGATATGAATGTAAATAAGCTTGTAATGAATGTAAATTTAAAAAGTTTTGAAACAAAATAGTTCAATGTTTCGAATATCTTGCAACATTCAAAGATGAAACTTTTTGATTGGTAAAACTAAACAAACCAATTTAAAATTGTAAAAAAATTCAAACTCTTTCAAAAACCTAAATTTTACCCAAATATTAATAATTTTATTTTAAAATTTCAATTTCAATTATTTAAATATATTTACCGTTAATTAGTGTGATTATATAATATATAGATCATTCGAAAATACTTCTAGCTATCTCTTCCAAAGCACAAATGATATTGTTGCTGCATTTATATATGCAAATCAAATATGGTTTGATTTTGTGAGATATATAAAAATATATAATATGATTCGACGGCTGTCCCTCCATACAGCTCCTTTGCAGCCTCACAATTCACGTGTTGATATTGACTATCAAATTACCGACAACCTTCGCACCAACTGTTCGAGTTTTTAAAATGATTGCCAGTTGGCAGTTGCATGGCTCGCCTTGCGGCATAGTTTTTACGTGTCTTTGTCAACAAACAGTCGGTGGCTTCTTGTGGGCAAATCTGGCGGTCGACGCCCTCTCCTCCTACTACAGCGGCAAATTGCGATGCCAACAATAGCCAGACCCTCACTATAATGAAAATCACGTGTTTTCCAAGGCAAAAGTTATCACACTTTGCTTTAGATGTGATATCTAATTTAACGCCTATTGAGTCTGAAAAACCAGGTTGGTGGCCCAGAATTGTAGTGGACTTCTCAGGAATGGAAATTGACATGTCTGGAACAGTGAATACGAGCCTTGGCAACCATTGCCAGAGGAGATGTGAGTTTTTAATAGAGTATTGATTTTAGGATTAATATTCAATTTTATTTGTGTCAATTACTGAACATGGGATGCACTTACATGTTTCATTTTTTTTCTGAGTATTGACATTTTTTGGGTTTTGATGTACACAGCAACGCAGTTGAGGCTATCAAAGATAAAACCTCGTATGATGCAACAAGTTCTTTTACGTAATTCAGAATCCCGTCATGCTGACGACATTCATTATGAGGTTTGTGAGAGCTCTGCGATTCCACAAGGGGCAAAGTTGATGGAATTGTTTCCACAACATCCAGGATTTGATTCAACGTCCACCACTTTGACAAACGCATTTAATGAAGCGGAGAACATCAACTGTTTGCCATTGCCTCTCCTCGGCCTTGAAATAAAAAGTCCAAAGGCTGATAACGCTAGCCATTTCCAGGCTCCTTCCAAAGGCTCACCGTCTCGACTAACCATCTTCTACAATGGGACAATCGACGTCTGCGGTGTTTCTGCCGAGAATGTAAGTATTCCCAACCTCCCGATATTGCTTTCATGTTCAGTTTAATTTGCATTTGCAATTATAACTAAAAAGTCTCATTCACGATCAGGCTGAGGCAATTATGATCATGGCGGCGGGCAACAGTAACAGAAGTATTCTGCAGCAAACTTTTCGTGGTTTCGACCACGGCGAATCCTCTGCCACTAGTTCAAGCAATTCGATTACTCTGCCTTCGTGGCCAAGCTTAAGTAAAAAACCTTCTGGTCAAGTAGGAACCACAGATGTTGCAAATCAAGCTTGTCTTGAAATATCACATGCTGGTAAGTGCTTGACCCAAGACATATAAGTTTAGAGACAATTCATTCTTTAAAAAAAAATCAAACAGTCTAATAATATCAGAAGATCTATTAGTTTTTAATGCAGAGATTCCAGTAGCGAAGAAGTTATCTTTTCAACGATTTCTTCAGAAGCGGAAGGACAGGTAACTTCATCTAACGGTCATATTTCATGGTTAAGATAAAACGTTTAAAATGTAGTTGGATGCAAAGATGAATTTGAATGCTTGCTCTTGCAGAATGAATAAGCCAGTCCCCTATACAAAGTCAAGCCTCCTCAAATGAATAGCTTAGCTATTACCTATGCATAAATCACATCTTAGTCAAAGTGGAAAGCTTTGCCCATCGCCAATTCGCTAGCTTTCTCTGAAGGTGGTTCCTCCTCGATTGCATACCTTGGTGGCAAAAGAGGAATCTTCAATGAAAGGCAGGCTGCAGGACAGTCCAGTACCCAAAGCAAACAAAAGTTTCCACACCTACCGTGTGGAATTAAATTAATTCCAGCATATTTGGATTATGGTAAGCTACGCAAATGGTTGGACAACAACCAAGGATGTATTCAACTCGGTTTAATTTGACTTTCGCACATTTCAAAGTCCCCTTGGAACGCGGTGGATTTATTGCCTTGTGTTGGGCGAATTCTAGTTGTAACTTTGAAATTGAAACCCACTATTGACTCCACCTTGTAACACGAGATTCTTGCATGTACATTATTGAAACCCATGAGATACAGTGTATTATGTAACGTTGTCGGACCATATATCGAGATGATGGAATGACATCGAAAATTCAAAATCCTGTTGTACTTGTTTTTTTTAAAAGAGGACAAACTGTATGCGAGAAAATTATAATGCAATCTGATACAATCCTAGAAAACATTTTAACTTATTTTTGAAATATTAATTATCTATATATATATATATATATCCCGTACAACTTTAAGATCAATAATAAAGAACACATTTAGATTCGTCAAGCTATAATGAAATTTCACCGTTCATAAATTTAAATCTAATCATGTTTAAATATGTATAGTAGTTGAGTTGGTGTAAGGCTACCAACTGAGGTCTGCAATTCATACCGTGGGTCCATTCAACTTTAGTTCAAATCACACTGGCTACCATAAGTCCTTTTCTTAAACCATTGAATGAGCGTTGTAGAGGAGGCAGAGGAGCGTACAAAGGAGGTGGATGAGCGTACAAAGGAGGTGGATGAGCGTTGTAAAGGAGGCAGATGAGCATTGTAGAGGAGGCGAATTAGGGTTTCAAAGGAGATAGATTAAGGTTGTAGAGGAACATTACAGAGGAAGTAGATTAGGGTTTCAGAGGAGACAAATTAGGGTTTCAAAGGAGGTAAAATAGGGTTTCAGAAGAGCGTTGCAGAGGAGACGAATGAGCGTTGCAGAGGAGGTGGATTTAATACCCTTTATTTGGAGCAATGAATGATTGGAATTGAGCGATGTGGTACTCTGGTGAGGGTGAAGCGGAGGTACTGGAATTGTTGTTGGTCACTGAGAATGTTGAGAAGGTTCCAAAGTTTATGAAGGAGAGAAACTGTTTTACATCCCAGTGAAATCTAGGTAAGAATGGTGTTAGCGCCCAGGTCAGCTCTGGGAAGGATCCCATCCTGTCTCCTTTGCTAAGGTGGTGGTTGGTTCAAAAGGTGGCACTACGTGCATCCCATGTAATGTTAACCCTGAGATAAATCAAATTCACATCCTAGATTGCTTAGTCAATAATATCATTATGGATGGGACGTGGAATTTGGTGGGCAAGCTTCAAGGGGGAAGGCCGAATTTGGATGCGTTGAAGCGATGGGCATTGGCTAGATGGCGTCTGTTGGGGTCTTTGGACATTGTTGCCATCCCTAGGAACTTTTTCTCGTTAGGCTTAACTGCAAAGCTGATTCAAAGAAAATTTTGGAAGGAGGTCCTTGGTTCTTCGATAAACGAGGACTATTTCTTCGAAGATGAGGGTCGGATTTTAATCCAACGATGCAGAATATTAACTTAGTTCGTTTATGGGTTAAGTTGTCAGATTTTCCTCTTCATCTATGGTATGAGAGTGTTTTTCACGCGGTGGCTAAAACCATTGGGGAATTTGTCTCCTTTGACCGAACCACCAACTTCAGGTCCTGAATGCAGTATGTTAGAATGTGAATGATGGCGGATATTAAAAAGAAACTATCGAGTTCAATCAAAATCATCACCCACTTAGGGACATTGGTCTAAACCATTGAGTATGAGAACAAGCCTTTGGTATGCTAGACTTGTGGGAAGGATGATCATCATAAAAATTTGTGCCCCCTTCATTTGAAATCCAAGCCTTTAGTTCATCCGAGGACTAAGGAGAGATGGACTCCTGTAAAACCTTCGACAACTTGAAAATACAAAGAGATTGCTTCCTCTCCGAGGGTTATAGCAACACAGATAGCAGTTAATGGAGATGTGCAGGAGAAGGGCCTTTTGCCTTCCAATATCTTAACTAAAGATAAGGAGGAACCTCTCAAAATTTAGGAGGTGGTTCAGGATTCAGGCCATTCTGAGAAAGGTGATGCTCTTCCCCTTCAAAATTCCTTTGAAATTTTTTCTATAGAGGAGCCAATTCTACAACATCTTTTGGAGATGTTAAGAAATCTGATGGCTTCCCCAATAATGGCTAGCCATTTGGCTTCTTCGAAGATATATTTGACCTCCCTGAAGCAAGGGATGGAAAGCTTGGTGGCTTCCTCGAAACCGGTGCTATAAAAAGGCTCTCCTGGTCCTAAGACTAGAAGCCACAAAAGGGGTCATATCGACTTTAAGGTGGAGAAAAAGTTAGAAAACCATCAAACAAAACTGTTAGGAAAAAATAAATTGAGAACGATATTGCAAATGGTGGTCAAGCTCGCCTAAATATAGAAAAGAGAAGTGATGATAACAATATCCAATTGATATTGGATGGGTACAAGTCTCCTTTGCATGGGGAGGCTATGAAAAAATTGTCTTTCAAACCCCGTAAATGAAGATGTGCTCGTGGAATATTAGAGGACTTAATAGTTCCTCTAAAAAGTGTATCCTAGCATTATTAAGAAGAGATAAGTCCTCGAATATTATCTTTATTCAGGAATCTAAGTTGGAGGAATGCAGTTGAAATTCATTTCTCTGTACAATTTGGAAAGAAGTGGGATTTGCAGCCACTGAGGCTTCTAGTTATTTCAAGGGTCTTTTATGTGTTTGGAATAAATCAAAATTTTATGATAATGTTATTTCTTCCTCTGGACATGTCATTAATATTTTATTTTTTTGTAATTCAACTGGTCGAAGATGGGTTATGTCCAACATTTATGCCCCCAATTCTAGCATTGAGAGGCGTTCATTCTAGCTTGAGCTATTAGAAATGAGAAAAATATTTATAGACAAATCTTGGGTTTTAGCGGGTGATTTCAACTCACCTTTGTTTCCCTAAAAAAAAGAGGAAATTATGCTGATCCTAGGAGCATGGAGGATCTAAATGGTTTTATCAATTCGTTTGAGGTCTTAGATCTTGATCTCAATGATACCAAATTCATCTGGAGTAATCGACAAACTGGAAATAATCTCATCCTTTGCATATTAGATAGAATATTAGTCTCCAAACTGAGTCTTCATCTCTTTGGGGGAGCTATTCATTCTTCTCTGCCCAGGGTCGGCTTGGATCATAACCTATTATGGATCGAATTACTAGTGAATTCTCATTTTTATTCGAGGCCTTTTAGATTCAAAGCAATATGGTGTAATCACCCAAAGTTTGAAGACCATATCAAAGAATGGTGGAATGAAGACCTGGAAGGTGAAGGTATGGATCTCTTAATAAATAAGCTTAGAAATATCAAAATTAAGCTCAAATTCTGGAATAAGAACACCTTTGGTGACATCTTCAAAGCTAAGGAGAGTCTGAGAGCCCAACTTAAAGATTTGGAAGATTCAATGGAAGAAGAAGGCCTTTCCATAGAGACTGCTAAAAAGGAGAAAGACATCCTTATTGCCCTACACAACAAGTTGGCTGACAAGGAGCTATTTTGGAAGCAGAAGTCACAAGATTTATGGCTAGAAGAAGGTGATAAAAACTCTAAAAAATTTCATGCCTCGACCCTTTTCCATAGAAGCCATAACAAGATCAAGAAAATTACCAAATCAGATGGATCAATTTCCAATGATATCGACGAAATCAGAATGGAGGGCGTTGCTCATTTTGACTCTATGTTGGGTTCAACCACTTTGAGAGATATTCAGGCAAAATATTCTCTTCTTGCCTCGATTCCTAGCTTGGTTACTCAAGAAATGAACTCCTCCCTAGAATTAGTATTTTCAGATGAAGAAATAAAATAAACTATGGATGCTATGGGTCCGTTAAAAGCTCTAGGACCAGATGGTTTTCCCCCACTTTTTTCTAGAAATATTGGCACATCTATGGGAAGGACGTTTGCAATACCTTGAGGTTAGTGCAGTCAGCAATGACAATTTTGAAGGGCCTCAATTCCACCTTTTTGGTCTTGATCCCTAAATATTCTAATGCCATGTCCTTTAATGATTTTAGGTTGATCAGTTTGTGCAATATAGTTTATAAGATTTTGACAAAGGTTTTGGCTAACAGATCAAGCCCCTCCTATCAACTCTCATTGACAGTGTCCAAAGCAGATTTGTGGTTGACATGAAGATTCTTAATGGAGCTATTGTTGTTCATGAATTAATTCATTTGGTTCATAAAAGTGGGAGATCGAGATTCTTCCTTAAGCTTGATATGAACAAGGCCTATGATCGTGTGTCTTGGCCCTTCTTGTTCAGAGTTCTTCGGAATTTTGGCTTTGGTTCCAAGTGGATTGAGTTGATTGAAGCCCGTGTTTCCACTACTTGGTTTTCGATGCTTGTCAATGACTCTCCTACCAATTTTTCAATCTCACCATAGTATTCACCAAGGGGATCCTCTTTCCCTATTCCTTTTCTTAATCATGGCAAAAGCCTTGGGAAGGTCCTTAACTTTGAACCCAGCGATAAAAGGTTTGACTCCTGCTTTATCTTGCAGATCAATTTCCCATCAATAGTTTGTAGACGATACCCTACTTTCCTATTTGGCCTCTATGCTCCAAGTGAGAGAAATTAAATATCTTTTGGTGTGCTATGAGAGAGCTATGGGCCAGCAAATCAATTTTATTAAGAGTAGCTTATATTTTTTGAATACTTTGATTGAGCACCAATAGAAAATAGCTAATATCTTGGGCTACCACATTTCCTCCTTTCCTGTAGTCTATCTTGGCCTCCCATTATTTACTAGTAGGGTTCAGGATTCTCTTTGGTCTTCGATCATCGAAATACTGCAACAAAAATTAGCGACTTGGAAGGGAGCATTACTGAGTCAGGCTGGGAAAGTTGTTCTTGTGTAGAGCACTCTCCAAAGCATCTCGATTTATTTCATGTCGCTCTTCAGCCTTCCTAAAAATATCATCTCCAAATTTGAAAGTATTTTCAAATCCTTCTTATGTGTTGGTTCGGAGATGAAAGGTAAGTTCCATTTAGCTTCATGGGAGCAAATCTGTCACCAAAATAAGTACGGTGGTTTGGGTTTAAAAAGAGTCAATCAGATGAGTTGCTAAGTTGAGGTGGAAAGTCACGTCTAATGAAGCAATGGAGTGGGTGAAGATCCTCAAGGCGAAATACAATTTTGTCAATTTTCTCTCAGACCCACTTCTTAAAGGAGATTCTCCGTTCTGGCAAAGCTTTTTAAAATCCAATGTCTTCCTACGCAGCAGTAGCAGGTGGATTATTGGTAACAAAAGTTTTGTGGACTTTTGGAAGGATCCGTAGTTGGGAGAAAATCCCTTTTCTTCTGACTAGAGATTTCGTATTCTCAAGCCAGTCACCCATGCCTTGGGCCATGTGAAAGTTGTTGATTTCATTATTCATAAAAATGGTCAAAAATATTGGTTTCAACTCCTAGAATATTCTACCAAATATTGATTTATTTATAAAAAAATTGCTATGAAAGTCGACGATCCCTAAGAAGTCTGCAAAAGTCAAAGGTCAACCAGGATCAATAGGTCAAACACTACAAGGTCAAAGTCAATAAATCAAAGGATTTGGTCAATTTGTGTTGGGTTCAAAAATCAATTGTCTACTGTAACTACTGCATGTCGGCCTTCGATTGCAATAATCATTCGATGTATCATTTCCTCCTAGATGCACGAGTGCGAAAGCTAGCCTGACCACCATATGGTGGTCACTTCAATAGGTGGCCTTCACCCCTATTAAACCTTATTCAAGCCATCTCAGAGCGAATGTGGGATAAAAAGTATACCCAAACACAAAAAATTGAAAATTGCTTGTGCAACCTTTTTCTCACTTGATCCTGTACTCGATCCTTCTGCGAGGACAGTGCCATATGTCAGGGCACTGCTGGTGAGGTGATTTAGGGTTTCTAAAGCCTACCTGGTGCCACATGGAGATTTAACATTGGTGGATTGAATGCTTTAAGATTTTGATGTTTCTTTCTCTGTGTCTACTTGAGCTAGAAACCACCTGCATCAAACTTTGTGATCGAATGTTGCAACTGACTTCATGGTCAAACAATGGCATCGAGACAAAAACATGGTAATACACTAAATGGCATGTTGGCTCCGTGCCTTTACAGACTTTTACACAAGATTTGTGGAGGAAACCTTTCTCAATATTTTGATCTTCATATTCGGGTCTAAATATTCACAATCTGTATTGGGTTTGTTCAATTTTTAGAAATAAAGAATGGCACTAGAGTGGGTAGTCCTAGGGTACGTGATGGGCATAAATGTCATCATGCTCCTATTTTGGACCATTTTGGTATTGGATCACCTTAGAAAGGGATTGATTGCCATGATAAGAAATGAGATGAAGCCAATGTTGTCTGTTATTCCCTTTTGCCTATTATTGTTGATGGACATATATTGGAAGTATGAAACACGCCCTACTTGTGAAGGGCACACCTACAATTTGAGCGAGCACATGTGCCACCAAAAGCCCATAATGAAGAGCCAACACAACATAATGTTTATCACCTTAGCGCTCATGCTCTATTGGCTACTTTTTATTGTCATCTCCATGCTCACCATACTTCCTGGATTTCACATTTAAGGGTTGCCCAAGAAGTGCATAGATCAAATCTTGTTCTTGCGTACGATCTCTAAAAGGATCAAGAGATTTAACTAAATATTCAAGGAAAATATCGAGAGCCAACCATTCCTCTCACAGTGATATTTTTGCCAAAGCCGGATCTTCTTTCCCTGAGAAAGTTTTCCAAAACCTAGCTCTAAGAAAGCCTATATGAACCTAAAGCAAAAAAAAAAGATGACCACCGTCAAAACTAGGAGACACTTTGAAACAATTCCCATAAGTGTCTCCATTGCGAAAAGAAAATATCGCTTGCTTCAAATTTGTAAGATCACCTCCTAGGTTTTTGGAGATAGGGGAGGGGAGATTTAGAAATCCCCCCTCATAGGTGAATCACAAGCAAATCTTACCACTCTAATACCAATTGTTAGAACCAAAAGTGATTGTTTGATAATTATTCATGAATGAGTACATATAGGGAAGAGATTAGGGTTTGGAAGAGATTAGGGTTTGTAGAAAGTAAACCCTAACCCTAACCCTAAAAAGAAAAACCCTAACCCTAATAGATAAAGTGCATATTAAATTAGGCAAAGTGCACTTTAATATTTTAACAATTGTGGAGCTCTTAGAGAGGAAGATAAAAGATGGATACCACGAGATGAGATCCATCTAGATGTACTCTAGTTAGTGGTGAAGGAGGGAGGAAATATAGAAAGTCAATTCACTAGGTGAAAGTTCCAATTTTTAGAATATCTATAGTAAAATTATTTTTTGGAGATTTGTGGACTTGTTTGCTGAGGGTTAATTTTTGTCTTGTTTTTGGAGATCTGTGAGATTTATCTACTTTTAGATGTAAGAAGTTGAGAAACTTGTTGGTTTGGGTTTCTAAGAAATTTATTTGCTAAGGGTTCCATTTTTTTGAAGATATGTGAACTTGTCTACTGAGGGTTCCATTTTCTAGAGACTCTTCAAAGATATGAATGTAAATAGGCTAGTAATGAATGTAAATTTGTAATTTTTTGAAACAAGGTAGTTCAATGTTTTGAATGTCTTACAACCTTCGGAGACAAAACTTTTTGATTGGTGAGACTGAACAAACCAATCTAAAATTATAAAAAGATCAAACCCTTTCAAAAACTTAAATTTTACCATAATTTAAAAAAAAAAAAAAACTTTGTTTTACAATTTCAATTTCAATTATTTACATATATTTACCCTACTTTTAAGTCAATTTGTGTGATTATATAATATATATATCATTCGAAAATACGTCTAGCTATATCTTCCAAAGCACAAATGACATTGTTGCGTCCATCTTGGCATCAACTGTTCGAGTTTTTAAAATGATTGCCAATTGGCAGTTGCATAGCTCGCCTTGCGGCACACTTATTGCCACTTGTGGGCAACTCTCGCAGTCGACGCCCTTTCCTCCTACCACACGGCAAATTGCGATGCCAACAATAGCCAGACCCTCACTACAATGAAAATCACGTGTTTTCCAAGCATAAGAAATCACACTTGGTTTTAGATGTGATATCTGATTTAACGTCTATTGAGTCTGAAAAACCAGGTTGTTTCTCTTTTCACGCCGACTAAATTACGACCGCCTTGCTTCGACAAATTGCACGAGACTTTTGGGATTTGATCTCGTTCTCAGAGATTGAGATTACTTAACTGCTCCAAACCATTTATTTAGGCCCAGAATTGTAGTGAACTTCTCAGGAATGAAAATTGACATGTCTGGAACAGTGAATACGAGCCTTGGCAACCGTTGCCAGAGGAGACGTGAGTTTTTAATAGAGTATTGATTTTAGGAGTAATATTCAAAATTTTATTTGTGTCAATTTCATTTTTTTTAGTATTGACATTTTTTGGGATTTGATGTACACAGCAAAGCAGTTGAGTCTATCAAAGATAAAACCTCGTATGATGCAACAAATTCATTTCCAGGCTCCTTCCAAAGGCTCACCGTCTCAACTAACCATCTTCTACAATGGGACAATCGACGTCTGCGGTGTTTCTGCCGATAAAGTAAGTATTCCCAACCCCCCCATATTTGCTTTCATGTTCAGTTTAATTTGCATTTGCAATTATAACTAAAAAGTCTCATTCACGAGCAGGCTGAGGCAATTATGACCATGGCCGCGGGCAACAGTAACGGAACTTTTCCTGGTTTCGACCACAGCGACTCCTCTGCCACTAGTTCAAGCATTTCGATTACTCTGCCTTCGTGGCCAAGCTTAAGTAAAAAACCTTCTGGTCAAGTATCACATGCTGGTAAGTGCTTGACCCAAGACATATAAGTTTAGAGGCAATTCATTTATTCTAAAAAAAAAAAAAGAGTCAAACAGTCTAATAATATCAGAAAATCTATTTGTTTTTAATGCAGAGATTCCAGTAGCGAAGAAGTTATCTCTTCAACGATTTCTTCAGAAGCGGAAGGACAGGTAACTTCATCTAAAGGTTATCTTTCATGGTTAAGATAAAACGTTTAAAATGTAGTTGGATGCAAAGATGAATTTGAATGCTTGCTCTTGCAGAATGAATAAGCCAGTCCCCTATACAAAGTCAAACCTCCTCGTGAGAACGTGATGCAGCGTTGATCACACTGATTAGTCAAAGTGGAAAGCCGTGCCCATCGCCAATTCGCTAGCTTTCTCGGAAGGTGGTTCCTCCTCGATTGCTTACCTAGGTGGCCAAAACAGGAAGCTTCAATGAAGTCCAGCACCCAAAGCAAACAAAAGTTTCCACACCAACCGTCTGGAGTTATATTAATTCCAGCGTATTTGGATTATGGTAAGCTACGTAAATTGTTGGACAACAACCAAGGATGTATTCAACTTTATTTAATTTGACTTTCGAACATGTCAAAAGTCACCTTAGAACGTGGATTCATTGCCTTGTGTTGGGCGAATTCTAGTTGTAACTTTGAAATTTCGACCCACTATTGACTCGACCTTGGAACACGAGATTCTTGCATGTACTAATGTTTTAGGAAGTGAATTATACATTATTGAAACCCAAGAGTGACGTTGTCGGACCATATATCGAGATGATGGAATGACATCGAAAATTCAAAATATAGCTGGCGACCTAGATGGTGGACTTTATTCCTAAAGAAAATTATAATGCAATCCGAATCAATTCTGAAAAACATTTTAACTTCTTTTTAAAATTTTAATTTTATATATATATCCCTTACAACTTTAAGATCAATGATAAGGAACACATTTACATTCGTCAAGCTATAACTATTGTGAGAAGAATATCCAAAGAATTTTCGCCATTCATAAATGTCATGTTTAAAAATGTATAGTAGTTGAGTTGGTGTGAGGCTACCAATTAAGGTCTGCGATCCATACCGTAGGTCCATTCAACTCCGGTTCAAATGACACTGGTTACCATAAGCCATTTTCTTATTTTATTGAAAGAGTGTTGCAAAGGAGGTGAAGGAGCATACAAAGGAGGTGGATGAGCATTGTAGAGGAGGTAGATGAGCGTTGTAGAGGAGGCGGATTAGGATTTCAGAGGAGACAGATTAGGGTTGCAGAAGAACATTATAGAGGAGGTAGATTCGGGTTTCAGAGGAGGAAAATTAGGGTTTCAAAGGAGGTAAAATAGGGTTTCAAAGGAGCGTTGCAGAGGAGGCGGATGAGCATTGCAGAAGAGGTGGATCTAATACCCTTTATTTGGAGCAATGAATGATTGGAATTGAGCAATGTGGTACTCTGGTGAGGGTGAAGCGAAGCTTCTGGAATTATTGTCGGTTATTGAGAATGCTGAGGAGGTCCCAAAGTTTACGAAGGAGAGAAATTGTTTTACGTCCTAGTGGAATTCAGGTAAGAATGGTGTTAGCACCCAGGTCAGCTTTGGGAAATATCCCACCCTGTCTCCTTTGCTAAGGTGGTGGTTGGTTCAAAATGTGGCGCTACGTGCATCCCGTGCAATGTTAACCCTGAGATAAATCAAATTCACATCCCAGATTGCTTAGTCAATAATATCATTATGGATGGGACGTCGAATTTGGTGGGCAAGTTTAAATGGGGAAGGCTAGATTTGGATGCACTGAAGCAGTGGGCGTTGGCCAAATGGCATCTGCTGGGGTCTTTTTTCTCATTAGGTTACTACAAAGCTGATTCAAAGAAAATTTTGGAAGGAGGTCCTTGGTTCTTCGAGAAACGAGGACCGTTTCTTCGAATATGGGGCCAGATTTTAATCCGATGATGCAGACTATTAACTTAGTTCCTTTATGGATTAAGTTGTCGAATTTTTCTCTTCATCTATGGCATGAGAGTGTTTTTCACGCGATGGCTAAAACCATTGGGGAATTTGTCTCCTTTGACCAAACCACCAAATTTAGGTCCAGAATGCAGTATGTTAGAATGTGCATTATGGCAGATATTGAAAAGAAACTGTCGAGTTCAATCGAACTCATCACCCACCTGGGGACATTGGTCCAAACCATTGAGTACGAGAACAAGCCTTTGGTATGCCAAACTTGTGGGAAGGGCAGTCATCATAAAAATTTGTGCCCCCCTTCATTTGAAAGCCAAACCCTCATTTCATCTGAGGACTAAGGAGAGATGGACTCCTGCAAAACCTTCAACAGCTTCAAAATACAAAGAGATTGCTTCCTCTCCAGGGGTTATAGCAATGTAGATAGTAGATAATGGAGATGTGCAGGAGGACCTTTTGCCTTCCAATATCTTAACTGAAGATAATGAGGAACCTCTCAAAAGTTAGGAGGTGGTTCAGGAATCAGGCCATCATGAGAAAGGGGGTGCTCTTCCCATTCAAAATTCCTTTGAAAGTTTATCTATGGAGGAGCCAATTCTACAACAGCTTGTGGAGGCTTTAAGAAATTCGATGGCTTCCCCAAGAATGACTAGCCCTTTGGTTTCTTCAAATCCATATTTGACATCCTTGAAGAAAGGGATGGAAATCTTGGTGGCTTCCCTGAAATCGACGTTGGAGAAAGGCTCTCCTGGTCCTAAGACCAGAAGCCACAAAAGGGGTCATATCGACTTTATGGTGGAGAAAAAATTTGGAAAACCATCAAGCAAAATTGTCAGGAAAAGATAAATTGAGAACGATATTGTCAATGGTGGTCAAGCTCGCATAAAGATGGAAAATATAAGCAATGATAACAGTAGCCAATTGATATTGGATGGGTATAAGTATTCTCTGCATGGGGAGGCTGTGAAAAGATTATCTTTCAAACCTTGTAAATGTTGGGAGTGAAACTAATGAGATAATATTATACAACAAATGAGTACAATATATATGCATAAGCCTATATGATGAACATGAAAAATGTCAATAAAAATGGCAAGTGTCAAACTAAAGAGGCATAGTGCACTTTAATTCTAACATTCCCCCTTAAAGTGCACTATCCTAACTAAAGAATAAAACAAGTCAACATTAGGTAACATTCCCCCTTAATGTTGACTTCTCTAATTTTTTTTTTTTATCATCCTCCTTTATTGCTGCTGATTTGGTCTAGGCTCATGCTCTATGCGCTTGGCTCTCTAGCTGTGAAAAATGCTAGATCAACGGTGTATACATCTTGGTCTGTTGCCATAGGGTCAACCACTTCCTCGGGTTTGTTGCCTTTGGGTCAGCCGTCTAAGTGCCTTAGGGTCATCATGGGTGCCTTAGGGTCAGCCACTCCTGGGTCTGTTGCCTCTGCAGGTCATCCTCAGAGGATGTTGCCTCTTGTAGGTCACTGACTAGATTCACCATGAATATCATATCCTCCTCATGGTGAACACAATCTAGAAGGTTTCAGATTCTACCAAAAATGCACCTTAATACATAAGAAAAAATGAGCCATGAAATACAATAAAATGAGCCATAGAAGCCAAATATGGAGGAGAAGAAGAAAGAAGAATAGAAGAGAATCTTTTGAAGTGTCTTCGTCTGTAGTCTTCAGAAGTAGATCCGAAAAAACTCGGATAGAGTCTAGGGTGTCTATGTTTGTAGTCTCTAGAATAAGTGTCCTTATGGTAGTCACCTCATCTTACCGAAATGCATGGGTAACTAGCCGTTGCATCCGCCAAATAGAAAGAGGATAATACTAGATACGAGGTTCACTTACAAGTGCCTTGGGAGTGTCGGATACAACCGAGAGTGCACTCCAAGGTAGAAAAAAATTGAGGCTAAAAAACCCAATTGAAACAGCCTCAGAATTACAAATGGATACCACCAATGTGTCCATCTCAAAAAAATCCTTCCAACAACTATAAAAATGGCTATAGTCGGATCTCAATAAGTCCTTCATCCATGAGAAAAACAATAGTAACCTCACTAAGCAACAAATAATCCTCGCAATGTGGCGGTATCGCTCTCTAGTAGAATAATAATAAAAACATATCAGTTTACCCTCGTAGGGAATTACATGGGCCATCTAGGCCTTCCACTCTTCATTTCCTATTTGGAAAAAACATTAAACAATGCCCAAGAATACAATAAACAGGCCATGTAGGTCTTCCACTTCCACTCCCATGTGGAAAAAGAACAGGGCCAATAAGGCCATCTTGTCGGCCAATAAAAAATTCTCCACCATGATTTAAAAAAATTTCCCCCTTGGAAAACTACAAAGTTTGAAAAAATTTGGCCATGTGGGCCTTTTCCACTCCACTTGCCATGTGGAACAAAACATTTAAAAAAAAATAAAGTGCATTTTCACCTGTCTTTGTCGTTGCATTCAAATCACATCCAAGTACTATTAACTGCTTTAAAATAGTAAGACAACCCATTCTAGCTGCCATGTGAAGAGGACAAAATTCTTATCCATTTTTCGTCCTTACACAAAACTCAGCATTAGCTCCAACATCCAGAAGCACCTAAACAGCCCTTGAATTGCGGCAAAGAATGGCATGACAAACTAATGTCCTTCCTTGATGCTCACTATCAGGGTTGCAGAAGCAGTTTGAGAATGGTGCCACTTGCTTCATAGTATTCAACAACACACCATGCTTTATTAAATGGCTTTGCTAGACCTGCCCCAAATCGCAACTCTTCACCTGAACATATATCCCAGGACCAAGTTCCAAGTCTAACTTTACAATCTGTATTTACACCTGCCTCCAACAAATATCTCACTACTAGAGCTTGTCGGCTAACAATGGCAGCAACCAGGGGTGTGCAGTCAACATTAGCATACAAAGCAGGCTTGGCCGAACGTAAGAGAGCCCTATCCCATGAGTTTGCATTCAACCCACTCTTTATTAAAGTTGCAACAATGCCAAAAAATCCTCGATAGCAGGCATGGACTAACGAATGCACAGAGACAACTAGCCTGGTCATCTCTGAGTTGATCAATAACTCGACAACTTTAGTCTGACCATAAAGGGATGCTTCCAACAAAGCATCCTCATAAACCAGCTGAGACGCTCCTGCTTTCAGAAGGATACCCAATACTTTAAGATGACCTTCTCGAGCAGCAACTGTTGTTGCATAACCTCTAAAGAGTTTCTAGTTGACATCTGCACCAGCTGATAGAAGTTTGCATACAAGCTCAATATTCCCTGCATGGGTAGCTGCAAATAGAGCTGTGACATCAGTTTTAAACTCTTTGTACTCAATCTTAACTTCATCTGGTGCTTCCTTGTGTTGAAAAATATCTGTGCACTTCACCCTCAAGCTTATGGTACCTTTATAATTCACATCCACAAGAGGATTAGCCAGGAAATCAGCCACAGTCTTGACATCTCCTTTGTAAGTTGCTTCTATAAGCTTATGAGAATCATGGTCCAACGAAACAACTGGCCTCACCATCTTGTAGGACAGAAAAATCCTATGCTTAAAAGCATATACCAATACATGCCACAAAGATATCCTCTACTGTGCACTAGGACGGGTATGAGACACAATTCTTCAGTGATATGAAGACTTCTCTTTTCTAACTGAACTATAATTTATGGCCCTTTTAGAACAAAAAATAAAAGCTTGATAGGGGGGAAAACATATATACTACTATTAGTGGATTATGGTCTATCTCATATCCCTTCAAATTCCCTGGTTTTCAATTTGCTTTTAAATCATTCATTCTATACATCAATAATATCATTGAGAGCCTCACAGCCAAGGTTTTCAAGCCACCCACCACAAAAGCCATCTAGAAGAAGCAGAGGGCCTTGGAAAACCTGTCCACAAACTGATCCCTATGCTCCATGTCTTACCCTACATTTGCAATAACAAAATAGTACTGAAACCCATTCAGTCTCCTACAACACCCCTGTCCTGTTCTAGCCCCATAAAACACAAAAAATCCAAGTCCTAACACTTGATCTAATATTGACATGTCACCAACACCCACACAACATCACAAAATGGGCAATCGCCCATCACAACACCACAAAATGCCTATGTAAGTCATCAACACCCATCATAATAACACAAAATGGGCATCCAAATCATCAGCACCCATGCACACCCATCACTACAACACAAAGTGGGCATGTAAACCATCACCACCCAACAATGACTCAGGTCAATATGTCCATCACCACTGTACTCTCTCAATCTATAAACTGGAAATTATTCACTGATAAATGAATTGGCTAGTGGAAATAAAACATATCTTGCACGAAGGAAGGAGGCTAAAATTGACCCATGAGTCACATCATGCTCTAAAATAGTCACGAACGTAGCTCCACTAAAGTCCTTCGGATTATTTCAGCTCCACTACACCACATGAAAAAAAATTGGAACGATGCCCGACATGAAATCCCGTCGGAATATCTCCAATGCTTGGTTCTATTGGTTCATGCACAGGTCCACAATGCTTTGGGTCACGGAATAAAAAATTGAGACAAAAACCATCACTAGCGTGTGCGGCGGGGAAACTTCTTCAGATTTCCATCAACAATAAGAAAGAAAAAAAAATAGTTTCATCATCAGAAAAGAACTATTAAGAAAGGTTGGCTTTCATAATCTTCTGCACCCAATCATCCGGATCGTCGATAGCGATCAAGTATCAGCTATGCTACAGAACGGATAAAAAAAGCCACCATGGAAGACAAAATACCGTGCATACATTATGAGCGACGACAATGGCTTTCTATGCAATACGCGATCTGATTGCATCATAGACTACAAATCAAAAATCGTACTGAAAACCGTTCCTCAATTTGCCATGTTCAATTAGGTCCGTCGCATGCGCTCCAAATGTGCACAACAGCATGCCATGCCACAGTCATAGCTTCATCTCCACTACGATGATTCACCCTATTGTCAAGATCTCAAAATCCGTTAATAGCCCATCCATATCTCAAACAACCTCTAACCTTGTAGTTTATATTCTATTTGGTATAAGAGTGCATCGGATCCGATGGAATCAAACCTTCATCGGGAGAACAGTCGCACAATAATTTCATGAGAAACAATAAACTTAACCATATGCCTTGGAATTTTAAATATTGTGTTCTTCCTTCTCATGCATCAGGGGTTCCTCATTATCATTTCATCAACGATCGCCTGATAACTAAAACCGATATTTCTTGGAGAAATCAGTAGAGCTGGCAAAAAGCTGGCACTCCAACGTCTTCAATGATATCATCGCACACAAGGTGGGAAAATTAATCAAGCGCCAAACTTCCACAATCAGTCCACAGTTGAAAAATAGCCATCGAGGAATAACACCAATCTCAGCATCTCCGATTTCAAGCTGCCATGATAAGGCTAGCCACATATCAACTGCTTGTTATCTTTCGTCAACATATATACCAGCCTACAAACACGTATCTAGTGGTGTCATAGGATTAGATCCTTCACAAATGCTCCAACATTCTGTATTGGCCAACACAGTACATTTAAAATCATTGACTAGCAGTGAACTGGATATTTTCCATCAGCATATTCATCAGTAGATCGTGTCATGAATGTGTGCCATCTATCATTCTCTGATTTTTTTTTTTTGTTGACCGGTTATCTCCACACTATACCATGAATGAGAAAGGACAAATGTCTTGCTGGACACCATTGCAAGACATTAAAAAATGCCCCCACGACCACATGCCTTATCTATACCACATTATGGAACCCACACGCATACCACACACCAAAAAAATACCGCCTCTATGTTGACTATAGGGACAAAGCATAAGCATCCCAAAAAAAATCACGATCACCACCACGGGTTTAAAGATGCGCTGGACATAGCTCCCATGTATAAAATAGGAGGAAATCGCCACTGTGAGAAGGGCCAAGTAATGGAAGCGCCTCACCGCCAAATATTCAGAACCCTGTCGTGACCAGCATCATTGAAGATGAAGCCGTCAACTCGAAGAATCAATGCCCGACAATACAAGTCACTGGTCTCTTAGCAACAACAATAGATGGGGTCCAGATTGAACATCAACCACACTTCTATCTTCCATAATAAAAACATCAAGTGAAATCTGGTCCTCGCAATAAAACCTGCAAAACAGAAAAAAAAAATATTGGCAGCTTGTATTTCATTTTTCATTTTCCATCTACCATGGCAGCAAAGCATTGTATCCATTTTTTCATCTCCGTGGAGAGAGTACTTCTGCAGACGGATACATATGGGGAAAAATGGATCATTAAAAACATTTGGGGGCAATCGTTAAAATTTTGGAGGGAATAAAATGGGGGGGGGTAATGAGGGGGGATTTCCATGATGGAAATACCCCCTCAAGCTCACAAGACCAGAGAAATCCTGGAGCTCTGATACCAAATGTTGGGAGTGAAACTAATGAGATAATATTATACAACAAATGAGTACAATATATAGGCATAAGCCTATATGATGAACATGACAAATGTCAATAAAACTGACAAGTGTCAAACTAAAGAGGCATAGTGCACTTTAATTCTAAAAGTAAATGAAGATGTGCTCATGGAATATTAGAGGACTTAATAGTTCTTCTAAAAACCACAATGTCCATCGGCCACCATACCGCTAGTGCCCTTACAAGATCTACACACACTGTGCCATTTTGTGTAACTACTCCACCTTGGGTGGGGGGCTCCTTCCCTTTCGATGGTTGCCTCTCAGGCCACCATTTCACTAGTTAGTGAAGTTGTAGCTATAGAGAGCCATGGCACCAGTAAAACAACCCAGGAAGTTTATCCTGAAGGTAGTTCCTCTATGTCGGACATAGTCCTACCCATGCAAGATTTTGATAAAGCTTACAACTGGCTTGAGAGTCACACCCTGGTTGGGTACTTTCTAGGGAGGATTCCTAGTGACTCGCTAATCCGTCAATGGATTCAACAAGTCTGGCATCCATATGGCATAAAAGTTGACCATATTCAAAACCTTACTAAAGGTTTTTTCATTTTTAGTTTGTTGATCCGTAACATGTCATTGCAGTTATGAGCAAAGGTCCTTGGTATGTTAGAAATACCCTTTTAATTCTTTAGCCCTGGCACCATAATTTTATAGTTTCTGTTGATGTTTCCCTACATGTCCTAGTTTGGGTGGAATTCTTAGGTCTCCCTTTGCCCCTTTGGCCATTCTTGCCATAACTTGTCGCACCCATTGGAAAGTTTGTGTGCATGGAGCCACATAAATTCTATGTTGTGTGGCCATACAAATGCATCTACATTGAAATTGATCTCTCAAAGGACCTTAAGGATTCTATTGATATTCAGGTTGGTGAGACCCATTTCCAACAATGGGTGGTTTATATCAATCTCCCCAATACCTATTATCGATGTCAGTCTGTAGCTCACAAGATAAAATATTACCCTCTTATGGAGGGTCGATTCAAAAATTGAGCTCCAGTAGAGACGTCAATACCTTCAAACATAATTAAATCTACCCCTCCCGCTAATGGAGGGGAGGAATGGACATCTATCACTAGGAAGAATGGTAAAGGAAATCGATCGCAACCTTCTATAGGAGCTGGTAAAAAGGAGTCTCAACCGAGCTCTCAATCAAGGAGCTCTCATGCAACCTCTACAGAAGGAACTTCTATTTCTCTTCCTGTAGGTACCTCTAGTGGTAATAACAAAAATATTTCCCCAACTCTTCAAGCCTCCTAGTCGGCTAAGCCATCAACTATGCTAGAGTCCATCCCCTCAAGCGGATGCCCTATCTCTCCACCTAATATGCCTAGTGAAGTTCCCTCATGAAACCCTCATCGCTCTCGCAGTCCAGTTAGGGAGGCCTCAGGCATCCCTTTGGAGAAGCGATGATAGATACATTTTTTTGTGAAAACCATAATAGGTTTCTCACAAACACCTTTGAATCTTTGGTAGATTTTGAGGACTCTGAGGTCATCGAAGGAAATATGCTCCTCGATCATGTCTCATGAAGTGCATGTCTTGGAATGTCAGGGGTTTGATAGATCCTATGTGCAAGTACATAGTGCATCAAGGTTTGGATGAATTCAAGATCAAATTTGGTAGTATTGATATTCTTTGCCTTCAAGAAGTCAAAGTCACTAACTTTATTTTATCAAGTACTTGCTCCTTTCTCTAGCCTCGAGGCCACACCTTTCATACTATGCATGACATAGGTAAAGGAGGGGCAATCATCTACCTTTCAAAACCTTATCATTCTAGACTGATCTCTTGGGGTTGTGACCCTTCTAATCATGTCATCTGGGTTGTGATGGAGATTGATGGCCATCTTCTTGGTGTGCTCAACATCTATGCACCTAACGATGCCAATGATCATTGTGCACTTTGGTGGTGGGTGGCACTCTCTCTTCCCCTTGTTGTTTGGTTGCTCTATGAAGACTTCAATATGATCAAATTCCCACATGACAAGGTGGGTCTTCTTCCCATGAGGTGGGCCGCAAGGGAAAGAGAAGCATGGCTTTTCATGAAAGAAAATTTGGGGCTCTCTAACCCCAATAGCTACTTTTTACCCTCTTCATTCCCAACTAGTGCCTGGTTCACATGGTCTAACAATCAACAAGGTGAGAGTCATGTTCTAAAAATATTGGATAGAGCCATGCTCTCAGATTTTGATATTTTCTCCTTTGAGTGGCCCTCATCTTCTTCTCCCTTTGTCTCTGTCCACCTTGAGCTCTACTTGTCTGACCATTCTCCCATTTCCTTTTCCATTCTGGTTTCTTCTACCCCCTCCTCTTTCTCAATCACAATTTTACCTTAATACCTCTATTTTGCACCACCCCATGTTGAGGGCCTATGTTATCAGAATTTGGAACCTAGTCCCCAGACCGAAAGGGGCCTCAGGATGGATTGATTGGTGGAATGTTGCTATCCAATGCACTACCAACTTCCTACGCTCGCTTGGGTGTAAGATTGCTAAGTTTCATCATCGCTCCAATGTTGCTCTTAAGTGGGAGTTGGAAGTGGCCTCAACTCAACTTCAGTCTAATCCTTTCAATGAGGAGCTTCAGAGGCACCTTGCTATGGTTAAACACCAGCTTATGATGGTAGAGCACTATGATGCCAAAGGGGCACAAATCAAGGTGAGGTTGCACTGGCTCAAATTTGGAGATAGGGTGACCAAGGAGTTCTTTCATCACTTGCATCCTCACAATCAATTTTTGGGTATTAAAGCCCTTAACATTAATGGAGAGTATGTTTCTAAACTTCCTAGTATTCTCTCTACTTTTGAAGAGCACTACCAGACTATGTTTGTGGCTCAAGCCCGCTCCCCACAACGTGACCAGGCTCTTAAATCCTACCTTTCTGTTGTCCCAAAGCGGCTTTTTGAGTCTCAAAGAGTTACCTATGAAAAGGCCCTCTCTTTGAAGGATCTAGAGGAAGCTCTTTCTCAGATGGCCAATGATAAGTCCCCTAGTCTTGATGGCTTCCCTTATGAATTCTACAAGTCCCTTTGGGACACTATTGGGCCTGATCTTCTCAAAGTCTATCAGGAGGCCTTCTCTAAGGGTTCTTTGGGCCCTAGTATTAATCAAGGGATTATTAAATTTATCCCCAAGGCTGGTGATCCTAAAATCATCACCAATTGGAGACCTATTACTCTCCTTAATATTTCCTATAAGATCATTGCCAAAGCCTTAGCTTTACGCATCCGCCATCTCCTTCCTATTATCATGCACCCAGAGCAAACTGGCTTCATTCGGGGTAGGTTCATCCTTGACAATATTATTGTTATCTAGGAAGGCATGGAGTGGGCTCACAATTCCAACCAATGATCATTATTCATAAAAATTGACTTTGAGAAAGCCTATGATAGGATCGATTGGTCATTCATTCTAGCCATGCTTAAAGCTCTTGGTTTTGGGCCCTGCTTCATTAGTTCTATGGAAATATTGTTTGTTGAGGCTTCAACTATTTTATCCATTAACAGACACAAGTCCTCAACCATTGGGCTCTTTCGATCCATTAGACAAGGTTGTCCATTGGTGCCATCCCTTTATGTCCTTGTTGCTGAAGGGTTTGGCTATTTACTAGCTCACCATGCTGCTCAGGGGTCTATTCAAGGAATTTCTCTCCCTAGAGGTGAGACTCAATTGATCAATGGTCATTTTGTTGATGACTCTTTCCTCACTCTTATTGAGGAAGAAGGTGTCATTCAACAAGCGCTTGCTTACCTGGACACTTTTTATCTAGCTTCTGGATCCTCCATTCAATGGAGAAAGACTCAATGTTATAGGTAGTCTCTCGACCCGATGCCCCACTAGCTTAGTCAATATCAGTGGAAGATCATCCAAGAGGGGGAAATATTTCATTTTTTAGGTATTCCTTTTGCCTTTAACAATTCGTTGCTAGAGTTATGGAAGTATGTTATTAACAGGGTGGAACAGAAACTTACCTACTAGTCCACCAAGAAGCTCTCCCTTGCTAGTAAATTCTAAATTTGCACAAAAGTCCTTGTGACCACCCATGTTTATTATTCTTCCTATTAGATCCCATCCAAAAATTACTATAAGAAGCTTGATAAGCTTCTACGAGACTTTTTATGGTCCTCTTCCAATAATGGTTCGAGATTCCACCATGTTGCCTGGGAGTATTGTTGTCTTCCTAGAAGCCATGGTGGGCTTGGCATTCACAATACCCAACATCAAGGTTGGGCCCTCTATGTTAAGTGGGTCATTAGAGCCCTCATAGGTAATGAGGCCTAGAATATTCTCATTCGACACTATATTAGTGAAGGTTCCCCTTTTGGTCATAAGAGTTGGAGGGGCATGGGGTTCCCTTCCCTCCTTGTTGCCCCTATGTCTATCAAAGTGTCAGGATCCTTCATCATTAGGAGCATTTGGAAATCTTGGGAGAGTGTTAAGCCTTGGCTTAGATGGAATGGCTAGAGCTTTTAGCATGGCCTCTCCATCAACCAGATGAATGTTTGGTGGTCACCTATTATCACCTACCAGGGTTCCCCGCTTGCATAGGTTCCTTGGGTTCATGCGCTTAGATTCTTTTGCAAAGGTGTGTGATGCATCACTGATTTCTTTTCTCATCCTACCAGGGATTGGCTCCCTTGGGATGACTTCAGAGCCAAATTTGGGCTTAGTCACTCTGACAAGGATACTTTTGAGGTTATCAAGGCTGCTCTCCCTGACTCCATGTTACACAAGATTTTTATGCTTTCACAATGACCTTGGTGGAAGGACTGGAAGTGGTATCCAGACACTCCGCTATGAAACTATAAGGCTCGATTGGGGTATGGATGGCTCTCTCCTTGCCTCCCCATGATTGATAAACTCAATAAATAGTGGAAGGTCTCCTCCCCTCGACCTGTTTGGATGTGCAGGTTCCAGACTGTTTGGTATCCTTTCTTGGAGCCCAAACTTTCTTATTTTTCTTAGAGTCTTTTGCACCAAGGGCTTCCTATTGGGGAGCATCTCCAACATTTAGGCATCCCTAACCCTTCTTGCCCTTTTTATCTTCAATCTGAAGACTTTGTCCATATTTTTTGGGTTTGTGCTCATGCTCATTCCCTTTGGGAGTGGATTTTTTCCTTTTTTAGACCCTATTCCTTCACCACGTTTGAGTGGAAGCATATCATTTTGGGAGACCCCCTACCCTTGCCGACTATTTTCTTTGAAGTGTGGCACTTGTTTCGTATGGTGACCATGTTCAGCATATGGAGAGCTAGAAATGATTGTATCTTTGGTAAGTGTTCTTCCTCTTTGCACATCTCTGCTTTTGAGAAGTCTAATATTATTTCATCTATGTATTTTTAGATTATAGTTCAAGCCAATAAGGTGGCCATGGAGCTCACTCATCTTCAGGAGCTTATTGATCAATGGGGGAACGCATCGTGCATAGTCAATCGGGTTCCTCTTGAGCAGGATACTCCTCGAAGCCGATCCAGGTCCAGACAATAGTGTCGCTCGCTCCCAAACTGCACTCCTATCCCAGCTCAAGGTCCTTACAGAGATGGTCGTGGCTACTTGACTATTCCTCTCTCCCCCAACTCCTCGACTTGATGCCTGGGACAATTTAGGAGCTTCGATGATTGTTGCCAGCCAAGAGCCATTTGTTTATGGTTGGGAGGATGTTCCCAGCACTTCTGGATAGGGGAGGGACTCAATGCCAAAGTCTCTTGATGCTACTGTTGGGTGGGAATCAGTCCCAAGGGTGGCTAAACCCATATAATGGAGCCTCATCATTATGTAATCAGTTAGTTTTGTTGTCCATCAGTTCTGTAAGGTGGTGTTGATTAGTTGTAAATTGTTTGCTTGGGTTCCCGCTCTATTTTGATGGGGATGGTTTTTTGGCTGATGGTGTTAGCCACATGGCGTGTTTATCCACCTCTTTTTTTGTTTGTAAAAATGTATTCTGTTAATTTTTTAATATAATACTTTTTTACATAAAAAATTTATATTATTGGTTTTTTTGTTAGTGTGAGAAACCCCTATGGTTGGGCATCCCCATCCCACCATGACCTCTCATAAGGGGGAGATTTGAGCTTATCAATAGGGAATTTAACACACAACCATACACACGCCCACCCCCTCACACACTCTTCCACACCATGGTTTGAACCTTGGACCTCCTGAAGAAGAACCAAAGCCCGAACTATTGCACTATCCCCAAGGAAAAAAATTTAAATTATTGTTATAATAAGTTGAAAGACTAAAAATTTGATATTTTAAAATTTAAAATATTTTTTTATAAATTATATAATAAAATTAGTAAATAGAAGGAAGTATTGTGATTGTGAATAGGAAGTAGGATGCAAAGTGCAAGGAGCAAGCACCACCATTTTTTCTAGATCATAAGAGAAATAAACTAAATAATTATTGTGAAGAAAACTTAGGTATCATGGTAAAAAAATTAATTTTAAAATGAAATTATTTTATTTATGTCCACAAGACCAAAAAAGTCTATGGGACCAAGATTTTTATACAATATGGGGTATTGTGTACAACCTACTCCCTTTTGAATTCAAACATTGGACCTCCTATTTAGAGTTCCAAAATTTTTCATCCAAGAAAGAAAATTGCTGATCAAAGTCACACAGCTCAACACTCTCTTATCATCTTTTGGAGTGTGTTTCTTCTATTGTTTATTTTGATGAGAAATTTTCCTATTTTTTCTATTCTCAATTCTTCAAAAAGTTCCATTAGTGAGTTTACTTTTAGAATATCCTCATATGTAATCCTAATGTTCTTATAGGTTTCACATTCTATGGCATAATATTTTTCAATCTCTGCTACACATATTTATTTTGACCATACCTCTTGAGGAATTGTCCATCTTCCAATTTTGCATCTAAGATGGTGTGAACTAGATCCTAGTTGGGCTATAAGCATTTTTCCTTCTGTTTGATCTTTATATTTATTTATTTCCTTTGGCTATGTTCATAGTTTATGTTGAAATCATTTATGTATAACCGTATTTTCCTTCCTAAATTTTAAGTCCACATGACAAATTTGGATTTTTCTCTCACATACTATTTTATTATTTATCCATCCATGTTTCTTTTCTTCTAATTAGTGTTTCTTTGATTACCTATTTTGGCAATCTACCATCTTCCATTATTTGTATTTTCTTTAGGTATCACAATCCCCTTATCATAGCCTTTTCTTCAAGTGGAAAAAATATCATATGGGACTAATGTTTTAATTGTAAAATAATTTGTAATTAGCCACTTTTGAATTCTTTCTATTTACCTCCATTTAAAATTTGATGTATTACTAGCCTACACCTCACATCCATATAGCACCATTGGAATAATTAATAACCCAAAAATGACCCTAATGGTTTTCCAATCCCACAAATCTACTTTTTTACCCCTATTTGGTAATAAATAGAGTGCCCTCTATCATGCTTGTATTGATTTCATCCTACATATTCCCCAATTGAGTTTACCTTGAAAATATAACCCAACGTATTTATATTATGTTACTATCTCTAAAGGATTTCCTTCAAATAGAATATATGGCTATTTTTACCCTCTCCAAGTAGAGAATACCATAATTTTAGTCTTGTTAGTATTTACCTACATTCCAACTTCTTTACAAAAATACTCTAATGTGTTTAGATGTTGTTTTAAACTTTCAACTATCTTGCCAATCAAAATTAGGTAAACAACATAGAGAAGAAGTTTCACTACATAATTAGCCAATTATTTTACTTCTTCCATTTTTTCTATCCAACCCTCCAGTTTATGAATGTAAAGGTCAAAGAAAGTATATGACAATGGACAACCTTGTTTCACCTCAATATCACTCCAAAAATAATATAATAGTCCTTTTGGATTTATATTTTTTCCATAACCTATTCATAAAATTGATGTATATCTACTCTATAGTTGGTTGGTATGCCAATTTCTTCAATTCTTTTCTATAATTTACCTCTAGTTATTGTGCTAAAAGCATTTTAAAAATTCATAAAACAATAACAAACTTATATTTTTAATTCTATATCCTCTCTATTAGTTTCATTAAAGTAATGCAATTATTTCTTATTGAGTATTTTTTAGGATATTTTATTAAATTATTATTAGATCATGCATTATTAGCTAGAATATTATTTTAATATTTTTTGCATGTAACGATCTCCTAATTGAAAGTATTGATATTCTAGTTTGTAACACTAAATATTGTATTAAATAGGCTTTTGCCTCAAGTAATTAATTAATTTTTACCATCATTGGTATCATAGCAAGTTCTTTCTTGCCTAAGGGGGGAATCACCTCTTTGGCAATTCTCCTCTCTCAATGCATTTCAATCGGGTGAAGAAGAAGCTCTATGGATGAGAGTAGCTTGACAAATAAATCTATGCTGGTGGAGAAAGACATGGGAGCTAGTGTGTGGGTGGGAACTATAAGTATCACAGGTTACCTAAGCATGAAGAGTATCACCAAGGCAAAGGACTCCATAGTGGAAAATATGGTAAAGCTTGTGGAAGAAGCAAAAATCAAAGATCCTACATGGAATAATTTTTACAGCGCTTTATAAAGTACTATACATCAGTTGTTATGGTGAGAGAAATTGGTGTAGCCATAGCACTAATTATTAAGAAGTTACTTTTGGTTTACACATATGTTTACAAGGCATTGGTTCTTCTAGTTTTTAATTGCCCATGCAAATTGGTCATATCGATGCCAATTGCTATGAATTGCACTTTGGCAAGTGCCACCAGAATTAGGCTTCTCATCAAAGGTGGACAATTTTTGGAAGTGTTAGGAAAGCTCAAGTTTGTCATAGTTGATAATATTGAAACTCACATAGAAGACCAATTTCATATGGCTGACATCCAATTTTTTAACGCCATAGACATCAAGAAGATGCTATGTTAGATTTTGATATTCTAGAAGGAGAGTGCATCTATGGAGTTATTGATGACCAAAGACTTAATGTTGACAATGATCATATGAAAAATTGGTTGGGTTGGACTAACAATGTGTTAGACACCTAGGATATCGTGGGCTTCATTGTTTCATACATAGGGATTGATATAAAATTTGTAGGTACTTTTAGCATTGTGGATAGATGTTGGTAATAGGCACACAAATCAATTATTAAACTCAAAATATTAGGAGTTTAATTGGTTATGCTTATGGGAGATACCACTGCTTTGGCTATAGATATTTAAAGAGAGAAGGATAGGAGAGTATGTTGAAAGCTAAGTTGGACTACAAAGGCCACATCAAAATCTATCTCCAAGCCAAAACTATTGTAAATATTGAAGTGTTGGCGTGCCTGACCTATTTTATCGACATTGAAATGAAGGTAGTATTATTGAATGATGTCCACCATTCTTGATATGGATCCACCAAGCAAAATTATGTGACCAAAATAATTAACATGAGCCTAAGCCCTAAGGTAAAAACAAGGTGAAAGGTCCCCTTCAAGTCTCAAGGTCACACACTTTCACATGGAGCAAAATACATGGTGTCGAAGGTCTGGTCAATGGATATGATTTCAAAATAACAGTTTGGCAAAAGCACTCATAGATCATTAATTTGTCGAAAAATCCAAGGATCAATTACGCCCATAAGCACATGAAGGGCCACCCTATGCAGATTAGATTACCCAGGCCATATATGTTGTCCAAGGAGACAGTATTTTCCATGTAATTAGGCACCATTGAAGCTATATTTAATTTGATGGTCCATCCTAGTCAAAGAAAATGTGGTCTCACCTATTGCACATCCTGTGGTGCCATCAAGATTAAATAAGCATGATGCCACAAAGGCAAAGGATAAACAACACTACTAAGGTGAAGGTAGAGAAGTGTTCAATAGGGATTGGAAAAAATGATCCTTTAAATTCTTCCATTCCCTTCAAATATAGTGAACCTCATAAGTACTAATCTACTCTATTACACCTATTAGTTGCGATGATTGGTTATCCATGCAATTCGATAGGATGAGAAGGTTACCATAAATAAATTTTAGTTGAAAAAAAAAAGTGAGGCCGATCCTATTATTTCTTAAGTGTACTTGACATGTTTAGACCTAATAACAACAATACCAAAGGTAGACTTAAAGGTGATAGACCTAGAAGCGACAATCCCAGAGGCCAACCTAGAGGAAATAGATCTACTTGCAGGATCGAAGGGTTTACCAAGAATGGTTTAAGGAATCACTCCAATTTCGGGGTGGAAATATTTTGATGCATCAATTTAATCAAAAACGTATATTTGGCCTTTCTAAAATCTAAGCTAAGGAAAATGAAAGAACAATGCATGAAAAATAGTAATGCAAGCAAGCAAAGACTAACCCTAGCATGATTCTTGATTTTTTATGATGTTTAAAACCTAACTTGCAATAAAATAGATCTTTTATTTTCAACTAGGGTTTGAGATAATGCACAAAATGCAAACCATATGCAATTTTTCTTTCAAATTTCTAGAAATGAAATCAAAATATTTTTCTTTTTATTTATGATCTAGATCTAGAATAGAAATGGACAAAAAGCAAACAACAAACAATCTAAGAAGTTTATTTAGGGCACTTACTTGACCCGGTGGTTGTCCCTAGCTTTTAACTTGCATCCAAATGTATCCAACAACTTCACAATTTGCAAAACAACTTCACAAAACCCTAGAAATTTTGATAAGCATTTGGGGACCTACTTAGGCAACTGTGTGATTCAGATTAAAGGCACAACAATCAAGACCCCTTGGTCCTTTTAGCTGATAATTCAAAAATAAAAGTGATTGTTGATAATTTTAGAAATAGACAAGACAAGTGTCACATCCCACCTCGACCCGAACCCTTGTGCTTGGCAAAGAGAAATGAAAATTAATGTAGGCATAGAAAATATTTTGAAATTTTCTAGGTATTGAAAATAGTGGTAATTCATTTATTACTTTTGAAAAAACATAAAAGAAGAGAAATAACATATATTTTAAATATAAAAAGGGATTTTAATGTGAATTTTATTATTAGTGTGCTTTTCAAACTAATAGGATGATAAAATACTTTGAGAAAAGTATTTTGGGCCTAAAATGTCATTTAGATGCCATGAGAAAAAGGAATTTGTACCCCTATATTATAGAATGAATTTAAAAATAATATTGGTCATTCAAGAGTCCTCCAAAGCACTATTGGATGCCCTTTGATGTGCATCATGTCCTCAAAGATGCAGAAGAAAATACTATGCCACTAAAATGCCTACATCATCATCCTCATGACCTCTCCAACAAGTCATTACCTAGACTACCCTTCACCATTGGAGAAGGCACCCATGAATGCTATAAATAGCCACCATGGGTTAAAAAAAAATGGAGGGAAATGGATGCTAGAAAAATACTAAGGAAATATTGATAGGTAAGTTTGGGCTTAGGAATTATTCTCCTCACCATTTGCTGAATCAGAAACCAAAAAGCCTCAAGCTTTAGATACATTTGGTCAAAATTGATAGTAGCACATAAGAAGGAAGGGCTAGTGGAATGAGTGGATAAGAAAGTGGAGCTTGGGAAACTTACGAATTTTAGGTTGGGAGGATTCCTTCTCTCTTATTTTTATCTATCTTATGTAACCTTTTCTATCCATGACGTGGAATGTGCAGTTGTCTTCATTGTGCTTGGGATATCATATATTGTTTATAATTTTTGTATCCCTAAGTCAGTTGGCTTACGTGTGTTTCCATGTATTTCAATGTTAAACAAAAGTTTAGGCTATTTGAAATACATGTAACTCAATTTTAAATGATTAAATGATTGTTTGGTTTTAAATGCTTAATAAATGCATGATTTAAGCACCTAGATACGCACCCATACCATTTTTTAGGTTAAACAAATGCTTGGATTACACAGATGGGCAAGTGTGTGGTTAAGGTCACTAGACCATGTTATACTCCTAATTTAAAATTAATAAATTAACCCTAGAGACCTTACGTTGAAATCATAGAAAATCGAAAGAATTCTATCACGACCTAGAGAGGGGCTTTACAACCATCGTTCAATGGTTATTAACCTTTGAGTACTTGGGTGATCTTATACCTTAAGTTTTCCTCATCACTATTCATGTGGGACATTCTAGAGTATTGCTCTCTACCACTGTACTAAATGATTGCCAAGCTTTGCAAAATTTTACCATAGTGATCTATTATAATGAACTCTGTGGAACCTACCACGGGGTCAACCATCGAGCATTCAAATAATTTATAGATAATAATAATAGGAAGTTTATGGGTACACCTAGTCTAGCATTGGGAAACCATGATACATCACCACTTGTGTTTGTAGGTATCATCGATAGCCCTCTGACTACCAATGCTTTCATATATCAGATCCAACCTACGTCGGGATGATAGTCTGTGTTTCCATTTTAGTAACATTTGTTGTAGGGTATCACCCTTAAAGAAGCTTATGTTAGGGGATTTAGGTATTAAATACACCCCATCCTCAAAGACAGTACCCATAGCTCTATTTTGGTAGACAAATTTTGAAAACGTTAAACCTGGTACCCCTTCTTTGGATAGAATATCTCAAGCATCGTGTGGAATGTTGAACGATAGAACTGAGATATATGTAGTCGATCAATGTTTCCATCATGCATACTAGCCATTAATTTCACCATTATGGTTTTGCGTGACCAAAGTATTTCCATGCTCAGTATCTTTGTCTATATGGGACGATTAAATTATTTCATGTCTACCTTATAAAAAAAGAGAACAATTAGGTATACGAAATGATCACAAGCTATTCATATTTGTTTCTATGTATTGGACCGAATTTATAAGGCTAACTATTTGTTGCCTCCTCCTGGCTAATGTGAAAAATTACATGGTGTGATTGGAAGCAATATCCCACCCACACCGTGGTATGGGCTAGATAGGGTATATTATGCATTTGGTGCATATGGTAGAATAGCCAAGAAATGGTACACTTGGCTAGCCCTGATTTGACCTATCCATCCCATTAGCAGTATACCATATGATGGCACTATTGGAATTCAAACCATGGCTAACCACCCCTTTGTTTTCTAGTTCGTGATGGTATTACTTGATGTATTTGACTCAGGATGGTATTGCTTGGTGTTTTTGACTCTAGGTGGTATTTCTTGATTGTGCCTTTGACTGTGCACAAGACACATGACTGAAGCCTTATTTTGTTATCTAATTTGACAAACCTTAATATAATAACTACGGGTTAGATAAGAATCAAAGAAGACTTGTAATGTAATAAATCCAAAATAATTTTTGGACAAGTTTTAATCAAAACTATATGAGAGAATTTCTATTTGTGGTACAATCTTATGGATTGAATATTAAATGAAAATTGGGAATAAAATTGGTGTAGACCATGAATAACTCAAGTTTGAAGACTTGGAGTTAAATTAAAAAAATAAAAAAAATTGGTTAAAATAAGTAGTAGTCTTAGTTGGTAGACTATAGAATAACTTATTAAAGGACTATGGTTTATCCTTGATAAGAGGTTGAAAAATAAATCTCATTTACTAATATTATGTATCTATAGTGTACCTCTTATGACAAATTAAGGGCCAAGTTTGTAACCTATAGTGTAATCTTGTGAGTAGATTATGTGACCAATCATAGCTAAACTTGAGTGATCTTAGAGGTAAGATTGCAAGAGAGTTGTAGCTAACTTGGGGTATTTATAGTACGATATGGGCAATAAATCGTGAGACAACTTGATAGCCTAATTTAAGGGAATACTATAGAATACAATGCAAATTAGTAAACACATTTATTGAAAGGAGCTATAGTGCAACCACAATAATGGATCATAGAACAAATCCAGTTTATAACCTTGTGTTAGGTTGTAATTAAGCCTTGGAAGGATTTGTGGATCTACAATTAAAAACCCATTGGTTTAAATGTTATTTATGTTTTGAAGAAATATGTGATACTCATGAAGAAATATGATTTGTTTAAATGCTATTTCTGTGTGAAGAAATATGATTTGTTTAAATGTTATTTCTGTATGAAGAAATATGATTTGTTTAAATTCTATTTCTGTGTGAAGAAATAGGATTTGTTTAAGTGCTATTTTTGTACGAAGAAATATGATTTGTTTAAATGCTATTTCTATGTGAAGAAATATGATTTGTTTAAGTGCTATTTTTGTGCGAAGAAATATGATTTGTTTAAATGCTATTTCTATTTTAAGAGATACGAGCTACTTGTGGAAGTATGATATGTTCTATTGCTATGAAAGGGATTTCATTTATGAATGAATTTATGGTAATCTTTTAGACTACCAATAGTTGATTGTAATAATACTGGTTTCAAGGGCATATCTTTGTGAGGAAATATATGAGATGAAAAAGTGGTTTTCATGCTTAGGAAAGTATAGGATTTTCTTCCTTTGAATAGTGGAATTCTTTAGAAAATTACGTTGTGGAGAATGTATTGTGTTTAGTTGCATTCAATAAAGAATTATTACATGCTATTGTTTGTCTAGAATGCATCTCATATACATGTATGGGTTGTCCTGATCCCGAAAACATCTACAATCTAGTACTGGTGGCTCAAATGGAACCAAGTGAAATTTGGAACTAGTCAATTCCTATTAATTATGTACACATGTTGTAACAAGGGCCTCTTTAATGAAAGACCCCATATTTGAAAAATTTATTTATTGAGATCAATTGTAATTGATTTTATCACTCCTTGAGAGGATGTGTATACAATGTAATACTTGACTTCAAATGATCATAGAAGAAAAGTAGAGTTATATTATGATATGAAGTTATCCCATGACAAGGTTTGAATATTTAAAAGTAAATTAAGAATTGTGTCTATTTGATATAGTGTATCCTTAAAAATTAGAAGGAATGTAAGATTCATGCATGTCACTTGGAGATTAACTATAAGAGTGATTATAGAGGAAAACATTAAAAGTTATATAATTCATGGAGATTATAGTCGGTTAAACCAAGTAAGGATAAAATGGCAGACATTCACATGTCTAATTAGGTTTGTGTGATAAACCCCTTAGCTTCCTATGGTTGATATGGTAAGTTTAAACATTGCAATGATTTTTGTTCTATTCTTAAGGAAGAATTAACTAATCCTTAAGGCATACACCTAATGTACAGGTTGAAAGAGACCTAACATACAATCTAATTTAATGTTTGATTTAAACTAGTAGGGAAAGAGGGCGTTACTATTTGAGATAGAAGAATTCCTAATTGCAAGGTAAATAAACCTTACCTGTAGGTCTTGCAAGGTAAAGAAACCTTACCTACAAGTCATAATAGGGGTTGGCCACTCCTATCCACAAGATAAACACCGACCATGTTAGACTCTTGTGAAGTGCAGCCTTGAACCTAATTGGAAACTAAACTATAAGAGAACCACATAAAAGATAATTTCAATTCACTCATGAATTAGCAATAATGACAAAGACTAAGCAAAAGAAAAATTCCCTAAGGTTGATTGGTCTTGGAATTGGGGTTGTTACAATAAGATGCAATAAAATCAAACAATACAAAAAGCATAATGCAAACAATGATATTATGATCTAAATAAAGCATGCAAACACAAACTAGGGTTTTGGGAGAAAACCTTTATCCCAAAATCTAATGAAGATAAAATCTTGGATCTATTGAAACCGTACCTTGTATGGATGAGGCACGAATTCACTTAAGAAGGGCAAAATAATCTATTGATGTATACTGAGACATAAAGATGCATAATTAATGATCTAGGAATATTAAAATGCAAGAAGAAACATAGTGGCAGTGAAAGAACAGTCAAAAGAATGAAGACCTCCAAAAAATAGTAGAATCCCCCTCAAGGATCCAACACTTGTTCACCAAGAAAAATTAATTAAAAAAAAGCAGCAGAAAGACACCAAAAGACACTTAATCTTGCTGGGAGAATTTGTCAAAAATGAGAAAGATCAAGAATTTAAACCCAAGGCCAACCTACCTGAAGTTACGCCTAGAATTGACTACCCTGGTTACAAATGACAAAGTTAGGAAGATCCTAAAAAAGGATGACTTATTAGGTTGCATCCAAAAGTTCCATGGGTACAACTTGACCCTGTCTAGATGGATGCTCACTTTTGGAATAGGGGTTGGGTTAATGTGGATGAGATTGAATTTGAGATCATGATGGCCCTCATTTCCCAAGTCATGAGTCCTTCATTATGGCTTTTTTCATAACAAAAATAAGCACTCCCTTATAGGGGAGGTAAGATATTTATTGGATGAGGATGAGTACCTCCATAACTAGCAAAATGGTTTTGTTGCGAAGGACCTCAGGACCCTATGGGACAGGGTGGTGAAAGTTATCATGTATTATTTTACACTCGATCCAGCTAGAGATATAGTGAGGAGCAACCACATCATGTTCCTTAACTAGCTAAGAAGAGAGTGTTGGATGAATGTCTCGGCCTTTTTGTTCTACTCATTGCTAAATTCAATGAAGGATGTGAGACATGGAAAGGGCTCCAACCTAATTCATCAAGGTCTAGCCATGTTAATTTTTGAATTTATGGTGAAAGAGAAAGGATTAGAGGTTGAAGTTATCATTAAAAATATTGAGTCTCAACCTATGCTGATGGGTACCTTATTAGAAACCCATTTTTGGTAATCTATAGGTTTAATGAAATCCACATCTAATAATTTTTTTAACTCTTATTTAACCATTAGGGCTATGGTAGGATGAAGATTTTGTTGTTTTTGCTTTATTGGTTTTGCATCAGGGCTGAAAATAAAATTGTGGACCACTAAATTAGGGTTGAGACCTAGCATATCTTTGTAAGACCATGTGAACAATTGTTTATATTAAGTAAGTAGGGTAATGAAATATTATTACTCTTTGGATGAAAGGATTTTTCTAAGTTTAATGACTTATGGGTGTTTTGTATCGATGTTAAGGTCTATGTCAGTGGTATCCTTGATGAACATGTGGGAACCTTCCTCTAATTTGTGAATGGGAATGAGATGGATGTCACCCACTACATTTTCAAAAATGGGTGACTTAAAATCACTCATGTCAATGTGTTGGATGGTAGACGAAGAAGGCAATGAGGTAGGCAAGATGTAGATATTGGCTTGATGGATCAATTGATTGGATGGAAGAAAATCATTGGGGGATGGTGAGGAAAAAAATTCTCAAAGTTAATAAGACATGGATTGATGTGGATGGGGTTTGATGGATTTCTTGGATTGCATAGGGGTGCAAACAGGTCAATGAAGACCATGTTGACTTGTGGGGTTATGGGGTTTGGTGGATTAGGGGAAGGATTCCTATGGGTATGCTCATGGGGTAGGATTTGTTCCAACATGGGTGGATGCATGTTTGGTTGGATTATTGGTGGAGGTGGCGAATGCATGTGTGCACTTGGATGCTCCCAAGGAAGGAGAATGGGGAAAATTGGGAGTGGAATGGGGAACATTCATTGATAGATATCATCATAATCTAGGAACTCTGTTAGGGGGACTATGGAGGTAAAGTCTTATTCAGATCTACTAGAAGCAATTGAAAGTGCCTCTAGTAGTTCATCTAATTCATATTTTGAGGTGTCCAATGGGATGGTGTGAATTGTGGCAACTTGGAAAAATCCTTCTGGTGGATAATAAATACACTTGGGATCAGTGTACTCATCATCTCTATTCTCTTCGAGATCAAGGATAATATATTAGAAATGTTCCTCAAGGGGGTCATTTGGAAAATGGTTGTCATACCCTAATTTAATTTTTTTTCAGGGATCTGGTAATGTGGTTTGATGATGTGGTGAGCTCCCTGCTCATAGTGACCAAGGTCGAATCCTCTCCAATGGGAGTGTTGTAAATATCATAGAGAAAAGGAGGGATTTGATAGGAAGCTAATGTCACCATAAAATGGTGATTCAGGTCTTTAATCAAGAGGGACATTGGAGGAGGTATCAACTTCAACATACACAAAATTTATAGAATTAGATGCAGGACCCATGGAAATAATGGTATCTATGCATGGGCATCCAAAATCCCTAATCGATTCAATGATGGGAGACATAAATATGACATTACATATTAGATACTCACCTATTCCCATACTTTTTATGTGGACTACAACCTATGCATGTTGGAAAGGGGATGTGAAATCTAGTCCAACGTCATCTTCTGGATGGGATAATGTTGTAAATGAACTTGGGGTGATGTATATAATAGATGGATCTACAGTGGATGCATTTGGTGGTGGCAGTGATTTAGGATACGTGGATAAGAAAGTGTCTTGAGGTGTTATGATGGACTAGGGGCTAGCGGAGGTGGAGGTGGAAGTTACGGTAACTTATATATTGGTGGATTGAGGTGGTACCTCGGGTTGCTTGGTGGGAGGAATGTTTTAGGTTTCAATGGATGGGGATGGTTTGTAAGTGTTTACATTTGGTTAGGGTTGGTGGACAAAGGGATTAAAGTATGAGCAAAGTGGGGGATATGATGGTGTAGGTAAAATTAGGTTGTTTGAAAGTGATCAACTGTTTATGGAAGGTGTGGGATGGATGTGTGGGTAAAAAGTGGTACTTTGTGAATACATAGGCTAGCTAGGATGGGGTTGGTTTTTCCCAATGCTATGGGGTTGGGTGGAAGTGGAGGTAGGTGGATGGTGAAATACAGGTGATGGTGGAGGTTGGGGATTATACAAAGCAATCGAGGTAATATAATGGGTTGGGTGTGGTGTAATGGGGGGTAAATGTGAGTTGGAAGGTGTAGGATGGGCAGGTGTATGGGTAATTAGTGGTGGAAAATATGGGTTGAGGTGTGATGACATTGGTTAGGGGGTTGGTTTTAACAAGGCTAGGGTAAGATATAGGTGCGTGGAAGGTATGGGAGGCTCGTACATATTGGAGATCAAGTTATAGTACTTGAAAGGTTCCTCATCATTGGGAATGCAGTGTACATGACCCTCATGAATATATTTGAGACAATTATGTAATGTTAATGAGATGCATCACATATCTTGAATCCATGGCCTTCCAAGGAAGACATTGTATTGCATTTATTCTTCAAGGATGTGACACAAATTATAAATGGTATTTCCACCTACTTGAATAGGTAGAATGACCATCCTAAGTGTTGAGCACAACACATCATTGAAGGTATGTAGAGTGAAGTTGGATAAGGCTATGTGTGAAGGTAGTAGGTGGAGGTGTTAGAGCACCAAGAATGTTATGATGTTGATCAAGGAATTGGTGTTGACCAAAAATTGTTTAAAGGGCTTTTGGTCTATATGAGCTACAATATGCAAGTTTTTATCTCATAATCATAGAAGGTGATTGTAAGCTTAATGCAAGTTCTAATGCTACCCACAAAATTTGAAAAGATATTTGGATCTTGAGTGTAAATATCAATGAATTTTAATATTTCCATCAATACCTCGCAATGCAAGGGTGATTGTTGGATGAGCTCATAAATTGAGAGTTTGGTTGATGCCATACCAAGGCTCTATGTGAGACGATTTGTGAGGGATATGAATAGCCATGGGGGTACAATACAACCTAAAATTGTGGGGGTGGCACAATAGAGGATGAAGGCATATTAGGGAAAGTATTCTATTGGATCTATCAATCAGGATAGCATTGATTTCAAGTAATGACATGGATCATACCTACAAAGTTATGATGTTGTAGGACAATATTGAGGTGGTTGACCTGGTTTGGAGGTGTGTTGGTGGTTGGTGGTGCATGAAGTTGGTTTGGCCTATGCTATGGAAAGGGTTATTGATAAATGCTAATGTTTTGATTGGGTGGTGAAAGCGGATTATCTACGATAATGATCCATTTATTGATGAGGTCTTGGACAAGATGTTTGAAAGAAATGCAATCATTGATATCATGACCCTGTTGCCCATGGTAAACATAGTGGTGATATTATTTGTGCAATATGGGTTTAGAACTATTGGTATATTTTGGTATTGCTTCTAGCAATGATATTTCTTGTGCTTTATAAATTCATTGAAATATGACTAAGTATGGCTTAGGAAGCAAAGTGAAATTGCATGAGGGCCTAGTAGGATGCCTAGGGTGGTTGTTTGTTTGAGGATTTTATAGTTGGGTGGGAGGTGGCATGGCATGGTATGTTGGTTTCTATGGCGAATGTTGACCTTGTTGCGGTTGCACCTACTTGTTAGAAATAGAGTCTATTCCATCATTTGGATTATGTAAATGTATCTTCCAAGGTACATACTTGGGACAGTAGATTACTTTAGGGAAAATTTATATAGTTACTTCATGCAATGTAATAAATGTACAAGTGTTAATGTGCAAGTTGTATATGTGCAAATTATCCCTTGCACATCTAGGTAGAGTGTTGGCCAAGGAACATGTGTTCCTATATAAGAAAGGCCTTATTGTTAGATAAATATGAGAAGGGGGACATAGATAGATAGAGCTACTTATATTGGTGATGGGTACAATGTAGTTCAGTAGCTTCATTAATGGACTGTTCATTTCCTCTATAGTTACATTGTATTCATTTATGTTATTTATATTTAGCATACTTAAATCATCTTGCAAATTTATTTTCTTTTATATTATTCTACATTTTGTGATTGTTATCTCCCATTTCTCATTACATCAAAAGTTAACAGTGGCATCAGAGCTACGGTAGATCTAGTTTGTGTAGGTAAATAGGAAAACCACCATTATATTTGAGCCTGAGTGTTTTTTCAATTTGACGCACCACTGGACTAGCCACTATCAAAAGTTCTTAAAAGAATCTATGTAGTAGAATTAGGGAGAGTCATGAGTGAGGACTAAAAGAAATCTTAGTTCTAGAAAATACTGAGATTGCATTTGAATAGTCTTTCTATAGAGTTACAAAAAAAAATTGTGAAGACCAGGACTGAGCATTCAATCCACTGGATTGATAAATCATCTAGTGAGGATCATCCATGATATTTGAAATTTTCTAACTATTCCCTAAATTTTTCTTTTGTAGAAAAAAATTAATTCTCAGAGGATTGGACTCCTACAATAGAAATCTAGGATATTCCAACTTCGTTTCCCGAAGGTCAGCATGCCTTCATAGAGTAGAGATTGGTTCCTTGTGCAAGAGAAGAACATTGTAAAAGAAGACTTCTGGAGAAGAGTTGTGGTGAATTCAGGATACTAAAGATCTCCATTGCTAAATCAAAGAGCTTCACAAGTTGAATAACAGGGTATAGAAGCCTTGACACAAAAAAGCCATAGAATCCTTGAAGAAAAGACCATATGAGCCTTGAAGGAGAAGCTATAGAAGTCTTGATACTATAAAGGACATAAAATCCTTGATACTGGAAAAGGCCATAGAAGCCATGGTACTAAAAAAGGCCATAGAAGCCTTGATACTAGAAAAGGCCATAGAAGCCTTGGTACTGAAAAAGACCACAAAAGCCTTAATACGTAAAAAATGCCACAAAATCCTTGATACTAAAAAAGGACACAAGAGCCTTGATATTTAATAAGAATTTGAAGAGAAAATCTGATTCAAAAGTAGACTAAATATTTTAGTACTAATAATTTGTTGTAAGGAAAGAAGATTCAGTGAGTTGGAAAACTTCCTACAAGAAAGTTAGGAAGGGTATCTTATTTAGAATCAATTCAGCACCTGAAGCAAAAGAGATCAGGAGAAGATCTCATTGAAGGACTTCTAGACTTGGAATAAGAAGAATTAGGAGAGTCTTGCTTGAATCTAGAAGTAGCATAATCAAATATCCAGAAGTAGATCTCACCATCAACACTTCTAGGAGTAGAAGGTTGAAGAGATATCAAGGAAAGACTAGTAGAAGTTGTAAGATCAAAGACCTTGGGAAGGTCTCATCGACAATCTAGAAAAAGTCTAGGAGTTCTTGACTTAAGAAATTCTATAATAACGCATTGGATAAATCCACTACCAAGGAGAAGCCCCTGTTAGTGAAGGACTTTGGCCAATTGTCACCATTTGAAAAAAACCCAAGAGAAGGAGAATTTGGCAAGGAGTGTCAAATTTGAGCAGAAGAAGAATCCAGTGAAGACCTCAAGACATTAAAAATATTGAGAAGAAGATCCTACTTGAAGTTAAAATTTTACAAGAAGACTTGAAGACAAAAGAAGCTCACCAAATCTTGGATATTTTAAGATTTCCTACCATAGCAAAAAGGCACTGCTTTAGAGATAAAATATTTCTTCTAATATACAAAAGAAGGAGGAGAACACAAGAGGAGAAAAAGCCACCAAATCCTAGGCTCGTGAAAGAAAGTTTGAGATCATCATTTGGTGAAGAAGGAGTTGTTCAAAACATTCTACAAAGAGCTGCAATATCCTACTAGAAGCAACAACTTGGTGATCCTAGACACCAAGATCTACATCCTCTATAGAAGTGGTAAAAGGGCTACAAAATATTTCAAAAAAATGTAAACAACTTCTTGGTGCAAGTAATTAATCAGCTGGATTACTTATCAGATTTATTAAAGCACCCGAATTTGGATTAAAGTTACAATTAGATTACAATCTTCGAAAGTGGAAAATTAAAGGTTCTTTTTAAGGTACATTTGCACATTTAGGAGTTGATTAGATTTCTAAATTACTTCTATCAACTACCTATCATATTTTTTGGAAAAAATAAAAATAAGACTAAGTCCTACAATATTGATTGTAGTGAAATTATAGAATAATTATTGAAGGTTCATTTCAAATTATTCTTGATTAGTTGTAGTAAATTTGATTAAGTGCATGTTCTTGAGATTTTATTGGAGTGATAAGGTGAAATTGTTAGTGCATTAAAAGTGAAAGATTATTAGATTCATTTGAACCATTATTACTCTCAAAAGAATTTATTTTTATTCTTTTGAGAAGGGTACAAAATATAGTTTGCATAAAGTGTCTAAAGACACTCTTAAAGCATAGAAATATGTAACTCATAGTTGCCAATAGAAGCCACCAAAATTGGTTAGTACAAGTGAATAAAAACTAACCAAAATAAGCTTCAAATATTGAGACTTGGTGAGTCTCAAACCACTACAAGGTTAAGTGCAACAGGAAAAAATCTTCTATCTACAGTATTTGTAAAGCTTGGATCTATCATTAAATATCCAAGCAAAGAGGGGCAAGGAGTCTATCCAAAGGGACATCCTCAAAACCCTCATTTGTGCATTGAAAATTGGCTACAAAATCAAAATACAAGACCTACAAGAAGGAGTGCAAAAAGGGTGCAAGAAGAACGTATTGTTCTCATAGAAGATTACAAGGTATTTCACTACATTGTTCATAGGAAAAGGGTAGATTGAAGGTGCCACTTAAGGCATAAAAACTATAGGGAAATACAGCCATGAAAATTTAAATGCCAAGCAAGAAAATATGAACATCAAGCACTCCTCATCCATGGAAAAATGAGTCAATCGAATGGGCTCACACTTTGCATATTGGATAGTTGAACCTGCAAAATGAAATGCACATATCAAGCGATCATCAACTTGTATTTACATAGATAGAAAATGAGCTCTCTTTTTTGTAAGCAAAAAGTTGGAAGATTCTACCTTAATAAACATGGAAAAACATCATAAAAGGAGCACGTTGAAGGAAACAAGGAATAAGGAGAACATGTGATATATTTAGATGTTTCTATCTTGGTGAAGACTATACACTAAAAGAATCACCTACAATACCATCCAAAGCTCCAAACTTACCTCAACGATCGACCAACAAGAGAAGAGGTTGCGTGCACTCTAAGAAACATAGCAAGCAAAGAAGAGGCATACAAAAAGGAGTTATACTCTCCTTGGAAGCATTATAGTGAAAGAACTCCATACCAAAAGGTTGAAATCCACTTGGCACGAATTCTATAAGGTGCCATTGCATTTCTTAATGGGCAAGAAAACTCACGAAGGAGTTACAAGCGCTCACACAAGTGTTCATGCATTTCAATGTGACCAAGAAGCTAGAAAAGCATTACTAAAGTATTGTTACATTACAAAGGAGAGAGCTCGTACGTAATGCTCAATGACACTTGTCAAAGCCTTCACCACCTTAAAAGGCATCTAAAAATGAAGCTAAATAGGGTGAAGAAGAGAGAATAATGCATTCAAAGGAATATGAGAGAGAACAATGCAGTGAAACACATCTAAAGCACAGTGTGGAAGGCAGGAAGGAGGATCATTAAAGGATCCTAGAAAATAAGGTCAAACCTTCTCAAATTTACAATGCTCTTCACTCTAGCATTGAAGACAAGGTCGGTCCAATACACACTCATCATCTCAAGCACCAAAAGTTATGTATTGCAGCTATTATATCCAGCCAAAATTAGAGCCATTCAAGTGTGGTGATAAAGGAGCTAAGGTAAGTAATTTATCTCATTTAATATTGCTTTCAAATAAAGGAGATATAAGGTTTAAAATCAAGGATAAATTTTGAGATTATGAAAGAAAAAGACATAGGAGATAACTTACCAAGCTAAAATAATATTTGTAAATTAACCTAGGAGATATAAGGAATTCTACTTGGGTTATATTATTTAATATTTTTCAAATATTATTATTTTTCTAATTTTCCAAATTTGGGAGTCATAAGGGCTATAACTCCAAACTAGTTTATTGGAAATTAGAAATAATCCAAGGGATATAAAAAGAGGTTATTAAATATTTTTAAGGTTGGAAAAATTGCAATATTCATGTCTCAAAAACTTCTCTAAAGGGACAAAATAAATCCAACATTAAAACCTCTTAAAAATTGAAAAGTACTTAGTTCAATAGGAAAAATAAGGTGTTAAGAAGTTGATTTTTGATCTTTACAAAATTTGTATAAAATCAACCAAAATTAAACTATATATTTACAAAAGTACTATATTATATCTCTAGGGAGTCTTAAGGTATTCTAAAAAACTTGATAATAACATCCTTCAAATATTATTAAGTTGGGAAGATATAAGCTTTCTACAAAAACCTAAAAATTAGGTATTCATACTCTCATCACTAGGGAGACATAAGGAAGTCTACAAACCTAAGGTTTTATCAAATCAAGCTTATATACTTCAATAAGGGATCATATATTCTAATATTGGGAGCTATAAGGTAGACTACTAAATATCTATCATGGATGAAATTCTAAGAAAAAATTTCAATAATGAAGAACTATTCCACAAAGTAGAATTATACTCTCAAAACTAAATAGATACTTAGGAAGGATACAAGTATCTTCTCTTTAGCAAGAAAGAAAAATTCTCCTTGTTCCTTAAAGAATCTAAAGAAGGTAAATTTACAGTATTGATTAACTATCTTCATGAAATCCTCTTCATAGCATGGTGGAATTCACAAAGAGTGGTTATATTTTCATCGAAAGAATGTCTGATAATGTATCTATCATTAATTATGTTTGTACTTACTCAACACAAGAAACAAGCTATAAATTAAGAACAATACTATTGTGATGATAGAATAACTTGTCATGAAGAAAATATTTCATCAACACCAATACAAAATTATAGGAAGAAAGGAAAAAAGGGAAGAAAATACATACTAGAAAGAAACATGGCACCATGTAAACCAGGTGAACCCATACAAAAAGTAGAAGAATTTTCAGCTACAACTTACTTTGCATCATATGAAGACACATATTACTTGTAGAACCTGAATACAATGAGAAACAGAGGAGAATAAAAATTCCTTTATTCATTGGAGGAAGATCCATATTGAAGACTAAAGTCTTTAATACCCAAATAATGTAATACAGGGGGTGTTAGAAATAGAGTATATTCCATCATTTGGGTTATGTAAATGTATCTTCCAAGGTACATACTTAGGAAATTAGATGATATAGAAAATCAAAGTGAAGCTAATTATTCTATTAGGTAAAATTAATATATAATGCATACAAAGGAATCATGTGGTTACAGTGGTTGTAACAATTTACCCTGCAAGGCCAACGACTTGTAACTAACATATAACAATCTTCTAAACATGGATGCCAAATATCTTCTAGAAGATAAAAGACATCTCTAAAAATCTAACTAAGAATCCTAAAAAATAAAAAATATATTTCCAACATGGGCATACTATGCCTCACGTATTACAATGCAAGAAATAGAAAATAATAATACTAATAACTTAGGCTTATAATTAAGTCTAAGTACAATAATATCCTCAACACTCCTCCCAAACATAGAATTATTGGACCCCAATGCTCTCATCACATGTGGAAATTCATGGGCCATATTATGGTGAGGAATCTAGTGAGCCATATGTGGAAAGTGACCACAGCAGGTGACAAGGTAAGAAGTGGAAGAACCCTATCGAGTGTGATGAGTATTCACCTCAAAAACTCTATTTGTAATGAGTGGAAGTTGAGGGTAAAGTTCCACTACTACTATAGGGTTGATAATAGGTTCAGGTATCAAAATAGGATTCTGATATGGTGTATCTTAAAAGCATATCTTATCCAAATAAATCCAAACTCTATCTCCAACCTGAAATGGATGAGGACTGTGATGCTTGCACATCGCCCTTTACTGCTCCTGTTGAGTCTTCTACAAGTCTTGTGTTATCTTGCCCTGAAGGCTCTATCGATGCTGAATGAAGAAAGTGACCTTAGCTTACTCCTCCGTATGTGCAATGGTGGAAGAGGGCAAAGCCAAAGGTAAATTTTATGGAGCAAGTGGTTGTGTGTTCATAGGTGTACCCAAAATGATTCCAATGGAATGGTTGGTATCTTTCTCATGAGTGAGAGTTATGGGTTCCTCAACCATAAGCTCTTTTGATTGTTCAATTTGTTTAAGTGAATATTCTTATTTATCACAAGTCTTTGGTGGTGTTTTTTCTTTATCTTGTGTGGGACTTATGAAAGTAGGAGCCAATACAAGTGCTTGACTTAATGGATTTCAAGGTAGCCTACAACTTAGCATCAAATTTGATGTGGGTGTAGTGCTTTGTATTAAAATGTTTTATCATGCAAGTCCAAAGTGTATGTGTTATTTTTAGCATGATACACCACATTACCATAAAATTGATAGGGATTACCAAGCAATAGTCCACAATAATCCATATCCATGACATCACATCTTACTTTGTCCACAAAATTATCACCAAAAGCAAAAGACAAGGTGTAAGTGTGTGTGATGTTAGATGTAGAGTCTACATCCTTCCACTCAAGTGCATAGGGTTGAGGATGTGGTTTTATGGGAAGCTTCAACTTATCGACAATGGTCCTCATGATGAGATTCTGCACGCCTTTATCTATGATACAATCCATATAAAAATCATGCGTAATGTGGGCTCTAGTGATAAACAAATGGTCACGACCCCCTTGAGAAAAAACATTCAACTTGAGGGTAACTTTGTTTAGTTTACCCTTCAAAGCTGGATATTCTTATTCTGTCCTTGTAGTCACAATGGGACCATATTATGGTTCCTCATTTATAGGTTGTACAATCAAGGATTCATTTTTTTCATTCTTTCAAAAGTAAAGCATCTAGATTTTGTATGACCATGATTTTTATAAAAAATTACAATACATTGTTGAAGAAGAAGGATCTTTAGAGTGATAAGAAGAAGAATGTGCTTTAGGAGAAGTAGGAGGAGAAAAATAATGAGAAGTGTTCTATACCTTTTTTTTATGTTGATTCATACCTTTGGAACTGTTGTCCTATCAAAATTTGTGAGAGGCACCAACTTTCTTCTCTACAAGAATGACATGCTTGAATACCACATACAAAGTGAGGAAATCATTGAACTTTATTTCCCTAAAAATATAATCTTATAATACACGAGTGAACTTGTCAATCAAATCCTCTTTTGAATCTTTCACACCAAGAAGAACCCTTAGCCTATTGAATTGAAAAATATAGTCAGCAACTGACATACTATAGGCTTACCTCAATCTATACCACTTTTTCGTGAGGTCACTTTGGTAGTTTGGTGTAAAAAATATGTTCTTTAGAAATTGGATCAATTATTTCCAAGTCATGGTAGCATTATGACTTTGTCTTTCTACAATCAAAACTTTTTCTAAGCCTGTGAGTTTTACTATGGCAAAATCAACTTGTTCATATTCAGGAATTTCAGTATAAGTGAACCAAGTTTGCATATCTAAAATCCATGTAGACAATACATCAAGATCCCTAGATTTACAAAAATACCTTCCAATTTACAAAAGGGATAAATCTAGTGCTTTTACAAAAATGGAAAAAACCATATTTTTACCCTTCAATTCAAGTGGTAAACAAAACATTAAGCACGTAAATTTCATAATTTCACCCTTTGTGCAAGAAATTGATTTAATGGAGGTAAAATTATGATTTTTTATAGAAAAATAAGGCCAAGTTTGCAGAAATTGAGGAAAATTGCAAAACAAAATAAGGCCTAATTTGCAAAAAATTGAAAAGTGTCACCAATTTGTCTTGGCACCAAAATTCAAATTTTGAATTTTTGAAAATCAGTGGGAAAAAGTTGTCGACGACGAAAAAAATATGGTTTTTAAATCCTGCTGTGTAGTCAACTATGTAGAGTCAATGGTCCTACCAGTCAAACAACATAGATCAAATTTAATATTCCAATGGTTAACAAAATATTTGATCCATAAATCCACAACTGCAAAGTGGCACAACTACGTCTATGCCTTCAACTGGCATGGGGCCATGCTAAACTATGATTTTGGTGACCACCAGAGTGGTGGTCACTTAGTTAAGTGTGTTTCCACACTTATAAAATGTTTGACATCCGCAACACATAAAATGTGGGACAAAAAGTTCCTAACAATTTCAAATGTACATTTTCCTTTTCCCATTTGCTGGAAATGAATAACACCTATCGAAAATGAATAAAACTTGCCATATAATTCAAATTGTCACTGAGAATAGTTAATGTGGTTGGATATCCTATCGAAAATGCAAAATTGTCAACAATTTTTTTCAAGATCAAGAATTGGGAAGATATCACAGAATATGGAAATATACACTGAGAACATAAATTTCATGCCATAAACATTATTTTATCTTTGTTGGAAGTTTATTTTCTCGCTCGTAGAAGGCCTATGCACCTACAAGGTTATTTCCTCTACATGACACAATGCAATCACCGTGTGACCCGCATTACAACCAGAATCACAAAAAATGCATTGATAAATGGTAAAACATTAGGAAACTTTTATTTTTCCTATATTCTATCAAAGAAGCCCTACTGGATTTCATGAACCTATCAAAAATCTTATCCTGTTGCCAGAAGGTTGTTGTGATCATTGGTTAGCAGAAATCCTACCAGGAAAAAATGCTTCACCATAAAGAGGGTAAAAGTCTCATCGAAAAAATGTAGAACTAACGTGTCCTTAGCCAACCATATTCTGCCTTGTGCCATATGCTAGTAGGGCAGAGCTTAGGGTTGGAAGTCTTAGCCTTGATTTGCTAGTTTGAAAACCTTTGGAGAGCTTTTTAATTTTTTTGTTATCTATTTGTTTGCCACCTAGGAACCATTTCCAATCTATGAACAAGCGTTGGGTGATTCCTGAGAGGAAGGAAGCCACCAATAGGAAGATTTAAAAATCACTAGCTATCTAGAAAGCCGATAATACAAGCTAGTGGGACCATCAACCATCGTTGCTATGGCCTGGTGACCTATCAAGGCAAGTCATCGAGTAGGCTACCAGTGGTAGGTTCAGTCATCAGAGAGCTACTACAGTAAGGAGGACCGTTAGTACACCTCAAAATAGGCACGCCTAAGTTTAACCTTTGCAAGGTTATAAAAAGATAATCAGGATGACTTGCCATATTAATAGGATAAAAGCCTATTTTAAACCTTTGGAGGTTTAAAATATTAATATTAATGAGTATTAATATTTTAATTTGAAATCAGCCTTATTTTAAATACTTTTGACACAAACAAGGCTTAAGGCTTTTTATATGCCCAAATTTATCAATTTTCATGCAAGGAGGCAGTTAACTCTAATTTTCTTTAAATAAGGAAAATGTTGAGACAATATCTTGTTGCACTAACTTCAAATCACTTTGGTAACTATTTTGTAAATCTGGCGCTCTCTCAAAAAGGAGTTCAAATGGCTCCTTTTGGCAAAAAATTTGGCTTCACAATTTGCAACTGCCCTTCAATTATATCGCGATCCCTTTGATCTTCAAGGTAGATATTAATCTCCAGACAAGAAATAATTTTCTTTCCTTTATCTGTGCAAGTATGGTTACCCTATGATATTTCAGGGGTATTCGGTGCAGGGTTAATTTCCAACCCCCTACCACCTCAAGAGCTTCACAAATGATGCTACAGGCTGGCCCAAGCCAATTCCTTGTAGCAACTACCCTAGGACCTGGTGCTTTAGTAGCAAAACAATACTAGTCACATAAAAAAATGTCCTATGGCTCTGATTACCACTGATATGGAAACTTAAAGTGAAGCTGATTATTCTATTAGGTGAAACGAATATATAATTCATACAAAGGAATCACATGGTTACAATGGTTGTAACAATTTGCCCTGCAAGGCCAACCACTTGTAACTAACATATAACAATCTGCTAAACATGGATGCCAACTAACTGCTAGAAGATAAAAGACATCTCTAACAGTCTAACTAAGCATCCTAAAAAATAACAAACATATTTCCAACATGGGCATACTATGCCTCACATATTACAATGCAAGAAATAGGAAATAATAATAATAACTTAGGCTTATAATTAATCCTAAGGTACAATAACATCCTCAACATTAGATTACATTAGGGGGAAGTTATCTAGTTACTTCATGCAATGTAATAAATGCACACAAGTGTCAATGTGCAAGTTGTATATGTGCAAGTTATCCCTTGCACAGCTAGGTAGAGTGTTGGCCAAGGAACCTATGTTCCTATATAAGAAAGGCCTCATTGTCATATAGATATGAGAAGGGGGACATAGATAGACAGAGTTGCTTACAACATAATCGTAGGTAGTAGTGCAGTGTTGTGTATATCACCATATATTGGTGATAGGTACAATGTATTTTAGTAGCTTCATTAATGGAGTGTTCATTTCCTCCATAGCTACGTTGTATTCATTTATATTATTTTTATTCAAGCATACTTCAATCATCTTGCAAATTTACTTTCTTTTATATTATTCTACATCTTGTGATTGTTATCTCCCATTGCTCATTACATCAAAAGCTAAAACTACTATGGTTTATGTGGTTGTTGATTAGATACGCTTGGGTTTCTTAATACCACTTCATTAACTTGATTGGGTTTTTATTGGTCGTTGGAAGTGCCCTTGGAATTTTTATTTGGCCATTATTTATTTTTTATATTGATTTTATCCTCTTATATTTTGATGTCCTCAATGGTCTTGGCTTGTGCTAAAGCTTCCTCGAGTATACGATATTGCTAGAGTTGTAGTAGTAATAATATTGGTTTCAAACAACTCCTCATGAATAATCGAGTCAGCTCTATAATGGGAAGAGAAAAGAGGATTTTTATTATTACAACTCTCCATCATGCACCATAATATAAGATAGACTCATCATCAAATTAACGGAGATTGTAAAGATCAGTGAGTGTCATTTTCATTTTAAAAATGATGGCAAAATGCTCTAGAAACAGGTTGGCCAATTGTTCAAAATTATATAGGTTGTGGCTAGGCAAGTGATTTTACCAATCTAAGGCTCCCCCCAAAGTATAGTGAGAATGTACAAAGCATTAGGGGATCAATATCATTGATAAGGTAGCATGCGCTGATAAATGAGATTATGTGATCTTGGGGGTCCTCCTTTCCCTTGATTTTTTTAAATTTTAGCATTACAAATAGGGGAAGATATGGCAAAAATGGTATTGAAGGATGAATAGGGAAGTTATACAATTTATTGAGCATCAATTTTCGATATCCAGTATCCACAACTTGTAATGCCAAAATATCAACTTTGTCGGCAAATATTTGAATTTTTTTTGGAGTGATTGGAAGGGTTGTGTGAGACGTGCCAACTTGGAAATCTGAAGATGGATATCAGTGGTATTGAACATATTGGTAATGGGAATATGTGGTATGGATCGATAAATTTTGGTGATGTGTGGGGGTGGTTGTTGGTGTTGGTGTTGATATTGAATGAGTGGTTGTTGGTATTGATGTTGGATGACTTGTTGGTGTTGAATGGGTTGTTGTTGATGATGTAGAGTAAGTAGAGGTTACTGATGTAGTGGCAGTTGGTGTTGGATGGGTGGTTTTTGTTGATTTATGGCATTGGTAGAGGTTGTTTTTGGTATTGGATGGGTGGTTGTTGTTGATGTTGTGGTGTGGGTGGAGGTTGTTGTTGTAGATATTTTTATTGGTATTGGATGGGTGGTTGTTGTTGATGTTGTGGCATGGGTGGAGGTTGTTTCTACAACTATTTTTGTTGGTATTGGATGGGTGGTTGTTGATGATGTTGTGGAATAGGTAGATGTTGTTGTTTGTAGTACTATTGCAATGAAAGCTACTAGTACTGTTGGGTGGGTGGAGGTTGTTGTTTGTAGTACTTTTGTGATGAAATCTACTGGTACTCTTACATGGATGGAGGTTGTTGTTGGTAGTATTATTAAGATGAAAGTTGTTGGTACTATTGCATGGATGAAGATTATTGTTTGTGGTACTAGTGTGGTGAAAGCTACTAGTATTGTTGCATGGGTGGAGGTTGTTGGTAGTACTATTGCAGTAAAAGCTACCCGTATTGTGAGGTGAAAAAGGTTGACCATAAGCCTTGGAATTGGGTGGTCAGGTGAAAAATTTTTAGTTCTATTGCAAAGGTTTTAAAGACTATATGGAAAGTGGTAAAGTGGCCCATGATGGGGATTGTGCAAAGAATAATTCCTGGTGGTTGTGGAAGTTGGGTGGTTTTGCACTTCGAGTTGCAGTCGTGGTGGATGGGATGAGGTGGGTAGAGTAAACGTAGGCAAGTGAGATGTCATGTTAATATAGGCCTTGATGAGCACCAGAAATGCTCATTTTATATACACTTTTAAGGGGCATCATTATTGGTTTAATTAGCATTAGATATGTATTTTTATATAACTTACGAATATAATTGATAGAAAATGCAGTATTATGTTTGACTATTGTTTTTAATGGAAATGTGTATAAATACAAGTTTTTCTACTAATATGGTGTTTTACAGTCTACATCCCACTTGGACTTGGCATGCTTCTACTTTAATGAGTCTAAGGAATATTGGGAAGGTACATTACTCCACAAGAAGACACCTTACTCTTTAGGTAGGCACCTTACTCTTTAGGTAGACGCCTTACTCTATAGGTAGACACATTACTCTTCAGGTAGGTGCCTTACTCTATAGGTAGGCACCTTACTCTATAGGTAGGCACCTTACTCTACAGGTAGGCACCTTACTCTTTAGGTAGGTGCCTTAATCTATAGGTAGGAACCTTACTCTACAGGTAGATGCCTTACTCTATAGGTAGGCATCTTACTCCACAAGAAGACACCTTACTCTTTAGGTAGGCACATTACTCTACAGGTAGGTGCCTTACTCTACAAGTAGGCACCTTACTCTATAGACAAGAAACTTACTCTATAGGTAGGTGGATTACTCTATAGGTAGGTACCTTACTCTACAAGAAGGTGCTTTGATGCCATACATTGGAGGTGCCTCGATCTAATCAAGTAAAAAGGAATGCACCTTGATATTACCAAGTCAATAGGAAGGCACCTTGATGAAGAAGTAGGTGCCTACTTGTGGTGCCTTGATGAAGAGGTAGGTGCCTACTTGAGGAACTTTGATGAATAAGTAGGAACCTACTTGTGGTGCCTTGATGAATAAGTAGATGCCTACTTGTGGCACTTTGATGAGGGAGTAGACACCTTGCTCCCACCTTGCTCCCGTTGAGAAGATACACCAAGTCAAATTTGATCGGTTGAAAAATGGGCTAAGGAGGTTGTTGCATGTGAAGACAAAGGAGAAATAGTCTAATCATGCATTATTATTAAAATAGAATAAAACACTTATTATTAATCGATTGGCCGGTTGACCTTGTAAAGCTCTTAAAGCATTATTTTTAGGATGCATTAATTTAGGATTGTTTGTTACATACACCTAAGGATTATTATATTTATCCTTCAGGTGAACAGTCATACTTTCAATAGCAAAATAATACATGTGTATGAACCAACTATAACTAATCATGTTATGTGATTTAAAATATATTGATTTATTATTGTAATGAGATATGGTTGTGCTTTATATAAATATGAGGCCAGATGAATGAAGGCAATGAAAAATTACACGAAAGTTATTTTATTTTATTTTCTGTATAATTTCTTAAGAGTGCAAATACTCTTAGTTGCTTAAAGCAATTGTTATGTGATTAACCGGGTGAACTATCTACGGGAGCCTGGGCCCACTCCCTACAGTAGTCCTCCCCTATTTTATTTCTATTATTTATTTTTAGTATATTAGATTTATTATTTTATTTCCTGCTTTATTTTAATTCAGTTGTGTGTGTTTATTTTCTTGCACTTTATTTTCAACATTTCATTTCCAGCATTTTAGTTTGACATTTAATTTTTTGCACTTTGTTTTATTTGGTTTGGTTTAAATAAAAAAGTATAGAAATTCCCCACAAAATTAAATAGGTACAAAAGGATTCATTCCCTCATACTGCAAGCATATACTGTGTGTGACACTCGTAAGTTTATAGACTTACTAGATTGATAATTTATGGTAAAAGAAATGATTGTTTTCTAAACATAATTTCTGCTCACAAGGCCTGGTGGTATTGGTTTGTATCTACAAATTTGAATATATGGCCTATATTGGATTTGGGGTTAGAAACCCAATTTGGAAGTATTCAACGGGTATGCCATACTTAGGACGTGACTCAACAGGGTGGATTACATGAGTATAAACCTTCTCTTGGGGCATGGGGGAGATCAAACAGGGCAGAATGGTTAATAACAATAGGGATAGGTATGGATAATCTAGTAGGGTAAACAAACCATGAAGGGATCATGTAGTGTTAATGCCAATGAGGGTGATGTGGTTCGAGGAAAAATGTGTCCCTAGACCAAAGAGATGTTGGTAGGGATGTGGTAGTAAATGGTGCTTGAGCTGTGTGTCTTAGGAGTATTGGTGGTGGTTTGATGGGCATAGGTGGATAAGTTACCTTGGGGTGGTTGTGAGGCTACCTCCTACTAAGTTGGAGTAGTGTATAGATGGGATTTTTGACCATATTGGTGCACTATGGCTTGGGTAGTGAATTTGGCTCAAGCTTGGGATTGGACTTGACTTCAATTCAAGACCATAAGATGAGTGGTTAATGGATGGAATGTGGGTTTAAGGGTTGATGGTAATGGTGTGGTGGAGGTGTTATACTATCTACATAAAGAAATAATCAACAAATAATAGTTTTAATATTTTTAACTTTGGTGTGCTAGTGTTGAGTTGAGATTTTTGTGCAATGTGTTGGGACTATTTTTGCTTTTGTGTTTTTGAATTTTTTTTATTGGAGTTTTGTTTTGTTTAGATTTTTTTTTTTTTTTGTGTGTTTAATGAATCTTAAACCTAAAACTATGAATGGAAGTGGTGGAATGTAATCTAACCGAGTGTGTTGATACCCACTTCTCTTATGAGAAGTGATACAACAATGATTGAAATGGATTCCTAGGATGGTTATGGCTAATGGTAACCTAAAGGGACAAATCACCCTCCTGAAAGAGACCATGTTGTCTAGGTATTGCTACTTTCCCAATTGGGCTTTCAGTTCACCCTTGGGCAAGCTCAGATAATAATGATAGCTATGGGTCCACTTATTATTAAACCCCATGAACAAAGGGGTATCTAACCTAACCCACCCCAAGATATCTTCAAGAGTGGGGGATTTCCTAGTGATGAAATTTAGAAAACTTCTCGTAGGGGCTACTATGGTATCTATGGGATGAGCCAATGGAAGGAGGTGAATTCTAACATCGTTGGTCTCGACCGACGATTGGTGATGAAGTCCAACTCATTGATGTTTATGCAAAATGTGTAGTGTGTGATGTAAATTTTAACCCTTACACAAAAGAAAAAATCACTAATTATTCTATTCTAAGTAAAAACAACTCTTTATTGTTTACCACACAAAATAAAACACAAAGAAAATAATTCTAAATTTTTTTATCTACGACTACTGCTAACTAAAAACTTAGAACAAAAAGGGATAATATCCCCTACCTACAATCTTGTGTTGTGTTGAAATCCATAGGTTGGTGGTGCCCATGTTCTATGATTGTCTGGGATCATATAATTTCTATTTGAGATCATCCATGGTTAGATGTTTGTAGGCTAAGGACATCTTGGATTAGATAGTTTCATCTGTGCACGCTATCTACAACCTATGAAAAACCTAAAATATAAAAATTTCAAAAATATTCACAATGTAGCAATAAAATTTATATTAATCATAAAAATAATGAAGAATTTAAGATGCTACACAAACAAAAAAGTTAGGGGAATGGTCCCATCGTGATCTCCATCTTGTAGACAATAAAAATATGCACCATAGAAAACATGTAAAGGAAAACAAGAAAGTATATATATTATATTTTCTCTTTTTGTCCTTGTTTGTTTTGATTACAATAAAACCCATGAGGGGTTGTATAAATATATAAGGGAACAATTATATTTTAGAAATAACAATGGTGGTGCCTCGATATTTTTGTCACTACAGTACTAGAAGGGCAGGTTTGTCATGATCGTCACTTTTACTGGATCTAGGTATTTGCATGTGGGTTTGTGTCTATGTCTGCATTTGCTGGATTTACTTTTGATCATCCAAATTTGTGTTTGTATTTCAATTGTTAGAGGGGCCCACGATCGTGTTCTCTGACCATATAGGTGTTGGATGGTTGTGATATTCAACCATTTAAATTCGAATTACCAGGAATTAGAGTCTCCTACTATTGCGTTTGGATTTGGGTATCTACGTTGGGGTATTCTCACTCTAAGATCTACATACCTACATACAAGTGAAATGTGGCTGGTCAATAATACCTATCGGGCCTCCTTAGGTGAGGCCTAATTTTTAAACTAGATTAAGAACAGAGATATAGAATGAAATGGAGATTTATAAAAGGATAATACTAAATAAAGCATGAATGGATCTTACCTTTTTTTTTGTTGTTGTTGTCTTTATTGTTGTGTTGCACTGTTTCTAGCTACACCATGTTGCATCTAAAGGTCTGCACATGGGTTGGATGATGATTGTCTAGGTCTAGATGACCATGAATCAATACTATTCAAGGTTGAAAGGTTGTGGGTTGTGGCATCATTTTGCTAATGAAAGTTAGATTTGAGCCTATGGGATATTACAATCAGGGTCTGGCACGAGACATGGATGATTACATAGATTTACTTTGGGCATTTGGGTGCAAAGTGTGCTCAGTATTTTAGCAGTGCTTCGATGCATATACCATCCTCTTCGTAATGAGGGCAAAGGGGATGCATTTATAGAATTCCTAGGAGAAATGGATAGGAGGGTGACTTAGTTAAGTAGGATTAATTAATGTTTTACCCCTGCATTGATTTTATCACTAAAGATGCATGTTTTCCAAAAGAAGATAAGCTCACATCATGATTATCGCCATATTTGTATGCACATTAAACTAGTTATGCATGATGAATTAGATGTGCATATCAAGTGATCTTGTTGAACTGACTATGCATGTTATGCATATTGAGTTACCGTATTGGACTGAGTGTGTAGGTTGAAATATCCTATGTGTGCAACTGCAAGTTACTGGAGTTCAATTGTGGAATAAGGGTAATTATTTCTTGTGCATGATCGACATAAGGTATGGGAGGTGGAAATGGAGTGAAATGCAGATGATGTGGCCATGGGAGATGGAAGGGTGAGTGGTCCCATGAGGAGGGATGAGTGGTTGTGTAGCTTAGGTAATAATTAATCAATTATTTAATAAATAGATTAATTAATTAATTAATACTTTTGGCAAATGCATATTAATTTAATATTAATTAATTTTAAATATACTAATTAATTATGACTAATTAATTAGTGTTTATTATGCTTGATTTTGGTGTTTACAGGTAATATTCCTAGAGACATTTTGGTGATAGCTAAAAGAGATCTAGCTTTAGTAGGATTTCATCCCATATAGTATTTTTGGATTCTCATCACCAAGATGAGTGGGTTAAAAAACCAAGCTAAACTCTACATCCTTTGGGGGCCACTATGACTAAACAATAAGGGGTCTTGCTAAAGAAAAATAAATAACAATGGTGGAGAAAAGGTGAACCAAGATATTCAATTAAATAACTAACAAGATAAGCTCTTACACAAGCATATTATCTAGGCTTATTGGTCCATACAAAGAACATCCTAGAAGAGCATGGAAAGTAAGCAAAAGGGAGTGAACTGGAAAAAATTGATCAAAGGAAATATGTTAGACACACTTTTCAAATGAAGAAGTCTGGCAATATCTACTAGAAGGTAACTTTGAAGCATAAAAAATAAAGCAAGGAGTAGGGTGACAATAAAAGGATATTAATTGGTTTGGAAGACAATTAAGAAAGTAGCAAATGGAATTCTGGCTAAGCATTCAAACCTAAAGGACTTCTCCAATATCATAATTCTATAAAGTTTTTTATTTTGAAATCTTAAGCAAATATTTTTGGGATTTAACTTGCTCAAGGTTTTTGTATTCTTCCAATATAGAAGCTTTTATTCATAATAACTAAGTTCCAGACATATCTAAAGTGTGTTGATACCTTTTCATATTGATGTCAATAGTGCATTTCAAAATCTTTGGCAAGGAGAGAAGAGTGCATAGCATTCAAGTTTGAAAGGTAGCAGGCTAGGAATTTTAAATAGTGACATCATCTTGACTTTGAAAATTTTTAATCCAATGAACAAACACAAAGAGCTAACCAAAAGAAGTGACATCCTAGACCAAAACTTCAAAGTAAGGAAGGTGATGTCAACACTCATAATGCTTGACATAACATGTAAGCAATCTAGAAGGAAGGCATGGAAAAGAAATAACATCTTGGAGTGTAAGTCATTAGCATAAAGGGAACTCATCAATTGGGAGAAGAGTGGTTAGGCCACATGGTAGTTTTCAAAGCAAGAAAGTGAAAACCACCTCAACAAAGCATAATTGAATATCCCACAGTCATAACTGCTTGAAGCCTAATAGAAGGCATGTATAATATGTCGACTAAAAACAACTCATCCCCAATCATGTAGAGCTACTTTTTCTCATAATTGTACATAGTAGTTAGCTTTATCTTAGCTTAGCAAAAACTATAAATAGGGGAATACCCCTCATTGTAAAGGGTTAGATGTTTTAGTGTTTGCCTATGGCAAGCTATATGTTTATGCTACTTTGGAATACAATCAAGAGTTTTTTGACTTACCCAAATGAATTCATGTGGATTTACTTATGTAATATTTACACTTCCAACATTTCTTGTTTGCTTTAATAAAGTCTTTATGTTAGGTTTAATGTTTTTTGGTATTCTTTTGGTCTATAGGTTAGGCTTAAATTGTTTGGATTTCTTTGGTAATAGTTCTTGTGATGATAAATATTGTAACATCCAATTTCAATGCATTTTTTCCATATAATTAGTCATATAGTTCATCAATATTTGCTTCTACCAGGTGGCCTATGCTCATGCAACTTAAAGTAATATTGTTAGTTGAGTCATACTTACATTTAATTAAATATATCTAACCCTTGCCCCTCTCTTCCCTTTTGTTTTCTCTCTTTAGTATTTTCCTAGAACCAATATCACAAGGAATTGGACTTCCCTAAAGGTTGGCTTAGGAGAAATTCTAAGCCATCCAATCTTGAATTTGGTCTAGGGTACAAATTCATACCTAGGCAAATTGAAGCATCAACAAGAATATGATATGGATACGATTCTCTTGAGTCCAGTATTTACTTTTGTATGCACAAATTAATAACTAGGTAAATAGAAGCATCAAGAGGATTATGATATGGATATGATTCTCTTGAGTCCAATATTTACTTTTGTATTATATTGTACATATAATCCCTTTGGTCCCTTGTAATCCTTGAAAAAAATATTTTTGTAATATTTTATTATTTTAATTCTAAAGGTTTGTTAGTTAACCTTGATATAAAGGTAACTTGTATGTGGGTATAAATACCCCATCATACCAACCAATTTATTATTAGTTGGAGTGCAATTATATTCTTTGATAGTAATATTATTTGGTGTCCATAGAAACCCCCATATATGTGCATTGCTTTGTACATGTGTATTTCTTCTTAAATAATACTGGATAATATGTTGATTTTATTCACTTTTAGAAATTGTTGTGAAATCTAGCAACTTATTTTTTATTCTTAATAAAAAGACTATGAGAAAGAAAACATGACAATTGATATAATGCTTTAAAAAAACTTAAATATAATTAAATATTTAAACTAAGGGGACATAAACATATATTTAAACCAGAATGAATATCTACTTAATGATAAAATATAATACTATAAGAGACTCAAACTTATTATCCCTTAAGAGTGATCAAGATGATGAATTATGTTTCATAAATTCATGTCCTAGATATGCCATTAATTATTTAAATTGAGAGGGAGAGGGAATGTTTGTCAAAATAGAAAGGGTAGGAAATAAGGAATCCATAAAATCAATAAGGAAGGAAAAAATGGAAGAGACCATTTATGTGGCATGGATGTATTGGATATTGTAGACACCTAAAATGTATCATGTTTAGGAGGCTACTCATATGAACACCTCTGTAATCCATGTGACTGATCTTAGACCTTTCCAAGACCAAAAAATGGTTCTAACCACTCATTTAGGGTAGTCTAGTCCTATGCAACCATAGCCACTGATGTCATTAGTGGTGGTGACCACTGTTGTTAATGATAAAAGAAACTATGGGCTAGTCATGCCTATCAATAGCGTTTATGGACTACTTGCTCATAGCTGCACCTATCGATAGTGGTTGAGTCTGGAACCAACTCAGGATACCCAAGCCAAGTAAAAATGTTGAGCATAACAATTTATTGAATGGTTAAGCATATCGAAGCTTCTAGAAGTCTCACCTCAACTGCCCAAGCATAACTATTTCTTGTTCTTGGCTTCCCTATGAAGCTAGGATGAGAAATTGGGTGTCTATTTAAAGCTCTAAACCCTAGATAAATTGATGTGCAAAAGCCATAGTGAAGATCTACCAGATTAAATAGAGAATCGACATCCCTCTAAGGTATAGTGAAGCCCTGTTGAAATGCACAATGATACCTGCATTTCATCAATCAAGACTATCATAGTTTGAAGATCAAACCTTGTTCAAGTGACAAATTGCTATGGATTTAAGTAGATCCCACCACAAAAATGTGTTCCAAGACACAAGAAACACTTGAACATCATTTTATTAGAAGAATTGATCATCACCAGAGCTAATATTTAGAGGACAGAGAACCTTTCCTGTGGCTGCTATTTTTAAAAGCGACATGTAGGCTCCACCATCGACATCAACAAAATCTAATATAGTCAGCTACTCTGAGCATCAACAACTACGTTCTTTTATTTTGTCGTAGCCATTAGATTATATTTACAACATTTCTATTTTATTTCTAACATAGACTAGTTGCTTTGCTTTCAGTATTTACGTATTATTTATGCTTTCTTTCCATTATTTCATGCATATTTACGTTTCTTTATGCATTTCCTTCATATTTTACAATAATCATGAAATGGCCTCATCTTGAGAGGCTGCACCTTTGCTATTGATTGCTTTGTATGTTTCCTTGTGTGCAGGTTCAGGATTTATCAGGAGCATATCACCTTCAAGATCATCTTCAATAGCATCACAAAGAGGAGGTTCCAGGAATAATCCCTCCTATAATCAAATTATGAGGATTCTAAGGATATGTTGAAGACACCTATCACATGAGTGATTTTATTGTAATATGTATCAAACGGTTAATACCTCAGAGGGATGTATTTGTAACCTTCATGTAAAAGAGAATTTATCAATATGAATAAATATGGACACATTTCTTTTATCTTTTTATCTTTGCATTTGATTATATGATCTATCTTGTCATTTTGATTACATATTGCATTAGGTGTTAGATTTTTAGCATCTTTCAGGGGTGATCATGGTGGGACTCTCCTATTTTTTGGTTGCTAATGCATTTTTCAGTGTTTTTTCATTGCAGGTATAGTAGTTTTGAGCGATTGTAGCTAACAGTCATCGCCACTCTAAGCGATAACAACTAGCACAATAGCCACCCTAATCATCAGTGGCTATAGGAAAAACATAGAGATAAGAGTGCAGCAATATATTCAGGCTTAGGCTACACCTGTAAGTAGCATTAAAACCCTTTTTCTATTGGTTTATGATTGAAAAAGTTTTAGTATACCATTCATTAGCAAACATAAAAAAATATTAAAGAAAATTTATTAGCTTTTTCTTGTTTGTTGTTAGCTACTACTGGGAATAGTGGTTTTTGTTGTTAGTCACTCCAAAATCCAATGTTTAAGAATCTAATTGCTCCTGTGTACAACAACTAATAATGTTGCCTTTTGTTCATAGAAGTAGCAACTATTAGAATTATTTGTAGGGTTTGCCTGATTTGAAGCCTGCTTAAAGGATAACTCATATTAGTTGCATTGCATTGTCTGAATATAAAACATTCCTTACATGTAATTTTTGAATATAAAATATACTTTATTTACATGTAATGGAAAAATCATGGTGTGCTCTTTGATGCATTTTTGCTTTTTGTTTATAAAATGAACAAATCACACACCATGTTTCAAATATTAAACATTGATTGCATTGGGATATCACATCCAACCAATTGATCAAGACCAATAGTGGATGTCATTGCCACTTGGTTGGCCTGTTTATTGAGAGTTTTTCGTTACACGTTTGTGGCCAAGGCTGATCCAAGATCCATTGAAGCTTGGGAAAATAACACATACTCTTCTTCGAGAGGTATATCGATACCCCCTATCGATTATAGATTTTATCTCCATAGTATGATGGGATTCATGATATGGATGTCAAAATTGAATACGTGTGTGTGGGCCTATAGGTGAAATCCTTAAACAAATCAAGAGTATCATCAACAATTTTCAAACATGATAAGAGCAAATTGGATTTCCAACAAACCATAACACACAAGACAAGTTTTTAGGAAACACAAAGAAAATTTAAAAGAGAATCATTTTGTATACTTTATCTATTTCTTAAAATTTACATACGAAATAATTCATAAGGTTATGGTCACCACACGAGGCCACACTCGATCTATGACTGAAGTGGCAACTGATGCACCACAAACACAAACAACACTAGAGTTGATCCACCTATACAAGATGTACTTGAAAAACGTTTAGGTAGCCTTAGAGGAGATAACTCTACACATGAGGGATCTCACCAAGAAACCTTACCTAGAATATCCAATCTAGGATCTTCTCATGATCTAAATGAAGGTGTTTCAAAACCCCAATCATCACATTGAAGAAAAAAAGCTTACACTTAGAGGGGGGTGAACAATATAAGATAAAAAACATTAATTTTCTTTCCAAAGTGGTATTATCTAATATTATCAATTACAATAATGAAACAATGCACAGATCATCACACACATAAGAGACAAAAATTTAACGTGGTTCACCAATTTGGGCTACATCCATGGAGAAAATATTTCTTATAAATTTTCTCAATAAATCTCTTGGGAACCAATTCCCTATTACAATTTTTATGGGCATCAACCCAAAGGAGACACCAATCCCCTATGCTCAAGTTCATAGACCTCTATCCATAGGAGACACCAATCCCCTCTACTATGGTTTGTGGACTTCTATCCATAGGAGACCTTAATCCCCTCTCCTATGGTTTGTGGACCTCTATCCACATGATACCCTAATCCCCTCTGATCTAATTTGCTCCAATCCTACTCTCAACTCTTGCTCAAATCTGCTCCAAAACCTGCTCAAATCTGCTTAAAAAACTTGCTCACAACTCTGATAAAATATGCTCATAAAACCTGCTCAAACCTACTTATAAAACCTACTCAAACCTACTTACAACTCTAATAAAATATTATCACAAAACCTACTTACAACTCTAATCAAATATGCTCACAAATCCTGCTCAAACATGCTCACAATTGATTCAAAATCTTGCATACAAACAATGTTGATTTATACCCAAAAACCAAATATAACAATCCACAAATCTGCCATGCTCATCTAATTCTAAAATCAATCATGATGATGCACAAATTGGCTTCACAAATCTGATCTATAACTCTTGCACTTTCATTTCCAATATCACTCAAAACCAATGCACAAGTTTGTTCTCAAAATGGATTTATAACTTTCACATTTTGTTTCCAATTTCGAACATAAATAATGCATAGGTTTGCTCATATATATGATATATGATCTTTCCCAATTTTAATCCAAGCAATGCTTAAACAATCAATCCTTATGCCTCCAAACATATGACATCTCAATAATGTGCCTTCAAACAATCAATCACCATACCTCTAAAACTGCCTTGATGATGATGTGCCTTCAAAACTTGTCTTAACCAAATATTTTTATTTTCTAGTATCACTTCAAGAACTAGTTAGCAAATATCATTTTCAAATCATCCACATTAACCTTCCCAAAAATGTGTATAGTAAAGCTTTTGAAAAAAATAATACCTTATATCTCCTTTTAAAATATGCAATGTTACAACTTTCAAATAATCCACAATACATCTTATATCCCATTTTCTAACATGCAATAATCACTCTTTTCAAAAAATACCAAAATGACCTTGTATCTAATTTTCACATGTAAAAATTACACTTTCAACTAGTTATTAATACACCTTTTAACTCCTTTTCTTAGATAAAAAAAATCCCTTTGTCTTATCAACAACTAACCAGTGACTATCTCCTTCTCTCACAAATTTTTGTCTTTATTTTAATCAACACAAGGCTAGTGAACTATATCCTTTCATAAAAAATTCAAATAAAATTTTTGGCACCCATACCTCAAACAAAAAGCCTTGTGATCGCAAGGATAATTGAAATCATGACCTTTGCCAATGCAGTGCCCAAGCCAAGGGTGGGTAACCAGCTGGGCTACCCCAACAGGTAGTACCCATAATGCAACATGGAATATTTGAAGCACTCATTTGTCCAAAATATTTTTCACTCTGCCAAACAAAATAGAACCTGCCTGAATTCAACCTGTAGATTAAAAATACAACGCCAAACAAAAATAAAACCACAATAATGGAATATAGGAAAGTTGCACAAAACAAACGATTTATATTAATCGATGGAGTTTAAAAACTCCTTTTGAATACAACTGGGCCTGTAACCCTTTTTGTGATACAAAAATTACAAGTTATGCTAGGGTTCTCCGAAACCCTAGCTGGCACAAAGTGGTGGCGTTTCCGAAGAATGTATCCTTAATCCCAACAGAGTGAGTGGGCTTTGTTGTATCCTTTGGCTCGGACCACTCCAGCTTAAACAGCTGCTATCAACACACCAGATCTGCCATTAAAATCCTGCACACATTAACACTATCAAGGAGTTAGAAATTAATAAGAGGGCTCCACTGTGTGAGCCCTCAAAAACAATTTAAAACCCTAGAAAAATAGAATGCAGGAGTTCAACAACAGATTAATAAAAGAAAAGAAGTTACTTGCTTTAAACTGATTTATACCTGTTCTCTGTTAACGCGGCTAGACCAGGCGGCACCTGGAAGTAATGTGGCTGTCAAATCGGCTACAGAAGGCGCCCTGGTGCACTCGCTGAACGCCCGCGTGCTTCTGGATCAAGGTTTCAGACGCCGGTCTGAGTCTGTGGCTATGGGTAAACGCCCGCGGGCACTTGCGACAAGAATGGGGAATTCTGCAGAATGCTGCAGAAGAGATGGCGGCGAAGTTGGCGACGGATGCGGCGATGGATGCGGCGAAAAGGGGCGGCGATGGATGGCTGAAGAGATAGATGAAATAGAAGAGATAGGTCCAAAAGATAGCAAAGATAGCAAAGATAGGAGAAGAAGATAGGGTTTGAGCCATCAAAGTGACTCAATTTATAATCTACTCTTAGGGCACACTTTAGGGTTTTAACGACACTTTGAACGTGTGGCTAAGATTAAAGTGGATCCAAGGGTAGAGAATAAATCTAGGTTGTGAAACGGATTAAGATGGATGGACGGATGAGATTAAATGAAGGATGGACGACTTAGATTAAATCACTTAAACTATTATTTATATATATATTAAAATATATTAAAATATTAAAATATATATATAAATATTAATTTAAATAAATTTGGGGATGAAAAATGGCGGGAAAGGTGAAATTGGGCCAAATAATGGCGGGAAGGTGTGGATTTGGGCCAAATAATGGCGGGAAGGATGGATGACTGACACGTGGCTGACAGGAAGGTATAGATGACTTGCAAGTGGCTGGATTTTGGTGTCTACAGATGCCCCTTTTTGAGCTGCTTTGTGTGAAGACACAATGCAGCACAAAAACTTAAGACACCTGAAAAGCTGGATCAGACGCAACTCTCTCTCAAGACTAAAGCACAACTTTGAAGACCAAAGAATAAAAGAATATTTAAAATTTTATCAGCTTACCCCCTCAATTGGCGAGCGAGAATGGTTCTCACAAGCCAATTGGAAGAAATTCGGAAGAAAATGAACCGTTTTTGCCCCAACGGTGAAAAAAAGGGGTTGGTGTATGAACCATCTGTTTATGTCCCAACAGGAAAGGGGTTGGTGTACAAACCAGAAAAGAATATGATTGAAGACGATATGAGTGATGTGAAAGATGGACCGTTTTACGCCCCAACGGTTATAAAGGGATTTTTGCCAAATTGTAAATTCCATGATCATGTAAGATGAATTCCACTATAGGAAAATTAGAAATTGATAACGGATGCCCCAACTCCTGTGTGTGAATCCATATTGTTGATGAAATTGCCTTGTTGGCGCCATTGATATGCAGAGATGAAAGATGCATGAAAGAGTCCAGAACTCAGAGATGCTCCTAGTGACTGTATGGATAATTCCTCGGGTCGGAACCAATCAACCTAGGTAGCCTCAATCTCTAGCAAGACTCAAAATAATGATGATATTAAAGATTGTCCATGTTTAAGGCCCCATGAACTAGGCCATCAATGACAACTGTTGAGCAAATTAATCTTGGTATGAGGTCACTTGAAAAGTAGAATACCCAAAATTGATTTCCAATTTTCAAACAGTGAAATAATTGATGATGATAAATGGTAAGTGTCCTTATGGTGGTTTAATCCTCTTACCGAATTGCATGGATTCAAATCGTTGCAATCGCCAAGGTGATAGAATATACCACTAGATACGAGGTTTACTTTAATTTGATTTGGCAAAAATATGCATGATGAAAGAAGAATGAATGAAATTGACGATAGATCAGAAGAATTGATGAATGTGGTTAATTTTGTGAAGGTTTTGAATATTTTTAACCCAATTTGTAAAACAATGATGAATGATGCGCTTTTTGAGCGAAATGACAAAATTTGTGTCCAAAACTGTTGTAACCTTCACAAAATGTTTTATTATGATAAGAAGAATGGATGAATGCAATTTGATGAAATTTGGAGGAGGTAAGCTTCAATTTTGCAAGTTTTGTTCCTTTATTCAATACTGACACCAAACGCCGGTCTGCATTTGTGGTTGGCAGAGACGCCCGTCGGTGTTTAGGCACTCTGCAAATGCAGGACTACATCTGAATGCGCCATGAAATGCCCCACTACATTTCAGGGCACCAAAACCAGCTATTTAAACAATTTCAATGAGAATTTCGCTCATTTGTGCGTTCGAGCTTGAGAGAAGTGCGTCTGAGGGAGTGGAGTGAAGTGGAGTGAAAGGTTGTGTGGGAGAGTGAAGCACGCGGGAGCTATGGCGGAGATGGGAGCGGACGCGCCAGTGCAGCCAGCTGAGGTATTTGTTCATTTAAGCAAGTACTTATTATGTGTTTTTTTTTTTTTTTTGGAAAAATTTGTAACAAATTTTTGTTTTGTTGTTTTGCAGCTTAGGGTGTTAGAGGCACGACACCGATTCTCCCCTATCATTCCGGGGATGAGGAGGTCGTTGTCCCAGGCTGACTGGGAGATATTGGAGGCACTAGGTCTAGGGCTCCTACTAGGTCTCAGGGGTCCTCTTTTGATGGTTAGCTTAGTGCTTAGATGCACTCTTTATGAGCCTTGGTGCTCTATTGTATATTGTAGCCTTTTGGCATTCATTGTACATGGCTTTTATTTATTTGGTGTTTTACTCTCTTTTGTGTGAATGCCTATGTTTTTGTGATGCATGTTTTTATATGTTTTAATGTTTTTGATGCATATGTGATGGAATGGAATGCAAACTTATAGATGATTAATGCGAGACTAAGTAAATGAAATATGCACTAAGAAGCACTCATACTTTTAGATAGTTAGATTTAGCCAATTGTTATCATAATTGTTTAATCAGGGGCACCGAACTTGGTGGCTTGTGAATGGATGACGTATGGAATGACATGAATATGGAAGAAGATATGGAGGGTGATATGGAGGTAGATATGGAAGACTGTTTTACAAAGACTCAAACATGCTAGTGGTATCAAACAAACTTACTAACACTGCCTAATTCAACTAGGACCAAATGTGTGTGCATGCGAGTTCATTAACCAAATCAGAAGCATGGTAGTGACTCTAGGCAATCAAAAACCTGTGTGTGTGCAAGTGTGTTCATTAACCTCATCTTGCATAAATTAGGTAACCCTGTTATGGAGAAGACCCCGAAGCTAGTTTGTCCGTATGAGCATTCAGAGGTCTCTTTTTGAGGAGAGACATGTCGCCACGCAATGAGTATACTCCACTTGCCGAGTCAAGCGTCTATAGCCCCGGTGAAGGTTAACTCCATAGTCCATGTTGTTTTTGACCTTTGTAAGCCTTGGGGATGACTACCTATCCGTCCGATCTGGACAAGTAGTACGATCCTTACAACTTATTTGGGATCGGTGGTGTGTGAAAAATGTTCATTTCCTTAGAGCTTTGGGGAATCGGATTCTCAACCGAAGTATGATGAGAATTTTACCCTATCCTTACTACTCTGTTTATATTTATATTTTGTGATTGCTTGTGATAGTGGTAAGAACCACTGTTTTATGGACTATGTTTGCATGATAGGACAAACGAGGATTACCCTTTTCACTTCAAGGCACAACCCAAGGATGGTGTTATCTCTCTTTGACACAAGATGTTTTTAAGATGTGAAAATGTGATAGGTTCAAGACCGCTTTTGAAATCATTTCCCAATACTCAAGATTTTATTTAGTGTAATTTGTGATATGGCCCTAGAGAACTTTGACATGCATTTCAAAGTTTGCTTAAAACACTAGGAATGGCTGAGTGACTGAAAACATTTTGGCAATGTAAATATGTGCAAATGGAAAATGGGTGTACGAATGACAATTCGGTTTGATGGATTTTATGAAGGTGCCCCTGATTAAGGCAACATGACTTTTGCTTGACCAAATTTTATATCCAAAAGATAGAATGGTCTCTAACATGATATGCAACTATGGCTGAAAATGAAATGTTATGGTTTTCAATGAGATGTATGCACATGAAATGCAATGTTTTTGAATGAGATGTATGCAACTAACAATGAAATGCAAATTCTTTTTATTTTATTTGTTTTTTTTTTTTTTGTTGTACAAGCCATGTATATATGTACATATAAAATTCAAACTATGCGTAGAATGCCCTCAAGTGTATAACATTAAGTGGTTCGGGTTCTTCCTCTCCCTCTAAACTGGCAAGTCTATAAGTTCCATTACCCACTCTTTCAGTGACCATATATGGACCTAACCAATTAGCCGCGAATTTATCTCGAAGATGCGGCAATGCATTGGTGTTTTGTTGATTCTCTTTAAGGACAAGATCCCCTACTTGAAATTCTCTTAGATGAACTTTGGCATTGTAAGCACGTTTCAATCGGTCTTGATAAACTCGCAAATGCTCTAAAGCATTGATTCGTTTTTCATCTATGAGTGTGAGTTGATCAAGACGTGCTTGTCTAGCAAGTATCATCATCGATAAATTCCTGCAAAGAAATTCGCAAGGAAGGGATCTCGAGCTCAAGAGGCATGATTGCTTCAGATCCATAGACCAAAGAAAATGGCGTTGCCCCAATGGGAGTTCGATGCTTGTTCGGTAAGCCCATAATGCCAAGGGGATTTGTGTATGCCAATCTTTATGATTTTCTTTAACAAGTTTCTTAAGAATAGCAATTATGGTCTTATTGGAAGCTTCAGCTTGTCCATTGGCTTGTGGGTAGTAAGGAGTTGAGAAACTATGTTGGATATTATACTTTTCGCAAAGAGCTCGAACATCCTTATTCTTAAAAGACTTGCCGTTATCAGAAATGATTTTAGAGGGAATACCAAAACGACAAATGATATGGTGAAGTATAAACTCCACAATTCTAGGACCTGTCATTCTTGGTTAGAGGAATAGCTTCAACCCACTTTGTGAAGTATTCGATGGTTGTAATGATGAAAGTATGTTGTCCTAAAGAGGCAGGTGAAATCTTGCCAATTAAATCGAGACCCCATTGTGAGAAGGGCCAAAGGCTTTGGATGGGCTGTAAAGCTTGTGATGGTATATGGGTTAAATTAGCGTGTTCTTGACACTTTTTACATTGTTTAACATATTTGCAACAATCTTGTTCCATAGTGGGCCAATAATACCCCATACGTAAAATACGCTTCGCAATGGCCATTCCACTAAAATGACCACCACAAGTACCATCATGGGCTTCAGCAATAGCTCTATGTGTTTCACCTGCTTCTAGACAGTGGAGGAGTACTCCATCATATCCACGTTTATACAACACATCCCCCAAAAGAACAAAACGAGCTGCCTTTTGCTTAAAACAATGACGGGCAGTTCGAGACAAATCGGATGGGAGTGTTCCAAACTTGAGGAAGGCTACTATCTCACTAGACCAAGGCTCATATGGATCCGAATGGATAAAGCAAACATCTTTTTCATCCTTAGACTCAGCACGGACAATTGCAGACTTAGAGATTGTGGAAATGATTAGGGGTTGTACCTCTCCAAGGGAGTCCTTTGGAATCAATGATCCAAGAGAGGCCATGGCATCCGCAAATCTATTAGTCGAACGAGGCAAACTAGTGATCTCATACCAATCAAACTTAGAGAGCAACTTCATTGCTACATCATGATAAAGCTTAATGGTAGGTTCTTTGGCTTGGTATTCTCCTGTAATTTGTTTAACCACGAGTTGAGAATCCCCAAATATCCGAATACGCTTAATGCTCATAGCTATGGCTGATTGAAGACCTAAAATTAAGGCTTCATACTCTGCTTGTATTATTGGTGCATTGGAAGTCTAGTTTGAATGATAAAGGGATGGGAATCCCTTGAGGTGTATGAAACACAACTCCAGCACCTTGACCTTTCGCGCACTTAGAGCCATCAAAGAATAGCGTGATGTCAACATCTTCCTCCGGAATGATGTCCTCTTCTTGTTCGGTGATAGCAAATACCGAATCATCTGGGAGCTCAATAATCAAAGGATGATCACTAGGTAGTGGAGCTTCCGCAAGTTGATCGGCTATAACTTGACCTTTAACGGATTTTTGGCTAATGAATTCAAGATCGAATTCGGTAAGCAACATTATCCATTTAGCGGTACGAGTGTTATTATAAGTGCGAGACATCATATAACGCAGAGGGTTTTCTCTAGCTATGACATATGTTGTATGGCTAAGCATATAATGACGAAGTTTCTTAGTGGCAAAAACCACTTCTAAGCACAACTTTTCCACATAAGCATATCGGGTTTCATAGCTTACCAATGTTCGACTAATATAATAGACAGCTTGCTCACGATTTTGTTCATTCTTTTGTGCAAGCATTGTCCCTAAGGCAAAGTCCGTTGCTGAGATATAAAGATTGAAAGGGACCCCTGGACGAGGCGGAGCTAAGACTGGCGGAGACGCTAAGTACTGCTTGATGTCATCAAAGGCTTTCTGACACTCATCTGTCCATGAAAATTGTACCCCCTTTTGTAGTAGGTGGCAAAATGGCCTACATTTATCAGAAAGTTGTGCAATAAAGCGACGGATTGAATTAATCTTTCCTTGTAAACTACGCAACTCCTTCAAATTAGTTGGGGGACACATTTCCATAATGGCTTTGACCTTGTTTGGGTCCACCTCAATACCTCGTTTAGAGATAATAAAACCTAGGAGTTTGCCTAGGTAACACCAAAGACACATTTCTTAGGCTTATCCGGATCATATGGATTATGGAGCGGGGTGAATAAGTCTTCGAAATTCATTGTCGACTTATGGAAGAAAGGATGGGCGGAATGGAAGGGAAAACCGGTGAAGACCTCGGAAGACCTGAGATGCAAAACAACATAGTTTTTGAGTTTTTTTTTTTTTTGTAGTGGTGAAAACCACTATTTTAGTATATACATATAATACAGGTTTGGATTATGGCTTATGGATGTGGCGGAGGGGGTGGTTCACCTCGTTCTTGTGGAAGAAGCAAGCGAAAGATGGCTTCTTGGAGAGGGAACAATTGGAGATAAAACTCGTCTTGTTCAGTGAGGGGAACAATGGGCGCCGACTCTTCTTCAGATTCATCACCATTTGACATGACGTCAAATTCTTCATAGGCTTCATCTTCGGATTCGTCGGGGTGGAGGATTTCTTCTTACGAATTAATATTAATGCTTTGAAAAGCTCGTTCAAAAGAAGAAAGGGATGGAAGTGGTTGGTAGCCCGGACCAAAACGCTCAGTGGGTCTCTGATATGGCATATCGATGCGTTCAGTTACCCCTTGCTCGTATCGACCTAGGCCAAATTGCTGCCAATTATGTCTGTGGAAATAGCGAGAGGGAAAACCCTCCATCCTTTCGATATTGGCAGGGACTGGATGCTTAGGTTCTAGTATGGTGGTAGGACTAGAAGATGACTCTATTCCCCCATATACAAAATTAATGGAATTTGGCATAGAACCCATGTTATAAACCGATCCAATGGATAAATGTTGGTCATGTGGACGACCAAAATCTTTAACTGTTTGCACATTGAACGGTGTGATGTGGACATCTTGGATGGCATACTCACCAATACCTGCATCAGTGAGATGGACCTTGACTTGGGAGGGAGATGGACTAGATGATGGAATAGAAGAATGTGGGATAGAAGAATTGGAAGGATTTGGTTGGGTTGATGCTTCACTAACTTGTGAAACATCAGCTGGTGATGGTTGGGAAGATGGAGGAATAATAGGTGATGTTGAAGAAGGTGTAGAAGAAGGGGGTAATGACGTGGAAAGAGATGATTGGTCATGGCCACATGTGCATGTGGTCACTGATGAAGAAGAAGGAAGATTAGGAGATGAAGAAAGTGGTGAATGAGATGGAATAGCGGAAGAGGAAGATGGTTGCGATATGATGGGTAGCTCCTCGGGAATGGGAGCTTTAGAAGAAGATGGTATAGAAGAAGTAGATGGGGTCAAGAAAAGATGAGTGGATGGCAACACAATCTCATAAGGATTTGAGACATAGTTGCAATGTTTGAAGGGTTCAGTGTCAGCAAGTACACAATGAACCTGTCCCTCATATACATACTTTAGACATTGATGCAGTATAGAAGGGACACATCTCATCTCCCTAAGCCAAGGCCGTCCAAGCAATACATTGTATGCCATGGACCCTTCCAAGATGTGAAACAAGGTATGCAAAGTTCGGGCCCCTACCTCAATGGGCAAGATAACCGTGCCAACCGTGGAAGATAAAGCATCATTGAATGCTTTAAGAGTAAAAGTCGACTTTGTGATAAGGGATGGCGACGACTTTAGATGACTCAACGCCGATGTTGTAATGATATTGATTGAGGAACCGGTGTCAATTAAGACTCTCTTGAATGGCTTGTGATCGATCTTGGCCATGATATGCAGTGGAGGATCTATACTTTCTGTTGACATAGGTTTGATTTCAAAATCATAGAAAGTGATGGAGGGCTCCATGCATGTTTGAATACTCCCCACAAAGTTGTTGAAGGCATTAGTATCTTGAGTTTGAAGCTCGATTGACTTTAATATTTCCATTAATGCCTCTCTATGCGGGGGAGATTGTTGAATGAGGTCATAGATCGATAACTTGGCAGAAGCCATTTTTAAACTGGTAGTTAATCGGCTACTCAATGACATGATGGGTCGTTGGCGTTGAGTAGAATGATTTAGCGGTTGTTGAGAAGTACTAGCACGTCGTTGGGTCACTGTTACCTGAGGTGGACTGGGGGTTTGTACAGGTGGCTGTGGTTCAGCCTGATTTGGTTGGTTCGCCCTTTGACCCCGGGTTACTACGTTAATAGTACCCACAAAACCTTGGTATTGTTGTACATGGTTGACTTGATTAGGAGGAGTTACCTGAGTTACTCCCCTGAAGTTGTTGGAGCTTCCTCCCGATGTGGAAGGGGTGTTTGAAATACACCAAGATTTTGATTTTGTTGGGCTAAGGGGCTATCCAATTTAATGGCTCCAATCTCAATAAGATCTTGGATCACATGTTTGAAAGCTGTACAATTATTGATATCGTGCCCATTTTGCCTATGATAAGGACAAAATAGGTACTCCTTGTAATACTTCCCCCTTCTAGATGGTTCTAAAGGTTTAAACTCAGGTAAAGTTAACTGATTTGTGCTATATAACTTGTTGAATATGACCGCATATGGTTCATCTAAAGGTGTGAATTGTCGCTTGGGACGATTGTTTTGCCAAGGTCGAGTTTCCATGGTTGGCCCAATATTGGGAGCTGGTTGAGGAGGGGCGGGTACCGCATGATAAGCAATTGGTTGCGGTTGACTTTGCATTACTTGTTGTTGTTGAGCCATTACGGGCTGGCTCGCCACCACTTGATTAACTTGGTTAACATTTGAGGCTGTACTAGCCTGTGCTTGTTTGTTTTGGCCATAATTATTATTTCGTTGTTGGCCCTTTTGTTGCCATTCTTTTCTACGGGGTTTTAAAACACCCTCTTGGACTTTAATGTCTTCTATGATACTTGCTTGGGCCAAAGCCTCTTCAAAAGTCCTGTATTGTTGTAATTGGAGTAACCAAGAGATAGGTTTTAGACAACTCTGGGTGAACATTTTGGTTAACTCCTCCATTGGTAGGGAGAATGGCAGTTTATTAATGATAGCCCTCCAACGGTTTCCAAAGTCATAAACGGTCTCATCGTCATGTTGCTTGAGCTTGTATAAGTCGGACAATGAGACTTTCCTTTGTACATTTAGGGAGAATCGTTCTAAAAATAGATTAATCAATTGCTCGTAAGCATAAATGCTATGGTGAGCTAAATGATTGTACCATTGTACAACATCTCCTCCTAATGTCTGAGGAAAAGTTCTGAGCATAAGAGCGTCATTATTTTGGATTCTAAAGCAGGCATGCATGAATGAGCTCACATGTTCATGAGGATCCTCAGTTCCTCAAAATTTGTCAAACTTCGGTAATGTGAAATCAATCGGATATGGCGGTGAAGGTACCGAAGGATGAATTGGTTGATTGATCAATGACCTTAGCGTAGGTTTCTGACTAGATGAGCCAGGCATGTTGAGCATAAGGTTGTCAATCTGTTGTTGCATAGCATGGAGTCGAGAATCTTCATGAAAATTTTGATTCGTTTGATGATTATGATGATGCAATGGAGGAGTGGAAAAATGATGAGATGGGATGAAATTGCCTGGATTAGGCGGTGTGGAATGGACAGGTTGTTGGTATGGATGATACCGGAAAGAAGGTGATTGGGGTGGATGATGAACTGGACTAGGTTGGGAGAAAGGTGGGGTAGGAATGGACACCACCGAAGATTGGGGTACCCAGGTGGGGCTCGAGCTAAGAAAAGTCGGGTTGGGTAGAAATTGGTTGGGGTGTAGGATTTACTACGACAGGTGGTTGAGCATTTTGTTGCTTGTTGTTGCTGAAGCAACTTGTCGAGGTACTCCCTAACCTTATTAATCTCTAACCCAAGGGAGGTGGGATGATTGGATGAAGGTGGAGGGCAGGCTGCCATGGTAGTCACGAGGAGCGCATAGCGGGGGCAATGAAGGTGGTTGAAGTAGGCGGTACATGGGAAGAAACAGTAGACTGTGCCCCAGGTAGGGTGAAACCATAAATGGTTTGGGAAGAAGAGGGTTGAAATTGGTCATGGCTAGAGGAGGTTCCACCAACCTCATAGAGAGAATTGGTGTACACCCGGGTAAATGGAGGAGAAAGTGGTCGGGAAGACACTACATTTGTCTCCAAAGGAGGACAATTGAGCATCTGGGAAGATGTTGGAGATGAAGCCGAGCGAGCAGATACAACATTAGCCTCAAAAAAAGGGTTAGTGTAGACCTGAGTGAAACCAGCGGGTATGGTTGATGCAATATCCTGCTAAAAAATAGAATCTTGCATAGGGGAATCTTGGATTGGCTCAAGGACATAACCAGTGCCATCTCTTAAGTGAGTTTGCACTTGGGCCATATCAATGTGGGTAATATGACAGGAATTGTCTTCCTCCATGGGCATGGCCATGCGATAGACGGTAGAAGGACGTGAAAGACCTGCAGGCGAACCTGCCTGAAATTCACTAGGATAAGTGGCCATGTTGGTGGTGGGGATGTTCTGTGAATTACCCATTTGATTATTTAGATTTAACATTTTAGATTGATTCCTTGTTAAGACCATAAAGCAATAAATCTAAACAAATTCAGAAAAGAAGAATGCAAAACTAGAATGATAAATTTACACTAAAGAAATTATCAGAAAACAGTCACAACCTAGGTTTCAACCAATGTGTCTTACCTTGCGGTTAATTAATTATTTTCTCGATCTTAATCTGTAGTAAATTTTAAGTGTCCGGTTTATGAGTTTTGCATGTGATCTAATCTTGAATTATTCACAAAAAAGGTAAAAACTATGGCTAGGAAAGGACAACGAGATTCTTACTTGTGATGAAATCCAGCAAGTTTGCTCGGGGGTGACCTATGGTGTCTAAGGCAGAAGTTTAATGGATGGAGATGAATTCCACCGTCACTAAACTTCAAGCAATACCTGGTGATGAAATCCAGATATTACTGTTTTAAATGCAATATGAAATGCAGTGAATTTTATTTTAAGTGTTTTAGTTGTCTAATGTATACATACAAAGCTATAAATCAAAAGTTCTAATGATCTAAGCAAGAGGCCACTGAAAATATGCCATTTCCTCTGAAGAAGTGGAGTACACCGTTTAAAACCCCTGCCTACCAATGATATCAGATATCAAAGGAGCAACCGGAAGGTTCGTCCACTTCTCTCGCTGGAATCACCCAATGGCAGGAGTACTATTGACATCCAATCAATAGTCCTACTTAGATAACTAAAACAGATAATTCGTAGCTATTCTAATATGCAGCTAGGTATGCAAATTTTTTTTTTTTATGCAAGCAACAATCAATAATGCAATGCAAAAAAAATGTAACTAAAAATAACTATTCTTTTCCAGATTACTTAGTTTTTGTTCATTTTAAAGCAATGATCTGAAAAAGAAACAGAATACAACAGAAAAACCAAAAACATAAAAAGTACTTACAAAAAAAAACGCACTTACTCAGAAGCCTACACTTTTTTGTAAAACTGCCTTCAAACGCCCAAGGGAGTCTGCACAGGCTGAAACGCACCTCTGCATTTCGTATTGGACTTCCAGACGCCGCTCTGCATCTGCTGCATTTTTTGCAAGCTCAAAAACCCTAGTTCGTTGGAACAACGAATTTCATGATTTTTGGAACCTACAAAATAAAACAAAAACAAGAATAGATCAGTAAAGCAAGTATTAAAAACATGAAACCCTAGGGGGTCCCACCGTGATCGCCATTTGTAGATTAAAGATACAACGCCAAAAAAAAATAAAATCACAATAACAGAATACAGAGCAGTTGTACAAAACAAACGATTTTTATTAATCAATGGAGTTTAAAAACTCCTTTTGAGTACAACAGGGCCTGTAACCCTTTTCGTGATACAAAATTACAATTTATGCTAGGGTTCTCCGAAACCCTAGCTGGCACAATATGGTGGCGTCTCCGAAGAATGTATCCTTAACCCCAACAAAGTGAGTGGGCTTTGTTGTATCCTTTAGCTTGGACCACTCCGGCTAAACAACTACTATCAACACACCGACTCTGCCATTAAAATCCTGCACACATTAACACTATCAAGGAGTTAGAAATTAATAAGAGGGCTCCACTGTGTGAGCCCTCAGAAACAATTTAAAACCCTAGAAAAATAGAATGCAGAAGTTCAACAACAGATTAATAAAAGAAAAGAAGTTACTTGCTTTAAACTAATTTATACCTATTCTCCGTTAACGCGGCTAGACCAGCGCGAGAAGCCCCCCGATGCACTCACCGTGTCTGGATCAAGGTTTGTCGTTCAGGCACGGTAAACGCCGCGGGCACTGTGGACAAGAATGGGGAAGACAAGCAGAGCGGCGATGGATGCGCGAAGCGATGGATGGGAAGAGATAGATGAAATAGAAGAGACAAGATAGCAAAGATAGCAAAGATAGGAGAAGAGATAGGGTTTGAGCCATCAAGGTGACTCAATTTATAATCTACTCTTAGGGCACACTTTAGGGTTTTAACGACACTTTGAACGTGTGGCTAAGATTAAAGTGGATCCAAGGGTAGAGAATAAATCTAGGTTGTGAAACGGATTAAGATGGATGGACGGATGAGATTAAATGAAGGATGGACGGCTTAGATTAAATCACTTAAACTATTATTTATATATATATTAAAATATTAAAATATATATATAAATATTAATTTAAATAAATTTGGGGATGAAAAATGGCGGGAAAGGTGAAATTGGGCCAAATAATGGCGGGAAGGTGTGGATTTGGGCCAAATAATGGCGGGAAGGATGGATGACTGACACGTGGCTGACAGGAAGGTATAGATGACTTACAAGTGGCTGGATTTTGGTGTCTACACAACCCTGCGACCTTCCTACCCCCAACACCTTAGCGCTAGCTCAGTGACCAACTGGGCTAGCCACCCGATTGAAATAAAATATGCAGCACTACCGATTTGTCTCCTTCGTTGCGCTCTCCAAGGCAATAAAACATGTCAAAAATGGCATCGATGAGTTTCGAACCTCACACCTTCTTCCTCGTAGTGACTTGGCACAAGTCAAACCACCGCTTGGGCTACCCCTACGGATGACGTCAAGGGGCTACGCTTCTTCTTATTTTCTATCATTCGCACTCATCGCAATGAACGATCTTTGAATGCACGCTCTTCCACAATTAGCCAAACCAATATTTAGTGCATTATTTATATGCATATTGCCTCCTTTCACAATGACATCGATGCTCATATTTTACTTTTTTATTTTTGACTTTCATATAGCCTCTAATAAATTTTGGTGCTCTTTCTTTTTAAGTCTTCTTTTGATTATAATATTTTAAATCTAAAAGATTTAAATATTATAATCTTTAAACCTTTGGCCCTTGGAAATAAATCTTTGTCTTTAAACCTTTGCCTCCTCTTGTGGTCTTTAAATATTTTTCAAGCAATTATAATAAAACCTTTTAAACCTTGTCCTTCTTCATAATATTTAAATTTGACATTTAAATATTATTAATCCTTCTCTTAGAAAAATACTTTGGAGATATACCTTGCTTTTGAATTTTGTCCATTGCTTGCTATTCATCAAAACCATGGGGAATATTTTTGCCTTGACTATCATGCACCTTTGACATCAATGACAACTCAATATTTCCAACAATCTCCCCCTTTGTCATTGATGGCAACCCTTCAAAAAAACTTCTTTTACTGCAACTAGATTCCAATACTGCTCCCCCTGAGAAGCTGCTCCCCTCACTAAATTCTCTCCCCCTTTGACATCAATGGCAAAGGGCTCCTTGGGGCTAAAAATAAGACACTTTAGCATAGCCCCCTCACCACCTCCTTTCCTTGAGGTGATCAATTATGGGATGGGAGTGAAATTACTCCCAACTTTCCTCTGAGATACTCAAAAGTTTCCTTTGGAAGTGGCTTGGTAAAAATATCAACAATCTGTTCCTTTGTAGCAATGTATTCCAATTTGACTTGCTGATCAGTCACTTGCTCTCTCAAAAAATGATATTTTATTGAAATGTGCTTGGTCCTTGAATGCATCACTAGATTCTTTGAGATATTAATGGCACTTGTATTATCACATAGTATGGGGATAGGATGATCATGTTCTATCTTGAAATCACTTAAAGTCTACTTCATCCATAAAACCTATGTACAACAAGCAACTACTGCAATGTACTCTGCCTCTGTAGTGGATAAGGATACTGATGCTTGTTTCTTGCTTAGCCAAGAGACTAAACAATCTCCAAGAAAGAATGCTCCTCCACTTGTGCTTTTTCTGTCATCAATACTGCCTGCCCAATCCGCATCTGTATATGCAGTGAGTGTGAAATTATTACATTTGGGGTACCACAGTCCAAAACTCATAGTTCCTTTCAAATACTTAAAGATTCTCTTTATTGCATGTACATGTGTTTCTTTTGGTGCAGCTTGAAATCTTGCCACCAATCCGATTGCCTGCATTATATTTGGTCTAGTAGCTATGACATATAGTAAACTTCCAATCATGGATCTATACAATGTCTGATTTGCTTCAGGAGACTCATCATCTTTACTTAACTTACATCCTGTAACCATGGGGGTACTCACAAGATTGCAATCCTCCATCCTAAAATTTTCAACATTTCTTTCACATACTTGGTCTGAGAGAGAAATATACCTTTATCTGATTGTGAAATTTGCAACCCAAGAAAGAAAGATAACTCACCAAGCATAGACATCTCAAATTCATTTTGCATACACTTTGCAAATTTTTGACACATCTTGTCATTACTGCCTCCAAAAATGATATCATCCACATAGACCACTACAATCAACAAGTTATTTCCTTCATTTTTGATGTATAGATTGCTATCAGCTATACCTTTTCTAAAACCCTGTTCTTGGAGATACTTATCCAATCTTGAGTACCAAGCCCTAGGGGCTTGCTTTAGTCCATAGAGAGATTTCTTTAATTTGCATACATAGTCTGGCTTATCTGTCAGGCTGAAACCATCTAGTTGCTCTATGTAGACCTCTTCCTCTAAGTAACCATTGAGAAAAGCTGATTTTACATCCATTTGATATACCTTGAAGTTTTTGAAGCTTGAGAAATCCAAGAATATTCTTATGGCTTCAAGACGTGCAATGGGAGCAAATGTTTCTTCAAATTCAATCCCCTCAACTTGTGCGTAGCCTTTGCACACAAGTCTTGCTTTGTTTTTGACAACCTGACCATCTTCATTCAACTTATTTTTGTAGACCCATTTGGTGCCAATTACATTCTTGTCTTTTGGACGTGGGACAAGTTCCCAAGTTTCACTCTTTTCTATTTGGTCTAACTCTTCTTCCATTGCTTTCATCCAGTATTTGTCTTCACTTGCTTCATTGAAATCCTTGGGCTCAACTTTGGATAGCAAAGAAAAATTTGCATGTTCACCTGTTCCTATTATCTTCCTCCTTGTTTGTCTCTCATCTGGATTCCCAATAATTTGTTCTCTCGGATGATTATTTTGCACATACCTAGATGGTGTCTTTGGTGGTGCCCTTTGTGTCTCATCTTCTTCAGTTTCTTCACCTTCTTCTTCTTTGCAACTTTCTCCTTCTTGATACACAATTTCTTGAGCTGGTTCTCTTAGATCTATTTCTTCATCAACTCTTACATTTGTACTTTCCACAATTTTATGTGATCTTTTATTGTAGCATCTATAGGCTTTGCTCTTAGTGGAATAACCAAGGAAAATACCCTCTTCACACCTGGAATCAAACTTGCCCAGATTTTTCTCTTCTCGTCTAATGTAGCATTTGCTTCCAAAATTTTTGAAGTACTTCACAGTAGTTGGTCTTCCCTTCCAAAGCTCATATGGGGTTTTGTGGTGATTTACTCTTATTTGAGCTCTATTGATAATGTAAACAGTTGTATGAATTACCTCTTTCCAAAATGCATCAAAAATCTTAGACTCATTTAACATAGCCCTAGCCATACCCTAAATAGTTCTGGTTTTCCTTTCAACTACTCCATTTTGTTGTGGAGTTCTTGCTATTGAGTATTATCTTTTGATTCCATGTTGTTCACAGAATTCTACAAATTCACCTGAAGTGAATTCTCCTCCTCTATCTGATCTTAGACACTTGATATTTTTGTCTATTTCATTTTCTACTAGTGCCTTGAATGCCTTGAACTTTTCAAATGCTTCTGATTTTTCTTTTAAGAATGTTACCCAAGTCATTCTAGAGAAATCATCAATAAATAACATGAAGTAACTCTCACCTTGTAAACTCTTTGTCCTTGTAGGCCCACATAGATCGGTGTGAACTAGCTCCAAGGGTTTGGATGAAGAAAACTCCTTTGATTTGAAACTTGATCTTATTTGCTTACCATGCTGGCATTGTGCACAAATCGTGCTTGGGGGTTTTGCTATTTTGGGAAAATATTTGACTGCCTGTTTGTTGCTTATTTTCACTATGTTGTCAAAGTTCAGGTGACCCATTCTTCTATGCCATAACCAACTCTCATCCTCTTGTGATAAAAAGTATTTTCCTCCCTTAATTTCACTCAACATGTAGAGATTGTTTGTAGTTCTACTGGCATCTGCAATAAGCTTTCCTATCTTGGATTTCTTGATCTCACATCCATTTGGGTGAAATGTGAGTATGTGCCCTTGATCACATAGTTGACTTACGCTTAGTAGATTGTGCTTCAATCCTTCAACATATAACACATTTTTTGTCCTAGATTTTCCATTATCCAAACTCAAAGTCCCTTTTCCAACAATTTTGGTAGAAGCATTATCACCAAATTTCACTGTTCCTCCATTTATTTTCTTGAGAGAAAGAAATTTGCTTTTGTCACCTGTCATATGGCTTGAACAACCACTATCAATGTACCATTGATTTCCTTCATTTTGCACATGAAGAGTTGTTTGTACCAACATGGAATTTTCCTTTTCTTGTTCCTTTTTCTTTTTCCAAACTTTTGAGGACATCTCCTTCTGAACTATTTGACCTTCCTCTTTCTTGCTTGATTTAGGAAGTTCAGGAAATATTGTTTTACACCATCTAGCTTTGTGCCCAAAATTATTACATTTGTAACACATGACATTGTTATTCATGAGAGGTGCAAAAGAATTGTAATTTCTATTGATGATGCCAACATTATTTTTCACATAGACCATGCAATGTACAACTTTATGACCATATTTGTTACATGAAAAACAATAACCATGGAAGAAATTTTTAAACCTGTTTGATTGCCTTGAATGATATGGTCGCATGGTTCTTTCATTTTGTTCCTGTGATTGACTTATGTCCATGATGATTCTCTGTCTTCTTCCTCCTTCAATACATCAACATAGGTCATGGGCTCCTTTTTACTAACTTTCTTTGATGTCTTTGTTCCTTTTGAGCTTGACTCCTCTTTCTATTTCTCTAACCTTGTATTTTGTTGCAACTTATCCTTAGACTTTTCTACTTCCTTTCTTAGAGAGACAACTTCATGTTCCAATTTTTCACATTCTAATTCTTTTATCTTTAATTTCTCAACCATAACTTCTTCAATTCTTTTTGTCTCTTCAACCTTCACTTTTAAGTCTATGAGATCTTGTAGAAGCTTTGTCTTTGTTTCCTCATCCTCTTGAACTTGAGCCTTCAATCCTGAATTCTTCTTTCTAACCCTTTTCAATTCTCCAAGAGCAACAATAAGTTCCTTTTCCATATCAACTATGGCTTCCTCTTCCTTTTATGAATATTTCTTGTTGATTTCAACCATAGGAGCATCTTCTATCACTTCAGTGGCCATGTGTGTTCTTGTAAGATCTTCCTTCAAGTTGTTAGGCTTTCATGAAGGAACCCGCTCTGATACCAATTGAAGAACACAAGCTTATACTGAGAGGGGGGTGAACAGTATAAGATAAAACTTTTTACTTTTCTTTCCAAAGCAGTATTATCCAATATTATCAATTGCAATAATGAAACAATGCACAGATCATCACACACATAAGAGACACATATTTAACGTGGTTCACCCAATGTGGGCTACATCCATGGAGAAAATATTTCTTATAAATTTTCTCAAAAAATCTCTTGGGAACCAATTCCCTATTACAATGTTTATGGGCACCAACCCAAAGGAGACACCAATCCCCTATGCTCAAGTTCATGGACCTCTATCCATAGGAGACACCAATCCCCTCTGCTCTAGTTCATGGACCTCTATCCATAGGAGACACCAATCCCCTTTGCTCTAGTTCATGGACCTCTATCCATAGGAGACACCAATCCCCTCTACTCTAATATACTCCAAACCTGCTCTCAAATCTTGCTCAAATCTACTCCAAAACCTACTCAAATTTACTTACAAAACCTACTCAAACTTGCTCACAACTCTAATCAAATCTACTCACAAAACCTTCTCAAACCTGCTTACAAAACCTGCTCAATCCTGCTTATAACTTTGATCAAATATGCTCACAAAACCTGCTCAAAAATGCTTACAACTCTTATCAAATTTACTCACAAAGCCTAGTCAAACTTGCTTACAACTGATCCAAAATATTACATATAAAAAATGCATAGGTTTGCTCATAAATCTGATCTATAATCTTTCCCAATTTCAATCCAAGCAATGCTCAAACAATCAATCCTTATGCCTCCAAACATATGACAACTCAATATATTTTCTTCAACCAAAAACCACCTAGAGAAGGAGTTAGATCACCATACCTCTAAAAATGCCTTGATGATGATGTGCCTTCAAAACCTATCTTAACAAAAATAATTTTCTTTTCTAGTGCCACTTCAAGAACTAGTTAGCAAATCTCCTTTTCAAATCATCCACATTAACCTTCCCAAAAATGTGCACAATAAAGCTTTTAAAAATAATACCTTATATCTCCTTTTAAAATATGCAATATTACAACTTTCAAATAATCCACAATACACCTTATATCCCCTTTTCTAACATGCAATAATCACACTTTTCAAACAATACCAAAACCACCTTGTATCTAATTTTCACATGCCAAAAATTACACTTTCAACTAGTCCTTAATACACCTTATAACTCCTTTTCTTAGATAAAATAAAAACAAAAATTTCCCTTTGTTTAATCAACAACTAACCAGTGACTATCTCCTTCTCTCACAAATTTTTGTCCTTATTTTAATCAACACAAGGCCAACGAACTATATCATTTCATAAAAAATTAAATCAAAATTTTGGCGCCCATACCTCAACCAACAAGCCTCGCGAGCGCAAGGAGAATTAAAACCGTGACCTCTACCAATGCAGCACCCAAGCCAAGGCTTGGTAACCAATTGGGCTACCCCAGTGGGTAGTAACCACAATGCAACATGAAATATTTGAAGCACTCCTTTGTCCAAAAGTGTTTTTCCACTCTGCCAAGAAAAACAAAACCTACCCAAATTTGACCCTGTGACCTTCCTGCCCCCAGTGCCTTAGTGCTAGCTCAATGACCAACTGGGCTAGCCACCTGGTTGAAATAAAAGATGCAGCACTACCAATTTGTCTCCTTCATCGCACTCTCCAAGGCAATAAAACACGTCAAAACTAACACTGGTGAGTTTTGAACCTCACACCTTCTTCCTCGTAGTGACTTGGCACAAGTCAAACCACCGCTTGGGCTACCTTGGTGGATGACGTCAAGGGGCTATGCTTCTCCTCCTTATTTTCTACCATTTGCACTCACCACAATGAACGATATTCGAATGCACGCTCTTCAACATTTTCTAAACCAATGTTTAGTGCATTATTTATATGCATATTGCCTCCTTTCACAATGACGTCGATGCTCATATTTTATTTTTTGATTTTTGACTTTCATATAGCCTCTAATAAATTTTGGTGCTCTTTCTTTTTAAGCCTTCTTTTGATTATAATATTTTAAATCTAAAAGATTTAAATATTATAATCTTTAAACCTTTGGCCCTTGGAAATAAATCTTTGTCTTTAAACCTTTGCCTCCTCTTGTGGTCTTTAAATATTTTTCAAGAAATTATAATAAAACCTTTTAAACCTTGTCCTTCTTCATAATATTTAAATTTGACATTTAAATATTATTAATCCTTCTCTTAGAAAAATACTTTGGAGATATACCTTGCTTTTGAATTTTGTCCATTGCTTGCTATTCATCAAAACCATGGGGAATATTTTTGCCTTGACTATCATGCACCTTTGACATCAATGACAACTCAATATTTCCAACACACATGATGATCATAGAAAAAACTAGCCTAATGAGGGGTAAAATAGAGGGGTTGCATCCACTTGTATACTCATTACAGTTCCAAATCCTTTCAAGCAAGGAGGGTGTCATTTATCATTCTACAGTATTGGTAAAAATGGTATGACCAATCATGGAAGACTCATCAACTCAATTTCTTAGATCAATATGGTAAGAAGACCACCCAAAGAGCCACTTTGAATTCTCACTCTCATTCAGAGAGTGTGTGCAATTAAGATGTAGTGTGGTGCACTTATACCCAAGGTGAGTGCTCCAAGCACCCATGCAATTCAACTATTCCATCCATTCACAATGGTACCCAACACAGGGTTGATCATGGTATCAATGCAACCTTGATTAATTGAGGTAAGAGGGTGATCAACCTTGTTGTACAATTTGAGACAAATAAAACCCCTCACACAGAGTTGCAAATCCAAAGGTCTTATACAACGATCAGTCAGATTGATTACCTAGGCTAGACATAATTCAAAGAGAATAGATACTCCAAGATCAATTGGATCATGTGCACATGGAGCATGAATTTTTAGAGCAAGAATATGCATAATGACAAAGGTTGCTTCACCAACATTTGTATGAAAACCACCTGAGGGAGAAATACATCCTTGATCAAAAGGAATAAGAAGAGTGATCAAACAGATTAGCTCTAGTAGAACTACCTCCAACTAGTGAATACAGGTAGTGTCATAATGAGAGATGTCCTATATCTCAACATGATCTATCAACTAGGAAAGAGGGTACTCATTCTCACCGTACATCTCAACATGCTTCTTGGCCACATTAGTATTAGCGCAAAACTAGCTAGAGCATAATCAGTATGAAGAATTAGAGCGAGATGATCATGAATAAAAATATTCTAAACCATCATCTATAGATATGGTTGGTGATTACGATCGATGACCTCGATCCCAAAGAAACCTACCACCTCCTACTCCTTGAAGATCTCTTTAGGAGGAACATATCATCTCTTCTCAGGCTTACAGAGTGCTCACCGAGCAGATCAAATCCCTCAAAAAACAAGATACGATTTGTCAAAATCTCACTTTGAGAAAAATCCATAACCAACCCCTTTGCCCATTAGTGTCGAGTCCAACTTATCCTAAACATTTTGAAATGCCTAAACTGGATAATTTTAAGGGAGATGAAGATGCATAAGAACACGTGATAATATTTATGAACATGTGCTTCCAATTGCAAGATAACGTTACCTTGTTGTTACGAACATTCATAATTACCCTTTCGGGTGCTACCCTTGAGTGGTATAACCAACTCCCAAGTTATAGTATCACTAACTTTGAATAGTTAGTGAATGCTTTTTTAGAATGCTTCTCCTTTGGTGTTAAGAAGAAAGTAAACTTATCAAACTTATCTAACCTAAGACAATATGATGATGAGTCCGTAATGGACTATAGTAATAGATGGTGAAAACTCATGGTAAAATTTCCATTCGTCATTCCCACAGCTGAAATTACTCGGATGTTTACCAAAATTTATGTCAAACAGATTTAATTGTTGCTTCAACTGCAACAATACACAATATTCAAGGAGGATTTGGTGTAATCCAAAGTTGTTGAAGATATAAAATTCTAGGATATTTGAAGCTCCGTAAAAAATACTGGAATAACAATAATACATGCAATCAACTATATCAGGCCAAATTTACACCTGTAAATCAAATCACATTGAATACTCTAAGAGCAAACAAGAACCAACAACAACCGAACTATTAGGCTTCAATCTCCCCCAGTGCATTACCAATAGTGCAATGAGAACCAAATGTAAAAATGACAATGCTAAACACCTCGTAACTACATGCCATTTCCTGGATCTTTGGCATCACTTTTCAACCACCTACGTGATGCTAAGGCTCTATTCTTGCCTGAGGTATGCACCCTTGATCCTAACCACCCAAAACCTAAAGGGTATAGGGAATATTTATACTACGTATATCATCGATAAAATGACCATGATATTTAGGATAGCATCTCATTCAAAAATGGGATGTAGAGTATGTTAGACAAAAAACAATTGCAAATAGATAGTCCTTTGGTTGTCAAAAATAAAAAAATTAACATATTCAAAGACCCTCTACCCAAAAATGGGGTCCAAAAAAATAAAATTGAACATGTAAATGAGGTAGACATAGCCATTTCCAATGAGGGATTTATTGGCATGATAAATATTACAAAGGGTAGCAAGAAATGCCTCGATCATCCTACATTACTAAAAATCTAAACAAAGTTGATCATGAGTCACAATATTTACAACCATTGAATTCTATTCAATCATACAAGGATCTTGTGATCACATTTCGAAGGCAAGAGCTTAAGCTAATCCCTAGATATGAATATGATCCACCTTTGCATATCACAACAATCATCAATCAGATTCCATACAAGTGATTTCTGATTGACACTAGTTCATCCATCAATGTTATTACTACCATAGCTTTGAAACATCTAAATATTTCACCTTCGCACATTATAGACTCAACATTCAAATTAAGAGCATTTAACAATGCTACTTCACCTATAGTCGACATAATAGTCCTACCTATCCAGGCTAGGATAAATACCATACCTACATTGTGTCACATCTTAGAAGGTAAAATGCAATACAATATATTATTAGGAAGACCTTGTATGAGGGACATAGAATGTGTGCCATCCATAGTGCATCAATACCTTAAATTCATACACCGAGATCAAGTGTACGTGGTTCATAATTTTTCCAATCCATTCAAGGACTACAAGAAGATCAATGAACCACATGAGACTCCTAAAACATGCAATTCCTAGAATATTCATTCGGATGAAACATGGAAACATTCAAATAGAGCTTTCATCAAGCCATCGATACCTACTCCCATCAGTAAAATTCATAGTACCACCTTACCTAATGAGGAAGAGAAAACCTCAGTTGACATAACTGAGATAGAATCACCTTGATAAGTTGATAATCCATCCACAACTTGTATGGAAGTCAAAAAACCTTCTCACGAGTTTGTAGGAATGGTCAATATCAAAATAGAGAATCAAGTTTCTCTTAAACAATCATAACAACTAGTAGTTCCATAAAAAAATATTGCCACATCAGAAGTGCCACTGCATTTGAAATTAGTTACACCTAACTCATTTCTCATAGAAAATTCAAAAGATTAATAACGAGTATCTCCCCCATATCAAATTTTGGGTACTCAAGCTATCATAGACAAATACTACAGAGTGAAAAAAATATGAATGGAGTAACAAACATGAGCATGTGGACACCACTATCAAAGTGGATCATCAATAAGCATACACATCATCTCAAATGAAGGAGTCAGGTGATTTGCTTTTACCTAAGGGTTCTTTAACAACCAGTATTTCACCTCCTTCAATTGACGATAGTGATACAAACCTATCACTAGAAAATACACATAAAAGCCTTATTATTCTTGTAGCACATGCAATATATCTTGGATAATATAGAGGCGTAGATGGAAAAAAAATGATTCATTGCAATCAATCATATACCAGCTCACAAGCCTAAAGCTAAAAAAGCAACCCACATCCGAGGTCAAATCACCTCCTGTGCAACCATAGGAAAATTCTTAGCAAGAGCAAGCATAAAGTCGACCCCACCAACAAACTCACAAGCATCCACCGTTACATGAACCTATGATATCGATGTTCAATCAATTATGTGTCGTCAACGCCATCACCTTTCTTGAGGTTCACCCTTTAGATCCAAATCATTTTAAACCCCATGGATATGAGGAGAAATACTATATATATCATAGACAAAATGACTATGACATTCTGTCATGTTACGATTTTAGAACCACGATACAAAACATGCTTGAAAGGAATCAGCTTCAAATTTTTAACCAACAAATAAACATAGTCAGTAATCTATCCCTTGCATCAAAAAATCAAGAAGAGGCCCCTAAGCAAACAATTGAGATAACTATGGCTCAACCCTTTCATAAAACTAAGCTAATTCATACTACACACTCAAAACACCATTATTTAAACTCCTTTAAACGTCTATGTCAGTCATTTTTTAGAAGCTACAAGAAGCTAAGGTCATCACATTGCATGACATAAACCCTTTAGACCCAAAAAAAGCTAAACCTAAAGTTTATAGGGAAGATCACTTTTGCATTTATCATCGAATAAAGTGCCATAACACTCACAATTATTATGGATTTAAAAACATGGTTCAAGACCTTATTGACAGTAAGGCTTTTCCCATAGATGGTCCACCCATAATGCCTCTGCCTACAATAATGCAGGCCACATCATCCTGTTTGTGACCTGAAGGTTAGCCACATCCTCGTAGGCCTAACAAGCCACCTCAATGAGTAGTCATATTTTCGATGACTAATGTGGCCCTATTTCAAAAATTACACGAGGCAAATGCAATCACATTACCAAAAGTTAAGTCAAGAACACCAAAACCTGAGTCACAAGATGAAAGCCTTTATTGTATATTTCACTGTATACATGGGCATGACATCCATGACTGCTATTAATTCAAGAATGTGGTAAAAGAAATGGTAGAATAGAATGAGCTCCACATAGACGGTTCACTCATTCCACCCCATCAAAATATAGGCACCTCATAGAGGTCCATGCCCCAATAGGGAGAGTTGATTTCTATCACTCTTCTTAAGCATGTTGATTATATTATAGTGAATGATATGCAAAATGGGGGTCCTGTAACGACCCACAAACACACAAACAGAAAAATACAAAAATAGAACAAGTTTTTTTTTTTACTATGGAGAGAGGTACATGAACCCTTCATGGACCCCTAACCAAACTACTATTTGCCTAAAGTTTTGATTCCCTAAGTTTTCCTGGAAGCTACATCTCACGAGGTACCCTAACACAAGTCCGTCTGTGTGGGCGTATCATGTGTTACTGTAAATAAGCCCATCTATCCCATCACTCTTGATGAGCTAGACTTATCACCCTTCATCCATCGAAGGTATACACGCATCTCCATACCATACACAAATCATTATGTGTAGGTATGCTATGAGTATTGTGAGTTAAGCTATCTATCTCGTCTCCACGATGAGCTATCTTAACTCAGATGTAATCTCTTCACAACTTAGTCCTTTATCTCCCTAAGGGGGTCTCAATTCCCTTAGGTCTCCTATGTTCACCCTAAGGGGTTCTCAATTCCCTTAGGTCACCTCTGAGTTCACCCTAGAACTCTACACTTAGATCTCTATCATCAAGCAACCAAACAAAAATACATCTAGATATTACAACACCAGAAAGCAATCACTAAACATCCAAAAAATGAAGAAAGATTAACACTAGAAGAGAATCAACTACATGATATAACCAAATACAGAAATAAAGTAAAAATACTTTCTCTAAACCAATAAATAGTTAATGCATTAGAATTAGCATGGTAAATCCTTCTTACTTTAAAGAATATTACAATAACTGTATTGGGGATATCTCCCCACAATTCTAGTCTATTTGAGCATAAGTGAAGCAACATAAAGTACAATTACCTATACTTTGCTTCCTTTGAGCTCCTTGCTTCTCCTCGCTTCCCATTGATTCTTTGAGGGTAGTAGGGGATCAGGATACTCATGGTTCAGGATAGGCATGCCTCTAAATGCATCTATTCATTTACTTTGCCAAATTGCAACTATACAAAATTCAATTAAGTTTCCAACCATCTAATGCATAATGGATATTATAAAAGATCCTTTACTTTTATCTTCACCTCTCAAGTTCCCTTAGAGAGTTATCCAACATGTACTACTTAGATCAAGGTCTAACTTTAATCAAATCCATTCATGTCTTAAAGCATTAAAGTCCCATACCTTTAACCTCTAAAACATTCCTTTCCTTTCATTCCCTAAATCAAAGCCCCATAACTTCAATTCAAAGAATAAATCTACATCCTTTTCAATTCACAAATTCCAATCAAATCAATTATTGTTTAAAGCATTAAAGTCCCATACCTTTAACCTTTAAAACAATCAATCATTCATTCCCAAAATCAAAGCCCCATAACTTTAATTCAAAGAATAAATCTACATCCCTTTTAATTAAAATCCCCTAAGATAATCAACATTAATCAAAGGTTCTCCTTTTAATTAAAAATCCCTAAGATAATTAATCATAAATCAAAGGTTCTCCTTTTAATTAAAAATCCTTCAATATATTCCACATAAATCAAAGGTCTCTATTTAATTTAAATCCTTCAATGTATTCCACATAAATCAAAGGTCTATATTTAATTTAAATACTTCAATGTATTCCACATTAAATCAAAGGTTCTATATTTAATTTAAATCCTTCAATGTATTCCACATAAATCAAAGGTTCTATATTTAATTTAAATCCTTCAATGTATTCCACATAAATCAAAGGTCTATATTTAAATTTAATCCTTCTATTTATTAAATCCTTCAATGTATTCCACATAAATCAAAGGTCTCTATTTAATTTAAATCCTTCAATGTATTCCACATAAATCAAAGGTCTATATTTAATTTAAATCCTTCAATGTATTCCACATAAATCAAAGGTCTCTATTTAATTTAAATCCTTCAATGTATTCCACATAAATCAAAGGTCTATATTTAATTTAAATCCTTCAATGTATTCCACATAAATCAAAGGTCTATATTTAATTTAAATCCTTCAATGTATTCCACATAAATCAAAGGTCTATATTTAATTTAAATCCTTCAATGTATTCCACATAAATCAAAGGTCTATATTTAATTTAAATCCTTCAATGTATTCCACATAAATCAAAGGTCTATATTTAATTTAAATCCTTCAATGTATTCCACATAAATCAAAGGTCTATATTTAATTTAAATTGCATAGTGAACCTTTCTAATACAAAATTTATAACCAAAGGCTAACGCCCTTCATGGCGGATATTGATGACCTCTACGGAGCGATTAAGGGACTATCAAGTCGAGAGATCTACAAGGTAAGACAGGGTAAATAGGTGCTAGGCTTTCACCATTGTCACCACTAACTATCCCTAGTGGGACTGAACTCACGTAACATCGAAGTTCCCCACACACGCAGATGGAGTTACGCTAAGCAACACTTTCTACACACAACCATCTCTTAAACCCTACGGGTGGTTTTCCCTACTGGTGGTGCTCCCAATCATGACACTTCCTCTTGAAACTCTATGGCTTTCCTAGTATAGCAAACATTTTTAAACAGGGTGCTCTCTTTCCTTTTTGGACATGGAAGTCTTTGGCACACAGTGCATTTGAATTCCCACAACATTCTTTAGACACACCCACGCTCTCGAACTTACAGTGGTTTCAAGCACTTACAGGGTTTCTCTAAATGCAATGTCCTCTACACTCTTAGGCTCTTGGAAACTTTAACCATATCTACAGAGCATAGCATTCTCAAGACACACACAGGCTCTTTCAAAACACCAACAGGTTCTACAAAGCATGGCATTTTCAAAACATATGCAGTCTCTTTCAAAACACCAATAGGTTCTACAAGCATGGCATTCTCAAAACACACACAATCTCTTTCAAAACACCAATAGGTTCTACAAGCATGGCATTCTTTAAAACACACATAATCTCTTTCAAAACACCAATAGGTTCTACAAGCATGGCATTCTCAAAACACACGTAGTCTCTTTCAAAACACCAACAGTGCTCTAAAAACCCAGATGCAGGTGGTTTCAACCCTTACCAATGGCTTCTCATGCTATAGGGAGTATAACCAGGCTTCAAACTATGATTTTCATCATACCAACGCATGCAATTAAATAGTTTAAAGCATAAAACACCCCAACCTTAATCCTCCTACGGACTGGAATTTGGTGGCATCTCGGTTGCCTCTCCCTTGCTTGCGATGCTTCTTTCTCCCTTTCTCGGTCCCTGGTCTACGTCCTCCTTTGTCTTCCTTTGTCCTCTTGGCGTCCTCCTTTTCTTCCTTCCCCTTCCTTCCTTTTCCTCTCTAGCACCTTACGTGCTTCCTTGCTCCAGGTGGCCCATCCGTCATTCTTCCTCAAACCTTGAGCCCCACCTCGAGCCCCCTCTCCCTTCAATGCTTCGTCCCTTTCCATGGTGGCAAGGAATCCTTCTTCCTATAATTTCCATCTTCGAAAACCTAGTAGCCACCCTAGATTATTTTTGTAGCTTACGTTCTATAGGGGAATGGGATATTTATATATTTTATATTATCCCATTTATTTTTAAAAGAAGCATGATACCCTTTCAAAAAAATATCATTTATGTGATATTTATCACCATTAAAATACACTTCCTTTATTTAATCAATTTCATAATTGATCTTTCTTTGAAATAAAAGACATCTATTTCTTAAATGGATTTTTTTTTTATTTCAATTAATTAAAGTCTTTTAATGACTTTTTCCATTATCATTAAAATGAACACCTTTAATTAATTTAAATGAACTCTCATTTATTAAATAAAATGAAGTTTACTAATAAGCTCAATTAAATCAATCATTATTTAATCAAAACTTCATTAATTATTTAAAATGAATCTTCACTTAGCATATATATTAATTTGCTTTTCTTCATAAAAATGATGCTCTATCTTTACTTCAACAAAACAGTTTGCTTTATGCATCCACATACATTTTTGCAGTTGTTTTCCTATAGAAGTTCCAACATTATGCTATTCAAACCATGATGCAATAGAGAGCAAACAAATTTATAAAACAACAAAGAGGGAATCTTTCCATCAACCCAATCACCTATCTTAGCCAGATATTTTATGATAGCTACTAGGCTATCAACTAAGGCTCAAGGCGATCAGTCATCGATGATTATCCCTTCCGACAATGCATGCCTATATGAAGGTATCTATCCATGTTACCTCCGAGTACCTTAATCATCATTTCCCCTGATCTTAGGTACCCTCATTTTTGGTGGGTGCTTCTGCCTTCTCCACCTACGAGTGTACCTGATCCTGCACACTTGGCAATATGTTAGCGATAACATGCCCTTCTAAATCAACTAAACATCATATAGTTGGTTCAATTGTTCAAACTAAGTATCACCACACCATAGGTTAATACATTGTTTCTTTGTGCCATAAAGTCAGCTAGGGAGGGTCATGACATCCTCCCCCACTAGAATTAAACATCATCCTCGGTGTTTCCAGTTTCCTTTGTTTTTAACAGAAAGTAAAAAAATTATTACATCATATAGCTTCAAACAAAAAGGGAAAATATTTTCGCATAACCTCCACTTTCTCCCAAGTGGCATTTTTCTCAGAGAACTGGTCCCACTGGACCTTACACTATTCAAGAGTCCGATTCCGTAGAGTTTTAGAATGAAACTCAAGAATATTCATCGGTAGTACTTCAATGGCCTCCGGATTTACCATCTACAAATTAGAAACATCCCACACATGTTCAAGGTCAGCAACATATTTCCTAAGCAAGGATATGTGGAAGGTGTCATGGATTTTGGATAGATTAGGTGGTAATGCAAGTCGGTATGCAACTAGACTAATATTTTCTATGATCTCAAAGGGTCCCACAAAATGTGGATCCAACTTCATGGATTTGATAGCACTCTTCTTTGGCTTAACCCTTAAGAACACCTTATCTCCAATAGAATACTCTCTTGGAGTCCTTTTTAGATCTGCATAACTCTTCTGCCTATCCGCAACTTCTTTAAGCCTTTGCCTAATTTCCTTTAGCTGATCTTCCATTATCCTGACCATTTCTGGCCCAATCACAACTCGATCTTCTAGGTTATCCCAAGACAATGGTGTTCTACACTTTCACCCATACAAGGCATCGAAAGGTGCCATTCCTAGTGAGGAGTGATGTCCATTATTGTAGGCAAACTCTACCAAAGGTAGACAATCTTCCCATTGATATTTGTGATCCATGTAGTACATGTGGAGCATGTCTTCCAAAACTTGGTTTACCCACTTCGTTTGGCCATCAATTTTAGGGTGGTATGTTGAACTCATATTCAATTTCATACCAACTGCACTATGAAGTGATTTCTAGAATTCAGAAGTGAATTTGGAGTCTCTATCTGAGATAATTACCTCAAGAAATCCATGCAATCGGAATACCTCTTTGATGAATCTGCTAGCCACTACTTGAGCATCATCCTTAGTATTCCTCGGTATGAAATGAGCAACCTTAGTCAATTTTTTGACCACTACAAATATGGCATCATGTTGGTACCGAGTCTTGGGTAAACCTACTATAAAATCCATGGATATAACCTACCATTTTTGCATAGGTATATCATGCAGATATAGTTTTCCTATGGGATGCTGGCATTTTGCCTTAACTTTCTGACATTTGAGGCATCGAGCAACAAAATCCATGATGTCCTTCTTCATTCCTACCCAAAAGAAGGTTCTTTTCATGTTTTCTCGCATTTTGGCTCCTCCCGGATGAGTAGAATAAGGAGATCTATGGGCTTCTTGCATTATCAAGTTCCTTAAGTCACCCATATTTGGTATGATGACCCTTCCCTTATAACACAAAAAGTCATCTTTTACACTAAATTCCTTATTTCCTTCAGGATATCTATGTTCATCTTAACTCGAATTCCTTGGCAATACTCATCTTGAGATTGCTCCTGTCTTACTCGATCCATCAGGTCCATGTGGATTTTAGTTATGGCTGCTATATATCTTCTTCTACTTAAAGCATCAACCACTTTATTCTCTTTTCCTTTTATGTATTCAATCTCGAAATCATACTCAGTGAGAAATTCCACCCATCTTCTCTGTCTTGCATTGAGTATTGGTTGGGTGAATATATATCATAGACTTTGATGGTCTATCTTTAATTCAAAGGGCCTTCCCACCAAGTAGTGGCACCAAACCTTTAAAGCATGCACCACTACAGCTAGCTCTAAATCATGCATAGCATAATTAACTTCATGCTTCTTGAGCTTCCTTGAAGTATATGCCACTACTGAATCCTCTTGTGAGAGTACCCCACCCAACCCCTCTATTGATGCATCAGTGCACACTAAAAAGTCCCCTTGAGGATCGGGAACCTTTAGTATTGGTGTTGTAGTAAGCTTAAGCTTTAGTAGTGCAAAGGCAACCTCACACTTTTCTGACCACTTGAATTCCTTTCCCTTCTTATGAAGGTTAGTTATGGGTCCAACAATCTTGGAGTAGTCCTTTATATAACGTCTATAGTAGCCTGTTAATCCCATGAAACTTTGCACTTCAATCACATTAGTAGGGGGTGGCCAATTTAGAATAGCCTCTATCTTCTCTAGATCCACAACAATCCCCTTTTCTGATATGACGTGCCCAAGATATCGTACCTCTAGAACATAGAATTCACTCTTAGCCAGATTCCCATAAAGTTGATTCTTCCTTAACAATTCTAACATGATCCTAAGATGTTTATCATGTTCTTCTTTATCTCGAGAGTATATAAGGATATCATCTAGGAATACCAAGACAAATTGGTCCAAGTGTCTTCTGAACACACTGTTCATTAAGTTCATGAAAGTAGCTGGGGCATTAGTCAGTCCAAAGGGTAGAACCGTAAACTCATAATGCCCATACCTAGTCTTAAATGTCATCTTGTGAGTGTCTTCCTCATGAATCCTTAACTGGTGATACCCTGACCTCAAATCGATCTTAGTAAACACCTTGGCATATTTTAGTTGATCAAATAAATCTTCAATCCTAGGTAAAGGATACCGATTCTTGATTGTAGCTTTATTTAGCATCCTGTAATCAATACACAATCTTAGTGAACCGTCCTTCTTTTTCACAAACAAAACCGGTGCACCCCATGGTGACACACTTGGTTTTATCAAACCCTTCTCCAACAATCCTTGCAATTGAACCTTTAGTTCTTGCATTTCAATAGGGTTCATCCTATACGGGGATCTATGAATAGGCTCGACTCCCATCATGAGTTCAATTATGAAGTCAAATTCTTGTATAGGAGGTAACCCAGGTAAGTCCTCTAGAAATACATCCTAGAAATCCTGTAAAATTAGATGTTGTCTTAGTATTTCTCCTTTCTTGTAGTCTTCCACTTCATTAAGTTTTACTACATATACTATTCCTCCCTTCTTTAGGGTCTTTTTCAATTGCATAGCGGACAACATCTATGGTTCAAATACCCCTTGCTCACTATGAACTCTTAGTCTCCTTCTACCTTCTTCCAAATACTCAATCCATCGATCTTGAAAATTGACTAAGGCTTTATGATCCTGTAGCCAATCCATCCCTAGGATCACATCAAAGGCGTGTAAGGGAGCTACATATAAATAACCTTCCATAGTTCCACTAGATAGAGTGATTTCTACCATAGGATAACATTGGTTCACCGAGTAGGTCTACCCAGAACCATACTCAACCTTCCACCCTTGAGCCAAATATCCAGGCCTTTTCGACACAGTCCTTGCTAGACTAGATGAAATAAAACTATCAGTGGCTCCACTATCTATCAAAATGTTTACTTGCTTATTGAAAACCTTACCTTTCACAAGTAATGGGGTGGCTTGTCCCTCTAGCTTCTGCTTCTCGATTGTGGCATAAATTCGATGTTCTGGTTCCTTCCCTTTTGCATTAGTTATGCTAGTCCCTACTCGATATGGACATTGATTGTAGTAATGAGATCCCTAACAATTGTAGCACCCTTCCTTGGGTCCTTGCTATTTTTCAAGTTTCTCATTCCCACTTTTAACTACTAGAGTTGGAGCTTGCGACTTCTGTAGTTGAGGTTTCGTGTTATTGGGTTTGTTATCCTTCTTACAAAAGTTCTTCTTGAACTTCTTTTGATTTCCATTAGGTTTCTTCTCAGGGTTTTGGGGGTTCTTAGATTTTCACTCTTGATCAGACTCCCATTTTACAAACCCAACACTATTCCTCTTCTTTAGCTCCTACCGAGCTTGCTCGGGTAGAGTGTCGTATTTATAACAAAAATGTGACTCTACTTTCTTTGCTAAGTCATATGCCTTTTGTAGTGTTTTAGGTTCTTGCATGTCCACATCATGCTTTAACCTAGACTCCAATCCCAGAGTAAACTTATGAACCCATATTTTCTCATTATAAACAGGTACATATTTAAACAATCTTACCAGCTTCTTATAGTATACCTCTACTATGCTGGTTCCTTGCTTCAGACTAGCAAATTCCTCAAACTTTAAGGTATAGAAATGCTCTGTTAGGAATCTCTTCTTAAATATGTTTATAAATTCTTCCCATGGAGTATCAATAGGTTCAATCTTAGTTTCCTCATAGTGGGTTTCCCACCACTCCATAGTAGCCCCTTCTAGGTTAATCGTAGCCCAAAGTGTTTGGGTTCCTGATGAGTAGCCTTTTACCATAAAGTGAACCTCTGCTTCTCTCAGCCATGCTTCCACTGCATCTCCATCGCCCTCTCCATAAAACTTAGAGATACTGATGTTTTTCATGTCCCTAGCCATTTCCTTTTCTGCTAAGGCTCTGGCTTGTACTTGTTCTACAGTTAGTCCACTATCTAGACCAATCTCTGAACCTCGAGCTTGTAAATTCTGATTCGTAGCCATTTCTAGCAACTGTCTTATCTGATCCTGCATAGCAATGACCATAGCAGTGAGGTCTTCTACCTCCCTATTGGGGTTTGTTGGTTCCCCATCCTGGTCTTCCTCTTTGACATTACTTTGTCAAGTTTTTCTAGGCGTAGGCCTCCCTCTTCTGGTCTTAGGTGGCATCTTAACCTGATTCCATCCAAGAAAGGAGATTAGATTATAGTTTCATCTTAAGTTGTATCTCTAATTCAAGCCATAATACAGAGTTCTCTTGCTATATGCATTAACAATATAACTAGGGTAATATCCCAGGCTAGGATGTATCACTGATACCAAAGCCCATACTAAGGTATCCTAACATCCATGCTCCCTTGGGGTTAATTCCCATCAGATCCTAGCAAATAGGGTATCCTAGATCATCCCAGCTTTAGCCTTTACCTTAAGCAAGCCTTCATTGGATACATCTAATTTCCCTTTAGCACACATAGAAGCTCTATACCCTCATACCTAGAGCTCTGATACCAAATGTAATGACCCAAAAACACACAAACAAAAAAATACAAAAATAGAACAAGTTTTTTTTTTACTATGGAGAGAGGTACATGAACCCTTCATGGACCCCTAACCAAACTACTATTTGCCTAAAGTTTCAATTCCCTAAGTTTTCCTAGAAGCTACATCTCATGAGGTACCCTAACACAAGCCCGTCTGTGTGGGCGTATCATGTGTTACTGCAAATAAGCCCATCTATCCCATCACTCTTGATGAGCTAGACTTATCACCCTCCATCCATCGAAGGTATACACGCATATCCATACCATACACAAATCATTATGTGTAGGTATGCTACGAGTATTGCGAGTTAAGCTATCTATCTCATCTCCACGATGAGCTATCTTAACTCAGATGTAATCTCTTCCCAACTTAGTCCTTTATCTCCCTAAGGGGGTCTCAATTCCCTTAGGTCTCCTATGTTCACCCTAAGGGGTTCTCAATTCCCTTAGGTCACCTCTGAGTTCACCCTAGAACTCTACACTTAGATCTCTATCATCAAGCAACCAAACAAGAATACATCTAGATATTACAACACCAGAAAGCAATCACTAAACATCCAAAAAATGAAGAAATATTAACACTAGAAGAGAATCAACTACATAATATAACCAAATACAAAAATAAAGTAAAAATACTTTCTCTAAACCAATAAATAGTTAATGCATTAGAATTAGCATGGTAAATCCTTCTTACTTTAAATAATATTACAGTAACTATATTGGGGATATCTCCCCATAATTCTAGTCTATTTGAGCATAAGTGAAGCAACATAAAGTACAATTACCTATACTTTGCTTCCTTTGAGCTCCTTGCTTCTCCTCGCTTCCCATTGATTCTTTGAGGGTAGTAGGGGATCAGGATACTCATGGTTCAGGATAGGCATACCTCTAAATGCATCTATTCATTTACTTTGCCAAATTGCAACTATACAAAATTCAATTAAGTTTCCAACCATCTAATGCATAATGGATATTATAAAAGATCCTTTACTTTTATCTTCACCTCTCAAGTTCCCTTAGAGAGTTATCCAACATGTACTACTTAGATCAAGGTCTAAATTTTAATCAAATCCATTCATGTCTTAAAGCATTAAAGTCCCATACCTTTAACCTCTAAAACATTCCTTTCCTTTCATTCCCTAAATCAAAGCCCCATAACTTCAATTCAAAGAATAAATCTACATCCTTTTCAATTCACAAATTCCAATCAAATCAATTATTGTTTAAAGCATTAAAGTCCCATACCTTTAACCTTTAAACCAATCATTCATTCATTCCCAAAATCAAAGCCCCATAACTTTAATTCAAAGAATAAATCTACATCCTTTTCAATTAAAATCCCCTAAGATAATCAACATTAATCAAAGGTTCTCCTTTTAATTAAAACCCCTAAGATAATTAATCATAAATCAAAGGTTCTCCTTTTAATTTAAATCCTTCAAGATAATCCACATAAATCAAAGGTTCTCTATTTAATTAAAACCTTCAATGTATTCCACATAAATAAAAGGTTCTCTATTTAATTAAAATCCTTCAATGTATTCCACATAATCAAAGGTCTCTATTTAATTTAAATCCTAATATTCACATAATAATTTTAATAAATCCTTCAATGTATTCCACATAATCAAAGGTCTCTATTTAATTTAAATCCTTCAATATAAATCAAAGGTCTCTATTTAATTAAATCCTTCAATGTATTCCACATAAATCAAAGGTCTATATTTAATTTAAATCCTTCAATGTATTCCACATAAATCAAAGGTCTCTATTTAATTTAAATCCTTCAATGTATTCCACATAAATCAAAGGTCTCTATTTAATTTAAATCCTTCAATGTATTCCACATAATCAAAGGTCTCTATTTAATTTAAATCCTTCAATGTATTCCACATAAATCAAAGGTCTATATTTAATTTAAATCCTTCAATGTATTCCACATAATCAAAGGTCTCTATTTAATTTAAATCCTTCAATGTATTCCACATAAATCAAAGGTCTCTATTTAATTTAAATCCTTCAATGTATTCCACATAAATCAAAGGTCTATATTTAATTTAAATCCTTCAATGTATTCCACATAAATCAAAGGTCTATATTTAATTTAAATCCTTCAATGTATTCCACATAAATCAAAGTCTATATTTAATTTAAATTGCATAGTGAACCTTTCTAATACAAAATTTATAACCAAAGGCTAACGCCCTTCATGGCGGATACTGACGACCTCTACAGAGCGATTAAGGGACTCTAAGCCGAGAGATCTACAAGGTAAGACAGGGTAAACAGGCGCTAGGCTTTCACCATTGTCACCACTAACTGTCCCCAATGGGACTGAACTCACGTAACATCGGAGTTCCCCACACACGCAGATGGAGTTATGCTAAGCAACGCTTTTTACACACAACCATCTCTTAAACCCTATGGGTAGTTTTCCCTACTGGTGGTGCTCCCTATCATGATACTTTATCTTGAAACTCCGATGGTTTTCCCAGTATAGAAAATATTTTTAAACAAGGTGCTCTCTTTCCTTTTGAACGTGGAAGTATTTGGCACACAGTGCATTTGAATTCCCACAGTGTTATTTAGACACACCAACACTCTCTAACTTACAGGGTTTCTCTAAATGCAATGTCCTCTACACTCTTAGGCTCTTGGAAACTTTAACCAGCTCTACAGAGCATAGCGTTCTCAAGACACACACAGGCTCTTTCAAAACACCAATAGGTTCTACAAAGCATGGCATTCTCAAAACACACGTAGTCTCTTTCAAAACACCAACAAGTTCTACAAAGCATGGCATTCTCAAAACACATGCAATCTCTTTCAAAACACCAATAGGTTCTACAAAGCATGGCATTCTCAAAACACATGCAGTCTCTTTCAAAACACCAATAGGTTCTACAAAGCATGGCATTCTCAAAACACACGCAATCTCTTTCAAAACACCAATAGTGCTCTAAAAACCTAGATGCAAGTGGTTTCAACCCTTACCAATGGCTTCTCATGCTACAGGGAGTATAACCAGGCTTTGAACTATGATTTTCATCATACCAATGCATGCAATTAAATAGTTTAAAGCATAAAACACCCCAACCTTAATCCTCCTACGGACTGGAATTTGGTGGCATCTCGGTTGCCTCTCCCTTGCTTGCGGTGCTTCTTTCTCCCTTTCTCGGTCCTTGGTCTGTGTCCTCCTTCATCTTCCTTCGTCCTCTCGATGTCCTCCTTTCTTCCTTCCTCTTCCTTCCTTTTCCTCTCTAGCACCTTACGTGCTTCCTTGCTCCAGGTGGCCCGTCCATCGTTCTTCCTCGAACCTTGAGCCCCACCTCGAGCCCCCTCTCCCTTCAATGCTTCATCCCTTTCTCTGGCGGCAAGGAATCCTTCTTCCTATAATTTCCATCTTCGAAAACCTAGTAGCCACCCTAGATTATTTTTGTAGCTTACGTTCTATAGGGGAATGGGATATTTATATATTTTATATTATCCCATTTCTTTTTAAAATAAGCATGGTACCCTTTCAAACAAATATCATTTATGTGGGGAGGGTCTCGATCCCATCCCTGCTCCCCCTCACCTAGTTCCTGCCTAGTCCTTGGCTCTTCCCAGGTCATCCCTCCTTGGGATTGTTTGTTGTAGATGATATCCTTGAGGGAGATCCTTCTCCTCTTTCTGCACCTCTCCCAGTCGGTCAGGGTTCCCTTGTTTGAGTTTTTGGCCTAGTGCTTCCCAGGGTTCCTTGCTATTTTTAGGATCCCTTCCCTTTTTTCCCTCAGGCTTCCCCTTGGGGTTTTCTGTAGGTTTTTGGCATGGATCTGGTTCCTTGCGGTTCTATGGGTGGTGGGGGTGATTGGTTGGGTTTTTGATGGCTTCCTGGGGTTTCCTTTGAGGTCCTTACTACTTTGGGGGTGGTCTAGGGGGGCCTCTTTCCCATTTTTGCTAGTGAATCCTCTCTGGGATCCTGTGGCTATTGTTGGTCCCGTCCCTGTGGGGAGGGCCCTCTTTGATTTCTTGCTTGGAGGCTTCTTCTTGCTGGTTCTGCTCCTTAGTGGACACCCTGGGCATTTTTTTGGCCTTGGGGGGGCTTTTTCTTGGCCTGGGCTGTTCCCAACCTCAGTCCCAGTTCCCTGAAGTTTCTCCTATGCAAGGATGGGATTCTTGGCCCCTGATGTTGGGGTTCTCTAGGTTTTGCTACATTTTTCAAATATTGGGGGGATCTGATCTATGCATGCAGACCCTGGATCCCCCAGGCTAGGCTCCTAGGGATCCCATATTTGTGGTTGTTACCTCTTCCCACCTGGGATCCCCAGTCCCTGTATCCCTGGTCCCTTAACCTGTTGTCTTTTCCTGTTGGTTGTCCTGGGGGCGAGATTCTCTTGGTGGTGCTTTTTGGCTGCTTCCCGATGGGCGAGATCTCCTCTTTGCTAGTTTTCAACTGCTTCCTACTGGGTGGGATTCCCCCTTTTTTCTAGGTAGGATGGTTTCTTGCTGGACGGTATGATTTCCGATGGGGCAGGATTCTCCAAAACTGTTGGGTTTCCTACTAGGCAGGTTTTTCTCATTTCTTGTTGGTTTTCTTGGGAGGCGAGATTCACTTGGTAGAGGTTTTTGCTGCTTTTTGCTAGGTGAGATCTACACTGGGATGGATTTATTCTGCTTCCTGTTGGGTGGGATTCACTCTTTGGTGGTTTTTCAACTGCTTCCCGCTAGGCGGGATTTATATTATAATGGTTTTTTGTTGCTTCCTGCTGGGCGAGATTTACACGATGGTAGTTTTTAGCTGCTCCTTGTTGGGTGGGATCTTCAAACTTACCTTCCTTCAAAATTGGTGGTTTCCCGCTGTACGGGATTGTTCAAATTTACCTGTTCCCGCTGGGCAAGATTTTTGTTTGTTTTTCATTTTCAGGGTATTGGTGCCTTGGGCCCAAAATTTTGTTGTAATGGCTTATTCTCGGCATGTTATTACCAAATCTTATGTAATCAGGTTTTGGGATCCTAGTTAAAACCCACTGTAAATACAAACGCTACTTAACAAAAAAAAAATATCATTTATGTGATATTTATCACTATTAAAATACACTTCCTTTATTTAATCAATTTCATAATTGATATTTCTTTGAAATAAAAGACATCTATTTCTTAAATGGATTTTTTTTTTCAATTAATTAAAGTCTTTTAATGACTTTTTCCATTATCATTAAAATGAACACTTTTAATTAATTTAAATGAACTCTCATTTATTAAATAAAATGAAGTTTACTAATAAGCTCAATTAAATCAATCATTATTTAATCAAAACTTCATTAATTATTTAAAATGAATATTCACTTAGCATATATATTAATTTGCTTTTCTTCATAAAAATGATGCTCTATCTTTACTTCAACAAAATAGTTTGCTTTATGCATCCACATACATTTTTGCAATTTTTTTCCTATAGAAGTTCCAACATTATGCTATTCAAACCATGATGCAGCAGAGAGCAAACAAATTTATAAAACAACAAAGAGGGAATCTTTCCATCAACCCAATCACCTATCTTAGCCAGAGATTTTATGATAGCTACCAGGCTATCAACTAAGGCTCAAGGTGATCAATCATCGATGATTATCCCTTCCAATAATACATGCCTATATGAAGGTATCTATCAATGTTACCTTCGAGTACCTTAATCATCATTTCCCCTTATCTTAGGTACCCTAGTTTTTGGTGGGTGCTTCTGCCTTATCCACCTACGAGTGTACCTGATCCTACACACTTGGTAATATGTTAGCAATAACATGCCCTTCTAAATCAACTAAGCATCATATAGTTGGTTCAATTGTTCAAACTAAATACACCACACCATAGGTTAATACATTGTTTCTTTGTACCATAAAGTCAGCTAGGGAGGGTCATGACAGGTCCTTAAGGTAGCACCCTTCCCCACCATCCACATCACGGTCAAGGAAACATAGTGAGAAATATAAAGGTATCACATATTCCTCACTTTAATTGAGAAACACACACATTGGGGGTACCTAAGGTATCATACCTTCCCCCTAAAAACATAAAAAAAATCATAAAACATTAAAATCCAAAAATAATCATAAAACAAAAAAATCCAAAAAAATTAAAACATCAAAAACATTTGCATTTTGCATTGCATTACATGCATTCAATAATTGCATTGAATTATGATAGGTTATGTTTACAATCTTACAAATGACACCATGTTTTTAAGCTAATCATGCATCCACAAATAATCATCATTTATTTTCCTTGTGAGCAAATGTATTTTTCAACACAAATCATCAGTTGCTATTAGGTGTATACTAGGGATTTTGGTCATTCAATCGTACCTAGCGATTTTCTCAGATTTTGTAGAAATATATCTTCACTTTCGAAGATGAGGTCTAGTTTTTATAGTACCTTGCATATCTCAAAATCCCATCACAATTTAAACATTAACAATCCTAGTTTGAACAAGGAAAAGATGAGCACAACAAAGTGATCCTAGTTCCCCTTAAGCGAAAGGTTTTCCTTGCTCATCCTATCATGTGCATGGTGTAGAATGTTGATTATTGGAAAAAGGACAAGCTCCCCCCTACCCAAGAAATCCCTTGATTTCATACAAAATAAGAAAATTCCCAAATCAAAGTAAAGCAAAATAAACAGTGATTTTCGTCACTAAGCAAATCCCTTGCTTGAAACAATAATCAAAATGTAAAATAATCAGTGATTTTCATCACTAAACATGAGAAATTATCCCAATAAATGGAAAGAAAATAAAAGAGTGAAGAGCTTGAATTGTTGGAATATTCAGTATTCAACCACCATGGGGTGATCCTCATTACAATAATGGGTTGAATGAAACTCACCTGGCTTACACGTGGTGATATTTCTATCACATTAGCGACCTTCTTTTGTATAGACCAATGTTAGCTTATGGATGAGCTAGCTTTAGGTGGATTGTATTACCTAGTAGTCTAATCCAACTACATCCAAACCTAGGATCATGATGAACATATGGTGATCCTCATTACAACAATGAATTGAATGAAACCCGCCTAGCAATGAGGTAGTATTATGCCTCATCTAATATATTCATTTGCACACACAAGGATAATGAATATCTTGGTCTTATTAACAAATATTTTATCTTTTATAAGTCTTGTGTAGTCATTATACATATTTTGATTAATCAACTAGGGTGTTTGAGTCTCATGGAAAACCTCAAAAATACTCTAATAGCAATAAATTATCTCATCAATCATAAACAATATTACTTATGAACTTTTATTTATTAAGAGGTGTTCATAAAATAGGATAGATACTGGATGGATACCAACAATGATATTTAGACGAAACTGGCTATTTTGTGCATATATGTTAATTTACAGAATGTTATAAAGACAAACCATACTTCTCACATCATCTCACTTCATATATGGATGTTTAAATTATTATTTATAATTATAAGGATTAACATTTTCATTCATGATTTTTATACATTCTGTGGTGTCATCCAGTATTTTGTTAAACACATATTAGATCAATTCTTTATGATTTAAGTGATTAAAGCATGCAGATTCATCTACATTAGATCATCCCCATGTAATTAATGCATTACATACACATCATCTATCATATCTTATCACATATATTAAATGCATAGACAATTGAAACAAATTTAAATGTGCATTTAACATTCACTATTGCATCCATATAAACATACATAATAGTGCATCTATACATCTAGATCATAGCATCTAATCATACATCTATCATCTAGCTAGTGCATGTCATTAGTACATCGCATATGTATAGCATAATCAAATAATCATATAAGTATTGCATCCATAACTGCATCTTATAAACATAAAAGCAATGACATAATACACATAATGAGCCATAACTATAGAGTATCATATAAATATGTGTGTCTAAGTACATAAAGGTACAAAAATATCTACAAGCTACAACTATGTAGGTCCTTAGACCTTACATTCAATAAATAATACATACATCATGTCATATCAAATAGGTTTGCACCCCTTGAGTTACCACCACTCTTAGCTCCATCCCTATGAGGCTATCTAGAGCTAGTACATGTTGATCTCTAAGATCGCACACTTGATTTGTGACTAGGCCACAATGATGACTGCCCATACTCACTCCATTTTCTCCACTAAGAACCCCCTATTATGGACCTAGCTAGCACAATGCAACTATGTATCATGACCTTAGTCTCTATAAGAGCAATGTGTGTTGCATCTGCAATGCAGCATCGCTTCTCCTCCTTTGTTAGGATACCCTATAGATGACTAATATTTGCATCCCCACATAAGTATATCAATCCCTAAGTAGCTAAAGTAGATGGCACAACCTAAGCTATAGGATTCATCCCTAGTTGTGCCCTGAGAGCATCTCTCTTAATTATCCATGCATATACCTCGATGGTCTTAGTTATCGGTTGCATTTGTAGTGTGGATATAGTGGTCTGTGTCATGTCTATTTGATCCTATATAGTGGTCCTCTCCTTTGCATACCCCTACCACTATTGTTTTTCTACACGTAACTGAATCTGCATAGCAGCAAGAGATGTATATTTCTCTATAACCTGCCTTTGAGCTGCCTATAGCTATACCTACAAGCTGTGTATCTGAGCTCATATCTAGGAGACCTCATCATCTAGGTAATCCTCCTCACCCTCCTTATCATCATGAGGATCATCCATCTACCTTGTAGCCTATCCCCAATCATCCTCCACCCTACGATGCACTCGTCACCCATCACCATTGCCTCCCTCAACTGTCACCTCATCCCTAGATCCTGCCACCCTATCATAACTAAGTGGTCCACCAAGTATTATACTCAACAATGGTCTCAAGGTTTGCTGCACCTATGTCATCAATAATAGGGTCCATATCCTCTATCAGATCTATCACCTATGGTACTAGAATATGTATCTTTACCTTTATATGGTGATAGAGGACTAGCTTCTTTGGTATATCATGTGCTATATTGAACTAACAAGTGATCCAAGAGTAATGAAAATACTCCCTCATCATCATGCAGTACCCCATGAGCCATCTATCATACCTAACTCGATCCAGGTATCTACCTATATTATCCCATGAAGGATAGCCTAGGTAAGGTCTCCATATAATATGACTAGCCTGTAATCCAGTCAATGAACCAATGTAGTGGTCTATATCCCTAGCATGAGAGCAACTCTTGGTAGTCTTCATCTCTCGTGGCAACCTAGCAATATATAATTTATCATTTGCTACTACAATCGTTATACCCAATGGCAATATTCTAGGTCAATCTATGTGGATGTGCTCCCAACCCCAGATCTAAAGTAGTAGGCTACATCCCACTCCTACTCATACCCACCATGTAATATGATATAGCTCATCATAGAACTGTTCCCGTAATGCACTCCATGCCATAATCAGAAGCTACCATGAGGTACACTCTAGTAGGTCCTGCACCATATCTAGGAGGTTCCAAGGGAACCTCGCTCCTAATGTGTCTGGAAGTAGCACATTACAGATAATGTGCATCAATACAACTTGGCACTATGAGAAAACATTCACCCTAAACCAACGATCAACCAGCGCTTCACCATGGTCTATGTTTCCTAGTGCCTCAGTTGCTCAGTCCCAAAAAACCTGAGTGAAGATTGTATCTCTAGATGTAGTCGGAGAAGATACAATAGTCCGTCCATCGATGAGGTTACTAAAGATATGGTAGACATCCTCCAATGTCACCATCATCTCTCCCATGGGGAGATGAAATTTGTTAGTCCTACTATCCCATTGGTGGACCAAGGTTATTAGATAAGACTAGTTTGACATCACAATTGGCAACCTCACAACGTAATTAAGGCCAATTGCTCCAAATCACTCTTAGTTAGTATCATCTAATAGAGTTTGCAACTCGAGCAGTAGATTAGGCTCTCGTCCTTGAGCTATTAGAGTCTAGTATGTAAAAAAATTAAATCAAAGAACAATCACACACCCAAATATTTAAATAAAAAAAATCAATCAAAAATAAAAAAATTCCTAAGGTTCTTAGCTGCTCACATCGCTGGCAGCCACCATGGCTGTCGTCGACGTCGTCAACGGCCATTGCCAATGGTTAATTTTTTGACCATTGGGGTTTGAACCCAACCACCCACAATTATGGTGGCCTCTAATTACCAAATTGGGAGTTTACCTCACCGATAGCGGTTACAATATTGACCCCATGTGAGGTCATTTCTTGCCCAAAAATACCCAAAAATTAAAATTACCCCCTAACCTAACCTAAGGCTAAATCCTAAACTAAGGGGTGAGGTTAATTGCTTGCAGTTTAATGAGGTTCCTTAACCCATTAATTAGTGAGGTTCATTTTTAATGCTTAAATCACGAGAAGGTGAGATGGAGAATCTACCTTAGGAGCTTTGGCTTCGCCATTAGTAGATGCCTTAGGATGGTCTGCCATTCTGGTGTACTTCAACTTTGGCAATGTTCTATGTCAGTTTTCTCTCCACTCCCTCAGAGCTCACTATTTTTCCAAGCCAGTTGGAAATAATGAATTTGAAAAAACCCTAATTTTTTAAATATATTTTGCAATTTTCGTCGTCACTCACTTTGATAGTAGCCACAGACCAACCCAACCCTACCCCTCGATGTTGACAATGGCTATAGGACTTTTAAATCCCCACCATTTATTTTGATAGCGATCGAGAAATAGACATACATGTACTTAATTTCTCACTATAAGGAGTTTCAAAATGGATATTAAAACATATCTACTGGTCCATAATCCTCAAAAATCACAAAAATCACAAAAAAAATCAAAATAAACCAAAATTTCAAATGCACCTCGTATTCATTTATTTACTCTATACACTTGGTGGTTGTAGCGACTTGCACTTCATGCAATTTGGCAAGATGAGTAAATTACCATAAGGCCATTTGACCCAAATTATTCATTGACAAATTGAAATCTCTTCACTTCAATCCCCAAGAAGGCCATTGTGGTCAAATTATTCCATGAGAACGAGGTATTCATTTTATTTCTTCTATGAAATCTCATCATAAATCAAAATTAACAAAAAAATAAATAAGAAAAAATCTTCAATGTGCTTCGTAGCCAGTTATTTGCCCTATACACTTAGAAGTCGCAACGACTTGTGCTCCATGCAATTCAACAAGATGAGTAAATTGCCATAAGGCCATTTGAACCAAATTATTCATTGATGAATTAAAATATATTCACTTCAATCTCTAACAAGGCCATTGTGACTGAACTGCTCCACAGGAATGAGGTATTCATTTCATTTCTTCTATTAAATTTCATCAAATCATCGAATAAGTGATTCATCACATGCTTAAATTGAATTGCTATCATCTTATTGATCCAAGAAGACCATTGTGGTTAGACTGCTCCATGGGATATAGATGTACAATTACTATTAATGGTTGAAATCATAGCTATAATAGGATTTGTTCTACAACAAAATTAATCATATTGCATTATCCAAATCAGTCATCTTGGTCAAGCGACTCATCACTTTCATCACTTGCCATTTTCCTCATCGACTCGTCGCTTGAGGGGGTAGTCATAATCAAAGAATTCATAATCAAAATCAACAATTGAACACTTAATCATGTGAATTATGTTCATCTTACGAATCATTGCTAACAACTATCATAAGCTTACCCTTTTGCTAGGGAAAAAGCAAAAATACTGAGCTAAATATTTGGTAATCTGATACAATGGTCATTATCGTCTGAATAATCTAAACTGATCACTTTTATGTCCAAAGCTTTAATCAATTTAAGCCACCATTCTATTGGAGGTAATGATTTCAATATGCACACCCTTTCCATGATTGGGGCATCTAACATTGACTGGATCAATGAACATAAATCAACCTGTATTATGGCTTTATATTATCTATTTTTGCTTAGTGTTGTGTTTTCCCACAATGCATATCAAAAAGGGGCATATATAGATACCTAAAATATGTCATATTTAGGAGACTACTCATGAAAACATTTGTAGGCCATATGACTGATCTTGGACCTTCCTAAGACCCAAGAGTGGTTCTAACCACTCATTTAGGATAGCCTAGTCCTATGTAGCCATACTTACTAACATAATCGATGGAGGTGACCATCATCACTGAAGATCATAGTGGCTATGGGCTAGCCATGCCTATTGATATCGACTATGGGCTACTTGCTCATAGTTGTGCCTGATGATAGTAGTTCAGTATATAACCAAATATAGCTACCTGAATCAAGTAAAATCCATTGAGCATAACAATTTCTTGAATGTTTAAGCATATCAAAGCTTCTGGAAGTCTCACCTCAACTACCCAAGCATAACTATTTCTTGTTCTTGGCTTTCCTATGAAGTTAGGATGAGAAATTGGGTGTCTATTTAAGGCCCCAAAATTACATGCAAACCTTGTATAAATTGATGTGCAAATACCATAGCAAAGCTCTATGGGATTGAAGAGAGAATCAACATGCTTCTGAGGTATAGCAAAGCCCTGTCGAATTGCACAATGATACCTACCTTTCATCAATCAAGACTACCATAGTTTGAAGATCAACCCCTATTGTTCAAGTACCAAATTGCTATGGATTGAAGCAAATCCCACCACAAAATTGTGTTCCAAGACACAAGCAACCCTTGAACATCAATTTAGTAGAAGAATTGATCATCACCAAACCTAGGATTTAGAGGACTAAGCACTTTTCTCATGGTCACTATTTTCAACAACGGCCCACAATCTCCATTGTTGACATCGACAACAGCTAACAGAGCCAACTGCTCTGAGCATTAGTGACTATGGGATGATAAGTCTTTTCTTTTGTCTTAGCCATTAGATTACATTTACAACATTTCAATTTGATTTCTAACATAGAATAGTTGCTTTGATTTCAGTATTTATGTATTCTTTATGCTTTCTTTCCATTATTTCATGCATATTTATGTTTCTTTATGCATTTCCTTCATATTTTGCAATAATCATGAAATGGCCTCATCTTGAGAGGCTACACCTTTGCTATTGACTGCTTTGTATGTTTCCTTGTGTGTAGGTTTAGGCTTTATCAAGAGCATCTCACCTTCAAGATCATATTCAATAGCATCACAAAGAGGAGGTTCTAGGAATAATCCCTCCTATAATCAAATTGTGGGGATTCTAAGGATCTGTTGGAGACACCTATCACATGAGTGATTTTATTGTAATATGTATCAAATGGTTAATCCCTCAGAGGGATGTCTTTGTAACCTTCATGTAAAAGAGAATTTATCAATATGAATAAATATGGGCACATTTATTTTATATTTTTCTCTTTGCATTTGATTACATGATATATCTTGTCATTTTGATTACATATTGCATTAGGTGTTATATTTTTAGCATCTTTCAAGGAATATTAGGTATTTTTTCTGTATGAGAGAATGTGCATGGGAAATAATGATGATGGTAATTTTTCAAAGGGAAGAAGGACTACATGGTGAAGAGGAGTATTGTGGATGGGGGCCTTTGGATAATTGTATTGTTTGATTTATCATTTGATTTTATGTGGAGGAGGTAAATATGAATAATGTATTTCTAGAAAGTATAATGGGGAATAACAAAAGAGGAGAATCATTAACTTAAAGTAAATCATATGAGAGCAAATAAAAAAAACACTCGTATTTTTTCAAATAAGTGTTGCTGCCTTTGTGATAATAAATGTAGTTGGGTTAAAAGGAAACATGATCTCATCTAGTATGTGTAGACAATGATGGGCTAGATGTATACTAGATATAAAGGATCCTCCTAAGAGAATAAGCTTTTTCTTAAATTTCATGTACTGGATTTGTTGGTTTTGATAGTGTTTAGAATGATTATTTATTTTGTATTTAATAGTTATGATGAGAATTTCTTATAACAATAAAGATATGTTGCTTTCTTTAAGGAGTCTAGTAAAATTATGATTATTGTTAGAGGAGTTAATGTTTTTTACTATGTCAAAGTTCTTTTTTTAGTTTCTTCTAAATAGATCCTCTCCCCCATTGATCAGTTTGGATGACATTCTTATTTAAGTCTACAAATTAAAGAAGTATTATTCTATACTAGGACAAGGTTTTATTAAAATTTCAAGCTAAGGAAAAGGATCAATATGAACTTAAAAGTTCTAACTTGATTAAATTTTTAGACCATATAGATTATTAAATTATTTTATCATTATTTTAGAAATATTCTATAAGTGATAAACTATCTTTATCTTTAATATTTGTTCTTTTTAATTCAAATATATACTAATAAATAAACATAGATCTCAAGAATAAAATATTTAATCTATTTTTCTACAAATAAACACTTGAAATGTATAGTGAACCTATGTTAATAATTATACTTGTCACTTGTATAATAAAGTCTTTGTTTAAATATTTTTTGAAAAGAATATATATAATGAATTGTCGTTGGAAAAGTCAATGATGATAACCAAAGGAAAGAGTTAAACATTAGGTAAGGCCATTGAACTTTCTCTTTCTCTTCATGTCCTAGGAAAACTTTACTCAATAACTTTTCAATTAGATATTCATAGTTTTAGGAGTTATTACATCATAGACCATGTGAGAAGGCAAATGGTATAGCCATGCCTCATAATGTACATGCATGTAGCATAGGACAAGGTAGTTACAAGTTTTTTTGGTTTTATTTGGAGGTTTGCTATGCCTAAACTAGACACCCTATGTACTTAAATACCCTTCACTACCATAATACATTCATTAAAAACATTAATATCTAACATGTGATCAAATAGGTAGATGGAATAAAGAATTGATCCTCCTTTAGCTTCAACATAGAGAAAGCCAAGGTGCACTCTATTTGAGAAAAAAATCAAATTTGAGATAAGAAGTTTCAAGGGCAAAAGTAACCTGCAAGAGATTATCAACATGAAGCAAAATTCCATGGTAAAAAAATATATATTTTAGGATGGAAAACCCATGCCATAGGAAAAATATTGTAAGTAAACAACCAGGTCAATTGAGGTAAGAAAAGGAAGCTATTGAAATCTTTATAAAAAAATTACAAAAAGGAAGCCATAATAAACTCCTCAAGAAGAAGTTAAAGAAACCATTGTAGTTTCTTTGTAATTAAAAAAATAGCACCAAGGAAGCCATATAAGCTCCTTAAAATTGCAATAAAGAGAATTTATAGAAGCCTCTTTGAAAATCATAAAGAAAGAAGCCATTGAAGCTTCTTAATAGTTGCAAGAAACTAAGAAGAGAGCAACATCAATATTTGTAAAGAAGATTGTTTAGAAGAACGAGCTATAAAATCACAAAATTGAGACATTATAAAGGAATCGGTTAAAGTGTAGAAAAATCACAAATCAAGAAAAGAAAAGTCTAAAAAAATGTTTAAAAAGAGAAAATTAATCTCTCCCTATATCAAAATCTAGAAGAAGGTTAGTATCCTTCAAAAGGAAAAATATTTGTTAAAAAATTATACTTTTCCTTGGAAAAGCACAATTAAGAGAATAAGCAATGAAGGTAGAAGAGAATACCTTTGAAAGAAGAAATGTTCTACATTTGGAATTGCAAGTTAAAAGGAGCATGCATGAAATCCATGTAATAAAGCATATGTCCAAGAAAGGAGGAGAATGTGAAAGCAAAAAAATAAAATAGTTGAAGGAAATATTGGCACCATTAAATAACCCATTGTCAAACCAATTCAATGCATATCCCATGAAAGCAAGTGAATATATTTGAGAGCAAATCTATTCAAGGAAAGGCATCAAGAATTGATATTGGAAATATTGAGCATATTGAGCATATTGAGTTGTCATTGATGTCAAAGGATTGATGTCAAGAATTGTCATTGATGTCAAATATTTGATGTCAAAAGGTTGCATGGTATTCAAGGCAGAAATATTCTTCTAAGGTTGGACATATATATCTCAAGCAAGAAAAGGTTTATTGTAAAGAAAAGGTTTATAATATTTATTTTTAAATATTATAAATAAGGACCAAGAGGTTAAGAGTGCTTGGGACAATGTTTTAAAATGGATTGGAACAAGGTTTAAATATTACATAAGGTTATATGTTTTGGCATCAATGTCGTTTGAAAAGCAAGATTAATATCCAATATGAAAATGTAAGCCAACTCACCAAGAAATAATGGAGTGCATACAAATAAGGAGGTAATGTTTTCATTTCTAATCGAACGTGCTAATGATATATTTCAATTTATTTTTGATGCGACAAATATTGTAATATCTTGTAATTTATGTACTAAGTCAAATATCCCTCCAGTACGAATGGTAGAAGGACATCGAGTTTAAAAGGGTGCAAGCGTTAGATATTCAAATATTTTGTGTGCCACTGAGATGTTTCATCTGACTGGGGTGGCCCAGCAGCTGGTTGGCTTGTGTGAGTGTTGTTGTAGTAGAGGTTTTGGGGTCGAAACCCCCTGACATCTTTTCACCACGTATATTGAGCTTTGGGTTAACGCAGAACAGAGATATATTTTTTGCCCCTCCTTTTAGTGCTACCTATTGTGGTAGCACAGTTGGTTAGAGGTTCTTGAGGAAGCACAACATCTTGGAGGTCGTGGGTTCAACTTGCAACAATGCATAAGGTACTTGTTTTTTTTTTTTAAATCAATTAAATTTGAATGAGTTGCAATAGTGAAATAACTAATTTGATTTTTATTTTAATTTGATTTAGAGAAAGTGGGGGTTTTCGGTGCATTGGTTATTTGAAAAATATATTTTATATAAAGGCATTATCTTGTTTATAGAAAAGTGGGAGTTGTATGGTGTATCGGTTTATTTTGAAAATTGTATGAAGGCATTACTTTGTATATAGAAAAGTGGGAGTTGTATGGTGTATTAGTTCATTTTAAAAATTGTACTTTATATGAGGATATTGTTTTTATAGTGGGATTTGTATGGTGTATGAGGTTATTTGAAAATTGTAAAGTGTGTGAGGGAATTACTTTTATTTTCTTAGACAAGGAAATATAAGGTGTAAGTGTGATTAGTTTGAAATTGTATTTTGCATATTGAAAGTGGATTCATAAGTGGATGATTTAAAATCCATGCTAGATAGTGAATATTACTAATCAAATTTTTGAAGGAAAAAAAAGGAAAACTATTTGTGTTAAAGACAGGTTTGGAAGGTCATCATCATTGTGATAGATTTAGAGGTATGGAACTTTCATTCCTTTCTTAAAAGAGTTTTGGCTTGAAGGAAATATTCTTGTTGTCATAAGGTGGAGATATAAGGATTAAGTTTATGTGCATTGTTGGAAATATTTGTGCTAAAGTGTGAAAGATAAGTTGTGCTTTATTGTTGAATGCAATTGGAGACACATGTGCTAGGGCTTGAGAAAAAAGTTGTGCATCATTGTTGAATGAAATTGGAAACACATGTTCTAGGGTTTGAGAACAAAGTTTTGCATCATTGTTGAATAAAATTGGAAACACATGTGCTAGGGTTTGAGAGCAAAGGTATGCACTATTATTGAATGAAATTGAAACATATGTGCTAGGGTTTGAGAACAATTTGTGCATAATTATTGAATGAAATTGGAAACATATGTGCTAGGTTTTGAGAACAAGTTATTGTTGAATGAATTTGAAAATATACTAGCAAGGGTTTGAAAGCAAACTTGTGCATTGGTTTTGAGTGATATTGGAAATGAAAATGCAAGAGTTATAGATCAGATTTGTGAAGCAAATTTGTGCATCATTGTTCATGATTGATTTTGTGAGTAGATGAGAAGGACTTGTGCATTGTGATTTGTTTTGAAGTGAAGTTGCAAATCATAAAATACCAAATCAGTTATCAAGTGGTAGACTAGATCTACCTTTAGAATGCAATAAATGTGAGACATGTGAAAGAGACAGACTTAATGAATGTGAAGAGCATATTGAGCCTTTGTTAGTGTATATCATTCTCTATATGTTCAATAGGTAAAACAAATTCTAGGTAGAATATGCCTAAACCGCTTTAGTTGAGGAAAGCACTTTGAAGAATAGATAAAGAACTTGATGACATCATTATTGAAGATAGATAAACAAGTTTTGTATACAAGGTTTGGAGTATATTTGAGCATGTGTTATGAGAATATTTGAGCATGTGTTATAAGTAAATTTGAGTATGTATTATGAGCATATTTGAGCATGTATTATGAGTAGATTTGAGCATGTGTTATGAGAAAATTTGAGCATGTGTTATGAGTAGATTTGAGCATGTGTTATGAGTAGATTTGAGTATGTGTTATGAGCAAATCTGAGTAGAGTTATGTGTAGTATTGGAGTAGATTTGAGCAAGTCTAGTGTGTAGACTTGGAGCAGATCTGAGTAGAGTTGAGAGTAGGTTTTGGTGAGAATATTTGAGCAAGTCTAGTGTGTAGACTTGGAGTAGATTTGAGCAAGCCTTGTGAGTAGGCTTGGAGTATATTTAAGTAGATTTGATGAAGCAGATTTGAGCAAGCCTTATGAGAATGCTTGGAGAAAATTTGAGTAATGATTTGAGCAGGTTTTATGATCTATACTGAGCAGGTTTTATGGTCAGGTTTGAGCATTGATAGTGAGAATATTTGAGCAGATTTGGTGAGCAGATTTGAGAAAGCTTTGTGAGTAATCTTGGAGAAATTTGGAGCAGAGTTGAGAAGTAGGTTTTGGAGTAGATTTGAGAAAGTCTTGTGTAAAGTCTTGGAGCATATTAGAGCAGAGGGTATTGAGGTCTCCTATGGATAGAGGTCTATAAACCAGAGCAAATGGGATTGGTGTCTCTTGTGGTTAGAGTTCCACAAAGTGGAGCAAAGGGGATTGGTGTATCCTATGTATAGAGGTCCACAAACCAAAGCAAATAATATTGGTGTCTCCTGTGGATAGAGGTCCACAAACCAAAGCAAAGGGGATTGGTTTCTCCTGTAGATAGAGGTCCACAAACCAGAGCAAATGTGATTGGTGTCTCCTATGGATAGAGGTCTATAAACCAAAGCAAAGGGGATTGGTGTCTCCTATGGGTTGGTACCTATAAAAATTGTAATAGGGAATTGGTTACCAAGAGATTTGTTGAGAAAAATTATAAGAAATATTTTCTTTGTGGACGTAGCCCACATTGGGTGAACCACATTAAATTTGTGTCTATTATGTGCATGATGATATATGTATTATTTCATTATTACAATTGATAACATTGGATAATATTGATTTGGAAAGAAAAGTAAAAAGTTGTATCTTATATTGTTCACCCTGCCCCCTCTCAATTTAAGCTTGTGTTCTTCAATTGGCATTAGAGTGGTTTCCTTCATGAAAGTCTAACTTGAAGGAAGATCTTACAAGAACACACATGGCCAAGAAAGGAAAAAGAAGAACCATGAGACCATATCCTCCTAAGAAGGAAGGAACACACATGGCCATGAAATAAAAGGAAGATGCTCTAGTAATTGAAATCCAAGAAAATGGAGAGAAAGAGGAAACTATGGTGGACATGGAAGAAGAATTTGATTTTGCTCTCAAAATTATTGTTACTCTAAAAGGGGAAGTGGAAAAATATAAAGAAACATAATCAAGTGATGAATCAAGCAGTATAAGAAGGAATAAGAAGGATCTAAGAAGACACAAAGATATGCAATCTATGAAATGTTTTAGTTGTGGTAACATTGGTCACTATGCAACTTATTGTCCATAAAATGGGTACAATAGAAGTGATGAAAGCTTCTCCAATAGTGAAGAAGAAGAAAAATATTTAGAAAATGAAGAAGAAGCCATAATTGAAAAAAAGGAGAAACTTATTGTTGTTCTTGAAGAGTTGAAGAGGGCTAGATAGGAGAACTCAAGATTGAAGGCTCAAATACAAGAGAATGAATATGCTTTTTTTGAAAACCGAGTAGAAAGAAATCATATGCTCCTATTGAAAATCAAGTAGAAGAGATAGAAGATGCTCCTATTATTGAAGACCTAGAAAAAGAGAGTTTTAGAAAGGGATGAAGAAGCCATGGTTGATATGAAAGAGGAACTTGTTGTTGATCTTGAAGAGTTAAAAAGAGAGAATTTAAAATTAAAGGCTCAAGTACAAGAGGATGAGAAAATCAAGGTAAAGATTCTACAAGATCTCAATGACTTAAAAGTTAAAGTTGAAGAGGCAAGAAAAATTGAAGAAGGTATGGCTGAACAATTAAAGGCAAAGGAGCTAGAATGTGAAAGATTAGAACAAGAAGTGGTTTCTCTAAGGATGGAAGTGAAATATTCTAATGATAAGCTACATAATTTTAAGAAAAACTCAAAATATTTGGATGATATTATCAAAGCACATAGATCTCCATATGAATATACGACTTGGTTTTTAAGAAGTTCAAGAACTACAAAATGGGAGTCAAGCTCAAAAGAAAAAGAAGTTTCAAAGGAAGTGATTAAAGAAGAAACTAAAACCTATGTTGATGAGTTAAGAAGTGGAAGCATCAAAGAGAAATAAAATAATGTAAATCAAGGAATAGGGATCATCATAGAAAAGACAAGGAAAGAACCATGAGATCACACTCTCCAAGGCAAGATAAATATTTTTTTCATGGTTATTGCTACTCATGTAATATTTTTGGTCATAGAACTATACATTGCAGGATTCATGGTAAGAATGATTTTTGTCTTCATCAAGAGGAACTTCAATTCATTTGCACCTTTCAAGAATTACAATGTCAGATGTTACAATTTCAATAATTATGGGCATAGAGCAAAGTGATATAGAATAAAATTTTAGGAAATTCCAAAGACTAGCAAGAAGAAGGATAGCTAAAATATTGAAAGAGGTATGATTACAAAGATATGGAAAAATAATGAAAGAGAAGAAGAGCATTGTAACTTGGAGTAGGTTTACTTCCATCCCAAAATTGATAACCTCAAGAAAGGAGGTGGTGAGGAAGCTATGCTAAGTGTCTTATATTTAGCCCCAAGAAGCCCTTTGCCATTGATGTCAAAGGGGAGAGAATTTAGTGAGGGGGAGTATCTTGTCAGGGGGAGAAATTTGGGAATCCAGTTACAGTAAAAGGAATATTTTTATAAGGGTTGCCATCAATGACAAAGGGAAAGATTAATGTAAATATTGAGCATATTGAGTTGTCATTGATGTCAAAGGATTGATATCAAGAGTTATCATTGATGTCAAAAGGTTGCATGGTATTCAAGGAAAAAATATTCTTCTAAGGTTGGACAAATATATCTCAAGCAAGAAAAGGTTTATTGTAAAGAAAATTTTTATAATATTTATTTTTAAATATTATAAATAAGGACCAAGAGGTTAAGAGTGCTTGGGACAATGTTTTAAAATGGATTGGAACAAGGTTTAAATATTACATAAGGTTATATGTTTTGGCACCAACGTCATTTGAAAAGTAAGGTTAATCTCCAATATGAAAATGTGAGCCGAATCACCAAGAAATAATGGAGTGCATACAAATAAGGAGGTAATATTTTTATTTCTAATTGAACATGCTAATGATATATTTCGATTTATTTTTTATGTGACAAACATTTTAATATCTTACAATTTATGTGCTAAGTTAGATATCCCTCCAGTGCGAATGGTAGAAGGACATCGAGTTTCAAAGGATGCAAGCATTAGACATTGAAATATTATGTGTGCACTTGAGATGTTTGATCTAATTGGGGTGGCCCAATGGCTAGTTGGCTTGTGCGAGCACTGTTGTAGTAGAGGTTTCAAGATCGAAACCCCTTGATATCTTTTCGCCACGTATATTGAGCTTTAGGTTAACGTAGAACAAAAATATTTTTTGCCCTCCATTTTGGTGCTACCTAATGCAGTAGCACAGTCAGTTAGAGATGCTTGAGGAAGCACAACATCTTGGAGGTCACGAGTTCGATTTGCAACAGTGCATAAGGTACTTGAAATTTTTTATTTTTAAATCAATTAAATCTGAATGAGTTGCGACAATGAAATAAAGAATTTGAATTTGATTTAGAGAAAGTGGGAGTTGTATGGTGCATTGGTTATTTGAAAAATATATTTTATATGAAGGCATTATCTTGTTTATAGAAAAGTGGGAGTTGTATGGTGTATTGGTTTATTTTGAAAATTGTATGAAGGTATTACTTTGTATATAGAAAAGTGGGAGTTGTATGGTGTATTAGTTCATTTTGAAAATTGTACTTTATATGAGGATATTATTTTTATAGTGGGAGTTGTATGGTGTATGAGGTTATTTGAAAATTGTAAAGTGTGTGAGGGAATTACTTTTGTTTTCTTAGACAAGGAGATATAAGGTGTAAGTGTGATTAGTTTGAAATTGTATTTTGCATATTGAAAGTGGATTCATAAGTGGATGATTTAAAATTTGTGCTAGATAGTGAATATTACTAATCAAATTTTTGAAGGAACAAAAAGGAAAACTATTTGTGTTAAAGATAGGTTTGGAAGGTCATCATCATTGTGGTAGATTTAGAGGTATGAAACTTTCATTCCTTTCTTAAAAGAGTTTTGGCTTGAAGGAAATATTCTTGTTGTCATAAGGTGGAGATATAAGGATTAAGTTTATGTGCATTGTTGGAAATATTTGTGCTAAAGTGTGAAAGATAAGTTGTTCTTTATTTTTTAATACAATTGGAGACACATGTGCTAGGGCTTGAGAACAAATCTATGTATTTTTTTTGAATAAATTTGAAAACACTTGTGCTAGTGTTTGAGAACAAAGTTGTGCATCATTGTTGAATAAAATTGGAAATACATGTGCTAGGGTTTGAGAACAAAGTTATGCATTATTTTTGAATGACATTAAAAAATATGTGCTAGCTTTTAAGAATAAGTTGTGCATCATTACTGAATGAAATTGGAAATATATGTTCTAGGGTTTTAGAATAAGCTATGCATTATTGTTGGATGAATTTGAAAATATACTAACAAGGGTTTGAAAGCAAACTGGTGCATTGGTTTTAAGCAATATTGGAAATAAAAATGTAAGAGTTATAGATCAGATTTGTGAAACAAATTTGTGCATCATTGTTCATGATTGATTTTATGAGTAGATGAGAAGGACTTGTGCATTGTGATTTGTTTTGAAGTGAAGTTGCAAATCAAAAAATACCAGGTCAGTTATCAAGTGCTAGACTAGATCTACCTTTAGAATGCAATAAATGTGAGACATGTGAAAGCGATAGACTTAATGAATGTAAAAAATATATTGAGAATTTGTTAGTGCATATCATTCTATATATGTTCAAGAGGTTCAATGAATTCTGGATAGAATGTGTCTAAACTACTTTAGTTGAGGAAAGCATTTTGAAGAATAGATAAAGCACTTGATGACATCATTATGCAAGATAGATAAACAAGTTTTGTATACAAGGTTTGGAGCAAATTTTAGCATGTGTTATGAGTAGTTTTGAGCATGTGTTATAAGAATATTTGAGTATGTATTATGAGAATATTCGAGCATGTATTATGAGAATATTTGAGCAGATTTGAGCATGTGTTATGAGTAGATTTGAGTATGTGTTATGAGTAGATATGAGCAAGATTATGAAGAACACAAGCTTATACTGAGAGGGGGGGGTGAACAGTATAAGAACTCTTTTTATTTTTTCCTTTATACTTCAAATAGTAAAGCAATATACCCAAAGAAATATCAAAGAAATGCACAATATCATCCACAAAGTGACACCAATTTTAACGTGGTTCACCCAAAATGGTTGGGCTACGTCCACAAAACTTTTCTCTAAAAGTTATCTCAAAGTTCTTTGGGAATCCTTCCCAATTACAATATTTATGAGCCTCGACCCAAAGGAGATACCTTCCCCCAATTAGAATTTATGAGCCTCTGCTCAAAGGAGATACCTTCCCCTCTACTCTGGAAATGATCCCTCAGAAGATCAATTGCCTCTACCTCTTGCTAGCACGTGGAACTCCTTTCCACCGAAGACCTCCTATCCTCAATGCTTAGCCTAAGAGACCTCTGCCTTCTATGATCACGTCCATAGCAGCTCAACAACCTATACCAAACATAGTCAGTCGGTCTAGTACAAGTCTTCCTTTGTCTGTCAGATCTGTCCAACACTTGAACAAATCAATCCTCTACACACAAGCCTTCTCAAAGACTTGCCAAATCTGTCCTTAGGTTCTTCTCAAAGAACCAGTGCACCTCTGTCCTCAAGTTCTCTGATAGAACTATCAAACTCAGCTCACAAGTCCTCTACTAGGACCTATCCAAATCTGCTCACAAGTCCCCACCGAAACCTGTCCAAAACTACTCACAAGTCCCCACCGAAACCTGTCCAAGACTGCTCACAAGTCCCCATCGAAACCTGTCCAAAAACTCAGCAAGCTCACCAAGAAAAAAAACTTTCTTAGTAGGAAATCACAAGGTGAATTGTTAGAGACCCAATGTGATTTGTCAAACTCATAGAAGCATAAAGAGAATTGTTAGAGACTCAATATGTTCTATACTCAACTCCCAATCTCAAAACTCAACTCAAATCAACTCAGCTCAAACTCAATCTCAAATCTGAAAACTCAACTCAATATCTGAAATGGATAGGATAGAATGCTTGCTTTCAAGAACATGAAACCCCAACAATTGCCAACTATGCAAAGAATCACATAACAATGATACTCATGTTCTTTTCACCATCAATTAGGGCTTCAACAACAATGCTCATCAAACAAGGTTCAATCAACACCATTCAACTCAAAACACAACCTTGAAGAATTTCACAATCAACATCAGAAAAGAAAACAAGTAGAACTCCTTTTCTCTCCAATATTATTTGAACAAAAAGCATCCACCAACTCAAATCACAATAGCACAAAACAAATTTTCAAATCATCAACAAAGGAGTAAGCCCAACACTTTAACCAAGTAAAGAATAGCTTGATTATTACCAATTTAATGAAAGCAAATGTCAATCTCAAAGCTGCCCACTTAAGGTTTCACAACTTCACACAAGAAGCAAATTTTAACCTTAAAACATCATGCTTTCATTTCCATAATCAACCAAAAGCACTCTCAACATTACAAGAAAAATTTATCCCTTATACACCTTATTTCTCCCTTATAGTCTTATCAAAAATAAAATTTATTTCTCATAAGAATGCAATAAGATATTTCAAACAACACCTTCAAAAGAATATTTTATCAAAAATAAAACAAGCTTTAAACTCCTTATAACTCCTAAGTTGTTTTGCCCTCTAATAAACTTCCTCCATCCGCAAAATACACTTAGCAAAAATTAATTTCGAAAATACCTTGGCCAACATCAAAAATCGTGCTATGGAGAAATTGCGCATGAATTCTAACACCACCCGTTGTGTCCACTTCATGATGAAAAACCCTTTCACGTTATTCGAACGCGGAACCTCTCATTCGGGTAGCGTGCCAACAGCCTAGCCGCTACCGGTGCACCAAAGGCACCCGATGAGGTTTAAACCTCATGTTGTTAGCCTTGTTCCTTTTGTGCTAGGGATTAAATAAAACAACAGTGCCTCCCTTTATTCTGACGTGAACACGAAGACGAAAACCTTACGATAGATTTACGACAAACGGTGAGTACAAAAAAATGAATAGCGGATTCATGAAAACGGCGAAGACACAGTCGAATAGTAGATCACAAATTCACAACGAGCAACTCTTTTCAAAATGCGGATGGGATAATTCTTGATTTTCATTGAGGGATATTTATATGCATTTTTACCATAAGCTCTTGATGTCGGCGAGGAGTTTAACACGTCGACGGAGGTCTTGGCTAGCACCCACAATCTTAAAACATAGCACCATGGGTTAGGAGAACCCATTGCAAACAATAATTTAATATTTATTTAAAAATAATTAAAGGGAACCTTAACAAGGTTTTTAATTATTTAAATAAATACTTCCTCTTGGACCCAAATGCATTAAACTAATGCATCCACCGTAATATTTAAACCTACCAACTTGGGGTTTACAAAAGACCTTTGAAAGTGTCATGTCGTAACCTTCATCAAAACAAATTATTTGACATCAAATCAAATTCCTTCAAGAGCTTCTTGACATCAATGACAACTTATACACTTGAGCAAAGGCAATGTACCCAAAGTACCCAAAATTTCCAACAATCTCCCCCTTTGTCATTGATGGCAAACCTTTACTGAAAACACTTCTCAAGAGCCAAAATTGAAACCAACTGTGCTAACAACTGACCAACTGTGCCCACAACTGAGAATATTCCTTTGAAGTTTTGCTCCCCCTAACTTGAAGCTCTCCTCTTCACTTTGAAGCTCTCCCCCTTACTCATATCTCTCCCCCTTTGTCATCAATGGCAAAGGGTCACCTTTGGGGCTCGGGACTAAGAATGAGCCTCTTAGCTTGGTCCCTCCCCCACCTCCTGATGAGGTGATTAATTCTGGGGTGGGAGTAAAACTCCCATTAGGCACTGATCATCATCAGTGTCTATAACTTCCTTGCCGGGCCTTCTCTTGAACTCTTTGTCCATATTCTTGTTCTTGTCCATTGTTCTTGTTCTTGTTCTCATCCCTGTTCTTGTCCATGCCTTGATCCTTGGACCTGATCATGCCACTGTTCATGTTCTTGTATTCTGGAATTTTAGCTCTACACTGTATGATTATGTGACCTTCATTGTTGCACTTGAAACACTTGACGATGTTGTTTCTATGAGGTAAACCTGATCTTTGAATCCACTAATTCTGACTAAACCTGTTCTGACCAAACTTGTTCTGACCAAACCTGTTCTGGCCAAACCTGTTCTGGCCAAACCTGTTCTAACCAAACCTATTTTGACCAAACCTGTTCTGATCAAACCTGTTCTTGTTATTTGCCTTGCAATAAACTGCCTTGTGCCCAAACTGTTGACAAGAGTAGCAATACCCTTGAAAGAAACTAGCACTTCTAAAATTTTCATTTACCTTCTTCACTTGAGCCATGCAATGTGAAGCCATGTGACCAAACCTATGACAAGCAAAACATCTGCCTTGAAACTTTCCTTTATTTGACCTCTTAGGTTCTGAAAACTTCTTCTCATTCTGAATTATGTTTTCTGTTTCTATGCATCTATCATTCAAGGACTCCTTTTTGAAATACTTTCCTCATCATAACTCTCTTCCTTTTGGAGTCTCTTACTAGACTCTCCAACTTGTTCCTTGTGTGGCTTAACAAAACCAAATCCCATTTTATCTGTTGTCTTTCTTTGACCTTTGATGAGTGACTTAACATTTTTGGAGCTATCTTGAAACCTGTAAAGCTTATCCTTGTACTCTTTAGTTTCCTCTTTCAAAGAAGCCATTTTCTGTTCTAACTCACTATACTCAAGAACCTTAGACTCTAACTCATCCTTGAGTTCTTGTGTCTTAGCTATAGAGAAGTCAAGACTTTCTATAAGATCATCTCTCTCCATACAACATTCATCTAACTTATCCTTGAGTCTAGCATTCTTCTTTCTTTCCTTTTTCAAAGCACTAAGAGCACTAATAAGTTCACCTTCAAGATCTACTTCACCTTCCTCTATATCTTCCTTTATTTGTTTGCTTTTTGAATCATCAAAGCCTTTTTCAGATTTCTTATCACTAGAGGTGCTACCCTTTTCAAAAACCATACATGCATCTTCCTTATAGTTTTTTGAAGCATCCTCATACATACTATAAACCAAATCATTATTTGTGCAATCATCCTAGAGGTGACCAAAGATTCCACATCTAAGACATTTCATGATAATGAATCTATGTTTTGGTTCTTCCTCTTTTTTTGATATGAACAACATCTCATTTTCATCATCACTTGAAGAACTTTCACTATCACTACTAGAACACTTACTTGCTTTGTCTAGGTAGAAAATATTCTTGTGCTTGTGAGAATACCTCTTTCCTTGATTGTTGTGCTCATCTATGTTCTTCTTGTGATGCTTGTGCTTTTCAGAATCCTTGCTCTTAGAATCCTATTTATCTTCATCACTTTCATTCTTGGGAACAGATCTGATCGGTAGCATAATGACCAAACTTTCCACAATTGAAACATATTATATTTTTCATACTTTTGTGCTTTCTAGAGAACTTGCATTTCTTGTTGTAATATGCCTCTTCATCACTAGAAGACTCATCACTATCTTGAAGTTGTTTACCCTTGGATTTCTTGGTAGCCTTGAAAGCTGCCTCTTTCTTGACATCAACCTTCACTTGAGTTCTCAACTCAAATGCTGCAAGTATACTATGGAGCTCATCATTTTTCAACTTATCCAAATCTTTAGCTTCCTCAATAGCAAAAATCTTTTCACTAAATCTATTAGGAAGAGATCTTAAAATATTATCACAAACATCATTTTCAGCAAGCTCAAGACCTAAGTCTTTCATGGAGTTAACAACCTCATCCATACGAAGCATGTAGTCACTAATATTTTCATCATTATTCATCTTGAGTTGTTCAAACATACCTTTGAAGTGTCTCAACTTGGCCTTTTTGACATTTGTATCACCTGTATGAACCACCTTCAACTATTTCCACATTTCACTAGTTGTCTTGCAGTGAATCACTTTGGTGAGATCTGCTTTACGTAAGCCTTTCAGGATTGCATTCATTGCTTTTGAATTCTTGTGATGTAGGAGCATTTCTTCTTTAGTATTAGGACCATGTTCATGAATAGTGTACTCATCTTCAATCACTTCCCAAACCTCATTCCCAAGTGCCATTAGATGAACCTTCATCCTTGCACTCCAAAGACCAAAGTATGACCCATCAAGAATAGGTGCTTGCATTGCCACTTGAATGATCCATTGTGTTCTTTACTAGCTTTTCCTTCAAGTTGTTAAACTTTTCGAAGGCACCGCTTTGATACCAATTGAAGAACACAAGCTTATACTGAGAGGGGGGTGAATAGTATAAGACCTATTTTTATTTTTTCCTTTATACTTCAAAATAGTAAAGCAATATACCCAAAGCAATATCAAAGCAATGCACAATATCATCCACAAAGTGACACCAATTTTAACGTGGTTCACCCAAAATGGTTGGGCTATGTCCACAAAACTTTTCTCTAAAAGTTATCTCAAAGTTCTTTGGGAATCCTTCCCAATTACAATGTTTATGAGCCTCGGCCCAAAGGAGATACCTTCCCCCAATCAAAATTTATGAGCCTCTGCTCAAAGGAGATACCTTCCCCTCTGCTCTGGAAATGATCCCTCAGAAGATCAATTGCCTCTACCTCTTTCTAGCACGTGGAACTCCTTTCCATCGAAGACCTCTTGTCCTCAATGCTTAGCCTAAGAGACCTTTGCCTTCTATGATCACATCCATAGCAGCTCAGCAACCTGTACCAAACATAGTCAGTCGGTCTAGTACAAGTCTTCCTCTATCTATTAGATCTGTCCAACACTTGAACAAATCAATCCTCTGCACACAAGCCTTCTCAAAGACTTGCCAAATATGTCCTCAGGTTCTTCTCAAAGAACCAGTGCACCTCTGTCCTCAAGTTCTCTGATAGAACTATCAAACTCAGCTCACAAGTCCTCTGCTAGGACCTATCCAAATCTTCTCACAAGTCCCCACTGGAACCTATCCAAAACTTCTCACAAGTCCCCACTGGAACCTATCCAAGACTGCTCACAAGTCCCCATCGAAACTTGTCCAAAAACTCAGCAAGCTCACCAAGAAAAAAAAACTTTCTTAGTAGGAAATCACAAGGTGAATTATTAGAGACCCAATGTGATTTGTCAAACTCATAGAAGCATAAAGAGAATTGTTAGAGACTCAATATGTTCTATACTCAACTCCCAATCTCAAAACTCAACTCAAATCAACTCAGCTCAAACTCAATCTCAAATCTGAAAACTCAACTCAATATCTGAAATGGATAGGATAGAATGCTTTCTTTCAAGAACATGAAACCCCAACAATTGCCAACTATGCAAAGAATCACATAACAATGATACTCATGTTATTTTCACCATCAATTAGCGGCTTCAACAACAATGCTCATCAAACAAGGTTCAATCAACACCATTCAACTCAAAACACAACCTTGAAGCATTTCACAATCAACATCAGAAAAGGAAACAAGTAGAACTCCTTTTCTCTCCAATATTATTTGAACAAAAAGCATCCACCAACTCAAATCACAATAGCACAAAACAACATTTCAAATCATCAACAAAGGAGTAAGCCCAACACTTTAACCAAGTAAAGAATAGCTTGATTATTACCAATTTAATGAAAGCAAATGTCAATCTCAAAGCTTCCCACTTAAGGTTTCACAACTTCACACAAGAAGAAAATTTTAACCTTAAAACATCATGCTTTCATTTCCATAATCAACCAAAAGCACTCTCAACATTACAAGAAAAATTTATCCCTTATACACCTTATTTCTCCCTTATAGTCTTATCAAAAATAAAATTTATTTCTCATAAGAATGCAATAAGATATTTCAAACAACACCTTCAAAAGAATCTTTTATCAAAAATAAAACAAGCTTTAAACTCCTTATAACTCCTAAGTTGTTTTGCCCTCTAATAAAATTCCTCCATCCATAAAATACACTTAGCAAAAATTAATTTCGAAAATACCTTGGCCAACATCAAAAATCGTGCTATGGAGAAATTGCACATGAATTCTAACACCACCCGCTATGTCCACTTCACGATGAAAAACCCTTTCACGTTATTCGAATGCGGAACCTCCCGTTCGGGTAGCGTGCCAATAGCCTAGCCGCTACCGGTGCATCAAAGGCACCCGATGAGGTTTAAACCTCATGTTGTTAGCCTTGTTCCTTCTATGCCAGGGATTAAATAAAACAACAGTGCCTCCCTTTCTTCTAACACGAACACGAAGATGAAAACCTTACGACGGATTTACGACAAACGATGAGTACAAAAAAATGAACAACGGATTCACGAAAACGGCGAAGACACAGTCGAACAGTAGATCACGAATTCATAGCGAGCAACTCTTTTCAAAATGTAGATGGGATAATTCTTGATTTTCATTGAGGGATATTTATATGCATTTTTACCATAAGCTCTTGACGTCGGTGAGGAGTTTAACACGTCGACGGAGGTCTTGGCTAGCGCCCACAATATTAAAACATAGCACCATGGGTTAGGAGAACCCATTGCAAACAATAATTTAATATTTATTTAAAAATAATTAAAGGGAACCTTAACAAGGTTTTTAATTATTTAAATAAATACTTCCTCCTAGACCCAAATGCATTAAACTAATGCATCCACCTATAATCTTTAAACCTGCCAACTTGGGGTTTACAAAAGACCTTTGAAACTGTCATGTCGTAACCTTCATCAAAACAAATTATTTGACATCAAATAAAATTCCTTCAAGAGCTTCTTGACATCAATGACAACTTATACACTTGAGCAAAGGAAATGTCCCCAAAGTACCCAAAATTGCCAATAGATTATGTGTAGGCTTGGAGAAGACTTGAGCAAGTTGAGTGTGTAGACTTAGAGCATATATAAGCAGAGCTGAGAGGTAGTTTTGGTGAGCAAATTTGAGTAAGTCTAGTGTGTAGACTTGGAGCAGATTTGAGCAAGCCTTTTGAGTAGGATTGGAGTATATTTGAGAAAATTTGGTGAAGCAGATTTGAGCAAGCCTCGTGAGAAGGCTTAGAGCATATTTGAGCAAGTTTTAGTAATGATTTGATCAAGTTTTATGAGGTAGACTAAGTAGGCTTTATGAGCAGGTTTGAGCACTGATAATGAGTATATTTGAGCAATTTTGGTGAGTAGATTTAAGCAAGCTTTGTGAGCAAGCTTAGGGAAGATTTGAGTAGAGTTGAGAAGCAGGTTTTGGAGTAGATTTGAGCAAGTCTTGTGTAAAGGCTTAAATCAAATTATACTAGAGGGGATTGAGGTCTCGTGTGGATAGAGGTCTACAAACCAGAGCAAATGGGATTAGTGTCTCTTGTGGATAGAGGTCCACAAACTAGAGCAAAGGGGATTGGTGTCTCCTATGGATAGAGGTCCATAAATAAAATCAAAGGGGATTGGTATCTCCTATGGATAGAGGTCCACAAACTAGAGCAAAGGGGATTTATGTCTCCTATGGATAGAGGTCCACAAACCAGAGCAAAGGGGATTGGTGCCTTTTGTGGATAGAGGTCCAAAAACCAAAGCAAAGGGGATTGGTGTCTCTTATGGATAGTGGTCCACAAACTTGAGAATAGGGGATTGGTGTCTCCTTTGGGTTGGTGCCCATAAATATTGTAATAGGGAATTGGTTCCCAAGAGATTTGTTGAGAAAATTTTATAAGAAATATTTTCTCCGTGGATGTAGCCCACATTGGGTGAACCACATTAAATTTATGTCTATTATGTGTGTGATGATCTGTGTATTATTTCATTATTGCAATTGATAACATTGCATAATACTTATTTTGAAAGAAAAGTAAAAAGTTGTATCTTATACTATTCACCTCCCCTCTCAGTATAAGCTTGTGTTCTTTAATTGGTATCAGAGCGGGTTCCTTCATGAAAGTCTAACATCTTGAAGGAATATCTTACAAGAACACACATGGCCAAGAAAGGTAAAATAAGAACCATGAGATCATATCCTCATAAGAAGGAAGGAACACACATGACCATGAAAGAAAAGGAATATGCTCTAGTAATTGAAATCCAAGAAAATGGAGAGAAAGAGGAAACTATGGTGGACATGGAAGAAGAATTTGATTTTTCTCTAAAAAATATTGTTACTCTAAAATGGGAAGTGGAAACATATAAAGAAACATAATCAAGTGATGAATCAAGCAATATAAGAAGGAATAATAAGGATCCAAGACAGGGTTATGCATAAGGGGTTTGACCCAAAATGTACTTGTAAAAGAATGGCGAATCATAATCAAAATCAAGGAAAATCCTAAGCAAATAAAATCAATCATCTTCACACCAAAATTTGGGGGTATTTGAAGCTCTAAAAAGTAAGATCTTATTTAGGTAAAATTTTCACCTATTAAATCACCTTATAACTTAATAAAAACACCACCATTATATCAGGCTTAAAAAGAGCTTTCTAATGAATACAAATATGCCTATGTTTGGATATATATTGTGGCGAATTGACCCTAAGAAAAAATTTGGTCTTGAAAATTTTAGGTGAATGGGCCGATGTCGAGGGTCCTCATATTTGCTAATTTTTAATTTTGGAAATCCTAATATTCGCCCAATTTGTGAATATTCGTCACTATGCATAACCCTGATCCAAGAAGACACAAAGATATGCAATCTATGAAATATTTTAGCTGTGGTAACATTGGTCACTATGTAGCTTATTGTCCACAAAATGGGTACAATAGAAGTGATGAAAGCTTTTCCGATAGTGAATAAGAAGAAAAAGTTTTAGAAAATGAAGAAGAGCCCACAATTGACAAAAATGAGAAACTTATTATTGTTCTTGAAGAGTTGAAGAGGGCTAGAAAGGAGAACTCAATATTGAAGGCTCAAGTACAAGAGAATGAAGATGCTCCTATTGAAAACCGAGTAGAAAAGAAAGTAGATGCTCCTATTGAAGATCAAGTAGAAGAGAAAGAAGATGCTCATGTTATTGAAGACCTAGAAAAAGAGAAATTTTTAGAAAGGGATGAAGAAGCCATGGTTGATATGAAAGAGGAACTTGTTGTTGATATTGAAGAGTTAAAAAGAGAGAACTTAAAATTAAAGGCTCAAGTACAAGAGGATGAGAAAATCAAGGCAAAGCTTCTACAAGATCTCAATGACTTAAAAGTTAAAGCTGAAGAGGCAAGAATAATTGAAGAAGGTATGGCTGAACAATTAAAGGTAAAAGAGCTAGAATGTGAAATATTGGAACATGAAGTGGTTTCTCTAAGGATGGAAGTGAAATATTCTAATGATAAGATACATAAGTTTGAGAAAAGGTCAAAATATTTGAATAATATTATCAAAGCACAAAGATCTTACAAATAAGGAGGTAATATTTTCATTTATAATCGAATATGCTAATGATATATTTCAATTTATTTTTGATGTGACAAACATTTTAATATCTTGCAATTTATGTGCTAAGTCGAATATCTCTCCAGTGCGAACGGTAGAAGGACAACAAGTTTCAAAGGGTGCAAGTGTTAGAAATTGACATATTATGTGTGTGCCTGAGACGTTCCATCCTACTAGGGTGTCCCAATAGCTGGCTGGCTTGTGTGAGTGTTGTTGTAGTAGAAAGCATGAGATTCCGGAATAAAAGCAGTATTAAGATGCAATGAAAAGCAACCAAACATATAAAGGAGAAATGCAGGAACACAGCCCTTTTATATTAATCCCATTCGGTTACAATACATCTCCTCCTTTTTAGGGGCTAGGAGTGTTAATCTGTATATGGTTACAGTCATGATCAATACTTCTTCTATCCGCATGCCCACATTAGAAACGGGCGGGTCAATGTTGCCGCCGCTTATGCTTGGTGAATCCTTACTGTTTGCTGTTTCTCCTGCGATCAAAGAAACATAAAAAAAACATTAGTAGCACCTGTGTTAATAAGTGAAATTAGTGAGTCTTGAAATAAGTGAAAGATGTATGCATAAGATCATTGAAAACAATGAATAAAGTGCATATACATGACCTGCGCATTTAACAGAATAAGTTCGTGATGAACGAATAAGCTAAAGTGACAGAACGTACAACGTAGAACATAATGCATCTAATAGAATCTATTCAAAAACAACATGTATATGAAAACATAAAAACGTAAACTGTTTAAATGTTGTTAGTTTGCAGGATATTTTAAAAAGAACAGCATATATTACATTAACTAAAAATGTGCATGGGGTACCCAAGCGGGCCGCCCCGTCAAAAATCGACTTTGGCGCCAATCCAATAAGGAAGGGCCCGAAATCGTTTATATTGAGTGTTGTCGTCGAATTGGTAGAATATTGTGTCTACTGTCGGGTATGAAGGTTCGGCTTCACCCTCTGAAAGCAACCCATCAACCTCTCTTTCGTAAGAGATTCTGGGTGTGAGGAAGGTAAAATCGACTGATGCAATCGGGTCATAAATGAACAGCACTTCGTTGTGTTTACAAAATGCTTCGCCCCTCCCCTTTTTTTTTTCCTTGTATTGAGCTAGTTTTTTATAGAAGATTCCGCTTCTGAAATATTAACGTCAAAACCCTAAGTCCGCAGGCGCCGCTGAGATTTGACCGTTGTCAGATGATTATGAGACATGGCTCGCATTCAGATTATCGCTAGGAACTCACATCAGCAGTTATGAGGCATGGCCTCTGATCGGATTTGTTGTTGAAATTGTTCGTCTCATTATTGCAGTTGGTGAAGTCCGTCGCTTAGTTAAAATCTGCTTTAAATTGCTTTTGACTGATTAATTCCCTGAAGCTACGTGTCGCCTCTGATTGGTCGAATCCGTCGTTCTATAGACCCACGGGGTCTCTTTTTAAAAAAAAGGGCACGCAAGGGTGCCACGTGGCAGCCATGCCGAAGTCCGTCTCTGACTGGTTAAGTGTTGCCTTTGAAAAGAGAAGTGTTTGCTGCCGAAGTGTCGCGATATCGCGACACTTCGACCGAGGTTCCCCTTCTAGGCCAAAGGTGTCGCGATATCGCAACGCGCGATATCACGACACCTTTGGCCGAGGCTCCCCTCGGGGCCAAAGGTGTCGCGATATCACGACGCGCGATATCGCGACACCTTTGGCCGAGGCTCCCCTCGGGGCCAAAGGTGTCGCGATATCGCGACGTGCGATATCGCGACGCGCGATATCGCGACACCTAGGCCGAGGCTCCCCTCGGGGCCTTAGGTGTCGCGATATCGCGACGCGCGATATCGCGACGTCTAAGGCCGAGGCTTCCCTCGGGGCCTTAGGTGTCGCGATATCACGACGCGCGATATCGCGACATCTAAGGCCGAGGCCTCCCTCGGGGCCTTAGGTGTCGCGATATCGCGACGCGCGATATCGCGACATCTAAGGCCGAGGCTTCCCTCGGGGCCTTAGGTGTCGCGATATCGCGACGTGCGAAATCGCGACGTCGCGATTTCGCGACGTCTAAGGCCAAGGTTCCCTTTTGATTAAGGCTTGTTTGCTCTTGAAGTTTTGCTTTGCTTAAGGCTTGAAGTTTGAAGGTTGCAGTTTGTTAAAGGCTCACTTTAGATTGAAGGCTTGTTTAGGATTTGCGACCAACTTTGCTCTGCTCATTTTTTGACCTTCTAAACTGCTATGTGAGTGGTTAGGACCACTGTTTGACCTCTGAGGGCTGCCCTGAAAGCTGTGTGTGTCAATGCGATCAGTGTTTGTAGTCACTTAATCGGATTGGTGTTGTTTTGGTGTCTACAGATGCCCCTTTTTGGGAAGCGCTGCGGGTGACGCAGTGCTGAGCAAAAATAGAAAACCAAAGCACTAATGATTAGGGTTTCTTGGTAACCTAACCAACTTTTGATGCCCCAAGTATGGAAAGGGCATGCATTCTTGAATCCTTGCTTCTGACGAGCTAAGGAATTTGATTTCAAGTGTTAACCTATTTTGGTGAGGTGTGACTTGAGCTTGGACATTGATCAGTCATGATTAGGCAAAGGGCGTAACCTTTTGTCCATAGGGGAAACCTTGTGTTCATGCTTCGGGAATGCCAAGTGTTTGATCAATTTAATGATTGCTTGTTTATTGCCCCAAGCGAGAGCGTGATTGTCTTTGTCAATGATTCTTTGAATGCATGTCATTGCCTTGATTGGGTGTGTGCTTGTTGATTGGTGACTAAGTGTGACTACCCCCTCAAGCGACGAATCGATGAGGGAATGACCTTCGTGAGAAAAGCGACGAGTCGCTTGACCCAAGATGACTTAGGTTAGGGTGCCTTTAGATGTTTTACCATTTAAGCACGTGCAGTTTCTCGACATTTGGACCTATTTTTGGTGGGTGTTAACCCTTTTGGTGATGCCATAATGGGGTGAAATCATCAAAAACCCATCTTCCCGTGGAGCGGTCCGGCTATGGTAGCCTTCTTGGGGAAGTAGGAGAGTGACAATTTGAGCCCCGACATCGATTTTCTTTATGCCAAGAGGTTAAGTGCAAGAGCACTTGTGTCCGGCAATGCTTATTGCTATGGTTTTTGTGTTGCATTTTTGTGATGTTTTTGTTGTTTTGATTTTCTTTCTTTGTGTATATGTCATGATTTTATGCACAATGATTGATGTTGATGGATGCATGCTACTTTATATTGATGGATGCATATGTTGTGATGAATGCAAATGTATGTGATATGCAGAGATGAAATGGATGGATGGACTTTGTGATGTGTGGCTATGGCACCATAGACTATTTAGAACTCCATTATTTTGTTTTGAGGCGATTGCTGTGATACATGACTTTGTATGTATACATGTGGTTTTTCTTTTCTGATGGTAGTGTAAGGATGAAAAGTAGCGCAGTTGGTTTAGAAATGTAGCTAAGGTTTTCTGAGACTCAGACGGTTTTAACTTACTAGCCATGACTGTACCTTATCTTACAAGACTTTTGAACAAGGTATGAATCGGACTTGTTTTTGACCAAGTTATTTCACATCCCTGTGTGTGCAATTGAGTTCATTTATGTGGTATTTGTCAGGATACCGCTAGTGCCAGATGGGCTTTCAACCGAACTTGTACTGAGGATCACCTAATTAGCTCCACTAACTCCTTTGTTGTATTTAGTTAGATTAATCTGCGGTGTTATCCAGGATACCATAAGCTAGCTCATCCTTATGCAAACATTGGTCTGCACATACGCAAAGTGAATGTGACAGACATATCGTCATGCGGGTAGGATACCACCATTGCCAGATAGGCTATCAACCAAACCTGTAATGAGGATCACCTAGATGGTTTTTCGAATGCTGAGAATTCCAGGGATTCAAGTTCAGGATGTTTGTTGGCTGAATGATTTAGAGGGTTGCTCGTCTATATAGTGATGAAAATCACTGTTTATTTTCTATTAATTCTTTTTGAGCAAGGATTTTGAATAGTGGCGATGACCACTGTTATTTGATTTTGTGTTTTTTGTAGTTGTGAATGGCTTTGATCCTTGTGGCCTTGGGGATGACTACCCATCCTGGTTAGGGGCGGATAGTACGAATCCTTACGACGTTGGGGACCAAGGGGATGATGGAGGTTATGGAGTAAGGGCATTGATCTGTTAGGCCTTGGGGATGACTACCCATCCCGGTTAGGGGCGGATAGTACGAATCCTTACAACTTGGAGACCAAAGGTGAATGGAAAGTGTTAGGATGATGATTTGTTGGAATTTTGTTTGTGAATGGTGTTGATCCCTTTAGGTCTTGGGGATGACTACCCATCCTTGGCGAGGACGTGTAGTACAAATCCTTACAACTTTGGGAACCAACTATGATTGGGATTTGGTAGTGGTGAAAACCATTGTATATGGAGGTGAGTGGATAGGAAAGAGCTTGTCCTTTTGTCAATTCTCAGCATTCTAGAACCATTCGCACGGGGGGATGAGCAAGATAACCGTTTCGCTTATGGTGACCTGGATTATCCTGCAGGTTTCATCTTTCGTTCACACAACTTGGGAATTTTTATGTGTTTTAATTTGTGTTGGGATGTTACGTAACAAGGTGTATTTCAAGTATGACTCTACCTTCGTAAAATCTGTTTGACTTGATACATTACATGGCTAAAGAGCAAAATGATGACTGAATCACGAAAAACCCTTGATACATTAAAAGACCACTGACTCTAGTATGGTAAAAGCAATGCATGGTGTTTTTGTTGTTTTTGTAAAATGGAACAGTGTGGAACAAGATGGACTAGCGGATTTATTACAGCCTATGGTGCCCTTGACCCGTACGACCACAAATATGCAATGTATGGATGCAATGCTTTAATGCGGCTATGTATTTTTGTATTTTTGATGGATTGATTTTTGTGAATATGAAGATGAAGTGCGAGAAGAACTCTCTTATTGATGAATTTGAGTATGCCTAGAAATGAGATGCAAATTTTTGTTGTTTTTGATGATTTTTGTTGTTTTTGAATTTTCTTGATTTTTGACCAAGCGATTGTGGAAATCCTTGGAGCATTTTGGGATTGACCAAGCGATTGCAAGAATCCTTGGAGCCTTTTGGGATTGACCAAGCGATTGCAAGAATCCTTGGAGCATTTTGGGATTGACCAAGCGATTGCAAGAATCCTTGGAGCATTTTTTGGATTGACCAAGCGATATTGCAAGAATCCTTGAGCATTTTGGGATTGACCAAGCGATTGCAAGAATCCTTGGAGCATTTTGGGATTGACCAAGCGATTGCAAGAATCCTTGGAGCATTTTTGGGATTTGGCTCTCTTAGATATGAAATGGTCGCAAATGACTGATATTCAAGGGTTCTGTTTCCTTGATACCATCAAGAGAAGCTAGCCGGTATGTCTCGGGTCCTATTTTGCTATCAATGATATATGGACCTAACCAATTTGCCGCAAACTTGTCCCTTAGGTGGGATGGCAAACCGGAATTTTGCTGGTTTTCCTTCAAAACCAAATCACCAACCCGAAAGTCCCTCAGGTGAACTTTCATGTTGTAAGCTTTCTTAAGTCGCTCTTGATAAATACGTAAATGCTCGAGAGCATTAACGCGTCGTTCGTCAAGCAACGTAAGCTGGTCTAACCGGGCTTGCCGCGTAGAATCATCATCGATGAACTCCTGCATTGATATGCGCAGGGAAGGAATCTCCAACTCGAGAGGCATGACTACCTCGGAGCCATACACAAGCGAAAACGGAGTGGCCCCAGTGGGTGTCCGAATGCTAGTGCGATAGGCCCATAGGGCAAGTGGGATTTGAATGTGCCAATCCTTATGACTATCTGCGACGGTCTTTTTAAGGATGGCAACTAGCATTTTGTTTGACGCCTCTGCTTGCCCATTCGCTTGCGGATAATAGGGTGTTGAAAAGCTGTGCTGAATCTTGTACTTTGTGGTCAAAGCACGCACGTCTTTGTTCTTGAAAGGCGTTCCATTATCCGAGACTATTTTGGATGGAATACCAAAACGACATATGATGTTATGCAAAATGAACTCCACAATGCGGGGTCCTGTCGTAGAGGTAAGCGGAATTGCTTCCACCCACTTGGTAAAATACTCTGTGGCCGTTATGATAAACGTGTGACGGCCTAACGATGCAGGGGAGATCTTTCCAATTAGATCGAAGCCCCACTGCGAGAACGGCCAATCGACTGGACTGTCTGCAAGGCCTGAGAAGGTACGTGCATCAAATTGGCATGATGTTGACACTTCACGCACTTCTTGACATAGGTGCAACAATCTCGCTCTAAAGATGGCCAATAATAGCCCATGCGAAGAATGCGCTTTGCAATGGCCATACCACTAAAGTGGCCACCACATGTACCATCGTGCGCTTGGGCGACTGCCCAAGTGGACTCTTGCTGGTCCAAGCAACGAAGGAGGATTCCTTCATAGCTGCGACGATACAAAATGTCTCCTATCAAGACATACTTAGCCGCTTTCGCTTGAGTGCTCGTTTTGCGGCATGAGTCAATCCAAGTGGGAGATTACCTAACTTGAGGTAGTCTCGATGGGTAAATACCGATCCTGTTGATCGAAACCTCGACAGTATGAACAACCAATCCCTCTTGAAGTTCCTCCCTAGCAAACGCTGAATGGGATAGAACCTGCAAGAATAGCGTTGTGTTGCTATTAATGGGAGTAGGGGAGAACAAGGACCCCCAGTTGGCGCATTTCAGATGATCTCGGATTCGAGAGAACTTATCCGAGGATGGTTCAATCTGGATCATGTGGATTCCTGGCGTCAAGTCTGAGCTTGCACGCTCCATCGCGGATTGCGATAAGGTTTTGACTTGAATGGTTGTCATATCACCGGAAAGGTCCTACGGAATTAGTGACCCCAAGGAGGCCATTGTGTCCGCAAAATGATTCGATGATCGAGGGAGGGCCTCGATGTCATACCACTCAAGTTTTGCCAGGAATTTGTCCACAAGGGCTTTATAAGCCTTCAGAACTGGGCATTTGCATTGATATACCCCTTTGACTTGATTGACTATTAACAGCGAATCACCAAAGATATTCAGTCGTTTGATGTTCATGGTGATTGTTGTCTGAAGACCTAGGAGCAAGGCTTCATACTCTGCGTTATTGTTGGTGCATGGGAAGTTTAATTTAAATGACAGGGGCATTGGGGCACCCTGCGGTGTGAAGAATACAATTCCCGTGCCACCACCTTGCTCACATTTAGAACCATCGAAGAATAGGGTTATGTCGGCCTGTGACTCAGGCTCATCAGAATCTGGCGATTCTGAGACATGGAAGACCCCATCATCGGGTAGTTCTATGACCAGAGGCTGATCGTCTTCAAGAGGAGCCTCTGCTAGTTGATCGGCTATGACTTGTCCTTTGATAGATTTTTGTCCAATAAACTCTATGTCAAATTCCGTCAACAACATGATCCATTTCGCCGTGCGACTACTATGATAAGTACGACTCATCATGTATCGCAATGGATTCTCCTTAGACACAACATACGTAGTGTTGCTCAGCATGTAGTGGCGTAGCTTTTTGGTAGCAAACACCACTGCCAAGCAGAGTTTCTCAACGTATGCATAGTTAAGTTCATAACTGACCAGGTGCGGCTAAGATAGTATGTAGCCTGTTCTTTGTGAAGTTCATTCTTCCGGGCTAGCATGGCGCCCAGTGCCACCTCAATAGCTGAGATGTATAAGTAGAACGGCACTCCTGGTCTGGGTGGTGCCAATACGGCGGCGAAGCCAGGTATTGTTTGATCTCGTCAAAGGTTGATCGGCACTCGTCATCCCAATGAAATGTAACCCCCTTGTGCAATAATTTGTTCATGGGTCGGCACTTGTCAGATAATTGCGCTATGAAGCGTTTAATCGACGCGACCTTTCCCTGCAGACTTTTGAGCTGCTTGATTGTAGTTGGGGGAACCATTTCAAGGATTGCCTTGACTTTCTTTGGGTCCACCTCGATTCCTCGTTTTGAGACTATGAAACCCAAGAGTTTTCCAGATGTGACGCCAAAGACGCACTTCTTGGGGTTTAGTCTAACTTTATGCTCCATGAGGCGATCGAGGATCTTGCTTAAGTCATCGATATGATTTGAGCGCAAAAGAGATTTGGCTAACAAATCATCCATGTAATCTTCCAAAGTTTTGTGCATGTAATCATGGAAGATATATGTCATGGCACGTTGGTAGGTGGCACCAGCATTTTTAAGGCCAAAAGGCATGACCTTATAACAAAATGTCCCCCAAGGCGTTGTGAACGCCGTTTTTAGTTGGTCTTCAGGGATTGATACGAATTTGATTGTATCCTGAGAAACCATCCATTAGGGAGAGCATTTCGTGACCTGCTGTAGCGTCTACCAACGCGTCGATGCTCGGTAAGGGGAAATCATCCTTAGGACTCGCTTTGTTTAGATCTCAAAAATCGGTGCATATGCGAATCCTCCCGTCGGGCTTCTTGACGGGAACCATGTTGGACAACCATGGCGGATAATCCACGCAGATGACAAACTGTGCATCCAACAGCTTTTGCAATTCATCTTTGACCATTAAGGCCACTGTTGGGTGCATCTTACGTAGTTTTTGCTTTATGGGCTTGATTGTCGGATCAAGCGTTAAATTATGCGTGACTAGTCGCGGGTCTAGTCCCGGCATATCCTTGTATGACCATGCAAAAACCTCCTTCTTCTCTTTGAGAAGGGTAATGTAGTCGGCTTGCTCTTCGGGGGAAAGGCTTACCCCCGACTTGAGAATCTGTGGATTCATTGGATCTGTGCCGATATCTACATCAGTCGTTTCCTCGACTGACATGTGGGATCCGTCCTCCAACTGATGTGGAGTCGGGATCAAATGGATATCATTAGCTGAATTTAGATCTGCGTTGGGAACCTCGGGTTCCTCTTCAGCCTGAAAAATATCTTGAGTTGTCCCTGGGGTAAAATGATGCATTTCACCGAAAGGCCAGTACTCTGATGGTGACAAAGGTGAATTGACGCGATCCCAGTCGATGGCATCTATGTCTAGATGCAATGACCGTGCTGGATCGGCCGGATTGCGGATGGGTGCGGTCAAATCAATGGAGATCATGTGGATGGAATGAATTTGGTCTCCATTACCGCGGGTATGATAACTTGATTCTTCTAGATGCTCCCTATACTCTGGATCTGGTTCTAGGGGAACGGGCACGAATGGATCGGCCCTATGTGCTGATAGGAGGACAGGGTCTTCCCTCGGCACTGTTGTCATGATAGGGTCTCGGGGTGGACGGTGCTCATCATGAATTTGGAGCCATGGATCTAACACTAGGGCCCACCCTGCTGGGTCTACCCACCATTCATGCCCTAACCTTATGCCCATCTGTCCCATTAGATCTTCATGAGTTAAAGGGCGATAATTCCGTCGCGCATGTCTGAGATAGATCATCTCAGTCTCATCTTCTGAATCACTTTCGGAGATCCAAAAATGTTCATTCTCTTCAACAACTGTTACTTGCGACATTGAGGGTTCTCCTTGTTCCAGTAAGTTAATCTGGTCCCATTGCGGTTGTTCCACTCTTGGTGGAGGGACCTGATTCTCTTGACATGGTATTGATTCAACTGGAACCTCTAAGGGGAATAGCTTCAAAAAGATGTCCGGACATCGTTGATGTTCTCTTTGAGGATTAATGTCCGAACTTTCACCTCTCTCTAGCAAAGGAGAGGGATTACTGTTGTTGCCAAGGGTGTTTGTTGACCATGGGAGGTAGTCTCCCAATGTATATTCTGTATTTGGGTTGGCATAAAGATCTGGTGCCAATCCCCCCTTGTTGCCTATTTCTAGGCCTTGCATATTTTCTACCAAGATGTCTAAGGGCAGGGGGTGGTGGAACCCTACTCCTGACTTATCATATGGCATCTGATATCTTGGTTGGCAAAGGACCCGCATCCCTTGCTCATATCTGCCTAGCCCGTATCCATGCCAATTGCATTGGCCGAGATATTTTAGGGCGAAGTTTGGGTTTGATAGATAGTTGATGTTTTCAACAAAAGGCTCTTCGTCTGCTTCCTTTTGCTTGCATGGTTCAAGACCATGATCAAGGCCCCCATACACAAAATTTGTCTGGTTGGGTGGGTGACCTAGAGGAACAACTGTTCCTATGGGAAGGCGAGGTCTCCCCATATCCTGTACTGATTCTACTGTAGGCGTTGCCACAACATTCTGCACTAAGTACTCCCCCAGGCCTGTACTGGCCATTTCAACAGTGATTGTTGATGCTTGGGAGGGAGGGAACGGGAGTCCTTCCTGAGTCCATTCCATGTTTGGTGGTTTAGGAATCTCAGCTTCCGTAGTGCTAGGTGTTTCCTCTGTTGATACCGTTGATATTGTGGGCAAACCCTCTTCTAGGGGCTGAGCCTCTTCCATGATCTGTTTTCCCTTGTCCTTCTGTTTAGCCATGACAGGTGGCATTGGTAATGAAGGAGCGAGATGATGAGGATTCACCTGGCTGGGATTTTGGTGATTTGGTCACCATTGGTGCCTGCGGTATTGGACCCTGTTTAGATGGATTTAACTGGAAATCCAAATGCGTTGAAGGGAGGGTCGATTGAGGCATTAGTTGTACCGCATTGCAATACTTGAAGGGTTCCAAGTCCATCGGGACTACATGTATTTCTCCTTCAAAAGCATACTTTAAGCACTGGTGAGCGATGGAAGGGACACACTTCATGTCCATGATCCAAGGCCGCCCTAGCAAGTATATTGTAAGCCATCTCGCCTTCCAACACATGGCACAATGTTGGTATTGTCTTTTGTCCTACCTGGATAGGTAGAACAACTATGCCGACTGTCGAGCATATTGCATCATTGAAAGCTCGTAGTGTGTACGTGGAGGCTGTGATATGAGAGGCTGGCAACTTTAAATGTTTTAGCGCTGCAGTGGTGATGATGTTACTGGACGAGCCAGTATCTACCAGCACTCTCTTGTATGGGATCCCGTTGACCCGCGCGATGACGTGCAGGGGTGGATCTGCCGTGTCATTCGATATTGCTTTGACTTCATCCTCTCTGAAGGTGATGACCGGCTCCGTACATCGTTTCACATGTCCTACGAAGTTGTTGAAAGAATTTGCTTCGTGAGGTCTGTAAGTCGATGGTTTTTAAAATGTCCATAAGAGCTTCCCTATGAGGTGTTGACTGTTGAATAAGCTCGTAAATGGACAGCCTAGCCGATGTGGTCCGCAAACTCTGCGTGAGTTTGGTCCGTATCGTGACCTCGGGTCTAGGCGGAGGTACTTGCACAGGGCATTGTTGAGGCTGCGATGTCGTTGGAACTTCCCTCGTAGCTACCTCGGGGGCAGCTGTTGGGTACTTTTTGTTCCTTGTCACTATGCTGATCATTCCCACAAATCCTTGCATGGGAAGATTCTCTCGCACCTCGTTAATCTGGAGAGGTTTTGCTTGTGCCTCGTGGGCAGGCAAAGGGTCCTTGAATACCCCCATTTGTTGGTTATTTGGTGCTATGGGGTTGTCCACGGCCAATGTTTTATTGTCGATTAAATCTTGGATTAATCCTTTGAATTTCCAGCATCCATTTAAATCATGTCCCCTGCGCCTATGGAATCTACAATACAATTCCTCTCTGTATCCCTTAGGCTTGGGGGCGTTAGGGTCTATAGTTTGGATTTTTGGCAAGGTGACTAAATTTGCCGCTAACAAGCGGTCAAATAGGGAGTCCCTGGACTCCGTGTAAGGGGTGAATTGTCGCCTAGGGCGACGCTGTTGATTCTGCTCCTGTTTCTTATTGTCTTTTTCATAACTAGGAGGCACTGCCTGGTAATTAGCCTTTTGGGGCTGCATTTCTTGCACAGGCTTGGGAACATTTATCGCAACTTGATTAACCGCAGCGGGTTGTGATTGCGTATTCCCAGTCTTAGTGGTTTTATTCCACTCTTTCTTTTTAGGCTTGGCGATTGCGCCTTCGCCTATCTTAATCTCTTCTATAACTCTGGCTTGCGCCAAAGCTTCTTCTAAGCTGTCGTATTGTTGCAGCAGCAATAGACCAGAGATTGATTTTAAGCAACTCCGTGCAAACATCTGCGTAAGATCAGACATAGGGGGACGGTAGGGTAACCTAGAAAGCAAAGCCCTCCATCGATTCCCGTATGCTGTCATTGTTTCTTCCTCATATTGCTCGAGGCTGGCCGGATCACTCAGTGATGCCTTCTTCTTTGTGTTGAAAGCAAAGCGTTCAAGAAACGCATCTACTAATTGATCGAGATTGTTTATGCTTTGTTTGGGTAATTGTGTGAACCAATCCGAGGCGGGGCCTGCGAATGTGGTTATGAAAGTTCGAAGCAACAATGCATCATTATCTTGGATGCCGAAGCATTGACTTAGGAACCTTGTGACATGTTCTTGTGCGTCCTCTTCACCTTTAAAAACTGCCAATTGAGGCAACTTGAAGTGTTCGGGGTAAAGAGGTGTAGGCACTGAGGGATGCATCTGGATGACTACGGAGTTGACGTAATGTGGGCTTTTGATGCCCAGAAGCTTTTGTCTCCATAGACTCCAAACGCTCTAATAGCGCTTTGTATGCATCGGAAGATTTTATTTCTTCCTCTTTTGTTTGCTCCCGTTGTGAGTCATGGGAGACTGGAGGCCTATGGGGGGGTGGCCGAGTGGCAGCCCTCCCGCCTTGATGGGGCGTTTCGGCCCGTTCTATTTCTGGTTCGTACTCCTCATAAACTTCTTGAGGAGTCTCTGGGCGAGACCTATGACCTTGATTGAGTCCCCGTTGAGGGTACCCATCATTGTTTCGGGGAGTGGCCTCCCTCTCGGGTCTATAAGGTCTCGGAGGCAAAGCTTGACGAGGTCGCGGAGACCTGTCCTGCACCAAAGGATTGTGCCTCTCATATTGTTCCTCTCTGTGGGTGCGAGGGGTTGGCACCCTCTCAGGTAGCTTATAGCGCAACTCATCCGCTTCGCGCTGCATGCGCTCTTTATTCAAGCGGTATAAGTACTCTAACTCCTGATGACCCTGCTCAAGCTGCGTGATTCGAGCTTGGCGAGCGGCATGTCTGGCGACTGCCGGGTCAACTGGGTCTGCCCTCTTTTGTTGAGGAGGCTTGAATGTTTTGCCTATGTGTTTGCCTCGATCTTGATGGTCTAAAATTTCAATGGGTTGCTTCCCTTTGTCGGGGTAGGCGACATTTGCTTGAGGCTCTAGCCTTGATGTGTGATCATGATATCCGGCGGTGCAGAAACACAAGGTTCCCACGTCGTATGTTGTTCCCGAGGAATGCGATGATCTTCCTCGTACTCCCTTTCATGGGTGTGAAAGGGGCGGGCGGAGTTAGCTTGCCCTGTGTAAAGAGCCCTGCGCTCTGGATGTTGTCTTTCTGTTCTGATGGGAGGTAAAGAAGAGACGCCATATCCACGTTGTCTCTCCAAATGGACAGTATGCCTCTCTAGCGCTTCATCGCGCTGTGGCCATTCAAATCTAGCCTCAAGAGGCGGTTGTCTACCTACATTGAGATCTACGTGTAAAGCGTCTTCCCGAAAGGGGCTGTGTTGGATGGGCATACCCCAATGAGGAGGCTCCCAATAATTTCTTTTTGATGGGGCCCGATATGGACTCTCTTGTAGGCTAGACCGCCAAGGCGGTATGGCCAAGTCCTCAGGGCTAAAGCGAAGGCGACTAGCGCCCTCTCTTTGTGCACCTTCCGTAGCGTCCGCCCTTGATTGGGCTTGGCTACGGGTGTACACCATTGTGGCGCTTCTCTACTATCTAAGCAGATTTTATCTCGTTTATGGTGATTTGTCTTTTGGTCTACACTAAGCAGAAATGAACACACTCATACACAAAATCGTGATTATCTCTTTTAAGGATTTGATAGTGTGTCCTAAACTGGTTTAGTGCATTTTGATGTTTTGTTTTGTTTTTGCAATTTTTGAAGAACGTTTAAATGCATAATGTTGGCTCATATGACTCCCATAAATGGTCGCCCCTTCAATATACCATTGCCGGACCGATATACCAACCTCTCTATATACCCGCCCTTACGAGAGGGAAACTATAGGTACGTGAGAGCAGATGGTACGTGGAACATAGGCGGTACGGAAGGGGGATTGTCCTGTTAATGACACCTACCATAGAAGACTTATCCTCGCGTGCATGGGAATCACCCCAAGCAACACTCGGTCAGCTTTCGTCGGGATTTACGTCTAACAACAGTGACAATCGGGGAAATGGATGCAAAGCTAAGCCAAGGTGGTGATGAACCCACCGTTGGTCTTGCTCAAGGGCTGGGGTTTTACGACCAGCTCCTTGGTTTAATTTACCACGTGCAGTGTGTGGAGTTCATTTTTTATTTAATAAAAATGAAACGAGCAACAAAAAGAAACTTTCCCTATGCAAACCGGAAGACAGCAAGAAACACTACAAACCGGAAAACAGCAAGTAAAATTTAATTTATTTTTTTTTTTTTAAATAAAGCAAGAAAAATTTACGGAAAATTTCTCTACCTTTCTTTAAAATATTAAAAATTAATTATTAAATAAATAATTACATAAATAAATAAATAATTAAATAAAGCAAGAAAAATTTATGAAAAATTTCTCTACCTTTCTTTAATAATTAAAAAGAACGAAAGTAAAAGATTAAACAAGTAAAATAAACAGAAATTTCACAGAAAATGACATGGACAGTTAAAAACCGTTACCTCTTTCTGCCTGGATTTGCTGTTTCTGACCTCCGGCTTAAAAAAAAAAGGTACCTGTTAAAACACAACAAATCTGATTAGTTTCTATGATTTAAAAATCTAGGAACGGTCCCACCGTGATCGCCACTGAAAGCATGAGATTCCGAAATAAAAGCAGTATTAAGATGCAATGAAAAGCAACCAAACATATAAAGGAGAAATGCAGGAACACAACCCTTTTATATTAATCCCATTCGGTTACAATACATCTCCTCCTTTTTAGGGGCTAGGAGTGTTAATCTATATGGTTACAATCACGATTAATACTTCTTCTATCCGCATGCCCACATTCGAAATGGGCGAGCCAATGTTGCCACCGCTTATGCTTGATGAATCCTTACTTGTTTCGTTGTTTCTCCTGCGATCAAAGAAACATAAAAAAACATTAGTAGCACTTGTGTTAATAAGTGAAATAAGTGAATCTTGAAATAAGTGAAAGATGTATGCATAAGATCATTGAAAACAATGAATAAAGTGCATATACATGACCTACGCATTTAACAGAATAAGTTCGTGATGAACGAATAAGCTAAAGTGACAGAACGTACAACGTAGAACATAATGCATCTAATAGAATCTATTCGAAAACAGCATGTATATGAAAACATAAAAACGTAAACTGTTTAAATGTTGTTAGTTTGCAGGATATATTAAAAAGAACAACATATATTAAATTAACTAAAAATGTGCATGGGGTACCCAAGCGGGCCGCCCTGTTAAAAATTGACTTTGGCGCCAATCCAATAAGGAAGGGCCCAAAATCTTTATATTGAGTGTTGTCGTCAAATTAATAGAATATTGTGATCTACTGTCGGGTATGAAGGTTCGGATTCACCCTCGAAAGCCACCCACCAACCTCTACTTCGTAAGAGATTCTGGGTGTGAAGAAGGTAAAATCGACTGATGCAATCGGGTCATAAATGAACAGCACTTCGTTGTGTTTACAAAATGCTTCCCCTCCTTTTTTACATTGCATTGAGCTAGTTTTTATAGAGGATTTCGCCTCTGAAATATTAATGTCAAAACCCTAAGTCCGTAGGCACCGCTGAGATTTGACCATTGTCAGATGATTATGAGACATGGCTCGCATTCAGATTATCGCTAGGAACTCACATCAGCAGTTATGAGGCATGGCCTCTGACCGGATTTGTTGTTGAAATTGTTCGTCTCATTATTGCAGTTGGTGAAGTCCGTCGCTTAGTTAAAATCCACTTTAAATTGCTTTTGACCTAATTAAATGTCTGCCTTGAATGCTGACATGTCACTTCTGATTGGTCGAATCCATCGTTCTATAGACCCACGGGGTCTCTTTAAAAAAGGGCACGTAGGGGTGCCACGTGGCGGTCATTCCTTGGAAGTCTGCGGCCGGTTAAGTGTTGCCTTTGAAAAGAGAAGTGTTTGCTGCCGAAGTGTCGCGATATCGCGACGTCGCGATATCGCGACACTTCGGCCGAGGTTCCCCTCGGGCCAAAGGTGTCGCGATATCGCGACGCGCGATATCGCGACACCTTTGGCCGAGGCTCCCCTCTGGGCCAAAGGTGTCACGATTTCGCGACGCGCGATTCTCTGGGCCAAAGGTGTCGCGATATCGTGACGCGCGATATCGCGACACCTTTGGCCGAGGCTCCCCTCTGGGCCAAAGGTGTCGCGATATCGCGACGCGCGAAATCGCGACGTCGCGATTTCGCGATGTCTAAGGCCAAGGTTCCCCTTTTTGCTAGGTTTGCCTTAAAGTTTTGTAGTTTTCTTAAGACTTGAAGTTTGAAGGTTGCAGTTTGTTAAAGGCTCACTTTAGATTGAAGGCTTGTTTAGGATTTGAAGCTTGCAGTTTGCGACCAACTTTGCTCTGCTCATTTTTCGACCTTCTAAACTGCTATGTGAGTGGTCAGGACCACTGTTTGACCTCTGAGGGCTGCCCTGAAAGTTGTGTATGTCAATGCGATCAGTGTTTGTAGTCACTTAATCGGATTGGTGCTATTTTGGTGTCTACAATTTGAATAATATTATCAAAGCACAAAGATCTTACAAATAAGGAGGTAATATTTTCATTTATAATCGAATATGCTAATGATATATTTCAATTTATTTTTGATGTGACAAACATTTTAATATCTTGCAATTTATGTGCTAAGTCGAATATCTCTCCAGTGCGAACAGTAGAAGGACAACAAGTTTCAAAGGGTGCAAGAGTTAGAAATTGACATATTATGTGTGTGCCTGAGACGTTCCATCCTACTGGGGTGTCCCAATAGCTGGATGCCTTGTGCGAGTGTTGTTGTAGTAGAGGTTTCGAGGTTGAAACCCCCTGACGTATTTTCACTGTGTATATTGAGATTTGAATTAACGTAGAACAAAGATATTTTTTCCCTCCTTTTGGTGCTTTCTTCTATGGTAGCGTAGCCAATTAGAGGTTCTTGAGGAAGTGAAGCATCTTGGAGGTCATGGGTTCAAGTTGCAACTGTGCATAAGGTACTTAAATTTTTTTATTTTTAAATCAATTAAATCTAAATAAGTTGCAGCAGTGAAATAAAGAATTTAAATTTGATTTAGAGAAAGTGGAAGTTGTATGGTGCATTGGTTATTTGAAAAATATATTTTATATGAAGGCATTATCTTGTTTATAGAAAAGTGGGAGTTGTATGGTGTATTGATTTATTTTGAAAATTATATGAAGGCATTACTTTGTGTGAAGACAAAAACATGACACTTAAACAATAATAAAGAAATCAAATGACCCAAATAAACACAAGATTGCACAAAATAGATAGATTTATTCAATAAGCAGGGGAGACAATAAACTCCTTTTGAGACAATCTTTACTCATTGAGTATTTGATACAAAGATTTACAAAATGCTAGGGTTCTCCGAAACCCTAGCTATAACAATGAAGTGTCTTTAGATAGTGTGTCCTCGCTTCCAACGGAATGAGTGAGCTTCAGGTATCTGATGTCGGATGACTCTAGCTTCAACAGTCATTCAACAATATGTAGAATTTGCAGATATGTATACACAAAAATAGAGAAAGGGATTAATAACACCTGTGAGGGCTCCATAGTGTGAGACCCTCAGACATTATTAAACCCTAACTAAAAATAGATCAAATGGCATGTGAAATCTAAAAATCATGTAACAAAATAAAACCAATAAATATATACCTTTCTTGTGATGATTCCTTGCTTCGTTGTTATAGTTTTGACAACAGATGGCATGATGTAGTAGGGTATGATTCACATTTATGTGGTTGTAGCAGGCTCGAACATGCACTTGGAAGGCTATGGTGCAAACTTCACAAGCTCTAGAGCGAGCCTGCAATGCAGCAAGCACAAGCGTGCACTTGGCAAGCTCTGCAGCGATCTTCGCAAGCTTAGGAGAGTGCCTACGGTAAGGATAAATTTTGCAGAAGCAGATCTGGGGGATGCGACAAATGCAACGGATGGGCAAAAGTGGTGGCGATGACAATGGAGGATGGCAAGGTGGAAAGGATGGATATGGGGGATGGTTGGAACAACAAAAGTCCTATTGGCTAGCTAGGGCTTTGGATTTTCAAGGCTCTATCTCTTTTTTCTTCGCTAGGGCTTTGCCAATGATCTCTTCAAGATGCAAATTCTAATATTAGGGTTTCAGGGTTTGGGCATTTGCAAATGCCCTCATTTATAATCCAACCTAGGGTTTTCTTAGGGTTTTAGCCTTGCACTTTTGATCGTGTGGCTAAGATTAAATTAGATCCTAAGGTTGAGATTACTTTTTAGATGTGGCATGGATTAATGAAGATGGATGGTGGGGATTAGATTGGATCGAACAACTATGGTTAATTGAGTTTATAAATATATATTTTATAATAAATATATTATAATATAATATAAAATATTATATTAAATATAAAATAATATTAAAATAATCTCAATTGGGTTAGGAAATGGTGGTAAAGGGCTAAAGTGGGCCTTTTGAAGGCGGGAAAGGTGGATTGTGCCAAATAATTGGCTGGAAAGGTGTATGGTGGACAAGTGGGTGGTGGAATGACTAGGATGGAGGATTAGTAGCTGTAATTTGGTATCTACACTTTGTATATAGAAAAGTGGGAGTTGTATGGTGTATTAGTTCATTTTGAAAATTGTACTTTATATGAGGATATTATTTTTATAGTGGGAGTTGTATGGTGTATGAGGTTATTTAAAAATTTTAAAGTGTGTGAGGGAATTACTTTTTTTTTCTTAGACAAGGAGATATAAGGTGTAAGTGTGATTAGTTTGAAATTGTATTTTGCATATTGAAAGTGGATTCATAAGTGGATGATTTAAAATCCATGATAGATAGTGAATATTACTAATTAGATTTTTGAAGGAACAAAAAGGAAAACTATTTGTGTTAAAGATAGGTTTGGAAGGTCATCATCATTGTGGAAGATTTAGAGGTATGGAACTTTCATTCCTTTTTTAAAATATTTTTGGCTTGAAAGAAATAGTCTCGTTACCATTACGTGGAGATATAAGGATTAATTTTATGTGTATTGTTAGAAATATTTGTGCTAAAGTGTGAAATATAAGTTGTGCTTTATTGTTGAAATCAATTGGAGACACATATGCTAGGCCTTGAGAACAAATTTGTGCATCACTGTTGAATGAAATTGGAAACACATGTGCTAGGTTTTGAGAACAAATTTATGCATCATTATTGAATAAAATTGGAAACACATGTGCTAGGGTTTGAGAACAAAGTTGTGCATTATTGTTGAATGACATTGAAACATATGTACTAGGGTTTGAGAATAAATTGTGCATCAATATTGAATGAAATTGGAAACATATGTACTAGGTTTTGAGAATAAGTAATTTATTATTGTTGAATGAATTTGAAAATATACTAGCAAGGGTTTGAAAGCAAACTGGTGCTTTGGTTTTGAGTGATATTGAAAATGAAAATGCAAGAGTTATAGATCAGATTTTTTTTTAAGTGAAAAACCCCCTTGCAAGGCCTCCTTGGTCTGAGAGACCACGAACATGGGGTTCTACACCGTCAAAGTCACTCGAGAGTCGCACCCGATCCTGCCCGCACTAATATTATCAATTGGATTTTGGATACCCAATTCAGATTTTTTGGTAGGGTGGATATTTGAACCTGGGACCTCACTTGGAGGATTGCCCTCTTCTCTCCAACTCACCTACACCACCTGGGTAAAACTAATTTATAGTGTAAAACACCCTTTTGAGGTGCCACTTTCAATAGGTTGGGCATATGAGGAATGGAGCCTTGTCGGCCTCTACCATCACATAGGACATTCCTAACTATACCATATATCTGCAGGATGGAGACAAGGGGAATGGAACCTGGGTCGACCTCTACCAACATCCAAGGTATTTACCACTGCACCACAATAAGCAGATAAGTTATAGATCAGATTTGTGAATTAAATTTATGCATCATTGTTCATGATTGATTTTGTGAGTAGATGATAAGGACTTGTGCATTGTGATTTTTTTTGAAGTGAAGTTGCAAATCAACAAATACTAGATCAATTATAAAGTGCTACACTAGAGATACATTTAGAACGCAATAAATGTGAGATATGTGAAAGCGATAACCTTAATGAATGTGAAGAACATATAGAGTATTTGTTAGTGCATATCATTCTCTATATATTCAAGAGGTTAATCATATTCTAGATAGAATATGTCTAAACTACTTTAGTTGAGGAATGCACTTTGAATAATAGATAAAGCACTTTATGAAATCATTATGCAAGATAGATAACCAAGTTTTTTATACAAGGTTTGGAAAAAATTTGAGCATGTGTTATGAGCATATTTGAGCATGTGTTATAAGTAGATTTGAGTATATATTATGATAAGTTTTGAGCATGTATTATGAGCAGATTTGAGCATGTGTTATGATAAAACAATTGAGCATTTATTATGAGCAAGTTTGAGTATGTGTTATGAGTATATTTGAGTATGTGTTATGAGCAGATTTGAGCAGAGTTGAGTGTAGGCTTAGAGTATATTTGAGCAAGTCTAATGTGTAGACTTGGAGCAGATCTAAGTAGAGTTGAGAGCTAGTTTTGGTGAGCATATTTGAGCAAGTATAGTGTGTATACTTGGATCATATTTGAGCAAGCCTTGTGAGTAGGCTTGGAGAATATTTGAGCAAGCCTTGTGAGAAGGATTGGAGCAGATTTGAGTAGATTTGAGTAATTATTTGAGCAGGTTTTGTGAGTTAGAATGAGTAGGCTTTATGAGCAGGTTTTGTGAGTTAGAATGAGCAGGCTTTATGAGCAGGTTTGAACACCGATAGTTAGAATATTTGAGTAAGCTTTATGAGCAATCTTGGGGTATACTTGAGTAGAGTTGAGAAGCAGGTTTTGGAGCAGATTTGAGCAAGTCTTGTATAAAGTCTTGGAGAAGATTAGAGTAGAGGGAATTGAGGTCTTTTATGGATAGAGATCCATAAACCAGAGCAAAGAGGATTGGTGTCTCCTATGGATAGAGGTCCAAAAACCAGAGCAAAGGGGATTGGTGTCTCCTGTGGATAGAGTTCCACAAGTCAAAGCAAATGGGATTGGTGTCTCCTATAGATAGAGGTCCATAAACCAGACCAAATAGGATTGGTGTCTCCTATGGATAGTGGTACACAAACCAGGGCAAAGGGGATTGGTGTCTCCTATGGATAGAGGTCCACAAACCAAAGCAAAGGGGATTGGTGTCTCTTGTGGATAGTGGTCCATGAAATTGAGCATAGGGGATTGTTGTCTCCTTTGGGTTGGTGCCCATAAACATTGTAATAGGGAATTTTTTCCCAAGAGATTTGTTGAGAAAATTTATAAGAAATATTTTCTCTGTGGACGTAGCCCACATTGGGTGAACCACGCTAACTCTATTTCTATTATGTGTGTGATGATCTGTGTATTGTTTCATTATTGCAATTGATAACATTGGATAATACTGCTTTGTAAAGAAAAATAAAAAGTTGTATCTTATACTGTTCACCCCCCCTCTTAGTATAAGCTTGTGTTCTTCATTTGATTGTCCATAAGAAGGAAAATTGAGATATTAGAAATTAAAAGAAAAAACACATGCACATTGATTGATAGTAGAATATCCAAGCATGGGATAACCCATTATAATAACACAAGTCTTAACCTGGTTGAACGAGTAGAAGAGAGTAGGAATGAGAAAGTAGGATGAATACCCAAAGCAAATGCGATAAATAAATCACACATGGGTTATATCCTAGAATGGGCACCCAAGACATTACCCAGAATAAGAACTTGAGACATCACCTAGAACAACCAAGGAGAGCATGTGAATTGATAATGCAACACCCAAAGGATAGAGAATCCTTAAACAAACAACCATATGTACAAACTTGTTAGTGAATCAAAGTAAATAAAGGAATAGAGAAGAACGCTAGAGCAATCAAAGAACACAAAAGAAGAGAATTTCTTTTAATCACCCCCAACTTTTGAAATATTTGACAATAAAAAATTAATATGCAAATCACAGGTCTAAAACAACACCAATAATTAGATGACATATTTTCAAAAGGAGTGCATATAAAGGTGATAAGATTCATATTGGTTCAATTATCATCAAGTTTGAAGAAACATATTTAATATCACATCTATAGTGAGAAGAAGAAAAAAGGGAACAAAGGTACAAAGTTTTTGAAGTATCTCTTTTAATTAAAGAGGAAATTGTAAAAGAATAAATTATTCTTTTCAAAAAAATTTAAAAAGAAATAAACATTATTCCTTAGGAGGAAAATAATATTTTCCACCTCCATATTTCATATTTAATTTCTTTTATATTTGAAGCATCAATCAAAAACTGAGTATAAGCTTACATATACTCGTCAAAAAGAGTTTTTATAGGCTAACACAATAAAAGAAGAATATTTTTTTTTGTAAAGGTTTACTATGGATAGTTGAGTACCAAAATTCTTGTTGTTATATTTTCAATTGTTGAGGGGAAACAACAATGTTACTTGGAAGACCAAACTCATGACACAACTTGAGCTTGAGGAAGTTTAGCAAATAGTAGATGGAAGCACTTCCTGTATTATTATAGAAGGAGAAGATCAAAAAAAGTTGACAAGGCAAATAGAAAGGAAAGACTCATCATCATGTAAGGAGTAGCAGATGAGGTGTAAACATATAGTAGAGATACAACCATAGCCAAGTATGCATGGAAGAAGCTGAAGATAGTATTTGAAGCCAAGAGTTAAAATCATATTCTTTTCCTCTAAAGCCAGTTTCATTGTCTAAAGATGAAGAGTAAATAAAATATAGAAGCCTTCATGAGGAGAATAGCAAAATTAAAGAAATAATTTTTTATTTTTATTTTTTAAGCTAAAAAACCCTTGCGGAGCCGCCTTGGTCTAAGATACCAAGAACAGGGGGTTCTACACCGTCAAATTCACCCGGGGGTCGCACTCGACCCTGCCCGCACCAACATTATCAATTGGATTTTGGGTACCCAATTCAAATTTTTGGTAGGGTGGATATTCGAACCTGGGACCTCCCTTGGAGGATTGCCCTCTCCTCTCCAACTCACCTACAACACTTGGGTAAATTAAAGAAATAATTAAAGAAGTACTTTCTACATTCAAAAAAAGTATGAACATTATGGAATAAATGGACACATTGTAAAGGATTGTTGGCACATTCTATTCAAGAATGGATCACCTTCGTTAAAGATGAACTAACACCAAAATAGGTCATCATCTTTAGAACAAAAAAATCAAAGTTGGAGAAAGTCACATCAAAGTAATGTAGCCAAAGATAATCAAACCAAAGAAGAAAATGAATAAGTTCAAGAAGAAGAAAAATAACATGTATTTGTTACACAAGCAAAGATAAAATAAAACAACAATTTTTGGTATAATTCCAAACATATGACAAGTGGAGAAACTTAGAAACATCAAAATCATCATACAAAAAGAGTTCCACTAGTTGATAATGTCAAATTTTTGTATTGACTCCTAATGACTCTTCTTATATTTTAGTAGTAGCTCTATATTTTGATTATTTATATATAATGTATTTAAAATCATTTAATATATTTATTCACTACAAAGTGAAAAATAAAACTATTTAAATCAATTTACTAAAATATAATAAATTAAATATTTATAATTTAAAAAATATTTAACTTTTTTTTATGACATTTATTTATATATATATATTAAAATATATAATATATTATTATATATTTATTTCAAATTTAAAATAATTAATACATTATATTTTTAAAATCTTATTTAATATTGTAAACATAATAAATGTTATGAAAATGTGTATCTCATGGATTAGTCCAAGAGAAGAATATATGTTAAAGTTAATAAGAGTAAAGCAAGGCCTATTAAGGCATAAAGGATAAATATTTGTACATGGATTTATGTCTACAACTAGAATTACCCATGTCTATGAAGGCACTTATAATAAATTAAATATTTATAATTTAAAAAACATTTAATTTTTGTTTATAACATTTATTTATATATATTTTTTAAAATATATAATATACTATTATATATTTATTTCAAATTTAAAATAATTAATATATTATAAATTTAAAATCTTATTTAATCTTGTAAACATAATAAATGGTATAAAAATATGTATCTCATCCACTAGTTAAAGAGAATAATATATGTTAAAGTTAATAAGAGTAAAACAAGACCTATAAAGACATAAAGGATAAACATTTGTACATGGATTTATATCTATCACTAGAATGACCCATGTCTATGAAGGCACTTATTAAGGCAAGGCGCTTATAATAAATTAAATATTTATAATTTAAAAAACATTTAAATTTTGTTTATAACATTTATTTACATATATTTTTAAAATGTATAATATATTATTATAAATTTATTTCAAATTTAAAATAATTAATACATTATATTTTAAAAATATTTTCTAATCTTGGAAATATAGTAAATGGTATGAAAATGTGTATCTCCTGGATTAGTCAAAGAGAAGAATATATGTTAAAGTTAATAAAAGTAAAGCAAGACCTATTAAAGCATAAAGGATAAATATTTGTACATGAATTTATGTCTATCACTAGAATTACCCATGTCTATAAAGGTGCTTATAATAAATTAAATATTTATAATTTAAAAAACATTTAACTTTTGTTTATAACATTTATTTACATATATTTTTAAAAATATATAATATACTATTATATATTTATTTCAAATTTAAAATAATTAATATATTATATTTTTAAAACCTTATTTAATCTTGTAAACATAATAAATGGTATGAAAATATGTATCTCATGGACTAGTCATAGAGAAGAATATATGTTAAAGTTAATAAGAGAAGGATAAATTATTATACATGGATTTATATCTATCACTAGAATTGCCCATGTCTATGAAGGCGCTTATTAAGGCAAGGCACTTATAATAAATTAAATATTTATAATTTAAAAAACATTTAACTTTTGTTTATAACATTTATTTACATATATTTTTAAAATATATAATATATTACTATAAATTTATTTCAAATTTAAAGTAATTAATACATTACCCAGGTGTTGTTGTAGGTGAGTTGGAGAGGAGAGGGAAATCCTCCAAGAGAGGTCTCAAGTTCAAATCTCCACCCTACCAAAAAGTTGAATTGGGTATCCAAAATCCAATTGATAATGTTGGTGCGGGCAGAGTCGGGTGCGACTCCTGGGTGACTTTGACGGTGTAGAACCCCGTGTTCGTGGTCTCTCAGACCAAGGCGGCCCCACAAGGAGTTTTTCGCTTAAAAAAAATAATAATAATAATTAATACATTATATTTTTAAATAATCTTGTAAACATAGTAAATGGTATGAAAAATGTGTATCTCATGGATTAGTCAAAGAGAAGAATATATGTTAAAGTTAATAAAAGTAAAAGAAGGCCTATTAAATCATAAAGGATAAATATTTGTACATGAATTTATGTTTCTCACTAGAATTACCCATGTCTATGAAGGGGCTTATAATAAATTAAATATTTATAATTTAAAAAACATTTAACTTTTGTTTATAACATTTATTTACATATATTTTTTAAAATATATAATATACTATTATATATTTATTTCAAATCTAAAATAATTATAAACTTATATTTTTAAAATCTTATTTAATCTTGTAAACATAAAAAATGGTATGAAAATATATATCTCATGGACTAGTCAAAGAGAATAATATATGTAAAGTTTTTAAGAGTAAAGCAAGGCCTATTAAGGCACAAAGGATAAATATTTGTACATGGATTTATATCTATCACTAGAATTACCCATGTCTATGAAGGCTCTTATTAAGGCAAGGTGCTTATAATAAATTAAATATTTATAATTTAAAAAACATTTAACTTTTGTTTATAATATTTATTTACATATATTTTTAAAATATATAATATATTATTCTAAATTTATTTCAAAAATAATTAATACATTATATTTTGAAAATCTTATTTAATCTTGTAAACATAGTATATGGTATGAAAATGTGTATCTCATGGATTAGTCAAAGAGAATAATATATGTTAAAGTTAATAAAAGTAAAGCAAGGCCTATTAAAGCATAAAGAATAAATATTTGTACATGAATTTATATCTATCACTAGAATTACCCATGTCTATGAAGACGCTTATAATAAATTAAATATATATAATTTAAAAAACATTTAACTTTTGTTTATAACATTTATTTACATATATATTTTAAAATATATAATATATTATTATATATTTATTTCAAATTTAAAATAATTAATATATTATATTTTTAAAATCTTATTTAATCTTGTAAACATAATAAATGGTATGAAAATATGTATCTCATGGATTAGTCAAAGAGAAGAATATATGTTAAAGTTAATAAGAGTAAAGCAAGGACTATTAAGGCATAAAGGATAAATATTTGTACATGAATTTATATCTATCACTAGAATTGCCCATGTCTATGAAGGCGCTTATTAAGGCAAGGCCTATTAAGACAAGACGCTTATTTTAAATTAAATATTTATAATTTAAAAAGCATTTAACTTTTGTTTATAATATATATATATATATATATATATATATATATATATATATATATATATATATATATATATATATATATATATTTTTTTTAAATTTACATAGTGGAATCGGTAGCCGCCACGAATTCGGGTAGACTGTCCAGCTTTTATGGCCGCCACAGTATTCTATGCTGTTCGCCCTAGAATCCGCCACATAGATCTTCGCACAGTCCGCCCCTATAACCACCATGCCACAATCATTTTAAACCTTTTAGGCCGCTGAAAGCACCAAGAAAGGGACAAACGTTCAGTCCGACGAGACCCGAGATTTGAACCTTGGACCTCCGCCCCCTTATGGGGTTTGGATGAACCAATTGATCTACACCTCGGACCTACATATATTTTTAAAATATATAATATATTATTATATATTTATTTCAAATTTAAAATAATTAATACATTATATTTTTAAAATCTTATTTAAACTTGTAAACATAGTAAATGATATGAAAATTTGTATTAGCCAAAGAAAAAATATATATGTTAAAGTTAATAAAAGTAAAGCAAGGTCTATTAAGACATAAAGGATAAATATTTGTACATGGATTTATGTACATACTTGACCACGTGAGGTATATTGAGGCCAAGTTATAAATCATACATTTTTGGAAAAGAGATAACTTTGTTATAGAGACCAATTATTCATTTAAATAAATTTGGTCTATTCAATATAGCATCATTCATATTTTATCAAGAAAATACATATGCATTAAAAATAAGTATAATGAATTTAACTTTACATATTTGAACCAAAAGAGGTATATTAAGATTAAGCTGTTCATACTTTGAAACCAAATCACAAATCATATATTTTAGATAAAGCATAACTCTAATATAAAGACCAATTATACAATTAAATAAATTTGATCTATTAAACATGATAGAACCATTATTCATACTTTATCATTTAAATATATACACATTATAAATAAATATAAAATTATTGTTTAAATTATATTAAAAATAAATATTATAATATAAATTTAATTTAATTTATTAAACATTAAGTTAAATAATAAAAAATAAAATATATTATAAAGTGAAAATCAATAATTTATTCAATTATTGAACTTATACAATTAATAATAATCTTAATCAGAATTAAAAACTGAAATTATTAACACTCATAAACAAATTAACATATTCATTTATATCACTTTTAATAAGATCTAAATAAAAATTATAGATAAAATTAAATTTAATGTATTTTCCATTGTAGGCAACTCATATAGATTGTATCTAACACAGGTTGGTACAAGCCCTCATAAGTTCATGTTCAATCTTAAATAACTTGAAGTATGGACAGTTATAATGTTTATAATGTTTCAGTACTTGACCAATTCCTCCATTTCCGGCTTTCGCCATTGTTTTTATTGTAGTAGCTTTCTTCAAAATATTATCTATATAATTCCGTCGAACAAAGCATGGTGTTTAATAGTGTTTAATCGTGGCATCGTGATTGTCTTTGGGTGCAATGTTAATTAAAAAAATACTTTATATATATAACAAAATATCGAAGTTTATCGTATTATTTTTACAAATAATTCTTTTGGTCCTCTTTGATCTCTTTCAACGAAGAAATAGGTATATACTACTACATCAAAGACAAGTAAATAACATTGTCATCAATTATTTTTATATATAAAAATTAATTAACTTTTATATTATTTTAATTAAAATATTTAAATTAATATACTTTTAAATTTTTATTAAAAACTTAATATTATATCTTAATTATACAAAACTAGCCTTCATATAAACATACATAGGAAGACCCTAGTAAACCATGTTTTGTTCCACATAGAAAGCACAATGAAAGTGTAATCATGCTTCACCTTAGAGTTAAATTTCTCTTTCAACAATCAATGAAAATGAGTGGTTGCCTAATTAAGGCTTTGAAAGATGTAAAAAAGGAAAATGGGGAGGCAGCAAAATCTGACTTGACCATGAAGCATGCCACATATCCTCCTCTTTGTTCCTCTTGCATCTAAAAAATTGGATTGCTATGGTAGCTTTTCCTTCCTTAGATTTTTAGATTTTTAGGGTCTTGATAAGCTTTGGAAGGGTAAATATTTGGTCATTTTTCTTGAAAACTTTTATAACTAATGTTCAAGGTTAAGCAGTTTCTTTTAACTAGGATTTTTAATAAAATCGAAAGCTATGCTTATCAATAGGAAATTATTACACGCCCACCACGCACCCACCCCCTCACACACTTACCCAAACCATGTTTAAACCTTGAACCTCCAAAAAAAAACTTAAACCGAAACCATTACATTACCCCTCGAAATACTTCCACAATTCTTTTATCCCAACTCTAAACTGAAGAAGAGGAGGAGCCATTCAGCACTCCTCCATCGGAGGAGTAATCGTTTAGAAATTCCATAGTGTGACTCTTCAATGCAAAATTGATACATAGCGTGCTTCCAAATGCAAAGACTAAGCGTATCCTAAATACTTCAAAATATTAAGTTTAGCAAGTAAGCGTATCCTAATGGAAATATTCTATTTCCTAAGAGTTTATTACGCAAACAGGTCCACGGAGGGTGCACGCCATGCCCATCCATACGTGAGTTCGCCCAAACCATTGGAGAACCCACAAGCGACAGGGTCAATTAATTACTACCCATCGCACATGCAACATAAAAGAACACGAGGTCTATACGATGACATTGACGGAAAGCTCAATTTGATAGGAAAAGTTAGGTTTGTCAATTTCTCCTTTGAAAAAAGCATTTACCTCACATTTCCTCCTCGTGTCCACTAAATCCAGCGTGTATACGTTGGCTTTGAATCTGTTTTTTTAATAACTGGGAGACTCTCACCGGCACCGTTCACCTACCAACAGATATCTGACTTTCTAGATTTAGGGCTTGACCAGAACGCTTTTGCTTAACCAGCGGATTCGGAACGTGGTTTTGATTTCGAGGATTTGTAGACAGCCGTCCGTTCTATTAATTTAGCGTGCAATGTGCACGTGGTAGCATACCCCTCTCTATAAAGATGGGCGTAGATAGCAATCTTGTAACACTGTTTTCTTCAGCTTCCGTTGTTATTTGCGCTTATTTAAGTTGCAGAGAATCGATCCGTGGGTAATGCGACGACCGTGCTTTAACGTATTCATCTCCGTTGTCAGGCTTCTAAATTATTTTTCAAATTGATTTGGGTGTCTTCATTAGAATCCAATCGCTTTTACCTGTTATACGATCTCGCCAAGGGTTGCCCTAGACATGGACTTGTTCAAACTGGAGAGCAGATCTGCAAGACAAGATCACAGACGTATGTTTTTCTCATTCTTTTTTGCCCTTATTTGTGATTTTTCATCTCTCACGGATCAGTTCCTGTAATTTGCTGAAAAGGGTTTTCAGATATGTGTAGAAAAAAAAGCAGTGGAATTGACTGTTTTTTTCTGTAATGAATGCAGCGGCTATGCGAGGTCTATCGTGGGTAAGGCCTGATATGGTGCAGCGAGTACTCTCGTCTATTGCCCTTAATTGTGAAGCAACAAAGGCCAACGAGGTACCCACTCATGTCAAATTGATGGAATTATTTCCTGAGAACAGTGCAGCTTCAAACCCTTCCGCAGACCGAGATTTATTCTTTCCTGTGCCAATAGATAATGCTGCTTCGGGTCCTACCCCTAGCAGTATTGTAGATTCCAGGTATTTTCGTCTCTGAGATAATGTTGTTTTCAAGATGTTTTAAGAGGGACGGCACATTTAACTCGCTTTCCCCTTTATTTGGATCGGCAGAATCGTTTCCACGAGTGGCCAAGATAGAGAATCCAGCGCCCAGCTGACAATTTTCTATAACGGAGCAGTGAACGTGTTTGATGTGTCCCCTGCCAAGGTATGGCTTCGAGGCGGGATTAAAAATAAATTAAATGTTAAGCAATGTAGTTTGCAATAAAATTTCTAATAGATTTTGGGCTTTCAGGCTGAAGCCATAATGAAGCTCGCGCGCATTGCCAGCAGTAGCAGCAGCTCAAGCGAAACAATTACGCCTACGATTGCTAGCGGAAGTAAGACGGCCGAAATATCCAAAGCTTGCGAAGGTCAAGCTCAACATGTCCAAAATCGAAGCGAAGGTAAATCCCGGAAGCCAAATAGCTGGAGCTAACATTACATCACATTTATGAAGGTCGTTTGTTTAATATGGCTTCTTGGCTGTTAAAATGCAGCTGTTCCCATGGCGAGGAAACTGTCTCTCCAGCGATTTCTCGAGAAACGCAAGGACAGGTAATTAATTAAAACGAGAAACAAAGTCCTTTATCGTAATTTAATCAGTTGATTCAATTAAGGGAAGATCTAATAATTTTCTTGGGGCATGTGCAGATTGAGCAGCATGGATCCTTATTCTTCCACGTTGACGCTCATGCCTTGCATAAAGGAAGATAGGGAAGAGGATAAGGAGGAGCACATCAGCCTTTCATTGGCCTTTCCATCACAATCACAATGACGATAAGAAATATAATGAAGCTCTTCTTTACTTGTGGGGACCGATTTATGTACTTTTCTGAAATTTCCCGCGATTCCGAGTCTAAAGTTGAGGACAGAGAATCAACACGTTTATCTGGTTGGGCTACGGGGATTTAATGCGAAGGAGCATTTGGTCTCCCACTACTCACGAGGCCTGACCTGGAGCGTCTGGCGTTTACATTGTCCTGGGCGACTCGGTTGGGTGTTCGGCCTCCTTGGGGAATCTGCCTAACAATAAAACTCTTTTTATATGTAGAGATGGTCTGACACGCAAAATGAATTTGTCAAAGTTGTCAAAGTCACCTTCACTTGTCAAAGTTGTTTTATTTAATTCAAATCTAACTGATCCTCTTGATCGGACTCTCCTGACCCTTGATAAAACTGTCTCATGTTCAATGTTTCAATGTTATAACAAATTAGTACAAATTGTTCATAGTTGTATCCATGATCATGTTAAATCTAGATGACACAAAGCGAACTTTGCATGATGTTCCCTTTTAAATTATTATATATTGTATAAGAATTTTTTACTTTGTTTTTTCTTTTTTTCCTTTAAATCTCTATAAACTTTTTTTTCCTTGCACAAGGGAAATAAATTATATTTATTTAAAGTGAAATTTATAATTATTTTAACCCTAAATTTTGATAAAAAGGTTAAAATTAAGTGTGGTAAAGATTTTAGAACTTTAAAGTTGGAATCCCATGAGAATAGGGTTGTACTTATGTTTTCATATGCTTTGACAAAAATTTAATCTAGCAGTAACACACTGTCCCATAGGTCATATGTATGTTTAATTTCCACTTTTTAACTTTTTTATGTTAGATTTTAAACCATATTATCTTAGGTTCAATATTTTAAATCTTGAGTAGTCTCAAATATAAGAGCAACCAATATATAAGATGCCCATTATAAATTATAATAACATTCAAGAAAATATCAAGTATGAATATAAAATGGTCAAAATCATTCATGCAATAACATGAAGAAATTTACACTAGAATTGGTAAAAATATGCAAACAAGTTTCAATATTATTAATGATCTTCTTCAATACAATACATGAAGCTTTGTCTCCATAATATATCCATATAAAGACAACTCTTGAACTTTTTTTTATTGCACTCCTCACATTTTCAGGAGTTGCAACCTTTCCTATTCCATACATAAGACAAATACTCACATGTCCTTTGGCTTCTTATCTTGCCACTTGTATACACGACTCTAGACTTTTACATACTCTAATACATGACATGTGCACATTCTGCACATAGATACTTACATAAAAGGGAAATATAAAATATTTACCAAATAATGTAATATTCTCTAACACCCCCTTATATTACATTTTTTGGTATGAATAAGTCTTGATGTATATAGATGATTTTGAAAAAATTGATATTTGTTTCGACTAAGAGCTTTTGTAAAGATATTTGCAATCTGATATTCAGTAGAAACATGTTTTAACTGAATATGATATCCTAAACATGATATCTGATAAAGTGACATTGAGATTCGATGTGTTTTGTTCTTTCATGAATCATTGATTTTTTTTTAAATTTAAGAACTCCTCGATTATCATAATTTATTACTATAGGAGTTGTAGATGCAAAAATTTGACCCACTTGAGTGAGTCATTTTCCCTAGATCTCTAGGGAGACCCTCCAACTTGCCCTAAACAAGTTTGGGCTTTCCACAAAATCACGATCGACCTTTATGGGGCATAATTTTGCATAGCTAGGGTTTTCTTCTAGGACACCCTAATTTTTCAAAGTTGATCTTTTAAGGTTGTCTTTTCTTGGTTTTCCCACTTGTTCTTCTTTTAAAATCCCTTATAAATAAAGGGTCTGAAATCTTATTTTCTTCCAAAAGAAAGTTCACAAACAAGCAAGTTCTAAAAGTTTCAAAGTGATTTTGCAAGTAATCAATTTCAAGTTTCCAAGCAAGATAAAGTGATATGTTGAAGCTCTCTAACCATTGCGGATTCTTTCTTCTGTTGCATTGTTTATGTGTTTGTTGGTTTTGATGGATAAGTGTTGAAGCCCTAAGGAGGATATTTGCTACTTGGAGGTCTCCATCCTTTTGCCTGTATTTTTGCTAACACTAGGTTGTTTTCACACTTCTACATTTTCATATTAGTTAAATTTTATTTTGCATTAGTTTACATGCATTATTTGAGGGTTTTTCTCTTCTACTATGATATCACGCCTAGTAATCTCGGGGTGTGATTTCATTGTTCTACAAAATTGAAATTGCTCCATACGAGGTATGATTTCACACAGACTAGGATTGGGAGCAATATGCTATCATCAAACCCTAGATTTGCGTTCATGCTACATTCTGATCATAATAGCACATTTTGTATTTTGTTCATCATACTGTTCTGCTACACTTTATTCTGTTTTTCCATCTTCCAAAGGTCATTCCAAAGATCAACTTTCACTTTTTTATTTCAAAGGTTAGCTAAAAGGACATAGGAGGCTTGACTACTGCACCTCCAAGCATTTTCATACAGTGGTCTAAGCAGGCCCTCTAACGTTGATCATATTTTTCAAAGCATTTATGAAGCTATTTTACAAGAATAGAAATCATGGGATATTGTTGGAAAAAATATAAATCTTGCATTAACCATCGAATGAGATAAGTGCCCTAATAAAACTTTAGGTTGTTTGTTGGGTGATTTCTATTTTTTTCAAAATCCTAGATCATAAATACAAAGAAAAATATTTAACTAAGTTTCTAGGCATTTGAAAATACAAAAGCATATAGTGTGCATCTAGGGTTTAATGTTTTTTTGTGCATCTTCCCTTGGATCCTTGCTTAAAATATTTTATTTTACAATCCTAAGGTTAGAAATCATTTAAACAAAGAATCATTGTAGGGTTAGCTCTTGTCTTCTTGCATCTTGCATCTTGCATCTTGCATTGTTCTTTCATTTCATAGCTTAGTTATAGAAAGGCCAAACCTAGGTGTATGCTCAATTGAACACATTAAACACATTCCATCCTTGGACTTGGAGCAAGTCCTAAAATCATTCTTGGTGAACCCATTCCTCCCCCATATCAAGTGTAGAGTTATAATGACCATCACGATCACCTCAAGGCTTCCCTATGGATCCAACCTTGATAATCGTACGCTGGTATACGATTTTTCCCTCTACATCTTTGGTGAACCCTGAACACACATCTTAGTGGCCAATATAGGAAGCCTCTTCCATTTTTGCTTTTCTTTTTAAATTTTTTAATAAAGACCACTAGATTGGTTACCTAGAGCTAGAAGAACAATAACAAAATTCTTAGGAGTCTTCTTCTGTGTCTTTCATTAGTTTTCTCTTCTATTATTTTACTCCTTCTAATGGCTCCATTCCTTAGAAGCCAATAAAAGCATCTTGAGTTTGATCAGATTCTTCAGGAAGATGATCAAGTTGATAGAGAGAATCCTAACCTTGATCCAAAAGAACAAGAAATGTAGAAACTGAAACAAAATATGATCCCTTTGAAGGACCCAATGATGGTTTACATTTTAAATATTTTGAGAATGTTTGGGATTTTATTAAATATCATAATTATAAATTATTGCAAGCTACGGAGTGGGAAGCCAGACTCGAAAGAAGTGAGGCTTCTCCTCCTATCCTAGTAGAATCTCCTATGCATGATCATGATAATATTATGTTAGAATATTTGCATCATGATAATCTTGCTCAACTAGCTTATGCCACTACTGTAACCTACTAACCACCAATATTGGAAGGAATCCACAAGTCCTTCTAACTAGTAGTGTCACTCAAAATTATTTAATTTCCTCCTCAATCTACTAATATCAACACTTTTGCTTATGTTCCATCAAGTGTTAGCTATCCTCTCCAACAAGGTATCACATATCACAATAGTATCAATACCTCTAACATAAGCTAAGTACCTGCTCAACAACCTACCTATCCCTTAGGGAATCTAGGGGTATTGCAAGGCAGTAATCCTGAGATGCAAAGTTTAACTAATATGGTGAAACAACTGGTTTCAAAAGTGGAAATAATTCAGCCTTCTAGTTTCACCTACAACTATAATAAAATATGCAATCAACCCCTAGAACCTATTGTTGCTGCTAGACCTTATCCCAAGCATTTTCCTATGCTATACTTACCTATATACAAGGGAATAGAAGATCCAATTGAGCATTTGAGGAGATTCAAGATAGCTTGCTATGATATTATATATGACGATATGTTGTTACTAAAGACATTTCCTAAGAGTCTTATTGGCATGGTATTAGAATGGTATTATCAGTTGCCCAATCATTCTTTGAGAAATTTTGAAAAAAAAACTAAGTTATTTATCTAAAAATTTGGTGCTTATGTTGATAAGAATGTAACCATGAAAGATGTTTACAATCTAAAACAAGGTAAAGAGAATTTTTTTTCAAAATTCTTGGCTCGTTGGAGAAGCCTAGTTGATCGCTTGAGATATACTTTACCTCCTTGAGATATGCTTGAGATATTTATTAGAAATTTGCAAGAACAATTATCTTATGCATTAGAAACCACCACTATCACATATTTTGATCAAGCAATTGAGTTAGCACGAAAAGTGGAATAGGCTCTTATCAAAAGAGGACAACTTAAAATTGTAGACACCAAATCCTAGTCGTTCATATATATATATATATATATATATATATATATATATATATATATATATATATATGTATAATATATGATATTAAATCACAACCATCCATCAAACTACAATCCTAGCCTACCATTTGGCAATCCTAGCCACTTAACCAAATCTTAATCTTAGCCACTCATCAAGGTTTAATCTTAGCCGCTCATTGCCACCATCAAAACCCTAATATTTACTAAAGGGGTTATAAAATACTATTCACTTTGGTGAATAAGGGAGAGGACATGAGTTATCAAGAACTTGAACATTCACACGATATTTTGCACACACTTTCTAGCATCTATGCAACAACACTTCAAACCCTCAAGAGAACAAATCAAGATCAGGTATTGGTAAGGTAGTGTTGGATTTTATTGTTTACATTTTCCTACATCTTTACTTCATTGTATACAAATATTCTATTTAGGGTTTGTAGTCATTATATATCAACAGGTGCTACTAACTTTTGTTTACTGGTTGTGTGCAGGATACAGATCATTGAAGTTTATTGCAGTGAAGAGAGTGGCCCAACTAGGATACACAAACTCACTCTACAACTTGATTATAGCAAGAGAGAATACAAACACTTACTAGTCAGTTGGATCCGACGAAGAGGTTGTACCCTCTTCATGTTAATTGTAATCCGAAGATGACAAGCAATTATTATTTTGTAATAAGACCCCTATGACTTGGGGTAAATCATTGTAAAAGGAGATCAAGGCTCCACATCATTTTAATACAAAAGCATTTTATTTCATTATCATTGCTTGTGTCAATATTTTGTTATTTGGGTGTTGTTTTCACTATTTACAAAATGGCGATCACGGTATTTCTTACCCCTTCTTCCTTTTTTTTAGAACCTTAACTTTTTATCTCTTTATGTGGTTGTAGGTTTTCTATTCTATAAGAACATCTTCATAAACGAGCACTACAAGGGTTTTTGTTTAAAATCAAACCGAACTTGGTGATGAGGTACAATTAAAATCTAGATGCTAGAAACCAATGTTGGTAATAAACTTCCAAAAAATCAACATTGAACAAGTAGGTTTCTTTAGTTTCATTGTCATCCAAAGCTCAAAAATGAAAAATCTGCATGATTTTTATTTTTAGGATTTGAAAATTCTATCATATACATAAAGGCATCTTCTATTACATTTCCTGTAAAGTTAGTGGCTTTGTTAAAAATTTTAGAATTCTGTTTGACAAAAAAATCTTCTTGTTAGGGTTAGTTTTGGATTCTTTGGTTTTAAACTTGTATATTCTTAGATCCAAATTTATTTGGCTTTGGTTTGCATGTTTTCATTCTCTTGTGTCTTATTTCTAGATCTCAATCTAGTTAAAAGTATTTTATATAAAAATAATTTCATATTGATTCGACGAAAATTTCTCTTCCCTCTTACCATAAGAGGTTTAAAAAATAAAAATTAAAAATTAAAACATACGGGACACACACCCCGTAAAAGCCTAAGGGGCCACGCAGCCTTTTCCCCTTACTATAAGGGGTCAATAATAAATAAATAATAATAATAAAAACAAAAACTTGTAAAAAAATATTGTTTTTGCATAAAATCTTGTCAAAAATTGTCAAACAAAAGACTTGTCAAAAACAAATTGTAAAAAAAAAATTTTTTTTTGCATAAAAACTTGTCAAAATCAAAAAACAAATTGTCAAACAAAAAAAAAATGTTTTTGCACAAAAGTTTATCAAAACCTATCAAACGAAAAATATGTCAAAAACAAAAACTTGTCAACAAATTATCAAACAAAAAAAAATATATTTTTGAACAAAAGCTTGTTAAAAACTATCAAACAAAAAAAAACCTGTAAAAAAAAAACAAATTGTTTTTGCACAAAAGCTTATCAAAAATTGTCAAACAAAAAACTTGTCAGCAAATTATCGAACAAAAAAAATTGTTTTCGCACAAAAATTGGTTAAAAAACAAAAAGAAAATTGTCAAAAAAAAAATATTTGTGCAAAGCTTGTTAAAAACTATCAAACAAAAAAAAATTCAAAAACAAAATATTTAAAAATAAAAAAAATTGTTTTTGCACAAAAGCTTGTTAAAAACTGTCAAACAAAAAAAACTTGTCAAACAAAAAAAATTGTTTTTGCACAAAAGCTTGTTAAAAACTATCAAAAAAAAAAATATTGTTTTTGCACAAAAGCTTGTCAAAAAATGTCAAACAAAAAACTCATAAAAAAAATTATCAAATTGTTTTTGCACAAAAGCTTGTTAAAAATTGTTAAACAAAAAAATAAAGTAAAAAAAAAAATCAACAACATCAAAATTTCAACAACAAATGCACATTCAGGTGCCAACATGACACAAGTACACTCAGGTGCCCCAACAACAACTAGAGCATATTTCAATACCAAACCAACATGAGTACAACCAAGTGTCACTCCAATAGGGGTATAACTAGAGGTCACTCCCTACAAGAAGCGAGGGATCGCTTTCTACATCAAGCAATTTACTTTTCATGTCCTTAGCATAGAGGTCGCTCCCTACAAGAAGCGAGGGGTCACTCCCTACATCAAGCAATTTAATTTTCATGTCCTTAGCATAGAGGTCGCTCCCTACAAGAAGCGAGGGGTCACTCCCTACATCAAACAATTTACTTTTCATATCCTTAGCATAGAGGTCACTCCCTACAAGAAGCGAGGGGTCACTCCCTACATCAAGCAATTTACTTTTCATGTCTTTAGCATAGAGGTTGCTCCCTATAAGAAGTAAGGGGTCGCTCCCTACATCAAGTAATTTACTTTTCATGTCCTTAGCATAAATGTCACTCCCTACAAGAAATGTGGGTTCACTTATAACATCAAGTAACTTGGGGGTGCTCAAGGTATCACACCTTCCCCATCAATCACATCACATCATCAAACAACTAGGGGAGGTTCAAGGTCTCACACCTTCCCCACCAATCAATCAATTTAAATCAATTAGGTAATCTGACATGCGAAACAATCAACAATCAATCAAGCAAACAATCCACTTGGGGATGTTCAAGGTATCACACCTTCCCTAATAAAATAATCAATAAATTGGGGGTGCTTAAGGTATTGCACCTTCCTCATCAGTCAACATCACATCAAACAATCATCATAAAACAACAATAAATAATTTCATTCACATTGTGTTTTGTGCATCCATTCATGCATTCATAACTCATTCATTCCACTTACACTGCATTCACACATTTGTATCATTTGCATCCATTCATGTCACCTACCATACTAGTTGTCATTCGCTCAATTTGGATAATTGTTAGTCTAACAAGTCTTGTTGCCTTAATTAAGGGCACTATTGGTGTAGCATTAGTTCCATATTTTCATCCATCAAGCATTAGTTCCATTTTTCCATCCATAAAAAAAAATGCAATGAAAACACCTTATCATCTTACTTGATTTCAATCACTCAGCCATTCCTAGTGTTTCAAGCAACCTCAATAAAACATCAAGTTTCGACTTGGACCAAAACACACTTTTCCACTAAGAAAATATTAAGTTTTGGGAATTGAATTTACTACTTTTGAACCAAACTATATTTCACATGTATTAATGACATCTTGTGTCAAAGAGGGATGACACTATCATTAGGTTCAACTATGAAAGAGAAATTTTTTCTTGCTCATCCCATCATGCACATAGTCCAAAATAATAATGCAAACGGTGGTTTTCACCACTTACAACACTTCAAAATAAGAATGAGTAGTAAGGATAGGGTAAAATTCTCATCACACCATTCAGAATCCTATTACATACTTGGGGATCTATCTATGAATGATCATTTACATACATCATCAGTTTAGCCATATACATCATTTTAGTATGAATTCATATCATCATCCACATATACATCGCCAACTCCAAAAAAACAACAAAACTGAAAAATATTACAAAAAAAATGAGAAGGCTAGAACCACTAACCTTCACCACTTATCCACCAACTCCAGCCATAGCACCAACTCCCTCTATCACAAACACTCTCACCCTTCTTCACTCTCAAATGCACACTCCAAACTCTCAAATGCAAGAATGAGTGAAAAATAACTCTCAAACATTGTAAAAATCCCTCAAATCAACACCATGCATTCAAATCATCATCTCACATCATCATCATCTTAAGTGAACCTTATATCTAGTGATTTACTCTAGTCACCTAGTAGTTGCAGCAATTGGTCATCCATGCAATCTGGTAGGATGAGCATCTCACCATAAAGACACTTGTTCAAAAATCATCAAATCAACACACTATTGCATCCAACAACATCATATCCCCTCATCATCATAAAAATAAAATCAATTGGGTCCCTCATTTCTTGAGTGAGACTATGTTCAAGCTGGTTTATCCAAGGTTGTCATTGATACCCTTTCCATGGGATTACAAACACGAAAAAATATTCATCATTTTGCATTAAGGAATTTGACACATTCACTAGGACATCAAGCTTCTAGGAATATTGGTTCCTCTACTTCATCATTTTGCATTGAGGAATTTGATACAATCACTAAGATAATGAGCTCCTAGGGTGATTGGTTCATTTACTTCATCATTTTTGCATTTCAATGATACCAAAAGGTAAATTTTTGACAACACAGAACCACCCCAAACTTGGGGTAACCAAATTGATATTTGATTTCTAACATCTACATACATCACACACATCCATTTCATCATCCACATTCGATCAATTGGCTTGTGGGTTTCATTCTTCACCCATTCGCCAATTGAGGGGGTAAGCTAAAATCACAAAATTTTCAAAATCATTCTCCTTACGCATTGAGGAAAAAGAGTACATTTTTCCATCCCAAGTGTCTCTTGTTTTTGCACCACATTATGTTTCACGTAACACGATACAAAAAAGGGCATCTATAGACACCAAATCCTAGCCATTCATCATCCATTCATTATCACTAAATCCTAGTTGTTCATATATATATATATATATATATATATATATATATATATATATATATAAATATATATATATATATATATATATATATATATATATATATATATATATATATATATATATATATATATATATATATATATATTTATATATATAACTAAATCACAACCATCCATCAAACTGCAATCCTAGCCTACCATTTGGCAATCCTGGCCACTTAACCAAATATTAATCTTAGTTGCTCATTGCCACCATAAAAACCCTAATATTTACTAAAGGGGTTATAAAATACTATTCACTTTGGTGAATAAGGGAGAGGATACGAGTTATCGATAGCTTGAACATTTACACAACATTTTGCACACACTTTTTGGGGTCTACGCAACAACACTTCAAACCCTCAATAGCACAGATTAAGGTCAGGTATTGGCAAGACAATGTTGGATTTTATTATTTATGTTTTCTTGCATCTTTACTTCATTGTCTACAAATATTTTATTTAGGTTTTGTAGTATGTTTTTAAATATGTATATCAACAGGTGCTACTAAATTTTATTTGCTTGTTGTGTGCAGGTTACAAATCATTGAAGGTTGTTGCAGTGAAGAGAGTGGCTCAACCAGGATACAAAAGACCACTCCACAACTTGATTGTAGTAGGAGAGGACACAAAAACCCGCTATTTGGTTAGATCCAACAAAGGGGTTGTACCCTCTTCATGTTAATTGTAATCCAAATACGACAATCAATTATTCTTTTGTAATAAGACCCCTATGACTTGGAATAAATCATTGTAAAAGGAGATCAAGGCTCCATGTCATTTTAATACAAAATAATTTTATTTCATTATCATTGCTTGTGTCAATATTTCATTATTTGGGTGTTGTTTTCACTATTTACAAAAATAAAGGAAGATAAAACCATTAAGTCATAGCATAAGGGTAGGCATGCAGGAGGTGATAGTGTAGCGAATATTAGGTTTGTTAATAATATCATTAATAACCTATAAAATATGATACTTCAAAAACCTTTGTAAAGGAATTTCATGAAACTTAACATGCCCATGGAAGTGGTATTAAAACAACATAACAACATTTGGAATTTAATATGATTGAGTTACCTCCCATAAGGCAATCGAATACTACAACTAATTGGTATAAGGTAGGTCAACATTGTGAATATCATAGAGTTGAAGGACATTGGAAAAATTCTTGCAAAAGGTTAAAACATGTGGTTCAAGATCTAATTGATGTAGGGCACCTTGCCATAGAAGGTCCTCAATCATCAAATAATCAACCTCCTACTCAACAGGCACCTACAACTAATCAAGATATGGGGATTTTTTGAGATCCACTACCTAAGCATGGATCACAGGTGGCTAATCAAGTATCTTATCAGAATGTGTTGCCTATATATGGTAGTATGGTTGGCATGGTTGGAGAAACTACAAGGAAATAAGCTCAAGCTCAGTCAAATCAATAGCCTTAGTAGGATAAGAGTTCTTAATCATAACCTATCTTGGTGTTAAAGAATAATCAGAGAAAGAGTACAAGAATAGGAACTCCACCTTTAGTGTTGAAACCTCAAGTCTCCTTTGACCTTGACAAACAATTAGCTAGTACTCTAGCTAATTGCAAATTTATCCTACTCATAGGGAAGATTTATTAGAAATTCTAAGACAACAATCGATCCCTCCATATATCTCTCCTAGTATCGTAGTTAATGTTGTAGGTTCTCTTGGAATACATCATATCACATTCTAGAATGACGATAAGCCTTCCTTAGACCTAGGAAGGGATTTATTCCTTTATATTATGACATTTATTGGGGATACCTTTGTCAAAAGGATCTTGATTGACAATGGTTCTTCCCTTAATTTATGCACTTATCAATTTTTTCAAAATTTTGGATTAAAAGAGGAAGACTTAACTAAATTGGACATTATCATCAAAGCTTTCAAAAATGAGTTTTAAGAAGCCTATGGTGTTATATCCCTCCTTCTTAAGGTTGGATCTAATATCTTAGATACATTTTTCCATGTGGTACCTTGTCCTACATCTTTTAATCTTCTCATATGTCCATAGATTCATGCAATGAAGGTCATCCATTCTACTCTTCATCAGTGTCTAAAGTTTGAATCTAGAGATCAAGTTGTAACCATTCCGAGTGAACCTCATCCATTTGAATAATATTCAATGATTGAGCAAGCTCAATATAATTCTAACATTTGTCCATCAATTTCATCATTTGTCTCTTCAAGTGTCTCATCTCAAATATTTGAGCAACTTGAAAGTTTAAAATTGAGTGAGGAACCTCAAATCAGAGTTTCATCATGGGATCAAGATAATTTGTTTCTTCAAGAGCCTCTTTTGGATCTTTCTAAGCTACCACCTTCACCTCAAACTATAGGCTTGCCCTATAAGAAGGGTGAAGTTGTACACATTGGCACATGTACCTTTATCTTAATAGGAATCACCTTCGAAGAAAAGATCTGTGGTAGGAACCCCTCCCCTATCTTATCCAATGATTACCCACTCCCAAAATAGATCCTATCTAGCATGGGATATGTAGGTAAAGGTTTGGATTTTGCTCACATGCATTGCACTTTCACTAAGGCTCTGATACCTAGTGAAGTCCCAACTTAGGGTGCATCCTTATTTTCTTCTCTCTTATTTCTTCTCTTTTGTTATTTCTTCTTCTTTCGCTCTTTTGTCTTCCTTGACCTTGAAATTTTTAAAATTGACCATAAATATTCTCCAAGTTAAGGAATGCAACTTTCATCGGTATATCCTTACCCTTTTTTTGTTAATTTCTCTTTTTCCCCTTTTGTCTAAAATAAAGATATACATTTTTTATTTCTCCACAAATGCACGCACACACTTTTCTCCTTGACTTCTTCCTATTTTTCTTCTAACACTGCACAAACTCACATGTTGCTTTTACCTAGCTTGCTTTATTCACTCACATATTGAAAATATCACACCCCTATCAGGGGTTTTACTCACTAATCCATCATGCACATTAAAAACATGCTGCATGAGATAGCTTCATTTCCACACGTGAGGGGACGCCTCCATCTTGGCTATTTACGAGCATACATCCTAGTGGGTATATTTTGACCATCTATCCATCTTAGCAAGCATAACACCCATAGCGGGTTATGTTCCATCATTTTTCATCTTAGCAAGTACTACACCTATAGTGGGTATGGCTCCACCTATCTTTTTTTGTGTTTGATTCCGATCGTTTGGTCACATTGATCTCACCCAAACTACACTAACTCAAATATAAGATTTCAAACCTCTTTCTACTTTTGTTGGACTTTGTTTCTTCTTCTTCTTCTTTTTCTTCTTCTTCTTCCTCCTCTTCTTCTTATTCTTATTTATTTCTTTTTCTCCTTATATTTTTAAAATCATGCCTCATCTTTACGGGCTACAATTTCGCTCTAACATTATTACAATCTTAAGTTGTGAGGTATGATTTCGCTTAAAGTCACTTTTTCTTTCTCTTTCCTTTCTTTTTTTTTCTCTTATTTTCTTCCTTTATTCTTCATGTTTTTGTGCTTCTTTGTGTTTTGCATCCATGTCATTTTCCACCTCATTTATTTGCATTAGATTAGTTCATGAATTTATAGTTAGTTCATGTTAGGTTCAATTGCATGCATTATCATAAAAATAAAGTAATCACATAAATATACAAGCACACACATTGCACTAATAATAACAACATGATATTACTCAAGATAATAAGAGAGATACATAGATCCTCCAGATTGGTGTACCATAGTCTAGGCTTGGTACACTGTACCATCATTAGGGATGCATACCACAATGTAAAATTGATATGTCATCATGATCCCCTCCCTAGCCATGGAAGCCTATCTCCTCGATATCATCCATCGAAGGTGGTCTTGGTGGAGGCATGTTTATGGACCATGAAATTGTTCATGAACTAGATTGAGTTCAGCTTGATGTTTGTAGGGATGAAGGAAGTGGTGCTCACTATCCCTCTAGAAGCACCTGGTAGTACATCATCTAGAATAAGATACCATTCTACAAGGATACCTACAACCTCTCCCCTAACCTTTGTAGTTATGCCTAGAGTAGGTGGATCCCGTCACCCGTCTAGCTACTACTGACCATAGCCATCCCATATACCCAAGATTTTTGATGCTCCTTGTCTAGCTAGATCATATCTCCTCAAATATGGTTAGCCTCTACTCATGTTGCATCCCTCTTCACATTAGCAGTGCCTAGTGCACTCCACAAACCCTCCATCCTCTTGGTTCTATCCTCTTGGATTAGGTCCATCTTCCTCTATAAAGATGCTAATTGTGCCTATAACACCTTTATCTCCCTCCTCAAATATCCCTAATTTTTAGTCCCACTTGGACCAACTGCTACTAATGTGGAGGCCTCTCTAATCCCTCCCCCTGATAGTATCCTAGCTATCATGGTGTAACTTCAGTTGCTCTTATATCCTCATTTCCAATCGAGATAGGGGTAACCATCACTATCTCCATTCTGACCCAAGTCTATCTCTGCCTTAGGGATACCTTTCTCTACCACTCTCACTCTATGTCCCATCGAGAAACCTCCTAAAGAACCCCCTACATGCCCAGGCTCATCACTTGGCACCTATGTATCAACATTGGAGGGGAGACCCTCTAGGGCATGATACCTCTATACCACCTTTGGTACCTGAGGGTCACTCTGACATCGTCCACCCTAGGTTCCATATAGTATGGATTATCTAGATCCTTCGCTACCCATATTTCCTCATCAAGCTCTCCTCTGACTCCTGATGGATCTTGGTACACTCTCTTGTACTAGTAGTTACCTAAGTCTGGGATCCCCTACAAGATCCAAAAATGCTACTAGACTCTATCAAAACTATGGAGCTCCATCTCCCCTATCTTCATAGAGATCCATCTAACCCTCCTCACCCAAGCCAACTCCATAACATCCTCAACCCACCCAGGGTGTAGATTCCAGGGCTACCAGATAATCTTGGCCTCCCTCAACTCATCTATTACTTCCCTCGCTAGTGGAAAATTCCCAGTATAAGTCCTCTAGACTTGCTCATATGATATGGACCACCTATATGATGCTGGTCTCTTCGGGTTGGGCAATGGTCTTGGCAGTGCATAAGGTCTCTAGACCACTATTTTCTCCCAACACCATAACTAGAGCAATGCCATGCAAACTATCCATATATGCACTTTGTACATGACATTGTATAATATCCTGTACAATCAGGCAAACACATATCGGCCCCATGTGAATCTCACCTACTAATATTACATGTCTACCACTATGCCCACCATTGCCCACGAAAGATGTTGTTTACTGGTGTGACACATAAATAGTCCCACTACCACCTAATAGAGCATGATCATTAACTGATCAGCCCCATAGCATTCCATCATCTCATCAATCAAGATAATGCTCTCTCAGACTTTGTGGGTCCAACCTCCTAATAACATCTATAAAGTAGCCAACCACCCACATGCTCTATAAATTTCTTTTCTCCTGATGGGAATGTGTAGGATGCACCACATATCCTCTAGTGTGACAGTTATCTCCCCTACCAATAATTGAAAGGTAGACAATTTTTTAAATACCACCTCTCTACTAGCACAATTAGTAGTGCTATGTCCACCTCAACTTGAGGCATCTTTGCCAAGTGGTGAAACCCTAAAATATCTAAGGTGTCTCTCTCAACCTACATGAGTTCTCATAGCTCCACCTCTAGGGAGGTTGGTCTCCACTCATTGCTCTCTAGAACATCATGTTGCTTCCAGAAACATAAAATAAAGTTTTCATTAGTCTCTTGAGCTCAATAAAATTTTTAAACTAAATAAAATGTTGTTTCTTTTTTCTTTGTTCTTGTCACTCTTTTTATTTTCTCTCTTACAAAATCACACTCGTCTAGCCATAGGCATGTTTTCGTATTTTTCTTCTCTCTAAAAAATTGTGCCCCATTCTTGTAGGGTGATATTTCATGAAATCATGCTCCATATTTTTGGGTCACAATTTTACCTATTGCTACAAACCATGGTAAAATTGTGATTGAGCCATGAAATCACACTTAAGTCGTATTTGGTAATTTTGTGACGACAAAGAAAAATAAAAAATAAATTAAAAGAACAATGAAAATATACCCTAATCGTAATCTAAAAAGTGGATTTTTGGTCTTACCTATGCTTTCTCCACTGTTGTGTTGGCTTCGCCCTTAACCACAACCAAATGGTGTACCAAAAGTTCTATTTTTACATTTTCTCTAGAGCTCCCTTTCTACTCTTTTGTATGGTGAAAATGAATTAGAGTTTTCACACTTTTGCCCTTTTGTGTTTGTTTTTGCTATTTTTATCTTCCTCTTTTTTCTTCTAGTTCACCCTTCTTTCTTTTGAGTCTGCCATTTCAATTTTCATTAGGAATTTTATATTCCTTCTAAAACTCGAAGGGGCACCCTGGCCTGAGAGGCATTAATGTCCCTAATACCTTGATTTATGTGTAAAACAAGAAATTATTCGGAATAACACCATTTTTGTGCCATCCCTTTCTTTTAATATAACCACTATTTTTTGTATCTATCACCTTCATCCATAGGATTCTACATATTTTTTTTATGCATTTACTTGGCAATAAATGCATCAAAGAGGGGGCAAAATATAGACGCAAAAAATTAACCCACTTGAGTGAGTCGTTTTCCCTAGATCGCTAGGGAGACCCTCCAACTTGCCCTAAACAAGTTTGGGCCTCCATCCCCCTTCTTTCCTCCATTTTTCTCTTTATGCAAAATTGAGGTTGACCTTTATGGGGCATGATTTCGCATAGCTAGGTTTTTATCCTAGGAAACCCTAATTTTTTCAAAGTTTATATTTTGAGGCCAATTTTTTTTTGTTTTCCCACCCATTCTTCTTTTCAAATCCCTTATAAATAGAGGGTTTGAAATGTAATTTTTCCCAAAAAGAAATATCACGACCAAACAAGTTCTAAAAGTTTCAAAGTGATTTTGTAAGTGCTCAAGTTCAAGTTTCCAAGCAAGCTAAAGTGATCTATTGAAGCTCTCTAACCATTGAGGATTATTTCTTCTGTTGCATTGTTTGTGTGTTTGCTGCTTTTTGTGGACAAGTGTTGAAGCCCTAAGGAGGATATCTACTACTTGGAGGTCTCCATCCTTTTGCCTATTTTTTTTCTAAAACCAAGTTATTTTTGCACTTTTGTATTTGCATATTAGTTAAATTTTATTTCACATTAGTTCACTTGCATCATTTGAGGGTTTTTCTCTTCTACTGCAATATCACATTCGATAATCCTGAGGTATAATTCCACTTTTCTACGAAATTATGATGGGGGCAATTTGTTGTCACAAAATCCTAGATTTATGTTCATGCTGCAATCTGATCATAATAGCACATTTTGTATTCTGTTCATCATATTGTTTTGCTACACTTTGTTCTATTTGTCTATCTTCTAAAGGTCAAATTTTGCTTAAGTATTTTAAAGATCAGCTAAAAGGACCTAGGGGACTTGATTGCTACGCCTCCAAGCATTTTCATATAATGGCCTAAGCAAGCTCCTTAATGCTGATCATATTTTTAAAAGTGTTTGTTAAGCTATTTTGTAGGAATAAAAATCATGGGATATTGTTGGACAAGATATAAAGCTTGGATCAACCACAAGATGAGATAAGTACCCTAGTAAAACTTCAAGCTGTTTGTTGGGTTATTTCTATTTTTTTCAAAACCCTAGATCATAAATAAAAAGGAAAAATATTTAATTAAGTTTTTGGGTATTTGAAAAGACAAAAGCATATAGTGTGCATTTAAGGTATAATATTTGTTTGTGCATATTCCCTTGGACCCTTGCTTAAAAGATTTCATTTTGCAATACTAGGGTTAGAAATCATTCAAACAAAGAATTATTGTAGGGTTAGCTCTTGTCTTCTTGCATCTTGCATTGTTCTTTCATTTCATAGCTTAGTTATAGAAAGGCTAAACCTAGGTGTATGCTCAATTGAACACAATAAACACATTCCATCCCTAGACTTGGAGCGAGTCCTAAAACTGTTCTTAGTGAACCCATTCCTCTCCCACATCGAGTGTAGAGTTACAACGGCCACTGCGATCACCTCAAGGCTTCCCTGTGCATCCAACCTTAAGAATTGTACGTTGGTGCATGGTTTTCTCCCTCTATAAGAGTTCTCTTGATTCCCATATCTGACAATATGTGCTATAACCAAAGTGCTTCACATAATACATCTTTTGTTGCATGATATTTTGCTTCTTCACATACTACATCTTTTGTTGCATGATATTCTACTTCTATTGATGAAATTATTATTTCATGTTATTTTTTACTATACAAAGAAATAGAACCTAATCCAAGATAGAAAACATATCCTAATAAGGATATTTTGTCATCTATAGATCCAACACAATCAAAATCTAAATATCCCCGTAGATAAAAATTGTCATCATTTTTTTTGTATTTTAGTCCATATTTTGTATTTTTGTTAACATGTTGTAGTATTCTTCTCATGGATTTCCAATGAATTTCTCTAGGTTCTTGCATAAATATCGAAATATAATTTACAACAAAAATAATATCTAGTTTGGTATTTGTTAGATATAGTAGACTTCCAATTAATTGGCGATAGATAGTGGCTGAAACTAGAGGTGTTTCATCATATCTAGACAATTGTAACCCTTGTTCCATAGGTGTATCTTTAGATTTATAAATTTCCATTTTGTACATTACAAGTAATAATTTTACATACTTGGTTTGTGTTATCATGATGTCCTTCTCATTTTGACAAATTTCCAAACCAAGAAAATACTATAGTCTCAAATCTGTCATTTCAAAATCTTTTTCCAAGTACCTTTTAACTTCATCTATTAGGATTTTTAAACTTCTTGTAATTACTATATCATCAATGTATACTATACATATTATTATTTTCAGTCCAATATTAGATATTTTAGATCTGATGTACTTCTTTTGAAAATTATGTTTTAATAGATGATTATTAATTTTTATGTACCATGCTCTTGGAGTTTGCTTTAGACCATATAAATATTTGTTCAACTTACAAACCTTTTGTTCTTATCCTTTGATCACAAATCCCTCTAGTTGTGATATATATACCTCTTCTTCAAGATCACCATTGAGAAATGCACTCTTTACATCCATTTGACAAAGTTTCCATCCAATTTGCACTTCTAATACACAAATTATTTGAATAGTAGTCATTCTTGTTGTTGGTTCAAAGGTTTCTTTATAATCTATTCCTTCTATCTGAGTATATCATTTTTCAACTAATCATGCTTTGTATTTGTCTAGAGAACAATCTGTCTTATATTTTATCTTATATCCATTTACATCCTATCAATTTTTTTCCTTATGATAAATCAACAAGATTCCATATTTTATTTTTTATTAAGTTGCATATTTTGAATCCATAGTTACCTTACATTTTGGAATTCTTAGCGCAAATTGAGAAGTTACAGGTTTTACTATTGAATTCATTAATCCCATATTTATTATTTTTAAGCTACGAGTTTGAGGTCTCATACTAGTAATATCTAGCATTTTCTCTAGTTTTGAGTCCTTAAGTGTATCTTTGTACCATCTTGGCTCTTTCTTTTGAGGTGTTGATGTAATTTCTAGATCTTCAAATTGCTCATTATATAATTTTAATTATGATTCTTCACTTAAATATTTCTCTTCATATAAAAGATTTTTTTGGTAAGTAGTGTTTGTATTTACAATGGGTTTTAACAAGGATCCCAAAACCTGATTACATAAGCAATGGGCCTAGGGCATCAATCCCTTGAAACCGAACACCAAAACAAAAATCCCGACCAGCGGTAACAGTAAGCATGAAACAATCCCTCTCAGCAGGAAACAAACAAATAAGAAAGAAAGTAGTTTTGGAGATCCCACCCAGCGGGAGTAGCCAAAAACCACCATAGAGAAGATCCCGCCCAACAGGAAGCAAAGAAAAATCGTTACAATAAAATCCCGTCTCGCAGGAAGCAGTAAAAACCACCACAAACAGTCCCGCCTAGCGGGAAGCAGCAGGGAAATCCCGTCATCCGGGAAACCAGTAGAAAAGAAAGGATCCCGCCTCGCGAGAAAACCGACGGATTTGGCGGATCTCGCCCTGTGGAGAAACCATCCCGCCCACCGGGAAAACATTTCGTTTAGCAAGAGCCATATTGCAGAAAGCCGACAACCAGCACATAGAGGATCCATCCCATCAGGAAGCGACCAGAGAGCTGCACCACGAGGAACCCATCTCGAGAAAACAAAAGAGGATCCCGTCCTGACAAAACAAAAAGAAACAGCAGGCTCCACCACACTGAGAAACGTAGGGGATCAGATCCATGTGAATAACCTACAAAAAACCCTAGGGGGAAGCCTGAGGGAAAAAGGGAAGGGATCCCCAACCAAAAAAGGATCTCTGGGAAGCACCAGTCTGAAAAAACAACCAAGGAAACCCTAGCCGACCGGGAGGGGCACAGATAGTGGAGAAGGATCTCCCCCCAGGAGATCATCTGCAAACAACCACTCCCCGAGAGGGATGACCTGGGTTGAGCCAAGGACTAGGCAGGAACCAGGAGCCATGGGAGGGGGAGCAAGGGAGGGACCAGAGCCCTTCCCTCTCTACTTTATTCCCTTATCTTCATATAAAAGATTTAGAATTGGTCATGTATCAAATTTTTGGTCTTTAATAGCATTTTTGTTTCGTTCATAAATTTTTTTCTCTACTTGAATTTTTTCATTATTGTATCAGTTATTCTATATCGTGTTGAATCATCATCATAACCAAGAAATACTCCATGAATGGGTTTATCATCCAATTTTGTTCTTATCTACTTTGGAATGTGCATATATGCCTTACATCCAAAAATTCTTAATTGTTCTACTATTGGTTTTTATCCAGACTATACTTATTTAGGAGTAACATTTTTTTTGTATTTTTGTGGATGATCTATTATGTATATATAAAATTGTTTTAATAGCTTATGCCCAATATTGATGATTAATACGAACTTCTTTTAACATGCAATGAACAATTTCCATAATAAATCAATTTCTTCTTTTTGCAATACCATTATGTTGATGTGAATATACTATAGTAAGTTGTCTTTTATACCATTTTTTTAAAAAAGAATTAATTTTTTTTTATAAAAATTCTCCACCTCTATTTGAACAAAGATTCTTGATTCATTTTCTTGTTTCTTTTTTTACCAATTGTTTGAATTGTTTAAAGAAAGTAAAGGCTTCATATTTGAATTTTGAAAAAATAAACCCATATTGTTTTGGAGTAATCATCAACAAACAATTGAAAATATTTATGTCCTCAAAGACTAGTAATGTTCATTGGTCCACATAAATTTGTATATATCAATTATAATGGTTCTTGAGCTCTATAGTTATTGAGTTCAAAACGTATTATATGGTGTTTTCCTATAAGACATTTTGGACATACTATAGATTCTCATAAGAGTTTAGGTAAACCCTTTACCATTTGATGTTTACTCATATAATTTAAAGAAGATGCGCTTATATGTCCCAGTATTCTATGCCAAAGATATTTTATTTTTGAAATGCACACTGATAGAGCCAAATTTGACCATGTATCTTAGAGAAAATAGACTATTTTTCTATGAACCAAAAGCTATGACTTTTCCTTGTTTGAAAATAAGGCATTTTTTTTGTTAATAATTTTGAGCTCCGAAGAACACAAGCTTATACTGAGAGGGGGCGTGAATAGTATCAGACCACTTTTTACTTTTTTTTTTTCCAAATAGTATTAATGTGAAATAAACCGAACAATATTTCATTATGGAAGCAACATTTAAATAATACATTTGCAGCTTAAAATAAACCCGGAGGTTGTGGAACCACCCGAGGTAAAAATAGGGATTGTTATAGAAAATAACAATACGCCTAAAATATAAACTAAATAATGAAATAAATAAGATATCAATATGATATGCTAACATCCCCCCTTATTACATTATTTATGTAATTGAAGAACTACTAATATCCCCCCTGATTACATCAGTTGGTAATACAAAGAGAGCTGCGAAACAATTCAAATTTGACACGTGCAAGTGCCTTAGTGAAAATGTCTGCAACTTGAGCATTGGTGGGAATGTGCTGAAGCTGAATTCGGTGCCTTGGAACTTCGTCTCGAATGAAGTGACATTGTGTGTCAATGTGCTTGGTTCTTTCATGATGTACTGGATTCTTGACAAGATTCAAAACACCCATGTTGTCGCATAACAAGTGTATTGGAGATTTTGATGGAAGACCCATACTTGTGAGGATGCGACGCAACCATATCACTTCGCACACAACTTCACGTGTGGCACGATATTCTACCTCTGTTGATGAAATAGCAACCACCTATTGCTTCTTGTTGTGCCAAGAGACAGGACCAGATCCAAGATGAAACAAATATCCTGAAGTTGATTTACGGTCATCATATGATCCGGCATAGTCGGAGTCCGTGTATCCCTGTAAGAAGAATTTGTTGTTCCTCTTATATTCTAGGCCATATTCCATTGTGCCACGGACATAGTGAAGAACACGCTTTGCTGCTTTCCAAGTGTGTAGTCTTAGGCTCCTGCATGAACCTCGAAAGATAGTTGATAGCAAATACGATATCCTGCCTAGTGTTGGTCAGATATATGAGACTCCCAATCAACTAGCGATAGAGAGTACCATCTACCTGAGGTGAATCATCATATCGTGATAACTGAATTCCTGTTTCCATTGAAGTTGACATTGGCTTGCAATCAATCATGCGATATTTTTCCAATAGGGTCTTGGCATATTTTTTTTAGACACTTTGATGTAGTGCTCCCGCCGGCTGACTTCCAGACCAAGACAATAATGGAGAAGTCCGAGATCTGACATCTCAAAATATTGACACAAGTCTCTTTTGATAGTAGAAATCATTGTTTCTGAACTCCCTGTAATGAGCAGATCATCAACATAGAGTACAAGCAACACTATTTTAGAACCCTATTTCTTAAAATAGAGGTTTGCATCTGACGGACATCTCTTAAAACCATGCTGCAAAAGGTGATGATCCATTTTTATATACCAAGCCCGAGGGGCTTGTTTCAAACCATATAAGGATTTTACCAATCTGCAAACTTTCTGTTGTTGGCCTTCCACTTCAAATCCTTTTTGGTTGAGTCATGTAGACTTCTTCTTGGAGATCACCATTTAGAAAAGCACTCTTGACATCCATTTGGTGTACTTTCCACCCATATTGCGTTGCCATAGCACAAAGAACTCGAATGGTTGTCATCCGAGCAATAGGTGCAAAAGTTTCCTCATAGTCAATGCCTTCTCTTTGAGCATAGCCCTTTGCAACAAGTCGGGCCTTATGCTTATCTATTGTACCATCTACCTTATACTTCACTTTATACACCCATTTGCAGCCTATGGGCTTCTTTTCGTATGGTAGATCGACAAGCTTCCAAGTTTTGTTTTTCATCAAAGACTTATACTCTGCATCCATAGCAGCCTTCCACTGAGGCTCACCAAGAGCAACTTGCACTGATGCAGGTTCAAGATCGTCTATGGAAGACATAAATACCCTGTCACTATCAATATCCATATCTTCTGTATCTCTCTCTGGATCTACAGAAAGTTCCTCAAAATATTGACACAACTCATCAACCCCAGTATTCTCTGTTGCAGCTTTCTCCTATCGAGCCATGCTACGAGTACGAGGCCTATCCAATGTCAAATCTGGTGGAGTGGATAGCTTAGAGTCTTTGATTGTATTTGTATACCACTTTGGATTCTTCTTCTGAGGTGTTGAAGAAGATGAAGACGGACCTCCAACTTTTGAGGAAGGAGATTTATCAACCTTAGGTTCCACAAGGTCTAGGTATACATCTGATGTGGGTTCTGATGTGAAAGCCTCATCAAAAACTACATCTCTACTGATGTGTATCTTCTTGGTTAAGGGATCAATCAAACGATAACCCTTAGAGTGCTCATCATACCCAAGAAGAATACACTTCAGTTTCTTCACATCTAGCTTCTTCCTTTTCTCTTTTGGTATGTGCATGAAAGCTTTACATCCAAAAATGCGTAGATGAGAAATGGAGGGTTTCCTACCACTCCATGCTTCCTGTGGAGTCATTCCTTGTAGAGCCTTTGTGGGTGCCCTGTTCAATAGATATACTACTGTGGTGACAACTTCTACCCAATATAGTTGCTCAATACTAGCTCCTGTGAGCATGCAACGAACCATTTCCATGATGGAACGATTCCTCCTTTCAGCAACTCCATTTTGCTGAGGAGTATAAGAAGTAGTTAACTATCGTGTGATCCCATTTTATTTCAAGAACTCAGAGAATTATTTAGAGGTGAACTCCCCCCCTCGATCTGAGTGGAGGGTCTTTATAGAAGTCCCTGACTCCTTTTCAACAGATTTCTTGAATTGCTGAAAGAAGCCAAATGCTTCAGATTTCAGTTGAAGAAAGAATACCCACATCTTTCGTGAGTAATCATCTATGAATAACTGAAAATACCTCTTACCCCCATAACTATTGGGAGTAAAGGGACCACATAGATCGGTGTGAATCAACTCTAGAGGTTTCTTTGCTCTTGTAGAGCTCCTTTCAAAAGGCACTCTATGCTGCTTTCCTGCCAAGCAGTCAGAGAAAACTGGTAAAGTGGTAGAAAGGGAAGGAAGACATTTTACCATTTCATACTTACTTAACTCAAGTAAGTAACTAGAACTCAAATGTCCATATCTCTTGTGCCATAGGGAAGTTGCCTCCTTTGTAGAGACTGTCATGGCAACATGTGGAGTAGAGATAGCATCTAAGGCAAATAAGCCATGCTTATATGAAGCAGTGGCAATGTTCTTACCCCTCCTAGTAATAGAACAACACTTCTTGCCTCCCTCAACACTAAAGTGCACAACCATATCTTTGTCCAAAATCTGTGTGACTGACAACAAATTGTTTGCCAATCCTGGAACATAGAGAACTTTGTCAATCTGACACTTGCCATCAGGAAGAGTGACTGAAACAATATCTTCTCCCTGAACCTTGTAGGTTTTATCATCAAAAATAGTGATAGGTTTGCCCTCTTTGGCCTCAAAAGACTCAAACCATGATTTGTCACCAATCATGTGCTTACTGGCTCCAGAATCAACATACCATATAGGATCCCTCTACTTGGACACTGTGGTAGTCATGAGAACTTTGTGGGCTCTCTCAAAATCCATGTCAAATTCTTCAACAACAACATTCACTTGTTGTTTGTTCTTTTGTGGTTTGTTTCGGCCTTTCTGTTTTGATTGTTTATTCTTATGCCAACATCTGTTTGTATCATGACCTTCTTTGTCACAGATCTTGCAATAGCGCTTTTTCTGTTGAGGTTGTTGAGTTTGTTTCCCTTTTGAATCCTTTTGTGAATTCCCTCCCTTCTAAAAATTACCCTTCTTCTGGTTTTGCCCTTTCCTGTTGATGTAGAGGGCAGTGTTAGAAGAATCATCTCGCTGTAGTTGGCGTGCCTCCTCCTCTTGAAGCATATTAACCAATTCTACAAAAGTAACTTTTCGTTGTGACACCTGAAGGGAAGTAATCAACACCCGATAAGAATCAGGTAAAGCTCTCAATACAATTGAGGTAAGGAGCTTATCTTCAACCGGTTCTCCTAAAGAATTCAACTTTGCTTTCAATTCTGACACTCGCAAAGAAAAAATTCAACTGTCTCCCCTGCTTCATGCTTAGACTATGTAATTGAGATTGAAGAAATAGAATAGTGGAATCATTCTTTCCCTCATAGATAGTATTAAGGGCATCCCATGCCTCTTTACTATTTGCACAGTCAACAATATGGGGTTGAACTTCATCAGCCACAACAAGCAAAATGAGCACCTTTGCTTTGTTGTCTAGCTTGTCAAAGTCTCTTTGAGCAGTAGATGGAGTTGTAGCACCAACAATAGATGAAGGTCTTGTTGTTGCTCCAGATACAACATCCCATAAGTCATCCATGACTAGGATAGCCTTCATCTTGTTTTTCCATGGTGTGTAATTAGGACCTTTCAACAACTGATGAGAATCAATCATTAATTTTGTAGACATGGTGAAGGTTCCTTATAACACCAATTGGTCCCCCTTTCGATATACCTTTTGCTAGGCCGATATACCGTACAAAATACCCGCCCTTACGTGAGGGAAACTATAGGTATTTTGAAAGATAAAAAAAATCACCCGCCCTTACGTGAGGGAAACTATAGGTAATTTTTAGAGATCATACGATACGTGGAACTTAAGCAGTACTGAAAGGGAATAGTCTTGTTGATGGCACCTACCATAGAAAGTCTGCAATCCTCATGTGTGGGGCGTAACTTCCCCTAAACACTTTGGATTTCAAAACTTTCGTCAGGATTTACGCCTAAACACAAGAACTATTAGGGAATGGATGGAGTAAAAAAATGCAAAATGGCAAATTTATCTCTCCCCGACGATTTATAGAGAACAAGCTCAGACGTCGTTTTGGCAGCTATATTAGGCGACGGATACAGTAGCGCAATCACGACAACTTTACTCGTAAGTGCTGGCCAGAGGTATCACAAATATCGAACGCTGCAGTGCAATAAATTGCACGGATGGGTTTTAATTATTTCGGGGACTTAGGAGTGAATTTCATTTTAACTTTTAATGTTATAGTGCAAAAAAATGAAATATGCAACATACAACATAAAAGTGCCCACATAAATAACCCACTAGGTGTCAGGCACAGCCGAAAATGCACCTTTACAATAATGCCAAAATTGCTTTTCAAAAAATTACTCACTTTCCCCCCTGTGATTTTTGGAAAAAAATACCCCCGAAAAAAAAATATCTTAACAAAGCATTTTTTTATAATTATTATATATTTTTAAAGTTAAAAAAAATAATTTTAATTTATATAGTTTTTAAAACTATGAAAATATAAATTAAAATCAAATTTTAATTTATAGAGTTTAAAAAACTATAGAAAAATAAATTAAAATTAAAATTTTAATTTAACTAAAAAAATAATAATTAAAAAAAAACTTTGAAATTTTTTTTTTTTTACCTTTTTTTTTTCTCCAAGGGGGAGTCGACGGGATTTGAACCCCCGACCTTGCAGGCTCCCTGAGCCTTACCGCACAGTCCACCACTAGGTGGACTAGCAGGATGATCCGAAAGGATCAGGGACCCCCTCCTATTTGAGGAGGGTCCCCAGCCCTTTGCCCGTGCACGGCCGCCTGGCCGTGGCTTCCTCCGTGGCTGGTGGCGGTGGGAGGCCCGCAGTAGCATCCGCAACGCATGGCTGCAATAGGCGGCTGACGACTAGACAACGTGCAGTTGCTACTGCTTTAGGTGGCTGCGGTTTCTATATGTGGTCGCAGCTACAGCAAGCAACACGCTTTGCTACCACGCGTTGCGCCGTGCACGCAACATAGGGAAGGGGGGTGCGACGTGCGTTGCGTGAAAAAATAAATCACGCGACGATGCTGGGGGTGGCAACACATGGCGCAGCCATGTGTGATGTTTAATCACTCACGCCCCCCCCAATGTCGCGGGGGGGTAGGGGCCGCGCATGAAAAAAATCACGCGCAGGGGGGGGTGGGAGGGTGGTCGTGAGAAAAATCACGCACAGGAGGTGCGCAGGGGGCTGTTTTTTTTTAAATGCGTGATTTCTCAGACAAAATCACGCACAGGAGGTGCGCAGGGGGGTCTATTTTTTTTAAAATGCGTGCTCAGCAAAAAAACATGCATAGACTATCACTGGGAAAAAAATTTCCTGGACTAATGCTAGAAAAAAATTTCCTGCACCAACGCTCCCCGAAAAAAACACTTTTCTCCAGGCAAGACCAGCTTCAAAAAAAAATTGCGTCCTCTCTCTCTCACCCTTCTGGCTCTGATGCCATGTGAAATAAACTGAACAATATTTCATTATGGAAGCAACATTTAAATAATACATTTGCAGCTTAAAATAAACCCGGAGGTTGTGGAACCACCCGAGGTAAAAATAGGGATTGTTATAGAAAATAACAATACGCCTAAAATATAAACTAAATAATGAAATAAATAAGATATCAATATGATATGCTAACAATTAATCAATTTAATCAATGGTAATATCAATATCAATAACTAAAGCAATGCACAAATCATCATACACAATAGAGACACCAATTTAACGTGGTTCACCCAAATATGGGTTACCTCCATGGAGAAAATATTCTACTAAAATTTTCTCAATCAATCTCTTGGGAATCCTTCCCTATTACAATGTTTATGGACCTCTATCCAAAGGAGATGTTGATCCCCTAAATCTAGTTTGTGGATCTCTATCCATAGGAGAACTCCTTCTCCTCTGCTTTGGCTGGTGATCCTCTAGAAGATGACTGCCTCCACTACACTGGCTTGTGGATCTCTCTCCATTGAAGACTCTTGTCCCCACTTAGAAGACCTGTCCTCACTACCTTGGCTGATGGATCTCTATCCACTGGAGACTCTGTCCTCTCTACTCTATCACCTCCAAAGCTCTATCTCAATTCTATACTAAACATAGTCCAATCGGTCTAGCACAACTCTACTCAACTCTTGCACTAAACACAGTCCAGTCGGTCTAGCACAAGTCTGCTCAATAAGCTCACTCAAATCTGCACTAAACATAGTCCATTCGGTCTAGCACAAATCTGCTCAACTCTTGCACTAAACACAGTCCAGTCGGTCTAGCACAAGTCCACTCAAATATGCACTAAACATAGTCCAATCGGTCTAGCACAAATCTGCTCAATAGGTCCACTTAGAACCTACTCAAATCTGCTCAACAGGTCCACTTAGAACCTATCCAAATCTGCTCAATAGGTCCACTTAGAACCTATCCAAATCTTCTCAACAAGTCCACACAGAACTTGTCCAAATCTGCTCAACAAGTCCACACAGAACCTACTCAAATCTGCTCAACAAGTCCACACAGAACTTGTCCAAATATGCTCAACAAGCTCACACAGAACTTTTCCAAATATGCTCAACAAGCTCACACAAAACTTGTCCAAATATTCTCAACAAGCTCACACATAACTTGTCCAATCTCATAGAAACATAAAGAGAATTGTTAGAGACTCAATATGTTCTTTACTCAATGCTCAATCACTTTCTCAACTCAAATCAATCTCATAGAATCATAAAGAGAATTTTTAGAGACTCAATATGTTCTATACTCAAAACTCAATCACTTTCTCAACTCAATCTCATAGAAGCATAAAGAGAATTGTTAGAGACTCAATATGTTCTATTCTCAAAACTCAATCACTTTCTCAACTCAATCTCATAGAAGCATAAAGAGAATTGTTAGAGACTCAATATGTTCTATTCTCAAAACTCAATCTCAACTCAAATCAGAATATAGAATAGTTTGTTTTATGGAACTTGAACAATCACTTCATACATCCACTTGACTAGGCTCAATCAACTCTACTCAACCAATCACTTCAAGAAACAACTCTTGCTCACAAACCCTAGTCCAAGCATGTATCATCCAACTCAAAATATTTCCAACAATGCTCAACAACAAATCTCACATAACAATGATACTCATGATCTTTTCAAACCCTAGTTCAAGTTCTTTGCATAACAACTCACTTCAACAACCATGCTCATCAAACAATGTTTTAATCACAACTCTCAATTTCAGAAAACCTTGAAGCATTAACTCAAACACTTCACTCAACCAATGATCTCAACAACAATGCTAATAAAACAAGGTTTTAATCTCAACTCTCAAATCAGAAAACCTTGAAGCAATAACTCAACCACTTTTGAAAAGGAAACCCTAATCAAGTCCTTTTCACTCCAAACTTAATTTTCAATAAAGCCAATCAATCAACTCAACCAAGAAAGAATTTGCCCATACCTTTTGTTTGACAAGTAGTTGATCTCACAAATCTGCCACACTCACAATTACTTCTTTGTCCAATCTCAATAAGGGTTAGAGGATAATTTTCTTCAACAAAACATATCACAAATATAATATCAAAATTACACCTTATCACTCCAACTTAAATAATAATCAATATCCTCACAATAGTCACAAAAACCCTTAATTCAAAATAACATACTACCCAAAAAGTCTTAACCTTTCAATATTCCACAATAGCAATTTTAAGACTTTAAAAATAAAAACATAATTCTCCTTATAACTCCTAAAGGTAATTCTCAACTACCAAAAACTTTATTACAAAGCAACCTTTCCAAACTCAACCACTAAACAACCTTATACCTCCAACTTAGGCATTTAATTAAAATTAAAATCAAAATATTACCTTTGCCTTTGGAGAGTTTCGAACTCTCAATGCAGCCCACTCTAACGTCTCAACCGCGATGCCAACAACCACATGAGCTACACGCTCATTGGAGATAGGTGAAGCACCACATGCTTCAAAAACTTTATCCCCTCCTTGTTTCACAAAACATGCGCCTCACGATTGGCGCTTTCAACACACCTACCAAGCGCATCCATCGAGACTCGAACGTTGGCCTCCTTGCACACAAAACATAAGCCACAACCCTCTTGCCACTAGGCCAAGGTGCCTAGTTGGCTTCCAACTATTTGACGTTGTCCCTTTTGTTTCTTTCACTGGAAATTCAAACTTAAAATTCGCACATCCATTTCACGAGCTCTGCATTAATTAATTCATATGCTATCTTTTCAATCGAGCAAGGATAATCTTAATGCCCTTTGGGCATAGGTTTAAATATTAATCTTCCTCCTTTGCTTTAGAACGTCGATGCTTCAAAATGCAATTAACCCACATGACGTCGATGAGGATAAACCTTTGTAACATGCTTCAAATATTTAAATTCTAACACCCATATTTGGGTGTAGTAAAATATTATTATTAATATTTTACTTTGGGCTCTTTTTCACCACCTTACTTAATATTATAATAACTCATATTATAATATTATATCCTTTGATAAAGTACCTTTAATATTTATTTATAAAATTTAAATTCACACTGAATTTAAATAATTTATAAAATAAATATTATAACTCCTTTTTAACTTCTGTCTTTTGCACTGTTTCACTTGATCTTTGGCCTTCTTCCTGGATATCAAATAACCATTTTTATCCCCTTTGTTTCCTGCTAAAATATTTGGTATTAATGATGACTTCATCTGGTGACATCAATGACAACTTTGACTTAGGGACTCAAAATGTCCAACAATCTCCCCCTTTGTCATTGATGGCAACCCATACTCTTCTTACCGAAACCTGACCTTTCTTTTTCCTTTTGCTCCCCCTGGGACATTGCTCCCCCTGGCTCAATGCTCTCTCAAATATCAAATCTCTTCCCAATACACAAATCTCTCCCCCTTTGACATCAATGGCAAAGGGTCACCTTTGGGGCTCGGGGCTAAGAATGAGCCTCTTAGCTTAGCCCCTCCCCCACCTCCTCATGAGGTGGTTAATTCTGGGGTGGGAGTATTTCTACTCCCCGAAAGCATTGTTCTTTACCTTTATTATTTTCCCTTATTTTCTGAGTTTCTTGAATCCTCTGACTATTTCTATCCAAGTCATCATCCATGTTCCTGTCATCATTCTATTCTTGTTCCTATTCCTGTTCTTGTTCACATCTAGGTTCTTGTTCTTGTTCCTGTTCTCATCCATGTTCCTGTTCTTGTTCTTGTTCATACTTATTTTTGGAATGTCTGCTCTACACCACTTTGTTGTGTGACCATCATTATTGCACTTATAACACTTAATGTTATTATTCCTTGGAGGTGCAAATGTCTTAGGATTTCTCCTAGTGAAGCCATATCCTCTTCTTTCATGAACCCCTGCAATTCATTACCTTGTGACCAAACTGATTACATGAGTAGCAATACCCATGGAAAAGTTGTCCATTCCCATATTCCTGTCTTTCATGTGTCCTGCATTGTGAAGCCATGTGCCCAAACCTGTGACATGAAAAACATCTTCCATTGAAGAAACCTTGCCTAGACCCCATTGGTCTCTTAGTCTCTTCTACCTGTTTCCTGTTCCATATGTTCCTTACTTGTGCATTGTTCCTTTCCTTGTTGAACTTTCTATTGTCCAACTTATCCTTAGAAGTCTCACTCTCTCTTTTACTTACTTCTTTTGACTCTTCTTCTTTTCTAGTGTTTGAGCTTGACTCTCCTTTTTCTGCTTCATGTTTCCCTTGTTCTTCTTTAGAACTAAGTCTTGTTATGGTGACTGATGACCTTTGTGCATTGATAATCCTATCCAAAGTCTTTGAATTTTCCTCAAACTTGTGTAGCTTGTCCTTAGAACCTTTTACTTCCATCCTTAGTGAAACTATCTCATGCTCTAATCTTTCACACTCTAGATCTTTTATCTTTAATTTTTTGGCCATACCTTCTTCAATTTTTCTTGTCTCTTCAACTTTGATTTTGAAGTTGGTGAGTTCCTATAAAAACCTTGCTTTTGCTTTTTCATATTCTTGAGCTTGAACCCTTAATCCTGAGTTCTCCCTTTTTAATTCTTCAAGAGTAATCATAAGCCTTTCACATTCTATCTCTTTTACCTTTGACTGTTTAATCATACCTTCTTCAACTCTTCTTGCCTTTTCAACCTTATCTCTCAAGTCGAAATATCTTGTAGAAGCTTTGTCTTACATTTCTCATCTTCTTGTATTTGAGCCTTCAATTCTAAATTCTCTCTTTTCAATTCAATAAGTTCCTTAAGAGTGGCTTCCTCCTTTTCTTTTTTGAATCTTCATCTTCTTCAATTTCTTCTATTATCCAAAGTGGAGTTTCTTCTTGATACCTATTTTGATTATCCTTGTTATCCTTTCTTGAACCAATCTCTAGGACTTCAAATTCAAGAGAATCATCTTCATCTTCACTGCTATTAAACCCATTACAATAACTTGCATCATGGCCGAGTTGACCATAAACAAAACATTCTTGTGGACAATAAGATGCATGATGACCTGTCTTCCCACATCTGGTACAAAACTTTATCAATCTAGATATTTTCTCCATTACTTGATTCATCTCTTGAATCTATTTCCATTTTTCCTCCCAACACAACAATATTAAACTCATCTTCCTTTTCTTTCATGACCATAGGTGTTCTTTTCTTCTTGTGTCTCATGCTTCTACTCTTGCCTTTCTTTGCCATTTGTGTTCTTGTAAGATCTTCCTTCAAGATGTTAAACCTTTTTCAAAGGAACCAACTATGATACCAATTGAAGAACACAAGCTTATACTGAGAGGGAGGTGAACAATATAAGACCACTTTTTACTTTTCTTTCCCAAATAATATTAATCAATATAATCAATGGCAATATCAATAGCAATAACCAAAGCAATGCATAAATCATCACACATAATAGAGACACCACAATTTAACGTGGTTCACCCAAATATGGCTACTTCCACGGAGAAAATATTTCACTAAAATTTTCTCAATCAATCTCTTGGGAATCCTTCCCTATTACAATGTTTATGGACCTCTATCCAAAGGAGATGTTGATCCCCTAAATCTGGTTTGTGGATCTCTATCCATAGGAGAACTCCTTCTCCTTTGCTCTAGCTGGTGATCCTCTAGAAGACTACTACCTCCACTACACTGGCTTGTGGATCTCTCTCCACTTGAAGACTCTTGTCCCCACTCAGAAGACCTATCCTCACTATCCTGGCTGATGGATCTCTATCCACTAGAGACTACTATCCTCTCTACTCTATCACCTCCAAAGCTCTATCTCAATTCTATACTAAACATAGTCCAATCGGTCTAGCACAACTCTACTCAATATTGCACTAAACACAGTCCATTCAATCTAGCACAAGTCTGCTCAATAAGCTCACTCAAATCTACACTAAACATAGTCCATTCGGTCTAGCACAAATCTACTCAACTCTTGCACTAAACATAGTCCAATTGGTCTAGCACAAGTCCACTCAAATATGCACTAAACATAGTCTAGTCGGTCTAGCACAAATCTACTCAATAGGTCCACTCAGAACCTACTCAAATCTTCTCAATAGGTCCACTCAGAACCTACTCAAATATGCTCAATAGGTCCACACATAACCTATCCAAATCTTCTCAACAAGTCCACACTAAACTTGTACAAATCTGCTCAAAAAGTCCACTCAGAACCTGCTCAAATATGCTCAATAAGTCCACATAGAACTTGTCCAAATATGCTCAACAAGCTCACATAAAACTTGTCCAAATCTGCTCAACAAGTCTCACATAGAACTTGTCTCAAATATGCTCAACAAGCTCACATAGAACTTGTCCAATCTCATAGAAACATAAAGAGAATTGTTAGAGACTCAATATGTTCTTTACTCAATGCTCAATCACTTTCTCAACTCAAATCAATCTCATAGAAGCATAAAGAGAATTGTTAGAGACTCAATATGTTCTATACTCAAAACTCAATCACTTTCTCAACTCAATCTCATAGAAGCATAAAGAGAATTGTTAGAGACTCAATATGTTCTATTCTCAAAACTCAATCACTTTCTCAACTCAATCTCATAGAAGCATAAAGAGAATTGTTAGAGACTCAATATGTTCTATTCTCCAAAACTCAATCTCAACTCAAATCAGAATATAGAATAGTTTGTTTTATGGAACTTGAACAATCACTTCATACATCCACTTGACTAGGCTCAATCAACTCTACTCAACCAATCACTTCAAGAAACAACTCTTGCTCACAAACCCTAGTCCAAGCATGTATCATCCAACTCAAAATATTTCCAACAATGCTCAACAACAAATCTCACATAACAATGATACTCATGATCTTTTCAAACCCTAGTTCAAGTTCTTTGCATAACAACTCACTTCAACAACCATGCTCATCAAACAATGTTTTAATCACAACTCTCAATTTCATAAAACCTTGAAGCATTAACTCAAACACTTCACTCAACCAATGATCTCAACAACAATGCTAATAAAACAAGGTTTTAATCTCAACTCTCAAATCAGAAAACCTTGAAGCAATAACTCAACCACTTTTGAAAAGGAAACCCTAATCAAGTCCTTTTCACTCCAAACTTAATTTTCAATAAAGCCAATCAATCAACTCAACCAAGAAAGAATTTGCCCATACCTTTTGTTTGACAAGTAGTTGGTCTCACAAATCTGCCACACTCACAATTACTTCTTTGCCAATCTCAATAAGGGTTAGAGGATAATTTTCTTCAACAAAACATATCACAAATATAATATCAAAATTACACCTTATCACTCCAACTTAAATAATAATCAATATCCTCACAATAGTCACAAAAACCCTTAATTCAAAATAACATACTACCCACAAAGTCTTAACCTTCTAATATTCCACAATAGCAATTTTAAGACTTAAAAATAAAAACAAAATTCTCCTTATAACTCCTAAAGGTAATTCTCAACTACCAAAAACTTTATTACAAAGCAACCTTTCCAAACTCAACCACTAAACAACCTTATACCTCCAACTTAGGCATTTAATTAAAATTAAAATCAAAATATTACCTTTGCCTTTGGAGAGTTTCAAACTCTCAATGCAGCCCACTCTAACATCTCAACCACGGTGCCAACAACCACATGAGCTACATGCTCGTTGAAGATAGGTGAAGCACCACGTGCTTCAAAAACTTTATCCCCTCCTTGTTTCGCAAAACGTGCACCTCACGATTGGCACTTTCAACACACCTGCCAAGCGCTTCCATCGAGACTCGAATGCTGGCCTCCTTGCACACAAAACGTAAGCCGCAACCCTCTTGCCACTAGGCCAAGGTGCCTAGTTGGCTTCCAACTATTTGATGCTGTCCCTTTTGTTTCTTTCGCTGGAAATTCAAACTTAAAATTTGCACATCCATTTCACGAGCTCTGCATTAATTAATTCGTATGCTATCTTTTCAATCGAGCAAGGATAATCTTAATGCCCTTTGGGCATAGGTTTAAATATTAATCTTCCTCCTTTGCTTTAGAATGTCGATGCTTCAAAATGCAATTAACCCACATGACGTCGACGAGGATAAACCTTTGTAACATGCTTCGAATATTTAAATTCTAACACCCATCTTTGGGTGTAGTAAAATATTATTATTAATATTTTACTTTGGGCTCTTTTTCACCACCTTACTTAATATTATAATATTATATCCTTTTTTTTTTAAACGAAAAACCCCTTATGGGGCTGCCTTGGTCTGAGAGACCATGAACAGGGGGTTCTACACCATCAAAGTCACCCGGGAGTTGCACCCGACCCTGCCCACATCAACATTATCAATTGGATTTTGGATACCCAATTCAAATTTTTGGTAGGGTGGAGATTTGAACTTGGGACCTCTCTTGGAGGATTTCCCTCTCCTCTCCAACTCACCTACAACACCTAGGTTTTTAAAACTAATTTATAGTGGAAAACACCCCTTTTGAGGTGCCACTTTCAACAGGTTGGGCATAGGAGGAATGGAGCCTTGTCGGCCTCTACCAGCACATAGGACATTCCTTACTATACCATATATCTATAGGATGGAGACAAGGGGAATGGAACCTAGGCTGGCCTCTACCAGCACCCAGGGCATTTACCAGTGCACCACAACCAACAGATTATATCCTTTGATAAAGTACCTTTAATATTTATTTATAAAATTTAAATTCACACCGAATTTAAATAATTTATAAAATAAATATTATAACTCCTTTTTAATTTTTGTCTTTTGCACTATTTCACTTGATATTTGGCCTTCTTCCTGGATATCAAATAACCATTGTATCCCCTTTGTTTCCTGCTGAAATATTTGGTATTAATGATAACTTCATCTGGTGACATCAACGACAACTTTGACTTAGGGAATCAAAATAGGGACTCAAAATTTCCAACAAGCTCAACTGCTAAATTTTGATCCATTAATTGAGATACTGAAAGGAGGTTAGTAGTTAATCTAGGTATATATAGTACATTACTAATTATAAATTTTTCATTTGATAGATCAATTAAAATATCTCCTACTATTTTGACCTCATAAGTCATATTATCTGCTATAACCACTAGTTTTTCATATTTTTTTGAAAGATATTGAACCATTATTTATTTTTTGTCATATGCCTAATTTTTTTTTAGCACAAGGGGTAGCTCAACAAAAAAACTATCCAAAGAATAAATTATAAAACTTACATTTTTCCCAACGACAACACATCAATTTGAACACAAAATCAAAATTATCCTCATCCCACCCCAAAGAGGGACCAACCAACTAACCTTCAGCCCCATCAAACCCTGACAACTGGGACTCAGGGTACAACCAGGAATTAGGGTATCAATGACTCATCTCTAAGGCATAAATAATGGTGGACCCATGCACCTCCACACAAATGAAAAATGTTCTCCCCTAAGAACACCACTCGGACCTGAGCTCAGAAGAAGGATTTGAAATTTGAATCACCCACTAATCCAACACAATAGAAACCAATTATCAAAAATGGATATCTACAACATATTGCCCTAACAACAAAAAAACCCTCCATATCAAACATATATGAAGACTAAAATCCCATAGATCCTACTAGAGTCCAACCAAACTTAGGGCCATTTGAAGCGCCCAGCCACAGACTGGTCTAGTCTTTTACCCATCAGCAAAGCTAAATGCTACGGTTCCTTCAGCTGACTCAAACTTCCACGCAACCCCTCAACTATTGTTCCTTTAGTTAATCCTAGTAATCTCGTCTTCCTTTGTAGTAACAACAACTAAACTAGAGATCCAATAACCTAGAACGAACCATAAAAGAAGATCACCCAACAACATAGCCAGATGTGAGATCCTTCTACTGGACCAACCTACTTCTCTCAACCCTCCATTTGAGGTTCTAGTTGCATAGCCTTCCTCCCAATAGGCCAACTGTAGTTGCAAAGTCATATACAAGAGAGGTTCTCAACCCAAAAGGACATCTGGATTGTAGGGGTTTCCAAAAATCTAGTCTGTGGCCCTTAGAGCTATGACCCTTTACCCTCAGAGCTACAAACTCTTAGGGTTTACCCTCAAATCTCAAAGCTACAAACTCTTAGGATTTTTCCTCAAAGCCATGGCCCTTTGCCCTCAGAGCTATAAACTCTTATGGTTTGCCCTCAAAGCTAGTTTCATATGCCTACTTGCTCCTAAATTAATATACCAATAATCTATAATTAATTTCCTTTGAGGTAGAAAACCTTTTATCTCCCTCATTTATTAAATTTACAAATTTTAAATTCTTCTACTATTCTAAATCCTCAAATTTTAATTTATTTGAATTTTCCTTTTTGGGGTAGAAATATTTCTCTCCAAAATTTGATATATCAAAATTTTCAAAAATTTAAGATTGCAAAATTAATTGCAAATATAAAAAAATATCAATTTCAATTTCTTTTTTTATCTTTCATAAATGAAGTTGAAGTGAGTATAACTCCCACCTAAAAAATTATTTTCCAATAAATTCAAATTCCTTTTAAATTCCTCTTAAACATAAATTTAAAGTTTCTTAGTTTCTAATGCTTTAATTAAACTTTAACTTAAGACTTTAATTTATCAAATAATTAAGGTAATATCACTTAGCTTATATTTCACTTGGCAAATTAGGGTAGAATATCCTCAAACATATATGAAACACTCATAGTCGATCAATGCTCCACTCTAGCTAACACTCATAGCCAATCAATGTTGCATTGTGGCAAACATCCATAACTAATCAATGTTCCACTCTAGTAAATATTCACAGCTAATCAATATTCCACTCTTGGTAAATGCTCACAACTAATCATCATTCTATCATGGTAGACTATGATACAGGGTTATGCATAATGGTGAATATTTGGCAATTGGGCTAGTATTTGTAGTTTTGAAAATTCAAATTTGCTATTTTAGGGGACCTGGACGTCGACCCTTTTACCTAAAATTTTCAAATTTTTTTTTATGTGTCGGTTCACCATTCTTTGATAATAGTATTACATATTTTTTTAAAATTTTCTAGCAATCCCGCCTAAATAGAGGACTCTTTTTGCCATAACATTTTAAAATTATCCCGCCCAATTCGCCAAGTATACCACTATATATAATTAACACCCTAGTGATACTTTTTTATTTTCGGACCATGTTCTACACTAGATGGATATCCCAACCTAGTTCTGCACCAGAATGGATCCATTTTTGTACCAGACCAGAATAATTTCTACACCAGATTGGATCCTGTTTAGCACTAGTCAAGATCAAATCCTATTTTACACTAGACTAAATATTTTTTAGCACCAGATAATATTGGACCCTGTTCTACACCAGATCAGATCTATTTTTAAAATTGATCGAATCATGTTATGCATCAAGCCAGACCTTGTTCTGCACCAGTCCAATATCTGAACCATTTTCTGTACCAAGCCGATATCTAAATCCTGTTCTACTTTCAAATGGACTACCAGACCTTGTTCTACACCAGATCGATATTCAGATCTTGATTTACATCCAGATGGACTATCGAACCCTATTATGCACTAGGTCAAATTTTTAATCCTATTATACACCAAGCTAATTTTCAAACCCTATTTTACACCAAGCCGGATCCTGTTCTACACCAGCTCAATATCCGAACCCTATTTTGTACCAGACCAAACCTTATTATGCACTAGACTAATTTTCAAATCTTGTTCTAACCATACCGATTTTTGAACCCTATTTTGCACTAGGTTAGACCATATTATGCATTAAGTCAATATCTAGACCCTATTTTGCATCAAACAAGACCATGTTTTACACTAATATGATATCCAAACCCTATTCTACACTAGACCGATTTTTAGACCCTATTTTGTACTAGGTTGGACCTTGTTTTACACTTGGTCAATATTGGGACCCTGTTTTGCACCAGACTAGACTCTGTTCTACATCAGGCCAATTTTTAGACCCTTTTCTACACTAGGCTGATTTTTGGACCCTATTTTACACTAAACTAGACCCTATTCTGCACCAAGCTGATATCCAGACCCTATTTTGCACCAAACTAGACCTTGTTCTACAACTAATCGATTTTTGGATCCTATTCTACACTAGGCTAATTTTTAGACCTTGTTTTGCACTAAGCCAGACCCTATTTTGCACTAGGTCGATATCTGGATCTTGTTTTACACTAGATCGGACATTGTTTTGCACCAGAATGATTTTTGAATCTTATTCTACACCAGGCTAATTTTCAAACCCTATTATACACCAAACGGATTTTTGGACCCTATTTTGCACTAGGTCAGACCCTTTTCTACACTAGCCCGATATCTAGATTCTCTTTTACACTAGACCAGACCCTATTCTACACTAGTATGATTTTTGAATCCTATTCTACACTAGGCTATTTTTTTGACCCTATTTTATACCAGGTCGGACCCTGTTCTATACTAATTTGATATCTAGATCCTATTTTGCATTAGATCAGACTCTATTCTATACTAGGCTGATATCCAAACCCTATTTTGCACTAGACCAGATCCTGTTATGCTTTAGGCTAATTTATAGACCCTATTCTACACTAGACATATTTTTAGACCCTATTTTGCACCAAGCCAGACCCTGTTCTACATCAGGTCGATATCCAAACCTTGTTTTGCACCAGACCAGACCCTGTTTTGCACTAGGTCAATTTTTGAATTTTGTTTTTCACTAGGTCAATTTTCAAATCTTGTTTTGCACTAGGTCAATTTTTGGACCATATATTACATCAAATCAGACCTTGTTCTACAGTAGGTCGATGTTCGGACCCTGTTCTGCATCAGATCAGATCTTGTTCTGCACCAGGCTAATATCTAGACCCTATTTTACACCAAACCAATTTTTGAATCTTGTTTTACACTAAGACAAACCTTATTATGCACCAGGTCGATATTCAAACCTTAATTTGTACCATATTAGACCCTGTTATGTACCAGGTAGATATTTGGACCCTATTTTACACTAGACAAAATTTTAAACCTTGTTTTACACTAGATCAGATCCTATTCTGCACCAAACTGGTATCTAGATCTTGTTTTGCACCAAATCAGACCCCATTCTGCACTAGCCCAATTTCTAGACCTTGTTCTGCACCAAAAAATTTTTGGACCTTATTTTGCACTAGGTTGGACCTTGTTCTACACCAAGCAAATATCTAGACCCTATTTTACATGAGGTCAATTTCTAAACTCTATTTTGCACCAAACCAATTTTTGGACCCTGTTTTACACCAAGACGTATCCTATTCTACACCAAGCCAATATCTGAACCCTGTTTTGTACTATATCAGATCATGTTTCTTACCAAGATTATTTTTGGACCCTATTTTGTAGCAAGCCAGACCCTTTTCTACACCAGGCCAATATTCAGACCCTATTTTGCACTAGACCAAACCCTGTTTTACACCAAGTTGATATTCAAACCTTATTATGCATTATACTAATTTTCAAACCCTGTTTTATATCAGGTCAGACCCTATTCCACCAGACCAATTTTTAGACATTGTTTTGCACCAGGTTAGACCCTATTCAGTACCAGGTCGATATTCGAACCTTGTTTTGCACTAGATCGATTTATATACCCTGTTCTATACCAAACTAATTTTTGGACCCTATTTTGTACCAGTTTGGACCCTGTTCTACACCATGCTGATATCCAGATCTTGTTTTGCACTAAATCGGACCCTATTCTACACTAGATCGATTTCCAGACCCTATTATGCACAAGACCAATTTTCAAAAACTATTTTGCACCAAGCCAGACCCTACATCAGGTTGATATCCGAACCCTATTTTGCACCAAACCGAACCTTATTCTGCACTAGGTCAATTTTTGAACCCTATTCTACACCAAGATAATTTTTAGATCATATTTTACACTAGGTCAAACCTTATTTTGCACCAGGTTGATATCTGAACCCTATTTTGCATTAGATCAAACCTTATTTTGCACGAGCTTGATATTTAGACCCTATTTTGTATCAGATCAATTTTCAAACCCTATTTTACACTAGGACATATATTGTTCTGTATCAAGTCGATATTTAGACCCTATTTTGCACCAAACCGGACCTTGTTCTACACCAAAATGATATTTAGACCCTATTTTGCATCAAAATAGACTATCAAACCCTATTTTACAAAGGGAAAAATAAATCTATTTTTGACTTCGAGGGTGCTACTCCCAAACCCCTGCTAAGGGACGATAGTAGTAGGGGGATTGGTGCCCCCCGTACACCCCCCTTTCGTGGAGTGGGTCCAAATGCGACTAAAAACAAGACCTCCAAATTAGAGAGAGAATCAAGCTCCACAACCAATACCATGTTCTGAGACCAAACCATTTTCTACACCTAGTTCAATGCTAGACCATATCTTGCATCGACCCATGGCCGAATCTCGTTTTTCACCCATTTTGGCCAAAACTATCAAATTTACCATTTTTTTTCAAAAACTAAGGTAATTCACCATTTACTCCGAAATGAGGTTGTCCAAGATTCGCCACAGGTTCGAAACAAACTTGCCTATTTTTTAAAAGTACATTTTAGGTTTGACCCCTTCTACATAACCATGCTATGATAGATGTTACGCTTTATGTGTAGCATTCATACAAGAACATTTTCAATTTCCTTATGTTGTTAATGCTTCTTATGTGTTAATTACTTTTGAATGTAGCAAAATAAATTTGAAATAATAATAGAGAAGATACTTAGCTGGTGCTTTTGATATCTTCATCTAGAAAAATAACACTTCTTAGCGCTTTGATTCATGCTCTGGTTGATTTCAACTTTTTAAAGGATATCAGTGCTCTAGTTTTGATGCTTTAGCTAGCTAATCTTCCTCAAGTGATCTAGTTAGATTCAATTTGATTATTTTTCTCAAGCACTCCATTTGGCTCATCCAGACTTTTAAACTTATATATCTAAATATGATACTATGGCTTGCTTTGGCTTGCCTAACCCACTTAGGTACTTAATATTTTCTTTGCTTTTTTATTCTAAAAAATAATCTATTTTATCTTTCAAAATAATATTTCCTTTCAAAATATTCTATGGATCTTTGATGCTTTCTCTCTTTACTTTTCTTCTCTACTCAGGATTTTACCTAAGTTCATCTATTTTTCTCTTTTCTTCTTTCTCAGGTACTTTCTTGAGTTCTTCGTATACCTTTCTTTTCCACATCCTTCTTGAGACTACAACTTAATATATGTGCACTATCTTGTCAGGGTCATATATGCCTAAAATTTGAAGTGCTAAAAATTTTCTTAGGTGGTTTTTGGCCACTCAATATGTTATCTATAGAGAGAATCCAAAAAATCAAGGTGACTTTTGATTTTTCCCCTTAATCAATTCTTCAAACCGAGTCCTAGTCTTCACTTTCTTTTTAGAGTGGAAAGACTACAATATATAATAATGAGACCTTTATCGAACTACAAATTCAAAATTTGCAATAATATAAGTCTGTTTTCTTCATATGACTCTAAATATAAATTCACATGAAGACTTCCTTTGATGCTAGCAATCAAGACTACTCGAAATAACTTTGATACTAATGTTGGATTTTAAGCTAGATTATCTTAGGTCCAATATTTTGGATCTTGAGTAGTCTCAAATATAAGAGCAACCAATATACAAGTTGGCCAATAAAAATTATGATAGCATTTAATAAAATATCAAATATGAATATAAAATGGCCAAAATCATTCATGCAATAACATGAAGAAACTTATAGTAGAATTGCTCAAAATATGCATACAATATTCATTATTATTAATTCTTGAGTGTGATCTTCTACAATACAATACATGGAGTTTTGTCTCCATAATATATCCATACAAGTATGACTTTTGGACTTTTGTCTATTGCACTCCTCACATATCTAGGAGTTGTAACCTTTCCTATTCCATACATAAGACAAATACTCACATGTCCTTTGGCTTCTTATCTTGCCACTTGTATACATGACTATTGACTCTTTACATACTCTAATACATGATACTTGTGCACATTATACACATAGATACTTACATAAGAGGGAAATATAAAATATGTACCAAATAATGTAATATTCTCTAACATTCCATTTATGAAAATTAACTATTAGAGAAACAAATGTTGTTTTTCATAATGAAGTATCCCTAAATTTTGATAAAATATTGAAATTAAGTGTGGTAAAAACTTTAGAACTCTAAATAGGAGATTTAAATTTTAAATATTCCATATGGCCTACGGTATTATAGATATTAACAACCACTTTTTAAACTTTCCTATGTGTGAAAACTAACTATTAGAGAAATAGATATTGCTTTTCACAATGAAGACATATACGACGTGGGATATCTGTATCTTGCTAAGGGAAACACAAAAAATGATGAGGACTATTATGTGAAAATGTTGGATGTGGGAAATAAATATGAATTTTTATGGTTAAGATATATCAATATTGAAAATTAAATATTTAAATTTTAGTATTAAAATTTGAAACTTCTTTTCATGTTAGTATTTTTTAGCTTACAGTAATTGAAAAAATAGAGTAGAAGGGAATGTTGTTCCTTTATTGTCATCTCATGTGATAAATTTCTTAATATTTAGCAATTTAAAAAAAAATCTCCACACATAAATTTTGTTATCCCTTGTACAAAGAAATAAATAAATTTTAATTTGAAACATAAAGTTCAATATTTCTTTATTCCTAGAGGCAAATGACATCAACAATGCTTTAATAAAATAGATATTTATATATATAATTTATAAATACATGTATTTTGTGATGAATATAGACAAGACATGGGATCTTTGCATATCACATCCCACAAAAAGTAACATAAAATTTCACCCCACATGTAGAAATACAGAATGTAGGAAATGGTTGTCTTTAAATAGTGAAGATATATGGAGATTAGAATCTTCATATCCTAACATGGAAAATGAATGAAACCCAATCCTTATGTAAAAATGTAAGATATAAGAAATAGATATGGATTTTGATGGTTAAAATAGTTATGACCAGGGTTATGCATAAGGGGTTGGACTCAAAATGTACTTGTAAAAAAATGGTGAATCCTAATCGAAATCAAGGTGAATCATGGCGAATCCTAAGCAAATCAAATCAATCATCTTCACATCAAAATTTGGGGCATTTTAAGCTCTAAAAAGTAAGGTCATATTTGGGAAATATTTTTACCTATTAAATCACCTTATAACTTTATAAAAACACCACCATTAGATCAATCTTGAAAAGAGCTTTCCAACGAGTACAAATATGTCTATGTTTGGATATATATTATGGTAAATCGAACCTAAGAACAAATTGGTCCTAAAAATTTTAGGGGAATGGGTCGATGTTAGGATCCTCATGTTTGCCAATTTCCAAATTTGGAAATCCTAATATTCACTCAAATTATGAATATTCACCACTGTGCATAACCTTGGTTAAGACTTGGGATCTACATATACCATATTTTAGAGAAGGGAACGATGGGGTCCTTTTGTGGAAAATATGATGTAATAGATAGATATGCCTTTTGATGATGAAGATAAATATGAACTTGGATCTTTACATGGCACAAACAAAGACAAAAAAAATGTATGAAATTCAACATGTTGAGCAATTGTGCATAAATGTGACTTACATGAGCCTTTGGTCAGTTATATAAGAATTAGGTTCTTCTCATACCAAAAATCACACAAAAGATTCATACCTTTAAATTTTTTAAAAAGTGCTAAGACACGTATCTCTAATAAAATCTATATTTGTTGTCCATTCATTTCTCAATTTAAACCTCTATTTTCATCAACCTTGAATTTTTTTAAACACCATTTCATATCTTGTGGTAATTTTAATCACTACTATGTTTTAATAAAGCACATCAAAATTCTAGTAATTTTTTATTAGGGTGACATCTAAATTATTATTTTAACAAGTTTCATACCTTGTAGATATTGTAATTATCAGGCATTAGAAATAATTTAACTATTGTTTATATAGCACCAATTTAAATAATTGTATCTAAATTATTATTTTAACAAGTTTCATACCTTGTAGACATTGTAATTATCAGGCATTAGAAATAATTTAACTATTGTTTATATAGCACCAATTTAAATAATTGTTTAAAATATATTCTAGACATGACTACTAGAGATGTTAACTGTATGAATCATTCTACAATTGATTAGATCAAATGAATTGTATACTTAGATATAGAATTGAGTTCACTCTAAAGGAATTAGAATGATTTGGAAGAACTGCAATGGATGACATCATTTAAAGTGCTCTCAACCAATTAGGAATATGACAGGTTTCTTAAAAAGTATCAAGATATCATTTTTTTAAAAGACTCAACTTGTTCAATTGATGGTATAGATTTTGAGTTCCAAATCAACACAAGGTCTATCTGATTTTAAAGGTTTTATTTAAAGCCTAAATATTGAGAATAGAACACAATGATATTATTTAGAATGATCTCAACCAATCCAATAATGCAAAGTAATTTATTACGGCTTCAAGTCATCCTTATTTATAAAAGGCCCACGAAATTCCAAGGAATAAAATTAATCATCACATGGACTCATCAAAATCTATCTAAAGCAATATACCAACATCAACCTTTCATTGGCCATAAAGAATGATGTCATCAAAGTCATTTACCATTCTATTAATAAATGGGTGACTTATTACAAAATAATAGCATCATTAGAATATATGAAATTTCTAAAATATCTCCTAAAGTTATTTGTTATAGATATGAGATATGTCACAAATACATGACTATATTAATCAATTATAATGACATCAAAAACCAACTGGAAAATAAACAATAATTTTAGATGATATTTTGAATCCAAAATTTGAGGAAGAGGGTTAAATCATTAAAAAATAAATATTAAATTAGTTATCAAGTTCACTGTTAGACATTCATAGATCATTTTTATAAACTCTTCAAAAAAGCATACCTCCATGCCTTAAAAAATATTAAATATCTTGTTGGAATTTTTTTTATTATATTTTATTTATTAGTAATACATATTTATATGAATGTTACAAACCATGGTTAGCCAAAACCATAGGCTCAAAACCATGTGCTACAAGGAGATAAGAACATATTAAATGCTAGAAAAATATAAGAGGTGGCTAATGCCACTTATCTTTTATCTATAATATACTAATTAATGTAATATATTCCTAACAGATCTTAAGTCACAAGGAATGTTAAACATAGATCCTGAGCTAATTAAACATTAGGTGCATGATTCAATTTGTTCCAACACAATTGGATAAACTAGAAACTCAAGCTTAGATATAAATGTAAATGCACTCACCACAAATATCAAATGGATACAAACAAAGTTTTTATTATTAATTTGGAAATATTTGCATTAACATTTATAAATATAGTAATATCTATAATTGATGTAAGTTATGTAATTAATATAATGTTTGTAATTCATGTAAAATTGTTGAAAATAGTTATAGCATCCATCTATGTTATATAGAACATTCATTTCTTTTTAGGTAGGAATTTAAAAGCCTTTGGTAAGATAAAGATAAAAATGTATTATATATAGGTGCCTCACAGAATATAAAAATGCTCTTGGATATTTTGGTAGTCACTTAAATTCTTTGGGATATGTTAGAGTCCTTGGTATGAAAACTCATCATTGTTTAATAGCAATTGACATACAAGGGCAGTGTGTTCTTTCAAGTATTTTATTTTTATTGTGTTAGGATGCTAGTCTCTTTTGCATCTATGTGTTTAGAGTACCCTATGCTTTTGGAATGCTAATCCTTAGGATTATGGACCCTCTTTTTGGTCCTTTTTTTTTGTTCTTCCTTTTTATATGTTTAAATGAATAGCATGGAATGAGTGCTTGAGAATTTTATATCTTGATGTTATTGTGACTTAGATCCATTAAAAATTATCTAGTTATTATCAACAAAATCTTGGACCATGTTACAAAGGTCCATACACCTATTAGTGGGGTGTCCATTGAGTCAATGGAAGGTAGAATATTAAATTGGTTTAAATAAATGTAATTTCTCCCTTTTGGTTTTGAAAGGATTAATAGTGGGTCTCTCTACCATTTTGGTATTCACAAGTCAAGGTTATGCATAAGCGTGAAATATCATAAATTGGCTCTATTTAGGTTTTTTAAAATTTTGAAAAGGCTAATTTTGGATCCTTTCACTGGGGGTCATTCGCCCAAAATTTACGAGGTGGAAGTTTTTTTGGGGTAAATTCGCCCGTCGTTGATAATCATGAACCTAACTTTATTTTAATTTGCTAACCTAAAATTACATATGATTTTGATTTTTCAGCCCAATTCTCCTTCAAATTATAAATGATTTTATTTTTCCCGCCCAAATCACCTTCAAATTATAAATGATTTTATTTTTCTTGACCAAATCACCTCATATACTACCTGTATATATACTGTACTAGGTATCGATAAAAATACATCAAAAATACTCTAACTCGAAAATAGCTCTGAAACAACAAAAAACTTGAGAAGGTTGTAGAGGAGTGACTGTTGAAATAAACCGATTGGTTGCAAATGAGTCTCCATTGGTGCAATATGATTGGTTGCAGAGCAATGTCTATCGGCATAAGTTGATTGGTTGCAGAGTTATGTCATGTCTACAGTCGATCGACATACTTGCAACCAATTAGCATACCTGTAGCCTTTCGTCATGCTTGCAGTCGATTGTCTTGCTTACAGATGATCATAATCCCTGAGCTGATCGATATTCTTGTAGTCAATAATCATACCTGTAATCGATCGACATGCTTTCAGTCGATCGTCATGCCTACAATCGATCGTAATTTTGTAATCGATCGACATGCCTATAGCCGATTGTCATGCTTGCAATCGATTGTCATGCCTGAGTCGATCATCATACCTACAACTGATTATCATACCTATAGCCGATCAGCATGACTGTAGCTGATCGGCATGCCTGCAGACGATTGTCATTCCTACAAATGATCGACATGCCTACAACTGATCGGTATTCCTACTGTCGATCAACATGCTATCGATCGTCATGTCGGCCTAAAGTATTTCATATCGACCTAATGCTTTTAAGTATGCCATACATTTTTTAGATTTTGCAAACCGATATTCATATTCCCCAACATAGAAAAATTTGCCATAGTTTGAAAATTTTTGGAGATAAATTAATGAAAATCACCACGATTTGAAATTTTTTGGAAACAAATAAATGTAATTTGCCATGTATACTTCTACAAATATCGTCGGGATTCCAAGATAATTCACCTTGATTTTATAAATAGATTTTGGGGCCGACCCCTTATGCATAACCTTGTAACAAGTTATTAAAGGATAGTAGAGAGAGTCTCCTCTAACCTTGTGTAATTTACTTTTGGTATTCTGATAGGTTGATTTCCCTAGGATGGTCCTTTGTATAATTTTAGCAACATTAACATTATTCGATTTTTTAGAGTCAATGACTATGTCATCAACAACATGATTAATTTTATATTGACCTTTGTAGTTTTAAGAAGAGGACTTATCTTCTTTTTTACTTGTATTACTATTCAATTACCCCTATTTATGAGATAATTTTCTACTCTTTTGACCATATCTATTACATATTTAAAAGAGGTCATATTAGAGATGACTAGGTAGAAGGCTAGTTGTTCTTGGAGGTTGGAAATGAAGCTAACAATCAAGTCCTATGTTAGGGAAATTTAATATAGTCTCCCTACCATGGATCTAAATATCCTTAGGAAATTTCTCATACTTTCATCCTTAGATTGCTTAAGTTGATACATGTCATTGATTATGACTTTGTCCTTAATTTATACAAAAATTGCTTGATAAATATTTCTACTATCCCTAAAACTCTTTAATGAATGTCTTGTTATCTAATTATACCATTTTAATGATAGAATACTTAGAATCTTAGGGAATATCTTTAGAAGTAGTGTCTTACCATAAGTAATGTCACTGTAGGTGGTATTGAATAACTTAATATGGTTGATTGGGTCCTCCTCCCCATTATACATTTGAAACTTTTGGGTTTCAAAATTTAGGGGAAAGGGTATACTAGCTACGAAGGGATCTAAAGTCTAATTTCAAAGGTCGTGTTAATAGTAAATTTAAATGGAGGATAACCATTATAAAATGGATATTTTTTGTTTCAATTGATCTAATTGAGTTGTCAAAAATTAAATCTTTGGAGTGATGATATTAAGATGTGGTATATGGATAAAGGATATATTCTATGACATCCAGTTATAGTTAAGTGTGCTTAGTTATATCATTTATCATAGCCTAAAGTCACCAACCTTTTTTTTTCACATGCATCACATACTTTAGCCATCCTTGGGAATCTATGTTTCTAGTGCCTCATCATCTATACATGGAAAAAAATCTCAAAGCCTTGTTTTAAGTCTAGCCTAGAAATTACCTTGCCATTGTCATATGAATATTGCTATACTATATATTTTAATATACTTAGATATACCATCTTTGAGTGGCTTTATAACCCTTTTATAGCCCAAATACACTTGAATATTTTCCTACTTTGAATATCAATCCTTTGTCCTAATAATCTATCATGTAAGATGAAAAAGAAAAATATCTCCATCAATACAATGCTTCATTATCCCATTAAATGATAAGGGTTTATACATGTTAATATCAATGCTTAATGTTTTCTTTCCCTCATTGCCTTATATACATGTTGTTTCAAGTCCCATATATCACACCATTTACTCCCTTGACTAAAACTATCCCTAGGAAAGAAAATGTTGACATGTAAAGGAGCATGTAGCTTTGAGAAGTCCATACCCCACAAGTAATCAAGCATCAAACCACAATAGGACTAAGGAAAGAGGTAAAAATTCATATTTATCTCTTCCTAATTTGTTTTTGAATTATATGATATTATCTTTTTATATGGTTTACTGCTAGGTTTTGATCTATTTTGCTATATAAATACTATGTGGGAAAATAAATGCAAACAGTATCAGTTAGAATTCTAGGTAGGGTTATGTATTTATTTCATTCTAAAATCCCTTTCATGCCTAAATTTACCTAAGCTATAGAACTCGGGTCATAAGTGGTATCTAAAATTGGTCCTTTGAATTCTATCATGTAGGACAATCCCAAATGTGGTTCCTTGTGTGATAGAATTTCCATTTATGAGTTTGTAAATATACACATGTATCCAACATAGTGCATATTAACTTGGTAGGGATCTATAGTGTAGGTTATACAATGGTCAATTAATGTGTTTTAACATTCATTTATAGGTTCACCTTGTAAATGAGACCATAAACACATCCTATTTGTATCTGAGAGCAATAAGGAAAAGTAAAAGTAGACAACATGAGTGTCATAGATGATAGGAAGTATATGGATATTCTAGAGACTTAGGAGGTTCTAAATCCTTTGAATATTTTGACATCCATTCTAATGTCTTTGGACATCCCTAGAACATTGGGTAATTTTGGAGTTTTTGGTGTTTTAGGTTTTGTCAATGATTATGACACCCTTTGCATATCTAGCACCCATTGTATATTGGTACACTTTTTAGAGTTTTTGGATTTTATTTGTGGCATGTTCATCCTTTTGGATAGTAATCTTGTGACCTCCAAGTTGCTTGTTGGATAATCCTTTGTTATTTGTAAATTTTAGTGTCAATATATAACTCATTTTATTTAAAAATGGTTCATCTATAGGTTTGCATTGAGATGGATATCTCATAGGATATCCCCACCTCATTTTAGGACCTAGGGTGTCATTTTCACAATCATTGTACTATCTAAATATATCTAACACCTATGTTTATTATAGAAAAGTAGTTATTTGATTGACAATTTCCCAAGGAAACTTTCTCAACAAAAAAAATGAAAGAAACCATGGCAAAAATTATTATCATTATCCCAATTTTGACTAAACCTTGTCTCCCATGTAGATATTGGTCAACCCAAAATTTGAAATGATCAATGGTCAAGATGCTAAGGAACTCCACCAAGCTCAAAAATCCTTTGAAACCAAGTTTGATAGTCATCCCTTTCATATAAAAAATTATAGAGTTTTGGTACATTGTGAGTAAAATAGAGCATTCATCATTGAATCTCTATCTTCATTGCTCTATCTATATATATGGAGTAGATGAAATAATTCCAACATTATTCTATATGATGTTCATCCCCCTCCATTTTAACAAATCCCTATATTCCTCTTCTTATCCCATATACTCATAACACCTTGTTAGACCCACCTTCTCATCAGCTATGGTGCCCCCTACACAATTGGTTTTAGTTTGAGTAATTAGTTTTAATTTTTAATGAATGGGGTCAAGCAATCGTATGACACTAAGTATTAATGAATTTCAATTTTCTTTCATGGAATGTTTATGGTCTTACACTTCTTATTTGTAAATTGTATTTCTCAAGGGTTCTTAATTAGCAAAAGTTCAATGTGATCTCCCTACAAGAGGTGAAATTATTTGGTGTTCTTTTTGAGCTATGTTTAACCCATATTCATCCCTAAGGCAATTTTTTTTTCATAAATTTTTTATTGGGTAAATGTGGTGTTACCTTGAACATTCCTCTAGCATTGGCTTCAGTGGTGGTAGAACTAGGTCATGATGTCTATAACAAATATGTTTAGGCAATGATAATAGTGCAAAATCAATTATTAGGTTTTGGATTTACATATGCATGTAACAATCAAGCTAGTTGTATAATATTGTAGGAATAGATATATCAAATTTGTTAATTTTTAAATGGTTTTTGGTAGGTGATTTCAATGTGGCCAAAATATTTATGGATTGGATCTAAAAATGCAACAAACCCCTTAATAGTAAGGAGTACACCAATTGGTTATTTGTTGTAATTTCCTTAGAGTATTTGATCCTCTATTTAATTAGTCTCCATTTTATCCTACAAAATGGTTCACTTAGTGCAATGGTAGGTTTTAGTAGGACAAGAGGGCTACTTATCTTGATTATGTATATATGATAATTTTTTTTTTGTAAATGTTATCTCTAAAATAAACTATTTTTAGCATTCTCTACACTATCTTATTCGATCATTTTCCTATCATGTTCTAGCTATCACAATTTATCAATCCAAGAGTTTACCCGATTTGTTAATAAACTCAAGATATCCCACTTATATTCTAAAGAATTTGTAGATCTTATATAACAAATTTAGAATACTCAAACTTATACTTCTATATCTAACTGATGGATTCATTAATGGAAGCCTACTTTTTAGATAATTATCCTTTTCTTATGAGCATATATTAAAATAGTGGGCCAACAACATTGAACCAAACGAGTTAGGTTATAAAAAATGTTATTAAACTAAGGCAATGATATCATGAACCTCCCCTCTCTTATTATTCATCATAAATTATCATAAGCATAAAATAAATTGTACAAGTTTGAGTTGTACAAGGCTAATGGTGCAAGTGTTCAATAAATATTTAATTAGCTTGAACATGGGATAAGGGGTCCAAGTTCTTCTTTAGCTACTTAAGACAAATATACTCAGTAGAACAATATTCAAGTTGATCCTTTTTATGGTTTTGTTATCATGGAATATCCTATTATAACTAATGTCTTTCATTCTCATTTTGTTAATTTTATCTTTGAAGATGTTATAAGATTAAATAAAATTAATTATGTACAACTAGATTCAAGAATGTATCTCTATTCTACTTACTCCCTTTATGGCCAAACCATTGGATATTTAAGAGCTCAAACAAGCTCTATGGGAGATGAGAAAGACAAGGCTCCTAGTAGAATTTTATCAAAAGAATTGACCTACTCTAGGTCATGACCTACATATGATGTATAAAGAGGCCTTCAACAAGGGGTCCCTTGGAAATTTTATCATCCAAGGACCGATTAACATTATCATTAATAATAATAGCAAGGAAACCATATCAGGATAGAGACCCATTATCCTCATCAATATTATAAACAAAATATTTTCAAAATCCTTAGCAGTTAAGTGTAGACCCAAAGCCTCAAGAATTGTCATCCATGAGAAAATTAGATTTATAAAATACAAGTATTTACTAGATAATCTCATGTTAGCTTGAGAGGCCTCATAGTGGGTGTAATATTCCAATCAAGTTGTTCTTCTAGTTAAAATTGACTTTGACAAAGCCTATGTTAGAATCAAAAGAGATTTTATCATATAGATGTTCAAATGGATACGATTTGGAGAAGTTTTTTGTAATCATATTGCACTTTTTTTACAAGATGCTTTGCTACATATTCAAGTTAAAAGTCTATTGTCTAGATTTGTTTGGTTACAATTCTCAATAAAACAAGGGTTTCATTTAGTCCTCCTCCTCTATGTTGTGATGACTAATGTTGTAGGATATATAATAAAAGGAGAGCATATTAAAGGTTTATTATTATTTGGAGATTACTAAATGGGATATCTATGTTTAATTCACATTTTAAAAATAACTCTTCCTAACTTATTTAAAATTGAGATGAGGAAATTTCTATTTTGTGAGATATTCTTCAATTATATTGTGATATGTTAGGATATGTAACTAGTGAACATAACACAAAGGTTCTATTTTATTATTGTACTCTTATGCAAGAAAATACACCTAATCCTTAGAAATATATCCCCCATGAGAAGATTATCCTATACCTTGGGATACCCTTTTGCCATTAGTGTCTCACCCCAAGACATGTGGGAATGGGTATTTTTCAGATTTTAAAATAAATCTGAAGCATGGATAAACAAATTCTTTTTCTTTCTTGGTAAAATTCAATTTGTTAGTGGCATCCCATGTGTACTACTTGTTAATATGATTAGCATGTTATGGTGCTTACCTCAAATTAAAACAAGTCATCTATAAATACAAGTGCTCTAAGTGGGATAAATCAATAGATAGTATCTTTTGGAAAATATGAACTCTTTCTAAATTCAAAGTAGGCTTGGATATCTTAAATCCTCTAACTCAAAGAAATTCATTGGAAGCTAAATGGGTAGCAAAGGCCCTTTATGGGGGATGGGGGGTCTTGGAATGTCCTCTTTCATCACAAAATTTCTCAAACATCCTTTAAAGGAAAATGATAGAATACACCATGGGAAAACAAGGTATTAAATGCCAAAAAAATTGGTTCAAGGACTATCCACATTTAATTAGGATTTTTTTAGCCTAGAGTGAAATTGCAATCAACCTTTAATGCAAGAGTGACTCTCCCAGGTATAGCCTAAGCATAGGAAAGTCAAGCATCTAGTGGAACCACATTGTTCTATGCCAGTAGAAGCACCTTGAGTTACAACCAAACTTAAAAGGTGCCACATTTTTGAGGAAGGGAATGCATATCTTATCTAACTTTTGGGATCATTCATCCTATGTACTTATTACATGAAAAATTGCCAAAACAATTTTAAACTGCTAGACTACTTATGTTCTAGTTTTGATCTCACTTGTTCACTAATACCTGATAGGGTGCTTATCAAAATATGAATGTTTATCTCAGATATCCTTCATGAATACATATGGTATAGTGATGCACACATTAAAAGTTGAAAATCTATGTTAGGCTCTTGTATCCTTCTCAACATCTTCCCTCTTGCTTCCAAACTTGATGAAAAATAAAAGTATCATTTTCAAAGAACGAATGGTCCTCTTTGGCATCCCAAATACGGAAGGTCAAAGTAAAATATAAATATGAAGTACCTAAATGGAAGTTACTTCATTTTAAATTGCCAACCTTAGCCATTTTTACTCTAGTGATTAGGTGTCCTCCCTTATGTGCCTTTGTCAAAACCATGAATTTATACATAAACTTTTTTGGTATTAGTCATTTGCTCAAAAGGTCCGGTCTTTGATTACTCCATTTTTCCACTATAGAAATCCCTTGGAAAATGACCATGCTCGGTAGGTCTTGCCCTAACAAACTCAGTCCTCTTTGGAAACCCTGCTTGTTGGTTATCTTCAAATTTATCTGAAAGCATAAATGTTTGAGAGTATTTACTATCATGACATCCTTTAACGTTTTTGACAAATTATTCTTTATTTGTTATGAAACATGAATATTTTATTTTCATTGTAGCTCGTACATACCATAGTAGTTACAAAATAACTCTCATGGTTTATGGGTTTTTTTTAACTTATCCACCTAATTTTGTTTTTGTGTTAATAGACCAAAAAAAAAAAAAAAACTACATACCATAGTAGTTACAAAATAACTTTAGTTCATGGTTTATAGGTTTCTTTTAACTTGCCCACCTATTTTTTGTTTTTGTGCTAGTGGAAAAAAACTTTAAAATAACTATAACAAAGATTTTAGATCTTAGCCTTGTATTTATATTTATATCTTCAATTCCTTAAGCTATAAATGAATATCTATGCTTGCTTTTAAAAAAATAAAAAATAAAGAAAAGATATTTATATCTTCAATTCCTTGAGCTATAAATGAATATCTATGCTTGCTTTTAAAAAAATAAAAAATAAAGAAAAGAAAAACTAACAATAACTATTTTGTTGACCATAATTATAATAACCATTTTGAGGATGAAATAACAATAAATCAGATAGAAATCTCCAATCAGATATGATGCTTTTGAACTGGGGATAAAATCCACGTGGTGATGCGATGGGTTTTCACGTGGTTGCGACTTGCACATATGCCCGCCATTGTGTGTCGACAAAGAATACGTGAAAATCGTGAGCGATGCCCGTTTTCCTAATTTTTAAATCTAATATTGAATGTCAGGTGGCCACGGACAAAATCTGGTGGCATGATAGTCGTTCGCATCACCCCCTTCAATCAAAATTTGACTCTCTAGAACTAATTGCATATGCACGTTTTATGCAACCGCATTTGTGGTTTAAAGTTGCACGTTAAATTTGATTCTCACGGCGCTAAGAAAGAAGAAAATTCCAATATAACGTATGTCTTGGACATGTGCTTGGATTTTCAGATAACGTATGTCCCAGCTAGCAAGCAAAATCAATGTATTTCAAAACTTGAGTTCAACTCATCCGTCCTAGTATTTGCATGTATATGCATGTATGGAGGAGACATACTCAGTAGTCCGTTCCGACTCTTTTGTGTATTGCATTTGACTGATGATGGCAATCTGTTTCCTATTTGTCCGATGATCTCCTTCATACCACATGTTGAATCTGACAAAGACAGTGGGAACCCTGTGCGTCCGACGGTCCCCATTTCACACCGGGTGGTCCCCTTCATACCACATGTTGAACCTGACGAAGACAGTGCAAACCCTGTGCGTCCGACGGTCCCCATTTCACACCGGGTTACCATTAACAAGACGGTGGGTGTGTTGGAAGCCTTCACTATAGTTTGAACCCTGCCAACTTATTAAAAATTGTAATTGTAACCAATTCATCTATGCAACCCAAAAAAAATAAGTATAAAATAGTTAAGATAACTTCATCTAGATTTTGAGAAGATAGTGTTTATTTTTCATTAATTAAAAATTCATAATTTTATTTCATTATATTTTACTGGTTTAGTCTATTTTAGTTGTTGTTATAATTCTCGTCACTATTAGATAAACATTGTGCTTGTCATGGTATAAGGTAGAGCACTAGAATTATGGGCGTAAGCAAGCCAACAATAAGTTACTCTTTTATATATATATATATATATATATATATAAAAAGTTAAATCAATGATACACATTTTAGAAAAGGATTTTTTTTAAATGGATTTGCGTTTAATTTTGATGTGTTTGTCGAGGGTTTTAAAATTGTTTAATATATATATATATATATATATATATATATATATATATATTATGCAGGTAAATACAAGAATTTAAAAAGATTTTTATTAACCTTTTATAATGAAAGATACAATAAAAACAAGAAGAGTAAGTAAATCAAGAGGAAAACAATTTTAAGAAACACGGGGATACAACAAAACAACCACAAATAAGTTTAACGAAGAAAATGCCTTCAACGAAAAGCAAGAGGAAGCACCTTATCAACTAGGGACAAAAAGAGACCAAAATACTTTAAGTCAAAAATGCAGAGAAATCCTTCATCCAAATTTGAAGAGCATTCTAATTGACTGCTTGGTTGGTCAATAGGTCAGCTTCTTTATTTCCTTCTCTAAAGGTGTGCCTAAATTTTTAGTGCGACGGTAAATATCTTCAATTAAATATGCAATGGACCAGTGGGGGGATGTTTTCCTTTAGCATTATTAATGATAGAAAGAGAATCACCTTCGATCACCACCTTCTTAGCATTTAACTTTTTAAGAGCATGACCCCTCGATAAAGCAATCGAGCATTGCCAAAAAAATTGGACTGAATACTTAAGAAGTCAGCAAAGTCAAAAAAATAACCTCTTTGTCAAAAAGGTAGAGAAATCCTTCATCCAGATTTGAAGAGCATTCTAATTGTCCCCCTGGTTGGCCAATAGGTCAAATTCTTTATTTCCTTCTCTAAAGGTGTGCTTGAATTCAACACCTTCCAAATTCTCAATGCGACGATAAATATCTTCAATTAAATATGCAATGGACTAGTGGGGGGAATGTTTTCCTTTAGCAATATTAATGATAGAAAGAGAGTCACCTTCGATCACCACCTTCTTAGCATTCAAATTTTTTAAGAGCATGACCCCTCAATAAAATAATTGAGCTTTGGCAAAACAATTGGACTGAACACCTAAGAAGTTAGCAAAGGCCAAAAGAATAACACCTTTATCATCCTTGATGATACCTCCAGCCCTTGCGGTGCTTGGGTTGCCTTTAGCTACCCCATCAAAGTTAAGTTTTATTCAACCTTGAGGTGGGAGCTACCATTTGATAAGATATCTAAAATTGGGGATGGAAAGACTGCAAATACCTTCTAAATTTAGGATAGCCAACTAGATGGTATCTTACCTTCGCTATGACATTTTCATATTTGATAGGGATTATGGAAGCATTTTATTTTAGGAAATTGAAAATTTTAGTTTCCACATGTAGAGGATCCTTTTTAACATTCACAAAGGCAAATACCCTAAAAAAATGAGGTAAACAAAAATGCTAGCAAATTCTAAGTACATGATTCTAGAAGGGGGTAACCAACTACAAACATAGGTTCATAATGTTATTAGGCATGATACAAGTAAAACTGAATTTGATGAGAAGGAGGATAACTTCTAAGGAGAAGGGACACTCAAGAAATAAATGATTAGAAATCTCCCAAGCAACTTCACACAGATAACACCTATTTGAAATGGGTAGGCCTCTTTTGTGAAGGTTTTCAATAGTAAGGATTTTGTTTTTTATAGCCAACCAAAATAAGAAATTAACTTTAGGTACGAGGTATTTGGACCATATATTACTGGTTAGAAACCAGTCATATTCCTCATCAAATTGAAGAAAGTAAGAAAATTTAACTATGAAAATGCCCGTATTATCCACTTTCCAAACAGGGAATAAACTGATAGGTTAGGATTTAGAAGATGAATTTTGAGAATATTGGATAAAGAAGTTAGAGCACAAATTTGCTTAGGGGAGGAGTTAACAAGAGATATAGTCTTCCAAGCCCTTTTTCCATCCCTTACCTCAAGAAATTCATCTCTAGATCCATAGGATTGCGTAGTAAAGAGATCTAAATAGTTTAGAAGTTGGCCTCTAATCAAAGGCTCATTATGAATCCAACTATCTTCTTAAAAATTAACTTTCCTCCCATCATCAATCTTCCATATCAAGCCTTTTTGAATAATAAACATGGAATCAGGAAGGTGTTTTCAAAAAATAGAGCTATTTGGATTGGCTTGAATATCAAGAAAATTACCATCTCTACCAAGATATTTAGCTATTAAAATATCTACCCATATAGCTTCATTTATTTTGAAAAACTTCCAACCCTACTTTGTAATAAGGACCAAATTTATTTGTTTTAGTTTCCTGAGGCCTAATCCACCATTACTCTTCTTGGAACAAACCTGCTTCCAATCCACTAGGATAATTCTGTAGTTTTCTTCCAATGCCCTTGCAAAGAAAGACCTTTTGAATACTATCAATCTTTTGACAAAAAATTTATGGTATCTTGAATAGTGGCAAAAGGAAGATCGAGATAATTTAAAGGGTGGATTTAATGAGATGTGCCTTACCAACATGGCTGAGGAGGACACCTTTCCATACCAACTTTATCCTAACCTTCTACACCACAAGAAGCCAAGAAGAATATTGTAATATACCATAAAAAAGCGGTCAACCTAGATAAACAGAAGGGAATGCCCAATGGAACATTAAAATATTTTCATGATTTTAACCTACCTTTGAAGGGGGGTATTTGATAGGATTGAAAAGAGGTATTGTACATACAAAATAGTACAAATATATAGGCATGAGGCCTATATGAAAATATGACAAGTGTCATAACATGCACAACATAGGTAAAGTGCACATTAATTCTAACATCCCCCCTTAATATACACTTTTCTAAGTATAAAATACACATTAATATTTGAACAGTATTAAAAAATACATTGCTTTTGTTGAAATTTATCTTCTTTTTAGAGGTAGCCTCATAAGAAGATAGAATGAACTTAATCTATTTTGCTTCTAGAATAGAGGATCTCGAAGCAAGAAGAGTATCATTTGCAAATTGTTGGTGTGTTATGGGATTGTAGGAGGAGGTGGGCTTTATCCCTGAAATTAATCCCTTAGACTGGGCTACCTAAGTAGATATTCCCAAGGCTTCAATAATAATAAGAAATGGACAAGGAGACAAGGGTCCCGTAATATTAGACCTCGTAGGCTTTTAAAATAACATGCTAGAAAACCATTAAATAGGACAAAATTCATTATTGAGTACAAACATCCTTTGATGAGGTCTATCCAAGTAGGGTGAAAGCTGAATTTACCCATAATTTTAAACAAAAATTCCTAGGATACTCTATCATATGCCTTGTTCATGTCTAATTTCAACAAAAATTCATCTCTACCACTTTTATCTATGGAGTGAAAACTTCATAAATAGTGATCACACCATCCAAGATTTATCTCCCTTAAACAAAAGTGCCTTGGTAGAGATCAATAATTTGAGGAATCAAAACCATAAAGGTGGAATTAATGTTGTTGGGAATATAAAGGGTATTTTGAATTTTACCCATAGCAAAATACATATCCTTCCCCATAATTCCCAAAAAATATTGGTAAAAAATTGTAGGAAAACCATAAAGTCTTGGGGCCTTCTCATTGGCCATGGAAAATACTGCTTTTTTAATTTCAGACTCTTTGAACAGAGTGATAAGACTAGAGCTCATTTATTCAGTAATTAGAGAAGGAATAAAATTCTAAAAATAATTGGAGGCCTACTCATTTTTAGGTGCTACCACTCCTAAGATATTTTAGAAAAATTGTACAACATACTCATGAATTTCTAAAATATTTCCAATTTATTATCATCCTCCTTAACAATTTTAGTAATATTATTGAAACTCTTGTGTCTCAAGGTTTTGGCATGAAAAAATCTTGTATTTTATCTCCATATTTCAACCAAAGAGCCCTAAAATTTTATCTCTAATAGGATTTCTCATAGGCCAAAACATTAGAGAAATCCACCAACAAACTCATTTCAAGATCTATGTCATCCTCGAATGGGGGAAAAGTTTCCACAACTTCAATGGCTAAAATTTACAGTTTCATGGATTTCTTCTTTTGGAAAATATTACCAAAAACATTTTTATTCCATTCTTTTAAATTACTTTTCATAAATCTTAACTTATTGGCAACTTGAGATATTAGAGGACTTGGAAAATTCTTTTTCCACAAATAAACTATCAGGACCTCAAGGGTATCATTTTTCAGCCGCATTTAGTAAAAAAGGATTGTAATATGATCCTATTCTTGGAAGATAAGAGAGAATAGAGTCACCAAAATTATGAAACTCTTCTTTGGGAATAAAAAACTTGTCTATCTTTGATTGGATAAGATGTTTTCCTGGCATTTTGTTGCTCCAAGTGAATTTACTTCCTTTTAGCTCAAAGTCCATCAACTCATTAATATTGACAAAAAATTCAAAGTCCTCTATACCATTAGAGGGGGTTTGATTTCCTCCTTTTTTTTGGAGGGAAAGAGGGGGAAATTAAAATCTCCAGCCAACATCCAAGCTAGGTCAGGGAAAGCATTTCTATTCATGCTCAACTCCTTCCATAGTCTTCTTCTTCCCACAACTAAATTTGGAGCATACACATTGGTTAAAACCTAAGATATTTTAGAAACTTCATAGTAGAAAAATATGTTAATGAACCTATAAGAAGAAAAGAGCACTATGCCTTCAATTTTTGAATTATTCTAAAGATACGTCAAGCTTCCAGAAGCTCCTGAAGCATGGTTTGTAGAATAACATGCCTCCTTCCATATGACATTCTTAACCTTATTAAAATTGTTCTCCTTAATTTTAGTTTCTTGAATAAAAAAATATGAGGTTTTAGATATTTCCTAATAGAAGCAACCATCTATTGCTTCAAAGGGGTATTCAAACCTCTTATGCTCCAAGATAATATTTTTATTTATGAGACTTATGGGCGTGCTTCTTCCCCCCACCCATAGAAAGTGTCATCTTGATTCCATTAGCTATATATTTTAAGGTCTCCCTTAGCCTTGAGTCTTGGTTCAAAGGTCACCCCTACTTAGAGTTAGCTCCCACATCCACTGCCCCTTTTTTGTTGCTCCTTGTGATGCGATTGGGGCTAGATTTTAAAAATTTCCTATTAGGTGGTGAATATGTAGCACTTTTCTATTTTATCAACAAACTTTGGATGGAATAAATAATAGAAGCTACTGTTGGGTTAGATTTTAAACCCTTTCGATTAAGAGGTAAATCTAAAGCACTATCTTGATTTGCTAATGACCTTTGAATGGAAGATATAACAAAATCTGAGGTTGGGCTGGATTTTTAAACCTTTCCCATTAAGAGGAAATTTTGAAGCACTGTATATTTAACTAATAAAATAAATAAAATAAATTTATAGATAAAAACGTAGATATGCCTTTATAGACAAATGTTTTTATATGGAGTAGTAAATCTAAACTATTTTTTAAAATATAATTAATATCTTATCTTGTCAAAAAAAACTAACCATCAAATGTGCGAATCGGGAGTGAGAGCAATCCAAGAGCGAGTAGGAGGAAGCATGAGCAATAAGTAAAAAATAGAAAGTAAAGTGAGACCAAGGAACAAGTTCCACTTCTTGTTCTAAATATTAGGATATTTTCAAGGATTCTTCTAAAGAAAATCTAGGTAACATGGAAAAAAAATTATTTTTAAAGTCGTTACTTAAAGTAAGGATGACCTATTTGAAAGTAAGGATGCCTTCTTTGGAAGTATGGATGCTTGAGTTAGCAATAAGAGGAATATCAAATCGATGGTAAACCCTGTCCAAGTAATAGATATTACACCAAAAGTGATTATCAAGGATGTGATGATTGGGCATGATATAATGGTTCTTAGAACCAAATGGTTAATATGTACATTCTATAGATACCAGCTAGATTTTTTTGAGATTCAAAATTGGATCAAGTGGAAGTGGGAATTGAATTCAAATTACTCCATGAATTTTCTTCCAAAATGATTTTTCCTCATTATTTTCTCCAATTCAAAAGTAAGGGATAAAAGAATGGATGGAGGCCCTTGGTCTAGGAGCAAAGATGCATTATATTTAAGACCTTGGAGTGAGAATTATTTTGTGGAGATAAAAACTATTAAAAGGCTAATGGTATAGATTAGGCTTTTTGGACTTCCTTATCAACTCATCAATAAGAAGGTTTTAAAGAATATTGTTAATACTCTAGGTGAATTCATCTAGGAGGGATCAACTACTAAGGAGATAAGGCATGTTGTATACACTTGAATATGTGTTGTCATGGATATTTTGAAACCCTTACTATAGTCCATTAGGATTAAATTTGAATCAATAGAATGGGATCAAAAAGTGGATTATGAAATATCCATCAATAAAAAAAGTGGATTATGAAAACATTGCATTTTGATGTCACAAATATCATGAAATTGGGCATGTGGCAAGAGACTACAAAGTGAAAATTATGGAGAAAATGATGGAAATTTTTGGGCATGAGAGTAGCTTCAATATGGAATAAGGAGATCATATCATAGGAGATACTAGGTCAAATCAATGAATTTCTACTCCTAAGAAAGTGGCAAGCAAAACCCCTCAACATCATTAGATGGAAAAGGTCATTACAATTCACTCAAATCAACCATTAGAAAAAATGATATAAGGGATGAGGAAGTACAATACACAAGTTTAAAAATAAAAGGAGCTAAAGGTGCGAAGGAATAGGGGAAGGCAAAGTTTAAAACAAAGAAAGACAAAGAGGTGAATTTAAAATTAAATGAGGTGAATGAGATCAAGCTTAATCTAGGTAAATCATATAGCATAAAATCTTCTCCGTAGAATAAAAATGAAAGTAATATAGAGTGTGTTCATTGCACTTTAGGATTTTAAGACCAGTACAATAAATAAAATTATATGGATAATATCATAAGAAATATAGGGTTTCTAGGCCAATATAAGAATGTGATGACTATGAAGGATCATCTATGCAGTTTATAGCTTTTAGGGCAACATAAAGAAGAAAATTTTATTGAGTCTATTCCTTGCACTTTCAATTCTAAGTCAAAATTAATCTTTAGAAGATAAGTCTCATTCTGAACAATATGAAAAAATAGAATAGAGTGATGAAGATGAGAGTGTTGGTGGGAATGGGAAAAGGAGAGGAAGATCATCAAAGTAGGAACAAAGAGAAAACAAAATTCAAAAGGATATTGATATAGGAAGTCAAATAAAAATATCATAGGTGTTAAAAAGAAGTGAGGATAAGCCCACTAATAAAAATAAAAGTATTGATGATGAAAATGATATCATGGAATATTAGGGGTATGAACAAAATCCCTCAAAAAATACTGATTAAATAATTAATAGGTTGTTATAGTCCTCAGTTTATTTGAATACAAGAAATAAAATTAAATAGTGAGGAATGTAAGGATGCTTTTAAGAAGATTTGGAAGATGGGTGATTATTTAATAGTTTCTTCTAAAGAAGCTTCAGGTGGTACTGCAATAATATGGGATAAATGCAAATAGGATGGGTAATTATTAGAAGCCAAAAGTAATTGGGTTGTTATATTATTTTGTAGGAAAGAGAAAAACATCAAATTTGGGGTTATAAATGTATATGCTCTAACTATAGTTATCCTCATAAAAGATCTTCGAAGGACCTTAGCATATTTTTTTCAAATACAATGATGGTTCATTGTGATCTATAGATTCTTGAGGGTGATTTTAACATTGTTATATCTCCTTTAGAAAATAAGGGTGGTATTTAGGATGGTCTAAATCAATGCAATATTTTACGTCATTTGTAAATTCAAATGACCTTTGGGATGTTAGTCCTTCAAATTTTCAATATACATGGGATAATAAATGCATTGGGAAAAATCATATAGCAAAAATACAGGATAGATTCTTGTTATCCAACTAATGGTTACAAATAAAGTATACAATCTATTCAAATATTTTATTACGAGAAGGATTAGATCACAAACCCATTCTTTTAAATTTTGAGTTACCTAATAATGGTCATCCAAAGCCATTTTGCTTCCAGTCTATGTGGCTCCAAGATCCTAATTTTTTTCTAGATGGTTATGTTATGGTGGGATGAATCAAAATTTGAAGGATCATGTATGTACAAGTTTGTTTAAAAGATGAAATATTTAAAGGAGAAAATGAATATTTGGAATTCAAAGTATTTTGGTAACATTTTTAAAGAAAATAAAGAAATTGAATCCAAGCCAAGAGATAGTAGAAATTAATGGAATGGATCAAGATTCTTATGTGAAAGAAAAAAAATTACTTTCTAATTATCATAATGCATTGAAAAGGAGTCATATTGGTTCCAAAAATCTAGAGAGAAATGACTCAAGGAAGGAGATAGAAATACAATTTATTTTCATGCTACAACAAAAACAAATATTTTTTTTACCATATCAAAAATATTTTAACTCTAGATGGAAGAAATATTGACAAAGAAGATATAAGGAATGAAGCAATTAATTATTTCAAAAATATTTTGTCAGATACTAGGTAAGATAAAGAGGCACATGATAAAATTTTGTTACACAGGGACAAAATGAAATCTTGATGAATAAGATCTCTATGGAGGAGCTCTATGAAGCAATTTTCTCTTTTCATCCTAACAAGGGACCTAGCTCTAATGGATTTACTACAATTTTCTTTCAAAAAAAATAGAATTTATTGAAGAGTGATATGTTAGTTGTCGTTGAAGAGGTCTATAAAAGGAAGACTATAATAAGTGAAATCAATGCTACTTTTATTACATTGGTTCCCAAGAAAGGTAAGACAAAATATTTTGATAATTTTTGTCCAATAAGCCTTTATAATATGATTTATAAGATCATTTCAAAAATTATGGAAAATAGATTGAAGGACATTCTAGGTTATGTTATCTTAGAAGAACAAGGTGGCTTTGTTCATGGTAAACAAATTTTGGATGGTATAATTATTGCATAGCAGGCCATACATTCTCTTCATTTCATGAAAAAACCAAGTATGCTTATGAAATTAGATATGAACAAAGCATATGATAGGGTTTCTTGGAATTTTCTACATGCTATTCTCAGAAAGTTTAGCTTTGATTATAGTTGGTGTGAATGGATTAAATGTTTTTATAGCAATGCAAAATTTTCTATTTTTATCAATGGTTCTCCCATTGGTTACTTCAAGTCATTTTGTGGAATTTGGCAAGGTGATCCAATTTACCCTTATCTATTCATTATTGTTGTGAAAGCATTAGGGAGAGCTTTTTCAAAAGCAAAAATGGAAGGAAAAATCAAAAGTATTCAAGTTGCAAAAAATGGTCCCTCCAAATATCATCTTCAATTTGTTGATGATGCTTTTATTTTGGGCCATCTCTCAATCAGTGAGGCCATGAATTTTAAATAATTATTATTATGTTATGATAAGGCTATAGGATAGTTGGCTAATATTACAAAATCTAAGATTTTTTTCAAAAATATTGCCTTGGATTTACAACAAATTACTATGAATATTTTAGGGTTTAAAATTGAAACATTTCAATCAACCTATTTAGGTATTTCTTTGTATGTTAAAGGAAATAAAAAGGATCTTTGGATATATTTTTTGGATATAATGAAAGCTTTCTTGGCAGGTTGAAAAGGCAAGTTCTTAACCATGGTTGGAAGGCTACAAATCATAAGGAATACATTGCAATCCATATGTATTTGTGTGATATAACTTTCAAGAATGATAAAATTCAAAGAGAATTTCTATGGAAAGGTTGTGAGGAAGAATTTAGGTTTCCTCTTTGTAAGTGGGATAAAGTTCCATAGGAAATAATATTGGAGGACCAGGCTTGTGGAATTGCAAACTTATAAATTTTGCATTAGGAGCAAAGCTTGGGTGGAGATTATTCAGAGATTAAGGAAAGAATTGGATAAAAATATATAGGTCCTCTTGACTCAATGAAATTATTTAGGAAAATAACTCTACCCAAAGGATCATCAACATGGAAATTCATATAATATAGTTTATAGTTGATAAGAAACATATTATATGGCCATTCAATGAGGGGAGTTATATGAATTTTTGGTTTAATGCTTGGTTGAAGCCTTATTCTCTTATATTTGACTCAAAATGGTAACCATTGGCTGAAGCATCCCTAGCATGTAAATATCCAAAGGTCAAAGATTATATTATTATGAATAATAGCTCTAGATCATGGATTTTTTTTATTAACCTGGTTGAAGTAAGGAACTCAAACAAATTATGGATGAACTTCAAAAGTTTTATTTGCTAATTTTTACATGAAAGGATGATTTGGTTTAAAATTTGCCAAAGAATGGTGGATACTCAGTAAATTTGGGATAAAAGGATTTAAAACAATCAAAATTTCCTTCTCCCAAAGATTTTCCTTGGAATAATATTTTTTCATTAGAGGCTCTCCCTAAGGCCTCAACATTCCTTTGGTTAGTAGTTCAAAGTAATATTATTATAGGAGAGAGTCTACAAAGAAGAGGATATTATGGATATTTTAGCTGTGCATTGTGTGAGAAGGATTTAGAAACATCAGACATTTACTTTATTGTCCCTTTGCTCAAACCATTTGGGGTTAATTTTAAAAAAATATGAAATTATATTGGATAGCTCCATCAACATTGAAAGAGTTATGAAATGTTGGAATAATTATTTCAAAGCTAAAGTATTATATATTCTTTGGAGGATTGCCCCTTGTTGGTCAAAATGACCACATCTAGGGGAGTAAGGAGTAGTCTTCTCAAAAGTTCTCTAAGTATAGAAAATAGTTACGATGACACAATAAGTTTTAAACCTGGAGATGGAGCGAAGAGAAATAGTCATGATGGTGCAACATTTTGAAGCCAAGGAACCAAGTGAAGAATAAAATTCATGATAGCATGACATTTCGAAGCCAAGGGGGCCAAGTGAAGAATAAAAGTCACAAAAACATGACAATTTGAAACCAAGGGACCAAGTAAAGAATAAAAGTCATGACAACATGATATTGGGGCAAAGTGAAGAATAAAAGTCATGACAAAATGAAAATTTGAAGCCAAGGGACCAAGCAAAGGAAAAAATTTGTGACAACATGACATTTTGAAGCTGAAATACCAAGCAAAGGACAGAAGTCATGACAGTGTAAAATTTTGAAGCCGAGGGGCCAAGTGAAGAATAAAAGTCATGATGGTGTAACATTTTGAAGCCGAGGGGCCAAGCAAAGGAAAAAAATTGTGACAATGCAATATTTTAAAACCAAAGAGCTAAACAAAGGGAAAAAGTCATGACAACATGACATTTTGGGTAAAGGAGCCAAGTGAAGAACAAAAGTCATGATGGTATGACATTTTGCAGTAAAAGACAACTAGACCACAATGCCTTTAAAGAGATAAAGGCAGATCACTGTAATAAGAAGATCTTAACCATTTCCAATTGAAGGCCCCATACTCTCCTAACTTTCACTCTACCAGAATGAGCCTACGGGTATACTGTTGTAACAACTTTCAATTTTTCTATTATGAAAAAACTATTATATATAGGATGAGTCACCAAAACAAAAGGTCGGCTCTTAGATGTTTACAAGGCTATGTACATAAAATTATGAAAGCTATTAAAATATTATCCATTCTAGTTTCTGGTTCACTGGTGTATTATCAGGTATGTATGGATTGTTAATTGCTATGTAAAGTTAGGATTGAATATAACTTGCTTTAATTCTTATTCTGAATTTCTACGGTAAAGTTTTGCTAACTCTGAAATTAACCATTCCAATAGGCTTATTCTTAAATATATTTATGTCAGAGGATGAGTTGCTCTATTTTAATGGTTCAAATAGATGCTTCTCTATAAAATGTTGTTAAAGTTGCTTTACTATTATCTAATCTGTACCATTTAGATGCTTCTAGCAATAGCTATATTTCCCTCTCTTTATGCATTTTCTTCTCTCTCCTTTTTCCAAAAGAAGCAAGGAACCAGCCTCCATTGGAGATTGAACTGGGTAAACCCTATTTTAACCTGGTCTTTCAATGTTGGCAAAGTCTTGGGTGCAAATGTAACCAAAGGTATATTTTGCTCCAACATTTTATGGCATGCCCAGTGGGACACAATCCCATTATATGCATAGATCAAAGTTTTGGTGATTACCTTTGCCCTATTTATTTTCTATGAATCACTTGACGACTTTTCCCAAAGAAGAAACCCTAAGAAATCCTTTATCTATTTTTTGGTTGAATACCGTACTATATGATAACTAGATCTAAAGCTAAAAATTTTGAAGAGCCCATTGAGTTCTTGAAGTTGCACCTTGGTAGCCTCAAAGCTAATCTTGTCTTAGTTTCTAGAACAGCTTCTTCATCTACTGTTAATACAGGATACACAAATATTTCCCCTACAACCTTCCCTAGTACTGCAACTAGCAGAACGTTAACTCCATCTACCCATATACCCATAATATCCAATAGAACCATAGCTACAATGATCGTAAATCAGCCAAATCTACCTTATCCTTTATGGAACCATACATGCCCCCTGAATCTAGCATCTTAGCACCGAATTCCAATAGTGGCCCTGATAGCATTACCTTAGTACGATGGTACTAGAAAGTGTTGAGTGGTGTTTTCACCCAATTGTGAAAATGCACTCTTCCTTAGGATTTGGGTTCCAAATCCCCTCTTGCAAAGAAGTTAAATAAACAACTTCTCCAAGGTCTCTGCTATATTTAGCATTTGCATATGTATATTAGTAATCTCAAATAAAGATATTCAATTTGAATGCTTGGAACACCTTAGTGATTGCAAGTAACTATAAACAAGGGGTAATGTTGGTTTATTTTACCATGAAACTTTAGTGATTGTTCATTGAACTAAAATAAAGCAAATGTGAGTTGGCCCTCATATGACCATGATGTAGTGCCTTAATTCCTTTTATCTTGAGAGTTTTAAGGTAAATTTTATCTTCTTTATTAATTCCAAATATGGCTTCTTTTCATGAAGATAAATATAGCTTTCAATATGATCGATAAACTATCCCTCTTTGGTGAAATGGATTTTCACAAAGAGGCAATAATTTATGGCCTTGGATAAAGGGCTTTAAATGTCACTTTAACTTATCCCTCTTAAATGAAATCAAATTTTCATCAAGATGAACAATTAAGTGCTTTGAGGAAAAGACCTTCAATGTAATACTCAAATTACCCCTCTTTCGTAACATTAGAATTTTTATGAAGAGGGTAATTTTAGGCTCAAAATAGAAATTTATGAAAATGCCATAAAACATAACTCCTTCAATGAAATTGGAATTTTCATGAAGGGAATGTCATCATAGGCTCATGAGTGCAAAACAAAACTGAAAAAATGAAATTTGACCTTAAAATGGAAATTTTCTATTTTCGGATTTTTAAAATCTGTAACAAAACAACAACTTCGATGAATTTTTAAAAATACTAAACAACTCCAAAAATGAAATTTCAAAATGCGTATTGGAAGTCTGAAGTATAACCTACGCAATGGTGCAATTATTTTTGGATTTTGACATTTTTTAAATGTTTATTTTAATGCCTGAAAATTAAAAAAAAAAGTTAAAATTTCTGGAAAAATAAAATGCAGAAAAATGAAAATGAAATGCAGAAAAATGAAAATGAAATCCAGAAAAAAATGAAAGAAATTGCAAAAAATTGAAAATAAAATGCATTCAGTGTGATGCTATCCTATTTCGACAAAACCGAAGATGTGAGGTTTCCATGCATGCAACCTAACCTATTGGACTTAAAAACAAGAACAATCCCCATAGACTAAGTGCTGGCTCCTAGGGTTTTAAATGAGATTTTCAGATTTAAACATTCGCATGAAGCAACCAAGAAAACTTGCATAAACTCCATTTACAAGCCTAAAATTTAAAAAGGGGAAAAATAGACATTTAATATTGCATGCAGAAAATGACTCCTTCTTTCTTGTCCATAAGATGCAACTTTCTGAAACTTTCTGCATTAAAAATGCGTCATTTTACAATAGCAGAATTTCTGGTTTTCCCAAACCAGTCCATTGTGGAAGGAAAATATCAAAAAAAAAACCTAGTGCCAAGGACTTGCTATCATTCCTGCAATCTTCTCTGAAATATTTCTAGCCCCTTTTATTCTGCCCTTTGATCTGTTTTTAAAGTTGCAGCAAAGTTTCTATTTTCGTCTCTTCATTTCCCCTTCTGATTTCATTTCTATTTGCCTCTTTGTTTCCACTTTCCTTGGTTTGGCTTTGAAAACACCTTTTCCCTGTTGAGTATCACAATTTGTCTTTTTGTTCTTATTAAACTATAACTATTGCACTGTCGCATATACATTTCATCCTTTCCTCCACTGACGCTATGGGCGTTACAATGTACTTATGACCTGATTACTTTCTTCTATGTGGAATCCCATATTCAACATATCTCTATTGATCATAATGCCCATATTGAGGCCTGAGACACCTTGTGTATCTTTACACCCTTTATTAATGGGTATGATTTTCTTTAAGACATAAAGCTTATGTTTAAAATTTTATCCGTGGCCCAATACTATTATTCAACTAGTGACATGGCGGCCGCGTACTTTGGTAATGGAATGGGATATCATACTCTTATTTTTGGTGAAACGTACGTGACAGCCCGTTCCATTGCATGCACCAGTTGGCATCGACCGCTATCGCTGGCAGAAGCATGACCAAATCAACCACAAGCCTTCGTTGATAACAAATTTGAATCCCACTTATGCTCTTGTCAATTCCAAACAGGAGGCCCTCTCACATGCTTTAAACGACCTTTGTAAGTCTCTGCGGGCTCTGCCATTGTTGTTGTTCATCATTCACATTTGTTGTGTTGATAGCCAGAATCCTCACCCATCATGTTACGCATCCACGTAGCCCATACTGTTCGCTGTTCAACTGATATGCTGCCTTTGACTCCACGTCTTACGTCCTTTTTTACGGGTCCCACTAATATCTGCTGTCTCCGAACATATTTGCCATCTGCTCACTGCATCATTGAATGCCCAAAGAAACCTTGCATTTCGTAAATTTCTTATCCACCAATGATGTGAGGAGAGTCATTCGAATGCCAATATCGACTTCCAAACATTGTCAAATAAAGTACCAAAAGTGACTTGTTACACCGCCTCTTGTTATAACCCATCTGGCAATGTCCACTATTTTTTTTAATGCCATCGGCCAACTTCACAGTGTATATCTTCACTCTTCAACTGTACAATTTGTGATACTGATGTTCGAACAACTTGCTAACTGGTCACATATTCATGTCTTGTCTTCTTCAAGTTCCATCTCCGTAGCCTTTTATTATATAAAGTTTAAGTTATATAAAGTTTGAAATTACTTTACATTATCCACTTGTGGCAATGTTATCAAGACCTAGACTCTTGCCCACGTCGCATTGAATTTCCAATGGGCCCCGATTATTGAAGGACGACCAAGCAACATTTTCACCCATTTCAAAATTGCACAACGGGTCTATTCTAAGGTTTTATAATGCCTTCTTACCCGCTGTGACAGTCACTGCAATGAAGCACTACATGCTATCCAACTCTGCAGTGAGATATGTCCGATTTCGGGTGCTGCAATCTCGCTGGACATAATTGCTATATCTAATCAACACTACCACGATGACATGTCTAAGTCGTCGTTAAGTAGCACCTTCGCATAATCTCGGTACCCCACTGTTGCCTCATACATACACTGTTCTCATGGGCCCACATGTCTAATTCTGTCATGGGCGCGTTGGGTGGCCTTTCGAAGGTAACCTTCTGACCATTCACCGTTGGAAATTCCTTCGAGAGATGTCTTCACCATCGATCAACATCACATTGCCGAGATTCGTGGTGTCCATCGGAAGTACCAAGTCATCCACATAATATCATCCTCGTTGTCCAAACTTATCCATCGTCTTGCCTAAGCCTGTGCTGTCGAACAACCTGCAAAACACTCAAAAAAAACATACATTAAAGACATTATGCTTTAACCCCTTTTATTATTTATTTTTTTATTTTTTATTATTTATTTATTTATTGAGTAAATACTTCTTATACATATACATGTCCGTCGTGGGCTTGAACTTCGTTTTTATTTTAAACATTCATATGTATAAAAGCTTACTTGAAACACTCAAATGAAGAAAACATAAAATGCAACCATCACAAAAAAAAGCTAACAACAAAACATTAGCAATAATATTGCTAACACAACATTGACGATAAAAATCATCGACAACAAAATGACATTAAAAATTGTCAACAACAACTTGACAATAAAATATCATCAACAAGAAAAAGTTGTCGAAAATAAAATATTGTCGACAAGAAAAAGTTGTCGACAAGAAAAGTCATCAACAATAAAATATCGTTGACAACAAAAAGTTATTGATAAAAACTAATGATAAATGCAAATTCAAAACAAGCCGAGCATTAGACATTCGAAACCAACATGCAAACACCCAAATACCAAAAATAAAAAGGTGGGTCCCCAATTTTGGGGTACATTGTGGAGCAGCCACAACAGAAAGACGACCTACGAACACTACCAAGATGTAGCAGCGCTCACCTTGATACATAACATCATTGAAGAAGATGTTATGATAATATTGCTTGTCATTTCCTTGAAAGGAAAAATGCTCTATTGGTATAGAGCCCTCAACAACAAAGTATATCTACCTGGGCCCAAATTTTTGGTAAACTACTAGAAGATTTCAATGAGCATGTAGATCCATTTTCTCTACTAAATTAGTTTACCATCATCCAAAATCATCCCCAAGAAGAGATAGTCAACTTTAACATTAGATTCAGTTGAACTTGATAAAGAGTACCTAATAGATTGAAATTTATAGACAGATAATCAATGTATTATAATCTGAGAGCTTTCAACTCAAATATAAGTATGGCTATCAAGAAATCCTAAGTATTTACCTTCCTAGAGATCTACCAAGAAGCCTAGAAAGTAGAGAGATATAATTGCTATTGGAAGATTCCCTGCAAAAATGATAATACCTATTTTCTCAGATCTAATACAAGCATCAAATACTGCTTTCCCAACTCTTGCTCTAGATTCTAATGCATGTCTCCCTAAATGGACTGGGCAACCCAACATCCTAGAAATATAGGCAACTCCCACTCCTCTAATGCTACCTGCCATCCCTGTGCTTCCTATGGCAATAATTTCATTGACTCCAGATCTACAATTTTCTGCCATACAAGATCTGCAATCAACCTTCAAGACCTTGAAAAATAAGATGACTTCCATGGAAAAGAGAGAAGTTGAAAGGAATTTCCAACCAAGGAGGTTTCCACAAGTAGAAAAATATCAAGTTTCCACAAGTGGTAGAAACTATGATAAATCTAATGTGGTTTATGCCAATGAATATAGTGAACCCACTAATACTTTGATAGAGTCGAACTTCTGGTGCTCCACATGTAATGATCTGCATGATAAAAATTCTTTCATGATCCATCAACATCATGTATATGAAGAACACAAGCTTATACTAAGAGGGGGGTGAACAGTATAAGACCACTTTTTAACTTTTTCCTTTTACTTTAGAAAGCAATGCAATGAACCAATAGCAAAATCAAAGCAGTAATCAAACTAGTGTACAAGTCATCACACAATTGAGACACCAATATAACGTGGTTCACCCAAGGTGGGCTACTCCACAGAGAAAATATTTCACTAAATTTTCTCAATCAAATCCTTTGGGAATCCTTCCCAATTACAATGTTTATGGACTTCCTATCCCAAGGCAAATCCTTCCCCTAATCAAATATTTATGAGCCTCCTGCCCAAAGGAGATGTCCTATCCCCCAAAGAAGTATTTATGAGCCTCCTACCCAAAGGAGATGTCCTATCCCCCAAAGATCTGGAAATGATACTTCAAAAGATCACTGCCTCTTTTGACGCTAGCAGGTGGAACTCATTTCCATAGAAGACGTCCTATCCTCCTTGCTCTAGCTCTAGAGACTTTTGTCATCACTTATCACCTCCACAGTTGCTCATCAATGCCTATACTAAACACAATCAGTCGGTCCAGCACAAGTGCTCTCAAACTCTATCACAAATCTGCACCAAAATTTGTCCGTTGCTCCAGCACAAATATACTCTCAAATCTCTATCAGATTTTTCCTAAGCTTAAGCCAAAAGCTTGAACAAATCAATCACAACTGCTCACAAGTCTTCACCAAGACTTCATCAAATCTGTCTACAAGTTCTTCAACAAGAACCTGTCCAAATCAGTCCACAAGTTCTCCACAAGAAATTATCCAAATAAATCCACAAGTTCTCCACAAGAACCTATACAAATCAGTCCACAAGTTCTCCACAAGAACCTGTCCAAATCAGTCCACAAGTTCTCCACAAGAACCTGTCCAAATCTGTCCTAGCAAGCTCACCAAGAACTTGCCCAAATTAGCTCAAGCAAGTTTACCAAGAAACTTGCCCAATGTGAACACACAAATAGAATTGTTAGAGACCCAATGTGTTTTATCCAATCATATCAAATCAATCTCATAGAAGCATAAAGATAATTTTTAGAGACTCAATATGTTCTATCCTTCAAATATTAATCTCAAATCAAATCAATCTCATAGAAGTAGTATACTTTCACAAGATCTTGAACCACAACCCAAAAATTGCCAATAATGCAATATCAAGGAATCAACTCCTCCAACATAGAACCATAACTTGCTATCAAACCCTAGCCAAGTTAGTTTTCAAGAACTCAAAGCAATCTCTCTCTAAGCATCAATTAGGGGTTCAAGATATTTCCAACTTATCTCAAATGGGAATGCTCAACTTAACCACACAACCAAGTTTATCAAGCAATGTATAACTTGATAAAATCAAATATCAAAGGAGCAAGCCCAACTCATGTATCAAGTAAAGCATAACTTGATCAACTCAATCTCAATGGAAGAAAACTCAAAACCAAACTCTCAACAACAAAACAACTCAATTAAGGTTTTAACAACTTATAGCAATGGCATAAGCTTCTCACTCAAAAACCCTAAAGCAAACTTCAAATACTTCCACTCTCATAAACCAGAATTATGCAATAACTCATAAACTCATCATGATCTCATAATGCATAATCAATACTTCCACTTTCAGAAAATAAGATCCACTCCAAATAAGGAAACTTAATTTAATCCTTTTCACTCCAAACTTATTTTTATAAAACCATCAATCAATAATAACCATGGAATAATGTGCCCATACCTTTACTTTGATGAAGAAGGAGAACTAAAAAACTATCACAACATTAACTCTCAATTTGCCACAAATTAGAGTTAGGAACAATGGAATAATTCACAATGATAAGAGTCATAATAACACCTTATCGCTCCAACTCATCAATAATCAAAACTCACAAATATACATATCAATAATATTCCTTTACACCTCATAACTCCTACTTAATATATCACAAAATAACTTCAATCTAAAAAATAATTACAAGAGAATATCCACTCAATAACTCCAAAGGCTTTCTAACCCCAATATGACATTAAGCACAATTATTCCTTAAACCCTTATAAATCCTAAAATACATTTACTTCTAAATGCATTTACTATATAAACATTAAGCATCAATAATAACAATGTCAAAGCAATATTTCTATTTAACCTTATACCTCCATCCAATTACCAACAATAATTGCCAAGTCAAATAAAATATTCCACATTATCAACAAAATATCTACCTTGGCCAAAAATCAATTCTCCAACATTAGGAGAAGTGTGGAGACACCAACATAAGTGCCAAAGTGATTCCTCCTCCAAAATTGTGGCCCAAAGCAATCGCTGTACCACATGCATAATAACTGCGACCAAGAAAAAATTAAAACATGCTTGTTGTGAATCGAACTCGACACCTTTGCTTAGCGAGCGCCTTCGCTCCACTACCTCCGTCGTTGGAGCACAAGTGCCCAATGAAACTCTCAAGTGCTACTCATCGTTTTACCTTCCCTTTGCTCACAAAAGACAACCAAAATTTCCTTCCTCACATGTACACGAAATCCAAATTTAACATAGACCAGATTTGTCTTCCTCACTGCGCACGAAATCAGAATTTAACACAGACCAGATTTGTCTTCCTCACTGGCAAAATTAACATAGAGCAAAATGGGACTCGAAAATCATAGCGTAATCCAAAATCGAAGGTCACAGAGCAATATGAATTTGAAGGTAATCACACAAATCGAAGGTGCTTAAAACCTTAGGAAATAATGCCCTTTAATAGTCTTTCATCCCATGCAAATTGACATTGACACTCCTTTCAAACATTGCATTTTTCATCCCATGCAAGTTGACGTCGGCGAGGTAAGTCTTTTACATGAGCGCCGCTAAGGGTTTAGAAACCCTTTCAATAATAATTATTAAATTAATAATTATTATTTTATTAATAATAAACTTAACTTAAAACCTTTTCAAAGGTTTGAGTTAATTTATTTATTAATAATCAAAATGGACTTTTAAGGTTTTTTCAAGGAGAAAAAACCTTTTCATTAAGCCAAGATGGTTTTAATAAAAACCCTTAATGAGTCCAGATGGTTTTAAGAAAAACCTTTAACTTTGTCACAATGGTTTTAATTAAAAACCCATAAACAAACATCATGAAACTTTCAAGATATTTTTATCACCAAACTCTTTTTGACATCAGCACAAATTCCTTTTGACATCAACACAAACTCCTTTTGACATCAATGACAACTCACAAACATGAAGCTAGGCAACATACCCAAAATTGCCAACAATCTCCCCCTTTGTCATTGATGGCAAACCACTACTAAAACCACTACTGAAAAAAAACTTTCAAGCAACTGCCAACTGTCAAAACTAAAACCAACTAAAAACCATCCTCTAAAGCTTTGCTCCCCTTGACTCAAGGCTCTCCCACTTACTCAAATCTCTCCCCCTTTGCCATCAATGGCAAAGGGTCACCTTTGGGGCTCAGGGCTAAGAATGAGCCTCTTAGCTTAGCCCCTCCCCCACCTCCTGTTGAGGTGATTAACTTTGGGGTGGGATTAAAACTCCCATTAGGCACTGATCATCATCAGTGTCCATAGCTACCTTTCCATGATTTTTCCTAATATCCTTGTCCATGTTACTGTTCCTGTTCCTGTTCTTGTTCATATCCTTATTCTTGTTCCTGTTCAAAATCCTATTCCTGTTCATGTTCTCATCCCTATTTCTATCCAAACCATTATTCCTATTCCTATCATTATTCCTGTTCTTGCCATTATTCTTGTTCCTGTTCATATCCCTAAACCCGTACCTTGGAACTTCTACTCTATACCATTTTGTTGTAAGTCCTTAATTATTGCACTTATAACATCCTTTGAGATGTACCTATTTTTTGAATCCTCTTTGTTGGACCAAACTTGTTCATTTTTTTAACCCTGCAATTAACTGCCTTGTGACCAAAATGATTACAAGAGTAGCAATACCCTTGAAAGAAATTACCATTTTTGAAATTTCCATTAACCTGTCTTTCTTGAGCCCTACACTATGAAGCCATGTGTCCAAACCTATGACATGCAAAACATCTTCCATTGAACTTTCCTTGCCTTGACCTCATAGGTCCTTTAGTATTTCTCCCTTTATGCTAATTCCTGTTTTCTGATTCTGTGCTATTTAAATTACCATCTGAAAACTTACTCTCTGAAGTACTCTTTTCATCTGAACCATCTTCTTATTGGGAGCTCATACTAGATTTCTCAACTAGTTCCTTTTGTTTCTTTCCAAAACCAAGACCTATTTTATTTGTGGACAAGGTACCACTGGGTATCAACAATATCCCTATTAAGCCCATTGTAGGAAAGGTATATGCTAGTAAAAGCAAAGGAAAGGATATTACCATAGAGCAAACAGAAGCTCCAAAGAAGGCATCTCAAAAATTCATCCCCCCTTCCACATCAAACACAGAGTCTAATGATGATGACGTCTCTCTCTTCTAGATAAATATGAAATCATATTCAGTGAAGGGAGGAGAACAAAAGAAAATAAAACAAGAAGATATATACTATGAAGAGATGGTAAACAAGGAGGAAATAGAGGACTAGGAAGAAATAGGGGACCAGGAGGAAACAGGGGAAATCTCTAAGCAGCTTTATGAACACTAGGAGATGAACAACCAAGAAGTGGTTGAGACAGCTAAAAAACCTACCCCCACTAAGGAGACCCTTGGTAAAGAGCAGGTCCCAACCAAATATGCAACTGATACTGGTAATTCTAGCTTGAAACAAATAGAAAAAATTTATACGAAAGCTCCCAAGATGGCACCAAAAACTGGAGATACTATCTTACAAAAGAAATCAGGTATGTATCCTATTAACCTCAATACATCTTCTTATTCTCATCCCCAAAGGAATTCCCCTCCCCATTCTGAATATCGGGGTGATATCCTTTCTCCCTTAATTCAGTAGCCTCCACCATCTCCATCGTCAACTCAAATTGACCCTAAAGCATCTTTAGATACACCCAAAAATGTCCCCACTAAGTAGCCAAATGTAGATACCTCCATAGCCACCATTCTCTTCCCCTATATTGCCAACTTCCCAAACTTCCAATCCATTCCTAATTCTTCTTTTGAGAGTAACCCCACAATTGCCAAATTGAAAAAGTTGAAAAAGGAAACCTTGAATGTTGCTACCTAGTTGAAATCATGTCACACTCAAAGTTCCAAAGATGTATCTTACACCAGGGAAGGGATAGCCCTAGATCCCATTAGTATGCAGTGTTCTACCTAAAATATGATGCCAATCATCCAAAATCCTGAAGGAGAAATGACCCTAGAAGATTACCAAGCTGAGATAACCATTGAAGATATCACTCAACTGCCAATGGAGGACTATTGATTCAAGGCCCAAGCCCACATGGGGACAATATACTTAAATTTTGAATACTGCAAAGAGAAGTACCTCAGGACTAAGCAAGCAAGAAAATATTTGGAAGAAGCCCTGGATCAACAAAATAAAACTGAAAGGGCTTTAAAAAATGAAGAAAAAAAGTGGGAACAAATGTTAAATGAAGCGAATCCCTTTAAGGAAAAGGAAAAAAATACCGAGGAATAGGTACAACTATTGAGCCCATATGTTGAAGACCTTAAGAAGTAGATATCAGACAACACTAATACAACTAGTGGGATATCCAAGGAAAAAGTTGAGGTAATCAAAAAAGGAATGATTCAAGATATCCAAAAGATGAGCATGAAAGCCAGGCCTACATTGTCCTACTTGATCAAGATCAAAGAAACGTTAGGTCGGGTGGAAGTCAAATTTGATACATCTATAAATATCCTAAAATCAAGGTTATCTGTAGTAACAAAGATCCAAGTCCTAGATGAAAGCACACAAGAAATACTCGGATACAAAGCATAAGATAAAAAATGGTCCCAATCCAAATTAGATGCCAAGAACTTTTCCAAGAGGTACAAGTTGGTAACAAAAAGTTCTAAGCTAATGCAAGAACTCAAGGTAGAGGCTAAGAGGATTTTGAAACATGTAAGCATAGCAAAAAACTGTAACATACCTAGATTTTGGGATAAAGATTCTAATTTACTAGAAAAATATGAACTGAAAGCCTCTTGGAAGAATTTTGTGGAAGATGATTCAGAGAATGATAGCTGGGAAGAACTGGTTCAAGAGGAACAAATATTTAGTATGGCTCAAGATATCACCCAAATAAACTCCTACCTGCATGAATTGTATATGAAGTCAAAATTCCTATCATATGACAAGGTAGAAGAATTGGAATATTTATACCTAACCTTCAAGGAGACTTCAAATATAGATGAAGAGACTTGGAGAAGAGCCTGCGCCACCTACAATGAAGTTTTTCGAGAAAAGGATAAATAGGAAAAGGCTGAAAAAGCCTAAGCAAGACACTCCTGATGAATGACTACACAGAGCACGAAGCATATTTTTTCTTGGTATGATTCCCCCTTCTTCCCTTCTTTTTTTATTTGTTCTTTTTACTCTATTCCCCAATGGATAAAGGCTCTAGATTCTAACAGTATTATGGTAGAATTACCCCAAGAGGCACAATTATTTTTGGTCAAAATGACCACATCTAGGGGAGAAAGGAGTAGTCTTCTCAAAATTTCTCTAAGTATAGAAAACAGTTGTGATGGCGCAACAATTTTGAACCTAAATATGGAGTGAAGAGGAATAGTTGTGACGGTGCAACATTTTGAAGCCGAGGGACCAAGTGAAGAATACAAGTCATGATAGTGTGACATTTTGAAGCCAAGGGGCCCAAGTGAAGAATAAAATTTGTGACAACGTGACATTTTGAAGCCAAGGGGGCCAAGTGAAGAATAAAAGTTGTGACAACATGGCATTTTGAAGCCGAGGGACCAAGTGAAGAATATAATTCATGATAGCATGATATTTTGAAGCCAAGGGGGCCAAGTGAAGAATAAAATTCATGATAGCATGAAATTTTGAATCCAAGGGGCCAAGCAAAGGAAAAAATTCATGACAGTGTGATATTTTGAAGCCGAAAGACCAAGCAAAGGAAAAAATTCATGATAGTGTGACATTTTGAAGCTGAGGGGCCAAGTGAAGAATAAAAGTCATGATGGTGCTGCATTTTGAAACCAAGGGGCCAAGAAAAGGAAAAAATTCATGACAGTGCAACATTTTGAAACCAAGGAGCCAAACAAAGGGAATAAGTCACGATAACGTGAAATTTTAGACAAAGGGGCCAAGTGAAGAACAAAAGTCATGATGACACGACATTTTGTAGTAAAAGATAGCTGGACCACGATGCCTTTATGGAGATAAAGGTATATCACTGCAACAAGAAGATCTTAACCATTTCTAGTTGAAGGCCCCATACTCTCCTAACTGCCACTCTACCAGAATGAGCCTATGGGCATATTGTTGTAACAACTTTCAATTTTTTTGTTATGTAAAAACTATTATATATAGGATGAGCGACCAAAAAAAAATGTCAACTCTTAGATGTTTACCAGGCTATGTACACAGACTTATAAAAGCTAATAAAATATCATCCATTATGGTTTTTGGTCCACTGGTGTATTATCAAGTATGTATGGATTGTTAATTGCTACGTAAAGTTAGGTTGAATATAACTTGCTTTAATTCTTATTCTAAATTTTTGTGGTAAAGTTTTGCTAACTCTAAAATTAACCATTCCAATAGGCTTGCTTGAGTAGATTACGCCAGAGGATTAGTTTCTTTGTTTTAATGGTTCAAATAGATGTTTCTCTATAAAAGGTTGTTAAAGTTTCTCTGACGTTATCTAATATGTACCATTTATATGCTTCTAGCAATATCTATATTTCCCTCTCTTTATGCATTTTCTTCTCTCTCCCTTTTCCCAAAGAAGCAAGGAACCAACCTCCTATGGAGATTGAAATGGGTAAATCCTATTTTAACCTAATATTTACATGTTGGCAAAGTCTTGGGTGCAAACATAACCAAAGGTTGATTTTGCTCCAACACCCCTATCATTATTTGTTAGAATTTATATCTTGAAAGGAATAGTAAATTTTTTAAAAATAAATCTCAAAATCATGCCTATGTTTGAAACCATATTACTTCCTCTCTTACATTATGTCTACAAATATGGTGCTCATTAAGAGAAGTCTCAATTGCAAAAAAAAAGGTGCTAATAACTTGGATACAAGATTTGAACATACATGGAAGAGTCATCTACGATAATGGAATTAAAACAAAGGATCTACTTCAATCTAGGGTAAAATAAAAATATCCAAAAATTGGGCTTATCAAAATTAATTTTGATGATGCTTTTAAAGACATTTTAGAAAAATCTAGTGGAGGTGGTATTTTTAGACATAGTGTTGGCAAAATTCTCCTTACTCAAAATTATATGGAACATTAACTAATAACTATGCAGAGTGTAGGGCACTATAACAACCCCAATTGTTACTATAGACACCTAAAATATGTCATGCCGAGGGTGACTACTCATATGGACATGCTACAAAACCATATGAAGGATCTTGGATAGACTCCAAGATAGAGCAGTGGTTCTAACCACTCAATTTAGGCATTCTGGCCTAAGCAGTCTGAACCGCAGCCCAGACCTACGGTCTCCAGTCTGAACCATGGTTGACACCTACGGTCCGTAGTCTGGACCATAGCTGTGACCTACGGTTTGAACTGGAGTTCAGTTAGGCCTTCCATCCGAGCCAAATCGGTTGGAATGGCCAAGAGATCTAGAAGGAGGTAGTTGGAGGATGGAATATTCCAAAGGCTTCCATCCCAACTATCCTAACCAACCTTCTTGGTCTTGGCTTCTCCATGAAGCCACCCCTAGCCCTAGGGGCATGCTATAAATACCCCCCTCCAAGGGGATGAAAGAGGAGATGATTTGTATAGCGAAGCACTGGCGAATTATCGAGCAAGAGCTAACTGATCAAGAGAGCAGTGAAGCCCTATCAAATTGCATACCGACTTTGTGCATTTGAGAGCCCCTTTGCTATCCATATAAAGACCAATTAGCCATGGATGCCCTAGGTGCTTAGGAAGATCAAGAAACACAAATATGGGCAAACGAAGGCCCTTCACAATGATTTGACTACCAAATCTATCAGAGGACGACAAAGGTGACCCTTGAACATCAATTCGGACAAGGAGGTCAAGCCCACTACCCCTAATTCTGAGGGTAAACCCATCAGAGGTCAAACCATGGCTATCAACCATGGTTCATAGTGCAGACCGCCCCTCACAGCTATGGTTTGCAATAGGTTAATGATCACCTTACTTACTTTGCTTTTGATTGCATAGATTAGTCATGTTAGTCTTTTTATAGGTTTAATTGCATCTTTAGGAAACTATGACCGTAGGAATTAGACATTTCATGCGTTGCATTAAGTAGGAGTACAGTGGATATTTTATGTGCTTTATTGCTTCTAATTCGATATTTGATTTACGCATCATTTGCTTGTTCATGTCTTGTATGTTTTAGCATAATTCTTGATGTAATTAGAATAGCTTAAAGTCTTTCTTTATGCTTTCTTGTTTTACTAGTTTAATGGTATTTACATGCATATTTATTTAAAGGGCCTCATCACGAGAGGCTATCAATATTTGTAATCGTGTGCTATTGTTTCTTGTTCATAGAGAGACAGGTGCAAAAAGGAGCCTATATCATAATCCTTCCACATCACGGAGAAGGGGGTTAGCTCTACCCCAAGGCAGTTTGTGAGTAATCACCAGAGCACAATAAGTGTGCCTACCCTATTGAGGGCATTGGAAATTGTAACATCTGTATCATCTTTTGAGTGACCCTAAGAGGGCATTTTTGTAATCCGAGATCCTTTAAAGATTAATATAAGAAACTTTGCATACGTTGGCTTTCTTTGTTCAATTTATGCATTTGTGTGGATCTTTGTGCTTTTGTGATGGTATAGATCAGTATGCCTAGCTAAAAGGCATGCGCTCCATGGTTACGTCAGATGGTGATCACGATGGAACCCCATAATTTTAGCCCTAAATTTTGACTATTCTTGGCTTTTTCTTTGCACAGGTGCTAACCGTAGCTTTCAGCTATGATTATTTTTTGGCCCATGGCTATAACCTGTGGTCTCCACTGCAGCCCATAGATCGGACCTACGGTTCACAGAGGAAAAGGTAGACAATAGGAAAATTAGTGGGCAGTAGAGCAAGAGCTGAGGTAGGTCCCAATTTCACCTTCTGTGTTGAATTTTTTGCTCTGTATCTTTCCAAAAATCATCGAACCATTGCAAACTAGGAACTAAAAATATATATATAAGGGGTCAATGAACAAGTCCTAGTTTGTTTTCATTTTCTATTCAATAGAAAGGCGTTGTTGGGAATAGCGGACCTCTGAGTGCAGTCTACCCCTAAATACAATGACCTTGATAAGGATTGTGTGTCGTTTGCATGCTTGAGGCCCAATCAGTGGCCATGTCATTGTAATTGCATCGTCAAAATATCATATAGGACATTAGCATGCATTCTTTCTGAATTTGAAATGTTCCTTTCTTTTCATGCATATCATGTAGGAATGATCATTATGCTCTTCGATGCATTTGTCATTTTTGCAAAGTAAAAGGAACCACACACACCACGTTCCATTTAAACATCAGTGGCATTGGGCTCTCACATCCAACCCACTTGATTGAGACCAACAGTGGATGTCATTACCACTTGGTTGGCTCATTTGAAATTGTATTATCGGGACCCGCTCATTGCCAAGGCCGACCCAAGAACTATCCTATCCATGCAAAATAGCATGCACTCTTCTTCGGAAGGGTGTATCGCTATGCACGGTGTGCTGGGTGAGGGTTGGTAGTACCTATGCTACTTCGTTGAGTATGGACTTCATTACCATATTTGGCTTGTGCGAGTATATAGGTGAAAGCCAATTTAACTGAGTTTAAAATCCAACAATATTTCAAAACACGCGAGAGTTTCTAACACTGATACAACACATCTAAAAACAACATCAAATAGTTTAGGGCTCACAATAAAAATTTAAAAGGAGATAATCATCATTTGTATACTTTGTTTGCATAATAAAACACATCTAGATGTTAGGTACACAAATGGTGAACACACGGGGTGATCGGAAAAGGTCTCGGACCGATGCCCATGATCAACCCCCAACTGGTTCATAGCAGCATGTGTCGAGTCCTCATACACATGAGCGAACCGAACGACGTTTGGACAAGCATTAGAGGTGACAACTCGACATGGGGAGATCCCGTTGAGTGGACCCCCGATAGAGGAGCTTCAGTACACTCTTCTAGGCATAGGACAGAGCGTGGAGCTTCTCAGCATGAGGATGCTCTCCCCCAAAGCCATTACCGAGACCGCACTACATGCGCATCCATGGGATCGATCGAGGAATATGTTGTGTAGGGGACCAAGTTGGTTCCCATACGTACTAGGTCCATGGGAGGTTCTAACCCTCCACCGTCAGAGTATAGACGGATCAGAGATCCACCCATTCAGGGGTAGGAGGATAGGCTCACTTTCGAGCATAGGTCCACCCATACTCCCCATGCGTGGCTCACCATGCAAGATCACCATTGATATATCAAAGGTGGGAGCTAATGGAACACCACCGCATGAGCGGTGGAGGTCTAGATAGTTAGATGGTCTAGGTAGTGTTCTTGAGTAGCTAGGCTGCAAGCCTACAGCTCCGCCCACTCGTGCTTCGAGTGAGCATAGCGGTAGTTGTATCAAGATCACTAGAGAGCATGGAGAGGCTTCTAAGCGCCCTCATGTCACACGTCCACCATCCACACATTTTTTTGATGGGTACAGAACCCATAAGGTAGCTCGCATAGAGCACACACATCGGAGGCCTCCTACGGTCGACCAGATCGATAGATCACATAGACTGGTGTCTGAGCAAAGATGTCAACTCCTCCAAGATCAATTGGATGATGCTCGCCTAGAGAGGCAGCATATTGAAGATGAAAATATTCAAGCGCAAAGGCTCCTACGGTAGAGATTATATGAGCAGCGCATGCACGAGGAGCGTATTCTGGCTTAGAAGGAGCGCATAGAGCAGGAGGATCGGCTAGCCAGGGCTGGCCTATACCCTCCCAAGGAGCATAGAGAGCATGTGCATAGGAGGGCTGTGTCCCTAGCCGATATGCATGAGGAGCGAAGAGATGCTCATACTCATGTCAGTGCCCAATAGAGGGAGTGACTGCCATCACTCAATGATCTTAGACAGAGGTAGCATGAGCACATAGATGCAGACAGATGCGATCAGAGGTATCCTGAGAGTTACCAAGTTGAGGAGGAGGAAGAGCCATGTCCTCCACCTCCCCCAAAGAAGACATTACCTCCTAGACCACCTCCATGTCAGCTTAGGGAGGAGGACTTTTTGTCTTCTAAGGCGTACAAGGTTTTGGTCGATAAGGTCAAAGCAATAGAGAGGTAGGGCATGGCTATGCAAAAGCCGACACTAAGGAAGATACACAATGAACCTCTAGACCCCTTAGTGCCTACGCCTCCATATCCCGAGCATTTTGATATGCCCAGGTTGGAAAAATTCAAGGGTGATGAGGATGCACAAGAGCATGTTACGAGTTTTTTGGATGCTTGTTTCCAGATAGAGAGTCAGGATGCCTTGTTGTTGCGCACTTTCATTACGACACTTTTTGGCCCGACCCGAGAGTGGTTCAACCAACTGAAGAAACATAGTATTACTAGTTTTGAGCAGTTGGCCGATGCATTTCTTGAATGCTATTCATTTGGCATCAAGAGACAGGCCAACCTTTCTAATTTGGTGGCACTAGCTCAGCGCGACGATGAGCCCATCGAGCAATATGGAAAGAGATGGCGTAGAATAATGGCAAAGCTACCATTCCCTATTCCTGTGGCTGAACTGACCCCAATGTTTACAAAGAGTTGTGCCAAACACATCTCGCTACTGTTGTAGCTGCAGTAGTACCCTACATTCGAGGAAGCTGTGGCGCAAGCCAGGGTGATCGAGGACATCAAGTTGCAAGAAGGCAACTTGAAGCTCAAGACCAGGAAAGAGGGGTTTAAAAAGAGTACTACAAAACAATAGGGCAAGCAGGCCCACGTAAATCAAGTAGTACTAAATCTCGGAGGAGAAGACAAGGGACAACAAAAGCCTAATTATCAGGCCCAACCTCCTCCTACGCATTATGAGACACGCAAAAACAACTATAAGGGCAAAAACAAAGAAGAGCGCCCACCTCGCCAGTTCACGCCCTTGACGGAATCGATGACTTCGATTTTCCATCAACTGTGCGAGGCCAAGGCCATACGATTGCCTGAGGTCAAATTAGTAGATCCGAATGTGCCAAAGTCAAAGTGGCATCAAGACGATCTATTCTGCATATTCCATAGAGCGAAAGGCCATGACATCGAAACATGTTGGTCCTTCAAACACATCATGCAGAACATGATAGAAAAAGGAGAGCTGGTAGTACCAGGAAACCCATAGGCGCCCGACAATAGAAACATGGGGATTTTCAAGAATCCACTTCCTAATCATGAGGTGCCTCATAACAACGTCGGCCAGGTCAATCAAGTGAGAATCGAACCACCTACCCAGGGGTTCGTAGGCATGGTCAATGTTGTTACTAGACATGGGAGGTACGATCAACCCAATCAACCTCATGCTCCCATTAGAATACAAGCTACGCCGGATCAACGACCAGCTCAAAACATTCCAGGCCCACCAGCTAGACCGGTGGTGACCATAAGGAGTAGGTTAGTTCAGAACCTACAGATAACTCCTACGAAGTTGTCAATATATGAGCTTATTCAGTAGTCCCCTAGACACAGGGAGACTCTTATGGACATTCTGAGGTCCATTGAGGTATAGTCCCAAGATGCCCATGCATTTACAAATTTTGTGGGACATGTACAATAGTGTCAGGAACCCACGATACAATTTTACGATCATGAAGTGAAGATGGTTCCCACTATTATGGCTGACCCACCACTGCATATTATCATGTGTGTTAACCACATGCCTTTCAAAAGGGTCTTGATCGACACTGGGTCCTCGATCAATATAATTATGACCAAGGCACTGAGCCATCTCAAGCTACCCAAATCACACATTGTGCCTACCACCTTTACGTTGAGAGCATTTAACGATGCACTATGCTCGATGGTTGGTACAATTGTTCTACCTATTCAGGTGGGACTCAAGACCATCTCTATGATGTGTCACGTGATAGAGGGTGCCATGCAGTACAACATTTTTCTTGGAAGGCCTTGGATTCATGAAATGCATTGCATCCCCTCTATCTTGCATCAATGCATGAAGTACATTCATGAGGGACAAGTTCACGTAGTGTCCTCGGATGAAGAACCATTCAAGTTTGTGAACCTAGCAGATTTGCCTGGGGGTTTTGTACTCCCATCGATGCACTTGGATATCCGACCTATTTCATCGGTTAAGATTCCAATAGGCAAACCAATAGCCCATGCTCAACCATCGACATCTGTATCACATAGATCTAAGCATACGACTACAACTTCTCTAAAATTGACTGCATCATCAATGCATCGACAAGTCGAGAAGCTAAAGGTAAAATTGGGTGAGAAAGTGGAAAATCATATGCCCGGACCAGTAGCCAATGAGACTCCCACTCCCATGGATGTGGAAGAACCTCAAGACAAAGTCGAGGAGGCACCTCAACCTGCTTCACCTACATCTTCAGTAGGGTCATCTACACCATAGGTGACCGTTCATCTAGCCAGCATAGGGTTAGGTGAGTATCTTGTGCAAAATGTTACTTTTGGACCTATCCTAAAAACTGCACAAGAGATGGGCCGACCGCACGCCCATCGATTTTTGATTGGATCTATAGTGTCGTTGGGTGAGCCACCCAACCAAACAAACTTCATCTATGCAGGGCTAGATCAAGCGCCCACCAGAATGTCCATAGATGAAGATGATGATGAGCCATTCACTATGAATGTGTGCTATCTATCCAACCCAGAATACGCCATGCACATTTTTGAGTCGTATCATTGGCATGGGCATGACCTTGGTCTTTTCGAATAGGGACGTAGAACCCCGCTCGAACCTCATTATCAGTTAGCTACTGATAGGTTCAGGTTAGGGTTACAAGTATGGGGTCATGACGATCTGCTTGCTGCATCCTTAGATCACATGTACTTGAGTCTGGGGGATGATGTGGATTTTAATCCATATCACCCTAATCCTTCCAGCTATTGGAGGACTCACCAGATGGTATCATTTGTTACCATAGGGCCACCTGATTCATACCATGATGGGCCCTTAGAGGACAACCCTAGAGACAACCTGGGTAACCAAATCTATGGTGCTACCAATGACACTAGTATGCAGGGGCATAACCCCACTACTGTAGGTGATCTCAAGTTAGGAGATCTTTGAGATGATGATGGAGAGGAGTCCACCTCCAAAATGAGTGGACCTAGTTATTATGCAGATGATGAATCCTCAAATGATGATCAATCTGAGGAGGAAATCAAGCCGACCTTTCTAGGTCTGGCATTTATACGCCATCTGCTACCTATGGAACAAGTGGAAGAGATGAACGAGCGCTTCATAGCTGATAGTGATTGTGAAGATGAAATAGAGGAGGCTTGCTTAAAGCCTCACCCAGCTAATCTCCCACTATGCATAGACACAATAGAGTGGCCCATCCATGGTAGTGACCATGATGATGTAGATGAGAGGATCGATTCTAGGCTCATGTATCCATAATATCTATTGCCTAGGGAATCGAAGCATGTTATGGAGGAAGTCCCTCCCAACACTGAGTGCTCTGAGGAAAGAGTAGCACCAGTTTACATGGTAGTATCATATATACGATCATTCTATCGGATTTATCTAGATAGTGATGATAGCGACCACAGAATCAGATACATGGGACCACATCTACCAAATCACTCCTTAGAAGAGGGGGGAAGTGATGGATTGTATTTGTATAGTGATGATGAGGACTCGATGGAGATGGCCTATTTGGGACCTCACCACTTACGTAATAGGCCTCCACCTAGAGGTCCCCCACCTATTACAATTGTAGGTTTGCATCGGGAGATCAATCTCCATCGTAGCCTGAGGGAAAGAAGAGAGCTCGAAGAGAGGTATCAGGAACTCTTTCCTGATCCACCTACGTACATGGAGCTCCTTGAGTCGAGAGATCCCATTTTGTAGCTAGTGCACAAGGAGGATCCAATTATATGGACATCCCATAGAGAGGATCCATTTGTGCCCATACCATCCGAACCAGATCTTGGGTACGAAAGCTACGCTTCAGGGATATGGTTTTGTCCATGTGGTCCCGAAGATCAATTCCATTCCATCAATATGGTCTCCATTGATTTGACCATCCCACTCCGCAATCCAGAAGATCCATCCAAACCACTGCATCTGAACATGGATGCTATCGATTGGGATCACGTTGACTCATCGATCCGGCTTGAAGATTTCTTCCCTAATGAAGAAATGTTACAACCATTTCATTTTATGCCAGGCTATGCTCATGATGTTTGTCACACCGAGAATGCTTCTCGAGAGGAACATGTGAACCCGGATGATGACATCCATATGATTCCTATGCCTCACCAACTTGAGGAGGGATCACATATGTCAGTAGAGAAAACCTTCGATGTGGATATCAGTAAAGATCCCACCAATCCAAAGAAGGTTAGATTTGGAGAGAGTCTCACTCTGGATGAGCGTGATAGCATCATCCCTCTACTGAAAGAGAGACCTGATCTCTTTGCTTGGACTTACAAAGACATGCTGGGTCTAGATCCAAAATTGGTTACTCATAACCTATCGCTAGATCTATCGAAGAAGCCAGTCAAGCAAAAACTTAGAAAAATGCATCCAACAGTAGCCTTAATGGTGAAATATGAGTTACAAAAGTTGTTGGATGTAGAGTTCATCATCTCCATCGACTATCCAGAATGGGTGTCCAATATGGTGCCCATAGGAAAGCCAGATGGAAGGGTCCGTATTTGTATGGATTTTAGAGATCTCAACAAGGCAACACCCAAAGATTCATTTTCATTGCCAAATATCGATGCTCTGGTAGATGCCACTGTAGGTCATGAAATGCTCTCCCTTATGGATGGTTTTTCTGGATACAACCAGATTCGGATTAAACCCGAAGATCAGCATAAAACCATGTTCATAATGCCATGGGGGACATTTTGCTACAAAGTTATGCCATTCGGTCTTAAAAATGCTGGTGCCACATATCAATGGGCTATGACATATATCTTTCATGACTACATGCATAAAATCTTAGAATATTATATCGATGACTTACTAGCTAAGTCGTTGCTATGAGAAGAGCATGTGGAGGTCTTAAGGAAGGTCTTCGATCGCTTGATAGAGCACAATGTCAGGTTGAATCCTAAGAAGTGTGTATTTGGCGTAACTTCAGGTAAACTCTTGGGATTCATCATTTCTAAATGAGGCATCGAAGTAGACCCAACAAAGGTCATGACTATTTTAGAGATGCGTCCTCCCACTAATATCAAAGAACTAAGAAGCCTTCAGGGCAAAGTAGCATCCATAAAGTGATTCATCGCTCAATTATCGGATAAGTGTCGACCCATGAATCGACTGCTACACAAGGGGGTCCCATTTGATTGGGACAAGGACTGCCAAGCAGCCTTTGTTGAGATTAAGCAATACCTGGCAACGCCACCAGTACTAGCTCCACCAAGGCCAGATGAGCCTTTTTTGCTATATATATCGGCAACCGACTTTGCATTGGGGACCATGTTAGCCCAAAAGAATGTGCAAGGCAAAGAGCAAGTCGTATATTACATCAGTCGCACCTTGGTGAGTTATGAGTCGGGATATGCATATGTTGAAAAACTTTGTTTAGCAAGTAGTGTTCGCTACCAAGAAATTATGGCATTACATGCTAAGTCATACAACATATGTTATATCAAAATAGAATCCTTTGTAGTACATGATGAGCAAGACATATCATAACACACGTACTGCAAAGTGGATCATGCTATTGACAGAATTTGATTTGCAATTCATCAGCCAAAATTCCATCAAGGGACAAGTCATAGCTGATCAACTGGCTGAGGCACCACTGTCCAACAGTAGGCCTCTAACCATTGAGCTTCCAGATGATGCGGTCTTCATAATATCTGAAGCTCCCGAACCCGAGGAACCAGAGAATAATGCTGATATTACATTGTTTTTTGATGGTTCGAAGTGTGAGCAAGGGGGCGGTGCAGGAATAGTGTTTTTCATGCCACAAGGAGCTCCAATGCCCTTGTCATTCAAGTTAGACTTTTCATGCACCAACAATAATGCTGAGTACGAAGCCCTACTTTTGGGCCTCCACATAGCCATCGCCATGGGTATTAAAATATTGAACATTTTTGGTGATTCTCTGCTCATAGTTAACCAGGTTAAGGGGCTCTTTCAGTGTCGATGTCCCATACTGAAAGCCTACAAAGATCTTGTTGCCACTTATCTAGCTAAACTTGAATGGTATGACATCGAGGCAATCCCTCATTCATCAAATAGGTTCATAGACACCATGGCATCTTTGGGGTCCTTGATCCCTCAGAATCCATCGATCGACTTTACTACCATCCATGTTAGAATGCTCTCGCACCCAACAGTAGAGCGTGCAACCTTTGATAACAAAGATTCAATCAACATGATTGTCATGGAACCAACAACTGATTGGTTCCATAGAGCGGAAGACTTTCTTAAGCAGGCACCCTAGGAGTCATTGACTTCTCAGAGTCCTACGGGGAGTGGTACTACCATTCACCACAAGGTTGTTTCCTAGTCTACATTTGCAAAGTTAAATACATAGGGGGAGCAGGTCATCTTAGCAGTCAAAGTTGAGGCTTGTCAAAGTTGGATGTTGCAAATCCAAGACTTCCTAAAGCTTGGTATGATCCCAGAGGGATTGTCGCATGCCGCAAGATGCACATTTAAATAGAAAGTGACCAAGTATGTCTTGATAGGAGATATTTTGTACCGACATGGCTATGAAGGAGTTCTCCTTCGATGTCTTGAGCCCCAAGAGTCATCTTGGGCAATTTTAGAGGCTCACGATGGTACGTGCGGTGGCCATTTCAGTGGCATGGCTATCATCAAATGCATCCTTCGCATGGGTTATTATTGGCCCACTATGGAGAAGGATTGCAATGTGTATGTCAAGAAATGCATTAAATGTCAGCATCATGCTAATCTTATGCACTTGCCATCATAGGCCTTACAACCCATTCAGGCGGCTTGGCCATTTGCTCAATGGGGACTAGATCTGATTGGCAAGATTTCCCCTCCATCATCAGGCCGACATACATTCATTATCATGGCTACTGAGTATTTTACAAAGTGGGTGGAAGCCATTCCCCTTACAACGACCACTAGAGCTCGCATCACAGAATTTATTCTCGAGCATATCATATGTCATTTTGGGATACCATCCAAAATAATTTTGGATAATGGAACTTCTTTTAAGAACAAAACTATGTGGGCTTTAACATCTAAATACCGCATTAAACATAGTTTTGCAACTCCATATTATCCACAAGCAAACGGGCAAGCTGAGGCCTCAAACAAGACTATGGTAGCCATCTTGAAAAAGATAGTGCAAGAACACCACAAGGATTGGCATATACAACTGCCCCTTGCATTATGGGCTTACAGGACTAGCATTCGGATGCCTATTGGGGCAACGCCATTTTCACTAGTATATGGCACTGAGGCCATTATGCCCTTGGAGTTGGAAATTCCAACGTTGCATATCGCATTGAAAGAGTTCATCGATGATGACACCGCATGGCAAGCTCACCTCGATCAATTGATGTTGCTTGATGAACATCGCGTGAATGCCCTCGAGCATCTCCATGTTTATCAAGAGTGATTAAAATGAGCTTACAATATCAAAGTCCACTAGAGAGACTTTGAAGTTGGGGATCTTGTGCTGAAAGAGAACCAACAGAACTCAAATTTTCCACCTGACATGCGAGACAAATTTATGGCTAACTGGCTAGGGCCTTACATCATATCTAAAAATATTGGTCCAAGAACCTATCACCTAACGTCGCTAGAGGGTGTAGAAGAGTTTGAGCCTCTCAATATCATCCATCTTAAGGTGTTCTATGCTTGAGAGTGTAGTAAAGGCACCAAAGGCATCTATAAGCCTTTGGTCAACCCAAAAGCCTCAAGGGTTTTGTCTCAACCACTCGATCATCCCAAAAGGCCCCAAGCTCTCTAATTAAGAAGCTTGGTCAAGTAAAAGCACCAAGGATTTCCAAAAATTGTTTGGTCAACCCAAAGGCTCTGAGAGTTCCTATAGCTTCTCGATCATCCCAAAAGTCCCCAAGCTCTCTGATTAAGAAGCTTGGTCAAGAAAAGGCACCAAGGATTTCCAAAGATTGCTTGGTCAACCCAAAGGCTTCGAGAGTTCCTATAGCTTCTCGGTCATCCCAAAAGGCTCCACGCCCTCTTCTAAGATTTGGTCAATAAAATTCCAAATAAACCCAAAAAAAATAAAAAAATAAAAAACACCCTCTTATTGAGAGTTTGGTCAACTAAAAAGGTTCCAAAGGCAGCTATAAAACCTTTGGTCAATTCAAAAGGCTCCAAGGATTTCTAAAAATCGCTTGGTCAACCCTAAAAATCTCCAAGGACATGTACTCATCATTTGGTCAAATATGAAAGCTCAAAAATCTATAAAAATCAAGAAAAATGTATAAAAGTCCAAAAAAAAATTGATAAAGCTTAAAATCCAAAAACATTTGCATTTACATTTTGCATTTTCATTTGCATTCACACATGCATTCACATCATCATATTGCATTTAGGCATTTTTCATCCGTTGCATTCCATAGTAGAGTGTAATGCATTTATCAAAATTTTACAAATAGTCACACGTTTGTATGACAATCATGCACCCTTGCATTTATCATAATTCATTGCATTCATACACGATACCTGTTGCACAAAAACATATATGTATATTAAAGTTTTCCTGTCACTCAGCCATACCTAGTGAGTTCTTCAGATATTGTAGAAATCTTGCTTTGTTGTTATAGACAAGGTCATTAGTTGGGATAGTGCTTCAACATATCAGAATCCCATCACTAAGCAAAACAATATAAAATCCTGCTAAGACGAGAGAGGATGAAAGCTACGACAATAGTCTTAGGTATCTAGAGAGATGGGTTTCACGACCTGCTTATCTTGCAAATAGTCGATCTAGAAAGGTGTACTTTGGCAAAAGGACAAGAATTTCCCCTATAAATCCCAAAGTCACAAAAGTTAAATCCCAAGTTACAAAGTGCAACAAAAAGTACAAATTTCAAGTTCAAAATGTAAAGTGACATAGTGAATCAAAAGCACTATAAAAATCCCTTGCTCAAAGAAAATGGTAACACGTGGACTAACAATGATTTTTATCACTACATCTGAGCAAGTAAGAAGGGTGAGAACTTGAATCCCTAGATTGTCCACCTTTCGAAAGCCATAGAGTGATCCCCGATCGCAGCAATGGGTTGGAAGAGTCCCGCCTGCAATCGGAGGGGTAGTTCTATTGGGTGATCCCCAAATGTAGCAATGGGTTGAAAGAGTCCCGCCTGCATTTGGAGGGGTAGCCCTGATCAATTTGCAAGATGAGCTAGCTCTAGGTACCTAGGATTGTCTAGCTGTATAAGTCTAATCAAAGCTGAAACAAGGATGGTACGATCGTATGAGGAACCTTATCTCACATATGGGTTGAAAGAGTCCCGACTGACATACGGGGTATGCTTACGATCTATCTAAAAAAATACTCACATGCACACACAGGGATAATGAATAGTTGGGTCTATCATGGCAAAAGCCTTGTCCAATATAAGCCTCGTACAGTTAGTATGTGATTTTTGGAGAAGTATACTAGGGTGTTTGAGTCTCAAGGAAAACCCCAAAAAGTGCTCCAATAGCAACAAGATACCAAATGTCATTAGACTTCAGAGATATGAGTCATTCATTCATCAGAATGCATTTTTACAAAGCACAATCAAATATATAGGATAGATACCGCATGAATATCAGAAATGATGTTTAGACGGCCACTGACTATATAGTGCAGCAAAGAAGAAATATACAGAATGACATATTCATTCATTAGCATTATACCAATCCATTTCACTGCATTTCATATATGGGTGATTAATTGATTAAGTTCTTGTAATGAGAATTATCAATTATTTTGCATGATTGTTGTACATTCTATGGTGTCATATTTTAAAAATTGATATACACAGTTTACATTCATTCCTTATGTTTTAAGTGATTAAAGCATACAGGTTCATTTCCATTAGATTATGATTATGTACATAATGCATTACCATACATTGCATAGCATATCATAAACTGCATAAAATATACGCATGCCCACAAAGCAAAAATAAATATGCATTAAAAATAAACATCGCATCCATCTACATACATCATATGTCGCACATCTACTCATCTAGATCACTGCATATCATCATCATAAAGTAGAATAGCTATCTAGTGCATGACATCCATACATCACATCATATAAACATAGCATTTAAATAAGCATTGCATCCATGTGCATCAAATAAACATAAAATCAAAAATAATAAATAAACATGTACACATAATGAGCCATGAAATATCATATCATATATATGTGTGTCCAAATGAGTACATAGGGAGTACAAAATGCCCGTAGGCTACAACTATGTAGGTCCTCGACCTTACACGTAAAATAAGAACATCCAAACTATAGCCGATAGCTGCTATAACCTAGATCTAGGCTGCTCCCCCTATACTAGAGCTCTCACCGCCTCCCTCTGCACTGTGCTCTAGAGCCTACTCTCCTGGCTGACCTAGCACCTATGGTGGATCCTACTATGGATCCTGCCTACCTCCAAAGCCTAACGCACCCAACACATGAGAAACTGGTAACTACAGTAGGCTAGTCCTCTGACTAGAGGCCCCTGATGTCTACCCTAGATCTCTAGTCCTAGCCTGTGACCTCACCATGTGTGTACTAGAGGACCTATGTGTCCTCTCAGTCCTATGAGTCCTATGACTCGAGCTCACTATCGACTACCCTGAGGTCCTAGACCTGGTATGCTAAGACTCTGATGCAAAAGGATCCTCAGGAACCTATAGCCCATGCATCTCTATGTAGCCAACTAGCTGATCAACATGAGCAAGCCGGGCTACGTGCATCTCATTGGTCCTCATGACCATACCATGTAGTCACGTCACCTCAGTAATCAGATCCTATGTAGTTGTTGTACCTACTATTGGTACCATAAGAGGCCCCATGATAGCCTGAGGAGGTGGCATAGCCCCCCTCATTGCTCATGCGAGATCTCACTCTACCTCTACTATAGTCCGCTATGCCTATGCTAACTCCAAGGTAGTCTATAGTCTCTACACCTAGGCCTCTACATCGGTAGCTCGAGTCGTGAGCTCCTATACCTAGCCCTGCACCTCAGTTAGGTGCCACTCCCTATCAGATACCTTCACCTCTAGAGTGGTGATGGTAGTATCTCTCTCATACTACTGAGTATGAAAGCACCCAATCTAACTCTACAAGTTAGCAACCTACACCAGTAGCCATCCCTCTACACTATCAGGAGGGACCTCACCCTCCTCTAGAGCATCCTCCTCAAGGTCGATCTCTGATAGGTCCTCAATGGTGGCCTCTATGCCCCAACCACCCTTAGTATGCTAGTGCACCCTACGCCCATCAAGATCTACCTCTACCTCTACCTCAGCTAGCTCTCAGCCCAGAGGCCCTATCCCATGCCATCTAAATAGAGACCACCACCCATCATAGTCAAGCGTGGTCCTAGCTATCTCAACCCCTGACTCCTAGAAGTCATCGGGTGCATCTCCTAATGGATGAACTATCATCAAGAGATCCCTCTCTAGAGCTAAGCATCTATACCTCAAGGGCATATCTAGTAGGTCCTACACTAGGCCGAACTATCATAGGACACAAGAGAAAAATTGATACTCTTGGACCTCTAGCTTACGCTAGGTAAGCCATCTATCTCGATAGGCCCATCGCAGCCGCTCGTCCACCTCTGGCCATGCAGGGCAATCCATGTAGGGGTGCCGAATGACGTCCCCGATCCAAGTGCTGCAAACCTGATGATGTAATGCTCCATGTCCCCAACATGAGCCCTACTATGGATACCCTCCTCAGCACGAGGCCAACAGGTGGTGTAACACTGATGATCATCATCTAGGGTAGTGATGCATAGAGGTAGATCAGTAGGATGCTCGATCCGGATGTGCTACCACCCCTAGATCTATAGCAATAGGCTACAGCTGATGCCCTTATGGCTCTACTCCATAATCTAGTACAGCTCCCTATAGAGCTGGCATAGTAAGGTGCTCCCCTAGGCCAGTAGTGGCTCCTCCGTCGAGCTCTGAAGCACCCTCCAAGCAAGGGCCAGCATGTTCCAGGGAATCCTCATGCCCGAGGAGTCTGGAAGGACAATCTGAATGATGAGATGCATAAAGAGGGCCTCTCGAATAGAGAAGACATCATCCCGGTACCAGTCACCGATGTGCACCCCTCCATGGTCTGCATCATCCTATGTGATGGTGCTCTGATCACCAAATATGGCAGCAAAAATAACATCCTTTATCGTGTAGGCAGAGTAAATGACAGCCTCACCATCGATAGGGATCCTGAAGATCCTGTAGACATCCTCCAGGGTGATGGTCATCTCACCGGGAGGAAGGTGAAATGTGTTGGTCCATGCATTCCAGCGTCGGGCCAACACAGTCAGATAGGCTTGATCTACCCTAATGGTGGGTAGATCCATGACGTAACCAAACCCGATGGCTCGAAACCATGCTCGGTCATCATCCGATAAGGCCTCATGGAGAGTCTTCATCAAGTCAGGCTCCCGCGCTCTAGAAGTTAACTTTTAAAAAAAAAAAAAAAACATAATGTAAGCTAAATCTAGCTAAGCAGAGCTAAAGAAAACTAAAAATATCTAAAAAAAAAAAAATAGCAATCGCAAACCGCAACTGCAACTTGCGGTCCCCAATTTGCAAATTGGGAACCACAGCTACAACTTGCGGTCCCTAGTTTGGAAATTGGGGACCGCAGCTGAAACCTGCGGTTCCCAATTTGCCAACTGGGAACCGTAGCTACCAGCTGCGGTTTAGGAGTGGCACCCATTTTGGGTACCCTCCTAGACCACTGAAGCATAAAAGTTAAATCCTAAGCTAACCTAGACTAGTGGGGTTCATTATCGACAGTTTAATGGGGTTCAATTTCCGCATTTCTTAAGTGTGGTTCATTTTACTAATATTGAGTGCGAGGTCTCGGTTTCGAGTTACCTTGCCCGCACCCTGCCCCTGGCTAGTCGATGGCTGATCAGGATCCACCATCAGGGAAGACGAGTGTAAATGTGGTCGAGTTTGACAGTGTTTCGTATCAGGGAATGTTCTCTCTCTCTCAGAGCTCTCAATTTGCTAAGGGTTGCAAGAAAATAATGAAAAATTTCAACTAAGAATTCAATTTATAGGTCCTCCTAGTCTCTGTGGACTGCAGCTGAAACCCGCGGTTCCAAAACTAGGGTTTTCCACCCATAGGTCTGACCTGCGGTCCCCAAAATTTGGAAATGTAAACCGCAGACCATACCTGCGGTCCGCAACTAGCAATAAATGCACTAAAAACCCATCGTGGGAAGGTCTGAAAAGGTAAATTAATGACTCCCAGTGGATAAAAATCAAAATACATGATCAAAATTGCAAATTTGGTGATGTTACAAGCACCAGGATCAATCCAATAAATGCCAAATTAAACAAAAAAAAATCAAACAATGAAAAACCAAATGCGCCTCGTATTCAGTGATTTATCCTATAAAATTGGTGGTTGCAGCGACTTGCGCTCCATGCAATCTAGACAAGATGAGTAAATCACAATAAGGACATTTGGGGTAAAATTGTCATTTCTTTTATGACATCTTTTCAGCAAATCATCGACAATATGATTCAACACAAGTCTTCTTGAATTTGTATTATTTTGACTCCCTAAGATGGCTATCATAGCCTGACTGCTCCATGGGATAGAGATGTGCAAATACTACTAAGCATTGTAATCATAAGCTGAACTAGGCCTAGCCAAGGCATTCAACGTCTCAAATCTAAAGTTGTTCAGGATCATTCATTATGGTCAAGCGATTTCGTCACTTCAGACATTGTCATTACCCTCATCGACTCATCGCTTGAGGGGGTAGTCATAATTTCATGTCATAATAAAAATCAATAGAAGATCCCGGAGATCGTAGATCCCTTGATCTTGTCAAAATTGTGTTCGTCCTTGCGAATCATTGCTAACAGCTATCATAAGCTTCCCCCTCTGCTTGGGGTAAATAGCAAATATGAAATTTCATTTGTAGCTCTCATCCTTCGGTTATATAGGCCTAACTCCTATTGTAGCACCAAAGCTACCCGAATGTCTGATGATGAGTGCAGACTTTTCAAATGTAAGCCTTCCCACATTGGAAGCAATGATTCCAGGATGCGCGTCCTTTTGTTGGACCTGGGGCATCTAATGTTGATCAGACTAATGATCATCATAGAACCTATGACATCATTTTAGGAGGTCTATTTTGCTCAGCGTTGTTCGATCTCACAACGCATCTCAAAAGGGGCATCTGTAGACACCTAAAATGCGTCATGCCGAGGGTGACTACTCATATGGACATGCTACAAAACCATATGAAGGATCTTGGATAGACTCCAAGATAGAGCAGTGGTTCTAACCACTCAATTTAGGCATTCTAGCCTAAGCGAGTCCGAACCACGACCCGGACCTACGGTCTCCAGTCTGAACCATGGTTGACACCTACGGTCTGTAGTCTGGACCGTAGCTGTGACCTGCGGTCTGAACTAGAGTTTAGTTAGGCCTTCCATCCGAGCCAAATCGGTTGGAACGGCCAAGAGATCTAGAAGGAGGTAGTTGGAGGATGAAAGATTCCAAAGGCTTCCATCCCAACTATCCTAACCAACCTTCTTGGTCTTGGCTTCTCCATGAAGCCACCCCTAGCCCTAGGGGCATGCTATAAATACCCCCCTCCAAGGGGATGAAAAGGAGAGATGATTTGTATAGCGAAGCATTGGTGAATTATCGAGCAAGAGCTAACTGATCAAGAGAGCAGCGAAGCCCTATCAAATTGCATACCGACTTTGTGCATTTGAGAGCCCCTTCGCTATCCATCTAAAGACCAATTAGCCATGGATGCCCTAGGTGCTTAGGAAGATCAAGAAATGCAAATTCGAGCAAACGAAGGCCCTTCACAGTGATTTGACCACCAAATATGTCAGAGGATGACAAAGGCGACCCTTGAACATCAATTCGGACAAGGAGGTCAAGCCCACTGCCCCTAATTCTGAGGGCAAACCCATCAGAGGTCAAACCATGACTGTCAACCATGGTTCACAGTGCAGACCGCCCCTCATAGCTATGGTTTGCAATAGGTTAATGATCACCTTACTTACTTTGCTTTTGATTGCATAGATTAGTCATGTTAGTCTTTTTATAGGTTTAATTGCATCTTAGGGAAACTCTGACCGTAGGAATTAGACATTTCATGCATTGCATTAAGTAGGAGTACATTGGATATTTTATGTGCTTTATTGCTTCTAATTCGATATTTGATTTACGCATCATTTGCTTGTTCATGTCTTGTATGTTTTAGCATAATTCTTGATGTAATTAGAATAGCTTAAAGTCTTTCTTTATGCTTTCTTGTTTTACTAGTTTAATGGTATTTACATGCATATTTCTTTAAAGGGCCTCATCACGAGAGGCTATCAATATTTGTAATCGTGTGCTGTTGTTTCTTGTTCACAGAGAGATAGGTGCAAAAAGGAGCCTATATCATAATCCTTCCACATCGCGGAGAAGGGGGTTAGCTCTACCCCAAGGCAGTTTGTGAGTAATCACCGGAGCACAATAAGCATGCCTACCCTGTTGAGGGCATTGGCAATTGTAACATCTGTATCATATTTTGAGTGACCCTAAGAGGGCATTTTTGTAATCCGAGATCCTTTAAAGATTAATATAAGAAACTTTGCATACGTTGGCTTTCTTTGTTCAATTTATGCATTTGTGTGGATCTTTGTGCTTTTGTGATGGTATAGATTAGTACGCCTAGCTAAAAGGTGCGTGCTCCACAATTACGTCAGTTACTTAATTTTTTTTGTACATATTTTCATCTTTGACCACCTTTCAATGAGTTCAGAATATAATGATGATCTAAGACAAGGATATCCCAAATGCTCAGTAAGTGATCTGAGCCATAAAATATTAATCCAAAGTCACATTTAAATTCATTCATAGCCATTCATAAATAGGAGTACCATCTCCTTTAATTCCTCCATACCATCACCATTTGATGTGAGGATAATACAATGGCTAAGTCCTTCATGAGGACATATCAATGGTTTTACCATTAATTGGGAGTTTTACCCAAAGGGAATCATCCCCTCCTCTCCATACTATCCATGAAGACTAGTATTAAGGAGATAGTCATTAATATTATTATTTCTCGTGAAAACTTACATGTGACTTGGGATATTGTCTTAAGAACCATTATATAATTTACTCATTTACTAGGTGTGATGGTGTTGGTGGTTGTCTGAATTATCCGATTGCATGAAGTTATTGGTTTGCTTCTAGCTATCTTAGGTGGATTATGTAGATATTATTTTGTCTCATATTATTGTGGATGTTATCATGAAATTCCTTCCACACTATTGTAGTCGTTGAGGGAGAATTTAAATACATCCATCTAATCTACTAGAGAAACATAAATCTCAATGCCATACATTTGACAATGTGTAATCTCAAAGTAATTCCATTACTTGCTCATATTCCAAAACATATATCACCTAACATTTATTAGAGATTAATACTACAATATGAAAAATTTATCTCTAATTTACAAAGCTTGTGATCAAATACATAAAACATTACAAATCATAGCTGATTTTACATAAAATACATCAGCCCTGCATAATTACATTGGAACTATATCAATACAAGCTTTACATGATGAACATTGCAATAGTATTCAAAATGTGTTGTTCGATCCTTCTCTGAAATGCCTCGAGTTCTTCATGGTTGGAAGAGATGATAGTGGAGGGATCAGGACAACTTGGATGTAAAGTATGCCAAATGCATTACAAATAGGCCATGCTTATCAATTTTGAATGCAATCATGCATCACACATTTACCAAATTATAACATATCTCAAGAAATCACCAAGCATAAATCATACATAATTAATATTTTCATAATAAGGATTGATTATTAATCCATTCATCATTTTTTTGGATTACCACCAAACAAAAGGAAGAGTCCCATACCTCTTCCAAGGAATGGACACCAGTCCAATCCTTCCAAAACTAGAAGATATTCCAATCTTCTAGATGATTATATTCACAAATAAATTTCATTATAGCACACACATAAGAATATAAATGCAAAATACATATTTCATTTGATCCTAAAGCTTGAAAATCAATTAATATAAAATCACTAAACAAAGTATCTAATGTTAATTGGCTTCTATATTATACAAAATCATTTCCAATATATTCAAATTCTTTACCCAAATTAATTCAATCTATTATGCAATAGTCCTATATTCAATATAGAGAAGTTCCCTACTCCATATTCATATGTCAACAACATACAGGAACTTTTATTTAAGTTTGAACTTTAGAAATATACCCAACAATCAACATATATAATTGCTTTTCATATTTTAATACATCACTCCACATATTTATAATCCAAACTATACTATAGACCATCCAAGGAATATGATCTTAAGGTATGTTGATTCTCAAATAAAGGGCTAAGACCAATCAACCCATCCTCGATATCCCAAATATAAGTAAGTTTTGACATCACCAGTTCAAGAGATCGTATACAAATATATACTGAATGATTATAATGTACCCATATATGTATCAAAAATCCTTCTTGCCAAGTATTAAGCTATGGTATTGATATAAAACTCATCAACAAAAGATAAAGGATGATGAAGTGGACTAAGTTCCGATCAATATGTATACTATGATGGTCAAAATTATGTTTGTCATTAGCGTAGTCTAGGGAAATATTATGGTTTTTGGATTTTGTATTATACTGCCACTATGGGATATTTTTCATCAAAATGATGTCATCTACTGGGAGCACAACAGATCTCGACATATGAATCAATGACCATGGGAGGAAGAGCCATCTATACTGAAAAGGTTTGGATTTAAATACTCTCAGTGACATCGCTTAACATGCAATCATACTGATTTTGATAAAGAGTACATGTATATATAATCAATCAGAGTACCCGTATGCACACAAGATGAGTTTAAATAATGCTACATATACTTGGTTAAGGTCTATCATGATTTGGGGGAACAATGATCTTAATGACCTCTAATTTCTAAAACATCTTGATTTCATAATACAGAATAGAACTTGGAGATGTGTGGAGATAAGATAGTCACTCAAAGAAGGTATACTCAATCTGTATCAGTGACATCTATAGAAATACAACCACCAAATTCAACATTATGCCAACGATGAAATTACCCCTCATTATTTCTCACACAAAAATTTGAGCGATCACTTAGATTCTACACATAGCCAACCTACATTTGAGTTTCAGATGTTATCTGATCACGCTACTACCAAAGTCCCTATCATTACCACTAGATAGTCAGGTTGCCTTTTCGATGATCATCTCTTTCACAAAATAGTGGACAAATTATAGGGTGTACAGGGTGACAGTGGAGTTCATGATTACAATACCCAAATTACCATCACTACTATAATCATTATACAAGGCACTGGAGAATGCTTTACAAAAGAAAAACATAGGCCCTCATTATGAGATGAGGGATGGAGATACGATTACAGAGGTGAATAGAAATAAGTCCTAAGGTTTACACGAATTCCAATAATTGGATCAGTTGTAGACACAAGTAGAGCTTCAATTTTATCCTGGAAGAGGTCTCATGATTCAAGGCTAGAATACTTGCTACTTTCTCGAAGTAAGTTGGTCTACTTGAACCCGTAGGTTCGGCCATAGAGTGACCTCTTCGACAGCTGTAATAGAGTCTATGTCTTGAATGACAACACTTACACACTATGCAATTTTAAAGCAAATCCACTATAGCCACGACTATATTATACTACCCAAACCTTTTTAAACTTTATTAAAAATGAATTATACAACCAAAATAGTCTTACTTCATTTCAAATTAAACAAACACCCAATAATTCATAAGAGAAATAGAGTGGAAAGCTCCAACCTGGAACTCCAACAAATTGAATGCTTCCCAAAGCTTGTAAATCCCTTCTCCTACCTTCTTCAGTTCGACATAACATAGTATAATAACTTGATCATTTTTTTCTCAACCATAATGGCAATTTAAATCTTTATTTCTTCCAGAAAAGAAATATGTTCCTATATATATATATATATTATTTATTTTTTTGCTTTCTTTATTTCAGAAAATATGCTTCTATATAAATATATATTATTTATTATTATTATTATTTTTTATCTTCTTTTTCTCACCCCTAGTTAAATATTCCTTTAATATATATGTATATTTTAATACAAAGGGAATCCATAGAGAGAAGAGCATAATCTTATCCACCATTTCAACCTTCCCAAAGTAGCCATGAATGTGTAGGAATTTTTTTTTATTTAAATCTACAAGGTAATTTTTTTTCTTCATGTCTTAATCCAATTTTAAATTTGAACAAGCTCATAAAAATAAACTACCTAATTTCTTTCTAAAAGAGTATCAACTAGATCCAACAAGCATGCTCAAAAAAATAAATCCTTTACTTTAAAAATTGCTCAATTTAAATATTTCACAAAATCATAATAAATTGCATGATATTATTTTCAATGTTTTCTATAATAATTTGTAAAATGTAAAATATTATTAGTGTGCATTTTCAAAGTAAAATTCAATTAAACTAGTCTCATGCAATTTAATCATGAAATCACACACAAATGGCATACAAGCACTCGATGCATGTGCCCAATATCCCCCATCACCGTTTTTCCTTTGATTGGGCAGGAATTTTTAGAGTAATACTCAAGTAACACCGCCATTAGGGAGGTAACTAGTGATGATAGGAATATGAGCTTTACTTGTTGAGTTTTCATAGTCAGCATTTCCCTTCTCATCTCTTGGTGGTTAGTATTCCATCTACAAGAATAAATGTTCCTACAATAAAGCAACACAACATCATTTTCTTTTGATAAATACAATACAAATATATTAAGCATTTAAACCAACTATCACTACACAAATAGCATATTAAAAATAGTCCTCTAATGTGGGATGTGACATAGTTCCCTCCTTAGATTAAACACAGTCCTCTATGTTTTTCTGCAATTATTACATAACGATCAATATAACATAGTTTTTGGCATAGTTTCCACTTTGTATGAGTGGTCCATACTTCAACCTATATTATTACATAACATCATTAAGTAAATAAAGAAAGTGTCTTTTCATATCTTCCACTTTTTTCCAAGTGGAATTATTTTTAGAATATTGGTACCACTAGACCTTACATTGATAAATATTACACTTCCTCATAGTCTTGGAATGAAATGCTAAAATCTTCACAGGTATCACTTTAAAGGTTTTCAGATCTACCATATGTAAATTAGAAATATTTAACACATGATTAGGATCAACACTATAACTCCTAAGAAGGGATACATGAAAAGTATTATGGATCTTTGATAGGTTAGGTGGTAAGTCAAGCCGATAGGCTACAAGACTTATCTTCTCCACAAACTCAAATGGACCAACAAATATAGGATCCAAGTTTGTTGATTTAATGATACTCTTCTTAATATTTACCCTTAGAAACACATACCCATGAAGAATTCTCTAGGGGTTCTTTTCAAATATGCATAACTCTTCTATCTATTCGTGGCTTCCTTGAGCCTTTGATGAATTAGTCTTAGATACTCTTCCATTATTTTGACCATTTATGGTCCAATGACAACCTGATCCTTGGGATTATTGCATGATAATGGAGTTCTACATTATATTCCATACAAATATTCGAACGAGACCTTATTCAAGGAAGAATGATAGCTATTATTATAAGTAAACTCAACTAGATACAAATAGTCTTCCCAACAAGACTTCTGGTCAATACATTACATGTGTAACATATCTTCTAGGACTTGGTTAACCCTTTCTATCTGTCCATACATTTAAGGATCATATGCATAACTAATATTTAAAGTTGTATCAATTGCATGATGGAGAGCTTGCCAGAATTCATAAGTAAATCTAAACTCTTATCCACTTTTTTATTTTTTCTTTTTATATAAAAACATATTTCAAGAGGTAATGTACATAATCATGATCTAAGATAAAATAATTCCATTTGGATTGTAAGTTATCAATGTAAATATTATCAATAGATATTGAGACTTTATTAGAGTCACTCTTGAGTAGAAGTGATTAGCTTCTACGAAACCCTCATGCCACTTAGATATGAGAACACTAGCCAAGCATTAGGTTTCATCCCACATAAAAGGGAAAATACCCTTAACCATACTATCCACCAGGACCAGCATATAGGTGAATGCCTTGAATATGGAAATCCATCATAATGAAATAACCTCAACAATGGTTATTCATAGATCTTAGATCCAACCCACATCTTCCCGATGGGGTCACTAAGATAACAAAATCACTATACGTGATTAACTCATAGAATCCTTGGAATGTCATCTTTAAGCATGATTATATAACCTTGTACCTCTTAAGGCTTATTTTTCCACCCTTTTATTTAGGCATCCCTTTTGTTATATACATGAATTAATTAAGTTCATTACAAAAGGACATTATTTAACCATCATGGGAGTACCTACTCTCCATGTAAATTTATTTATAATCATCTATAGTAAATCTTGGTATGAAATGTGCAACCTTAGTGAGTTTATATACCATAAAAAATATTGCATCATGATGATATTTTATCTTTGGAAAATCGACAATAAAATCTATTGATATTACTTGACATTTGTGAGTGGGTATAGCATGTGAAAATAATTTTCTTGTTGGATGCTGATATTCAGATTTCACCTTCTGATACTATAAACATCTTGCAACAAAATCAGTGATATATTTCTTCATGCTCGATCGATAAAATATATTTTTCATATTTACCCTCATCTTGGTTCCTCCAGGATGAGCAAAACAAGTAGAATTTTTTGAGTAAGGTGCAACAACAGTATTGTCATTATTGTCAACATAGTCAAATAGATCTGTTGATGCAGTGGACAAGAAGTTCAAAAGCTATTTAGATGCAGAAGACAAGAGTTCAAAGGTTATTCAAAGTATGTATAGTGATTTTCCAAGAAGACCGAAGTGGCCCATATGCAAAAGATAAAAAAAAAATACAACTAAGAAAAGTGTCGCGATATCGCGACATATACAACAGGCAAGAAATACTGTCGTGATTTCGTGACATGTTGGAAGAGAGAAAAAAACAAGAAAAATTGTCATGATTTTGCGACATGTTGGAAGAGAGAAAAAGCATAAAAAACTGTTACGATTTTGTGACATGTTGGAAGAGAGAGAAAAAGCAGGAAAAACTGTCACGATTTTGCGACATGTTGGAAGAGAAAGAAAAATAAGGAAAAATTGTCGTGATTTCATGACATGTTGGAAGAGAAAAAGGCAAGTGGAAAAACTGTCATGATTTCGTGACATGTTGGAAGAGAAAGAGAAAGCAGGAAAAAGTGTCACGATTTCACGACAAGTTCGAAGAAAGAGAACAAGTAAGAAAAGTGTCACGATTTCGCGACATGTCGCATTTTCGTGACTAAAACAAGAGAGAGAAATTAAGTTTGAAAAGTGTCACGATATCACGACATGTCACATTTTTGCGATAAAAGAAAGAGAGGAAGCATACGAAAGCAGAACTATCGTGATTTCGTGACAAAAGTAGAAAGTAACACTTTAGAAGCAGAAGTGTCACGATTTTGCGACAAAAGCAAAGAAGTAAAGTACGGAAGCAGAAGTGTCACGATTTCATGACAAAAACAAAGAATAAGACTTCAAAGGTAGAAGTGTCATGATTTTATGAAAAAATCAAAGAAGCTAAGTATGAAAGCAGAAGTGTCATGATTTCACAACAAAAGCTAAGTTGAAGACTATAGAGGCATAAGTGTCACGATATCGTGACAAAAGCAAATTCAAAGTCTATGGAAGCAGAAATGTCGTGATATCACGACAAAAGCAAAGATGAAGTATATAGAGGCGAAAATGTCATGATATCATGAAAAAAGAAAAGACAAAGTCTATAGAGGCAAAAATGTCATGATATCATGACAAAAGAATAGAGAAAGCGTATAGAGGCGAAAGTGTCATGATATCATGACATGTATTTTCGTGGCAACAACAACAAAAGAAGCTATAAAGGCAAAAATATCACAATTTCATGATAGGTCGTAAATGCGCAAGTCAAGAAGGAGAACCCAACTAAAATGAGAAGTATGACAGTGGACCGACATCACTACAGCATTTACAGGGGCAGTTACAGAGTGATTTCATACTGTTGAAATACAAAGGGTGATCAAAAGTCAGTATGGCGATTATAGGGTCTATCCAGAATGAAATCATCAAGCGATGGATAAACCGAACATCTTCTTGAGTTGAAGCCAACGAAGACCGATGACAACCGACTAAAATTAGGGTTTATAGTTGTTATGAAAGTCGACTAAGATTAGGATTTACAGTCGACTAAGATTAGGGTTTTCATCATAAAAAATATTGTTATAAAAGGAAGGTTGTTTGGAGAATTGAAAAGATGGTGGAATGTGGGTGAAATACGGTCATTGTATGTAGAGAGCAAGTCGTGTCAAATCATGCTAAGTGCAAAATTTGTAAAGAGAGTAGAGTGCACAAAAGGGAGAAGACGATCATGAAGTTTGACTGTAACGAAGCAGAGTGTGCAAAGTGATTGCGTAGAGAGAGTAGAGTGCGTAGAGAATGCAAAGGTGAAGAAGACCAATCAGGGTCTTGCAAAAGCAAAGGTATCTTACTGTCAAACTTATAGATTCAAATTGAAGTCCAGGTTGTAGCTTGGCATCAAGGGTTGGTGCTCCTTTCTATTGGTGTAGATAAATAAGGGGTTGGTGCTTCTTTCTGTTGCTATAGATAAATAAGGGGTTGGTGCTCCTTATAGTGGGTTTTGGTAAATTGATTATAAAGTTGGTGCTTTATAAATGCTAGATTTGGATGGTAGTCCAAGCAGTCAATTTTTGAGGAGTAGCAACATTGGTGAACCTCGTTAAATCTTGTGTTGTGTGATGCTAGTTTGTTATACTTGTTGTATCTAGTAATAAGTTTTAATTGCTACGGTATTAAGAGTTGTAAATTTAAGTTTATAGAGCTACACTGATTCACCCCCCTCTCAGTGTCATTGTAAGACTAACAATTGGTATCAGAGCTAAGTTCCTATATAAGCTTAACCGGCTAGGGTGATCTTGGAAGTAACACAATGGCAAGTGGTGAAGGCTTCTCATCAAACAAAGCGCCATTGTTTGACGAATCTAATTATGCATCTTGGAGAATTAGGATGTAGACATATCTCTGTGCTTTGGGATACGACATCTGGGATTCAGTAGTTAGTGGATACATAATACCCATCACTCCTCCAAAAGAGGCTGATGAAAAGAAATTGTTTGAAAATAACTCAAAAGCAAATAATGCTATCATGTGCGGATTAGCAGACAGTGAACTAGTAAAGATCATGAGCTATAAAACGACAAAAGAAATATGGGACAAACTGAGGAGTATTCATGAAGAAGATGATAAGATCAAGGAGGCCAAGTTATAGACACATCGAGCTCAGTTCGAAGCATTAAATATGAATGACGATGAAAACATTAAGGCATATATGCTGAGAATTAATGGAATCATTAATGTGATCAGAGGACTCGATGAGGATATCGAAGACTCTACCATCATGAAAAAGGTATTAAGATCTCTTCCTCAAAGTTTTGATTCTAAAGTCTTAGCGATAGAAGAAGCTAAAAATCTAAATTATTTTAGTATAGATGAGATGTATGGTTCTTTGACTGCATGTGAGTTGAGGATAGGAAGATCTAAACCCACATACAGAGAAGTGGCTTTTAAAGTCCTTAAAAATAAAAATGCAAAACAAGAGTCCGAGGAAGAAGAGACATCAAATGAAATGGAAGCAAAATTTGTTAGAAAACTAAAAAGGGGAAAAGGAAAATATAGAGGAAAGCTACCATTTAAATGTTTCAACTGTGGAGGCGTTGGGCATTTTATGACTAAATGTCCACTTAATGAGAAGAAAAAAAATGATGAAGGATCGCACCAAGAAAGAAGTGATTGGAAGAAGAAAATGAATTTCAAAAAAGGCAACTTCAAGAAGCAAAGTTTCATCTCCAGGAATGCCAGTTCAACAGAAGATAGCTTCGGTGAGGATTCTGAAGAGGAAACAGGTGAAGCTCTTTTCATGGCATTTGAAGAAGGAAAATCAAAAAAGAAAAAGGAGTGAACTCTAAAGTATGTGGTGAAAACCCTTAGGCTGAAGTAGATCTAGAAGGTGAGTTGATCTCTGCTCTTGAAGAGTGGAAAATAGAGAGGAAAAATACTAAGAATATTTCAAAAAAGCTTGAGGATGCAAACGAAATTATAACCAGTCTGAAAGTATAGACAGAAGAATACAAGAAAATATCTAAAGATATCAAAGTACAAATTACCATGAAAATAGATTATTGCTGCAAACTAGAAGAAGAGAATGTTGATTTACGGACATAGATAGAAGAGATGAATCACAAAATTAGTTGCTATCACAAATGCGAAGAAATTTCTATGAAGCTAGATAATATTATAAATGACCAAAGGCCTACAGGCATCAAATTTGGTCCAGGTTTTGTCGAAGGAGAATCATCAAATGGATCAAAGGCCAAAAATGTAGAATCCATAAAGAATGAAGATAAGAAACAGGTTGATCAAGGAAAAACATCTCATGCAAAAGAAAGCAATAATGCCAGGCATGAAAGGAGAATTGACAATGATGGATTCACCAATGTCACACATCAAAGAAGAAGAAGACCTATGGCTCCTACGAAAACATGGCAAAGACCATCACCCAGGTTCAATTATTCCTTTCCTAGTTTCTATTTTAAATGCAATGGCTATGGACATAAAATATCAGACTGCAAATATAATGTAAGACCAAGGAATTTCACCAAGTAGAAATGCTTTTTCTCCTCTGATGAATTATACAGTAGAATGTTATAACTATCATAATTTTGGGCACATTGCAAGAAACTGTAGAAGTACATTTACATCAAATCAATTTTAGGGAAGAAAATTTCAACCAAATAGGATGAGAAAAAATAGAAAACTTCTCGAAAAACATGCACAAGCTATTGATAAGGGAAATACAAAACAAGAACCCAAAACTACTATCAAAATGGAGTGGAAAGAAAAAGAGCGACTTAAGGAAGAAAAGGAATCCTTAATCGTACAAACAAAATTTAAAGCACAGAATAAATATGTACCATGGATACTTGATAGTGGATGCTCCAGTCATATGACAGGTGACAAACAAAAATTTGAGAAGTTATAGAAATATGAAGGTGGTTTAGTAAAGTTTGGAAATAATGATGGAGCTAAGATAGTTGGCAAAGGTTTAGTTAAAATTAGTGACAAAAAAATTAAGTCAGAAGAAGTCTTGTTTGTGGATGGTTTGAAACATAACTTGTTGAGTGTAAGTCAGATTTGTGATAAAGGTCATGAAGTAGTTTTTAAGAAGCAGGGTTGTGAAGTCAGAAAAACAAACAGTGGAAAATTGATAGCAACTGGATCAAGGACATCTGGAAACCTGTACACGCTCTCAGAGACTTTAGAAGGAGCTTGTTTTATTGGACAGGAAGAAGAAAATTGGTTGTGGCACAAGAGACTTGGTCATATCAGTTTTGATAATCTAGTAAAAATCAACTCAAAAAGGGTAGTGAGAGATATTCCCACCATCAAAAAACCTACAAACAACATTTGTGCTTCATGCCAAAAGGGGAAACAAACTAGAGTCACATTCAAAACAAAAGAGTACTACACAAGCAAACCTTTGGAACTAATACACACCGATTTATGTGGACCCATGAGAACACAAAGCATAAATGGTGACAAATATTTTATGTTGTGCATTGATGACTATTCCAGAATGACATGGATATTTTTCTTGAAGCATAAATCAAAAGCTTTTGAAATGTTCAAGACTTTCAAAAACCAAGTTGAGAATGAAACATGAAAGAGGATCAAATGTTTAAGATCAGATAGAGGAGGAGAATTCATTTCAAAAGAGTTTACAGAGAACTGTGAAAAATACGGTATTAGGAGACAGTTTTTAGTAGCCAGGACACCTCAGCAGAATGGAGTGGTAGAAAGAAAGAACATGATAGTGCAGGAAATGGCACGAACTATGTTGGTTGAAAGCAAAGTAGCAGACAGATTTTGGAAAGAAGCAGTCCATACTGTGATATATATCCAAAATAGGTACATGCTGAGAACACATGAAAGCAAAACTCCTTATGAGTTGTGTTTCAGTAAAAGGGCAACAACAAAATACCTCAAAGTTTTTGGCAGCAAGTACTACATCAAAATAACTGAAGATAATCTTGGTAAGTTTGAAGATAGAGTGGATGAATGTATTTTTGTTGGTTATTCATCAAAAAGAAAAGCTTACAAATGCTACAACAAGAGACTAAAGAAAATTGTGGATAGTGTTGTTGTTAAATTTGATGAAGGTAGAGAACGAGTAATTAGCTATGAAAAGAACTACCCAATTTATGAAGAGGTTATTGAAGGAGATGAGGAAAACGAAATGGAAAAGATACAAAAAATTGACTCAAATGATTTAAGTTGTGATTCAGAAGTGGAAGAAAATAAGAAATTCAAAATAGGCATCTGGCAAAAAAATCATCCTAGAGAGCAAATAATTGGAGATCCCAAAGTTGGTGTTCAGACAAGAAGAAGAGTAGTAAGTAACTACTCTCTATTATCCAGCATTGAGCCCAAAAATGTTGTTGACGCAAGCAAAGATGAAAGTTGGATGAAGGCAATAAATGAAGAATTAGATCAAATCAAGAAAAACAAAACTTAGGAGTTAGTACCTAGACCTGCAAATAAAAATATAATCAAGACTAAATGGATTTTTCAAAACAAATTGAATGAAGACGGACAGGTAGTCAAAAATAAAGCAAGATTGGTATGTAAGGGTTATGCACAAGTTGAAGGCATTTGAATTTGAGAAAAATTTTACACCAGTAGCTAGACTAGAGGCAATTAGAATGTTTCTGGCTTTAGCAGACTACAAGAATTTCAAAGTTTATCAAATGGATGTGAAATCAGCGTTTTTGAATGGGAAACTTTAAGAAGAGGTTTATATTGAGCAACCAGATGGTTTCCAACTTGGTGATGATCCCAACTTGGTTTGCAAGTTGAAGAAAGCATTATATGGCTTAAAATAGGCACCCTGAGCATAGTATGCAATGCTAGACAACTATCTCAATCAAAAAGGGTTTAAGAAAGGTATGGTGGATAGTAATTTGTATGTCAATATAGAAAATGGGCATCTTATTGTTCTTGTTGTATACGTAGATGATATCATATTTGGCAGCAGCAAAGATGAATCGTGTAAAGATTTAGCAAATAAGATGCAAAAAGAATTTGAAATGTCAATGATTGGTGAAATTTCATATTTCCTCGGGTTGCAAGTTAATCAAAATAAGAAGGGCATATTTATTTCTCAAGTTAAATATGTGAAAGAGATGTTAAAAAAGTTCACAATGGAGGATTGTAAGCTAGTTAGAACTCCCATGACGACAGGTTGCAAGTTGAGCAAGGATGAAAAATTTCCACCTGTTGATCAAACCATGTATAGATCTATGATTGGGAGCTTACTGTACTTGACGACTACCAGACCAGATATTTTGTAGGTAGTATGCATGGTAGCATGATTTCAGGCTAATCCCAAGGAGACTCATGTGACAGCAGTGAAGAGGATTCTTCGATACCTCAAGGGTACTATGGAGTATGGGTTATGGTATCCGAAAGGTAAAGACTTCACCCTTATTTTGTATTTAGATGCATATTGGGTAGGAGGTGTCGATGACAGAAAGAGTACCAGTGGAGGTGCATTCTATCTTGGAGACATATTGGTCACGTGGCACAGTAAGAAACAAGAGTCTATTTCTTTATCGACAACAGAGGCAGAATATATTATAGTGACAACATGTTGTACATAGGTATTGTGGATGAAACAAACCCTAAAAGATCTTGGTATTAGCTTCAGTGAGCCAATATCAGTTAAGTGTGATAACACTAGTGCCATTAACATCTCCAAGAATCCGATTATGCATTCATGCACAAAACACATTGCTATCAGGTATCACTTTTTGAAGGAGAAAGTTGTGGAAGGTGAGGTTAAGTTGGATTTTGTTCCAACTACAGAGCAAGTAGCAGATATCTTCACAAAACCATTGCCCAAGGAAGTTTTTGAGTACCTTCGTAATAAATTGGGGGTGGTCACACTTCCCAAGAATTGACTAGCTACAGGGATCACATTTTCAGGGGGAGCATTTAAGTATTTGATTATCTTTTTGCTCATGTTCATGATTTTTGTTGTGTAATAAAATTTTCCTAATAATGTTGTGCATGGACTCAGGGGGAGTCTGCAGTAGCCCTTTGGTATTATTGTCAAAGGGGGAGAAGAGTTACAGGAAATTGCACATGTGTTGACAAAAATTCCAAAGGGGGATATTGTTGAGTAAGGTGTAGCAACAATATTGTTATTGTTGTCAACACAGTCAGATAGATCTGTTGATGCAGTGGATAGGAATTTCAAAAGCTATTCAGATGCAGAAGACAAGAGTTCAAAGGTTATTTAGAGTATGTATAGTGATTTTCCAAGAAGACCGAAGTGGCCCATATGCAAAAGATCAAAGAAAAAAGACAAGTAAGAAAAGTGTCGCAATATCATGACATATACAGTAGGTAAGAAAAACTGTCACGATTTCGCAACATGTTGGAAGAGAGAGAAAAAGCAGGAAAAACTATCACGATTTCGTGACATGTTGAAAGAGAGAAAAAAAGCAGGAAAAACTATTGCGATTTTGCGACATGTTGGAAGAGAGAAAAAGTAGGAAAAACTGTCGCGATTTCGCGACATGTTGGAAGAGAAAAAGGCAAGTGGAAAAATTGTCACAATTTTGCGACATGTTGGAAGAGAAAGAGAAAGCAGGAAAAAGTGTCGCAATTTTGCGACAAGTTCAAAGAAATAGAACAAGTAAGAAAAGTGTCACGATTTCGTGACATGTCGCATTTTCATGACTAAAATAGGAGAGAGAAAGTAAGTTTGAAAAGTGTCATGATATCGCGACATGTCACATTTTTGCGACAAAAGAAAGAGAGGAAGCATACGAAAGTAGAACTGTCACGATTTCACGACAAAAGCAGAAAGCAAGACTTCGGAAGCAGAAGTGTCACGATTTTGCGACAAAAGCAAAGAAGTAAAGTACGAAAGTAGAAGTGTCACGATTTCATGACAAAAGCAGAGAAGAAGACTTCAAAGGTAGAAGTGTCATGATTTTGTGACAAAAGCAAAGAAGCTAAGTATAGAAGCTGAAGTGTCACGATTTCACGATAAAATCTAAGTTGAAGACTACGGAGGCAGAAGTGTCACGATATTGCGACAAAAGCAAAGTCGAAGTCTATGGAAGTAGAAGTGTCGCGATATCATGATAAAAGCAAAAATGAAGAATACAGAGGCAAAAATGTCACGATATCACGACAAAAGAAAATACGAAGTCTGCGAAGGCAAAAATGTCATGATATCACGAAAAAAGAATAGAGAAAGCATACGAAGGTGAAAGTGTCACGATATTGCGACATGTATTTTAGCGACAACAACAACAAAAGAAGCTACAGAGGCAGAAATGTCACGATTTCATGACATGTCGTAAATGCGCAAGTCAAGAAGGAGAACCCGACTGAAATGAGAAGTATGACAGTGGACCGACATCACTACGACATTTACAGAGGCAGTTACAGAGCGATTTCATATTGCTAAAATACGAAGAGTGATCAAAATTCAGTATGGCAGTTACAGGGTCTGTCCAGAATGAAATCATCAAGCGATGGATAAACCGAACATCTTCTTGAGTTGAAGTCGACGAAGACCGATGACAATAGATTAAAATTAGGGTTTATAGTTGTTATGAAAGTCGACTAAGATTAGGATTTACAACCGACTAAGATTAGGGTTGTCATCATAAAAAATATTGTTATAAAATGATGAGGATTGATGTTTGATCACTCATATGACCCCTCTAGTAATTTCTAGTTAGTTTTGCATAGTTTATTTCTTGCAAATTAATATTTTAAGTGAGTCTCTTTCTCACATGCACTTGTGGGCACTAGTTATCTTCTAGTTGTCATTTAGGAGTGTTAGTTAGGAAGTGTGAACTCAAAGTAGGAAGTGTGTACTTCAAGATAGCTAAAAAGGATCTTATAGTTAGCATTATTCCTTTCTCCTAGCTTAGAAAGTTACGTGCATTCTCCTTTGCACTTTTGTAGCTTATGGTTAAGCATATTGGATCAAATCCATGATTTGATGGGTTTGGTTATGTATTTTGGGCCATTAGAGCCTATAAATTGAATTGTAAATAATAGAACACTTAGTTGGATTTTCAATCCTTTTCATTGGTATCAGAGCCTAGTTCATGTTTTGCACTAGGGCTTGTGAGGTGAGAGGATAGGAGATAATTTTTTTATGAGAAATATTTTCTCATTGAGGACTCGGTTCAAGCTCAAGGGGAGCTTGAAAACCATACACAGAAGGAAGTTCCTTAGGCGTCAAAATCCTCGTTCCAACTTTCTCCGTATGCTCAAGGAGTATAGGAGAAGTTTACCCCATTTCCTTTCTTACAAAAATCCCTTGGCAGGTTTGGACTACTCCTACGGAGAGATGCGTATTAGGGAGCCATTTGTTCCTACCATCGAGGAGTCTTGAAGCTGGAGGAGTTCTATACCAGGTCGTGTGTCGACTTGGGTCTGGTTGCCTTTCAAACGCTGGTCGTGTGTCGACCGGATCTTGAAAGGAGAGCTACTGAAGGGATCTGGTTGCTCATATTTGTAATAGTTTAAGTTTTCATTGTTTTTAATAATTAGCCTCCCTGGTTAATTTTTAAAATTTTCATTGTGTTAGAAAAACTTAAATTTTAAATTAATATATATTTTCTTAAATATATTAATTTATTATTTATTCAAAAAAAATATAATATTTTTTTTGGAGCCGAAGGCTGCAGCAAGCTTCGACTACCTTCGGCAATGTCGGTGCCTTTTTCGTAGCTCATGGCATGGTCGTTTGTCATCACCTGCTAGTAGCCATTGTTCGATGTGATAGTGACAGTGACAGTGGCCATCGTTGTTAGGAGTGATAGCGACACAGCCATCGCTATCGCTGACAGTCGCTGACAACACCAGGTGAGAGTATCGCCTTGGCGTCAGGCCTGCTATCTGACTCTACTATTAGGTTTGATAGCAGAGCAGTCAGTGCTTGGGCCTGACCTTGTTGTCAGACTGATAGCGTCAGGCGGACTTATGGCCTTCGTTGTCTGTTGACAGCGTCAGTGCCGCCTGGCCCCTACTGTCAGAACTGACAGTGATAGGCAAGCCTGACCGAGCTATCAGACTGATAGCACCAAAATATGGTGTGCATGCTTTAGGCCGTGCGTCGCTTCAGTGTCAGGCCACCCAACGCCTGACTTGCTACTAGGCATGACATTTTTTTAGCCAGGCAGGAGGCCTGGCTATGCTGTCAGACTACCAGCATTCGGGCAGCATTTGGAGGCCGCCGCCACATGGGTGCTCGACCTTGAAGGTCGCCACTACATTGGCAACCATCAGGCTTGGAGCATGACAGGCCAGCTGCCAGGTGGATTAGACCCTGGAGAAAAAAAACTTTGCAAATTTGGTGTAGGTATTTCTGAACCTGTCAGTTTGTTCACCTCGGGAACTATGCCACTACAACTGGCCAGCAAATTAGTGCCTCGGGAATAGTGCCACTGAAGTTTGGAGTTGCATGTAAGTCAGGGTAATTTATTGTAATTTTTTAATTTTTACTATTCTAAGGTTGCATGTAATTTTTATGTTTTTATTAATTTAATTTTTAATAACTTAATTAAATTAATTAATCTTTGATTAATTAAAATTTAATTTTTAATTAAGTTATTGTTAAATTAATAAATTATAAATTGCACCTTAGGTTAGTTTAAAATTTCAAATTTGAGCCTTAGGAGTATCTTTTCAAAATTCAGGGGCACATCATTGTAACAAGGAAAAATTTCAATTTTTTTACCTTGATTTAGTGCTTTCTTATTTTTTTACTCCTGGCTTATACCCGGTTGAACATGGCTTCTGACTTGGCTGCCCAAGTGGCAGAACTTGCCCATGTTGTAAATGCTTTAGCAGATAAAGCTAATGATACTACCATGGCAGAAGTCCTTGGTAATCTTGCCATGAAGGTAAATGACATTTTTGTGCATAATGCTTCAACTTCTGCTCATGATTCTCATTTGAGAGTTCGTTGTGAAGTTCCATTTTATGATGGATCTAGGAACCCTGATGTCTTGAATAGTTGGATTCTTGACATGAGTTCTTGGTTTTCTTACTCTCAGCTTTCAGATGAAGATGTGGTTCCTTATGCTAAGCTAAAACTTTCTGGTTTAGCTAAAGTCCTTGTAGAAAGAAAAAGAGGTCATGATGAACTCACTACTTGGGATGAACTTGTAGACTGTCTGAAAACCAATTTTTATCCTTCCAATTATTCTAAGGATTTGGTAATTAGGTGGTTTCGGTTTAGGCAAGGAACTAATATGATCTGTACAGGAATATATTTTTCAGTTCAACAAGTACAGGATACTTGTGAATGTGGAGGATGATGTTCCAGCTTTGATTCTCAAATTTCAAAGTGGCTTGTTAGAGCACTTGTACAGAGAAATTATGTTTGTTTCTATGGAAACATTGGATTCGGTTTTCAACCAGGCGCAACTTGCGGAGGACAAGTTCAAAGTGCACTCGCAAGCATTCCGTGCACCTGCTCCTCAAGTGGTTGCAAACTCATCAAAAGGGAATAATTCTTTCTCACAAAAGAAGAATTTTGCTCAAAAGAAGAATGTTTCTTCTCCATCTCCTTCTTCTCCTTCCCCTTTCGCTTCTACTCCTTCTTCTTCTTCTTCTAAACCTTCTTCTTCTTCTAAAAAGTTTTGTAACTATTGTAAGAAGAAAGGTCATGAAAAAGCTGATTGTTTTAAGCTTAAAAAGAAGAGTTTAGTCATTACTACTCAAGAGGAGGATGCTCCCAAAGGTCCCCTTGAGTCAGTAGGAGAGAGTAGAGTATACACGAAATTACGAGGTAAGCTCAATGAAGTTACCTTGGTAAATGTAAGTTCATCAGAGGGCGCTCGTGATGCTTTGTTCATCACTCGAGCTCATTTGCTCCATAATTTTGCAACAGATTGTATAGTGGATAATGGCTCGCAGAAAAATCTAATTGCGAGGTCCATTGTCGAGCGTTTGAAGTTACCTATGGAGCCTCATCCTCAACCTTATTCTTTGGGTTGGAAGGATAGTGGAAGAGGCTCAGAAATCACTCACACTTGCACATTAAAATTTGCACTTGGCCCACATTTCATAGATCAAGTCACTTGTGATGTGACTCCTATGGATTGTTGTGGGATTTTGCTTGGACAACCTTTTTAGTATGATAGGAGAGCTGTTTATGATGCTTTCAAAAGAACCTACACACTTCAAAAATATGGTAAGGTCTTTCTCATTAAAAGCACCAACACTCCTAACATCATTCTAAGTTCCAAGCAAACAAAAAGAGTAATTAAAAAATGTGGTGATGTTGCTCTAATTTTCATTCGCTCTCAAAACACTTCTACATCCACATCCATTCCAAAGCAACACTCTTCAATGGATAAAATATTGCAAAGTTATTCACACATATTTCAGGAGCCAAAGTCTCTTCCTCCAATTCGCACAATTAATCACAACATTGAAATCATTCCTGGTTCTTCACTACCTAATGCACCCATGTATAGACAATCTATTTTGCAAAATGAAGAAATAAAAAGGCAAATAGAAGATTTGTTGTCTAAGGGTTTCATTAAGGAAAGTACTTCTACTTGTGCCTCACCTATTTTGTTGGTTCTTAAAAAAGATGGCACTTGGAGATTGTGCATTGATTTTCATGCTTTGAACATAATTTCTGTAAAGAATAGATATCCATTACCACGCATTGATGATTTATTAGATCAGCTTCAAGGAGCTAAGTTCTTTTCAAAAATAGATCTCAAAAGTGGATATCATCAAGTGCGTATCCAAGCTGAGGATACATGGAAGACAACTTTTAAGACGAAGATGGGCCTTTTTGAATGGTTGGTCATGCCCTTCGGTCTTACTAATGCTCCTGCAACCTTCATGAGGTTGATGAATGATGTATTTCGTGATGTACTTGACAAATTTGTAATAATATATCTTGATGATATATTGATATTCTCAAAGACTTGGGAGGAACACCTTAGGCATATCCATCAAACACTTGATCTTCTTGCGAAGAATCAATTATATGCCAATTCTTCCAAGTGTTCTTTTGGCAATACTTCAGTTTCTTACCTTGGCTATGTGATTAGTGAAAGTGGAATTTAGGTAGATCCCACAAAAGTTGATGTTTTACTTAAGTGGTCCCCTCCTACAACTCTCACTGAGTTAAGGAGTTTTCTAGGACTTGCGAATTTTTATCGCAAGTTCATTCCTCAATATTCCACCCTTGCAGCTCCATTGCATTATCTCACTAAGTCTAAAGTTCCATTTCATTGGGAGAAAAGCCAAGAGATTGCCTTTGAGAAACTCAAAAAGAAACTTTGTACAACACTTGTGTTAACTTTACCCGACCTCTCTCAACCTTTTGAGATTGAAACGGATGCCTCTAAAGTTGCCTTAGGAGCTGTGCTCAAACAGAATGGTCATCCAGTTGCTTATCATTCAAAAACTTTTTCTGTTGCTAAGTTGAACTATTCTACATATGACAAGGAGTTGTATGCATTAGTTCAAGCTATCAAGTATTGGAGACATTATCTTTTGGGAAAAGATATAGTAGTACACACTGATCATATGCCTCTCAAGTTTTTACAATCTCAAAGTAAAATTGAAGAATCAAGACATATGAAGTGGGCCTCTTACCTCCAACAATTTCACTTGGTGATCAAGTACAAAAAGGGGAAGAGTAATACTGTTTGTTGATTGTTTGAGTAGGCCTCCTGCCGCTCTTGCCTTAACAGTTATGTCCACTTCACACTTGGGATTTCAGACTTGGCCTAATCAGTATTCACAGGATCCTGATTTTGGGAAAATATTTGAGCAAGTGAGTAAGCCTTCTTCTTCCAATTTGCGTCCTTTCCAAGATTTCTACATCAAAGAAGGACTTCTTTACAAATTGGACAAGGTTTGTGTTCCTTGTGAGCCTAGAGTGTCACTTCTTAAGGAAGCTCATTCTACACTTTATGGTGGTCACTTTGGGAAGCACAAAACACTTCATCACTTGCAAAGATTTTTCTATTGGCCTAAAATGCGGAGGGATGTGTTGAGATTTCTCAAACTGTGTGCAGTTTGTTGTCGCTCAAAACCAGCTAACAGGAAGTTTGGCTTAGGCATGCCTTTGCCCATTCCTTCCCATCCTTGGGAAAGCATTTCCATGGATTTGGTTAGTGGTTTTCCTATGACAGTGCGACAACATGATTGTGTGTTCGTGGTGGTTGACAGATTCGGTAAAATGGCTAAGTTTATTCCATGTCGCAAGACAAGTTCTACAGCAGACTTAGCCCAATTTTTCTTTGACAACATTTGGCGTTCCTTTGGTCTACCTACCAGCATTATATCGGATCATGATTCACGCTTTGTGGGTCACTTTTGGCATTCTTTGTGGAAAATTTTGGGAGTTTCCCTTAACTTTTCCACCACCTATCATCCGCAGTCTGATGGGTAGACTGAAGTGGTAAACCGTACCCTTGTGCAAAGTTTATGAATCTATCATCACGCTTCACCAGCAAAGTGGGACTTGAGTCTCACTCATATTGAACATGCCTACAATAGGGCCCTACATTCTTCTATAGGTCATTCACCCTTTGAGGTTTGTATGGGATTTCAGCCCTTGGCACCTTATGAGTTACCTTTGTCTTTGCCTTCTCCTGTCACTTCACATCTTCAGAAGGAGCAAGACAAAGCACACTCATTTATTCAACATTTGCACAATCTGCAATCAAAGGTGGTTGAGATTTTGCAAAAGACACAACAATAGCAGAAAAAGGCCATGGATCGACATCGAATTCCTCATCCATTTCAGGTTGGTGACAAAGTTTGGTTGCATCTTGACAAGCGACATTTTTCTGATAAGACTCATAGTAAAATCAAACCGATTCGCTATGGGCCTTATACTATTCTTCAATAGGTGTTCGAGAATGCTTTTTGCCTTGATCTTCCCGCACACTTGGGAATTCATGACGTCGTCAATGTAGATCTTTTGAAGTTGTATTTTGACTCTACATTGGAGACAACACCAGCTATCAATCATCCTGTGGATGTGGTTCCTGATTCTCAGTTACCATTGGATTCTGATCAGATCTATGACACAAAGATTCGATAGACTCGCCAGGGGTCTACCACCTCATATCTTGTGGCTCGACGAGGATAGCTGTCGCATCAGGCTCGTTGGATTTCTTTTCATCAGATGTCCCATGACTTTCCTACTCTTCTGAAAGCATTGGAGTCCAATGCTTCTATTGTGGGGAGGCATGATGAGGATTGATGTTTGATCACTCATATGACCCCTCTAGTAATTTCTAGTTAGTTTTGCATAGTTTATTTCTTGCAAATTAATATTGTAAGTGAGTCTCTTTCTCACATGCACTTGTGGGCACTAGTTATCTTCTAGTTGTCATTTAGGAGTGTTAGTTAGGAAGTGTGAACTCAAAGTAGGAAGTGTGTACTTCAAGATAGCTAAAAAGGATCTTATAGTTAGCATTATTCCTTTCTCCTAGCTTAGAAAGTTACGTGCATTCTCCTTTGCACTTTTGTAGCTTATGGTTAAGCATATTGGATCAAATCCATGATTTGATGGGTTTGGTTATGTATTTTGGGCCATTAGAGCCTATAAATTGAATTGTAAATAATAGAACACTTAGTTGGATTTTCAATCCTTTTCATAAAAGGAGGGTTGTTTGGAGAATTGAAAAGATGGTGGAATGTGTGTGAAATACGGTTGTTGTGCACAAAGAGCAAGTCGTGTCGAATCGTGCTAAGTGCAAAATTTACAAAGAGAGCAGAGTGCACAAAAGGGAGAAGACGATCATGAAGTTCAACTGTAACAAAGTAGAGTGTGCAAAGTGATTGCGCAGAGAGAGCAGAGTGCACAGAGAATGCAAAGGTGTGAAGAAGAGCAGTCAAGGTCTTGCAAAAGCAAATGTATCTTACTGTCAAACTTATAGATTCAAATTGAAGTCCAGGTTGCAACTTGGCATCAGGGGTTGGTGCTCCTTTCTGTTGGTGTAGATAAATAAGGGGTTGGTGCTCCTTTCTGTTGGTGCAGATAAATAAGGGGTTGGTGCTCCTTATAGTGGGTGCTGGTAAATTTATTATAAAGTTGGTGCTTTGCAAAGGTTGGATTTGGATGGTAGTCCAAGCAGTCAATTTTTGAGGAGTAGCCACATTGGTGAACCTCATTAAATATTGTGTTGTGTGATGCTCGTTTGTTATACTTGTTGTATCTAGTAATAAGTTTTAATTGCTACGGTATTAAGAGCTATAAATTTAAGTTTATAGAGCTACACTGATTCACCCCCCCTCTTAGTGTCATTGTAATACTAACAAAATTATGAGCTTCTCGTATGATCAATCTCCTCAAATCACCCAATTTAGGTATGACTACTCAATATCAAAAGCATAAAGTCCATATTTCATGCTATATTCTTGGTTTTCATTCAAGTTTTGCTCTATCTTAACCCAAATTTCACTACATTCAGGATCCTAAAACTACATTTTTTTTTACTTACCCCATTAAATACACATGACTACGAGTCAATACATCTATGTGCTTTCTCCTACTTAAGGCATCAACGAATTTATTTTATTTTCCTTTGATATACTCAATATATAAATCATATTCTAGTAATAACTCTATCCATCTTCTTTTTCTAGAATTTAGTAATAGTTGAGTGAAGATACACTTCAAACTCTGGTGATCAGTTCTTAACTCAAATGGTCTACCAACCAGATAATGTCACCAAATTTTCAAGGCATGCACAACTGTATCAAGTTCTAAATCATGAGTAGCATAGTTAAATTTAAGATTTTTGAGTTTTCTAGACTCATATGCTACTACAGAATCATCTTGGGATAGGACTCCTCATAACCCTTCCAAAGAGGCATCGATGCAAACTAAAAAATTTCCTATGGGATCTAGAATATTTAGAATAGGAGCTAAGGTTAGTTTTTATTTAAGAAAATTAAATTATTCTTTATAATTTTATGTCCATTTAAACTCCTTCCCTTTCTTCTAAAGGTTGGTTATTTAATAAGTAATCTTAGAGTAGTCTTTAATAAACCTCCTATAATATCCTGACAAACCCATGAAGCTTCTTACTTTTGTTACATTTGTTGGAGGTGGCCAATTCAAAATGGCTTCTATTTTCTTTGGATCAATAGTGATCCCATCCACTGATATAATATGCCCAAAGTAATGCACTTGTGGAACATAGAATTCACATTTAGACAAATTTCTGTAGAGTTGGTTCTTACCTAAAATTTCTAGTACTATCCTCAAGTGCTTATCATGTTCCTCTCTATTACAAGAATAAATCAAAATGTCATCCAAGAATATCAACACAAATCGATACCACTACTTTCTAAACACACTATTCATAAAATTATTAAAATTTGTTGGTGCATTAGTCAATCCAAATAGTAGGACTGTAAATTCATAGTGACCATATCTAGTCTTGAATGTGGTTTTATGTGTGTCTTCTTCTTGGATTCTCAGTTGATGATATCCAAATTTTAGATCAATCTTTGTGAACATGGTGGCTTATTTTAGCTAATCAAAAAAAATTTCTATCCTTGATAATGGATATATGTTCTTGATAGTTGCCTTATTTAGCATTCTCTAATATATGCATAGCCTTAATAAACCATCTTTCTTCTTCATAAATAACATAGGTTGTCCCAAGGCGATACACTTGGTTTTATCAACCCTTTTTCTAGCAAATCTTGAAGTTGCACATTCAATTCTTGCATCTCAATGGGGTTCATTCTATAAAGAGCTCTATGGATAGGCTCAGTACCTAGAATCAATTCTATGGTGAAATAAAATTCATGTTTAGGTAGCAATCCATGTATCTCATCAACAAAAACATCATGAAATTCCTGCAATAGTGGAAAATTTTCAATAATTTATTTCTTTGGAATTTCCTCTTTTTCCTTGAGTTTAACTACATAAACCAATCCTCCTTTTCTAATGGTTTTCTTTAGTTGCATTGCTAAAAATTAGCATTGGTTGATACTCTCTTGCTTCACTATACATCCTTTACCTTTATTTGTCTTTGTTGGTAAACTCAATCCATCTCTCCTGGAAATTTACCAAAGCTTCATTCTTAGGACAAATTTGTGTATTTTCATCTCATTATTCTGGTTATAGGATGACACATATTTAAGGAGTCTCACAAATTGTTCATAGTATTCCTCCACATATCTTGATCCTTGTTGAAATGTGAAGAATTCCTTAAATTTATTCAAATAAAATTGCTTTGTAAGGAATCTATCCTTAAAAGCTTCCACAAAAACTTCCCACTTCAACTTGTTAGGTGAGATCTTATGTTCATATTTATAAGAATGTCACCAGTCAATTCCTATTCCTCCCATATGAGAAAGAGCAAATGCCATTTTAGTTTCATAGGAGTAGTTTCTTATTGAAAAATGAAGTTCCAGTTCATCTACCCATGACTCAGCTGCATCTTCTCCTCCTTTTCCTATGAACTTAGTCACTTTAATATGCTTTATGTCATTAACCATTTCTTTATTCATGCGGTCCTTGTTTTCACTCTTCAGGATCTTAATCCTCTCTAATATCAACCTCTGGATTTTCCATCTCTTTATTATTGTTGTGGTGGTGCTGTGATTTTATAGCTTGAAAAATATATTGAATTTGATCTTGCATTGTGGAAACCATGGCATTAAGGTTCTCCATATATTTGTCTAAATTTCCAGAACTTTCTCCTATCTACCTGGCTTCAGGAATTTCAGGACTAGTTTGTTGTAAGGTTCCTTTCTTCTTACTTCTCAAGCTTGTTGCCATATTTACTAGAGTAAAAATTTGTATTAATTCTCACTGATTTTTGTAGTTGAAATGCTAGACAAATAGATTTCATCATAATTTCTCAAGTAATCTATTACTACTAAGTTCATTCCCTATTTTAGTCCACTAACTCTTTTGTTGTTCATACACACTTGAGAATAAAGAGTAAGTCAAAATACATAGATGAGTAATTTTCCAAAAGAGTGTAAGGTACACTGCTTAAAATCCATAGAAGGAGGGTTCACTTAGCTCTTCCACTTTTGAACTACTATGGATATATTCGTGGGGAGTAGGAACTCAAACATCGATAATATCAAGTATTGACCATGTCCTTACCAAGTGTGCATCATTTAGAGTTATGAAACTTATGTTTGAGTTATTTTGTTTCATGCCCAAATCTTATGCTAACCTAGATCTAGCTAGAGTCTACTAGTTAGCCTAGGCTCTGATACCAACTGTAACAACCCCAATTGTTACTTATTTTTTTTGTACATATTTTCATCTTTGACCACCTTTCAATGAGTTAATAATATAATAATGATCTAAGACAAGGATATCCCAAATTATTAGTAAGTGATCCGAGCCATAAAATATTAATCCAAAGTCACATTTAAATTCATTCATAGCCATTCATAAATAGGAGTACCATCTCCTTTAATTCCTCCATACCATCACCATTTGATGTGAGGATAATACAATGGCTAAGTCCTTCATGAGGACATCTCAATGGTTTTACCATTAATTGGGGTTTTTACCCAAAGGGAATCATCCCCTCCTCTCCATACTATCCATGAAGACTAGTATTAAGGAGATAGTCATTAATATTATTATTTCTCATGAAAAATTACACGTGACTTGGGATATTGTCTTAAGAACCATTATAGAATTTACTCATTTACTAGGTGTGATGGTGTTGGTGGTTTTCTGAATTATCCGATTGCAAGAAGTGATTGGTTTGCTTCTAGCTATCTTAGGTGGATGGTGTAGATATTATTTTATCTCATATTATTGTGGAGGTTATCATGAATTTCCTTCTACACTATTATAGTCCTTGAGGGAGAATTTAAATACATCCATATAATCTACTAGAGCAACATAAATCTCAATGCCATACATTTGACAATGTGTAATCTCAAAGTAATTCCATTACTTGCTCATATTCCAAAACATATATCACCTAACATTTATTAGAGGTGAATACTACAATATGAAAAATTTATCTCTAATTTACAAAGCTTGTGATCAAATACATAAAACATTACAAATCATAGCTAATTTTACATAAATTACATCAACCCTACATAATTACATTAGAACTATATCAATACAAGCTTTGCATGATGAACATTGTAATAGTATTCAAAATGTGTTATCAGGTCCTTCTCTGAAATGCCTTGAGTTCTTTATGGTTGGAAGAGATGATAGTGGAGGTATTAGGACAACTTGGATGCAAAGTATGCCAAATGCAATACAAGCAATCCATGCTTATCAATTTTAAATGTAATCATGCATCACACATTTACCAAATGTATAACATATCTTAAGAAATCACCAAGCATGAATAAACAATTCATCCATCATTAATATTTTCATAACAAGGATTAATTCTTAATCCATTCATCATTTGTTTGGATTACCACCAAACAAAAGGAAGAGTCCCATACCTCTTCCAAGGAATGGACACCAGTCCAATCCTTCCAAAACTAGAAGATCTTCCAATATTCTATATGATTATATTCACAAATAAATGTCATTATAGCACACACATAAGAATATAAATGCAAAATACATATTTCATTTGATCCTAAAGCTTAACAATCAATTAATATAAAATCACTAAACAAAGTATCTAATGTTAATTGGCTTCTATATTATACAAAATCAATTCCAATATTTTCAAATTATTTACTCAAATTAATTCAATATATTATGAAATAGTCCCATATTAAATATAGATAAGTTTCCTACTCCATATTCATATGTCAACAACATACAAGAACTTTTATTTAAATTTGAACTTTAGGAATATACTCAACAATCAACATATAGAATTGCTTTTCATATTTTAATACATCACTCCACATATTTATAATCCAAACTATACTATAGACCATCCAAGGAAGATGATCTTAAGGTATGTTGGTTCTCAAATAAAGGGCTAAGACCAATCAAACCATCCTTGATATCCCAAATATAAGTTTTGACATCACCAGTTCAAGAGATCGTATACAAATATATACTGAATGATTATAAGGTACCCATATATGTATCAAAAACCCTTCTTTCCAAGTATTAAGCTATGATTTTGATATAAAACTCGTCAGCAAAAGAGAAAGGACAGTGAAGTGGACTAAGGTCTGATCAATATGTATACTATGATGGTAAAAATTATGTTTGTCATCAGCACATTCCAAGGAAATATTATGGTTTTTAGGTTTTTGAAAAATACAAGCTTATATTGAGAGGGGCGGTGAACAGTATAAGACCACTTTTTAATTTTCTTTCCCAATAAGTATTATTTAATATAATCAATAGCAATATCAATAGCAGTAACCAAAGCAATGCATAAATCATCACATACAATAGAGACACCAATTTAATGTGGTTCACCCAATGTGGGCTACTCCACATAGAAAATATTTTACTAATATTTTCTCAATAAATCTCTTGGGAATCCTTTCCATATTACAATATTTATGGACCTCTATCCAAATGAGACACCAATATCCTAATCAATTTAATGGATTTCTATCCATAGGAGAACTTCTTTCTCCTTAGCTCTAACTGGTGATCTTCTAAAAGAACTACTGCCCCAACTGATCTGGCTAATGGATCTCTATCCAATGAAGACACCTAACCTTAGTTCCCTAGCTAATGTATATCTATCCACTAGATATTGTCATCATCTATACTTTGTCACCTTTAAAACTCTATCTCAAATATGTACTAAACACTGTCCTTTGATCTAACACAAATCTGATCAATCTCTATCTTTGGTCTGGCACAAACCTGTCATCAAATATTCACCAAAATCTATCCTCAATCTCTATCCTCTAATATACACCAAATACAATCCTTTGGTCTAGAACAAATCTATTCTCAATATTTGTCCTCAAGACTTAACACAAATATTGAATCGATTTCAAATAAACTTTGCTAGATCTACCCCAAACCTTAACTCAAGGTTTGAACAAATAAATAAATCAACTCTGCTCACAAGTATTCTCAAAGACTTATCTCAATTCTTCCTTGTAAGCTTTCACAAAATCTCACACTAATCTATCCACAAGTCCTCTCTAGAACTTGTCCAAATCTGCTCAACAAGTCCTCACTAGAACTTGTCCAATTTTGCTCAATAAGTCCTCACTATAACTTGTCCAAATCTGCTCAATAATTCCTCACTAGAACTTATCCAATTCTGCTCTCAATATGTATTGTAAGCTTCCACAAAATTTCACACAAATATATCCTCAAGTCTTCCCAAAGACTTACCTCAAATATGCTCAACAAGTCCTCACTAGAACTTGTCTAATCTCATAGAAACATAAAGAGAAATGTTAGAGACTCAATATGCTTCACATTCATCACAATGCTCAATCACCTTCAATCACTCTTTTAGAAACATATAGAAAAATTTTAGAGACTCAATATGCTTCTCATTTACCTCAATGCTCAATCACTTTCAATCACTTTTTTAGAAACATACAGAGAATTATTAGAGACTCAATATGTTTCACACTCACAAATTCTCAATCAATTTAAATCTCTCTTTTATCATAGAAACATATAGAGAATTATTAGAGACTCAATATGTTTCACACTCAACCTCTTTCTCAAATCAATTTAGAATATAGAACAATTTGTTTCATAGAACTTGAACTATCACTTCACACATACACTTGACTAGGCTCAACCAACTCTACTCAAAGAATCACTCAATGAAATAATCCTTGCTCATAAACCCTAGTCCAAATATATGAACACTCACTCAAATGTTTCCAATAATGCTTATCAACCAATCTCACATAACAATGATACTCATGTTATTTGCAAACCCTAGTTCAAGTTATTACTCAACCAATCACTTCAAAAATAATTCTTATAAATAATATTCACATAACAATGATACTCATGATATTTGCAAACCCTAGTTCAAGTTCACTCAACTTAATCACTTCAACAACAATGCTTATAAAACAAGGTTTTATCAACAACTCTTTATTCCAGAAAACCTTGAAGCATTAATTCAAAACACACTTAACAATGCTTACCAAACAATTCTTTTCACTCCAACTTTGCATTTACCACATTCAATAAACACTCACTACGAATAATAGACCCATACCTTTGTTTTATGTATAAGTGACCTTGGAAACCTGTCTAAATCACAATTTTCCTCTTTTGCCAATCTCAATAGTTAGATGATAAAATATCACACTAAATTTCTCACAAAATAATTCTCAATTATAAAAATAATCAAACTTAATTACACATTATTTCTTCTTCTTAAAATAATATCCAACACCACAAAGACACTTCTTCCAAAACTCTAACTCATCAAAAGAGACTCTTAACAATTTAATTTCATCATAACCCTTTTCAGAAAATATCTCAAAAATAATCCAAACTCTACTTATGACTCTCTACTCAATATTGCATTTAATTTAAATAACTCCCTTTATAACTTAATGCAATAAATAAATTTCCATATTTCTAAGGTGAAAACAAAATTGCCCTAGAAAAAATTAACCTTTCAACACTTAGGTTAATATCAAAACTTACTTGCACCTTATCCCTCCAACAACCTTAGCATATGCAAAATAAAATAATTTAAAAACTTTATTACCCGCTTTGCAATCGACGAGACTCGAACTTGCACCAAATGCTCCAACATCACCTTGGCTGCGGCTTCCACACCATGTGAGCCACGTACTCCCTTGATGCTTTAAAGTGCAATGTGTGCTTTGACCGCTTCACACTTCTCTAGAGCCTTTGGCTCTTTCTTCAACACGATGCCTGCCTCAAACCTTGCACTTCGAAGGCACCTTTAATTTTGCACTTGCTCTCTTAACGATTATTGCGGATGATAAAAATTGAATTACCAAACTAAGGTTTGGCTATGGTATAAATACCTTATGCCCTTGTTCCCATGCACGTCAACAAAGATGAATTCATTGGGAGTTGGCGCTTATGTTTTAACTTCGAAATATTTAATTTATAATTATTTTATTTCACTAGAATTTAAATATTATAAATTAATATTTAAATATTTTGGCTTTATTAAATATTAAAGCCTCCTTAGGTTTTAATAAAAACCTTTTATTTTTCCCACTATTGTTTTTAATAAAAACCTTTTATGCTGCCAAACCATGGTTTTAATAAAAACCCTTCTACTTATGCTTCACATAATATTAAAAATAAATATTACGAAGCTCTTTTGCCATCAAACTTTTGCATTGCTCATTTTTATATTTTAGCATAAACGATAGCTTATACCTTGACACCAATGACAACTTCATTCCTTGACATAAATGACAAAATTGACTCAAAATGTCCAACAATTTTGTATTATACTGCCACTGTAGGATATTAATAATCAGACCAACATCATCTACCAAGAGCACAACAGAGTTCAACTTATGACTCAATTACCATGAGAGGAAGAGCCATATATATAGAAAAAGTTTGGATTTAAACATAAATACTTTTAGCAACATTGCTTAACATGCAACCATACTGATTTTGATAAAGAGTATAGGTATAGATAATCAATTAGAGTACCCATCTGCACACGAGATGAGTTTGGATAATGCTACACATACTTGGTTAAGGTCTATCATGATTTGGGGGAACAACGATCTTAATGACCTCTAATTTCCAAAACATCTTGATTTCATAATACATAACAGAACTTGGAGATATGTGGAGATAAGATAGTCACTCAAAGAAGGTATACTTGATCTATATCAGTGATATATATAGAAAGGCAGCCACCAAATTCAACATTGTGCCAATGATAAAATTACCCCTCATTATTTTTCACATCGAAGTTCAAGTGATCACTTAGATTCTACACATAGCCAACCTACATTTGAGTTTCAGATGCTATCCAGTCATGCTACTACCAAAGTCCCTATCATTACCACTAGATAGTCAGGTTGCCTTTTCGATGATCATCTCTTTCACAAAATAGTGGATAAATTATAGGGTGTATAGGGTGACAGTGGAGTTCATGATTACAATACCCAAATTACCATCACTCTTAGCATAGTGTATTGAGATAGGGTATTACATTATATTGCATCATAAAAATAGTGTTCATAGGCGTTCTTTGAGTCATTTAGTTTATCAATCATATTGGTGGTTCCACAACCACCTTAGAACCACTACGATTGTATATTTAATCTTATTTGCAATGCAATACATATTACTGCACATTTCTTAACATGGTACCAGAGCCAAGTTGGAGGGAGAAGGATATTTCATTACAAGCATGTTTCTCGAGGACCAAGGATGATGCAAATATGACAAACTCTACACGAGATCCAAAGATGATGATGACGTAGACCCATATGCTGATGCAAAATCAAGGATGATATTGATGTGGACCTATTGATGCAGACTCGAGGACAACACTTATGTGGATCTGCTAATGCAGACCCTGATTGACATGGACTTGATAGGAGATGTTGATCAGACAGGGTGCACATACATGGACCATATAGAGAGGTTGAAGTGGACCTAACAGGGGACACGTTGCAGAGAAATGCTGACATGGACCTGACACAAAGCATTGATATGGACTGGAAGGGGACACATGCTGGAAGTTCATTCATTTGGATGGTTCAACGTGGACCATTGAGGCAAAAGGTCAAGGAGGGGGTGACAGCTCGAAGGTAGTCACCTTAAAAGGTGTCCCTCCCACCTTTTCAAGAGGCTTAGAAGCCTTTGTGGGGTGCATGTGGGATAATCCCACTATATTTTTTTAAAACACACACCACTTGCATGCTACAAGGGGAAGATTCTAGCCCTTTATTTTTAGTGTCCTTGGTAGCACAGATGGCTCCAATCATTGGATGCTATGGAGGAGGTCTGTGGTTTGAATCCCATAGAGGGATTCAAAACATTTTTTTTATGCTTGCCAGTAATTTGATGCCCCGTAAGTGTGGTGACACCCGATGGAAAATTTTTGATGCCTGACATGCCATTTGATGCCCTACGAGTTCATATTGACACCCCATGAGTTTTTTGATTTCCTAGCAAGAAAATTTGACGGTTGCAATTTTTTTGACAATTTTTTGTCAAATTTGACAATTTTTTGCCACAAATCCAAGGAGACGCACATTTTTTGAGGTATTATTTAGTACATTGCTTTCTTCCTTTCAAAGCATTTTGGAGGGATAAGTTAATTTTTTTTGGATTTAGAAAGACTCCATATTTTTTGTTTTCCACCATGTATATTTTGCAACAAAAAGAGGGGATCCTAAGCATTTATTTTTTGCAAAATCCTACGACAAAGGGGGGAATACAATTATGAAAAGAAAAATGGCATTGTAATAGGTGCATTTTCAGTGGAAAACGACACCTAAAGTAGTTAAATTTATGGGCATTTATGGTTTTTTTTGCATTTAAATTTCCTATTTTCTTGCATTATCAATCATAAAATAAAGCAAAAGAAAAGACCCCAAATTTATACACCTATTTGTGTAATGTATTGCATATCAGCATTCGGTATCTATGATATCTCTGGTCCACACTTACAAGTAATGTTTTCATGCTTGTACTATTGTATCTAATGCCTAATATAATTGTAAAAACAATGTCTGAGCTTGTTCTCTATCAATCATCATGAAGAAATAAGGTAAACCAATTTTGATATTCACTCTAATTATACCCTAATCGTTATTTTTGTTAGACATAAATCCTGATGAAGTGATTTTTGAAGTGTTTAGGGGAAGTTACGCCCCATGCATGAGGAAAGACCTTCTATGGTAGGTGTCATAAACAAAACGATTCCCTTTTAGTATCACCTAAGTTCCACGTATCGTTATGCTCTTATATACTTATAGTCTCCCTCATGTAAGGGTGGGTATATATAGAGGAATTTTGGTATAAAGGCATGGCAGGTATAAAGAAAGGAGGACCATTTGGTGTTATAAGGAACCTTCACAATGGCCATTGTTCATCAATATCTCTCAAATTCACAGTTGCTGAAATGTTCTAACTTTGCACCATGGAATACAAAGATGTGTGATATCCTTCAAGTGGAAGATTTGTGGGATGTAGTGATTGGCACTACAAAATAACCTAGAGTAGTAGGAGCAGATCAAGAAGATTTTGATAAGAAGGACAAAATATATCTTATGTTTATTCTAATTTCTACTTCAGATGAGGTCCAACCTCATATCTATGATGCTAAAACTAGTAAGGAAGCTTGGAATGCTTTGATTACTATTTATGAAGGTAAGAATCAGTCCACTATTTTACACCTTCAAAATCAACTACATACAGTTGACCTATTCATATGCAAAGTGGTAGAATTGAAATCCAAATTGAATGCTATGGGACAAACAGTGGATGATCCTCTCTTGACCTCTGTCATATTTAGAGCATTTCCAGAGTCCTATAAGATGTTGATAACTTCTCTTAATGTATCTGGAAGATAAGTTTCTTTTGTGGAATTGGTGAATTTACTTCAAACTAAGGAGGTAAATCAGTTTCAAAAGGATGAGGTGTTAGATAATGCCCTCTACACCAAACAAGGGGGCAAGAAACAAGGTCAGTTTCAAAAGAGAGGATCTTCATCAAAGGGAAAAGGGAAACAACATTCGCAAAAAGACAAACAATATTGCAAGATTTATGATATGAATAATTATGACACCAACAGGTGTTGGTTTAATAAAAAGCAAAAAAATGACCATGATCATAAGAAGAAGGGAAAAGGAAAATACAAATCATAGAAAAGGTATAAGCAACCCAAGGGGCATGTTGCTTATGTTGAATCAAATTCATCCTTAGAATCTATAGAATCCACCTCGGACTTAGAATTTGAGAGAGCACACAAGATGCTCATGACTCATACTTCATATCCATAGATAGATGATGGTATATTTGGTTCAGGGGCTAGTAAGCACATGAATGGTGATAAATAATGGTCTGAGATATTTGAGGAGAAATAAGGTAAGCCAGTCATAATTGCTGACAATCAAGTCTACCAAGTGAAGGGTGAAGGTGATGTTTTTGTCACTCTTCCATATTGCAAATGTCAGATTGAAAAGGTACTCTATGTTCCTGGATTTGCTAATAATTTGTTGTCAGTCCCTCAGATGTTGGATCGAGATATGGATGTTGTGTTCCATATTGCAAAAGGAAAAAACAGATGTTTTATAACCAGAAAAGGAAAACATGTAGCAACTGGATCATATAATCATGGCTTGTTCATTTTAAATATCATTTCAATGCCTCATGTTGCCCTAGTAGCAACTAAAAATGAGGCTACTTCTCTATGGCACAAGAGATATGGACATATAAGTTCATGATATTTTCTTGAGTTGAGAAAATATGAGATGGTGAGAGGACTTCCCAACCTTTCATCCACATTGCCAGTTTGCTCAGATTTCTTAGCAGGGAAGCAACATCGGGTACCATTTGAAATTTTTTCTTCCAGAGCTAAGAAACCTTTGGAGTTGGTACACACTGATCTATGCAATCCTATGCCAACCAGTTATGGTGGAAATAAGTAATTTCAATTATTTGTTGATCAATCTCTACAATAGAAGTATTTCACAACATCATAATAAATTGCATGATATTATTTTCAATATTTTCTATAATAATTTGTAAAATGCAAAATATTATTAGTGTGCATTTTCAAAGTAAAAATAAATTAAACCAATCTCATGCAAATTAATCATGAAATCACACATAAATCACACACAAATGGCATACAAGCACTCGATGCATGTGCCCAGTATCCCCCATCACCATTTTTCCTTTGATTGGGTGGGAATTTTTAGAGTAATACTCAAGTAACACCACCATTATGGAGGTAACTAGTGATGATAGGAATATGAGCTTTACCTGTTGAGTTGTCATAGTCATCATTTCCCTTCTCATATCTTGGTGGTTAGTCTTCCACCTATGAGAATAAATATTTCTGCAATCAAGCAATGCAACATCATTTTATTTTTATAAATATAATGCAAATATATTAAGAATTAAAATCAACTATCACTACACAAATAACATATTAAAAATAGTCCTCTAAGGTGGGATGTAACAGACACTTCTTACATGGATTAAAAATTCAATAGAAAAAAGATGAAAATATATTTCAATTGCGGTAGATTAATAGATTATCATCGGTGCTATTAACAAAAATAGATATGGAAACTGGATAAAAAATAATATTATTGTTGATGTTCACCACCTATTACTAAAGGCAATATCTTGGAAGTGTGAGCATATTTTTAGAGAAGGAGATTGGGTAGCAAATGATTTAACCAATTATGATGTTGATATTCATCCTAGTGAAATTCAAATTTTAGAAGGCAACTAACCAAGTGATATTTTATCTCTTAATCAAAATCAAGTCAAGGAGCCGATTGTGAAAATATAACACTTTGAAGAAGTTGAAATATTTAATAGACAAAGAAATGAAAAAAATGTAATAAAAAGGTATGTTGGTTATGGTTTAATTTTTTTATTAGGTAAAAAAGAAGGTGTTTTAAAAGGGTCCTTGAACCTTTTACATATTTACAAATCAGACCAATAAAGTAGCCCTAACAACATCCAAGAAAAATAGTAGAGCATAGGGGAAGGCCTAGCCCACAATAGAAACATGGGAGAGATGACCGATAACAAACACAAACAAAATAGGATAGTAGATAACCAAAGACAGAACCCACCAATTCCAAATCCAACAAAAATTAGAGTAAACAGAGACATTGAAAACTAAAACACCAAATAGTAGAACATAATAAGTTGTAATTGATGAGGACAATATCATTTCTTGCCAAAGAAATAAGGTCTTGTGGGAAATTCTCTTTCCAGATAGACATACCTTCATTTTGAACCCTAATATTGGCAAGGAAATCTACAACCTTGTTATCTTTCCTATAAATATGCTTACTTTGGGAGTTCACAAATTTTCTTAGGAATCTTTTTTATTCATCCATGAGATTACTAGTATTCCAGCTGGGTGACACCTGTTTAGCAAATGTTAAATTCCAATTGGTTATGATTTAATTGACATAATAGTAAATGTAATATTTTGGTATTTTGATGGGAGTATCCCAACAGAAGCCACATATAACTTATATATATATATATATATATATATATATATATATATATATATATATATATATATATATGAACTAATATTCAAATAATTAAAATGAAAACTTTTGCATGCCAAACTACTTTACATTCAATTATATAATTTCAAGAAACATTATGAACATAAAGATTTTCTTGAGACTAAAACCCATATGCTTATGTATTTGAGAACTTCAATGAATAATGTACCGCTATAAACATAAAAAAATACCTCAAGTATTAAGTATATGTGTCATCTACAAGTACCCAAGAATAATATTTAATAGAATCAAGACCAATATGACAATGAACTCCATAAATTCATTTTCACCATTAAAATTTATTACCAAGAAGACAATCATCGCAATATAATTGCAACAACTTTTGGCCAAAAATTCTTATGCATGTTTCAAATATTGAACTTAATTCTTTCTTATAAAGTCCTAACAAAGTAACCAGCTCAAATTATCATAAAAAATAAAGAGAGACATAAATATTATGTTAAATAAAAGATCAATTTCTAACTTTAATAATAAATTTTACTTATTTTATTCTTCTCTAACTGACTATAAATAAAACAAAAAGCAAAGAAAAATGGTTGAATAACAAAATAAATTGATTCTTTAGAAAAATATCTAGATTAATAATTTTTTTTTGTAAGACACATACGAAAAAAAAAATTTATACATATTTTTGCAAGTACAAACAAGTCCCTAATATTTTGGAACTTGATTTTGTTCATATTATCCTTAATATTGGAGACAAGGGGTAAGATATACAATGAGAACTCATGCTGGAATTTTATTTTAATGGAGACAAGGATATAATATACAATCAAATATTTATAGCATTCAAGATTCTTTGTAAAAGAGCTAATATTATATGATGCTTAATATGGTTAAAAACTTTATATATGTCAAAGTTAAAATATTGTCATCTTTATAGCCATTAGGTGTATAAAATAATTAAAACAATAAAAAAAATTTTAACCTTTCAAAATTTTATTATATGTTGAATGATATTTCTAGATGAATTTTTTTATTTATAATATATAACTTAATGGTAAATAAATATATTCTATAATTAAGAAGAGTTTATGGTAGAGTGTAAAAGTAAATATAATATTTAAAATTTTGTGATTAATAATTTTTAAAACTATTTTTTATAATATTTACATGGATTAATATATGCTAAATATTTAGTATAATTAATCAAGTTCAAATATTCGTTATAAATAAGTTTATAAACCATTTTATTATGATAAATTTTTGAGTAAAAGATTAATTTTTCACATATATACTTACTTTTTCTTATGAATATTTAAATTGATTGCAATTTCATATAGTTTTTAAACTTGAAAATTAATACACTAAGTTTCAAACATATATTAGTTATTGTCCAAATTCATAACATGATACATCACATTGTAGTGTCTTTCATAATTGTAATTCTTCAAACTAGTTAAATAAACTAAAAAAATAATAAATGCATTTGAATTGTAAAATTAGTTCTTATTCATTAAAATATTTCTTACAAGACTAAGTCTAGCTTATTTATATAAATATATACATATTTATACATTTTGCATGAACTTCTTCCCTTGCGTAGAAATAATTATGGGCATTCTCAATGTCTGAAAACTAAGAATAAGCTTCTTCTCTTAAGTAAATTGAGATATTCAATTTTCATTCTATCTTAGAAAAACAAATTCCACTCCATTAGCCATTCTCTAGCATCACTATCATCCTCTCTAGTGAAAATTGGCAACTCCATGATCTCAACCCATTTTTCAAAAGCAGCTAAGGTTTTAAAAAACTAATAATTCTCAAAAATTAATTTTTTTGAGATATCATCTATTTTTTCTTTCAAACAATTAAATATGTAGATTTTATTTCAAACAAAACAAAAAATAATTTATTTGCTTATCCATATTGAGAGATATCATTTTTTTCTCTTTTACATGATTTTTTTGTGCAACCCAAAAATAACATCAAAAGCCCAAATTTCAGTGATTGTAACTCCCTTAATACTTATTAGAATTTAACAAGTGAGTAGTCATTTTTTGTAGTACTCAAATTAACCAACATGTTGTTGTAAAAGAATTTAAAAAATGTTTGCTAAAAAAATTAATATGAATTTGTTTCTTTTGAAAACAATTGTGTGACCAAACAATATGTAGACACCTAAAACATGTCATGCCGAGGCGACTACTCATATGGGACATGCTAGAAGACCATATGGAAGACCTTTGGATAGATCCAAGGTATAGCAATGGTTTTTACCACTCATTTGGGCACTTTTGCCTAGTCAGTTCTAGCCACTGCTGACACCCGCGGTTAGCAGTGTTCATCGTGCATGTCAGCCATAGTCAGCACTCAGAGTTAGTTGGCCTTCATCTGACCCAAAGTTGGTTGCAACAACCAATTGGTTGCATATTGGAGCGATTCCAGTGAGGAAGGTTTTGGATCCTTCCATACAACTGGCTCAACCACCCAATGTTGATCTTGGATTCATGAGGAAGCCACCCCTAGCCTTGGTCAATTGCTATAAGATCCCCATTCGAATTAGGGATAAGTCTAGGGAAGCTTTCAATTGAAGGTAGCAAAGTCCTATCGAATCTGAGAGCCAAACTAGAGAGAGTATTTTATCAATTGAGTAGTGAAGCCCTGTCGAATTGCATACTCACCTAGATGCATTGAGAGGGATACTTTTGCTTCCCAGTTAGAAATAAATTTGTCATGAAAGCCCTAAGAGCCTAGGAGAGCCAATAAATGCTAATTTGTGCAATCCGTACACCATCAGAACAATTCAACCACAAAACCTATGATAGGACACATAGGTGACCCTTGACCATCAACTTGGCAAGGTGGATCCAAGAGAAAGCCCTAATTTGAGGGTAAGTTTACTTAGAGCTCCGCTGTGGCTGTCAGCCACGGTGAATAGTGCTGACCGCACATCAGACCTACAGTGAGCAAATGGCTATAGATACCCTTGTGCTCTTTTCTATATATTAACTAATTAGATCATATTATGCTTAGTATATATTTAATTGGTATTTTAGAGACATATGACAGGTGGAATTAAGCATTTAGAGTAGATTTACCTTCATTTTGTTAATTTGGTAATTAGTGTAATTATGGGTTATTTCATGCATTTATGCTTTCTATCTGATAAACTAACCCAATAGATAGATAGCATTTGCTTTCGTGCATACATTTGATGGCAAAATATCATGATTAATATGGGTTTACTATGTTTCATTCATTTTCTTGATTACATGCTTGTTATGGCATATTTTTGTGAAATATCCTTTCAAATCCTCATCAAGAGAGATCTAATTTTGTTTTAATGTTTCTTGTTGTTTATTGCACACAAGACTAATAGGGTTTTGGTATGCAAGGTAGAAAATATCTCTAAGCATGGAGGAGAGCGTCATCAACACCCTAAAGCAGTTCGTGTTACCCTAAAAGGTATTTGATTCACATCTACCCTTGAGAGGGATTAGATCTATTGTAATTGAAGTATCAAAATGGGTATCCCTAAGAGGGACAGATATGTAACTTGAATCAATTTGGAATTAATAAATATTATTGCGTTATGTTTCCTTTTTTTTGTCAATTGGTGCATGTTCATTTGTTATATTTTATCAATTACAATAGATCACATTAAATGTGAGCCTTCTTGGTGGTTACAGTAGGTGATCACAATGGAAATATGCATATATAGCCATGATTAACTAACTGTGTCTATGTATTTTTATGGTAGGTGCTCCCCATGGCTGACATCCACGGTCAAAAAGTTTTCCTACGATTGACAGGCATGGGCAACAGTCGCACAAGTGCATTAGATCTACGATCAACAATAGACCAATCAAAGAACAAAGGGATAAAGCTTGATCAAATGTGGACCTGAGGTAGGTTTCACTATCATTTTCCTTTACTGTATTCTTTGTATATCTTTTTCTAGTAAGCATAAAATGGTAACCTAAGTAGGACAACACTAAAAAAAGGTGAAATAAATTAGGACCATTAGGTTTTTTGTTTTAGGGTTTCATTAGGCACTGCTAGGAAAAATGGACCTCTGATTGCAGTCTGCCCTAGAATACAGTATGCTAAAGTGTCCTTGTATGTTGGATTGATTTTTTAAGGCCCAATTAGATGCCACTTCATCATTAGCATGCATTGTCTAAATATCATGTAGATTAATCATGCATGTTTCTAAAATACCAAATGTTCTTTTTATGCATATCATGTAGGAAATGATCATGTAAGTGTTGTATTATGCATATTTCATTTTATGCAAATTAAAAAGAACCATACACACCATGTTCCAAAGTAAACGCTAGTGAGTTGGGAGTCACATCCAACCACTTGTAAGATTTCAATGATGGTGGAGGCGATTTCCATCCATTGGCCCAAATCCCATGTACCCTTTGTTCTAGACCAATACTGGATCCAAGAACCTTTCCTAGCCTAAAAAATTTGCATATACTCCTCTTCGAAGGGTATGACGCTGACTGGGTGAAAACAGGTGAGTATCTGGGAGGACCTGTGCTCCCTGCCCAGGTGTGGACTTTCATTTTCGCACTTTGGGGGATTATGCAACCTAGATTTCATAGCCAGGTTTTCGATCTGCGAGCATACATGTGAAAGCCATTAAACAATTAAGAAAATCATCAACACTTTGCAAAACATGATAAGAGTTATTTTACTGATACAATAAATTTAAAACATATCAAATAATTTAGGTCTCATTTTAAATTATAAAAGGAGATAATCATCATTGTATTCTTTGTGTGTTAATAAAAGTTAAATCTAGACATAGAATACACAATGGTGCAAACACAGAGAGGCCAATCTAGGCATAGACTCGATATTGAAGCCCAAGCTCTACCTAGTGCATAATATTATGTGGAACGACCTTAATCACATAATCCTCCTAGATGTTGTTCATCAAGCATTAGAGGGGATAATTCTACACAAGGGGATCCTATCGAGAATACCCTAATTAGAGGAAGTGCTAGACATACCTCTATACATAGATCAAAGCATGGGATGCCCCAGCACGGGGGTTCCACATACGATAGCATTTATCATAACTGCATTCCATGTGGATCCATGGGTTCTACTAAAAAATGTGTCATCGAGAGATCCATATTGGTACCCCTTCGACAAGTATCTAAGGTAGGCTCATGACCTCCACTGTTAGAGCATAGACATGTCCAATATCTGGCCATTCAAGGGTGAACATAGAGGGATGCTTTCAAGCACAGGCCTACACATACTCCCAATAGGGTTGAGCCCACCACATTCACCATAGATATATCCAAAGTGGAAACAAATGGTATGCCACATCATGAGCCATGGGGTATAAAATAATTAGATGGTCTAGACAAGGTCCTAGGGAATCTAGGATATAAGCCTATGCCTACACCCTCTTGACCTGTGAGCATGTTAACGGAGGTACCATTAGGACCACTCGAGAACCCGGAGAGTGCTCCAAGCATTCTCAAGACATGTGTGCTCCTACATCACATGCAAGCACTGATTATAGGAGACAACCTGACATGAATGCCATATTTATAAATCGAGGAAAGAGTGTGGTAAATCAGTCCATTGGAGGATATACTCATAAAGCTACTCGAATAGAGCACACCCTACCGAGGCCTCAGATGGTAGATCATATTGATAGGGCTCATAGACTGATGTCAGAGTAGAGATGACATATTATCCAAGATCAATTGGAGGATGTTCACATAGAGAAAGAGTGCCTTGAAAATGAGAATACTCAGAGGCAGAGGTTCATCAAGAAAAAATTGAATGAATAGTGCATGCATGAACAACACATACTTGATCAAAAGGAGCATGTAGATAAAGAGAGAGGATAGTTTGGCCAGCACCAATTTACATCCTCACATTGAGATCAAGGATCATTTCCATAGATGAGTGGCTTCAAAACCTGAGTTACACCTTGAGAACATAGACACCCATACTCGCCATGTGACTCAACACAGAGATCGGCATCCAATTTCTGAGCAACATGAGCATAAGTAGTATGAGAATGAAGTGGGAGATAAATTAGAACAAGAGTATCCTAAAATATTCCAATTCGAGGAGGAGGGCGAGCCTTGTACCCCACCTCGACTGAGAAGGAACCTACCTCTAAAGCCACCTCCAAGACAATCTTGAGAGGAGGAGTTTATTTCCTCGCAAGCCTACAATACATTAGCAGAGAAGGTTCAAGCCATAGAGAAGGAAAGGATGGCTTATCAGAAGCCTACCTTGAAAAAAATTTGTAAAGAACCTCTATGCATGTTAGTGCCTATTCCAACATATCCTGAGCATTTCAAGATGCCCAGCCTAGATAAGTTTCAAGGAGAGGAAGATGCACGGGAGCACATGACTAGTTTCCAAGATATGTGCTTTCATATTGAGAGCAACGATGTTTTGCTCCTGCGCACGTTCATCATGACCCTCTCAGGACCTGCTTGAGAGTGGTTCAACCAATGATGGATTATGGAAAGTGATGGAGGAAAATAATGGTAAAACTACCATTCTCCATCCCATCCTCAAAATTAACATGAATTTTTACAAAGAATTATACCAAGCACATTTCACTATTGCTATAGTTGTAGCAATACCAAAAATTCGAAGAGGCTTTGACACAAGCCAAGGTAATTGAGGAAATCAAGTTACAAGAAGGTAGTGTTGAGGAATAAGGAGGGACACAAGAAAAGCATTGAGAGATATCAGGCCAAGCTAACCGATGTTAATCAGGTAGTGTTGGACCTTCAAAAGGGAGAAAAAAATCAACAAAATCAAAATTATCAGGCCCAACCTCTGCCTGCGTAGTACGAGCAACGCAATAACAATTACAACAGTAAAAATAAGGAGCAACGTCCACCTCATGTATTCACTCAATTATCGAAGTCGTTGACTTTGATTTTTCATCAATTATGTGAGGTGAAGGCTATACACTTACCTAAGGTTAATATGGTAGACCCTAATCAATCTAAGCCTAAAGGCTATAAAGATTATCCATATTGCATCTTTCACCGAACGAAGGGCCACAACATCGAAGTACGTTGGTCCTTCAAAAATATTATACAAAACAATATCGAGAGAGGTATGCTCCTTGTCAACAACCTACAAGTACATGACAATAAAAATATGAGGATTTATAAAAATCCTCTACCTAATCACGAGGTATCGAAGAATAATATTGGTCAAGTCAACCAAGTCCACATTGAACCACCAACCCAGGGGTTCATCAAAATAATCAATGTTATCATGAGGAACACGAGGTATGAATGACCAAATCAACCTCTAGTACCTATTAGGGTCTAAGCTCTACCTCCTCCAAGGATAGCCCAATATGTGCTCGACCCACCAACTAGACCAATGGTGACCATTAGGAGTAGGTTGGTTCAAAATCTATAGACAACTCCAGCAAAGTTGTCAATTTATGAGCTTATTCAATAGTCTCCTAAGCATAGGGATATGCTTATGGACATATTAAGGTTCATAGAGGTGTAGCCTCAAGATCCTGAAGCATTTACACACTTTGTGAGGCACATGCAATAGTGTCAGGAATCGATCATTCAATTTTATGACCATGAAGTCAAGACAGTTTCCACTGTTATAGCAAACCCACTGCTGCATATTATCACTTGTGTGAACCATAAACCGTTCAAGCATGTTTTGATCAATACAGGATCATCAATCAATATCATAACTACCAAGGTGTTAACTCACTTGAAGTTATCCAAGATGCATATTGTTCCTTCTACCTTCACATTGAGAGCATTCAATGATGCATTATGTTTGATGGTCGGTACTATAGTTCTACCTATCCAGGTGGGATTGAAGACCATCCCAATGATGTGTCATGTAATGAAAGGTGCTATGTAGTATAATATAGTTCTAGGGAGGCCTTGGATCAAAGAAATACATTGCGTCCCTTCTATTTTACACCAGTTTATCAAATACATTCATGAGGGATAGGTTCATGTGGTGCCTTCGAATGAAGAACCCTTTAAATATGTGAACCTAGAAAATTTATCAAGGGAATTTGTGCTCCCCTCAATGCACCTGGATGTATGACCAGCATCACCAATCAAAGATCCAGGAGGCATAATCAAATAAGTGTGTGCTAGACCCACAATTCTCGTATCTCAAATATCGGAGCACACAAAAACTACATTTGTTAGACCGAATGCATCTACAATACAATGAGATGATATGAAGTTGAAAGAAAAGGTGGGCAAAAATAAGATAAAACAAAAGACCAAGTCAGTTATCATTGAAACCCCTACTCCCATGGAAGTAGAGGAAGTTCAAGGAAGAGTCGAAGAGGCACCTCAACCTACTTTTCCTGCGTCTTCAGTAGGGTCATCTGCACCACAGGTGACTTTCCATTTGGTTAATCCAGGATTAAGGGAATACATTGTATAGAATGTGACATTCACATCGATTATCGAGAATGCACATGACATGGGCCAACTGTGAGCCCATCGCATTCCCATAGGGATGGTGGAACCATTGGGAGTATCACCCAACCAAACCAACTTCATCTATGGAGGGTTAGACTAGATCACATATCCCATGCCCATGGATGAGGATGATAATGAACCACTCATCATGAATGTTCATTATCTTTCTAACCTGGACTATACCATGCGATACTTCAAGCGTTACCATTGGCATGGTTAGGGTCTCATACTATTCGAGCAAGGGTGTAATAAGCCTATAGAACCAAAGTATCAGTTACCTACTAATAGTTTCGGGTTGGGATCCTATAGTGGAGGATAGGCTAAACTCCTTACGGTATCTTTAGATCGCCTATACCTTAGTCTGGGGGGTGAGGTTGACTTCAATATGTATCACCCTAATCCTTCTGTATTCTAGAGGGATAACCAGATGGTGTCTTACATCACCATAGCACCACCCAAGACATATCACAAGGATATCTTGGTGGACATCGGTCCAGATGATTTACCAAGAGAAAACTTTGGTCAACAAATCCATGGAGCAGTTGATGACATGGGCATGCATGATCAAGATGTTATCGTAGTGATAGATCTTGAGTTGGAATGGAATTCTGATGAGGATATAGTAGAGTCCATTTTCAATAAATATGGACCTATCTATAGTGAAGGAGAGGATAGTGAGTCCTCACCTGGTGATCAGTCAAAGGATGAGGCTAAACCGGTCTATTTAGAAGTATTGTATTTACGATGCTCATACCTGATTCTACTGGATAGCGATGATAGTGATAAGGAGATAACCTATATAGGGCCACATTTTCTAGAACATACCATTCCAGTGGGGGTAAATGAGGGCCTGTATTATTATAACGATGAGGAAGATGAGATAGAGAGAGCCTACTTAGGACCTCCCTACTTACGCTATCGTAATACACCATATACGACTGAGGAAATGCATAGAGAGATCAATTTCCATCCTCACCTTAGAGGGAGACCACTAAATATTAATATGATTTATCATATAGTGTTTCTCAATCTACCGACATACATGGAGCTCCTGGAGCTCAATGATCCCATTTGATCGTCTATTCATAGATCGGATCTAGAGATCCCCATACCCACAAAACCACATTTCGAGGATGGTAGTTTTGCTAATGATGAGTCACTTGCATGTGGTCCTAGAGATATGATCCATTTCATCAATATGATCTCCATTGATTTTACCACTCCACTCCATAATACAACTGATCCGTCCAAACCGTTGCATTTAAATGTAGATGCTATCGACTAGTATCACACTGATTCACTTCTAGAGCCTAAAGATTTCTTTCCTAATGAATAAATATTGCAACCTTTCTATTTTATGTCAGGCTATGCACATGATGTTTGTCATGCTGAGGATGCTTCCAATGAGGAACCTATAAACCCAAGATATGACATCCACTTGATCCCTATGCCTCATAATCTTGAGGAGGGATCCCATATGTCAGTAGAGGAAACCTTTGAAGTGGACATCAGTAATGATCCCACCAATACAAGGAAGGTTAAATTTAGAGAAATTTTTACTCCTAATGAGCATGCAAACCTCATCCCTATGCTGAGAGAGAGGCATGCTCTCTTTGCTTGGACTTACAAAGATATCCCAGATTTAGATCCAAAATTAGTTACTCATAACCTTTTGCTAGATCTGGTAAAGAAGCCAGTAAAGCAAAAAATTAGGAAGATGCATCCAAAATTAGCCTTAATGGTTAAATATGAGTTACAAAAGTTGTTTGACGTAGAGTTTGTTATCTCCATCGACTATCTAGAATGGGTATCCAATATGGTTCCTATAGGAAAACCTGATGGAAGGATCCTTATTTGTATGGATTTTAGAGACCTGAACAAGGCAACACCAAAGGATTCATTTCTATTTCTAAATATTGATGCTCTTGTAGACGCAACTATAGGTCATGATATGCTCTCCTTAATGAACGGTTTTTTTGGTTACAATCAAATTTAGATTAATCCCGAAGACCAGCATAAAACCACGTTCATAATTCCATGGGGAACATTTTACTATAAAGTTATGCCATTTGGCCTTAAAAATGCTGGTGCCACATATCAGTGGGCTATGACATATATATTTCATGACTATATGCATAAAATATTAGAATATTATATGGATGACTTGTTGGCAAAGTCATTATTGCATTCTGAGCATGCAGAGGTCTTGAAGAAGGTATTCGATCACCTAATAGACTACAATGTCAGGTTGAATCCTAAGAAGTGCATGTTTGGCATAACTTCAGGAAAGCTCTTAGGATTCATCATTTCAAAATTACGCATCTAAGTTGATCCAGCAAAGGTCAAGGTTATTTTGTAAATGCATCCTCCTACGAACATCAAATAATTAAGAAAATTTTAGGGAAAAGTAGCATCCATAAAGTGATTTATCACTCAATTGTCAGATAAATGTCAACCCATGAATTAACTACTACACAAGGGGGTCCCATTCAATTGGGATGAGGATTTTCAAGCAACCTTTGCTGAAATAAAGCAACACCTAGCGACGCTGCTAGTGCTAGATCCACCAAGGCCAAATGTGCCATTTATGCTATATATATTGGCAACCGACTTTACACTGGGAACCATGTTAGCCCAAAAGAACATGTAAGACAAAGAATAGGCCATATATTATATTAGTCAAACCTTGGTGAGCTATAAGATCAGATATGCATATGTGGAAAAGTTGTGTTTAGTGGTAGTGTTCACTACCAAGAAATTACGACACTATATGTTGAGTCATACGACATATGTTATATCCAAATTAAATCCTTTGTAGTATATGATGAGCAAGACATATCATAATACATGTACTACATAGTGGATCATGCTACTAACAAAATTTGATTTGGAATTTATAAGATAAAAGTTCTTTAAGGGACAAGTCATAGCAGATCAGTTTGTTGAGGCGCCTCTCAAAAATAGTAGGCCCCTCACCATAGAGTTTCCTGATGATGCAGTATTTACCTTATCAGCACCACCTGGACCTGAAGAACCGAACAACAAAGTCGATATGACTTTGTTCTTTGATGGTTTGAAGTATCATCAAGGGGGTGGTGTAGGAATAGTGTTGTTCATTCCACAAGGAGCTCCAATGCCCTTGTCGTTCAAGTTGGATTTTCCTTACACTAACAATAACATTGAAAAAGAAGCATAGATTTTAGATCTCCAAAAAGCTATCGCTATGAAGATTAAAAGGCTAAATATCTTTGGCATATTCCATTCTCATTATGAACCAAGTGAAGGGACTATTTCAATGCCGATGCCCAATATTAAAAGTTTACAAGGATCTTGTTGATGCATATCTAGCTCTACTAGAATGGTATGACATAGAGGTAATCCCTCGTTCATCCAATAGATTTGTAGATACAATGGCATCTTTGGGATCTCTAATACCTCAGAATCCATTTGTTGAATTTACTACCATCCATGTAAAAATGTTGTCACATGTAGTTGTGCAACACGAAGCATTGGATAACAAAAAGTTAATCAACATGATTCATGTAGAACCAAACCATGAATGGTTCTATAGAGCCAAAGACTTTATGAAGAGAGTGTCCTAGGGGTCTTTTATCTTGTAGGATCCAATGGAGAGTGGTACAACGATTCACAACATGGTTGTTTCCTAGTCTACATTTGCAAATGTAGAACTATAGAGGGAGCATGTTGTCTTGTCGATTAAGGTTGAAGCTTATCATAATTGGACATCACAGATATATGAATTCCTTAAAATTGGTATAATATTGTGGGGATTGTCACATGCCGCAAGACACACATTCAAATAGAAAGTGATAAAGTATATATTGTTAGTAGACATCATGTATCGTAGAAGCTACGATGGAGTTCTCCTTCATTGTATTGAGCTCCAAGAGTCATCTTGGATAATTTTAAAAGCTCATGATGGTACATGCAGTGGCCATTTTAGTAGCATGGCTATCGTCAAGCACATCCTTTGGATGGGTTATTAATGGCCCACTATGGATAAGGATTGCAACGTGTATGTCAAGAAATGTGTTAAGTGTTAGCATCATGCTAATCTTACGTACCTACCATACATTCCTTACATCCCATTCAAGTGGCTTGGCCATTTGCTCAATGGGGACTTAATCTCATTAGTAATATCTCTCCTCTGTCATCGAGTCGACATACCTTTATTATCATGGCTATTGAGTATTTCACTAAGTCTATGGAGGCTATTCCCTTAACAACAACAACTAGAGTGCATATTGCTAAGTTTATACTCACCAATATCATTAGTCACTTTGGGATACCATACAAGATAGTTTCGGATAATGGAACATCATTTAAGAACAAAACTATGAGAGCTTTGACATCTAAATATAGAATCAAACAAAGTTTTGTAACTCCTTATTATCCATAAGAAAACAGGCAGGCTGAAGCTTCAAATAAGACAATGGTCTCCATATTGAAAAATATAGTACAAGAGCACCACAAATATTGGCACATCCAACTGCCCCTTGTATAATGGGCTTACAAGACTAGCATTTGGACACCCATTGGGGTAACTACATTTTCACTAGTATGTGGTACTGAGGCCATTATGCCCATATATTTGGAAATTCCAATGATACATGTCACATTGAAAGAGTTCATTGATGACAACACTATGCGACAAGCTCGCCTGTATCAATTAACACTACTTGATGAACATTGCGTGAATTACCTTGAGCACCTCCATATTTATCAAGAGTGTTTAAAATGAGATTGCAATAGCAAAATCCATCTGAGAGACTTTGAGGTTGGTGATATTGTGCTGAAAGAGAATCAACAGAACTCAAATTTGTCACTGAAGATACGAGATAAATTTATGGCTAACTGGTTAGGACCTTATATGATCTTAGAGAATATTGGACCTGGGACATATCGCTTGACACCGCTTGGAGGGGTTGAAGCATGAACCTCTCAATATCCTTCATATTAAAGTATTCTATGCCTAAGAACCAAAAATGCTCCAAAGGTATCTGTAAGCCCTTTGGTCATCCATAAAAGGCTCCAAGGGTTTCTTAAAATTGCTTGGTCAATCTAGAAAAGGCTCCAAGGGTTTTCTCAAAACCACTTGGTCAATCCCAAAAGGTTCCAAGGGTTTCTCAAAACCGCTTGGTCAATCCCAAAAGGCTCCAAGGGTTTCTCAAAACTGTTTGGTCAATCCTAAAAGGCTCCAAGGATTTCTCATAACCGTTTGGTCAATCCCAAAAGGCTCCAAAGGCATCTGTTAGCTCTTTGGTCAAACCTATGAGAAAAACAAACAATATTTCATTATTGAAGCCATGATTAAATAATACACAGTATGCTTCAATTAGCTCGGGAGAAGCGGATCCCAACAATAATCCGCTCAATATTTAGCTAAAGGTGTAACAGGAAAATAATGTAATAAACTAAGAAGTGCTAAAATATATTATACGCTAACATCCCCCCTTATTACATTATTTGGGTAATGAAACAATAACTAGCTATACTAACATCCCCCCAGATTACATCATTTTGCAATACATAGAGAGTTGTGAAACAATTCAAATTTGACACGTGCAAGTGCTTTAGTGAAAATATCTGCAACTTGAGCATTTGCGAGAATGTACTGAAGCTAAATTCGGTGCCTTGGAACTTCATCTCGAATCATGTGACATTGTGTGTCAATGTGCTTGGTTCTTTCATGATGTACTGGATTATTGAAAATATTCAAAACATCCATGTTGTCGCAGAACAAGTGTATTGGAGATTTTGATGGAAGACCCATACTTGTTAGGATGTGATGCAACCATATCACTTTGCACACAACTTCACATGCGATGCAATATTTTGCCTCTATTGATGAAATAGCAACCACCTGTTGCTTCTTGCTATGCCAAGAGACAGGACCAGATCCAAGATGAAACAAATATCCTGAAGTTGATTTATGATCATCATATGATCCGGCATAGTCGGAGTCCGTGTATCCCTGTAAGAAGAATTTGTTGTTCGTATTGTATTCTAGGCCATATTCCATTGTGCCACCAACATAGTGAAGAACACGCTTTGCTGATTTCTAGTGTATAGTCTTAGGCTCCTGCATGAACCTCAAAATATAGTTGACAACAAATATGATATATGGCCTAGTGTTGGTTAGATATATGAGACTCCCAATAAACTATCGATAGAGAGTACCATCTACCTGAGGTGAATCATCATATCGTGATAGCAGAATTCCTGTTTCCATCGAAGTTGACATTGGCTTGCAATAAATCATGCGATATTTTTCCAATAGGGTCTTGGCATATTTTTTTTGAGACACTTTGATGTAGTGCTCCTTCTGGCTGAATTCTAGACCAAGACAATAATGGAGAAGTCCGAGATCTGACATCTCAAAATATTGACACAAGTCTCTTTTGACAGTAGAAATCATAGTTTATGAACTCCCTGTAATGAGCATATCATCAAAATAGAGTACAAGAAACACTATTTCAGAACCTTGTTTCTTAAAATAGAGGTTTGCATCTGACAGAAATATCTTAAATCCATGCTGCAGAAGGTGATTATCCATTTTTATATACCAAGCCCGAGGGGCCTATTTCAAACCATATAAGGATTTTACCAATTTGCAAAATTTTTGCTTTTGGCCTTCCACTTCAAATCCTTCTGGTTGATTCATGTAGACTTCTTCTTGGATATCACCATTTAGAAAAGCACTCTTGACATCCATTTGGTGTACTTTCCACCCATATTGTGCTGCCATAGCACAAAGAACTCGAATGGTTGTCATCCGAGCAGTAGGTGCAAAAGTTTCCTCGTAGTCAATGCCTTCTCTTTGAGCATAACCATTTGCAACAAGTCGGGCCTTATGCTTATCTATTGTCCCATATACCTTATACTTAACTTTATACACCCATTTGCAGCCTATGGGCTTCTTTTCGTGTGGCAGATCGACAAGCTTCCAAGTTTTGTTTTTCATCAAAGACTTATACTATGCATCCATAGCGGCCTTCCACTAAGGCTCACCAAGAGCATATTGCATTGATGTGGGTTCAAGATCATATATTGAAGATATAAACACCCTATCATTATCAATATCCATATCTTTTGTATCTCTCTCTGGATCTACAAAAAGTTCCTCAAAATATTGACACAGATCATCAACCCCAGTATTCTCTATTGCAGCTTTCTCCTATCGAGCCATGCTACGAGTACGAGGCCTATCCAATGTCAAATATAGTGGAGTGGATAGCTTAGAGTCTTTGATTGTATTTGTATACCACTTTGTATTCTTCTTCTGAGGTGTTGAAGAAGATGAAGAAGGACCTCCAACCTTTGATGAAGGAGATTTATCAACCTTAGTTTCCACAAGGTCTAGGTATACATCTGATGTGTTTTATGATGTGAAAGCCTCATCAAAAAATACATCTCTACTAATGTGTATCTTATTGGTCAAGGGATCAATCAGATGATAACCCTTAGAGTGCTCATCATACCCAAGAAGAATACACTTCAATGTCTTCTCATCTAGCTTCTTCATTTTCTCTTTTGGTATGTGCATGAAAGATTTACATCCAAAAATACATAGATGAGAAATGGAGGGTTTCCTACCACTCCATGATTCTTATGGAGTCAGTCCTTATAGGGCCTTTTTGGTTTCTCTATTCAATAGATATACTACTGTGGTGACAGCTTCTGCCCAATATAGTTGCTCAAGACTAGCTCCTATGAGCATGCAACGAACCATTTCCATGATGGAACGATTCCTCATTTCAGCAACTCCATTTTGCTGAGGAGTATAAGCAATAGTTAACTATCATGTGATCCCATTTTCTTTCAAGAACTAAAATAATTATTTAGAGGTGAACTCACCCCCTCGATCTGAGCGAAGGGTCTTTATAGAAGTTCCTAACTCCTTTTCAACAGATTTCTTGAATTGCTGAAAAAATCCAAATGCTTCAGATTTCAGTTGAAGAAAGAATACCCACATATTTTGTGAGTAATCATCCAAAAATAACTGAAAATACCTCTTACCCCCACAACTTTTGGGAGTGAAGGGACCGCACAATTCGGTGTGAACCAACTCCAGAGGTTTCTTTGCTCTTGTAGAGCTCTTTTCAAAAGGCACTCTTTGCTGCTTTCCTGCCAAGTAGTCAAAGCAAACTGGTAAAGTGGTAGAAAGGAAAGGAAGACCCTTTACCATTTCATACTTACTTAACTCAAGTAAGTAACCAGAAATCAAATGTCCATATCTCTTGTGCCATAGGGAAGTTGCCTCATTTTTAGAAGCAATCATGGCTACATCTGGAGAAGAGATAGTATCTAGGGCAAATAAGTCGTGCTTATATGAAGCGGTTGTAATGTTCTGACCTCTCCTAGTGATAGAAAAACACTTCTTGCCCCCCTCAACACTAAAATTTACAACCATATTTTTGTCTAGAATTTGTGTCACTGACAATAAGTTGTTTTCCAGTCCTGGAACATAGAGGACTTTCTCAATCTGGCACTTGCCATCAGGAAGAGTGACTGAGACCGTTCCTTCTCCCTGAACCTTGTATGTTTTATCATCGACAATAGTGATCGGTTTGCCCTCTTTGGCCTCAAAAGACTCAAACCATGATTTGTCACCAGTCATGTGCTTACTGGCTCCAGAATCAACATACCATATAGGATCTATCTGCTTGGACACTGTGGCAGTCATGAGAACTTTATGGGCTCTCTCAGAATCCATGTTAGATTCTTCAACAACAAAATTCACTTTTTGTTTGTTCTTTTGTGGTTTGTTTCGACCTTTCTATTTTGATTGTTTATTCTTATGCCAACATCTGTTTGTATCATGACCTTCTTTGTCACAGATCTTGCAATATCTCTTTTTTTGTTGAGGTTGTTGAGTTTGTTTCCCTTTTGAATCCTTTTGTGAATTCCCTCCCTTCTAAAAATTACCCTTCTTCTGGTTCTGCCCTTTCCTATTGATGTAGAGGGAAGTGTTAGAAGAATCATCTCGTTGTAGTTGGCGTGCCTCCTCCTCTTGAAGCATATTAAACAACTCTACAAAAGTAACTTTCCATTGTGATACCTGAAGGGAAGTGATCAACACCCGATAAGAATCAGGTAAAGCTCTCAATACAATTGAGGTAAGGAGCTTGTCATCAACTATTTCTCCTAAAGAATTCAACTTTGCTTTCAATTCACACACTCTGCAAAGAAAAAATTCAACTGTCTCCCCTTGCTTCATGCTCAGACTGTGTAATTGAGATTGAAGAAATAGAATAGTGGAATCATTCTTTCCCTCATATATAGTATTAAGGGCATCCCATGCCTCTTTACTATGTTCACAGTCAACAATATGGGGTTGAACTTCATCAGACATAACAAGCAAAATGAACACTTTTGCTTTGTTGTCTTTCTTGTCAAAGTCTTTTTGAGTAGTAGATGGAGTTGTAGCACCAGTAGTAGATGAAGGTCTTGTTGTTGCTCCAGATACAACATCCCATAAGTCATCCATTACTAGGATGGCCTTCATCTTGTTTTTCCATGGTGTGTAATTAGGACCTTTCAACAACTGATGAGAATCAGTCATTAATTTTGCAAACATGGTGAAGGTTCCTTATAACACCAATTGGTCCCCCTTTCGATATACCTTTTGCTAGGTCGTTATACCATATAAAATACCCACCCTTACATGAGGGAAACTATAGGTATTTAGAAAGATAAAAAAAATCACCCGCCCTTACGTGAGGGAAACTATAGGTAATTTTTAGAGATCATACGATACATGGTACTTAAGCAGTACTGAAAGGGAATAGTCTTGTTGATGGCACCTACCATAGAAAGTCTATAATCCTCATGCATGGGGCATAACTTCCCCTAAACACTTTGGATTTTATAACTTTCATCAGGATTTATGCCTAAACACAAGAACTATTAGGGTAATGGATGGAGTAAAAAAATGCAAAATGGCAAACTTATCTCTCCCCAACGATTTATAGAGAACAAGCTCAGACGTCGTTTTGGCAGCTATATTAGGCGACGAATATAGTAGCGCAATCACGACAGCTTTACCTGTAAGTGCTGGCTAGAGGTATCACAAATACCAAACGCTATAGTGCAATAAATTGCACGGATGGGTTTTAATTATTCTAGGGACTTAGGGAGTGAATTTGATTTTTTTTTTAACTTTTAATGAAGTAGTGCCAAACAGAAAAAAATGCAACCTACAACATAAAAGTGTCCACAGGAATGACCCGCTAGGTGTCGGGCGCAGCGAAAAATGCACCTTTACAATAATGCCAAATTTGCTTTTTCAAAAAATTACTCACTTTCCCCCTTTGATTTTTTTGAAAAAAAATACCCCCTAAAAAAAAAATTTCTCAACAAAGTATTTTGATAATTATTTTATAGATTTAAAGTTAAAAAAAATTAATTTTAATTTATATAGTTTAAAAAACTATTAAAAACTAAATTAAAATCAAATTTTAATTTATATAGTTTAAAAAACTATGTAAAATAAATTAAAATCAAATTTTTAATTTTAACTAAAAAATAATAATTAAAAAAAAACTTTAGAATTTTTTTTTTTACCTTTTTTTCAAAGAGGGGGGGTCGGCGGGATTGGAACCCGCGACCTGAGGGCTCCCTGAGCCTTACCGCATAGTCCACCACCAGGTGGACTAGCGAGCTGATCCAAAAGGATTAGGACCCCCTCCTATTTGAGGAGTGTCCCAGAAGCCCGTCCCTTGCATGGCCGCCTGGCTGCGGCTTCCTCTGGGGTTGGCGGCTGCAGCGGGCCATGGCTGACGCTATTGCAAGCATTGACAGGTGGCAACGGCTGTAGGTGGTGGCAAGGTGGTGCCTTCTACTGCCTTCACTACTAGCAGTCGTTGGGTGGTTGCCTCTGCTACTGGCAGTGGCTGCCTCCATTGCTGGCGGGTCGGTGTTGCCTGTGTCACGCAATGGAATTCGTAGGACATTGGGGGGGTAGGGGGTGGTGTCGTGGTCCATGAAAGTCACAAAGGAGTCGTGCGATGGGGGGGTATTCCATGACGTCACACAAGAGTTACGAGGCTGTCGCATCGCGGGGGGGTGGCACACGGGAGTAGGTGGAGCGGGGAGGAGGGGCGACATGGGGTGGTGTCGGGGTGGTGCATGGGAGTGCGTGCACATATTGATGCAATTTTTTTTTTTAATTTCTAAGGTTCGAAACCTTAGAAAAAAATTCCTGCTCTGCTTTCACTTCCAGCCATGTTTTCGCTTCCTCCAAAATAGCTTCCTCTTTCTCCAAGAAAGCTTCTAAAAAAAAATTCCACCTATTATCAAACTGGCTCTGATGCCATGTGAGGAAAATGAACAACATTTCATTATTGAAGCAGTGATTAAATAATACACAGTACGCTTCAATTAGCTCGAGAGAAGCAGATCCCAACAATAATCCGCTCAATATTTAGCTAATAGTGTAACGATAAAATAATGTAATAAACTAAGAAGTGCTAAAATATATTATACGCTAACAAAACCAAAATGTTAAAATCCATAAAATTTTTGGAAAAATATCAAAAATAAAAAACATTTGCATTTCATTTTCATCATTGCATTGCATTTCATTTTGCATTTCATTGTATTGCATTAGGCATATTCATCCATCGCACTTACATTGGAACAAATTGTGTTAGCAATCTTACAAACGACACCACAATTATATCTCAATCATGCATCTATGCACTATTTTTTCATCTATTTATTATCCTTGTGAGTAATTATGTTTTTCAACACAACCCATATTGTTTCTATGAAGAATATACTAGGGTTTTTAGGTCATTCAACCATACCTAGAGGTCTTCTCAAGAGTTGATAGAAAACTTGCTTTGCTTTTGTAGTTAAGGTCTAGTTAGTATAGCCCTTAGCATATCAGAATCCTATCACTAATCAACAAATTAAAAAATCCTAATAAGTACTAAGGGAATATGAAAGAAACAAAGCAGGACCAGGTATCCTGAGGTGAAAATATTCATTCTTTCTTATCCCCTTATGCAGACGCTTTGGAAAATGTTAGCAATTGGCAAAATGACAAGTATATTCCTTACCCAGAATCCCTTTCTTATGTTAAAATGAGCAATATCCAAAAGTGATATCCCAGATCAATCCTCTATATTGATACCCTAGATCAATATCATAGATCGAAATCCTAGATTGATATCCCATATTGATATCATAAGATCAATATCCTAGATGGATATACCAAAAACAATTTCCCAAAGTAAAATCCCCAAAGGAGGTTTTTGAAGAAAATTATCAAATGAAGATAAAATTGTACAAAGAAAGTAAAATCAATATCAAATCCCTTAATCAAAAGAAAAAAAAGAGAAAGTACAAAATAAACAGTGATTTTTATCACTATAGTACAAAAATAAGCAGTTATTTTTATTACTTTATATGAGCAAGTATTCTGAAAATTTTAATATAGAAGGGGGTGAACTTGAATCCCTGGAATTTCCAACACTAATATACCTTACACATGATAATATATCTGATGCATTAGTATCTCACTTTTGTACAAACCAATGTTTGAATGTGGAAGAGCTAGCTTTAGGTGTCCTGTATCACCTAGTGGTCTAGTCCAACTAAAATCTAAACCTAAGATTGGGTAAGACATTTGCGGACCCCTGATCTTAGCGATGGGTTGAAAGAATCCCACCTGACATTAGGGTATGCTCGTGCCTTATCAAATATACTCACTTGCGCACATGGGTATAATGAATAGTTAGGGCCTATCCTAGTAAAAACCTTATGTTTCAGAAGTCTAGTATGGCTAGTATACAACTTTTGATCAGTTAACTAGGGTGTTTGAGTCTCGTGGTAAAACTCAAAAATTCCCAAATAGCAACAATAAAATTTTCAAATGCAATAATCAAACATCAATTTATTTTTTATGAGAGTTTATTTATTAGAATTATTTATATTATATGATTAGATACCGGATGGATGTCAGAAATGATATTTAGACGACCACTGATTATATTATACTTATTCTTTTAATTCACAAAATCTTATGAACAGAAAACATATATCATTACATATCATATATAGGTGTATTATATTTCACAAAGAGATAAAGCAACTATAATCCATGATTGTTATACATTTTGTGGTGTCATCCATTAGATCGTTAAAACCTCATATCATATTACATACATTGTGTTTTAAGTGATTAAAACATACGTGTCCATTTACAATAACTCAATATCATCAAAAGTACATGCAATACATACATGGCACAAATCATGTCATAAAAAACATAAAGTAAATGCATACAAGTGAAGCATATAAAAACTGCATTAAACATCAAACATTGCATTCATATACATAACATCATAAAGTAGTCCATCTACACATGTATATCACTGCATCCACATCATATAGCTAGTGCATGTCATCCATACATCACATCATATAGAAATAAATCAAATATCTACATTGCATCCATGTGCATAACATAAATATAAAATACTAAAAATAAAGTACACCTATAATGATATGAACTATCATGTCATATAAATATATGTGTCAAAGAGTACATAGTGTCAAGGTATATCAAAATACCCATAGGCTATAGCTGTGTAGGTCCTCAACCTTACACTAAAAAATAGTAAAACAAAGTATCTCTAAGATCTGTACTATACAGGGCCTATTCCCCTAGTTTGTGAGGCACCTTCATCACCTCCACCATCTCTATGAGTCCTCTGCAAGATAGCACCATGAGTGCTCGAAGACCTGTGATTCTTCTCAATCCTATACGTCCTGTGGCTTGAGCTAGTAGAAGACTGCCCTGTATCCCTGGTCTTAGACTTGGTCCTCTAAGTCCCTATGGTGTAGGTATCCTCTGGTACCACCCTACATATCAGCCTGATGTAGCCCTCCAACTAGGAGATGCGAGTTGCATGTGTTGTATCTCACTCATTACCCTCCTCCATGAGGGAATAAAGCCTTTTGATCTCTACCATGGAATTATGACTTGCTAGAAGTAAATAATATTGTACTATGGGATGTGCAATGAAAACTTGTGTAGATGAGGGATCTCCCATTGCTACCCTGAGAAGGTCCCTCATAGTAGTCACGTCACTCAGATGTGCCTGTGCTAGATCCTGCTCGCTAGTGAGCTATGTAATTTGAGTGCCTACAGTGGTATCCTGTGCATGGAGAGCTATCCTCTCCTCCTCATATCCCTACCACTACCTCTCCTTGTGTGCTAGATTCACCTCTAGAGTGGATATATGTGTCCATGTGTAATTGCTGAGTCTGTAGTCTCCCAACCTAGCTCTAGAGATCAACAATCTGGGCTCTCAACTACCCAATATTGTTTTTCAAAGGTGCCTCGCCCTCCTCCAATGCCTCCTCCTCTGCCTCCACCTGTGGGACCTCCTCTATAGTGGCCTCGATGACCTATGTGTGCTATTTCCTTTGGCATGTCCTACATCCATGAGGGTACACCTCTATGCCCTCTGCTACAAATCCACTAGTAGGTCAGACTAGAGGAACCTCTCCATGCCATTGGAATTTGGCCCACCAACCTTCATAGTCAGGAGTAGTGCCTACATTTTTTTGGCCTGACTCCTAAAAGTCATCATCATCATCTCCCAATGGAGTCACCTAGGGCCAAGTCAGGTCCCTCTCAAGGACCAGGCATCTGTAGATAGTCAAAAACTCTGGGACATCCTACCGAATCCCAAACTACCTTAGGATGCAAGAGTAGAAGTGATACTCATGTATGTTGGCCTTTCTACTAAAGATCCATCTATATCTGCATGCCTAGTGCAGGTACCTACCTACCTATTTCTAGGCTAGACAGTCCATATACGGTCACCACCACAGGTGTTGAGGGTGGAGTTGTGTAAATATGGAAATGTAATGCTCTAGGTCTCCTACGTGAGACCTACTCCTAAAGCCCTCTCGCTCCTAAGGATATCAAGCAGTGTAACACTGACTCCCCTCATCAATGTCAATGATCAATAGGGGTAAGTGCAGGGGTAAGTCTACGGGGTGCTCAATCAGGATGTGTTGCCAGCCCCAAACCAAGAGGAGGATGTTGTAGCTAATGCTGAATCTAATCTGATGTGTGATCTGATACAACTCATGATAGATCTATGATAGTAGGGTGCTCCCCCATGATATAATGAGAGGTTGCACAGTCGAGCTCACCATAACTTCTCTAGTATGAGCCAGGAGGTTCTAAGGGAACCTCACACTTGAATAATATGGGAGGACTATCTAGATAATCAAGAGCATATTGGGCCTCAAATCACTACCCAACATGGATGCCTTCATAGGCATTACGGTCTTGGGCCTCAATACTATAATCACCAAATATGGAGTCAAATACGACCCTCCTAGCCATAGTCAAAGAGGATGTGATGGCCCCACCATAAATCGGTATATGGAAGATGTGGTACACGTCATCCAAAGTAACAATCATCTCACCCATTGATAGGTGAAATGTGTTGGTCTGTGCATCCCAATGATGGGTCAAGACAATCAGATATGCCTGATCAATTTGGATGGTAGGGATATCCAAGATGTAGTTGAACTCCACAATAACAAACCACTCTCCCTCCCCATAAGTGAGATCATCATGGATGTCATGAATTATATTGGTCTCCCTCACTCTGTTGGTCAAGGTCTGAGCACCAAAAAAAAAAAATAAACAAGAAAAACAATTTCAAAAAACAATCCTAAAATGTCAAAACAAATCAAAAAATGCATAAAAATATAGAAACATGTAAAAACATGATCACCAATTTCAAAAACATTAGAAAAACATTTAAAAAATGTAATAAATGACATTAAGTGCCTAGAAAAACTCAAAAAAATTAAAAACATTTGAAATTTTTTCAAAAAATGGGCACCACGGGTCGAAATCGTGATCGGCCCAACGATAAAAAATTTGACCATTGGGATTTAAATTTTATCGTGGCTGACATCCATGGCCTCCAATATGACAATTGGGACCCGTGACTGCCACCTACAACTAGGGAACGAAACCTTAAACGGGTCCGCCCTTCTCGAAAAAACCCCTAAAAATTAAATAAATCCCCCATCTAACTAAGTTATGCTAAACCTAACTATAGTGAAGTTCATTACTAAAGGTTTAGTGTACTTCATTATCGATTAATTAATGAGGTTAATTTTATGTTTGGTAATGACAAGCAAGGTCTGGGTTTGTGAGTTACCTTGAAAGCACCAACTTCTCCACTAGTCGAGGCTTTCGGTTGATCCACCATTGGTGTGGAGAACGAGAATTGTGTCAGGTTTTTGGCAGTGTTTCGTGTTAGAAAGTAGTTTTTACCTCCCAAAGCTCTTAGTTTTACTGGAATATGGAGGTAAATAATGAAAATTTACCAAGTGAAAAATCTTATATAATTTTCAATTTTGGTGCGGCCCACGGTTGACATCTATGGTCCTCGGATTAGGGTTTTCCACCCACGGTTGACATTCGTGATTAAGGAATTGGACCGCTTCTGAAAAGTATGGTTAGAAACTACATTAATTAATCTAAATTCTGATCGTGGAAAGCATTAAAAGGTCAAATCAAGGATATTAATCAGACAATATAATTCAAAAAAATCAAAATTAACAAAAAATTAAAATAAATCAAAAGCCAAATGCACCTCATATTCAGTTATTTACCCTATACACTTGGCGATTGTAGCGACTTGTGATCCATGAAATCTGAAAAGATGAATAAATTACCATAAGGACATTTGGGGTAAATTTATCATTTCTAAATTGTTATGTTTCATTTAAATCCCCAAGAAGGCCTTCACATCTAGACTGCTCCACAACAATGAGATATTCATTGCAATTCTCCTATGACACTTTTTAGCATATCATCAACATTATGAATATTGCTATCATTTTGATTCCCTACGAAGGCCTTCATGGCTGGACTACTCCATGATAAAAGAATATGCAATAATTCTAAATGGTGTAATCATAGCTGATTAGGCCTTGCCAAGTATTCAAATGCTAAATCTTAATTTGTGCAAAGATCATTCATAGTGGTCAAGAGACCTCATCGCTTCATTTAATTATCATTAGCCTCATCGACTCATCGCTTGAGGGGTAATCATAATCTCAAATCATAATAAGAGTCAACATAAGATCCTTTGATTGTAGATCCCTTGATTTTGTCAAAATTGCATTCATTCTTGATTATCATAAGCTTACCATTTTCTTGGGGAAAATAGAAAATATGACAGTTAGTTTTGTAACTCTCATCCTTTCAGATTGATAGGTGTGAAAGCCTACTTGGTATTTATGATATCTGAATGTCTGATGATGAGTGCAAACTTTTTCAAATTTAAGCCTTCTATCAAGTTAGAAGCAATAATTCGAGGATGTGCATCATTTTGTTGGACTCGAGGCATCTAATGTTGATCATATTAATGATCATCATCCAACCTATGACATCATTTTAGGAGGTCTATTTTTCTCAACGTTGTTCAAAATCATAATGCATCTCAAAAGGGGCATCTGTAGACACCTAAAACGTGTCATACCGAGGTGACTACTCATATGGGACATGCTAGAAGACCATATGGAAGACCTTTGGATAGATCTAAGGTATAGCAGTGGTTGTTACCACTCAATTGGGAAATTTTTCCTAGTTAGTTCTAGCCGCTGTTGACACCCATGGTTAGCAGTGCTCATGTCAGCCATGATCAAAACTCAGATTTAGTTGACCTTCATCCGACCCAAAGTTGGTTGCAATGGCTAATTGGTTGTAGATTGGAGTAGTTTGAGCGAGGAAGGTTCTAGATTCTTCCATCCAACTGGCTCAACCACAAAATCTTGATCTTGGATTCATGAGGAAGCCACCCATAGCCTTAGAAAATTGCTATAAAAATCCCCTTACAAATTGGGGATAAGTCTAGAGAAGCTTTCAATTGAAGGTAGCAAAGCCCTGTTGAATCTGAGAGCCAAATTAGAGAGAGCATTTTATCAATTGAGCATCAAAGCCCTATCAAATTGCATACTCACCTAGATGCATTGAGAGGGATACTTTTGCTACCCAGTTGGAGATCAATTTGTCATGGAAGCCCTAGGAGCCTAGGAGAGCCAAGAAATGCCAATTCATGCAATCTGTACACCATTAGACCAATTCAACCACCAAACCTATCAGAGGACACAAAGGTGACCCTTTACCATCAATTTGGCAAGGTGGATCCAAGAGAAAGCCCTAATTCTAAGGGTAATTTTACCTAGAGCTCTGTCGTAGCTGTCAGCTATAGTGAACAGTGTTGACTGCACATCAGACCTATGGTGAGAAAATGGCTACAGATCCCCTTGTGCTCTTTTCTGTAGATTAACTAATTAGATCATATTATGCTTAGTATATGTTTAATTGGCATTTTAGAGACATATGACTGGTGGAATTAAGCATTTAGAGTAGATTTACCTTCATTTTGTTAATTTGGTAATTAGTGTAATTGTGGGTTATTTCATGCATTTATGCTTTCTATTTGATAAACTAACCCAATAAATAGATAGCATTTTCTTTCTTGCATACGTTTGATAGCAACATTTCATGATTAGTATATGTTTTCTATGTTTTATTCGTTTTCTTGATTAGATGTTTGTAATGGCATATTTTTGTGAAATATCCTTTTAAAGCCTCATCAAGAGAGGTCTCATTTTGTTTTAATGTTTCTCATTGTTTATTGTATGCAGGACTAATAGGGTTTTGGGATGCAAGGCAGAAAATGCCTCTAAGCATGGAGAAGAGGGTCATAGACACCCTAGAGTAGTTTGTGTCACCCTAAAAGGCATTTGATTCACATCTACCCTTGAGAGGGATTAGATATGTTGTAATTGAAGTATCAAAATGGGTATCCCTAAGAGGGACGAATATGTAACTTGACTCAATTTAGAATTAATAAAGATTCTTGCATTCTGTTTCCTTTTTGTTGTCAATTGGTGCATGTTCATTTGTTATATTTTATCAATTACAATAGATCACATTAGGTGTGAGCCTTTTTGGTGGTTACACAATAGCACAAACATCTCAACTCTGAACAACCATAAATTTCACAATACTTATTAAAATTTAACAAATCAACAATTATTTTTATAGTACTCAAAAATATTATTTTTATAGTACTCGAAAATATTATTTTTATAGTACTCGAAAATATTCTTTTTATAGTACTCAAAAATATTTCTTTTGTTTCCTTAAACCCTATTTTACATTCCCACAATTTTTTTTTACCACTATTTATTCTATCAAATACCAAATATGTGCCTTTTTTTCCCGCATAATATTATTTTTCTATAGTCCCTGTTTGCTTAAAAATGCAACTTCCAATTCTTCCCTTGTGTAGAAATAATGATGGAAATGCACAAAGTCTGAAAACCAAGAGTAAGCTTCTCCTCTCAAGTAAATCAAAATATTCAATTTCCATTATAAAAGAAAATTAAAGTAAAAGTATTTCCTCTTCGTCAACCATTCCCTAGCATCACTATCGTCCTCTTTAGTGAATATTGGTAACTCTATGATCTCAACCCAATATTTTTTGAAAGCAGCTAGGGTTTTTAAACATTGTAATTTCTCAAAAATTAGTTTTTTTTTAGATCTCATATATTTCTTTCTTCAAATAGTTAAGTCTATAGTGTTTCTTTAAAAAAAAAACAACTAATTTGCTTACCTGGATTGAGAGATTTGAATTTTTTCCTTTTGCATGAATTTTCTATACAACCCAAAAACAACATCATAAACCTCAATTTCAACAACTATAACTCCCTCATTACTTATTATAATTTAACCACTGAGTAGTCATTTTTGTAGTACTCAAATAACCTACATGTTGGTGCAAAAGGATTCTAAATATGACTGCTAAAAAATGTAATATGATTTTTTTTAAACAAAATCATGTAGCCAAAAAATAACACAAATATCTCAACTTTGAATAGCCATAAATTTATCAATACTTATTAGAATTTAACAAATAAACAATTTTTTTGTGGCACTTGAAAATATCTACATAATTATGCAAAATATTTTGAAAATTATTGCTGAAAAAAAGATATAGCTCCTACAAAATATCATATTTTTCTTAAAAAATGTGCCCTAGCTCTACAAAAACAACCTCGCTTTTCCAAAATCTATTTGAATACCAAATATTATGAATTTCTCTTCTTATAATTATAAATCATTCACCAATATGCATAAATGCATAACATGCGTCCATAAATAAATTCCACAATAACAATCCATAAAATAAAATAGAGACTAATAATACCCTTGAGGTAGGATAACATTGTACAATGCTCCTTATTGGAAGGAAACCACTCCACAAGATCTTTATCTCCATGAACTAAAAATTCTAAAAATAATACTTTATATCTGACTTTTACAATTTGAGGTACATCTCTCGTTATACAAGAATGTAATGGTTCTCCTTCCATGAGTTACAAGGTCACCCATGTGGTGGTTCACCTTCTATGAGTTACAAAGTGCATAATTTTATAATATACCACTATGTTATATATTATTTTAATTTTATATATCATCAATGCCATAATACAATATTATATTATATCCCCACAGTAATATACTTAGGTACCTCACATTCCATCCCCCTTGTAAAAATATTTATCCTCAAAATATAAGAAGAAACTAAATAATGTAATATTCTAAGCAATGTTGTCAATTGGTACCAATATTGATTATTCTTCCATCCAAGTGAAATTTGGATTGGTGGTAGTATGTGAGGATGCCAAGATACCCTTGTGTCATTGAATGCCCATAATTTTTTCTCTTTTGGTTCAATGTATATCCCTCATTTATTTTGTTGCCTTAAACCTTGTTTCTAGGATTATTGCCTCTCATGGTGATGTGGATGGCTATATTATCACATATTTTGTGCCTTTATTTTATGTTATCTCTTATTCCCCTATTTTAGTTCATTTTTGGACTTTAATTTAGCTTCTTCTTTGATCTTTGCCACTATTTCTTCCTTAGATTCTATTTCAAGTTCTTTTTCTTGTTCTTCAATTTGTTCTCTTGTAATGATTTCTTGGTTTTCCCTTGATCCTTGCTCTCTAAGCTAAGAAATATCTTTCAAATTTATATTCTTTTTTATATACCATAATTTCATAAATTTATTTTGCACATTTATGTTAACATTGCCCAAATAAATGCCAAAGAGGCATCTGAAGAATATAATTTCATATTTACTTAATATAAAATAATGATTTTCTCAAGAAAAAAACATTGCCCAAAGAATGCAATCAAGGATAACCAAGAATAATATTTGCATAATACATCTCAATAGCATAAAAATTTGAATGTAAAACATATTTATCCATGGTGATCTTTAAATCTTAAAAATTGGAGTATTTTCACCCAAAAGTTGTATGTTTTTATTTTCTTTGTATGAACTTGCAAACCCTTAACCAAATAAATATTAATGAAATTATATCTGTTATTAGGGTTAATGGAGACAATATTTTTTCTTTTGAATGCAAACATGAACTTGCAAAATAAATTTTTTACATTTCCAATTCTTTCTAACCACTATTTATTCTATCATATGCCAAAGATATGATTTATTTTGCTTGCATATGTAATTTTTTGCAATAGTGTAACTTTAAATTCTTTCCTTGTGTAGAAATAATGATGGGCATGCACAAAATTGGAAAAGCAAGAATAATATTCTCCTCTTTAGTAAATCAAAATCTTCAATTTTCATTCTATTTTAGAAAAAACAACCATTCCCTAGAATCACTATCATCCTCTTCAATGAATATTGGCAACTCAATAATGAAGAACATGTTCTTATATTGAGAGGGAGGTGAATAGTATAACATAATTTTTTTTCCCAAATAGAAGCATCAACATAAATGAAACCATAAATATCACATAAAACATCACACACATAAGAGACGTCATTTTAACATGGTTCACCAAATGTGGGCTACCTCCATAGAGAAAATATTTCTTCTAAATATTTCTCAAATGATCTCTTGGGAATCCTTCCCAAATTACAATGTTTATGGACCTCGATCCAAAGGAGATGCTGATACCCTAATCTCAAGTTCGTGGATCTCTTCCATAGGATAACTCTTCCCCCTTTTGCTCTAACTAGTGATCTTCTAGAATACTCTGTCTCTATACTTCTCTGACTGGTGGATCTCTCTCCACTTGAAGACTTCTCACTCACATCGGTCTTCAATTGTCCTGGCTATTGGATATCTATCCACTAAGACTCTATCCTCTATACTCTATCACCTCCAAAGCTCTATCTCAATACTATACCAAACATAGTTCAGTCGGTCTAGCACAATTTTGCTCAAACTCTTAAACTAAACTGAAGAACACAAGCTTATAATAAGAGGGGGGGGATGAACAGTATAAGACCTCTTTTTATTTTTTCCTTTATACTTCAAAATAGTAAAGCAATATACCCAAAGCAATATCAAAGCAATGCACAATATCATCCAAAAAGTGACACCAATTTTAACGTGGTTCACCCAAAATGGTTGGGCTACATCCACAAAACTTTTCTCTAAAAGTTATCTCAAAGTTATTTGGGAATCCTTCCCAATTACAATGTTTATGAGCCTCGGCCCAAAGGAGATACCTTCCCACAGTCAAAATTTATGAGCCTCTGCTCAAAGGAGATACCTTCCCCTCTGCTCTGGAAATGATCCCTCAAAAGATCAACTGCCTCTACCTCTTGCCAGCACGTGGAACTCCTTTCCACCGAAGACCTATCCTCAATGCTTAGCCTAAGAGACCTCTACCTTCTATGATCACATCCATAGTAGCTCAGTAACCTATACCAAACATAGTTAGTCGGTCTAGTACAAGTTTTCCTCTATCTATCAGATCTATCCAACGCTTGAACAAATCAATCCTCTGTACACAAGCCTTCTCAAAGACTTGCCAAATCTGTCCTCAAGTTCTTCTCAAAGAACCAGTGCACCTCTGTCCTCAAGTTCTCTTATAGAACTATCAAACTCAACTCACAAGTCCTCTGCTAGGACCTGTCCAAATCTGCTCACAAGTCCCCATCGAAACCTCGTGCAAAACTCGCTCACAAGTCCCTACTGAAACCTGTCCAAAACTCAAGCAAGCTCACCAAGAAAAAAACTTTCTTAGTAGGAAATCACAAGGTGAATTGTTAGAGACCCAATGTGATTTTTCAAACTCATAGAAGCATAAAGAGAATTTTTAGAGACTCAATATGTTCTATACTCAACTCCCAATCTCAAAACTCAACTCAAATCAACTCAGCTCAAACTCAATCTCAAATCTAAAAACTCAACTCAATATATGAAATGGATAGGATAGACTTTCTTTCAAGAACATGAAACCCCAACAATTGCCAACTATGCAAAGAATCACATAACAATGATACTCATGTTCTTTTCACCATCAATTAGGGCTTCAACAACAATGCTCATCAAACAAGGTTCAATCAACACCATTCAGCTCAAAACACAACTTTGAAGCATTTCACAATCAACATTAGAAAAGGAAACAAGTAGAACTCCTTTTCTCTCCAATATTGTTTTAACAAAAAGCATCCACCAAATCAAATCACAATAGCGCAAAACAACTTTTCAAATCATCAACAAAGGAGTAAGCCCAACACTTTAACCAAGTAAAGAATAGCTTGATTATTACCAATTTAATGAAAGCAAATGTCAATCTCAAAGCTGCCCACTTAAGGTTTCACAACTTCACACAAGAAGCAATTTTAACCTTAAAACATCATGCTTTCATTTCCATAATCAACCAAAAGCACTCTCAACATTACTAGAAAATTGTATCCCTTATACACCTTATTTCTCCCTTATAGTCTTATCAAAAATAAAATTTATCTCTCATAAGAATGCAATAAGATATTTCAAACAACACCTTCAAAAGAATCTATTATCAAAAATAAAACAAGCTTTAAAATCCTTATAACTCCTAAGCTGTTTTTCCCTCTAATAAACTTCCTCTATCCGCAAAATACACTTAGCAAAAATTAATTTCGAAAATACCTTGGACAACATCAAAAATCGCACTATGGAGAAATTGCGCACGAATTCTAACACCACCTGCTGCGTCCACTTCACGATGACAAACCTTTTCATGTTATTCGAACGTGGAACCTCCTATTCGGGTAGCGTGCCAACAGCCTAGCCGCTACCGGTGCACCAAAGGCACCCAATGAGGTTTAAACCTCATGTTGTTAGCCTTGTTCCTTCTACGCCAAGGATTAAATGAAACAACAGTGCCTCCCTTTCTTCTGATGTGAACACGAAGACGAAAACCTTATGGTAGATTTACGACAAACGACGAGTACAAAAAAAATGAACAGTGGATTCACAAAAACGGCAAAGACACAATCGAAAAACAGGTTTACAAAAATGGAGAAGACACAATCGAAGAAGAAATCCAAACAACGAATCATCAAATCATAGTGAGGAAGAAATTGAAAAGTAGATCATGAATTCACAGCGAGCAACTCTTTTCAAAATGCGGATGGGATCATTCTTGATTTTCATCGAGGGAGATTTATATGCATTTTTACCATAAGCTCTTGACGTCGACGAGGAGTTTAACACATCGACGGAGGTCTTGGCTAGCACCCACAATCTTAAAACATAGCACCATGGGTTAGGATAACCCATTGCAAACAATAATTTAATATTTATTTAAAAATAATTAAAGGGAACCTTAACAAGGTTTTTAATTATTTAAATAAATACTTCCTCCTGGACCCAAATGCATTAAACTAATGCATCCACCTGTAATATTTAAACCTGCCAACTTGGGATTTACAAAAGACCTTTGAAACTGTCATGCTATAACCTTCATCAAAACAAATTATTTGACATCAAATAAAATTCCTTCAAGAGCTTCTTGACATCAATGACAACCTATACTCTTGAGTAAAGGCAATGTACCCAAAGTACCCAAAATTTCCAACAATATCCCCCTTTGTCATTGATGGTAAACCTTTACTAAAAACACTTCTCAAGAGCCAAAACTGAAACCAAGTGTGCTAACAACTGACCAATTGTGCCCACAACTGAGAATATTCCTTTGAAGTTTTGCTCCCCCTGACTTGAAGCTCTCCTCTTCACTTTAAAGCTCTCCCCCTTACTCATATCTCTCCCCATTTGTCATCAATGGCAAAGGGTCACCTTTGGGGATCGAGACTAAGAATGAGGCTCTTAGCTTAGTCCCTCCCCCACCTCCTGATGAGGTGATTAATTTTAGGGTGGGAGTAAAACTCTCATTAGGCACTGATCATCATCAGCATCTATAACTTCCTTGTCGAGCCTTCTCTTGAACTCTTTGTCCATATTCCTATTCTTGTCACTGTTCTTGTTCTTGTTATCATCCCTGTTCTTGTCCATGCCTTGATCCTTGGACCTGATCATGCCACTGTTCCTATTCTTGTATTCTAGAATTTTAGCTCTACACTGTCTAATTATGTGACCTTCATTGTTGCACTTGAAACACTTGACGATGTTGTTTCTCTGAGGTAAACCTGATCTTTGAATCCACCTGTTCTGACCAAACCTGTTCTGACCAAACCTGTTCTAACCAAACCTGTTCTAACCAAACCTATTTTGACCAAACCTATTTTGATCAAACCTGTTCCTGTTATTTACCTTGCAATAGACTGCCTTGTGCCCAAACTGTTTACAAGAGTAGCAATACCCTTGAAAGTAACTAGCATTTTTGAAACTGTCATTTACTTTCTTCACTTGAGCCATGCAATGTGAATCCATGTGACCAAACCTATGACAAGCAAAACATCTACCTTGAAACTTTCCTTTATTTGACCTCTTGGGTCCTGAATACTTCTTCTTATCATTCTGAATTCTATTTTCTATTTCTGTGCATCTATCATTCAAGGACTCCTTTTCTGAAATACTTTCCTCATCAGAACTCTCTTCCTTTTGGAGTCTCTTACTAGACTCTCCAACTTGTTCCTTATGTGGCTTAACAAAACCAAGGCCTATTTTATCTGTTGTCTTTCTTTGACCTTTGATGAGTGACTTAACCTTTTTGGAGCTATCTTGAAACCTGTAAAGCTTATCCTTGTACTCTTTAGTTTCCTCTTTCAAAGAAGCCAATTTTTGTTCCAACTCGCTATACTCAAGAACCTTAGACTCTAACTCATCCTTGAGTTCTTGTGTCTTAGCTATAGAGAAGTCAAGAATTTCTATAAGCTCATCTCTTTCCATGCAACATTCATCTAACTTATCCTTGAGTCTAGCATTCTTCTTTCTTTCCTTTTTCAAAGCACTAAGAGCACTAATAAGTTCACCTTCAAGATCTACTTCACCTTCCTCTATATCTTCCTTTATTTGTTTGCTTTTTGAATCATCAAAGCCTTTTTTAGATTTCTTATCACTAGAGGTGCTACCCTTTTCAAAAACCATACATGCATCTTCCTTATAGTTTTCTGAAGCATCCTCATACATACTAGAAACCAAATCATTATTTGTGCAATCATCCTCAAGGTGACCAAAGTTTCCACATCTAAGACATTTCATGATAATGAATCTATGTTTCGGTTCTTCCTCTTTTTCTGATATGAACATCTCATTTTCATCATCACTTGAAGAACTTTCACTATCACTACTAGAACACTTACTTGCTTTGTCTAGGTAGAAACTCTTCTTGTGCTTGTGAGAATACCTCTTTCCTTGATTGTTGTGCTCATCTTTGTTCTTCCTATGATGCTTGTGCTTTTCAGAATCCTTGCTCTTAGAATCCTGTTTATCTTCATCACTTTCATTCTTGGGAATAGTACAGTCAGTAGAATAATGACCAAACTTTCCACAATTGAAACATATTATATTTTTCATACTTTTGTGCTTTCTAGAGAACTTGCCTTTCTTGCTGTAATATGCCTCTTCATCACTAGAAGACTCATCACTATCTTGAAGTTGTTTACCCTTGGATTTCTTGGTAGCCTTGAAAGCTGCATCTTTCTTGACATCAAACTTCACTTGAGTTCTCAACACAAATGCTGAAAGTATACTATGGAGCTCATCTTTTTTCAACTTATCCAAATCTTTAGCTTCCTCAATAGCAGAAATCTTTTCACTAAATCTATTAGGAAGAGATCTTAAAATCTTATCACAAACATCATTTTTAGCAAGCTCAAGACCTAAGTCTTTCATGGAGTTAACAACCTCATCCATATGAAGCATGTAGTCACTAATATTTTCATCATCATTCATCTTGAGTTGTTCAAACATACCTTTGAAGTGTCTCAACTTGGCCTTTCTGACATTTGTATCACCTGTATGAACCACCTTCAACTATTTCCACATTTCACTAGCTGTCCTGCAGTGAATCACCTTGGTGAGATCTGCTTTCTGTAAGCCTTTCAAGATTGCATTCATTGCCTTTGAATTGCTATGATGTAGGAGCCTTTCTTCTTTAGTATTAGGACCATGTTCAGGAATAGTGTACTCATCTTCAATCACTTCACAAACCTCATTCCCAAGTGCCATTAGATGAACCTTCATCCTTGCACTCCAAAGACCAAAATTTGACCCATCAAGAATAGGTGTTGCATTGCCACTTGAATGATCCATTGTGTTCTTTACTAGCTTTTCCTTCAAGTTGTTAAACTTTTCGAAGGCACCCGCTCTGATACCAATTGAAGAACACAAGCTTATACTGAGAGGGGGGGTGAACAATATAAGACCTATTTTTATTTTTTCCTTTATACTTCAAAACAATAAAGCAATATACCCAAAGCAATATCAAAGCAATGCACAATATCATCCACAAAGTGACACCAATTTTAACGTGGTTCACCCAAAATGGCTGGGCTACGTCCACAAAACTTTTCTCTAAAAGTTATCTCAAAGTTCTTTGGGAATCCTTCCCAATTGCATTTTTTATGAGCCTCGGCCCAAAGGAGATACCTTCCCCAAATAAAAATTTATGAACCTCTGCTCAAAGGAGATACCTTCCCCTCTGCTCTAGAAATGATCCTTCAGAAGATCAACTGCCTCTACCTCTTGCCAGCACGTGGAACTCCTTTCCACCGAAGACCTCCTGTCCTCAATGCTTAGCCTAAGAGACCTCTGCCTTCTATGATCACGTCCATAGCAACTCAGTAACTTGTACCAAACATAGTTATTCAGTCTAGTACAATTCTTCCTCTATCTGTCAGATTTATCCAACACTTGAACAAATCAATCCTCTACACACAAGCCTTCTCAAAGACTTGTCAAATCTGTCCTCAAGTTCTTCTCAAAGAACCAATGCACCTCTGTCCTCAAGTTCTCTTATAGAACTATCAAAATCAGCTCACAAGTCCTCTACTAGGACTTGTCCAAATCTGCTCACAAGTCCCCACCGAAACCTGTCCAAAACTGCTCACAAGTCCCCACTAGAACCTGTCCAAAACTCAACAAGCTCACCAAGAAAAAAACTTTAAAAACTTTCTTAGTAGGAAATCATAAGGTGAATTTTTAGAGACCCAATGTGATTTTTCAAACTCATAGAAGCATAAAGAGAATTTTTAGAGACTCAATATGTTCTATACTCAACTCCCAATCTCAAAACTCAACTCAAATCAACTCAGCTCAAACTCAATCTCAAATTTGAAAACTCAACTCAATATCTGAAATGGATAGGATAGACTTTCTTTCAAGAACATGAAACCCCAACAATTGCCAACTATGCAAAGAATCACATAACAATGATACTCATGTTCTTTTCACCATCAATTAGGGCTTCAACAACAATGCTCATCAAACAAGGTTCAATCAACACCATTCAGCTCAAAACACAACTTTGAAGCATTTCACAATCAACATTAGAAAAGGAAACAAGTAGAACTCCTTTTCTCTCCAATATTGTTTTAACAAAAAGCATCCACCAACTCAAATCACAATAGCGCAAAACAACTTTTCAAATCATCAACAAAAGAGTAAGCCCAACACTTTAACCAAGTAAAGAATAGCTTGATTATTACCAATTTAATGAAAGCAAATGTCAATCTCAAAGCTGCCCACTTAAGGTTTCACAACTTCACACAAGAAGCAATTTTAACCTTAAAACATCATGCTTTCATTTCCATAATCAACCAAAAGCACTCTCAACATTACTAGAAAATTGTATCCCTTATACACCTTATTTCTCCCTTATAGTCTTATCAAAAATAAAATTTATCTCTCATAAGAATGCAATAAGATATTTCAAACAACACCTTCAAAATAATCTTTTATCAAAAATAAAACAAGCTTTAAAATCCTTATAACTCCTAATCTATTTTTCCCTCTAATAAACTTCCTCTATCCGCAAAATACACTTAGCAAAAATTAATTTCAAAAATACCTTGGCCATGGCCAACATCAAAAATCATGCTATGGAGAAATTGCACACAAATTCTAACACCACGCGCTGCGTCCACTTCATGATGAAAAACATTTTCACGTTATTCGAACGTGGAACCTCCCGTTTGGGTAGCGCACCAACAACCTATCCACTATCGATGCACTAAAGGCACCCAGTGAGGTTTAAACCTCATGCTATTAGCCTTGTTCCTTCTGTTCTAGGGATTAAATAAAACAACAGTGCCTCCCTTTCTTCTGATGCAAACACGAAGACAAAAACCTTACAGTGAAATTACGACAAACGACGAGTATAAAAAAAATGAACGGATTCACGAAAACGGTGAAGACACAGTCGAACAACAGGTTTAGGAAAACGACGAAGACACAATCAAAGAAGAAATCCGAACAGCGGATCACGAAATCACAATGAGGAAGAAATCGAATAGCAGATCACAAATTCACAATGAGAAACTCTTTTCAAAATGCGGATGGGATAATTCTTGATTTTCATCGAGGGAGATTTATATGCATTTTTATCATAATCTCTTGACGTCGACGAGGAGTTTAACACATCCGTGGAGGTCTTGGCTAGTGCCCACACTCTTAAAACATAGCGCCATGGGTTAGGATAACCCATTGCAAACAATAATTTAATATTTATTTAAAAATAATTAAAGGGAACCTTAACAAGGGGTTTACACCTACTAATGCATCCACCTGTAATCTTTAAACTAATGCATCCACCTGTAATGCATAAACCTAACAACTTGGGGTTTACAAAAGACCTTTGAAACTATCATGTCATAACCTTCATCAAAACAATTTATTTGACATCAAATAAAATTCCTTCAAGAGCTTCTTGACATCAATGACAACTTATACACTTGAGCAAAGGCAATGTACCCAAAGTACCCAAAATTGCCAACATAAACATACTATAGTCGGTCTAGTACAATTTTGCTTAAAAGGTTCACTCAAAATCTGCTCAAATCTACTCAACAGGTTCACCCAAAAACCTATCTAATTCTTCTCAATAGGTTCACACAAAACCTATCTAAATTTTCTCAACAAATCCTCTCTAGGACTTGCTCAAATCTGCTCAATAAGTCCTCTTTTGGACTTGCTCAAATCTGCTCAATAAGTCCTCTCTTGGACTTGCTCAAATCTGCTCAATAAGTCCTCTCTTGGACTTGCTCAAATATGCTCAATAAGTCCTCTCTTGGACTTTCTCAAATATGTTTAGCAAGCTTTCACAAAATCTTAACTCAAAATAGTCCACAAGCCTTCTCAAAGACTTGTCTCAAATCTGCTTAACAAGCTCACATAGAACTTGTTCAATCTCATAGAATCATAAAGATAATTGTTAGATACTCAATATGTTCTATACTCAAAGTACAATCAATATCTCAATTCAATATCATAGAAACATAAAGAGAATTTTTAGAGACTCTATATGTTCTATACTCAAATCCCAATCTCAACTCAATAGAAGCATAAAGAGAAATGTTAGAGACTCAATATGTCCTATTCTTAAATACCAATCTCAACTCAAATCAATCTCATAGAAGCATAAAGAGAACTGCTAGAGACTCTATATGTTCTATACTCAAATCCTAATCATAACTCAATAGAAGCATAAAAAGAATTTTTAGAGACTCAATATGTTCTATTCTTCAATCTCAATCTCAAATCAGAATATAGAATAGTTTATTTTATGGAACTTGAAAACCCATTTCACACATCCACTTGACTAGGCTTAACCAAGTCAACTCAACCAATCACATCAAGGAACAACCCTTTCTCATGAACCCTAGTTCAAGCATGTATCAACCAACTAAAAATATTTCCAACAATGCTTTATCTCAAGTCTCACATAACAATGGTACTCATGTTCTTTTCTAGATCATGTTCAAGTTCATTTCATCATGAGTGGGCTTCAACAACAATGCTAATGAAACAAGGTTTAAATACAACTCACAAATTATAAAACCTTGAAGCATTCAACCAACCATCTTCACAAAGGAAACTATAATCAATCCTTTTCTCTCCAATGATATTTCAGAAATCAACCACCACAAACAATCAATAAGAGAATGTGCCCATACCTTTTTGATACCAATAAGTTATCCACAAAATCTACCACACTTAATCACAACTTTCCTTTTCAATATTAATAAGGGTTAGTGGTCTTTTAAATAATCACAATAAAAGCATAACTTAGTTTACACCCTTATCACTCCAACTTCATAAACACATCCACCAAAGTCTATTTTAATAAAAACCCTTATTAAGAAAAACCCACAATAAATCTCTCAAAATAACTTTAACAACAACTCCTTATTTATCCTAAAATCAATTCTCCATTTCTATCAAAATTAAACATAAATCAAATATGCTTTTGCAATAATAATCACAACCCTAATGATAAAACTTAATTCCCATTAAATACCTTATTTTTATTTTATTTTTAAGTGAAAAACCCCTTGTAGAGCCGCCTTTGTCTAATATACCACGAACAGGGGTTTCTACACTGTCAAAGTCACCCGGGAGTCGCACCCGACCCTGCTCGCACCAACATTATCAATTGGATTTTGGATACCCAATTCAGATTTTTGGTAGGGTGGAGATTTGAACCTAGGACCTCCCTTGGAGGATTGTCTGTCTCCTCTCCAACTCACCTACAACACCTAGGTATCCAAACTTTAGGGCTAATAAAAATTATTAAAGGCAAAAATGTAAATACCTCTCAAGGGGATTCGAAACCCCATCCGTCACACACCATGAGCATATTAGCCATGGCTAAGATTCCAACCGAGCCAAAGCGCTTGTTGGAAAAGCAATGGCCAAAAGGGCCTTTAATATTCCTTTGCCTGTCGCAAAGTACAAAGCACCAAAGTGCTTCCTAGATGTTACCGTCAAGGGGATTCGATCCCTGATATTTGCGTTGCCCACAGTCTTAGCAAAATCAATACACCAATGTGCCATACCTCATACCACATTTGAGATTTCCAAATCACTATGCTTTCTTCTCTTCTTCCTTTTCAAAAATTCTCACGAGCTCTTTCAAATTCTAAGGCAATTAATACACGAGAGCTAGGATGATTATTTGGTTTAATTGCCACCCCTTTATATAGTGTTTAATAACACTTTGAATATGTCGGAAGAAATATTAAAATTGTATTTACATGATGACGTCGATGGGAAACTTTCCATTTAAATTTAAATTTTAATTTTAAATAGCTAAAATTTAAACCAAACATTAAAACTCTAATAACTCCATCACCAGGGCATATTTTTCGATGAAACGAAAGCCCAACATGGGTTTTAAGAAAAACCTAGGTCAAATATGCTATCCATGGTTTTAAATAAAATATTTTATTTTCCCTACCTTGTTTTTCACAAAAACCCTTCATAGATCCTTTTGAAATTTATTGCTCTATTGACATCAATGACAACATTTCATCTTAGGGACTCAAAATTTTTAACAATCTCCCCATTTGTCATTGATGGTAACCCAAATCCTTTTACTAAATTTTGAACTTCTTTTATGCTCCCCTTAGGGATTTGCTCCCCCTGGCTCAATGCTCTCTTAGATATCAAATATCTCCTCATATCCAAAAACTCTCCCCATAATACACAAATCTCTCCCCTTTTGACATCAATGGCAAAGGGTCACCTTTGGGGCTCGGGCCTAAGAAATAAGCATCTTAGCTTAGCCCCTCCCCCACCTCCACATGATGTGGTTAATTCTAGGGTGGGAGCATTTCCACTCCTCGAAAGCACTATTCTATGCCTTTGTCTTTTCCTTTTTCTTTTTGCTAAATTATCTCACTGTTTCTTTTCGAGTCATCAACCATGTTCCTGTTCAAGTCCTTGTTCTCATCCATGTTCCTTTTATTGTATCTATTCTTGTTCTCATTCTTGTTTTCATCCATGTTCATGTTCTTGTACCTGTTCTTGTTCTCATTATTTTTTGAGTCTCTTTTATTTTCTTAGTCTCTATTCCTATTCATCTTCTTGTTTCTGTTCATGTTCCTATTCATGTTCCTGTTAATATTCTTGTTCTTGTTCATGTTCATGTTCCCATTCATACCTATTTTTGGAATATTTTCTCTACAATATCTTTTTGTGTGACCATAATTATTGCACTTATAATACTTAATGTTATTATTCCTTGGATGTGCAACAGTCTCAGGATTTCTCCTAGTGAAGCCATATCCTCTTCTATCATGAATCCTGCAATTTGTTTCCTTATGACCAAACTCATTACATGAATAACAATATTCTTGGAAAAAATGTTCTCTTCCATATACCTGTCTTTCATGTGTCTTTCACTATGAAGCCATGTGCCTAAAACTGTGACATAAGAAGCATCTCCCATTGAAGCTTCCTTGCCTAGACCTCATTGGTCTCCTATTTTGATTGTTGTTCCATCTGTGTCTTCTTTGCCCATTTTCCCTGTTGGACCCATTGCAATATGACTCATCCTTAGAAATTTCACTTTCACTCACATCTGAGAATCCCTCTTCTGAAGTATCTTCTTCTGATGTTGTTTCTTCTTCTTCAAGACTTGAAGTAGACTTTGCCTTTTTTTGTTTCTTTCCAAAACCTATACATGTTGAACATGGTGTTATTTGTTGTCCACGAATGAACTTATCAAAGTTATTAGAGCTATTTGTGAAACTCTTCATATTGATCTTGGAATCTTGTAAATATTTCTTTAGAGTAGCCACTTCTTGTGCTAACTTCTCACATTCCAAGATTTTTGCTTCCAACTTTTCTATGAACTTACTTGCCTTGGCCTTTGACTTCTCTAAGTCCTCTATGAGCAATAATCTTTCATCACATTCTTGAAATTGACTTTCAAGCTTAGAGTGTTGCTTTCTTACCTTATTCAATGTATCAAGAGCATAGATAAGTTTACCTTTGAGATCATAACCATTCTCTATTGAGTAGTCCTCTATTTGTTTGCCTTTGTCCATATCATTTCTTTCTTTTGAATTGCTTTCTATAGGATCATTTAATTCTTTATATTCCAAAACCATTAGAATATTCTCATTTGGATCTAATATTATGCATTGAGATCGATCCTCATTCTCTTTGGATAAATGACATTTTCCCCTCTTGATATCATTGGGTACATAAAGATTTCTTTCTCTTATAGCACTTGCTACCAGTTTTCCAGTTTTAGAATTTCTTACTTCACATCGATATTGATGAAAGGTTACCATATGACCTTGATCACAATGTTGACTAATGCTCAAGAGATGTTTCAAGCCTTCCAAATATAGAAAATTTTTAGCTTTTGCTTTTCCATTGCCTATACTTAGAGTTTCTTTTCCACTATTTTAGCTGAACCATTGTCCCCAAAGTTTACTGACCCTCTATTTCCTTCTTTCAAAGTTATAAATTTTTATTTTTCTCCTATCATGTGTCTAGAGCACCCACTATCCATAAACCATTTATCTTCTTTATCCTGATCATGCAATGCTATTTGAACTAGCAAATATTTTAGTTTTCTTTTTCCTTTTTCTTCTTTCCTAGTAGTTTGAGCTATGGTATTTCTACTAGACTTAGAATTTTCTAGATTACATATTCTAGCTATATGACCAAAGTTATTGCATTTGTATCACTCAACATCATCATCCATATATGATACAAGAGAATCCATACTACTACTATCATAGTCTTTATTAATGCAATGCACAACTTTATGACCATATTTATTGCAAGAGAAACAATGTTCATGGAAGAAATTTTGTAATTTGTTTTGATGAGAAATCAATATGGTATTCTTTCCTTTGTGATATTATTTTCTAGAGATATGGTGGGGTACCTTATTTTTGCTTGATGTTTCTGCGTCTTGCTGACTTAATATATTTTTTATTTTAGTTCTGCATTTTAACATAACAATTTTTGCTGCCACTCTCTCAAGTCCTACTTATTTGGCTTCCAACATATCTCTTAATTGATGTTCAATTTCTCTTCTTTCTTTCACTTCCATTTTGAGTTATATTATCCTTTGCAAAAACTCAATTCTTGCTGATTCAAAATCTTGAATTTGTTCCCTTAGTTGTGCATTCTCTTCTTGAATCCTTTCAAGATCTTGGAGACACTTGGAGAGCACTTCTTCAAAGTCTATACTTTCTTCACTCCCTAAGCACATGTGTGATACTAATGGATCCATATCCAAGTTGTTAAACTCTTTGTGGAGAGACCTGCTCTGATGCCATTTGAAGAACATGTGCTTATACTAAGAGGGAGGGGGGGTGAACAATATAACATAAAACATTTTCCCAAATAGAAGCATCAACATAAATGAAACCATAAACATCACACAAAGCATCACATACATAAGAGACACCATTTTAACGTGGTTCACCCAATGTGGGCTACCTCCATAGGGAAAATATTTCTTCTAAATATTTTTGAAATGATCTCTTGGGAATCCTTCCCAAATTACAATGTTTATGGACCTCGGTCCAAAGGAGATCTTGATACCCTAATATCAAGTTCATGGATATCTTCCATAGGAGAGCTCTGTCCCCTTATGCTCTAGCTAGTGATCTTCTAGAAGATTTTGTCTCTATGTTGCTCTGACTGGTGGATATCTCTCCACTTGAAGACTTCTCACTTAGATATGTCTTCAATTGTCCTAGCTACTAGATCTCTATCCATTGAGACTCTGTCCTCTATACTCTATCACCTCAAAAGATCTATCTCAATACTATACAAAGCACAGTTCAATCGGTCTAGCACAATTCTGCTCAAACTCTTGCACTAAACACAGTATAGTTGATCTAGTACAATTTTGCTCAATAGGTTCACTTAAAACCTGCTCAAATCTGCTCAACAGGTTCACCCAAAAACTTATCTAATTCTTCTCAACATATTCACACAAAACCTGTCTAAATCTGCTCAACAAATCCTCTCTAGGACTTGCTCAAATCTTCTCAATAAGTCCTCTCTTGGACTTGCTCAAATATGCTCAATAAGTCCTCTCTTGGACTTGCTCAAATCTGCTCAATAAGTCCTCTCTTGGACTTGCTCAAATCTGCTCAATAAGTCCTCTCTTGGACTTGCTCAAATCTGCTCAATAAGTCCTCTCTTGGACTTGCTCAAATCTTTTTAGCAAGCTTTCACAAAATCTTAACTCAAAACAGTCCACAAGCCTTCTCAAATACTTGTCTCAAATATGCTTAACAAGCTCACATAGAACTTATTCAATCTCATAGAATCATAAAGAGAATTGTTAGAGACTCAATATGGTCTATACTCAAATTATAATCAATATATCAATTCAATCTCATAGAAGCATAAAGATAATTTTTAGAGACTCTATATGTTCTATACTCAAATCCCAATCTCAACTCAATAGAAGCATAAAGAGAATTGTTAGAGACTCAATATGTCTTATTCTTAAATCTAAATATCAACTCAAATAAATCTCATAGAAGCATAAAGAGAATTTTTAGAGACTCTATATGCCCTATTCTTAAATCTCAATCTCAACTCAAATCAATTTCATAGAAGCATAAAGAGAATTGTTAGAGAATCAATATGTCATATTCTTCAATATCAATCTCAAATCATAATATATAATAGTATTTTTTATGGAACTTGAACAAGCATTTCACACATCCACTTGACTAGGCTTAACCAACTCAACTCAACAAATCACATCAAGGAAAAACCCTTTCTCACAAAACCTATTTCAAGCATGTATCAACCAACTCAAAATATTTTCAACAATACTTTATCTCAAGTCTCACATAACAATGATAGTCATGTTATTTTCTAGATCATGTTCAAGTTGATTTCATCATCAATGTGCTTCAACAACAATGCTAATGAAACAAGGTTCAAATACAAATCATAAATTAGAAAACCTTGAAGCATTCAACCAACCATATTCACAAAGGAAACTATAATAAATCATTTTCTCTCCAATGATATTTCAGAAATCAACCACCACAAACAATCAATAAGAGAATGTGCCCATACCTTTTTGATGCCAATAAGTTGTCCATAAAATCTGCCACACTTAATCACAACTTTCCTTTTCAATATTAATAAGGGTTAGTGGTCTTTTAAATAATCACAATAAAAGCATAACTTAGTTTACACCCTTTTCACTCCAAATTCATAAACACATCCATCAAAGTCTATTTTAATAAAAACCCTTATTAAGAAAAACCCACAATAAATCTCTCAAAATCACTTTAACAACTCCTTATTTCTCCTAAAATCAATTCTCCATTTTCATCAAAATAAAATATAAATCAAATATGCTTTTGCAATAATAATCACAGCCCTAATGATAAAATTTAATTCCCATTAAATACCTTATAACTCCAAACTTCAGGGCTAATAAAAATTATTAAAGGCAAAAACATAAATACCTCTCAAGGGGATTCGAACCCCTATCCATAACACACAGTGAGTGTCTTAGCTACGGCTAAGATTCCAACCGAGCCAAAGTGCTCGTTGGAAAAGCAAAGGCCAAAATTTCCTTTAATCTTCCTTCACCTGCCGCAAAGGGCAAAGAGCCAAAGCGTTTCCCACACACTGCCATCAAGGGTATTCGATCCCTGATATTTATGCTGCCCACAATCTTAGCAAAATTGACATGCCAATGCGCCACACCTCATACCACATTTGAGATTTCTACATTGTTGTGCTTTCTTATTTGCTTCCTTTTCAACAATTCACACGAGCTCTTTCGAATTCCAAGGCAATTAACACATGAGAGCAAGGATGATTATTTGGTTTAATTACCACCCCTTTAGATAGTGTTTAATAACACTTTGAAGACATCGACAGAAATATTAAAATTGTATCTGCATGATGACATTGTTGGGAAACTTTCCATTTAAATTTGAATTTAAATTTTAAATAACTAAAATTTAAACCAAACATTAAAACTCAAATAACTCCATCACCGGGGCACATTTTTTGACAAAACGAAAGTCCAACGTGGGTTTTAAGAAAAACCTAGATAAAATATGATGTCCATGGTTTTAAATAAAACCTTTTATTTTCCCTACCTTGGTTTTCACAAAAACCCTTCATAGATCCTTTTGACATTTATTGCTCTATTGACATCAATGACAATATTTCAGCTTAGGGACTCAAAATGTCCAACAAATAATCTCAACCCGATTTTTTTTTCTAAAGCAACTAAGCAACTAGGGTTTTAAAAAACCAAAATTTCTAAAAAATTAAAATTTTCAAGATCTCATCTATTTCTTTCTTCAAATAATTAAATCTATATATTTTATTCTAAACAAAACAAACAACAACTGATTTGCTTACCCGGATTGAGAGAGATGATTTATTTTCCTTTTGCATGAATTTTCTATGCAACCCAAAAACAACATCAAAAACCTAACTTTCAACAACTATAACTCCCTCAATACTTATAAGAATTTAATAAGTGAGTAGTCATTTTTGTAGTACTCAAAATAACCTATATGTTGGTGCAAAAAGATTTTGAAAATTATTGCTAAAAATTTTAATATGAATTTTTTCTTTTGAAAAAAATTCATGCAGTCAAAAAACAACAACAATATCTCAAATTTGAACAACCATAACTTTGTCAATACTTATCAAAATTTAACAAATCAGTAGATTTTGTAGTACTCAAAAATATCTACACATTGGTGCAAAAACCTTGTATAAATGATTGCTAAAAAAGATGTAGCTCTTGCAGAATATAACATTTAAAAAATTTGCCCTAGCATTGTTAAAGCAACCCACTTTTCCAGAGTCACTGCTCTAATATGAAATGTTAGGAACCTCTCTTCTTATATTTATAAATCATTCACCAATATACATAAATATACAACATGCATCCATAAATAAATTTCATAATAACAATCCACTCAATAAAATAGAGACTGATAATACCCTTGAGGTAGGGAAACATTGTACAAAGCTCTTTATTGGAATGAAGTCACTCCACAATATCTCTAGATCTATGAGCCAAGAATTCTACAAAGAATACTTCATATCTAACTTTTACAATTGGGGGTACATCTCTCTTTATACAAAAATATTATGGTTCACCTTCTATGAGTTACAAAGTGCATAATATTATAATAAGACACTGTTATATATTTTTATAATTTTATGTGCTATCAATTCCATAATACAATATTATATTATATCCCCACACTCGTATACTTAGTTTCCTAACATTCCATCCCCCTAACAAAAATATTTTGTCCTTGAAACATAAGAAGAAACTATATAATATGATCTTCTAAACAATATTGTTAATTAGTATCAATCTTGATTATTCCTCCATCCAAGTGAATTTTGGATTGGTGGTAGTCTATGAGGATTGCAAGCTGCCCTTATGCCATTAGATCCTTTAGTTACTAGGCATCCATTTTTTCCAGACTTTAAGATACCAAACTTTCAAATGTATGATGGCAAGAAAAATTCTTGTTAATCACCTTAGATTATTTTAAATTGCTTGTAGTGATGTAGCTCATGATCAAATGCTTCTCCTGAGATTATTTCCCAAAACCCTTAACATCCTAGCCCTATAATGATACTTTTAGATACCCCATAACTCTATTTAAAGCTTTAGGTAACATATAATTTATAAAATAAATTTCAATATATGTTGAAGAAAATATCACTATAGACAACCATTATCAATTGAAACAAGCTAAAGATAAAAATTTACTACTTTCTTGTCCAAATGGAAATCTCTTTTTGGAAGGATCTAATACATACCTCCACCAAAAATAAATTTTACATATCTTCATGAATAATATTCATGATAAATTATCCTATCTTTTAGAATCCACTAATATAACTTCCTATTAAGATGTAGTAAACATGTTCAAACATGCAGAAGTCACCCTTCTAGGAAGAGGACACCTTAAATACAAGAAAGAGGATTATGGAAATTCTTCTTCTCATAATACATGGTAATATAAAAATAAACATATTGTAGGTGATAGTATTAATAATTATTTCCAAATGAATAACAAAAATATGGATCAATACAATTGCTCACATAGATAAGTCCTTGTAAGCTATGTTGAACTATGATTTTTGATTAAGTTTTGTTAAGGCAAGATTCTAGACACATGTACAAGATTATCATTTTTCATGTAAATCTACCAGAGGTCCAAATGCATTTACTATAGTTCAAATTTCAAGTAGTTAGGATGTTTCAAAAGGGTTGGGATTGTAGAAGTATCTAGAAAGCCAGATGCACTCGGTCGGGTCCAAAAATTTGCTAAGTTAAAAGGGTATGGTAAAGAAAAAGTTGGACATGAAGAAATGGTAAAATTTTCAAAATATGACATCAACCTAAGTTCTACAAATTTCTAGTAAGCTAAAAATCCTAGAATGAAGTAATCTTAGGAATTTCCAATGATGATATCACAAATAGTGTTTAAAAAACCCAACCTAGTAAATAAAAAGTTTAAAACAAAGGAATTTCAAAGGTTTTGGTAAATAAAATATTAGAACAAAATGAATGTTGGGGTTTCTCAAGGTTGTTATCATAAGCAATGTAAAATTCTAATAAAACAAAAATCTAGAGCAAGATAATGTTGGGGTATTTAAACATTGATGTCAGCTAGAGTCTTCCAAAATATTAGCCTAATAAAACCTGAGCCTGAGATTTCTAAGACATGTAATATACCAAAATTTTAAAATGATTGGTAAAGCAAAAGCCTAAAAGATAAATAGGTTTGGTTTTTTAGAATTTGATGTTAGTAAAGCTCTTTAAAATTCCCAACTTGGCCTCTATGGACCTTGTAACAATTAGAAGATCCTAAAAACACCTATAATCCTTGAAAATGATCACACAACTCTTGCACATATCCATTTAAAAAAATATCATGCATGTCAAAATCTTGAACCTCTTGGTCACTCCTCAATCACCCAAATCTAAATAGTTATGCTAAGTTGGCAGCTTTGACAAGCTAACATATTGATTAGGGATAGTAGTAGAAAGTGAACCATCCAAAGATATCTAGGCTTGCTAAAGACACATGGATTCCAAAATTGTGAAAGAGATTGAGATTATCCACATCATCATAATAGAAAAAAATAGTTAAGCTTAATTTGGTTAATATAAAGTAAGGAAATGGCATCCATACTCCTCAAGTGTGCTGGGCCTGTTGGCCAACTTGTAAATATCAGGTGTGTAAAAGATATACATTGTAATGATTGGTCTTAAAAATTCATTGTAAACTTATAAATAACCCAAATTACCTTAGTATGAGGTTTGAATATTTATCACTTTACGTAATACACATTGTGAAATTTTAATTTGCAATCAATATAATTAAATGTTGTTTGGCCTCTATCATAGAGAATGTTGCAGATTTTAGTAAGAATGTGAGTTATGTATCTTAGTGTATTTCTATCTATGATTTATGAATGGTAAATAATATTAGGTGAATTATTCTAAATTTGGATTACTTCTTGGGTTACCTTCTTTAAATTATTGGAATGTTTAAGACACATAACATAGGGGTTTAATGTTTCTATATTGTATAATTTTTTATCCCATAAGTTGGCTTGTTAGGCTTTTTTGAGTTTGAGTGTGGAATATTTGCACAATACACTTCATTGTTGTTAGCTAGATCTTGGACATATTTCAATCATATTCTAACCATCACATTCCTTCTAAATCCTTGCATTTCTATATTTAGTATTTAATCCCATTTTATTTTATAACATTATAAATAATCAATGTCCTTCGAAGGTTGAATCTTAAGCAATTTGTAGTCATCCAATATTGGTTGCAATCTAGGGTGTATTTTCCACATTGGAAAAATTGACAACCAAGATTTTTTAGCATGCCTAATGAAACCCAAATATTACCATTTCTAATTAGAATATTAAACCTTGATTAAGTGAATTTCTACTCTATAAGATCAACAAATATCATCACCTAGAAAATCTATTGAATAGAACTAGTTAGTAAGGACCCAAATGCCATCCTAATTAAAAGCTTATGATCATAATATCAACAACTAAGAGGCTTGAAGTACCTTTACAGTTTTTTGAGCTACCAGCCTCTAGATCTAGACAAAACAAATTTTAGTCTCATGTCCCATTTTACCCTATTGGAAGTCATGTATCTTTGCAAATAGATTATTAAGAATTTCTTGACAATTATAACTAAAAAATTATGGCTAGATAAATATTTCCTAAGTGGAAGGACATTGGACCACTTGACTTATAGGATATCAATGGAATCTCTTAGAAAGCTCTCAAAGATTTTCTAACCTATGATGACAATTGTAAAACTCCCAATGAACACTATAAAAATGTGGTTGCTTTAGACACTATTCATAATATTTATTCTAAAAATGTCATGGTGAGACTATTGGCACTATCATGTAGAGAAATTTTATTAAACTAGTACCAAGCTCTTGAAGAGAGAAATAACATCTCATAGGTATAATTAGTAGATTCATTCATCTTAGAGTTTAATGATCTAGGAGTCCATTTTCATTGCTCACCTAGTTTACCACTATACAAAGGCATCCTCAAGAAGCCATCATAGATTTCAATATTTTGTTTAGAAAAACTTAGAGGCAGATTTCCCTAGATATAAAGTCATCCCATCCTCAAAATTTCATTTATTACTTCCAAAACTTCACTCCAGATTTAGGACTACAAATACAAATGTATAATGAAATGATGTTTCCACAAGTTTTCCAAGTTGCACTGGCCACAATAAATTCTTTGATCTCTATTGAAAAACTTCCCTCTAGAGTTGTTATGGCATAATTTTCAAAGATAGCCCAACCCCCACAACAAATACTAGTTTCATACACATCAAAACCTACACTATCTCCTATTCCAACTCCTAAATATTTGCTTCACCCTTTGGTACCCACTTTGTCTTAATTTCCTATTCCTAGACCTAAAGAATTCCCATGGAATTGAAGAGTTACTAACAATAGTGAAGAATATAAGCAATGAAATTACTATCATGAAATGGAGAGATGCCAAGAGAAGATTTGAAGTCCACCAACTTAGGAGGTTTCCCTATGTCACAATAGGTTAGGGGACTCTATAAGAAATGCCACTATAAAAATCAATGTTGTCTATAATAATCAAGAGGAGGGACCTTCCACTTGTATTTTAGAAGAAAGCTACTGGTGCTTTAACTACAATGGCCCATATAATGCAAATAAATGCATGGTTTAAAAATACCAATCCAAATTAGTAGTGATAAAAAAGTATAAAAAGGCACAAAAAGGGATATTTGTTGTGGTATATACACCAAATAGTGCTAATGGAAGAACCCTTAGAATATGAGTGTATATTAGTATTGACGAGGTCTAAAAAAAAGCCTTTACAAATGGATCCATAGAAGTTAGAGCCTCTAAAAGTTCCTTCTCAACCATAATAGAATATGGAAAAGGAACAACCTAAGCCAAAGCTTGAAATAAAATAGGAAGATCCTAAAGAACTAGATATAGTACCCTTATGTGATGAGACAACATAAACTAGAAGCAAATAAAGAGTATTGGAAGAAGTTTTGTTATATTTTGAAGCTAAATAATTAAGATAAAATAACCACAAGATCTAAAATAAATTTGCAATATAAAATATGAGATAATAACATTATTATAAACATATAAAAAACATAAATAACTTCTACAATAACTTATAGAATTGTCATTAACAAATGCTCACAAAAATTGTATCTCCATTGAATAAATATTCAAACACACCATACTTCTACACACTCTCCTTCTAAAATATATGTCACTCACACACACATAGACATATATCTATCTATCTATTTATCTATTTATCTTATATATATATATATATATATATATATATATATATATATATAGATAGATAGATAGATAGATAGATAGATAGATAATGGAATGTGATTCTTCATATGGAGCACTCTTCTTGAGACTCTTCACTATCCTACTCTATAGACTCATGTGCACATGGACTATTATGCACATTTACATAACAAAAATACTTTGCACACTTGTGCATTTATTACATTGCATAAAGTAAATTCTCACACTCTAATCTAAGGCACTTTCCTAATCTAAATATGTACCCAAGGTGGTTCATTAGCATGTACCAAATAATGTAATATATTCCAACACCCTTTGTATAACATTATTTGGTTAGTCTTCAATATGGATCTTCATCTTGTAGGTACTTTTCATCTTGATCAGGTTCATGTTATTTGATTTGTAGATGTTCCTATAGTGCAATATTTTATTTTCTTCTCATTTTTCTTTGTCCAAATCTTGTATTCCCCCATAGTAGAATGATTCCTTGTTTTTTTTAGTTTGTCTCTCAGAAAAGAAATTAGTATTATTATGAACCATTACAAGATCTTATGAAAAAACCAATAGAATCTAAAGAGTATATCCCATTGACTGATCTAGTAGCCTCTATTTCATTTAGCCTTTTAATAAAACACTTATTCTTCCTATTCATATATTTGAATTCTATTGTTCTTCCACTTTCAACTAATTTAGTTATTGAAATAAGATTTTTTATCAATCTTGGTACATACATGACATCATGTAATATAAAATATGAGTAAGATGCACTAGGTATTACACATCTATTTCCATGAATTGGATATTTCTTTCCATCTACTAGCTTTAGATAAAAATTATTTGTAACTTCTAAAAGTTAAACTAGTATAGGTTTCCTATCAGATGATGACTTACCCCTGATTCAATATACCAAATATTCTTACCATATTGAATAATAGAATTATCCTTTTGTGAAATGATTTTACAATGTTGATAAGGAATATGAATAGTGCTTTATAGTTGCATCTTATGATGATATGTGCCTATTTCTAATTTATCCATCTCTTTTACTTTGAGTAATACACCTTTCAAACTTATGACTCCCTAGTTTAGTTTATCAACCAATTATTTGATGCAATTACAAATTTTCTACTCTTTATTTCTCATTAGTTTTTAATGGTAGACTAAATATAATTTTCAATTGTTAACATTAATATTGAAAATATTTTATCTCCCTACTTAGATTTTTCAAATATTACCTTTGAAGTAATTTTAGTTTTCAAAACTTCAATCTTTATGTCTCTTTATTTTTGAATGAGACTAAATATGAATGCAATTTTTAGTTTTTCAAAACCTATGTTGAATTCCTTTTATCTCAAAATTTCAATAATATAATCTCTTCAATTCTAAATTTCCCAATCCTATGTTGGTGTTGAATTCCTTATAAATCAAAATTTATAAATTTATAAATTCTATAAAGTATATTTACAAGTTTTGAATTCCTAATTTGATGTAGGAAACCTTATTTCTCCAAACTTATTAAATAGCATATATTTTATATTGTTTGGTAAACTTAAATAATCAAATTACAAAAACTTCAAATTAATTCCTTCAATTCTTCAAATCAATTTTCAAATCTTCAAATAACTTTTCCAAATAGCAATAATCAAACTTTTAAGGTTTCAAATATTACTTCAATATCCTATCTCTCCAATATCAAGTAGATAGAATAATTTTATGTAAAAATTATAAAATAATATTTTCACCCAACCTTATAACTCCTATCTTGGGCATATAATCAATTTCAAAATAAAGTAAATTTCCTCCAATATTGAAATACAAATTATCATGGTAAAAAATGTTTGAAATTCCCTTGAATGACACTCATCCTCTGTGTTATGGAGATCTTAGTCCTTTCTATCGTACTTTAGATTGCTTCAAAAATTGGCTCTCTCTCGTATTTGACTAGTCAACTATCCTCCAAGATTTTCAAGATGCTCAAATTTAATTAAAATGCACTCTTTGTGTTGTACTCCAAAATATCACTTTAGTCTTCAACTCTGGTAATTCTACGCTTACTCTTGCAGGTATGTTTGAGGTTCTTCAAGACCTCCAAGCATGATATTATGAAGCTCTCTACGTATTCCATGTGTACACTCAACCAATGAAATTTCATGTTGTTTATCTTGAAGTTCTCTCCTTTTTTCTCTTCATAAAATCATCTCAGAATTTTAACCCAGTATCTCCTTAATAAATGCAAGTATATTAATAGATGTTTTGAACATTTTAATTCACCCAAGGTATTTGGTATTATGACTTTGGAATTCCAAGTGTCAAGCAATGTCTATTCCCTTTCAAACAAATGCTTACTCCTCTTCCCACCTCTTCACTAGGTAACTCTAAAAAATGAGTGGTTTTGAAATGTTTCCAAGCATTATAGTTTCTTGGACATTTCAAAAACCATGTGGCATATTCCTTTTTCTCTCTATAATACCCACTTGTACAAATATTTATTAGAGCCCTAATTTTCTTTCTTCAATGTTATACCTTCTATCACATTTACTCTTTGACGTTCAACTAATACTACCTATTAATATTACATGGTTTATCTTCCTCAAATGGAATTTTTGATGGTGGTGGTGCTTTGATCTTCCACCCTAGGTCAACAACACAACCTTAGTGGTTCTTCCTTGGTGAAACTTTTACCTCTTTGACAACTCATTTATGGCTTCCATGATAGCTCCTCTTCTACATTTGACAATTTTGACAGCTTGATCTCAGTGGCTTCTTCACTATGGTGATTTTACCACTTCTTTGGTGATTGTTCTTCACCAAATATTTTGCAACCCTTTAATACCTTTCGTGGTGTTTTTAAACACCTTCGATCTATTGAATTTGAGCACTTATTCATGCACTTATTATATTTATAAAAACAAAAAATAATGCTACTTCTTATCACTCCTTTTCAAGAAGTGGTGTTTTTAAACACCTTCGATCTATTGAATTTGAGCACTTATTCATGCACTTATTATATTTATAAAAACAAAAAATAATGCTACTTCTTATCACTCCTTTCCAAGAAAAATTTAAATCCAAATATTATTTTTATATGTGTAGGTTTGTTGATGATAATGTAGCCTTCTTCCTTGGCTTGAAGACTCTTTTCCTACATGCTGATTTTAATAGCTCTAATTTGGTTCTCTTCAAAAAATTATAAAATATCGATTTTAATGCTTGAAGAATAATTTTTTTGTAGCACCAATGTTCCATATATTTTCATCCTCCTTTGTAGCTAATTTCCTTGGTAATTTTATTCACTCTTCTTTTGTATCAAATTTGTAAATTTTGAAGCTCTAGTTTCTGCCCAAAAATCAGCTTTAATATTTTTCAACTTACTCCTTATTTCTCCTTCAAATGATCCAAGACTCTTCAATTTGTAGCTTCAATTTCTGCAAAAACTCTCTTTGCTTTGCTGTCCAAAGCTCTCCCAAAACTTCTCCAAAATTTATCTAAATTGAAGCCTTATTTTTACATTAGTTCCTCCTTTAATTTTTTTTTCAAGGACACTTCACAATATACCCAAATATTCTTCAATTTACAACACTATGTCACCTTCAACTTGTTGTCCTGTGACTCTTCAACTTCTGTTGCAAAAATCAGCAATATTCTTCTCCACAAATTAGTCTTCAAATTTTCGTGGTTGTCCTCAAACTTCTCAAAATTGTGGCCTCTTAAATTCTTATTTTTCCTTAAATATTCTTATCAAATTATGACTTAAAATATGATATATTTCATTGTCTTCTTCCTCAAGAATATGAATGCCTTGAGGTCTTCAAAAATCTTCTCAAATTTTGGCAAAATTCTTGCAAAATCCTTCTTTCTTTTGGGCTTGTTTCCAAATGGTGACAACTATCCCAAATTATTCTTTTTAGGAGCTTATCTTGCTTGCAATATTCTAACAAGAACTTTCTTCAAATATTCTCTAATTAACACTTCTTCAAATTTACAATGAGTTTTTCTTTAGCATTATTTTTCTTTTTCAAATTCTCTTGAGACCTCTACAAGATCTCTTTCTTGGATCTCCAAATTATACTACTTCTCAAATATTTAATAGGACATTTTTCTTAGTCCCGCTCTATATTCAATCTTCAATTTTTCAATGGGGACCTCTTCTTTTGGGTCTCCTCCTTCTCAATATTTAATATTCTATGGGGGTCTCTTTCTTGGGTCTCCTTAATCTTCAATTTGTAGTCTTAAATCTGTAGTATTCAATCTTAAATGAGACATTTTTCTTGGACCTCCTTAATATGCACCATCTACTCTTTTACTACAACTCAATACTAATCCCTTTGCGAGGAAAGTACATAGACTATCAGGAAACTGAAGGTGAAATTATTCTTTATCTATTACAGGAAGCTTCTCAACTTCTAAGAACTAATTTTTTACAGTAAAAAACTTAGTCAGTAGCAGCCAAATACATTCAAATTTTAGAATTATAAAATCAATCAACTTCACTAGTTTTTCTCAAAATTGGTGGAAAGAAGTCTATGTTGAGTCCTAGTCTTAACAAGTTTTCCTTCAACCCTATGGAAAGACTCTAGTTAAATAGAAATTTGGAATATTCTTCTATAAAAAATTTCAATAGGACCTCCTTATTGGGTCTCTTAATCTCATCAATGTCAAGTTCTATCTTCAAGACCTATAAATTTTCTTCTATCCTAAATTTACTCTCGGAATAGGTAAATATTAAAAATTCATTGGTTTTTCCTTCAAAATAGTGAGAATACTATCTTCCTTGGTTTTATTTTCTAGAGGTAATTTCTTCAACTTCATTGGTTTCTCCTTAACTAGTGGAAATATCCTTTGCAACTTTAAAACCTGTGCAAGACAAAACCTTGTTGTGGCTCTGATACCACTGTTAGTTTTTGAAGCTAAATACTTAAGATAAAATAACCATAAGATCTAAAATAAAGTTGTTATATGAAATATAATATAATGGTAATATTCTAAATATAAAACTCATAAATAATTTTTACAATAAATCATAGAATTGCCATTAACAAATGCTCAAAAAAATTGTATCTCCACTGAATAAATATCTTAAATACACCCTACTTCCACACACTCTCCTACAATATATGCCACTCACACACACGTAGAAATATATAATAGACTGTGATTCTTCATATGGAGCACTCTTGGTCTTCACTCTTCTTGATACTCTTCACTATCCTACTCTATGGACTCATGTGCACATAAACTATTATGCACATTTACATTACTAAAATAATTTGCACACTTGTGCATTTATTACATTGCATAAATTAAATACTCACACTCTAATCTAAGACACTTTACTAATCTAAAAATATTCCCAAGATGGTACATTAGCATGTACCAAATAATGTAATATATTCCAACAAGTTTTATTCCAAATGTATGATGCTTTAATAATTCTTAAACAAATATATGTTCTTAGGGCTTCATTGAAAAGTGTTCCTTTAGAAATATTATCATGCATAGATCTAAATTTAGCTCAAAATAAACCTATACTAGGAATGGCTAAGAATAGGCCACCATCCTTCTATATGTCTTTGTGCATGGAAGGATGGATTGTGTATAATTGCATGGTTGATTTTGGATCAGCTATCACTATTATACCAAAGGCAGTAAGGGAAGCAATGGGGATGGAATATACCTAGTCAAGTTTCAAAGTACTTTAGTTGGATGCCACCCTAGTAAGGATAGTTAGGGTATTCAAATACATACTAATGGTGTTGTATAAGGTTCTAGAGGTGAAAATGATTTAAGAAGTGATGGTAGTGAATATTCAACCATACGTTTTCCTCTACCTTTCAAGGAAAATGACTACCAAGTTGGTTGGCTATATTTGGTTGGACTATTCACACATGTTCATTCCTCACAAAGGAAAGAAAATAAAATTTATGTGGAGAATCCAAGTACATTCCACCTTGAAAATATTGAGGAAGATAGTGCCAACTTAATAAATGATGATCCAGATTACCTAGAGGTAATCATTGAATAACTAAAAATGGAGGACAATTTCTCCCTCAAGGATTTCAATGTAGTAATTAAGACTAGACTAGACACATTGTATCATAGAACTAAAATGATAGAAATTCCTAACATTGTCAAATTAGGAACTCTAGAAGGAAAAAATATGAAAGCTCTACTTTGATGGGTCTATATGCAATAATTGATCTAGATTCAAGGCAGTTTTAATTTCCCATTCTAATGGAATTAAAATATTTTCATACAGATTAATTGGGAGTTGTACTAATGGGAGTGGAATTTCCCTTTCTAGGTCTGATGAAAGCAAAAAAATGGGAATAAAAAAGTTGCTAATATTTAGTTATTTATAGATAATGGTCAATCAAGTGACAAAAAGTGCAACAGCAAGAATCATTACCTAAATATTATCAAATTAGAATTTGATACCTTCTAAAAATATTTTAGACTTTTAATATCAAAGCAATACCTAGAAGTCAAAATACAATAGACAATGCATTAGCCTCATAGAGGAAAAAAATTGATTTGAATTTTAACTCTTTGAAAAATCAAAGGCAATCAAATTGGTTGTTAGACCATTCACCCTAGACAAGGATATCTTCTAGCAGGTATTTGACAATGATGAGCAAATAGTTAGTTTCTTAACTAGAGAAGTTGTCTATGTGTAGACACAAAAATCTAGCCACTTGTCATCCATATGTATTCCAATTATAGCCATACGTTATATATATATATATATATATATGTGTGTGTGTGTGTGTGTGTGTGTGTGTGTGTGTTTACTTTATATATATATATATATATATATAAATATAAATATAAATATATTATATTATAATTATATATTTATATGAATTAATCCTAGCCTTCCACCATATTTTAATCTTAGCCATCCATCCACCTTAATCCATGCCACTTACCCATATTTAATCTTCACCCCTCATGTTTTAATCTTGACTGCCCATTTTGTATCGTCAAAACCCTAACATGTTCAAGGGTAGATAATAAAAAGTGATTCATTTTTATGAATCAATCCATGAATTGGAATTTTATGGTGTAACCCTATCCCTTATGCATCCTTATTCATCCCTTTCCACCATCATTTGCATCCCCTAATTTTACCAACACCCATCCTACGTAAATCAGATATAGTTCTACGATATCTTCCTTAGCCCCGGAATGCCCTCGAGAGCCACCAAAATTCCTTAGGGTATTTCTAGAACCTATTTGGTGTATTTATCATCATCACAGAATACCTCTAGATATTTACATCTATTCTTGAATGCTTGTGGACATTTCCTACAATAGATTTTTAATATCACCAGCCCTTCGACACTTTAATGTGTCCATACGACCATCAACGATAGAAGAAAAAGAAAACATCTAAAGTGACAAGGTAAACACTTTTATTTGCATCATTTACATTCTTTTATCCTACTTACAATATTATATTACAACATCTAAGGTTTTAGTTATTTTATCTTTTTGAGGGCCTCACACAATGGAGCCCTCACAAGTGCTTCTAATATCTTTTTGTTATTTTTAATTTGCAGGTACAAGGATCATATTTTTGGAAGTTTTTGAAGCTAGGGTGGCCCACCAAGGATACACAAGCCCACCCGCAACCTTGTTTGGATTGAAGATGAGTGAAGAAGACACCAACTATTTCAATGAACTAGGGCTTTGGAAACCCTACCATTTGTATTATTCATATGAAAAAGTGTTGTAAAACCCCATATTGGATCATATTCATTTGTATAACTTGGATATTTGTTGATAATAATAAATATTATTAATTTTTGTGCTTTTATATGGAGTTGTACTATGCTTTTTGGTGCATTTTCTTTTATTTGTGTATTGGTGGTGCACATTTTTATTTAAAAAATGATGATCACGATGGGACCCTTAAAGGGTTCTCTATGTTAAATTATTTTATCACTAATTTCTATTTCTATTTTTCTTTTGTAGGTTTCCAAAAACTCAATCTCACAATATTTTGCAAAAATAAGGGTTTCTAGAGTTGTAGAATTTGATCTATGGTCATGTGGAATCCCTGCAGCATTTAGGGGATGCCCTACAACATTCATGGAATGCCCTACAATGTTCCAAAGACTCTAGAAGTTGTTTAACATAGTGGGAAAGAAAAACGTAGGCTTCTTGGTAAGCATTTTTTAAACCCTCTTTTTTGCTTTCATTTTCCTGCTTTTAACAGTAAAAATAACAAAAATAAAAATACATTTTCTATTTTAAGAAGTTGTATTTTATTTTTTACATTTCCCATATAGGTTGCATATAGATTTAAAGTTGCATCTATGCATTTTTTGTAGTTCATATTTAGATTTAAATTGTTTTGTGGTGTGTTTTATTCAATATTTTGTATGTTGTTTTCATGTGAAATTACAAAAGCATAAAATAGCTGCATAATAGGGTTAAAAATTTCCATTTTTACTTGTCTAAGTTGAAACAAGATCATAATACATAAGTATACTCCTGCACTTGGTGATTCAAGGTGGAAGAATTAGGTGAACCCTCCACTTTTGGAATCACTTGATGATTCAGAGTGAGACTTAAGTGGTGTACCCTAAGTTATTTTGAGGAAATCGGTATTATTGTTTTTGGTTTCTAATTTAGACTTGTGAAATAGGTTGTTTTTAACATTGCATGAACATAGTAGAAAACATAAAATCTTAAAATGAATCACACACATTGCACATTTCACAATAAATAGTAATGAGTTGGATTTTATCACCAACCATTATTTGAGAATTGATTATGGTGGGCTTCATATCCATCCGTCAATATCTACCCTTAGCAACCATAATCACCCATGAGAAAACTTTTTAGATTTGATCACCAGGAATAATTTCATTTGCCATCCAGCCATAGAATTCACCCTGCATAATAATTCATATTATAGCACATTTACAACACACAAACCCCACAAAACAAAAAATATATATAAAAGAGAGATAAAAAATCAAATCAAAATTTGTTGTAAAACATAGGGTTAAATTGCTTGTTTGATTCTGTGTGTTCTTCATTTACATTTTTTTTATCTGCACATTTCACACACTTCACCACCATCATCTGAATCATGAGCTTATGGTTTCAACCTGAAGATAAGTAAATATTTTGAGTCAAACCCTTTCCAACAAAAACACTTCATAAATGGACGTTTCCACATATTTCCATGCCACTTTTATGGTTAACCCTACCAGTGTGATACAAACAAGCTATTCTGGTTTGTTTGTGGGTCCATCACATGTTGTGTATACTTCAAATGCTGATTTATTACACAAAGCCACCAACATTCCCATACCAAAAACTGAGCCATCATCTCCCATAGATCATAACATCACCCACATAGACATGGCTAAAGTGGAAGCTTTTTGAAGATCCGCTAACTATGTTCTAGAACAAATCCATAGTCCACCCAGGCATAACACTGCTTCTCAATAGGAAATTGCCTACTCGCATCCTCCCAGTCACTCACACCATCAATCATCAAAAAAATCAGGGACGCTTAAGGTATAGCACCTTCCTCATAAAAAAAAATCTCCAAAGGCACCTAACACCTTTGGTCACATTTCATTTCCAAAAAAAAAATCTCCAAAGGAATCAAAATTCCTTTGGTCACATTTCAATTTAAAAAAAAAAAAAGCTCCAAAGGTACCTAATCCCTTTGGTCACATCTCAATTTCAAAAGGCTCCAAAGGACCTAATCCCTTTGGTCACATCTCAATTTTCAAAAGACTCCAAAGGTACATAATCCCTTTGGTCGCCTATCAATTTTAAAAGGCTCCAAAGGAATCAAAATTCCTTTGGTCACATATCAATTTCAAAATGCTCCAAAGGTACCTAATCCCTTTGGTCACATCTCAATTTCAAAAATATCCAAAGGTACCAAATCCCTTTGGTCACATATTAAAGCTCCAAAGGAATCAAAATCCCTTTGGTCACATCTCAATTTCAAAAGGCTCCAAAGATACCTAATACCTTTGGTCACATCTCAATTTCAAAAAGCTCCAAAGGTACCAAATATCTTTTGTCACATCTTAAAGCTCCAAAGGAATCAAAATACCTTTGGTCACATCTTAATTTCAAAAAGCTCCAAAGGAACCAAACTCCTTTTATCACATACATTTCAAAAGGCTCCAAAGGAACCAAACTCCTTTGGTCACATTTCAATTCAAAAAAAAAAGCAAAAACAAAAATTGTTGCATTGCATTTGCATAATTTTGTCATTTGCATCTATACACATTGCTTATTGCTATCCGAGTTCACAAGATTCAAGGAGCACATAAGCTTACCAGGCTAGGGGGAGTAGAAGAACCCGAGCCACTTAATATCATACACTTGAAAGCGTTCCATGCTTATTGTGATTTATATATATGTAGATATACATGGCTAATACACAAAAAAATATATTTTATTTGACACATTAAGTTTTACATATTGCACTGCATAAAATTGCACTGCACAACATTGGATTTCACAAATTACATTTTTTTGCACTACACAACATTGCAATGCACAACAATGCATTTCACACATTACATTTCACACATTATATTTCACACATTGCATTTCACACATTGCATTGCATACATTTCATTGCACAAATTGCATTTCACACATTACATTCACACCATCATCTTCATACATTACATTTCATATTAGGGGGTCATTTACTCAGTTTAGATAATAATTGATCCAATAAAATCATGTTGCCTTAATCAAGGGCACCCTCACATCATCATCCATTTCATTGCACCATTCCATAAAGTCAAATTATCATTTGCAAACCACATTTCCATAATCCCTAGGTGTTTTCGGTCACTCAACCACTCCTAGTGTTTCCAGCAACCTCCAATTCATGTCAAGTTTTCTTTAGGACCAAGACACATTTTCACTAAGAAAATATTGAGTTCTAGGAATTGACTCTAAACACTCTTGAACCAAACATAATCACACATATTAAAAATATCTTGTGTCAAAGAGGATAATACCATAAATGGGTTGAACCTCGAAGTGAAAAGGGTATTCATTGCTTGTCCCATTATGCACATAGTCCAAAAATTAAAAATAGTGGTTTTCACCACTATCATAGTTGCTTCTAAATACAAGAATGAGTAGTAAGGATAGGGTACAATTCTCATCACACTTTAGTTGAGAATCCAACTCCCCAAAGCTCAAAATATTTTACATCACACACCATAGATTCTCAAGTTGTAAGGATAGAACTACATTTCTAGTCAGATGGTTAGGTAGTCCGAATCCCTAAAACTTAGAGATCAAATTCTTGGACTATGGATCTAATACCCACTGGGGCTGTAGAATCTTGACTGGTAGTGGAGTATGCTCATGCATGGTGAAACATCTCTCTTGAAGAGACCTTTGATTGCACATATGGATAAACTAGCTTCTTGGTCTTCTCCATGATAGGTTTCATCTCAATTTACTCAAGATGGGTTAATGAACTCACTTGCACACACATTGGTTCTTTATTTCCTCAAGTCATTACCATACTCATGATTTGGTAAATGAATTCACTGTACACACATTTGGTCTTAGAGAAATTAGACATAATTTAGTGAGTTTTTTGATATCACTACTATGTCTAAGTCTCTGCAAAACAATCATTTTTCCATATCAACATCCATATCAGTATTCCATATCAACATCCATATGATTCTTCCATATCAACATCCATATCATTACATGAGTCCTCCATTTCACATACCACCATCTAATTAAACAACAATGCTATAAATGGTAAAGTAAAATCTAAACTATGAATTATTATTAGAGAATTAATTCATTTGCATTCATACACACTATCATTGCATTATCATCCATCACACATATACACATGCATTCACACAAAATCATTCACACACAAAAAAAAACAAACGCCATGTATATATATAATTCACATATGCAAATATTGCTAGAAATTTCTATACAACAACACAACTTGGGGGTGTTCAAGGTATCACACCTTCCCCCAATCAAACAAACAACAACACAACTTGGGGGTGTTCAAGGTATCACACCTTTCCTCCAATAAAACAAATAAGCACACAACTTGGGGTACTCAAGGTATCACACCTTCCCCACCAATTCAAAAAATAACTCAATCACTCAATCATATCACATCATCAATAAGTCAATTGCTAGGTTCAAAACGTTACATCCTTTTATCAAAGGTTGAGCCCTTTGCCTTGCATACACACATCAAAGTCAAAAGGCTCCAAAGGAACCAAACTCCTTTGGTCACATACACATCACATAATCAACAAGTCAATTTCTAGGTTCAAAAGGTTGCATCCTTTTGTCAAAGGTTGAGCCCTTTGCCTTGCAAACACACATCAAAGTCAAAAATCTCCAAAGGGCCTAACCCCTTTGGTCACATTTCAATTCAAAAGGCTCCAAAGGAACCAAAATCCTTTGGTCACATACACATCACATCATCAACAAGTCAATTGCTAGGTTCAAAATGTTGCATCCTTTTGTTAAAGGTTGATTCCTTTGCCTCGCATACACACATCAAATTCAAAAGGCTCCAAAGGAACCAAACTCCTTTGGTAACATACACATTACATCATTAAAAAATCAATTTCTAGGTTTAAAAGGTTGCATCCTTTTGTCAAATTTTGAGCCCTTTGCCTCGCATACACACATCAAATTCAAAAGGCTCCAAAGGAACCAAACTCCTTTGGTCACATACACATCACATCATCAAAAAATCAATTGCTAGGTTCAAAAGGTTGCATTATTTTGTCAAAGTTTGAGCCCTTTGCCTTGCATACAGACATCAAATTCAAAAGGCTCCAAAGAAACCAAACTTCTTTGGTCACAATCACATCACATTATAAACAAGTCAATTGCTAGGTTCAAAAGTTTACATCCTTTTGGCAAAGGTTGAGCCCTCCGCCTCTCATACACACATAAAATTCAAAATGCTCCAAAGGAACCAAAATCCTTTGGTCACAATCACATCACATCATCAACAAGTCAATTGCTAGGTTCAAAAGGTTGTATTATTTTGTCAAACATTGAGCCATTTGCCTCACATACACACATCAAATTCAAAGGGTTCCAAATGAACCAAACTCACTTGGTCACATACACATCACATCATCAACAAGTCAACTGCTAGGTTTAAAAAGTTGTATCATTTTATCAAAGGTTGAGCCCTTTGCCTTGTATACACACATAAAATTCAAAAGATCCAAAGAAACCAAACAATTCAATCAATCAAACCACATTACATCATCAACAAGTCAATTGCTAGGTTCAAAAGGTTGCATCCTTTTGTCAAAGGTTGAGCCCTTTGCCTCGCATACACACATAAAATTCAAAAGGTTCCAAAGGAACCAAATTCCTTTGGTCACATTTCAGTCCAAAAAAATCTCTAGAGGGCCTAACCCCTTTGGTCAAGCAATCCTCAAAGTGAACCTCATATTTAGTGGTTTATCCTAGTCACCTAGTGATTGCAATGACTAGTTATCCATGAAATTTGATAGGATGGGTAGATCACCATAAGGACACTTGCATATTCACACACCTTTTCTATTAGAGAAAAAATAGAATCAATCATACACATGTCAAAAACCCCTTTTCTATTAGGGAAAAACATAATCAATCATACACATGTCAAAAACCCCTTTTTGTTAGGGTAAAAACAAAATAAATCATACACATATCAAAAACCCTTTCATTTGTTAGGGTAAAAATAGAATCAATCATAACATGTCAAAAAACCCTTTTTTGTTAGGGCAAAAATAAAATCAATCATACACATGTCAAAAACCTTTTTTCTGTTAGGGCAAAAATAGAGTCAATATTTCACATGTCAAAAATACCTTCATCTATTGGGGCAAAAACATACTCAATCACTTGAATTTTCATAAAATCCCTTCATCTAATGGGGCAAAAATAGAATAAATCATCTACATTTTCAAAAAATCCTTTTTTTTTTAGGAAAAAAATAGAATCAATCATCTGCATTTTCAAAAAACCCTTTTTTTTAGGGTAAAAACATAATCAATCATACACATGTCAAAACCCCTTCTCTGTTGGGACAAAAATAGACTTAATCACTTGCATTTTCACAAAAACCCTTCATATTTTGAGGAAAAAACATAATCAATCATCTATATTTAAAAAAAAAAAAATTGTTGGGGCAAAAATAGAATCAATCATATGCATTTTCAAAATACCCTTTTTTGTTAGGGGAAAAATAGAATTAATCATTGCACTTTTCACAGTCATTACATTTTCTCATGTCAAAAACCCCTTCATATTTTGGGATAAAAATAGAGTCATTCCTTGCATTATCTATACACTAGCATTCAATATCATCAATTTTATTCATCATTACACATTCATTCAAAATTTTCCAAGTACATTTGCAAGTACAAGTGAACCTTGTATTTAGTGGTTTATCCTAGTCACTTGGCAATTGCAGTGACTGGTTATCCATGCAATTCGATAGGATGGGTAGATCACCATAAGGACACTTACATTTTCACAAATCCCTTCTCTTTTGGGGTAAAAATAGACTCAATCACTTACATTTTCACAAACCCCTTCTCTATTGGGGCAAAAATAGACTCAATCACTTGCATTTTCAAAAACCCCTTTTTTGTTAGGGCAAAAACATAATCAATCATCTGCATTTTCATAAACCCCTTTTCTGTTAGGGAAAAATAGAATCAAGCATACATATGTCAAAAACCCCTTCATTTTTTGGGGTAAAAATAGAATCAATAATTGCACTTTTCATAGTCATTGCATTTTCCCATGTCAAAAACCCCTTCATCTATTGGGGCAAAAACAAAATCAACCACTTGCATTTTACAAAAATTAATTTACATCATTCATATCATCTACATTTAACATCATCCATTTCATTCATCATTACACCTTCATTCAAAATTTACATTTCAACACCATCAAATCCATCAATAATTGCATTCAACATTTTCCAAGTTCACCTACAATTTCAAGTGAACCTCATATCTAGTGGTCTATTCTATCTCCTTGGTGATTGTAGTGATTGGTTGTCCATGAAATTTAGTAAGATGGGTAAATCACCATAGGGAAACTTGATTCCCAAGTCAACATTCTCAAATACCTTGGATAGGATTGATGGGGGAATCCACAAGGGTAGGACTCTAAGGTACAAAAAGGTAAACTTCCCGACCCACACCACCAACCTCCTCTGGGGACTCAAAATTGAATTATTCAAAATTATTGGCCACATCTATGGTGATAAGGTGGGGGTCATTGTAGCATAGAATCCGATGGTGGCAATTTTAAATTTTGGTAAGCATATCAATAAGACTGAGAATCATTGCAATGAGAGGCAGACTGCGAGGAAATAGATGATGTTGACTGATAGGGCCACTTGGTGCAAAGCCCAAATGGAGGATGTTGGTTGGACCGGGTCCATGCAAAGTATAAAGGTCGATGAAGGTATAGTAAAAATGGTGATAACATCATTTATTGAGGATCCAAATCATAATGACACAAAGGCAGTTGGGAGGCAGATAAGGTTAACAGATCACACATGGAAGCAGAAGACACAAGTGGAGGATTATAGTTGGTCCTTTCCAATGCATGGTAATATCCCTAAGGATAGTGTTGATCTATAGATAATCAAAGGCATCCAGAATAACATGCTATCACCCATGGAAATCTGGCAAAAATCCAAGGTCGCAAAGGGGGGATGGATCCCCAAATATGGCACACCAATTAAAGAAAATCCCATATCTTACCACCATGGCTTTAAAACCTATTCCTTCCCCAACAGTAGCAAAAGAGAAAATCAATAGTGTGTTAACCTGAGAAAGTCTGAACGAATCATAAGGAAGAATTATATAAGTGGAAATATGACTTACGTTGATCTGAGCATAGTCATCATGGAACCTGTGGCTCAGACCATCCTCACTGAGTGACATTTTACCCAATTTTTTGACCTATTCTTGAGGGCAGAGGAAGATATCACCTAGGCGATGATGGACACTTGGTAGGATGACAAAGCGAAGATACAAGGAAGAGAGTTCATCATTGATGTGAACATGCTAGCTGTGATAACTAGTCAGATGGTGAAAGGTCACTCCATCCATTACCAGAAACATCACTGGGAGGTGGAATTGAAGGAATTTTATGACAACCCAAAAATTTTCAAGGAAGCCAAGAATGGGCTCACCAGAATGGATTTTCCCACTTCGTGGAATGGGGTCATGAAAAATGTGATGGAGTTTATCACAACTGAGCATCCCAGTAAGACTTTACTAAGATTTCACTATGCTTTCATGAACTTCTTTCAGGATGTCAACCCGATAAGTATTCCTCAGTTTTTGATGAACTTGATGAACTACACCATCAATGCTTACCGCAGCAAGAGAGGGTCTACCATGCCAATGTACCAAGGATTGTTCAAAGTAATCTATAAGTGGATGGTGGCCACAACACCTAATCCTAAACCTCAATTCATCAAGGAGATACCACCCGGTCATCATCCAGATAGCTCGAGGGCAAGAGCTAGCCCAGGCACCAGCAAACCTTCATCTATGTCTCCGGTGAAGAAGAGAGTGGGGGAGCCCATAACCAGAGGGGGTACGACTAAAAAAAATTAAAGATTGAGTAACCCCCAATGAGATCCTCATTGAGACTCAAGAACAAAAAAATCCAAGCCAGCTCCAAAACCAGTGCTAGCGACCTGGACGAGGAGGGACCTACAATCATGGTACTCAAAAGGTTCGTTCTAAAATCTTATGCAACCATCATCCACCAAATGCAGGAGCACTATGACACTATGAATCAGGTGATCTTCAATGAAGGATACATGTTTAAATTTGAGGCTAAGGTCAATGACGAGGAAGAAGAGGATGAAAAGGAAGAGGATCTCAAGGAAGATGTCGAAGATGAGGCATGAGGATCCCTAGGTCCTGGGGGTATCATTTTTGGTTGATATTTTTATAGAAAGTAATCCTCTTGGGGCTAAGGTTCCATTTTCCTTTTGTAATGTTGATCAGTGTAGCTTGTCCATCTTGGTTGGTCCTATTTTGTTTTTGGTCTTTGTATACGTCGCCTGCCCGGCTAGGACTGCTAGGAAGTTTATTAGTTATAGAGGACAGATGTTCCTCAGGATAACTAGGATCCATAGCTTCAGCTGAAGGCTACATTTTGTAAAAGGTTTTGGTTCAACCTATAAAACCTTGTTATTAATGAAGAAATTTACTTACCAAAAAAATATTCATCATCCAATATCTCCTTGTTGAAAAATAAAATTACTTTTGGCCCCTCATATTTTGAGTGAGACTATTCCAAGAACAATTTTCTCAACAACTATCATTGATGCCCTTTTCCATGGGGTTACCAACATGGATAACTTTAATAATTTTCTTTGTAATTACATTAGTCTCCTAGTATGTTGGTCGATTAAATTTATTGAGCAACCATTTAGGTATTCCATGTGGGAATTAGCTACAATCATGAGTGGCCACGAGGACAGAATATTTTTCTTTTTTGCATTATTATCATTGCATTTGAATAATTCCAAAAGAAACTTTCTTCAACAACATGGAATCACCCCAAACTTGGTGTAACAAAATTTGATTATGATTTCCCACAATGGAATACATCTTACATGATTATGACATCTACACTTTGCAAAAATCTCCTTTTTCCATTGGGGCAAAAACGACATCAATTTACATCATTTATATCATTTGCATATACATCGTACACTTGCATTTACACCATTAAACTGTAATTTTCACCACATAATTATATCAATTGGCTTGTGAGATTCATTCTTCACTCATTCACCAATTAAGGGGGTAAGCTACACATACAAATTCTTTATCTTCAAAATCGTCTTCACTCCAATGAAAAAAAGTTGCTTCTTCATCAGGCCAAACCAAGTGTCTTGTATTTTTGCACCGCATTGTATTTCATGCAATGCGGTACAAAAAGGGGCATCTATAGACACCAAAATCTATCCACTTGTCATCCATCCATATATTCCAATCACAATCATCTATTATATATATATGTGTGTGTGTGTGTACTTTCTTAATATATATATATATATATATATATAAATATTATATATTTATTTAATAAATAAATTATATATATATATATATATATTTATATGAATTAATCCTAGCCCTCCACCATGTTTTAATATTAGCCATCCATCCACCTTAATCCATACCACTTACCCAAATTTAATCTCCACCCTTCTTCATGTTTTAATCTTGATCGCCCATTTTGTGTCGTTGAAACCCTAACATGTTCAAGGGTAAATTATAAAAAGTTATTCATTTTTATGAATAAAATATTGAATTGGAATTCTATTGTGGAACCATAGTACTTCTTCATCCTTATTCATCCCTTCCTGCTGCCATTCACATCCCCCACTTTTTTCACCACCCATTCCATGCAAACCAGATTTGGTTATGAGACACCTTCCTTAGCCCCCAAATGCCCTAGAGCCACTAGAATACCTTTGGGTATTTTTGAAACCTTTATGATATATCTACAACTATTATAGAATGCCTTTGGGTATTTAAATCCATCCTCGAATGCTGGATAATTTCCCACAATATATTCTAAAGAACACTAGCCCTTGGACACTTTTGGGTGTCCATGCGACCATCAACGGTAGAAGTAAAAGTAGACATCTCAAGTAACAAGATAAATAGTTTTATTTGCATCATTTATATTTTTATGAATCAAATATTTAATTGGAATTCTATGGTGGAACCATAGTACTTATTCATCCTTATTCATTCCTTCCTAATGCCATTCACATCCCCCACTTTTATCACCACCCATCCCATGTGAACCAGATTTTGTTATGTGACACCTTCCTTAGCCCCCAAATACCCCAGAGCCAGTAGAATACCTTTGGATATTTTTGAAACCTTTTTGGTGTATCTAAAACTATTATAGAATACCTTTGGGTATTTAAAGCCATCCTCGAATGCTGGAGAATTTCCCACAATAGATTCTAAAGAACACCAACCCTTGGACGCTTTTGGGTGTCCATGCGACCATCAATGATAGAAGTAAAAGTACACATTTCAAGTAACAAGGTAAATAGTTTTATTTGCATCATTTATATTATTTTATCCTACTTACAGTATTATATTATAGCATCTAGGGTTTTAGTTGTTTTATCTTTTTGAGGGCCTCACACAGTGGAGCCTTCGTAGGTGGCTCTAATATCCTTTTATTATTTTTTGTTTGTAGGTACAAGGATCATCTTTCTGGAATATATTGAAGCTAGGGTGGTCCACCAAGGATACACAAGCACACCCACAACATCATTTGAATTGAATATGAGTGAAGAAGACACCATCTATTTCAATGAACTAGGGCTTCGAAAACCCTACCATTTGTATTATTCATATCAAAAAGCATTGTAAAACCCCATATTAGGGCATATTCATTTGTATAACTTGAATATTTGTTGATAATAATAAATATTATTCATTTTTGTGCATTTTTATGGAGTTGTACTATGCTTTTTGGTGCATTTGCTTTTATTTGTGTATTGGTGTTGCACGTTTTTTATTTACACTATGCATCCAAGACAACTAAAACACTGAATCACATTGATCAATAAGAGGTAGCAAAATTAGAGAACAATAATATTCCCAAGGGATTAATAACCCTAGAAATCCTTTTTGATAATAATGACCAAAAAACTACCCAAAGGATGAGCATTGATCAATATGAATTTAAGGAGGTCCAGATGGAGACCAACAATAATTTGAAGGTTGTAGTATGTTATATAAAGCAAGATATAAATGAAATCATAGCAATGTGCAAAGAAAATTGAGATATAATATCATATGCCTATTATGATCTCAAGTTCTATAATAGGGATATCATACAACACACCATAGAGTTATTTCCTAATGTCAATTCATTCAAGTAGAGTAAATGAAAAATTTAGTCCTTGATGAAGCAAGAGATCTTAAAGGTACTCAATGTAGAAATCATTTATCACATTAAGCACTCCACATTGATTTCCAATTAAGTTTTAGTTAAAAAAATAATGGAGACACTTGACTCTGTGTAGGATTATAGAATTTAAACAAAGCATACCTAAAGGACCATTATCCATTGCCCCAAATAGATCATATTCTATAGACTATTGCTAGATCTGAGAGGTTATATCCACTATATGTATTATTCAAATTAAATTAAACATGAGTAAAATATGAGGACTAATTTAAAATTACATTCAACACTAAATAGTAAACCTTTGCATATCAGAGAATACCTTTTGGTTTATCTAATGCAACTAAAACCTTTCAAAGAGCCAAGGACCTTGCTTTTGGAGAATTAGTGAATAAGGTAATCCTAATATATATTAATGATATAAAAGTGTTTTTTCATCATAAGAGGAAGCATTTAGAGAACCTAAAATTGGTATTCTAGAAATTCTAAGAATTAGGGTTTCACTCAATCCTAAGAAATTATTTTTTATTGTGCACTAAGGCAAGTTGTTAGGATATATTGTTTTAAAGTAGGAACTAGCCATTGATTCAGACAATGCCAAGGTAATATTAGCACTGCTAATACCTCAAAATAAGAAATACGTATAGTCCTTTAGAGAAAAAAGGTATTAAATGAATTTTATTCAGGTTTCTCTAGAGGCCATTATTTTGGCTAGATCATTGTAGAAAAATTTTTAAGGGTTGGATACTATTGGCCTATTATATTTGTGGACACTTTTAAAGTAGCAAAAACATGTGAAAAATATCAAATATTTATGGGTAGGAGGATAAGTCAAGCACTCCACTTACAACCAATTATAGTAGATGCGCCTTTCTAGTAATGGGGGCTTGATTTTATTGATGTCATTAGTTTGAATTCCTCTATCAAACATAAATTTATCCTAACTACAATAGGCTATTTTCCAAGATGGTTTGAGGCAATGACTATAAAAAGGGAATATTAAGACATCATGATTGAATTTTTAGAGAGATTGATAATGATATTTAGCATCTTAACAACCATAGTGTTAGACAATGGACTTACTGTAGACACCTAAAAGTCGCACATTGCTATACCTGCATACTTGTAGATCCTTTTGGACACTTGTAGGTTTACATAGGTGATCCTAGATACCCCTCGACTATCGTAGACCAATGTAGACTATTGTAGATCCTATTAGAACTATTTATACTATTGTATTTATGCATAGACATGCGTAGATTGCCATAGACATGCATTGACTAGCATAGATCACTCTAGATTATTGTAGCATTGCGTAGAATTCCACACACCACTTCATTGATTCTTAGGTCCAAAACCCTAATAAACTACCTAAATCACATCATTAACACCTTCCATTTATCAAAAAACCATCCACCAGCCTCCTAAGGTGATACAAGACTCTTTTATGCTTAATTGAGACCCCCACAAGGCTATTTATTAGCAAAAGTATTATTTGAGTCAATTGTTAAATCTAATTTTAAATTAACTTCACTTAAGTTCACTTTAGGGCTAAAAAGGTTAATTAGGTCCTTAATACCTAATTACCCCTAATTATTCCCTCCCACATGTGTGTGCACTAGGTTAGTTAGGATATTTCTTAGGAAACCCCAACCTAACCCCAAATCTAACCTAGAGTTGAATAATCCTAGTTAACCCTAATATCTCCTCACACATGTGTGAGGATGAGATATTTCCTTAAGAGAATGTGAGGAAGCCACCTTACAAAACCTAACTTAACCTGCATATAATCTCACCCTAGGTATTAGTTCTCCTAAATACCCCCTACACTTTGGGTTTTATTATAAATAATGGGCCAAAACCCTCATTTATTTCTCTCTCCACTTATGTCCAAAGCACAAATGTATCGCTCCAAATTTTTCGCACCCCTACCTTCAGGATATTGGATCCGCACCCGGAAGGAGGATGGGAAAAGGATGGTGCGGTACCTCGGATGAGAGGACTTTGCGAATGTCCTGCCTCTCAAGGGAGGTGCATTTTGGTGATTTTTCAACAGATGGTGGGTTCACCAGGAAACATTTGACGGTAGTTTCCACGCCTAGGTTTTGGGAATGAGTTTTGATGAGTTCGTTTTATTTTTAAACATTCATCCTAGGTTTGGCCGAATGATTCTAACTTAAACTACATGAAAATGCAATTTAAATGCATACAACAAACAGAAAGGAAAACAGAAACAGAGAATTTGCAGGAGGCCAATGAAGATTACCTGATCCGAAAGTCTGATGGAGTTTCTGAAGCTTGAAATAGTTTGGATCGCCCGCAATTCAACAGGATCGCCTTAAATTTGATAAAATCGTCTGAACTGACAAGATCGTCTGAAATCTGATGAATTCGTCAGACGAATTCATCAGAGACCTGTAAAACAGCAAACAGATGCGAAATACGAGAAATTCTATTTTGCAAACAGGGGCAAACTATGTAAAACAGTAATATGAATGTTGAACAATATACAGGAATAGAAGTAAATGCAAATAACTATGTTTAGATAGCAGAATATGATCTTAATATGCAAACTAGAAAAAATGGGTGAACTCCAGATGCAATATAGTATAAAAACTGAATAAACAATCTAATTTATAGCATAAAATGACAGAAAAAAGAGACAGAAGAGCAAACTCCGAGCACCGATTGCCTCGATGTGTCTCTGCGATCAAAATCGTCTCGCATCGATGCGAGATCGTCTCGAATTTGACGAGATCGCCTTCGATCTTGACGAGGTTCGTCGAGCTGCGATAGGTGCTGGCTCCGACTGAAAACCGATGGTGTACCTGCAATAAAATGACTATAGGACTAATGCAAAATATGAATTACGATGTTTTAGAGCATAAGGGTTCAATTTGCATAAAAATTCAGCCAGGGGTTGGGGAGGGAAAAGTCTTAGAGTTAAAAAGGCATAGGATAATTGTTGGGAGGTTGGAGATCATCCCAATTTGGGAGATCTCCAACGGGGGAAGGGTCCCAACGGCGCAGACACGCTTCTGTCCGGATTGGAGACCCGTTGGAACGGATTCCAACTATGCAAATTTAGTTTTGCGACGAAATCATCTGGACGTTCTAGTCTAGACGAAATCGTCAAATCTGGGGCGATATCGTCTGATCGGAGACGATATCGTCAAACGGTCAAAAAAACTACTAAAAATGGCGTGGAAAAGGAGGAAACGAGTTTCTCGACAGTTAACGGGTGGTTTGGGAGGTTAAATTTGAATTTAAATTTATTTACTAAGGTGAATGTAATTATTCCAATTTTACTGCGCCAATTTTAGGGTGCTACATTTTGCCCCCTCTTTAGCGAATTTTCTGAAGAAAATGCGTTAAAGATGAGTTCTTCTCGATCTACGAGAAAGCAAAAAATTATTCCCATTTTTAGGCGACGATTCTTGGTCGAATCGTACGACGACTTACTATGGTGCCCCCTCCAGTGTTTTTACCCAAATCGAACGTTTGAGGTAAAAATGCGGAAAAGCAAAAATTATTTGTTGAATAAAATTAATAAAAATAGGGTAAAACCCTAATTCATTTGTTACTGTTCATTTTACTGTTTTGAGAGCTCTGGAGCAAAAATGGTAGAGACGACGCACAGATCTGTAGAGGTCCGCCGCGGTCTACGGGTAAGGGTTTAAACTAATCTAGAATTGATTTAATTTGATTTTACATGCTTTTTAGATGGATTTTTAGGTGAATTTTGAGCATCGCGGTCGTTTTTGCCCCTCGACGTCGTCCGGACGAAATCGTCCCTAGTTCGACGAAATCGTCTCAAGTTCATCAATTTCACCCAATGGCGAAATAGACGAAAAAGGGGCGATTTCGTCAAATTAGAGATGATTTCGACACGCGAAATCGAAGACGATTTTGCTCAAATTTCGGACGATATCGGCCAATAGTTGGCGATATCATCAATTGCAAAATTTTGATCTTTAAGTTGCATTATTGATTGCTAAAATTTGTTATTAATGATTGTTTGATGTTTTAATGTTTATGCTTGCAGAGAGGATTACTAAAGAGCAGGGAGTGGAAATACGATGGGCTGAGAGACGACTTGGCCGCTCTCACCTAGGCAGAGCGAGATCAGCTGGCACAGGCTGGCTTACTACATGTGGCAGAGATGCCACAAGTATCTCTGAGACATGGGGCTACTGACGGCCCTAGCAGAGATGACTCCCACACTAGAGGATGTATGGAGGATTCTTAGAATCCCCATACAAGGGAGGATGATCACACCTGCGGCCAATCAGGGCCATGCGATGGGACGACTCTGCGGTGACCCGAGCTTCACCCTGGAGAAGGGCGGAGTGAACATCGAGGCACTACGCCAGATGCCTGGGGCATCTACACTGACACAAGTTTTGGCTAGGGTGGTTGGTGGACTTCTGCTGTGCCACCAGAGCGGCTGCAGGGTACCATGGATGCTGGCAGATGTGATCTGCGACATGCGCGACCATGGCTACAGATTTGCTTGGGGCAGCTTTGTTCTATGCCGATTGTATAGGATCTTGCATGGGGTCGTATACAAGGGCGGCCGATGTATGGTTATGACATCGCTCCTATAGGTTTGGTGCTGGGAGAACATTGCAATGCGGAGGCCGGTAGGGCTTCCACTGACAGGGGTTGACGGGGAGAGGCCTCGAGTCTTCTACTGGTGGCTCCGGAGAGGGGCACAGTGACGGATCGACCTGCCGATGTCCCAGAGACTGCTGGATGACTTGGTCCCAGACCAGATCACCTGGAGGCCATGGAGAGAGCATCCAGGGTGGCCAAAGGACGGATAGGAGCTGGCTCGCATCAGGCGAGTCTGCTGGCTATGGATGGAGAGGGGAGAGGTGGAGATCCACTGCTATGACCGGGTTTTGCGACAGTTCAGTCTACAGCAGGGGATCCCATCTCTCAGGGATTACGAGTTTTCCTGGACTATCCGGGATAACACCACAGTTAGCGGGGCTCCAGATATGCAGCGATTCTGGAGTCAGTACGTGGACGATGCCCCCATTCAGCCAATGGATGGGGACGACGCAGGGGTAGCCGATGGCTATGATGCCTGGTATGCAGGCATCCGCACTCCTCGGATGACGAGGGCAAGGGACCGATCCACGTAGTTGTGCGTCGGATAGGGAGGCAACGCCAGGCGGTGGTAGAGGCAGCCCGAGGTCACGACAGAGGAGAGCAGAGGAGGCCACAGGCATAGGAGAGGTCGCGACAGAGGGAGAGGGAGAGGAGGGAGGCGAGACCCTCATATCCATAGAGGCCACCATCGCCTGATAAGGGCAAGGGTGTGGACATTGGAGAGAGTAGCGATATGGCTACTCTCCGGGCAGAGAGAGATCATTTGCGAGCTCAGGTGCAGACGTTACAGGATGCAGCTGCATAGCACCAGGCTGAGGTGTCACATCTATGAGATGAGAATGCACGTATCAGGGCTTGAGGCAGAGGGGTAAGCACTCAGGAGCTGCTATGGTCGGTTTCTCAGACCGCATTCTATTAGGAACTATACTACTAGGTGGTGCCAGAGGGCCAGAGGATACAGGTGCCACCTGCCATAGCAGATTCGATCAGGACAGGGTCGACGAGGAGCTCATCCCGGTCGACGATGAGGACTCGCAGTACCACACATACTACGATGGGACCACCTCGCCCTCCACAGGGTGGGGGAGGAGATGAGGCTGAGAGCTCTAGAGGCTCTCGAGGCTAGAGGGCAGGATACTGCCACTGACATTGTATTATACTTTGTATTGATAGAGGATTGAGTATGCCGAGGTACAGATTGTGGCATACTAATCCAGTTTTGATGATGTATATATTCTGTTGATATATATAGATGAGATATATTTTTTTGATCATATGACTTGTCTTATGTGATGCTTATGATGCTTTTTATGTTTGATTGATTGATTGAATTGATTGATGTAATGATTTTATTGATGATTCATGTAATTATGTCGTTTTGGAAAATATTATAACTTGGATGTCATGCTATAAATATTTTAAATGAAATAATCTGATGTAAAAAATTGATTGGTTGTAATGAAATGTGATAAAATAAAAAGAGATTTCTAACAATAATTTCAAAGGACATTGTCGCTATTATAGACCATTTCATGGAGTTTTTGCTCACTCGGTCGTCAAGCTAGTCCCAGGATAGAAATATTGTTTAAAAGAAAAGAGTGCTTAAGAGACTGTCTTAAGACTTTGTTGTGATGATGCAAATGATGATGATGATGATGGTTTGTTTTCAGATTTCCATGAACATATTATGCATGAAATATTGTAAAAATGATTTTTGCTAGGCATAAATTCCTAAGTGTGATAAAAATTGTTGAATAATTCCTTAAGAATTATACCATCATTGCAAAATGCAAAGGTTGACATAATGATATGAAATAATAAAAATGTGTTTGCTTTTGAAAAGCATAATTTGTGTAATAGAATGAAGTCATATGGTTTTTATGAATTTTGATAAATTGGAGAAAATATTGTTACAATGGTTTTCGCTAGGTATAGAATATGTAGGTATAGACTTATACCATCATCGCGAAGATCAAAGAAAAGATAATTTTATTGCATGATTAATTTTTGATGAACAGAAAATATGATAATGAGGACTTGCGCTAAGCATAAAATTCCAATTTTGGTTTTGAAACTATACCATCGTTGCGAAAGTCGATAAGATATATATGATATGTTGTTAAATAATTGTACTTGATTATTCCAAACAAGTTGCAAAAATAATATTTCAAAGTATTTTGAAAAAAATTAGATTTATAAGGAATCCCATGTGCATAAGTGAATTCATTGCCATTCTTGATTTATCATAATGATAGACAAAATCTCTCAAATACAAATGTGTGTGCAATTGTATGGTTCGATTACCGATTTTGAGCAAGATACTATGATACAAGTGATTTGAATAAACCAACTAAGTGTTCATTAACCATGATGTAGATGCATATAACCATACTAGGCTACTATGTAGATCGGATTATCAAGAGCTAGCTAATCCATAAGTAGACATAGGTTTGTACAAAAGAAGGTCGCTAATGTGACAGACATATCGCCACGCTAGGAGTTACCCAAGGCCAAGCGGGTTGGGCACAAACCACCTGTTATGGGGCTTACCTCATAGTTTTCGAATAATTGAGAATTCCAGGGATTCAAGCTCATCAACCCTTCTTTTCTTTTCAAAGGGTAGGTAAAGGGATTTTATTTCTTTCTTGCTTTCTTTTGAATTTTGCTTATTTTTTTCTTGTTTGTATTTCTTTTGCTTGATAATGCTTGGAACATTGCTGAAATAACATTTTTCTTTTCTCTTTTTCTTGAATTTTTCCTTTGTTTTTTCTTTTTCTTTTTCTATGGATACTTGCTCGGATTAGCTGTAGAGCAAGGGATTTTTATTCTGGGTAGGGGTGAGCTTGTCCTTTTGCCAATTCTCAAAGATTCTAGACCATGTGCATGATAGGATAGCAGGGGAAACTTTTCACTCAAGAAATTAGTTCTACTATGTAGCAAAACATAGAAATTACAAATATAATCATTTTATTGTGAAAAGATGTGCTTGGTTTAAGTAAATACCAAGATCAATTCTCTATGCTCAAACTTTATTTAATTGATTTTTGTGAACTTTGATATAAGAGAGATTAGTAATCATGCCAGATAAAATCAAGATATTTATTGTTGTGATTGTGCAAGTGAGGGATGCTAAATAAATGCAAATTTTATCCAAAATAAGTTAAAACATATAACTGCAATAATTGTAAGAAAATAATGATTTTGAGAAAGTTTGGAAAATGTTGACTCTCTCTTTATTCTGTATATTGTTTTGGTTTCGAAAGAGTCAAGCATATAGCTGTTTTTGGATTTTTTATGTTGATTTTTGTTTTAAAGCAAAAGAAACTTTACAAAATAAATGCGATAAATATTTTTGAATATTTTTGAAGATTTTATGAATGTTTTTGAGGTTTTTGAATGATTTTGAACAAATATGTACATGGATGAAATAATCAGATTTATGCATAATAACGTTTGAGATGTAAAATATTCATGGGTTCTTTAAGTTCTTTACCATCTAAGGTAGATAATTTATATGCTCTTGATTCAAATTTTGTAGTAATGATGTATGGTCCAAGCCAGTTGGGCTCAAATTTACCTTTCAGTTCTTTGGTTGCATTTGTATTTTTTTGATTTTCTTTTAGAACAAGATCGCCAACCTCAAAGGATCGATGACGAACTTTCTTATTATATGCTCTTTTAAGCTTGTTTTGGTATGCACGGAGATGCTCTAAAGCATTGATGCATTTTTCATCTAGGAGTTCCAGGATGGTCGAGTCTGCCAGTGCGATATTCATCTCCTACTTCGGTGTCTTGAAGTAGCAGATCCAAAGAAGGAACTTCTAATTCAAATGGAAAAACTGCTTTGGCACCATATACCAAAACAAATGGTGAAGTGCCTATGGGGGTTCGAACACTAGTTCGATACGCCCACAGGGCTGGATATAATTGAATATGCCAGTCACGGCCAATTTTATTGACTAATATTTTGAGAATTTTGATTAGAGTTTTGTTAGAATCTTCTGCTTGACCATTACCCTGAGGATAATAGGGAGTAGACCAGCGATGTTGAATCTTATATTTTTGACATAATTTTTTAACATCTTTATTTTTTAATGGAGTTCCATTGTCAGAGATGAGATTTGCAGGAATTCCAAACCTACAGATGATTTGATTAAAAATGAATTTAGAGACTTGTGAACTAGTGCAGGAAGCTAAAGGCATAGCTTCGACCCACTTCGTGAAATACTCAGTGGCGATTATGATGAACTTATGTCCATCAGAAGACACAGGGTTAATTTTACCAATAATATCCAAGCCCCATTTAGAAAAGGGCCAAGGAGAAGAAATAGCCTGCAGCTCTTATGCAAGCGCATGGACAAGGTCAGCATGTTTTTGACACTTGTCGCAATGGCGCACATATTCATGTGCATCCGTTTCCATGGTAGGCCAAAAGTATCCTATCCGAAGGAGCTTTTTAGCAATGACGCTACCACTAAAGTTTCCTCCACAAGATCCATCGTGGGCTTCACTTAAGGCTGATTTAGACATCTTAATAGGATAACTTCAAAAGATCTCCTATATAAAGTATTGCCAATGATTACAAATTGACTTGCTCGTCGACGTAATAACTGACGCTGGTTGCGATTAGAATTAGCAGGGAAAGTCCCATTTTGGAGGAAATCACATATGTCTGTATACCAGAGTTTAGGAGTGGTTTCCTTGATTAGAAACACATCCAAAGGCTCTAAGCATGACTTATGTGAAGCGGGTTCTTGGAGTCGACAAATGATGATAGTGGCATATTCGTCGTCTAACTTCAAGGGCAAGAGAGATACAGCGGCAGCCATGGCGTCGGCTGCACGGTTGCTAGTTCGAGGAATGGCTTCCAAGGTAACTTGATCAAACAAGGCCATTAGTTGTAAAACATAGGCCTTATATGGGCAAATTTTATCATCTCTGGTTTGATAAACTTCATTAATTTGGTTTATAACCAATTGGGAATCCCCAAAAACTAAGAGGTTTTTAATTTTAAGCGCTAACGCAGCTCGTAATCCAAGGATTAGAGATTCATACTCAACAGTATTGTTGGTGTAAGCAAAGGTTAGTTTGAAGGACGGAGGAATAAGATGTTTTTGCGAGAGATATTAAAATAATACCCGCACTTTGACCCCACTCATGCATCGGGCTCCATCAAAGTATAAGGACCATTGTTCAACAAGGCCTGCCTCTAATTGAAGGCATTCATCGGGAAACTCGATAATGAGGGGATGAGTAGACTCTAAGGGTGCAGCGGCTAATTGATCTGCTATGATTTGACCCTTAACAGACTTCTGTCCTATGAATGTGAGATCAAACTCGCTTAGAGCAAGAACCCACTTGGTTGTGCGACCCGATAAATAAGGTCGACTCATGAGATATCTTAAAGGATCATATTTGGCAATGACATATGTTTTTTGGCTAAGCATGTAATGTCATAATTTTTGCGTAGCAAACACGACTGCTAGACATAACTTTTCTAACGCTGTATAGCGAGTTTCATAACTGACGAAAGTTCAGCTAATATAATAATTAGCGCGTTCTCATTTTTCATCATCAAGCTGAGCTAACATAGCTCCTAAGGCAGAATCTGAAGCAGAAATATATAAAAGAAATGGGCGATCAAATTTATGCGGTGAAAGCATCGGAGGGTTAAGGAGATATTGCTTGAGAAGTTCAAAAGCTTCTCTACATTTTGTATCCCAATTAAAGGGGACGTCCTATTTAAGGAGTTTAAGAAAGGGACCAGTTTTGTCCACCAGCTTATCAATGAAGCGATGGATAGCTTGAAGTTTACCTTGTAAACTTCGTAATTCAGATATATTAGTGGGTGCGGGCATATCAGTGATAGCCGCAATTTTGAGAGGGTCAATTTCGATACCACGTAAAGAAACTAAAACCCCTAATAACTTGTCGGATTTAACTTTGAATATACATTTTGCTGGATTTAATCGAATGAGATATTCTCGTAATCGATTAAAAACTTTTCTTAAATCGTCTAAATGATTATCTTCAATAAGAGAGCGAGCTATAATATCATCTACATAATCATGTAGGATATCATGCATCATATCATGAAAGATGTAGGTCATAGCCCATTGATAAGTTGCCCCGACATTCTTTAGGCCAAAGGGCATCACTTTCCAGCAAAAGGTACCCCAGGGGGTAATGAAGGCTGTTCTAGCCTGGTCTTCAGGGGCTATCCTGATCTGATTATAGCCGGAGAATTCATCCATTAAGGACATCATCCCACTTCCAGCAGTAAAATCAATAATTTGGTCCATATTTGGAAGAGGAAAGTCATCTTTAGGGCATGCGAGCGTTAATATCTCCGAAATCTGTGCAAACCCTAACTTTGGTGGCTTCTTTCTTGGTGATCTGGAACTACATTGGAGATCCATTCAACATAATCAATAGCTTGTATGAAGATAACATTCAGGAGTTTTTCTAACTCCCATTTGACTAGCAGAGCCACTTTGGGATGCATTTTTCTAAGTTTTTGTTTAACAGGTTTAGCATCCGGATGGACCGCTAGGTGGTGCATGACTACTGAAGGGTCTAGACCTGGCATATCTTCATATGTCCAAGCGAAGACATCTTCATACTCTTTAAGAAATGCAATGTATTGTTCTTGTTTTTCTTGACTTAGTTCTGCTCCAATGTTGATTATGTGAGGGTTGTCCTTAGTTCCAATATTAATTTTAAGGACATTTTCTACCTCCATGTGTAGATCTTTTTCAAAATTATGTGGGGCAGGTGAAACGCCCAACTCTTGTAACTCTTGTAAAGTTAATTTAGATAATTCATTCTGAGGGTCGGTGGCCTCAAGTTGAGCTATGGTTGGTATAGAACCATCAAAATAAAACCCGTTATACATCTCTTCAACAGAGACATCATGGAAGATATCTCCTTCCAACTCTTCATCGGGGTCAGCAATCATTTCAGGGTATGCTATGGATAGCATGTTGCATGAGAATGACAAATTTTTAAGAGGTAAATCAACATGTCTATCCAAATAGTCTTGATAGCATATGAGATGATCATCATCCTCAAAAGGAAAGGGTTGACCCTTACTAGGTAATAGGACCACACCACATCGGGCAGGCCATGGTTCTACCTCGAAAGGTTCTTTCATGCCATTTTGGAAAGGTCCTAAACCTTTCCCTTTATATCCATTTTAAGCATCATGGGTTTAGCTTTAATATAATCATTGGTAAAATAGCACCGAGCATATCCATCATGATGGGTTTTGATATTCTGAGGGATTCTTCCCCAGTCATATCCGTTGTACATGAAGGCGCAACTCCTGACTTGGTAAGTACTTCCCATAGGTTGTGGGAGGCCCAAAGTACGAGGAGATGGCGGTAATTGATTTAAAAGGTCTGAATCTTGCATGAAAGCATTCATTTTTTTTGATATTAAGGTTGTAGATAAATCTGGTAAAAGATCATCAGAAAGGGCATAAGATGTAGAAGGCTTATTACCTATGTTTTGAGATGTGGAAGGTATGATAGATGTGTTTGAAGGTTTTGAATTTATGGGATTAGAACTTGAAGAATTGGTTGTAGTTTTAAGAGCTTTTTGATGTTCTATAGTGATTTATTTAGCAGGTGGTTGATCTATATGGGAAGATGAAGTTAATGGAGGACGAATAGATGAAATGATGGGTTTATATTTCACAGTTTTAGATGAAGAAGAACTAGGATATGTGGATGACAGAGCGGGGCAAAATTGCACTCCAACTGGTTCCGCCAATGCACACATATCAAAAGGTCTAGGGTCACCATGAATAGTGACCAAGCTGATTTTTAAACTCAAACTTAACACATTGGTGTAAAGTTGATGGGACTGCTCGCATGGCGTTAATCCAAGGGCGACCCAAAAGTATATTGTACGATCTTTGGGCAATGTACAATAAACACAGTTGTATCAAGGGTTCTAGGACCAACTTGCAATGGGAGGGTAATGACTCCACACATTTCTTGTGTTTCATCATTAAAGGCTTTGATAATCATATCAATCTTCTTTATTTCATCAATTCTAAAACCAAATCGTTGGTAGAAGTCAAAGGTGCAGATGTTTAGAGATGAGCCATTATCAATCAGGACTCGTTTGATGACTACATCCCCAATTAAAGCTATAATATACAAGGGATTATCCTTGTGTAAAGTGTGTTGTGGGATATCTTTATCCCGAAAGTCAATACAATCAATCTCTCGCGTGATGATAGTATTGGCCATAGCTTCGGGTTGGATGTTTTGAGGTACCATCATCTGGCTCAAAGTAAGCATCAATTCATCCCTATGGGTGGGGGAGGATCTTAATAAATCTAAAAGGGAGATTCTGGCGGTGGTATTAGACAATTGCTCATTAATGCTGTAAGGAGGTTTAGTTTGAACAAGAGGAGCATGATTTCCTTTATTAGGATTTTTTAGAACAAATGGAGCTGATCCATCGTTCTGGTTTGGTTCTTGTTGGGGATTTTGAGCTTGTTGTCGGGTGACGACTCCGATGGTACCTACAATGTTATAGTGATGACGTTGAAAGGGTCTCGGTTGAGAGTTTATGGCTTGTTCATAAGGAAGGACTTCATTAGAAGAAGGTCGAGTAGTGACTCTTCGGGGAAATGGTTCTTCTGGAACATTAGCATCTGTGACAGGTTGAATAGGATCTGATTCATTTTTAGAACTATTCGATTGAATGGTGTCTACTTCACTTTCACTATCTGACTCTATATCGCTAGAATCAAAAGTTTGAAAATTATGTAAGGGCTTGGTTGTAACCAGGGATAAGGTTGTGTCGAATGTATGAGAGTCCTGAACAGGTAATTGCCCACTAATGGTTCCTACATATCGGGTAGGAGGTGGAACATTGTGATGTTCAATTTTATTAGCTACCTCTTTACCATATCTTGGTAAAGGGTGTTGAAATATGTCTAAAGTTTGATTGGCATTCTGATTTTGATTTTGGGGAACAGTATTTTGGGTATTATTAGGAGGGTTTTGTTTAGGTTGGAAGGTTTGCACTTCCATTTCATTATTGTCAATCAAATCTTGTATTTTATGTTTCAATCTCTTACAAGCGTTGGTAGAATGTCCAGGACCTCTATGAAAATCACAGTGCAAATCAGCTCTATATCCGGGTATGCTTGGGTCAGGTTCCCATATAGTTGGCAGTTGGATTAAACCTCTTTCAAGAAGTTGAGGTAAAATAGTTGATAAAGGTTGGTTTAATCTAGTGAACTCTCGAGGAGGCTTATCAGGAGGTTTCAAGATGAATTTTTCTATTGTTTTTGTTGCATTGACATTAGCAACATTTCTGCTATCAGTGACTCCATCACCGACAACCTGTTTGTTTTTATATTGATTTCTAGATGTTTTCTCATCATCCTTCTTTCTAAGTTGGCCTCTCCTAATGAGGGCATCTTCTACCCTTCGAGCTAAGTCTATAGCTTGATCGAAGGTAGTCAAAGTAGCTGTTGATAGCTAATAAGAAAGTTGTTCTTGTAAATTGTTAATGAAAATGTCTAACATTTCCCTATAGGGTAGCACAAAGTGCAGTTTTCCTATCAATTTTCTCCATCTTGCTAAGAAATCATCAAAACATTCGTCTTTATCTTGTTTTAAATTGTATAGGTCTTTAATAGTTACATGCCTCTCGATGTAGGCACTAAATTGATGAACAAATGACTCATATGTTTCTTCAAAGTTTCTTAAGGAATGAGTGGGCAATTGATAATACCACTCTAACGCCATTCCACCTAAACTTTTGGGGAACATTTTTAGTAATAGCAAGTCGTTATGCGATATGTCATGACATGCTATCCTAAACATGCGAAGATGTTCTATGGGATATTCGGTTCCTTTATAGATAGGCAGGACGGGCATGGGAAAATGTTTAGGGTATGGTTGAGCTACCACTATGGGATCCAATGGTTGGCTACAAATCTCTCGATAATTATACGAGGGATGGTAGGGATCTATCTGGTCCATACGTGAAGCCAATTGTTTCACCATAGCTTCCAAAATACTAGTTTGCCCCCCATATTGATTCGGTGGGGCATTGCCATAAGTGTTATGGGCGTAGGATGGAGGAACATGCAGATTAGATGCCATGTTACTATTGTGTAAAACATTGGTAGGAAAGATATTATGGAGGAGTTTTGAAGTTGGATTGTGTTGTATTGTAGATTGTTGAAAGTTTGTATTTGGCTTTGTTTTAGATTTTTGTCTATTTAAAGCATTTTTCTCAACTGTTTGGAGGAAGGAAGTAGTGAAGGGAATTTTATTTTGTGCGGGAGTGATTTTAGGTTGAGTAACAGGTTGCTTAGGAGGTTGGGTGACCTGTTGTTTGGTCATGGCTTGGGCTATAGTGACCATATTCGCATTAGATGGTCCACCCTTATCACTTTCTTGATCAATGAAAGACAAAGGATTAGTTTGCATATCAATCGCCCGTTCTAAGACTGCTTGAGCATCACTAATTTCCCCTTTATCAATACGGACTGCCACATTAAGGATGTCGATATGTTGATTAAGAAATTTTTGAAAATGTTCTGCGTTGTCAAAAGTGATGCCTCCATTTGGATCTATTCTAGGGGACAAAGATTCTTTAACACTTCCTTCTTGTTCCTTATCTTCACCTAAGTCTTCATCTGATTGACCTAGAGTTTCACCTTCCGGATTTGTATCTCCAAGAAGGACATTTGGGTTTTCAGTTGTATTTTGTAGCCAATCTTCTCCTTCTCCTAAAATTTCTTTACCATTCCTAAGTTTAGTCATGGTGCTAAGTTTTGATTTCAGCAAATATATATATATATATATATATATATATATATATATGCAAAAAATTAAAAGGTATATATTTATATATACCTAATGCAATATTGTAAATGAAATGTTTAAGTTTTTTACTATGTTTTTTTTTTTTTTTTTTTAGTTTTTTAGTTTTTCTTTGAAACAATATAATAAAGACAACAAATGAAACAATAAATGCACACAATAATAATAAGGCTGAAAGTAGATGAACTAATCTTCTATGAATAATTTATGAATATCATTAATAGGTTCAAGTCGTTCAGGGGTCATGAAATGTTCTTCTTCAAATTGAAAGTTTTCTTTTAAGAATTTGATGAAAAGGGCTATGGTGATATTGTCTGTCTCGGATCTTTGGTTGGAAATAATAATTCTCACGACAATATTTACAATATAACATAGCTCTAGGAGTTTTGTTCCATCTTCTCCTAACTATAAGATCATATTCTAAGGAATCTATATGAACTAAAAATGGGCGCACTATAACGGTGCTTTCAAGATCTTCCCTGAAAGTTAAAACTTTTGCAGATACAAGAGCTCTCCTATAGGCTAACCACCTATGGCAAGCTCTCTGAAGTTCATGATAGAACACTAATTGATGAGGATCCAGGATTCTATCCAAGACTAGCCTCTTAATCTGTTTAAGTTGTGTGGACCTAGATGAAATGATACTAAGTCTCTCGATAAGCTCGTCCCACAAGGATTGATTTCTACTTGCTTCGGGGACACTAAGGACAGAATTAACTTCTATGGCCGCTAATTGGTTTACTACGTTTATAGTAACTGCTAACCTCTTTTTAGGAGCTACCATCTAAACATGATTTTGAACCTTAAATGTTTAAAAATGCATCTAAATTTTTTTTTTTTTTTGTCTTGTTTGTTTTTGTTCAAAAGGTTATGATGCATTCACGTCGGGTTCACCAAAATGTATCGCTCCAAATTTTTCGCACCCCTACCTTCAGGCTATTGGATCCACTCCCGGAAGGAGGATGGGAAAAGGATGGTGCGGTACCTCGGATGAGAGGACTTTGCGAATGTCCCGCCTCTCAAGGGAGGTGCATTTTGGTGATTTTTCGACGGATGGTGGGTTCACCAGGAAACATTTGATGGCAGTTTCCACGCCTAGGTTTTGGGAATGATTTTTTATGAGTTCATTTTATTTTTAAACATTCATCCTAGGTTTAGCCGAATGATTCTAACTTAAACTACATGAAAATGCAATTTAAATGCATACAGCAAATAGAAAGGAAAATAAAAACAGAGAATTTGTAGGAGGCCAATGAAGATTACCTGATTCGGAAGTCTGATGGAGTTTTTGAAGATTGAAACAGTCTGGATCACCCACAATTCAATAGGATCGCATTTAATTTGATAAAATCATCTGAACTGACAAGATCGTATGAAATCTGACGAATTCGTCAGACGAATTCATCAGAGACCTGCAAAACAGCAAACAGATGCGAAATACGAGAAATTCTATTTTGCAAACAGGGGCAAACTATGTAAAACAATAATATGAGTGTTGAACAATATACAGGAACAGAAGTAAATGCAAATAACTGTGTTTAGATAGTAGAATATGATCTTAATATGCAAACTAGACAAAATGGGTGAACTCCAGATGCAATATAGTATAAAAACTGAATAAATAATCTAATTTATAGCATAAAATGACAGAAAAAAGAGACAGAAGAGCAAACTCCAGGCACTGATTTCCTCGATGTGTGCTACAGTCGAAATCGTCTCGCATTAGTACGAGATCGTCTCGAATTTGACGAGATCGCCTCCGATCTTGACAGGTTCGTCGGCTGCGATAGGTGCTGGCTCCGACTGAAAACCAGTGGTGTACCTGCAATAAAATGACTATAGGACTAATGCAAAATATGAATTATGATGTTTTATAGCATAAGGGTTCAATTTGCATAAAAATTCAGCCAGGGGTTGGGGAGGGAAAAGTCTTAGAGTTAAATAGGCATAGGATAGTTGTTGGGAGGTTGGAGATCATCCCAATTTCGGAGATATCCAACGGGGGAAGGGTCCCAACGGCGCAGACACACTTCTGCCCGGATTGGAGACCCGTTGGAACGGATTCCAACTATGAAAATTTAGTTTTGCGACGAAATTGTCTGGACGTTCTAGTCCAGACAAAATCGTCAAATCTGGGGCGATATTGTCTGATCGGAGATGATATCGTCAAACGGTCAAAACAACTGCTAAAAATGGCACGAAAAATGAGGAAATGAGTTTCTCGACGGTTAACAGGCGGTTTGGGAGGTTAAATTTGAATTTAAATTTATTTACTAAGGTGAATGTAATTATTCCAATTTTACTGCGCCAATTTTAGGGTGCTACAACAAAACTCTGCCAAAATATGTACAGAAGCACAACAAAGCAGATCTGAACCTGCACATCAATAGTACAATAGCAAAGGAACCTCTCCATCAAAGGATTTCTGAAGAACAACAGTTACAGTCGAATTCACCCCTCGCCCCATGAATCTGGCACCAGTTCACCCCTCGAGTGGCGAATTGGGTCTATAGGTCCCAAATCAACCCAAATATTGGAGGTAAGCTTCATTTGGTATTTTTATGAGGTTCTGCATCATTTATTTCAGTTTTTATCATGTTTTATGAGTCAATTTGTCTTTCTTACTATGGGGCCTAACTGAGGCAAGCCCCCCAACCCACTAACCCCTTTTTGTAGGTTTATCCTAGAACCAAGGAGGGAAACAACAAAAAACTACAACCCCATAGTGGTACGCAAGCCCATCTACACTGAGGAACATGAAAAGAAGGCATCAAGCCTATTGTAACATTTGTGAAAAGAAAGGAAAAAGGGGAATTCTCCCTATTTGTAACCTATGCAAATATTATCATGAATAAAATACATTTTTCTGAATAGCATGTGTCTTTAATGTGTTATTAGATCAAATGCAATATTTTGGCCGTTTCATTCTGGCATGCCCGGTGGGACCCCCACAACGGATAGTGTCGGGTTAACTAGTTTTACAAATCTGATATTATCCTCTATTTTTATGTCTTCTAGGTACTATATCTGACTATCACAGAGACCTCCAAAGCCTGGGAACCACCTTAGGCCTTCAGAAAAGAGATATGAAGTCTCCAAACCTGATTCACCCCCACCCCATGAACCAGATCTCAATTCACCCCCGGGTGGTGAATTCAACCTACCAGCCTCAAAAACCCCCAAAATTGCAGGGGTGAGCAGCAGAGGGGTCAACCAGACCACCTATAGCATCAGAGTCCAGGTATTCTTCTTTATATGCTATGTTTGCTAATTTTTGTATGTGTAAGATGTTTACTAGTCAAGGCACAATAGCTAGTAACAAATTTTCCCCTTCTTCGCATCTCCATTTGGTTTAAATGTTGTTGTAATTACAAAACCTGTCAAATTTCTAGCAACTTTAAATTTCAAAATTTCATGTAAATTTTAATTTTCCTTTTTCTAATTTGCATGTATAAACTTCTTGTGATTGCTTGTCTATACTTGTATAAATTTTCATTGCAATTACCACATGTTGTCACACATATTTAGGGTCACATAAACCCCTTCCTTCACACCTTCGTATTGCATGTTTCTATGCTTTGAAAAATAGAGTCAATTTCTTTTCCTAAAGGCATCTAGGATTAGATTCTTTGTTTACAAAAAGCATTTCATTCTAGTATTTTGCTTTTGAAAAATGCATATAAGGCTAGCTTTCAATTTGAAAAGGCAATTAGTTAGATTTCCTATTTTACATAACATCGATAGCAAAACAAAAACCCACACACACACACGTGGTATCTTAAACAAGTGGTGAGATTGGATTTCATCCCCAATCCATCACTCGAGACTGGTGCCGATGGAGTTTTACCCTCCACCAGCTCTCAACCCCCTAGACACCTAGCATCCCCACAAGAGTGGTTTTCTGGGCCTCATCACCGAAAAACCCCCACTTTTGAGACTGGGCTTCTGGATTTCATCACCAGAAGTTACCTTCAGAGTGGGATAGGATTAGATGCCTTCGTCCACAAGGCTCACATAATTCGTGGACACGGTAACTATCGTTATTGACTAAGCCCACCCGAGGGTGAAGTGAAAGCATGGGGTACACCAACCATGCCTAGCACGTCGTAGACAGTGCCACCTCTTCTCGTAAGAGGATATAGCGAACTCACTTCAGCATAGTGGGTTCCCCCTTTTAGGATATCATTTTACTGCACCTTCCATACAGGTCACCTTTCACACGTTGTGATATTGTTCTATTATGTGCATCTTTGGGTGTTGCAGGAGGTTCGATACCGATGACATTCCTGATTTACTAGAGTATTCACTCCACTACCTGTGATACTACCTAGGAGGTACCAACATCAAAACACACATAAATGAACAAAACACTTTTATTTTTAGCATTTAGAACTGATTCTAGTTTACCATTGTTTGCATGATCACAAACTGGTTTCAGCATAGTACACCACTTGTCACTTTATTATTCGAGCTACACACAACATGTCATTGCTTTACTTTTATATTAGATACAGTTGAGTCCACACTACACAGGGTTATTCCTAAACCCCTTCACACAACACACATAGAACTACAAGATTTAATTCCTACGTAGTTCTAAACCTTCACGACATGGCACATGCTGCCATGCCTATTGTCACCCATAGTCGAGCATGCGAGCAAGCATACCTTATAGAGGAAGCACCTACCACTTCTTCTAGTCAGTCCCCTCCTACTCCTTCGATCATGAAGGGGAAGGCCATACACACATCTGATTTACTCATAGGATCTGATGTACAACATACACACACGACGCCTCAAGATGAGACATCCACTTTGAGTGAAGCCCTCGCTACTTCACTTGTAGAAGATTATCCACTTCTTTCATCCCCATCCTCACCTAATCCACCGACCACATTCTACGACCATGTGATCTACATAGTTCTAGGACAACCTCATCCATTATTTACCATATATGAGGAGGTCATACCTACTTCCCCTACCTTTGCACACCCCTTTTTCTAGAGTCTATCTCAATCCCTTTTTGAGAATGACTCCTCCCTCTTGAACCATACTCACCCAAAGGTCACATCATTCACCCCTATAATAGGAATGATTTTTGACCCTTCCTCTTCTACCATAGGTACCCAGAGGCCAGCATTCCAAACTATGCAACAACAACCTCCTCTACAGGAACAACAAACACCCCCTCAAACATCATACCCATACTCTTCCCAAGAGTCCCAACCATCATCATCTCAGCAACCATTTTTCACAATGTTTGAGGACTTATCACAAGAGCCTCTCCAAACCCAAACCACCCAATGGCAGCAGCAACAACCAACAACCCAAATTCATTCGAGAGTGGACACAAGCACCACCTCCTCTTCCCAAGCTCCTACTTTGGAAGCTTACCCTTATTTTTCTACTACATTCCCACCTACATCTCAGGTTCCTAGAATGTACAATGCCCAATCCTGCACTCTACCCTCACCTTCATCGACCTTTAGGATACCTCCTCCTCCTCCTTTCCAAGTGCCTACCACTAATATTCCTCCTACCTATGAATCAAAACCCATAGCTTATACGCCCACTTCCCTAGGCTATTCCACATAGTTTAGCTTCACTACCACCCATCCTTTAGGACAGAGATAGGTCCCAACTTTTGACACCTTACCTCGACCATCCCTAGCACCAGTAGCATCGATACCTCCACTCTTACCTACTAGGGCTACATTTTTCACACCTCCTCCTTCATGGTCATCACCTCCTATGACCCAACCATTACAATAGGTTCCCACCCAATAGGAACCCATGCCACAACAACACACATCCCAATCACAATATTACCACCCCCAACAAACATCTATTCCATAGCCTAGTATCCCACTAGCCCCTACATCATATGCCACTCAATACCCATCATACCAAGACCAACTAGAACAATTCCCTCCATAATATAGAGAAGAACAACAACAACCTCACTATCCACCACACTCCCAAGCTCAACCAACCCTAGCTCAATCACCTACACCTTTAACACCTAAAATTCAACTCCTACGAGATGAAGTCAAGATGTTAAACTTGCACACCGCAAGCTACGGGCCACAAAAACCATCCTACGATGAACTCTACAATGAGCCAATTCATCCATCCATCCCTATCCCACCTTACCCCTACCACTTTGAGATCCCAAAGTTTGATAAGTATAAAGGTAAGGAAGACCCCAGAGAGCATGTCAGTAACTATCGCTCAACTTGCTACCAGCTTCATAGTAGCAATCCCCTTATGTTGCGTACCTTCTCCCTCTCCCTTGTAGGACAAGCCTTAGATTGGTATAACATGCTACCATGACATAGCCTTTATACCTTTGAGCAATTAGCAAACACCTTTTTAGAACACTTCTCCATTAATATCAAGAAGAAGATAACCTTTTTAGACGTCTACGCCTTACGATAGGCTGATGATGAACCTATCACCAAGTTTGTATCTAGATGGAGAGCGATCATCCATGATCTCACCCATAGCCTCCCTACTATAGAGCTAGTGACACTCTTTTCCAAGAGTTGCCACAAACACATCTCTACCTCTCTACAACTTCACCAAAGCCACACCTTCGAGGAAGCCATTTCATAAGCAAAGGTTATCGAAGACATTAAAGTCCAATCTAGAAAAATTAAGTTAATATCAAAGCCTAACTATAGTTCAAACTTCCATTTTAATAGAAACACACCTAACCAACCTTATCCTCGACCTCCACAAACCAACCAAGTGGCAGCTACTACCCTAGCACCCACACCAAGTCCACCACCTTACATTCCACAACAACAAGTATTCCAAACCAACATGCCTCCCCCACCTAGGCCTCAACAATCTCATGGCATGCACCCATAGGGTCCACAACGTAACCTTACACCACTATACAAACCCTTACCAACCCTCTTCCATAGGTTACATGAGGGTGGACATCTCCTTCTACCCAATATTCGACCATTAGATCCAAACATACCTAAGCCTCATGGATACAATGAGCAACTCTATTATCCATACCATAGATAGTATGGCCATGACATCGAGTCATGTCACTCCTTCCATGCTCAAGTGCAGGACCTAATCGATAGGGGTACCATTCAGGTATCGAACCCTTTAGCCCCATAAAACCAAAACCTAGGGATCTTCCAAAATCCTCTACCGGACCATAGAGGAACCAATCCCCAAAGACCTCCAACCAATCCTCCAGGACCACCTCACCAAGTGAATAGTGTCCAATATGATCCTCCATCATGTGGAGTAGTAGGCATGATAAACCTTACCACATGGAACCAATGATACCCATCACATCAGACCACACCTATTGTCTCCCCACCTACCCAATTCACATCACCATAGGTCTCCCAAACTCCTAGCACTATACCACCTCCACCCCAAAATGTGATCACGATCCGTGGTAGCCTCACCCATCAACTACGTAATGCCCCCACATGATTATCAATTTTTGACCTCTTACAACAATCTCAACCCCATCACGAGGCGTTGAATGATATTTTACATTCTATAGATTTAGAAATACATGATACAAATGCATTTGTAAACTTTGTAGGGAACATCCCATGATGCCTCCAACCATCCATTAGTTTCCATGACCATGAGATAACAAAACTTGTAGGAGGAGCGGATCCCCCTCTCCACATACAAGCCACTATCAATGACATCACCTACAAGTGGGTCCTCATTGATATGGGCTCATCCATTAGTATCATATCTATAGTAGCCCTACATCATTTACATATTCCACTAGCCCACTTTGCCACACCTTCACTTGACTTACGTGCATTTGATGACTCTATGAGACCTATGGTAGGATCCATAGTCCTACCTATCCAAGTAGGTGTTCATACCATTTCCATCCTATTCCATATAATCCAAGGGGAGATGTAGTACAACATCCTCCTTGGTCACCCATGGATCAGGGATATGCAATGTGTCCCTTCCATGCTACACCATTATCTCAAGTACATCCACAATGGACTTGTCCATTACATCCTAGATGATGGGGACCCCTTTAAGTTCTACAACATCATAGATCTCCCACCTGCACCTTCCTTCTCATCCATGCAACTCTTCCTATTTCTTCCCATCAGTCAGTCAGAGCATCGACATCCTCTCCTACATCCACCTCATTACCCCAATCCTCATCAAGGACACACGCTTCAGTGTCAGCACCTTTAGCACCATCATCTGTAGTGCCTAATCCCACTACCATACCATTCTCACCTCCCATATTATGGCCACCATGACCATCCCAACCTTCATCCTCTACAAACCCACCATCGATACCGCAACCACCATCGCCACCCATATCAAGCCCTATCACTCCACCTCAATCATCATCCCCTATGGAAGCACCTATACTCCCTACACTGTGCACACCTCCACTTCCTTTTCATCCATAGCCTAGGTCATTCACTTCCCCATGTAGCCCAACACCAAAACCTATGCCCCTGCCTTCACAATTCCCATAAGCCAATCATCCTATACCAGCTACCACAATCGAATGCCATGAGTGGGAGCAATGAGCATCTCACTTAGATGACCAACTACTACACCCTTCCACTACTACTATTAGAGACTCTCAGACTTCACCATCATCATCTGAGTTAGATTCACCACCTCATTCACCAGAGCATGCAACACCATGCATATCTATTTTCATGTCAAACTCAGGTCCAAGGGATTACAATGTGCATGATGCCCATGTACGTCCACCTACCATCCAATCCACATGAGACTTTGGCCACCCTTCAGCCTCAATGTTGACTATTGGAACCATCATACAACTAGGATCTCCTGATAATCATACCAACTTTATCTACACTAGAGTTGATTCCTCACTCCCACCCATAGTATCTCCACCACCACAATCTAGCTTTTGTGGTACAATTGATCATTTGGCTAATCCTTACTTTACCTTATGCTACCTTCAATACTTCCATTGGCATGGGTTCAGATTAGGCCGCTATGAGCAAGGGTTACGTACACCCATTAACCCTCATGTCCAATCCCCTACCGATAAATCTAGCTTAGGTTATCACCCAACCACCATCCATACATTAGAGGATGAACTTCAAGATTTGTCCCTACATCCTTCCCCACTTTTGATACACACCTTGGAAGAATATATTGATATGGATATTCTAGAGGATACCTCCTCACCTAATTCCACCATTACAATCCCCTATGATTTCTTTCAAGAGCCCTCCATGTTCGACACCACATCGTCATGTTGTGTCGATGAGTTGACAAACCAATTCTTGTGCTATCCTTAAACATGCACTACCTAGAGCATGACATGGCATCCCCACCACCATCATCAACATACTTAGCTCCATTCCTACCTATACATAGACAACTTCAATGAGCTGCCACTCGACCATGATCCCCACCAATTATCCTACACCCTCCTTTAAGCCTTTTAGGATGCTCATAGGTTGTCGAGTCATCATCACTAGACTCTTCACCACCCACATCCCCCACAACATTAGTTAATATGGTCGAGGTGGATCTTTTCTCTCCACTATGATATACACACCATCCCACATGAGATGATACACCAAACCCTAACTTCATCGATCTCACCCACATCTCACCCATACCAACACCCCAATATTTCCTACTCTCACCACATGTCTTGCATGCTACAAATGCCCCTTCATCATCTATACCACCTCACATACCATAGGTGCACCACATAGACATTTACTTAGATGATGAATATAAATTTACCGAGGCCATCGATGACCTCCATCTTATTCCAATTCTAGAATAACTATGTGATGGTTCCCACATGCTCATTGAGGAAACCATTGATGTTGACATAGGTGATGATCCTAAAACCCCTCACATAGTTAAATTAGCCACTAGCCTCTCACCCGAGGAGCACATCCTATTCACAAATTTCCTTTACAAGTATATTCGAGTCTTCGTATGGTCATACAAAGATATGCCAAGACTCGATCCCACCCTAGTAGTTCACAACCTCACACTAGATCAAAATGCCAAACCAGTAAGGCAAAAGTTATGATGCATGCACCCAACCATTGCATTACTAGTAAAAACTGAGCTCCAAAAGCTCTTATATGTAGACTTCATAGTACCCATAGACTATCCTGAATGGGTCTCTAACATGGTCCCCATACCCAAGCCATCCGATGAAGTTCGTGTCTGCACAGACTTTCATGACTTAAACAAAGCTTGTCCCAAAGACAACTTCCCCCTACCTAACATTGACTCACTCATTGATTCCATCATAGGCCATGAGATGATATCCCTCATGGATGGATTTTTAGGTTATAACCAAATCAGAATCAACCCTACCGATCAACACAAGATATCATTCACAACCCCTAGGGGACCTTCTGCTACAAGGTCATGCCATTTGGCCTTAAAAATATTGGGGCAACCTACCAACATGCAATGACCTACATATTCCATGATTACATGCACAAAATCATGGAATATTATGTAGATGACCTCATTGCTAAATCCAAGAAATGCTCGGAACACCTTGAAGATCTCCATCGGATCTTTGACCACTTGTTAGAACACAATGTCCACCTTAACCCAAAGAAGTGTGTCTTTGGTGTTACCTCAGGAAAAATCTTAGGATTCATTATCACCCAATGAGGCATTGAAGTTGACCCTAGTAAAGTAAAATCCATCACCGAGATGCCCCCACCTACTACCTTGAAACAATTGCACAGCCTCCAGGGCAAAATCACTTCTATTCATCGATTCATAGCACAACTATCAGACAAGTGCAAACCATTCAATCACCTCTTACAAAAGGGAGTAAATTTCAAATGGGATGATAACTACCAATAAGATTTTGATGACATCAAAACTTACCTTACTTCACCACCAGTTATGTCACCCCCACACCCATAGCTACCACTCATCCTATACATTTCTGCTATAGATTTTATGCTAGGTACACTTCTAGCCCAAAATAATGTGCTCGACAAAGAGCAAGCCATTTACTACATAAGTCACATGCTAGTTAGCTACGAAGCTAGATACGGGTACATGGAGAAACTATGCCTAGTTGTAGTATTCACCACCCAGAAATTATGCCATTATATGCTCAACCATACAACCTTTGTCATCGCTCGAGACAATCCCCTCCATTACATGATGAACAAAAGCTATCACAATTCTCGCACAACTAAGTGGATCATGCTTCTAACCGAATTTGACCTCGAATTCATTTCACAAAATTCCATCAAAGGGTAGGTCATAGCAGACCAACTTGCAGAAGCTCCCTTGTTTGATGATCAACCTCTCCTCATTCAGCTCCCTGATGACTCCATCTTCCATGTAATAGAAGATGAAGAATATGTTGAACCAGAAATGATAGCCGACTTGACTCTATTCTTTGATGGCTCTCGATGCATGCATGTTGGGGGTGCAGGCATTGTATTCTTCACACCTGAAGGTGAACCACTCCCCTTTTCATTCAAGTTGGACTTCCCTTGTATGAACAACAACGTGGAATATGAAGCCCTAATCCTCGGATTGAAATAGGTACATTCCATGCATATCAAATGCCTCCATATCATAGGTGATTCCCTTTTAATAGTAAACCAAGTGCAAGAGATCTAGCAATGCAATTGCCCAATCCTCCAACAATACAAACACATTGCACAACAACTCCTCTACCGATTCGAATGGTATGACATCGAAGCCGCTCCATGATCCTCAAACCATTTTGTGGATACAATGGCCTCCTTAGGATCACTAATCCCACAAAATCCAACATCAACAACCACATCCATGACCATTCATACACTCACTCAATCTACCATATCACCCATGTCTCCTAAATATGATGGTGGCATTCATGTGGTCGATACCGAACCACATGACCCATGGTTTACATAGATCAAATATTATATTAAATTAGGATTCCTACCATGTGACTTACCGCATGCTCAACATCAAGCATTTAAACAAAGAGCAATCCACTACACATTGTTAGGGGACATCCTCTATCACCACAACTATGATGGCATGCTCTTGCATTGCTTAGAACCTCATGAATCTCAATGGGTTGTACAAGAAACCCATGATGGTACTTGTGGTGGTCACTTCAATGGCATGGAAATCATGAAATGCATCCTTCGCATGGGATACTATTGGCCAAAAATAGAACATGACTATTGTGAGTATGTGAGGCATTGTATCAAGTGCCAACAACATGCAAACCTCACACATCTTCCATCTCAAGCGCTCCAACCAATCCAATCCATGTGGCCTTTCTCCCAATGGGGCCTAGATCTTATTGGACAAATTACACCTGCCTCCTTAAGTAATCATAAGTTCATCATCACTACTACAGAATACTTTACAAAGTGGGTCGAAGCCATCCCACTTGTCCAAACCATAGGAGCAAAGATAGCAACATTCATAACAGATCATATCATATGTCACTTCAAAATTCCTTCCCAAATCATCTCTGACAATGGGAAATCCTTCAAAAACAAAACCATCCGAGCTCTTTGCAACAAGTTCAATATTCAACATAGTTTCTCTACCCCATACTACCCATAGGGTAATGGCTAGGTAGAGGCCACAAACAAAATGATTTGCTCCATCCTATGTAAAAAGTAGCAGAATCACATCATGACTGGCACAACCAAATACCCCTAGCCTTGTGGGCATACCATACAAGCATTTGTACCCCCACTAGGGCAACCCCATTTTCACTTGTCTATAGGGAGAAGCTATCATGCCCCTTGAGCTTGAGATACCTTCCCTAAGGGTATCCATGAAAGAATTCATTGATGATGACACCGCTCATCAAGCCCACTTAGATCAACTTACACTCCTCGATGAACATCGCATCCATGCCATCGAGCACACATGAGTCTACCAAGATCACCTTTATCGTGCCTACAATAGTAAGGTACATCAACATGAATTCCAAATTGGTAATTTGGTTCTCAAAGAAAACCAATAGATCACAAGTCAGCCTCACCAACAATGAGACAAGTTTACCCCAAACTAGTTGGGCCCATTCATCATCACACACAAATATGGTTTAGGTGCCTATCACTTGGCTAATCTTGAAGGCCTTGATGAACTTGAGCCTATTAACATTTTGCACCTTCATGCATTCAATGCCTAACACACATAGGCATTCACTATCACAAGTAGTACACACTGCTATGCACAAACACATCACTCACTAGGCACATCATGATAAATGCATGTCTTTTTACTTTAAATATTTTGCATGTACTTTCCCCTTTATGTCATTTTTATGTTGTTGGTATCTATTTTCCTTTTTGTAGGATCTACATCATCTACAACCACACCATTAGTAGTGAGATATGATAGCATCCACATACATCATCATGCAAGACCCTCCACCACCACCACCTATACCGATCACATCGGATGACCTAGCCCGACCACCAGTCACCCTTCATACTAGGTGGTCTTCACATTCCTCACATTTAGACCATTACACTCCACCTCGATGCCTTTCCCCTCACCATCGAGGTTCATCTTACTCACCCCATTCTAGAGATAGCCAAGTCTCCCTATCCTCTTTTGATGAAAAGGAGGAAACATCCCATCCTCGAACACAAGGGTCTCCCTCTCATCTGCCTGAAGATACCAAGAACCCTTATTCACCAACTGATTCCCCCCACCACCCTCTAGGAGCTTACTACCCTCCTAATAGAGGATACACTCCTCATACGACCCATCCTTCATGCCTACCAGCCCCACTCCCCAATGGAGAGTCTTCTTACACCCAAGCCTTGCAAGCTCACATGGCTCAAGCTACCCAAGCCACCCATATGCACATACCTCCATCCCACATGCACCACCATCCAGAGCCATCTCCTATGCCACCTATCCTCCAGACACCACCCTCACCACTATGAGGCTTACCCTTTCAGCAAGCCTCACAATCCCCAAGGTCATTCCACTCCTCCTCATCATCATAACCTCATCCATTTTCTCATACATACCAAGCCACTCCATACACATTGGAGTCTCGATCACCACCTTCCTCGATACTATCACCTCCACACCATGACATACAACATCTCCTTTCCTATATCGAGGCTCTTGAGCTATAGATGAGCCATTATCATTACCATGTTCATCCACACTAGTCTCCCATGACCCGTGCATCCTCACCTCCATGCAGATCCATTCCTCAACCTCAAATTCGACCCACATCGAACTCTCGACCTACACCTCCACCATTGGACCTCCCTTCATCCACCCCCCATTCACCTCCAATGAAACCTTACATTTACCCCATACCTATTCCATTCACTCCATTATCAAAAATATTTTATCACCTCATGCATCAAGGCCTTCTTGACTTACCTAAAATTCGATCCATAGACCCCTCACATCCTAAACCACATAATTACCATGAGAGCCAATATTGTATTTATCATCATCAACCAGGTCATGACATTGAAGAATATCGATCATTCAAGAACCTAGTGCACAACATGTTGCATGGTGATCAAACTCCATCACCTAAATGCTCCATCCCATTTAGCCAACTTTTGAGTCCTCCACATCACATCATCCCTAGAACTTTGCCACCATGTGAAACCTTGATAGTGCCAGCTCACTACATTCACAACATATCCAACTACACCAACCATCGAAGTCCCAACCATACCATCACTTCACCATCTCATTCTCGACCTGACCCATACCACTTTACCCATCAGTAGCTCTCATATTCTTCCTTCTTTCTTCTTCTACTTCTTACTTCCTCATAGTCGTATGGTCATACTTCGAGTGGCTACATACCTACATTGATCTACTTCCTCTCTTCTATCTTCTTTAGCTTTTGGTAATCCCCTCATCTTGCTAGTTACCAAAGCCTATTTCTTCTTACTTCTTCCATCAATACATCCTACTCTCACATCCTATTTCTTTTTGTGATTATTACATATATTTGTACAGCTCACAATTTATTCACCTACTACACACACCCCACATGTTGGGGCAACCATTATCATAGCATCACACTTTTTGTCATTATGATACACTATACTCATCTATAGATAAATTTTCCACACTTCTCCTTCTACACTTCATAAGCTTCCTCTTGTAGATATTGCATTCCTCCACTTGCATCATTTACATTACATCCATTGCATATATCCATATGTTTTTCATGTTAATTTCATTTCAAGTTTGTACATTCTCCCAAAAATACACCTTCAACAGGAGTAATACATGCACTTGTTAGCATCACCACCTGGATGTCCATTCCCCCTTTTTAGGATTAGGGTATACATAGGTGTCATGTTAAGCTTTGACTACTTACTAGTTCAGTCAATCAAATGTCACCCCTAGCTGATAGGTTTTACATACTCCTTATGGTTCTTTAGGCTGGTTCAACTTCTCTCATGGACCATTCACAATAGGTTACACATTAAACAAATTTTGAGTCTAGGAAAGATGACACCTTGAGTAGATATCACCATCTAGAGAATGGTTTCCCCACTCATCCTATCACTTGCATGGTCAACATATGACCTAGGGATAAACAAAGGGATAAGCATAAGCAAAAGTAAAACAATGGGTAGAAAACAAAAGCCAATGCCCATACAAAAAAAAAAAAAAAGAGAAAAGAAAAAAGAGCACCACAATAAATAGGTAAACAATAGATGAGGGGCAGAAAACAAAAGGAAAAGCCTCTAGATATCACCCATGTTATGCTTCATCACCTTTGGTCCTTAGGTTCAACATAACACCATGGGATGATTTCCATCACTAGCAATAGGCTCCAAGAGCTTGCCTACCAATGGAATAGTCTTACAAGTGGTGATATATCTATCACATTAGCTACCCACTTTTATATAGATCATTATTCACTTATGGATGAGCTAGCTAGTTTGGCCATGTCTACAATGGGTTAATCCTACCTCCCTCAAAATGGATAAATGAACCTCACTCATTTACACACATAGGTCCATGATAGATTTTGAACCAGTCCGATTAGTTATGAGTTGTCACATAAACTTGCATAGTTTTGGGTCTGAGATTTGATTGCCAAAACTACATTGGTCAAAGCCATTACATATACCTTATACCATCCTACATCTCTGAGATCATGGAATGGATCACATCCACATAGGTACATGCAACAATACAAGTGCTTCCTTTACGCATTTCAGTCCTCCCATACATGCATCCATGCATCTATGTTACATAGATTTATTACACATTACATCAATGCATTTACACTACACATACATTTCACATCATCACTCACATTCCATATTACATGCATTCACTACAAATGGTATTTCACATTATATCACATCACATTCAAAATACAATCATGCATACTATTCTATAGTATATTCATACTACAGAACGATAATAGATCTAAACCATACCACACATGTATATCCATTCATTATACATACCTACAAATTATGCTATGCTATCTACGCAAACATAAAGAGAACACATTCAAAACCATAATAACAACACATGTATATATAATAGCCAAAATCAAAATATATATATATGTCATCCATCAAAAATACCCATAGGCTACAAACTGGGACCATGCCCATCATCTATCATCCAAAATGCCCATAGGCTACAATCATGAGCAACCCTAACTACCACTAGGAGTCTCCCCATACCCCTCATGGCTCACCTGAACCTCTGTAGCTCTGCTAGACTCTACCTTGGCCCCTGAAGCCTGAACCATAGTTGGTGTACCTCATCCCTCAGTCCTAGCACCCACCTACTCCATCGAAGTAGCACTACATTGGCTATGATGTGAAGGTGCCCATACTCATGATCATGACTCAGACTGGGACACCACTTGGCTATAATCAGGGAGTGCGATCCCACACACCATTAGAGCAGCCTCACACAATGACATCTTAGCAGACTCTACAACCAATAGATCAGTCAACCTCTCAATAGCCTATGCATCCTCCTCTCATGCTACTTCTAGCCATATCTACCTCATCTACTCCATCTCTTTGACTCTCATCCTTCTCATGAAGCTCAGTCTCCAACTGATGAACTCTATCCCACAACACTCGAGCCTCCTCATCCGCATCTTGCCTCTCTTGGACCTCAAAAGAATCTCCTCCATCTCCTCAAACAAACCAATATCAATGGTGTCATCTACACCATCCACTATAGTAGGCCTACCTCCTCTACTCCCCAACCGCCTATCCCATGGCCATCCCACCCTCCATAGGATCCATCTCAATGATCATAGGAACCTTCCCTACTCCCACTCCCTATGCACTCGAAGCACCATCCAATCATCATCAAGACCATCATAGAGGAACCTCCCTCTCACTACTAGCTCCCTCCTCTAGCCTAGCTCGAGTCCCTCTACCTGCTCTCCTCTCTATCGAAGGCACCCCACCACTAGGTGGCACCCATCGATCAATCACACCCCTATAGGCTCCCAACTCTGCATCACCCACCAGGCCTCAAACTCTAGTGTCATCCCAACATTATCCACATCTAAGATAACCATAGGTGGGTCACTCTCACCAACCCAGGGCAGAACCATAAGATACTCTCCCCTATCACCCCATCATCTATAATACACAATAGGAGCCCTTGAAATATCCTATTATAATCCAAACTATCATCTCACTTGATCAAACTAAAAATACTTGACCTATCGAGTATATCTCCCTACTAGCCACCTACCCTGATGAATGGCCCACAACTGCTCATCATCCTTCTCCTAAGTCACCCCACCCAACCAAGGCCTCCACTTAATATCATCAGGTGTCAAGTCTCCAAACTTGACCCTCCACAACAAAGGATCACCCTCATGAGGCCTCTTAATGCCCTTCTCCTCATCTATCCACCATCTCAAAGCATAGGGTAAATACTCCTTACCCTCAACATGGGTAGGGTGAGGCAATAATGATGGCCTCTCAATGGATATGTGCTCCCATGCCCATACCTATAGCAGGGGAGTCCAACTCAGACCCTTCTGTCCAACACGCACAACATCATGCAACTCTCTGTATACCTGAGCCAATAGTGCAGGTGCCCATGCAAACACAACGCTCCGCTCTACCATGTCACTCACCACATCCAACATGTTCTAGGTAAACAGTACCCCGAAAGTGTCAGGTAAAGCATAGGTAGATATCATCATCATCACTACACATGTGCTTAGATATCTTCTCCTTAAGCCATAACCACTCATAATCCATCTTTCCAACATCTATATCCCTCCACCCCTCACCAAAGAAGCATTCCAGCACAACATCCTTACTATCATCTGGTGCTACTCTAACTGGAACACCCTCAATAGGTAACTTATAAATCCTATAGATGTCCTCTAGTGTAATTATCATTTCCCCAGTAGGAAAATGAAAAGTATTCTGATCCACATCCCATCGCTCACATAAGGTGGATACATATGCCCTATTGGCATGGATACTCTTACACTCCCACACACCTCTGAACCATATGGCATCCAACCATGCTAGATCATCGATATTGTTCATCAGTTCATCAAAATCACTCTTCATATTACGTACATGATGACGAGGCTCGAGCATCTTCACCTGTTCATCCACAAACAAACACAATAAAATATACATTAGCCATCCACACAATGATGCAATCCAATAAAACTCAATTCATGAATCCAACATACAAATTAAACTATTTAATTTGACATGCACTTCGAGACATAAAATAGTGCACAATTCACATATCAAAACATATCAAAAAAATCACATATTTGGATACCCATTTTGCCATTTCATGGTAAAAGTTCGAACAGATGTGAAAAATAGTACATATTTGGCTTCCAACAGTCAAATATAAAATTACCCACATACCCACTATGGCACGAAATTCAAAACTAAGTCAATCCATCAGACATACAAAAACAAAGTACATTTTTGAATACCCATTTGCCCACTTTATGGTGAAAATGTCGACAAAATTCAAAAATAGTATACAAATCAACACGGAGTTCAAGGTCAATCTTACCACACATACATCCAAATGGAACATACACCAAAACACACAATATCAAAAACACAGTCACATTTTTGAACACCCATTTGCCCACTTCATGGTGAAAGTTCAAACAGATGTTGAAAATAGTGCAAATCAGGCTCCCAACAACCAATTTTAAATTTAACACTACCTACATCTTGGCACGTAAATCAAACACATGCCAAATGAAATCATCTACAAAAACAAGTAACATTTTTGGATACCCATTTCACCCTTCTACGGTGAAAGTATCATCGATTTCTAAAAATACTATCTCTACGATGGAAAACTTAACAATCAAAGTTTTCTAATTTACACCCAAAAACCACACATTCAGAAAACATGCCAAACGAAGGCATAAAAAAATAATAGTCACAAATGGATACCCATTTCCTACTTTTACAGATAAAATTCAACAACATTCCAAAAATAGTACACCATTGCTCCAAAAATGGATGGTCAAACTGTATAACTACTCTACCCATTACCCGATCAAACTGACATGAAAACAAGTCAAACCTAAAAATAAATTACATTTTTGGGTACCCATTTGGCTAGTTTTACACTATGTGTTCCAATTTTAATTAAAATTTGCAAAATTTTTAAAATAAGATGAAAACCTCCCCCCTAATTCACATTTCTCTGGAAAATAAAAAACAAAATAAGCAAGTAGAAGCACTTACCGATGGATCCCCATGCCTGCTACCAACTCCACATCATCCTCTCATCATCCTCTCACTCAAAATCATCAACGTGATGTCCACACATCGCCAAATGCTCCTCCAATGCACTCTCCAAAGCTCGTCATCATCAAAATGAGCCCTCCCAACTCCAAAATTGGCTTAAAAATACCTAAAACCCTAATTCACCCCTCCCCATGATTTAGGCCCAATTCACCCCCACCCCATGAATCAGGATCCAATTCACCCCCACCCCATGAATTGAGCATATGACCACCAAAATCAATCAAATTACTTCCAAAACCCTAGGAAATCATGCAAATTTCTTCCAAAACCCTAGGAACCCTCCTAAACTATCCTCTAATATACTTTTTCACCATTTTCATCATGCATTGGTATTCTATCAATTGTTGCATCACCAAATCACTACATTCCATTCACCTCATTATTGATTCCTCGTTTGAGGGGGTATTCATATCCAAAGTCAAGCTTTGCATGCAACCAACCAACCGAACATCCAAAAGCATGGATATCACATCTATCTACAAATTTTTTGTTGAATATTATCTTATGAAATAATCTCAATCCCAACCAAATATTTGTTATATCAAGAGAGTTATGCGTTTCGATGGAGAAGTCAATATAGCATTCATGTTGTACACAATGAATGACATGTTTGACGTAATCCTAGTGCAACATTTGGAAAAGGATTTCTGGCATTCATGATGCATAATGAATGACACGTTTGAATAATCCAAATGTCCCTTTAACTCAAATGGTTTGACACTTGTCGCCATGTGCTCATCAATCAATCGACAACAAATATTTGAATAGGCATTTGTTCTATTCATACTTTTGGACCATGTTGAACTGGTCACAAAAGCAAAGCAGTCAAAAGTTGCCTCTCCCAAGCAACTAGTATGACATCAAAAATGTCATACGGACTCAACAAAACCATTGCATTGCATCCGCAATCATCCATTTCCATTTACCGATATTTATTTTCATTTTATCTCTTTCTTCTTCTCTTCTTTCCCCTCTCCTTCTTGGCTATCGATCAATGTTGTATGGTCTACACTTCGAGTAGCTACATACCTTTGATTGGATTCCATTCTCCTTCTATCCCTTTTCCTCTACACAAACCCTTCACATTTTTGTATTAAACTGTATTTCACATAGTATAGTACAAAAAGGGGCAAAATGTAGACACCTAAAAGTCGCACATTGCTATACCTACGTACTTGTAGATCCTTTTGGACACTTGTAGGTTTACATAGGTGATCCTAGATACCCCTAGGCTATCGTAGACCAACGTAGACTATTGTAGATCCTCCTAGACATGCGTAGACTATTGTAGATATGCGTAGACATACATAGACTATTGTAGACATGCGTAGACTAGCGTAGATCACCATAGATTATCGTAGCATTGCGTAGACTTCCACACACCACTTCACTAGTTTTTAGGTCCAAAACCCTAATAAACTACCTAAATCACATCATGAACACCTTCCATGCATCGAAAAACCATCCACCAGCCTCCTAAGGTGATACAAGACTCTTTTATGCTTAATTGAGGCCCCCACGGGGCTATTAATTGGCAAAAGTATTAATTGAGTCAATTGTTAAATCTAATTTTAAAGTGACTTCACTTAAGTTCACTTTTAGGGCTAAAAAGGTTAATTAGGTCCTTAATCCCTAATTATCCCTAATTACTCCCTCCCACATGTGTGTGCACTAGGTTAGTTAGGATATTTCTTAGGAAACCCTAACCTAACCCCACATCTAACCTAGAGTTGACTAATCCTAGTTAACCCTAATCTCTCCTCACACATGTGTGAGGATGAGATATTTCCTCAAGGGAATGTGAGGAATGCCACCTCACAAACCCTAACTTAACCTTCATGGGATCTCACCCTAGGGCTTAGTTCTCCTAACTACCCCCCTACACCTTGGGTTTTCTTATAAATAGTGGGCCCAAACCCTCATTTATCTCTCTCTCCACTTATGTCCAAAGCATAGAAACTCTACCAAAATACGTACAGAAGCACAACAAAGCAGATCTGAACCTGCACATCAATAGTACAATAGCAAAGGAACCTCTCCACCGAAGGATTTTTGAAGAACAATAGTTATAGTCGAATTCGCCCCTCACCCCATGAATCCGGCACCAGTTCACCCCCCGAGTGGCGAATTGGGTCTACAGGTCCCAAATCAACCCAAATCTTGGAGGTAAGCTTCATTTGGTGTTTTTATGAGGTTTTGCATCATTTATTTTAGTTTTTATCATGTTTTATGAGTCGATTTGTCTTTCTTACTATGGGGCCTGACTGAGGCAAGCCCCCAACCCACTAACCCCTTTTTGCAGGTTTATCCTAGAACCAAGGAGGGAAACAACAAACAACTACAACCCCATGGTGGTACGCAAGCCCATATACACTGAGGAACGTGAAAAGAAGGCATCAGGCCTATTGTAACATTTGTGAAAAGAAAGGAAAAAGGGGAATTCTCCCTATTTGTAACCTATGCAAATCTTATCATGAATAAAATACATTTTTCTGAATAGCATGTGTCTTTAATGTGTTATTAGATCAAATGCAATATTTTGGCCATTTCACCTACCTTTATAGGTACAAATACCATAGAATTTGTAAATAAGTATGACATTTATTAAAAGGCCTTCTCCAACTAATATCCATAAATAAATGGATTGGTAGAGTCTACAAACAAGAATCTATCAAGGATCATTAAAATTATAGTTTGATAGAATCCAATAAAATGACACCTAATGCTATATCAAGCCTTGTGGGCTGACCAGATTATAATAAAAATATTGAAGATCTTGTTGCACTCTCTAGTTTATGGTAAGGAAGTTTTCCTAGTTTGCATTTGGAATTATCAGTCAAGATAAATAAAGAAGAATTTTAGGATGTATATCCAATGGAGGTGAGAATGGAAATTTTTTCTTGAAGGAGCAAATAGAAAAGGTTTACAATAGCTTTTAGTAGCACCAAGCTACTATGAAGCACTAGTTTGATAAAAATGCTTCTCCATAGAAGTTTTAAATAAATGACTTGGTGGTAAAGAGGGATGAGGATAGGGCCAATCTGGAAAAACAAAAATTTTGATTCATTATGGTTTAGACCTTACCAAATTATTGGAAAATGTGATTATAATGCATTTGAGTGGTGGGTGTTGATGGTTGAATTTTTCCAATTCTGGTAAATGGTCAACATTTAAAAAAAATTGCATAAGGATAAGTGCCCAAATTATACCATATGTGTATAGATATGTAAGGAAACTACTATTGAAATAAATCTCACACACATAAAATACTGAAAGATAACTGAAATACATGTAATAACAAAACAACACTATGTAGAAAGTAATTGCATAATTGAAACATTCTCACAAATAACTCAGAATCATAGGCCTCTTCAAGGGAGCAACCTCCAATATTTAATTAATTTACAAAATGATAAATTTGTACATGGCTTCATGCATTTTAAATAGAAAGCTACATGCAATCCTACCTAAAGTTTCAAGAGTTGTCTTACATTCAAAATGCCACTTGAGCTAGAATCTTCTATGAAATATTGGTTATAATATTGATAACAGTTACATGTGATGTCACCACTTTGATAGGTGCCTTACTTGCCACATACATTACAAAGTATTACAAAATAACATTATAATAAAATACTCCCACATTGGAAGTGGGTCATTACATAATAATAAAAATTACAAAATAATATTAGAATAGAATCCTAACATGTCCTCCTTCAAAAATATATATCCTCAAAGCTAAAGGTGAGGGAACTGGTGTTGGAGCTGATTTAGATACTCCCATGTAGCATCTTCTAGCTAGATTTCATGCCACTCAACAAGGACTTTAGTAATGGTGCGGTTGTGGAGAGTGTGAGTCCGATGATCCAACAACTATTTGGGTTCAAGCAAGATAGATCCTTCTTTGTGTAACTCTGGAAATGCATATTGAACCTGTACTTGATTTCCCACCACCTTTTTGGGAGAGGAAACATGAAAAATAAGGTGGATCTTGGATGTAGGTGGAAGGGCTAATGTTTAGGTTGTGGCACTAATCTGTTGTAACACATGGTGGGGCCCATAGTATTTTATAGCAAGTTTTTGGCATCTACGAAGTTGAAGGGACAACTATTTATACAGATGTAGGTGAAGGAAAACCATATCACCCATGTCAAAACTATCCTCAGAACGGTGTTGGTCAGCTTGTTGGCACATCCAGTTCTGGGTAGCATCCAAATTCATGTTTAGTTTATGGAACTGAGAGTAGTGTTGACTCCATGGAACTTGGAGCTACCTAGAATGTATGAGGAAGGCATGGGTGGAGGGCATCCATAAATTGCCTCAAAAGGGGTAACCTTGGTTTCTATGTGATAGGAATTGTTGTACCACCACTCAACCAAAGAAAGCCATTTGAGATAGTGCATAGGATGATCAAAGGTAAAGCAACGAAGGCAGGTTTTCAAAATTTTATTGATAATATTTGTCTAGCCATCTGTTTTTTGATGATAAGCTGAACTAATTTTGAGCTGAGTTCCATGCAACTTAAACAATTATTGCCGAAAGTGAATAGTAAATGTTGGATAATGATCGAACACAATGGAGGAGGGTAGACCATGAAGGTAAAATATAGAATCAAGAAAAATTTGGGCACTGGTGGAAGTTGTGTAAGGATGGGAGAGGGAACAAAAGTGAGCATATTTTGAAATACGGTCCACTACCATGAAGATAATAGATTTACCTCTAGACTTAGGTAATCCTTCAATAAAATCCATAGAAATATATGTTCAAACCTAGTTATGAATGGGCAAGGATTGAGGAGTGCCTGGAGAAGGTACCATTTCACCTTTTATCCATTGACAGGTGTCACAAGCTACCAAAAAATATTGAATGTCCTTTTTTATACCCTTTCAAAATAAGTGTGTTTAAGCCATTCATATATTTTGAGAAATCCTAAATGGTCAGCAGATGGGACAACATACAGTTCTATCATGAGAAGTTCCCATAGTGGTGACTTGTGGGGAACAACAAGGCATTGGTTGAATAAAAAATTCTAGCCATTCTAAATGTAGCCTAGATATGAAGTAGGCATAGTGTTTATAGAAGCAACCAAAGTCTACAATTCAAAATCTTGAAGTAACTCTTAGCGTAAGGAATCGATCCATTGGGGAATCGACAGTGAAATAGCACACAGTATATTGAGAGCCTCAAATTTGTGAGAGAGAGAATTGGCCACAATATTTTCCTTACCCTTCATATAAGTGATATCATAATCATAACCCATGAGTTTAGAGATCCATTTTTGTTTAGGAGTGGCAACCCGTTGCTCCAAAAAGTATTTGAGACTTTGATGATCTATTTTAATGGAGAAATGATGTCTGATAATATACAGCTGCAAATGGATTACAACATGCATAATTACCATCATATCCTTGGCATAAGTAGATTTTCCTAAATTATTGCTGGAGAGAGCTTTACTAGTGAAGACCAAGGGTCTCCCTTCTTACATCAACATTGCACCAATACCATGACCTAAAGCATCACTTTCAATAATGAATGGTTTGGAGAAATATGGCATGGTAAAAATAGGTGTAGTGGTCATAACATGCTTCAATTATAGGAAAGCTTATTCAGTGGGTCCCATCCAAGTAAAATATTCCTTATTTAACATGGATGTAAGGGGAGCTGCAATTTTACTATAGTCACAAACAAATTGATAGTAATAACCTATAAGCCTTAAAAATCCCCTAAGACCTTTGAGAGTGTGAGGTTTTGACCATCCCTGAACTGCTTGGATCTTCTTGGGATCAACTTTTATGTCCTCCTTAGTAATAATGTGTCCTAAATATTCCACATATGTCAACCCAAAATAATACTTGGAACACTTAGCATAGAGTTGATGTTGTGCCAATATCTGGAGAGTCTAATTCACATGAATAAGATGCTCTTCCCATGAGAGACTATACACCTAAATATCATCAAAGAACACTAGGATGAATTTTTGAAGGAATGGGTAAAACATGTTGTTCATGAAGGTTTAGAAATTGGAAAAAGCATTAGTCAAGCCGAATGGCATTACCAAAAACTCATAGTAACCTTCATGAGTATGGAAAGCAGTATTGGGAATATCCTCATCCTTGATCCTGATTTGATGGTACCCTGAGTGAAGGTCAAGTTTGGAAAAATACATAGTCCCATGAAGTTCATTCAGTAATTCATACACCATCAAAATAGGAAACTTATCCTTGATGGCGAGTTTATTGAGCTCTTAATAATCGATACACAACCTCCATGACCCATATTTCTTGCGCACCAATAAAATTGGAGAAGAGTAAGACCTGTTGCTTGGTTGAATGATATTAGCTTTTAATAATTCATGTAGTAACTTCTCAATTTCTAACTTAACAGCATGAGGATACTAGTATGGTATAATGTTGGGTGGTTCATTGCCAGGAAATAAAGGAATATTATAGTCATGAGAGTGGTAATGCAATAATTCTCATGGCTCAACAAAAATAGAATTCTGCTTGGTCAAAATAAGTTATAAATCTTCAGGAACAGAATCCTCCTATGAAGGGTGAGGTTGTATCGCAAAAATCTGAGCTATGACACCTCAAGATGATTTTTTTAACAACTTCTACATCTGAGTGGAACTGATAATCTATGAAGGCCCTACTTTTAAGCCATGGATATTGTAGAACTATCTATTATGTGAAAATTGCATCCAAATCTTAGCAAAGTGCCATGATATGACTCCCAATGTGCCCAACCATTGAGCTCCCAACATGATATCACATCCCCCTAGTTGAAGTGCAAACATATCATGTTTGAGCTCATAGTCCCCAATCTTGACCTTAACATTAGGACATTTATATTTGTAAGGTAAGGTCCCACCATTTGCTACCATAACCTCAAAGGAATTACATATATGTACATAACAATTTTTCTTCTTGGCAATGTAGGGATCAATAAAATTATGTGTTCTACCAGAATAAATCAAGATGGTAAGATGCAAGACCTTGAAATAACCCATAACTTTCATGGTTTGGGGATTAATAATGCCCGCAAGAGCATGAAAAAAATTTAGTTGGTGGTTTATCCTGGTTTTCTTCCTCCGATTTGGCTGGTTCCTTGATTTATTATGTGTCATCATAACTGCTGGTGTTAGGCTCATCAACATCAATGAGGAACAAATTCTTTTTGGTGCACCTATGTTCGTGAGAAAACTTTTCATTATAATTATAGCACAAACCTTGGGCACATCACACATTCATTTTGGTAGTGGTTAGACATTTGGGTATAATAGTGGGTACAACAAGTTTTTTTTTATTTTTATTTTTGAATCTAGGAGGAAAAGATGGTTTAGCCTGTGGAAAATTAGATATCTACATTTGAGCTGAAAATTTGGACTCGACAAAATGAGCCAACTTGATAGCCTACCTAATGGATTGTGATTTAAACATTGTGATCTCAGATTGGAGATCTTCCCTCAACCCACTAACAAAAAAACTCATAAAGAACTCTTCATTCATTCCTATAATTTTATTGGCCAATCTCTCAAATTGTATTTGGTAATATCGAACTATCAAAGTTTATCTCAACTTTGTCAACTATCCTGTAAAATCATCATACTTATTATGGCCAAAGCAAGTGAGTAATTGAGACTCAAATTCTGCCCAAGAAGGATCAAGGAGAGTTTTTTGCAACCATTGATACCACTATAAGGCTTTATATTCCAAGTTTAAAGAAGCCATTTGAACTCGATGATACATGGGAACATCATGGAGTCTAAAAAATTAATCAACATAGCATAACCACCCATCCACATCCTTCCCACTAAACTTAGGAAAGTCTATTTTTGACATCTTAAAGGTAGTATCACAATCAAAGTGAATATGAGAGTCATATGCTCCCTTTCCTTGACCTCGATCGAAATGTGAGTGTTCAATACAATACTCAGAATTGCTTGGAACACCTTGCAAATTAGACTCAACTTCTGGAAGCTAGTCTTCTAGGAAAATTCTGGAGGCATCTTGTTTAGTTCTAAAAGTTTAAAATTATATCATCAATTTTTGACTTGTGGTTTGCAAGATAGTAATAAAACTTAGTAGGTTCTCCAATGATGTAGAAGTATTTTGCTCTACCACTTTTTGTTGTCCACAAGTGCCACCTACCATTTGGGATAGCCTTGAACCTTTTTTACTAAATTACTAAAAATATAAGTGTGGTTTTAGGAGTTACTATTTTTAGTAAGGAGTCCAAAAATTTCTTGGGTGTTATATATCAAGATGATCAACTAAAAAATATGGTCACAATGAGCTATATCCCACAACACAGATTTTTGTATTTGTGGAATATTTGGCCAAAAAGGGGTAGTGGAAAATGAAAATTTTGAGAAATTTCAAGAAAAAGTAGAATTAAGACTGAAAATTTTTGTGAGTGGTGTAGAAGGGGTTAACTAAAATAACATAACAAATTTGAGGATTTTTTGAGATGTCTAGGGTTTTTTATGATATTTTTTGTGCTATTTTTTCATATTTTGGTTTAAAAATTACTCAAAATAGTGTAATGATAAAATCACTATAACTTCTTCATTATAGCTCCGATTTGCATGATTTTTTTTTAGTTAGTTTTTAACTCAAAAGAACTCATGCAAATTAGAGCTATTTTTTTGAGTCAATTTTTGATTTGGAGTATTTTTTGCATAGCTTGAACTCATTGGAAAGAATGAAGAAGCTTTTAGGTTGTGTAGTGAGTGCATGATGACGATTGGGCATATTCACTATGTAAGCAGGAACCAAAATATTCAAAATTTTGAGGGCAGGAAGGCCCAAATTCAAAATTTCAGAAGTTAGGATAGCCTTAGGGGTAGACAACCTTCTAGAAATTTTGAAGATGGTAAAGTGTGTGATATTGTCCTTTTCAAACCAATTGGAGCTTGGGGTGATGAACTCCATGACAAAGGAAATCCTCTTGGGCACCCTCCCCTTGGGGGGCCCATCCTTGAAAAATATTCTCCCCTTGGGGGGCCCATCCTTGAAAATCCATATTTTTCCAAATTTTTGGGTGGAAGATCGCTCTACTCTATTGATCCTTCATCCTAGATGGAACCTATTGGGATGAAATTCAAAGTTCTTGATAGTCTAATAAAAAATTATCTATCATTAAAGTCTTTCTCCCTGGTTGGTAAGCTTCTTGGAGGTCATCCTAACCTTGAAAGCATTCATAAGTGGGCTCATTCCAAGTGGAAGACTACTAGTTCTATGGAAAATTTTGGCCTTTCCTATGGCTTTTTTGATTTCCACCTCAGTAATCATGATGATGTCAGTCGGATACTCACGAGAGGACCATGGTTTCTATGTTTTCATAGTCTTTTTTACGAAAATAGGATGTTGAATTTGACCTTGAAACTTAGAGTATCAACTATATCCCTATTTGGGTTTGGTTACCAAATGTTCCCTAGAAGTTTTAGCACCAGGACATCCTTGCTACTATCACCAAGACTATTGGCACTCTCATGGCCATTGATCATGCAACCGTAGCTAGGAATAGAATGATTGCTACTAGAATTTGTGTCAATGTAAACCTATATTCAGAGATTCCAACCTTCGTAGAACTAGAATATAGTTCTTACTACCACAAAAAATCCATTGAATATGAAAAAAAGTTGGCCTTCTGTGTGGAGTGCCACACCCAAGGGTATATCAGAATTCAATGCCCTACACTGAAGGTCGAACCTATGAAATAAAAACCCTCCATAGGGGTAGAAGGTCCAAACCGCAACTCTCAAGGGTGGAAGAACATAGGGGTAGAAGGTTCAAATAACAACTCTCAATGGTGGAAGAACACAAGCTCAAAAAAAGGATTCAAATAGCCTAGATATGTGTAGAGCCAAGCCAATAAAGGAATTGTGATATGTGAACCTAAGGAAAGGTAGGCTCCTCAAGCTACACAATAGTTAGTAGATAAGGGCAAGCATACTATTACATATTCACCTCCAATATTTAGTTATGATGTATGTCGCATTTCTGATATCCCAAATAAATATTCAATTCTATCCGATCCTAACCTATTTAAGAAAGAAAACAAGAAAATCATCCAAAGTTTGGAGCCTCAACTCCTCCAAAATCTAGATTCTCCTACAAGGTCTAGCCCTTCTTATAATCCTCTTGAGTCCTTTAGCCCTAAAAATATCCCAAATATTCCAATGTTTTTAATCCTTATGATTGAAAAAATTGTTCCTTCAAAATTCAGCCCCAAGAAAACTCGAAGTTCTATGAAGTCCTCCATTGACTATGGGAGTGATAAAAAATGGGAAATAATTTTAGTAAATGATCAATGGAAAAACAAAGTTCAATATGACATTGCCAATGACATCCAAAAAATTTATTTCCTTCTGTCATTTCCCAATCCAAAGATGAAGCGAAAAGCACCAAACCTCCCCAAATCTATGGAAAGGGAGGCATGAAATCCTCAAAATTTCCCAAATGAAGATCCTCTTATGGAATGTGAGAGGTCTCAATGGGCTAACCAAGTAGAGGGTTGTCAACTCATTGATAAGGGAGTTAAAACCAACAATTATCCTAATGCAAGAAACCAAACTTGACCATCATAACTCTACCTTTGCTGCCAATAAAATTTGGAGTAAGGGTGAAGTTGTGTTTAGTCAAGCAAGAAGAACCTCAGGAGGACTCATATGTTTATGGGATCCAAGATAATTATATGGAAGTCTAATTCAATCCAGTGAAAGAATTTGAAGTGTTTTATTTCATGACAGAGACAATAATTCTTCATGGATACTATACAACATATATGCACCAAATTCTCTATTAGAAAGGGCTCATTTTTGGGATACCCTTGGTATTCTCAAGCATTATTTCAATTATGTCCCCTGGATAGTCACAAGATATTTCAATACTCCTCTTTATCCTTTGGACAAGTATGGAGGTTCTGGATTTTCTAAAAAATGTATAGATGACTTTCATGAGTTTGTGAATTCCAATAATCTCAGGGATGTCAAACTTTAAAATGCCAAATATACATGGATAAATAGAAGGTCAGGAAATCAACTTATTCAAGTTAAATTAGACAGATTCTTCCTATCCCAAGAAGCTATTCAATTTTTTGGGGATTTCAACCTCCATTATTTCACAAAATTGGATTTGATCATAGTCCCCTTATTCTGAACATTCTAAAGGACAACCCTTTCAAAAGGCCTTTCAGATTTGAGGTAATGTGGATTCAACATTCTGATCTCAGGCTCATAATTTTGTAATGGTGGGAACATGTTGGTCAAGGCCGCTCTTCATTTTGTCTTACCCAAATATTAAAACATATTAAATAAAATATTAAAATTTGGAATATAGAAGTATTTAGGAACCTATTTGAAATAAAACAATCTATTTAGGATAGGCTTATTTCCATTGAGAACAAAATCTAGTCAGACCAGTGTGATGAGAAAATCATATCTAAAGAGAGAAGTATCCTAGCAGAGTATCATAAAATCCTTTCCTATGAAGAAACCTTCTAGAAGTAGAAATCCAAAGCTCTCTATCTCAAAAAGGGAGACTCCAATATAAAATTCTTCCATGCCTCAACTATGAGAAATAGAAGTCACAATAGGATTAAGGAGCTTACAAAAAGTGATGGATCCACCACTTTTGATATTCTAGAAATCAAGGAAGAAGTCATTTATTATTTTAACACTCTTATTGATGATATTAGGACACCGTTAGATCTTGACTTGAATTCAATTATCTATCACATTTTTTAGTTTGTTTTAGAGATTGTCAATTCCAAGCTCCTGGAACCTTTTTCTAATGAGAAAATATATCATGCACTATTCTCCATGCACCTTGACAAGGCCCCGAGGCCTGATGGATTTTGTCCTTGTTTCTTCCAAAATTTTTAGAATATTGTAGGACCTAATATTTTCTCCATAGTTAGAGAGTTATAGTACTCCAAGTCTATTCCTCATGGTTTCAATTCCACTTTTATTGCTCTCATTCATAAAAGTCCTACAACCAAATCCATGACTGACTTCAAGCCCATAAGTCTTTGCAATGTGGTTTACAAAATTCTTACCAAAGACATTACTTCTGTAATGAATAAATTCCTCCCCACCATCATAGATATAAGCCAAGGTATTTTTGTCCAATGGAGGTCCATCCTTGATGGTGTTATAAAAATTAATGAAGCCATTCACTCTACTCATCTATCTAAAAAATCAGCCTTTGTGTTGAAGCTATATATGAATAAAGCCTTTGATAGAATCAGTTGGGATTTCCTCATTACCACCCTTCTTAGGTTTGGATTTAACCCTGAATGGATTGAGAAAATCAAAGGGTGTATTTCAAATCCTTGGTTGTTAGTGCTTGTCAAAGGATCCACTGCAGGTTAATTTTAGAGTAGCAGGAGCCTTCGTCAAGGAGATCCCATATCTCCATTACTCTTCATCATAGCTACTAATGCCTTAGGTAGGACTATAAAATTAGCCTATAGTATCAGTATCATATTATACATCAAAGCTACTACGCCAACCAAATCTGTTTCCTACCAATAATTCGTTGATGATATAATCATTTCTACGTATGATTTTGTTTTCAAGATAAAGGTCATTAAACATATTTTGTTTTTGTATGAAGAAGAAGATAACCAGAAAATCAACTTCCACAAAATCAAAATATACTTCCTCAATACTCTTGTTCAAAGGCATATTAAAATATCCAAAATCCTTAAATTCCCTGTGTCATCCTTTTCTTCTACTTATTTGGGCCTCCCTTTGTTTACAGGAAACCCACTGCTTCAATGTGGAACAACGTTATCAAGAGATTGTAGAAAAAACTTATAGGCTAGAAAGGAAACCTTCTAGCTCAAGCTGACAAGGTCACCCTTACCCATCCTTCCCTTCAGAGCATTCCTATTTATTTTATGTTTGTATTTAAAATCCCAGTAGTATTTTGTCATAAAATCAAATAGATCCAAAAAAATTTTCTGTGGTTCGGGTTTGGAAACAAGCATCATTTCCACCTTGTTACTTGGGATAAAATTTGTCAACCTAAATATTCTAAAGGTCTTGGTATTAGGAGACTCCATATCCTAAATTTGGATATGTTGGCTAAACAGGCATGGCATTTAATTACTAATGTGGGGAGTGACTGGGCCATCATTGTTAAACATAAATATCTTCAGGGTATGGACTTCCTCAATGATGATTTTTCTTCTAGAGGATCCTCCTTCTAGAAATTAATTTTGCATTCTAGGTTCCTTGTGGAAAGAGGTCTCAGGTGGATATTATGAGATGGGCAAGAAATTAATTTCTAGAATGATAAATGGATAAAAGGTGAACCTCTAATAAATGATCCTAACATAGCAGTTTTGAAAGGCTATACTAACAACACCTTTGGTCAAAAAGTGTTCAATTTCATAAGTAATAAAAAAAATAGGAAAATATGGAAAATCATAAGTAGTACAACCCATCTTGAGGAATCTAAAGAGATGCAATTACTTCTAAGATCTACATTCATGCCCTCCAAAATTCCCAGAGATCAGATCTTCTAGGAATTCACTAAAATGAGGATTTCTCTATGAATTCGGCTTATAATCTGCTTCTATATCATGAAGAGCCCTTAATACCTTTCAGTATTATTTGGCCCAAATTACTCATTCCCAAAATAGCCCTTTTTGCTTGGGTGGCCATTCAAGAAAATATTCTTACCATTGACAACCTTCTCAAGAGAGGTTTGGCCATCCCTAACAAATGTTTTTTGTGCCTATCTGATTGGGAATCCCTCCACCACATTTTCCTCCCACGTTAATTTTCCTCATCCATCCTTAACAAGTTATTTTACTTTTTCCACATACTTTGGGCTGAACCTTACTCTATTGATGATCTATTTGCCCAATGGCTGAATCTCTTTTGCAACATCCACCTTAAATTCCTATGGCAAGTTTACCTTCATCATTTTATTTAGCAAGTCTGGCTAGAAAGAAATCATATAGTTTCATCTAATATGATGCTAACCTTAGACTGTGTCTTGAAAAAAATCCTTTCCTTTACCATAGAGAATGCTTCCATATTTCCTATTTTATCCCATCTTGCCTCTCGGTTCGAGTCTTCCTTGGGCCTCTTTCTCAATATTACCATTGTTGATAATCACCCAAATATTTCCCCTAATATAAGGGATCATTCTAAGTGGACTCCCCCTCCTTCATGGTGGTTCAAGTTAAATTTTGACGGTGCTTTCAAGGGTAACCTTGGATTAGCTGGAGCTAGGGGTATCCTTAGAGATAGTAGTGGTAGGGTCATCCTCGCCTATGCAAAATTTTTGGTAAACCAAACCAATCAGGTTTTTGAAACCAAAGCTTTGTGGAGGGGTATTGTCCTAATAAAATTATTCTCAGATAATCATGGTCAAAGAGGATTCTTTAACTATTATCAACTATCTAAAGAACTCTAAAAATCCCTCATGGAGGATCAGGGACTGCATTGATGAAGCTAGGGCATTAAGTAAAATGTTTCAAGAGATTATTTTCCAACATGCCTTTAGGGAAAGCAATAAAGCCATTTACAAGATTGAAAATATTGGCATCCATTCCACATGCTTGATGACTTGTACTAGTGCAATTCCTTAAGAACTAATTGTTGTCATGGAGCAAGATAGAATATCCTCAAATGAGACAAACACTGATGTGGAGCAAGATAGAACATTCTCAAATGAGACAAATGATAACATGGAGAAAGTTAGATTTTCCACAAATGGACTAAATGCTCATTGATTTTGTTTCAATTTTCCCTAATTCCCATGTAACCTCGTTACATTTTTTAATCAATTTTTATTGGTTTTCTCAATTATAATTCTCAGTCCATCGCTTTTCAAAAAAAAATTATTTATGGTTTTTTTGAGTCTACTTGAATCATCGTCCGCCCTTGCCTTGTTGGTCTTCACTTCCTCATTATCTACTCCCCCATCTCCTCCAATGCTATAATTTTCTCTCACCCCATCACCACCGAGTCATCCTTTTCCCTCATTTCCTATTTCCCACACCCTCCATATTCCATCCATGTATGCCTCTCCCATCATGCCTTTTTTATTAATTCAATCACCTAGTACACCTTTTACATCATGTGGATGGCTATATTGGATTTTCACATGTCCCATATCCAAGAATTTCCTAGTGAGATCTATCAAAGTCACCTCTATTTGTGCAAACGTTCCTTTCCCCGATTCACTTGGATCCCCATACAAGATGGAGTTTGCATTGTTTCTATATTTAGACCTAAGGCTACTTCTTTTTATAGCAGTCCTTGTCCCTCTTGCCTCCATAATTATCCTTTCCAAATTCATTCTTAGAGCCTCTATTTTTCTACCAGTATGAGTTTCTTTGAGCCATCCTTCATGGCCATGGATTCTATTGTAGAGGCTATCCTCACTTCTAGGGTTTTCCTTCCATTTTTTAGAGTTTTAATGGAGAGGACCCTAAAATCACTATGAAATTTCTTGGCACTTGGGACAATGGTAGGGTATTGATCCAATATAGGATGTTTGACATCGATATCAAAACCTTGGTCGAACTTACTAGGTAGCAGGTGAAAGCAATGTTAATACATCATGAAAAACATAATTGAGAGGCTGAACTTAAAGAAATCAAAGACAAGGACATGTGTAAGAAGGTTCAGATAGGAATGTGTTGAGAGGAGCTCCTCTCCCCCTGAAACATCATCATGAATCCCATAATGAAGTTCATCATGGTGGACGACCCTGACAAGGTACCATGTAGCTTCCACTTAACTTTCTTAAACCACTTTTGTGATGTCAATCTGGTAAATCCTCTAGTTTATATTCAAATCTATTAGCTACACTATATACCACAATCACAAGAAAAATAGCAATGAGTTGCATTCCCATAAGGGTATTTTCAAGGTCCTATATAACCACTGGTTGATTCACTACCCTCAAGGCGTTATCCCTCCTCTTGCTCTTAAAGCTAAATCAAGCCTTATACAACCAGTCTCTCCCAAACCACCCCTCCATACTCTAGTTCTCTAGCTCTATCTACTAAAAAAAGAGTGATGGTCAAAATGGTCCATATGTTGAGGAAAAGATCCAAGAGTGAATCCCCTGACATAAAAAGTGTTTGTTCTTCTATGCACCTTCAAAAAATGGTGCAAGATAAGAAATATCTTATTATTGACTTTGAGGATGACAAGAAGGATGTCCTTTATTACTGCCTACAATAATTAATAATCAATTATGTTTCCAATTGCATGTCCTAGTTGGTAGATCTACGCAACACATTGGACCTGCTCGTATTTAGGAAATCCTATTCTGATTATGGTGGTAAGGTTTCTATGATCAAGGAGGATGTCAAGGTTGTTGTTGCTCCTATGGATATCAAAGGCAAGGACAAATATGTTGACATGGATGAGTCGAATGATGAGCCCCAGGAAGTTGGTGTTGAACCTGATGACGAAGCTTAGGGGCTTCCTATTTACCAGATTTTGTAAGGGTGTCCTCTGTGTCACCCTTAGTATATTTCTTATATTTAAGGGTATCCTCTATATTACTCTCTACTTATTTTTGTTTGTGTCTCAAGGGTATCCTAAGTGGCATTTCTAGTTTTGAGGGATTGTGTTTCCTATACTTGATATTTTGGTTCTATGGTTGGTTCCAACATCTTCTATGTTGTAACCAAGTTTTGGGTACCTGTTAAAACCTGTGTTTAATTAAAAATTTTAACTGATCATTTTTTTTTATTTGGAGTTACAATTCAAAATTTGGATATTGTATCAACTATCTTTGATTTGTGCATTCTATTAACTAACCACCTTATCACTATCCTGTCACCTGTACTACAGTTACTAAAAATGATGATTTTTCTTTTGACCCTAACCACCTATATGTTCTGATTGTTATAGTTGATTGTTACTATTATTGTTGTTGACCTAACTATTACTATCATTGACCCGACTGTTACTATCTCTAACTTGACTGGCAATGTCACTAATTTAACTATTATTACCACTAATATGGATGGTATTGGAATATTTTATATTGTTATAGACACTTGCAGACTCTATCCTAAACTATTGGTGCATGCAAAGTGCATTCTTCTATTATAGAAAAGTCCTTATTTATATGCTAAATTTTTGGGATCATTAATGCATGTTCAATAGAACAGGGAAATACATATTTTTATAGGTTGAAGTTTCTAATAGAACTAAGGTATGCTAGGTAGAGGAGTATGTAACATCCATAGGCCCTCTATTATACCACAATGATGAAAAATAATGATTGAACCAATATTTTAGGCCACTACCCAAGGAGGATTCCACACATACCCTTGAGCACACTATATACCTCTCTGAAATTCTAGGAGAATAATCATTCAGGATGTTGTATCCCATGGACTATGTATGATACAAGGTTGAAAATCTTCCTACTAGATCAAATTTTGTTCAACCTAGAATGGTCTCCCAATACACCCGAATATATGTGGGAGCTTGATTCCATGCATGAGTTTTGTCTATTGCCTAGGTATTGGAGCCTAATCACCACTCACTTCACTATATGATTTATGGGAAATCTAGCTTAGCCAACTCCTTCACAATATTTTAAAAACCCTAGCATAGGGTTTCTAGCCTACTCAGCTACTGAAAAAATAGATTAATTTTTTTTGGTTTTTGTAGATTATATTTTTTTGGCTTTTTGAATAAAGGAAAAATAAATGAAAAAACATAGGAAAACTATACCTAACAAGTGAAAATGTCTAAGCAAGAATTACCATAGTCGTAGTAGAACTTGACCTTGGAAAGTGCTTTGATACTACTTGTAAGAAACCTACTATTTAAATAAAGCTCACACACACAAAATATTGAAAGATAACTGAAATACATGTAATAAAAGAACAACACTATATAGAACTAATTCCATAATTGAAACAATCTCACAAATAACTCAGAATCGTAGGCCTCTTTGAGGGGGAAACCTCCTTCAATATTTCATTAATTTGCAAAAATATATATTCTTACATGGCTTCATACCTTCTAAAGAGAAAGCTACATTCAATCCTACCTAAAGGCTCAAGAGTTGGCTTACATGCAAAATTCCACTCAAGATAGAATATTCTACCAAACATCGGTTACAATATTGATAACAGTTACATGCAATGGCACCACTTGGCTAGGTGTCTTACTTGCCACATACATTACAAAGAAGTACAAAATAATACTATAATAGAATCCTCACGCATTGGAAGTGGATCATTACATAATAATTAGATACAAAATAATGTTAGGATGGGATCTTAAAAATATGTGTAACCAAATAATTCATGGTAATTTTGAATTGCAATAAGCTAGTTGTCCAAAAATGAAGCAACATTAAATTTGTCAAACAGACCAATGTATTTACATGTATTGGCAGATTTTAATATTGATCTTGCCAATAAAGCAAAACATGTGCATCATTTGACATTGATTGTTCCAATAACAAGATTTTAATTATAAAAGTAGAATGTCATAGGTTCATTTTGCACATTAAGTAATTGGATAATTGAGAATTTTCACAAGAAGTATTGACAAAGTTTTGTGTGAGATATTTAGTTTGTTATAGTAAGAGACATTTCAGTTGAAACCATAATTTATTCTTAGTGTGGCACTAAAAATTTTGCACCCCTTTCCCTCAGGCTGATGGATCTGTGCTTAGAAAGGGGTGAGAATTCAAAAGCCCACACCTCGATGTGAGGGGTACTTGGTATCGTACCTCCTTTAGTGATGGTTGATTGATTTTGGGGTTCACCAAGAAATATTTAAATATGATTTCTAATTTTGGATAATGGGAAATATTTTTATGTGTTTATTTTACTTAGCAAGCACCTATGTCTAGGGTATAATGCAACTAGATCTAAACTAAATGCAATTCAATTTCCTTGAAAACAAAATACAACACAAAAGATTATCCTAAGCTAAATGCATTGCTTTTTTTTGGTGTGTTTTCTTATGTTTTCAATAATCTATGAATAAATAAGACAAAGAATAGATAAAGAATAGATAAATAGAGTCGAGATGAATCAGATCAAGCACCTACCTAAACCGGATGAGTAATCCAAGAAAATTTGGAAGTTATTTTTACAAATTTAGGAGTTTTTGGAAAATTTGGGATCTCTAAATGAATTTGAGGCTCTAAGCTCAAATTAGAAGAAAATGTATAATTAGCCACATAGAATACTAGAAATTTATAGTCAATTATTAGGATTTTCTTAGGTCACTATTAAATGGATCTTCCCGGTGTGATAGTCAAATCCCCTTGGTTATTTTAGCAAACCATATGTAAAAAGAAGAAATTTGTAGATCTATTGCAAACATATAAGAGACTAAAAAGAAATGATGAAACAACATAAAATGTAGAGTGCAATGCTAATGCAAATGATCAAGATGCAATGTGCAATATACAATGATAGATCTGTAAGTAGCAATTTACCCCCACCTATACCTATGCAAATTCGGGACTAGCAAGCAATTTTGGGCCCTATAAGTGAATTTGGGGATCTGATCCCGAATTTATGAGATATATGAAAATAAAAACTTCCTAATGTAGAAATGACATGTGATATGCTAAAATAGATGAAAAATTTTACTTATAGTGATGGTATACTAGATATGATCATCTGGTGTTGCGAGAATGATGATAGCAAGGCAAACTTGTTTGATCTTGTATTGATGACGATGTAAAAAAACCCCTTAGTTGTAATATGGGATCCATGTTAGATTTTGAGGATATTTGTAGTGGGAGAGATCTATCATAGGTCCTCATAAGATGTATTACAATATTTTGGTATTGAATATTTCAATCTTCAATATGGATATTCTTCTTCATATGTTATTTAGCTTGATTAGGTCTTTTATTTTCTTCTTTAATTCACATTGCACTGTATGCCTCCTTGAATTGGTTCTTCTTCTTATTATTCTTTATTGGAGTCAGAACTAGAACTTGTATTCTTCTTCATTGCTTACTATAATATGATCAATTATTTAGTTAGTGTTTTCATATGATGTAAAGAGAGTTGTAGTTGAGGATTCTTCAGTATTTTGATGATGCCTGGTTGGTTCAGTGTTTATGGTTTCTTTACCATTCATGTCTTCTTTGTTATGATCTCTATTAACATGTCTTTTTTTACTTTCCCTCCTTCTTCTCCTATGATTTTGTGTTGATACTTGTGGAATTTCTATTTCATAAGGAGTTAGTCTATCATCACAATAATATTGATTTTTATTGCCAGATTGCTTCATGTGTTGAGTGAATACAAACACAATTAATGATTGGTAAATCATTAAACACTCATTGATGTGAATATAACTATCTTTTGTGAATTCCACCATGCCTTAAAGAGGTTTTCATGAGGATAAAAAACTAATGCTTCAAAGCTACCCTCTTTTGCTTCTTTAATAAATAAGGAGAATCTCTCCTTATCGCTAGTTAATAGATTTTCATATCCTTTAAGAATATCTATCAATTTTTTAGAATACAATTCCAATTCATGAAATAATTCTTCATTGATAAAGGTATTTATTATTATTTCATCCATATTCCTTTGCTATTCCTTAGAATTGTAAATTTGTTTTGATAGATATCTTTTAGATACTCTAAATTGAATCTTCGAAGTAGTCTACCTTATCACTCCCTAGTTTAGAGTATGTGAATTTGATTTGATTAAACCTTTATAGAGCTTAGATTTTGTAGGCTTCCTTATGTCTCCCTAGTGAATTTTATTTAAGAAAATCCTTGTAGATAAATATGACTCCCAAATGGATTGAGTACTTGATAAACTTTGATGAATGCTATTATTACCAAGTTTTCTAGAATACCTTATGAATACCTAGTATTTGGATATGTTATATGGGTGATGAAGTGCTTTTTGAGAATAGTAGTTCAATTTTGGGTTGATTTTGTGAAGTTTTGTAAATACTAAAATCAAATTTTGTTACACCTTATCGCTCCTATTGAACTTAAGAACTTTCTAACTTGATGAGGTTCTAATGGTTGTATTTATTTTATCCCTTTAATGTGTTTTGAGACAAGTATACCGATTAATTTTCAAATCTTGATATTCCTTAAAGAACCTCCTTTTATAGTCTTTGATATTTGATTTTTAATTTTTCTAAATTCCAATAATTTATTTGGTGTAGTATTCCTTATAACTTCCTAATTTGGAATACTAGAAAACAATAATATTTGCAATAATGGATATTTAATTTCAAAGTTGAAATCCTTATTCTTGTCATGACCCATTACCCTCCTACCTTATTTAAATAATATTATTTGATCTTGTGGGATCAATTAATGCCTACTAGAAGGGGCATGACCCTAAATAATCCTAAAAAAATCTAATAAAAGAATTTTATAAGGGATAAGAAATATTAATTATTTAAGGGATATTTATGAGTTCTGGTAAAAGATAATTTTAAAGAATTAGATTTTACAAAATTATAACCATATAATAAATTATGAGTGGTGTTGAGTGGTATTTTCACCCAGTTGTGAAAGTACACTCTCCTTTAGGATTTGGGTTCCAAATCCCCTCTTGCAAAGAAGTTAAACAAACAACTTCTCCAAGGTCTCCGTTGTATTAGCATTTGCATATGTGTATTAGTAATCTCAAATAAAGATATTCAATTTAAATGCTTGGAACACCTTAGTGATTGCAAGTAACTCGTAAACAAGGGGCAATGTTGGTTTATTTCACCATGAAACTTTAGTGATTGTTCATTGTTTTTTTTTGGATTTTGAAAATTTTTAAATGTTTATTTTAATGCCTGAAAATTTAAAATAAGTTAAAATTTTTGGAAAAAATAAAATGCAGAAAAATGAAAATGAAATGCAGAAAACTGAAAATAAAATGCATTCAAGTATGATGCTATCCTATTTCGACAAAACCGAAGATGTGAGGTTTTCATGCATGCAACCTAACCTATTGGACCTGCAAAACAAGCACAATCCGGATAAGCTAAGTGCTGGCTCCTAGGGTTTTAAATGAGGTTTTTCAGATTTAAACATTCGCATGAAGCAACCAAGAAAACTTGCATAAACTCCATTTACAAGCCTAAAATCTGAAAAGGGGAAAAATAGACATTTAATCTTGCATGCAGAAAATGACTCCTCCTTTCTTGTCCATAAGATGCAACTTTCTGAAATTTTCTGTATTAAAAATTTGTCATTTTACAATAACAAAAATTTTTGGTTTTCCCAAACCAGTCCATGGAAGAAAAATGACTCAAACAGGTCCAGAATGGCCCTCTTGCCTTCAACTCTGCAACTCTGCTCGCAACAATTTCCAACCCCTTCTGGCCTCTTTGAATGGCGTATTTAAACTTCTAAAAAAATTGTTTCTCCTTCCATGACTGTTCGTTTCATTTTCCAATGGTTGTTCGTTTCACCTTCCCTGACTGTTCGTTTCACTTTCTCCAATGGGCTTGCATCCGTTTCCCTCCATGTGTAACGACCATCTTAAATGATTTCAAATCATTAAAGATTCCTTATGTAACGCTTTGTCTTATTCATTGGATTTTGTCCTTATGTCCACGTCACTAAAATGTAACATGTCGCGATATCGCGACACTTTTGCCTCCTTGCTCCTTTTTGCTTTTAGCCAGAAATGCAACATGTCGCGATATCACGACACTTTTTTCTCTTTTGGCCGGAAAATGCAACATGTCGCGATATCGCGACACTTTTTCTTTTTGGCCTGACAATGCAACATGTCGCGATATCGCGACACTTTTTCTCTTTTGGCCGCAAATGCAACATGTCGCGATATCGCGACACTTTTTCTTTTTGGCCGCGACAATGCAACATGTCGCGATATCGCGACACTTTTTCTTTTTGGCCGCAAAAATGCAACATGTCGCGATATCGCGACACTTTTTCTCTTTTGGCTGCGAAATGCAACATGTCGCGATATCGTGACACTTTTTCTCTTTTGGCCGTGACAATGCAACATGTCGCGATATCGCGACACTTTTTCTCTTTTGCCTGAATGCAACATGTCACGATATCACGACACTTTTTCTCTTTTGGCCGTGACAATGCAACATGTCGCGATATCGCGACACTTTTTCTCTTTTGGCCGTGACAATGCAACATGTCGCGATATCGCGACACTTTTTCTCTTTTGGCCGTGAAAATGCAACATGTCGCGATATCGCGACACTTTTTCTCTTTTGGCCGCGACATGCAACATGTCGCGATATCGCGACACTTTTTCTCTTTTGGCCATGACAATGCAACATGTCGCGATATCGCGACACTTTTTCTCTTTTGGCCGTGACAATGCAACATGTCGCGATATCGCGACACTTTTTCTCCTTGTGGTGTTTTGCTTTTTTCTTTGATCTTTAGCATATGGGCCACTTCGGTCTTCTTGGAAAACATGCAAAAAAGGTGGGTCCCCAATTTTGGGGTACGTTGTGGAGCAGCCACAACAAATGGTGACTCTGCTGGGAAATGCTCTTGAGCATTTCGGTGAGAACTCAACCTGAAAACACACAGACTCAAATACAAGCGTCAAAAAATATCCCAAGAATGAAACTAGATGAGAAATACATGAAGCATTAGAATTATTAAGCATCAGCTCGGTGTGTGCAATGTGCTTCATTCCCTATCGTTTGAAACTCGTTCAACTTTCCATTGTCAGTTTCACTTATGATTCGTATGCAAGGCTATGAATGATTTGTGCAGGATTTGACGTATGACAACTATGTTAGAGATATAACAACCTGCTTTGCAAAGGCTCAGACTTTCTAGTATCATGAACAAACATATTAAAACTGTCAAACCCTCTTAGGACCAAATATATGTATACTGAATTAATTTACTAGATCCCAAAGTTGGTTATGTGCTACTACCATCTTGAACCCATGTGCAAGTGTAAGTGAAATCAGAGCTTTGGGGAATAGGATTCCCAACCTAAGCGAGATGGGAATTTAACCCTATCCTTACTACTCTGATTTGGAGTTCATTACCTCATCTTGAACAAAATGATTTAACCTGTTATGGATGAAACTATCGGGCTAGCCTGTCCGTTTGAGTAGTCAGTGGTCTTGCTTTTAGACAAGACATGTTGCCACGCATGAGCATACTCCACTGCCAGCAAGGCGTCTATAGCCCCGGTGGAGATCAACCCCATAATCCAGGATTTGGCTCTACTTTTGATTTCTTGGACCTTGGGGATGACTACCCATCCTTGCAAGGGACATGTAGTACGATCCTTCCAATCCAATATTAATAAATAAAGTAGAATGAAAAATATTTTCTTTGGAATTTCAAGTTCTTGAATGGGCAAAATAGAAGCTTTGGGGAATCAGATTCTCAACCTAAGCGAGATGAGAATTAGACCCTATCCTTACTACTCCATGAAGGTCAAATCGAGCTTTGGGGAATTGGATCCTCAACCTAAGTTCGATGGGGATTTAACCCTATCCTTACTACTCCGATTTTAGGCTTTAAGCACTATGGGAGTGGTAAAAACCACTGTTTTAAGGATTATGTTGCATGATAGGATAGACACGAAATACTCCTTTCGCCTCACCTTTTCTTCCAAGTATGGTTTTGACCATTTTGCTCAAGATCCTCTTTAATATGTGTAGAACGTGCTTGGTTCAAGATAGTTCGGGCATCAGTTCCCAACCTTAGGATCCTTTTAATATATGTTATGTAATAACCCTAAGAGGATTCGACACCTTTTCAATGATTGTATATGAAATGAAGATGCAACTGAGATGAAATGTATATGCAATGTGGAATGTAACATGAGATATGAATGCATTGCTCCTTTTGAAATGCGGATGGAGTATACCACCTACTTTGCCATAATTTGTAAAACTGACAACTTCATGCATCACAAGTTCCAAACGATATTCTTTAATGTGTTTGCGATACTCGTGGAGCTTTCTGCAATACAATTCCGATGTTTCATATTCTCCTAGTCTTAGTCAACATTCATAAGGACCTAAGTTGACATCTTGCTTTCTTTTTTTTTTTTTAAACAAACCAAAAGTGTCCAAAGGACCAACACACAAAACTTAAAACCAAAGTGAGATCCAATCCAAAACCAAAACACGAAAACCAAAAGTATATACAAATGTACAATATAATGCAAGATGGTGCAAAAGTTTGGATTATCATTTTCCCGGATCCCAAACCTGATTGGAATTCTTTAAAAGACGTATGACGTGATACGCATACCAAGTTTTGTAGGAATCCAACAAAAACAAGATCAAACCAAACAAAGAAACAAACTTCCACTTGCCCCTCTCACCATACCAATTTGATTTAGTTTCATTAATAATCCTATGGTGGAGTTTCAAGTTTTCAAATTGATTAGACAATGATTGATATTCAATTCCTTTATGTCTATTCTTTAAGATGTCCATTCCGCACTTTGATTCATGGTGTAGAAATAAGCTTTCATTTTCATTCAATAAAGCCATAACATTAATAATATTTGAATCAAACCATTCATTAGGCAAACCTTCATTCGAATTTTGCATGGTGAAACCAAAAAGGTGAGATTTTACCTTTGGCATGTTTTCATTTGACCTTACTTGAAGAGGATTTGAAAATTCCTCTTTTCTCTCATGACATTCATCATCATGTAGCACTTGTTCTTTCTCCATGACTTGTTTATCAAAGGCACCAAACTTAGGTACCCAATTGAAAATATGTCCATCCCTTTCAAACCATAAGTCTTGTCTATCTAGGGGTGGGTTAACTAACACATTTCCATGATCAATCACTTGGGTTGTTTTGGGTAACGTGAGATTTTCAATTGGATCATCAATGATATCAAACCCAAATGATTTAGGTTTTGTAATTTTCTCATTTTGAAATGGCATAATCATTGTAGCACAAGTAAGTGGATCAAGATTTTCAATTTCTTTTCCTCCAAAGGAATCTAAAGCAAATGACTCTCTTTCTTGATTCATGGTTGTAGAATCCTTATCATGTTCCAAAATTTGATGAGATTCGAATTCCTCTTCCAAAACTTTCTCAAATTGTACAGGATTTATAGTATCCTCATGTGAGGAAGCAATTGAGTTATCCTCCATATTAATTGACACAACAAGTTTATTAGAAGATTTAGATTGATAATATTCTTCCCATTTCTTCCATGAATCATAGTAATCATCCTCCAAGTTCAAGTTGTGACGCTCAAGTACTTCTTCTTCATCTTCTGATTCATCAACATGTTTCTCACCCCATTCATCTTCACCTTCCTCATTCTCACTCTCTTGACGATATAGAGTTTCCACCACCAAAATGTTGTCCTCTCCTTGTTGATGTTGGGGTGGACCCTCATTTGGCACAAGTTCCAAATCATCCACTTGAGCTTGGAGACAATGGGTATACCTAGCAATTTTGGGACAATTCCTTTCATTATGCTCCTTTGTATTATGCAATCTACACCCCTTTTCCCATGCAAAATCAGAAATATTAAGAATGGAACTAGAGTGACTTGGTCCTGTAGAAGTATCTATCTGATTAGCAATAGGGGAAGGCACACCCCCATTGTTTGGCTTCGTATTCCACTTTCTCCCTCTATTGTTGAAATTTTGATTTGGGTGAGGGGCATGGGATTCATACTTCTATTTTTGAACCAAATCATTACTCAATTTGTGAACTATATTTTTGAGCTCTTCAACCTCTGAATAAATCTCTTTTGGTTGAGCTATGTTATTGCTAGTTCCAATAGGATTTGCGTAATTGGTGAGATCTTGACTTAACATTTGAGTTGGATTTTGAGCCACTTGATTTGCGTAGGGATTCACACTTTGAATCGGAATTGGATTGGGGAAAGGAACTATAGCCTGAGAATTAACCGGACTAGCTCCTTGCATAGTCTGTTGACTATTTTGCAAAAATGAAGGAATGGGGGGAATGGATGTGATTGGTTGAATTGGAATGGGTGCGTAAGCGGGTGTTGATGAATATGGTTGTTGATAAGGCAAAGCATTTATGCCTGATATTTGTGGTGCCATGATCTGATTCATCATAGGAGCTTGACCATATGGACCATATTGTCCTACCATAGGCATCTGGGAAAACCCATAACCCTGTGGTGTCATTTGTTGTTCAATGGTCATAGCTTCATTGTAGGCTAGAGCAAGCGTGGTAACTTGAGGATTTTGCCTTGCAAACATTGCCATCATAGGATCCAATGCCCCAAAATATATTTGCAAAGCTACTGCGGGATCAATGGCAAAATGTCGAATTGCTCTATTATAGCACTTCTAAAATCTCTGATTAAAAGTTTAGATTGGCTCACCCTGGCCTCTTTTGCATGTAATGAACTGATTATAGATGATTGTGGGATCTAATGGTGACCTGAATTGGTTGACAAAAGCATCCTCCATTTGCGTCCATGACGTAATGGAACCAATAGGTAAGCAAATATACCATTCGTAAGCCACTTGGTCTAGGCTCATGGGGAAGAGTCTACAAGCCACATCTTCATGTTGAACTTGCAATCTTATCAAAACATCCCTATAGGCCTGAATATGTTCTTCTATGGTCCTTGGGCCATCCGGTTTGTATTCGGGCAAAAATCTCTCTATATTCTTAGGGATCTCGTGAATATCCCCTACAATATTCAAAGGAATGTTATGGGCTCCGTACCAAGGAGGTGGTGGAGGTTGGGCCATTTGATTCAAAATCGATGATGATAACCCTACAAGAACCATGGAAATGGTACTGATAATTGGTACACTAGTGGCAAATGACACCACCGATGCAAGTCCGCTAGATGCACCTGAAACAGAAGGATCTTCTATAACAAGAATATCTGGTGGGACCACAATTTGCTCGGTTTTATTCCTTGGATTCCTATGAGTGAGTGAGAGGCTTTGGAATATGGTTTCCTCGGTTGTTTTGGACCTAGTTGCGATGCGATGCGGTGGGTCCAGCTTGTAAATGAAACTACCCTACAAAACCTGACAAAACTCTCAATACCTCAAAGAAAACCTATGACACACAGAAAATCTTGCAATTAATGAAATTCAAAGAATAACTTCAAAATCAATTTGTTAGTCATGAATGAAAGAAGGAACCATGACAAAGCAGTATTCTAAAAATGTAATAGTTTCGATTCACCGAGATCGCATATGCGCAAGTGAAGAGCATACTCCTAGTGTTGTAGGCTTTCTGATTCACAAGATCGCATTACACGCAAGTGAAGAGCATAATACCGACAACAAATACATTTTAGACAAAAAATAATTCCTTACAAATAAGCATGAAATTGACTAGCAAATATCAAACATGTAACGTATTAATAATCATGTTAGCATCAACCAAGAGATGTATCCATTAAAATCAAATGAAAGTAATTGCATGGAGACAACCTCGTTAGTCAAGACCAAAAATTTTCAAAATCAAATCAAAACACATTATTCTTGTATGAACAATCAAAAGCGTTAGAACAATGCATAGCGATTCATGTCCTCCTTTTAACACTACAAGGTTGTATTGTTAAAAGAGGGCTAAAGATAATAATCAATAGGGCATGAAATATTCAAAATTTAAATCCCTATAGCATTTAAATCACTCTGAAATAAAACAATTCAGGCCCTCCTTCTAGCGCCAATCTGTTGAGTGGTATTTTCACCCAGTTGTGAAAGTACACTCTCCTTTAGGATTTGGGTTCCAAATCCCCTCTTGCAAAGAAGTTAAACAAACAACTTCTCCAAGGTCTCCGTTGTATTAGCATTTGCATATGTGTATTAGTAATCTCAAATAAAGATATTCAATTTAAATGCTTGGAACACCTTAGTGATTGCAAGTAACTGTAAACAAGGGGCAATGTTGGTTTATTTCACCATGAAACTTTAGTGATTGTTCATTGTTTTTTTTGGATTTTGAAAATTTTTAAATGTTTATTTTAATGCCTGAAAATTTAAAATAAGTTAAAATTTCTAGAAAAAATAAAATGCAAAAAATGAAAATGAAATGCAAAAACTGAAAATAAAATGCATTCAGTATGATGCTATCCTATTTCGACAAAACCGAAGATGTGAGGTTTTCATGCATGCAACCTAACCTATTGGACCTGCAAAACAAGCACAATCCGGATAAGCTAAGTGCTGGCTCCTAGGGTTTTAAATGAGGTTTTTCAGATTTAAACATTCGCATGAAGCAACCAAGAAAACTTGCATAAACTCCATTTACAAGCCTAAAATCTGAAAAGGGGAAAAATAGACATTTAATCTTGCATGCAGAAAATGACTCCTCCTTTCTTGTCCATAAGATGCAACTTTCTGAAATTTTCTGTATTAAAAATTTGTCATTTTACAATAACAAAATTTTTTGGTTTTCCCAAACCAGTCCATGGAAGAAAAATGACTCAAACAGGTCCAGAATGGCCCTCTTGCCTTCAACTCTGCAACTCTGCTCGCAACAATTTCCAACCCCTCTTGGCCTCTTTGAATGGCGTATTTAAACTTCTAAAAAAATTGTTTCTCCTTCCATGACGGTTCGTTTCATTTTCCAATGGTTGTTCGTTTCACCTTCCCTGACTGTTCGTTTCACCTTCCCCACATGGGCTTGCGTCCATTTCCTTCGTGTGTAATGACCATCTTAAATGATTTCAAATCATTAAAGATTCCTTATGTAACATTTGTCTTATTCATTGGATTTTGTCCTTATGTCCACGTCACTATATCTTACCTTGGCGAAAATGGAACATGTCACGATATCGCGACACTTTTCTTCTCTCTCTTTCCTTTTATCAAAAATGCAACATGTCACGATATCGCGACACTTTTCTCTTTTTGTTGCGAAAATGCAACATGTCGCGATATCGCGACACTTTTTCTCTTTTGGCCACGACAATGCAACATGTCGCGATATCGCGACACTTTTTCTCTTTTGACCGCGAAAATGCAACATGTCGCGATATCGCGACACTTTTTCTTTTTGGCCATGAAAATGCAACATGTCGCGATATCACGACACTTTTTCTTTTTAGTCGCGACAATGCAACATGTCGCGATATCGCGACACTTTTTCTCTTTTGGCCACAAAACTGCAACATGTCGCGATATCGCGACACTTTTTCTCTTTTGGCCGTGACAATGCAACATGTCGCGATATCGCGACACTTTTTCTCTTTTGGCCGTGACGATGCAACATGTCGCGATATCGCGACACTTTTTCTCTTTTGGCCGTGACGATGCAACATGTCGCGATATCGCGACACTTTTTCTCTTTTGGCCGCGACAGTGCAACATGTCGCGATATCGCGACACTTTTTCTCCTTGTGGTGTTTTGCTTTTTTCTTTGATCTTTAGCATATGGGCCACTTCGGTCTTCTTGGAACACATGCAAAAAAGGTGGGTCCCCAATTTTGGGGTACGTTGTGGAGCAGCCACAACAAGTGGATTTAGTGGACCCAACGTGGATGGGACCTAGAAAGGGACTAGGGAATTTTTAAATAACTTATGGGTCATCCCATATTTTGGGAAGTACTCATGTGGCTACCCTACATTGGTGGGAGTTATGAAAGGAATCCCATGGCTTATCAAGAATAGTTCTAACCTTGTAACTATCCTAAGCCTCAATAGCATGAGTTTTATCACTCACCTCATCCCTAGAGAACCCTTGAAGGACATGATAAATTCATAATGGTCCTAGGCATATTTTAAATATTATTATAATGTGGCCACTATTTTGCCCATGAGTGGGGAATTTACCTATAAATAGAAGGTATTTTGGGAAGATATGGCTATCTAGGATCTAGAAAAAATCTTGGGCCTAGGGAGTATGCTCTCTACCTTGTTGGTAGATCAAAAACCAGAAGGTCTTGGAAGAGTGCTAACTCCTAAAGCAAGAGGTATTTGACCAATATGAGTGGATAAGGATAGAAAATTTGAAGGTAAACATGGAAGAAAGCACGAAAAGGAAGCAAGAGATAAGCTTGGAGACTAGTATATCCAATTTTTTTCATACCCTTATAATCCTTCAGAAACTTGTAAATATTTCATTGTGATTATGCCAAATCTATGTAATCCTTTTATTAGGGATATATTATTTAGAATAGATAAGTGGAGTCTTTTAATATGCATCTATTAAGGTAAACGATGGTCAATTTAGGCTTGACTAAGAATCGTTGTTAAACAATTGATCTATAACTTTAGACCCTTATCTATGTGCATAGGGAGGAAATTTTCATTAGCACATTTCATGCTAATAAACAACAATAATTGGTTTTAGACCACCAAGTCACTGAGTCACTTTATGTGTCAAAAACTAATAAACTATGTCGTAAATTGAATTTAATTAAATAAAAATGGTATTACTCCCAATAGAGATCAAACCTGCAACATCGTAGAAAGTATATGTTAAAACAAGATTTATCGCCCATCAGCATCACTGGGTGCAACAATGATGAACTGAACATAAGGTAAATATATATACCCTTTGAGTAATATGTTGAAAAAGGCATAAATGAGATATCATTATGCAATTCACTATATCTTCGATTGGGGATAATGTGTTGACTTTCCATCGCTTAGGAGTTTCAGTTATTATCTATTATGCTTGGCGAAGGAGATAGAGATATGATAACACCCCTGTGTGAACCACCGTGTTGAGAAAAAAGTTCATTCCTTGACACGACGTGCAGACATTGGCGCTTAGACTTAGATGTTCTTGAAACCAATATCCATCTGCATACACTGAAAATCATCCATTTGCATGACTAGAAAAGCTAGATTATCCATAGCATTGGAGGAAATTTGTATTTGGTCTATCGTAACATTAAACTTTGTTGTTGTATTCAAATCATCTCAAATCTAGTTTTTATGGCATATGCAATGAATCGTGAATTGGCTATAGGGTTTATGGAGCCTTAGATGAGGTCCTTTGCAAAGGATGGGGTTCGCCCAAAGAAACCATGATGACAAAATTATATTTTGTAGGTGTGAACATTGGGGGATGACCAAAATAGCTTCGTTGAACCCTATCTACTCTTTGATGATTAGGGATATGCAATTGTTTGAATCATCCTAGTAAGCTAAAATGTAAAATAAATGGATATTAATGGCCCCTTTTGCCTCCATTTGAACCCTACTGATGTCAAAGAAATATTTGTGAATCCTATGCTATAATATGAAAAAACTCTTGAATGGGAAAAGAAAACAATGCTCGAAGGGTTGAGTGTGTCATACCGAACCTTAATTTTTCTCTATGCATTCATTCCATATGTTGATGTGATATATAATCTCCACTATCTGAAAGAAAATCCAATGTATAGGTTGTCCATCTTGACCGAATGAATCATGGAATACTCTGTGAGGATTTGGATAGACTACCCCATTCTCAATCACATGCTTATTCTCACTGTTGAAAACCTAGTTACTACCTATTTTTTGTTAACCAGACGGTGACAGTTTACCAGCGGTGTTGTATAGAGAAATAGTTCCCAAAAATCTTACACCAATAACCTGTTACATGAGAAAACAATACACTCAGGTAATAATATAGGCTTAGAGGGTGTCATACATTTTGAGATGCATTCACTACTGATTAGCACCACACGTTCAGCCGAATAGGCAACACGTAGATGGACGATCGTTGACTACATCGGGAGAAAAAAAGGTATTCCCATGTGAATGATCATCGGGATGTTTCCTTGCCAAGGGACTGTTGAACCATAATTTCATCCCCCTATCAAAAAAATTCATCGGGGTAATTTCCATAGTTGGTGGTTTGGGAGTATCGAAGACACTAGTAGTCCATGACAAGAATGTCTCGGAACACCTCTTAATGATTCCGCTCCAATAATACCTTAGGGGTAGGCCCAAAAGATAATGTGATTTAGAGGAATTTCTCATCTTAGAAAAGGGAATCTCAAGTAGCGACTAAGTATTGTCTTAGGTGCTCACATGGATTAAAATATAGGGGTAGGGACTCTTGCTTTATGATGTAAGGTAGAGTAGGCAAGAGATTAAACTCTATTGTGTATAATCTTTTTAAAGGAAAAATAACTTATAACCTTGAGCATTGAATATGTTTAAAATAGATCAAGTGGAATTTCGATTACCTTTGAGCTGTTACTAAGATAGTCGAAATAGGTGGGCCTCCACCCTTATCTCACATGACCATCATGAATTTAAAGGGAATATTTGTGATCATTAAGTTTTAGTAGATATCAAAAGGGATTGACTCCTTTTGCAATATGAAAATGTTAAAAATAGCCTAAAGGATTACATGGGTTAAGTGTATGGTACATAGAGAAATAAAATAAATAGATAATCATTTTGACTTTATGTTACAAGAAGTGAATACCTTGGACTATGAATTAGATGGTTTAATGGCTTGGTTAAGATTAGATGATAAAATAAATGGAATGTAAAATAGGAACTGATAAATTAAAGGTATTGAACTCTAAATTCAAGGGATTGAATGTGATTCAATCAAAAGGAGTGAATTTGGGAATTCATTCTTAAGAAATGGTTATTGATGGATTTAAAGGTATGGGACTTTAAATCCATTACTCAAGGGATTGATTATAAATCAATTATGAAGAGTGTGTTGAGTGGTGTTTTCACCCAATTGTGAAAGCACACTCTCCGATAGGATCTGAGTCCCAAAATCCTCTGCTTGCAAAGAAAATAATTTCTCCAAGGTTCCTGTTATGCTGATATGATGTTGTTCAAATGAAATGCTAGGAATACCTTAGGGTTTGCAAGTGGATGTTAACAAGGGGCACTATGGTTTATTTAGTTTGAAATTACAGTGGACTCAAAATGAATAATATTTATTCTCCTCTTTAGTTATGATGGATTTTCAGCTTGTTTATTTGAATACAGTAATTAAACTACAAAAAATAAAATAAGGGTTTAAAAAAAATAAAGCAAAATAAATGAAAATGAAGCTAAACTACAGTCAGAATGCTGTCATCAATTCGATGAAACCGAAGATAATGAGGTTTTCTGCATGCAACCTAACCTAATGAACTTGCAAATTTGCACAATCCAAATAAATTAGGTGTTGGTTTCTAGGGTTTCTATTGTAATTCTGATTTAGGCATTCGCATGAAGCAACCAAGCACACTTGCATTAAACTTCACCTAAAAGCCTTAGAAATCTGGAATGAATGATAAAACATTAAATCATGCATGCACAAAATGACTCCTTCTTTCTCATCAATAAGATGCCAACTTTCTATATTTCTGTATTTGAATGATATGTCAATTACATTTACAGAATGTTCCAGGCATAAATATTCCAGAACAAATGAAGGAAATTGCCCAAGTGCAGGCCCAGAATGGCATGAAGCCCTTGTCTTTGCAACCCTGCAAGCAGAAATTGCCAACCCTTATTTCAATCCGCGCTCTGGACTTTATAATCACTGAAATGGCTCTTCGATTATCCCTGTGTCGCTTCGTTTCACCTTCCTACATTTGACCTTTCAAATTCCTGCCTTTTCCTTGCATTTGATTAATGCTCGATTTTGAAACGCTCGAAATCCACCACTGCATGTAATGCCTCTGCAATACTGACACCTGTAAGCCATGTGTACTACATTTTCTACGTCTTCTATAACGTCTTCCCGTGCCAAAACGCGATAAAACAGCATGCAACCTGCTCACCTTTCTGGCCGCGAAAACACGACATGTCGCGAAATTGTGACATGTCGCGATATCGCGACGCTTTCCTCGTTTGTACGCCTCCGACCATTTCTGTCGTGATATCGCGACGTTTTTCACCTTCGGACCTTCATGCCGCTTTCTATCGCGATATCGCGACATTTTTCACCTTCGGACCTTCATGCCACAAACTGTCATGATTTCACGACCATTTTTGTTTCCGTACCCCTTAGGCCGCACCCTATCACGAAATCGCGACGCTTCTCTGCTTCGGGCACCTTTGTTGCATGCTGTCATGATTTCACGACATTTTTCCCTTCCGTACACTTGAGCTTCAACCTGTCACGATTTCGCGACGCTTTTCTCTGTCCGTACTACTTCGCTACAATCCGTCGCAAAATCGCGACCATTCTCTCCTTCGGACCTTCTTTCTACAAACTGTCACGATTTCGCCGCCATTTTATGTTTCGGGCCTTCTCACCGCAAACTATCATGATTTCGCTACCGTTTTGACTCTGCACACCTTTGCACTCAATGTTGTCACGATTTTGCTACCATTTTCCATTTTCGTACACTTGCCAATTTTTCATCGCGAAATCGCTATGCTGCCCCCATCCGTACTACTTCGCTGCTTCGGAGCCGCGAAACTGCAACCTGTCGCGATTTCGTGATGCCTTTTCGCTTCATTCCCCTTTTCTGCTTTCTATCACGATTTCGTGACCATTTCTGCGCATTATGCTTTCTGGTTGATCCTGTCGCGATTTCACGACCATTTTGGCCCTTTGCCCTGTTTGACTGGTTCTTGTCGCGATATCGCGACGTTTTCTTGCTTCGTGCTCTTTGACCTCTTTCTGTCGCGATATCACAATGTTTTTCCGCTTTGTGCCCTTTGACAAGTTTGACCCACAATTTTGCGACGTGTCGCGATATCGCTACGCCTTTCCATTTTATGCTCTTCTCTCTCCTGCCTGGGCCGCGACAGAGCAACATGTCACGATTTCGGGACACTTTTTCATCTTCATTTTCTCTCTCCTCTTTCTGTCGCGACGGAGCAACATGTCATGAAATCGCTACGCTATTTTCATCCGTACAACTTCTGTAGCAACACGTCACGATTTCGTGACACTTTTTCATTCTGGCAGCGACGGAGCAACATGTCACGATATCGCGACGTTTTTTCAATTTTGGCAGCGACGGAGCAACATGTGATTTCGTGACACTTTTCCTGTTTTGGCCGCGACGGAGCAACCTGTCGCGATTTCGTGACACCTTTTCATTTTTTCCAGCGACATGTCGCGATATCGTGACGTTTTTCATTCTTTTTCAGTGACGGAGCGACATGTCGCGATATCGCGACGTTTTTCTATTTTTTGGCAGTGATGGCGTGACAGGTCGCGATTTCGTGACATGTCGCGATTTCGTGACACTTTCAACACTCATGCATTTTTTCCTCTTTTCTTCAATTTTAGCATCTGGGTCACCGAGATTCTTCTCTGCAAGCCTGCAAAAAGGTGGGTCCCCAATTTTGGGGTGTGTTGTGGATCAACCACAACAAATGGCGACTCTGCTGTCAAATGCTCTTGAGCATTTTAGTAAGAACCCAACCTAAAACATATCACAAACTTGCAAACATATGTTAGCACATAAGCAATATAACAAATGCCCAAAGATCAAAAGTACATGAATCATTAGAATCATCAAGTATTAGCTCAGTGTGTGCAATGAATTTCTTTCCCTATCATTTGAAATTGATCCACACTCCATTATCAGTTTTGCATGAATGCATATGTGAGATGGTGAATGATTTGTGTACCCTAATGAATGTGCTAGGAGATTTTGTTTTCATACAAGGCATGGTCATTCTTTTATTATTATGTACAAGCCTTCAAGATTGCCAAACCCTCTTAGGATCCACTAATTCTTTACCTTATTGTATTCCAAAGTTGGTTATGAGTCTCTACCATCTGGAACCCATGTGCAAGTGAATGTGAAATCAGAACTTTGGGGAATCAGACTCCCAACCAACCGAGATGAGAGTTTAACCCTATCCTTACTATTCTGATTTAGAGTTCATTACCTCACTTTAAGCAAAATAATTAAACCAATTATGGAAGAAATGGTCATGCTAGTCTAACCCTCTAGACAATCAGTGGTCTTGTTTTTAGGCAAGACATGATGCCATGCATGGGCATATCTAACCCCACAATCCAAAACTTATCTCCATTTCTTTGGACCTTGGGGATGACTACCCATCCTTTGCAGAGGACAAGTAGTACGATCCTTACAATCCAAAATAAAGATGAGGTGGGAAAAATTTATTTATTATTTTATTTTATTTTATTTTATTTTTCTTGGACCTTGGGGATGACTACCCATCCTGGCTAGGGACATGTAGTAAGATCCTTACAATCCAAAATTTAGGTGTAAATGGAAAATATTAATTTTGTTACTTAGACCTTGGGGATGACTACCCATCCTTTGCAGAGGACAAATAGTACGATCCTTACAATCCAGGATTTACTATGAAATGAGACATAAGAATTTATGCCCTATCCTTACTACTCCATGAAGGTCAAATCAAAGCTTTGGGGAATTGGATCCTCAACCTAAGTTCGATGAGGATTTAACCCTATCCTTACTACTCTGATTTTAGGCTTTAAGCTCTATGGAAGTGGTCAAAACCACTGTTTTAAGGATCATGTTGCATAATAGGATAGACATGAATAACTTCTTTCACCCAACCTTTTCCTCCAAGTTAGGTTTTGATCATTTTGCTCAAGATCCTTTTTAATGAATGAGACGTGCTTGATTCTAGATATCTCAAGACTCAGTTTCCAACCTTAGGATTTACTTACATATATGTTATAACACAACCCTAAGAGGATTTGACATACTTTAATGGCTTGTACCTAAGATGCATATGTAACTAAGATGAGATGTATGTAAGGTGAGATGGAACATGAATGCATTATTTCTTGAATTACAAATGGAATGAATTGTCATGCAAAACTGATTCTTTCATGCATAACAAAATCAAACAATATAACTTAAGATGCTTGTGTTACTTGTGGAGCTTTCTACAGGACAATTCCAATATTTCATATTCTCCTAACCTGAAGCATAAGTTGACATCTCAATTTTTTATTTTTTATTTTTTTAATTTTTATTTTTTTTTTATCAAAATTAACACACATGTCAATTGAAATCAAATCCATAACCAAAATCCTAGCTAGACTAACAATCCTAAACAATAAAAAACAAAATCTGAAAATCCCCACCAAAACCAAAAGAATAATATTAAAATCTCACAACCTAAGGGCTAAAATAATGCTTTAAAATCTGCCCATTAACCGGTAGCATGAAATCTCTCCCTTCTAAGGTTTTTAGCCTGAAGGTATTCTTCCCAAGAATCTCTTGAAATCTGGTATGGACCTAACCAAAGACAATCAAACTTGTGATGATTCCCTTTTTCCTCATGTCTTTTGTCCCATAGTAATACCAAATCTGAAATTCTGAATGATTTCACTTTGGCCCTTTTGTCAAACCATCTTTTGATAACTGCCTGGTGTTTATTCATGTGATTCATGGCCTCTTCTCTCTTTTCATCAAGGTGCAACAACCGGCTTAACTCGGCTTCAACTTGATCATCTCGTCCCCAAGTACTCTTGTATGAAATGTAAGGTCTGCAACTTCAAATTTCTTGGAAATATCAGGTCTTGCCCATAGACCAAATGATAGGGAGTATTCCCTATGGAATATTTCACTCTGGTCCTATCTCGCCCAAAGGGCAAACTTCAATTGGCCGTGCCGATCCCGAGGGTTCTTTTCCAAGCAACTTCTTAATGGTATTCAACAAATTCTTATTTGAAGATTCGGCCAACCCATTTCCTTGAGGATAATAATTGGATGCAAACTTTAAGCTCACTTTGTTATCATATGCCCAATCTGCAAATTGTGTAGAAATAAAAGCTTTACCATTGTCATCGACAATAGAATCGGGCATTCCAAATCTTGTTATAATTTGATCCTCAAGGAATTTAATCACAACGTTTGTGGTGGCATGTTTAGTAGGAATCACTTCGTCCACCTTGTACGATGTAGTCTGTAGTCGTCAAAATGAATTTATGAGAATCAGAAGAATTTGGGTTAATAACCCCGATGAAATCTAGTCCCCACTGTGCAAATGGTCTCATTTCAACTACAGGTTGCAACGACATGGCTGCATTTCTTTCTCTATTTGCAGCCACTTGACAGATATGACAAGATCGTACATGGGCATGCGCATCCTTGAAAATATGTGGCCAGTAGTATCCTGCTCTCAGGATTTGATGTGCTGTAGCATTGGCTGCACCATGACCAGTTCCATGTTTCCCATGAAATTCCTGCAACACCCTGGCAGCTTCTTCTTTGTTCAAGCACCTCAGGTAGATACCTTCATGATTCTTCCTGTAAAGCACACCAGATTTCATCAGATAATTGATAGACTTAAGCCTTAAAGCTCTTCTCTCGCATTGAATTCAGATTAGAAGGACACTTACCGATCAATAAAAATTGCACAATATCAACATACCGATCGTCCTTAGCAATGTATTCCGTATTTGAGCATTGGCCTCATTATTTGCGAATTATTTTCTGCGATCGCCTTCGCCAGTCCCTGTCCTCGAACTAGTTTCATTGGTTGGATTTCGAGATCAAATTATTGGATGGTTGAAATCCATTTTCCTCTCTTCTCACCTAGTTCATTTTGTAAAAACATGGTCTTGACAGAGAGTCGAGCACGATGGCAACAACTCTGCTATGTACGATGTAGTGCCTAAATTTTTTCATAGTTTTAAAAAGTGCATACATTTGCTTATCAAGGATTGAATACCTTAATTGAGCATCTTTCAGGGGGGAACTTAAAAATGCTATGGGTTTTTCGGCACTATCCTCGCCTTTTTAGGTTAAGACACTCGCAAAGGAGTTTTCTAATGCAAAAGCATAAATATAAAAAGGCTTGGAGTAGTCTGGGATTATAAGGATAGGGGCTCTTGAAATGGCATATTTGATGTTTTGGAAGGCCACTCTACTTTCCTCGTTCCATTTTACATCCACATCTTTCTTAAGCATCTTGTTCAGAGGCTTGGCTATCTCAGCAAAGCTGGAGATAAACTTCCTCACAAAATTAACCTGCCCAAAGAAAGATCTCAATTCTTTCTTACTACTCGGGAGAGGTAGGTTTTGGATAGCTTGTATCCTTTATGGGTCGATGGATATGCCCTCTTTTGAAATGATGTGACCCAGCAATTTTCCTTCTGTCACTTCGAAAATGCACTTTTTGGGATTTAAGGAAATTCCATGTTCTCTGCATCTTTGAAGCACTTTCTTTAAATCTTTGACATGGTCCTCTCTATTCTTCGAGAAAACTAGGATATCATCCACATACATGATGATGCATTTGCCTATGAGTCCTTTGAATGCATAATCCATGGCATGTTGAAAAGTTGCACCAGCATTTAACAGTCCGAACAACATTCTCTTATATGCAAATGTTCCCCTCTTGGTAGTGAAGTCCGTTTTCATCCTGTCGTCTGGATGTATAAGAATTTGGTTGTACCCAGAATACCCATCGAGAAAGGACATCATTTCAGATCCATTTACCATTTGTAGAATTTCATCGATTGATGGCAGTGGATAATTATCCTTTTGAGAGGCTTTATTAAGATTTCGAAAATCTATGCATAGCCTAATCTCTCCACTCTTTTTTCTCACTAGAACGAGGTTAGCCACCCAGGTTGAGTGCCTAACAAGAAAAATGATTTTTTCTTCCAATAATATTTTAACCTCCTTTTTGATAAAAGGCTCCAATAGCGGGTTAACAACTCATTGTCTTTGCCTAAAAGGCTTGGAGTCTGGCTTCAAAGGGATGGTATGTGTGATAATGTTTTGGTTGTAAGTCTTCAGCTCATTGTAGTTCCAAGCAATACAATCTATGTAATGCTTCAATGCTTGTATTATATTGCTCCTTTCTTGCTCTGTACATGCCTTTGCTATGTACACCTCCTTTGGATTGTCTGCGCTCCCTAGATTAATTGAATCATAGGCATCTTTAGGGAGTGGGACTTTTTTTCCTTTCTTGGTCTTGCATCCCATGTCGAATATCTTTTCCAATGAAACCACGTCTTTAGGAATTTTATTGGATTGATACGCAGTTTCAATTTCATCTTCTGTTTCATCCTACCACCTTTGCTCCTCATCAATCACCTAATTTTCAAAAATACCCGAGTTTGTGACAAATTTGAAAATATGTCTGTCACTTTCAAAAACTTGGAAATTCTTTACATTATCGGGTATTGATGGACAAGGAACCAGTTCAATGGAAAAAAATTTACATCTTCTTATATCAACCGGATTCAACATGCCCACGGTGACTGCAAGAGAGTCTGCTATTCGATTTCCTTTCCTAGAAATAAGGGCTATGTTGAATGCATCGAACTCCTCCATGAGGTCCATAACCCTAGTTCTATAAAGGCTTAGTCTCCTGTCGCGGCATGTGTACTATCCTTTGATTTGCTTGACTACCAACTCAGAATCTCCCAAAACCTTCAAGCATTTAACATGCTTGCTCAATGCTAGACGTAAACCATAGATCAATGCTTTGTATTCTGCCACATTGTTCGTGCAAGGAAATTGTAGTTTGTAAGCAGCTAACAAGGGTTTACCTCCTAGACCAGTGAGCTCGACTCCAGCTCCTGCTCCCTGTCTAGATTTTGATCCATCAAACCTGAGCAACCACGTGTAATCATTTTCCTCGAAAGAGCCACCATGACACGCCTCCTCTTTATGCTCTTCAGCAGCCTCCTCAACATCAAGTGCATAAACTCCTAGTTCTAGCTCAGAAAATTGAACTTCATTCAACTTGTTAAAATCTGTTATAATATCTTTAAGCCTCGGTTCGTTTTCCACTCTTATTTGGTTTGCAATTCCCTTCCATGGTAGCCACATATGCGAGCAGTCTGTTGAAAAATAGCCATTCAGTGTTTTCATCCAATCCCTAGCAAGTAGCATTCCATACCTACTTGGGATATTAACCACCAGAATGTCCACAACCTGTTGAACCCTAGGTTCAGAATTCAATTGAATCTTGACATCATATAGAGTCCCCACTACATTTACCTCTGATCTGTCCAGTTGTAGGACTGTACATTTGGATGAAACAGGTTGCAGGCCTAGCATCTTACATATTTCTGTAGGCATGAGGTTGCTCGTGGCACCTGTGTCCACCAAACAGTTATGCAAATTCTTACCCGCAATTCTCAGAGTCAGTAAGAATGGCGGAACATCCCTTCTCTCCTTTCACAAAATGAGATGGGATTCAACTCCTTTTTCTTTCCATTTTTGATCAAGTGAGTTCAATGCTTTTATCAATGCCTCCTTTTGGCCTGGCAATCTAGCTACGTCCAAGAACGAAAGGCCAGATTTGGACTTCTTTAGATCCTCCACTATGTCATAGTTTGGCTTTTCAAATTTGATTGTCTTCTACATGTCATTAGACATTTCTCTTCTGAGTGGAGGGGGAGGATTATTATTTGCCTTAGTGTCTGGAGGAAGAATATAATTGTTTGGAGGTGTCGATGAGGTTTTAGGGGCTTTAGACTTACTTCTCAAATGGTATCCATGATTCCCCTTTCTAAAATCTTGAAAATCTTGCACCTCCTGTTCCAGAATTTCATCTTCTTCTTCCTCACTCTCACCTTCTTGATGATATACAGTTTCCATCACCATAATATTATCATCTTGATGTTGTGATGGATTTTCATTTGATACTAGTTCCAAATCATCAGCTTGTGCTTGAAGACAATGAGTGTATCTAGCAATCTCAGGACAATTCCTCTCATTGTGTTCTTTCATGTTATGCAACCTGCACCCCCTTTCCCATGCTAAATCTGAAAGATTCAAAAGAGAATTGGGTTGGCTAGGTCCTGCAGAAGCATCTAATTGATTAGCAATGGGAGCGGGAACTCCCACATTGTTAGGCTTAATGTTCTAGTGCCTCTCTCTATTGTTAAAATTTCAATTTGGGTGAGGGGCATGGGACTCATACTTCTTCTGTTGAACCCTGTCATTGCTTAGTTTATGCACTAATTTCTTGAGCTCTTCGACTTCCAAATAAACATCCTTCGGTGGAATCATATTGTTATTTACCCCCGTTGGATTCGCATAATTAATGGGGTCTTGATTCAACACTAGGGTCGGGTTCTGAGGAATTGGATTCCCATATGGATTGACACTTTGAATCGGGGTAGGATTTGGAAAAGGAACTATGGCTTGAGGATTGACTCGACTAGTTCCTTGCATAGTTGGTTGACTGTTCTGCAAAAATGCAGGGATAGGTGGAATGGCTGTGATTGGTTGGATTGGAATGGGTGCATATGCAGGTGCTGGTGTATACTACTACTGATATGGGAAGGCACTCATGCTTGGAATTTATGGTGCCATGAGTTGATTTGCCTGGGGAGCTTGACCATATGGAGCATATTTTCCTATCACAGGCATCTAGGTAAACTCGTAGCCCTGTGGCATCATTTGCTGCTCGATATTCATGGCTTCGTTATAGGCTAAAGCCAGCATGGTGACTTGAGGATTACGTCTCGCAAACATGGTTGTCATGGGGTCCAATGCCCCAAAATATATCTGCAAAGCCACTGCGGGATCGATGGCAAAGTGCCTAATTGCTCTATTATAGCACTTTTGGAATCTCTGATTAAACATCCTGATTGGTTCCCATTGGCCCCTTTTGCATGTAATAAACTGATTGTAAATAGTTGCGGGATCTAAGGGTGACCTAAATTGATTGACAAAGGCATTTTCCATTTGTGTCCAAGAGTTGATTGAACCAGTTGGCAAGCATATATACCATTCATATGCTATTGGATCTAAGCTCATGGGGAAAATTCTATAGGCCACATCTTCATATTGAACTTGCAGCCTAATTAAAACATCCCTATAGGCTTGGATATGTTCTTCTGCTGTTCTTAGGCCATCTAGCTTGTATTTAGGCAAAAATATTTCAATGTTCTTGGGGATTTCATGGATATCCCCAACAATATTCAAAGGAGTATTGTTAGCTCCATACCAAGGAGCTGCTGGAGCTTGAGCCATTTGACTCAAAATTGATGAAGACAGACCTACAATAGCAGTATAAATATTACTAACTATAGGCACACTAGGGGAAATGGATATTACTGGCATAGATCCACTCGATGTTCCTAGAGAAAACAGGTCTTTTGTGACTGGTGAGCTTACGACTTGCTTGGATTTACTCTTGGGAGTACCAGTAAGGTCATGAAAAATGGTTTCTCTAGTTGTTTGAGACCTGGTTGCAATACGGCGTGGTGGGTCCAGCCTGCCTGATGAAACCCTCGGCTATTTCGAAGAAAACCTGCAACAGAAAAACAATGTTGCAGTTTAGTCGCCTATGAGATTTATTAAATGATTTTAGAATTAGATCAAAAACAAATTATTTAGGTATGAAAATAAAAATAACATAAACCAATCCAGGCCCTCCTTCTAGCACCAATATGTTGAGTGGTGTTTTCACCCAATTGTGAAAGCACACTCTCTGGTAGGATCTGAGTCCCAAAATCCTCTACTTGCAAAGAAAATAATTTCTCCAAGGTTCCTGTGATGCTGATATGATGTTGTTCAAATGAAATGCTAGGAATACCTTAGGGTTTGCAAGTGGATGTTAACAAGGGGCACTGTGATATTATTCATTTTGAGTCCACTATAATTTCAAACTAAATAAACCATAGTGCCCCTTGTTAACATCCAATTGCAAACCCTAAGGTATTCCTAGCATTTCATTTGAACAGCATCATATCAGCATAACAAGAACCTTGGAGAAATTATTTTCTTTGCAAGCAGAGGATTTTGGGACTCAGATCCTACCGAAGAGTGTGCTTTCACAATTGGGTGAAAACACCACTCAACAGAGTGAATTTGGAATTCATTCTTGAGGGAACTCATAGGGCTCCCTTGAAATACGATATCTCCAAAATATAATTCCAATGACTTTCATAAACAATGAAATATATTAAATGACTTAGAGAAAGGAACCTAAAGGTAATTAGGGATTCCTTAATGGTATTTTGAATTTTATATTGATATTTTGAAGTAAGGAATTAGGTGATTTCTTAATTACATCAAGATATCAGAAGGGACTGTTGTATTCCCTGGTTTGTATTTGAGAATAGAGGCATGTAGATGCCCTGCTATTATTGTAAATTCACCATTTAAGTTTATGAAAATGAGGAAGGAAAATATTTTGGAGGTTGGGTTTTTCTCCTCAGGGTTTCCCAGGATAAATCTTGTGTCACTCTACTTTGTGGATTTCTTTATTATTCTTGTAGATGTTACATTTTCTTTCAAAATGAAAATGATATATGTAATGTTTAATTTTATGCATTGTAATGTATGTTAAACATCCAGTAGGTCAAATATGTATGGATGCTGGAAAATTATGCTTAAATTCTAAAATATTGATAATTTAATGGTATCATTTAGTTTTGAATGTAATGGGTATTGATGAATGATACTAGTAGATGGATTTGTTCAAATAATAATCTCATGTAATGGATGTATGCTCACTTAAGTGTGTTAGTGAATCAATGGAATTTGTTTATCTTTCTATAGTGTTGTGGAATAACTAATTATGAATGATGCACCTTTTCATATACATCATTGGTTACATTCATGTTGGTTAATCTATGTCATATTCTAATAATTATTATACATTAGAAGTTAACATTAAAGAAGATAATTGGATTTATGATGATCTAAACATAAATCACTTAAGCTTTAATGGAACTCTCTCAACAAGGAAAAATTGTAGAGTTTGACGAAGCAATGATTCATTCTGATTGATATCAATTATAAAGATTACAATGTGGTTACAATAAGTTGGTTTATGAAACCAACTTGGTTGTTATTAAACCAACCTAGAGATCGCCTACGTGCGCTAAACTTGATGCATAGTCGTTATACCATCATTAATTCTCAATGAATCTATCAATCCAGGGCAGTGTACAAGGCTATCTACGGGAGAAGAAGTGAAACAGCTATAACTTAGGTCAATCTAGGGCAACAAGTCTTATTGGTGGAACCGGTTTTGTGGGGGGTTTTGGAATATTCCTATCTCTAAATTGCATGAATTAAATCTTAATATAAGTTGCAGAATTGGAAACTAATCACTAACTACGAAATGAAGTCCTAATTACAATTGCGAGAATGAGACCTAATTATATTGCAGAATTAACAGTTGTAGAATTGAAAGTCTGATCCTAATTGCAGAAAGGAAATCTAATTACTTTTGTAGTAATGAAAGTCTAGATCTAATGTGGAAATAAAAACTATCAAAATTTTGTAACAGAAGGTTGTCAATCTTCTGTTCAGATTTTGACAGCAAAACATAAAAATGCAGGAAATTGCTGAAAAACAGTAAATTCTGGAAATAACAACCTAAAAATAAAGTGGAAACTTTTTTGAAAGTAAGATTGCAACTAAAATCTTTAAGCACAAGATTAAACTTAGCATAAATAAACTAATACTGCAAATATTGTCAACTATTTACAATCAATTTGACATAACAAGTTCTACAACTCATTCTGCTGCAGCAAAATCAGAATAAAAACCTGCTTTGTTAGTCCTCCTCCTAGGTCTGGAAGTGGCCAGCCTCTTTGTCCAGAAGAAGGTGTAAGTCTCTCTCTTTTTCTAAATCTTAATCACACTCATTTACAAGTAGTTTGAAATAGAACTGGTGCACTTTATTGATCAAAAGACATGATTACAAGAATTCTATTGAAAAACTGTTACAGGACTGTAACAGTCAATTTCTAGTTATACTCTGTATTTTCTGCTAGCTTCCTTACTCTATTTTCTACTTTCTCCTACTTACTACTAAGCTCAACCTGAACGGGAGCAATATTTATAGCTATCCTCTGATCTGATTACAAACAAAGAATATCTCAAAAGATCTAATCCTACAATGCTGCAACAAATTCTGGTTTTATCCTAGAAGAGGACTAAAACCTGATCTTTCCCTTAATGATGGATTTGGTCGGCAATGACGGCAAAGACAGATGGAAGATATTTCTCTTTACTTTTTCCAACCTTTATTTCCCTTTTTTCAGCTTCAAAAATTGGTCAAAAGGTCAAAAACACATTTTGTTCTTCATTCCGAAGATAAGTGGCTTCATTCCGAAGATCGCTCATTCCAAAGATACTGCATTCTCATTCCGAAGATCGCTCATTCCAAAGATACTGCATGTTTCATTCCGAAGATCCGCTCATTTCGAAGATGCTGTGTTTCTTCATTCCGAAGATATCTGTTCATTCTGAAGATACTTCGGAATGAAAAAATGTATGCTTTTCCATTGATTTCTTCTACATCTCTCAGGTGGGTTATCTCCTAAGATCAAATTCTAATGGTCTTCATCCCTTTCCTCATGTGAATTCCATGCCTTGCTTTTTATGGACAGCTGGCTGGAATTTACATGGGAAAGACTAGTTTTTCTTTGCACAACAATAGTTTGCTTGCACTGTTGCCAAATTTAGGTGAAGTAAATGCTTGAAACAAATAAAAATATGATTAGTGAAATGCTGCTATTATTCTAAGCATATCCCATTGTAGCAAATCATAGCAAAAAGAACACAAAACTATGCAAAAAGCTATAAAATTAGCATATAATATTTCAAATACATTGATCATGCAAAATGGTTAATATACAACATATTAAATCAACTTAAATAACATATCAGATAAAACATAAGAGTTTATAGGCATTTTTAGTGTACAAAACATGTTATGATTGAGGCATTTCCAGGCCTCATCATTTTCCCCCAACTTATATTAATGCATGCCCTCATGCATTCTGTTGGGCTATCACATATGTCAATGTTTAGATTCCATGACCTGTAGAATAACTTCTTGCCTATGTAATACCCCCTATTTTCCTGAATGTTTTTGAGCCAATCTTCAAATTGTTCATCAATCTGGGCATCTTCCTCAAAGTAGAATGGAACTGGAGTAATGATGGTTGGAGGCTTGAACCTGAGACCTATCCAGTTATGTTGCATGATCTGGATCAGTTGGACTACACCTTCTGCTCTTCTTTTGGACCACTCTAGATTGATGGGGGAGATAGGTTCTCTTTTCCTCAAAGACATGGAAAGTTCATTCCATCTGTCTTTGCATACTGACAATGCTAGGAAGAAATTGTGATCACAAAAATTGTTAAATCTGGTCACACAGTCCCTCAAATTGTTCAAGTACATTCTCTTAATATCATCCCTGTTCATCATTGAGAAGTGCTGCTGAGTGATATTTAGGTGATTTGGCTGGATTGCTCTGACTAACAATTCAGCCCTTGTTTCAATCACTTTATTCTGCCTTTTCTCATGATCCCAATAAAGCTGATTTTGCAAAGTAGACATAAATGCTCTCAACTGAACATCTCCAATGTAGATTTGAGGATGAGAGTCAACTTCCTCTGGAATGAAGAAACTGTGCAAAAATAGTTCACATAAGAGATTTTTCTGCTCAAAAGGACTGTCAAAATATGCCTCTAGAAAATCTTCAATAGTGTCCAATTTGTATGGAAGGTTTGAAGTAATCCTCATGACCTGCCATCTAAGGTATTTTTCCTTCAAAATAAGGCTATAAAATCTGGCTGGCCGTCTAAATTGGACTAAAAACTCAGCAATTTGGCACAAGTCAGATACCTTTTCTTTCAATGCCTAAATTTTTGTGTCCTTGGCTTCTAGCTATTTTGCTTCCAGTTTGAATTTTTCAGTTTTATTGGCAAGCTGTTCATATCTAATCATCCAGCTAGCTATGTCTGCATTGTACTGCTCTAGGGACACAGTATTAGGTGGTCTTACTACAAGGGGGATCCTAGGCAACAGATTTATCTATACTCCTTTTTCTGCCACTTCCACTGGCTATTCATCTGTCAATAACTCTACTTGCACCCCCTTATTTGCTATTTCTATGGGGTTGTCATCAGATAGTATTTCTACTTGTACCCCCTTATCTGCTATTTCTACTAGAAGTGTAACAAGTTGAAATGCAGGGACCTCAGTAGGAGTACTTACTTGAGCATTTTCTTGCTGTTGGGACTATTCCTGTGTTGGTGGTTCATTTTCAACATCTTCTGCAATATTTCTCACCATTTCTAAAGCATCTTCAGAACAAGAAGGCACTGCTTCAGAATGAACAGGCACTTCTTCAAAATGAAGGAGTGTTGTTTCAGGATGAACTTCTATGTCTGCCTCAACAGAGTCATCTGCTCTTGATAAACCCAGAAGCAATTGAGCCAAATTATCTTCATCATGGGATATAGCTGGCTATTTTTCAGATTGTGACAACAACTTTTTTAGTTCTGCCACTTCCTGCTGAAGTTCTACAATTTTTCTTTCTTGCATCTCAATGATGCTTTCTTTCTCTGTGATCCATTTGGTCTGTGTTTTGACAACACTTCTTGCTGCCCTCAGCTGCTCAGTGATGTCTTCTATTTCTATTTTTGCTTCAGAAGTTGATGCAGACAAATCAGTTGCAGTTGGCTGTTCAACCAAATTTTCTTCTTCTGCTGTAATAGTTTGTTCTTGTTCAGGAGGCTCTGTGAAACTGTCTATAAGGGTATCTACCATATCTGTAGCCTGTTGAACTGTAGCCTCCTCCAAACCAACTTGTTCAGTTTCTGCCTCAGCTATTTGTTCAGGGAATTCTGGAAAGTTATCAGATGCTGGTTGTATCTCTGTGACATCTGGGCTACTTGGTCTATCTTCTTCCTCCATGACCTATTCTGCAGTTTCTTTCAAATGGATTCTTGTAGATCTCCTAGTTTCAGATGCAAACTTCTTCTTTTTGCTCTATTTTTTGGTGACAACAGGGGTCATGGGGTCAGTTTTTGATGCCTCTATTTCCCTTGTTTCACTTCTCTACTCTGATAAGTCAGTTGTAGCTTCAGCAAACCGAACTTTCTTTTGTTTTTTTGCTCTGCTGCTAGTTCCAGATCCTCTTCTCTTTTGTCTCTTAGCCTATGAAGTTGAAGGTTTAGGAGCAAGGTTTTACTGCTGCTGCTGTGGGGTGTAGTTCTGTAACAGCTTCAGGGGCATCTTCTGCAGCCTCTTCTGCAGCATCCTCTGCAACATTTTTTGTAGCAGCTTCTGCAATATTTTCTGCAGCAGCTGTTTCCTCTTCTGCAGCAACATCAACAGTATTTGGTTCTTCTTCTTCCTCACTTTCATCCCCAAAAATGACATCATTTAGGTTAGAGTAAAACCTATCAAAACTCCTAGGGTTTCCTCTAAAATGATGTTGGAAAATTAATTTGATAAGGCCATGATGGCGAAGGCTTCCTTTACCCTCCTGATATCTTTTTGCCATGTTCTTTAATTCTTGATACAGATACAGGGGAAGATTTACCCTAACTTTTGGTTGTTGTCTACCATGTCTGAGATGGTTCAAAATTCGTAGATGATGCCCTGAAAACAGCACATACTACCCTTCACAGGTCAAAAACTTAATCACCCAGGTGGCTACTTCATCCCAGGGTTCCTGCAGGCTGGCCCTTTTTAACCCTTTGCATGTGTTGTTATGGGTTAAGTATTTAGGTTCTCTATAATTTTCTTCTACAAACTGATTAACTACATTTGCCAATGTGTTCTTGCCAGATCTAGTAATTGAAATTCCCTCTAATGGAAGCTCTGTAATCTGACTTAAAATTTTAGGGCTTACCTCAATAGACATGTCGTTGACATGTGCTCGGTTGTTTCTGAATGTATGGGCAAACATGCCAGCTAAATCTTTAGAAGACCCATTGAATTTATCCAGAAATGTCATAAACCCTTCGTCTTCAAAAATCTGCACAACTGCCAGATTTTCTCGGAGGTAATTGGTATCTGCAGGCTCTGTTATGATCTTTTGCCCCATTTTTCTCTATTTAAAAATCGTACACTGCGGCTGCTGTTCTACTGCAGGATTTTTGGCTATTTTCTGTTGCAAATTTGTAGAGTTCTAAGTTGAAACCTTCGTTGCCCTGTTTCTCGTCTTCTTCTTCGGAATGAACCGTATTCTATGCACTGTACCTCGCAACACATCTTCGAAAAGAAATATGGCACACATATCTACTTCTGCACTGTACACCTGTTCGTTGATAATTGCATGGATGTCCTTACCGTCAGATCCACCTCATTAGTTTTGTAGATTCTCACGTGCATGTTAATTGACATTAAAAACTGGTGGCATATGGTTGGTCAAGTTCTCCGTATTTCCAATGAGTGCAAAAACAGACCATGTGCTAATTGACACGTGTCCCTTCTTCACATGCAACTAAGAAAAAATCTTGATTTTGTCGTACCTTATTTTCTTGGATGCCATGTGGAAATGCTCTTTCTGAAAATGCAAACAAAATTTCATTTTGAATATTATGACCTCATTCCGAAGACAAGTCTTCATTCCGAAGAAAAATCCTCATTCCGAAGATTATGACCTCATTCCGAAGACAGGTCTTCATTCGAAGACAAATCCTCTTTGCAGAATTTTCATTTTGAAGATAGATCTTCATTTCGAAGATCAATCCTCATTCCGAAGATTAATCCTCATTTCGAAGATCAAGCTGTATTGTGAAAGTAAATCGTCATTCCGAAGACAGACCCTTATTCCGAAGACAGATCTTCATTCCGAAGATAGATCTTCATTCCGAAGATGATGCAGCAAATCATTATTCTGAAGACGGTTTTTTTCTGAAGACAAATTTTCATTCCGAAGATAATTTTATTTATGAAGATAATACAGCAGGCACTATTTTTGGCATTCTTGTTCCAAAGATTAGGCAGAAATCAATATTGTCATTCTTAAAACATGTTTTTAAGTATGCCAACTCTTATGAATACCTTTTATGTTAATGGTTAATTGTCACATACTATATACCAATCATTTTACAATGAAGAAATGTAAGAAATATATACCTGATAAAAATAGTTAATGCCAGTTTTGAAGAATGACTGCTTTTGTTGATATTCTGTTGAGATTTTCTGCAACATTTCAAAACAAGTGCACTAGGTGAATTTGTACAATGATGGTTCAAAAATTTCTCAAGGTTATGCATGCCAGAAAACTGGTTTTCATGCACACCAACTCAGTAGTGCCTTAAGAAAAGGTTTTCACTGCTGAGTTATTCATTTTTCTCTCCTTTTTTTTTCTTGATTTTCCCCTTTTTTTTTTTACCTCTCCTTTTCTCTCTTTTTTCTCTTTTTTTTTTTTTCTTTTTTTTTTCTGGATCCTGACTATGCCCATGAAGGAATTTCATGATTTCCCCTGAAACCATGCCCATGAAGGAATTCATACTCAGAATTTATTCATCTTTTTGTTTTCTATTTTTCTGATTTTTTTGTATTTTCTATTTTTTCTTGAAATCCACTGATCATGTTGATTGTTTTGAAGTGGAAGAAGGAATCTCTTCCACCTGCTGTGTATCCAAACTATCAAGTTGCTGCAAGAATTCTTCTTTAGTTAGAGGTGTATGGTATACCCTGAGGTGATGTCCATTCACTACCAACTTTCTTCGTGACCCATCAATGGGGGATAAACGAGCTACTCCGTTGTTAAATACCTCTTCAATCCAGTAAGGTCCCAACCATCTAGTTCTCAGTTTTCTAGGGAAGTCTTCATATTGAGAATCGAACAGTAAAGCCCAATCTCCTTGTTGAAGTTTCTTCTGCTGAATGTGACTATCATGCCACAACTTCCTCTGCTCCCGAATTACCTCAGTTTGGTGCAGAGCATCCAATCTAAGTTCATCCAATGCATTCAGCTACAGAATCCTGTCTGTCTATGCCTGCGACAATTCAATTCCAATTTCCAGTCGTTGTGCGCAATGTTAGTAGCTCAAATTCAATAGGTAAAAGAGGCTTTTTACCAAAGACTAGTTCATAAGGTGTGAATCCAGTAGTGGACTTCCAAGTAGTATTGTAGGCCCAAACTGCTTGGGTAATTTGTCTAGCCAATTTCTCCTATGAAAAGCTACTATTTTTGTCAAGATGCGTTCTAGTTCCCTGTTTGTTACTTCAACCTGGCCATTTGCTTGTGGGTGGTAAGGTGATGATTTCCTATGTTTGATTTCATACAATTCTATAAATACTTTTATGACTTTGGATGCAAATTGGGGTCCTTGGTCTGTGGTGATAGACCGTGGAGCTCCAAATCTCTAAAAAATCTGAGTATACAAGAAATCAGCGACCTTCTCTTCACGAGCATGTTTGAAAGCATGCACCTCTACCCACTTTGTCAGGTAATCGGTGCATACTAGAATATGCACCTTTCCTTGAGAAGGTGGATCAATAGGTCCTACAAAATCAAGCCCCCACCTCTCAAATGGTTCTAAAACCATTTGAGGCTGCAATGGCATCTCATTTGTATGAGTGGGTTTCCCCATTCTTTGGCATGCATCACAATGCATGATGTACTTTTTCACATCCTTGTGAAGAGATGGCCAATAATATCCTATCCCCAAGATTTTTCTAACTGTGCTTTTTACGAAATAGTGTCCACCTGAGTGTTCATCATGAAAAGCTCTAAGGATATCATACACTTCATCCTTTTAGATGCACCTACGTAACACATGGTCAGGACTGCATTTAAAAAGCATACCCTTAATCCATTCAAAAGAAGAACTCTGTTTGATCAATTGTTTTTTCTGTTTTGAAGTAAAATGTGGAGGAACTTTCCCTGTGACCAAATAATTGGCTATATCTACAAACCAAGGTGATTGAACTGATATAGCAAATAGTTTTTCATCAGGAAAAGTGTCATCAACTAATTCCCCTTCATCTGTGTTCTGCAACCTAGACAAGAAATCTGCCACAACATTAGCTTTTCCTGGTTTGTTGATTATGGTGATATCAAATTCTTGTAGCAACAACAACCAACGAATAATTCTTGCACTTACCATAGGTTTATTCATCAAATACTTAATGGTTGTATGATCTATGTGAATAAATATTTGATAACCTGTGATATAATGCCTGAATTTGTTGATGGCATAAATTACTACTAGGAATTCTTTCTTAGTTGTTGTATAATTTTTCTCTGCTCCTGTCAAGTTCTTGCTAATTTTGTAGATGGTATAATGTTCACCATTATCAATTTGTCCTAATGTTGCTCCAATTGCTGTATTGGAGGCATCAGTCTGAATGTGAAATGGTAATGTCCAATTAGGTCCTCTGAGCACAGGTGGAGTTATCAATTTTTCTTTCAGAGCTTCAAATGCTTCCTGACACTTTGCAGTCTAGGAGAATTCAGAATCTTTAGTCAATAAGGCAAACATAGGACTGGCTATTGTACTAAAGTTGGGAATAAACCTGCGGTAAAAACTAATGTGTCCTAGGAAACTTCTGACATTAGTCTGAGTTTTAGGAGGAAGGAGATTCTTGATAATTTCAACTTTCTTTAGATCAACTTGGATCCCTTCAGGAGAGATGTGATGACCAAGAACTATCCCTTCCTTCATCATCATGAAGCATTTATCTGGATTTAAGGATAAGTGGTATGTTTCACGGCGTGTTAAGACTTTATCAAGATTTTCCAATGTAAAATCAAAAGTTTGTCCACATCCTGTGAAATCATCCATGTAAATTTCAACACTTTTGGTGGTCAGATCAGCAAAAATTGCTAGGACTTGCTCACTGAAAAGTTCTTTGGGGCATTACACAAACCAAAAGGTAAAACCCTATAGGCAAATGTTCCCCATGGACATGTAAAAGTTGTCTTTTCTTGATCTTCAAGTGCAATCTGAATTTGATTATATCCACTAAATCCATCAAGAAAACAAAAGTATCTTTTTCCAACAAGAGTATCTAACACTTGATCTATGAAAGGTAATGGAAAATGGTCTTTGTATGTCACCTTATTCAACTCTCTATAGTCTACACATACTCTCATTTTTCCATTTTTCTTAGGAACTATTACCAATGGAGAAACCCATTGGCTATCAGAAATTGGGTAAATGAATCCTACTTCCATGAGTTTTTCAATTTCTTCTTTCACAATATCTCTTAAGGCGAGGATTCAATCTTCTTTGAAATTGTCTGATTGGCTTGACTTCTTCAGTATAGATTCTATGGATACATATATCGGGATGAACTCCGACATATCTTTGTAGTTCCAAGCAAAAGCATGAACATGCTTCTACAAAACAATTATCAATTTTTCTTCCTCTTCCCTAGTAAGCTGGCTGTAGATGTTCAAAAATTTGCTCGGCTGGACTTCTATTTGTTTTGTATTTAGAAGGACTGAATTCACTCCTTCATAATTGGTGTTTAAGGGATTAAGAGGACATTGCTAAGATGGGAGAAACGAAGCAGTTTCTGTTTCATTGCTGCTTGAGGGAATCATATCTTGTATGGAACAATGAGAAGGAAAAATCAGATGATAGTGCCATCCATGTGGTAGTGAAACAGAGTTTCCCTGTGATAGAACAGATGATACATATTCAGATTTTTTATTCTCCTCATTACTTATCAATTGTTGGATATTTGTTGCTTCCCCTTCTAAACCTTGTTCATGCAGAACATTCATCAGGATTGTTTCATTTTCTAAGTTTTCTATGTCATTGAGGTCTTCTGTGTGTTCTCTTACTACTAAGGTAGCTAGTGTAGAAATGACCTCTTCCGGTTCTTCATCCGAGTCGGAAAACCATAAGCGACCTAAAAATTTGCTAGATGGTTTTGCAGGAGGATATAAAGAAATTTGTTTCAGCTCAATACCATTTGAAATAGTCATATTTCTAGATCTGCAGTCTATGAAGGCTCATTGCGATTTGCAAGCCAAGGTCTTCCCAGAATAATGGGATATCCATGTGCTAAATTTCTTGGCAATAAAACCAGAAAATCTGTAGGGAATTCCCAAGAAGAAACTTCTATAGGGACATCTTCAATGATTCCTTCGGGTTTTGCAACTGACCTATCAGCCATTTCTAAAACTGTAAATGTGGGGCTGAGATGTTTGAGCTGTAATTGTTCCATTGTATCTTTAGTCATGACATTTATTGCAGCTCCTAGATCCACTAACACATTTGATATTGGTACTGAACCTATGGTGACTGTGATAACTGGGCTTCCTGGATCACTATACTTTGGAGGTAGTAGTTTTCCAGATAAGAGATCAGCTATCTTCCCTTCAACCTGCATGGTCTTGGGGAATGCTTTCTTCTTTCTTCCTGCTCTTTTAATGCACAAATTTTGGATAGTACTGTTAATTTTTGGTATTTCCTTAATGGCTTGTAATAAGGGTAATGAGATAGTCAACTTTTTGAGTTCTTTGACCAATTCTGACTCAGAAATTTCTGGTATTGCATTAAGTCTTTCAGGATATGGAACTATCCTTGGTAATTGTTCTGCTTGTGTCTCTTTTTCTATTGTTGGATCCAATTTTTTTGTTTCTTTTGTTGGTTGGATTCTCTCTGGTTCTAATGATTCTTGCTCTTCATTATCTTTGGTTTCCATTAAAACTGGTTCAGGTACAACTTTTCCTGAACGGAGTTGAATGTCACTACAATCAAGAACATTAATTTCAATATTTTCTTCACTTGGCCACATAGACAGGAGGTGTCTGTCTTACACTGTTTGGATTAGTGGTTGGCTGAGCTGGCAATTGAGGTTGCTTCACTTGCTGTGTTTGTTGTTGTTTTTCTTGAAAATTCTAATTAGGTGCAGGTAACAAATGTTGAGTTTGACCTTGATTCCTTTGCTGCCTTGGATAGGACTGGTATTGCTGATTCCACTATGGTTGGTTTTGCACCCAATGTGGATTAGTCTGATTTTGATTCCAAGCTGGATTGTTTTGATTCCATGAGGGGTTGTTTTGATTCTGATTCCAGGCTGGATTACTCCAATTTTATTGTGGCCATTCTTGGGAATTTGTCCATTGAGGATAATTCCAAGGACGTTGGGGTGGTTCTGATTGTCCCCAAGGCATAGTACCAGGATTATGCCCCCAATTTATAGGAAAATGAGGGGGATTTTGATATTGAGAAAAATTCCCCCCTTGTTTTGGTCCAATATAGTTGAGTTCCTCAGTCTAGTTTTCTAACACAGTTTTGAGTTGTGGTAGCAGGTGGCATTGATCAGTTGAATGCCTTTTTGAACAGATACTACAAATGGCTGAGATAGATGTTTTTTTATTCAAAGGACATTCCTGCAAAGCATGTTTACTTATACATCTTGGGCAATAAATTGCCAAAGGTTCTGTGTTTTTAGCTTTTGCAGATATTTCCCCTAAAGTAGTGTTTAGATGCACTAGGATATCAGTTTTGAAATTTGCAAGTTCCTCTATCAGGTCCTTTACATCAGTACCATTTGTGCGGGGATTTTTCTTCTTCTCTGCTTAGTGCGAGAGTAATTCCTGTAGAGATCCATAATTTCCTCATTACTGAGAGTGGTTACATCCCCTTTTCCCATCAAATCCAGGACTTCTCTGGATTCATCTTGCAATCCTCTCAAAAAGATGGTTTTACATAATTTGGTTCTACTAGTCCACATATCCTTTGAACAAAGGAGAACCTATCAATATAATCTTCTAAGGTCTCATCATCTTCCTGCTTGATTCTAAATAAATCATCTTTTCTATTCCTTACACAACAGTATTCCTGATATTTGTCTAAAAAGACAGTCTCCATTTGATCCCAGGTTCTTATGGAATTTGGCTCTAAGCTCATGAACCAGCGTAATGCTGAATCCTTGAGAGTTGAGGGAAAAACCTTAAGCTTTTGATTGTCATTTATATAATCATAGGTTTGACATACAACCTTGAATTCAAACAAAAAGCTGGTCGGGATCTTCGGATACAACACCTCGGAAGGTGGGAAGTACTGAAGGTGAAATGGTCTTCATGGGAGATTTTTGTGTTGGATTCAGATGAATAGGATATTCAAATGTTCTGGACGGTTGGAGTATATCCTGATCATCCCCTTCATTATGAACATAGCCATGTTGGCCATCTACATTGCCTCCTTCTGCCATAGTTTCTTGTTTCCTTGGAGAAGTTAAAGCTTTCCAAATTGTTCTCTCAAGAGGTTCAAACTTTTTTGTTGATGAGTCTGATGAATTTTCTTCCTTAAGATATTCTATTGATACAATTGGTGATTTTCCTTTCTCAAAATGTTCTACTGATGGTGAGACTGGTGATTTTTCTTTCAATCTTTCAGGTAGTTCAAACACAGGTGATTCACCCCTTAGGTATGAAGATCTCCTTAATGGGACAAGCCAGGGATCCTTTGGGGTCTCCCTAGACTTACTCATTCATGTTTACTCCTAAATGACATAAATTAAGTCAATAGTTGTTATCTTACTCTGCTGTTATATTCAGATTTTAACCTGAATGTTCACAGTTTAGTCTGATTATAGCTATTGAACTATTTGTTTTCTTCTGACAACACTATTCCTTGAAAACGACACCAAAATGATGTGTAGTCGTTATACCATCATTAATTCTCAATGAATCTGTCAATCCAGGGCAGTGTACAAGGCTATCTACGGGAGAAGAAGTGAAACAGTTATAACTTAGGTCAATCTAGGGCAACAAGTCTTATTGGTGGAACCAATTTTGTGGGGGGTTTTGGAATATTCCTATCTCTAAATTGCATGAATTAAATCTTAATCTAAGTTGCAGAATTGGAAACTAATCACTAACTATAGAAATGAAGTCCTAATTACAATTGCAGAATGAGACCTAATTATATTGCAGAATTAACAGTTGCAGAATTGAAAGTCTGATCCTAATTGCAGAAAGGAAATCTAATTACTTTTGTAGTAATGAAAGTCTAGATCTAATGTGGAAATAAAAACTATCAAAATTCTATAACAGAAGGTTGTCAATCTTCTGTTCAGATTTTGACAGCAAAACATAAAAATGCAGGAAATTGCTGAAAAATAGTAAATTCTAGAAATAACAACCTGAAAATAAAGTGGAAACTTTTCTGAAAGTAAGATTGCAACTAAAAGCTTTAAGCACAAGATTAAACTTAGCATAAATAAACTAATACTGCAAATATTGTCAACTATTTACAATCAATTTGACATAACAAGTTCTACAACTCATTCTGCTGTAGCAAAATCAGAATAAAAACCTACTTTGTTAGTCCTCCTCCTAGGTCTGGAAGTGGCCAGCCTCTTTGTCTAGAAGAAGGTGTAAGTCTCTCTCTTTTTCTAAATCTTAATCACACTCATTTACAAGTAGTTTGAAATAGAACTGGTGCACTTTATTGATCAAAAGACATGATTACAAGAATTCTGCTAAAAAACTGTTATAGGACTGTAACAGTCAATTTCTAGTTATACTCTGTATTTTCTGCTAGCTTCCTTACTCTATTTTCTACTTTCTCCTACTTACTACTAAGCTCAACCTGAACAGGAGCAATATTTATAGCTATCCTATGATCTGATTATAAACAAAGAATATCTCAAAAGATCTAATCCTACAATGCTGCAACAAATTCTGGTTTTATCCTAGAAGAGGACTAAAACCTGATCTTTCCATTAATGATGGATTTGGTTGGCAATGACGGCAAAGACAGATGGAAGATATTTCTCTTTACTTTTTCCAACCTTTATTTCCCTTTTTTTGGCTTCAAAAATCGGTCAAAAGGTCAAAAACACATTATGTTCTTCATTTCGAAGATAAGTGGCTTCATTCCGAAGACAGTGCAGTTTTCATTCCGAAGATCGCTCATTCTAAAGATACTGCATTCTCATTCCGAATATCGCTCATTTTGAAGATACTGCATGTTTCATTCTGAAGATCCACTCATTCTTAAGATGCTGTGTTTCTTCATTTCGAAGATATCTGTTCATTCCGAAGATACTTCGAAATGAACAAATGTATGCTTTTCCATTGATTTCTTCTGCATCTCTCAGGTGGGTTATCTCCTAAGATCAAATTCTAATGGTCTTCATCCCTTTCCTCATGTGAATTCCATGCATTGCTTTTTATGGACAGCTGGCTGGAATTTACATGGGAAAGACCAGATTTCTTTGCCACAGACAACGGTTTGCTTACTGCATGTTGCGATTTAGGTGAAGTAAATGCTTGAAACAAATAAAAATATGATTAGTGAAATTTTGCTATTATTCTAAGCATATCCCATTGTATCAAATCATAGCAAAAAGAACACAAAACTATGCAAAAAGCTGTAAAATCAGCATATAATATTTCAAATACATTGATCATGCAAAATGGTTAATATACAGCATATTAAATCAACTTAAATAACATATCAGATAAAACATAAGATTTTATAGGCATTTTTAGTGTACAAAACATGTTATGATTGAGGCATTTCCAAGCCTCATCAAAAATTTTGCTTCAATAATGTAAGACATATATGATAACATCCCCCTTTATTACATTATTGGAAAATTCCAATAGTATCTCGAAACTTTTTATATTTGATACATCCAAGTGCTTTGGTAAAGATATTTGCAACTTGCGCATTAGTAGGAATGTATTGAAGTTGTATATGGTGCTTTGGAACTTCATCTCGAATGAAATGACATCTGGTATCAACATGTTTGATACGTTCATGAAAAATTGGATTTTTGACAAGATTCAAAACACCTTGATTATCGCAAAACAAATGAAGAGGAAGATTCTTTGGAAGACCAATGTTTGTAAGAATGCAACTTAACCATATTATCTCGTAGACTGCTTCACTAGCTGCATGATATTCTACCTCTGTAGAAGATAAAGAAACCACATGCTGCTTCTTACTGTGCCATGAGACAGGTCTAGATACTAGATGAAAAACATATCTAGAAGTGGATTTACGATCATCAATGGATCTAGCATAATTCGAGTCCGTGTATCCTAGTAAGAAAAACTTATTATTATTTTTGTATTCCAGACCATAATTTGTACTACCACAAACATAATGAAGAACTATTTTTGCTTCTTTCCAGTGACTCATATTAGGCTCTTGCATGAACCTTGAAAGATAGCCTACAACAAAACTAAGATCTGGTCTGGTATTTGCCAGATATAGGAGACTTCCAATAAACTGGCGATAGAGAGTACCATCTACCTGATGTGATTCATCATATCGTGATAACTTAAGTCCTTGCTCCATTGGAGTTGCTTTTGACTTACATTTAGTCATCCGATATTTTTCTACTAAAGTCTTGGCATATTTCTTTTGTGTTACTCTAATATGAAATCTTTTTTGAGTAGCTTCTAAACCAAGACAATAGTGCAGAAATCCTAGATCTATCATTTCAAAGGATGGCTTCAAATAATTTTTTAGTAAGTCAATCATTCTTTTCGAGCTTCCTGTTATGATCATATCATCTACATAAAGTACAAGAATCACTATATCAGAACCATTTTTCTTAATATAGAGATTTGCGTCTGAAGGACTTCTTTTGAATCCATGCAACACAAGGTGACTGTCTATCTTGATATACCACGCTCGAGGAGCTTGTTTGAGCCCATACAAGGATTTGATCAACTTGCATACTTTTTGTTCTTTCCCTTCGACCATGAATCCTTCTGGTTGAGTCATGTATACTTCTTCCTATAATTCACTATTCAAGAAAGCACTTTTAACATCCATCTGATGCAACTTCCACCCAAACTGAGCTCCCATGGCACAAAGTACTCGAATGGTAGTCATTTTTGCAGTAGGGGCAAAAGTCTCTTCATAGTTTATGCCTTATTTTTGAGCATAACCCTTTGCAATGAGTTAGGATTTATGCTTATCAATAGATCCATCTGCCTTATACTTCACTTTGAACACCCATTTGCAGCCTATGGGTTTCTTTCCTGTTGGCAGATCGACTAACTTCCAAGTATTATTTTTTATGAGATACTTATGTTCTACATCCATGGCATCTTTCCACTATGGTTTATCAAATTCATATTAAACCGTTGTGGGTTCATTTGCATTCAATGTAGACATATAAACCTTTTATTCATCCTCATCTTCTTCTCTATCATTTTATGTACCGACTGACAAATCATCAAAGTGTTGAAAAAGTTCATCAACCTCTGAAGTAGATTTCTCTACTCTCATTTGTTGAGTCATACTACGAGTACATGGCCTATCTAGAGATAGATCTGGAAGGGAATTCAACTTAGCATCTCTCAAAGTGCTAGTATACCATTTTGGGACTTTCTGTTGTTGCTGTGGAAGTTGAACCTCCTTCTTAGGTTCTTCTTCATCTAGGTATACAACTATAGATGTGTCTTTTGATGTGAAAGATTCATCAAATACAACATCTCTACTTACGTGTGTCTTCTTGGTCTTAGGATCAATAAATCGATAACCTTTTGAATACTCATCATAGCCAAGAAAGATACACTATAGGGTTTTCTCATCCAACTTCCTCCTTTTCTGTTTTGGAATGTGCATGAATGCTTTACATCCAAACACCCTTAAATGAGAAATGGAGGGTTTCTTACCACTCCAAGCTCCTTGTGGTGTTTTCCCTTGTAGAGCTCTAGTGGATGCTCAATTTAGGAGGTATGATGTTGTGTTTACTGCTTCTGCCCAATATTGATCCTCAAGATGTTCTCCCTTTAGCATACATCGAACCATTTCCATAATGGAACAATTTCTCCTTTCTGCAACTCCATTCTGTTGAGGTGTATAGGATGTAGTCAGTTGTCTTTTGATCCCATGTTTCTTAAGAAAATATGAAAACTCTTCAGAGGTGTATTCCCCCCTTGATCTAAGTGGAGGGTTTTTATGAAACATCTCGACTCCTTCTCGACAAGTTTCTTGAATTGTTGAAAGTAGAGAAATGCTTCTGATTTCAATTGAAGAAAGAAAACCCACATATTCCATGAATAATCATCAACAAATACTTGAAAATACTTCTTTCCACCATAGTTGGTTGGCATAGGACCACACAGATTGGTATGTATCAGCTCTAAATGGTTTGTAGCTCGAGAGGAGCTAGTTTCAAAAGGTACTCTATGTTGCTTCTCTGCTAAGCAATCCGAGCACACTAGTAATATATATAAGAGTGGAGGAAGACCTATCACCATCCCATATCTATGTAATTTAGGAAAATATCCTAAACTAAGGTGCCCATAACGTCTATGCCAGAGAGAGGTGGCCTCCTTTTTAGTTGTAGGCAAAGCAACATGCAGAGTTGAAAGAGCATCTAGAATGAAAAAGCCATGTTTGTAGGATCTGGTTGTAACATTTTTACTACTATGGGTGATAAAACATCTCTTCTTGCCTTTGAAAACTCGAAACATGACATCCATATTTCTATCCAAAATTTGTGTGACTGAGAGCAGATTATTGGCTAATCTTAAAACATAGATAACCTTCTAAATTTAACAATTACCATCAGGAAGGGACACAAAAACATCCCCTTCTTCCTTTACTTGATAGACTTGATTGTCAGCAATTGTGACTGGCTTATCTTCTTTCTTCGCAAAAGTATCAAACCATGATTTTTCCTCAGTCATGAGTTTTCTAGCTTCTGAATAAATATACCATACAACATCTATCTGGGAAGACGAAGTATGGGTCATGAGCACCTTGTGTGCTCTTTCAGAGTTAGAATTTGAATCAAACCTAGGAGAATCTGAGTCTGAGTTGGAGTCAGCATAAGCAACATGGCCTTTAGGTTGCTTATGTTTCTTGTTGTATTTATGTTTGTCTTTGCCCTTCTTCTTAGGACCTTGATGATTTTGTTGCTTGTTTTTGAACCAACACCTGTTGGTGTGATGGTTATTCATATCACAAATCTTGAAATATTTTCTATCCTTCTACTGATTTTGCTTCCCTTTTCCTTTGGAAGAAGGACCCCCTTTTTGAAACTGACCTTGTTTCTTACCACTTTGTTGTATGGAAAGGGCATTATCTGGCACATCATATTTCTGAACTTGATTTGCCTCCTCAATCTGAAGCAAATTTACCAGCTCCACAAATTATACTTGTCTACCAAAAACATTGATAGAAGTGATCAACATCTTGTAGGAATATGGCAATGCTCTCAAGATGACAGATTTCAAGATATTAGCATCCACTTGTTTTCCCATGGCATTCAATTTGGCTTTCAAGTCAACCACTCTGCAAAGGAATATATCAATTGTTTCCCCAGAATTCATACTGAGAGTATGTAGTTGTTTTTGAAGGTTTAGAATAGTGGATTGATTCTTTTCTCCATATACTATGATCAAGACATTCCAAGCTACATTACTAGTTTTTGCATCACAAATATGAGGTTGCATTTCATCTATAGTAGCAAGCAAAATAAACACGAGACTGTTATTGTCCTTCTTATCCCAAGCATCTTGATATGTTCCTGTTGTCTGAGGGTGCTTTGTAGTGCCAGTCACTACATCCCATAAATCTTCCAACTGAAGAATGGCTTTCATATTTGTTTTCCATGGAACAAAGTTAGGACCTTTCAAAAACTATGAATCTGAGAGATACTTATGAATTGTGGCCATTATGAAGGTTCCTTATATCACCAATTGGTTGCCCTTTCTTTATACCTGCTAGATATTTATATCGTAACCATTCAATATATACCTGCCCTTACGTGAGGGAGACTATAGGTATATATGAACAGTATACTACTCAATATGTACTTGCCCTTACGTGAGGGAGACTATAAGTACATATGAGAAGTACAATATATTGAACATAGGCGATACTGAACGGGCATCATGTTATTAATGACACATACCATAGAAAGTTTTATTCCTCATGCGTGGGACATAAATTCCCCTAAACACTTTGGAAAAAAAACTTTCATCAGGATTTATGCTTAAAAACAATCACAATGTGGGTGTGAAATGAAAAAAAATAGATCTAGTTTGCATTATTTATCCTCGATGATTAATAGAGAACAAGCTCAGACGTCATTTTTGTAGCTATATTAGGCAGTGAATACAGTAGTTCAAAGCACAACAACATTACCTATAAGTGTGGACTAGAGGTATCTCAAATACCGAACACTGCTATGCAATAAATTGCAAAAATAGGGTATAAATTTGGGGTCTTATTTTTATCTGTAATTTATGATTGTTAATGCAAGAAAATAGAATATTTAAATGCAAAACAAATCACAAAAGCCTACAAATTTAAACACCTATTACAAATCTATCAGATTTTTTTCACAAATGTTTTGATTTCCCCCCTTTATTTGACAATTTTGCAAATGAATCATGTGAAGACTGTCCCCCTTTCATTTGGTAAAATAGAGAAGGAAGAAATAAAATGTACCTTAACTCCAAAAAAATGTTGATGGAAGCCTTTTAAGGTGTCAATTTTAGACAGCATGGGCGTCAAAATGCTTCTCTGGCCATCAAAATATAATGCGCAGGTGTCAACCAAACCCGCCAAGTGTCAAAGCCATCCACCAAGCATCGAAAGGATGCATAGGGCGTCAACAAGAGACGTCGAGAATCAAAAAATGTGGAGAGACATCAAAAAAATTATGTAGACCTTTTTTTATCCCATAGTGGGATTCAAACCCGAGATCAGGTGCATCACAATACACAACCCAACCAACTGCGCTACAAGGGGTGCTGTGAATGAACCAACACCACCCGATTACTATAGAAGGAGCGGAGAAACATTTAAAAAAAATGTAAGTGGGATTATCCCACATGCATTCAAAGGATGCACTTATAGTGATATAAAGACTACGAAAGCCTTATTTGAAGGTGACTGCATTCGGGCGGTCACCTGTTCACTGTTTTGTTCAGAGAACCAACTTCTCAGTGCCACATAACTCGTTCATCCACAAATAACCTGTGTATGGTCTGTTGCTCTATGTCTACATCTTATCCCTTATCTATTCTGTGTCTTGCATGGTTTGGTCGTGTCTATTTCTTGCATGGTATGGTTGTGTCTGTGTCTTGTATTGCATGGTCTGGTCATGTCTATGTCTTGTCTCTTCACTGCCTCTCGTCTGTGTCTTGTCTTGCATGATCTAATCGCGTCTATGTCTTGTCTCTTCACTGGCTCTCCCAAATCCTACATCTTGGAGTGTATTCATGAATGGAGGAGTAGTTAGTAACTGCCTTGTCTAATCGCCATCAAACCACCTTGCCCAACCTTGCGCTTTGATACCATGTAGAGTTTCACGAAGCAATGATTCATTCTTATTGATATCAATTATAAAGATTACAATGTGGTTACAATAAGTTGGTTTATGAAACCAACTTAGTGGTTATTAAACCAACATAGAGAGTGCCTACGTACGCTACCCTTTTGCTTCAATAATGTAAGACATATATGCTAACAAAAATGACCCTGAACTATAAACCAAGATAGACCCTACATTTTAATCCAATAATTGAAGGGAACACCCTTATAGGACAATAGGAGACCTTGATGGTAACACCTTCAAGATGAACAAACAATGTGGGTTGCCTAAATGGAGTGTGTACCACTCAATTCTAAGAGGCTCATATAAATGTAATCATGTTACAAAGGACATTCCATGGATTTGTATCATGATAGTAATATAGTTGTCTTAGAACTACCTTCTAAATGGAATGGATAAAAGCTAATATTTATGAATAACCATTGGAATGGTTATTTCATATGTAATAGATTACCATGGGTGTGGTATTCCATCTTCAAGGCATTAACCTAGTCTAGGTGGACCATATGGTGTCTTCCTTCTTTTATGAGGATGAAACCTAACACTTGGCCAACGTACTCATATCAAGTAGAGTATGAGGGATTTCGTAGAAGTTAATCACTTCTACTTGAAGAGACTTTGATCAAGTCTCTATAGCTCCTAAAGCTATTTGCCTTGAAAGTTATAATCTACATGGAATATGTCTATCCTAAGGCATGAATAGGTATTTTGCCATATGAAGAAGAATATTTATATATATAAAAAAAATAAATGTGGATAAGAAGGATAATGAATGGGCCTATTACAGTTGGTATTAGATCCCAGGCTAACTGACAAGCTCTAGTGAAAGTCTAGGTTAGCAAATACTTAGGGCATGAAACTATAATTGAGAGAAAATTTCATAACTTTAAAATATACACTTGGTAAGTGCTTGGGATGATGATATCTGAGTTCCTATACTCCACGGGTAGATCCACATGCGTTCAAAAGTAAGAAGAGCTAAGCGAACCCTCTTTCATGGATTTTAAGCAGTGTACCTTAGACTCTTTTGGGAAAACTACTTGGCATTTAAATTCCTTGACTACTTAATCCTTGCAACCAAGTGTATACAAACCATAGGATGGCTCAAGGATGAATAGAAAATTCCAGTCTATGGATGACTTTGGATTTAGTTTGGCATGTTAAAAGAATGTTTTTCTTTAATTAATTCTTGTTACAATTTGGGCCTTTGGCCAGGAAGTTGAACATTTCAACCATGACGAACTCTAGCAAGTACAACACGTTATAGGCAGTTCACCCAAAGATAATTACAATATTTACCACGATTGAAATGCCACCTTGCTTTATCATGATTTAATAAATGTGCTTTGCATTATTTAAACATTACCATATGTCATAAAGTGGTGCATGTGGGATCATTATCAATGAGCAAAAGCAAAACAAAACAATGTTTTCTTTATTTGATTTTTGATCAATGTTACAATTTACTTTGGGGTTTTCCCAATCAAAGGTCAAGGTGTAGAAAATGGCGAAAGAAGCTGCACAAAAAAACTAGAACCTAAAACTCTAGTATGGAAAAAGGAAGCAAGGACATATTTAGGCATGGAAACCACCCCAAATTTCACCTGAAACTTCATACATTTCTTGATATGAAATTTTGGGGAAACCTGTATTAGAACTCCATCAATCAGCTCCAATAATCCGAGTATCCCAGCTTGATAATAAGGTATACCACCCGACCACTCGGGTAGTGGTCAAAAGCATAGGGGCATACTATGCTATTTAAATTAGGAAACTCATCATACATGTGGTATTATTTATCAAAGGAAAATGAAACATCAAATAGTGGACCAAAATATAGAAAACTTTATTAAGAAGTACTTGAAATACAATTATGCCAAAATTAAGAGCTAAACATATTAAGAATGATAGATTAAAAAAACCATTCGGTTATCAATATGAATATGAGCTATCAGCATCCTAGTTTCATGACCAATCATGCTTAGAGTAAATAACTAGAGGAGGAACATTATAATGAATTATTAAGTATCTATAAAATGCATAATATAGCCAAGGAGTGTCATGAGATCAAGGCAATAGAAGATCCATTTTTGTTAGACACTGATTCAGAGTGAATATATTTTCAATCTCCAAGAACATGTGTGTCTGTACATACCTCTGATAAAGAAGGCTCTGGTAAAGACCACTATAGAAAGTTGTTTCTCCAGTGGGGACATATTTATTCACTACCTCAAAATAACATGATGGTAGGAACTGAAAGGGGATATTTAGAGGATCACTTATGGGATGCAACTAGGAATTTCCAAATGAGACATGGAAAGTCCAGTTAGGCCAACTGAAAAATTGGTCAAACCACTCAAAATGACTTAAAGGACTCTCAAATGCTAAGTAATTATGGGAATTGTTCCTTAACCAAACATCACAATGAGAATCTTGGATAGAAGTATTGCAATAAATTTGATCCATGGATAGGAGGACATCTCGAACTTTGATAGCTTGATATTGTAAGAAATTATGCAATTCTTCCCTCTCTCCAAGAAAGTATAGAGGATTCCAAACTAGAGACTCATAGAATTCATGTTGAGCTTCCTCATAGATAAACATTGTGGCTAAATTGGTTTTCAACCAAAGGGAGGTAAGGGAATATCTTTCACTTCAAGAATGCTTGATTTCATTTAGATTTTGAAAAGCATACTAGAAATAAGTGTGCACGATAAAAGCTAATGGAATTATGGAAGAGGACAATGATAGGACTTCACGTGAAAACAAGAGGACACGTGCCATCTCAAAAATTGAAAAAGGCATGATGTGCCTTGGTTAGTCAACATAAAATCATCTATAGGACAATCAAGCCAAAGAAAAGGGTGATGAATGATTCACCTCGATATTGTCAGGATACGATCGATAAATGTGTGAATAAAAATCGATATAGGCAGAACTAACAATCATTTGAATATTGAAGAAGTTTTATGTTCACGACGTCTAACATGATCATATTTATGGCGGGAGCTACTTGGATGATATTAATTTTAAGTGGAATGAATTCCATTCTATGCTTTATGATTATTTTGCTTTTGATTACCGATATGTTGCTATACATACCCTGAAGAGTAGAAGTTGATCTGAAATAGCACCTAATTTAGAAGGCATAATAATCATGGTAAGAATTAGGAAAAACATCAATGCAACAAAGAGGAAATCTCTGGTGCAACATGCTTAGGAGGATGCTTAGGCATAGGAAAGATTGAGGTTAATATCAGAGAGAGATACTACCACAGTAAAGCGAGATCAGCTCAGATCAAAACTATTACAAAGAAATAACTGGAGAGCAACAACGATGGCAGCCATGCTCACATAAAATCCCCAATTCTAGTAGCTAAGGGAAAAATTTAATGCTACATTTCTAGAATCTTGTTTGGTTGCATTTTTCAATCATGGTATGCTTTTTCCACCTCAACCAACTACTGGTACTCAACATGGGATAAGGGGAGGCAGTGATCAAGCAACGGTTGGAGCAGTAGCTCTACCACCATATCTAGTCGTAAGTACTAGTATAGTACAAAGAGAAAAATAAACCCAAGAGAATCAACCCTAAGGTCCTTTAGACCACCACTCTCTAGGCCATCATTTTGTAGTAGTTTATTAATGTCGGGGATGAGGCATAAACATTGGAAACTTTTGAATTTTGTACTTATGTTTGAATATTATTGTTTATATGAATGCATAAATCTTGAATTTTGTTGGATTAAAATGAATATGAGGAATGGATTGGTGTCCATTCTTGGGAGAAGGTATGAGAATTCTCCATGATTTTATGATGATATAAACCTAGATACATCTGGGTGGATGCTCTGGCATTAAAATGCATATTAGGACATATGTGAATATCCTGAATTGATATTATGAAATTATGTTGTATCTTTGTTAACATTTGATTTTTATCAGGTTAACCAAATTATATTGTGATACTCCTTGGTGGGAGTTTTGATAAAACTAACAAGATGTTTTTATGTCTAGTTTCATGATATCCTTGGAACATCATTTTGCAAATTCTAATATTACAGTTCTCTAGATCAATCGTTGGTGCAGTTTGAAATGAGTTAAAATTGTAGTTGTGTATTAATATTATGTATTGATATGAAAAATGGATGTTATATTATTTACAAGGACATGGTACTACTGATATTTTGCATTTTTACAGTTCTAGGTGCTCGATTGAACAAAATATGGAGCTTTCTATTAAGATTGATGTACTGGATAAAAGAGGATCTGATTGTAAAACAACAAGACAAATGCTAGCTTTTGCTAGATAAATGTGTTTTCGTAATATGTAGGTTCAAACATAGGGGACTATGTTTAATCTAAGGGGGGCTGTATGTCATGACCCGTTACCCTCCTACCTTATTTAAAGAATATTAATTGATCTTGGGGGATCAATTAATGCCTACTAGAAGGAACATGACCCTAAATAACCCTAAAAAAATTCTAATAAAAGAATTTTATAATGGATAAGAAATATTAATTATTTAAGGGCTATTTATGAGTTCTGGTAAAATATAAATTTAAAGAATTATCTTTTACAAAATTATAACCATATAATAAATTATGAGTAGATTTAGTGGACCCAAGGTGGATGGGACCTAAAATAACTTATGGGACTAAGGAATTTTTAAATAACTTATGGGTCATCCCATATTTTGGGAAGTACTCATGTGGCTACCCTACATTGGTGGGAGTTATGAAAGGAATCCCATGGCTTATCAAGAATAGTTCTAACCTTGTAACTATCATAAGCCTCAATAGCATGAGTTTTGTCACTCACCTCATACCTAGAGAACCCTTGAAGGACATGATGAAGTCATAGTGGTCCACTATTATAATGTGGCCACTATTTGGCCCATGAGTGGGGAATTTCCCTATAAATAGAAGGTATTTTGGGAATAAATGGCTATCTAGGATATAGGAAAAATCTTGGGCCTAGGGAGTATGCTCTCTACGTTGTTGGTAGATCAAAAACCAGGTCTTGGAAGAGTACTAAGTCCTAAAGCAAGAGGTATTTGACAAATATGAGTGGATAAGGATAGAAAATTTGGAGGTAAACATGGAAGGGAGCACAAAAAGAAAGTAGGAGACAATATTGGAGACTAGGCTTATCCAGGTTGTTTTGTACCCTTTTAATACTTCAAAAACTTGTAAATATTTCATTGTTATTATGCCAAATCTGTGCAATCCTTTTATTAGGGATATATTTTCTAGAATATATAAGTGCAGTATTTTAAAATGCATCTATTAAGGTAAACGTTGGTCAATTTGGGCTTGACTAAGAATCATTATTAAATAATTGATCTATAGCTTTAGAAACTTATCTATGTGCATAAGGAGGAAATTTTAATTAGCCCATTTCATGCTAATACACAACAATCTATGGTTTTAGACCACTGAGTCACTAAGTCACTTTATGTGTCGACAACTAGTCAACTATGTCATAAATTGAATTTAACTAAATAAAAATGGTATTACTCCCAACAAATATCGAACCCACCACCTCATGGAAAGTATATGTTAGAACAAGAGTCATCGCCTGCCAGCATCACTGGGTCCAACAATGATAAACTAAAAAGAAGGTAAATATATATATACCCTTCAAGTAATATGTAGGAAAAGGCAAAAATGAGATATCATTATGCAATTCACTGTATCTCTAATTGGGTATAATGTATCGACTTTCCATCACTTAGGAGTTCTAGTGATTATGTATTATGCTTGGTGAAGGAGGTAGAGATATGACAACACCCATGTACAAACCACCATATTGATAAAAAAGTTCATTCCTTGACACGACGCGTAGACATTGGCACTTAGACTAAGTTGTCCCTGAAACCAATAACCGATTGCATATCACTGAAAATCATATCACTAAAAATCATCCGTTTTCATGACTAGTGAAGCTAGATTATCCATAGCATTGGAGGAAATATGTATATGGTCTGATGTAATATTAAACTATGTTGTATTCAAATCATCTTATATTTGGTTTTTATGGCATAGGCAATGAATCTTAAATGGGCTATAGGGTTTATGGAGCCTTAGACAAGGTTCTCTGCAAAGTATGGGGTTCACCCAAAGCAACCATGATGGAAAAAATATATTTAGTAGGCATGAAAATTGGGGGATCACCAAAAGAACTGTGCTGAACCCTATATGCTCTTCAATGATTAGGGATAAGCAATTGTTGGAAGCATCATGGTAAGCTAAAACACAAAATGAATGGATATTAATGGCCCTTTTTGCTGCCATTTTAACCCTACTGATGTCAAAGAAATATTTGTGAATCCTATGCTATAATATTAAAAACCCATTCAAGCAATTGGGTAAAGAAAACAATACCTAAATGGTTGAGTGTGTCATACCGAACCTTAATTTTTCTCTATGCATTCATTCGATCTGTTGATGTGATATATAATCTCCATTGTTTGAAAGAAAATCCAATGTATAGGTTGTCCATCTTGACCAAAAAATCATGGAATGCTCTATGAGTGTTCAGATAGACTCCCCCATACTCAATCGCATGCTTCTTCTCACTGTTGAAAACCCAGTTACTACCTATTTTTTGTTAACCAGACGACGACAGTTTACCAACGGTGTTGTATAGAGAAATAGTTCCCAAAAATCTCACATCAATAACCTGTTACATGATAAAACAATACACTTAGAGAATGATATAGGCCTTACCCTATAGGCTTGGAGGATGTCATACATTTTGAGATGCATTCTCTACTGATTAGCTCCACTCATTCTACCGAATAGGCAACGCATAGATGGAAGATCATTGACTGCATTGAGAGAAAAAAGGTTTTCCCATGTGAATGACCATTGGGATGTTTCCCTGCTAAGGGAACGTTGGACCATAATTTCATCCCCCTATCAAAATGGTCATCGGGGTAATTTCCATAGTTGGTTGTTTGGGAGTATTGAATACACTAGTAGTCCATGACAAGAATGTCTCGGAACACCTCTTAATGATTTCGCTCCAATAATACTTTAGGGGAAGGCCCAAAATATAATGTGATTTAGAGGAATTTCTCATCTTAGAAAAGGGAATATCAAATAACATCTAAGTATTGTCTTAGGTGCTCACATGGATTAAAATATAGGGTTAGGGACTCTTACTTTATAATGTAAGGTAGAGTAGGCAAGATATTAAACTCTATTGTGTATAATATTTTTAAAGGGAAAGATAACTTATAACCTTGAGCATTGAATATGTTTAAATTAGATCAAGTGGAATTTTGATTACCTTTGGGATGTTATTAAGATAGTTGAAATAGGTGGGCCTCCACCCTTATCTCACATGACCATCATGAATTTAAAGGTATTACTAAGGGAATATTTGTGGTCATTAATTTTTAGTATATATCAAAAGGGATTGACCCCTTTTGCAATATGAAAATTTTTAAAACAGCCTAAAGGATTACATGGGTTAAGTGTATGTGTATCGCTCCAAATTTTTTGCATCCTTACCCTCAGGCTATAGGATCCATGCCCGGAAGGAGGATGCGAGAAGGATGGGACAATACCTCGGACTGAGAGGCCCTTTGAAGGTCCCGCCTCTCGGGGGAGGGGTATAAGGGTGAATTTTTGATGGATGGTGGGTTCACCAAGAAACTTTTGAGTGGCAGTTTCCACGCCTAGGTTGATAGTGGGTTTGATGTGTTCATTTTTATACTCGATCATTCAACTCCTAGGTTTGGCCAAGATGAATCTAAACTATTCTATATGCCAATGCTGATTTAAATGAATACAGAGAACAGGAATGAATGCTAAACATAGAAAATATGCTAGTTAGATCATAACATACCTGATTCCGGATGTTTGATGAAGATTATGAGTCTTGTAGCAGTTCAGATCATCTCGACTCGTACGTAATCATCTGAAATTACATCGAATCATCTCAAATCATAGTCGATCATCTGAGATCAGACAAAATCATCTAAAATCTGACGAATTCATCAGACGAATTCATCAGAAACCTGCAATCACACAAATAGATACAAAATACCCAAGATGCAACTATAGAAGCGAAGGGAAATGACAGAAATAACTGTAAATTTGTCTAAATGACAGATCCAAATAGTAATTAAAGAGGAAAAGCATCAACTTCACAATTTATTTTGATTTTATCATGCATTTATATTAGATGAGGTGAACTCCAAGATGCATAAACATAATAATTTAAGACAGTGCAGAAATACAATAGGAAAATGCAGAAAAGCTAAGGAAATGCAAACTCTAGACTCTGATTGCCCCCAATCTGGACTACAGTCGGGATCGCCTCCAATCGTACGAGATCATCTGCGCTCCTCGACAAGATCGTCCAAAATCATTCGGGATCGCTTGCGACGATCCGAGCTAGCTTCGACTGAAAAATAGTAGAGTTCCTGCAAGAAAATGCAAAATACAGAATGCAGACAGTAGTGCGAGGATGCTCTAGTGAATAAGGAACTAAATCTGTAGGGAAATCCATCAGCTAAGGGGTTCAGGGGAGTCAGGGGGGATAAACTAGAAAAATCCTAGTTTATATAGGATTAGGGGGAGGCTAGGAGGTTGGGGATCATCCCAATCTAGGAGATCTCCAACGGGGAAATCTCCAACTGTGCAGACGCGCTTCTGCCCAAGTTGGAGAGTTCTGAAATAGAAGCTAATTATGAAAATTTGGTTTTGGGACGAAATCGTCTGGACGTTCTATTCCAGACGAATTCGTCAGATCGGGGATGATTTCGTCTGATCTACGATGATATCGTCCAACGGTCAAAACAAATCCTAAAAATGGCATGGAAAAGGAGGAAAGCGGGTAACAAGCGGTTTTGGGGTTAAAATTTAAATTTTTATCTTTTATCTTTTACTAAGGTTTTAACCGTGCCAATTTTAGGGTGCTACATTTTGCCCCCTCTTTAGCGAATTTTTTGAAGAAAATGCGTTAAAGACGAGTTTTTCCCGTTTTTACGAGAAAGCAAAAATGTACTCAATTTTTTAGACGATGATTCTTCGTCGAATCGTACGAATGCTGACTATGGTGCCCCCTTCGTGTTTTTACCCAAATCGAACGTTTGAGGTAAAAACGCAAAAAAGCAAAAATTAAAATGTTGTTGGTTTTGAATAAAATTAAGAAAAATAGGGAAAACCCTAATTCATTTTTTTTTACTATTCATTTTTACTGTTCCAGAGCTCTGTAGAGAGAAAATGGTGGAGACAGCGCATAGAGCGACAGAGGTCCGGGCGGGCTACGGGTAAGGATCTAATCCTAGTAGATTAGGTTTGAATTAACTTTGTGCAATTTTTGGATTTAAATTTTGATTGTTTGGGGCATCGCGGCCGTTTTTAGGCCATCGACGACGTCGGGATGAAATCGTCCCTATTTCGTCGAAATCGTCTCTAGATCATCGATTTCGTCTGAGGGCGAAATCGGCGAACTAGGGGCGATCTCGTCCAACAAGGGGCGATCCACGAGTTGCAAAATCGGAGATGATTTCATCCTAACAAAGGATGATGTTGCCCAATTTGGGATGATATCATCCAATGGTGGATGATATCATCTTTAAACTTGATGTAAAATGTGTTTAATTTGATTGCAATGATTGATTTATTAATAAATTTTGTTGTTTTATTGTTTGTTTTGTAGAAAGGATTACTAAAGAGCCGGGAATGGAAATACGATGGGCTGAGAGATGACTTGGCCGCTCTCGACCAGGCAGAGCGCAACCAACTAGCATAGGTCGGGCTACGACATGTGGCAGAGATGCCACAAGTACCGACGGATATGGGGCTACTAACAGCCCTAGCAGAGAGGTGGTATCCGGGGTCATCCTGCTTTCGGTTACCGACAGGGGAGATGGCTCCCACTCTAGAGGACGTATGGAGGATCATGAGGATCCCCATACAGGGATGGCTCATGATGCCTACGGCCAATCAGGGCCAGGCGATGATGAGACTAACTGGAGACCCGAGCTTCGCCCTAGAGAAGGGCGGAGTGAACATCGAGTCTCTACGGTAGATGCCTGGGGCATCTAGGCTGACTCGAGTTTTGGCAGGAGTGGTAGGTGGTTTACTGTTGTGCCACCAGAGTGGATGCAAGCTACCGTGGGTGCTCTCAGACATAGTTTGCGACATGAGAGACCATGGGTATAGGTTTACATGGGGTAGCTTTGTACTCTGTCACTTGTATAGGATCCTGCATGGGGTCGTATACAAGGGAGGTCGATGTCTGGTCTTGACATCACTGCTACAGGTTTGGTGCTGGGAGCACATTGTGGTGTGGAGGCCGATAGGGCTCCCACTGACAGGGGTTGACCGGGAGAGGCCCCGGGTTTTCTACTGGTGGCTATAGAGGGGGTCACAGTGGTGGATAGATCTGTCGATGTCACGGAGGTTGCTAGATGACCTCATCCCAGACCAGATCACCTAGAGGCCATGGCGAGAGCACCCCAGGTGGGCAGAGGATGGGCAGGAGCTGGCTCGCATCAGGCGAGTCTGCTAGCTGAGGATGGAGTGGGGAGAGGTAGAGCTCCATCGCTACGATCGGGTACTATGGTAGTTCGGTCTACAGTAGGGGATCCCTTCTCTCAGGGACTACGAGTACTCCCAAACTATTTGGGATAGTACTACGTTGAGCGGGGCTCCAAACATGCAATGGTTCTGGAGTCAGGACGCTGACGATGCCCCCATCTAGCCAGTGGATGGTGACGATGCGAGGGTTGCAGATGGCTATGATGCCTGGTACGCAGGCATCCACCCTCCTCGGATGATGAGGGCGTAGGGTCTAGTGCACATCATGGTGTGCCAGATGGGGAGGCGATGATAGGCTATGATTGAGGTAGTGCGGGGTCGCGATGGGAGAGAGCAAGGACGGTCCCCATAGGAGAGACGCCAACGGATGGGTCAGGCTCCACAGAGGCCATGGGAGACAGGGCGGAGGGAGGAGAGACTCCCTTCGTAGTAGGGGGAGAGACCACCATCGCCTGGTAAGGGCAAGGGTGTGGATGTAGGGGAGAGCAGCGAGACGGTGGCTCTCCGAGCTAAGGTTGCCCACCTTCGAGCTCAGGTGCAATCACTGTAGGACGAGGCTACTCAGCTCAGGGGTTAGGTACGGACACTACAGGATGAGACTACATGGCTCGGGGCATGGAGCAGAGGGGCGAGCAGGGATGAGCTAGTGTGGTCTATGATGCAGACCACATTCTACCAGGGAGTATACTTTCAACTGGCTCCAGAGGGTCAGAGGGTACCATTGCCAGTGAACATTATAGAACCAATCCGGATGGGATCGATGAGGACATCCTCACGATCGACAACGAGGACCCGAGACACAACACAGACTGCTATGGGACCACCTCCTCCATGTCAGGGTGGGGGAGGAGATGAGGCTGAGAGCTCGAGGGCTTCTCGAGACTAGCTGGCTATAGACTGCACAGAGATTGTATAGATTTTTGAGAGGATTGAGTATGCCAGGGTATAGATTGTGGCATACCAATCCAGTTTTGATATGATGTATATAATTTTTGTGAAAATATATATATATATATATATGATATTTTTGTGATATGACTTGTTCATATGTTTTTATGATGCTTCAATATTTGAATTGTTTGTTTGTTTGATTGATGATTCATGTAATTATGTCGTTTGGAAATATTATAATTTGATGTCATGCTGTAAAATTTAAATGAAATAATCTGATGTAAACAATTGGTTGTTTTGGTGTGATTTGATAAAAAATAAAAGAGACTTCTAACAATAATTTCAAAGGACATTGTCACTGTTATAGACCATTTCATGGAGTCGCCGCTCGCTCGGTCGTCAAGCTAATCCCAGTATAGAAATATTGTTAAAAAAGTAAAAGAGTGCTTAAGAGACTGTCTTAAGACTTTGTGTTGTGATGATGGAAATGATGATGGTGATGATTTGTTTTCAGATTTTCATAAAAATAGTATGCATGAGATACTAAAAGAAATATGATTTTGCTAGGCATAAATTCCTAAGTGTGATAAAATTTTGAACAATTCCTTAGAAATTATACCATGGTTTGCAAAATTGAATGTTGACATAATGAAATGAAATAGAATAAGTGTTTGTTCGTTTTAAAGCATAATTGTGTAACATAATGATGCAAGTCATATGTTTTTATGAATTTGTTTTAAAATAAATGGAAAATAAAATTAGAACAATGGTTTGCGCTAGGCATAGAATTTATAGGTATAGACTTATACCATCATCGTGAAATCCAAAGAAGAAAATGGATATTTTAGTTTTATTGCAAGATTAATTTTTGACTGTTGATAAACAAAATAATAATAATATGAACATGTTGTTTGAAATCATTTTGTGATTTTGTGAAACAAAGTATATAATTGCTTGAAAACAAAACAAAAATTCTGAAATAAGCGGATAAAACTATTTCGAAAAGAATTACATAAATAATTTAAATTATCGCAAAGACAAATGTAGATTTATTAAGGGATCCTCATGTGCAAATGTGAGTTCATTACCGATCTTGATTTATCATAATGATACAAAATCTCTCAAATACAAATGTGTGTGCGATTGTATTGTTCATTCACCAATTTTGAGCAAGATAATTTGATACAAGTAATTTGCCTTAACCAAATGAGTGTTCGTTGACCATGATTTATATGCATGTAACCGTACCAGACTACTATGTAAGTCGGGTTATCAAGAGCTAGCTAATCCATAAGCTGACATAGGTCTGTACAAAAGAAGGTCGCTAATGTGACAGACATATCACCACGCTAGGAATTACCCAAGGCCAAGCGGGTTGGGCACAAACCACCTGTTATGGGGCTTACCTCACGGTTTTTGAATAATTGAAAATTCCAGGGATTCAAGCTCATTCACCCTTCTTTTCTTTTCAAGGGGTAGGGAAAGGGATTTTATTGCATTTTGCTTTTGCTTTTCACTTTTGTTTTTTTCTTTCTCTTTTTTTTTTTTTTGTATTTTTGCTTGGAATTGAGATAATGCTGAAATATTGCTGCGATGGTACAAAATAATATTTTTCTTTTTTCTCATTTTCTTTGACTTTTATTTTTCTTCCTATGCTAGGGATACTTGCTCGGATTGGTTGTAGAGCAAGGGATTTTTATTCTGGGTAGGGGTGAGCTTGTCCTTTTGTCAATTCTCAAAGATTCTAGACCATGTGCATGATAGGATAGCAGGGGAAACTTTTCGCTCAGGAAACCATTTCTACTATGTAGCATCATATCGAATTTGCAATGAAATCATTTTAATGTGAAGAGATGTACTTGGTTTAAGTAAATAACAAGATCAATTCTCTATGCTCAAAACTTTATTTAATGCTAATGTGGACTTTGATATAAGAGAGATAAATAATCATAGAAAATAAAATCAAGATATTTATTCATGTGAGTGTGAAAGTGCGGGATTCCAAAATAAATGCTAATTTATCCACAATAATTGAAAATATAACTGCAATACTTCAAGAATTGACAGGTATGAAATAAAATATGTTTTTGAAGATTTTGACGATTTTGATGTTTTTGTATTTTGATTTTAAGTTATGAATTGAAAGAAATACAATGTGATTGTTTTTTAAACATTTTATATAAGTGACTAAAAGGAAATAATATGCAAAACAAATATATACAATGATGAAATGACCAAATTTTATGCATAGTAGCGTTTGAGATGCATAATGTTCATAGGTTCTTTAAGTTCTTTACCATCTAAGGTAGATAATTTGTATGCTCCCGATCCAAATTTAGCAGTGATGACATATGGTCCAAGCCAGTTGGGCTCAAATTTACCTTTAAGGTTTTTAGTTGCATTAGTATTTTTTTTATTTTCTTTTAAGACAAGGTCGCCGATCTCAAAGGATCGAGGATGAACTTTCTTGAGATATGCTCTCTTAAGCTTGTTTTGGTAGGCACGAAGATGCTCCAAAGCATTGATGCACTTTTCATCTAGAAGTTCTAGCTGACTAAACCTGCCAGCACGATATTCATCTCCTACTTTAGTATCTTGAAGTAGTAGAGCTAAAGAAGGAACTTCTAATTCAAAGGGAAAAATGGCTTCAGCACCATAAACCAAGACAAAAGGTGAAGTTCCAGTGGGGGTTCGAACACTAGTTCGATAGGCCCACAAAGCAGGATATAATTGGATGTGCCAATCTCGACCAGATTTATTGACCAGTATTTTGAGAATTTTGATTAATGTTTTATTAGATGCTTCTGCTTGGCCATTACCCTGAGGATAATAGGGAGTGGACCAACGATGTTGAATTTTATATTTTTGACATAATTTTTTGACATCTTTATTTTTGAAACAAGTTCCATTATCTGAAATGAGATTGGCAAGAATTCCAAACCTACAAATAATTTGATTAAAAATAAATTTGGAAACTTGTGTTCTAGTGCAAGAAGCTAATGGCATAGCTTCAACCCACTTCGTGAAATACTCGATGGCGGTTATGATGAATTTGTGTCCATCGGATGACACAGGGTTGATTTTTCCAATGATGTCTAAGCCCCATTTTGAAAAGGGCCAAGGAGATGAAATAGCCTGCAGTTCTTGTGCAGGCGCATGGACAAGGTCAGCGTGTTTATGGAACTTGTCGCAATGTCACACATAATTATGTGCATCATTCTCCATGGTAGGCCAAAAATATCCTATCCTAAGGAGTTTCTTAGCAATGGCGCTACCACTAAAATGTCCCCCACAAGATCCATTGTGGGCTTCATTCAAAGCTGATCTAGATTCTTCTAGATTCAAACATCTCAATAGGATGCCTTCAAAAGATCTCCTATACAAGGTATTTCCAATAATCACGAAGCGACTTGCTCGTCTACGTAATAACCTGTGCTGGTTGCTAGTACAACCATCAGGGAAGGTCCCATTTTGGAGAAAATTAAAGATATCAGTGTACCAATGTTCAGGAGTAGTTTCATTGATTAGAAACACATCCAAAGGTTCTAGGCATGATTTGTTTGAAGTGGGTTCCTGGAGTCGACGAATAATGATGGTAGCATATTCGTCATCTAACTCCAAGGGCAAAAGAGATGCAGCTGCAGCCATAGCATCAACCGCACGATTGCTAGTTCGAGGAATAGCTTCCAAGGTAACTTGATCAAATAAGGATAATAATTGCAAAACATATGCTTTGTATGGGCGTAATTTATCATCTCTGGTCTGATAAACATCATTGATTTGATTTATGACAAGTTGAGAGTCACCGAAAACCAATAAATTTTTAATTTTTAGGGCCAAAGCAGCTCGTAAGCCAAGGATAAGAGCTTCATATTCAGCAGTGTTATTGGTGCAAGCAAATGTTAATTTGAAGGACAGAGGTATAAGATGTTTTTGCGGAGATATTAAAATAATACCCACACCAGCCCCACTCATGCATCGGGCTCCATCAAAGTATAGGGACCATTGCTCGGGATGGTCTACCTCTAGTTTAAGGCATTCATCAGGAAACTCAATGATGAGGGGATGGGTAGACTCTAAGGGTGTAGCAGCTAATTGATCTGCTATGATTTGACCCTTAACAGACTTCTATCCTATAAATGTGAGTTCAAACTCGCTTAGCGCAAGAACCCACTTTGTTGTACGACCAGATAAGTACGGTCGACTCATGAGATATCGCAAAGGGTCGAATTTGGCAATAACATACGTTTTCTGACTGAGCATATAATGTCGTAGTTTTTGTGTAGAAAATACAACTACTAGACATAATTTCTCTAATATGGTATAGCGAGTTTCATAAATGATTAAGGTTCTGCTGATGTAATAATTAGCACGTTCTTTCTTCTCATCGTCAAGCTGAGCTAACATAGCTCCTAAGGTAGAATCAGAAGCAAAAATGTACAAGATAAATGGACGATCAGATCTAGGTGGGGAAAGCACTAGTGGTTTAAGAAGATATTGCTTAAGGAGTTCAAATGCTTCCTAACATTCGTCGTCCCAATGAAAAGAGATGTCTTTCTTAAGAAGTTTAAGAAAGGGTCCAATTTTGTCTGCCAACTTGTCGATGAAGCGACGAATAGCTTGAAGCTTACCTTGTAAACTTCGTAATTCTGATATATTGGTGGGTGCGGGCATATCTGTGATAGCCACGATCTTGAGAGGGTCAATTTCGATGCCACATAAAGAAACTATAACCCCTAATAATTTACCGGACTTGACTACGAATATGCATTTGGTTGGATTTAGTCGGATAAGATATTCCCTTAACCGATCAAATACTTTTCTCAAGTCATTTAAATGATCATCTTCTTTGATGGAATGAGCTATAATATCATCTACATAATCATGTAGAATATCATGCATCATATCATGAAAGATATAAGTCATGGCTCGTTGATAGGTTGCACCTGCATTCTTTAAACCAAATGGCATCACTTTCCAACAAAAGGTTCCCCAAGGGGTAATAAATGTTGTCTTAGCCTGATCTTCATGAGCTATCCTGATCTGATTATAACCAGAGAATCCATCCATTAAGGATATCATTCCGCTCCCAGTAGTAAAATCAATGATTTGATCCATGTTAGGAAGAGGAAAATCATCTTTAGGGCAGGCAACATTAATATCTCTGAAGTCTGTACAAACCCTAACTTTAGTGGCTTCTTTCTTAGTTACTGGAACTACATTTGAGATCCATTCAGCATAATCAATGGCTTGTATAAAAATGACCTTCAATAGTTTTTCTAGTTCTCCTTTGACTAGTAAGGCCACTTTAGGATGCATTTTTCTAAGTTTTTGTTTAACAGGTTTAGCATCTGGATGGACTACTAGATGATGCATAACTACATAAGGGTCCAAACCTGGCATGTCTTCATATGTCCAAGCAAAGACATCTTCATAGTCTTTAATAAATGAAATGTATTTATCTTGTTTTTCTTGACTTAATTCTTATCCAATATTGATTATGTGAGGGTTATGTTCGGTTCCAATGTTAATTTTTATAACGTTTTCAACTTCCATATGTAAATCTCTCTCAAAATTAGGTGGGGCATGTGAAACACCCAATTCTTGTAATTCTTCCAAGGTTAGCTTGGATAATTCGTCTTGAGGAGTCGAGGCCTCAAGCTGGGCTATACTAAGTATAGAGCCATAAAAATAAAATTTGTTATGTAACAAGTCATCAACGAAGACATCATGGAAGATATCCCCTTTCAACTCATCATCGGATTCGGTAATCATCTCAGGGTAGGCGAGAGATAGCATATTATAGGTAAAGGGATTATTCTTTGAACGCCAAGAATCTTGTTTATCCAGACAATCTTGGTAACATGTAAGATGGTCCTCCTCCTCAAATGGGAAGGGTTGAAATTTACTAGAAAATAGGCCCACACCATAGTGGGCAGGCCACGGTTCTACCTCAAAAGGTTATTTCATACCATTTTGGGAAGGTCCCAAACCTTTCCCTTTATATCCCAATTTAAGCATTATGGGTTTAGCTTTAATATACACATTAGCAAAATAGCATCTAGCATATTCATTACAATGTGTCTTGATGTTTCTGGGTATTCTTCCCCAATCATATCCCTTATAAATAAATCCACAAATCCCAACTTGGTAAATACTTCCCATAGGCTGTGGGAGGCCCAAGGTACGAGGAGAGGGTGGGAGTTTATTTAAAATAAGGGAAGCTTGCATGGCAGTGTTGGTTTCTTTTGATATAAGAATTTTAGATAAATTGGGTAATAGTTCATCAATAAGAGCATAAGAGGTAGAAGGAACATTTCTGATGCAGGAGCATCCGGTGGTCAAGGAGCAATCTTGCATCCTCCAAATCATTTTATTGATTGTTTTTATTTTCTAAGTACTTGTGTTGGGTTTGTTTCGAATCTTGGACCAGGAGGGAGGTTTTGTAAAAAAAGAGAAGAGGAAGTTTTAGTGTAAAGGCACAAGTTGCGTTGGGGTCGCGAAATCGTGACCCCAAAGCTTCGGAAGGGCAATGGCCAGTTTTCGTCGCGATATCGCGACACTTGTTCCGACTTTAGCAGCGTTGAACAGTTGGCGATTAAAATCGAAGGCTCGGTGCACACGAAGAAGGGGAGAAGGTTTTGGTCGTGATATCGCGATGTCGCGATATCACGACATATTTTGCAAACGGAGGAGAGGTGACCGTTGGGTCGCAATATCGCGACGATATTTCAGAGCTGAGGGCGGACGTCAGTTGGGTCGCGATATCGCAGCCCAAGAAAAGTCAAACGAAAATAACCACGCGGACGGTCGGACAGGGTGAAATTGAAACATGGTTGCCACATGACTTAAAGGCGGCATGACCAGCGGGGGATAGAGTTAATTTTAACACGTGGAACAGATCATGAGGTTGAGGGCCACGTAATCGGAGGAGAGAGATTTAGATGTCGGCCAAGTTTAAGTACCTTGGGATGTCGTTTCTGGAGAAACCGTAGTTACAGGTGAAAGACTTAATGGTGGAGACAGCGATATTTAAAGACAGTCAGATTAAAACGACGGGTGTAGGGTATGGGAAGCCATGAATGCAGGCTCGGACGGATCGGACAGTTGCCATTTATGGCAGAAAACAAAAGGAAAGGAAAATCTTGAAATTTCAACGGAGGGAAAATGAAATTCAAATTGGTCTTTGGGCTGGAGCATTAATTATAGGGAAGGCCGAGACCACATTAAAACGGGGAAATTTGTATGGGAAAGGGGGATGGTGAAGATCGGGATTGGGGGAGAACAGAGCCGAAGCCGAGACCGGCCCTTGTAAAGCCTGCGGGCTATTTTATTTTTTTTTAGAAAATGCATGTAAATATTTAAAATTTTAAGGAGAATGCAGAGTTTGTTATTTCCCGGTCTCCCCGTCTCCATCAGTGGTATCAGAGCCCGTAGCTCCTGAGTGTACAATAGACCATCGAAGAGAGAGGCAGTTGTACCAGGACGTGTGGGAGGGCTTGAGTTTAGAGAAGATGCCTCCGAGAAGAAACCCGGTGGGTGACAGAGGCATGGCAACGGAAGATTTTTGGGCTTTGTAGCGGCAAGTCCAGGCCCTGCAAGAAGAGCTACGCAGAGGACGTGAGCCGAGAAGGGATGCAGACAGTGAGGATGAAGTGGAAGAGGAGAATGAGTTTGAATAAGAGGAGGAAGATGTAGACCCGGCATAGGCCCGGCTATACAAGGCCATATCCCAGATCGGGAAGAGGCCGAAGTTAGAGGTTCCCACGTATTCTGAGAACTTGAACCCAGAGGAATTGATAGACTGGGTGAATGAATTAGAAGAATACTTTGAATACGAAGAAGTTGAAGACCCTTATCGGTTCAGATTTGCTAAGACCCGACTGAAGGGTCATGCTAGCATTTGGTGGAAGGGGGTACAGCTAGAGAGAAACCGAAGAGGAAAAGAACGGATTACCAGGTGGGACAGAATGGTGGAGGAATTAAAAAGACAGTTCATCCCTGTTGACTATGAGCTGGATCTGTTACGTAAAATGCAAAGCTTGAGGTAGATGAACAGAACAGTTCAAGAATATACGAAGGATTTTTATAAAATTTCCATCAGGACCGGACACTTAGAATCCAGCAAGGAAAAAGTGGCCCGTTACATTAATGGGTTGAGACCGAGTGTGCAGGAGGAGTTGAGCTTGGTTCGGGTAAGCACCATCGAAGACGCTTACCAGTTTGCTTTAAAAGTTGAAGGAAAATTGAACCGAAGGTTTGAAAGCAAAACAAAAGTGAAAGAACCGAGAGGAAAGAACGGTGGAAAGAAAGAAGGAAAGGAAGAAGAAAGCAGCAGCTGAGGTCAGAAGGAAGAAGAGGAAGACCCAAAACTGCAAGATCAGAATGGAAACTACCCGAGAGGAAGAGGTAGGTCTGGACGCGGGTATGGAAGAGGAATATTTCGTGGAACATGTTTCCATTGTGGAGAAGGACATCGGGCATATGAGTGTCCACAACACCGGGAAAAGACGAACAAGAAACCGGTGGGTCCCGCCAGAGCAGTTGTGGCAGTTGAAGATGCTGATTCAGAACATTTTGAAGAAGCTGAAAAATGGGAAGCCATGATTGTGAGAAGGACCAAGATGGTGGGTGAAGACCAGTCTGAGCAAAGGAGAAGCCTGTTCCGCACCCGGTGCAAAAGTGCGGGCAAAGTCTGTAATTTCATTATTGACAATGGGAGTACAAACAACTTAGTTTTCGAGGAGATGGTTACTAAGTTGCAGCTGGAAAGAAGGAGACACCCGCATCCATACCGGATTGTGTGGTTGCGGAAGGACCACCGAGCTTGGGTCCGGGAACAGTGTTTAGTCATGTTCTAGATTGGGAGATACAAGGATGAAGTCCTGTGTGATGTATTCCCTATGGATGCATGCCATTTGCTATTGGGCAGGCCATGGCAGTTTGATCGGAGTGTAGTGCATGATGGCCGTGCAAATACTTATTCCTTGGTGAAAGATGGAATGCGGCACAAGTTGAAGCCATTGTAGACCGAAGATGAGAAAATGTGCAGTAATGCCAGAATTTGTCTAGTAGCCAAGAAACAATATTTGAGCAAGTTGTAAAGGTTGATGAGTGTTCGAAGATTTTTCAAAGGAAGCAGACCGTACAGCTTAGAAGTGAAGGTCACTTCTCCTTCTTACCTCGGGTGTATGATGCAGGAGCATCCGGTGGTCAAGGAGCAATCTTGCATCCTCCAAATAATTTTATTGATTGTTTTTATTTTCTAAGTAATTGTGTTGGGTTTGTTTCGAATCTTGGACCAGGAGGGAGGTTTTGTAAAAAAAAAAAGAGAAGAGGAAGTTTTAGTGTAAAGGCACAAGTTGCGTTGGGGTCGCGAAATCGTGACCCCAAAGCTTCGAAAGGGCAATGGCCAGTTTTCGTCGCGATATCGCGACGTCACTTGTTCCGACTTTAGCAGTGTTGAACAGTTGGCGATTAAAATCGAAGGCTCGATGCACACGAAGAAGGGGAGAAGGTTTTGGTCGCGATATCGCGACGTCGCGATATCATGATGTCGCGATATCACGGCATCTTTTGCAAACAGAGGAGAGGTGACCGTTGGGTCGCGATATCGTGACATGTCATGATATTGTGACATGTCACGATATCGCGACATGTCACGATATTGTGACATGTCGCGATATCATGACGATATTTTAGAGCTGAGGGCGGACGTCGGTTGGGTCGCGATATCGTGACATGTCGCGATATCGCGGCCCAAGAAAAGTCAAACGGAAATAACCATGTGGACGGTCGAACAGGGTGAAATTGACACATGGTTGCCACGTGTCTTAAAGGCGGCACGACCAGTGGGGGATAGAGTTAATTTTGACACGTGGAACAGATCATGAGGTTGAGGGCCACGTAATCGGAGGAGAGAGATTTAGACGTCGACCAAGTTTAAGTACCTTGGGATGTCGTTTCTGGAGAAACCATAGTTACAGGTGAAATACTTAATGGCAAAGATAGCAATATTTAAATACAATCAGATTAAAACGGCAGGTGCAGGGTATGGGAAGCCATGAATGTAGGCTCTGGACGGATCGGACAGTTGCCATTTATGGCAGAAAACAAAAGGAAAGGAAAATCTTGAAATTTCAACGGAGGGAAAATGAAATTCGAATTGGTCTTTGGGAGGGAGCATTAATTACAGGGAAGGCCGAGACCACATTAAAACGGGGAAATTTGTATGGGAAAGGGGGATGGTGAAGATCGGGATTGGGGGAGAACAGAGCCGAAGCCGAGACCGCCCCTTGTAAAGCCTGCGGGCTATTTTATTTTTTTTAGAAAATGCATGTAAATATTTAAAATTTTAAGGAGAATGCAGAGTTTGTTATTTCCCGGTCTCCCCGTCTCCATCAATTTCCTACATCATCATATGTGGAAAGGATTCCTGTAGTGGATGTGTATGTTATAGGGATATCGATGGATGAGTCTATAGGTATGGAAGTTATAGGGGTAAAACAAGAAGCATTGGTTGTAGTTTTGGGATATTTTCGAGATCCTATTGTGGTTTGTTCAGAAGATGGTTGAGCTATATGTATAGGTGTAGTTGAAAGAGTAGATGATGTTATGGGTGTGTGTTTCACACGTTTAGGTGGATGATGAGAATTAGGATGTGTGGATGACAAGGCAGGGCAAAATTGAACTCCAACAGGTTCTGCCAAAGAACACATATCAAAGGGTCTAGGATCACCATGAATGGTAACCAACTAATTTTTAAATTTGAATTTAACACACTGTTGTAAAGTGGATGGAACCACTCGCATTGCATTGATCCAAGGGCAACCCAAAAGTATATTGTATGATGCAGGGCAATGTACAATAAACACGATCGTATCTAAGGTTCTAGGACCAACTTGCAAGGGTATAGTAATGACTCCACACGTTTCTTGTGTTTCGTCATTGAAGGCTTTTATAATCATATCCATTATTTTCATTTCATCACTTCTAAACCCAAATCTTTGGTAGAAGTCAAAAGTGCATAGTTTAAATATGAACCATTGTCAATCAAGACTCGTTTAACTGCTACATCCCCAATTAGGGCAGTAATATATAAGGGGTTATCATTATGTAAACTATATTGTGGTGTATCTCTATCCCATAATTCAATACAATAAACTTTTCGAGTTATGATAGTATTGGACATGGCTTCAGGTTGAATATTTTGCGATACCACCATTTGGCTTAATGTGAGCATTAATTCATCCCTATGGGTAGGAGAAGATCTTAAAAGGTCCAAAAGGGAAATTCTAGTTGTAGTATTGGATAATTGTTCATTAATATTATAAGGAGGATTAGGTTGAACATTAGGTGCATAATTCCATTTATTAGAAATTTTCAAATCAAATGGAGCTGATCCATCGTTCTAAGTTTGATTTTGTTGAGTTTTGAGCCTGTTGTCTGGTAACAGCTCCGATGGTTCCTACAATATTATTTTACGGGTGATGAATAGGTCTTGGTATAGCATTTATGACTTGTTCATTAGAAAGTAACTGATGAGAAAATGGTCGAGTAGTAACTCTTCTAGGAAATTGTTCTTTTGGAACCATAGAACTTGTGATGGGTTGAATAGGATCTGATTCATCTTCAGAACTATTCGATTGATTTGAGGTTATTTCCATGTCACTTTCAGTATCATATTCTACATCACTAAGGTCAGGTTTTCGAATATTATATAGAGGTCCATATGTAACCATGGATAAAGTTATATCAAAAATTTCTAAGTCATGAATAGGTAAATGCCCACTAATGGATCCTACATATCGGGTAGGAGGGGGAACATTATGATGTTCAATTTGATTAGCCACCTCTTTACCATGCTTTGGTAAAGGATGTTGAAATATTTCCAATGATTGATTGGAATTTTGATTTTGACTTTAAGGGATGTTCTTTTGAGCATTATTAGGAGGATTTTGTTTAAGTTGAAAGGCTTGCACCTCCATCTCATTGTTATCAATTAAATCTTGTATTTTATGTTTTAACCATTTACAAGAGTTGGTAGCATGCCCAGGTCCTCTATGGAAATCACAATGTAAATTAGCTCTGTATCTGGGTATAGTTGGATCAGGTTCCCGGATGGTTGGTAATTGGATCAATCCTCATGCTAGTAATTGTGGGAGAATGGTTCATAAAGATTGATTTAACCTAGTAAATTCTTGGGGTGGTTTATCAGGAGGTTTCAATATGAACTTCTCTGTTGTTTTCACAGTATTAACATTGGCAATTTTTTCGCTATCAGTGACTCCATCACCCACAACTTGTTTATTTTTATATTTATTTTTGGATGTTTTCTCATCATCTTTCTTTTTGAGCTGACCTCTTCTAATGAGAGCATATTCCACCCTTCGAGCTAAATATATAGCTTGATCGAAGGTGGTCAAGGTAGCAGTTGATAATTCATAGGATAGTTTTTCTTGTAAATTATTGATAAAAATATCCAACATTTCTCGATAAGGTAACACAAAGTGTAATTTTCCTATCAACTACCTCCATCGAGCTAAGAAGTCAGCAAAACACTCATCTTTGTCTTGTTTTAGGTTGTACAAATCTTTAATGGTTACATGCCTTTCAATATAGGCACTAAATTGATGCACAAAAGACTCAACGGTCTCTTCGAAATTCCTCAAAGAATGAGTGGGTAGTTGATAATACCACTCTAATGCCATCCCTCCTAAAATTTTTGTGAAAATTTTTAGTAATAACAAGTCATAATGTGATATATCATGACATGCTATCCTAAACATACAAAGATGCTCTCTGGGATCTTCAGTTCCTTTATATATAGGTAGGACAGGCATGGGAAAGTGTTTAGGATATGAATGTGCTACAACTATAGGATCTAGAGGTTGACTACACAACTCTCGATAATTGTACGAGGGACGGTAGGGATCTATTTGGTCCATACGGGAGGCTAATTGTTTCACCATGGCTTCCATATTACCATTTTGTCCACCATATTGGTTTGGTGGTACATGAGTATGGGATTTGTGAGCGTAGGAATGCGGGACATAAGGATTAGATGCTATATTGCTGTTATGCAAATGATTGGTAGGAAGAGTATTATGAAGAAGATTTGTTGTAGCATTATGTTGTATCCCAGATTGTTGGAAATTGGTATTTTGTTTTGTTTTAGGCTTTTGTTGATTTGAGGTATATTGATCAATAGCTTGGCAAAATAGAGTAGTGAATGAAGGTTTCTTTTGTGTGGGAATAACCCTAGGCTTAGTAACAGGCACTCTAGGTGGTTGGGTAACCTGTTGTTGTTGCGTGTTTTGAATTATAGTAGCCATGTCCAAATTGGACGGCCCAACTTGATCATTCTCTTGATCAACAAAGGACAAAGGATTAGTGCACGTATGATATATGTCTTCTAGGGTTGCTTGAGTGTCACTAATTTGATCTTTGTCCATATGAACTGCTCTATTAAGAGTGCCAATATTATTATTGAGGAACTTCTAGAAATGTTCCATGTTCTCAAAAGTAACAGCTCCTTCTGGAGATATTTTAGGAGATGAGGATCCTTCTTCTCTATCATTTTCTTTTTGTTCATTTCCTACAGCAAATTCTTCTTCTTGTTGGTCGAAGGTTCCTTCTTCCCGAATTGGGTCTTTAGGAAGGACATCTGGGTTATTTTCTAGTTTTCTTAACCAATCTTCTTCTACTTCAATTTTTTTCCATTCCTGAGTCTAGTCATTATGTCTAAATCTTAGATTTTAGCAAATATATATTAATATATTTGCAACAGATTTGGGAGGTATATATTTTAATTATATACCTACTATAATGCTTAAAAATAAAATGTTTTGATTTTTTGTTATGATTTTGTTTTTTGTTTATTTTTATTTTATGCTTATAAAGACAACAAACAACACACTAAATACAAGAAATAACAATAATAAAATAATAGCTTAGTTTTCTATAAATAGTTTATGAATGTCATTGATAGGATCAAGTTCATCAAGAGTCATAAAATGCTCCTCTTCAAATTGGAAATGGTTTTTCAGGAACTTGATAAAGTGTGCTATAGTAATATTATCTATTTCAGATTCTGTCTTGTAAAAATAAATCTCATGGCAATATTCTCGATATAACACAGCTCTGGGAAATCTATTCCATCTTTGTCTATCCGTAAGAATGACCTCTTGGTCCTCTATATAAGACAAAAATTTATGTACTACAGCTGCATTATCGAGGTATTCCTCAAAGGTATACAACTCAGAAGACACAAGGGCTCTTTTATCTACTAACCACCTATGGCAAGCTCTCTGAAGCTCATGATACAAAGTCACTTGATCGGGATCTAGGATTCTATCTAGGAAAAACCTCTTGATTTGCCTAAGTTCGGTTGCTCTAGATGAAATGAGATTCAATCTCCTATTAAGCTCGTCCATAAAGGTGAGAATCTATATGTTGGAGCTACTCTAAGTAAACAATTAATCTCTATAGCTACTAATTGATTCTCAACATTAATGGTGACAGCTCGTATTTTGTTGTAATCTACCATCTAAATACAATATGCAATATTTGATTCTAAATGCATTTATTTTTTGTTTTTTTTTTTATTGTTTTCAAAAGGTTTTTAGTTTTCATGTCGGATTCACAAAAATGTATCGCTCCAAATTTTTTGCATCCTTACCCTCAGGCTATAGGATCCGTGCCCAGAAGGAGGATGCGAGAAGGATGGGACAATACCACGGACTGAGAAGCCCTTTGAAGGTCCCGCCTCTTGGGGGAGGGGTATAAGGGTGAATTTTCAGTGGATGGTGGGTTCACCAGGAAACTTTTGAGTGGCACTTTCCATGCCTCGGTTGATAGTGGGTTTGATGTGTTCATATTTATACTCGATCATTCAACTCCTAGGTTTGGCCAAGATGAATCTAAACCATTCTATATGCCAATGCTGATTTAAATGAATAAAGAGAATAGGAATGAATGCTAAACATAGAAAATATGCTAGTTAGATCATAACATACCTAATTTTGGATGTTTGATGAATATTCTAAGTATTGTAGTAGTTCAGATCATCTTGACTCATATGTAATCATCTGAAATTACATCGAATCGTCTCAAATCATAGTCGATCATCTGAGATCAGACAAAATCATCTAAAATCTAACGAATTCATCAAACAAATTCATCAAAAACCTGCAATCACCCAAATAGATACAAAATACTCAAGATGCAACTACAGAAGCGAAGGGAAATAACCGAAATAACTATAAATTTGTCTAAATGACAGATCCAAATAGTAATTAAAGAGGAAAATCATGAACTTCACAATTTATTTTGATTTTATCACGCATTTATATTAGATGAGGTGAACTCCAAGATGCATAAACATAATAATTTAAGACAGTGCAAAAATACAATAGGAAAATGCAAAAAAGCTAAGGAAATGCAAACTCTAGACTCTGATTACCCCCAATCTGGACTACAGTCGGGATCACCTCTAATCGTACGAGATTTTCTGTGCTCCTCGACAAGATCATCCGAAATCATCTGGGATCGCTTGCGACGATTCGAGCTAGCTTTGACTAAAAAATAGTAGAGTTCCTACAAGAAAATGCAAAATACAGAATGCAGACAGTAGTGCGAGGATGCTCTAGTGAATAAGGAACTAAATATGTAGGGAAATCCATCAGCTAAGGGGTTCAGGGGAGTCAGGGGGAATAAACTAGAAAAATCCTAGTTTATATAGGATTAGGGGGAGGCTAGGAGGTTGGGGATCATCCCAATCTGGAAGATTTCCAACAGGGAAATCTCCAATTGCGTAGACGCACTTCTGCCCAAGTTAGAGAGGTTGTTGAAACATAAGCTAATTATGAAAATTTGGTTTTGGGACAAAATCATCTGGACATTCTATTCCAGATGAATTCATCAGATAGGGGGCAATTTCGTCTAATCTGCGACGATATTGTCCAACGGTCAAAACAAATCCTAAAAATGGCATGAAAAATGGGGAAAGCGGGTAACAAGTGGTTTTGGGGCGGTTTTTGGGTTAATATTTAAATTTTTATCTTTTACTAAGGTTTTAACCATGCCAATTTTAGGGTGCTATAGTATGGTACATAGAGAAATAAAAATAATAATAATAATCATTTTGACTTTATGTTACAAGAAATTAATGAATACCTTGGACTATGAATTAGATGGTTTAATGGTTTGGTTAATATTAGATGATAAAATAAATGGAATTTAAAATAGGAACGAATAAATTTAAGGTATTGAACTCTAAATTCAAGGGAATGAATGTGATTCAATCAAAAGGAGTGAATTTGGGAATTCATTCTTAGGAAATGGTTATTGATGGATTTAAAGGTATGGTAATTTAAATCCATTACTCAAGAGACTGATTATAAATCGATTCTCAAAGAGTGAATTTGGAATTCATTCTTGAGGGAACTCATAGGGCTCCCTCGAAATACGATATCTCCAAAATATAATTCCAATGACTTTCATAAATAATGTAAGATATTAAATGACTTAGAGAAAGGAACCTAAAGGTATTAGGGACTCCTCAATGGTATTGTGAATTCTATATTGATGTTTTGAAGAAAGGAATTAGGTGATTCCTTAATTACATCAAGAGATCAGAAGGGACTGTTGTATTCCCTGGTTTGTATTTGAGAAAATAAGGGCCTGTAGATGCCTTGCTATTATTGTAAATTCACCATTTAAGTTTATGAAGATGAGGAGGGAAAATATTTTGGAGGCTGGATTTTTCTGTCAGGGTTTCCTAGGATAAATCTTGTGTCACTCTACTTTGTGGATTTCTTTATTATTCTTGTAGATGTTACATTTGCTTTCAAAATGAAAATGATATATGTAATGTTTAATTTTATGCATTGTAATGTATGTTAAACATCCAGTAGGTTAAATATGTATGGATGCTGGAAAAGTATGCTTGAATTCTAAAATGTTGATAATTTAATGGTGTCATTTAGTTTTGAATGTAATGGATATTGATGAATGATACTAGTAGATGGATTTGTTCAAATAATAATCTCATGTAATGGATGTATGCTCACTTAAGTGTGTTAGTGAATCAATGGAATTTGTTTATATTTCTATAGTGTTGTGGAATAACTAATTATGAATGATGCACCTTTTCATATACATCATTGGTTACATTCATGTTGGTTAATCTATGTCGTAATCCAAGAATTATTATACATTAGAAGGTAAAATTAAATGGTATAATTGGATTTATGATGATCTAAACATCAATCACTTAAGATTGAATGGAACTCTCTCAACAAGGCAAAATGACCCTGAACTATAAACCAAGATAGACCCTACATTTTAAGCCAAGAATTGAAGGGAACACCCTTATAGGACAAGAGTAGACCTTGATGGTAATACCCTCAAGATGAAAAAATAAAGTGGGTTGCCTAAATGGAGTTTGTACCACTCAATTCTAAGAGGCTCACAGATATGTAATCATGTTACAAAGGACATTCTATGGATTTGTATCACGATAGTAATACAATTTGTTGAGCAAAGTGCAGCAAATAGTATTGTCATTGTTGTCAACACAGTCAGACAGATTTATTGATGCAATGGACAAGAGTTTATTGAACAGCAAGGTGCAGCCAAAGTACAATGGATAGGAGTTCAGTGTTGAGCAAGGTGTTGCGGGAGGATTGTCATTGTTGTCAATACGATCGGTTAGATCTAATGATGCAATGGACAGGCAGTTCAGAAGTCACTCGGATGCGAGAGGATAAAGTTCAGAAGTTAGTCGGATCATGAGTCCTTAAATGATAGATGCACAGAAACAGAAAACATAATTCAGAATGAGAAGAAGAAGTCTTCAGAACCTGAGATGTCAAGAAGCGAAAAGGTTTTTTGTGAAAACCAAGGCAATCAGAATAAAAAGTTTTATTTAAAACCATGGATAACAGATTTGAAATGGGTTTTTCTTAAAACCCAAGTTGGCTCTTCGTTTCGTTGAAAAAGATGCCCCGGTGATAAAGATATTTAATTTTAAATATTTAGTTTAAATTTTAAAGGTTTTTTGTGAAAACCAAGGCAGTCAAAATAAAAAGTTTTATTTAAAACCATGGATAACAGATTTGAAATGGGTTTTTCTTAAAACCCAAGTTGGCTCTTCGTTTCGTTGAAAAAGATGCCCCGGTGATGAAGATATTTAATTTTAAATATTTAGTTTAAATTTTATTTTATTTAAAATTTAAATTAAAATATTAAATTAAATTAAAAGGGCCGACATGTTACTATTTCGCGGCAATAAGCTACAGGAAAGTGACGAAGGTGGAAGAAGTGTTTGAGGCCGACAAAGTTAAATCGGGCCGACGGATTTTAGGGTTTGGCAGTTGACAAATTCTAGGGTTTCTCAACCGACGTTCTTTTAGGGTTTGTTCCTAAAACTTCTTCTATAAAAGCAAGGGTACTTCGAGTTTGAAAAGTGGGGTGTAAAGATAAAGTGCGAATGCGAGCATAGTGTTTGTGAAAGTGAAGTTCGTGTTGAGCAGAGAGCAGAATGTGAAACGACACAGAGTGTGCGAAGCGTGTGCGTAGAGAAAGCAGAGTGTGCAGAGAAGCGCGAAGGGCAAAGTTGATTGCAAAGTCTGGCTGTAGCAGTGCAGCAAACTATGTGAAGTGATTGTGCAAGAGAGAGCAGAGTGCACAGAGATTGCAAAGGTGATGTAGACCAGTTAGAGTCTTGCAATAACAAAGGTATATGTCAAACATTTTTTTATTCAATATTGAAGTCCAATTGGTGCTTGCAAATTAAGGGGTTGGTGCCTCTTTCCGGTTGGTGCTTGGTAAACAATTTGTCCAGTTGGTGTTGGCAAATTAAGGGGTTGGTGCCTCTTTCCAGTAGGTGCTGGTAAAATAGGAGTTGGTGCTCCATTCTGTTGAAGCAGATAAAGTTAAGGGGTTGGTGCTCCTTCCAGTTGGTGCTGGTAAAGGATTATGTAAAGTTGTAGCTTTGCATTGACTGGATTTGGATGGTAGTCCAAGCAGTCTTTTTGAGGAGTAGCCACATTGGTGAACCTCGTTAAAATGTTGTGTTATGTGTGATGCTTTCTTGATGCATTTAGTATCTCTTTTATCTGCTTTAAACTGTTGCTGGTTTTATAATCTAATTGTTTTAGAAGTTTTTAAAGAACACACTGATTCACCCCCCCTCTCAGTGTCATTGTGATTACAACAATTGGTATCAGAGCCAAGTTCCCAATTTTGGCTAAATCAATCAGGGTTGATCTTGGATTAGTACACAATGGCTAAGAAGAATAGATCCTCATCCAAAAAGGCATCCCAATCAGTTTCGGTTCTTGTAGAAGAGAAATTTGAACCGAAAAAGGTAGAAGAAGTGAATCCTGAAGTTTGTGATGAAAATCTTGAGGTTGAAGTAGATTTTGAAGGAGAGTTGATATCTGCTCTTGAAGAGTGGAGAATAGAAAAGAAAAAGAACAAAATACTTTCCAAGAAATTAGAAGAATATGAGGATGAGATTGAAGATCTCTTCCTACAAGTTCAAAAGGCCAAGAAATCAGAAGAAGCCTTGAAGACACAGCTGGATAATAAGAATGATGTATACAGCACAAGTGAAGAGGAATATAAACAGGTTATTGTTGATCTAAAGCTGCAAGTAGAACAGAACAAAAGGATTGAAGATATTCTTAGGTCTCAGATCAATGAGAAAGAGACTGTATGCTGCCAACAAGAAGAAGAGATTGTTTCATTGAAGAAACAACTAAAAGAGGCCAATATAAATCTCAAATTTGAGAAGAGCACAGAGTTGCTAGATACAATGATAAATCAACAAAGAAGCTCCACGACTAAGTTTGGTCTTGGATATGAAGGTGAACAACCTTCATCCTCCAAATATGCAGAGAAGAAGAAGTCCTCGGTTGAAGGATTGAAACAAGAAAAGTCTGAAGCTGAATCCTCAAAAGGAAGAAAATATCAAAGAAGATCTACAACAAAGCAACCACAACAAAAGAGGTTCTCTCACTCTCACTCTTTTAATAATAATGCTTTTTATGGCTATTGTTCTAAATGCAACCACTTTGGTCACAAGGCAATTTATTGTGGACTGAACAATAGATCAAAGAGTTATGCTGATAAAAATACTTCTATTTTTTTGAGTGAACACCTTGTGCAATGTTTTAAATGTAATGGCCATGGGCACATAGCAAGGTTTTGTTCAAGCACTTATGTATCCAATCTAAGGCAATACCATAGATTTCATCATACACATAGAATGCAATACAGACAGGGAATAAAACATGTGCAATGTTTTAAATGCAACGGTCAAGGGCACATAGCAAGGTTTTGTCCAAGCACTTCTATATCTAATCTAAGGCAAAACCCTAGATTTCATCAGACACAAAGAGGACAACACCGACAAGGAACATATCATGTGCATAAAAGAAAAGAAAATAATCATCCATCAAGAATGCACAAGAGACAACCCCACAAGAGAAATGTTCAAGTTCACGAACAGGAGCAAAATAGGGATGTTGTTGAAAAACCCAAGCCCAAGTTCAGGAAAGTCTGGAGAAAGACAGAAGAAAGGAAATTGTGTCTCCTTGGACTGAAGGAGGCTACTCTGCCATTGCTCTAAGCAACTCCAGGTGGCACATCCTCAGGAGGAGCAATATTAAAGTTTTATTTTAATGCTCCTATGTATTTGTCTAGGTATCTGAGGATGAAAGGTAAGCAGTCGGGTTAATGTTGTATAGTTGTTAAAGTGTGTTTTTCAGTTTATATAGTGGTTTGTGGAAATGCCGTGAAGTGTGGTGTTTAATTTGAGAGTTGTCACCATTGGTAGTTTTGAGATATGTCACTATTGTACTGTTGATGATTCTTAATACCACTGTTCAAAATTACGAATCATAATAGTCCAGATAATTTGCTCAATGAAAGAATGCTTGCCCTAGCTGTGTATTTGTGTTTCGAGCAGCATGTATTTGTTTTTACTCTTTGATGTGAAGATTGCCAGATCTTTCATGACACCTTGGTGAATATATTTAATTCACAGAAAGTTTTGTTTTAACTATTGATTTAATGCCGGTCCAAGGATAAGAAGCTTGAGGCTGAGTAAGGTGCACTACGGTTGGCCATAAAGTGTTTGACAAAATGTCTTCTTTCGACATGCATAGTTGAAAGTAAGAGTTGGCAAGAAAATTGCAAGTGCTGGACAAAAATTGGTACAGATGTGAGTCACTTGTCAATTCTGTTGACAAAAGTGAAATCAGCATGTTGAATGGGAAGATTGAAAAAAAAAGTTTTTTAATGAGCAGCCAGATGATTTCCAATCTGGTGATGAATAGTTGAGTTGCTTTCATAGTGGTTGTTTTGATCAAGTTAATGCTTTTCTTGATACATGATTTGGGCTTACTCCATTGAGTTTGATTTGAGCAAGTTATTCTTTGCCTTGGTGATTTATGTTGGTGGCTGTCTTGTTCAAATACCTTTGGAAGGAAAAGGATGTCTACTAGTTTCCTTTTCATGTAGTGATTGGTTGAATGCTTCAAAGTTAATCTTGAGTTGAATGATGTTGGTTAAACCTTGTCTATAAGCATTGTTGCTAAAGCCCTAATTGGTTGAGAAAAGATGTTGGTTGTGTTGTGGTACAGTGTTTGGTACCTGCACAGAGTTGAAAGTGGATTGAGGTAGCCTACTGGATTCTCACTACAGAGAGAGACAAACAACTGTCATTGGGTTCAAGCTTGTTGAGAATATATCCAAGATGCATGGTGAAGTTGTATGCAGATGTTGCTGGCATTGCGGAACAAAAAGTTGGATATATAAGATTATTGTATGCCTTCACTAATAGTGGACAAGTTTGAGTTTGCAAAGCAACAGAGGGTAGTTGCATAGAAGACAGTGGTTCAGTCATGTTCTTACACATGTTATATTGGTGAAGTTGACGGTGATGGTGTCATTCACTGGTTATTGCTTCTATTCACATTGTTGATTTTATTGATGCCTATTATGCTTATCATGATGTTGTCAATCGGTGAAATGAAGTGGTCTTGGACTCGGGGGAGCATTTGTGTACTTGTTTTTCTTCTTGTTCATGCTTGGAATATTTGCTAATTGTAATAATTTGTGTCTAAGAATATTGTGCATAGACTCAGGGGGAGTCTGCAGCAACCCTTTGGTATTATTGTCAAAGGGGGAGAAGATTTACAGGAAAATTGCACATGTGTTGCCAACAATTCCAAAGGGGGAGATTGTTGAGCAAAGTGCAACAAATAGTATTGTCATTGTTGTCAACACAGTCAGACAGATTTATTGATGCAATGGACAAGAGTTTATTGAACAACAAGGTGCAGCCAAAGTACAATGGATAGGAGTTCAGTGTTGAGCAAGGTGTTGCAGGAGGATTGTCATTGTTGTCAATACAGTCAGTTAGATCTAATGATGCAATGGACAGGTAGTTCAGAAGTCACTCAGATGCAGAGGATAAAGTTTAGAAGTTAGTCAGATCATGAGTCCTTAAATGATAGATGCACAGAAACAGAAAACATAATTCAGAATGAGAAGAAGAAGTCTTCAGAACCTGAGATGTCAAGAAGCGGAAAGGTTTTTTGTGAAAACCAAGGCAGTCAGAATAAAAAGTTTTATTTAAAACCATGGATAACAGATTTGAAATGGGTTTTTCTTAAAACCCAAGTTGGCTCTTCGTTTCGTTGAAAAAGATGCCCCGGTGATAAAGATATTTAATTTTAAATATTTAGTTTAAATTTTAAAGGTTTTTTGTGAAAACCAAGGCAGTCAAAATAAAAAGTTTTATTTAAAACCATGGATAACAGATTTGAAATGGGTTTTTCTTAAAACCCAAGTTGGCTCTTCGTTTCGTTGAAAAAGATGCCCCGGTGATGAAGATATTTAATTTTAAATATTTAGTTTAAATTTTATTTTATTTAAAATTTAAATTAAAATATTAAATTAAATTAAAAGGGCCGACATGTTACTATTTCGTGGCAATAAGCTACAGGAAAGTGACGAAGGTGGAAGAAGTGTTTGAGGCCGACAAAGTTAAATGCGGGCCGACGGATTTTAGGGTTTGGCAGCTGACAAATTCTAGGGTTTCTCAACCGACGTTCTTTTAGGGTTTGTTCCTAAAACTTCTTCTATAAAAGCAAGGGTACTTCGAGTTTGAAAAGTGGGGTGTAAAGATAAAGTGCGAATGCGAGCATAGTGTTTGTGAAAGTGAAGTTCGTGTTGAGCAGAGAGCAGAATGTGAAACGACACAGAGTGTGCGAAGCGTGTGCGTAGAGAAAGCAGAGTGTGCAGAGAAGCGCGAAGGGCAAAGTTGATTGCAAAGTCTGGCTGTAGCAGTGCAGCAAACTGTGTGAAGTGATTGTGCAAGAGAGAGCAGAGTGCACAGAGATTGCAAAGGTGATGTAGACCAGTTAGAGTCTTGCAATAACAAAGGTATATGTCAAACATTTTTTTTATTCAATATTGAAGTCCAGTTGGTGCTGGCAAATTAAGGGGTTGGTGCCTCTTTCCAGTTGGTGCTGGTAAACAATTTGTCCAGTTGGTGTTGGAAAATTAAGGGGTTGGTGCCTCTTTCCAGTAGGTGCTGGTAAAATAGGAGTTGGTGCTCCATTCTATTGAAGCAGATAAAGTTAAGGGGTTGGTGCTCCTTCCAGTTGGTCTTTGGTAAAGGATTATGTAAAGTTGTAGCTTTGCATTGACTGGATTTGGATGGTAGTCCAAGCGGTTTTTTGAGGAGTAGCCACATTGGTGAACCTCGTTAAAATGTTGTGTTATGTGTGATGCTTTCTTGATGCATTTAGTATCTCTTTTATCTCGCTTTAAACTGTCTGCTGGTTTTATAATCTAATTGTTTTAGAAGTTTTTAAAGAACACACTCGATTCACCCCCCTCTCGGTGTCATTGTGATTACAACAATTGGTATCAGAGCCAAGTTCCCAATTTTGGCTAAATCAGTCAGGGTTGATCTTGGATTAGTACACAATGGCTAAGAAGAATAGATCCTCATCCAAAAAGGCATCCCAGTCAGTTTCGGTTCCTGTAGAAGAGAAATTTGAACCGAAAAAGGTAGAAGAAGTGAATCCTGAAGTTTGTGATGAAAATCTTGAGGCTGAAGTAGATTTTGAAGGAGAGTTGATATCTGCTCTTGAAGAGTGGAGAATAGAAAAGAAAAAGAACAAAATACTGTCCAAGAAATTAGAAGAATATGAGGATGAGATTGAAGATCTCTTCCTACAAGTTCAAAAGGCCAAGAAATCAGAAGAAGCCTTGAAGACACAGTTGGATAATAAGAATGATGTATACAGCACAAGTGAAGAGGAATATAAACAGGTTATTGTTGATCTAAAGCTGCAAGTAGAACAGAACAAAAGGATTGAAGATATTCTTAGGTCTCAGATCAATGAGAAAGAGAGCGTATGCTGCCAACAAGAAGAAGAGATTGTTTCATTGAAGAAACAACTAAAAGAGGCCAATATAAATCTCAAATTTGAGAAGAGCACAGAGTTGCTAGATACAATGATAAATCAACAAAGAAGCTCCACAGCTAAGTTTGGTCTTGGATATGAAGCTGAACAACCTTCATCCTCCAAATATGCAGAGAAGAAGAAGTCCTCGGTTGAAGGATTGAAACAAGAAAAGTCTGAAGCTGAATCCTCAAAAGGAAGAAAATATCAAAGAAGATCTACAACAAAGCAACCACAACAAAAGAGGTTCTCTCACTCTCACTCTTTTAATAATAATGCTTTTTATGGCTATTGTTCTAAATGCAACCACTTTGGTCACAAGGCAATTTATTGTGGACTCGAACAATAGATCAAAGAGTTATCTTGATAAAAATACTTCTATTTTTTTGAGTGAACACCCTGTGCAATGTTTTAAATGTAATGGCCATGGGCACATAGCAAGGTTTTGTTCAAGCACTTATGTATCCAATCTAAGGCAATACCATAGATTTCATCATACACATAGAATGCAATACAGACAGGGAATAAAACATGTGCAATGTTTTAAATGCAACGGTCAAGGGCACATAGCAAGGTTCTGTCCAAGCACTTCTATATCTAATCTAAGGCAAAACCCTAGATTTCATCAGACACAAAGAGGACAACACCGACAAGGAACATATCATGTGCATAAAAGAAAAGAAAATAATCATCCATCAAGAATGCACAAGAGACAACCCCACAAGAGAAATGTTCAAGTTCACGAACAGGAGCAAAATAGGGATGTTGTTGAAAAACCCAAGCCCAAGTTTGGGAAAGTCTAGAGAAAGACAGAAGAAAGGAAATTGTGTCTCCTTGGACTGAAGGAGGCTACTCTGCCATTGCTCTAAGCAACTCCGGGTGGCACATCCTCAGGAGGAGCAATATTAAAGTTTTATTTTAATGCTCCTATGTATTTGTCTAGGTATCCGAGGATGAAAGGTAAGCAGTCGAGTTAATGTTGTATAGTTGTTAAAGTGTGTTTTTCAGTTTATATAGTGGTTTGTGGAAATGCCGTGAAGTGTGGTGTTTAATTTGAGAGTTGTCACCATTGGTAGTTTTGAGATATGTCACTATTGTACTGTTGATGATTCTTAATACCACTGTTCAAAATTACGAATCATAATAGTCCAGATAATTTGCTCAACGAAAGAATGCTTGCCCTAGCTGTGTATTTGTGTTTCGAGCAGCATGTATTTGTTTTTACTCTTTGATGTGAAGATTGCCAGATCTTTCATGACACCTTGGTGAATATATTTAATTCACAGACAGTTTTGTTTTAACTATTGATTTAATGCCAGTCCAAGGATAAGAAGCTTGAGGCTGAGTAAGGTGCACTACGGTTGGCCATAAAGTGTTTGACAAAATGTCTTCTTCCGACATGCATAGTTGAAAGTAAGAGTTGGCAGCAAAATTGCAATGCTGGACAAAAATTGGTACAGATGTGAGTCACTTGTCAATTCTGTTGACAAAAGTGAAATCAGCATGTTGAATGGGAAGATTGAAAAAAAAAGTTTTTTAATGAGCAGCCAGATGATTTCCAGCCTGGTGATGAATAGTTGAGTTGCTTTCATAGTGGTTGTTTTGATCAAGTTAATGCTTTTCTTGATACATGATTTGGGCTTACTCCATTGAGTTTGATTTGAGCAAGTTATTCTTTGCCTTGGTGATTTATGTTGGTGGTTGTCTTGTTCAAATACCTTTGGAAGGAAAAGGATGTCTACTAGTTTCCTTTTCATGTAGTGATTGGTTGAATGCTTCAAAGTTAATCTTGAGTTGAATGATGTTGGTTAAACCTTGTCTATAAGCATTGTTGCTAAAGCCCTAATTGGTTGAGAAAAGATGTTGGTTGTGTTGTGGTACAGTGTTTGGTACCTGCACAGAGTTGAAAGTGGATTGAGGTAGCCTGTTGGATTCTCACTGCAGAGAGAGACAAACAACTGTCATTGGGTTCAAGCTTGTTGAGAATATATCCAAGATGCATGGTGAAGTTGTATGCAGATGTTGCTGGCATTGCAGAACAAAAAGTTGGCTATATAAGATTATTGTATGCCTTCACTAATAGTGGACAAGTTTGAGTTTGCAAAGCAACAGAGGGTAGTTGCATAGAAGACAGTGGTTCAGTCATGTTCTTACACATGTTATATTGGTGAAGTTGACGGTGATGGTGTCATTCACTTGTTATTGCTGCTATTCACATTGTTGATTTTATTGATGCCTATTATGCTTATCATGATGTTGTCAATCGGTGAAATGAAGTGGTCTTGGACTCGGGGGAGCATTTGTGTATTTTTTTTTCTTCTTGTTCATGCTTGGAATATTTGCTAATTGTAATAATTTGTGTCTAAGAATATTGTGCATAGACTCAGGGGGAGTCTACAACAACCCTTTGGTATTATTGTCAAAGGGGGAGAAGATTTACAGGAAAATTGCACATGTGTTGCCAACAATTCCAAAGGGGGAGATTGTTGAGCAAAGTGCAGCAAATAGTATTGTCATTGTTGTCAACACAGTCAGACAGATTTATTGATGCAATGGACAAGAGTTTATTGAACAACAAGGTGCAGCCAAAGTACAATGGATAGGAGTTCAGTGTTGAGCAAGGTGTTGTAGGAGGATTGTCATTGTTGTCAATACAGTCAGTTAGATCTAATGATGCAATGGACAGGTAGTTCAGAAGTCACTCAGATGTAGAGGATAAAGTTCAGAAGTTAGTCAGATCATGAGTCCTTAAATGATAGATGCACAGAAACAGAAAACATAATTCAGAATGAGAAGAAGAAGTCTTCAGATCCTGAGATGTCAAGAAGCGGAAAGGTTTTTTGTGAAAACCAAGGCAGTCAGAATAAAAAGTTTTATTTAAAACCATGGATAACAGATTTGAAATGGGTTTTTCTTAAAACCCAAGTTGGCTCTTCGTTTCGTTGAAAAAGATGCCCCGGTGATAAAGATATTTAATTTTAAATATTTAGTTTAAATTTTAAAGGTTTTTTGTGAAAACCAAGGCAGTCAAAATAAAAAGTTTTATTTAAAACCATGGATAACATATTTGAAATGGGTTTTTCTTAAAACCCAAGTTGGCTCTTCGTTTCGTTGAAAAAGATGCCCCGGTGATGAAGATATTTAATTTTAAATATTTAGTTTAAATTTTATTTTATTTAAAATTTAAATTAAAATATTAAATTAAATTAAAAGGGCCGACATGTTACTATTTCGAGGCAATAAGCTACAGGAAAGTGACGAAGGTGGAAGAAGTGTTTGAGGCCGACAAAGTTAAATTTGGGCCGACGGATTTTAGGGTTTGGCAGCTGACAAATTCTAGGGTTTCTCAACCGACGTTCTTTTAGGGTTTGTTCCTAAAACTTCTTCTATAAAAGCAAGGGTACTTCGAGTTTGAAAAGTGGGGTGTAAAGATAAAGTGCGAATGCGAGCATAGTGTTTGTGAAAGTGAAGTTCGTGTTGAGCGAGAGAGCGAGAATGTGAAACGACACGAGTGTGCGAAGCGTGTGCGAGAGAAAGCAGAGTGTGCAGAGAAGCGCGAAGGGCAAAGTTGATTGCAAAGTCACGGTCGTAGCAGTGCAACAAACTGTGTGAAGTGATTGTGCAAGAGAGAGCAGAGTGCACAGAGATTGCAAAGGTGATGTAGACCAGTTAGAGTCTTGCAATAACAAAGGTATATGTCAAACATTTTTTTATTCAATATTGAAGTCCAGTTGGTGCTTGGCAAATTAAGGGGTTGGTGCCTCTTTCCGGTTGGTCTTTGGTAAACAATTTGTCCGATTGGTGCTGGAAAATTAAGGGGTTGGTGCCTCTTTCCAGTAGGTGCTTGGTAAAATAGGAGTTGGTGCTCCATTCGTTGAAGCGAGATAAAGTTAAGGGGTTGGTGCTCCTTCCAGTTGGTGCTTGGTAAAGGATTATGTAAAGTTGTAGCTTTGCATTGACTGGATTTGGATGGTAGTCCAAGCAGTCTTTTTGAGGAGTAGCCACATTGGTGAACCTCGTTAAAATGTTGTGTTATGTGTGATGCTTTCTTGATGCATTTAGTATCTCTTTTATCTGCTTTAAAATGCTACTGGTTTTATAATCTAATTGTTTTAGAAGTTTTTAAAGAACACACTGATTCACCCCCCTCTCGGTGTCATTGTGATTACAACAATTGGTATCAGAGCCAAGTTCCCAATTTTGGCTAAATCAGTCAGGGTTGATCTTGGATTAGTACACAATGGCTAAGAAGAATAGATCCTCATCCAAAAAGGCATCCCAGTCAGTTTCGGTTCCTGTAGAAGAGAAATTTGAACCGAAAAAGGTAGAAGAAGTGAATCCCGAAGTCTGTGATGAAAATCTTGAGGCTGAAGTAGATTTTGAAGGAGAGTTGATATCTGCTCTTGAAGAGTGGAGAATAGAAAAGAAAAAGAACAAAATACTGTCCAAGAAATTAGAAGAATATGAGGATGAGATTGAAGATCTCTTCCTACAAGTTCAAAAGGCCAAGAAATCAGAAGAAGCCTTGAAGACACAGCTGGATAATAAGAATGATGTATACAAGACAAGTGAAGAGGAATATAAACAAGTTATTGTTGATCTAAAGTTGCAAGTAGAACAGAACAAAAGGATTGAAGATATTCTTAGGTCTCAGATCAATGAGAAAGAGACTCTATGCTGCCAACAAGAAGAAGAGATTGTTTCATTGAAGAAACAACTAAAAGAGGCCAATATAAATCTCAAATTTGAGAAGAGCACAGAGTTGCTAGATACAATGATAAATCAACAAAGAAGCTCCACAACTAAGTTTGGTCTTGGATATGAAGCTGAACAACCTTCATCCTCCAAATATGCAGAGAAGAAGAAGTCCTCGGTTGAAGGATTGAAACAAGAAAAGTCTGAAGCTGAATCCTCAAAAGGAAGAAAATATCAAAGAAGATCTACAGACAAAGCAACCACAGCAAAGAGGTTCTCTCACTCTCACTCTTTCAATAATAATGCTTTTTATGGCTATTGTTCTAAATGCAACCACTTTGGTCACAAGGCAATTTATTGTGGACTGAACAATAGATCAAAGAGTTATGCTGATAAAAATACTTCTATTTTTTTGAGTTATTGATTTAATGCCAGTCCAATAATAAGAAGCTTGAGGCTGAGTAAGGTGCACTACGGTTGGCCATAAAGTGTTTGACAAAATGTCTTCTTTCGACATGCATAGTTGAAAGTAAGAGGTTGCAGCAAAATTGCAGTGCTAGACAAAAATTGGAACAGATGTGAGTCACTTGTCAATTCTATTGACAAAAGTGAAATCATCATGTTGAATGGGAAGATTGAAAAAAAAAAAGTTTTTTTAAAGAGCAGCCAGATGATTTCCAGTCTGGTGATTAATAATTGAGTTGCTTTCATAGTGGTTGTTTTGATCAAGTTAATGCTTTTCTTGATACATGATTTGGGCTTACTCCATTGAGTTTGATTTGAGCAAGTTATTCTTTGCCTTGGTGATTTATGTTGGTGGCTATCTTGTTCAAATACCTTTGGAAGGAAAAGGATGTCTACTAGTTTCCTTTTCATGTAGTGATTGGTTGAATGCTTCAAAGTTAATCTTGAGTTGAATGATGTTGGTTAAACCTTGTCTATAAGCATTGTTGCTAAAGCCCTAATTAGTTGAGAAAAGATGTTGGTTGTCTTTGTGGTACAGATGTTTGGTACCTGCACGAGTTGAAAGTGGATTGAGGTAGCTCTTTGGATTCTCACTGCAGAGAGAGACAAACAACTGTCATTGGGTTCAAGCTTGTTGAGAATATATCCAAGATGCATGGTGAAGTTGTATGCAGATGTTGCTGGCATTGCAGAACAAAAAGTTGGCTATATAAGATTATTGTATGCCTTCACTAACAGTGGACAAGTTTGAGTTTGCAAAGCAACAGAGGGTAGTTGCATAGAAGACAGTGGTTCAGTCATGTTCTTACACATGTTATATTGGTGAAGTTGACGGTGATGGTGTCATTCACTGGTTATTGCTGCTATTCACATTGTTGATTTTATTGATGCCTATTATGCTTATCATGATGTTGTCAATCAGTGAAATGAAGTGGTCTTGGACTCGGGGGGAGCATTTGTGTACTTGTTTTTCTTCTTGTTCATGCTTGGAATATTTGCTAATTGTAATAATTTGTGTCTAAGAATATTGTGCATAGACTCGGGGGAGTCCGTAGCGACCCTTTGGTATTATTGTCAAAGGGGGAGAAGATTTACAAGAAAATTGCACATGTGTTGCCAACAATTCCAAAGGGGGAGATTGTTGAGCAAAGTGCAGCAAATAGTATTGTCATTGTTGTCAACACAGTCAGACAGATTTATTGATGCAATGGACAAGAGTTTATTGAACAACAAGGTGCAGCCAAAGTACAATGGATAGGAGTTCGGTGTTGAGCAAGGTGTTGCAGGAGGATTGTCATTGTTGTCAATACGATCGGTTAGATCTAATGATGCAATGGACGAGTAGTTCGAAGTCACTCAGATGCAGAGGATAAATTTCAGAAGTTAGTCAGATCATGAGTCCTTAAATGATAGATGCACAGAAATAGAAAACATAATTCGAAATGAGAAGAAGAAGTCTTCAGATCCTGAGATGTCAAGAAGCGAAAAGGTTTTTTGTGAAAACCAAGGTAGTCAGAATAAAAAGTTTTATTTAAAACCATGGATAACATATTTGAAATGGGTTTTTCTTAAAACCCAAGTTGGCTCTTCGTTTCATTGAAAAAGATGCCCCGGTGATAAAGATATTTAATTTTAAATATTTAGTTTAAATTTTAAAGGTTTTTTGTGAAAACCAAGGCAGTCAAAATAAAAAGTTTTATTTAAAACCATGGATAACAAATTTGAAATGGGTTTTTCTTAAAACCCAAGTTGGCTCTTCGTTTCGTTGAAAAAGATGCCCCAGTGATGAAGATATTTAATTTTAAATATTTAGTTTAAATTTTATTTTATTTAAAATTTAAATTAAAATATTAAATTAAATTAAAAGGGCCGACATGTTACTATTTCACGGCAATAAGCTATAGGAAAGTGACGAAGGTGGAAGAAGTGTTTGAGGCCGACAAAGTTAAATTTGGGCCGACGGATTTTAGGGTTTGGCAGCTGACAAATTCTAGGGTTTCTCAACCGACGTTCTTTTAGGGTTTGTTCCTAAAACTTCTTCTATAAAAGCAAGGGTACTTCGATTTTGAAAGGTGGGGTGTAAAGATAAAGTGCGAATGCGAGCATAGTGTTTGTGAAAGTGAAGTTTGTGTTGAGCAGAGAGCAGAATGTGAAACGACACAGAGTGTGCAAAGCGTGTGCACAGAGAAAGCAGAGTGTGCAGAGAAGCGCGAAGGGCAATGTTGATTGCAAAGTCTGGTTGTAGCAGTGCAGCAAACTGTGTGAAGTGATTGTGCAAGAGAGAGTAGAGTGCACAGAGATTGCAAAGGTGATGTAGACCAGTTAGAGTCTTGCAATAACAAAGGTATATGTCAAACATTTTTTTATTCAATATTGAAGTCCAGTTGGTGCTGGCAAATTAAGGGGTTGGTGCCTCTTTCCAGTTGGTTTTGGTAAACAATTTGTCCAGTTGGTGCTATAAAATTAAGGGGTTGGTGCCTCTTTCCAGTAGGTGCTGGTAAAATAGGAGTTGGTGCTCCATTCTGTTGAAGCAGATAAAGTTAAGGGGTTGGTGCTCCTTCTAGTTGGTGCTTGGTAAAGGATTATGTAAAGTTGTAGCTTTGCATTGACTGGATTTGGATGGTAGTCCAAGCAGTCTTTTTGAGGAGTAGCCACATTGGTGAACCTCGTTAAAATGCTGTGTTATGTGTGATGCTTTCTTGATGCATTTAGTATCTCTTTTATCTGCTTTAAACTGCTGCTGGTTTTATAATCTAATTGTTTTAGAAGTTTTTAAAGAACACACTGATTCACCCCCCCTCTCAGTGTCATTGTGATTACAACACAATTGTCTTAGAAATCCCTTCTAAATGGAATGGATCGGAGATAATATTTATGAATAACCATTGGTATGGTTATTTAATATAGAATGGATTACCATGGGTGTGGTACTCCATCTTCAAGGCATTAACCTGGTATGGATGGACCATATGGTGACTTTCTTATTTTATGAGGATGTAACCTAATGCATGGCCAACGTACTCATATCAAGTAGGGTATGAGGGTTTTTGTAGAAGCTAATCACTTCTACTTGAAGAGACTCTGATCAGCTCTCTATATATCCTAAAGATATTTTCCTTGAAAGTTATAATTTACATGAAATATGTTTGTCCTAAGGATTGAATAGATATTTTTCCATATGAATAAGAATATTTATATTTATAAAAAATAAAACTGTGGATAATAAGGGGTAATGAATGGGTCTGTTACAATTCCTCCTACTTTATTATTTGCAAATATAAATATTCTTTAAATATGCTTGCTTAATATATTACTAATGCTAAGTGAATGATTTGCAATAGTAAATATAATGTACCCTTATAACTCCAATATATCTCTAGTTTATAGCAAAAAATAATTGATATTAAACTTTACCTTAATATTCCCTTGGATTATATTCTTTTGATGCTTTAAGGTGACCTATTTAAACCTGATTAATTTGTGACACTTATGAGTAGTCAATGCCCTCTTTGACCAGTCATCGGTTCCTCCATTGAGTAGCCCTTCTCTCCTTCATGTATGACATTGATTTATTCCTTCAATGAATACTTAGCTTACATCAAATATCCTCTAAATTGAAATGATGGTATGGATGGTTTATGATATTCATGTTAATGCTTGCTTACACCTTTGAATAGTGCACATGCTTGAATTAGCCTCCTTCCTATGATCGTGCTTCACAGCATTCAGTGCTTGACTTCCTATTAACCTCGTTCTATCTCCTCAAAAATAGGTTCCTTAAATAGGATTGTTGTATTATAGATTATGAACAAGTGTTACCTGAGTTTTATTAAATAGGTGTTGGTGTTCCAATGTATCTGTATGCAATGATAAGTTTTATGGTAACCTACAAAGGATTGTAACTCTTTGTAGGTAAGAAATAGATTATTCACAAATTTTATGCTCTTAGAAATATTGTGCCAAGTGGCATTCATAGCTTATGCATGTAGCCTTTATTCTAATGCTCCAAGGATGAACATTGTAGCCCTATATCTTTGTATTATACGTTGGCTTGCTATGTTTCTTGAAAAGCAAACATATCCTATTCTCCATTCACATGTTATCTTGATGAGGATAATGGGTGTATCTAACTATAATACTCCATGGTTCTATGGAATTCCTAATGATGATTCTATTTTAGCTTTTGTGATTCTTTCTACTGGTCATTCTCCCCAAGTAATGGCCTTGGGTATAGCACTTTTCCATTTCTATATTGATGCTTGCAGTATGATGCTTGTGTATCCTTTTTAATAGCTAATTTATGGCACTATTTTGTAGCTTTTGAAACAACCCTTTTTTACTTATCTTCATAGTGCTATCCAATGTAGATGATCTCCTTTTGTATGTCATCTTTTCTCCATGCAAATCTTGTAATGACTTTAATGCTTTAGGTGATACATTTGTTTCTAGGGATGGATTGGACATGGAGAAACGATGTTTTTAAACATCTTGATTTCTATGAAGTATGTAGTCTTCAGTAGATCTTTTCTCTTTCTCAAACTCTTTCCTACTACCTACTGAATATGATGGTCGTGTTGCTACCTATAAAATAGAAATGCTTTTGTCCTTTTAAAGGAACAAAAGAGGTGCTTTGTAATAGTTATATTTTTACCATTATAAATGACCTTTCTGAAATCCTTTCTTGATTTTGATAAGGCATATTCTTTCTTCCATGGATATTTTAATGAGTGTTAATCCAAGATAATGTTGATTCTTAAGGATTTATGCACTTTGCACTTAGATGAAATCCTTTTATTTTCCTTGAATCTTGAGACTCACCAAGTCTCGATTTGAGGCTTCCTTCAAGGAATTTAATGGTGAATTCCTTCTTCACATTTTTATCTATATTGGTGGCTTCTTTTGGCCATGAAATGCTACAAATTTTGCTAGTTTTGTGCCTTTAACAACACAAACTAATTGAGAGTAACTACTTAAAGATCAAATAGTATAGTGCTTAATGGATTAATAATTCACTCTTAATGGTAACAATAATCTCTCCTTATTGGTCCTATAAGTAAACTCTCAAAATAAATTATAATGCACTTAATAATCTATGCAAATTTTTAAGAGTAATCTAGAAAGAACCCTTAATGAATATTCTAAAATTTTCACTACAATAATTATCGTAGGATGTAGTCTTCTTTATTTCTAGATAGATAATAGGTAGGTGATAAATTTATTTCTTTCAAAAAATATCCAAATTCTATTTAATGTGCAAATATATCCTTAAAATGAACTCTTCTTTTTACTCTTTATTGAAGACTATCATATGAGCCCTTCTTCTTGCAACTTTAATCTAAATATGGTGCTTAATGAAATTTGATAATGAACCCTAATTTAAATTTCAACTAATTGCACCCTAGTTGCTTAACTTTAATGGATTTTGTAGTAGATGTATATCTTGGTGTTTTGATTCACTAAGTTGCTACCTTGTAATGGAAGAATTCACAAATTCTTGTTGGCTATCCATAACAACTTATTGCTTCACCAAATTATGGTCTTGAACTTTCTATCTCGAGCTTAGGGTTTGGTGGATTTATCCTTCTAGTGATCTTCAATCTTCTATTGTAGATTCAAATAACTATTTTCTCTAAAATATACCTTCTTCCTATAAGAGGTAATATACAAATATCCTAGATTTGGTAGGCTTATTCTATTTGAATTTTCCTTCAATATTCTTTTCAAATTTTGAAATCAAACAAGATCTTCTTCTTCTCAATATTTTGAATTTCTTGAGGTCTCCATTGGATTATGCTTTTGGATTTGGTAGTCCTTACCAAATTCTTCTTCTCTTGGACTTGTTGCGGGATGGAAAAAATTGTCCCAAGTACTTCACTATTAGGAACTTCTCCTTGGTAGTGGATTTCTCCTATGAGTTCTTCTAGGAACTCTTTTGATAATGCTTCTATGAGCTCTGTAATAAGGCTCTCCAAGCCTTCTTATTTTCTTCCTTGATACCTCTCCAAGGTCTTCTATCTTGCAGCTTCTCTGGTCTTCCAACTGAGACTTTTTTCTTCAAACTTCTACTTCTAGAAGTGTTGGTGATGATATCTTCTTCTCAGATATCTAAAATTTACTACTTTTGGATTCTAGAATTAGATATTTGTTGGTCCTTATTTTCTTCTGCAATTTGTAAGCTTTAATGGAGATCACCAATATCCTATTTCATGGACTCTTATTTGGAGTATTCTTTAGAAAATATTCTCTAGAGTCTTCTTATGAATCAATAATTCTTCTCAAAAAAATTCTTCAAAATTAAGGCTTCTATGGCCTTTTCTAGAACAAGGCTTATCTGGCATTTTCTTTTGGATTAAGGCTTATTTAGAATTTTCTTCTATGTCAAAGCTTCTATGGCCTTTTTAGCTTCTTCACTTTGTAGATATTGATGGAGATCATCAATATTCTATCTTCTCCTTGACTCATATTCTAAATTCTCTTCTTCCTAAAGTATTCTATAAGGCAACTGTGGCCTTTTCTTCACTTCTACAGTCTGCATGATTGTAGCTCTTATAATGGGATATTTTTCAGGTCTTTGAAATATCCAGTATTATTATTATTTTTGCAAGTTCTAGAATTATTCTAAGAATATATTCTTACTAACTCTCTTGTAGGAATCTTCCTAACCTTTTATAGAATCTCATTTTTCCTACATCAAGTTAGAAACTAGAACATATAATCTTCACTAGTTGATCCATCAAACTAGTGGAATGAATGTTGAGTCCTAGTCTTCACGAGTTTTTTATTGCAACTCTGTAGAAATACTCTAGCCAAATGTAATCTTAGAATTTATGTAACTGATATTTAATACTTACTTGCATTTCTCTATAATCCTATTGATTGTTGTGGCTTTTTCTATCGATTGATTTCTAATGTTAGCTTTTGCATACAGTGGTGCACAATGGTAGATCTAGTTTGCAAATATGTGGGTCAACAATAGAAATTATGACTCTCCCTATTCCTATTGACCTACTAAAATTCTCTTATGATGGATGTAGGTCCTCCTATTCTCAATTAACCATGGCTTTGATACCACTTTTAGCTTTTGAGGATATCTGTAGTGGGAGAGATCTATCATATGTCCTAATAAGATGCAAAAAATATAAAAGAAAGTAATTCTACAATATGACTAAAATATACTGATTGACTGTAATAGCTTACATTTAATTTATCAATCTGAGGGTAATCAAGGTTATATTTAAATATTAGAAATCCAGTATAGATTGTACCATGGGAATCAATGCTAAGCTTAGTTCATATTTCTTTCAGTTTCAGGTGTTTGCAGAAAAGTAATAAACAAAAATTAAATTATGCAAGAATGAAAAAAGAATGCAATTTATGATTTATGCATTAAATATGATAATTACCTATTAATTAATTGATCTATTAATGAGGATAAATAACAATAATTACCCATTGATGAGTTGATCTATTGGTGAATTTATCAATTGTTGAGTTAATCTATTCTTGAGGATCCTCATATCTATTCTGAATTTATATTTTATGAAAATGCAATTAAATTTATTTTATATTCTAAGGTTAATTAAATATTTTTAACCTATTGTAGGGGGGAGAGCTTAGGGACTGTTTGTAGGAGTGGGCCTTGCCTCCTAGAGGACAATGTAAGTATTTCTACCCTAATTTTCTTTATCTTAGTAACTAAGATGCATAACTACTACTAACATTATTTTATTCTATGAATGCAAGAATATTACAGTTACAACTACATAAAATAAATTAAGTAGTAAATATAAATGACACAGTTACCATATGCAAAGAACGATGTACTACTTTTATTTTTGGAAATTCAAATATACATGCTAGCGCAATTATTTAGAAATTGTACAGTTCTCCCTTAGATTAGTCACTAGAAATTTCTCCATAATACCTTTTCAAAGGTATCCCTATGTAATTTATATTGTGACTTGGACAATTTTGAATAATACTCTTCCAAATATTTTACCATGTGGAGTTGTGGACTTGATAATGCGACAACTATGCACTAACGAGAATAATCTAAAATAATGAAGTTTCTAATTCTGCTTGGACTTAGTAAACATCCTAAGTGGTCCAAGTGGTATTTTAAGAGATAACATAACAACATAATACTAACTTAAAAAATTAGTAAGATATACACATAGCCACATATCCTTTATTCTCAAAAAGGACCAAACAATCTTGCATCTAAATCTAATCATCCTAACAATATTCCAATTATACAATGTTTACAAAATAAAGTTATAACAACTTTATTAATCACAATATCCTCATGAAAAATATGTGACAAGTCAACTAATCTAAGCTAACTATAATCCTTTATTTCCATATAATAACACCATGTTGTACAAATATGGCATGAAATATCAATCAACTAACTTGGTCAACTCTCTTCGATAATTACTAGTAAAAGTTCTCTTCGATAACAATATTCAGTAGCTACCTTCTATAACATACTTTGGTAACTATCTTGTGTAACATACTTTAGTTACCATATTTTTTAACAGTAATTAACCACTATTTTATCATTGCACCTAGAGCCTTCTTAATCCTTTGTCTTTATATCCATCTCCTCTCATCCAAGGTGTACCCTAAAGCTCATGCTACTATATTGTGCATCTATAGATCATCCTTCAATATTTTCCTGTGTAATTACCTATAACTCGGAGATATTTTACATGAAATGCACACATTTTTCAAATTTATTTGCATTCATATTTTTACTGATAATTCAAAAAAATAAATAGAAATAGCTAACTTACAATACATTCTAATCAAAAATTAAATATAACAATGAAACAATTTACTATGAAAATATATGCCAAATAATCACTCATAATTTTTCCCCAAATTGGAATATATGCATGTCCTCATGCATGGGAATAAAATGAGACAAACCAAAGATTACATATTTTACACATATATCAACTGTCATCATGCACATATTTACAAATAAATAAAATATTAAAATCAATCAAGATTTACATTTTCTTCCAGAAAGTCATTTGCAAGACCATGAAACATACAACAATTATTATTATTATATTAAAAAATAAGCAAATAGGTTATCAAATATTATCTCCAAAAATAATTGGTAGAAACACTGAGAAACAAATATTTTCAAAGATAATTTAAACATAAGCTAGCATATTACAATATAGCACACAATTCCAATCAGATATTTGCAACTAAGAATACAATATTTCAGATTTTCCAGGATTATTTTCATGACAACATAAATGTTATAGAATCTATCAAATAGATTGGAGTACTGATATCTGCAGTTGAAAGTAAGATATTCCAAGTTGTCATATATCATTCTTATAACAATACAAATTCTCAGAAACTATTTAAGCAGATCAAAAAATAATGATTTTTGGGATTGCTTGTAACAGAAATAATCTCATAAATTAAATGCAAAACATATGATTATTTTTAGAGAAATATGTTGTTTATAATTGTTTTCAAAGAATAGTTTCTGCAAGAGCATAATAGCACAACAAATCTCAGTTGAAAAATAAATTCTCCAAATTATTTACTGTAATCATGTGCTAAACTACAATTGTAAAACATCAAACACTACATATATGAATAGGTTCAAATATAAAATACTATCTACAATATTATTTCAAAAACATATATATATGTCACTAAAATATCTATAGATAGAAAAAATTAAACATTTTATATATAATAATAATATACATATCAAATATTTAAGTCTTGAAAATCATAAAATATTTAAACAGTTTTTTTTTCAGTTCATCTGAATTGTGTTTGTCAGGTGGAAATTCTTGATGATGGGGGTCTTGTTAGTGGTAGATTGCGTTCCTATTTCACATTCTGCACCTACTGTTTGGCCTTTTGGTCACCAGATGGTGTCTCAACCATGACAATTTTGATATGTTCCACTTCAAGGGAATCATCTTTTTGCTTTGTATTTTGCATTTGAGAAGGTGAAGGTTTCTCAATTGATGCAACTATATTTTCTATCACTGTGTTAATATATGGAGGCATCCCGATACTTAAGACAAGATTCTCAGGTGTATTTCCTATCATGGTTGAAGTAATTGATATTTTTGGTTGATTTTACTATGTCATATTGATGAATGGTTAGGAACTCTCTTCCTTAAGAATATTAGAAAAGTCAAAGGGCTTGTTGGTGTGGGCCATTTTGCTAAAATTAATAGATTTTTTTTCTTTTTACTGGTGGTGGAGCTTTTGTTAGGGGAAGCATCAACAGGTGGTGATGGGTTGATGGAATCAATAGGTTTCATCACCTTATCCACTAAGAGTTATTTAATTGTCTATCTAGAGGGTAAGGGCTCGTTGAATCAATTTTGAATGTTCGATGAAATATTCTCTTAATTTATCAATTTTTAATTGCAACACAATATTTTATACCCGTAGATGAGATAGGGTTTTAGCAACTAATTCAGGTGTAGGTAAGTTATATTCATGCCTTGATGTATTTCCTTTCTCAAGGGTTTTAGGAATATGCTTTTGATGTCGACCTTTTCGTGCAGGCTGAATTGGTTTAACAGTTTTGGCAGGTCAACATTTGCATTTTGGGGATTCAGGTTCCTCCTCATGGCTATCTGACTCATGGTTTTCCTTAGACGGACTATCTTCCTCAAGCTTGTTTTTAGTTGACTTAGAGTATTCAGGTAGGTTTGATTTCATGACTATTCTATTCTAGGCTATTTTAACTTCATATGAGTTTTTAGAACTATCAATTTGATGAGGGCCATCATGTGCAAGTAAATGTAATTTAGGTTTTTCTTGAGGATTTTTAGGTTGGACATGGATAATAGTAGACTTTAGATACTGAAACAAGAAATACGGTAGGTTGATAACACAGTTATTATTCTCTAGAAATTTTAAATTTATTAACAGGTGAATATGGTAGGCTGCACAAGTGGACATATGTCCTTCTAGGGTGAAGAATTGGATAATTAAAATGGTGACTTCCTACCACATGAGAGGGATCGAAGCAGTAGCAACACCCTTAATCCACCCCTCTTTGTCTCGGATAATGGTGCATTTTTCTCCAAATTTTTCTACTAGCTGGGTGACACTTTTAGAGGGGTTTTTATAGTATGACAACCCTACCTCTGGTAAACCTAGCACTTCAAAAATAATACTTGGTTTAAGGTCAAATTGGATGTCTCTGATGTGGGTAGTCATTTTTGTGGGGTTACAATTTAGAAAAAATTGTTTGGCCACCCCCTGGTCATACCCTCTAAATTTTGTGAGGATATCTCATCATCTGGAGCTTTGAAACAACTCTGTTATAGAATCGCTAGGATTCTATGTTTCGACAGATGGGGGTTCACTATGTTTTTAGAACATGGAACAAGACATGAATTTTAGGGTAGAGGGTAGAAATTTTTTAATTTTAGGAGCCAAGAAATCTACAACAATTTTCACCCGCACACATAAAACACATCCTACAAACTTTTGCAAAATAATTCATTATTGGACTAAACGAAAATGTAAATTTTTAGGAGAAATTTGCATAAATCATTTATCATTAAAATCCATAGAAAATGATAGGTTCTTTTATCGATAGAGAGAGTATATGACTATGACCTATCCTTCTGCTTATTTCTTAAAAACATTCGTTAATTGCTCCATAATAGACACATTAATCCTAACCTAACCTTCTGCATGATTACATAAAAAATATTCATTAATTACTCCTATAGCAGAATGATTAGGGCATTTTTAAAATATCCAACTTTGTGACCAAAAAATAAAAATGGAACAGTAAAATATTTACCTATTGTTTTCACTTTTCCTCTCTGTTAGAACTCAGTCACCCTACGTCATAATTTTTTGAATTATTTCACCCATATTTTTCACAATTCCATCCTTATTCGGTGTTTTTCCCTTTTGAATTTTATTAGGTTGCAGAGTTTTCATTTAGTGTTCATTGCATTCTACGAAAGGAAATTGAATTAGGGTTTGTTTTTTTCTATGAGTGGTTTTTTTGCCATGCAACAAATCTTGATCATTCGTTTTGTACTCCATCAACGATAACGACCATTATTCATGATGTAGTAATTCATAGCCTTTGATGGTATTTTAATCAATGTTGTAGAATGTAAATCCGTGTCACCTTTATGCATTTGGTCAAAGGAAATCTTCATGTCAAAGTCTAGACCTAACATAATGTTTTGCATTAATCGCAACCCTTCATGGAATTCTTAATCCATGAACACTATTTTTCATCCATATCAATTTTGGCTATTGGTTGCATGTGTCACGTGTTGGTCATCATCGACATCCTTTCGTAAAGTTTTTTTTCTGCCTCTCTTGCATGGAAGGGGTAATCGTAGGTTGGTGTCATTAATTTTCACCATCTTATTGGTGTAACTATAAATTTAATTAATTTCTACACATTGTGCATAGGTGGAATGCATTAAAAAATAGTCATTTGGAAATTTTCACCCATGTACCATTTTCCTTCTATGTTTCACCAGTTCAAATGTCCATATCATATTTGTTCTTTGCCATCTTGTTGACGTGGAGAAGTATCAAACTTATGGTTGACACCTACCATTTTTATGGTCAACCCTTCATGCTTGACATCTTTTGTTCATTGGATGTCGATTCATTAGCTTAGACTTCCAATTTTAAATTTAACTCTTTATTATTTTTTGTCGTGTCATCTTTTAGACTGGTCCTATGGTAGCTTTTATTAACTCTGGTATCCACATGTATCAATGGCTGGCACCTTTGAAACTCTGTGGTGAGCCTCCATGTATTCATAGAGAGTGTGTGTGTGCTTCCAAAGGAAAATTAAAGATAGGCGATACGTGGCACTGTCTCGAACATTTTCATCACATGCTAAATTTTAACTTTACATACATGGATAGGCTTTTGGTATACTTACCATTGTAAGGAATTTTCAAAGTTTAAATTTTAATTTTGATACCTTAGTCCATATGTCAAAGGTATTAAAAGGGTGTTATAAATTAATGTGTAATTTTATCTCCCATTACGTGTTCGTTCATATTCTTAGTTGACACATTCTGCCATGTTCTGAATTGCCATGTGTTGCTCATATTAAGGTCCAATTTTAAATATTAACACTTAGAAATATTTCATGATATGTCTTGCAGGTATCATCTATGGATGATGTTTACAGAAGATTGTTACAGAATATTATTACATATAATTATTACAAAATATTAGCAGAAGACCTCTACGAAAGACATCTATGGAAGACATCTATGGAAGACATCTATAGAAGACATCTATAGAAGACTTCTATGAAAGACATATATAGAATACATCTACAGGAGACTTCTACAAAATACATCTACATAAGACATCTATAGAACTATAGTTGTTAGATTTTAAGAAAATACTTTACCTGTTTCTCCTCCCAAACTGTATTGTGAACTTTGTATATCTCTATTTACTCCCCCCTCTCCCAAACTATAATTTTGGATATGTAGCCAAAATAATATGAAGGGTGTTTTATTTATATTGGTGGATAATATAATAATAAGTTTTATTTATGGGGGTTTATTATAATTTTTGTGATTGTGCTTCCTGAATTTCATTAAGGAGTATCCAAGTGAGAGAAAAAATAATGATTATAAAGCTTGATATCAGTCATCAATGTATACAAAAATAGATATCTATCAAAGGTTTGGAGTATTTTCAATCATTTAGAAAAATGGAATAGATATTTTGATATTATGATGGCTTATATTAAGAGATACAAAGTTTTGAGAGATACAAGCCATATTTGTGTAGGAGAAAATGAACCATGGTACTTCCATAAAAATTTTCTTCTAACTTTTTGTCTGCTTATGATATTCTAGAGTTACTTCTCAAAGACTTCAAACATCCTAGTGACTTTTAAACGACTTCGTCTATTCATTTCACAAATCAATATGGTGTTAAAGTTATCCTAGTGTTTTCAAGCTTCTCCAAGACCAACTATGTGTGTAGTGAGTATTCATTTCCCATTATGAGTAAGGATTGAGTAACAACAAATATCACTTATGCCAACAAGCTAGTTTATCTTTGAGCATCCATAGGTCTTGTCCAGACTTAGTGCTACTACGTAAGGATACCTTATTACCAGGCGGGTTTTATCCAACCCATTTATGTAATGAGGATCACCCCATGTTTTTCGAGATACTAAGAATTCCAGGGGTTCAAGATCTTTTTATCCTTCTTTGAATTTTCTTGGGATACTTGCTCATTTTGAGAAGGATCAAGGGATTTCTATTTTTTTCTGGGTTCTTGCATATTTTATGAGAAGCAATAAGATAATTTTTGGGATACTTGCTCGATTAGATGAGGAGCAAGGGATTTTTGTTTTGTGAAAGAGTAAGAACTTTGGGGAGCTGGATTCCCAACCACTCTATCAAAGTCCTAATGGGAATTTGATCCTATCCTTACTATTCTTCTCATTTTCTTTCTTTTTAGATATGAAGGGCGAGCTTGTCCTTTTGCCAATTCATTAGTACTCTAGACCATGTGCATAGATGGATAAGCAAGGGAAACTATTCACTTATGTAAATAGTAACACATGAGTTAATCTCTCCAAATATCACAATGTTTTCATATGTTCAAATGTGTGTAGTCCAAGAAAAATTTTGATTGACTAGGAATAACTTACAACATCAAAATATTGCTTGACTTTCAATGAAAATTTGCTCAAAACACTAGTGTTATTTGAGTAATTAAAAAAATCTAGATTTTATCTAGAAAAAAAAGTATTATGCAACATATGATAGTCATTTTCCTATTAATTTTTTAAATAAATACCTCTTGGGCTATTTTTGAAACATTGAGACTGAAAATTGATGAGAATAAGATAGAAATACTACTAATATGGAAACTACATGATGAAAAAAAGGAAGCATAATATTTTTTTTAAGTGAGAGAGAAGTTATTATTCAATAGTGGCTAATTGTAGTTCATATATGCACTGCAATTCAGCTTGCTGCTTAAGATGGTGTATGAATTCTTCCTTATATAATGGCTTCTTATAAATTTTAAGCCTATGGCCATTTATTAGTAGTTTTATTGTTAAATCCTCTATAGTCTTAAGCTTGAATGTACCATATCTAAATATCTCTTTAACTTCATAAGGTCCTAGCCATTTTTTCCTTAATTTACCTTAGAAGTCTTGGTAACGAGAGTCAAACAACAAGGCCTAATCTCCTAATTTGAATGTGCATGGTACAATGTGTTTATCATGTCATTTATTTCATTGTTGTTGGGTTATTTCAGTCCTATGTAATGCCTCTAGTCTTCTTTCATCTAGAATATTTAACTTTTCCAATCTAGATTTTTATGCTTTGTCCAAATTCATGTCAAGTTGTACCATTGTGTGAAGAGTTTCTATCTCAAATTTGATGGGTATGATAGCTTTTTTTTTCATAGACCATTTCATAAGGTGATAATCTTGTGGTGGTTTTCAACATTATGTTGTATGCCCATACAACTTATTTCAATATCTCAGCCCAATAACCCTTATTAATAGTTACCATTTTTGTAATGATCTTTTCAAGTTCTTTGTTTGTAACTTCTACTTATCCATTGGCTTGAGGGTGATATGGTGAGGTTTTCCTATGTTTTATTTGATAGATATCAATAAAGTACTCAATTACCTTGGAGAGAAATTGGGTTCCATGATCTGAAACTAACTTGTTAGGTGCTCCGAAGCACTGCATAATGTTTTCATAAAGGAAATCAGCAACTGGTTCACCTTGCGCTCATGGCAAAGCTTTAACTTTAGCCCACTTAGTAACGTAATATGTACACACAAGTATGTGTTTATTACATTTTCTTGGAGGGTCTATTGGTCCAATGAATTCAATTCCCTATTTCTTGAATGGTTCAAACACTACTTGCGGAACCAAAGGCATTTCCATCGAAGGGGTAGACTTACTAGTTCTTTGACAAGCATCACATCTATCAACAAATTTATGGACATATCTATTCATTATAGGCTAAAAGTAACTGATTTTTTTTATTTTACCAACTGTCCTTTGGGTGGAATAATGGCCTCCATAGGGTTCTTCATGTACTGCCTGAATGATGTCATACACATCATCTTCTTGCACACATCTCCTAATTAATTGGTTAGGACATATTCTAAAAAAGACTCCATGGATCCACATATAAGAAGTGCTTTGACATATTAATTTTCTACACTCATGTGGTGTATATTTTTGAGGCACTTTTCGTGTTACTAAGTAATTTACAATATCAACATACCAAGGGGTAAAAATAGAAAGAGCAAACAAATGTTTGTCTGGGAAATTATCAGGAATTATACGAGATATGTGATCTGGAATGATGTTATATTTCCCTAACTTATCTATGATTGTGATATTGAACTCTTGTAGCAAAATAAGCCATATAACCACTCTACCTCCTACTATTGATTTTTTCATTAAGTATTTAATGGCAGAGTGTTCAGTGTGAACGAATACTTCATACCCTATTATGTAATATTTAAATTTATTGATGGCATGGACTACAACTAAAAATTATTTTATGATAACAATGTAATTAAGCTCAAATCCATGCAAATTTTTACTTATATAATAGATAACATTAGATTTTTTGTTCTCAATCGGTTACAATATTGCCCCTATTGCGTAACCTGAAGCATCGCAATGTATGTGGAATGGTAATTCCTAATTTGGTCCTCTCAGGATTGGAGCAGTAATCAATTTATCTTTTATAACTTCAAATACCTATTGACATGCTTCAGTCCAATTGAATTCACTTTCTTTAGTTAATATCTTAAGCATGGGAGCAATTATTTTACTAAAGTCTTTAATGAATCTACGATAGTATCCTACATATGCTAAGAAACTTCTCACCTTTGTTTGTATTTTCGAAGGTTGAAGGGATTGAATAACTTGTATTTTTGTAGGATCCACTTTAACACCTTCTTATGATATGTAATATCCTAGAAAAATGCCTCCTCTCATCATAATGAAGCACTTTTCATGACTCAAATAGAGGTTTTTCTCTTGATATCTAATAAAAACTTTTTGTAAGCTTGATAAGGTTTCTTCAAAGGTATTACCATAGACTATGAAGTCATCCATATAGACTTCTACACACTCATTTATTAAATCAGTAAATATAGCCAAAATAGCTCTTTGAAAAGTGGTAGGTGTGTTGCATAATCCAAAAGGTAAGACTTTATAAGCATAGGTTCCTACTAGACATGTGAAGGTGGTATTTTCCTGATCTTCCTCAACTATGGATACTTGATTATAGCCACTAAACCCATACAAAAAGCAAAAGTATTTATTTCCAGTAAATGTATCAAGGACTTGATAAATGAATGGAAAGGGAAAATAATCTTTCTTCATTACTTTGTTTAATTCTCTATAGTCCACACAAATCCTCCATTTTCCATTATTTTTAGGGACTATCACAAGAGGTGACACCCATTGACTATCAAAAATTGGATATATAATTCCTACCTTCAAGAGTTTAATGAAATCTTCTTGAACCATGTCTTTCATAGCTGAATTCAATCTTCTTTGGGGTTGTATTACTGGATAACATCCTTCTTGGATAAAAATATGATGTGTACAAACATTTTTATGAATCCCTTTCATATCCTAGTAGTTCCATGTAAATGTTGATTTATATTTCTTAAGCACGTCTATTAATTATGATTCTTGTCTGGTTGTGAGCTCATCACTGATATTCAAGGTCCTTCCTAGCGTGATATCTACTTGCTTGCATTTTTTTGTGTTTGCATCTATCCCCATTGTCTCATGTTCAATAATATTTAAGTAGTAGTCATATGGTATCATTTGTTGAGACTAACTTGTGCTTGCCTTATTTATAGCCCTAGTATATTCTAATGAACAACCATTATCTTGACCTTGATCTTCTTTTCAATTTTCTAACAGTAATGGTAATGGTCCCTCAACCTCTTGTTGAAGATGTTCACTCAAAACATTGATTTATAAGGTTTGAATTTCATCAAAATCATGAAGGAAATCATACCATAATTGCTTTGGAAATTCATCTTCTATTGTTGATTCAGGGAATAGGCTAAGTCCTTTGGTATTCTTGCCATAAAAAATAGTCATATTTCTTGATCTACAACTAATGTAAGCATCAGTTGTTGCAAGCCATGGGTGTCCTAAAATTAAGGGATATCCCCCTAACTTTTTCTTGGGTTTTAGAACTATAAAGTCTATAGGGTATTCCCATGAGCTTACGGATACTATAACATCTTCTAGTTTTCCTTCTGGCTTGACGATAGACCTTTTGGTGAGTTGGAGTACAATAGAAATTGTTTGCAATTTATGTACCCCTAAAAATTTTGTTGTTTCTTTGGTCATGACATTAATAGCGAATCCTAAATCGGCCAAAATATTTTGCAAGGCTACGTCACAAATGTGTATCATGAGTATAGGTATTCCAAGATCTATGTATTTTTGTAATGACCTACCTCCCATTATTATATCAGATATTTATCCAATGAATTGAATAGTTTGGGCTTCATTCTTATTTTTCCTTATTGAATTTGTACATATATTTTTAATGAGCTTGGAATAGATGGGTATATCCTCGATAGCTTGTAACAAGGGAATCTTGATAGTAACATTTCTAACTTATGAAGGAATTTAAAGACTAGCTTAGGTGATTCTTTTGGTATTGCCAATGTTTGAGGAAGCGGTATGTTGAGTGGTTATTTCACCTAATTGTGAAAGTACACTCTTCCTTAGGATTTGGTTTCAAATCCCCTCTTGCAAAGAAGTTAAACAAACAACTTCTCCAAGGTCTCCGCTATGTTAGCATTTGCATATGTGTATTAGTAATCTCAAATAAAGATATTCAATTTAAATGCTTGGAACACCTTAGTGATTGCAAGTAACTGTAAACAAGGGGCAATGTTGGTTTATTTTACCATGAAACTTTAGTGATTGTTCATTGAACCAAAATAGAGAAAATGTGATTTGGCCCTCATATGACCATGATGTAGTGCTCAAATTACCCCTCTTTCAAAAAATTAGAATTTTTATGAAGAGAGGGTAATTTTAGGCTAAAAAAAAAAAGGAAATTTGTGAAATGCCATAAAACATAACTCCTTCAATGAAATTGGAATTTTCATGAAGGGAATGTCATCATAGGCTCATGAATGAAACTAAAAAAAATAAAATTCTGGCCCAAAATGGAAACTTTCTATTTTTGGATTTTTTTAAATCTACAGTAAAACAACAACTTCGATGAATTTCAAAAATACTAAACAACTCTGAAAATGAAATTTCAAAGTGTGTATTGGAAGTCTGAAGTATAACCTACACAATGGTGAAATTATTTTTGGATTTTGAATTTTTTTAAATGTTTATTTTAATGCCTAAAAATAAAAATAAAAATAGTTAAAGTTTCTGGAAAATAAAATGCAGAAAATGAAAATGAAATGCAGAAAATGGAAATAAAATGCATTCAGTATGATGCTATCCTATTTTGACAAAATCGAAGATGTGAGGTTTTCATGCATGCAACCTAACCTATTGGACTTGCAAAACAAGCACAATCCGGATAAGCTAAGTGCTGGATCCTAGGGTTTTAAATGAGTTTTTCAGATTTAAACATTCACATGAAGCAACCAAGAAAAATTGCATAAACTCAATTTACAAGCCTAAAATCTGAAAAGGGGAAAAATAGACATTTAATATTGCATGCAGAAAATGACTCCTTATTTCTTGTCCATAAGATGCAACTTTCTAAACTTTTCTATATAAAAAATTTATCATTTTACAATAACAAAAATTTATGGATTTCCCAAACCAGTATATGGAAGAAAATGACTCAAACAGGTCCAGAATGGCCCTCTTGCCTTCAAATCTTCAACCTTGCTCCCAGTAGTTTCCAACCCCTCAAAACATCCTTGCCTGGCATATTTAAAATTTTTAGGAAGCTTTTCGTTTCATCTTCCAATGGTTGTTCGTTTCACCTTCCCTTGTGCTTGCATGTGTTTTGGTTTCCAAAAAGGCTTTTCGTTTCTATTTTGTGGCCCTTCGTTTCATTTTCTCCACATGGGCTTGCGTCCGTTTCCTTCCATGTGTAATGACCATCTTAAATGATTTCAAATCATTAAATATTCCATATGTAACATTTTGTCTTACTCATTGGATTTTGTCCTTATGTCCACGTCACTATGCAGTCTTCAGTTTCACTGTCCTGCCTACCCCTTTTGAGTCTCGAAAATGCAACATGTCACGATATCACGACACTTTTGCCTTCTTGATCTCTTTTGTTGCTTTTAGCCACGAGAATGTAACATGTCATGATATCGCGACACCTTTTCTTTCTTGTATTTTTATCACGAAAATGCAACATGTCCCGATATCGCAACACTTTTTCTCTTTTGGCCGTGAAAATGCAACATGTTGCGATATCACGACACTTTTCTCTTTTCGTTTGGCCACGAAAATGCAACATGTCGCGATATCGTGACACTTTTATTTCTTCTCTTTTGGCCATAAAAATGCAACATGTCATGATATCGCGACACTTTTTCTCTTTTGGCCATGACAATGCAACATGTCGCGATATCGCGACTCTTTTTCTCTTTTGGCCACGACAATGCAACATGTCATGATATCGCAACACTTTTTCCCTTTTGGCCGTGATAAATCAACATGTCACGATATCACAACACTTTTTCCCTTTTGGTCGTGACAATGCAACATGTCACGATATCGCGACACTTTTTTCCTTTTTGGCCGCGACAATGCAACATGTCGCGATAGCACGACACTTTTTCTCTTTGCTTTGAACCATGAAAATGCAACATGTCGTGATATCGTGACACTTTTTCTATTTTGGCTGCGACAATGCAACATGTCGCGATATCACGAAATTTTTTTCCTTTTGGCCGCGACAATGCAACATGTCGCGATATCGCGACACTTTTTATCTTTTTTTTCTCTTTGCTTTGAACTGCGAAAATGTAACATGTCACGATATCGCAACACTTTTTCTCCTTGCGATGTTTTACTTTTTATTTGATCTTTAGCATATGGGCCACTTCGTTCTTCTTCGAAAACATGCAAAAATATGGGTCTCCAATTTTGGGGTACGTTGTGGAGCAGCCACAACAAATGGCTACTCTGCTGGGAAATGCTCCTGAACATTTCGATGAGAACTCAACCTGAACACCTTCAAAACACAAACACAAGCATCAGAAAATATCCCAAGAATGAAACTAGATGAGAAATACATGAAGCATTAGAATTATTAAGCATCAGCTCGATGTGTGCAGTGTGCTTCATTCCCTATCGTTTGAAACTCGTTCAACTTTCCATTGTCAGTTTCACTTATGATTCGTGCATATGAGAAGTTATGAATGATTCCTGTAGGATTTAATGCATGGTGAATATGCTAGAGATATAACAACCTACTTTGCAAAAGCTCAAACTTTCTAGTATCATGAACAAGCATATTAAAACTGTCAAACCCTCTTAGGATCAAATATATGTAAATTGAATTAATTTACTAAATCCCAAAGTTGGTTATGTGTCACTATCATCTTGAACCCATGTGCAAGTGTAAGTGAAATCAGAGCTTTGGGGAATCAGATTCCCAACCTAAGCAAGATGGGAATTTAACCCTATCCTTACTACTCTGATCTAGATTTCATTACCTCATCTTGAAAAAAATGATTTAACCTATTATGGATGAAATTGTCAAGCTAGCCTGTCCGTTTGAGCAGTCAGTGGTCTTGCTTTTAGATAAGACATGTTGCCACACATGAGCATACTCCACTACTAGTCAGGCATCTATAGCCCCGATGGATATCAACCCCATAATCCAAGATTTGACTTTACTTTTGATTTCTTGAACCTTGGGGATGACTACCCATCCTTGCAAGGGACATGTAGTACGATCCTTCCAATACAATATCAATGATGCAATAAAAGTAGAATGAAACATATTTTCTTTGGGTTTCAAGTTCTTGAGCGGGCAAAATAGAAGCTTTGGGGAATCGGATTCTCAACCTAAGCGAGATGAGAATTAGACCCTATCCTTACTACTCTACGAAGGTCAAATCAGAGCTTTGGGGAATTGGATTATCAACCTAAGCGAGATGAGAATTAGACCCTATCCTTACTACTCTAATTTTAGACTTTAAGCACTATGGGAGTGGTAAAAACCATTGTTTTAAGGATTATGTTGCATGATAGGATAGACACGAAATACTCCTTTTGCCTCACCTTTTCTTCCAAGTATGGTTTTGACCATTTTACTCAAGATTCTCTTTAATATGTGTAGAACATGCTTGGTTCAAGATAGTTCGGGCATTAGTTCCCAACCTTAGGATCCTTTTAATATATGTTATGTAATAACCCTAAGAGGATTCGAAACCTTTTCAATGATTGTATTTGAAATGTATATGCAACTAAGATGAAATGTATATGCAATGTCGAATGTAACATGAGATATGGATGAATGCATTGCTCTTTTTGAAATGCAGATGGAGTATACCACCTACTTTACCATAATGTGTAAAATTGACAACTTCATGCATCACAAGTTCCAAACGATATTCTTTAATGTGTTTGCGATACTCATGGAGGTTTTTGTAATACAATTTCGATGTTTCATATTCTCTTAGTCTTAGTCAACATTCATAAGGACATAAGTTGACATCTCACTTTTTTTTTTTTTAAAACAAACCAAAAGTGTCCAAAGGACCAAGACACAAAACTTAAAACCAAAATGAGATCCAATCCAAAACCAAAACATGAAAACCAAAAGTATATACAAATGCACAATATAATACAAGATGGTGCAAATTTTGGATTATCATTTTCCCGGATCCCAAACCTGATTAGAATTATTTAAAAGACAGATGACCTGATACGCATACCAAGTTTTGTAGGCATCCAAAAAAAATAAGATCAAACCAAACAAAGACACAAACTTCCACTTGCCCCTCTCACCATACCCATTTGATTTAGCTCCATTAGTATTCTCATAGGTGAGATTCAAATTACCTAATTGATTAGACAATGGTTGATTTTCAATTCTTTCTTGTCTATTCTTTAAGGTGTAAATTTAATCATTCCATTCATGGTTTAGAACTAGGCTTGTAAATTTTGTAAGCAAGAGCCTATTTCTAAAAATTTCAAGGCTAATTCATTTTCCATGTTCTTAGGCCAATCAAAATTGTGCAAAAATTTACAAGCATCTAGGATATTTACTAAATGGGGATCTTTAGAAGTTTTTATCCTAGACTCAAGAATTAATTGTTGATGAATTTGATTTAGCAATTTAAGTTCATCAAGCTCCTTTTCATTAATTAAATTAACATTATCAAAGGTGTGGTTAGAAATTAATTCTTGTTCTTCATTCACCATCAATGGCATTTCATCATAAATATCATTTGAATTATACAAATCTTCACCTAAATCTTGGATGTTTGGACACAAAGGTTTAGATTTTACCTTTTTCACATTTTCATTTACCAAAACCTATTGAGGATTTGCAATTCCCTCTTTTACCTCATGGTATTCATATTCTTCATTGATTACTTGTTCATCAAACATACCAAAATTGGGCACCCAATTGAAAACATGCCCATCCTTTTCAACCCTCAAATATTTTTGGTCAAAGTGTATGTCAAGTAACTCATATTCATGATCAATCACTTGTGTCTCATCCCATTAATCTTCACCTTCCTTAGATGGTTCAGTTATTTCCAAAAGTGGGTTTTCTCTTAAATTCAAATTGGTAAAGCTATCATAATCCAAATTTGTAAACCATGATTCAATTTTATCATGATTTGGAAGGTGTGGATCCTCTTGGTCATCACTTTCGAGAAGATCATCCAACGTGTCTTTCGGGAACAAGTGGTGAACTTCATTTGTTGATTCATTTTCAGCCACTTGTGATGACTTAGGAGCTTCTATAATGGGATCAATTTTTGAATTCCGTGTCATATAGTTGCTCCAATCCTTTGCAAGTACATCTGACCAAATCATGTCCACATAATTTTGTTCATCCAAATCCTCATTTTTGGGTAATGATTCTGGATATTTCTTTTCCAAAAAAATATGGTGATCATTTTATTCCAACTTCTTGTTACCCATCCATAGAATTTCTTCTCCAAAAACTTCATGCTCTGCAAGGCTTTTTGAATAGGTATTTACTTCAACGTGAGTCACCTTAAATGCTCTTATATCACTTGAAGAAGCATCACATGAAACATTATTAAGATCGACATTATGAATTTTCTTCCTGGGATGATTTGGATGCATACATTAACGTGCTCGTTTTTGTGATGAAACATGCCTACATACCTTCTTAACCACTTTCTTTTGCTCTTTTACTTCTGATACAAACTCTTTGGGTTGAGTGGTAGAAGTAGTAGGATTAGTTGGATTGATATCCATGGACAAAGCTTGAACCTTTGTTGCAATGGTTCCATGAGTGACCACATGATTCTCTAATTTAGGCATAGTTGGATGGATGGAAGTACTTGTATAAGCACATGTGGGAGCATAAGTTGGTATGGTAGGATAAAGTTGATTGTAGGGAACAATATTTGATATCAAATTTTGTTGTGCCCATGCTTGATTTACCATCAAGGTTTGATTGCAAGCCCCTAGTTGTCCTACCATAGTTGATTGCTCCATTCCATAACCTTGTGGCCTCAATTGTTGATCTACAATCATAGCTTCTGTGTAGGCTGAATCAAGATCAGTAAACAAGGGATTCATCCTAAAAAATATGGCAAACAATGGATCCAATGATCGAAAGTATATTTGAAGAGCACCACTTTCCTTAATAGTATAGGGAGAAATTAATCTTGCATAAAGCTTTCGAAACCTCAAGTTGAAACTTCTAACTGGCTCATTAGGTTCTCTTTTGTAAGAAGTAAATTGTTGATATATCGTGAGAGGATCAATGAATAACCTAAATTGATTGATAAAATCATATTTTAATTGAGTCCAAGATGTAATAGAACCAGTGGGTAAATTAATGTACCAATCATATGCCACCTCATCTAGGGTTCCAGGAAACATTCTACATGCCACATCCTCATGTTCGACATTCCATCTAACTAGGATATCCACATAGGCTTGAATATGTTCCTCGGCTAATGTTGGACCATTGTGTTTAAATTTGGGCAAACGTTTTTCTACATTCTTGGGTAAATCATGAGAATATCCACTAATGTTCAAATGACTAACATGTATCCCATACCACATTCCCGCAGTTGTAGCCATTAATGAAACTCAAAGAATAACTTCAAAACCAATTTTTTAGTCATGAATAAAAGAAGGAACCATGACAAAGCAATATTCTAAAAATGTAAATTAGTTTTTGATTCACCAGATCACATATGTGCAAATGAAGAGCATACTCCTAGTGTTGTAGGCTTTCTGATTCACAAGATCGCATTACACGCAAGTGAAGAGCATAATACCGACAACAAATACATTTTAGACAAAATAATTCCTTACAAATAAGCATGAAATGACTAGCAAATATCAAACATGTAATGTATGAATAATAATGTTAGCATCAACCAAGAAATGTATACATTAAAATCAAATGAAAGTAATTGCACAGAGACAACCTCGTTAGTCAAGACCAAATTTTTTCAAAATCAAATCAAAACACATTATTCCTGTATGAACAATCAAAAGTGTTAGAACAATGCATAGCAATTCATGTCCTCTTTTTAACACTATAAGGTTGTATTGTTAAAAGAGGGCTAAGGATAATAATCAATAGGACATGAAATATTCAAAATTTATATCCCTATAGCATTTAAATCACATTGAAATAAACCAATTCAGGCCCTCCTTCTAGCGCCAAAATGTTGAGTGGTTATTTCACCCAATTGTGAAAGTACACTCTTCCTTAGGATTTGGTTTCAAATCCCCTCTTGCAAATAAGTTAAACAAACAACTTCTCCAAGGTCTTCGCTATGTTAGCATTTGCATATGTGTATTAGTAATCTCAAATAAAGATATGCAATTTAAATGCTTGGAACACCTTAGTGATTGCAAGTAACTGTAAACAAGGGGCAATGTTGGTTTATTTTACCATGAAACTTTAGTGATTGTTCATTGAACCAAAATAGAGAAAATGTGAGTTGGCCCTCATATGACCACGATGTAGTGCTCAAATTACCCCTCTTTCGTAAAATTAGAATTTTTATGAAGAGGGTAATTTTAGGCTAAAAAAAAAAGGAAATTTGTGAAATGCCATAAAACATAACTCCTTCAATGAAATTGGAATTTTCATGAAGGGAATGTCATCATAGGCTCATGAATGAAACTAAAAAAAATGAAATTCCGGCCCAAAATGGAAACTTTCTATTTTCAGATTTTTTAAAATCTGCAGTAAAATAGCAACTTCAATGAATTTTAAAAATACTAAACGACTCCAAAAATGAAATTTCAAAGTGTGTATTAGAAGTCTGAAGTATAACCTACACAATGGTGAAATTATTTTTGGATTTTGAAAATTTTTAAATGTTTATTTTAATGCCTAAAAATTTTTGGAAAATAAAATGTAGAAAATGAAAATGAAATGCAGAAAATGGAAATAAAATGCATTCAGTATGATGTTATCCTATTTTGACAAAACCGAAGATGTGAGGTTTTCATGCATGCAACCTAACCTATTGGACTTGCAAAACAAGCACAATCCGGATAAGCTAAGTGTTGGCTCCTAGGGTTTTAAATGAGGTTTTCAGATTTAAACATTCGCATGAAGCAACCAAGAAAACTTGCATAAACTCCATTTACAAGTTTAAAATATGAAAAGGGGAAAAATACACATTTAATTTTGCATGCAGAAAATGACTCCTTTCTTGTCCATAAGATGCAACTTTCTGAACTTTTATGTATTAAAAATTTGTCATTTTACAATAACAAAAATTTATGGTTTTCCCAAACCAGTCTATGGAAGAAAATGACTCAAATAGGTCTAGAATGGCCCTCTTGCCTTCAAATCTACAACCCTGCTCCCAGCAGTTTCCAACCCCTCAAAACATCCTTGCCTGGTATATTTAAAATTTTCAAGAAGCTTTTCGTTTCATCTTCCAATGGCTATTCATTTCACCTTCCCTTGTGCTTGCATGTGTTTTGGTTTCCAAAAAGGCTTTTCGTTTCTATTTTGTGGCCCTTCATTTCATTTTATCCACATGGGGTTGTGTCCATTTCCCTCCGTGTGTAATGACCATCTTAAATGATTTCAAATCATTAAAGATTCCTTATGTAACATTTTGTCTTACTCATTGGATTTGTCCACGTCACTATGCAATATTTAGTTTCACTATCCTGCCTGCTCCTTTTGAGTCACAAAAATGCAACATGTCATGATATCGTGACACTTTTGCCTCCTTTCTCTCTTTTGTTGCTTTTAGTCATGAGAATGTAACATGTCGTGATATCATGACACCTTTTCTTTCTTGTCTTTTGGTCGCAAAAATGCAACATGTCGTGATATCACGACACATTTTCTCTTTTGGCCGTGAAAATGCAACATGTCGTGATATCGCGACACTTTTCTATTTTTGTTTGGCCATGAAAATGCAACATGTCACGATATCACGACACTTTTATTTCTTCTCTTTTGGTCGCAAAAATGCAACATGTCGCGATATCGTGACACTTTTTCTCTTTTGGCCGTGACAATGCAACATGTCGTGATATCGCGACACTTTTTCTCTTTTGGCCGCGACAATGCAACATGTCGCGATATCGCGACACTTTTTCCCTTTTGGCCGTGACAAAGCAACATGTCACGATATCACGACACTTTTTCCCTTTTGGCCACGACAATGCAACATGTCACGATATCGCGACACTTTTTCCCTTTTGGCCGTGATAATGCAACATGTCGCGATATCGTGACACTTTTTCTCTTTACTTTGAACCACAAAAATGCAACATGTCGTGATATCGTGACACTTTTTTCCTTTTGGCCATGACAATGCAACATGTCGCGATATCATGACACTTTTTTCCTTTTGTCTGTGACAATGCAACATGTCGTGATATCGTGACACTTTTTCTCTTTTCTTTTTCTCTTTGCTTTGAACCACGAAAATGCAACATGCCATGATATCGTGACACTTTTTCTCCTTGCGGTGTTTTGTTTTTTATTTGATCTTTAGCATATGGGCCACTTCGGTCTTCTTGGAAAACATGCAAAAAGGTGGGTCCCCAATTTTGGGGTACGTTGTGGAGCAGCCACAACATGGTACCTCTACTTCCTTCCTTTGAGGAATTTGGATTTATTTCTATTTTTTTGGAATGTTTTATGGTGAATTTTCCATTTCCTTTTCATTGTTGTCCTCCTTTTAGAAAAAAATATGCATTTGCATTGTCAAGCTCTGTGAGAGTTACATTGTTTTCCAATACTTTTCCTGATCTCAATTGAATTTGTTGACAAGGTACTACAGATATAGAACATGTCTCACTAGTTTTATAGGCTTGTTGAATGTTCTTGTTGTTGTTAGGATTAGGGATCGGTTGAACTGGAAGAGGAGTTTTCTTAGGAGGATTATTATTAACTAAATATGGAAGAAGTCTATTTTGAGGTGGATTTTGAGGGGCTTATCCCCTAAATTGATTTTGAAAGTTTTGTTGTTGTGATGGATTTTGAGACTAACCAGATCTTCCTTGGTTATATTGGCCATTAGTATTCCAACTATTTTGACATAAAATTCATTTATTCCATGGTGGATTTCCATAGGTATTGGTCATAAAGTGGGCCCATGGGGGTATGTTCTAGTCTTTATTGTTTGAATAAGAATTCCAATTTGTCTAGTTTTGTACATTAGACCATTGAATAGGCATTTTTGAGTTGGAATAACTAGGGTTTGACCAATTTTGTGGTCCATTGAATGGACCATTCCATATTTGGACTACAAAATAAACGTATTCTACCTCTTCAACTTTAGGTTCCTTTATGGCAGCTTTAACAATGAAGATATATTTACAGTTTTTATTTTTGTGATTTTTATCACAAATTTTACAAGTAGCAATATTGGAAATGTTTGTAATGTTGAGAGGGCATTCTCTCATATTGTCCTATTTATTACATCTGTGATAGTAGATATCTTCATTGTCTTGTACTTTTGGTTTTCTATCCATTAAATCCAAAGATATAGTCAAGGTACTTAACAAATCAGTTTTCAAACCTTCCAACATGTTTCCAATTTTTTCTCTCGTCACTCCTCTTATAGATGTATACTTATTACTTCTTAGAGGTTTATTTCTTGAATAGTTCCTACAAAGGTTTAAAATTTATTCGAACACCCTAATATGGATATCTCTTTTTGCCATAAGGTTTAGAACCTCAAGGACATCTTCTTTTAGTCCTTTTAAAAAGAGTTCTTTTAAGATTTCTTCATCGAGGTCTATATTTACTCTAGACCCAACAAATAGAAATATCTCAAGGTAATCCTCCAAATATTCTTCTTGTTTTTTATTCATATAAAATAGCTTAGCTTTATTATCCCTAACTCTACAATAATCCTGATATCATTCAAGGAATAGCTCTTTTAATCCTCGTTCTCCATCCCATTGATTACACATATTTTCTCCTAGACCCATGAACCATTTTAAAGCTGCATCTTTAAAAGTAGAGGGAAACAATATTAGTTTTTTTTCATTAGTAGTGTAAAAGTAAGCTTGGCACACTACTTAAAATTAAAAAAGAAATGCATACAGATCTTCATGTGGTTTCCCATGGAAGATGAGCAATACAAAAATAGATACTGACTTAGATTCTATTGTTGTCCCATCTGTGTGTAATATTGGGAAGGAAAATGTCTTTCTTTGCCCATTTATTCTTTGGTATCTATTCTATATTTGTTCATTCCCCCTTTGGTTCTCTTCTACTTCTCCCTACCCACTTTGTTGATCAGCCATGACTAAATGTAAGATTTCAAGAATTGGACCAAGTATGGGTTTAGTAAAATAGAAGGATCTATGTGATTGTCAAATTCTGGTTTTAGTAATAAGTATGAGTTGGGATCTTGTTCTAGGATTTTAGCTTGATTTGTTGATTTTGTTGTTTCAAACTCTTCTAACTTATAAATTCCAGGCTGCCTACTAAATTATCTTTGGAAATTTCATTCTTATTTGTTTATCTTTATAAATCTTCCCATAGATTCTCTAGGTCTTCTCATGAATTTTCTAAGCTCTCTTATTTTTGCAACATGTCTAATCTTCCTTGAATAGTCTATGAATATCATTGATTGGATCAATTTGTTTGGGTGTCATGAAGTGTTATTCTTCAAAATGAAAATGGTCTACCACCAATTGAATCAATTAAATGAGAAAAGCTTGAGTTGGAATGGGGTTGAGATTTCCAAATTGTAACTCACAATGTAAATCTTGACACAACTCCCTAAAGCACACAATTCTAGGTATCCTATGATATTTCTTGCTATATTCTAGGGCTACTTCTTACTTTTCTATGTCTCAAAGGAACTTTTGAATGAGGAGGGAGTCTTCAAAATATTTATTCCAAGGGTAAATTATTGGATTTATTGTTGCTCTTATGTCCCAAAGCCAATGCTCACAACTCCTTTTAAGATCTAAGTAAGATAAATGGTAGTTCATCCCTAGAGTTTTATCTATGTCAATCCTTTTGATTTCCTTTGATTCGTCTAATTTTATTTAATAATGTTAATGCATTCATAAAAAAATCCTACTCCTTACTAGATGCTCTATTTCCTTGCTCAAAAATAAGGTGAAGTTCTTGTCTTATCAATAATTCTTTAAGCTCTATAAGTGTAGACTGATTCAAAAAGTTTTCCACCATCTAAAAACTTATTATTATTTTTTTTCTCTCTCTGGTTTGGTTTTGTTTGAATTTTTATTTTGATTTTCTATTTTTAATCCCACTGTTATCAATTTTAGATACAAATTGCAACAATTGAGTCTATAACTATTCTTAATACAATAGGGAATAATTGAAATAAATTTCACAACAATCCTAATATTTTTCTAAAATTAGATGTGACTCGTATTCCTACAAATATTTATGCAACCAATCTTAGCACATTAGGAGAAAAATGAAATACTGCTGGAAAAGTTAAATTAACTAGAAATAAAAGGTTAAACTATTATTGTTTGTTTTATTGTTCAAGAGGGTTTCACTATGGCTATGTCACTTAGCCATACCTACTTCCTACTTCTTACAAGGTCCTAAACCAAGTTTAGGGTTGTTTCAATATGTGTATCTCACTCAGGCATACCTACTTCCTATTTTTCTCATAGGTTCTAAGTCAAACTAAACAATAATAATCACCCAAATATGGAAAATTTACAGGATAAAATTTGCTAAAATAAAATGTAAACTATTACTGATTATTTGATTATTAGGAGGGTTTCACTATGGTTGTGTCACTCAACCATACCTACTTCTTGCTTCTGATAGGATCCTAAGCCAAGTTTAGGGGTGTTTTAGTATGGCTATCTCACTCAGGCATACCTAATTCCTATTTTTATCATAGGTCCTAAGTCAAACTAAGCAATAATAATTACCCAAAGTAGGAAATTTGTAGGAAATAAAATTTGCAAAAATTAAAATTTGCAAAAATTAAAATTCTAATTAAGAAAGCAGTAAAACTGATTCCTTAATAGAAATGAACCTGGAAACATTGAAAAAAGGGGCTTGTTGGGACCATCTCGTGCCACTCTGACTCATATGCATGCCAAGGACTCATACGTACATCTTTTCACATACATGTAAGCCTCACCTTTTTGCACTACCAAACAAATTTTGTAATTAACCACTACGATGCTACTCTCCCCGAAAACGATGCCAAAATGATTGGTTGTAATAGCTTACATTTAATTTATCAATTCAAGGGTAATAAAGGTTATATTTAAATATTAGGAATCCAATATGGATTGTATCATGGGGATCAATTCTAAGCTTAGTTCATATTTCTTTCAATCTTAGGTATTTGCAGAAAAGTAATAAATAGAAATTAAATTGTGCAGGAATGAAAGCAAAATGCAATTTATGATTTATGCATTAAATATGATAATTACTTATTAATGAATTGATTTATTAATTAGGATAACTAATAGTAATTACCCACTAATAAGTTGATCTATTAGTAAATTTATCTATTGTTGAGGATCCTCGTGCACTTAGTTTTAATTATCTATTCTGAATTTATATGTTATGAAAATGCAATTAAATTTATTTTATATTATAAGGTTAATTAACTATTTCTAACCTATTTTAGGGGTGAGAGCTTAGGGATTGGTTGTGGGAGTGGGCCCTACCTCCTAGAGGATAGTGTAAGTCTTTCTCCCCTAATTTACTTTATCTCAGTAACTAAGATTCATAACTACTACTAACATTATTTTATTCTATGAATGCAGGAAGATTACAGTTACAACTACATAAAATAAATTAAGCAATAAATATAAATGACACAGTTACCATATGCAAAGAATGAAGTACTACTTTTATTGCTGGAAATTCAAATGTACATGTTGATGCAATTCTTCAAAAATTGTACAGTTCTCCCTTAGATTAGTCACTAGGCATTTCTCCATTAGACCTTTTCAAATGTCTCCCTATGTAATTTATATTGTGACTTGGAAAAATCTGAATAATAATCTTCCACGTATTTTTCCATGTGCAGTTGTGGACTTGATAATGCAACAAATATGCACTAATGAGAATAATATAAACTAATAAAATTCCTAATTCTTCTTGGACTCAGTAAACATCCTAAGTGGTCCAAGTGGCATTTATGATCTAACATAACAACATAATACTAATTTAAATAATTTGCAAGATATAACATAACCACATGTCCTTTATTCTAAGAAAGGACAAAATAATCTTGCATCTAAATCTAATAATCCTAAAAATATTCCAATTATACAATGTTTATGAAATAAAGAAGAATATGTGAGAAGTCAACTAATCTAAGCTGACTGTAATCCTTTATTTCCATGTAAGAGCACCATGTTGTACTGATGTGGCATGCAATGTCAATTAACTAACTTGGTCAACTCTCTTTGGTAAATGCTGGTAAAAGTTCTTCTAGTAATAGTCTTCAATAGCTACCCTGTGTAACATACTTCGATAATTATCTTCCGTAACATACTTTAGTTACCATTTTTTATAACAGTAATCAACCACTATTCTATCACTGTGCCTAGAGTATTTTTAATCCTTTGTCTTTACATCCATATCATCTTTTCCAAGGTGTATCCTGAAGCTCATGCTACTACATCGTGCATCTGTGGATCATCCTTCAATATTTTCTTGCATAATTACCCATAACTCAGATGTATTTTACATGAAATGCACACATTTTTAATATTTATTTGCATTCATATTTTTACTGACAATTCACAGAAATAAATAGAAACAACTAACTTAAAATACATTATAATCACAAATTAAATATAAAAATGAAATAATTTACTACGAAAATATATGCCAAATAATCACTCATCATATACTATAAATAGAAAGTGGTAAAAGTACAATGCAATATGGAGGTAATGGTCACTCCATTAATACAAGCTAAAGAACTATATTGTACTCCTTACAAGAGTTCTACCACTATCTACTATAATACAATTGATATGCTTGATATGTATCTTACTCTTATAATATATCACTATGCGGCCCTTTATATAGAAAAGATATTCCTTGGCCAACACTCTACCTAGCTATATAAGGGGACACCTTGCACATTACAACTTGCACATTGACACTTGTGCATTTATTACATTGCTTGAAGTAAGTAGCTAACTTCCCCCTAAAGTAATCTCATAATATAACTATGTACCAAAGGTGGTACATTTACATGACCCAAATGATGTAATATGCTCTAACTCTAACACTCTAGCACATTATTTAGCCTAGAAAATCTTGTTATGGATGTTTAACCCGCAACCAATTTTTCAATTCACAAAGCCTTCATAATTCAAACATGCTTGCTTAAAATCACCATTAGACTTTTTTGGGAGGCAAATTATTTTTTTTTAAAGGTAAGATAGACCAAAAATTATGGGATTTAAGGTGTCAAATCAAGGTGGTTTGGTAAAATTGGGAAAAATCCCAATTTAGGTGAATTCAAAACATGACTTTTAAGGCCCAAATTCATGTAATATTCAAAATTAGGCTCAATTTGGATCAAATAAAAATGATCACCCGATGTTTCAGGTTGGTGTTCTATTTTAGAAAATTTGAAAGTTATTCTTATTGGTCTTGAATTCACTAAAAATTAAAAAATGCACATGGAGGTTAAGAAATGGTTGCGAGGGTGAAAACAAAAGGTAGGCTGATGAGGGGTGAGGTTACGTGAGTCGGAGGGGTTAGGGAATTTTGACATAGGCCAAAATTCCTTTTCTACACTTAGTAGCCATGGATAGGGACTCTAAGACCTCTAAGAATAATAAAAAGAGTGAGAAGAAGAATAAGTAGAGGAAGCAAGTTTAGAAAGAATAGAAGGATATACAAGACCATATGAATAATTTTCATGACCTGGTGCTTACCATAAAATACAAGCACAAAATTCTCAGGAATGCACCAAAGTAAAAGTCTCTTAAGATCTCTCTTGATATCCAAGGGGTGGTTTTGTGGCACTCATTTGTATTTATATATATACTTAGGCCCATGAACCCCAACCTAGAGTTGGTGCATGATGTAGCAGACCAAATATTTTGTCCTTACACCTTAAGCTTTTACAAATGCATTTGTAGTAGGTGCCTTCCCTGAGGAAACATGTAAAATTTTTAATTCTAGAAACCAAATCACCTATTATAGTGTTAATAATCTAAAATACTATCTCAAAAAAAAATTGCACCATCCCCAACCTAGCATTAACCTTCAAAAGTATCCACTCCTACTTGATGACTTTAAACACCAAGAAATTTTCTCCTTGTTGGCTATAATATTTGGCCTATAAATTGATAAGGATACCCATGAATATCAAATATCTATGGTGCATATCATCACCAATCCCTATAATTATGATATGACCAACCCTAAACCTCAAATCCCTATTTTCTTTGACTAGGCCTCGTTTCTATGTTCAAGAATACATGAATAACTAGTAGAATTTTATAAAAGAGAGTATGGAGTATTTAGACATCCCTCACATTTGGCATAGCGCCATGGTAAGAAATAACCAAGCATATCCAAGAGGGGGTTATCCTATTAGTAGTATATTGGATGCATATGCTTTGGGTCACTAACTCCTACACGGAGTTCAATAGACAATATTTGGGTCTGGAATTGGCCTGCATATATGGAACAATATCCAGATTGTCTTAATAGGTAATATAATAGCTTTGTATTCCTTAGAAATAGGCTGGATATTGCTTTTTACTAAATAATGGCACCATCATAAGGGTGTACAATTTATTGGAGATCCCTTTTTTATGACCTTATTATATGATATACTATATTTTTGGGATGGAAATCTGCTAGTAGGTAGATGGGACAAATATAGAATTTGGCATAGTTGTTAATAAGGTTGGAATATATGAGTTTCCATTTAATTTTGGATCAACTACATTAACTCATCAATGATAGGGTAAATCTCTGGAAGCTAAACCCATATGCTTAAAACTATGAGTGGTGCTGCATAAATGTAAGTATGACCCAAAGGGCAAGTTCAAGGACAAGCTAATAGGCTTAAATAAATATAAACCTATAATATTAACCATGTCCCATGGACTAAGATAAAAAAAATATTAAAATAATAAAGAGGAGGAGGTAGACTTAGACATAAGCAAGTTACAAGAAAGGCTTCCTTGGAGATATTTCTATGATATAGTGAAGTCATTTGATTCAACAAATAATAAAATGTATGTCTTAGATAAAAATCTAATAGAAGGAATGGAATACAAACTAGGTTGGTTAGAAGCAAAAATCCTAGAATGGTGTATATTCATATGTGAATGTAGCTAGAAGGATAAAAGGCTTGGGATTGCCATAGATAAGGACCTTTTAGACAACTATGATAAATATATCAAATATTGGATACCCAAAGAAGAACAAAATATATCTCTAGTTAAAGGGGATGAAGAAAATCATGAATAATTCTACTATACTAAAGAGGATGAGAAAACTAGTGAAAAACTCCAAAACAAGTAGACTCAAAGGAGCAATTGTCTATAGAAGATGTATCACTAATAAGAAGTAGACTAAAATATTAAGAGGAGAAAGTCTAGGAGAATAACAACCACTACAAGGAAGCATGAATAAATAGCAATAGGGCCCTTAATTTTGAATAAAAAAACTATATAAGAATAGAATTATGGAGGCTAAAATCATGCATATAATGGGTTATGTTAAAGAAAATATCAATGGAATAGAAATTCAAAATCAACCTAAAAAAGAGTATCACCAAGTCATGGTTGGAGCCAATACCATCTAGCTAGACAATGAGGAAGCTACTCAACTTATGCTATAAAGTTATATCTCCTTATCTCAATTTGGGTTCTTAGAAATAATGAAAAGGAAAGTCTCCATATTGAGTCAACGAAAGAAGGGGGTGAAAGGAACCAGGAGCCAACATATCATTTTGACAGCTTAGGAAACAACCACAAAAACTCAAGAGCAACATCAAGTGTAAGGAGCATGTATGTCATTTCAAATCCATGTTGTCATATCTTCTAGTCCCTTTCCACCACCCCACTCTCCTACAAAATAAAATTCCCAAGAGATAGCACCATACTCATCTCCCACAAGATTTTGCTACTCCCTCTAAGAATTGGAAAAATTTTAGAGGCTTACAATTTTCAACTCTGGTAGGTTCCACATCCTTAGTTTAGAAATATCTTCTATCTTTATTTCCCTTTCTTCAATCAGTCTTCATTGTAATCCCTCTTTCTAATCCAACCCTAGATATCATGAGAAAATTCTAGAAAGTTAAAGACAATGTTGATAAGTGGATGGAGGAATTATTTCCTAGAAAGGAAAAGAAAAAGGTACCACAAAGAGTTTTTGGCATGGTGGACCCAACTAAAAATAAACAAATAACAATGACCTCATCCCAACTATGAATAAGCCTACCTATCAAATGATTAAAGTAGACTATAAAATGGTGGTGCAAGAAGTGGATATCACTAGGGTCTTGCTAAATACACTCCTCATAATGCTCAAACCCAAGTTGGTATGTTGTACTATCAAGAAGCAAGGTTGGAAGTAATGTACAATAAGGCAAATGATAAGGTAGATCACCTGGTTAAAAAATTAGATCAAAAATAGAAGGAAAATAAGGCTTTGTAGACCTAGGTCAAACAATTGTAGTAGAGCCTCAAGGAAACTCCAAAATCAAAGCAATTGCAATAAATATATAAAAAATATAGGCTCTTGAGGAACAATTGAAGAATTTATAGCTGGATTTGGATGAAGAAATAAAAAAATCCACAAGCTTCTCACTTCTCTCAAGAAGCATTGATGTAGATCAAAAGAGAAAGTTGGAGAAAAATAATAAGTATACATACAATTGTACCTGATCTTGGAATATTTGAATTTTAGCATAAAAGTTTTTAGAGAAGCACAAATTGATTTCAAGACACAATAGGGTAAGATGGCTAATAAGCTACTACAAGGGGAAGTCACTCTCAAAATGTTAAATAATATTTAACCTACAACTAGTAGCATTCACAAGCAAGGATCTAGATCAAGCAATGCACTTAGCTCAATGGCTAAAAGAAGATTATTAGTTGTTGCAATAGGGGTGGGAATTAATTTTTATAGTGATAAAAAAATGGAAAAAAAAATAGCCCCAACACAAGAAATTAAAAAACTAGGATTCCTAGGTTCTTAGGATGAGCAAGGACTCCCCTAGACTATGGAGCAATTTAGGACTCAAGTAGAATTTTTTAGTAGTAATTAGGAGCAATTTGATACGTGGTTAGAACCTATTTGTGAAAACACAGTTTTTGCATTTTTAAATATCCTAACCATAATACAGGCTAAGCTTTAGGAGTTAGATAGAAGATATAATAATCCTTCATGTAAGAAGGCTTGTCAATTGAAAAGTTTTTATGACAAGGTCAAAAGAATTATGACCCCATCAAAAGAGATGTAGGGAAAATCTTACTAGATATTATGACTAAATAGGAGCCCTTCAACTAACCAAGGGACCAATAGAGATGAACAAGTCATGATAGAGTATGGATAGGAAGAACAAGGTGATATTATGAAAACCTTGATTTCTAGAATCTTAGGAACTAATATTTTCTAGATGATAAGTGTGCAACCTCGGGAAGCATGCATCGCAACTCTACTTGTAATATTATACCAAAATGAAATGAAAGACCATAAAATGCATATAACACAAAAATAACAAAGAAATATCCTTTTATTTATATTGAAACCCGGTCACATGTCGGTCCCTCTGAGGGATATCCATTTCAATAAAATGAATTACAAGTGGAACACATGGTGGGTAAATCCCCTTGCAAAGGGGTGGTGTGCTTTCGTAGGCTTCCAAATATTATACACAAAACTATATGAGGGCTTACAGATGCCTCCTTCTCTTGATCTCATCCTGGAGGGATCTCATGCTCTAGATGCTTTAGACTGATCCTATGAACTTGTATCTACATGCATGAAAACAATAAAGCACAATAAGTAGAATGGGAAGCCTCCCCATATGAGGCCTTTTTGTTGGCAAATATGATAATATAGATAAATAAGCATAATGTGCATTGAAATATACCATATCTAAGCAATATGCATATGAAAATTAGAAATATTAATATAAAAGCAATGAAAGATTTAGATCTATGCTAAATCCATGTAAATGAAATAATTATAAATAAAGATCTATTGCCTAGAACAAAGGAATCAACCATTTTAAAACCTAGTTATGACTATGGGCTATTGTCAAAGACAATGACCTCTGATTTAAAATTTACCTTAGGTCTTATGGGCTATGGCAGTCGATCCCTTACTTGAATTTATTTTCAATGATCACCTAGTGTATCTCCTACAATGATTGGTGGTTGAGAATGATGGATCCAAATACTGATGCATGGATGTGGCTCAGTCGAACGGTGCTCCAGTGCTCCTCAAAGAGGCATAGATTTGCTCTTCATTTCAATAGGGCTTCATTACACACAATTTAAACTCACTCTCTCTATTGCCTTCCTAGTTTTAGGTCCAAATCTAGGGCTGGCTTCTTGGGAAAATCAAACTCCAAATTTGCATGCCAACTAATTGTTCTAGAGGGATGGTTCAGTCTTGGATTGGCATGGAAGGGGAAGTTAGGAGGAACTCTAGCAGTTCCTTACTGAGATCCCTTCGAAATACATGCAAAATGTTGTTACTACCTGTGATTTGGGTAATCCCTCATGATATTTTGCATTTCAGTGCTAGTCATTGTCATCAGCAACGTCTAGTTGTGGTCACTCTCAACTTGAATAGCCAGGATTGGAAGCCACTCTGGTCAATAGTGGCCAAGCCTAAATGGGCTAGAACTACCCCTTTTGAGTGGTTAGGACCACTATTGCTCTTGGAAAGGTATAATATTGGTCATTTTATCTATGAATGTGTCCATATGAGTAGTCTCTTAAACATGAAACATTTTAGGTGTCTATAGATGCCCCTTTTTGGGATGCATTATGGGAAAAAACAACATGGAGCAAAAATAGACCACCTAAGGTCATATTGTAGGTTGGATTATGATAATTGATCTGATCAACATTGGATGCCCTAATCATGCATGAGGCCATGAATTCTATAATCACTACTTCCAATATTATAGAAGGCTTAAATTTGTGGAAGTTTACACTCATGCATCAAGAGATCGGGTAGCTTCAGTACTTCTATATGTTTGAAATGAGGAGAGCTAAAAAATTAACTATCATATTTGATTTTTATCCAACAAATGGTAAGCTTATGATATTTGTTGGCAATGATTCGTAAGACGAACATAACTTGACATGATTGAGTGATCTTTTTTTGACTTTGATTATGATTTTTGAAAATTTTGACTACCCCCTCAAGTGACGAGTCGATGAGGAAAGGAAAATTAATAAAGTGATGAGTCACTTGACCAAAATGAATGATTTGGACCTCTTCATAGGTTTTCTTTGATGATTTTTTCAATGTTAGATGCCCTAATCATGAAAAGAGCATACATCGTTGAATCATTACCTTCGATGAATTGAAGAACTTGATTTTGGTAAGCTTAAGTCAAAATCCTAGCCTTGGTAGTAATTAGGAGATAAGCTTAAGTCTAATCCTAGCCTTGGTAGCTATTAGGAGATAATCTTAAGTCTAATATTAGCCTTGGTAGCAATTACGAGATAAGCTTAAGTCTAATCTTAGCCTTTGTGGTGATTAGGAGACAAGCTTAATTCTAATCCTATCGTTAGCAGAAATTAAGAGAGAAGATTATGTCTAATTCTAGCCTTGGAGGTAATTAGGAGACAAGATTACTTCTAATATTAGCCTTGGCGGCAATTAGGAGACAAGCTTAAGTCTAATAATAGCCTTTGTGGCAATTAGGATATAAGATTAATTCTAATACTAGCCTTGTCAACAATTAGGAGAGAAGCTTAAGTTTAATGCTAGCCTTGGCGATAATTAGGAGATAATATTAAGTATAATCCTAGCCTTGGTGGAAATTAGGAGATAAGCTTAAGTCTAATCCTAGCCTTGGCAGCAATTAGGAGATAAGCTTAAGTCTAATTCTAGCCTTGGAGGTAATTAGGATATAAGCTTAAGTCTAATCCTATCCTTGGCGGTAATTAGGAGATAATCTTAAGTCTAATCCTAGCCTTGGTGGCAATTAGGAGATAAGCTTAAGTCTAATCCTAGCCTTTGTGACAATTAGGAGATAAGCTTAAGTCTAATCCTAGCCTTGGCAGCAATTAGGAGATAAGCTTAAGTCTAATCCTAGCCTTGGCAAAAATTAGGAGATAAGCTTAAGTCTAATCCTAGCCTTAGCATAAATTAGGAGACAAGCTTAAGTCTAATCCTAGCCTTGGCGGCAATTAGGAGATAAGATTAAGTCTAATCCTAGCCTTGGAGGCAATTAGGAGATAAGCTTAAGTCTAATCCTAACCTTGGTGGCAATTAGGAGACAATATTAAGTATAATCCTAGCCTTCATGAAAATTAGGAGATAATATTAAGTTTAATACTAGCCTTGGTGACATTATGAGATAAGCTTAAGTCTAATCCTAGCCTTGGCGGCAATTAGGAGATAAGCTTAAGTCTAATCCTAGCTTTGGAGGTAATTAAGAGACAAGATTAAGTCTAATCCCAACCTTGGCAGCAATTAGGAGACAAGCTTAAGTCAAATCCTAGCCTTGGTGGCACTTAGGATATAAGCTTAAGCCTAATCCTAGCCTTGGCAGTAATTAGGAGACTAGCTTCCTGACTTGCTTGAATTTACTTTTGATATTTTGATTTATTTACCCCAATAAAGGGAGGAGCATGATTGTCTTCAGCAATTATTCTTAAAGAATGCACTTAGCTATGATTAAGCATTTAAATGTTGTTATTATGACCAATGGGCTTAATGGATGTCATTAGGGCATTTTGGATGACCAAAGAGTTTATGGATACCTTTGGGCCTTTTTGGTTGACCAAAGGGTTTACAGATACCTTTGGGGCTTTTTAGGTGACCAAAGGGTTTATGTATACCTTTGGAGCCTTTTAGGTGACCAAAGGGTTTATGGATACCTTTGGAGCCTTTTGTGAGTTGACCAAAGGGGGTTATGATGCCTTTGGAGCTTTTTGGGTTGACCAAAGGGTTTATGGATACCTTTGGAACATTTTGGGTGACCAAAGGGTTTATTGATACCTTTGGAAATTTTTGGGTGACCAAAGATTTTATGGATACCTTTGGAGCCTTTTGGGTGACCAAAGGGTTTATGGATACCTTTGGAGCATTTTGGGTGACCAAAGGGTTTATGGATACCTTTGGAGCCTTTTGTGAGTTGACCAAAGGGTTTATGGATACCTTTGGGGATTTTTGGATGACCAAAGGGTTTATATATACATTTGGAGCTTTTGGGGTTGACCAAAGGGTTTATATATACCCTTGGAGCTTTTGGGGTTGACCAAAGGGTTTATAGATACCTTTGGAGCCTTTTGATTTAACCAAAGGGTTTATATATACCTTTGGGGATTTTTGGGTTGACCAAAGGGTTTATGTGTATCGCTCCAATTTTTTTGCATCCTTACCTTCAGGCTAAAGGATCCGCGCTCGAAATGAGGATGGGAAAAGGATGGGACAATACCTCGGACTGAGAGGCCTTTGGAAGGTCCCGCCTCTCGGGGGAGGTGTATTAAGGTGATTTTTCGACGGATGGTGGGGTTCACCAGGAAACGTTTAGTGGCAGTTTCCACGCCTAGGTTGGGAATGAGTTTAATGTGTTTAGTTTTAGCTTTAAACATCCAAGTCCTAAGTTTGGCCAGATGAATCTAAGTTATTCTATATGAAAATGCAAATTTAAATACAGAAAATAGATTTAACAGAAAACACAAAGAGCAAACTAAGTGAAGAAATCCATACCTGGTCCTAGATGTCTGATGGAGATTTTGATTTTTGAAGCAGTCCAAATCGTCTGGAATTTGATAGGATCGTCTCTGATCTGACAGGATCGTCTAAGATCTAATGAATTCGTCAGATGAATTTGTCAAAGACCTGCAAATAGAGAAATAGATACAAAATGCGAGAAATACAACTATTCTGATAGAGGCAAATGATGTGAAATAACAATAAGAATGTTAAAAAGATAATCCCAAATGGAAATACAAGTAAATTACGATTTTTTAATAGCTAATCATGATTTTATTGTGCAATTAAACTACATGGGTGAACTCCAAGATGCAAGATAACAGGAAATACTAATAAAACTGACAAATATAGAATAAAGTAGCAGCAAAGTATAGGAAAAGCGCAAACTCTGGGCACTGATTGCCCCAATGCAGACTACAGTTGAAATCGTCTTAGAATGATATGAAATCATCTTGAATTGGACAGGATCATCTACGACGACCTGAGCTTGCTCCGGCTAAAGAATAACAAGGTTCCTGCAAGAAAATTTGGATAGGACAAGTGCAAATGGTAATCCAGGGTGTTCTAATGCGTGTAAAGGTCAAGTTATAGAAAATACAGCCAGGGGAAAGTCGAGGGGTCCTAAGGTTTAAATATATTTAGGAGGTAAGTTGGGAGGTTAGAGATCATCCTAATTTGGAATATCTCCAACGAGGGAGGTCTCTAACAGTGCAGACGTGTCTCTGCCCGAGTTAGAGAAGCTGTTGATACAGAAGCTAATTATGAAAAATCAGTTTTGGGACAAGATCGTCTGGACGTCCTAGTCCAAACGAGATCATCTGATCTGATGCGATATCGTCTGATCGGTGACGATATCATCCAACGGTCACAACAAATCCTAAAAATGGCATGGGAAACGAGGAAACGGGTTAAATGATAGTTTGGGAGAGGTTTTGGGGGTTGAATTTGAATTTGAATTATTGCTAAGGTAATTTTAATTATTGCTAAGTTTTATTGCACAAATTTTAGGGTGCTACATTTTGCCCCCTCTTTAGCAAATTTTTTGAATAAAATGCGTTAAAGACGAGTTTTTCTTGATCTATGAGAAAGCAAAAATTATTTCCATTTTTAGGCGACGATTCTAGGTCGAATTGTATGATAGCTTACTATGGTGCCCCCTCCATGTTTTTACCCAAATTGAACGTTTGAGGTAAAAACGTGGAAAAGCAAAATTAAAATTTTTTTAATTTTTTTTTGAATAAAATTAAGAAAAATAGGGAAAAACCCTAATTCATTGTTACTGTTCATTTTTACTATTTTCTAGAGCTCTGTAGACAAGATGGTCAAGACAGCACACAGATCGACAGAGGTCCGACGCGGGCTACATGTAAGGGTCTAAAATTAGTTTAGAATGCTTGAAATTTGATTTTCTATGCTTTTTAGATTAAATTTTAATGATTTTTGAGCATCACGACCATTTTTGGGCCGTCGACGTTGTCGGGACAAAATCATCTCGATATCGCCGATTTTGTCCAAGGGTGAAATTAGTGAAATGGGGATGATTTCGTCAAAAAGGGGATGATTTCGGCTTGCAAAATCAAAGACGAATTTGCTAAAATTAGGGACGATATCGTCCAATAGTGGACGATATCATCATTGATGAAATTGAACTTGCTTTACTTGCATTTTAATCACTGTTTTATTAATGATTTGGATTAATGATTTTTATTATTTTGTTGTTTATGTTGTAGAGAGGATTACTAAAAAGCAGAGAATGGAAATAGGGTGGGCTAAGGGATGACTTGGCCACTCTATCTCAGACAGAGTGAGATCAGTTGGCACAAGTCGGCTTGCAGCATGTGGTAGAGATGCCATAGGTGTCTACAGACATGGGGCTATTGACAGCCCTACCAGAGAGGTGGTATCTGGGTTCTTCCTATTTTTGGTTACTGACAGGGGAGATGACTCCCACACTAGAGGATGTATGGAGGATTTTGAGGGTCCCCATACAAGGACAGTTGATAACTCCCATGGCCAATCAGGGCCACATGATGATGCGACTATGCAGAGATCCGAGCTTCACCCTAGAGAAGGGCAGAGTGAACATCGAGTCGCTATGCCAGATGCCTGGGGCATCTAGACTAACACAGGTTTTGGCTAGGGTTGTAGGTGGTCTGTTGCTATGCCATCAAAGTGGATGTAGAGTACCATGGCTATTGACAGATGTGGTCTACAACATGAGAGACCACAGATACAGGTTTGCTTGGGGGAGTTATGTACTATGCCGATTGTATAGGATCCTGCATGGGGTCGTATACAAGGGCGACTGATGTCTGGTTATGACATCACTAATGCAAGTTTGGTGTTGGGATCACATTGTGGTGTGGAGGCTGGTAGGGCTCCCATTGACAAATATTTATGGGGAGAGACCTCGAGCTTTCTATTGGTGGCTCCAGAGAGGGTCACAGTGACGGATAGATCTGCCAATGTCCCAAAGACTACTTGATGACCTTGTCTCCGACCAGATCACTTGGAGGCCTTGGAGAGATCATCTAGGGTCGACTGAGGATGGACAGGAGTTGGATCACGTCAGGAAAGTCTGCTGGCTGAGGATAGAGAGGGAAGAGGTGGAGCTCCATCTCTACGACCAAGTTTTGAGGTAGTTCGGTCTACAGTAGGGGATCCCATCTCTCAGAGACTACGAGTTTTCTCGGACTATCCAGGATAACACTACAGTTTGCGGGGCTCCAGATATGTAGTGCTTCTAGAGTCAGGACGTAGATGATGCCCCCATTCAGCTAGTGGATGGGGACGATGCAAGGGTAGTCGATGGCTACAATGCCTGGTATGCAGGCATTCGCCCTCTTTGAATGACGAGGGCTTAGGGTTCGAGTCATGCAGTTGTGCGTCGGATGGGGAGGTGGTGCTAGGTAGCCATTAAGGTGGCATAGGGTCACAGAGGGAGAGAGTAGAGGAGACCATAGGCACAGCAGAGGCCATGGCAATAGGAGATGAGGGAGGAGAGGCCCCCTTATCTACGAAGAGAGAGACCACCATCACCCGATAAGGGCAAGGGTGTGGACATAGGAGAGAGTAGTGAGATGGCTACTCTCCAGGTGGAGACTGTCCATCTCTAGGCATAGGTGCAGACTTTACAGGATGAGGCTGCATACCACTGAGCTAAGGCTACATAGCTCAGGGATGAGGTTGCATGCCTCAGAGCACGAAGCGAAGGAGCGAGCACTCAAGAGCTAGCGTGGTTGATTTATCAGACCATGTTCTACTAGGGTATCTACTTCCATATGGTGCTGAAGGGCCAGAAGGTACAGTCGCCAACCAACATTACAGATTCGATCAGGGTTAGGTCATCGAGGACTTCATCCCGATCGATGACTAGGACTCGCAGTACCACACATACTACGATGGGGCCACCTCGTCCACCTCAGGGCTAGGGAGGAGATGAGGCTAAGAGCTTGAGGGGTTCTTGAGGCTAGGCTACTGCACTGTATAGACTAATTATATGATTTGAGAGGATTGAGTATGCCAAGATGTAGATTGTGGCATACCAATCCAATTTTGATATGATGTACATATATTGTTGAGTATATATATATATATATATATATATATATATATATATAATATTTTTGATCATATGACTTGTCTTATGTGTTTGTATGATTCTTTATTGTTGTGGTGTGATTGATTGGATGATTCATGTAATTATGTCATTTGGAAATATTATGGTTTGAATGTCATGCTTTTAAAATTTAAATGAAATAATCTGATGTAAACAAATTGGTTGTTTGTGATGTGATAATTTGATAAAAATAAAAGAGGACTTTTAACAATAATTTCAAAGGACATTGTCTCTATTATAGACCATTTCATGGAGTCGCTACTCACTCGGTCGTCAAGCTAATTCCAGTATAGAAATATTGTTAAAAGTAAAAGAGTGCTTAAGAGACTATCTTAAGACTTTGTTGTGATGATGCAAATGATGATGATGATGATGATGATGATGATTTGTTTTCAGATTTTCATGAAAAAAATTATGCATGAAATATTTTAAAATGACTTTTGCTAGGCATAAATTCCTAAGTGTGATAAAATTTTTGGATAATTCCCTAGGAATTATACCATCATTGCAAAATTGAAGTTTGACATAATGACATAAAAAATAGAGTAAGTGTTTGTTTTGTTTTAAAGCATAATTGTGTAACATAATGATGTAAGTCATATGTTTTTATGATTTTGAATAAATGGAAAATAAAATTGGTACAATGGTTTGCGCTAGGCATAGAATATTTAGGTATAGACTTATACCATCATCACGAAATCCAAAGAAGAAAATAATAGATTTATTGCATGGTTGATTTTTAATTTTTGAAATAGTCAGAAAATATGAAGATGAGGACTAGTGCTAGGCATAAAATTCCAATTTTGGTTTTGAAACTATACCATCGTCGTGAAAGTCAAAAGTTATATATAAATGTAACTTTATTGCATGTTTTGAAAATGATTTTGATTTTTGATAATGCATATAGTTGTCTTTATACTAAAAAATTGTTCTTTAAAGAGGAAAATGAATTTATTCCAAACAATTTGCAAAAATATTTCAAAGTATCTTAAAGACAAAAGTTAGATTTATAAGGAATCCCATGTGCGTATGTGAGTTTATTACCAATCTTGATTTATCATAATGATACACAAAATCTCTCAAATACAAAATGTGTGTGCAATTGCATTGTTCATTTACCAGTTTGAGCAAGATACTATGATACAAGTGATTTGAATTAACCAAATAAGTGTTTGTTAACCATGATTTAGATGCATATAACCATACCAGACTACTATGTAAGTCGGGTTATCAAGAGCTAGCTAATCCATAAGCAGACATAGGTTTGTACAAAATAAAGTCAGTAATGTGACAAATATATCGCCACGCTAGGGATTACCCAAGGCCAAGCGGGTTGGGCACAAACCACCTATTATGGGGCTTACCTCATAGTTTTCGATGAATAATTGAGAATTCTAGGGATTCAAGCTCATCAACCCTTATTTTCTTTTCAATGGGTAGGGAAAGGGATTTTATTGCTTTTGCTTTTGCTTTTTTCTTTTTCTTTGCTTTTGCTTTTTTTTTGTATTTTTGTATTGTGACTTGATATTTGAGATAATGCTGAAATAACTTGTTTCTTTTTCTCTTTTTCTTGAACTTTTCTTTTCTTCCTATACTAGGGATACTTGCTCAGATTAGCTGTAGAGCAAGGGATTTTTATTCTGGGTAGGGGTGAACTTGTCCTTTGCCAATTCTCAAAGATTCTAGACCATGTGCATGATATGATAGCAGGGGAAACTTTTCACTCAAGAAACCACTTCTACTATGTAGCATAGCATGGAAATTACAAATGTAATCATTTTATTGTGAAAATATAGGCTTGGTTTAAGTAAATAACAAGATCAATTCTCTATGCTCAAACTTTATTTAATTAAATTTTGTGGACTTTGATATAAGAGAGATTAGTAATCATGCCAGATAAAATCAAGATATTTATTTTTGTGTTTGTGATAGTGGGGGATTCCAAATAAATGCTAATTTATCCAAAATAACTTGAAAATATAATTGCAATGCTTGAAGAAGAAATATATACAACAAATATTTGTGAAGAGTTTGATAATTTTGACTCGCTCTTGCTTCTTTTTTTTTTTTTTGGGTTTCAAAAGAGTCAATAATATTGTTGTTTTGACTTTTTATTTTTTTTTCATTTGTTTTTGTTTAAACAGTTTTATATATAACATGCAAAATATGTACAAGTGATGAAATGACCAAATTTTATGTGTAATATCGCTTAAGATGCATAATATTCAGAGGTTCTTTTAAATCTTTACCATCTAAGGTAGCTAATTTGTATGCTCCTGATTCAAATTTAGCAGTAATAATATATGGTCCAAGCCAGTTGGGCTCAAATTTACCTTTAAGGTCTTTAGTTGCATTAGTATTTTTTTTATTTTCTTTTAAAACAAGGTCGCCGACCTCAAAGGATCGATGACAAACTTTCTTGGCATATGATCTTTTAAGCTTGTTTTGGTAAGCACGAAGATGCTCCAAAGCATTGATGCACTTTTCATCTAGAAGTTCCAGCTGACTGAGTCTGCTAGCTCGATATTCATATCCTACTTCAGTATATTGAAGTAGTAGAGCCAAAGAAGGAACTTCTAATTCAAAAGGAAAAATGGATTCAGCACCATAAACCAAGACAAAAGGTAAAGTTCCAGTGGGAGGTTTGAACACTAGTTCGATAGGCCCACAAAGCTGGATATAATTGAATGTGCCAGTCGCGGCTAGATTTATTGACCAATATTTTGAGAATTTTGATTAAGGTTTTGTTAGATGCTTCTACTTGGCCATTACCCTGAGGATAATAGGGAGTGGACTAGCGATGTTGAATCTTATATTTTTGGCATAATTTCTTGACATATTTATTTTTTAAACAAGTTCCATTGTTTGAGAGAAGATTTGTAAGAATTTTGAACCTACAAATGATTTGATTAAAAATAAATTTAGAGACTTGTGTTCCAGTGCAGGAAGCTAAAGGCATAGCTTCAACCCACTTCATGAAATACTCGGTGGTGGTTATGATGAATTTGTGTCCATCAGATGACACAGGATTAATTTTTTCAATAATGTCTAAGCCCCATTTTGAAAAGGGCCAAGGAGATGAAATAGCCTACAGCTCTTGTGCAGGTGCATGGACAAGGTTAGCATGTTTCTGGCACTTGTCGTAATGGCGCACATAATCATGTGCATCCTTTTCCATGGTAGGCCAAAAGTAGCCTATCCTAAGGAGCTTTTTAGCAATGACACTACCACTAAAGTGTCCTCCACAAGATCCATCGTGGACTTCACTTAAAGCTAATTTGGATTCTTCTAGATTCAAACATCTCAATAGGATACCTTCAAAAGATCTCCTATATAAAGTATTGCCAATTATTACAAATCGACTTGCTCGTCTATGTAATAACCGACATTGGTTTCTATTATAATTGGCATGGAAAGTCCCATTTTGAAGAAGAGCAACTATATATGTATACCAAGGGTCAGGAGTAGTTTCATTTATTAGAAACACATCCAAAGGTTCTAAACATGACTTATTTGAAGCGGGTTCCTAGAGTCGACGAATAATGATGGTGGCATATTCGTCATCTAACTCCAAGGGTAGAAGAGATGCAGCTGCGGCCATAGCATCAGCCACACGGTTGCTAGTTCGTGAAATAGCTTCCAAAGTAACTTTATCAAACAAGGATAAAAATTGCAAAACATATGCTTTATATGGGCATAATTTATCATCTCTAGTCTGATAAACTTCATTAATTTGATTTATGACAAGTTGGGAATCACCAAAAACTAGCAGATGTTTAATTTTTAATGCCAAGGCAGCTCGTAATCCAAGGATTAGAGCCTCATATTCGGCAGTATTATTGGTGCAAGCAAATGTTAATTTGAAGGATAGAGGAATAATGTGTTTTTGTGGAGATATTAAAATAATACCCGAACCAGCCCCACTCATGCATCGGGCTCCATCAAAGTATAAGGACCATTGTTCAACATGGTCTGCCTCTAATTGAAGGCATTCATCAAGAAACTCAATGATGAGGGGATGGGTAGACTCTAAGGGTGCAGCAGCTAACTAATTTGCTATGATTTGACCCTTAACAGACTTTTGTCCTATGAATGTGAGTTCAAACTCGCTTAGAGCAAGAACCCACTTGGATGTATGACCCGATAAATAAGGTCGACTCATAAGATACCGCAAGGGATCATATTTAGCAATGACATATGTTTTTTGACTAAGCATATAATGGCATAATTTTTGTGTAGAAAATACGACTGCTAGACATAGTTTTTCTAATGAGGTATAACAAGTTTCATAACTGATTAAAGTTTGGCTAATGTAATAATTAGCATGTTCTTTCTTCTCATCATCAAGCTAAGCTAACATAGCTCCTAAAGCAAAATTTGAAGCTAAAATATACAAGAGAAACGGGTGATTAGGTTTAGGCGGTGAAAGCACAGGAGGATTAAGGAGGTATTTTTTAAGAAGTTCAAAAGCTTCTGTACATTCGTCGTCCCAGTTAAAAGGGACATCCTTCTTAAGGAGCTTAAGAAAGGGAGTGGTTTTGTCCACCAGCTTATCGATGAAGTGACGGATGGCTTGAAGCTTACCTTGTAAACTTTGTAACTCAGATATATTGATAGGTGTGGGCATATCAATGATAGCCACAATCTTGAGAGGGTTGATTTCGATACCATGTAAAGAAACTAAAACCCCTAATAGTTTACCGGACTTAACTCCGAATATGCATTTGGCTGGATTTAATAGAATAAGATATTCTCTGAACCAATTAAATACTTTTCTCAAATCATCTAAATGATCATCTTCTTTAATAGAGCGAGCTATAATATCATATACGTAATCATGTAGGATATCATGCATCATATCATGAAAGATATAATTCATAGCTCGTTGATATGTTGTGCCTACATTCTTTAAACCAAATGGCATCACTTTCCAACAAAAGGTACCCCAAGGGGTAATAAAGGTTGTTTTAGCCTGATCTTCAGGAGCTATCCTGATCTGATTATAGCCAAAAAATCCATCCATTAGGGACATCATTCCACTCCCGGTGGTAAATTCAATGATTTGGTCCATGTTTGGGAAAATCATCTTTAGGGCATGCAGCATTAATATCTCTAAAGTCCATGCAAACCGTAAATTTGGTAGCTTCTTTCTTGGTGACTGGAACTACATTCAAGATCCATTCAGCATAATCAATAGCTTGTATGAAAATAACATTTAGGAGTTTTTCTAACTCCCCTTTGACTAGCAAGGCAACTTTGGCATGCATTTTTCTAAGTTTCTATTTAACAGGTTTAGCATCCGGATGGACTACTAGGTGATGCATGACTACAGAAGGGTCCAGACCTGGCATATCTTCATATGTCCAAGTGAAGACATCTTCATATTCTTTAAGGAAAGCAATGTATTCATCTTGTTTTTCTTGACTTAATGTTGATCCAATATTGATTATGTGAGGATTATCCTCAGTTCCAATGTTAACTTTAATGACGTTTTCTACTTCCATGTGTAGATCTCTTTCAAAATTAGGTGGGGTGGGTGAAATGCCCAATTCTTGTAATTCTTTTAAGGTTAAGTTGGATAATTCATCTTGATGAGTGGTGGCCTCAAGTTGGGCTATAGTTGGTATAGAACCATCAAAATAAAAACCATTGTGTAACAACTCTTCAATGGAGACATCATGGAAAATATCTCCTTCCAACTCCTCATCGGATTCAACAATCAATTTAGGGTAAGCTATGGAGAACATGTTGCAGGTAAAGGGATTATTCTTTTAACACAAAGAATCTTGTTTATCTAGATAATATTGATAACATATGAGTTGATCATCATCTTCAAAAGGGAAGGGTTGACCCTTACTAGGAAATAGACCCACACCACATCGGGCGGGCCATGGATCTACCTCAATAGGTTCTTTCATACCATTTTGGAAAGGTCCCAAGCCTTTCCTTTTATAGCCCATTTTAAGCATTATGGGTTTAGCTTTAATATATTCATTAGCAAAATAACATCGGGCATATCCCTCATGATGAGTTTTGATATTCCTGGGTATTCTTCCCCAATAATATCCTTTATAAATAAAAACACAACTCCCAACTTGGTGAGTACTTCCCATAGGTTGTGGGAGGCCCAAAGTACAAGGAGATGGTGGCAAGTTGTTTAAAAGAATTGAATCTTGCATAAAAGCATTTGTTTTTTCTGATATTAAGATTGTGGATAAATCCGGTAAAAGTTCATCAGAAAGAGCATAAGATGTAGAAGGATCATTCCCTATATGTTTAGATGTGGAAGGTATGATAGATGTTGATAATGTGGAAGTGTCAATAAATGGGTCTATAGGTTTTGAAATTATAGGGATAGAACATGAAGGATTGGTTGTGGATTGAAGATCTTTTTGAGGTTTTAGTGTGGTTTGTTCAGAAGATGGTTGAGTTAAATGTATAGGTGTAGTTGATGGAGTAGATGATGTTATGTGTGTGTTTTTCACATGTTTAGATGAAAAATAAGAATTAGGATGTGTGGATGATAGAGCAGGGTAAAATTGCACTCCAACAGGTTCTGCCAAAGCACACATATCAAAGGGTCTAGGGTCACCATGGATAGTGACCAACTGATTTTTAAATTCAAATTTAACACACTGATGTAAAGTGGATGGAATGGCTCGCATCACATTGATCCAATGGTGACCCAAAAGTATATTGTATGATGTTGGGCAATGTACAATAAACATGGTTGTATCTAGGGTTCTAGGTCTAACTTGCAAGGGTAAGGTAATGACTCCACACGTTTCTTGTGTCTCGTCATTGAAAGCTTTGATAATCATGTCAGTTTTCTTCATTTCATCACTTGAAAGCCAAATATTTGGTAGAAGTCAAAAGTGCAAATGTTTAGAGATGAACCATTATCAATCAAGACTCTTTTAACAGCTACATCTCCAATTAAAGCAGTAATATATAAGGGGTTATCCTTATGTAAACTATGTTGTGGGATATCTTTATCCCGAAAGTCAATACAATCAACTTCTCTAGTGATGATAGTATTGGATATGGCTTCGGGTTGAATATTGTGAGGTACCATCATTTGGCTTAATGTAAGCATTAACTCATCCCTATGGGTAGGAGAAGATCTTAACAAGTACAAAAGGGAAATTTTGGCTATAGTATTGGATAATTGTTCATTAATATTGTAAGGAGGTTTTGGTTGAACATTAGACATATGATTCCCTTTATTGGGATTTTTCAAAATAAATGGAGCTGATCCATCATTCTGAGTTTGATCTTGTTGAGATTTTTGAGCCTGTTGTCTGGTAATGGCTCCGATGGTACCTACAATGTTATATTGAAGACGCTGAACTGGTCTTGGTTGAGCGTTTATGGCTTGTTCATTAGGAAGGAACTGATTAGAAGAGGGTCAAGTAGTAACTCTTCTAGGAAATGGTTCTTCCGGAACCATAGCATCTGTGATGGGTTGAATAGGATCTGATTCATTTTCAGAACTATTCGATTGATTTGAGGTGATGTCTACTTCACTTTCAGTATCTGATTCTACATCACTAGGATCAGAAGTGTGAATATTATGTAGGGCCTGGTCATGACCATGGATAAGGTTGTGCCAAATATTTGAGGATCCTAAACAGATAATTGTCCGCTAATAGTCCCTACATATCGGGTAGGAGGGGGAACATTATGATGTTTGATTTGATTAGCCACTTCTTTACCATGGTTTGGTAAAGGATGTTGAAATATATCCAATGATTGATTAGCATTTTGATTTTAATTTTGGGGAATGGTATTTTGAGCGTTATTAGGAGCATTTTGTTTAGGTTGGAAGGCTTGCACCTCCATTTCATTATTATCAATCAGATCTTGCATTTTATGTTTCAATATTTTACAAGAGTTTGTAGCATGTCTAGGTCCTCTATGAAAATCACAATGTAAATCAGCTTGTATCCGGGTATAGTTGGATCAGGTTCCCGGATAGCTAGTAATTGAATCAAGCCTTGTGCTAATAATTGAGGAAGAATGGTTGATAAAGGTTGATTCAATCTAGTAAATTCTCGAGGAGGTTTATCAGGAGGTTTTAATATAATTTTTTTTTGTTGTCTTCATTGTATTGATATTAGCAACATTTCTACTATCAGTGACTCCGTCACCTACAACTTGTTTGTTCTTATACTAATTTCTGGATGTTTTCTCATCATCTTTATTTTTGAGCTGACCTCTTCTAATGATATCATCTTCTACCATTCGAGCTAAGTCTATAGCTTGATCGAAGGCAGTTAAGGTGGCAGTTGATAACTCATAAGATATTTGTTCTTGTAAATTATTAATAAAAATGTCCAACATTTCCCTATAAGGTAGCACAAAGTGCAGTTTTCCTGTCAACTACCTCCATCTAGCTAAGAAATCAGCAAAACATTCATCTTTGTCTTGTTTTAAGTTGTACAAATCTTTAATGGTGACATGCCTCTCGATGTAGGCACTAAATTGATGGACAAAAGATTCATTTGTTTCTTCAAAATTTCTCAAAGAATGAGTGGGCAATTGATAGTACCACTCTAATGCCATTCCTCCTAAACTTTTTGGGAACATTTTTAGTAATAGCAAGTCATCATGTGATATATCATGACATGCTATCCTAAACATGTGAAGATGCTCTATGGGATCTTCGGTTCCTTTATATATAGGCAGGATGGGCATTGGAAAGTGTTTAGGTTATGGTTGTGCTACAACTATGGGATCCATAGGTTGACTACATATCTCTCGATAATTGTATGAGGGACGGTAGGGATCTATCTAGATTCACCATAACTGTTTCACCATGGCTTCCAGATTACTAGTTTGCCCACCATATTGGTTCGGTAGGGAATTAATATGGAATTTGTGAGCATATGATGGAGGGACATTAAGATTAGATGTTGTATTGCTATTTTGTAAATTGTTGGTAGGAAGGGTGTTATGAAGAAATTTTGAAGTTGTATTATGTTGTATGCCCGATTGTTGAAAATTGGTGTTTGGCTTCATTTTAGGTTTTTGTCTACTTGAAGCATATTGATCAATAGTTTGGCGAAGTAAGGCAGTGAAGGAAGGTTTATTTTGTGTGGGAATGATTTTAGGCTCAATAACAGGTTCCTTAGGGGGTTGGGTAACCTATTGTTTTGGCATGTTTTGAATCATAGTGACCATATCTCTATTGGATGGTCCAACTTTATCACTTTCTTGATCAATGAAAGACAAGGGATTAGTGTGTATGTCAAACATATGTTCCATGGCTGCTTGAGTGTCACTAATTTGCCCTTTATCAATACAAACTACCATATTAAGAGCACCAATGTTATTATTGAAAAATTTCCAGAAATGATCTAAGTTATCAAAAGCAATAGTTCCATCTGGAGCTATTCTAGGGGATGAGGATCCTTCCTCTTTAAGATTTTCTTGTTGTTCATTTTCTTCAGCCTGCTCATCTTCTAGCTGTTCTAGAGTTTCTCCTTCTGGAATTGATTCTTCAGGAAGGACATTTGGGTTTTTTGTTTTGTCTCCTAACCAATCTTCTTCTTCTTGTTCAGTTTGTTTACCATTCCTAAGTTTAGGCATTGTGCTTAAATTTAGATTTCAGAAAATATATATATACTTATATATATATATATATATATATATATATATATATATATGTGTGTGTGTGTGTGTGTGTGTGTGTGTGTGTGTGTGTGTGTGTGTGTGTGACAAGCTTAAGAGGTATATATTTTAATTATATACCTACTATAGTATTTGAAATAAAATGTTTTTTGGTTTTTGTTATGTTTTGGTTTTTTTTTCTTGTTTTTGTAACAATATTATAAAGATAACAAACAACACACTAAAAGCAAGAAATAATAATAATGAAAGCAATGATCTAGTTTTCTATAAACAATTTATAAATATCATTAATGGGCTCAAGTTCTTCAGGAGTCATGAAGTGTTCTTCTTCAAATTGAAAAATCTCTTTCAAGAATTTAATGAAAAGTGCTAGAGTGATATTATTTGTCTCAGATTCTGGTTGGTAGAAATAAAGTTCGTGGCAATACTCTCGATATAACACAGCCCTAGGAACTCTATTCCATATTTCCCTATCCATAAGAATGACCTCTTGATCTTCTACACAACCTAGGAAGTGGTGTATAACAGCTGCATTCTCAAGGTATTCCTCGAAGGTGAACAATTCTGAAGACACAAGAGCTCTCCTATAAGCTAACCACCTATGGCAGGCTCTCTGAAGTTCATGATAAACAATAAGTTGATGAGGATCTAGGATCCTATCTAGGGAAAACCTCTTTATTTGTCTAAGTTTAGTTGATCTAGATGAAATGACACCTAGCCTCCTATCAAGTTCTTTCCATAGAAGTTGGTTTCTATCTGTTTCAGGCACACTAAGCACAAAATTAACTTCTATGGCTACTAATTGGTTTTTGAAATTTATAGTAACAGCTAATCTTTTCTTAGGAGCTACCATCTAGACATGATATGCAACTTAATATTTTTCTAATGATTTGAAATGCATCTATGTTTTTGTTTTTTTTTTTTCAAAAGGTTTTAGTTTCACGTCGGGTTCACCAAAATGTATCGCTCCAATTTTTTCGCATCCTTACCTTCAAGCTAAAGGATCTGTGCCCGAAAGGAGTATGGGAAAAGGATGGGACAATACCTCAGACTGAGAGGTATTTGAAAGGTCCCACCTCTCAGGGGAGGTGTATTAAGATGATTTTTCAACGGATGGTGGGGTTCACCAAGAAACGTTTAGTGGCAGTTTCCATGCCTAGGTTGGGAATGAGTTTAATGTGTTTAGTTTTAGCTTTAAACATCCAAGTCCTAGGTTTGGCCAGATGAATCTAAGTTATTCTATATGAAAATGCAAATTTAAATACAGAAAATAGATTTAACAGAAAACACAAAGAGCAAACTAAGTGAAGAAATCCATACCTAGTCCCCGATGTCTGATGGAGATTCTGATTTTTGAAGTAGTCCAGATCGTCTGGAATTTGACAGGATCATCTCTAATTTGATAGGATCATCTAAGATCTGACAAATTCGTCAAAGACCTACAAACAGAGAAATAGATACAAAATGTGAGAAATACAACTATTCTGATAGAGGCAAATGATGTGAAATAACAATAAGAATGTTAACAAGATAATCCCAAATGGAAATACAAGTAAATTACAATTCTTTAATAGCTAATCATGATCTTATTATGCAATTAAACTACATGGGTGAACTCCAAGATGCAAGATAATAGGAAATACTAATAAAACTGACTAAATGCAGAATAAAGTAGCAGCAAAGTATAGGAAAAGTGCAAACTTTGGGCACTGATTGCCCCAATGCAGACTGTAGTCGAAATCATCTCGGATTGATACGAAATCATCTTGAATTGGATAGGATCGTCTGCGACGATTTGAGCTTGCTTCGACTGAAGAATAACAAGGTTCCTACAACAAAATTTTGATAGGACAAGTGCAGATGGTAATCCAAGGTGTTCTAATGCATGTAAAGGTCAAGTTACAGAAAATCTAGCCAGGGGAAAGTCAAGGAGGCATCTTAAGGTTTAAATAGATTTAGGAGGGAATTTGGGAGGTTGGAGATCATCCTAATTTGGAATATCTCCAAAGGGGGAGGTCTCTAACAGTGAAGACGCGTCTCTACCCGAGTTAGAGAAGCTGTTGAAACAGAAGCTAATTATGAAAAATTAGTTTTGGGACAAGATCGTCTGGACGTCCTAGTCCAGACGAGATCGTCCGATGTGAGGCGATATCGTCTGATCGACGACGATATCGTCCAACGGTCACAACAAATCCTAAAAATGACATGAGAAACAAGGAAATGGGTTAAATGGCAGTTTGGGAGCGGTTTTGGGGATTGAATTTGAATTTGAATTATTACTAAGGTAATTTTAATTATTGCTAAGTTTTACTATGCCAATTTTAGGGTGCTACATTATGGATACCTTTGGAACATTTTGAGTTGACCAAAGGGTTATGGATACCTTTGAATATTTTTGGGTTGACCAAAGGGTTTATGGATACCTTTGGAATATTTTGGGTGACCAAAGGGTTTATGGATACCTTTGGAAAATTTTGGGTGACCAAAGGGTTTTGGATACCTTTGGAACCTTTGGGTTGACCAAAGGGTTTTGGATACCTTTGGAGCCTTTTGGGTTGACCAAAGGGTTTTATGGATACCTTTGAAGCATTTTGGGTGACCAAAGGGTTTATGTATACCTTTGGAATATTTTGGGTTGACCAAAGGGTTTAGGATACCTTTGGGGCCTTTTGGGTGACCAAAGGGTTTTGGATACCTTTGGGGCCTTTTGGGTGACCAAAGGATTTTGGATACCTTTGGAGCCTTTTAGGTTGACCAAAGGGTTTATGGATACCTTTGGAGCTTTTTGGGTGACCAAAGGGTTTTGGATACCTTTGGAGCCTTTTGGTTGACCAAAGGGTTTATGGATACCTTTGGAGCTTTTTGGGTGACCAAAGGGTTTTGGATACATTTGGAGCCATCTAGGTTGACCAAAGGGTTTATGGATACCTTTGGAGCTTTTTGGATTGACCAAAGGGTTTATGGATACCTTTGGAGCATTGTGATGTTGACCAAAGGGTTTATGGATACCTTTGGGGATTTTTGGGATTGTTTGCTTATCTTTTTTGATTGTTGATTAGGGGAGGTATGATAGCAATAATGCCCTAGTTGATGTTTAGAAAATATTTTTGTTTTGATTTTATGTTATGGATGCAATTATGGATGCTATGCCTAGATAATGATTTTATTATGTTGTATGTATGCAATGTATTGGTGACATGCACTAGCTAGATGATAGATGTATGCTTTATATGGTATGATCTAGATGTATAGATGCATTATGATGATAGATGCCTACATGGATGCAACACTTACATGGTTTGATTTTTTCTATGTGATGTGATGTATTGACATGCACTAGCTAGATGATGGATGCATGATTAGATGCTATGGCTTAAATGTATATGGACTACTTATGATGTATGCATTTATGGATGCAGTGCTTAAATATATTTTCAATTTTTGATTTAATTGTATGCATTCAATTTATGTTGTTATGATATTATGAATGCAATGTGTGCAATGCATTATTTACATGGTGATCTAATGTAAATGAACTTGTATGCTTTAATAACTTAAAACATAAGGTATGCATGTGATATGAGTTTAACAATCTAATGGGCGACACCACAAAATGTAAATCAATCATGAATAAATAATAATTCTTATAATAAGAATTAATCATTTACACCTTCAAATGTTAGATGATATGATGTGATATGTATGTACTTTCTTTATAAGCTTCTGTAAATTAAGAGATATCCCCAAAATATTCAGTGGCCATCTAAACGTCATTGTTGACATTCATCTGGTATCTATCCTATTTCATGAGCACCCTTTAATGAACAAAACCTCATAAAGAAAGTTGATGATTTAGTTGATGAAATGATTTATTGCTATTAGGAGATTTTTAAGGTTTTCCATGAGACTCAAACACCCTAGTTACTCGATCAAAATTTGTATACTGACCATATAGAGCTTCTAAAGGATAAATTTATTGTTATGAAGACCTAGATACTCATTATCCTTGTGTGTGTAGATGAATATATTAGATAAAACATAAGCATACCCTAGTTCCAGGTGGGATTCATGCAGCCCATTTTTGTATTTGGGATCCTCAAATGTTCATCCTGATCCTAAGTTGGACTCAGTTGGATTAGACCACTAGGCGATACAGGACACCTAAAGCTAGCTCTTCCACATGAAAACATTGGTTTGTATAAAAGCAATATGCTAATGTGACAGACATATCGTCGTGCATAAGGATACCTTACGGTTCATCCATGCTGAGAATTCCAAGGATTCAAGTTCAATACTCCCTTCTTTTCTTCACATTTATTTGGGATACTTGCTCATGCTTAGTGATGAGAATAACTATTTATTTTGAATTTTTGTTTTTCTTTTGAGCAAGGGATTTATGTAGTGATGATAATCACTGGTTTATTTTGTTTTTGAATTTTTGCTTTGTTCAAGATTTTTGCTTGTTTTGATCAAAGCAAGGGATTTATTTGGGTAGGGGTGAACTTGTCCTTTTGCCAATTATTATCATTTTTGAACCGATCGCATAGGGGTATGAGCAAGATAAACTTTTCACCTTAGGATACCTAATACCGCTTTGCAAAGTTCATCTTTCCCTTGTTTCAACTAAGATTTTAGTGTTTTGATTAGTGATAGGATTCTGAAATATACCAAGTGCTATCAAATATAAACCTCGCCTATCAAAAGCAAAGATAAATTTCTACACAGTTTGATAAAACCACTAGGTATGGCTGAGTGATAAGAAAACCCTAGTATATCCCTTATAGCAATAGGAGGGGTTGTGTTAAAAAACACAATTACACACATGGGTGATGGATGATGATGGATTTTGAAGATGCATGATTGAGGTACAAATATGGTGTCATTTTTAAGATTGCAAACGTAAATGTATCTAATGCAAATGTAATGGATGCAACACCTATATGCAATGCAACTATATGAATGCAAATGCGGAATGGATAATGTAAATGTTTTTGTATTTTTGATGCTTTCAATTGTTTTTAAGTTTTGATTATTCTGAATGTTTTTGAACCTTTTGATTTTAAATTGTTTTTGTGATTTTATGTTTTGTTGTTGACCAAAGGGCTTATGGTGCCTTTGGGGCTTTTTTGTGAATTTACCAAAGGGCTTTAAGATGACTTTGGGGCTTTTTTGAGTTGACCAAAGGGATTTAAGATGCATTTGGGGATTTTGTGAGTTGACCAAAGGGCTTTAATGATGCCTTTGGAGCCTTTTGTGAATTGACCAAAGGGCTTTAAGATGTCTTTGGAACATTTTTGAGTTTACCAAAGGGTGTTAATATGCCTTTGGAACATTTTTTGATTTGACCAAAGGGCTTATGATGCCTTTGGAGCCTTTTGTGATTTGACCAAAGGGCTTATGATGCCTTTGGAACATTTTGTGATTTGACCAAAGGGCTTATGATGCCTTTGGAACCTTTTGTTATTTTACCAAAGGGCTTATTATGTGTTTGGATCCTTTTGTGATTTTACCAAAGGGCTTATGATACCTTTGGAGCCTTTTGTGATTTGACCAAAGGGCTTATGATGCCTTTGGAACTTTTTATGATTTGACCAAAGGGCTTATGATACCTTTAGATCATTTTGTGATTTTACCAAAGGGCTTATGATGCCTTTGGAGCCCTTTGTGATTTGACCAAAGGAATTATGATGCCTTTGGAGCTTTTTGTTTTTGATTTTGATGTTTTATGATTTGTTTGGGATTTTATGATTTTTGTTGTTTTTGTAATTTTGAAATTTATGAATGTTTTTGATATTTTTTTGGTTTTACAGGGGGAAGGTATGATACCTTAGGTACCCCCAGTGTGCATGTTGCCTACTATAATGTAGTCATATTGCTTAGGAAGAGTGACAGAAATCCACTCTCCAAATTGGGGCACGAACCTCTGCAAGGTGCCCTTGTCTTGGTGGGGAGAAATGAGTTAACCGTATTCACGAAGCTCATTTCATTCTAATAAGTCTTGGACCACCTTCTTAAATGACTAATAACTATGGATTTCATGTTCCTATATATGATAATACATAAAAAATAGAATTTCATTAGTGGACCCATGTTTGGGCTCTCTTTTTTTGACTTCTGGCAATACAAATGCATTTACCTCATACAACTTTTAAAATAAAGTTGCAGTAGTCATTTCAAATATGACCACTTGTTGAGGTGGCTTTTTTGGCATATGAGGTTGCGACTAACCTTGGGGTCTCTGTTGGGATGGTGTAGCCTCTATTTTGGTAGGTTGGGGTTCTATGGATGAACCATATATGGGAAAAGCCCCACTATCTATGAGATCTTGAACCACATTCCTGAACCCATAATAATTGTGAATGCCATGGCCCTCTATTCGATGGTAGAGATAGTAATGGTCCTCCCTATAACCCTTAGGTTTGGCTTTGTTTTGGTATATAGGTTTTATGATGGGTAAGGTTAAGACCTTACCTTCTTGCAACTTCTAGAATATGATAGACATAGGCTCATTTAAAGAAGTCTAGATGCGCTACGAATGCTTCGAGTGTGCAGCATGCGTTGGCCTAGTTTGAGGACCATGTTGAGCTCTAGGTATGTCACTTGCTTGCTTAGGAGGCTCCCTTTGCATTTTGGATGTAAGGGATGGATTGTTGACTATGGTCATCTATTGGTTGACAACTCGAAGTTGCTTCTTTTTAAGCATGTTATATAATATGGCTCGAAATATTTGACATGATTGAATATCATGACCATTTTGTCTATGATATAGATAGTGTAGATATTCCTCATACCCTTGGTGTTTTGGATGGTTCAGATTCAACTGGTGCACCTCAAGTAAGGTGATGGCATTTGTGGCACATAATTGATTGAAAAATGATATCGTTGAATCAACTAATGAGGTATACTTTCCAAGTTACTGAGGTGGTTAAGTTGGTGCTAGCTCTGGTTGAATATTTTCCCGTGGCTACTTAGGATATGATTTGACCTTAGATGAGGGTTTATTTTGCAATTCCATGTTATCAATATGGTTCATGATAAATTGCAATACCTCATTTTGTTGCTCCATTTGTGCCTCTATATTATAAAGGTGATTTTGTATATGCTCCACTACTGACAAGTCTCTCATGTGTATTTCAAATGATTGGTTCAAAATACCATTTTCTACTAAAGGAGGCAAAAGGATGGGTGCTAAAGATCCACCAAGTAATTGTAAATCACTCATTTTCTTCATTTGAGCTGATATGGATGCTTTTATGATGATCCAATTTGATAGTGGTATCCACATACTCATGTTTATGACTCAGTTCATGTTTTTGTTTCACTTTGTCATGTTGAACTATGTTAGCTTTGGTACCCTCAATTCGATGTGGGGGAAAAACTTGTTATTGTTCTTGAGGAGGCACCGTGTGAAGTGAATTAGGGGTGACTAATGCTAATGGTTTTGACCCCTTAAATATGGTAGAAACGTCTAGTTGCACCATATCTTATTTTATCTGCCTTAGGGTCACTTGGTCTTCTGAATTAATTTTAACCATTGCCACAAACTCTTGATAAGGTGCTTTATCTTTTGGACCAATTTAAGGTTCTTTAGTCATGTTAAATGATGTTTTCTCCTCATCAGGTAATATGATATCGTGATTTTTGGTGATGGGAGAACGTAGTGGCTTCTTGATGCAAGCCTTAGTTGAATATTTGGTGATTTTATCTAAATGAATTTTTTGAGGCTCGCATGTCACCAAAGTTTCTTGTGGCTCATCCAACTCCTTGTAATACTTGAATGGCTCAGGATCATGGGGCACCACATACACTTTATAAATTTTAGATTTTGGTGTACTATGGAAGGCACACATTCCATATCCCTTATCCATGGTCTGCCTAGCAACATGTAATACTACCTCTCACCCCCCAAGATATGGCACAATGTAGGTATCGTATTTATCCCAACCTGTATAGGTAGGATTACTATGCCAATTATTGGGGAAGTGACATCATTGAAGGCTCTCAATGTGAATGTTGAGTCCTTAATGCATGAAGGTGGAAAATTTAAATGCTTCAAAGCTACAACCATGATGATGTTGATAGCTAACCCAATGTTAATCAAGACTCTCTTGTATGAAATTTGATCGATGCTTGCTATGATGTGTAGTGGAGGATCGAGTTCATCCATAGATATTGGATTTATCTCCTATTTGCAAAAGGTAATCACAGGGTCCTTTTGTAAGTGAATTGAATTCATTTTTGGTGTGGACCATGATAGATAATTATCTTTAGTTGCATTTTTTGGTATATTGGGTTGATCAAGGTATATTTTGTTTCTTTTTGTAGTATTGATCATACTAATAAAACCCTCATCAGGTGGGGCTATGCGCTCCTCATTGACATGATCAACTTGATTGTTGGGTGTTATGTTTGCTTTATGTTTAGGCAGTGGGTCTTAGAAGACTATTATCTGAAGCTCTTGCCTCTCGATTATATATTGCACTAAATATCTAAAGGTATGACATGTCTAAATGTCATGACCCCTTTATCTATGGTACACACAATATATATTTTCTCTATGTACCTTTGATCTATGCTTTTTGGGCTTCCATGGAAGGATATCTGGAATATTGATTCTTCATGCCTCATACAATTGATCAAAAAGTGATGCTAGTGTCTCTGGAAAATTAGTATATTATCATTGTGACTGATATTTTTTCCCCTGCATCTGATTCTGTTGCATATGATTTTGGGTCAAAGGAGACTGGTCTTGGTAATTATGTTGTATTGGTAGAGGTGGTGTGACCTAGTTTGAGGATTCAGGGATACTCAAAATAACTTGATTGACTGGTGCCACATTTTTTTGCATGTCACCACCTATAATATTATTGCTTAGCCATTCCCTTCTATGGAGTTGAATATCACCTTCCTTGATATTGATTACCTCAATGAACTCATCTTGTTCTAAGGCCTCCTCAAATGTTTGATATTGCTACAATTGTAAGAGAAGTGAGATTTGTTTTGAACAACTTCTCATAAACATTCGAATGAGCTCTATTTTTGGTAAGGTGAAAGGTAATTTTGACATCACCTTCCTCCACTTATTTCTATACTCAATGACTAGCTCATCATCAAGTTGATGAAGGCTTGCTAAATCAGTCAAGTTTATCATTTTCTTAGCACTAGAGGCAAAATATTGTAGGAATGCATTAGCTAATAGCTCAAATGTGTATATGCTATGGTGTGGTAGGTGATTATACCATTCTAAAACATCTCCAGCTAGTGTTTTTTTTGGCAATTTTGGGTATGTTGCCTAGCTTCATGGTTGTGAGTTGTCATTGATGTCAAAAGGAGTTTGTGTTGATATCAAAAGGAATTTGTGCTGATGTCAAAAATATTTTGGTGCCAAAAAGATCTTGAAATTTCCATGATGTTTGTTTAAGGGTTTTTAATTAAAACCATGGTGACAAGGTTAAAGGTTTTTCTTAAAACCATCTGGACTCATTAAGGATTTTTATTAAAACCATCTTGGCTTAATGAAAAGGTTTTTGCTCCTTGTAAAAACCTTAAAATTCCATTTTGATTATTAATAAATAAATTAAGTCAAACCTTTGAAAATGTTTTAAGTTTATTATTAATAAAATAATTATTATTAATTTAATAATTATTATTGAAAGGGTTTCTAAACCCTTAGTGACACCAATGTAGAAGACTTACCTCATCGATGTCGTTTGTTTGGAAGGAGAACCGACGTCAACTTGCATGGGATGCAAAATACTATTAAAGGGCATTAATTCCTAAGGTTCAATACACCTCCGATTTACATGATTACCTTCGAATTCGTATTGCTCTGAGACCTTCAATTTCAGATTGCTTTGTGATTTTTGAGTTTCATATTGCTTTGTGTTTAAGTTCTAATTTTGTACACCTGTGAGGAAGACAAATCTATTTGTCTTTAATTTCTATGAGCAAAGGGAAGGTAAAACGATGAGTGGCGCTTGAGAGTTTTGTTGGGCACTTGTGCTCCAATGGTGGAGGTAGTGGAGTGAAGGCACTGGCTAGAAAGAGGTGTCGATATCGATTCATGTCAGGCGTGTTTCATTTTTGGTCACAAATTATTATGCATGTGGTACAACAGTTGCCTTGAGCCATGAGTTTGGAGGAGGAAGTGTTTTGGTGCTTATGTTGGTGTTTCCACACTTCTCCTAAGGTTGGAGAATTGATTTTTGGCCAAGGTAGATCTTTTGTTGATAATGTTGAATATTTGATTTGACTTGGCAAATTATTGTTGGTAATTGGATGGAGGTATAAGGTTAAATAGAAATATTTCTTTGACATTGTTATTATTGATGCTTAATGTTTATGTGGTAAATGCATTTAGAAGTAAATGTATTTTAGGAGTTACAAGGGTTTAAGGAATAATTGTGCTTGATGTCATATTGGGGTTAGAAAGCCTTTGGAGTTATTGAGTGGATATTCTCTTGTAATTATTTTTGAGGTTGAAGTTATTTTGTGATATATTAAGTAGGAGTTATAAGGTGTAAAAGAATATTGTTGATATATATATTTGTGAGTTTTGATTATTTATGAGTTGGAGTGATTAGGAATCTTATCATTGTGCATTATTCCATTGTTGCTAACTCTTATTTGTGGTAAATTAAGAGTTAGTGTTGTGAGAGATTTTGATTTCTCCTTCTTCATCAAAGTAAAGGTATAGGCACATTCTTCCATGGTTATTATTGATTGATGGTTTTATAAAAATAATTTTGGAGTGAAAAGGATTAAATTAAGTTTCCTTATTTGGAGTGGATCTTATTTTCTGAAAGTGGAAGTATTGATTATGCATTATGAGATCATGATGAGTTTATGAGTTATTGCATAATTATGGTTTATGAGAGTGGAAGCATTTGAAGTTTGCTTTAGGGTTTTTGAGTGAGAAGCTTATGCCATTGCTATAAGTTGTTGAAACCCTAATTGATTTTTTTGGTTGTTGAGAGTTGAAGGATAGACCATATTTAGTCTTCAACAATTCTCTTTATGCTTATATGATATTGATTTGAGTTGAGATTGAGAGTTGAATGATAGAACATATTGAGTCTCTAAAAATTCTCTTTATGCTTCTATGAGGTTGATTTGATATGATTGTATGAAACACATTGGGTCTCTAAAAATTCTCTTTGTGTGTTCACATTGGGCAAGTTTCTTGGTAAACTTGTTTGACCTGATTTGGGCAAGTTCTTGGTGAGATTATTAGGTCTGATTTGGACAGGTTCTTGTTGAAGAACTTGTGGACATATTTTATGAAGTCTTGGTGAATACTTGTGAGCAGTTTTGATTGATTTTTTCAAGCTTTTGGATTAATCTTGGGATAGATCTGACAAATATTTGAGAGCAGATTTATGCTGGACCATAGGACTAAGTTTGATGTAGATTTGTGATAGAGTTTGAGAGGACTTGTGTTGGACCGATTGACTATGTTTAGTACATGTTTTGATGAGCAACTATGGAGGTGATCAGTGAGGACATAAGTCTCTAGAGCTAGAGCAAGGAGGACGGGATGTCTTCTATGGAAAGGAGTCCCACCTGCTAGCAATAAAAGAGGTAGTGATCTTCTGAAGTATCATTTCCATACCTTTGGGGGATAGGACATCTCCTTTGGTAAGGAGGCTCATAAATACTTGTTGAGGGGATAGGACATCTCCTTTGGGTAGGAGGCTCATAAATACTTGTTGAGGGGAAGGATTCTACTTTGGGCAGGAATTTCATAAAATTTGTAATAGGGAAAGGATTTCCGAAAGAACTTGATTGAGAAATATTTTAGTGAAAATATTTCTGTGGATGTAGCCCATCTTGGGTGAACCATGTTAAAATGGCTCTTATTTGTGTGTTGCTTTCTGTGATTTTTAATGTTATGGTGATTCCACTGCTATCTAAAGTAAATTTTTTTAAATGGTTACATCTTATAATGTTCACCCCCCCTCTCAGTATAAGTATATGTTCTTCAATTGGTATTAGAACAGGTCTCTCCAAGAAGAGCCTAATAGATTGGAGGAGGATCCCTCGGAAGATCGTATGAGCATGAAAAGTGACGAAGAGATTGAATTTGATTTGAAAGGGGAATTATTTTTAGCCCTAAGAAATCTAGAAAAATTCAGGGAAGAGAATTTTTTTTTAAAACAACAAAATCAAGAAGAAGAGATGGCAAAAATAGAACTATCTCAAAATCTCACAGACTTCAAGATCCTAGCTGAAGAAGGAAAGAAATTTGAGCAGGTTTTGACAAAGGTTTTGAAAGGGAAGGAATATGAATGTGAGAGACTTGAAGATGTGGTTTCTCTAAGAGTTAGACTTGAACAGATGAGTCTTAAACAAAATATATATCTTGGAAAGAAAAGGGAAGAAGATCTCCATAGCCAAGAAGTAGGAACATCCAGCAGAAATTAAGTCAACTTTCAAAGACCAAAGGATACCAAAAAAGAAAAAACAAAGGAGATAAATGGACAAGAGTTGATCACAAAAGAAGGAACACTCATCAAAGGCTTCCAAATAGGTTACATAGTACTTTCCATGGCTATTGTTTTTCTTGCAATAAATATGGTCATATAGCTATCCATTGTACTAGGATTGTGAATGACAATGTTAAGAAAAATGTTAATTATTTTGCACCACTCATGGATGATAGTATTATGTATTACAAATGCAATAATTTTGGGCATATAGCTAGAATGTGTAAATTGGAAAGATCTAATGAAGTGAATGTTAGGAAAAAAAGTGGAAATAAAACTAGATCTATGATAGTTCAAACTACTCTACATGCTCAAGATAAGGAAGAAAAATGGTACCTTGATAGTGGATGTTCTAGGCACATTACTGGAGAAAAAGAAAATTTTATAGTTCTCAAAGAAACTAGTAGAGGGTCATTTAGCTTTGGAGATTAAATATCAGATAAAATTTGTGGAAAAGGTTCTATAAGTTTAGATGGAAAAACCAGAACTAAAAATATGCTTTATGTAAAAGGATTGAGACATAATATTTTGAGTGTTAGCCAACTTTGTGATCAGGGTCATATGGTGACTTTCTATTCTGATAGATGTGATATAATGAAAGTAGAGAATGGAAAAATCATTGCTAATGCAATACGAACTCCTAACAACCTCTACATGCTATGTGAGATAAAAAGAGAAAAGTGTTTTTTGTCTCAAGAGGATGAAATTTGGCTATGGAATAAAAGAATGGGACATTTGAGCTTTGATAATATTATAAACATTAGCCATAAGAAAGCATTCAGAGACTTACTTAAATTGAAAAGACCCTAAAATACTATTTGTTGTCCTTGTCAACATGGAAAGCAAACTAGAACTAACTTTAAGGCTAAAGGGTACATGTCATCCAAACCTTTAGATCTTATTCATACTAATTTGTGTGGCCCCACTAGAACTCAGAGTATACAAGGAGAGAGTTACTTCATGCTTTTCATAGATGATTTCTCTAGAATGACTTGGGTTACCTTTTTGAAAGAAAAATCTGAAGCCCTTGACAAGTTTAAAGCCTTCAAAGAAATGATAGAGAATGAAACAGACAAAAGAATAAAATGCTTAAGATTATATAGAGGAGGATAATTCACTTCAAATGAATTTGTGGATTATTGTGAGAAACAAGGGATTAAGAGGGAATTTTTAGCAACAAGAACTCCTCAAAAAAATGGAGTAGTTGAAAGAAAAATAGAACTATTGAAAATATGGCTAGAGCTATGTTGAATGAGTCAAAGATTCTTGATGGTTTTTGGAAAGAGGTAATTAGTATAGCAGTGTATATTATCACCAAAGCTCAGTTAAGAGTCAATAATCACAAAAATCCCTATGATCTATGGAAAAGAAGACCAACCACAGTAAAACATTTCAAAGTTTTTGGTAGTAAATGTTACATCAGAAGGGAAGATCAAAATTTAGGGAAGTTTGATCCTAGATGTGATGAGGGCATTTTTCTTGGGTACTCTAGCAAGAGAAAATCCTATAGATGCTACAACAAAAGAACTTGTACTACTGTGGAAAGCATAAATTTTACAATGGATGATAAAACAGGGATAAGAGAACCAATTCAGGAAATTAATGATGAATATTACCAAGAAGAATTCAAGGAGGATTTAGATAAATAAGAAGAGGAAAGATGACAACTCCATCTAGATATGTTCAAAAAAACCATCCAAATGATCAAATCATTGGTTATATAGAAGTCATACAAACAAGAAGAAGAATAATATCTTCAAATTCCCATACAGATGTTTCGTTGTTATCTCAGATTGAGCCAAAAGATCTTAGTGAATCCTGTGCAGATAAGTTTTGGATAAATGTTATGAATGAAGAATTGAAACGGATAGATAAGAGTGAGACTTGGGAACTTGTTCCAAGACCTAAAGATAAAAATGTCATTGGCACTAAGTGGGTCTTCAAAAATAAGTTAAATGAAGATGGTCAGGTAGTCATAAATAAAGCAAGGTTAGTTTGTAAAGTTTATGCTCAAGTAGAAGGAATTGATTTTGAAGAAACTTTTGCTCCAGTTGCTCGTCTTGAGGCTATTAAAATGTTTTTGTATTTTTCAAGTTTTAAAAACTTCAAGGTATATCAGATGGATGTCAAATCAGATTTTCTAAATGGTTTGTTAGAAGAAGAAGTCTACATTGAAAAACCATAAGGGTTCTTACTTTCAAAAAATTCCTCTTTTGTGTGTAGACTAAAAAAGGTATTGTATGGTTTGAAACAAGCTCCTAGGGATTGCTATTCGAGGCTTGATAGGTATCTTCAGAAACAAGGCTTCAAAAAAGGTATGGCAGATAGCAATTCGTATATCAAAAATGATGGAAATAATATCTTAATTGTGGTTTTTTATGTTTATGATATCATTTTTGGAGGTAATAACACCAAAATGTGTAAATATTTTGCTAATAATATGTAGAGTGAATTTGATATGTCCATGATTGGGGAATTGTCCTTCTTCTTAGGACTTCAGATCGCCCAATCAGAAGAAGGAATATTTATCTCACAAGGAAAGTACATAAGAGATGCTAAAAAATTTTGGTATGGCAGATAGCAAACCTGTTAGTACTCCAATGATTACAGGGTGTAAGTTGAGCAAGGATGATGAATCTCCAGAGGCAGATCAAAGGTTGTACAAATACATGATTGGAAATTTGCTTTATGTTACAACTACTAGACCAGACATCATGTAGGTAGTGGGACTAGTTGTAAGGTTTCAGGCTGCACCAAAAGAAACTCGTGTTATGGTAATAAAAAGGATTCTCAGATATCTAAAAGGCACTATGGATCTTGGGCTTTGGTATCCCAAGAGTGATAAGTTCACTCTCACAGCTTTTACAGATGTAGATTGGGTCGACAATATTGATGATAGAAAAAGCACTAGTGGTGGAACTTTCTTTTTGGGGAATTGTTTAGTTGCTTGGTTAAGCAAGAAATAACCTTGAGTTTCCTTGTCTATAGCATATGCAAAATACATAACAGTAGTAGCTTGTTGTACATAAGTTTTATGAATGAAGACTACCTTGGAGGATTTCAAAATAAAGCATGATCAATCCATTTCCATATTGTGTGATAATACAAGTGCCATAAGTATCTCCAAGAATATAGTAATGCACTCAAGAACAAAGCATATTCCCATCAAATATCACTTTCTAAGAGAGCAGGTTCAGGACAAGCAGGTTAAGCTAGAATATGTGCCTTCTAAGGAACACATTGCTGATATTTTCACCAAACCTCTTCCAAGAGATACTTTTGAGTATTTAAGGAAGAATTTGGGAGTAGTTTTACTCCCACCCCAGAATTAATCACCTCAATAGGAGGTGGGGGAGGGTCTAAGCTAAGAGGCTCATTCTTAGCCCTGAGCCCCAAATGTGACCCTTTTCCATTGATGACAAAGGGGGAGATATTTGAGTAAGGGGGAGAGCCTTGAGTCAGGGGGAGCAAAGCTTTAGAGGATGGTTTTAAGTTGGTTTCAGTTTTGACAGTTGGCAGTGATTTCAGTAGTGGTTTACCATCAATGACAAAGAGGAAGATTGTTGGCAATTTTGGGTATGTTTCCTAGCTTCATGGTTGTGAGTTGTCATTGATGACAAAAGGAGTTTGTGTTGATATTAAAAGGAATTTGTGCTGATGTCAAAAATATTTTAGTGCCAAAAATATCTTGAAAGTTCCATGATGTTTGTTTAAGGGTTTTTAATTAAAACCATGGTGACAAGGTTAAAGGTTTTTATTAAAACCATCTTGGCTTAATGAAAAGGTTTTTGCTCCTTGAAAAAACCTTAAAAGTCCATTTTGATTATTAATAAATAAATTAACTCAAACATTTGAAAATGTTTTAAGTTAAGTTTATTATTAATAAAATAATAATTATTAATATGGTTGTTGTGGTGCAGTGGTAAATGCTCTAGGTGCTGGTAGAGGCCGACCCAGGTTCCATTTCCCTTGTATCCATCTTGCAGATATATGGTATAGTTAGTAATGTCCTATGTGTTGGTAGAGGCTGACAAGGCTCCATTCCTCCTATGCCCAACCTGTTGAAAGTGGCACCCCGAAAGGGGTGTTTTCCACTATAAATTAGTTTTACCCATGTGTTGTAGGTGAGTTGGAGAGGAGAGGGAAATCCTCCAAGAGAGGTCCCAGGTTCAAATCTCCACCCTACCAAAAAGTTGAATTGGGTATCCAAAATCCAATTGATAATGTTGGTGCGGGCAGGGTCGGGTGCGACTCCCAAGTGACTTTGATGGTGTAGAACCCCCTATTCATGGTCTCTCAGACCAAGGCAGCCCCACAAGGGGTTTTTCACTTAAAAAATAATAATAATTATTATTATTATTAATTTAATAATTATTATTGAAAGGGTTTATAAACCCTTAGCGATGCCAATGTAGAAGACTTACCTCACCGACATCATTTTTTTGGAAGGAGCACTGACGTCAACTTGCATGGGATGCAAAATACTATTAAAGGGCATTAATTCCTAAGGTTCAATACACCTCCAATTTACGTGATTACCTTCAAATTCATATTGCTTTGTGACCTTCAATTTTGGATTACTCTATGATTTTTGAGTTTCGTATTGCTCTGTGTTTAAGTTCTAATTTCATACGCTTGTGAGGAAGACAAATCTATTTGTCTTTAATTTCTATGAGCAAAGGGAAGGTAAAACAATGAGTGGTGCTTGAGAGTTTTGTTGGGCACTTGTGCTCCAATGGTATAGGTAGTGGAGTGAAGGGGCTCACTAGGCAGAGGTGTTGAGATTGATTCGCATCGAGTGTGTTTTGTTTTTGGTCATGGATTATTGTGCACGTGGTACAACAGTTGCCTTGGGCCATGAGTTTGGAGGAGGAAGCACTTTGGCACTTATGTTGGTGTCTCCACACTTCTCATAAGGTTGGAGAATTTATTTTTGGCCAAGGTAGATCTTTTGTTGATAATGTGGAATATTTGATTTGACTTGGCAAATTATTGTTCGTAATTGGATGGAGGTATAAGGTTAAATAGAAATATTGCTTTGACATTGTTATTATTGATGCTTGATGTTTATGTGGTAAATGCATTTAGAAGTAAATGTATTTTAGGAGTTATAAGGGTTTAAGGAATAATTGTGCTTAATGTCATATTGGGGTTAGAAAGCCTTTGTAGTTATGGAGTGGATATTCTCTTGTAATTATTTTTGAGGTTGAAGTTATTTTGTGATATATTAAGTAGGAGTTATAAGGTGTAAAGAAATATTGTTGATATGCATATTTGTGAGTTTTGATTATTGATGATTTGGAGTGATAAGGTGTTATTAGGAATCTTATCATTGTGCATTATTTTATTGTTGCTAACTCTAATTTGTGGCAAATTGAGAGTTAGTGTTGTGACATATTTTGAGTTCTCCTTCTTTATCAAAGTAAAGGTATGGGCACATTCTTCCATGGTTATTATTTATTGATGGTTTTTTGAAAATAATTTTGGAGTGAAAAGGATTAATTTAAGTTTACTTATCTGGAGTGGATCTTATTTTCCAAAAGTGGAAGTATTGATTATGCATTATGAGATCATGATGAGTTTATGAGTTATTGCATAATTATGGTTTATGAGAGTGGAAGCATTTGAAGTTTGCTTTAGGGTTTTTGAGTGAGAAGCTTATGCCATTGCTATAAGTTTTTGAAACTCTAATTGAGTTGTTTGGTTGTTGAGAGTTGAAGGATAGAACATATTGAGTCTCTAAAAATTCTCTTTATGCTTCTATGATATTGATTTGAGTTGAGATTGAGAGTTGAAGGATAGAACATATTGAGTATCTAAAAATTATCTTTATGCTTCTATGATATTGATTTGATATGATTGGATGAAACACATTGGGTCTCTAACAATTCTCTTTGTGTGTTCACATTGGGCAAGTTTCTTGGTAAACTTTCTTGAGCTGATTTGGGCAAGTTCTTGGTGAGCTTGCTAGGACTGATTTGGACAGGTTCTTGTTGAAGAACTTGTGGACAGATTTGATGAAGTCTTAGTGAAGACTTGTGAGCAGTTGTGATTTATTTATTCAAGATTTTGTCTTAAGCTTGGGATATATCTGACATATATTTTAGAGCAAATTTGTGTTGGACCAGAGGACTGGGTTTGGTGTAGATTTGTGATAGATTTTGAGAGGACTTGTGCTGGACTGACTGACTATGTTTAGTATAGGTTTTGATGAGTAGATGTGGAGGTGATCAATGAGGACAAAAGTCTCTAGAGCCAAATCAAGGAGGACATGACATCTTCTATGGAAAGGAGTTCCACCTACCAGCGGTAGAAGAGGTAGTGATCTTATGAAGTATCATTTCCAGAGCTTTGGGGGATAGGACATCTCCTTTGGGTAGGAGGATCATAAATACTTGTTTAGGGGATAGGACATCTCCTTTGGGTAGGAGGCTCATAAATACTTTTTGAGGGTAAGGATTATCCTTTTGGCAGGAAGTTCATAAAATTTGTAATAGGGAAAGGATTTTCCAAAGAACTTGATTGAGAAAGTTTTTAGTGAAAATATTTCTGTGGATGTAGCCCATATTGGGTGAACCATGTTAAAATGGCTCTTTGTGTGTTTCTTTTTGTGATGGTTAATGTTATGATGATGCCATTGCTATCTAAATTAAAGTTTTTTAAATGGTTGCATCTTATACTATTCACCCCCATCTTAGTATAAGTCTATGTTCTTCAGTTGTAAGAAACATTCTCAACATCAAGGGGTCATTGTCTTGAAAATGGAAGCACATATTGATGAATATTGTCACATGCTCTTTTTTTTTAAATAAAGAGGTAAAAATTTATTGATAAAAATTCTGGATTACATAGTACAACTGAGCTTCCAACCAAGACTCAAATAAATAGCCAAACAAGCTAAAACCACTAGACTAGAATGCAACCAAAAAATACAACAAGAACAAATCACATTAAGTCTGTACATCCTTGTGGATCAACTCCCACAGGCGTTGAGAGTCCCCAGATGGGAGAGTCTCCCAATTATTGATACTCCAAGGATCCAACAGCTTAGAAGCACTTTTGGCCATGTAATCAACAACCATATTACATTCCCTTGGAATGTGCACAAAGGATATAAATTCAAACTCTTCACTCATTTCAAGAATCTTAATGGCTATAGAGGCCAACTACCAATTAACTTCCTCCACCATTTTACTGTTTAAAATATTAGCCACAATTTGAGAGTCAAATTCGTAGATAATCCTATGCTAGACAAGAGAAAACCCCCTCCACAAGGCCTCAATAATTGCAATATCTTCCATAAAATTGTTGGAGTTAACACCTTTATAAATGGAAAAGAAAAAATTGACACCACCAGTAGAATCTCTTCCAACACTGCCAATTCTATCATGTCAAGGATTACCCCTGGATGAATCATCAGTATTAATTTTTAAAACTCCTAAAGGGCATGGCCTCCATCGACCATCTCTCCTAACCTTCTTGATGAGTTGAGGAGCCCTACTAGGGCTAGAAGAGTTCATAAAATCCCCAAAGAGACCAAGGGCTTGTTGTACCTTCTCCTCACTAGAATCCAAAAGAGGTTCCACATCACATTTGCTATGGATGGTTTCCTGAACCATATACATGATCATTTGCCAAATCTATTGAACAACAAAATAATTGCCCTAAAATATGTGTTGGTTTCATTCGAGCCAAATTTTCCAGATGATGCAAGAAGTGCCCAAATTCCAAGCCACCCAAATTAAGGGGGCCTTGGTCAGAGGTCTACCTAGACTACTCCAAAACTCCATTAGGGACAGCACATGAAAACATGGATGGTTCCAGGCGCTCCACTAACGGTGCCAAATGTCTCTGGCAAGGGAGCATTGGAAAAATAAATGAGAAGAGTCATCCTCATTCTTACTGCAAAGGAAATAAAAAGAGGGACCCTTAAATCCCCTCTTTGTCACATTATCCCAAGTGAGGCATTTATTACGAGCTACCAAACAAAGAAAGAAGTTATATTTTTTCTAGCCAAATTTGTTCCACACCTTTTTCCACTAAGTGACAAGAAGAATCCCATACTTTTTCTTATCAAGAACTTGATAACCATAGGCTCCCGAGTAGGTTCCATTAGGATCAGGGTTCCAAGCCAGAATATATTTACCCCTCAATGAAGAACAAGGCATCCTCATAAAAATAAGAGCAAGCACCTCTCTGTCCTTGGCCAGTCCCCACTAGGGCTATTCTTATGGATCTTTCCACCTGTACATCTCCATATTTCCAAAAAATTGGATTTTAAAGTCCTCCACACGAGACCAGCCTGCTTCCAAGAAAAAAATGCTTAGGGAACATAACCTAGGATATTTATTCAAGATAGGAAGGTGGCCATCCCAAGAATCCTCCCAAAAAAGCATTTGATCCTTGATTGCAAATCTAAAACAAACCCTACTTGATTAAATTAGCTTCTCTTTTCAGAGTGTCCCAGATAATTGAACCTTTCCCAACCAAGATAACTCTAGGGATATCAGCCTCAGAAATACCTCTCAAGTATTTACAATATAATATTTTAGCCCAAATCCTACCCAAAAAGAGCTATCTATCACAACCCAAGGCCTCCCTCTTGCATCGGGCTACATATAGAATCCCACCTAACGAAAATCCATTTAGATTGATCAAGTTTTCCAGACCATAAAAACTATCTTGACAAAGCATCCATGTCCTTGATGAAGTGAGAGGGAGCTATTTGTACAAAACATCTATAAATAGGTAAAGCTTGAACAACAAATTTTAAAAGCAACACTCTACCTGCAATGGATAGCCATCTGAAAGTCTAGTGATTCACCTTCCTTCTAAACTTATCAAGCATAGACTGCCAAGAAGATCTAGGTAGAGGATGATATGAAATTGGAATACCAAGATAAATGAAGGAGGGAGTCCCAACTTGAAATCTTAGAATATGAGCAATCCTAGCTTGAATAAGAGGAGGGGTATTGAAGAAGAAAATAGAAAACTTGTCCTCATTAATCAACTGTCTATAAGAACCAATATATATGTCAAGATACTGTCTAATATTTCTAGCTTCCCTGATAGTGGCAACTCCCAACAAAGCAATATCATCAACAAATTAAAGGTGGGAAAGAGGTGGAAAACTACTATCCACCACTGAATGAGACCCTACATGACTTGATACTTGAGCAATATTCCCAACCCTTCTACCATAATGATAAAAAAATAAGGAGATAAAGGATCTCCTTGCCTCAATCCCCTTGAGGCCTCAAATAGCTATGATGGCTCATTATTAACAAGAACAAAGAATGAGGAAGAAGAAACACAGCTCATCACCCATCTAATCCATTCCTCCTCAAATCCAAAAGTAGTAAGAACTTTCTGAAGAAAGGACCATCTGACCCGATCATAGGATTTGGCCATGTCCAACTTAATGAACATAGTTTTCTCCTTAGAATTTTCCATCGAGTGAATAGCTTTTGTAGCAATAACAACCCCATCCAAGATTTGTTGGCCAACAACAAACCCCCTCCTTGCTACTTAGATATGATTTTTCTCAACCATATCTTCAGCCTCTCAGCAATAATTTTTGTGATGATCTTATACACAATATTGCACAAAGCAATAGGCCTAAACATATCTAAGGAATTTACTCCCTCTTTTTTGGGTATAAGTACCACAAAGGTATAATTTAGGGCCCTTAGTATCTGTTTTTCCTTTTGGGACTCATGGACCACCTCCAAAAGATAAAATTTGATTAAATTCCAAAACTCTTGATAAAACTCAATCGAGAATCCATCTGGGCCTGGGGATTTTCCTTTTTTCATATTGAATACAACATTTTCCAACTCCTCAAGGGAAATTGGACCCATCAAGTGCTCATTCATATCTCTAGAAAAAATCACTAGAATAGAGTTTATAATAAGCTTTTCATTATCATCATCTGATAGGGAGTCCTCCTTGAAGAGAGAGGAAAAATACCTCTTAGTCTCTTCTAAAATATCCCTGAAAGAAGAGAGTAGGGCACCCTGAGAATTCACAAGAGAGGTAATCAAGGTTACCATTATGGTGAGCCTTAATTGAGTTATAAAAGAAGGTTGTGTTCCTATTCCCTTACTGAAGCCAATCTACTCGAGCTTTTTGTTCCCAAAAATTTTCTTCCCTCAGTTCCCATTCAATAAGGTCTTTTGCAGCATCAGATTCCTCAAGAAGAATCTCCTTCATGAATCCCTGATCTCTAATCTTCCTTGAAGCTTCTTCCATCCTCCTAAGAGCTTCCAACTTAGCCAAGGAAAGGTTCCCAAAATTTAGTCTATTCCATCTCTTCAATTTATGTTTTACAAATTGAAGTCGCTTCATAAAGGAATACATAGCGGTGCCATGAGGAGGTTTGTCAGTGGTCCACCAGCCTCGCATGAAATCATGAAGCTTAGGATCATGAAACCACATAAGTTAAAAATTAAAGGAGGGATTTTTTTTTAGCCCTAACTCTAAAGCAAAGAGTTTTATAGACCAATTATTAGATCCTCTACCCTCCAGAATCATAGAATTAGCACTTCTGTTATTACCCATCCAATAATTGGATATCAAAAACCTATCTAGTATCTCTGAGATGGAAGCTTCCCCACACCTTCTATTGTGCCAAGTAAATATCCCATTATCTAGCTTGATGTAAACCAAGTTGAGGTCCTAGATATGAGCATGGAAGACAGAATAAAAATGCTCGAGAAGGTCCACCCCACCATGTTTCTCCTCCAATCAAGTGATAGAGTTGAAGTCTCCAGCCAAAATCCATTGGTACAGGGGAACCAAACTTCTCATAGAGCAAATGTGCTCCCACAAATTCACTTTACCATTGTAATAAATAGGAGCATACACATTTGTAAGTAGGATGGTTTCACCAAATTCATTATCATGCCCAACCATCGAAATAGACCATCTGCTAGAAATCCAAGTAAGAGGGGATATCTTAACCGGATCCCATAAACAAGCAATGCCACCAGCATATCCACATGCACTAATAAACTGGCATTTCCCCCTTATCCACAACTTGGGATTAATATTGAACATACTATCAATAGCCAATTTAGTCTCCTGAATAAACACAACATCCATAGAATGCACATAAACCAAATCATGAACAACTTTTTTTCTGGGGATGTTGTTCAACCCCCTTACATTCCATGAGAGGATAATCATTTTTAGGGGTTATAAAAATGGGAGTTCAATTTTCTCACCAAGCCTGACTCCACCAAAGTCTCCCCCATTAACTTAATTTTATCATGGTCCTTCTTCTGTCCCACCTTCATATTCTTATTTGAAAAATATTTTTTAATTATTTTCTGCTGTAATCCCAACACCGTAGGAGTTTTGCAGTCCAAGGATAACTGCATCAGTTCCTAAGTAGGAGAGGGCATAACTAAATTTGTACCACTTTATAAAATAGTTTCCCTTATAGGGATAGACCCAACCATGTCCCATATACTCAGATCCAAAGCCCTTTGTTCTTCATTTAAACCCCCTAGATTTGATTCCTTAAGTTCCCCATCAAGAAGAGATATCTGATTCGGCCTTGTTATATTTGCATCAGGTAGTGAATTTTTAGGTATCTCCATTCACTGATCAAGATCATCTAATATTTCAAAACAGTTGAGTAAAGCATCTGGCTGGCTATCCTTAAGGTCTTTTTTTGCCCTTCGTCCTCTATTTTAGGATTTTACCAAAAAAAAACCTTCCTTATCCCATTCCCCTTCCTTTATCAATCCTTTATCCAAACTTTGTATAGACCGAGAGGGCCCAGGATTTGAAGCCACAGGTAGGACAAAATTAGGGTATTTTCTTTGCAGGTGGCCATATTCACGAAAAATCCGACAACAAAATGGAAGAGCTTCATAGTCAAGTTTTTGAACCCATGTAGTTGATCCAAATTGTATTTCAATAGAATCTAGAATAGGATTATTTAAGTTAATTTCAACACAAATACAAGCAACAAAGATTACATTTTTATCCATTGTCTGTTGTGATGGTCCAACCGGCTTCCCAAGTAGAAGGGCAATCTTATGCAAGATATCAATTCTCCAGAATTCCAACGGGAGCCATGGAAGCCACACCCATACTGGAACACGTGATGGCTGCTCCTCTGATGTGTTAAAATCCACATGCTAGGGTTTAATAAAGAGTACCACTTGGTTATAGAAATAAGGACCCCCTTCAAATGCTTTGTTATGATCTGCAATACAAGATAAAACCACCATAAAATAGTTTTTTGCACTCAACATCACCTCCACATCACCTTTAGGATTCCAAGTCTTCCTGACCCAAGCCTCCACAAAGGGGAGAGAAATTCGGATGCCCAAAAATTTGCCAATAATGGAATGTTTGGTTAGATACTCCACATCTTCTGCAATCAAGTCTGGTTGAACCACTAGAACTGGCATGGCTTCACATCGTTCCAAATATCCATTGTTCTTTAACAAGCGGTTCTTGACATGCACTGGAAAATCCTATTCCTTCTAGTCATTTTCAAATGAAAAAACATCACGAGCATGCACTATTTGTGCTAGAACCTATGCCATCATGGCATTCCTCCAATTTTTTAGACCTCCTCCAGAAGCTGCTGCCATCCCTGCAGAGCAGTTTTTCTTCATAAAACCATAGCAGAGTAGTTTTTCCTCATCAAACCCTAGCAGAGCCTTTTTCCATCATATTCGAACATCCTTCAATATTGTCACGTGCTCTTGTGCATCTTTGTCATATTTGAATTTTTCATGTTGAGTCATCTTGAAGTTCGATGGATATATCAGTGATGACACTGATGGATGCAAAGGCTGATTTCTAAGCTACTTTAGTGTAGGTTTTTTTTTAAACCGACCTTTGATTTTGTTTTTTGAATGAATTTATCTGATAAACTAGAAATTTTTATGGCCCTGACAAAATGATATGATCTTCCTATTGTGGCCCTCTATTAGGCATAGGAGGTCACTTTTGATGTTGAGGTTGATGATAAGTGTAATCATTAGGCACCTCATCATAAATGGATTTAGGGTAAGCATCCACTTCTTACTAATGTTCCCATTGGGACTCTTCATATGATTCATCATCGTATTAATCTTGGTATTGTTGAGGAGTATGAGGTTATTAATGATAACCAGATAATGGCATTTGATGTTGAACATGATTTTGGCATGGCCAATGGGAGAGCCCTCGAGATTGAACTAGAGGTATTACGTGTTGTTGTATATTTTGGATGTTAGGTGTAAGCACCACTTTATGTAACACATTTTGCACTTGCTCTTGTTGTATATTTTGTTGTTCTTATATATTTTATAGATACAACCTTTGTGGGTGTGCTTGTTGCGAGTCCACCCATTGTTGATTTAATTGTTGTTGATCCAAATGGAGTTGATCCATATATTATTGTTGGTTAAGTTTGAACCTCAGTGCCTGATGGGTATGGTATCATTGTTTAGTTGTAAGGGGGCTATGTACCATTACATTGGAAACATAAATGGATTTATCATGTCTTTTCCTCTTAGTAGAATCTATCACTTATTTTCCATGCTCCTTAAAGGTTGCATTGACCTGATACTCTAGTCCATGAATTGTCTCTGTATAGTCTGACGATGCAGATATGCAATATGGCTGCCCCACATACTCTTCATGAGGAGTAGGAGGATGAATTGGGTACTCATCATCACATATGAGGAATTATGCATATATAGTCTTAGATATAATCTTTTTACATTCAGACTGCTCATAAGAACAATGTGTATATGCAAAATGCTCTCTATGAGGAGTAGAGGGATGATTTGCTTGACCAGATGGGGTGGTTTGCTCACCAAAGATAGGCCATGGTGTAATATCATGTTCATTTTTTTATTGATGTATAGATAAATCTAGGATGTGAGCTTGTGACATTGACCTAGTAGGCCCCTTAGTAGGCGGATTGTTCCTTATATAGAATTCTATCAAGGTGTTCTAGTTAGGCAGGTTTCCTGGAGGACCTTTGGGTGCCTCCCTAATAGGGATATCTCAAAGGTTTGAATCCATATGGATGGTATTTATGTTATTATAAGACCTAGGATGCCATTCAAGGATGGCCATGTCCTCTATGTAGGCAGAAAATCCACCTCCCAGAAGAAGAAAAAGTGATTTGCTAGATTTTAACAGTTTTGGAAATGATTTGCTCAAGTTTTGTAAAACCATAAATTTGGAGAAAACCATATAGTGGAAGGAAAAATAATACAACTATATTGGCATATCGTATAGAGCAGTAGCAAATCATACATTGCACACCGAAATTAACTCAAATGCAAAGGAAATGTAATTTTGGGATAAAATATCGCATGGATTTGCTAAATTAAGGTGTAAACTTAGGAAAATTTAAAAATAATGTATTTAGTTGTATATGGGAAGTTGTGAATAATGGATTGTATCAAGAATGACTTTGGAACGGCCTAGGAAAAGTTATATAAGGCCCAATTTTCAAATTTATAGGTCTGGCTACTAGTTTACTGGTTATTAGTTGCTAGAATAGAGAGATAGACATATTTTTGAGTTATTGCAATTACCTTAAGAGAGTTTTCCACATTGTAATAGAATTGAAAACCATTAATGAGAATAATAGACATTGTGGATGACAGTGTATGGTCTTGTTGTGAATAAATAATGCATTGTGGATTAACATTGTGTAATTGAGTTTCTATCTTATTGTTATATGTTAGTTTTAGGCATTGTTGTAGCTTGTTGAGAAGATTGTCACTAGTGAATCATGGGGAATTATTTAGGAGCATGATGATGTTGGAAAGGATGTGGTGAAGTGTACTATATGATTTATGGATGGAATTACTTGTATGGAATCTCTCACCAATCCGGTTTGGATGTTTTACTTGTGGAAGAGATTGTCTTATTTAGGTTGTTAAACCTTTACAAAACATCTCAAAGATATATTGGAGCAGAAGAGCATAGCAAGTAATACCTTTTTGTACCTGTAGTTCATACATATAGTACACCGTATATTGTACAAATCTTACAAAATATTGTTACCAAATTTGGTAAAATAGGTGATTGGCAAGAACTTACCCGATTTGGCAGTTTTGGTGAATTGGCTTGAACGATTACAAAAATATGTACAACAACCTACAAAAAAACATCTATCAGTTTTTGTGAGTGCAATATCATACCATATTGGACATTGTATGATTTGATATCATACAATGTATATAATTAAGGTTCGTACAAAGAATTGACAGTTCGTATGAGGGTAGTTTGGGTGATTAGAATATTGTTCGATTTGGTAATTGAGATAGAATCAACCTAGGAATCATTATTACCTATGGAAAACACCTCCTAACTAAGAATAATCCACCACTATGTTACATTTGGCACCGTTTCATTATCAAATTTGTCATTCTTGATATAATAGGTCGAATTTGACTAAAAATTGGAGGTGATTTTTTATGATGGACACCAGTACACAAAGGTGTGGGAGAAGGGAACTACGAGATATAATTATAGTAAGAAGAAGCACAAGGATTAATCAAAGAGGAAACATGAGTAACTTAGATCAGAGTACGCATGAACCAGAGATAGAGAAATTTTGGACATCTGAAGAGGGAGACTTTGAGATGTTTATGGAGACAGAAGATGAGGAGGAAGAACCACCAAGCGTAGAGGAGACGGGTGATAAAGATAAAGTGCATGATGATGGAGATTGGATGGTAAGACTTGAGGAAGTAGTAGAAGGGTTGCAACCACTTGATGACCAAATTCTTGTACGTCCTCACCTTGTGACCTTCTTTGTTGATGTGATGGAGATGATCTCGGTCTATCCTCCCAAGTTCCCGCGTCTTATTGCAACCACACCATCGAGACATAGAGAGGGAAGGATGGCCCAAGAAGCTACCTCACGAAGGGATTTGAGGAATGAAGTACATATGCAAGAATAGGAAGAACACCTGAGTAGTGGATAGGAGGAATGCTAGGTGGAATTGTCAAACATCACATTTGTACAGCATGGAGCGAAAGCATGTAGGAAATGGTGGAGTGATGAGAATAACAAGTCTCATACTTGGAGGAAGAAATTCAAAAATATGTAAGTCTTGGTCATTACGTAGATCCCACCATTTCATTGGATATTATTCAAGAACTATCTCTTATAGATAGTTCAGGTATATAATGTAGCAACTTGGACAACCTATGTCAATGTGGGCAAGAGGTCAGTGAAGGTGAAAGTTTTGGTGAAGGCATTCTGAAGAACATTTGGGTTACCGATGAAAGGCATGGAGATAGTCAAGAAATTGGTAGATCCAATAGAAGCACACCGCCTAGTTACCACCATGACCATTATCAAATTGATGATAGACGTAAATATTTCTGATGTAGGAACGCATGGAATAAAGTAGAACCAGTTGCAAAGAGAAAATTGGGCATGTGCGATGAACACAATCATGGCTCGATTTTTAGGCAATACAAGGGTGACATAGATGCCAATGTGGATGGCATAGTATGTATAAGTTATCACCCAAGGAATTCCATATTATTAGGGTACCTTTCTAGAGAGAAGGATGCATGAGGCATTGACCAAAATACCGAAGAACTTTGGTATGGCCTTGCAAGAAATTGGATTGCTATTGAATGTAGTCATAGAAGCAGGAATGCAATTCCTAGAGTTTATGTTGCCTAGAGAAATCATCCTGGACCAACCAACAATAATGAGATGGGTAAAGGCTGTACCCATAGCAAAGAGTACTCTATAGAAACCTTGCACAAGGAGTGAGTGGCACAGGAGTGAAGCTCAGGGAGATACCTCTCTAAAGAAGGATGTTGATATACATCATCAGAGAAAGCATTCTAGATGGTTGGAGCTAAAACTAGAACAACAAGTACCTACACAAAGGCAGTAAGAGTAGCCTCTCGATCAAGGAAGAGAGATTAGTCTAGTACAAATAAGGATGAGAAGGCAATGAGAAAGAATGGTAGATAAACCAATTCTGAAAGTATAGAGGAAGGAACAGTCAGACTCAAAAGTGAAAGAACTGAATGAGTTATATTGTACAGAGGCAAAGAAGATAGTGCAATCTTTGGACATCTTAGAAAACTTTGAGAAGATGGATGCCTATGATTTCTTTAAAGGAATTGAGGTAGGGTACAATGGGATAGCCACTAGCCAAGTATTGCAAAATATGAGCCTAAGAAGAAGATTCATTACAAAATTATAACATGAGGCTCCAGTAAGAAAGATGTCCTGAAGAATACCGAAGTGCCACAAGAAAAAGAAGCACTTGTAACTCAACAGGAAGTAGCTCAAGAAAATACAAAGGAGCAATAGGGGAGATCAACTAAAGTAGAAAATGATCAAGAATAATTTGAGTAGAAGTGATCTCAAAAGGAGATCATAAACATTATGGATAGCGAGGGGGAGGAGAAAACAGTGAAACAATCCCCACCTCGAGAAAATATAGATATCGAGAGAGTACTTAGCGAGCTTGGAGGAAGCTCTAGCTACCTTAGGGAAGAAGAAGACTAAAGAACTCCTACAAAATAAGAATGGTAGGGAATGCAATCTAGCTATCTCCTGGAAATACCACGATTTCAGAGAATCACAATGGAAGAGGAGGAAAGTGGAATAGAGTATAAGGTGGAACACTTCTTTGCTCAGTTAGGCCATGTGATGAATAGTTTCATAATGGAATTTTGCATTGGCCACATGGGAGAACTGAAGTTGTGGGAGCAAAAAGTATCTCTTGAGTTAGAAAGGATAAAAAAATGGGTGAGCAGTGCAAAGCACATAAGGAATATAGCGGATATCCATGCATAGCATCCATGGAGGTTACCCAGGTAAGAGGTAACTGATAGGAGGAAAATAAAATGAGATGTATTATACATAGAAATGATTACAATATATAGGCATAAGCCTATATCAAAGATATGACAAATGTCAATGAAGCTGACAAGTGTCAAAAAGAGGCATAGTGCACATTAACAATATTCTAACATTCCCCCTTAATGTGCACTATCCTAAATAAAGAAAAAAACAAGTCAATATTAGGTAACATTCCCCCTTAATGTTGACTTCTCTAAAAGAAATCTATCATCCTCCTTTATTTCTTATTTGGTCTAGGCTCATGCTCTTTGCGCTTGGCTCTCCAACTATGAATAATGCTAGATCAACGGTGTATAAATATTGGTTTGTTGCCTCAGGTTCAGCCACTTCCATGGGTTTTTTGCCTCTGGGTCAGTCGTCTAAGTGCCTTAGGGTCATCATGGGTGCCTTAGGGTCAGCCACTTATGGGTATGTTGCCTCTGTAGGTCATCCTCAGAGGATGTTTCCTCTTGTAGGTCACTGACTAGATTCACCATGAATATCAAATCCCTCCTCATGGTGAACTTAATCTAGAAGGTGTCGGTCTCTGCCAAAAATGCACCTTAATACATAAGAAAAAATGAGCCATAAAATACAATAAAATAAGCCATAGAAGCCAAATGTGGAGGAGAGGAAAGAAGAAATAAGAGAATAGAATCTTCTGAAGTGTCTTCGTCTGTAGTCTTAAGAAGTGGTCTAGGCTCGTGATCTTTGTGCTTGGCCTCCAACTATGAATAATTCTAGATAAACGATGTATACATCTCGGTCTGTTGCCACATCCTTGCATCTGTTGCCACTGGGTCAGCCATCTAAGTGCCTTAGGGTCATCATGGGTGCCTCAGGGTTAGCCACTTCTGGGTTTGTTGCCTCTGTAGGTCATCCTCAGAGGATGTTGCCTTTCGTAGGTCACTAACTAGATTCACCATGAATATCAAATCCCTCCTCATGGTGAACTCAATCTAGAAGGTGTCGATATCTACCAAAAATGTACCTTAATACAAAAGAAAAACGAGCCATGAAATACAATAAAATTGAGCCATAGATCCAAAAAATGGAGGAGAAGAAGAAATAAGAGAAGAAGAGAATCTTTTGAAGTGTCTTCATCTGTAGTCTTCAGAAGTAGATCCGAAAAAATCCTTGGATAGATTCTAGGGTGTCTATGTCTGTAGTCCCTAGAATAAGTGTCCTTATGGTGACCTCCTCATCCCATCGAAATGCATGGGTAACCAGCTGCTGCATCCGCCAGGTGCTATAGGGAAGGCAACTAGATACTAGGATCACTTACAAAATGCCTTGGAGTGTCGGGTACAACCGAGAGTGCACTCCAAGGTTCAAAAATTTGAGGCTAAAAAAAAAATCTGAAATAGCCTCAAATAGACACCACCATTGTGTCCATCTCGGAAAAATATTTTTGATGACTATAAATACCCCTATATTCCACCATTAAAGGGGCCTTCATCATGTGGAAAAAACAACATGCCTCTTCAAGACAACAACTAAGACACTTATGAAGAAGCAATACAAATTTTTAATAGATATAGACCCTCGTTAGCTTATGGCACTCAAACAAAGAGGGAACACTATGATATGCCTTAGAAAAAAAACTTGAGCTCTCCAGTTCAAAATGCAAAAACTGTTCCAGGATTTCACAATGGTTTCACCTTCGCCTTGGGATGCTCCTTCCACATGAAGGTGCTTCATCTGGGAGATCAAGACTCAACACGAGAGCAAAAATCTCTCCATATGATGCATTTTCTCCTCTGACACAATTTCTCAGCCTGGACGACACTGCTGCTACATTGGCAGTCCAATGAATTATGAAAATCCCATGGAGAATCTCCATGAAAAAAGTGTCTCCTCCTTGTCGCCATCAACTGCACTTCATTAGTTTGAATCCTCGATACAATGGTTGTCAACCATAGCCATTTACGTTAGGTTGAATGCTCCGATGTAACCCAGGAGAAACCTGAAGACATCTTTAGAAATAATTGATGCCTTATTTTTATTGAAATTTCAATGAGGCTGACGGTATTTTTTGATGTGAGAGAGGAAAAAAAATTGAATGCCCCATATTTGTCTATCTATGGCGACCTCCAAATTTTTTAGTAGAATCTCCATTCTCAGAGAGCAGCCTGAGCAGGAATGACATATCATGCTTCTCACAGATGATTTACAGAGAAGGCAATATCTTATTTCTATAGGAACATTTGACTGTAAACTAGTGCTTATCCCATCAACAGATTCACGACCCAGGAGTAAATATTGCCATCGAAGGGTTTCTAGACACAACAAAATATTTTTATTGGAAAAATAAAAAATATATGCCCCATTGCATTTCATCTCAGCTCGTGCTAGTTTCACCTACGATCACAACCAATAACAATCATATTTCTTTGAGTGGGCATTGATCACATCACCACCGTGCTAAAAAATTTGTAAGTTCTCCATTATGAATAGTTATCCATATTTGTCCTCATTCTTCAGTAGTGAGATAGAAACAATACAACAAGAAAACAATTTGGTACAGTTGTAGAGGTATCAACTACTATCCCCGTGACTTATGAACATGTAGAACAAAACTAAAATTCACATTTGTAACAAATTTCAAAAATGCATAGATCATCACCATGCACAGGCTCTATCATGGATTGCTCTCACGGCTCCTCTGATGCGACCAAGTGCATCAGAGTAAGCAAGCACTGTATGTTACATGCTCAAAAAGCACTATATCTTCTCGTAAAAATCAATCGCTAAAACTCGATCTGATTGGCAATCAAAAAAACTTTAACCTCCTTTACCGCATGTGGGTACACCAAATTTAGTGACTTCTTATGCCTATTAATCACAAAATCTAGAAAAAATGGCACACAAACTAGTGTACACAACCACACTGTTTTGCATATCATTTATACCGTGCTCTCTTTACAAACAAATCATCACTAAAACTACTTTGGGAGGAAAATTTTTGCATCAAAAGGAAGGACAACTACAACTATTGGATAAATCTATCTTCATTCACTACACGATATTTAAATATAGCTTCAAACTACAAAGTATTTATGCTCAACGGAATAAAAAATATAAATGACATTCCTTGGAACTGGTGCATGGACATTATAGGATCTCGAGGACATTATTTGATCTTGCCAATAAAAAATAGAAATGGGAATGACATCATTTGTTATTTTTAGAATATACTCCTCCACATCTGCTTAGCACAACAATAGCCTTTAAAACATGGATAAAATAAGCATGCAGGTGGCGAGAATAAAGCCAATGCCAACAGTATACAGTGGCAATAAGTGGCAGCATGAACAGGAACAGACTGCGCCCCTTTCTCAAAATAGAAACAATATTTCAGTTGCCTCCCACTAACTACCTTGGAAACTGCTAGTCCTCCATAAATCATGAATACTATTTTGGCACGAGGATCTGTATCATACAAATTTTAAAAATGGCACATCGATGCTCCAGGGTAGTACGTAAAACAACACAACAGAAAAAAATAGCTCACCGAGGATGAAACCTGAGCTATATATCTTTCCTCCATTGTGTAGGATGGCAGACAAGGATACCCTTTCTTAGGTAAGCATAATAGGGAAGATCTATGCCTCTCTCATAGGAGCAGTGGCATATTCAACACAACACAGGTCCAGTAGCAAGTTTTAGCAATGAAACCTCACACTTGCTTGCTGCTATGTAAACCTGCTTGCATCTAATGACGATGATCCACAAATGAAAAAAAAACAAACCCTCCTCCAAAAAAATTGTAGCCATTAATTTTTTCTTCAACTTTTGGTTTTTGATCCATCCATCAAGGGATGGAGAGCATACTCCCTTAGTATTCAGAAAAAAATGGAGCTAAAAAAATGAGGAGAGGAGAAAAAAAAAGAAAAATGAAGGGGGGATTTCCACGAGGGAAATCCCCCATGAGAGAAATCCTCTCTCAGGTACACAGGGTAGGGAAATCCTGCTCTGATACCAAATGATACGAGGAAAATAAAATGAGATGTATTATACATAGAAATTATTACAATATATAGGCATAAGCCTATATCAAATATATGACAAATGTCAATGAAGCTGACAAGTGTCAAAAAAAGGCATAGTGCACATTAACAATATTCTAATAGTAACAGTGATGCTAGGAAGATAAGACTTACCAGAAGGGATGGTCACGAATTACAGGAAGGACCTAAAGATATATTTGGATTGAGTAATTCATCCAACCTGCCCCATCAATATGGAAGAAGTTGCATATAGAAGGGTCACTATAGGAGTGTCCATTGAACTTCCTAACACACTGGATAGAGTGGCTGAGCATTGGATTGGAGGAAATCCATTGACTCAAGAAGGCACAGGAGGAAGAGACCACAACCACTTAAAAGGAATTGGCCACAATAGAATATGAACTACAAAAAAGCAGAACTGTAGTAGAAGAGAAAATAAAGAAGTTGGAGGAGGATCTGTCAGGACTCAGAACAAAGTTTGAAGCCAGAGTTATTGCACTTGAATAGGAAAAGTGATATATTTTCTAGACGATAGAAGAAAAAATTAAGGATTTGGAGGCAAAACTCAAAGCAAAATATAAGCAGATGACATCTTAGTTGACCAAAAAAAGTGAAAAAATGGCTACACAAGCCAAGCAGATAGAGGAGCTGACAAAATACAACAAGAAGCTGAATGAGATGGTCTTGGAGAAGCAATCTCATATGAGGATCAAAGAAGACCAGGTTCAAGCTCTAGAAGCTGATATTAAACATCACTTGGAGATCATTGTAGAGAATAATGAGAAACTTCAGGCAGCTACTCGAGCAGAAGCTCACTAGAAGGAGAAATTGAATAAGAGTACCTTTGAATGGGAAAAACAAATGATGGACTTCGTGAAAGTTGTTGAGGAGAATGCTAACCTTCGTGGAGCCAAAGCCATCGAAATGAGAAGCTATGCAGCCAAGTTGAGAAATGTACAAGACACAAGTCAAGGACTTGGAGGCTGAATTACCTAGACTGGAATCCCAGAAGAAGAATTAGAATGAGTCATTGAGGACACTGACTAAAGTATAGGGGAGGGCAGATGTAGGCAGCAAATCCACCTCCTAGAAGAAGAAAAAGTGATTTTCTCAAGTTTTGTAAAATCGTACAGTTGGAGCAAATCATACAGTGGAAGGAAAAATCATACAACTAGATTGGCAAACCATATAGAGCATTAGAAAATCATACAGGGCACACCAAAATTCACTCAGATGCAAAGGAAATGTAATTTTAGGTTGAAATGTCACATGGATTTGGTAAATTAAGGTGTAAACTTAGGAAAATGCCAAAATAATGTATTCAATTGTATATGGGCAGTTGTGAATAACGCATTGTCTTAGGAACAACTTTGGAATGGCTTGGGCAATGTTATATAAGGCTCCATTTTCAAATTTGTATGTCTGGCTACTAGTTTACTGGTTATTAGTTGCTAGAATAGAGAGATAGACATATTTGTGAGTTATTGCAATTACCTTAAGAGATTTTTCCACATTGTAATAGAATTGATAGTCATTAACAAGAATACATTTTTTTGTCAATGACAGTGTATGGTCTTTTTGTGAATGGATAATGCATTGTGGATTAACATTGTGTAATTAAGTTTCTATCTTACTATTATATGTTAGTTTTAGGCATTGTTGCAGCTTGTTGAGAAGATTGTCACTGGTGAATCATGGGGAATTATTTAGGAGCATGATGATGTTTTCAAGGATGTGGTGAAGCGTATTATACAATTTTTGGATGGAATTACTTGTATGGAATCTCTCACCAACCTGGTTTGGATGTTTTTCTTATGGAAGAGATTGTCTTGTTTAGGCTGTTAAACCTTTACAAAACATCCTGAAGAGATATTGGAACAGAAGAGCATATCAAGTAATACCTTGCTATACCTATATTTCATACAGATCATACATGGTACATCGTACAAATCATACAAATTATTGTTACTCGATTTGGTAAAATAGACGATTGGCAAGAACTTACCCGATTTGGCAATTTTGGTGAATTGGCTTGAACGATTATAAAACTATGTACAATAGCCTAAAAAATAGCATCTGTCAGTTTTTATGAGTGCAAAATCATACCATATTGGACACTGTATGATTTGATATCATACAATCTATATAATTAAGGTTCATACAAAGAATTGATAATTCGTACGCGGGTAGTTTATGTGATTAGAATACTGTTCAATTTGGTAATTGAGATAGGCTCGACCTAGGAATCATTATTACCTCTGGAAAACACCTCTCCACTAGGAATACTCCATCGCTATTTTACACTCTAGAATTATTTGGATATGTTCAGTGGTTATGGAACCTGATTCCCTCTCTAGATTGGAGGTCTTGCTCATCATGGGAGGTCTCCCGGCCATATAAAAAAAATTTGGCTTCCAAAACAAGTTGTAAGTGTTATATATCAAAATTATCAGTGCAATGAGCTGATCACAATGAGGTATAACTCAAAAATATAATTTTTGGGTCAAAATTTTGTATTTTTGAAATAATTGGCCAACCAAGGCTCGTGGGGAAATGCCCACTTTTAGGAATTTTTAGGAAAGTTTGAAGCATGATGAGTGAGGACTCAAAATTTTTGGGAGAGGTGCACAAGGGGCTACGACAAAAAAACAAATTTGGCAACTTTTGGAGTTGTCTAGCCCATTTTATGAATATTTTAGTGTATTTTTTCCCTATTTTCGGCTTCGAAAATAGAGTAAACATAAAACCAAAATAACTTTTTTGTTATAGCTCTGATTTTCACGATTATCAATCCGTATGTTGCAGAATAAAAAAGTAGATTTTTTTTAATAAATTTCCTTGAAAAAATAGGGTTAGGTTGATTACCCCAACAATAAAGAAACACACAAAGCAGACAGTATGATTATCTCTTTTAAGGATTGAATGTGTGTCCTAAGAACTTATTTTGTGTTTTTATATTTGTTGTTGCTTTTTCTTTCTTGTTCATGTTTTGGAATTAGAATGAGGGAACTCAACCAAAGTGGTGACTAGGAACACTAGTTCCAAACATGATTTCTTAAAAGAGTCTACGATACACCACTTAAATCCCAATAGGGGGTTTGCCTAGCTCTTCCACTCTGATTCAATAATCGTTTCAATAGTGGGAGATATCTTGAACAGAAGTGACCTATACCAACTTAAGAATTTGCCTATTCTATCTAAGTATATCTAGGGGTAAGCCAATGGAAGGAGGTGAATTTTGACGTCACTGGTTTGAATTGGGGGTTGGTGATGAAATACAACCTTACCAGTGTTATTGTAATACGTGCAAGTGTGTGGGGTTATTTTTATATTTTTGAAATATAAAGTGATGCATCAACCAAAATTTATGACTACTTTCCTATATGCCTAAAAGGAATGTTTATCTTCAAAAAGATGCAAATCTAATTTAATCTAAATTATTTTTCATATAATGCACTTCTTACTTTGTGAATGGGCGGCCATTGGTTGGGCCACATGCAAGTAGACTAATCACACAAAAGCAGAGACTAGGGTAGACCTTACAAGTAGAGGCCTATTGTTCCTAGTAGTGCATAGAGGAAACTAAAGAAATCTAAGAAATATACAATGCAGTTTTCTTTTCATTTTCTTTATTTTTCCCTACCTAGACTATGTTTTTGCTTGCTATTTTTGGAAAATAAATGTAGAAAAAAACTCACAGAGAATAAAATATTTGTACCAACCTCAATTCATCGTCTTATGATGACTTGGTTGACCTCTATGGCACTTTTATCCTGGCTAATATTGACCATAGCAGCTACTGTTGGCTAATTACTATAGGAGCGGCTAAGATTTCTTGGTCGTTGTCGACCAGAGTGGTTGATGTTGGTTGCTAACTACAGGAGTGGTTCAAATATGCTAGCCGCTATTGACCAGAGTGGCCAAACCTGCACAAATAAAAACACCTAAAATATTAATAAAATTGCAAAAAATAAAAAACCTACTGGGATTCCCACTATGATCGCCATTTGTGCGACCTCGGGAAGCATGCATCATAAATCTACTTGCAACATTATACCGAAATGAAATGAAAGACCATAAAATACATATAACATGGAAATAACAACCTTTTATTTATATTAAAACCTAGTTACATGTCGGTCTCTTTGAGGGATACCCATTTTGATACAATGAATTACAAGTGGAACACATGGTGGATAAATCCCCTTGCAAAGGGGTGGTGTGCTTCCGCAAGCTTCCCAATTTTGTACACAAAAATGTATGAGGGTTTACAGATGCCTCCTTCTCCTGATATCATCCTAGAGGGATCTCATGCTCTGGATGCTTTAGACTGATCCTGTGAACCTGTATCTATGTGCATGGAAACAATAGAGCATAATAAGTAGAATGGGCAGCCTCCCAAGATGAGATATTTTTGTTAGCAAATATGATAATCTAGATAAATAAGCATAATGTGCATTAAAATATACCATATTAAGCAATATGTATATGAAAATCAAAAATATTGATCTAGATGCAATGAAAGATTCAGATCTATGTTAAAACCATGTAAATGAAATAATCACCTAGAACAAAGGAATCAACCATTTTACAACCTGGTTATGACTATGGGTCATTGTCAAAGATAGCAACCTCTAACTTAAATGTTACCTTAGGTCTTATGGGCTACGGTAATCTATCCCTTGCTTTAATTGATGTTCAAGGGTCATCTGGTGTGTCTCCTACACTAATTGGCGATTGGGAATGATGGATCTGAATATTGATGCATGGACATGGCTCAATCGAACGGTGCTCCAATGCTCCTCAAAGGGGCATATATTTTCTCTCTATTTCAATAGGGATTCACTACACATAATTTGAACTCACTCCCTCTATTACTTTCTTAGAATTTTTCATAAGTAGCCTTCCTAGTTTTAGGTCCAGATCTAGGGTTTGGCTTCTTTGGAAAATCAAACTCTAGATCTGCATGCCAAATAACTATTCCAGAGAGATGGTTCAGTATTGGATTAGCATGGAAGAGGCATTCATTGGCATGGAAGGGGTAGTCAAGAGGAACTATGGGAGTTCCTCACCGATATCCCTTCGAAATGCATGTAAACTATCATTATTGCCCATAATTTGGGAAATACCTCATAGTAGTTCATATTTTAGTGCTAGCCGTTATCATGAGCAGCGGCTAGCTGTGGCTGCTCTCAGCTTGAGCGGCCAAGATTGGTGGCCATTCTGGTCAATAGAGACCAGGCCTAAATGGGCTAGAACTACCCCTTTTGAGTGGTTAGGACCATTTTTGCTCTTGGAAAGGTCCAAGATTGGTCATATGGTCTATGAATGTGCCCATATGAGTAGTCTCCTAAACATGATGTATTTTAGGTGTCTACAATAAGTGGAATACAAACTTAATAAAATGATAATGTATGAAGTGAAAAGTCATTAAATTGATGTCTCAATACCTTGGTGATGAAAATAAACATGAGGCACCCAAGTGGAAAATGTTGTGTTGGAAAATTACATTAGCCATAATAAATGGAAGGCATGTGAAAAAACCTTTAGCATAGAATGCAATTTTTTGGGAAAGTGTAATAGCTTTGAAAAGACACCCAAAATCATGGCAAATAGTTACCAATAAGGGATATACAAAGAGATTATAGCCTATGCTAATGCACAAAAGTTTTTTGGCTTGAATATTTTTTAAGAAACAAAGAAACCATACATATATCAAGAGTATCAAAATGCTTTGTAGTTGTCTACAACTCTAAGAAGTATTACCTATGCATTTTTACTAATAACAAGAAAATAGGGAGTAATGAGCGACCCTATTTTCTAAGTTATTGGAATTTACTTAAGGAAACTTGCCTTATTTGAAGTATCTCTCAACTATGATAGATTATACTCAAAAGGTATCCAAATTTTCTAGAGGTACCTCCAATGAGATATCTCTATTCTCTTTCCTTTCCTTTCTTCTTATTATATTTCTTCCTTTGCTTCCCATTTACCTACACTCTTCACCCCCCTCCCACCATTTACCTCTTTATCATTCATTATTCATTAAACCATTGCCTTCTCCATCATCCCAATGACTTCATTTCCTTACACCATTTACATAATAGTTTCATGTCGTTCTTTGCCTCCTTTGGTTTTTTTCCTCCTTTGGATTCTATGGAAATTATAATATTTTGTAGACAAATGAGATATTCTATAATAATGGGAATCTTCCAATGCATTCTATAAAGCCCCTATTACAACTATAAAATCCAAACCCATTTAAGTCCCAACTCTTCACCTTCTTCACATCTTTGTTATTTATTCCTCATTTATCAATATGTCCTATAATTCCTCCAATTTCTAACATTTTGACTCCATGGCCAATAGATAATTCCATCTAGATTATTTTTTTATACAAGTATAAGCCCCTAGGAGGCACCAAGTATGTGGGTTAATACAATTTCACCCATACATAAGTCCATGTAAGCCATGTTACACTATGATTTTTTTTGAAATTTTGCTAAGAAAAGAGTCCAACACATGCATGGGCTTATGATTTTTAATATAAATATTATCATAGGTCTAGATGCATCTACCTAGGTTCAAATTTTAAAATGTCTAGGATATCTCAGAAGGTTCAGGATTGTAAAAGTAGCTAGAAATCTAGATGTTCTTGGCTAGTTCTAAAAAGTGACTCAGTTAAATGGGTCTAATAAAGCAAAATTCATAGATAAATATATATTGGAATTTTCAAAAGATGATGTCAACCTAAGTTCTATAAATGTTTGATAAGCCAAAATCCAAGAATAAATCAATCCCAAGATTTTACAATGATGACATTAGACATAGTATTTAAAAAACCTAGCCCAATAAATCAAAATCCTAGAAAAAAGGATGTCTATAGGTTTTGGTAAAGTAAATCCCAAAATAAAAAGAATGCTAGTGTTTCTCAAGTATAATGTAAACATAAGCACTCCAATATTATAATAAAGAAAAAACTTGAAGCAAGACAATGCCAGGGTATCTAAGCACTAAAATAAAAAAGAATCTTCCAAAAGCCTGGCCTAGTGAAACTTGAGCCTCAAGTTTCTAAGAGATGTTATCTATCAAAATTTCAAAAGGTCCCGATAAAGCAAAATCCTAGAAGATAAAGAAGTTTTAGAAGGTGATGTCAGCAACAGTCTTTAAATTTTTTGGCATGGCCTCTATGGCCCTTGTAATCGTGAGAAGATCTTGAAAATGAACACAAATCTCTCAGACATGTTCTTTTCAATAGATATCGTGCATTTTAGAAGCATAAACCTTTTTATAACTTCTTAGACAACCAAATATAAACAATTATTTTGAGTCAGTAGCTTTAAGAAGCCAATATAGAAACTATGTATAGTGGCAAAAAGTGAACTAGCCAAAGATCCATAGGCCTACTAAAGACACATGGGTACCAAACATGTGGAAGATATCTAGACTAGCTATGACATCATAGTAGAATAAAAATAGTTAATTTTATTTTAATTAAGGTAGAGTAGGAAAATAACATCCTCAATCATCAAGTGTGTTGACCAATTTATATATGTTAGACATATAACAAATTGACATTGTAATGATTGGGCTAACAAATTCATTGTAAACTTATAAATAACCCAAATCACCTCAATATGAGGGTCAACTATTTAGAACTTTACCTATTGTATGATATGTAATTTAAATTTTCAATCAACATAATCTATTTTTTTTTGGCCTCTATTGTAGAGAATGTTGTACATTCCAGTAAGAATATGAGTTATGTATCCTAATGCATTTATGTTTATGATTTATAAAATGGTAAATTTTGTTAGGTGAATTCTGCTAAATTTGGATTACTTCTTGGATTACCTTCTTTAAAGTCTTGGAATATTTAAGACATACAACAAAGTGGTTTAATTCTATATTTTTTAATTTGATAAGTTGATCTGTTAGGTGTTGTTTAAGTTTGAATGTGGAAAGTTTACACAATACACTTCATTGTTAGGTAGATCCTTACCGTATTTCAATCAACTTCTAACCCTTATATCTCTTCTAAACCATAATATTTATATCTTTATTCTTCAATCCCATTTTATTTTATAGCATTATAAGGAACCATCCCCTTTTCAATATTGACTTTAAAACAATTTAGAGTCATTCAATCTTGGTTACAGTCTAGGATACTTTTTTTACATTAGGCAGATTGACAACCAAGATGTTTTGGTTTTTTATTTCCTCTAATCTTGACCTCATGCCCAATAGGTAATTCCATATATATTCTCTATTTATATAATAAAAAATCTCTTAGAGGTGCCAATAATGTAGGTTGATACAATTTCCCACATACATAAGTGCTTGCAAGCCTTACTTGACTTTGATTTTTGTTTAAATTTTTCTAGGACAAGAGTCTATAAACATGCCTAGGCTTCTAATTTTTCATATAATTTCTATTAAAGGTCTATATTAATTTTCTTGGGTTTAAATTTCAAAGTGGTTAGGATGTCTTAGAAGGGTCAAGATTATAGAAGTAGCTAAAAGTCTAGATGCACTTGGCTAGGTTTAAAATTTGACTAAATTAAAAGGTATTGGTAAAGCAGATGCTACAGATGAAGAAATGATAGACTTTTTAAAATATGACATCAACCTAACTTATAAAAAAAATTGATAATCCAATAGCCAAAATTGAAGCAATCCTAGGGTTTTCCAATAATGACATTAGACATAGTGTTCAAAAATCTAGCCTGATAAATTAGAAGCCCAAAATAAATGAAGGATAAAGGTTTTGGTAAAGCAAATACTTAAACAAAAAAATATTTTGGTTTTTCAAGGATGATGTCAGCACAAACACACTAAAATTCTAGCAAAGTGAAAACCTAGAGCAAGAAATTACCAAGGTATTTAAGCATTGACATCAACTAGAGTCTTCTAAAATCCCAACTTAGTAAAATTTGAGCCTGATATTTCTAAGAGATGTCATCTACCAAAATTTCAAAAGCGCCTAGTACAGAAAAATCCTAGAAGATAGAGGTTTGGCATTTTAAAAGGCGACATCATCAAATCTCTCTAAAATTCTTGGTTCGATCTCTATGGCCCTTATAATAGTTAAAATATCATAGCAACACCTATAAGCCTTAATAATGAGCACAAATATCATAGATATGTTATTTTTTATTGAGATCATGTGTGTTATAATCCTAAACCTCCTAGCCACTCTTCAACCACCAAAATCTAAATATTTATGCTAAGTTGGAAGCTCTGATAAGTTAATGCAACAATGAGGCATAGTGGTAGAAAGCAAACTAGCCAAATATCCTTGGGTCTTATAAAGACATATGGATGCCAAACTTGTAAAAGGTAAATCGAATGACCATGTCATCACAATAGAAACAAAATATTTAAGGCGAGCTAGTTAATAAAAAGCATGAAAATAACATCCACGCTCCTCAAGTTGTAGACACCCAAAAGTCACACATTGTTGTTTCTACATATCCGTAGGTGATTATAGATATCCATAGACTATTGTAGGCTATTGTAGTTAGGCGTAGTCATGCATAGTCACACGTAGTCAGGCGTAGTCATGCATAGTCACACGTAGTCATGCGTAGATTCTCGTAGTTTGCCATAGCAGTATGTAGACTTTTATATGTCACTTTATCAAATTTTAGGTCCAAAACCCTAATAAGTCCTCAAAATCACATCCCATGCATTATATTATCCTCTGATAGCCTATTTGCACTCAATTGAGGTCCCCATGGGGTATTAATGACAAAAACAATGAACAAGTCAATTCCAAAAATCTAATTTAATGTTGACTTCACTTAAGTCACCTTTTTAGGGTAAAATTGATTAAAAGAACTCTTAATCCTTAATTAACACTAATTACATCCTCCCACATGTGTGTAATTAGGGTTAGCTAAGATATTTTCCTAAGAAACCCTAATCAAGCCCTAATTTGACTTAAGACCTCCTAACCCTAATTAGCCTTAATCCTTCCTCACACATGTGTGAGGATAGGATATTTTCTATGAGAAATAGAAGATTTCCATGTCATAAAACCTAACCTAAATTTGGTTAGACTTTAGTCTAGGGTTAGTTTCCTTAACCCCCCCTACACCTTGTCATTTTATATATATAGTGGGTCCTAAACTCCTAATTATATCTCACCATTTTTATGGCATAAGAACCAAAATGCTGCCCAAATGCATACCGACATATGATACAGTGAATCTGAGTTGAACAACAACATTATAGCAACCAAGAAACCTTCTCACCAAAGGATTTTTGTAGAATATTTCTCATGGTATGATTCACCCCCCGTCCCATGAATCCGACATCATTTCAACCCTCAGGTGGTGAATTGGTTCTACAAAGCCTAAATCACCTCATATTTGGAATTTAAGCTTCCTTATACAGTTTTATTAGCTTCTACATACTTTATTTCAGTTTTTATCATGTTTTTAGAATCATTTTGTCTTCCTAAATATGGGTCCTGACTAAGGCAAGCCCCCTATCACACTAAACCCCTTTTGCAAGTTCTTCACAGGTTATTCAATAGATCTGAAGAGGAAGAACACCATAAAACAACAACCTGGCGATGGCCCACATAAAAATAATCCCACCTACATTGAGGGACGATTGAAGATGACATCAAACTTTTTGTAACATTATTAGAAGAAGAAATGGCTAAAGGGCATCATGTCCCTATTGTAACACATATTTTTCAATATTAATGAAATACAACCTTTTTTTTTAATGCATTATTGTTTTGTATTAATGGATCAAATGTTGATTTCTACTAGTTTCATTCTAGCATGCTTGGTGGGACCCCCACAATGGAAAATGCTAGGTTAACCATTTTAGTGTGAATCTAACTTTGTTCTCTATTTTTTGTGTTTTTAGGTACTGAATCTATTTTTCACAGAGACCTCCAAAGCCCTAGGAACCGCCCTAGGCCATCAAATTCCAAATTTGAAGCCTCTAAACTGGATTCGTAGGATTGTTAAATCTTTATGAAGTTTTAGAACCTGTAACTTTCCAGTAACTTTCTCAAATTTATTCTTCAAAGAAAGTTACATTTACTTTTTTTGTTTCGCATGTAGTATAAGCCTACATTGTTTCCCTCTTATTTCATAGCATCTATTTCTAAAAGAAGTGGACATTGCTAAAGTTTAAATTAGGGTTTCCTAATACTCTCTTCCATGTTATTTCATTCTTGAAAAATTTTGCATTCTAATATTGAAAATTAAGGTTTCCTAATCCCCTTTACTCCACACACTTGGATTGCATGTTTCCACGCTTTGTAAACTAGACTAGTTTATTTCATAAATGCATTTAGGGCTAAACTATTTTTTTGCAAAGAATACGTTTATCTAATCATTTGCTTTCGAAAAGGAATTAGGGTTAGTTTTTCTTTTGAAAAGGCAACTAGTTAGTTTCTTACCTTGCATACATAGTTAGAAAAATACAAGCCCACACACACCCACATGGTATTTAAACAAGTGGTGAGATTGGATTTCATCCCCAATCCATCACTTGAGACTAGTGTCTGTGGAGTTTTACCCTCCACCATCTCTCACTCCCCTAGACACCTAGTAGCCCCATAGGAGTGGTATCCTAGATTTAATCACCAGAAAATCCCCCACTTTTGTGACAGGGGCTTGGATTTCATCACCAACGGTTACCTACAGAGTAGGATAGGATTAGCACATTAATCCACAAGGCTAGTATAATTTATGGAATTGGTAACTATCATTCTTGACCAAGCCCACCCGAGGGTGAAGCAAAAGCATGGGGTACACCAACCATGCCTAGCACATCACAAATAGTGCCACATTTTCTTGTGAGAGGATATTGTGAATGCAATTTAGCATACTGGGTTCTCCCCCTTTAGGATATCATTTTACCACACCTTCCATACAGGTCACCATTTGCACGTTGCGATACCATTCTATTCTGTGCATATTTGGGTGTTGCATGAGGTTTGATATTGATGATATTCTTTATTTTCTAGAGTATTCACTCCATTACCCATGATTCTACATAGGGAGTATCAACATCACAACACATAAAAATGAACAAAACACTTTTTATTTTCAGCATTTAGAATTGATTCCGGTCTACCATTGTTTGCATGATCACGGACCGGTCTCAACACATTACACTATACATTGTTTTTCCATACACAACATGTCACTTATTTTACACTTATATTAGACACAATTGAGTCTGCATCATACAAGGTTTACTTCTAAAACCATTTTTACATATGCTACTATGCATGTGGTCACTTGTAGTAGAGCATGCGAGTAAGAACACCCTATAGAGGAATGGCTTGCCACTTCCTCTAGTCAGTCCATTCTTACTCCTTCGATCATGAAGGGGAAGACCATAGACACATTTGATTCACACATAGAATCTGATGTACATCTCACATATATGATGCCTCATGATGAGACGTCAACCTTGAGTGAAGCCCTCACCACTTCACTCATAGAGGATTACCCACTTCTTTCATCCCCAGCTACACGTAATACACTTACCACATTCTACGGTCATGTGATCTACATAGTGCCAGGACAACCTCATTAGTTCTTTACCATATATGAGGAGGTCATGTTGAGTGGCATTTTCACCCAATTGTGAAAGTACACTCTCCCTTAGGATTTGGGTTCCAAATCCCCTCTTGCAAAGAATTAAAACAAACGACTTCTCCAAGGTCTCCGCTATATTAGCATTTGCATATGTGTATTAGTAATCTTAAATAAAGATATTCACTTTAAATGCTTGGAACACCTTAGTGATTGCAAGTAACCGTAAACAAGGGGCAATGTTGGTTTATTTTACCATGAAACTTTAGTGATTGTTCATTGAACCAAAATAAAGCAAATGTGAGTTGGCCCTCATATGACCACGATGTAGTGCTCAAATTACCCCTCTTTCGTAAAATTAGAATTTTTATGAAGAGAGGGTAATTTTAGGCTCAAAAAATGGAAATTTGTGAAATGCCATAAAACATAACTCCTTCAATGAAATTGGAATTTTCATGAAGGGAATGTCATCATAGGCTCATGAATGAAACATGAAACTGAAAAAAATGAAATTCCGGCCCAAAATGGAAATTTTCTATTTTCGGATTTTTTAAAATCTGTAATAAAACAGCAACTTCGATGAATTTTTAAAAATACTAAACAACTCCGAAAATGAAATTTCAAAGTGCGTATTGGAATTCTGTAGTATAACCTACGCAATGGTGAAATTATTTTTGGATTTTGAAATTTTTTAAATGTTTATTTTAATGCCTGAAAATTAAAAAAAAAGTTAAAATTTATGGAAAATAAAATGCAGAAAATGAAAATGAAATGCAGAAAATGGAACACAAGATACATTCAGTTTGATGCTATCCTATTTCGACAAAACCGAAGATGCGAGGTTTTCATGCATGCAACCTAACCTATTGGACTTGCAAAACAAGCACAATCCGGATAAGCTAAGTGTTGGCTCCTAGGGTTTTAAATGAGGTTTTTCAGATTTAAACATTCGCATGAAGCAACCAAGAAAACTTGCATAAACTCCATTTACAAGCCTAAAATCTGAAAAGGGGAAAAATAGACATTTAATCTTGCATGCAGAAAATGACTCCTTCTTTCTTGTCCATAAGATGCAACTTTCTGAAACTTTCTGTATTAAAAATTTGTCATTTTACAATAACAAAATTTTTGGTTTTCCCAAACCAGTCCATGGAAGAAAATGACTCAAACAGGTCCAGAATGGCCCTCTTGCCTTCAAATCTGCAACTCTGCTCGCAGCAGTTTCCAACCCCTCAAAACATCCTTGCCTGGCGTATTTAAAATTTTCAGGAAGCTTTTCGTTTCATTTTCCAATGGTTGTTCGTTTCACCTTCCCTTGTGCATGCATGTGTTTTGGTTTCCAAAAAGGCTTTTCGTTTCTATTTTGTGGCCCTTCGTTTCATTCCCATGGTTTGGCTTCCTCTATTTGGTTTTCTTCACTTTTCGTTTGATTTAAAAAAAATGTTTCCTTTTCTCCACATGGGCACGCGTCCGCTTCCTTCCATGTGTAATGACCATCTTAAATGATTTCAAATCATTAAAGATTCCTTATGTAACGTTTTGTCTTATTCATTGGATTTTGTCCTTATGTGTCCACGTCATTATGCAGTCTTCAGTTTCACTATCCTGGTGTTCATCACTAATATCAGACGCACTGTCCACTACTCTGTTCCCTTGGTGAAAATCGGACATGTCGCGATATCGTGACACTTTTGTTTCTCTACCTGCCTACCCCTTTTGAGTCGTGAAAATGCAACATGTCGCGATATCGTGACACTTTTGTTTCTCTGTCTGCCTACCCTTTTTGAGTCACAAAAATGCAACATGTCGTGATATCGCGACACTTTTGTTTCTCTGCCTCTCCCTTTTTGAGTCATGAAAATGCAACATGTCACGATATCGCGACACTTTTGTTTCTCTGCCTGCCTGCCCTTTTTGAGTCGTAAAAATGCAACATGTCGCGATATCGTGACACTTTTCCTCCTTGCTCTTTCTCTTTGCTTTGGACAACAAAAATGCAACATGTCGCGATATCGTGACACTTTCGGCCCCCTCTTATGCTCTTGGCCATGAAAATGCAACATGTCGCAATATCGTGACACTTTTTCTTTCTTGTTCTTTCTCTTCTCTTTTGGCCACAAAATGCAACATGTCGCGATATCGCGACACTTTTTCTTTCTTGTTCTTTCTCTTCTCTTTTGGCCGCGAAAATGCAACATGTCGTGATATCGTGACACTTTTTCCTCCTTGCTCTTTCTCTTCTCTTTTGGCCGTGAAAATGCAACATGTCGCGATATCGCGACACTTTTTCCTCCTTGCGGTGTTTTGCTTTTTCTTTGATCTTTAGCATATGGGCCACTTCGGTCTTCTTGGAAAATATGCAAAAAGGTGGGTCCCCAATTTTGGGGTACGTTGTGGAGCAGCCACAACAAATGGTGACTCTGCTGGGAAATGCTCTTGAGCATTTCGGTGAGAACTCAACTCTGAACACCTTCAAAACTCAAACACAAGCATCAGCAAATATCCCAAGAATGAAACTAGACGAGAAATACATGAAGCATTAGAATTATTAAGCATCAGCTCGGTGTGTGCAATGTGCTTCATTCCCTATCGTTTGAAACTCGTTCAACTTTCCATTGTCATTTTCACTTATGATTCGAGCGTATGAGAAGTTATGGATGATTCCTGTAGGATTTAACGTATGGTGAAGATGCTAGAGATATAACAAGCTTTGCAAAGGCTCAAAATTTCTAGTACCATGAACAAACATATTAAAACTATCAAATCCTCTTAGGACCAAATATGAGTATACTGAATTAATTTACTAGATCCCAAAGTTGGTTATGTGTCACTACCATTTTGAACCCATGTGCAAGTGTAAGTGAAATCAGAGCTTTGGGGAATAGGATTCCCAACCTAAGCGAGATGGGAATTTAACCCTATCCTTACTACTCTGATCTGGAGTTCATTACCTCATCTTGAACAAAATGATTTAACCTATTATGGATGAAACTGTCAGGCTAGCCTGTCCGTTTGAGCAGTCAGTGGTCTTGCTTTTAGACAAGACATGTTGCCACGCATGAGCATACTCCACTGCCAGTCAGGCATCTATAGCCCCGATGGAGATCAACCCCATAATCCAGGATTTGACTTTACTTTTGATTTCTTGAACCTTGGGGATGACTACCCATCCTTGCAAGGGACATGTAGTACGATCCTTCCAATCCAATATCAATGATGCAATAAAAGTAGAATGAAAAATATTTGCTTTGGAACTTCAAGTTCTTGAGTGTAGATCACGCTTTTAATTTCTTAAAGCGTGATGGAGGCAAAATAGAAGCTTTGGGGAATCAGATTCTCAACCTAAGCGAGATGAGAATTAGACCCTATCCTTACTACTCCATGAAGATCAAATCAGAGCTTTGGGGAATTGGATCCTCAACCTAAGTTCGATGGGGATTTAACCCTATCCTTACTACTCCGATTTTAGGCTTTAAGCACTATAGGAGTGGTAAAAACCACTATTTTAAGGATTATGTTGCATGATAGGACAGACACGAAATACTCCTTTCGCCTCACCTTTTCTTCCAAGTATGGTTTTGACCATTTTTCTCAAGATCCTCTTTAATATGTGTAAAACGTGCTTGGTTCAAGATAGTTCGGGCATCATTTCCCAACCTTAGGATCCTTTTAATATATGTTATGTAATAACCCTAAGAGGATTCGACACCTTTTCAATGATTGTATTTGAAATGTAGATGCAACTGAGATGAAATGTATATGCAATGTGAAATGTAACATGAGATATGGATGAATGCATTGCTCTTTTTGAAATGCTGATGGAGTATACCACCTATTTTGCCATAATTTGTAAAACTGACAACTTCATGCATCACAAGTTCCAAACGATATTCTTTAATGTGTTTGCGATACTCGTGGAGCTTTCTGCAATACAATTCCGATGTTTCATATTCTCTTAGTCTTAGTCAACATTCATAAGGACATAAGTTGACATCTCGCTTTTTTTTTTTCAAGACAAACCAAAAGTGTCCAAAGGACCAACACACAAAACTTAAAACCAAAATGAGATCCAATCCAAAACCAAAACACGAAAACCAAAAGTATATACAAATGTACAATATAATACAAGATGGTGCAAAAGTTTGGATTATCATTTTCTCGGATCCCAAACCTGATTAGAATTCTTTAAAAGACATATGACGTGATACGCATACCAAGTTTTGTAGGAATCCAACAAAAACAAGATCAAACCAAACAAAGAAACAAACTTCCACTTGCCCCTCTCACCATACCAATTTGATTTAGTTTCATTAATAATCCTATGGTGGAGTTTCAAGTTTTCAAATTGATTAGACAATGATTGATATTCAATTCCTTTATGTCTATTCTTTAAGATGTCCATTCCGCACTTTGATTCATGGTGTAGAAATAAGCTTTCATTTTCATTCAATAAAGCCATAACATTAATAATATTTGAATCAAACCATTCATTAGGCAAACCTTCATTCGAATTTTGCATGGTGAAACCAAAAAGGTGAGATTTTACCTTTGGCATGTTTTCATTTGACCTTACTTGAAGAGGATTTGAAAATTCCTCTTTTCTCTCATGACATTCATCATCATGTAGCACTTGTTCTTTCTCCATGATTTGTTTATCAAAGGCACCAAACTTAGGTACCCAATTGAACACATGTCCATCCCTTTCAAACCATAAGTCTTGTCTATCTAGGGGTGGGTTAACTAACACATTTCCATGATCAATCACTTGGGTTGTTTTGGGTAACGTGAGATTTTCAATTGGATCATCAATGATATCAAACCCAAATGATTTAGGTTTTGTAATTTTCTCATTTTGAAATGGCATAATCATTGTAGCACAAGTAAGTGGATCAAGATTTTCAATTTCTTTTCCTTCAAAGGAATCTAAAGCAAGTGACTCTCTTTCTTGATTCATGGTTGTAGAATCCTTATCATGTTCCAAAATTTGATGAGATTCGAATTCCTCTTCCAAAACTTTCTCAAATTGTACAAGATTTATAGTATCCTCATGTGAGGAAGCAATTGAGTTATCCTGCATATTAATTGACACAACAAGTTTATTAGAAGATTTAGATTGATAATATTCTTCCCATTTCTTCCATGAATCATAGTAATCATCTTCCAATTTCAAGTTGTGATGCTCAAGTACTTCTTCTTCATCTTCTGATTCATCAACATGTTTCTCATCCAATTCATCTTCACCTTCCTTAGATGGTCCAGTTATTTCCAAAAGTGGGTTATCTCTTGAATTCAAATTGGTAAAGCTATCATAATCCAAATTTGTAACCCATGATTCAATTTTATCACAATTTGGAAGGTGTGGATCCTCTTGGTCATCACTTTCGAGAACATCATCCAAAGTGTCTTTCGAGAACAAGTGGTGAAATTCGATTATGTCTTCAACTTCATTTGTTGATTTTCTTTCAAATTCATTTTCAGCCACTTGTGATGGCTTAGGAGCTTCTATAATGGGATCGATTTTTGAATTTCGTGTCATATAGTTGCTCCAATCCTTTGCAAGTACATCTGACCAAATCATATCCACATAAGTTCGTTCATCCAAATCCTCCTTTTTGGGTAATGATTCTAGATATTTCTTTTCCAAAACAAGATGGTGATCATTTGATTCCAACTTCTTGTTACCCATCCATAGAATTTCTTCTCCAAAAACTTCATGCTCTTCAAGACTTTTCGAATAGGTATTTACTTCAACGTGAGTCACCTCAAAATATCTTGTATCACTTGAAGAAGCATAACATGAAACATCATTAAGATCGGCATTATGAATTTTCTTCCTAGGATGATTTGGATGCATACATTGATGTGCTCGTTTTTGTGGTGGAACATGCCTACATACCTTCTTAACCACTTTCTTTTGCTCTTTTACTTTCGATGCGAACTCTTTGGGTTGAGTGGTAGAAGTAGTAGGATTAGTTGGATTGATACCCATGGACAAAGCTTGAACATTTGTTGCAATGGTTCCATGGGTGACCACATGATTCTCTAATTGAGGCATAGTTGGATGGATGGAAGTACTTGTATAAGCACATGTGGGAGCATAAGTTGGTATGGTAGGATAAAGTTGATTGTAGGGAAAAACATTTGATATCAAATTTTGTTGTGCCCATGCTTGATTTACCATTGAGGTTTGATTGCAAGCCCCTAGTTGTCCTACCATAGTTGATTGCTCCATTCCATAACCTTGTGGCCTCAATTGTTGATCTACAATCATAGCTTCTATGTAGGCCGATGCAAGATCAGTAACCAAGGGATTCATCCTAACAAATATGGCACACCATGGATCCAATGCTCGAAAGTATATTTGAAGAGCACCACTTTCCTCAATAGTATAGGGAGAAATTAATCTCGCATAAAGCTTTTGAAACCTCATGTTGAAACTTCTCACTGGCTCATTAGGTTCTCTTTTGCAAGAAGTAAATTGTTGATATATCGTGAGAGGATCAATGAGCAACCTAAATTGATTGATAAAACCATCTTTCAATTGAGTCCAAGATGTAATAGAACCAATGGGTAAATTGATGTACCAATCATATGCCACCTCATCTAGGGTTCCAGGAAACATTCTACATGCCACATCCTCATGTTCGACATTCCATCTAACTAGGATATCCACATAGGCTTGAATATGTTCCTCGGCTAATGTTGGACCATTGTGTTTAAATTTGGGCAAACATTTTTCTACGTTCTTGGGTAAATCATGAGAATCTCCACTAATGTTCAAAGGATTAACATGTATCCCATACCACGTTCCTGCAGTTGTAGCCATTAATGAAACTCAAAGAATAACTTCAAAACCAATTTGTTAGTCATGAATAAAAGAAGGAACCATGACAAAGCAATATTCTAAAAATGTAAATTAGTTTCTGATTCACCGGATCGCATATGCGCAAGTGAAGAGCATACTCCTAGTGTTGTAGGCTTTCTGATTCACAAGATCGCATTACACGCAAGTGAAGAGCATAATACCGACAACAACTACATTTTAGACAAAATAATTCCTTACAAATAAGCATGAAATGACTAGCAAATATCAAACATGTAACGTATGAATAATCATGTTAGCATCAACCAAGAGATGTATCCATTAAAATCAAATGAAAGTAATTGCATGGAGACAACCTCGTTAGTCAAGACCAAATTTTTTCAAAATCAAATCAAAACACATTATTCCTGTATGAACAATCAAAAGCGTTAGAACAATGCATAGCAATTCATGTCCTCCTTTTAACACTACAAGGTTGTATTGTTAAAAGAGGGCTAAAGATAATAATCAATAGGGCATGAAATATTCAAAATTTAAATCCCTATAGCATTTAAATCACACTGAAATAAACCAATTCAGGCCCTCCTTCTAGCGCCAAAATGTTGAGTGGTATTTTCACCCAATTGTGAAAGTACACTCTCCCTTAGGATTTGGGTTCCAAATCCCCTCTTGCAAAGAAGTTAAACAAACAACTTCTCCAAGGTCTCCGCTATATTAGCATTTGCATATGTGTATTAGTAATCTTAAATAAAGATATTCACTTTAAATGCTTGGAACACCTTAGTGATTGCAAGTAACTGTAAACAAGGGGCAATGTTGGTTTATTTTACCATGAAACTTTAGTGATTGTTCATTGAACCAAAATAAAGCAAATGTGAGTTGGCCCTCATATGACCACGATGTAGTGCTCAAATTACCCCTCTTTCGTAAAATTAGAATTTTTATGAAGAGAGGGTAATTTTAGGCTCAAAAAATGGAAATTTGTGAAATGCCATAAAACATAACTCCTTCAATGAAATTGGAATTTTCATGAAGGGAATGTCATCATAGGCTCATGAATGAAACATGAAACTAAAAAAAAATGAAATTCCGGCCCAAAATGGAAATTTTCTATTTTCGAATTTTTTAAAATCTGTAATAAAACAACAACTTCGATGAATTTTTAAAAATACTAAACAACTCCGAAAATGAAATTTTAAACTGCGTATTGGAAGTCTGTAGTATAACCTACGCAATGGTGAAATTATTTTTGGATTTTGAAATTTTTTAAATGTTTATTTTAATGCCTGAAAATTAAAAAAAAAGTTAAAATTTCTGGAAAAATAAAATGCAGAAAATGAAAATGAAATGCAGAAAATGGAACACAAGATACATTCAGTTTGATGCTATCCTATTTCGACAAAACCGAAGATGCGAGGTTTTCATGCATGCAACCTAACCTATTGGACTTGCAAAACAAGCACAATCCGGATAAGCTAAGTTCTGGCTCCTAGGGTTTTAAATGAGGTTTTCAGATTTAAACATTCGCATGAAGCAACCAAGAAAACTTGCATAAACTCCATTTACAAGCCTAAAATCTGAAAAGGGGAAAAATAGACATTTAATCTTGCATGCAGAAAATGACTCCTTTCTTGTCCATAAGATGCAACTTTCTGAAATTTTCTGTATTAAAAATTTGTCATTTTACAATAACAAAAATTTTTGGTTTTCCCAAACCAGTCCATGGAAGAAAACGACTCAAACAGGTCCAGAATGGCCCTCTTGCCTTCAAATCTGCAACTCTGCTCGCAGTAGTTTCCAACCCCTCAAAACATCCTTGCCTGGCGTATTTAAAATTTTCAGGAAGCTTTTCGTTTCATTTTCCAATGGTTGTTCGTTTCACCTTCCCTTGTGCATGCATGTGTTTTGGTTTCCAAAAAGGCTTTTCATTTCTATTTTGTGGCCCTTCATTTCATTCCCATGGTTTGGCTTCCTCTGTTTGGTTTTCTTCACTTTTCGTTTGATTTAAAAAAAACGCTTCCTTTTCTCCACATGGGCATGCGTCCGCTTCCTTCCATGTGTAACGACCATCTTAAATGATTTCAAATCATTAAATATTCCTTATGTAATGTTTTGTCTTATTCATTGGATTTTGTCCTTATGTGTCCACGTCATTATGCAGTCTTCAGTTTCACTATCCTGGTGTTCATCACTAATATCAGACGCACTGTCCACTACTCTGTTCCCTTGGCAAAAATCGGACATGTCGCGATATCGCGACACTTTTGTTTCTCTACTTGCCTGCCCATTTTGAGTCATGAAAATGCAACATGTCGCGATATCGTGACACTTTTGTTTCTCTACCTGCCTGCCCTTTTTGAGTCATGAAAATGCAACATGTCACGATATCGCGACACTTTTGTTTCTCTGCCTACCTGCCCTTTTTGAGTCGCGAAAATGCAACATGTCGCGATATCGTGACACTTTTGTTTCTCTACCTACCTGCCCTTTTTGAGTCACGAAAATGCAACATGTCACGATATCGCGACACTTTTTCCTCCTTGCTCTTTCTCTTTTCTTTGGACCGCGAAAATGCAACATGTCACGATATCGTGACACTTTTGCCCCCTTCTGTTGCTCTTGGCCATGAAAATGCAACATGTCGCGATATCGTGACACTTTTTCTTTCTTGTTCTTTCTCTTCTCTTTTGGCCGTGAAAATGCAACATGTCGCGATATCGTGACACTTTTTCTTTCTTGTTCTTTCTCTTCTCTTTTGGCCGTGAAAATGCAACATGTCACGATATCACGACACTTTTTCTTTCTTGTTCTTTCTCTTCTCTTTTGGCCATGAAAATGCAACATGTCGCGATATCGCGACACTTTTTCCTCCTTGCGGTGTTTTTCTTTTTCTTTGATCTTTAGCATATGGGCCACTTCGGTCTTCTTGGAAAATATGCAAAAAGGTGGGTCCCCAATTTTGGGGTACGTTGTGGGGCAGCCACAATAGGTCATACCCACTTCCCCCACCTTTGCACACCCTTTATTCCAAAATCTATCTCAATCCCTTTTTGAGAGTGATTCTCCCCTCCTAAACCATACCCATACAATAGTCAAATCATTCGCCCTTATCGTAGGAATGGTGTCTGACTCATCCTCATCTACTATAGTAAACCAAAATTCGTCCTTCCAAATAGCACAAAAATTCCCTCCCCAATAGGAACCACAAGCATTCCCTCAAACCTCACACCCATACTCTTCACAGGAGTCTCATCCATCACTTTCCCAAGAGCAATTTTTCACCATATCTAAAGGCACCTCCAAACAATCCCTTCAGAAACAAGATGCACAAAACCAAGCGGGGGTGTACACATACACCTTCTCCTCAAACCAAGCTCCTACTTCAATATATTATGCCACATTTTTGGTAGCTTTCCCACCAATATCCCAGGTATTCAGAGTGTACAATACCAAACATTTAGAACCACCCATGTCTACAAAAAATTTTAGGATATCGCCACCTCCTCTTTTTCAAGTTCCCACTACCAATATCCTTCCCACCTATGTATAGAGACTAAAAACTTATCCACCCACCTAGCCAAGTTATTCTATGCAGTTTAGCATCCCTACTACCTACCCTCCAGGTCAGAGATAGATCCCATCCTTTGATACCTTGTCTTGACCACCCCTAGTATCGATAGCCCCAATACCTGCACCATTATCAGATGCACCTAGCTTCTTTACGGCTCCTCCATTATGGTCATCACCACCCACAGCCCATCCATTACAACAAGCTCCAACCCAACAAGTATCGACACTACAAAAACATGCCTCACAGTCGCAGTACTATTACCCACAATAGACACCTACCCCACAACCTAGTGTGCCCATAGATACCACAACACATATCGCCCAGTACCTACCTTATCAAGATCAGGTACAATAGTCCTCTCCATAGTATTATGAATAACAACAATACCAATATCCACCACATCCATAGGGTTAGCCTACCATAGCCCAACCCTCAACTCCTATGGCACCCAAACTTCAACTCTTATGAGATGAAGTCAAAATTTTGAACCTGCGCACCTCTAGCTATGAGCCATAAAATCCCTATTATGATGAACTATACAATGAGCTAGTTCACCCATCAATTCCCATTCCTCCCTACCCATATCTCTTTGAAATAACAAATTTTGACAAGTACAAAGGTAAGGATGACCCTAAAGAGGATAACAAAGTTTAACTTCATAGTAGTAACCCCCTCATGTTATGTACCTTCTCCCTGTTGCTCACTAGGCCAACATTGGATTGGTACAACATGCTCCCATGCCATAGCCTATATACTTTTGAGCAACTGGCCAATTACTTCCTAGAACACTTTTCCATCAACATCAAGAAAAATACCACATTTTTTGGTGTATACGCCTTACAATAGGTGGATGACGAACCCATTACTGAGTTTGTTGCCATATGGAGAGTGATTATCCATGACCTCACCCATAGCCTACCCACTTTGGAGCTCATGACACTCTTTTCCAATAGTTGAAACAAACACATTTCCACATCCTTCCAACTTCACCAAAGCCACACTTTTGCATATGTCATATCACAAGCAAAAGTGATTGAGGACATCAAGGTTCAGTCTAGAAAAATTAAGGTGAGAGGCAAATCCAACTATAACCCCAACTTTCGCTTCAATAGGACTGCACCAAATCAATCTTACCCTCAACCACCACAAGCTAGCCAAGTCACAGTTGCTACCATAGTGCCAAAACTAACTTCCCTACCCTATATACCATAAGCACAAGCATCCTAAACTAATGCTCCTATCCCACCTTAGCCACAAAAATACTGAGGCATGCACCCACAGGTTCCACTGTGTAACCTTACACCTTTAGCCGAACCATTGCCAGTGCTATTTTATAGATTATATGAGGGCAACCATATTTTCCTACCTAATATCCTCCCACTGGATCCAAATATACCTAAGCCTTGTGGGTATAACGAGTAGCTCTTTTGTCCTTTTCATAGACAATGTGGTCATGATATCAATTCGTGTCACTCCTTCCATGGGTAAGTATCCATATGACACAACATTCGTATCCATCCATACGCTCACTCGATCTACCATATCACCCACGCCTCCTACAGATGATGGTGGTGTGTATGTGGTAAACACTGAACCCCATGACCCATGGTTTTCACAAATGAAGGACTACATCAAACTAGGTTTCCTACCCTGTGACTTACCCCACGCTCAATGCCAAAATTTCAAGCAAAGAGAAATCTGCTACACCTTGCTGGGGGACATTCTCTACCACCATAGCTATGACGGCATGCTCCTGCATTGCCTAGAACCACAAGAATCACAACGGGTTGTACAAGAAACCCATGATGGTACTTGTGGTGGCCATTTTAGTGGCATGGCAATCACCAAACGCATACTTCGTATGGGTTATTACTAGCCCAAAATGGAGCATGACTGCTGTGAGTATGTCAAGCGTTGCATCAAATGCCAACAACATGCCAACCTAACACATCTACCATCCCAAGCACTTCAACCAATCCAGTCCATGTGGCCTTTCTCCCAATGGGGCCTCGATCTAATTGGACAAATCACACTAGCTTCCTCAAGAAACCACAAATTTATCATCACCGCTATAGAATATTTCACGAAATGGGTCGAAGCCATCCCACTGGTCCAAACCATAGGAGCTAAAATTGTAGCATTCATCATAGACCACATCATATGTCATTTTGGAATTCCCTCCCAAATCATTTTTGATAATGGGAAATCCTTTAAAAACAAAACTATTTGAGCCCTATGTGACAAATTCCACATACATCATAGCTTTTCTACCCCATACTACCCTCAGGGTAATGGCCAGGTAGAAGCCACAAACAAAACCATCTATTCCATCCTTCATAAAATCATAGCAGAATCTCATCGGGACTGGCATAACCAAATACCCCTAGCCTTGTGGGCATATCGTACGAGCATTCGTACTCCTACTGGGGCAACACCTTTTTCACTTGTATATGGGGTTGAAGCTATCATGCCCCTTGAGCTTGAGATACCTTCCTTAAGGATATCTATGAAGGATTTCATTGATGATGATACTACTCGCCAAGCTCGTTTAGACCAGTTAACACTTCTCGATGAATATCGCATTCATGCAATCGAGCACACACGAGTATATCAAGATCACCTTCGTCGTGCCTACAATAGTAAGGTACATTAGCACGAGTTTAAGATTGGTGACCTGGTTCTCAAAGAAAACCAGTAAATCACGAGTCAGCCTCACCAGTAGCGTGATAAATTCACCCCAAACTGGTTGGGCCCACTCATTATTACACACAAATACGGTTTAGGAGCATATCATCTAGCCAATCTTGAAGGCCTTAATGATCCTGAACCCATCAACATCTTGCACCTTCATGCATTCAATGCATGAAGCACAAACACATTCACCATCACGAGTGCCACACATTACTAGTATTTAATCACTAAGCACATCACCGTGTAGAGTTGTTACTTTGCTTTATTATTTCACTATACATGTACTTTCATCGTTATGTCATTTTTATGCTATGGGTATTTGTATTTCCTTTTGTAGGACTCACATCATCAGTAGGAGAGTACTACAACATCCTCATGCACCACCATGCAGGACCATCCACAACCATAGTAGGTATCGATCACACCGGCTGACCTAGCTCGACCGCCAGTTACCCTTCACACTAGGTGATCATTGCATTCATCCCATTCAGGCCATCATACCTCACCCCAACATCATTCCCCTCACCATCGAGGTTCATCCTACTCACCCCACTTTGGAGACAGCTAGGTCTCCCTATCCTATTTTTATGAAAATGAGGAATCATCCCATCCCCAAGAACAGGGGTCACCCTCTCACCCATCTGATGATCTCAAAAATCACTATTCACCAATGAATCATCCCCATCACCCCCTAGGAGCCTATCACCCTCCTAATAGAGGATACACTCCTCACCCAGCTTGTCCATGATGCCTACCCACCCCACTTCCTAATGGTGAGTCCACCTATTCCCAAGATTTGCAAGCCCGCGCTGCTCAAGCCACCCAAGCCGCCTCCATGGGCATACCTCCATCCCACATGCATCATCATTTAGGGCCATCACCCATGCCACCCATACTCCAGACACCACCTTCCCCCTACGAGGCTTGCCTTCCCAGCAAGTTCTCCAATCCCTGAGACCTTTTCACTCTTCCCCCTCATCATCGAGATCTCATCCACTTTCCCATGCCTATCAGGCCACACCGCACACATCAAGGCCTCGATCACCACCTTCACCAACACTATCGCCACAACATCATGAGATACAACATATTTTCTCCCACATCGAGGCTCTAGAGCTACAGATGAGCCACTATCATTGCCATGTGCACCCATGCCAGTCTCCTATGACCCGTGCACCCTCACATTCACATAGATCCACCCCTCGACCTCATATCCAACCTACATCAGACCCTCGATCCACACACCCGTAGGTATACCGACCTTCATCACCTCTAGTGGAGCCCTATATTTACCCAATGTTGGTTCCATTCACACCATTATCAGAAATGTTTTACCATCTCATGCATCAGGGCCTCCTCGATTTGCCAAAAATTCAACCCCTTGATCCCTCGTGCTCCAAACCATAAAATTACAATGAGAGCCAGTACTGCATCTACCATCACCAACCAGGTCATGACATCGAAGAATGTCGATCATTCAAGAACCTAGTGCACAACATGTTGCACGATGAGCGAACCCCATCACCAGAATGTCCCATCCTATTTAGCCAACTTTTGAGTCCTCCACATCGCATTAACCCCAAAAATTTACCCTCATGCAACACCCTGATAGCGCCAACTCATTACATCCATAACATATCCAACTATAGCACTAGTCACGATCCTAGCCGCATCATCACTTCACCATCCCACTCTCGATCGAACCCACGCCACTTCACCCGATAGTAGTTCTAGTAGTACTCTCCTTCTTCTTTCCCACTTCTACTTCTTACAATAGCTAACTCACTTCTTCTCATCTATCTCTGTTGGCTTTAGGTAATCCCCTTATCTTATTGGTTACCAAAGTCTATTTCTTCTCACTTCTTCAACCTGTACATCCTACTCTTAAATCTTCCCTCTCTGGGAAACTATTACATACATTTGTACAGCTCACAACTTCTACGCTTACTATACACACACACCCCACACGCTGGGGCAACCATGATCATAGCATCATGCTTTTTATCATCACAATGCACTTTACTCATCTATAAATAATTTTCCAAACTCCTTCATTTATATGTCATGCATTTCCTCTTGTAGATATTGCATTCCCCCACTTGCATCATTTACATTTACATCCATTGCACATATCCATATGTTTTTCATTTAAACTTTCAATTCATGTTTGTACATTCTCCCCCAAAATGTGCCTTCAACAGGAGTAACAAATGCACTTGTTAGCATCACCACCTGGATGTCCATTCCCCCTTTTTAGGATCAGGGTATACATAGGTGTCGTGTTCAACTTTGACTACTCTTTAGTTCAGTCAATCTAGTGTCACCCATAGCTACCGAGTCTTGTACATTCTTCTTATGGATCCTTAGGCTGGTTCAACTTCTCTCATGGACCATACACAATAGGTTATACATTAAACAATTTTGAGTCTAGGAAAGAGGACATCTGGAGTAGATATCACCATCTAGCGAATGGTATCCCTTGCTCACCCTATCGCTTGCATGGTCAACATACGACCTGGGGATAAACAAAGGGATCAAGCATAAGCAAAAATAAATGATTGGGTAGAAAACAAAAGTCATCGCCCATACAAAAGAGCACCATGAGAATACAAAAGAGCACCAAACAAAAAAAAAAGAAAAGAAAAAAAAAAGAGCACTACAATAAATAGGTCAACACTAGATGAGGGGCAAAAAACAAAAGGAAATGCCTCTTGATATCACCCATGTTATGCTTATCGCCTTTGGTCCTTAGGTTCAACATAACACCATGGGATGATTTCCATCGCTAGCAATAGGCTCCAAGAGCCTACCTACTAGTGGAATAGTCTTACAAGTGGCAACATATCTGTAACATTAGCATCATGCTTTTGTATAGATCACTATTGTGAATAGATGAGCTAGCTAGTCTGGTTACATCTACAATGGGTTAATCCTACCTCCCTCAAAATGGATAAATGAACCTTACACATGCACACACATAGGTCCATGACAGATTTTGAACTAGCCCGATTAATTATAAGTTGCCACAAACACTTGTATAGCTAAGGGTCTGAGATTTGATTGTCACAACTATGTTGGTCAAAACCATTACACATGCCTTACATTATCCAACATCCCTAGAATCATGGAATGGATCACATCCATACAGGTAAATGCCATGATACAAGTGCTTCCTTGGCACATTTTAGTACATCCATACATGCATCCATGCATCTATGTCATATACATTTAGTACACATTATAGCTATGCATTCATCCTACATGCATTTCAAAATTGAATCACATTATTGCATTCATCCTACATGCATTTCCATATCAAATCATATCATTGCATTCACTCTACATGCATTCACTACAAAATCACATATGATATTACATCACACTACATTCAAAATACAATCATCATACTACTCTACAATTCATTCATACCACAGAATGATAATAGATCTAAACCATGTCACACATGTATATCTATTTATCATACATACCTACAAACTATGTTACGCTATCTATGCAAACATAACAAGAACACATTTCAAACCATCAAAATGACACATGTATATATCACAGCCAAAATCAAAATGTATATATATATATCGTCCATACAAAATGCCCGAAGGCTACAATCTGGGACCATGCCCATCATCATCTAGCATCTAAAATACCCGTAGGCTACAATACATAGAAATCCTAACTCCCACCAGGAGTCTCCCCGCATCCCTCATAGCTCGCTCGCATCTCCGTAGCCCTACTCGACTCTGCCCTAAACTCTAGAACTGGATCCACAACAGGCTGATCCTGCACCTCAACCCTAGCATCAATCTATCCTATCAGAGCAACACTATGCTGGCTCTGATGTGAAGGTGCCCTCACTCATGACCGTGACTCAGACTACGACACCACCTAATCATAATCAGGTAGTGGGATCCCATGCACTATCAGAGAAGTCTCACATAACAACTTCTTAGTAGTCTCCACAACCAACTGACCAGACAACCTCTCAATAGCCTGAGCCTACCTAGCCATCGTGGCCCTCATCTACTCCATCTCAACCTCCAACTATCGAACCCTATCCTGTAGCTCCCGTACCTCCTCCTCCACATCCCATCTCCCCTGGACCTCCATGGGAATCTCCTCCATACCAAAAAATGCACCAATATCAATGGTGTCATCTATACCACCCATAGTGGCCATCCCACCTCTCTCCTCCTCTGCTCTAGCAGCCTATCCCATACCCACATCAACATCCACAAGCACCTCCTCTACCCTAACTCCTTGGGTGCCCTCGCACTGCCCAAGCATCATCATGACCATCATAGAGGAACCTCCTCCTCATCGCTAACCACATCCTCCACCCTAGCTCGAGCCTCCCTATCAGCTCTCCTCTCTAGTGGAGGTGCCCCAACATCAAGTGCCACCCATCGATCAATCACACCTCTCCCAAGCTCCCAACTCTGTAGTGCCCACCAAGCATCAAACTCCAGAGTCATCCCAACATCCCCTACATCTAGGATAGCCATAGGTGGATCCCTCTCCCCAACCCAAGGTAAGACCATAGGATGCTCTCCTCTATCACCTCATCACCTAAAGTAAATAATAGGAGCCCTTGGAACATCCTATCATAAGCCAAACTATCACCTCACTCTATCAAACTAAAAATACTCAGTCTATCACATGTACCACCCCACCAACCATCTCCCCTATTGGATGGCTCATAGCTCCTCATCATCCTCATCCCACCTTACCCCACCCAACCAAGGCCTCCATCTAATATCACTAGGTGTCAAGCCTCCAAACTTACCCCTCCATAATAGTAGGTCACCCTCATGTGGCCTCTTGATACCTTGCTCCACCTATGTACTCCACCTCAAAGCATAGGGCAAATACTCCTTGCCCTCCACATGCATAGGGTGAGGCAACAATGAGGGCCTCTCGATAGCTATGTGTTCCCATGCCCACACCTGCAACAAGGGAACCACACTCAATCCTATCCTCCTACCATGAACAACATCATGCAACTCCTGGTACACTTGGGCCAATAAGGTAGGTGCCCATGCAAACACAACCCTACGCTCTACCATGTCACTCACATATAATATATTCAAGGTGAAAAACACCCCAGAAGTATTAGGTAAAGCATAAGTAGAGATCATCATCATAGCCACACACTGTCGATCAGATATCTTATCCTCCAACCACAACCACTCATAATCAATCTTTGAGACATCAATGTCTCTCCAATCTACCCCAAAAAATCGCTCCAGCACAACCTCCTTACTCTCATCAATGGCTACTCTCACAGGAACACCCTCAATCGGTAATCTGTATATCCGATATACATCTTCCAAAGTGATGGTCATTTCCCCAGTGGGAAAATGAAATGTGTTCCTGTCTGCATCCCACCGCTCGCACAACGTAGACACATATGCTCTGTTGGTGTGGATACTCTTACATTCCCACACACCTCAGAAACGTATGTCATCTAACCAATCTAGCTCATCCTCTGTGTTCATCAACTCCTCAAAACCTTCCTTCATTTTTCTCACTCGATGACGGGGCTCAAGCATCTTCACATGTCCATCCACAACGAGACACACATTAGTCATCCACATAACAATGCAATCAATTAAAACTTCATCAATCAAAATTTACAAATTAAAAATATTTAATTTGACAAGCACTTCAAGATAAAAATAGTGCACAAATCACATGACAAAACATATCAACAAAACAATCACATATTTGGATACCCATTTTGTCATTTCATGGCAAAATTTCAAATAAATGTGACAAACAATACATATTTGACTCCCAACAACCAAAAATAAAATCACCCACACATCCACTATGGCACGAAATTCAAAACATGACCAATTCATTCAACATACAAAAACAACATACATTTTTGAATACCCATTTGCCCACTTAGCGGTAAATATGGTGACGAAATTCAAAAATAACATACCAATCTACATGAATTTCAAGGTCAACTTTACTATAAATACACCAAAATAGAAAACACATCAAAAGACATAATTCAAAAATAACAGTCACATTTTTGAATACCCATTTGCCCACTCCATGGTGAAAGTTCAAATAGATGTGGAAAATAGTATCAATCGGGCTCCCTACAACTCATTTTCAATTTCACATTACTCACACCTTGGCACGTAAATCAAAAGCAGGCCAAATGAAGTCATCTACAAAAACAAACTACATTTTTGGATACCCATTTTGCCCTTCTACGATGAAAGTTTCATCGGTTTCCAAAAATACTACCTCTAACATAGTAAATCTAACAATCAAAGTTCACTACTTTACACCCAAAAGCAACACATTCCGAAATCACACCAAACGAAAGCAAAAAAATATAACAGTCGCATAACGGGATACCCATTTCCTACTTTTATAGACAAAATGCAATAACATTTCAAAAATAGTACACCGTTACTTCAAAAATAGATGGTCAAACTCCACACCTACTCTACCCTTCCCTTAGTCAAACTGGCACTAAAACAAGTCCAACTCAGAAATAGATCATGTTTTTGGGTACCCATTTGGCTTGTTTATCACTATGTGTTCAAATTTTAATTAAAAATTATAATTTTTTTTAAACGGAAGAAAACCTCCCCCCTCATTCACATTTCTTGAGAAAAATAAAATAAATTAAAAAATAAAGGCAAAGGACACTTACCGGTGGGTCCCCACACCTGCTGCCAGCTACCCTACATCCCCTCATCATCATCGCCCTTGAAGTTGTCAACCGTGTTCTCCTCGTGTCGTCAAATGCTCCCACAAGTCATTTTCCAACCATTCCCGCCATCAAAATGAATCACTTCCAATGAAATTTGGGCTTAAATAGGCCTTAATCCCGCATTCACCCCTCAAGGGGTGAACTCAGATCCAATTCACCCCCGGGTGGTGATTTAGGTCAAAATCACCCCTCGGGTGGTGAACTCAGCCTAAACACCCCAAAATCACCCAAACTGCCCCTAAAACCCTAGGAAAGCAGGCAAATTTCTTACAAAACCCTAGGAACTTTCCAAAATTATCTTCTAATTCAATTTTCAATCATATTCATCATGCATTGGTATCTTATCAATCGTTGCATCATCAAATCATCGCATTCCATTCACCTCATTGTTGATTCCTCGTTTGAGGGGGTATTCATATCCAAAGTCAGCTTTGCATGCAACCATAACATCAAAAATCCAAAAGTGTGATTAGCACATTTGTCTACGAAATTTTTTTCTGAAGATTATCATACAAAATAATCTCAATCCCAACTAGACATGGGTTAAATCAAGAGAGTTATGTGTAACAATGGAAAGGTCACTTTGGCATTCATGGAGCACAATGAATGACACGGGTGACTAATCCTAGCGCAACATTTGGAAAAGGATTTCACGACCACGCTGATCTGGTCACGTTTGAATAATCCAAATGTTAACTAACTCAAATGGTTTGACACTTGTCGCCATGTTCTCATCAATCAATCAACAACAAATATTTAGATAGGCTTTTGTCCTATTCATACTTTTGGACCACGTTGATCTGGTCACAAAAGCAAAGTAGTCAAAAGTTGCCATTCTCAAGCAACTGGTATGGCATCGTAAGATGTCATATGGACTCAGAAAAATCATAGCATTGCATTCGCAATCATCCATTTCCATTCACCAGCATTGTCTTTATTTCTTTCCTCTTCTTCTTCTCTCCTTCCTCTCTTCTTTCCCCTGGATATCCAGTTAATGGGTATGGTCATGCTTCGAGCGGCTACATACCTTTGATTGGATTCCATTCCCCTTCTATCCCTTTTTCCTTCTACACAAACCCTTCACATTTTTGTATTAAACTGTGTTTCACACAATATAGTACAAAAAGGGGCAAAATGTAGACACCCAAAAGTCACACATTGCTATTTCTACGTATCCATAGGTGATTCTAGATATCCCTAGGCTATTGTAGGCTATTGTAGTCATGCGTAGTCATACGTAGTCATGCGTAGTTAGGCGTAGTCATGCGTAGTCACACATAGTCATGCGTAGATTGTCGTAGTTCGCCATAGCAGTATGTAGACTTCCATATATGTCACTTTATCAGCTTTTAGGTCCAAAACCCTAATAAGTCTTCAAAATCACATCTCGTGCATTGGGATATCCTTCGACAGCCTATTTGCACTCAATTGAGGCCCCCACGGGGTATTAATTGACAAAAACAATTAACAAGTCAATTCCTAAAATCTAATTTAATGTTGACTTCACTTAAGTCACCTTTTTAGGGCAAAATTGATTAAAAGAACTCTTAATCCTTAATTAACACTAATTACATCCTCCCACATGTGTGTAATTAGGGTTAGCTAAGATATTTTCCTAAGAAACCCTAATCAAGCCCTAATTTGACTTAAGACCTCCTAACCCTAATTAGCCTTAATCCTTCCTCACACATGTGTGAGGATAGGATATTTTCTATGAGGAATAGGAGATTTCCATGTCACAAACCCTAACCTAACTTTGGTTAGACTTCAGTCTAGGGTTAGTTTCCTTAACCCTCCCCCCTACACCTTGCCATTTTCTATATATAGTGGGTCCTAAACCCCTAATTATATCTCACCATTTTTATGACATAAGCACATAAATGCTGCCCAAATGCATACCGACATATGATACAGTGAATCCGAGTTGAACAACAACATTATAGCAACCAAGGAACCTTCTCACCGAAGGATTTTTGCAGAATAGTTCTCAGGGTCTGATTCGCCCCCCGCCCCATGAATCTGACATCAGTTTACCCCCTAGGTGGCGAATTGGTTCTACAAAGCCCAAATCACCTCAGATTTGGTAGGTAAGCTTCCTTTTGCAGTTTTATTAGCTTCTACATACTTTATTTTAGTTTTTATCATGTTTTTATAGTCATTTTGTCTTCCTAAATATGGGGCCTGACTAAGGCAAGCCCCCCATCACACTAACCCCCTTTTGCAGGTTCTTCATAGGTTATTCAACATATCTGAAGAGGAAGAACACCATCAAACAACAACCCGGTGGTGGCCCACATACAAAGAAGCCCACCTACATTGAGGGATGATTGAAGATGACATCGAACTTGTTGTAACATTATTAGAAGAAGAAATGGCTAAAGGGCATCATGTCCCTATTGTAACACATATTTTTCAATATTAATGAAATACAACCTTTTCATTTAATGCATTATTGTTTTGTATTAATGGATCAAATGTCGATTTCTACCCGTTTCACAAGCATTCTAGTCAAGATGTAGTCTTGTAACAAATTGGCATTGTAATTATTGTGCTAATAGATTCATTGTAAATATATAAATAGCCCAAATGACCTTAGTATGAGGGCAAAATATTTAGCACTTTACCTATTGTACATTGTGTAATATTAATTTGTAATCAATATAATCAAATGTTGTTTAGCCTCTGTTATAGAGAATGTTGCATATTTTAGTAATAATGTGAGTTATGTATCTTAGTGCATTTTTTTATATGCTATATGGATGGTAAATTATTTTAGGTGAATTATGCTAAATTTGGATCACTACTTGGATTACCTTATTTAAAGTATTGGAACATTTAATACATAGAACATAGGGGTTTATTTTTTTATATTATATAATGTTTTGTCCAATAAGCTAGTCTGTTAGGCATTGTTTAAGTTTGAATGTGGAAAGTTTGTATAGTATACTTCACTATTGTCAACCAGGTCCCAACCATATTTCAATCAAATTATAACCCTCATATCCCTTCTAAACCCTTGCATTTCTATCTTTAGTCTTCAAAACAATTTTATTTTATAGCATTATAAGGAATTGACCTCTATTTTATTTTATAGAATTATAAGGAAGCAACCTCCTCCAAAGGTAAATTCCAAAGCAATTAAGAGTCATCCAATCCTAGTTGTAGTTGTTGGATCTTGAAGAATCCATCAAAAAGAAGCACACTCCTAAATAAAAAAATTCCCTAGATCATATTTTTAATAGTTTTTGGCTAGCTTATCTCCTATAATATGATTCATTATCTTTGCAAAAGTTCCCTTCATAGCCCTATTGGCCTATCCAAATTATGATTCAAAAACTCTCGACCAATAGAAATGCAATGATATGGATATTAATAAACATAGGATATTTAGGATTATTATTTAACAACATTTTAGAATGTCGATATTTTTTTTTTAGTTTGTTAGTATTGTTACAATTTTGTATTTGTCATCTCGTATGCCTATTTAAGATTGTAAATTTAATAAAATATCATTCAGGATTTTTGGTTCTTGATCATTGGTAATAGAGCCTCATGGCTCTTGACTTGAGGGGGAATTTTACTTGTGGAAATTCCCCCTCCCACTTTCGTTAATTTTCATTTCACCAATATTATTCTTTGTAGGGGAGCTACACTCTCATACTCACTGAATTTTTCTCGAAGCTATTCTCGAAGACAATGAATTTTTATTTGGACACCAAATGGAAAATTTTGGCCTGGTTCTACATAAGAGTCATATACAACATGCAATCCCTATTACACTATGTTAAAATCTTGCTCCCTTTGTAAAAATCACATTTTACCTGTGATTTTGACAACAAAAACCCCTACCAACACATTGTTGGTTTGATCATCAATGATTCACCGATCAACCTCCAATGAGTTTTTCATTACCATTAAAGCAACAAATCCACACCACATATAGGTGATGCATGGCTTTAGGGGCTCACTACCTTCTGATCTAGGCTACAATCGATGTCCATATCCTCCACAATGTTTGATGCATCACGGATTGCCTTAGGGATACATCATCAGGGTATGATCTCACCAATGATTGAAGAAGAATGATGTGCAAAGATTTGTGGAGGACCTCAAGCATCAGTATAGCAATTGATCTCACATTCAAATTGATCTACAAAAATCATGGACAATTTGGACCTTTGGATTATGAATAAAAATTTGGTAAGAGGTATACCACCTGTATGCCTTGAGATCAGGGGCTCTAGATTCTATCCAATCATAGGTGGGGTTGTTGTAGAGTATGTAGTAGCAGACCTTCCACCCACCATCCATGTTTCTATTGGTATGGACTGGTGTGTCATTGCTAGAAAAAATACCAATATTATAGATCTCAACTGTGTGGCAGTGCGATCGAAGCAGCAAAGAAGATTCAACAAAAAAATTCTAATGACTATAATATCCTCCTATTTCTAGCCACACCAGATATTATCGTAGCTTCATTATTCCATAGTTTGCAAAGTTACAAGTCACGTTCTCTGGTCGACAAAAATCACAATGAGCCAAAATAAATTAGCACACACATTTCAGATCTGATGACCCTGCACATATAAAATTACCAACTACTGATATTGTTTTGGAGCATATTTTTTTTCAATTTTCCAATTGACATCTGCCACATGGTGCTTAGCTTGAACAATGTTCTGATTGTCTTTGTGTAGGATAATTTATTTATCCCATATTTCTTGGAAAGAAGGCTTCAAACACCTTCATTAAGGTGATCATGATAGATAGCTTTCACTAGCTATTACGCAGGAAGCTTTCTCAGCCTTGCACACCAACTAGTGCACTTTGGCCATCGAACATTGGTTTTCACTACTATTACCCATTGAATGGGCACACCATTTACTTTCTTCCACACGAGATGAGATGAGATGATAATTTCTTTAAAAATATTTTTATAAAATATGTTATTTCATTGAATATTCCACAAATATGTTACTTCATTAAATATTTCATGAATATTCCCTTGTCAAAAGGAGCTTGTTCCTTTTATTTTGATGCTACAAACATTTTTATGTAATTTGTAATATTCGAGGTTTGATATTTTGCAAGTATAGGTTTGCATATAGTCATTGGAAATATCTTTTCGATCTGGTTCCACTAAGACTATAATTTTAATGTTTTGTAAATGTCTTCTTGACCTTATAGTTCTTCAAATTTTGGGATGATAAAATTGTTTTTCATACCCAAAATTATTTTAATATGGAGTACATTCTTAGTTGAACCCGACACTCCTTAAATCCACCATCATATTTTTATAATTTTTTATGAAGTATGTTCTCCTTTAGAAGATAAATGATCCTTGTTATGTGATCATGGAAATCACATGGGTACTCCATACATTGGAGTGGTCTTTGCCCTAGTGGCTTATCTCGTAGTGGATTTTTGAGTAGCACCACATCAACATCGCTTTCGTATCTTTGAAGACTACAAATATTTCAACACTTTGAAGACTTCTCAATATTATTATTTTGTAATAAGGAGTATAGTTCTATGGTACCCGACACTCCATTCTATGCCTATTTTGAATCCCCATGATTTATTCCTTTTTAATCTATTCTTCCTCCACTGACTATAGTTACAAGATGCTTTCTTGGCAGGATATTTTGTACTAAGTTTTGGCTGCATGCTTATGGTTCAACATGATTGGTGTGAAGGGTTATGCCCAGAGAATATTGCAAGATATATTTACAAAATTCTTTTTAGGTATAGTAGTGCTCACTCCTACATGCTAGAGGTTGACCCAAGAGACAATAAACCTTAAGATCCCATTGGGGATTCCTAAATGGATACTTTTTGAGTGTGTGCTTTGCTCATTATAGCTTCCTTTGATGGATTAGTGGTGATCTCTTTGGGGCTCTTGAACATCATCTATATCTCTTCTTTTCTAAACCACTTTTGAGGAATTCATCTTTTGGAGCACTTCTAATATCTTCTCCACTTCCTTGTAAAAGCATTGGAGTCCAATGCTATATGGTTGGGAGGGATGATATGGATATTAATAGGCATATGATATTTAGGATTATTATTGTTATTTTTTATCAAAAACTTAGTGTATCGCTCCAAATTTTTCGCATCCTTACCTTCAGGCTATAGGATCCGTGCCCGAAAGGAGGATGGGAAAAGGATGTCGTGGTACCTCGGACTGAGAGGAATTTGCGAAGGTCCCGCCTCTCAAGGGAGGTGTATTTTGATGATTTTTTGATGGATGGTGGGTTCACCAGGAAACATTTAATGGCAGTTTCCATGCCTAGGTTTGGAATGTGTTTTTATGTGTTCGTTTTTAGTCTTAAGCATTCATATCCTAGGTTTGGCCAAATGAATCTAAATTAATCTATATGAAAATGCAGATTTAATGAATATAGAAAACAGATTTAAGACAAAAAAAATAGAGAAATTAAGGAAGAATAAGAAGAATACCTGATCCGGATGTCTGATGGAGATTCTAATGTTTGAAGTAGTTAGGATCATCTGGAATTTGATAGAATCATCTGAGATCAGACAAGATCATCTGAGATCTGACGAATTCGTCAGACGAATTCGTCAGAGACCTGCAAACAGGAAAACAGATGCAAAATACCGAGAATGCAACTATTCTAGTAGAGGGAAACTGTGCAAAATGATAGTGACAACACTGAACTGAAACTTAAAGACCGAAACATGTATGAATGATGCTGATTAAATCACAATTATGGTTTAATTATGCCTTTGATCTAGATGGGTGAACTCCAAAATGCAATATAACATAAAATATCAAATAAACTAGCTAATTTGCAGAATAAAACAACAGAGAAAAGGTGAAAAAATGCAAACTTATGGCACTGATTGCCTCAATGTGGATTACAGTCGAGATCATCTCACATCAGTACGAAATCGTCTCTGATTCGACAGGATCGCCTCCGATCTGAACAGGTTCGTCGACGACGATGTATGCTTGCTCCGACTGAAAAACAAGATGGTACCTGCAACAAAATTGATATAGGACTACTACAAATGAAAACTTAGGATGATTTAATGTGCATGAAGTTAAGTTATAGAGAATTTCAGCCAAGGGTTGGGAGGGAAAGGTCCTAAGGATTAAATAGGCTTAGGGGAGTAGTTAGGAGGTTGGAGATCATCCCTATTTGGGAGATCTCCAATGGGGGAGGGTCTCTAACGGCATAGACACGCTTCTACCCGGATTAGAGGCCCGTTGGAATAGAAGCTAATTGTGCAAAATCAATTTTGCAACAAGATCGTCTGGACGTCCTAGCCCAGATGAAATCGTCAGATCTGGGGCGATATCGTCTGATCGATGACGATATCATCAAACGGTCAAAACAACCTCTAAAAATGGCACGAAAAAGGGGGAAATGGATTACCCGACAGTTAACGGGCGGTTTGGGAGGTTAAAATTTGAATTTAAATTATTTACTAAGGTGAATGTAATTATGACAATTTTACTATGCCAATTTTAGGGTGCTACATTTTGCCCCCTCTTTAGCAAATTTTTTGAAGAAAATGCGTTAAAGATGAGTTCTTCTCGATCTACGAGAAAGCAAAAATTATTCCCAATTTTTAGGCGACGATTCTTGGTCGAATCGTATGACAACTTACTATGGTGCCCCCTCCGTGTTTTTACCCAAATCGAACGTTTGAGGTAAAAACGCGAAAAAGCAAAAAATTATTTTTGAATAAAATTTAAGAAAAATAGGGTAAAACCCTAATTCATTTTTACTGTTCATTTTTATGTTTTTAGAGCTCTGAAGCAAAAATGGTGGAGACGACACACAGATCAACAGAGGTCCGGCACGGTCTACGGGTAAGAGTCTAGACTTAACTAGAATGCTTTAATTTAATTTTACATGCTTTTTAGGTAGATTTTAGATGAATTTTGAGCATCGCGGCCATTTTTGGGCCGTCGACGTCATTGGGACGAAATCGTCCCGATTTCGACGAAATCGTCTCAATTTCGTCAATTTCGTCCAAGGGCAAAATCGGCGAAAGGGGGACGATTTCGTCAAATTAGAGACGATTTCGGCTTGCGAAATCGGAGACGATTCTGCTCAAATTTGGGACGATATCGTCCAATAGTGGGCGATATCATCAATTGCATAAAATTGAACTTTTAACTTGCATTATTAATTACTTGAATTGTTTATTAATGATTGTTTGTTGTTTTGTTGTTTATGTTGCAGAGAGGTTTGCTAAAGAGCAGGGAATGGAAGTATGGAGGTTTGAGGGATGACTTGGCCGCTCTCACATAGGCAGAGCGAGATCAGCTGGCACAGGCTAGCTTGTAGCATGTGGCAGAGATGCCACAGGTGTCTACGGATATGGGGCTACTGACGACCCTAGCAGAGAGATGGTATCTGGGTTCCTCATGTTTTTGGCTACCGACAAGGGAGATGACTCCCACTCTAGAGGATGTATGGAGGATTCTAATAATCCCCATACAAGGACGATTGATCACTCCTACGGCCAACCAGGGCCACGCTATGGGATGACTGTGTGGTGACCCGAGCTTCACCCTGGAGAAGGGCGGAGTTAATATCGAGGCACTGCGCCAGATGCCTGGGGCATCTAGACTCACACGGGTGCTAGCTGGAGTAGTTGGTGGACTTCTGCTATGCCACCAGAGCGGGTGCAGGGTGTCGTGGATGCTCGTAGATGTGATCTGCGACATGCGAGACCACGGGTACAGGTTCTCTTGGGGTAGCTATGTACTATGTCGATTGTACAGGATCCTATATGGGGTCATGTACAAGGGCGGCCGATGTCTGGTGATGACATCGCTTCTACAGGTTTGGTGTTGGGAGCACATTGCAGTGCGGAGGCCGATAGGGCTTCCTCTGATAGGGGTAGACGGGGAGAGGCCTCGAGTCTTCTACTGGTGGCTCCGAAGAGGGTCACAATGGCGGATCGACCTTTCTATGTCCCGGAGGCTACTAGATGACTTAGTCCCGGATCAGATCACCTGGAGGCCATGGAGGGAGCATCCAAGGTGGGCCGAGGACGGACAGGAGTTGGCTCGTGTCAGGCGAGTTTGCTGGCTACGGATGGAGAGGGGAGAGGTGGAGCTCCATCGCTATGACCAAGTTTTGCGTCAGTTCGGTCTGCAGCAAGGGATCCCATCTCTGAGGGATTATGAGTTTTCTCGGACTTTTTGGGATAACACCACAGTTAGCAAGGCTCTAGACAATTCTGGAGTCAGGACGTGGATGATGCCCCCATCCAACCAGTAGATGGGGACGATGCAGGTGTAGCCGATGGCTATGATGCCTGGTACGCAGGCATCCGCCCTCCTCGGATGACGAGGGCTTAGGGTCCGATACATGCAGTCGTGCGTCGGATAGGGAGGCGGTACCAGGCGGCTATGGAGGCGGCCCAGGGTCACGGCGGGAGAGAGCCGAGGAGGCCACAAGCACAGGAGAGGCCACGGTAGAGGGAGAGGAGGGAGGCGAGACCCCCATCTCCATAGAGGGAGAGGCCACCATCGCCCGATAAGGGCAAGGGCATTGACACGGGGGAGAGTAGCGATACCGCTACTCTCCGAGTAGAGAGAGATCATCTCTAGGCACAGGTGCAGACTCTATAGGATGAGGCTGCACGCCATCGAGCTGAGGTGGCATAGCTGCGAGACGAGATTGCATGCCTCAGGGCACGGGGTGGAGGGGCGAGCACTAGGGAGATGACATGGGCTATTGCCCAACTTACTTTCTACCAGAATTTGTACTATCATCTGGTGCCAGAGGCGGATAGACTACCCCTGCCAGCCAACATCATAGATCCGATCAGGATCGGGTCGTCGAGGACCTCGTCTCGATCGAGGACTAGGACTACTCAGACTATGATGGGGCCACCTCGTCCACCTCAGGGCGGGGGAGGAGATGAGGCGGAGAGCTCGAGGGGATCTCGAGGCTAGAGGGCTGCACAACTTTGTACAGATTGACATGATAGCATTGTATTATTATTATTTTGTTGATAGAGGATTGAGTATGTCGAGGTACAGATTGTGGCATACCAATCCAGTTTTGATGATGTATATATACTGTGGATATATATATGATATGTTTTTGATCATATGACTTGTGTTATGTGTATGCTTATGATGCTTTTATGTTTGATTGATTGATTTGATAATTGGATTGAGGATTCATGAAATTATGTCATTTTGAAAATTTATACTTTTGATGTCATGCGGTAATATTTTAAATGAAATAATCTGATGTAACAAATTGATTGTTTGTAATGTGATGTAATAAAAAAGAAAAAAAGAGACTTCTAACAATAATTTCAAAGGACATTGTCGCTATTATAGACCATTTCATGGAGTCGCTGCTCACTCGATCGTCAAGCTAATCCTAGGATAGAAATATTGTTAAAAGTAAAAGAGTGCTTAAGAGACTGTCTTAAGACTTTGGTGCAATGATGAAAATGATGGTGATGATGGTTTGTTTTCAGATTTTCATGAAAATAGTATGCATGAAATAATGTTAAAATGATTTTTGCTAGGCATAAATTCCTAAGTGTGATAAAATTTTTGGATAATTCGTTAGGAATTATACCATCATTGCAAAATTGAAGGTTGACATAATGACATGAAATAATGAAAATGTGTTTGCTTTTTAAAAGCATAATTTGTGTAACATAATGATTTAAGTCATATGGTTTTCATGATTTTTAATAAATGGGGAATAAAAATTGTTACAATGGTTTGCGCTAGGCATAGAATATGTAGGTATAGACTTATACCATCATCGCGAAAATCCAAAAAAAGATAGTTTTATTGCATGGTTGATTTTTTTAATAAACAGAAAATATGAAGATGAGGACTTGCGCTAGGCATAAAATTCCAATTTTGGTTTTGGAACTATACCATCGTCACGAAAGTCAACCATATATATATGTTTTGATTGTATATTTTGAAAGAAATTTTGATTTTTCTATTATATAGTTGTCTTTATGGTAAGCAACTGTACTTGATTTATTCCAAACAAGTTGCAAAAATAATATTTCAAAGTATTTTGAAGACAAAAGTTAGATTTATAAGGAATCCCATGTGCATATGTGAATTCATTTCCGATCTTGATTTATCATAATGATACACAAAATCTCTCAAATACAAATGTGTGTGCAATTGCTTTGTGCATTTACCAGTTTTGAGCAAGATAATATGATACAAGTGATTTGAAGAAACCAAATAAGTGTTCATTAACCATGATGTAGATGCATATAACCATACTAGACTACTATGTAGGTCGGATTATCAAGAGCTAGCTAATCCATAAGAAGACATAGGTCTGTACAAAAGAAGGTCGCTAATGTGACAGACATATCACCACGCTAGGAGTTACCCAAGGCCAAGCAGGTTGGGCACAAACCACCTGTTATGGGGCTTACCTCACAGTTTTCGAATAATTGAGAATTCTAGGGATTCAAGCTCATCAACCCTTCTTTTCTTTTCAAAGGGTAGGGAAAGGGATTTTATTGCATTCTTGCTTTCTGCTTTCTTTTCTTTTGAACTTTGCTTCTTTTTCTTTTGTATTTTTGTTTGCTTGATTTTTTTTGAGATAGTGCTTGAAATATTGCTGTAATGATATAAAAGAACATTTTTCTTTTCTCTTTTTCTTGAACTTTTCTTTTCTTTTTCTTTGCTAGGGATACTTGCTCGGATTAGCTGTAGAGCAAGGGATTTTTATTTTGGGTAGGGGTGAGCTTGTCCTTTTGCCAACTCTCAAAGATTCTAGACCATGTGCATGATAGGATAGCAGGGGAAACTTTTCGCTCAAGAAATCACTTCTACTATGTAGCAAAACATGGAAATTACAAATATAATCATTTTATTGTGAAAAGATGTGCTTGGTTTAAGTAAATAACAAGATCAATTCTCTATGCTCAAACTTTATTTAATTGAATTTTGTGGACTTTGATATAAGAGAGATTAGTAATCATGCCAGATAAAATCAAGATATTTATTGTTGTGAGTGTGCAAGTGAGGGATTCCAAATAAATGCTAATTTATCCAAAATAATTTGAAACATATAACTGCAATAATTGTAAGAAAATATATATAAACACTTTTGAGAAGTTTTGAGAATGTTGACTCTCTCTTTCTTCTTGATATTGTTTTGGTTTCGAAAGAGTCAAGCATATTGTTGTTTTGATTTTTATTCTTTATTTTGTTTTTTGGTTTTATTTTTGTTTTTGAACAAAAAATTTAACAAGTGCCATAAATAAATGCAACAAATAGTTTTGAAGATTTTGATGATTATGAATGTTTTTGGTGTTTTTGGATTTTATAAATTTGAAAGAAATACAAGATAGTAATTTTGAAATATTTTAAACAAATATATACAAGGATGAAATGACCAAATTTATGCATAGTAACGTTTAAGATGCAAAATATTCATGGGTTCTTTAAGTTCTTTACCATCTAAGGTAGATAATTTGTATGCTCCTGATTCAAATTTAGCAGTAATAATGTATGGTCCAAGCCAGTTGGGCTCAAATTTACCTTTAAGGTCCTTAGTTGCATTTGTATTTTTTTTATTTTCTTTTAAAACAAGGTCGCCAATCTCAAAGGATCGATGACGAACTTTTTTAGCATATGATCTTTTAAGCTTGTTTTGGTAGGCACGGAGATGCTCCAAAGCATTGATGCATTTTTCATCTAGGAGTTCCAACTGACTGAGTCTGCCACAACATGATATTCATCTCCTACTTCGGTATCTTGAAGTAGCAGAGCCAAAGAAGGAACTTCCAATTCAAATGGAAAAACTGCTTCAGCACCGTAAACCAAAACAAATGGTGAAGTTCCCATGGGGGTTCGAACACTAGTTCGATAGGCCCACAAGGCTGGATATAATTGAATGTGCCAGTCACGGCTAGTTTTATTGACCAATATTTTGAGAATTTTGATTAAGGTTTTGTTAGATGCTTATGCTTGACCATTACCCTGAGGATAATAGGGAGTGGACCAACGATGTTGAATCTTATATTTTTGGCATAATTTTTTAACATCTTTATTTTTGAAACAAGTTCCATTGTCAGAGATGAGATTTGCAGGAATTCCGAACCTACAAATGATTTGATTAAAAATAAATTTAGAGACTTGTGTGCCAGTGCAGGAAGCTAAAGGCATAGCTTCGACCCACTTCGTGAAATACTCAGTGGCGGTTATGATGAACTTGTGTCCATCAGATGACACAAGATTGATTTTGCCAATAATATCTAAACCCCATTTGGAAAAGGGCCATGGAGATGAAATAGCCTATAGCTCTTGTGCAGGCGCATGGACAAGGTCAGCATGTTTTTGGCACTTGTCGCAATGGCGCACATACTCATGTGCATCCGTTTCCATGGTAGGCCAAAAGTATCCTATCCGAAGGAGCTTTTTAGCAATGACGCTACCACTAAAGTGTCCTCCACAAGATCCATCGTGGGCTTCACTCAAGGCTGATTTAGACTCTTCTAAGTTTAAACATCTTAATAGGATACCTTCAAAAGATCTCCTATATAAAGTATTGCCAATTATTACAAATCGACTTGCTCTTCGACGTAATAACCGACGTTGGTTTCTATTAGAATCGGCAAGGAAAGTCCCATTTTGGAGAAAATCAAATATGTCCGTATACCAAGGTTTAGGAGTAGTTTCATTGTGTAACATCTCTTCAACCGAGACATCATGGAAGATATCTCCTTCCAACTCTTCATCGGGGTCAGCAATCATTTCAGGGTAAGCTATGGATAGCATGTTGCATGAAAACGATTGATTTTAAGAGGCAAATCAACATGCCTATCCAAATAATCTTGATAACATATGAGATGATCATCATCTTCAAAAGGAAAGGGTTGACCCTTACTAGGAAATAGGCCCACACCACAGCAGGCAGGCCACGGTTCTACCTCGAAAGGTTCTTTCATGCCATTTTGGAAAGGTCCCAAGCCTTTCCCTTTATATCCCATTTTAAGCATCATGGGTTTAGCTTTAATATAATCATTGGTAAAATAGCACCGAGCGTATCCCTCATGATGAGTTTTGATATTCGGGGGATTCTTCCCAGTCATATCCTTTATAAATGAAGGCACAACTCCCGACTTGGTAAGTACTTCCCATAGGTTGTGGGAGGCCCAAAGTACGAGGAGATGGCGGTAAGTTATTTAAAAGAATTGAATCTTGCATGAAAGCATTTTTTTTTTTGATATTAAGGTTGTGGATAAATCTGGTAAAAGTTCATCAGAAAGGGCATAAGATGTAGAAGGCTTATTACCTATATCTTGAGATGTGGGAGGAATGATAGTTGTTTCTATAGGTTTTGAATTTATAGGGATAGAACATGAAGGATTGGTTGTAGATTTAAGATCTTTTTGAGGTTCTAGAGTGATTTGTTTAGAGGGTTGTTGATCTATATAGGAGGATGAAATTAATGGAGGGGAAATAGGTGAAGTTATGGGTGTGTGTTTCATAGTTTTAGATGAAAAATAAGAACTAGGATGTGTGGATGACAGAGCAGGGCAAAATTGCACTCCAACGGGTTCTGCCAAAGCACACATATCAAAGGGTCTAGGGTCACCATGGATAGTGACCAACTGATTTTTAAACTCAAATTTAACACATTGGTGTAAGGTTGATGGGACCGCTCGCATGGCATTGATCCAAGGGTGACCCAAAAGTATATTGTACGATGTTGGGCAATGTACAATAAACACGGTTGTTTCTAGGGTTCTAGGACCAACTTGCAATGGGAGGGTAATAACTCCACACGTTTCTTGTGTTTCGTCATTAAAAGCTTTGATAATCATATCAGTTTTCTTCATTTCATCACTTCTAAAGCCAAATCGTTGGTAGAAGTCAAAAGTGCAAATGTTTAGAGATGAGCCATTATCAATCAAGACTCGTTTGACAGCTACATCTCCAATTAAAGCAAGTAATGTATAAGGGATTATCCTTATGTAAACTTTGTTGTGGGATATCTTTATCCCGAAAGTCAATACAATCAATCTCTCGAGTGATGATAGTATTGGCCATAGCTTCAGAGTTGAATGTTTTGAGGTACCATCATTTGGCTTAATGTAAGCATCAACTCATCCCTATGGGTGGGAGAGGATCTTAATAAATCCAAAAGGGAAATTTTGGCCGTAGTATTGGACAATTGCTCATTAATATTGTAAGGGGGTTTAGGTTGAACATTAGGAGCATGATTCCCTTTATTGGGGTTTTTCAGAACGAATGGAGCTGATCCATCGTTCTGGTTTGGTTCTTGTTGGGAATTTTGAGCTTGTTGTCGGGTAACGACTCCAATGGTACCTACAATGTTATAATGAAGACGTTGAACTGGTCTCGGTTGAGCATTGATGGCTTGTTCATTAGAAAGGAATATATTAGAAGAAGGTCGAGTAGTAACTCGTCTAGGAAATGGTTCTTCTGGAACCATAGCATCTCGTGACGGGTTGAATAGGATCTCGATTCGTTTTCAGAACTATTCGATTGGTTTGAAGTAATGTCTAGTTCACTTTCACTATCTGATTCTATATCACTAGAATCGAAGTTTGAAAATTATGTAAGGGCCTGGTCGTAACTAGGGATAAGGTTGTGTCAAATATTTGAGGATCCTGAACAGGTAATTGTCCGCTAATGGTTCCTACATATCGGGTAGGAGGGGGAACATTATGATGTTCGATTTGATTGGCTACCTCTTTACCATGTCTTGGTAAAGGGTGTTGAAATATGTCTAGAGTTTGATTGGCATTTTGATTTTGATTTTGGGGAATGGTATTTTGAGTATTATTAGGAGGGTTTTGTTTAGGTTGGAAGGCTTGCACTTCCATTTCATTATTGTCAATCAAATCTTGTATTTTATGTTTCAACCTTTTACAAGCGTTGGTAGAATGTCCAGGTCCTCTATGGAAATCACAATGTAAGTCGGCTCTGTATCCGGGTATAGTTGGATCAGGTTCCCGGATAGCTGGTAATTGGATCAAACCTCTTTCGAGTAATTGAGGTAAAATAGTTGATAAGGGTTGATTTAATCTAGTGAATTCTCGAGGAGGCTTGTCAGGAGGTTTCAATATAAATTTTTCTGTTGTCTTCGTTGCATTGATATTAGCAACATTCCTGCTGTCAATGACTCCATCACCGACAACTTGTTTGTTTTTATATTGATTTTTGGATGTTTTCTCATCATCCTTCTTCCTAAGTTGGCCTCTCCTAATGAGGGCATCTTCTACTCTTCGAGCTAAATCTATAGCTTGATCGAAGGTAGTTAAGGTAGCAGTTGATAGCTCATAAGATATTTGTTCTTGTAAATTATTGATGAAAATGTCCAACATTTCCCTATAAGGTAGCACAAAGTGCAGTTTTCCTATCAATTGCCTCCATCTAGCTAAGAAATCGGCAAAACATTCATCTTTGTCTTGTTTTAAATTGTATAAATCTTTAATAGTTACATGCCTCTCGATGTAGGCACTAAATTGATGGACAAATGATTCAACTGTTTCTTCGAAGTTTCTCAAAGAATGAGTGGGCAATTGATAGTACCACTCTAATGCCATTCCACCTAAACTTTTTGGGAACATTTTTAATAATAGCAAGTCATCATGTGATATGTCATGACATGCTATCCTAAACATGCGAAGATGCTCTATGGGATCTTCGGTTCCTTTATATATAGGCAAGATAGGCATGGGAAAATGCTTAGGGTATGGTTGAGCTACAACTATGGGATCCAAAGGTTGACTACATATCTCTCGATAATTATACGAGGGACGGTAGGGATCTATCTCGGTCCATACGTGAAGCTAACTGTTTCACCATGGCTTCCAGATTACTAGTTTGCCCCCCATATTGGTTTGGTAGGGCATTGACATGGGTTTTATGGGCATATGATGGAGGAACATGAAGATTAGATGCCATGTTACTATTGTGTAAATTATTGGTAGGAAAAGTATTATGAAGGAATTTTGAAGTTGTATTATGTTGTATTCCGGATTGTTGAAAATTGGTGTTTGGCTTCGTTTTAGGTTTTTGTTTACTTGAAGCATATTGCTCAATAGTTTGGCGGAATAAAGTAGTGAAGGAAGGTTTCTTTTGTGTGGGAATGATTTTAGGTTGAATAACAGGTTCCTTAGGAGGTTGGATAGCCTGTTGTTTTGACATGTTTTGAATCATAGTGACCATATCCGTATTGGATGGCCCAGCCTTATCACTTTCTTGATCAATGAAAGACAAGGGATTAATGCGCACATCATACATATGTTCCAAGGCTGCTCGAGTGTCACTAATTTGCCCTTTATCAATACGAACTGCCACATTAAGGGCATCAATGTTATCATCAAGAAATTTCTTGAAATGATCTATGTTGTCAAAAGCAATAGTTCCATCTCGAGCTACTCTAGGGGATGAGGATCCATCCTCTTTAACACTTCCTTCTTGTTCATTATCTTCACCTAGGTCATGTTCTGATTGATCTAGAGTTTGTCCTTCCGAAATTGGATCTCCAGGAAGGACATTTGGGTCTCTAGTTGTATCTTGTACCCAATCTTCTTCTTCTCCTAAAGTTTCTTTACCATTCCTAAGTTTAGGCATGGTGCTAAATTTTGATTTCAGCAAAAAAAAAAAAAAAAAAATATATATATATATATATATATATATATATATATATATGCAACAAAATTAAGAGGTATATATTTACTATATACCTACTACAATATTTGAAATGAAATGTTTAAGTTTTTGCTATTTTTTTTTTTTTTTTTTTTTTTTTTTTTTTTTTGAAATAATATTGTAAAGACAATCAACACAATAAATGCAAGAAATAAGACTGAAAGTAATAATCTAGTTTTCTATAAATAATTTATAAATATCATTAATAGGCTCGAGTTGTTCAGGAGTCATGAAGTGTTCTTCTTCAAATTGAAAGTTTTCTTTTAAAAATTTGATGAAAAGAGCTATAGTGATATTATCGGTCTCGGATCGTTGGTTGATAAAAGTAAAGCTCATGGCAATACTCTCAATATAACACAGCTCGCAAAACTCTATTCCATATTTCCCTATCTGTAAGAACAACCTCTTGGTCTTCTACACAACCTAGGAACCGGTGTACAATGGCTGCGTTCTCGAGGTATTCCTCGAAGGTGAACAATTCCGAAGATACTAGAGCTCTCCTATAAGCTAACCATCTATGGCGAGGCTCTCTCGAAGTTCATGATAAAAAACTAGTTGATGAGGATCCAGGATTCTATCTAGGACTAGCCTCTTGATTTGCTTAAGTTGTGTGGACCTAGATGAGATGAGACTAAGTCTTCTATCAAGTTCGTTCCACAGGAATTGATTTCTACTTGTTTCAGGCACATTAAGCATAGAGTTGATTTCTATGGCTGCCAATTGGTTTTCTACATTTATAGTAACTGCTAATATTTTCTTAGGAGCTACCATCTAAACATGATTTTAAACTTTAAATGTTCTAAAATGCATCTATGTTTTAGTTGTTCTATTTTTTTTTTTTGTTTTTGTTTTTTGTTTTCAAAAGGTTATGATGCATTCACGTCGGGTTCACCAAAATGTATCGCTCCAAATTTTTCGCATCCTTACCTTCAAGCTATAGGATCCATGCCCGGAAGGAGGATGGGAAAAGGATGTCATGGTACCTCGGACTAAGAGGACTTTGCGAAGGTCCCGCCTCTCAAGGGAGGTGTATTTTGATGATTTTTCGATGGATGGTGGGTTCACCAAGAAACATTTAATGGCAGTTTCCACGCCTAGGTTTGGAATGTGTTTTTATGTGTTCGTTTTTAGTCTTAAGCATTCATATCCTAGGTTTGGCCAAATGAATCTAAATTAATCTATATGAAAGTGCAGATTTAATGAATACAAAAAACAGATTTAAGACAAAAAAAATAGAGAAATTAAGGAAGAATAAGAAGAATACCTGATCCGGATGTCTGATGGAGATTCCGATGTTTGAAGCAGTCAGGATCGTCCGGAATTCGATAGAATCGTCTGAGATCAGACAAGATCATCTGAGATCTGACGAATTTGTCAGACGAATTCGTCAGAGACCTACAAACAGAAAAATAGATGCAAAATACCGAGAATGCAACTATTCTAGTAGAGGGAAACTATGCAAAATGACAGTGACAACACTGAACTGAAACTTAAAGACCGAAACATGTATGAATGATGTTTATTAAATCACAATTATGGTTTAATTATGCCTTTGATCTAGATGGGTGAACTCCAAAATGCAATATAACATAAAATATCAAATAAACTAGCTAATTTGCAGAATAAAACAACAGAGAAAAGGTGAAGAAATGCAAACTTATGGCACTGATTGCCTCAATGTGGACTGCAGTCGAGATCGTCTCGCATCAGTACAAAATCATCTCTGATTCGACAGGATCACCTCCGATCTGAACAGGTTCATCGACGACGATGTATGCTTGCTCCGACTGAAAAACAAGATGGTACCTGCAACAAAATTGATATAGGACTACTACAAATGAAAACTTAGGATGATTTAACGTGCATGAAGTTAAGTTACAGAGAATTTCAGCCAGGGGTTGGGAGGGAAAGGTCCTAAGGATTAAATAGGCTTAGGGGAGTAGTTAGGAGGTTGGAGATCATCCCTATTTGGGAGATCTCCAACGGGGGAGGGTCTCTAACGGCACAGACACGCTTCTGCCCGGATTAGAGGCCCGTTGGAATAGAAGCTAATTGTGCAAAATTAGTTTTGCGACAAGATCGTCTGGACGTCCTAGCCCAGACGAAATCGTCATATCTGGGGCGATATCGTTCGATCGGCGACGATATCGTCAAACGGTCAAAACAACCTCTAAAAATGGTGCAAAAAGGGGGAAACGGATTACCCGACGGTTAACGGAGCGGTTTGGGAGGTTAAAATTTGAATTTAAATTATTTACTAAGGTGAATGTAATTATGACAATTTTATTGCGCCAATTTTAGGGTGCTACACTTAGAATGTCAATAATTTCTTTTTAGTTTGTTAGTATTGTTACAATTCTATATTTGGCATCTCATATGCCTATTTAAGATTGTAAATTTAATAAAATACCATTTAGTATTTTTGGTTCCTGATCATGCAAGGTGAAGAATACCCATATTCTTTGGTCTTATAGATTCCTCATGAGCCTACCATGTTGATTTTTCCAAGTTTTAATTTGCATATGTGTCAATTAGTCCTTCCCATCATCTATGGTCTGCAATGATCCTCATATCATTGGTCAATCTAATCCATCAACATTTTTTATTAAGCATGACCTCACATGATAGAATAAATGAGCTAGATTCATTAATGAGAAAACTCTAAAGGACCTTATTTAATCCACCACCACATAGGAAATCTTCCTAAAATATATCCCATGACAACATCAAGTATCAAAATGATCAGAGGAAGTGCATTATCGGTATAGATTGTGTCAAGCAGATTGCATGCTCTTTGACTAACCAAGGAAGCGTAAATGACCCAAATATTCATAATATTTAGAATGAATGAATGATATTTGGTTTCAAAAAGTTAAATTTAACCATAAGCATAGATTCCATGTGTCATAGTAGATGGACTTGATCCACCAGATCAATCCTCAATGACCATGATTTTACCTTCAAGATGACTTCGACAATCAAGATTAAAATATGTCATGACAACTTTGCACAAACAAGATATTGAAATTAATATTGAACACTTAAATATCCAAGATCAATATCTATGTTAATACCAATGGTCAATACTTATCCAAAATATTGTGACACAAGCCAATAATCATGCAAGGTATCTAACAGATTAGATTAAATATTGAGACTATGGATGGACAAGATTGAGCAGTAAAAAGGTCAAGAATTTTGATTAAAATATAAATATTTATCTATGGCTAGGATTTATATTTTTTTTCAAATCCAATAGCCAATATCGCAACAAAAATTTCAAGCATTCTAAGAAAAATTGATGGCTAGGATTTATCCTCCACGTTTCTCTAATGGCTACAATTAACATAGGAAGATATCGATAATTCACCAAAGTGCATCAATGATCAAGATCACACTCTACATTATATTTAAGGGATAATATTTAATGATAAGTTATGCCATGACATTTAAAAGTAGGATGACAAACATTTAGAAGCATGCAAGCTCCAATGACCAAGATTCATCTCCCAAAAAACTTTAATGGTCATGATTGAATATTCCAAACTCAATGAAAAACTGAAGGAAATGCAAGTGACCATTTCAATGGTAAATATAAAATCACTAGATAAAATCAATGGTCTAGATCCATTCTTACTAAAATCACCTAAGAATTTTTAACTATTAAAATATGAAGGTGGTAGTTGAAAGGTGGTAAAAATGAAGAGGATGATGATGTGATATTTATAACCAAATCATGTAGCCAACTTGCTTGATCATTATAATTTTACTCCAAGTGCAATAGTTGCCACCATAAATCTCCAAGTTGTATATGAGACTTCACAAAGATGCTACTAACTGAAGAGTGTCTCACAAAGTTATAGGAAACTACCACATCAATCTAGTGCACACCTAAGAGAATTTTCCATGGCCTCATCAAGTGAGAGCAAAATTGTGGCTGGCATCAACAAATTTATAGAAGCCAAACCTTATGGAAAAGTGCTAGGTGAACCAATTACTAGGGATATGTTTTAGTTCTCAAAGAAGTCTCAGGTGGATAAGAGCCTTACCATAGAGAAATAGAATGAGCTAGAGAAAATAGCCATTTTTAGGAACAAAAGGACCTAAAAGAACCACCAATGACATGCAACTCTAATGAACAGGATTTTTCAAAAGACCTAGAGTAGCTAGAGCACATAATACCCATTTTGAAACCAATGGGGTTCAAATTATGGAATAATTAATTTCCCAAGAGTCTATTACTCCTCTGACTTGTTGTCCTAGTTTATATATTATGACCCCAAAGGTAGAGACTTCAGAGATAAATATGGGTGACTAACATTTAGGATCATAACAAGCACATTTAGAATAGTATTCCACCTCTCCCCTACTATGTTGGTTATATATTGAAGAATAATCATCCATTAGGCACAGTATGTGACACAACTATTAGCCTTCTCAAAAAATTTAGGTGTAACTAGAGAATCCCTTATAGCTTCCCTCTAAGAAAACATATGTTAAGAGGGTGAGCGATGGATTTTTGGATATGATTAATATCATCCTAGGAGTAGAAGACCTATCTCACATCAGCAAAGAGGTGATATACCTGCTACCACAAAGTAATAAGAATGAGTCAATTCAATTGTATAAATGGAAAGACTTCATTTGTAACTATATGCATGTGTAGTTCACTAGATTAAGAAAAGTAAAGAGGGAATATTTAAATGAGATGCCTACTTTCTCCTACTATTCTATATTCATGCATTTTATATTAGTGCAACTCACTCAAAAGACTATTAGTATGGGAGGGATGCAAATTCTTGATGTTCAAAATAGATTACCCTAGATGCATGAGGGAGATTCTAGCTATGCACAATATTTTGGAGAATTTCTAATAAGAATCCATCATATCCTCTACAGATTCACCCCTGGTACACTAGAGACTAGGACAATAAATGTTTTGCTTGATAATCATATAGGGGACTTTTTTCTTATAGATTACTTTACATACATAAGAGTATATGGGTCCAAGTCACCTCCCAAGAACCTTCAAAAATTGTTTCCAATGACTATAGTTGTTGTGGAAATAATCAGGTAGGTGGTTTAAGAAGCCAAAACTCGAATGTATAAGAGGCAAAGGAGATTTTTTTGGCTTGATGTCCCTTTTAAAATAGGATATTACATATATAAATGCTACAATAGTATGTAGTAGAAATTTTTTTAAATTGATGAGTTTGGCTTTGCAAAGGTTATATGGAGACCTTATGATATTGAAGGCCACTACCAAGAACTAATAAAAAAAGTGGGCACACTAGTCATGGTTAAACATAGAACACATGCTTATGAGGATGAGCTTAGAAAAGTCTTGGTTAAAAATTTGTTGATATAGCTAATATGGGAGAAGTATCTAGTCAATGTCAGGGCACACTTACAAATTGAATATGTTGGGAACTATTCAAAAAATTTGATAAGAATATGAAAGTATACAATTGAGGAGATTGCTCCAATCATTTTATAGTGATACCCCCTAGATATTTTGTGTATCTCTATTTGGCAACACTAGACCAATAACAAACCCAATTATAAATCGAGGTAGAACCTATATCCTTAGTTTATGTAGTGATGGAAACTCCCTAGCACATAAAGCATTCTTTAGAAGGTACCTCTATGTTTGTTATAGGTAAGGAACTTGTCCCAACCTCTTCCTCTTAAGCTCAACAACTAATCCCAACTTCCTCTCAAATTGAGTCATTATATGAAAATAAGGTCCAGTTAGCCTTGTACCAACCTATGTTTATTACTAAATCCTTAGTATTCAATAATAAATAAGTCAAATTATCCCATTATATATAGATAAAAATTCAATTCGTTGTGGGAATTGCTAATATTCTAAGAGACCATGAATTAAAGTTATCAACCCCCATTACATATCTAGAACATAAAAAGTTCAATCTCGGGGAATCCTCTTCAGAAGGTTTAAATAGCTATACCTTGGAAAAAATAATTTAGATATTATTATTCCCTTGGTGATACGAAACTTGAAGCCATTGCTATGGGGAAAGACTTCCAAAACATAGAAACATAGCCAACTACTCAGACCTCAGTTGTCCCACCTATGAAAAATTTAGTTACCATACCAACAAGGATGGGATCAAATCAAGTGGATTAGAAAATAGGGGTACACACAAACATTTTAGATGATCCACTGACACTATACAAGATGTTAGCCCATGTCTAAGAGGATACAATAAAATCCCTATACAAAGATAAAAAGAGTTATTGGCAGAAAATAGAAATTTCTAGTAAAGTTCAAGGAGTATGAGAAGTAAAGTTTAGAAAAGTTGATAATAGCCCCACCATCATCTCCTCAAATGATAATTAAATAGGTAAAACCCAATATTATTGTCAAGAGGATTGATTTTTTTGCATTCATTTAGAAATATAAGGGTAAAGGTGTATTCCAAACTAGAAAATGAATTGAAGGATTTGGCAAGGGTGTATAAGAATATCAACACTATCATTGTATTAGTAGAGGGCATGAATATTCTCTTGGATTCAACATAAAACAAGGTACCCTTGATCAAATATATTTTTTAGTAGTTTGAAGAACACTATGAGGAGATACGTGGAAATAAGGTTGCCATTCGAGACAACATAGTATACAATTGCTATCAAGAGTTTATTAAAGTATCAATGTTCCTCATAGTGAGGCTTATCTAGGATAATTTTATCAAGGATATGGAAGCTTAGGAAGAGGAAATAAATATAAAATTGGGATAGACTATAATATTATTAGATGAATGTATGAGTGTAGCCAATTTTGATGATTTTATTTTTCATAAAATTCATTATTTTGATTGTGATGAGGATGATGAGCATAATTTATATCAATAGGTCAATATTTCTGATTATTTGTATATATTTTCACATGAAAATAATTATTTTTTAGAAAATCAAAATAATAAGGCTCTATAAGCCATTGATTCAATAAGGTTCACTACCTTCTTTTGTGATGAAGCCTTGGGAAAAATTGATAGGCTATTGGGAATAACTCAGGTAGAGTATGAGAAATTGGATAAAGGAAAATATATTAATAAAAGCAATATTGAAGTAAATAATGGTGAAAATAAACCAACCAAAGGCAAAAGAACCCCCAAAAATAAAGGAGAAGACTCAAGGAAAAAGGCCTCAAAGAAGAAATAAAAATTCAATGATTAGGGAGTAGCTAGGTGTAAGAACCAAATGAAATACTTCAAAATAGTTGTAACCAATTAAAAAATTCAATGGTTGAGAAGTAACCAGGTGTAAGGACTAGATGAAATAGCCCAAAGTAGTTACAAGTGAATTTTTTACACTTCAAGCTATAAATATAAGCTACACCAATTGAAAAAGTGATCAAGTATTTGCATAGCCAAATTTTTGCCAAGGTATTCTAGCATTCTTGTCTTTGTCATTTGTGTTGGCAATTTTGGGTACTTTGGGTACATTGCCTTTGCTCAAGTGTATAAGTTGTCATTGATGTCAATAAGCTCTTGAAGGAATTTGATTTGATGTCAAATAATTTGTTTTGATGAAGGTTACGACATGACAGTTTCAAAGGTCTTTTGTAAACCCCAAGTTGGCAGGTTTAAATATTACATGTGGATGCATTAGTTTAATGCATTTGGGTCCAGGAGGAAGTATTTATTTAAATAATTAAAAACCTTGTTAAGGTTCCCTTTAATTATTTTTAAATAAATATTAAATTATTGTTTGCAATGGGTTATCCTAACCCATGGCGCTATGTTTTAAGATTATGGGTGCTAGCCAAGACCTACGTCGACGTGTTAAACTCCTCGCCGATGTCAAGAGCTTATGGTAAAAATGCATATAAATCTCCCTCGATGAAAATCAAGAATGATCTGATCCGTATTTTGAAAAGAGTTGCTCACTGTGATTTCGTGATCCGCTGTTCAGATTTCTTCTATGATTGTGTCTTTGTCGTTTTTGTAAACCTACTGTTCGACTATGTCTTCGCCGTTTTCATGAATCCGTTGTTCTTTTTTTTGTACTCGCCATTTGTCGTAAATCCACCGTAAGGTTTTCATCTTTGTGTTCACATCAGAAGAAATGGAGGCACTGTTGTTTTATTTAATCCCTGGCGTAGAAGGAACAAGGCTAACAGTGTGAGGTTTAAACCTCACCGGGCGCCTTTGGCACACCAATAGCAGCTAGGCTATTGGTGCGCTACCCGAACGAGAGGTTTCACATTCGAATAACGCAAAAGGGTTTTTCATCATGAAGTGGACGCAACGGGTGGTGTTAGAATTCATGTGCAATTTCTCCATAGCACGATTTTTGATGTTGGCCAAGGTATTTTCGAAATTAATTTTTGCTAAGTGTATTTTGCGGATGGAGGAAGTTTATTAGAGGGCAAAACAACTTAAGAGTTATAGGGAGTTTAAAGCTTGTTTTATTTTGATAAAAGATTCTTTTGAAGGTGTTGTTTGAAATATCTTATTGCATTCTTATGAGAGATAAATTTTATTTTTGATAAGACTATAAGGGAGAAATAAGGTGTATAAGGGATAAATTTTTCTTGTAATGTTGAGAGCGCTTTTGGTTGATTATGGAAATGAAAGCATGATGTTTTAAGGTTAAAATTGCTTCTTGTGTGAAGTGGTGAAACCTTAAGTGGGCAGCTTTGAGATTGACATTTGCTTTCATTAAATTGGTAATAATCAAGCTATTCTTTACTTGGTTAAAGTGTTGGGCTTACTCCTTTGTTGATGATTTGAATTTTTTTTTTGTGCTATTGTGATTTGAGTTGGTGGATGCTTTTTGTTCAAACAATATTGGAGAGAAAAGGAGCTCTACTTGTTTCCTTTTCTAATGTTGATTGTGAAATGCTTCAAGGTTGTGTTTTGAGCTGAATGGTGTTGATTGAACCTTGGTTGATGAGCATTTTTGTTGAAGCCCTAATTGACGGTGAAAGGAACATGAGTATCATTGTTATGTGATTCTTTGCATAGTTGGAAACTATTGGGGTTTCATGTTCTTGAAAGAAAGCATTCTATCCTATCCATTTAAGATATTGAGTTGAGTTTTCAGATTTGAGATTGAGTTTGAGCTGAGTTGATTTGAGTTGAGTTTTGAGATTGGGAGTTGATTATAGAACATATTGAGTCTCTAAAAATTATCTTTATGCTTCTATGAGTTTGACAAATCACATTGGGTCTCTAAAAATTCACCTTATGATTTCCTACTAAGAATTTTTTTTTTTTGGTGAGCTTGCTGAGTCTTGGACAAGTTTCGGTGGGGACTTGTGAGCAGATTTGGACAGGTCCTAGCAAAGTACTTGTGAGCTGAGTTTGATAGTTCTATCAGATAACTTGAGGATAGAGGTGCACTGGTTCTTTGAGAAGAACCTGAGGACAGATTTGGCAAGTCTTTGAGAAGGCTTGTGTGTAGAGGATTGATTTGTTCAAGCTTAAGCGTTGGATAGATCTGACAGATAGAGGAAGACTTGTACTAGATCGATTGACTATGTTTGGTACAAGTTGCTGAGCTGCTATGGACATGATCATAGAAGGCAGAGGTCTCTTAGGCTAAGCATTGAGGACAGGAGGTCTTCGGTGGAAAGGATTTCCATGTGTTGGCAAGAGGTAGAGGCAGTTGATCTTCTAAGGGATCATTTCTAGAGCAGAGGGGAAGGTATCTCCTTTGAGCAGAGGCTCATAAATTCTAATTAGGGGAAGGTATCTCCTTTGGGCCGAGGCTCATAAACATTGTAATTGGGAAGGATTCCCAAAGAACTTTGAGATAAATTTTAGAGAAAATTTTTGTGGACATAGCCTAGCCATTTTGGGTGAACCACGTTAAAATTGGTGTCACTTTATGGATGATATTGTGCATTGCTTTGATATTGCTTTGGGTATATTGCTTTACTATTTTGAAGTATAAAGGAAAAAGTAAAAAGAGGTCTTATACTTTTCACCCCCCCTCTCAGTATAAGCTTGTGTTCTTCAATTGGTATCAGAGCCAGTGCCTTCAAAAAGTTTAACAGCTTGAACGAAAAGCTAGTAAAGAACATAATGGATCATTCAAGTGGCAATGCAGCATCTATTCTTGATGGGTCAGATTTTGGTCTTTGGAGTGCAAGGATGAAGGTTCATTTAATGGCACTTGGGAATGAGGTTTGGGAAGTGATTGAAGATGAGTACACTATTCCTGAACATGGTCCTAATACTAAATAAGAAAGGCTCCTACATCACAACAATTCAAAAGCAATGAATGCAATCTTGAAAGGCTTACAAAAAGCAGATCTCACCAAAGTGATTCACTGCAAGACAACTAGTGAAATGTGGAAACAGTTGAAGGTGGTTTATACAGGTGATACAAATGTCAGAAAGGCCAAGTTGAGACTCTTCAAAGGTATTTTTGAACAATTCAAGATGAATGATGATGAAAATATTAGTTACTACATGCTTTGTATGGATGAGGTTGTTAACTCCATGAAAGACTTAGGTCTTGAGCTTGCTAAAACTGATGTTTGTGATAAGATTTTAAGATCTCTTCCTAATAGATTTAGTGAAAATATTTTTGCTATTGAGGAAGCTAAAGATTTGGATAAGTTGAAAAAGGATGAGCTCCATAGTATACTTGCAAGCATTTGAGTTGAGAACTCAAGTGAAGGTTGATGTCAAGAAAGAGGCGACTTTCAAGGCTACCAAGAAATCCAAGGGTAAACAACTTCAATATAGTGATGAGTCTTCTAGTGATGAAGAGGCATATTACAGAAAGAAAGGCAAGTTCTCTAGAAAACACAAAAGTATGAAAAATATAAGATGTTTCAATTGTGGAAAGTTTGGTCATTATGCTACTGACCGCATCTGTTCCCAGGAATGAAAGTGATGAAGATAAATAGGATTCTAAGAGCAAGGATTCTGAAAAGCACAAGCATCACAGGAAGAACAAAGATGAGCACATCGATCAAGGAAAGAGGTATTCTCACAAGCACAAGAAGAGTTTCTACCTAGACAAAACAATTAAGTGTTCTAGTAGTGATAGTGAAAGTTCTTCAAGTGATGATGAAAATGAGATGTTCATATCAAAAAAAGAGGAAGAACCGAAACATAGATTCATTATCATGAAATGTCTTAGATGTGGAAAATTTGGTCACCTTGAAGATGATTGCACAAATAATGAATTGGTTTCTAGTATGTATGAGGATGCTTCAGAAAACTATAAGGAAGATGCATGTATGGTTTTTGAAAAGGGTAGCACCTCTAGTGATAAGAAATCTGAAAAAGGCTTTGATGATTCAAAAAGCAAACAAATAGAGGAAGATATAGAGGAAGGTGAAGTAGATCTTGAAGGTGAACTTATTAGTGCTCTTAGTGCTTTGAAAAAGGAAAGAAATAAGAATGCTAGACTCAAGGATAAGTTAGATGAATGTTGTATGGAGAGAGATGATCTTATAGAAAGTCTTGACTTCTCTATAGCTAAGACACAAGAACTCAAGGATGAGTTAGAGTCTAAGGTTCTTGAGTATAGTGAGTTAGAACAGAAAATGGCTTCTTTGAAAGAGGAAACTAAAGAGTACAAGGATAAGCTTTACAGGTTTCAATATAGCTCCAAAAATGTTAAGTCACTCATCAAAGGTCAAAGAAAGACAACAGATAAAATAGGCCTTGGTTTTGTTAAGCCACACAAGGAACAAGTTGGAGAGTCTAGTAAGATACTCCAAAAGGAAGAGAGTTCTGATGAGGAAAGTATTTCAGAAAAGGAGTCCTTGAATGATAGATGCACATAAATAGAAAACAAAATTTAGAATGAGAAGAAGAAGTTTTCAGAACCTAAGAGGTCAAATAAAGGAAAGTTTCAAGGCAGATGTTTTGCTTGTCACAGGTTTGGTCACATGGCTTCACATTGCATGGCTCAAGTGAAGAAGGTAAATGACAATTTCAGAAGTGCTAGTTTCTTTCAAGGGTATTGCTACTCTTGTCAACAGTTTGGGCACAAGATAGTTTATTGAAGGGAAATAACAGGAACATGTTTGATCAGAACAGGTTTGGTCAGAACAGGTTTAGTCAGAATTGGTGGATTCAAAGATTAGGTTTACCTCAGAGAAACAACATTGTCAAGTGTTTCAAGTGCAACAATGAAGGTCACATAATAATACAGTGTAGAACTAAAATTCCAAAATATAGAAACAGGAACAGTGGCATGATCAGGTCCAAGGATCAAGGCATGGACAAAAACAGGGATGAGAACAAGAACAAGAACATTGACAAGAACAAGAATATGGACAAGGAGTTCAAGAGAAGGCCCGGCAAGGAAGTTATAGATGCTGATGATGATCAGTGCCTAATGGAAGTTTTACTCCCACCCCAAAATTAATCACCTCATCAGGAGGTGGGGGAGGACTAAGCTAAGAGGCTCATTCTTAGTCCTGAGCCCCAAAGGTGACCCTTTGCCATTGATGACAAAGGGGGAGAGATATGAGTAAGGGGGAGAGCTTCAAAGTGAAGAGGAGAGCTTCAAGTCAGGGGGAGCAAAAATTCAAAGGAAGATTCTCAATTGTGGGCACAGTTGGTCAGTTTTTAGCACAGTTGGTTTCAGTTTTGGCTCTTGAGAAGTGTTTTTAGTAAAGGTTTTCCATCAATGACAAAGGGGGAGATTGTTGGCAATTTTGGGTACTTTGGGTACATTGTCTTTGCTCAAGTGTATAAGTTGTCATTGATGTCAATAAGATCTTGAAGGAATTTGATTTGATGTCAAATAATTTGTTTTGATGAAGGTTACGGCATGACAGTTTCAAAGGTCTTTTGTAAACCCCAAGTTGGCAGGTTTAAAGATTACAGTGGATGCATTCGTTTAATGCATTTGGGTCCAGGAGGAAGTATTTATTTAAATAATTAAAAACCTTTTTAATGTTCCCTTTAATTATTTTTAAATAAATATTAAATTATTATTTGCAATGGGTTATCCTAACCCATGGCGCTATTTTTTAATATTGTGGGTGCTAGCCAAGACCTCCGTCAACGTGTTAAACTCCTCGCCGACGTCAAGAGCTTATGGTAAAAATGCATATAAATCTCCCTTGATGAAAATCAAGAATGATCTGATCCGTATTTTGAAAATAGTTGCTCGTTGTGATTTTGTGATCTGCTATTCAGATTTCTTCTTCAATTATGTCTTCGCCGTTTTCATAAACCTACTATTCAATTGTGTCTTCGTCGTTTTCGTGAATTTGTTGTTCATTTTTTTTGTACTTGCCATTTGTCATAAATCTGCCATAAGGTTTTTGTCTTCGTGTTCATGTCAAAAGAAATGGAGGCACTATTGTTCTATTTAATCCCTGGCATAGAAGGAACAAGGCTAATAGCATGAGGTTTAAACCTCACCGGGCGCCTTTGGCACACTGGTAGCGGCTAGGTTGTTGGCGTGCTACCCGAACGATATGTTCCACATTTGAATAACGTGAAAGGGTTTTTCATCATGAAGTGGACGCAGTGGGTGGTGTTAGAATTCGTGCACAATTTCTCCATAGCACGATTTTTGATGTTGGCCAAGGTATTTTCGAAATTAATTTTTGCTAAGTGTATTTTGCGGATGGAGGAAGTTTATTAGAGGGCAAAACAACTTAGGAGTTATAAGAAGTTTAAAGCTTGTTTTATTTTGATAAAAGATTCTTTTAAAGGTGTTGTTTGAAATATCTTATTGCATTCTTATGAGAGATAAATTTTATTTTTGATAAGACTATAAGGGAGAAATAAGGTGTATAAGGGATAATTTTTTCTTGTAATGTTGAGAGTGCTTTTGGTTGATTATGGAAATGAAAGCATGATGTTTTAAGGTTAAAATTGCTTCTTGTGTGAAGTTGTGAAACCTTAAGTGGGCAGCTTTGAGATTGACATTTGCTTTCATTAAATTGGTAATAATCAAGCTATTCTTTACTTGGTTAAAGTGTTGGGCTTACTCCTTTGTTGATGATTTGAAAATTTGTTTTATGCTATTGTGATTTGAGTTGGTGGATGCTTTTTGTTCAAACAATATTGGAGAGAAAAGGAGTTCTTGTTTCCTTTTCTAATGTTGATTGTGAAATGCTTTAAGGTTGTGTTTTGAGCTAAATGGTGTTGATTGAACCTTGGTTGATGAGCATTGTTGTTGAAGCCCTAATTGATGGTGAAAGGAACATGAGTATCATTGTTATTTGATTCTTTGCATAGTTGGCAATTGTTGGGGTTTCATGTTCTTGAAATAAAGCATTCTATCCTATCCATTTTAGATATTGAGTTGAGTTTTCAAATTTGATATTGAGTTTGAGCTGAGTTGATTTGAGTTGAGTTTTGAGATTGGGAGTTGAGTATAGAAAATATTGAGTCTCTAAAAATTCTCTTTATGCTTCTATGAGTTTGAAAAATCACATTGGGTCTCTAACAATTCACCTTGTGATTTCCTACTAAGAAATTTTTTTTTGGTGAGCTTGCTGAGTCTTGGACAGGTTTCGATGGGGACTTGTTTGCAGATTTGGACAGGTCCTAGCAGAGTACTTGTGAGATGAATTTGATAGTTCTATCAGAGAACTTGAGGACAGAGGTGCAAAGGTTCTTTGAGAAGAACCTGAGGACAGATTTGGCAAGTCTTTGAGAAGGCTTGTGTACAGAGGATTGATTTTTTCAAGCTTAAGCATTGGACAAATCTGACAGACAGAGGAAAACTTGTACTAGACCGACTGACTATGTTTGGTACAGGTTGTTGAGCTGCTATGGACGTGATCATAGAAGGCAGAGGTCTCTTAGGCTAAGCATTGAGGACAGGAGGTCTTCGGTGGAAAGGATTTCCATGTGCTGGCAAGAGGTAGAGGCAGTTGATCTTCTAAGGGATCATTTCTAGAGTAGAGGGGAAGGTATCTCCTTTGAGCAGAGGCTCATAAATTCTGATTAGGGGAAGGTATCTCCTTTAGGCCGAGGCTCATAAAAATTGTAATTGGGAAGGATTCCCAAAGAACTTTGAGATAAATTTTAGAGAAAAGTTTTGTGGACGTAGCCCAACCATTTTGGGTGAACCATGTTAAAATTGGTGTCACTTTGTGGATGATATTATGCATTGCTTTGATATTGCTTTGGGTATATTGCTTTACTATTTTGAAGTATAAAGGAAAAAGTAAAAATAGGTCTTATACTGTTCACCCCCCCTCTCAGTATAAGCTTGTGTTCTTCAATTTGTATTCCCTTTGTGTCTTGTCTCTCTTTGCCACCTCTTATTCTTCCCCATGGTTGTGAAAATCCTAAAATTTCTCAAGAAGCATTTAGTTTGTTGAGATCTTTTCCAATAGCTGGATCAAAATCCAGGAGGCTCTTTGTTACTATAGTAGAATGAAGAGTTGTGGATTTTTGTTACATTATTTGAATAGAATTCCAATATTGTATTGACTAAGTGAGATCTAGGAAATTTGAACCAAACTCCTTTTGTAAAAATATTCTTATTTAAATACAAATTATGCTTCCTCCTTTGAGCAATACCTTACCCAATTGTGTATGTTTTTCACATTTAAATATTGCATTATTTCAATGTGTGAATGGTGTATTCTTTCACAAGTGAAATTTAATTATGTTCATTACATTATTGGAATAGATATAATTGACACAATTCATCCTTTCTTTTTATTTATTTTTCATTAAATTTGTTCAAATCCTTGCTATAAATGACAAGAGATAAAGCATCAATATATTGTTAGGAATATAACTGATGGGTATTATAGATCTTGGTCATTATTTAATAAATAATCTCCATTTTTTATCTAGTTGAGCTAAATGTTAAATATATCACTCTATATAGGGTTTCCTTACCTAACTCTGTGTTTTAGATAATTAATTTTGTTTGTCATGAGTTGAAGAGGTGGATTTACAAGAGTCTATAGTACTAGTTGGAATCAAGAAAATTTAGTGGTGTGACAATTACCAAGGGACACAAAATTTTTTCCCAACTATATTTAGCACCATTTCTAGGGAGCTCAAACCCAAAAGTCTATCTTTGATCATATTTTTATGGGTTTCATCCCATTTTAAATTTTCAAATTCCAAAACCAACACTCATGGGTGTTGTTAGTCCTTAGGGTTTTAATATTTCCTACCATTTTGGGTTATTAACTACAATTCCTTTGAATATCTTGAGTGATATTTTTTTTGTGAGATCAAGGGTTGTTAAGCCAAGCAATATTGGTTGGAGAATATTGAGTGGATTCCATTCTTTCTTGCACACCCATGCTGGTGACTCTATTCATATTCAAACCCTGAATTCAAATTTCAAATAAAGAAGAGAGATATTGGATCTGGCATCTACGTAAAGTAGTGGTAAAGAGTTACACTCCTCCATGTCAAACCCATGGTACTTCTCAAATATCATAGAAATTTTGTAGTTTCATCTCATTCTATTTCCAATGTTAATTCAAATTCAAGCCTAGTACCCCCTATTGTTAATAACCCAATAGTAAATATGGAAAAAATTAATCAAAATTCTAATGCCAATATAAATGTCAACCAATGGAGGAACAATAGATATAGATATTTTGTTCTACACAACAATCTACACCCCCTCCCTAGTGGGGCTAATAAATTATTGCCAAGATTTAAAGGAAATACTGTCATCACCGATGAATATCATCTCACATACTTTATGAATTCCATTGAAAATATTGAAGTATATGAAGAGGATGTAGTTCTCAGGTTATTATTTCAAACCTTAAAGAAATATGCCCAACAATAGTTTAAAAACCTTCAAGACCAATCTATCCCTTATTTCTAAACCATGGAAGAACTCTTTCTTAGAAAACATGAGGAAATAAATAATGAGTAGTCCCTATTAATAGAGCTAGCTACCATGAAAAAAGATAATAAATTTATGGAATATTTCAAAATAATATTCACTAAGATCATAAATAAAATCCCTATAGGATTAATACCAAATGATAGCCATTCTATTTATTTTTACAAGAATACCTTTCATGGTGATTTTAATTATTAATTAAGACAAAGAGTAACAAATACCATTTATGAATGCATGGATATGGCCATAAAAATAGAAAGGAGCATGATATATAGAGTCAAAATGAGGCCCTATTCCATAGAGCCTAACCTACCTTAAATAAAATTCAAAAAAGTGGAGTTCATTATTTCCAAGAAACCAGAGCCTGATCCAATCAATAAGATAGCCAACCAATAAGATAGCCAACCAATTGGATTCAATGGTTGAATGTTTAGACACCTAAATCATGTCATGCTTAGGGGAGTTGCTCACATAGATACACTCATAAGATCATAAGACATAATATTGGACTTTCCAAGCATCAATAGTGGTTCTCACCACTCATTTGGGGCCTTTTCAAGCCATCCAAGCCTAGCCGCTCAATCCAAGAGAGGCCAGATCTTAGCCGCTCAAGCCTAGAGTGGCCATACCTTAGCCACTACAGATGACAGTGATCAGATCTTAGCCTATGTAGACAACAATGGCTAAGCCATAAGAAGTAGTTTGCCGACAAATAGGCCTAATCATAGGCTAAAGTGGTAGTCTGCATGCAATAAATGTGAGCGGGAGTAACTTTGCATCCCTTTTCATGACCAGTTCACATAGGAGACTTGATTTTTCATTTAAACTTTAGTTAACTAACCTTCAAACATAGACAAAGGGCAAAAGCTTCTCATGCTAATGACCAATTCACATCGAAGACTCAAGTGGGCAGTTAGATTTTAGTTAACTAGCCTTCAAACATAGACAAAGGACAAAATATTCTCATGCTAACTTACACTACGCATGAGAAATTCATTCCTAGGGCTTGGACATAGACCTAGGGTTTCACACTATAAAATGTGCAAGCCTAAGAGCACCAAGATATCATAGGATATCATATCAGAGAGACATCTTTTTGAGGAGAGCTTTCGAGACTTGGAGAGTTCTCTTTGAGATCATGTGTATGGCAAAGCCCTGATGGATTGGAGAGCATAACATCTATTATTTCAACATCATTTATAGGCTTTGACCCATAACTTTGTGGTAAAGAGAGCAAGTTTTACCTTAGTGGTTGTTGTCTTGGACAGTGGCCCACAAGCTTAGCTTAGATATTAGACATAGCTTCTTTTATTCTGTTTATTTAGGTTTTCAAATCATTAGCATAGATTTACATGATTTCATGGCATAGTTTCATCATATTTCCGTTACATTCTTTTATTACTAAAAACATCATTCGAGGAGGCAATCTTGGAAATCTAAGCGTGTGTTGTTTCATTGCTTGTAGGTCCACAGGTTTATCAGACGAAATTTGCAACATACAAGAGCAAAAGAGATCCCTCTAGGAAAAATACCTGGAGAAGGAGGCATCTATAATCCCTCATATATTTTTGTATGCAAAACTGGGAAGACTTTATAAGCACACCACATCTTCATGAAAGGGGTACTCTTTGCCTATTTGTAACTTATTGTATCGAAATGGGTATCCCTAAGAGGGATCGACATGTAACCAAGTTTCAATACAAATAAAGAGATCCATCTTTGTTATTTCATGTTATATGCTTTTTCATTGTCTTCCATTTCATCTTGGGTTTTTAATAACATTGCATTTAGAGTTTAAAATGGGTGGTGCATGTGTCCTGGGGTCGCTACATATGGCGATCATGGTGGGACATCCACTGATTTTTCATTTTTTTTTGGAATACTAACTTAATTTTGTGTGTAGTTCTAGCCGCTCTGAGCTACAGTGGCCAAAAATTAGCCACTCTGAGCTACAATGGCCAATAGAGCTTAGTTGCTCTGAGCTACAACAACCAAGAACCAGTTGCTCTGGTCAACAACAGCCATAAATGGAGTGTAGCAGAGGTCAAAACACTGACTCTCTGAGCTGGATAAAATGTTCGTATAGCTTCTTTGATAATTTATAGCTTTATGTCTACTTCTATGTGTCCAAAATAGAGAAATTAATGCACATTTATGTTTGGAAATTGAAAGAATAAAAGGATAAATAATTAAGCATTTCGTATATCTTAGATCTTCTTTTAAATTTTCCACTAGGTGTGAATAGTGACTTATGCCTGGAAAGTTCACCCTAGAATCCAACATGCTAGACATTGTATGTTGTTTGCTTGCTTTGAGGCCCTACTAGAGGCCATAGCTGCACAAAATAAAGTGTGCTCATACAAATCATAGTAGTTCATGCATCTTTCTAAATATTGAAATGTATTTTTGCACTTAGGCATATAGGAAAGATTCATTGTTGCTATATGATGCACTTTATGTTACGCGAGCTTAAAATAAACACCACACATGCACATCTCATTTAAACATTGGGGAGTTTGATTTCATCACCAACCTTCAATTTAGTCTAGTAATGTTGGAATTCATCTCCTTCCACTGGTTTTCCCCCTCGAGCTTCCTAGAAATGGATTGAGAAACTTATAGCAACACTAAGTTACTTGTGCTCAAACTATTTCCCACTGTTGGAACAATCATTGGTTCAGAGTAGAAGAGCTAAGTGAACCCTCCATTGGGTATTTAGTGGTGTACCCTAGCTTCTTTTGATAAAATCATGTTTGGCACGAGTGTACTTGATTGTCACTATGGATGAGTCTTCTCATTCTTAATCCAAAAACAAGAGCAAGAAATCGAAAGAACAACACATCAAAACACACCAAAAAGTTTAGGGCACACTCAAATCGATAATCAAGATAAACATTTGTGGTTATTCCTAAATTGCAACTCAAAATATCAATTCATAAGACAACATGGTTAAAACAAGAAGTAATCACCCTCGATATAATACCGAGGGAGAGATAGAAGCAACTCATACCCATAGGTGAAGTCATAGTAACATTGAATGACCCACCCATAATATCATGAGACATGGCTCCACGAGCTTGAGGGTGATAATTCAACCCTTGGGGGATCTCCTCGAGAAACCCCAAGTAAGGAGCCACATCATGGAACAAAGTCACATAAACAAAAAGAGGCTTCACAAACATCCTCATCAAGGAGACATGAGGAGACCTCAAGGGCCTCCTCAAAATACATAGAAACATCTCAAATATGTGAGGAAGCTTCAAGGGATTCCTCATCACATGGACATAAAGAAGGTTCTAAGATTCATTCTTCAGATATGGATGACAAGACTGCTACATCTCCATCCACATGGAGAAAACATGTTACCACAAAGCCCTCTTCATCAAGAAGGCAAACAAGAATTGCAACACCTCAAGACTCATAAGAAATATATAAAATAGGTCTTCCCACTGAAGGGCAGGAAACTAGAGCTACATCTAGTCATGGAAATCATATAGAAGAAACCCTTAACACAAAAGGAAATATTCCTGTAGACTATGACCTCATAGGATTGAATGGTACCCTATGAGACTAGCCATAGAAAACAAGACAGCTAGATGGGTTGGATCGATTTCTTACATGACCAACTCAAAGAACTATAGCTACTGAGAACTTTGCATCTGGAAGCTCATGAACTATGACTTCTAAAAAAATCTCCTAGTCTGGGGGTACCTCAGAGTGACCCCATAGTAGACACATGGAGTTTGATCATAGGGATACTCAATAGTACACTAAACAAGTCACATTAGCTAGCAAGAGTATAGATACATCAGAAACCTCCTCGAGGAATTTGCGATTCAAGACAACAAGAACAAAGTTAGACAAACATGAGTCTTCTGTAATAGTACAAACTGCCTAAATGAGGCAGTTATAAAATGCATTATTCAAGAAGCGAGAGCTAGTGGAAGATCTTGAACAAGATAAACAAAGAGAAAGACTCTTGCACCAACATGAGCAGTGTTTAAGAGAGTAGGCTAAGCGGTTAGCTCTTAACAATTTATAGAAAAATGGTGGTGACCACCAAAGAACAAGATGCACTGACTCACCTAAGTAGAGGCGCACTAGACAATATAGCCCACAATGAAATCCCCCACAAAATTATGAATGAAATCCAACTAGTGGGGGAAGGGTAAATACAACAAAACAAAATCATAATCTTGATTCCCCTCGTAGGAGGGAGGAAAATGGAACAATTTAAATGGATAGAGAGTTACCTCCATTGCCAATGTGAATAGGCTTACAAGAGGAGGAAATCCATGCATTAAATGCATTTCAAGATCTTTTTGAAAAGATGAAAACCTTTGAGAAACAAGATGCAGCTGGGAACTCGCCAACATTGAGTAAAATACACAACCAACTATTGTGCCCATCAATCCCTATCCATCCATATCCTAAGCACTTTGAAATTCCTAGGTTAGAAAATTTGGGTGAAGAGGATGCACAAGAGCATGTCACCAACTTTATCAATGCCTATTTTCATCTTGAAGATAATGACGCTCTCATGCTAAGAACATTCATAATGACATTTTCAGGTGTTTCCACTCAATGGTTTAACCAACTACCTAAGCATAGCATAACCAACTTTTAACAACTAGTAAACACATTCTTAAAGCATTTCTCCTTTGGTGCTAAGAAGAAGGTGAACATTTCAGACCTGGCCAACTTGAAACAATATGATGATGAGCTAGTAATGGATTATGGGAATAGATGGAGAAAAATCATGGAAAAATTATCATTCTTTGTTCCCACATAAGATATCATTCACATGTTCACCAAAATTTGTTCTAAACACATCTCCCTCTTACAACAGCTTTAGTAATATCCTTTGTTTGAGGAAGATTTGGCACAGGCCAAGATCATCGAAGAAATAAAAGTAGATGAGGGAACCATTAAACTCCGAAACAAAAAGGAGTGGAACAAGAATGGTAATAATGACAAGTATAATCAGAAGTAGGGCAATTTTACTCCAGTCAATCAAGTCATATTGGCTACACCCAAGGATGGGGGTGCACAACAACCCTAGAACTATCAAGCACATCCCTCGCCAGCCAATTACGACCAAAAGAACAATCAAGAAAGAAACCAAGAATGCAAGCCATCTCGTTATTTCACGCCTCTGACAAAATCAATGCAATAAATCTTTAATCAGTTGAGTGAGGCTAGGAGGATCAGATTTCCTAATATACCTCTTATATATCCCAACCATCCTAAGCCAAAAGTATATAGGGAATATCAATTGCCCTTATCATAGGATACCGGGGCATGACATTGAGGCTTGTGTCGGGTTTAAGCATCAAGTGCAAAACATGATTGAGGTAGGAGAACTCAAAGTTGACAACCCACTAACTCTTGATAACAAAGACATGGGAATATATAGAGACCCATTACCCAATCGTGAGGCCCCTCGAGAGCAAGGGGTCCAAGTCAATCAGGTTTGAGCTGATATACCTACCCACATATGTATTGGGATGGTTGAGATTTTCAACATAGAAACAAGGACTAGGTGGTATGGTCAACCGCAACCACCTTCCCCTCTTGTGAACATCCCAATTGCCCCTAGGCAAAGGCAATACAACCTTCTAGATCCACCAACGTGACCTGTGGTGACTATTCAGAATAGATTGGAGCAAAACCTATAAACAAATACAGCTAAGTTATCCATCTATGATCTCATACAATAGTCCCCAAAGCATAGGGAGACTCTAATGGACATTTTAAGAAAAATTGAGCTTCAATCGTAATATGCGATTCATTCACTCACTTTGTAGGACAAGTACAAGAATGCCAGGAACTTGTAATACAATTCTATGACCATGAGATTAAGACAATTCCTACTGCTTTACCATACCCTCTGCTAAACATTACAATGACAATAAAAAAATTACCTTTCAAGAGGGTCTTGGTCGATACAGGTTCATCAATAAACATCATTACAACAACTGCAATAGAGCACCTCAAGATCCCTAAGTCTAATATTGTTCTAGGAGCTTACACATTGAGAGCTTTTAATGATGCTTTCTAAAATATTGTGGGAATGATAGTACTACCCATTAAGGTGGGGCACAAGACCATCCCCATGATGTGTCATGTCTTGGAAGGATCTATGCAGTACAACATCCTCTTAGGGAATCCTTGGATAAGGGTCATGAAGTGTGTGCCTTCAATCTTGCACCAGTGTGTCAACTATGTGCATGAGAACAAAGTCAATGTGGTCCTGGTCGATGAAGAGCCTTTTAAATACATCAATCAGGTGGACATTCTGGGAGAATTTTTAATTCCTTCTACTCACCTGTACGTGGCACCTTCATCCCCAACCACACAAGTGGATAATGAAGACAAATGGGTAAGAAAAGACCCATGTATATAAACACCTCCTAGTGCACTCAAAGTAGTCAATGCTTCTAAAGTACCATCAACATCAAAACCAAAGGACAATAAGAAGCTAAAGGCACCCTTATTTAAGGAAGAAAATCCCAAGGAAGTGCCAACTATAGCCATTTTTGAAATGCCAAATCTTATGGAAGAAGAAGATCTTCAAGATCGAGATGAAGATAGTTATTATCACCCTACTTCGCTAGTGTCATCCGTAGGGTAATCAATGTCTCATGCATCAATACACTTGGAAAGCACAGGCATAGGGGAGTACCTTGTGTAGAACATCACCTTTATGCCTATCATTGAGTCTACACAAGACATGGGAAGGCCTAATGACTTGAGGCCGCCAGAAGGAATAGTGGTTCCACATGGAATCCCTCCCAACAAAACCAATTTTGTCTATGCCAACCTAGACTACATCCATAAGTCTTCAGATATTGTAGAGGATAGTGAAAAATTATTCACAGTCAATGTATGTTACCTCTCTAACCCCAAGTTTGATCTAAGCTACTTTGAGCATTGCCATTGGCATGGCTATGGCCTTGGCATATATGAGCAAGGGCGCAAGAGGCCATATGAGCCACAATATCAGCTTCCCTCTGATAGATTTGGCTTATGCTAATATATTAGAGGTTTAGATGACTCTCTTGTAGAGACATTGGAAATATTAAGCTTAGGGTTAGAAGAAGACATTGATTTCATTCCTTATCACCCCCTAAGAACAAGAAATTTGAGCAACAAACAAGTGGTCATGGTAAACATATCACCACCAAAAATTTATCATCCAAACATCTCAATTGATTCCACCCCATCCGGATACAACTCGTGGGATGAGGAGAATGGATATGAAGCAAGTGATGATGAGGTGCAACTTGGCTTAGCCTATCAGGGGCATCTCTATTTACAAATATTCACATGGTCCATCCATGATGAGAGTGGATATACATCAAATGAAAGTGACTATGAATCAGAAGACTCAATATAAATAGCCTACTTGGGCTTAAGTCATCAACCCTTGACTTTGGACCAAGAGACAAATGCAAATGGATTATTTATAGGTGATGAAGAATATGAAGATGGAACAAAGATGGCCTACTTGGGGCCAAGACATGAGCCCTTTGTCTTAGGGATGCATACCAATGCTAATGGTTTCTGGATAAGTGATGATGATTTTGAGGATGATACCGATATGGCTTATCTTGGACCTCACCACTTGTGGTAAGTCAAAGAGCTAGTAGAGATAGAGGTGGCACTTCATGCCATAGACCCCCATATATAATTTTTGGGGAGACTTATTGACCTAGCTACCATTCATCAGATGGTCAATCCCCCTCTACCTACATTCAGAGAGCAGTTAGAGACCAATGATCCTATTGCCCATCCTAATCATGGGCCAGATCCAAAAATTCCCATTCCTCCAAAACCTCATCGCAAGTATGGAAGAGAAACCCCTGAGACAAGATTAAACCCATGTGGTCTTGGAGATTTCATCCCATCCATCAACATGATATCCATTTATTTGACCACTCCACTTCATAATCCAACAGATCCTACCAAATCATTGCATCTTGATATAGATTCTATTGATTGGAATCGTGCTAATTCACCCATAGAGCCTAAATACCTCTTCCCCAATGAAGAGATGTTATAACCATTCCATTTTGGATTAGGTTATCTATATAATGTCTTCCATGTTTGTTTGGAACCTGAGTCAATAGATCCTATAAATCCCATCGATGACATTCATTTGATACCCATGCCTCATCATCTAGAGGATGGGTCACATATGGCTATAGAAGCAAATTTTGAGGTGGACATCAATGATGATCCTACCCAACCAAGGAAATTCAAGTTTGGAGAAAGTCTATCTCTAGAGGAACAAGCCATCCTAATTCCTCTCCTCAAAGAGAGGCCAAATATTTTTGCTTGGACTTACAAAGACATGCCAGGAATAGATCCAAATTTAGTCATTCACAACCTTTCATTGGATCCCATGAAGAAGCCAGTAAAGCAAAAGCTAAGTAAAATGCATCCAACCATTGCTTTAATGGTGAAGAACAAATTCCAAAAACTATTGGATGCAATATTCATAGTTCCTATTGACTACCCTAAGTGGGTGTCAAACATGGTACCCATGGGGAGACCTGATGTAGGAGTCTGTATTTGCATGGATTTCAAAGATTTAAATAGGGCAACACCAAAGGATTCATTATCATTGCCAAACATATATTCTCTTGCAGATGAAACCATAGGTCATGAAATGCTCTCCCTAATTGATGGTATTTTTGGATACAACCACATCTGGGTTAATCCTGAAGATCAACATAAAATTGCTTTCATTACTCTATGGGGAACATTCTATTACAAAGTAATGCCATTTGGTCTCAAAAATGTTGGTGCCACATATCAGCAGGCCATGACATACATATTCCATGACTATATGCATAATATATTAGAATATTACATGGATGACTTACTGGCCAAGTCCCTATTGTGGAAAGAGCATGCTAAAGTCCTTAGACAAGTCTTTGATCGCCTCATAGAACACAACATCCGATTGAATCCTAAGAAGTGCATATTTGGTGTAACTTTTGGAAAGCTTTTGGGATTCATTGTATCCAAGAGAGGCATTGAAGTCAATCCTGTAAAGTTAAAGGCTATACTATAAATGACTGCCCCTACCAACATTAGGGAATTACAGAGCCTACAAGGCAAGATAGCATCCATCAAAAGATTCATCACACAATTATCAGACAGATGTCGACCTATGAATCAGTTGCTATGCAATGATGTCCCCTTTCATTGGGACAAAGAATGCCATCAAGACTGTAGAGATCAAAACTTATTTGGCAACGTCGCCAGTATTGGCTCCACCAAGGCCAAACACACCATTTTTACTATATATATCAACTACTAATTTCGCATTGGGTGCCATGTTAGCCCAAAAGAATGCACAAGACAAAGAGCAAGCCATATATTACATTAGTCGCACCTTAGTGAGTTATGAGCTAGGATATGCGTATGTCAAAAAGTTGTGTTTAGTAGTGGTCTTTACAACTCAAAAGTTGTGGCACTACATGTTGAGCCATATGACCTATGTTATATCAAAACAAAATCCATTGCAGTACATGATGAACAAGACATATCAAAATACACGTATCACAAAGTGGATCATGTTATTGATAGAATTTGATCTAGAGTTCATAATCCAAAAGTCCATCAAGGGATAAGTCATAGCAGATCAATTAGCAGAGGTGCCTCTTCAGGATAACAAGCCTCTCACCATAGAATTTCTTGATGATGCAGTCTTTACATTATCAGATCTACCAAAAATTGAAGAACCTAAAAAAGAAAGAGATGTCATTGTTCTTCAATAGTTCAAATTATGAACAAGGAGGTGGAGCAAGGATTGTCTTCATCACACTGCAGGGTGCTCCATTACCCTTATCATTCAAACTAGACTTCCCATACACAAAAAACAATACAAAATATGAATCATTGATCCTAGGACTCCAAATAGCCATAGCAATGGGTATTAAAATATTGAATATCTTTGGTGATTCCTTGTTCATAGTAAACTAGCTCAAAGGACTATTCCAATGCAGGTGCCCACTCCTGAAGACTTACAAGGAACTTGTTGGCACTTACCTAGCCTAGTTGGAATGGTACAAAATTAAGGCAATCCCTCACATGTAAAATAGATTTTTAGACACCATGGTCTCTTTGGGATCCTTAATCCCTCATAATCCATCTATTGACTTTACAACTATTTAGGTGAAAGTGCTTTTGCACTCAACAATACGTCATGAAGGTTTTTACAATCAAGAATCAGTCAACATGATCAACATTGAGCCAAATCAGGATTGGTCCTTCACAGCCAGAGATTTATTACAAATGACACCTTGGGGGTATTTGATCTCCCAAGGACCTATGGAGTGTGGTGAAACCATACACCATAGAGTTGTTTCTCAATCCATGTTCACTAGCTCAAAAATACAAGAAGGGCAAGCTATATTTTCTATATAAGTTGTGGCTTATCAGGATTGGCTTTCCCAACTACGAGACTTCCTAAAGCTTGGAATAGTACCTCAAGGTTTGTCGCATAGTAAAAGATGAATATTCAAATAGAGAGCAACAATATAAATTTTTCTAGGCAAAATACTCTACAGACGAGGATATGATGGAGTATTACTTCATTGTCTTGAGCCCTAGGAAGCATCCTGGATAATTTTGCAAGCTCATGATGAAACATGTGGAGGCCATTTCAGTGGCATATCCATCGTTAAGCGCATCTTGATAATGGGTTACTATTGGCCCACCATGTAAAGGGACTACTATGAGTATGTCAAGAAATACAGTAAGTGCCAACATCATGCAAATCTAATGCACTTACCATCGCAAGCTTTGCAGCCCATCTAGGTAGCATGGTCATTCTCACAGTGGGGACTAGACTTGATTGGAAAGATATCACCCCCGTTATCAGGCTAACACACATTCATCATAATAGCCACATAGTACTTCACTAAATGGGTAGAAGTAATCCCCTTAACATCAATAATGGAACCAAGGATTGCGGAGTTTATACTCCACAATATCATAAGTCATTTTGGGGTCCCTTATAAGATAATATCAGATAATGGGCCACCGTTTAAGAACAAAAAAGTATGTAATTTAATGAATAAATACCATATTCAACATATTTTTCAATGCCTTATTATCCACAAGCAAACGGGCAAGAAAAAGCCTCAAACAAAACAATAGTCTCCATATTGAGCAATACAGTGCAACATAATCACAAGGATTGGCACATGAAATTGCCTCTTGCACTATGGGTATACAGGACTAGTATACGGATGTCCATTAGGGCAAAACCGTTTTCACTAGTATATGGTACTGAGGCCATCATGCCACTAGAGTTAGAAATTCTGACTCTACACATAACATTAAAGGACTTCATAGATGATGATGTCGTGCAACAAGGCTGCCTTGATCAGTTGATTCTTCTTGATGAACATCGAGTCAATTCTTTAGAGCATCTTTGTATTTAACAAGATTTCCTTGCATGAGCTTACAATAATAAATTCCACCTAAGGGAATTCAAGGTTGGAGATCTAGTGCTCAAAGAAAACCAACAGAATTAGAATCTACCATCGCATCTACGAGATAAGTTTGTGGCAAATTGGATAGGTCCATACATGATTTCATAGATATTTGGGCCTGGAGCATATCACCTTATATAATTATATGGTTTTGAAGATCCTGAACCTCTCAATATCATTCACTTAAAGGTATTTTACACATAAAACACAAAAACATTCAAATATTTCATAAAATTAAAAAACATTCAAATATGTCAAAAACACAAAACAAATCATAAAAACATAAAATTTCAAAAATACAATCAAAGGCTCCAAGGGTAATTCATATTGCTTTGTCAACAATCAAATCAAAGGTTATGAGGGTAATTCATACCGCTTGGTCAACAATCAAATCAAAGGCTCTGAGGATAATTCATACCTCTTGGTCAACAATCAAATCAAAGGCTCCAATGGTAATTCATACCACTTGGTCAACAATCAAATCAAAGGCTCCAAGGATAATTCATATCGCTTGGTCAAAAATCAAATCAAAGGCTCCAAGGGTAATTCATACCGCTTGATCAACAATTAAATCAAATAATTCAAGGGTAATTCATACCGCTTGGTCAACAATCAAATCAAAGGCTCTGAGGGTAATTCATACCGCTTGGTCAACAATCAAATCAAAGACTCCAAGGGTAATTCATACCGCTTGGTCAACAATCAAATAAAATGCTCCAAGGGTAATTCATACTACTTGGTCAAACATCAAATCAAAGGCACCAAGGTCAATTCATATCGCTTGGTCAGTAATCAATTCAAATGCTCCAAGGGCAATTCATATCGCTTGGTCAAACATCAAACCAAAGGCTTCAAGGGTAATTCATACCGCTTGGTCAAACATCAAACCAAATGCTCCAAGGGTAATTCATACCGCTTGGTCAAAAATCAAATCAAAGGCTCCAAGGGTAATTCATACCGCTTGGTCAACAATAAAATCAAAGGCTCTAAGGGTAATTCAGACCGCTTGGTCAAAATCAATTCAAAACGCTCCAAGGGCATTCAGACTGCTTGGTCAAAATCAATTCAAAAAGCTCCAAGGGCATTTAGACCGCTTGGTCAAAATCAATTCAAAAATATCCAAGGGCATTCGAACCGCTTGGTCAAAATCAAATCAAAATTCTCCAAGGGTACTTCATGCTACTTGGTCAAAAACCAAAAGCCCCAAAGGCATAATAAGCCCTTTGGTCAAATTAAGAAAAAATACAAAAACAACATAAAACCAAAAATACAAAAAAAATTGCATCTCACATTTTGCATCCACATCATTGCATTCATTTTCATATCCATTACAACTGCATATGGCATGACAGCCTAAAAAAAAAAGTGATACCATAGTTTTTCACACAAATCATTCAAATTCATACCTCCATTAATACATGTGTGTAATTGTGTTTTTCAACACAACCATCATTGTTTCTATACATAATATACTAAGGTTTTTCGTTTAATCAACCACACCTAGTGATCTTATCAACTTTTGAGGAAAACAACTTTGATTAGTAGAAGGTAAGGTCTAGTCGTGATAATGCCTTGGATATTCAAGATCCCGTCACTAATTGAAACACTAAAGTCCTAGTTGGTACAAGGAAAAGATGAAAGTTGCAAAGCGGTCTAGGTTACCTTAAGTGAAAAGGATTTTTCTTGCTTATCCCTCTATGCAACTGGTTTAAAGGTGCTGAGAATTGGCAAAAGGACAAGCTTTACCCTATCCAAATCCCTTGCTTACAACAAAATAAGCAAAAATCCTAAAGCAAAGTACATATTCAAAAATCCAAGCATGCAGTCCACATTTCAAAGCAATAATCCGATACACAAATCATAAATTCAAAAAACATAGCTAAAAAAAAATCAATAAAAAATAAATAGTGATTTTCATCACTACATATGAGCAAAATAAATAGTGATTATCATCACTACAAAAATCCTAGCTCAAAGAAAAAAATCAATCAAAATAAATAGTGATTTTCATCACTACATATGAGCAAATATCCAAAGCCAAAAAGAAGACAAAAATAAGGGAATAAATCTTGAATCCCTAGAATTCTTAGCATTGTATGAAATTGGAAGGAGAAATCCTTACGCATGATGATATGTCTATTACAATTATTTAATGCATTTGTGTAGACCAATTTTTTAATGTGGATGAGCTAGCTTAGGTAACCCAATATTGCCTAGTGGTATAGTCCAACTAAGTAAAACATAAGGATGAGATGAACACTTGAGGATCCCTGATCTTAGAAATGGGCTGAAAGAATCCTGCCTGACATCGAAGGAAATGCTTGAATTTTATCTCAAAATATACAATCACTTGCACACACTGGGATCATGAAAAACTAGGTCCATGGTAAAAGCCTTATGTTTCAAAACTGTAAGTGATCAGTAGACAACTGTTGATATGGTAACTAGAGTGTTTGAATCTTCGAAAACCCCCAAAAATTCTTACATAGCAAAAAATCATAACATCAGTCACACCATCACTTTATTTATAAGATTCTATAAATTAGGGGGTATCAATATAGTAGGTCAGATACCGCATATATATTATAAATAGTATATATATGGCCACTGACTACTTTATATCTTTTAATTTATAGAAACTTATTAAGAAAATACATTGCACACCATTATATCTCATATATGAATACTTAATCAATTCTTATGATAAGAGTGATTATTTAAATTCATGATTATTTTTTTACTTTCTGTGGTATCACCCATTAAGATTATCAATGTCATATACATTATGTATGTTTTAAGTGATTAGAGCATACATGTTCTTTTATACCATCCCATCACATAAGTTAGATGCATACAATTAAAGCAAAGTTAAAACATGCATTTAGCAATAACATCATATCCACAAAACAAGTCATTAAACATACATAAACCACATCATAAAACATATAAGCAATATCCATTCGCATACAATCATAAATTCATCATTCATCATCAAAATACATCACATCATATCATCAAATCATATAAGCATTTACACATCCATCTAATCATTTTAAATATCATCTATCATCTAACATATTCATAAAATCATCATAATACCATCATCACATCATATCATAAAACAAAATAACAACAAAACATGAGCAATAAATGATACACATAATAATTCATAATGCAAAGCTATCATAAAAGTATGTGTGTCAATTCCAATGGATGTACAAAAATGCTCATGGGCTACAGTAATATAGGTTAGTTGACCTCAAAAATGAATCAAGGACCAAGTAAAGCATCAATCAAATATCGGGCCTAAGCCCCCTACATCACCTCCTCTAGTGCCACCTCCCCCTGTGGCGGTGTCACGAGTTGAATGATGTGAGCCTGTCGGTCTCTCTATCTGAGTCAGGGTCCTATGGCTAGGATGGGTGGAATATTACCCTGAGGTGGAGCACCCACTAACCTGGGAACCACCCACAATAGCTATATCCTTAGGGATAATCCCATGCCTCCTAAGTTGCATCTAAATAATGGTCACATGATCCACAAGTCCCTAAATCTACTCCTCATGCTCATCCAACAAAGACTAAAGCTATCCCAGATATGCTCTTGAACATGCCACTGTAACCTCCTGTTGTGTAGAAGGAGGAACAACAAACTACATCTTGGCATCGCCACCCCTAATAGTAGCCTACAGAGCTTGTATATGTGATGTGAGCTACTCAATGGTAGCATCTCACCACTATACCTAGATCTTAGTGGCTTGAATATTAGCCTCGATATTATGTAGTTGTGCTCTCAGAGGAGATTCTCTCTCCTCAGGATCTAACTCCTCCTCCTCCTTAGAAACATCAGAATCCTACACTGCTACCTGCTCTACTAGCTGGCCCCATACCTCAATCCTGTATCAAACTCTACATCTGGTTGGATCTGCACCATCATCCCCGCCATCATCCTCATGCCCTAGGCTACCAACACCATGCCACATATGATCACCCCACCATTGAGTGTATGTCTCTGTAACTCCCCTAGCCACTCTAGGATCAATAGCTCATGCACCTATACAAGAATAGTACCAAAGGCACATCCTGCTACAACCCATACTGATGAAGAACTCATGAGTAGAATAAATACTCCTAGATGGTAACCTTACGGCTAACGAGCCATCGCTCGCACCATTTCTTGGCAGTAAATCTTGATAGATCATACCAAGAATGACACTCATCGTAAGGCCACCACATGAAATATTTGGCCAAAATTCTAGTGAAAGCATCAGTGTAATGGGATAGCTCCCCTACAAAAGTGTGGCTCTTGCAATCCTTGTGCTCTCGAGTCCATATAGCAGCATAACATTGTGTTTGAGCGTTAATCTCTGTAATATTAGCAAGGAGCCCCTTAGGGCGATCTACCCTAATATGCTCCTATCCCCAAACCTATATGAGAAAGCTACAAAAAATGCTAACACATCCTCACTGATAGATGTGGTACAACTCATCATAGCACTGAGCAAATAGTGATGTACCCCATGCATAGATGATATACTCCTCGCTATCCAATATATCCTACACCATTGCCAAAAGGTTCCATAGGAACCTCAAACTCGAGTAGTCTAGGATAAGAACATTTTTTATCACCATCAGCAATACGACATGCCTCACTGTAAAGATGACCTCCCCATACTAGTGGCTAATGGACACTCCTCTAGACTTGTTGTCCTTGAGAGCATCCACAGAATGTCCTCTAAACACCCGAGTGAAGACAGCCACCTGATCATTAGTGGTCGAAGAGACAATGGCCACCCAATCAAATGAAATCTAAAATATTATATACACATCCTCCAGCGTAATGGTCATATCATCGATCAGGAGGTGGAAGGTATTAGTCAATGAGTCCCAGTGATGGGCCAGAGCTATAAGGTAAGCCTGATCTACCATGATGTAAGGTAGCCTAATGACATACTACAACCCGTGGACTTTGAACCATGCCCAGTATGTATCATTAAATCTAGGAAGTAGGTCAAGCAGGAGCTTCGGGTCTCGAGCCCGAGTAGTAAGGATCTAAGAAAAGTAGAATAAAGACAAAATATAACTACAATGCATCTAAGGCATAATTCACAATAAACATGAAAACAATGCAAAAGAGTATGAGTTATTATAAGTCTAAGCAAAAGAACAAGATTGCACCTAACCAAAAAAATCAAATATGTCATAAAAATTCAACAACTAGCAAAATAAAAATGGCAATAAAATATAGCTAAGATTTTAGCTGATGTCGATTACAACAGCCGAAACCTGGCCATTGAAGGCAGCAATGGCCAATACCCAATGGTTAATTTTTTGACCATTGGGGTTCACACTTGGTTGCTCTGAGCGACATCAACTTAGACCCAGTCACTTTGAGTGACAACGGTAAATGGGCAACATGACAAACTCATGAACCCTTGGCCAAAAAATCAAAAAAAATGCAAAATTACAAAGTGACATAAAAAAAAAACACAAAAGGAAGGGAAAACAAAAAAATAGAAAGCAAATATTCCCACTTAGGCATAAAAAACTAAGCTAAGTTTGAGAACGCTCAACATGGTAGCAATAGGGGAATAACAGGAAAACTTAAAAACCCTAGGCTAAATCCACTAACAAAAAAACAAAAATTGGGGACTAACCCACCATAGCAAAAGGTAAGCTAAGCCTAATTACGAAGTTTGTTCATTACCAATAGGTTTAGTGAGGTTCATTTTTCCCATTACTTAGTGAGGTTTAGTTTTACTTAGACAAGGAAAAGAGAGCTAGGGTTTAGAAGAGAGAAATACCTGAGAAGCTCTGGCTCCTCCAATAGTTGATGTCTCGCCCTGCGCAGCCATGTCCTCAATGCCAGCAAACTCCAGAAGTTGCAATCATCATTGTCACACCAGAGCTCCCAAAGATAATCTTCAATAATGAAAGTGAAAGGTCAAACCCTATAAATGCAAATTTTATATTTCCTTAATTACACTTGGCCACTAATAACGTCAGTGGGCCAAACTTCTTGGTTGCTCAAGGTGACAGTGACCACAGGCAGGAACTCAGAGGCCACTGGACCTAATAGCAGCTAGATCCACAGAGTAAAATAAGGTACTTCTTCCTTGAGGGATCCCACAAAAACAACAAATAAACACACTTTTGTGGTTTTAGATCATCAAAATATTCAAAATAAAATAAAATCACATAAAAGCACAATCTCAGGTAGGCCTCATATCTAGTCACCTACTCTATCAACTTGGTGATTGCAATGATTTGTGCTCCATGTATTTTGGTGAGATGAGTAGATAACCATAAGGTCACTTGGGGAAAAAACAACTCATTTTGGAATTACGATGTGCCACCCTTCAATTCTGAATAATACCAAGATTGTCGAATACTCCACGGGTGCAAAAGGATCATCCTAATTCCCCTATGATACCAAAAACAAAAAAGTCAAAAGTGATACAATCTAAACATAAATAAAATCACTCATCCTGACTCCCTAAGAAGGCTATTGATAACCAGTCCGCTCCTCAGGATAAGGATGGATGATCATCATAAACAATTGGAATTACACTTGGATGTGGGATTGCTCATTAAAAGAAACAAATGCTATAAAGGAACCAGATTAGTCATATTGGTCAAGCAACTTGTCGCTTCATTCATTGTCATTTCTTCACCAATTCATTGTGTGAGGAAGTAGTTCAAAAATTCAACATAATCATAATTAAAATCAATAAAATATCACTCGATCATAACAAAATCATGTTCATCCTACGAATCATTACATACAACAATCACAAATTTCCCTTGTTTGTTGGGAATGTAAGCAGACATGACATATTCAATTGTAGCTCTCCTATCGATCGAAATTGTTGTAGCAACTAAAGCTACCCAATTGAGTTTGAGGAATGAGTGTAATTTAACATGCCCAAGCCACTGAGCTAAGTCCTCCAAATGTTGAGGCAATGATTCAAGGGATGCGTGCCATATTGCATGATTGGCCATACAACGTTGATCAGACCATTGATCACCATACATCCTACAAACAGATCAGTCTACATTTTTGCTTAGCGTTGTGTTTTCCACATAGCACATCGCAAAAAGGGCAATATTTAGACATCTAAATTGTGTTATGCTTAGGGGAGATGCTCACATAGACACACTCATAAGATCATAATACATAATATTGAACTTTCCAACCATCAAAAGTGGTTCTCACCACTTATTTGGGGTCTTTTCAAGACATCCAATCCTAGCCTCTCAAGCCAAGAGCATCTAGATCTTAGTTTCTCAAGCCTAGCGTATCCAGACCTTAGCTGCTGTAGATGACAACGACCAGATCTTAGCCACTATAGATGACATCATCTAAGCCATAAGAAGCAATTTGCTGACAAACATGCCTAATCACAAGTGGAAGTGGCAGTCTACATGCAATAAAGGTGAGTGGGAGTAACTTTGCATTCATTTTCATGACCAGTTCACATAGGAGGCTTGAGTTTGCATTTAAACTTTAGTTAACTGACCTTCAAACATAGACAAAGGACAAAAGCTTCTCATGCTAATGACTAGTTCGCATAGAAGACTCAAGTGGGAAGTTAGATTTCAATTAACTGGCCTTCAAACATAGACAAAGGACAAAAGCTTCTCATGCTAACTTACACTACGTATGATAAATTCATTCCTAGGGCTTGGACATAGACCTAGGGTTTCACACTATAAAAGGTGCAAGCCTAAGAGCACCAAGATATCATAGGAGATCATATCAGAGAGAGACATCTTTTTGAGGAGAGCTTTCGAGACTTGGAGAGTTATCTTTGAGATCACATGTACGGCGAAGCCCTGATGGATTGGAGAGCATAACATCTATTATTTCAACATCAGATATAGGCTTTGACCCATAGCTTTGGGGTAAAGAGAGCAAGGTTTACCTTAGCGGCCATTGTCTTGGATAATGGCCCATAGGCTTAGCTTAGGTTTTAGACATAGCTTCGTTTATTCGGTTTCTTTATGTTTTCTTATCATTAGCATATATTTACATGATTTCATGGCATAGTTTCATCATATTTCTATTACATTATTTTATTACTAACAACCTCATCCGGGGAGGCAATCTCAAAAATCTAAGCGTGTGTTGTTGTTTCATTGCTTGCAAGGCCACAAGTTTATTGAACGTAATCTGCAACATACGAGAGCAAAAGGGATCCCTCTAGGAAATAGACCTGGAGAAGGAGGTATATGTAAGCCCTCATATATTTCTATGTGCAGAACCAGGAAGCCTTTATAAGCACACCACCTCTTTGCGAAAGGGACACTCTTTGCCTATTTGTAACTTAATGTATCAAAATGGTTATCCCTAAGAGGGACCGACATGTAATCGAGTTTCTATACAAATAAAGAGATCCATATTTGTTATTTTGTGTTATATGCTTTTTTATTGTCTTCCATTTCATATTGGGTTTTTAATAACATTGCAAGTAGAGTTAAAAAGGGATGGTGCGTGCGTCCTGGGGTTTCTACAAAATGTTTACTCCTTTAAATAATATATTTGCTAGGATAGAAAGAAAAAGGGAAGAAAATTTTGAGTCTTTACAATTTTAGAGTGACAACAGACACAAAGGTGATAATAGGGCTCCACTTAGAATAAATTTCAATAGAAAATAGAATAACGATGGTTCTGGGGAAGGAAACAAAAATCAAAATATAAATGATAATGGGAAAAGGAAAGAAATTTTTTTAAAATATATCTCTAATCATATTCCAACAAACAACATAGCTTTAGGTTATTCTTTCTATTGTTCTACCTATGATGCCCCACATAGTTCTACTATGGCATTTATTTGAGTATGTATTTCAACATTGACCTTAATGATGATCTCTATGAAGACATCCAGATTAAATTGTATTGGAATATTGAAGATAAGGATAGAGAAATGGAGTTTGAAAAGGAACTTGACTTATATGCTAGAAATCGTAAATATAAATCTATAGTCCTTGAGTAATCTCAAGTTATGGATAAGTCTTGTTACACCAGATTTGATAGAATGAAACAAAGCAAGCTTACACCCACAACAAAAGAAGTATAAGCATTAGAAAGAACACATGTGTAGGAGATAAAACTGAAAAATATTCTACAATTGGGAATAATGGATATACTAGCCAGAATAAGTCTACCCTAAAAGAAATAACCACAGGAAAAATAACTCAAAAAAGTTAAATTATATGAAAGATCAAGTCATTCCAAATATTCTGATACAAAAGAAGAAGTTCAAGGACAATAAAAATAATTGATTAACCAAGAACCTGGTAAGGTGATGTCAAGATATATTAGTTTGATGTTGGCCTTGAAATTGCTAAATAAAAAGTCAGTATTACTTTTTGGGAATTGATGACAATCCCTAAGTACAGAGATCAAGTTTGAAAAGCCTTCAGGCTGGTCGATTAGTCAAATAGCATCCAAAATTCCCCTTAGGTCTAGAAAATAATGTAGTTAGAGCCCCATCCTTAGTAAATCCATTTTACATTTCTCTAAGATACACATTAGACTATGGTTATCAGTATGTTATTCACAATTGTATGCTTGATAGTGGTGCTTCAATGAATGTAATATCAAAGCAAGTAGCTAATTAATTAGGCTTGACCTATACAAAAGAACATCCTCCTATCTCTGTTATGGATAATAGCAAGGCACCATGTTTTGGTATCATAACTGGGTTGATTTTCTTCTTATACCAATACTCCAAGAAAGGTGTGGTTATAAATGTTGTAGTCATGGATATAGATCCCTTTTATATTTTATTATCAAGACACTGGGCTGAATAATTAGGAGGCACAATCCAACTAGATTGGTCATATGCTACTATCCCTTAGCAAGGAAAATAAAATACCATCCTAAGGAGACAACCCTTTAATAAATATTTTGTTGAACTAAGGGAGCACAATGATAATATGGTCAATGTTATGAATTCTATTGAAGAAAAAGAGTTGGGAGTGTATTCAATTTGACATTCACCTTTCTTGACTAAAATCCTTTATGCTAAGGATATGGACCCATAATTGAAAGCCAATGTTAATGTACAGGCTAATAATATTTTGACCACTATATTAGGGACTAAATTTTAATGGTGCAAAATCACAAACTAGAAAAAGGGTCAAAGTGATTTGGACTAACATCAATTACAAATATCTTGGTATTCCACATAGACTTGATTTCTCATGCAAAAAAAATGTTTTTAAATATGAAGCATTATTTATAGGTCTTAGAAAAGTAAAGGACCTAGGTATAAATTACCTATCATTCAGTGGGGATGTCAAACTCATAATACGATAGATTAAAAGGAAATATAAAGCTAAATATCATAGATTAAAATAGTACAAGCAAACCATACTAGATGAAATTGATAAGTTATTGGCATTCACCCTATAATATATTCTTAAAGAAAAAAAATCATGATGCTAACTTGCTAGCTATAAATGCTTCTAGTGTTGATAGTAAAGAGAAAAATTCTTTGTAGATGGACAAATTCCCCACCATATGTGTCTATAAACCATCCATCCTAGACAATATCGTGTACTTACAAGTTTTTCAAGATGATATCAACATTGTTGATTTTATGAATCTTAAAAATGAGTTCTTTGGTGGCATATGTGAACAAGATGAAGAAAAATGGATACACATCATTGAGAAGTCTAAAATATCATAAAACTAAAGACAAATAGAATCCCTAGAGGCCTTGTGTCTTTAGAAAGTTTATTTGATGATTTTTATAAGGCTTATAAACCACTTTTTCAAGGATCTAAATCAGACAATATTAATATTCGAACAAAGGAAGATCTAAAATTTGTAAAGGTTAACAAGGCTTTATCAAATTTTGAAAATCAACAATATTCTAGTTTGTTAAATAAAAATAAATATGTTTTTCCTTGGGGTTATGATGATATAAGGAGATTCAACACTAATGTCATGACCCATATCATTCCTCTCAAATAAGGTGCCAAAACTTTTAGGTAAAAAATAATGAAGTTTAATCCTACTCTACACCGAATCATCCAAAAAGAAGTTCAAAAATTACTAGATATAAAGATAATAAGGAAAGTAAGCTTCTCTTCCTGGATCACTAATTTGGTCTCATTTAGAAATAAAAATGGTTATATAGACTTTGAATTGATTTTCAAAACCTAAATAAGATCTTATTAAAAGATAATTATACACTCCCCAATATGGAACAACTACTTCAATATGTTTTTGGAGCATCTAGAATATCTTTATTGGATGGTTTTTCAGGGTACAACCAGATCTTGGTCAATCCAAAAGATAGATACAAGATAACTTTTTCTATACCTTGGGAAACCTTTGAATACCTAAGGATGCCTTTTGGGATGATGAGTGCAGGGGCAACTTTTTAGAGAGAAATATACTTTTCTTTCAAATATTTGATGTTTAAAATATGTTTTGTCTATATTTATGACATAATAGTGTTCTTTGAGCTCCTAAAAACCACTTATTGCATTTGAAAAAGCTATTTGACAAATGTAAAAAAATTGGAATCTCTCTAAACCTAAAGAAATGCATATTTGAAACAACTTAGGGAAAATTGATTGGACACATCATATTTAAGGAAGGAATAAATATTGATCCTCAAAGAATAGAAGAAATAATAAAAAATCCCACCTCCAAATAACCTAAAAAGGCTATTCTATTTCTTTGATAAAATCAACTTTGTCAGAATATTTATCCTAGACTTTGCTAAGATCGCTAAGCATATTAATGGCATGGTTAAGAAGCAAAGAGAGATCAAGTGGATTGAATAAAACACTAGAGCCTTCCTAAAAATTAAAGAGGCTATTACTCAAGCCCCAGTACTACCCCATATTGATTATTTTAGATATTTCAATATCTTCTTCTTTTCTTTTGAACACACTATTGTTGTAGTGTTGTCTCAAAAATATGAAAAAAAGAATGAGCGACCAATTTCTTTCATGAATTTTGGGTTAAAATAGGCTCAATTAAAGTAAAAAAATGATAGAAAAATAGGCTTATGCTCCTATTAAAGCATTAGATATTTTCAAAAGTATTTTTGGGTGAAATCAGGTAATAGCTCATATCTTGCACATTTCCATCAAGGATGTCTTCACCCAAGAAAAACCATTAGTCAAATCTACTAGGTGTATGGTAAAGTTATTGCAATATGATTTTGATTTTAAAGAAATAGAAATTATAAGAGGACATGGATTAGCAAAGTACATGACAAACAAAGAGGTTGAGCTTATGAATACTACCATGATATTTTATGAAGAGTATGAGGTAAGGATGATTAATAAATCTATTTTTAGGAAGTATGATGACATCATATTCTAACTCCAAAATCTATCCTTCCTAAGTAATATACCAAAAGTAAGAAAATGTAAACCAAACAATTAGCCTAGAAGGTATCACTTCCAAGATGGTAGATTATATTATAAGCATCTATATGGGGTATTGCTACTCTATATATTTGAAAAGGAAGTTCTCAAAATTTTAGAAGAACATCATTATAGCTTCTATGGAGGTCACTTTGGACCTAAAATCATAGCTCACAATATAATGAGAGACAATTTTTACTGGCCTTCTTTTTTCAAGGATATTCATCAATTTGTTAAAATTTGCCACAACTGCCAATTTTTTGTACGAAAGAAACATTTGTCTACCATACCATTAAATCCAATAGTAATTGATGTTTCATTCACTTATTTTGGTTAAATATCATTGGATAAATTAATATAAATTATTGTTGATGTAACAAATATGTGATTACAATCACAAACTATTTTACCAAGTGAGTAGAGGCATCACAAATTAATATATCAACAACTAAAGTAACTACCAAGTTCATTAAAGATAACATTTCAAAAATATTTGGAGTTCCAAGGAAATTATCCATTTATAATGGAATTTATTTTACCTCCTTTGAAATGATTTATTTTTGTGCAAACTATGAAAAAACTCTCTGATTTCTCAAACTATTACCCTCAGAGAAATGGTTTAGTAGAGTCTTCAAATAAGAATCTGATCACTAGAATTAAGAGAGCATTAGAGAAGAACAAAAGGAGTTGGGATTATAAATTTAAGTTTACTCTTTAGGCTAATATATTATCTATCAGGAAGGGTACAAGTAAATCCCCTTATGAGCTTTTCTATGGAGAAAAATACATACTACCTCCTCATATAGAAGGCTAAACACTATCCTTACTTTTATCATATCATGAGAATCTAGATGTTCTCCAAAATACTAGACCAAATAGATCAACTTGAATAGGATAGGAGGAATACATTTCTAAAGATAATTGAACAAACTCATAAAGTTGCACAAAGTTTCAATAATAAGGGTAAAGGCAGGTCTTTCTAGGATGGTGATATAGTACTTTACTAGGATCCAAAGAATGATGAGCCTAGAAAAAAATGAAAGTGGAAACCTAGGTGGATTGGGACTTATCATATTGCTTATGTAGTTGGTCAACATACATATAGGTTGTAGATCTTGGATGGCAAAGAATTATCCATTTCTATTAATTGATAGCATTTGAAGACCTATCACTCTACCCAAGGACCCAAATAGTTATAAAGAAAAAATATCAAGCACTCTTATATCATTATGTACCCCTATTATATCACTATATCGGTTAATTTTCTATTAGGTTAAGTGATATTAGGTATAGTGTTGTAGGAAATCTAAGTCAATAGATTCAACTAAATATTCTGGTGGTTCTCAAGTGCTTCAAAATATATTCTCAATACCTATTCCATAGTTATATCTAGTGTTGGATCTTGAAGAATCTAGTGAGAAGAAACACACCCCTACATCCAAAATTTTTTAGATCAAATTTTTGATAGTTTTTTGCTAGCTTATCTCCTATAATATATTTCATTATATTTAAAAATATTCCCTTCATAGACCTATTGGCTCATCCAAATTCTATTTCAAAAAATATTGATCAATAGAAATGCAAGGTGAAGAATTCCCAGATTCTTTGGTCCACTAGATTCCCCATAAGCTCACCACATTGATTTTTCCAAGTGCTACTTTCCATATGTGTTTATCATTTCTTCCCATCATATATGGTCCATAATGATCCTCGCATAATCTATAAATCTAATTCATTAATATTTTTTATTAAGAGTGACCCCACATGATAGAATCGATAGCTTGGATTCATTAACGAGAAAACTCCAAAGGACATAATTAAATCCATCACCATATAGCTATTCTTCCTAAAATATTTTCCACAACAATATCAACAAACTAGAATGATCAGAGGAAGTGCATCAATGGTCTATATCTTGTCAAGCATATTATGTACTCTTTTATTTAACCAAGGAAGCATCAATAACCTGGATATTTGTAGCATTTGAAATTAATGACTAAGATTTGATTCTAAAAATTTAATGTCAACCACAAGTAGAGATTCCATGTATCATAGTATATGGACTTGATCTGCTAGATAAAGTCTCAAAGACCAAAATTTTACCTTCAAGATGACTCTGATAGTCAAGATTAAAATATGCTATGACCACTTTGTGCAAATAAGATAGTGAAATTAATCTTGAGCACTTCAAAAACCAAGATCAACCTTTGTGTTAGTACCAAAAATAGGACTTATCCAAAATGCTACAATACAAGCCAATAATAATGCAAGGTATATGATGAGTAGGATTAAATTTTGAAACTACATAGACAAACAATATTGATCGGAAAAAACAAATCCATGGCCTCATCAAGTGAAAGCAAAACCATAGATGATAATAACAAACTTACAAAAGCTAAGCCTTATGAAAAAGTTCCAGGGAAACCAATTACTAGGGACATGGTTTAGTTATAAAAAAATTCAAAGGTAGATAAGAGCCCTACCATAGAGTAATAGAACGAGTTGGAGCAGATAACCATTTTTAGATTCGAAAGGACCCAAGAGAACCACCAATGACATACAACTCTAATGAAGAGGCTTTTTCAAAAGGCCTAGAGTAGCTAGAGTGCATAGTACCCATTTTGTCACCAGTGGGGTTCAATTTGGAAAGAATTATTTGCCTAAGAGTCTATTACTCCTTTGACTTATTGTCCTAGTTTATAACATATTATGACCCTAAAGGTAGAGACTTCAAATATAAATATGGGCGAATGGAATTTAGGATCACATTAGATGCCTTTAGAATAGTCTTCCACCTCTCCATTGCTATGTTGGTTGTATATTGGAGAATAATCATCTAGTAGGCACAGTATGTAACATGACTATCAACCTTCTCAAAAAAAATAGGTACAACCAAAGAATCCCTTTTAGCTTACCTCTAAGAAAACATATGTTAAAAGGGTGGGCGATGGATTTTGTGGATATGATTAATATAGTTCTAGGAGTAGAAGACCTATCTCTCATCAACAAGGAGGTGATATAATTACTACTACAAAGCAATAAGAACAGACCAATTCAATTGTATAAATGGAAAAACTTCTTTTATAACCAAATGCATGAGCAATTCACTACATTAAGAAAAGTATTTAGGGAATATTTAGATGAGATGCCTGATTTCTCCTACTATTCTATATTCATGCATTTTATAGTAGTGCAACTCACTCCCTAGAAGATTATAATTATGGGAGGGATGTAGACTCCTGATGTTTAAGATAGATTTCCTTGGATACATGAGGGAGAGTCCAACTATGCACATTTTTTTGGAGAATTTTTAATAAGAATTCATCAAATCCTCTATAGATTAAACCCTGGTATGCTAGATACTAGGACGATAAAAGTTTTACTTGATAATAATATAGGGGACTATTTTCTTATAGAGGAATTTACATACATAAGAGTATATGAGTCCAAGATAACCTCCCAAGGTCCTTCCAAAATTTGGTTCAATGGCTATAGCTACTCTTGAAATAATCAAGTGGTTGAAGAAGCCAAAACTAGAATGTATAAGAGGTAGGGGAGAAATTTTTAGCTTGATGTCCCTTTTAAAAGAAGACATTGCATATAGAAATTCTACCAAATCATGTTGTAGGTAATTTTGAAAATGGATGAGTTTTACTTTGTAAAGGTTATTTGGAGATATTATGACCCTAAAGGCCACTACCAAGAACTAATGAAGAAGTGGGCTCATAGGTCATGGTTAGATATAGAAAAAATACTTTTGAGAATGAGCTTAGAGAAGCCTTGGTTGAAAATTTGTTTATATAGCCAATATGGGATAAGTATTTAGTCAATATCAGGGCACACTCATCGCTTGAATATGTTGGAGACTATGCAATAGAGTTGGTAAGAATAAGAAATCATTCTAGTTATGATATTACCCCAATAATTTGAGTGATGCCTATACATATTTTACGGATCTCTTTTTTGCAATAATAGACCAGTAACCAAACTATGTACAAATTAGGGTAGAACCTATCTCGTTAGTTAAGGCAGTTTTGTAAACTCTCCAATCGATGGAGCATTCTTTAGAAGGTACCTATGTCTCTGGTATAGGTTAGGAACTTGTCCTAACCTCTTTCTATCAAGCTTAGTAACTCATTCTAGTTTCATCTCAAGTTGAGCTATCATATGAAAATAATCTCCAATTAGCCTTGATCCAATCTACATTTATTCATAAATCCTTAGTATTCAATAATAAAGAAGTCAAATTATCCCATTATATGCAAATAAAAAATTAGGCCACTAGGGGACTTGCTAACATTCTAAGAGATCATAAATTGAATTTAGCAACCCCCACTACATTATCTTGAACATAAAAAGGCCAAGCTTGGGGAATCCTCTTTAGAAGGTTTAACTAGCTACACCTTAGAAAAGGTAGAAGAAGTTAGGTCTTATGATCCCCTTGATGATAAGAAAATTTATGGGGAAAGAATTTCAAAACATAGAAATAAAGTTAGCAACTCAAACCTCACTTGTCTCACCTATGATAGTGTTAGTCACCATACAAGTAGGTATGGGATTATCTCAAGTGGATCAGCAAAAAGGGGCTACACACATAGAAATTTTAGATGATTAAATGGCACTATCCAAGATGTTAATCCAGGTCTAAGAGGATACAACAAAATCCTTGTATAAAGATAAATTAGAGTTAGTAGAAAAAATATGAATTGCTAGTAAAGCTCAAGGAGGATGAGGAATAAATTTTAGCAAAGTTGATAACAATCCCACCATCATATCCTCAAGTTATAATTCAAAATATGGAACCCAATATTATTTTAAGGAGGATTGATTATTTTGCATTCATTGAGAAATATAAGGTAAAGGTGTATTCTAGACTAGAGAGTGAACTGAAGGATTTGGCCCATGTGTTTAATAATATTAACACTATAATTATATAAGTAGAGGACATGAAGATTATCTTGGATTTAGCAGATAATATGGTAGCCTTAATCAAATATATATTTTTAGCAATTCAAAGAACACTGTGAGGAGATACATGGAAAGGTCACCATCCAAGATAACACAATATATGACTGCTATCAATATTTTATTAACGTATCACTGTTCTTCAGAGAGATACCTAGCTAGGATAATTATATCAAGGGTATGGAAGCTTGGAAAGAGAAAATAAATATAAAATTGAGATATGCTAGAATATTATTAGAGGAATTTATGAATGTAGCTAATTTTGATGATTTTTTTCAAAAAATTCATGATTTTGATTATGATGAGGATGATGAACATAATTTAGCTCAATAGGTCAAAATTTTGGCTAAGATATCTAGTTATTTGTATAAAATTTCTTAGGAAAATAATTCTTTTTCAAAAAATTAAAATAATAAGTTTCTACAAGCCATTGATTCAATAAGGTTTACTACCTCCTTTTGTGATTAATCTTGGGGTAAAATTGAAATCCTATTCGAAATAACTTAGGAAGATCAAGAGAAATAGGAAAAAGGAAAATATATTAATAAAATTAATATTGAAGCAATGGATGGTGAAAAGAAACCAACCAAAGGTAAAACGACCCCCAAAAATAAAGAAGGCTCAAGGAAAAAGGCCTCAAAGAAGAAATAAAAATCTAACAGTTGAGGAGCTTCCAGGTGTAAGAACTAGATGAAATAATTCAAAATAGTTGTAACCAATAAAAAAAATTCAATAGTTGAGAAGAAATTGGGTTTAAGGAATAGATGAAGTAGTCTGAATTAGTTACAAGTGAATTGGTTACACTTCAATCTATAAATACAAGTTGCACCAATCAAGAGGAGCAATCAAGTATTTGCATAGCCAAATTTTTGCCAAGGTATTCTAGTATCCTTATATTTGTCATTTGTATTCCTTTGGTTTCTTGTCTCCCTTTGCCACCTCTTATTCTTCCCCATGGTTGTGAAAGTCCTAAACTTTCTCAAGAAGCATTCAATTTTTTGATATTATTTCTAGTAGCTGGATCGAAAGCCAAGAGGCTCTTTATTACTATAGTAGAATGAAGAGTTGTGGATTTTTATTACATTCTTTAAACATAATTTCAATATTGTATTAATTAAGTGATATTTGGCTAATTTTAGCCATACTCTTTTTGTAAAAATATTCTTATATAAATACAAACTATGCTTCCTCCTTCAAGCAATACCTTGCCCATTTGTGTATATTTTTCACATTTGCATATTGCATTATTTGAATGTGTGAATGGTGTATTCTTTCATTGGTGAATTTCAGTTATGTCCATTACAATATTTGAATAGATATAGTTGGCCCAATTCATCCTTTATTTTTATTTCTCTTTCATTAAAATTGTTCAAACCCTTGCTATAAATGATAAGAGATAAGACACCAATCTACTATTAGGAATATAATTAATGGGTATTGTAGATATTGGTCAATATTTAATGAATAATATTTATTTTTGTTATTTGGTTGAGCATAAATATTAAATATATTCCTTTATATAGGGCTTCATTACCTAAATTAGCCTTTTTAGAAAATTAAATTAAATTTTCCTAAGTTGAAGAGGTGGATTTACAAGAGTCAATAATACTGGTTGGAATCAAGAAAATTTAGTGGCATAAAAATTACCAAGGGACACTAAATGTTTTCCCAACAGTAGCCTAGGGAACATTTTTCACATTGGATAGATGACAACCAAGAATAAATATAGTAGCTACTACTCCTTAAAAACATGTCATAGAAAAAGAAGATAGACCTAGGCACTAATTTAAAAATATATATCAAACCCAAACCACCATATTAAAGATGCTCCTTGATGCAAAAATGATAAATTTTCCACCTATTAGACCTCTAGATACCATAAAAGAATTACCTAATTGGTGTCCACATGATGGAAAGTGTGATTACCATCGTGTCGATGGCCTAAAACTATATATGCAACAATTTAAATCATATCATTTGAAACCTTATAGATGATGAAAAATTTATCTTTAATAAACAAAATTTGCCTAATAAAAACTAAGAAATATTTCAAAATTATTTGTTAGTCCATAATTAAAGGGTCATTGATTATGTCCAAAGACATAATATGGTAGGCATAATTTATTTATCTAATTTATGTTACACCATAACCCACCAATAAGAAAAAAAGCAATATTTAGGACAACCCTCACAATTTCCATTAGTTATTCCCTAAATCACAAATATGGCTTCCTCCAATAGACCACCTTTAGTGCTTAGGCATCCCAAAGATAATTAAAATACTGAAAATCTTCAACAATAACTAGAAAGTATACCTACTAAAATTTCTCTTGTAGGGGTGATGGGGAGGGAAGAAAGTAGAGAGGGGAGGGCTCTGGTCCCTCCCCTGCTCCCCCTCCCATGGCTCCTGGTCCCTGCCCAGTACCTGGCTCAACCCATGTCATCCCTCTCGAGGAGTGGTTGTTTGCAGATGATCTCCTGGGGGGAGATCCTTCTCCACTATTTGCGTCCCTCCCGAATGGCTAGGGTTTCCTTGGTTGTTTTTTTAGACTGGTGCTTCCCAGGGATCCCTGTTTGGTTGGGGATCCCTTCCCTTTTTCCCTCAGGCTTCCCCCTGGGGTTTTTTGTAGGTTATTCGCATGGATCTGGTCCCCTGCATTTCTTGGTGTGATGGAGGTGATGGTTTAGGGTTTGGACAACTTTCTAGGGTCTCCCTTGAGGTCCTCACAGCTTTGGGGGTGGTCTGGGGGGGCCTCTTTCCCCCTTTTGCTTGTGAATCCTCGGCGGGATCCTGGCTACTGTTATTCCCGCGTGGAGGCTTCTTCGTGCTGGTTCTGCTCCTTGGTGGACACCCTGGGCATCTGGTTTGGCCTTGGGGGGCTTTTCCCTGTCTGGGTTGTTCCCATTCCTAGTCCCAGTTCCCTGAAGCTGCCTCTGTGCTTGGACGGGATTCTTGGTCCCTACTGCTGGGTTTCCTTTTTCTGCTGCATGTTTCATTCTTGGGGGGGTCTGATCTATGCATGCAGACCATAGATCCCACTATTTTGGTTCCTAAGGATCCCATCCCTGTGACTATTTCCTCTTCCCGCTCGGGATTCCCAGTCCCTGGATCCTTGGTCCCTTAACCTGCTGTTTCTTTTTGTTTTGTCGGGATGGGATCCTCTTCTGTTTTCTCGGGGCGAGTTCCTCGTGGTGCAGCTCTCTGGTCGCTTCCTGATGGGCTGGATCCTCTCTGTGCTGGCTGTCGACTTCCTGCAGGATGGCTCTCGCTGAATGGAATGTTTTCCCGGTGGGCGGGATGGTTTCTCCATAGGGCGGGATCTACCAAATCCGTCGGTTTTCCCGCGAGGCGGGATCCTTTCTTTTCTGCTGGTTTCTCGGATGACGGGATTTCCCTGCTGCTTCCTGCTAGGCGGAACTGTTTGTGGTGGTTTTGACTGCTTCCCGCGAGGCAAGATTTTATTGTAATGGTTTTTCTTTGCTTCCTGCTGGGTGGGATCTTCTCTATGGTGGTTTTTGGCTACTCCCTGCTGGGCGGGATCTCCAAAACTACTTTCTTTCTTATTTGTTTGTTTCCCGCTGAGAGGGATTGTTTCATGCTTACTGTTACCGTTGGGCGGGATTTCTATTTTGGTGTTCAGTTTCAAGGGATTGATGCCCTAGGCCCATTGCTTATGTAATCAGGTTTTGGGATCCTTTTTAAAACCCACTGTAAATACAAACACTACTTACCAAAAAAAAAAATTCTCTTGTAGAATTATTACTTCACCTACCCATAGAGACATGCTAATCAAAATTTGAAGTGAGCAAGAAGTTTTCTAAGATTTACTTCCAAACAGTATCACCAATATAATAGTATTCATTGATTTCAATAGTGTTATCCTTGCTTTTCATAAAATTGATATACCTCTATCTTCATTGTTAGTATATTTATCCCTTTACATAATGGCCCATATTAGAGAAAAGCTCATTAAAAGGGTTCTAATTGAAAATGGGTCAACACTCAACATTTGCAATGTTTAATTCCTCAAATACTTTATATTAACCAAGGAATATTTACATAACCAACCTCATTATAAAATCTTTTGATAATAAGGAATGAGAAACTATTGGCATAATAAATTTTACCATTAAAAGTAGGACCTTGAATCCTTAATACTCTTTTTTATCATTCCTTGTTATGTAACTTATAACATAATTCTTAGATGATATTGGATTCATGCCATGAAAGTAGTCCCTTTCATATTGCATCAATATCTAAAATATATAAACTAAGGAAGGGTCATCCACATTCCCTCTAATCCTAAACCATTCACTTACTACCAAATGATAGAAATAAAACATTCTAGATAAAATATTTACCCATAACTTCATTCAAATTTACCATATACCCCTACTCAACCCAAGAAAGTTAAAAAATGTAGATAATATCTCATTAAGTGATGATATTCAATACCAAAATAATGGTCAAGTATATCTAATTATCAAGAATAAAGATCCATGTGTAGATCTAGTTAACCTTTTTCTCTCCCATTGAACTTTAGGCTGACCAAATATAAAAGGAGTAAAGGTGGAAATAAGGAGTTTTTCCTTAATTTATACTAGCACTATAGGATCACAAATTTCACTAGCATCAATTTTCTAACCATTGTTCATCTCAAATTAATAACCAACATAGACAAAACTTAGGAAGAAGTCCTTTATAGTCCTTTTGATAACTCTCATATTGAAATAAATTCCTTCCAAACATCCAACCCTTACCTCATCACAATTGGAACAATTATCTATGGATCTTGAAGATCTTGAAAACCTAGGAGTTTTATTTATCCCCTCATAGTTTTAAGATAAATCACATATCTTAGTACAAGAAACCATAGATGTTAAAATTGGTACTAAAGATATTTGTCAAACCTTGAAATTAGGACAAGTTTTATCTAATTATGAATGCATAGAATACACTAAAATTTTAAAATAATTTAGCAGTGTTTTCACTTGGATCTGTGTTGACATGCTTTGAATTGATCCATCCCTCATTGTCCATCACCTTTTGTATGAGCTAATGCTAAACTAGTTAATTTTTTTTTAGAAAAATGCATCCAAAGGTCACTTTCCTAGGTAAAAATGAACTCCAAAAACTTTTAAACATCAAATTTTTCAAGGTGATATACTACTCAAATTGGAATTCTAACATAATTCCTATATCTAAGAAAGAAATATCAATCTAAATCACACAAAATCTGGAGAGATAAATAAATCTTATCCCAAAGATAATTTTCCTTTGCCAACATTTGATATGATAGTAGATTTTACTACTAGGTTTGGAATTTTTTCTTATATGGATGGGTTCTTAGGATACAACTAGATCATTATTTCCCTTGAAGACCAATCAAAGACTACCTTCACTACTCCTTGGGGAATATCTTCTTATCATATCATGCCCTTTGAATTAAAGAAAATTGGAATAACATATCATAGTCATGACTTATATATTTTACAACTTAATGCATGGTATTGTAGAAGATTATATATATGACCTCTTAGGGTATTCCCTAAAATATGAAGACCATGTTCATAACCTATGTCATATATTTTAATTATTGTAATAATATAAGATTTGGTGAAATCCATAAAATTGTATCTTTGGAGTGATATTGGACAATCTAGTAGGATTTATTGTCTCTCACTATGGGATTGAAGTAGTTCATATAAAAATGGTAGCTATTACAAACATACCACCCCAACGAATCTTACCAATATTCATAGACACCATGACAAGTTTTAAGATATTCATAGATTCATCTCATAACTTGTAGATAAATGCCAATCCTTTTCTAAAATATTGAGGAATAATACCAACTTTAAATAGGATCATGAATTTTAGAAGACTTTCAATTATTTAAAATATATATTTTGACATCATTCATCATTTTACCACCTAATCAAGATCAACCATTACTGTTAGACATAGTTTCCACTACATATGCTCTTGTAGCCATGTTATCCCTATATGATGATCAACATTGAGAAAGGGCCATCTATTATAATAGTAGAACATTAGCTAGCTATGAAACTTATTATACATCATTAAAAAAGGCATGCCTACCATTTGTCTTTGTTTCTAAAAATAAATATATTATATGCTTAGTCAAATGACCTAACTCATAGCTAGAGTTGATGATCTTCATTACCTTATATCAAAACCTCATATCTCTAGGTAATTTTCCAAATTAGTTATTGAACTTAGTGAATTTGTTTTTAAATTTATCAGTCAAAAATAACTAAAAAGATAAGTAATCATTGATTAATTCTCTGCAACACATTTGGAATCAAAACATCCATTAGTCATAAATTTCTTAGATTAGGTTATCCTGGCTATTAATATAGGAGAACTAGATCCTTGGACCCTATACTTTTACAATGCCCAATGTGTTAAAGGAGTAGGGATAGGAATTGTTTAAGTCACCCCACAAAAATAACTTATACCCTTGTCCTTTAAACTTCAATTTTGATGCACCAATAACATGATAAAATATGAGTCACTCATTTTAGGACTTTAGTCTACATTAGCTCTCAAAATTAGGACACTTTATATCTTTGATGATTATCAATTGGTAATTAATTAGATTAATGACATCTACCAAACTAGAGATGATAAGTTGAAGTATAAATTCATTTTGGATAAAATAATGATCTCTTTCGAAAATACCATTTTTGATACTATACTATGGTTAAGTAATTATTATGCAAACACCATGTCCATAGCCACATCCCTCATCCCTTCAAAAATAAAGGAAAAAAAAAACTCTATATTGATCAAAGAGCTAACTACTTTAGAATCTAGCCAAATTCCCCTAGATGTTTGCACTATTAAAGCTTCCTCACCTCAAGATTCCTAGTATTAGAACACATTTAACTTTGAAGGATGGTGCATTACCTAAAGGGTTAATCCATCATGAGAATAATAACTTTAGACAATGATCCTATTGATATGTCATCATAGGAGATATTCTATACCACTGCTCCTTTGATGGTTTACTCCTTAGATGTTTAAACATAGAATAATCATAATAAACCATTAAAGAGGTCCATTATGGGTCATGCAATGGATATTTTGGTGGCTTGTATATCACTAGAAAACTTCTTATAATGCTTATGATTATGTTAAGATATGTGACAATTATCAAAGAAATAATAACCTTGTTCATGCTCAAAATTTGAAACCAATCATGTCACCATGGCCTTTTTCTATTTTCGGCCTTGATATCATAGGTAATATTAACCCACAATCATCATATGAACATAATTTCATAATAAATTCTATTAAAAATTTCACCAAATGGGTCAAAACCATGTTGTTATCTTTGGCCACTAGAGTTCATTCTAATCCTAGATAATGGTATATATTTTAAGAACAAGAAATTCCAAAAGGTTTGTGATAAATATTAAATTCAACAAAAATAGTCAACACCATATCTTCCCCAAGATAATGACCAACCAAAAACATCTAACAAAACCTTAATCAAGATCCTTACGAATTTAGTTAGCAAAACCAGTTGTGAGTAGAATTTGTAGTTGTATCCTACCTTATGGGTATATCACACTAGTATCCAAACCCTTAGCACAACAAATTATGCCTTAGTCTATGGCATTGAGGCTATTTTATTTTGAGCTCAAAATCCCTTTCTTGAGAGTCTTGCTTCAAGATTATTTCATAGGAGATGAATATAATTTTGGTTGTTTGAATTAACTAGAGATTTTAGTTGAAAAATGTAATAATTTTCTAAAGCATTTGCAAGTCTACCACTATAGTCTTCAACAAGCCTATAAGAAAAGTTACGACCTAGGTCCTTTAAAATGGGTGATTTGGTTCTCAAAGATAATCAAGAGAATACTAATGCTAATGTCAACCATAAAGGTAAATTTGAACCCAATTTGTTGGGCCCATTTATTATCAATATAAAATCCAGAGCCTATAATCCAGTTACACTAGAAGACCAATAACTAAAGAACCAATTAACTTAATGCATCTTAAAAGATATATATATATATATATATTTTATTTGTGGAAAACATCCCAAAAGGGGGGGTATCCATTCCACCAAAAATGCCCAGGACTCGGACCTGGCCTACCACCTTTAACATACTCAAGGAGCAAACAAACACACAAAACCAATTTAAAAATAAGTAAATAACAACAAAAAATAATAAAATAAAAAATGCATCTTAAAAGATATTATGCTTAAATTTGCATGATTTGCATACTCTTGTGCCTGATTGCATGATTGCTTATATGCATGGATGCTTGAATTTCATGTCTTGCTTAAAAATATATGCTTGATTTCATGATTGCTTGAGTTTTCCTATTCATACCTTAGAATAAATATGTCTACAATTAGGATATGATGATTTTAGTAAAAAGAATCATATTCATTGCATTTGTACTAGGTCACTGATGCTAGTGGTCCTCCAAATCGCACAATTCTCTTACTTCTTCCACTTTCTATATCAACACTCCATCAATATACATTTACTAATTCTAGAAAATTTTAATTAGCCTAACATAGGACCTTAGGGGAAACAAAAGCCATTTTATTTCAATAATAAACAAATAGATGGCAACTATACATTAGAAAGGCAAGACCTCTACTTCTACCAGGTTCTAAAGAATAACTCATCAAACATATTTCTATCATTTCATTATTCTTCTTCTCTTCTTCAAAATATTTCTCTCTTTTAAATCTATCTTCTTCTCATATTTTCCCTCAATAGGGTTAAGTGATGTGTGATACAATAATATATGGTCTTGATGACCCAATCCTTTTGCTTTATTCTATCCTTTTTTGACATCAACCAAAATATTATTATTAAAATAGTTCAAAGGATATACCAAGCAATCAAATAAATCCCATTCATATTAAATAATTATAAAAAAGAACTAGAATAATTATTCAACACCAAATATAAGGTAATTTGATAGGCCATTTCAAGGCCTAAAATTATACCTCTAATATCTTAAAAATTTACAATCACTTGCAGACATGCCAAGAAGTAGATGAAAAAGTTTGAATCTTGGATTGGTGTATCAAATAATCATGATAAAAATATAACTCAATATTTTCTAATATACCCTTAGAAGATTTAAGTCGATTGATTTCATATCTAGTAAACATACAATTATTTGTACATATACTTAGTATAGGAACAATGGGGTTGGACCTTTCCATGGCCTATTGGGTTATCATGAGAAAACATTATCTTCATCACTTGGATAAACACTTGTGTAATAATTGAAAAGCATATAGCATAGGTCTATTGTTTGTTACATACTTGTATTCTTGCATTGCCTTATGTTTTATTTTTAATTCATAGTGGTTTTTCTTAGGTTAGAGACATAAATTTAGGTGTTTGATAATTTTACATATAAAGTTATTCACTTAAACATATGCATATACTTATACATATACATGTATATGGAGGTAGGAAAACCCTCATGAATATTTTTAGGTCCCATTTAAAAAAGGAAATTGGGATCTTAGCCTATGTGGCCCATTGCCTACACACAATTTTTAAAGAAGATGGTGTTTATGAAGATTGATTTAAAACTAGTGTTACAATTTCTATTGATGATTTGAATAGAATGTACTTAGAATTAATCACTTATGACATCCTTGAGGTGAAGTTTAAAAGGAAATAATAAATCAATGAAAATTTGAAGATCAAGCCCATGATAACAAATTCTTGTTGTGATAAAAATGATCTTATCAAAAGTAAATATAGTGCTTGTGATTATGATAATTTAAACATTGTAGGTGATAGTGGTGTTGAGCACAATCCTATGATGGAAAATATTTGTTGTGACATAAGTGACCTTATCCAAAGGATAAATTTCACTTTTGATATAGGTGAATTGAACATTGTTGATGATAGTGGTGTTTGTATTGAATATGGGCATGATGATATCATGATCAATATTGTTGATTGTTTTAGCCATGACAAGGAACATGTTGCTAAAGACCATAGTGATTATGAATATTTTAGGTGTTTGAATGTTGTTTGTGTTGGTCATGATAAATACCATAGTGATGACGAAGAAATTAGGTGCTTTGAAAAATACACCAAAGGTATTTTCTCAAAATTTATAAAAAAGGCTGGGATAGAATGGGTAATGTATAATAAATCCCATAAATCCAAATGTAAGGCCTAAGAATGAAGGCCTTGGTTATGATGGTTAAATATAAATTGGTGAGACCAAATTTATGAAAAATAACCCTATGCAAAATATGAAACTCCTAGAATAGTTTGTTGTAGCCATTGTGGATGACCCAAATATGCTATAGTTGAGTGATGGGATCTATATCCTTATGATATTTGTGGTGTAAATAACCACTCTTAGAAATATTGTTGGCACACAGATAAAATAGCCAAAAAACACATGTTTATTGTGAATTTATGGATATAAAGAGGGGTGAAATAAAAGAAATGTTGAATGGATTCTACAAAAGAATATTTTTTTCTCATAATAAATCTAGGATAAAACAAAATTTGGTGGTTGAGAGAGAACATAATTTATCAAATGTAAGTTTCCCTATTGAGAAATGCAATCTTGGGATTCTTTAGGAGGCTTAAAAATAATATATGCATTAGAAATACTATAGTGATAAATCCTATAGTGAAACATCATGTTGAATATTTTGAATGTGTGGTGGAAAGTGCCCCTTTTCCCAGGTTGTCAAGCAACGGAGGAACACCAAGTTCTTTTTTATCTCAACATTCATAGAGATAAAGGACCATTGGATGTTATACATACCAATCTATGTAGCCAAATGCTACCCAATTATAGTGGACAGTACTTACAACTCTTTATTTATGATTACTCTTAAAATATGTGGTTATATTTATTGCCACTCAAATTAGATACCTTTATTAATTTTCAATGCCTTAAAAATTTGTTGAAATAGAAAATGGGCATCATATTCAAGTCCACCATGTAGATCAAGGGAGGAATATATATATAGCAACTTTTCAAGGTTCCTCATACAAAATTAGATAAAAAATAATTGGTCCAGTCACCAAGAACATATACAAATATATGTGGTACTTGACAAATATTTTGGAAATAAGATAAATATTGAAGATCCTAAGGAGTCTAAATATCCTATTATAAGGATTGATTCAAATAAGGAAGTTCATAAATAATTTCTAGATCTAGAGCTAAAGCCTAAGCTATATCCAAAGCCAAATCCAAAGCCAGAGCTAGAGTCCAAAGCCAAATATAGAGTTAGACCATAATTTCATCTTACTACCCTTAAAATTAAGGGGGGTAGTCATTTTTTTATTATAAAATATGCATTTTCAGCCATGATCGATACCTTCAAAGAGTTGTTATACCAAATATTGTAATAATGGGAGGATGTTAAATACTTATTACATTATTTTATAATTATTTTAGGTTATATATTATTATTGTTACACCTCATGAGAGGTGAAGAGAAGCTAAATAGTTAGCAATGAAAATGAAGCACCAAGAGTCTCTTGAGACATCTAAAAGACATACCATTGTATGCATTTAAATGTGTATAGGTTAAGATCAAGATTGTAATAAAATATTTTATTTTTAAAATATATCAAAAAAAATCCATAAACTACAATGAAGATGTGTGTTATGATGTTTGAGATGAAAAAATGGAAGAAATGAGTAGAGTCATATGACTACGGGTATATCTACCCAAAGAGGCATAATAGAGTAAAAGTTGTAGGATGAAAGTATTATAAAAATATCTTTGATGCATAAACATGGTTTCATATTCAATTTTAGGAATAATTACAGGAAAGGAGAAGGAAATAGAAATCCTAAATCAACAATTGTATTTAAGGAGGACTTCTAGAAATATCAAGTTTTGCATGTAGTAAAACTAATTAAAGAGATGGCTAGTTGTGGAAAATCCCTTAGGGTTTATGCACACATAAAAAAGAAGAAATAGGACAAATCCTCTTTGAGAAATAATTTTCTTAAGAAACCAAGGACATCATAATTCCTATAGAAGTTGTAAAGTTTTATGTTTCTCTCTTTGAATGAAAGAAAAATCTTGTGTGAAATTTTATTCCATACTTATCCTTTTGATAGTTTGAATGACTATAATGTAATCTATATGTCGAGGTGTTATATTTAGAGACATCTACTCCATCATAAAAATTAATGCATAATGGATAAATGAGAATAAAGTATATTTATTGGCATAAATAAATACTTCCCTAATGATTAGGTCTAATCATAACAATATTGTTTAAATAATATGACAACACTATCAATGGGAATCTAACTCTAATCTTATACCATAAATGTACCAACAATAGAGTGAATCCATACCTACTTTTAAAATTATGTAGAGGTAGCATTTCAAATATTCCCTCTAATATTTAGAGGATAGATAAATAGAACTACCTAATAAACTATAGAGGCTAGAGCCTTCCTCTTTTCCCATGATGAAATGAAAATATTGAGGGTATGAAACTATACATGATTATTTGTATTCATGGAGCTTATTTGGATAGGTTTGTGGTTCAAAAAATCTATTATCTAGTCACCCATGATAAAATATAGAGGAATCATACTAATGCATTTCATAAATAGCACAAGAAGTGGATTGAGATAAAATAAGTAGGGGGGGTTTATGATTTTGATCAATACATCTTTCTAGCATCTGACTCTTTAAGGGATGTCTATAGAATATAGATAAATAAGATTTTTTTTGATGAGGAATTGTAAAGAGAGATAATCAATTCAAGGAGAAAACTAAACACTTTCCATTTCCTAGGAACGTGCAAGGCCTTGAATAGAAGGAGATGATGAATGATGAAATTGTCTCTTTGGTGGATGTGTTTGTATACTATACTATATTTTATCCTACCTTTTGTAGTAACTTGATAAAAACTTATATTTTTATATTCTTAATAGAAACTTTATGATTTCCAATATGAAAGTGTAATCAATAGTTTCCATAGTAAAATTTAGTAATTGTATAAATTTTGATAAATGTTGTTGTCATGGACATTGATAAATTTCTCTTTAGAAGATTGTTATTAGTTTTTTGCTTTGTATTTATATAAAAAACACCATCTATATACTCTATAGAATATTAAGTCTATGAAATAGTCATTATAGAATATGTGCCTATAGAACACATAAATTTCTATTACTATAGAATGATATTTGTAAGTATGACAACTTTGGTATTTCAAGAAATTCTTGGAAGAATGATATTTTTAGTTGATCCTCAACTACCTACATATCTATATAATATAAATATATAGTGGATAAATATTTCATGACATAGTTTTCTAATGAAAGTACAAAACTATTATGATTTTCAATTGTGTAACTAAGTTAAAGGGAATAAAATCTATTCTATGTTTATTCTAGGTCAAAATAGATAAGGTTTTGTTTCACAGTTATAGTAATAGGTGTATTAGTTATAAAATTTATAAATATAGTAGTAGATAAATAAATACTAGTGCATTTGAATAGTCAAAATGATGTTTGAAGACCTTGTCATAGATGAAATCGATGGAAAGTGCTTAGAGGTAAATATTCCATTGGTTGTTGCCTTTGTTTGTGATGTTGGTGTTGAATGTAGGAATACCTTTGATTGTCTTCAAGTTTTAGATTGTGATAAATCTACGATAGAGGATTTTGAAGCATCCAAGCAAGCAGACAAGTTTTCATCTGTTGTAGTGTCTTTTTTGGATGAATCTGGTTTTTGTGATCCTACTGATTGTGGCCCTGGGAAAGATGTGGATCTTGCCTTAATTCAGAGTGAGGGACTCAGTACCCAAATCACTAGAAGTCAAAAAAAAAAGGTTGATGTTGGTTCTGAGACCCAAAGGGGTCACCCATCAAAGTCTAAAATGTGAAAGAAGGAAACAACCATGGAAGTGGCAAATGGATCTCAAAGAGTTTTGAACTTTGGGGGGAAAAAGCCCCCCATAAAAAATATAAAATGAAATTTCTTTCCTGGAATATTAGGGGATTGAATGCCCCTTTGAAACACCAAGATATTTTGATGCTAAGGAAGGAAAAACAATTAGATATGGTAATGCTTCAGGAAACCAAAATGGATGTACAAAAGGCTCAAAGTGTAAAGTAGTTTTTATGGAGAGAAGCAGATTGTCTGATTAGCCCATCCAATGGAGCCTCTGGAGGGCTTATGTGTTTATGGAATAAGGAGAAGATTGAAGGTTAACTTATTGTAAATAATAGCAGTTTCATCTCTATGTTTTGTCATAGTCTGGAATATAACCAAAATTGGATTTTGATGAACGTGTATACCCCTAACTCGGTGAGTGGAAGACGCTCTTTGTGGAGAGATCTGAGTTGTCTTAGGGAAGCATTCAAAGATATTCCTTGGGTGTTGGTGGGTGATTTCAATACACCACTTTACCCATCTGATAAGAAGGGAGGCTCTCCAGTTCTATCAGAGGGAATGGAAGACTTTGGGAAGTTTTTGAGTGATAATGAGTTAATGGATATCGATCTTAGGTAGTTTAAGTATACCTGGAGTAATCGAATATTGGGTGACCAATTGATTCAGATAAGGCTAGATCAATTTTTAGTTTCTCAAGAAGGTCTAATGGTCTTTGGAGACACTACTCTTACGACCCTCCCCAAGATTGGATCTGACCATAATCCTATTCTTTGGGAAATAGAGAGTGGAAGAAAACTGCATAAGAGCCCCTTTCGATTTGAGTTGATGTGGATGAATCATGAAAATTTAAAACCTAATATAGAAGATTGGTGGCAAAAGGTTTTTAGGGGCCCTAAAATAATTCAAATTGCTTGTAAATTGAGGTGGATTAAATCCAATCTTAAAGAATGGAATAGAAGAGTCTTCGGGCATCTATTTACCCAAAAGAAGGATCTAAAGTTGAAGCTTGAAAATATTGAAAAGGAAGTGAACCAAGTTGGTCTAGATGATCATCGTAGAAGGACTGAATGCTAGATCTTAGCTGATTATCATAATCTTCTGGCTTGTGAGGAAGTGTTTTGGAAACAAAAATCAAGGCTAGTTTGGCTTAAAGAAGGTGATAGAAACACTAGATTCTTTCATGTGTCTACCCTAAGACATAGAGGTAACAATAAGATAAAGGAGTTGGTTAGGGATGATGGCTTGGTGGTAGGGGAACCAGAGGATGTCAGGGCAGAAGTTGTCAGTTATTTTTTAGGCCTCCTGGGAGAACCTGTGGCAGTGAATGGTGAAGCTGAAAGCAAACTCCTTCCTAATATTCTGAAATTGGTGACTAATCAGATGAATTCTTCTCTTATGGCCCCCTTTATAGATGAGGAAATTAGAATGGCCATGTTTAGTCTGGGTGGGGAAAAGGCCCTAGGGCTAGATGGTTTTCCAGCTACTTTCTTTTAGAAGTTCTAGAATATTGTAGGATCAGATGTTACTGAGGCTATCAAGGAGATCCAAAGAACCCAATACCTGCCTAAGGATGTCAATTCCACTTTTTTGGCTTTGATCCCAAAAGTGCAGGGAGCAAGACATCTTAAAAATTTTAGGCCTATCAGTTTGTGCAACACAATCTATAAAATTTTATCCAAAACTATTGCCAATAGGTTAAAGAGGGTTCTACCTTTTATTGTGGTAGATCAACAAGGTGGTTTTGTTAAAGATCAATAAATTTTGGATAGCATAATTACCATTCATGAGGTTATTCATTCTATGGAAAATAGTAAGAGGGTTGGTATGCTTCTAAAGTTAGATATGAACAAAGCTTACGATCGGGTTTCTTGGGACTTCTTGACCAAAGTCCTATTGAAATTTGGCTTTCAGAGTAAATGGGTGGGGTTGATTAAAAAGTGTTTTTCATCTACTATGTTTTTAGTCTTGGTAAATGGAGTCCCTACTGGCTACTTCAAAAGTGGGTGTGGTCTCCATCAAGGGGATCCATTATCACCATATATTTTTATTATTCTTGTTGAAGCATTGGGAAGATCTATTTTAGAGGTTGTAGAAAGTGGGCGAGTAGATGGTTTCAAACTAGCCTCAACATCAGACCCTATTTCTCATCAATAGTTTTTTGATGATACTTTGTTGATCTCCTGCTCCTCTATCCCTCAAGCTAAGGAGTTAAAAAATATTTTAGTGTCTTATGAAGAAGTTGTTGGTCAAAAAGTGAACTTAAAAAGTAAAGTTTATTTTATCAACACCCTAGTTGGAAGGAAAATAAATATTGCGAGGATCTTTGGGTGTGACATTGGAGAACTCCCAACCATGTATTTGGGTATGCCTATGTTCAAAGGTAGGATGGAGTCACATCTTTGGAATCCAGTTCTAGATAGACTAGCAAAAAAATTAATAGGTTGGAGAGGAAGTCTTCTTAGCCAAGTAGGTAAAGCTCAGCTTGTGAAGTCTTCTTTATAGAGTATTCCCATTTATTTTATGTCTCTTTTCAATATTCCAGCTAAAATAAGGATTAAAATGGAGCAAATTCAAATATCCTTCCTCTGGTCTGGATCAGAAGATAGAAGACATTTTGCCCTTGTTGCCTGGGATCAAATATGTTCTGCTAAAGATGTAGGAGGGTTGGGCTTTAGAAGGGTAAAATAGATGAATGAAGCCTTGATGGGAAATATAGGATGGAAATTATTGAAAAATGATCAGCTTGAGTGGGTTAAGATCCTCAAAGCCAAGTATTTATGAAATGGAAAATTTTTTATACTCCAATGACTTGCTAGTCGGATCTTCCTTTTGGAATAGTCTTGTGGACATTAGACATTTGTTATGTAAAGGGCTTCATTGGCATATTGGAGATGGAAATCAGGTGAAATTTTGGAAATATCATTGGCTAAAGAACATTCCCTCTCAGAGGACCCAAAGGTAAGTGCATTGGAACCTACTCTATCCCTCCATTTTGGTATCAAAGTTGTTGATTATATTACAACCAGAAATAGTGAAAAAATCTGGAAAGATTTATCTACTCTAAATTTAGACCCAAACTTGGCTGGCCATATTAACAATCTAAAAATATGGCTTCATTTGTATCCTCTATTGTCCTCCCATTTTAGTGATTCGATCATTTGGAAGGAGGAAAATAATGGAAAATACTCTGTTAAGTCTGGATACCATTTGCTTGAGACAAAAGGTAGAAGTTGGTTTCTAGTGAGGAAAATCTGGATTAAAGGGCTCATCCCTAAAATAACTTTCTTCTTATGGTTGGTGGCTCAAAATAGAATATTAACTATTGAAAACTTACACAAAAGAGGCATCCCTATTGTAAATAGATGTTATTTATGTGAACAGAATTTGGAATCGGTTCATCATCTTTTTCTCGAATGTTCCTTTGCTAGGTAGATTTTAGAGAAGGTTTTGGAACCCTTTGATGTTCCTTGGGTCTTCCTAGCCACTATAGGAGATTTATGTGTGCAGTGGGATCCTCCTTTCAATAGTGGTAGATTGAAAGTTCTCTGGAGGTTTTGTCTCCCCCATTTTCTTTGGGGAATTTGGAATGAGAGGAATAATAGGGCTTTTGAAAATAGGAAAAGAGAGGCTTCTGTGGTTGCTTTTTATATTCTCAATGTTGTTGTGGAGAACACTCAGACCTTATCCTTTCCTGAGGTAGTTAAAAGTATACTCGAGGAAGCCATTGTTGTTCATTGTAATTTGAAGCCTTTAATCTATGTGAATTTGTTGAGATCTTTAAGGTTGGAAGTTAAGTGGGAACCCCCTCTAGATGGGTGGATCAAACTGAATGTGGATGGCACTATGAAAGGGAACCTAGGGCATGCTGGTGTGGGTGGATTTTTTAGGGATTCTAGGGGGATGATTGTGCAAGCCTTTTTTGAACCTCTATCCATCTAGTCCAACCATTTTGTTGAGGCTCAAGCATTTTTTATAGGGGCTAAGTTAATCAAAGAAGGCCATTATAAAAACATTATTGTGGAAGGGGACTCCCTAAACCTTATAAATATTTTGAAAGGAATATAGGAAGCTGGTTGGAGCATTGCAGATATGGTTGTGGGGATGAAAGAGATCTTGTAGTCTTGTCACAACCTTTAGTTGAAGCATGTTTATCGAGAGGGGAATGGAGTTGTAGATTTATTGGAAAACATGGGGGTGGAGGCTTAGGATATTATTATATGGGAAGATAATTTCCCACTTCAACTTATTGAATTTGTGGCTAAGGAGAAGCCAAATCGTCCCAATGATGTTCACTTTCCAGTTGGAAGAAGCTAAATTTTGGGGTTCAGCTCTTGGGGTAAACTATTATGGGTGTCCCAGTCTATATGTGGTAGATTGTTATGTATGTAAAGTCAACTATTATCTAGTTATTCTTGTTATTGGTAGTGTAGTATGTATGTTTCTTATCAGGTGCTTTAGGTTGGTTCTTTATGATTGTTAATAGTTCATATGGACTTGGCACCATGTTTTCTTCACCTTTTATGATCTACTTGTAAGGAATTTTATGTAAAAGGGATGGGGCCCTTTCAATCCCCTTCTTAACCTATTAATAAAAAAAATGTTAATACCATGGTATATCTACAAATTATATTGTACATTATTTTATGATTAATAAATAAATTGTGTTTGTGATCTAATATTCATGATCTTTTATTACTTTGTATCTTCATGGTTGGCTCTAACATGAATATAAAAGTGAGAAATATAGATGGTGTGTTAGTTAGTTGTATTTTCATTAAGGTTTTTTATTTTAATCTATATGTATGTGTTGATTTTAAGTAATTATATCAAAGTGCATGTGGTAATTTGTTTAATCAAATTGGATCTAGATTTATATTGCATGTAAATTTAGATTGCATGTCACTTTGTATTGCATATGATATTATTAGCTAGGTTAGTGGATCCATGAGTCTTATTTCATTAAGTTTGAGGAATGCCAATGTGTTCTTGGTTCAATGGCTAGGAAAATAGTGATGTAGCTGAAAACAAGGTTCAAATCTAGGCAACACCAAACAGTTCAATGTGACTACATCAATGTAAAAGTGGAAGGGCAATCCTTACAAAATTTTATTTTTTAAATATAAAATATATTACATGGAAGGTAAGGTCTAAGAGGGTAGGAATTGTAGTTGGTTTTGGAGCTAATGTTGTGACCTATCTTAGGTAAAAAAGGAAATCTAGCACAAAGGTTTCATTCCATCTACATAAGAGGTTGAGGTACTAGGAAAAAAAGTAAGGGTTCCACCATTATTTTTTTTTTTAGGGAAAAACAGAGAAATCTTTTTTAATTAAATTAATATAAAAAATTATGGTATAGGATTTCTTGCCCTTCTGAAGGTTTTGCTTGTAGTTACTTAGACAAGGCCTTTGTTTTGGTTTGTGAGTATTTTTCATAATGGAAGAGATTTATGAATTTGTTTCTTGTAGGGTAGGTATTGGTTGAGTTATTATTAAGTTTTTGATATATCAATTCAAACCCTAGACCACTTCTATTTGTCACTATTTTTATGCTTTTGGTGGCTTTTTCCATGGTGGGAAAGGTTGTTGCTTCTCATTTCCTCCCTTATTTTCCTTCCTTTTTTGGCTCCTCTTCATCTTTAGTGTTGGATGAGGTGGGCATTGACCTTCTCAAGAGTAAGTTACCTCTAAAAGTAAACTCTAGTTTTGTTGGCTCCAATCCCTTACATCAAAATTATTTTTCAAACTCTAATACTTTTGTTCCTAGACTGGAATCTACTCCTATGGGTGAAGTTTCCTAAAAAAAGGTTCTTCATTTTCTTGCTACCCTATTTGAATGTGCCTTGGTTGGAAGGTTTATAGGACCATGGCCAAGTTTGAATACTTTGGAAAAGTAGATATCTTTAGCCTAGGGGTATAATATATCTAGTTATGAACTCTTGCTCTATGGTAAAGGATACATCATGGTCATCCTAGAATTTAAATAAGAATGAGATGCTATATTTCAAGGAGGGCCATGGTTTATGGGATCAAGTGCTTTTTTTTTGAACATTTGGATATTCCACTTTGACCCTCAAGTAGATGTGCTCGAGGAAGTTCCCATTTGGGTAATATTTTCCTTACCCCCTCTCCATATATGGATAAACCCTCTCTAAAGCTCATTGGAAATAAAATTGGCAAGTTTATTCATTCGATTCCTCCTAAAAATATAAATGCTTAATGTGCTCGTATTTGTATTCAAGTTAATATAAAAAATGATTTCCCTGAAGCTATTGGGATTAATATTTTATATTGGATCCATACATAGATTTTAGATTATAGGAATTTTATTTCAAATGCTTATATTTCCATGAGTATGGGTACTTTACCAGAGATTTTTTGGGTAGTCATAAACCATAGAATAAGAAGGATTTAGCTGACTAAAGGCTTTTAGCAAGAATAGAAGGGATAGAAGCTAGAAGCCTAGACCTACTAAACCACTTGATAAGTCCAAAAATTATGATGCTCTAAATGTAGATCAAGAAAAATATATCCAGGATGAATCTAAATATGAAGAAGGAAACCATAAGCAAGCCTCTATTGATGTAGAGTTGGTATATCAAAATCTACAAGAAAGGACAAGTGAAAAATCTTATGATAAAATAACCAAAGAAATTTTGGTTGAGCTAAGGAATGACATCATACTCCTCAAAAATTTCCCCGATCCTATTATAACATGATTCTCTTCTAAGTCAAGCATGAAATCTAACCAAGAAATAAGAGCTAAAGAAGTAAAGAAAAATATTGCAGCTAAGACTCAAGCTACACTGGAGGGTCTCTCCAAAGAGAAAAAATCCATCAAAAAATGATAACGGTCTTATGGAATTGTAGAGGTATAGGTGGGGTCCTTAATAAAACCTACCTCAAGGATCTAATAAAGGGCCTTTTCCCTTGTTTAATAGGAATTCAAGAAACAAAACTAGATAAAAAAAGGTACCTCTAAAGCATGGAGATCTATTTGGAACAACTCTAAAATTGATGTTATTTATTCCCAAGGAGCCTTTGGTGACCTTATTATAGTATGGGATAAAATAATTTTATCCAAAATAGGTGGTAAGCAAAGTGAATACTAGATTTATCTTATCTTTGATGCAGGAGGTTTCTCTTTCACTTATTTTTATTTTTTTGCCCCTAACTCCCCAATTGCAAAGAATCTATGTTGGATTTCAATTATTTCCTAAATTGAAGAAAGTAAGCCAAGCAATTTAATCATAGTTGGAGATTTTAATTTGGTGGTATTCCCCTCCAAAAATAGATAAAGCTCTAGTATTAGAGATCCTTGTAGGGAGTATGTGAAGAAATTATTTCTCTTGTTGTTCTTCAAGACATAAAGCCTTCTAAAGGCATCTATACTTCAACTAATTCAAGGGTGGGAAATAATTTCATTGCTAAAATAATTGATAGATTCTTGGTCTAGGAAGACATTCTCACATGTTTTCCTTCAATAACTAGCAAAATCATTCAAAGCACAATATATTATCATAACCCTATCCTTTTGGATAGTGGTAACAAAATATATTCAAGTCCTATTCCATTTAAATATAATATAAATTGGATTAACTTGAATGGATTTTTATAGGAATTTGGGTGTTGTTGGAAAGCTTGGTGCCCCTTTCATAATGCTCAAGATAGATAGACGATCAAAATTTCCAAGCCAAAATCTAATATTAGAAGTTGGATTAAATTGCATCATAATAATAATAATAAATTTAAACTCCTTCTTAGACTGGGAGAATGGAAGAGATTTTAGATCAAGCATCTCCTAGTGAAACACTAAAGTCTAAGAGAGATTCCATTCTCTCCTAGCTTTATGTGAGAACTAGGCAAGAAGAACAATTTTGGAGAGTCAAATATTGCATGACTTGGCTATGGAAAGGAAACTCCAATACCAAGTTCTTTCATCTTAAGGGTCCTAGAATATATCAAAGGAATATGATACATGAAATCCAATTAGAAAATGGTGACAAGGTCTCCAATTTTTTAGAGATAAAAAAGTTGCATATAGCCATTATGAATACCTTTATCAAAAATCATATGGAAATCATTTTGCTTAGGCTACATTGTAGCAAAATATTCCTAAGGGAATAACTAAGGATATTAGAACTTCTCTTTGTCAGATAGTCACTTTGGAAGAACTTAAGGACATTGTATTAATATTTGCAAAAGATAAAGCTCTTGGTCTAGATGGAATCAATAATACCTTTTAACACCAATTCTTTGATATGGTAACTATAGATATTCTTTATATGATAGAGGATGCTCATTAAAGAGGTAAATTGATTGGTGCTATTAAGTCTACCTTTTTAGATTTGATTCGAAAAGAAAAGAATGCCTCAACCTTCAATCAATTTAGATCTATTTATTTGTGTAAATATTCATATAAATTTATGACCAAAATCATAGCCACTAGAATTAAAAGAATTTGGATAAACTTATCTCTAATGAGAAAGGAGATTTCATCCTTGGAAAGCAAATATATGAAAACATTGTGATTGTCTATGAGGCCTTACAGACTAGTAGTAAAGAATTAAAAATAATAATTGTGGTTAAACTTGACATGGCCAATAGGTCTGAGGGCTAGGCCAGTTGGTCAATGCCTTTGATAGAGTGGATCTAGTTTTTTTAGCTTAGGTGCTTAGTTCTTCTAGATTTCCTTTATCTATTTCCAAGTGGATTTTTAGTTGCATCAAAGACCCATGGGTTTATCCTATTGTCAATGGATCTTTGACTATATTATTTATATCTTTTAGAGGTTTACACCAAGGCTACCCCTTATCCCTTTATATTTGTATTATTTTAGCTAAATCTTTGGATAGATCTATCCTTGCTGAAAGAAGGGCTAACAAAATAATTGGAACTACGATAGCTTCTAGGGTCAAGAAGATTACTCATGCATAATTTTTTGGTGGTACTATAATGATGGGGGAAGCCTCCAAGATGAATTTCAAAAGGAGTAAAGGTTTTCTATAGCTCTTTCTAAATTCCTCTAGAGCTACTACTAATGTCAACGCGTGTAAGTTATACACTATCAACACTTCTCTAGTTGAAATAGGAGCTTTTCTCAAATTTTTTAGTTTACCCATGGTGTAATTAGACCCTTTAAATATTTAGAGGTGCCTATTAATTTCAAGCTAAGGATTTATTATTATTGTTCTAATTTTATGGAAAATATTGATAGGAGAATATTAACTTATAGTAATGGGTGGCTTAGTTTTAATGGTATACTGGTTTTGATTAAATCTATCATTGTAAGCTTGCCTATATACCAAGTTATGATTTATAATTCTCCTATATAAATCCTCCAATAACATGATAAAAAAATTAGGAACTTTATTTGGAAAGGAGGAAGGTAATCTCATAGGAATAAATTGCATCTTGTCAACTGGAGTAAAGTGAAAAAAGAAAATTATCAAGGGGGCTTGGGTATCTGATATTATTTTATTATGAGAAATGATCTTAGGTCTAAAATTTGAGGAACACAAGCTTATAATGAGAGGGGGGTGAATAGTATAAGACCACTTTTTACTTTTCTTTCCCAAACAATATTGTGCAATATATTAATGGAAATATCAACAATGGTTTTCAAAGAAATGCATAAATCATCACACACAATAGAGACAAAAATTTAATATGGGTCACCCAATGTGGGCTACATCCACAGAGAAAATATTTCAATAAAATTTTCTCAAAAAATATCTTGGGAATCCTTTCTCTATTACAATGTTTATGGACCTTTGTCCAAAGGAGATACCAATATCCTAATCAATTTCATGGATCTCTATCCACAGGAGACACCAATACCCTTATATGGTTCATGGATATCTATCCATAGGAGAACTCCTTCTCCTCTACTCTATCTAGTGATCCTCTAGAAGACTACTACCTCCACTACACTGGCTTGTGGATCTCTCTCCACTAAAGACTCTATCCTAACTTAGAATATCTCTATCCTCACTATCCTGGCTAATGGATCTCTATCCACTAGAGACTACTATCCTATGCTCTATCACCTCCAAAGCTTACTCCCAGCTGTGTCTTAAATATGCACTAAACATAGTCCTTCGTTCTAGCATAAATTTTCTTAATATCTATCTTTGATATACACTAAATATAGTCCTTCGATCTAGAATAAATCTGCTCAATCTTCATCTCTAATATGCACTAAACATAGTCCTTCAGTCTAGCACAAATCTGCTCAATTTGTGTCTCTATTCTTCACTAAACATAGTCCTTTGGTCTAGCACAAATCTGCTCAATCTCTATCTCTAGTCTGGTATAAACCTATTCTCAAATCTGCACCAAAATCTATCCTCAAATATGTCCTCAAGCCTTACCACAAAGCTTGACTCAATAACAAATTAACTCTGCTAGATTTTCCCCAAACCTTAACTCAAGGTTTGAACAAATCAATCAATCAACTCTGCTCACAAGTCTTCTCAAATACTTACCCCAAATTTGTTCAACAAGTCCTCTCAAGAACTTGTCCAATATTCTCACCAAGTCTTCACCAATACTTCCTTCAAATATGCTCAACAAATCCTCACTAGAACTTGTCCAATCTACTCAACAAGTCTTCACCAAGACTTGCTTCAAATCTACTCAACAAGTCCTCACTAGAACTTATCCAATATCATAGAAATATAGAGAGAATTGTTAGAGACTCAATAATTTTCACACTCACAAAAATGCTCAATAACTTTCAATCTCTCTCTTGTTTTTACCATAGAAACATATAGAGAATTTTTAGAGACTCAATATGTTTCACACTCACAATAATGCTCAATCACTTTAAATATTTCCTTCAAATCAATCTAGAAATAAAGAACAATTTTTTTTACAGAACTTGAGCTATCACTCCAACACTTTTAATCAATTATGCTCAATCAACTCCTCACAACAAATCACTCAATAAAATTTTATTCAACAATGCTTATCAAACAAAATTCACATAACAATTATACTCATGATATTTCACAAACTCTAATCATGCACATGAAGGCTCACTTAATATTTCCAACAATGCTTATCAAACAAGGTTTCTATCATCAACCTTTATTCCAGAAAAACCTTCATCAATCAATATTGGATATCTCAAAACCAAACTCAAAAATGCTTATCAAATAATCCCTTTCACCAACTTAGCATTCACAACATCCAATCCAACAATATTTTAATCACAAGGAAGATGTAACCATACCTTTTATTTTTATGGATATATGTCTTCAAAACCTATATTAACCATAATCAATATTTCTTTGCCAACACTAGGGTTAGGTTACCACAACCTATCTCAAGATCTCCACAAAATATTTTTCTCAAAAAAAAATTCATAAAAATTATCAAATCCTTTTGTACACCTTATAATCTCCAAACTCACAATATTCAACTCAATAGTTTCATCATAACAAAACACTTAACAATTTCCCTTGCACACCTTATAATCTCCAAGCTCATAATATCTAACTCAACAATTTATGAAAACAACATGCATAGTAAACTCCCTTATACACCTTATAATCTCCACACATTATAAATTTCAAACACCAAAAATAAAAATAAAATATTTTAATTTTTCTTTACCTTATAACTCCCCCAAGCACTCACGACAATCTTAAAATAATTTAATTTTCAACACCTTGGGAAATAAAATTGAATGGCATACCTTTAGCTTTTTTTGCCCACAAAAATTTGACTTCAACGGATTCGACCATGTGATCTTTGCACTCCCAACGCCCTAGCTCCAAGCTAGGCCACAAATTGAGTTGTGTACCCACATGAGATACATGGTGTACTCTATCCCAAAAATTTGCCTCATGAAAACATCGAACAAGTAAAACGAAAACCTCTTCCTCCAAAACATCGATCACGTTGATCGAACCATGATATCCTCCATGGAAGCCTTAACACTCTCCCAACTACCGCCTACGCTACCATCATCGGTGGAATGTCAAACCACTACACAGCCTTTGTTGCCTTGTTTCCCTCCAAGCACTTTTAAAATGTGAATTGTCTTCTTCTTAGATGCAACACTCGATATCTCTTTTCTCACATTCGAAGGTGTGTTAGATAACTTTGGGAAATGGAAATAATTTCCTATATAAATTCACATTGTCTTTTGATTTCTCACGTCAGTCCATTTTCGAATTTAAAAATTTGAATTTAGTTTTTAAATATTAAATTTAAAACCTTTGCCTCCAATATTAATTTAAATTAAAATTTTAATAAAATATTTAAATATTTTAATTTAAATTAAACCTTTTGAAAATTTCTCATGATTCTTTTCAATTTGAACTTCATTTTTCTTCACCTTGTTATTTGACCCGAAATATTATAATAATAGAATATTATTATTTAATTTAAACTTGCTTCTCCTTCCTCAGGTCTTCATCTTTTGGGCCCTTTTTAGGCATATAATATTAAAAATAAATAATATATCCTATTCCTTTTGAATACCTTCTTGCTTTTTGAAAAACCACATAATGTCCTTAATGACGAAGAAATTAAACCAATATTATTTTGACATCAATGATAACAAAACTACTCAAAATTTCCAACAAACTTATCTAGAACTTAATAAAACCTCCAATGATGCTTTGGAAGTAGATTCTTATTCACAATTATAGTGAAGGTAATCATGCCATAGTAATACTCAAAGGTATTCATAATAAACTATGCTTCTCTAAAATTTGGGTATTGATTGTTAAATTAGTCTGGATCATTAAGGATAACATCTATTGGTGATCAAGAAATTGTAATAGTATAAGGTGAAATAATTATATTCTTGGTAATAAACCCTTAATTTATTCTATTTCTAGGGAGATTTTATAGATCATGAGTTATCTTAGGATAGATAAAATTTCCCATATCATCACTTGGGAAGGCAATCAACCAAAATGGATTCAACTTCATGGGTTGGACACGGAATAATAAAAGGAGTAGTCTTAGGTCTAAAAGCAATTTGCTTGCATTCTTTCCATAGATCCAGATAATGAATACTACTTAATTTGGGGTAAAATTAACTATACATACAACTATTTAGTCAAGGCTAGTGCATATATCTAAATAAGTGATCCTCTATATGGAAATACACATTTGGGATTAAAATATCACCCCAAAAATAAATTTTTTCAATGGCTAGTTCAGCAAAACAAAATTCTAACTAGGGAAAACCTCTCTAAAAGAGGTATTTTGGGCCCCCATATTTGATCTAGATGCTTTAAATAATGTGACACTCAAGTCCATCTATTTTTTAAATGTGAGGAAGCTACAACAATTTAGATATCACTTAATTTTAGCTTTGGAGTCTGTATTAGAAGCAGATTAAATCTTGAGTCTTGTACTAAAATCTAGAACAAAAAGTACCTCAACTCCTTTCAAGGTAAGCCTCTCATAAAACATTTATGGTCTTAAATTATTTATTATTGCATGTGGTATATATGGATGGACAAGAACAATAGAATATTTAAAGGTAAATCAACTCACAAGGTAGTTTTGATACATAAGATAAATCATGCTATGATGGAAAATGTTAAAACCTACTTTAAAGCTAAGCAATATCATATTGTTCATTCTAGAGTTGAGTTATGTATCCTCAAAAATTGGAATCTTCAATATCTAAGTAGAACCTCTATTACCAACAACTTGACTTCTCGACCATGTTTTAGTTTTCTAGCTCTATTCATTGATGGGGCTTCAAATTCTAACCTTGAAATAATTATTTTTAGAGGATTTTTATGATTAGGACCACACTCCACAATTCTTGAATTTTTCCTAAACTTAAGACAAACCACCAATAATGTAGTTGAGTTGATGGGCTACAAATTTGGTCTCACTCTAGTGGTAAGATACAATTTCAAAACCCTTTTAGTTAATGGTGACTCTAAGGTGATCATACAATTTCTTTCTGGTAAATAATAGGTCAATACTATTATGCTCTGGTTGTTTCTAAATCAAGTCTATAATATTGGAAAATTGAATAGATTAATTGGCATCACATTCCGGAAGTGGAAGAATTTGGGAGATAAAAAGGCTAATGAAGGCTTTCTTTTGCATATTGGATCTATTTTTTCTATGGAATACTGTGGACCAAGGACTTCTTTGTTGTGGTTATTATAAATATATTAGGGAAGAGATTTTGTTTTTCATAGGTATTCTTACCCTTGTGGGATTCCAACTTTGGCTACATGCATCCTTGGTTTGCTTATGATGCTTATAGCACCTAGCCAACTTGTAATATTTGTGCTATATTAAATAATATAAAAATTTTATTTAAAAAAATGTGTGGGGGATTTTTTAGTTTTTATTTTAAAATATGCATCCTTTTTAGCATATTTACTTTATGTTGAATGATTAATTTAAAAAATGTAAAAATAGTTTGAGTAGAGTAATATGTTTATTGCATGCTAGGATAGGACAAGGAAGTAATTTTAGCCCAATTATTATGATAGATTTCATGGGTACCATTTCCTAGTTGATAATTTTGACCCATAAAATGCATATATGGTTTTGTATCCATGTAGTTTCTAGCTTATGAAGGTAACAACATGATCTTCTATTTTATAATTATTTTATATGATGATAGCCACAATAATTTATTCATCACCAATGACATATAATATAAACAAAACTTGTCATCTAGATTTATTATTATAAGAGATCTCAAGATGTCTCATTTTATTTGCTAAAGTATTGTCTTAGTTTTATTTTTCCATGAAAAGTTTTTATTTTTATACAATACTATGATGGTAGGTTTCACTATTTATGTGAACTTAAAAATAAAGTTTCTAATAAAATTGATTTGCCTTAAGAAATATGACTAAATATTTCTTTTACTTATTTTCAAGAAAGATATATAATTGGTTTGATCCTTTAGATTGATTCTGAATCCTTATTTTGAAATAACATTCCCCAAAATATTTCCTTCTATGATATAAAAATAGGTTTCTTGGGCTTTAATGATATCCCAAATTCCATATATCTCTCAAAAATTGCCCCTAGATGGTGAATATGATTCTTTGTATCCTTGGAAAATACTTATATCATCTAGGTAAACTAAGATGATGGTGTTTATCAAGCTCTTAAAGTCAAATTTATTGGATTTATTAAATATAGAACCTATATTTAATGCCTCAAATGACATTATTTGTAAAGCAAAGATACTTCACTTAGTTATAAAACTCATCTTGTATTGATACTTATCTCTAAATTATATATGGTTAAAGCAAGAGAATAAATCTAACAAAGAAGCATCTTTGAATTATCCATTGTTTATAAAATTTACTCCATTTATGGTAGTCGATGATGATATTTTGAGGATTCTTTGTTCAAAGTTCTAAAATACACACACAAGATAAAATCCCCACTTATCTTTCTATCTCCCATAAAATTTTCAACTTGGACAAAATACTTGATGGGGAATATGATTTTACCTTTGAGTACTTCCTTAAACTAGTTCTTCATGATGAAACCAGTCTTTGGATTGATAAACCTTTAATTATAGTTAGAGATATTATCATATAGGATAAGACATATGGTATGCTTCACAATATCCTTAATATTTTTAAACCTTTATAGTCCCATGTTATGCATTTACTAACTTTGGAGCAATATTGTTGCAATTCATGTATCTTGAATGTATTATTTTTTCTTAAGGCTAATATCTTTATCCAAAATAATATTAGCTATGCTTTAGTTTGATATATTAATTTATATATTTATATTATTTGATTAGTTTTATAAGTAAAACAAGCTCTCCAATGTTAAAAATCCCTTAGGGATATCATTGCCTTTTAGGTTGATCACTTGCTTTTATAAAATCTAGTTTTTTCTAAGTTCAATATGTGCTTCATCATATAATAAATTATTTGGCCTTAATCAATTATAAAAACCTACCAACTATCCATATTATTTGGAACTAGAATCCTATAGATAATTTTAACCTATGCTTCTACTGATGATAATTATTTGGTAGGGTCAAATTGAGCACCCTTATTGCTAGTAAATTAGATATTTTATTTTGATCTCTTCATACTATCTAAACATTTATGACATCAAAAGAATCCATAAAATCCTATACTTTATGCTTATAATTTTTCAACCAGTTTTTGTTGTTGTTGAGAATAGGGATCTAACTTACTTTACAACCAACTTAGAATCGCCATATATTCTAATGTTCTTATCTCCTAGTTGTTCAAAATTTTAATTCAAGGTAAAACATCCTACTCTACTATGTTATTGGTTCAAGTGAAAGTCAATCTAAAGGATTACATATTGTTTCATTTAAGGTATTGACTACAATTGCTCTTACACTTGCCTCCAGTTATACCATAAATATTTAATATCTACAATAATACTTCAATATTGAATTATTATTAACAACATGCAAACTATAATAATTTAGATTCAAATGCCATGAAAAATATACAAATATCAAATCTAGAAATAAATTAATGCAATAGAAAATCCACAACCACTCAGAGAAGGCAAAGTATCATAGCCACTTTGAGAGGGAAAAGTCTCTTATGCACATCAAGGTGACTTAAATATAAATTATTCAATGATCCAAACTAATAAAATTTTCTTTCTATTCATAAATGAAATCAATATTAACTTAACCCTAATTCTCAAGGGCCAACAAACTAAATCTATGGCCCAAGATAAAAATAATTAGTCGACATGGCTATATTAGGACTATTACATGACTCCCCCTTCAAAAACATTTATCCTCAAAGCTAGAAAATACTGGAAAATTCTTTGAGGCTCCCACGTAGAATCTTCTTCTAGAATGTCCTACCACTTGATGAGAAACTCGTAAATTTTTGGATATCGAAGATGACAAACTTTGGACTGTAGTACTTCTTTAGTCTGAAGAGTGACTCAACCTTATTCATAAAGTAATTAAAGATTTATCTAGGATTGCACCTTTTGGATAATAACCTATTTGAGATAAGATATATGACATATTGGATGGATGTTGGAATATGGTTGAAGCTCCAACTAGTATGATACTTCATCGATGAGAAGAACCACCACATAGGGACCATAAAATAAAGGATCCAAGTCCTAACTACACTTGGTCTTTAAGGATGATTGCTTGTAAGGTTGTTGTAGACATTAAAATACACCACACCATGAAAATAAACAAAGATTCTCCATATATTATCTATAAACACTTTTGAATACAAGGTGACCCTTTGGAGGGTGTTTTACAAATTCTATAGTTCAAGAGAAATGGAGATGATCCCTTTTTACATCAAGGAGTTTTGGTGCAATATTTATTTTTTCATACCACAATCAAGTTGTGGGTGGGTTTTCTTGAGCTTATTGGACCATCCTAATGCTTTGTCAGTTGCATAGTACCTACACACATGCTCACAATATGGGTTTAGTAATATATAATGGGTGTTCCTTAAATGAGGCCCTAGTAAAAGTGGAATAAAACAAAACCTTATAAAACCCATGAAAATGATTTCAATATCTTAGTAGAAGTTAAAAAACCTAAAAAGATAAATTTTTATGTCTTCCTTACCTGCCTATTATTTGGAATGTTTTATATATTCTCTCTAGGTAACTACCAATGGCAATTGGTTTTGGGTGATCGTAGGGAGTGGTTGTGACTATGTAATTACCAATGGTGGTTAGGATGGTGTGGTGGATGTGACTGAGTGCTTTTTCTAGAAGGTTATATAGGATATTGGTGTTCTCTAGTGTGAGTATGATGACATAATGTTCATTAGTATGAGTTCAATTATAAGTCAAAATTACTCCTTCAAGTGGAATCCATGATTGCAATGACTAAGCTCTTCAAGGTGGATGTCAAAAGCAACTAAGATCTCCAAGGGTATCAAGAAAATATGGTGTAATTTCTACAATATAATAGTAGCTTCACATGTGTTGTTGTAAATGAGGGAAATGGAGGGGGATTTATAGGAATTTGGTGAGGGGAATGGGAGGTGACAAGGAAATGACATGGCAATGAGGTGGAAGTGATTTGGAGCCAAGTGGATGGTGGCAAATCCAAGGTAAATCTAGAGAAGACACATGAAGGAATGTGTAATTTCTCCATTTAATAGCCTTGGATGGGGTGAATCCTCACCCATACAAGTACCTTAAATTGTCCTAGGGGGTTATGAGATGTGCTTAAGGATAAGTGTGCCTTGGGGGATGCATATGGAATTTAAATTGCAAAAAAAATAACATGGAGGATGAGAAGGACCAAACCATTAAATATGCTAATTTAATTCCTTTTGACTTGGGGCTTTTCATTGCATTTTTAAATCATCCAAATTTGGAGGGAAAGTGGATGGGAAGACAAGGTGGATTAAATAAAGGAATTTAGGTGGGGATTTTGGGTAGGCCTAGGGATTTGATTAGGAATTCTAATTGGAATGCAAATATTCTAGGGATTTAGATGAGGGCTTAAAATGGGATTAAGGGATAAAAAGAGGCTTAATTAAGGGAATTAGATGAATAAAGTAGATTATGAAAACTTTGAGGGGAGAGGAAGGAATAAATGAGAGAGATTATGTGAAAATTAGGAGACTATAGAGGCTAAGAGAGAATTAGAAGAGTTAAACAAAGTAGGAGAAAATTAGAGGGAGATATTATAGGAAATTAGGGAAATTGGCAAGGGTTTTGTGGTAAATTGAGGGTTTTGGTGAATTGGTAGGGATTTGAAGGTGTTTTTTGATGGTTTTGATGGATTGGTTGTGAAAATGACTAAAATTAGGTGTCTATAGATACCCCTTTTTGTACCACATTGAGTGAAAATACAATACGGTGCAAAAATAAGAGACACCTAGTCCATTGGATGAAATTTTTATATTTTTTTCCCTAAAAAAAATAAATTGAATGTCTTTTCAAAATTTTGGGTTTTGATTACCCCCTCAAGTGGTGAGAAAGTAGAAGAAAAAATGATAAAAACCATGAGCCAATTGAAAAAAATGTGAATAGTGAAGAGATTGATGATGAAAATGGATTTTGTCTTGAGGGTGACATAAGATTACCTCAAATCCAGAACAATGTAGGATGCCCCAATTATAGAAGCAATGAATATCTACAAACCTTGTCTTTGATAAAATTTTGAGCATATTGGGACATCTATGCCAATGAACATACTATTGAGACATGAGACATTGAGTCATTGTGCTAAAATCTATGCTAATGAGACATGAGACATTATGCTAAAATGATATTATGTGAATGATAGTCTCAAAACAGATTCTGAGATAGATACCAATTCCAAAAATGGGTGTTTGGATATTGATATTATTTGGGATACAATTTTATGGATATTGTATTCCTTCTCAAGTGATGAGTGGGTGTAAGATGGAATTGATGATAAAAGTGATCCAATTGATAAAAGGTGAAGTGATATGGGTAATGACAGAGTGGAGATGAAATGATCAAAGAGTGAGGTTTGGCATGAGAAAATGGTCAAATGGTAGCATTTTGTTTTTCATTTTGCTTATTTGGTTGGTTTTTTTTTTTTTGGATATGAGTGTCCTTATGGTAATCTATCCATCCTACCAGATTGCATGGATAACCAATCACTACAACTGCTAGGTGTACTAAGGTAGATCACTGGGTTCAAGGTTCACTCAAGGGTTCAAGCCTGGCAGACAAGTAAATATAATCTATGAAAGAAAAATTAAATATAATATAGAAGCATGAAAGATAAGTCCATTGTATATGTAGGCAACATGAAATTAAATCTAATCTATGCACATGAAAGGAAAATAAAATCTAATACAAAAATAAAAATATAATATAGTGCATAGAAAAATAAAAGCTAATCTAATGGATAATAAAATAAATCTAATATAAAAATTGAGTTAGGAAAATAAAAAACTACACTAAGAGACTAAGATGAGAAATGAAAAGTGTATGCTAAGAGACTATTCTAAGAAATGAAAAAATTACACTAAGAGACTGCGCTAGGAAAAGAAATAGGAAACCTATGCTAATGAGCCAAATGAGTTGATAAAAATAAAACACCTATTATAATGAGCTAATGAATCTATTGATTCAAATAAGTAAAAACATTTAAACTAATAATCCAATAATTCCAATGAGTCAAACAAGTAAAAACATCTAAACTAATGATCCGCAAGTCTTTTGAGTCAAATGTAAGTAAAGAATCCTATATTAGTGACCCTGTTTGAGTCTTTTGAGCCAAATGCAAGCAAGTAAACCTATGTAACTATGTCATTGTGACTATGCTTATGTACCTATGTGACTTGTGACTATGCCTATGTGCCTATGTGACTGTGATTGAGATTGAGACTAAGACTAAGCCTATGATTGGGATTGTGATGTGTGACTATGCCTATGTACCTATGCGACTATGACTGTACCAATGTGCCTATGTTATTGGGACTATGTGACTATGTATATAGGGAAGGTGTGATATATTTAACATCCCCAAATTATTTTATTGCTTTGATGTGATGTTATTGTTATCCTAGAAAATAGGGGTGGATGATGAATGAATAGTTCTTTTTTCCAATAAAAAAGGTAAATGTAAGTTTGTGGATGGTAGCTGAGAGACAAAAATAGGGGAAATAATTTTGGTTAATTCCTAAAATACCTCTATTATGTACTCATTTTCATCAAAAAAATATGTATATGAGGATGAGGGATGTGGATGGATATGTGATGAGTGTATTTATTGAGTCATGACAAAAATACGATGACAAGTGGGTAGAGGACATGCTATGATGTGATGTATAGATGGTGCTATGTAAGTGTTTTAGAATTTAGTTATTTATGATGGAATGAGATTGAGGAGATATGACATGTGAGGAGACATGGATGTAATGTGTGAAAGTGCATGGATGATAATGTGTAAGGACTCCTTTTTTATGCTTTTAATTTATTTTGATATAGTGGATAGATATATATGATTAGATAATCATGATGCGTTAGATGGTATGAATTATGATGAAAATGGTGGATGATGAGGGATATGTGTTGAATTATGCATGGTATATATTCTAGATGATAGAAGTAGAATAGATAAGAACTTACTATGGTGAATGTGATAGACATACTAGAAAAAATGCATACATGCATGTTTGATTATCATTCAAAAAGTGCTTAGACATGGATCGCTATACACAACTTTGATTGCTTAATTAAGGGTATCAACACAATGGTAATGACATGATTGTACAATGGATGGTAGAAATTTTGACACAAAATATTTATGGGATAAATAGAATGGTGAAGTGAAGGTGACACAACTTGTCAGTTCATATGTCCTAGGGAGGAAGAATCTCAAAGTGCTTTCAAGAAGCTCAAACTCCCTAGTGACATCAATAAAACTCATCTAGTAATCAAGTATGTGCTTTAATATATTAATACCAATCTAATGAGTCAGGTCTCTCAAGGACCAAAGCATGTGCAGTGATGTTCAATTCTAATTTTGAGTAAGGTTGGATTGATCATTTGTAACTTATGCTAATAAGCTAGCTCATCTATGAGAGTATATATATATCTATACAAAATAAGGTCACTAATGTGATAGTTATGTCACCATTTGAAGGGTTTACTCCACTGTTAGTCAAGCACATATAGCCCTAGTGGAGATAACCCTATAATCCTTCTATGTTGCTCCACTACCAACTATGCATCTATATCCCCGATGGAAATGTCTCAAATGGCCTAAGATCCATGATGAAAGGTAAGAATGATTTTATGTTATTCCTTGTGCAATTATTTTTCTTTTTAATTTTTTTGAATTGTATATCCATGGACTTGGATTATGCATAATAGGATGAGCAAGGGAAATCATTCACTTTATGGCTTAAAGCTACACATGACTTCATCTTTCCTAGACTCAAAACTTTATTAACATGTGATATGTGCATGGTCCAAGAGAACACCCGAGGTAACTAAAAAAGGTATATAGCACTCAAGGACTAAATGGCATTCATTAAAGGTTGAGTGAGACACTACGAATGGTTAAGTGACTAAAATAACCGATAGATTCTTTGGATTAGAGACTTCAAAAAGACATGTTATCATATGAATGGTATGACAATATGGGATGGCAGTGTAAGGTAAATGTGCATGAAAGTGAATGACATGTGAAATGGGAGGATCAATATGATCATGAAGACACCCTTGATTAAGGAAATGAAGCCAAGCATAATGGCACATACAAAAACAATTCGAACAATGATCAAAATCACTTTGAGGTCAAAAATTAGATCACATGGAGATGAGACAAGAAGGTGGAGAAAGACAAAGAATAAAAAATAAGAAATAAGAATATGGGAAAGAATATAGATAATGAAGAAAGAAGGAGAGAAAGGAGGAAAGGAAGAAATTAGGGAAGGCACAATGGTCAATGGTATGTAGTCACTCAAAGTGTGACCATACAACTAGGAGTGATGTGTGAGGAAATAAAACAAGGAAAGAAAATATGGAATATATGAAAATTGAATATGAGTAGATTATAGATCGAATGTGAGTGTGTTGAAAATTGAATGTGAGCAAGTTGGTAATTTTTGGTGTGATTTTTTGTAATTATGATGATATGTGATAAAATTAGGGATGAAGGTATGATGCCCCCTAGACCAAGGGGAATATAGGAAGAGGAAAACTAGAGGATGAACCCCCCAATAAAAATTTGGATTGAAGGATGAATAAAGTTCCCAGGGTAGAGGAGTGGAAAGCATAAAAATGATGAGCTATAAGACAATGATAATGATTGATGATAACTGTGAGAAGGAACAAAGTGACACTTGAGAAGAAGACACAATATTTTCTCAAACTATGATCAATGTAAGATGCTCCAATTATGGATATGACGAATATCTTTATACATTTTCATTGATATATTTTTCACACATTATGATAATTTACACCAACAACTAAACTATTGAGTCACAAGTCATTATGGTAATGTGACTAGAGTCAGTGTGCTAATGTGATCGTAGTCACCATGCTAATGTGACTAGAGTCACTATGATATGATTAAGGGAGATAATTAAGGTGAATGATAGTCTCATACAAGATTTAGGGATAGACATAGATTTTTAAAATGAGTATTTAGGTTTGATCAAGATTCGAGACAACATTGATTTTAATAGTGTCATCCAACTCAATTGAGAGGATGATCGATGATGAGTGCAACTTGGGTGGGTAGAAAATTGATTGGTTTTTATGTGCAACATGTAGGTGGATGAGAGGAAAAATTGATGTGGATGAGATGGTTAATTATATGGCCAAGATGAAGATGAGGAAGTAAAAGAGGGTTGAACTAGATAATATGAGAAGGACAATATGAGAGGCTTTGGGTGGGGGCAATATGAATCCAATTTAAGGTTATATGCAAGAGTGAAATAGGGAAAATAGGTGAATTTATGAAAGGGGAATGAGCAAGGAAGTATTAAGCTAATGAAAGAGGGTCATGCTCATTGGAGGGTTAACTCTCCCTGATCAAGCAAGTTTTACACTAAGCAATTGAATTATCGATACTCTTCAATATAATGACTCATTTAATGATGGAAAGTGCAATAATGGTTTTAATTGTACCACTTAGACTTGGGTCTATTAGGATCTACATGATGGATTATAGGTAGAGAAATTAGTCTTGTATCCTAAATATTTTGTAAGATCATTAACATTGGTTCTAAGGGATGGGTGCAAATATGAGATAAATGAGGAGAATATAAGGGTTGATTAATGGATTGAGCAATATAAAGAATGAAGAAGTATTGGATTCATGAGAATTAAAAGGATGGGATGGATGCTCCTTTTTGACATAATTTTAGTGCAATATGTGTAATCTGGTTGGAAATTTGTTACAAATTTCTTGGGATGGGCAAGAAATGTGGGAATGGTTGGGCAAGATGATGAGGGTTGAGTTGGGTAGGATGAGGAAACAAATAATGGAAAGGTGAATGAATAAGAGAAGGTGTGCAATAATGTGGTTGGGGGTGACCCACACGAATATTAGGAATGAAAGGATGAGGTAAGTGATAAGGTTGTGCAAGTTGAGATGCATGAAAAAGACATTGTAAGAGGTGAGGAGACAAGAGGATAGGGGGAAGATACAATGCCAAGAGAATAGGTGGAAGTAATGGGGTTACAAGAATAGGGGGAGTTGGGAGACTAGGTGGGGAGAATACAATTTAGTGAGGCAAGGGGGACGATGGGGCTCTCTAAGGGATTGGGGTTAGAATGGTTAGTGGTATGGTTTCTTTAGTTGGTTTAGGAGAAAAAATATCAACTCTTTTTATGAAAGGAGTTCAAGAGGTGGCTTATAGAATACCACAGTTGACGTGGGGATAGGATTAATGGAAGATATGAAGGAGAAGATATATGAGGATAAGTTTACTCTTGATAAAAGGGGTTAACTATATGAGCTAGAATGTGAAGTGAGGGTAAGGATGGTCATGGTGATTTAGGTGGGGAAAATGGCTAGTATATAGAGCATGAATGGCACTAGCATAAATTGGTGTGATGAGAGGATAAGTGGGGGATAAAGGTTTCTCAATACTAGGAGATCTAGGAATGGTGGCATAGATGACACAGTGTATCATATCTAGATCATATTTGGTATGTTGTCCCTCAAGAAAGTATGGAGTGTGATGAGGGGGCTCATTGGAAAAGTTACCATGATAGACCTATGATGCATCCCATTGATGGGTTAAAGGAATGATCAAGGTATGGGAGGTTTTATGGGAATGCTCCATGTAGGCTTGGGCTTGACTATGACCCATACCATGGATTAGTGGAAACATAAGGGTATGTGGAAATGATAGGCTTTTGAAATGGGAGTGAATGGATCAGTTTTGTCAAGTTTTTCAAAATGAACATACTATCTAGTTATGCCTATAAATAATCAAAAAAAGCAAAGCAAACAAGCAATTTTTGGTTTGTGATTGATTTTTTGTTTTGTTTTTATGACCCTTTTTTCTTAGTATTTTTGTGAAGTTTTGAGGTTTTCGAGATGGTTTTGGGATAATTTAATGTTCCTATACGTAGGAACTATAGCAGGGAGATGAAGAAATGGAATCTAAAGGGGTTTATTCATACCCATCTCCATTTTTAGGAATGAGACACAAATTACTAATGTGTATTCCTAGGATGAAGGGTTGGTGATGGGTATCCTAAGGAGATAAAAAGTACCTCCTAAAAAATATTTTGCTATCTAAGTCCTACTATCAGTGTACCTAGGCTTTCACTTCACCTTTGGTCGAGCTTGGATAAAAACATCTATAATTTCACTAATTATTAAGTCCCATGGTCAAGGGGCATCTAACCTCAAGATTACCCAGAGCTAGCCCCAAGGGTAACCAATTTATTGATGATGAAGTCTGAGAAACTATAAGTACTAACTATGGTGATCTAGAGATTGATCGATGGTTTGGGATGAAGTCCAAATCACTAGGAGGTTTTCCTCATGTGATATGTATATGCGTATAATGGTAGCATGCAAAAGTGTGTGAAAATTTTGGTTTAGGTTTGCTTATGTGTGTTTTACCTGGTTTTTGATATGTTATATACTAAATGCAAGCTAATGGGGGATAGGTTATCGCTAAAATGATTTTAAACCCAAATGCAATTGTACTAGGATGAAAGCTATAGAAAGTTCTAAATGCACTCCTAAAGGGGACAAGAATGACCTACCCTAATGATGATGAGCCTAAACTCAAAACTCTAATGTAGGATAAAATGTAGGTGATAGGGAGGATAGAGACTACTATTTAGGTATAGAATGAAGAAAAGTGTCGAAAGGAACCAAAAATTGGGTTTGAATCATAGGCCCAACTACAGTCGGTGGCTATTTGATCACTAATGGTGGTTGCACAATCTACCTAACCATTGATGATAGATTTTAGCTTTTAGTGGTGATTTCACTTATGTACCAGATGTAATCTATGGACATAATATAGTCCTCATACAAAAATACACCTAAATTTTTAAAGGAATTCAATTAAACTATCCTACATAGATAGGAATTCCTATGGTAAGGATGATGACAATCAAGACTATGCTAAGGGAAATGAACTAACCTATCGTAAGGATGCCAAAAAGCAACTATTCTAAAAGTGAAAAAATATGCCTATGACGTAAATTAGTTGTTCTAATAATAACAAATTGAGTCCAAAAATAAAGAATTCACTAATCTAAGGTAATGGTAATAAATTGATCCAATGAACAAAAAATAAACTTGTCTATGCTAATCTATTGAGCCAATGAGTCAAATACAATAAAAAGAACAACTATGCTAATGAGCCATTAAGTCCTATGTGCCAAAACAAGAAAATAACATCTAACCTAATGAGCCAATTGAATTTTTGAGCCAAGTGCAAATAAGAAAAATCTAAACTAATGAGTCATTTTGTGCCTTTTGAGTCCAATGCAAATAAATAAAATCATAGTCTAATGAGCCAATGAGTCCTTTTGAATTAGAGCAAGAAAACACCTAATCTAATGAGCCAAGATTTTTTTTGTAAACAAGAAATAAATAAATCTAAACTATTGAGTCAATGAGTCTTTTTGAGCCAAAATAAGGAAAAACACCTATCCTAATGAGCCAATGAGTCTTGAGTCTTATGCAAATATAAAAATCTAATCTAATGAGTCATTTTGAGTCTTTGAGTCAAATGCAAATAGAAAAACCTAATCTAATGAGCCATTTTGAGTCTTTGAGTCAAATGCAAACAAGAAAACCTATACTAATGAGCCATTTTGAGTCCAATACAGGTAAAACAACTAATCTAATGTGCCTTCAGAATCTAAACTACCCTATGGTAGAAAGCCTATGGGGATTTGGGAGATCTTAAAACTACCCTAAAGAAGAAAGTTCCTAGAGTAACTTAAGAGAGGAAATATTTATCTAAACTAAATAGAAAGAAGACTTTCAACTATGCTAAAACCAGGAGAGAATCAAATATTGAAAGCAAGAAACTATGTTTATCTAGTTAGGAGTACTTACCTATGATCCTTGAGCTTCTAAAGTGGCTTATTTGTCTATGTAAGAACCACCAATGATAGTTGTGGATCACCAGTGATTGTTGTCTATGTGTAGGAATTCTAGTGGTGGTTTTTGGTTGCTAGTGGTAGTTGTGTAGGATAGTAAATTGAATGTTAAGTCCTCACATTGGCTACACTTTAAGATTTTTAGAGACCTATGACCAAAAGTAAAGAACAAAGCATCAATGAAGGTAGTTAAATGAAGGTAAAAAACAATAATAGACCCTCAAAGGAAAATACATTAGGCACATAAAATTAATAATAATAAATATATGCTATCCTTATGCTCTTATATGAAAATAAAAAATTCTTAGTGAGTTAAGGGTTTGGGTCCCACTGATAGTGTCATTTTGTAGACATGAAAATGCACCATACCATGAAAATAAACAAAGATGCTATATATTTCTAGTAAACACGTTTGAATACAATATGAACCTTTGGAGGGTGTTTTATAAATGCTATAGTTCAAGGGAAATAGGGATGACCTCTTTTTACATAAAGGACTTTTGGTGCAATTTCCCTTTCTCATGCCACAATTAAGTTGTGAGTAGATTTTATTGAGCTTATTGAACCATCCTAATGCTCTGTCAGCTACATAGTACCTAAACACATGCTCATAATATGGGTTTAGTAATATCTAATAGGATTTCCTTAAATGAGACCCTAGTCAAAGTGAAATAAAACAAAATATTAAAAAACCCATGAAAAACCATTACAAGATCTTAGCAGAAGTTCATAAAACCTAAAAAGGTAAGGCTTTATGCCTTTCCTACCTACCTATTATATGGAATGGTCTATCTATTTTTATTTTGGTAACCACCAATTATGGTTGGTTTTGGGTGGCCACAGGAAATAATTGTGACTATGTAACTACCAATGATAGTTAGGCTAGTACGATAGATGAGATCGAGTACTTTTTTAGAAGGTTCTATAGGACACTGGTATGAATTATTATGCAAATGGTGGATGATGAGGGAGATGTGTTGAATTATGCATGATATATTTTCTAGATGATAAAATTAGAATAGATAAGAACTAACTATGGTGAATACTGTATACATAATAGAATAAATGCATGCAGTTGTGTTTGATTATCATTTAAAAAGTGCTTAGAAATGGATCTCTATGCACAATTTTTATCGCTTAACTAAGGGTATTAACATGATGGTAATAACATAAATATACAATGGATGGTAGAAAGTGTGACACAAAAGATGTATGAGTTGAATAGAATGGTGAAGTGAAGGTGACACAACTTATCAGTTTGCATGTCCTAGGGAGGAAGAATCTCAAAGTGATTTCAAGAAGCTCTAACACCCTAGTGACATCAATAAAACTCATCTAGTAATCAAGCAAACACTCAAATAGACTAGGACAAACTAACAATTCAAGTCTCTCAAGGACCAAAGTGTGTGCAATGATGTTCATTTCTGATTTTGAGCAAGGTTTGATTGACCATTTGTAAATTATTCCAATAAGTTAGCTCATCCATGAGCATACATAGGTATATACTAAAGAAGGTATCTAATGTGATAGACATGTCACCATGTGAAGGGCTTAATCTACTGCTAGTCAAGCATCTATAGCCCCAATGGAGATAACCCTATAATCTTTCAATGTTGCTCCATTGCCAACTAGGCATCTATAGCCTCGATGGAGATGTCTCAGATGGCCCAAGATCTATGATGAACGGTAATAATTATTTTGTGCCATTGCTTGTGAAATTATCTTTCTCTTTATATTTTTTCTTTTTTTTTTAATTTTGTATTTATGGGCTTGGGTTATGCTTGATAGGATGAGCAAGGGAAATTGTTCGCTTTATGGATTAAAGCTACACATGGCTTCATATTTCCTAGACTCAAAATTTTATTAAGATGTAACATGTGCATGGTCCAAGAGAACACCCTAGGTAACTAAAAAAAAATATAGCATTAATGGACTAAATTACATTCAATGGAGGTTGAGTTAGACACTAGGAATGACTAAGTGACTGAAAGAACCAAGAGATTCTATAAACTAGAGACTTCAAAAATACAAGGTGTCATATGAGTGGTATGATAGGATGAGGTAACAATATAAGGGAAATACACATGAAAGTGAATGACATGTGAAAGGGAAGGAAAAATATGATCATGAAGATATCGTTGATTAAGGCAATAAAACCAAGTGTAATGGCATGGACAAAAATTATTCTAACGATGATCAAAATTTATTTGAGGTTAAAAATTATATCGCATTAAGATGAGATGGATTGACTATGCAACAAGAAGATGAAGAAGGATAAATAATAAAAAATAAGAAATAAGAATATGGGAAAGAAGAAAAGGAATGAAGAAAGGAGGGGAGAAAGGAGAAAAATAAGAAAGTGTGGAAGGCACAATGATCCATGGTATGTAATCGCTTGAAGCATGACCATACAACTAGGAGTGATGTGCGAGGAAATAAAACAAGGAAAGAAAATATGGAATAAACATAAATTGAATATGAGTATATTATAGATCAAATTTGAGTGGATTGTAGGTCAAATGTGAGTGGGTTGAAAATTGAATGCGATATGTACGAGTAAATAAAAAAAGGAAAGAAAATATGGAATAAACATGAATTGAAAATGAGTAGATTACAGATCGAAAATGAGTGGATTGTAGATCAAATGTAGTTGGGTTGAAAATTGAATGTGAGTGAGTTGTGCATTTGTGGTGTGATTTGTTGTATTTTTTATGAGACATGATAAAATTGGGGGTGAAGGAAGGTATAATGCCCCCCCCAGACCAAGGAGAATATAAGAAGAGGACAAACCAGAGGATCGATCCCACAATCTAAATTTGGTTTGAAGGATTATTAGAGTCCCCCAGGGTAGAGGAGGAGGATAGAGTGGAAATCATGAAATTGATAAACTATGAAATAATGACAATGATTGAGGATGGATGTAAGAAGGGATCAAGTGACACTTGAGGAGGAGATGTAAGATTATCTCAAACTATGATCAATGTAAGATTCCCTAATGATAGAGATGACAAATATCTTTAAACCTTATCATTGATATATTTTTGCACACATTATGCTAATCTACACTAACAACTAAACTATTGTGTTATAATTAATTGTGTTAATGTGTCTAGAATCACTGTGCTAATATTATTGGAGTCACTATGCTAATGTGACTAGATTCACTATGCTAATATGACTAGAGTCACCATGCTAATGTGACTCGAGTCATTATGCCAAAACTATGTTATGATTAAGGGAGCTAATTAAGGTGAATGATAGTCTCGAACAAGGTTCTGGGATAGACATAGATTGTAAAAATATATGTTTATGTGATCAATATTCGAGACAACATTGATTTTAACAATGTCATCCAACTCAAGTGAGATAAGGATCAGTGATGAGGTGCAAATGGGGTGGGTGAATTCGATTGGTGGTTATGTGCAACATGTAGGTGGGTGAAAGGGAAAATTGATGTGGATGAGATGGTTAATTGGATAGCCAAGATGAATATGAGGGAGTAAAAGAGGATTGGATTAGAGAAGATTAGAAGGATAATGTGAGAGGCCTGTGGGAGCAAGATGAATTTTATTGAAGGTTATATGCAAGAGAGAAATAGAGAAAACAGATGAATTGATGAAAGAAGAATGGATAAGGAATAATTAAACCAATGAAATAGGATCATGCTCATAGGAGGGTTACATCCCCCTGATCAAGCAATTTTTACACTAAGTGCTTGAAGTATCGATAATATTCAATGTGATGATCCATTTGAACATGGAAAATGCAATAATAGTTTTCATTGCACCACTTATACTTAGATCTATTATGATCTATAGGATGGATTATACATAGATAAATTAGTATTGCATCCTATAGCTTTTGAAAGATCATCGATATTAGTTTTGAGCAAGGGGTGCAAGGATGAGATAGGTGAGGATAATGTGGGGGTCAATTAGGGGGTTGCACAAGATGAGGAATGAAGAAGTATTGGATTGGAAAAAAATGAAATGACAATGTGGATGCTCCTTGGTGACTTAATTGATATTCTCACAATGACACTGAGAGGGGGGGTGAATCAGTGTAGCTATTAAAATTCAAATCTACAACACTTAATGCTGAAGCAAAGAGAACTTAAAAATAGGTAAAGCAATTTTTCACAAGAGAGCACACCACAACACACAATGTAACGAGGTTCACCAATTTGGCTACTCCTCAAAAATGACTGCTTGGACTCCAATCCAAATCCAGCCTTTGCAAAACACCAATTTTACAAACACTTTACCAGCACCCACTGGAAGGAGCACCAACCCCTTATTTTTCTGCTTCAATAGATAGGAGCACCAACCCCTAATGCCAAGCACCAACTTGGACTGCAATTCTGAATTATCTTAATGACATAAAAATGCCTTCGTTGTTTACACGACCCTGACTGGTCTGCAATTAATCAAACTCTGCACTCTCTCACGGCTCTACTTATCTCTCTCTCGGCCCTCTTCTAACCCTCTTTACGCAGCAATTTCTCACATACAACAGCAACCTTATTCTTCACGCAGACCTGCTTTTATAACATATTAGTCTCTATTTTTAACTTCCATATTTATGCATGCAACCCGTAACTATTCCTTTAATATTCTCTTCTGCCACTTGTCAATTGTAACTCCTTCTTTATGTAACTCCTTTTGTATTTATAGAGTGGGCATTACGTTACATGCAACGTATATCTCTACCATGACTGTACGTCTTCTTGAACATAACTGTTCGTATTCATTTCTGTGCATGCATGCATTTTTTGATTCTATTTATGCGACTGTTCGATTTCTCCTTCTTTGACTGTTCTTAAAATAGCTGCATGCTTTTCCTCTACAACTGCCCCTTTAACTGTTGTTCTGCTTTAGTTAACTATCAGTGATCGTGCTGTCGCGACCTATCGCGAAATCGTGACACTTCTGTCTCTTTATGCTCTTCTCGCCTTTTACCCGTGAAAATGCAACATGTCACGAAATCATGACATTTTTGGCCTCCTTGTTCACCTCTTGTCTTGCAGCCGTGAAAACCAGACATGTCACGAAATCGTGACACTTTTTGCTTCCTTGCACTTCTCTGCCTTTCGCCCGCGAAAATGGAACATGTCACGAAATCGTGACACTTTCGCTGCCTTGTGCCTTTTCTGTCTTTGGCCAGTGAAAACACAACATGTCACGAAATCGTGACACTTTTTGCTTCCTTGCACTTCTCTGCCTTTCGCCCATGAAAATGGAACATGTCGCGAAATCGTGACACTTTCGCTGCCTTGTGCCTTTTCTTCTTTGGCCCGAAAACACAACATGTCACGAAATCGTGACACTTTTCTCTCCTTGGCACTTTCTCTTTGAACCTGTCATGAAATCGTGACACTTTCTCTCCTTGGCACTTTCTCTTCGAACCTGTCATGAAATCGTGACACTTTCTCTCCTTGGCGCTTTCTCTTCGAACCTATCATGAAATCGTGACACTTTCTCTCCTTGGTGCTTTCTCTTCGAACCTATCGTGAAATCGTGACACTTTCTCTCCTTGGCGCTTTCTCTTCGAACCTATCGTGAAATCGTGACACTTTCTCTCCTTGGCGCTTTTCTTCTCATCGGATCGCAAAAACCCGACATGTCACGAAATCGTGACAGTTTTCTTTGCCTGTGCCTTCTCTCCAACCATGTCGCGAAATCATGACAGTTTTCTTTGCTTGCGCCTTCTTTCCAAACATGTCACGAAATCGTGACAGTTTTCTTACTTGCCTTCTTTGCTTCCAACATGTCACGAAATCATGACAGTTTTTCCACTTGGCTTCTTTGCCTCCAACATGTCATGAAATCGTGACAGTTTTCCTTGTGCCTTCTCTCTCCTCACATGTAAAATAAAATTTCTTGCCTTCTCTCTCCTCGGCCATGTCACGAAATTGCAACAATTTTGCTTTCCTTCTCTCTCCTCAGCCATGTCATGAAATCATGACAATTTTGCTTGCGCCTTCTCTCTCCTCGGCCATGTCATAAAATCATGACAATTTTGCTTGTGCCTTCTCTCTCCTCGGCCATGTCACGAAATCATGACAATTTTGCTTGCACCTTCTCTCTCCTCGTCCATGTCGCGAAATCATGACAATTTTGCTTGTGCCTTCTCTCTCCTCGTCCATGTCATGAAATCGTGACAATTTTGCTTGTGCCTTCTCTCTCCTCGGCCATGTCATGAAATCATGACAATTTTGCTTGTGCCTTCTCTCTCCTCGGCCATGTCAGCGAAATCACGACAGAAAACATGTCGCGATATCGTGACAGTTTTCTTACTTGTCTTTTTCTTTGATTTTCTGAATCTGGGCCACTTCTGTCTTCTTGGAAATTCACTGTACATGTTCTAACTGACCTCTGAACTCCTATCCACTGCATCAACTGCATCAACTGATCTATCTGTTTGTGTTGACAACAATGACAATACTTTTGCTGCACCTTGCTCAACAATCTCCCCCTTTGGAATTGTTGGCAACACTCATGCACTCTCCTGGAATTCTTCTCCCCCTTTGACAATAATACCAAAGGGCTGCTGCAGACTCCCCCTGAGTCTATGCACAACATTCTCAGATACACATTGTTATAGTTAGCAAAAATCATGAATATGAGCAAAACTATAAACATAGGCATAAATGCTCCCCATGAGAATGTGATCCCAATTGATAGTCGGTTCTTGGGAAATGTGACTACTCCCAACTTACTCCGAAGGTACTCAAAAACTTCCTTTGGCAATGGTTTTGTGAATATATCCGCTACTTGCTCTGTAGTCGAAACAAAATCCAATTTGACCTCACCTTCTGCAACTTTATCCTTCAAGAAGTGATACCGGATTGCAATATGTTTGGTTCGAGAATGCATAACCGGATTCTTTGATATGTTTATAGCACTGGTGTTGTCACATTTAACTAAAATTGGCTCTTTGAAGTGAATACCAAGATCTTTCAGGGTTTGTCTCATCCATAATATCTGTGTACAACATGTTGTTGCTGCAATGTATTCTGCCTCTGTTGTGGATAGAGAGACTGATTCTTGTTTCTTGTTGTGCCATGCTACTAGCCTGTCTCCAAGATAAAATGCTCCTCCATTGGTACTCTTTTTGTCATCAATACATCCTGCCCAATCTGCATCAGAATATGCAATAAGAGTGAAGTCCTTACCTTTTGGGTACCATAACCCATACTCCATAGTACCCTTGAGGTACCTAAAAATCCTCTTCACGGCTGTCACATGAGTCTCTTTGGGACTAGCCTAAAATCTTGCCACCATGCATACTACCTGTAAGATATCTGGTCTGGTAGTTGTCAAATACAACAGACTTCCAATCATAGATCTGTACATGGTTTGATCTACATCTGGAGATTTGTCATCCTTGCTCAACTTGCAACCTGTTGTCATGGGAGTGCTAACGGGTTTACTATCCTCCATTGTGAACTTTTTCAACATTTCTTTCACATATTTAACTTGAGAAATAAAAATGCCCTTTTCACTTTGATTGACTTGCAGTCCGAGAAAATAAGAAAGTTCACCAATCATAGACATCTCAAATTCTTTCTTCATTTTATTTGCTATGTCACTACAGGACTTATCATTGTTGCTGCCAAAAATGATATCATCTACATAAACAACAAGGACAATAAGATGGCCATTCTCTATTTTGACATATAGATTGTTGTCCACCAAACCTTTCTTGAACCCTTGTTGAATGAGATAGTTATCCGACCTTGCATACCATGCTCTGGGTGCCTGTTTTAAACCATACAAAGCTTTCCTCAACTTGCAAACAAAGTTGGGATTATCATCGAGTTGGAAACCATCTGGCTGCTCAATGTAAACCTCTTCTTCCAGTTTTCCATTCAAAAATGCTGATTTTACGTCCATTTGATATACCTTGAAATTTTTATGAACTGCTAAAGCTAGAAACATTCTGATTGCCTCTAGTCTGGCTATTGGTGCAAAGGTTTCCTCAAAATCAATACCTTCAACCTGTGCATAGCCTTTACAGACCAGTCTTGCTTTATTTCTTACAACCTGTCCATCTTCGTTCAATTTATTTCGAAAAATCCATTTAGTACCGATTACATTTTTATTTTTTGGCCTTGGTACTAACTCCCAGGTTTTGTTTTTCTCAATCTGATCTAGTTCTTCATTAATTGCTTTCATCCAACTTTCATTTGTGCTTGCTTCAGCAACATTTTTGGGCTCAATGCTAGATAATAGAGAGTAGTTCCGTACTACTGCTCTTCTAGTCTGAATACCAACTGTTGGGTCCCCAATAATCTATTCTCTGGGATGATTTTTCTGCCAGCTGCCTGTTTTGAATTTCTTGTTTTCTTCTTCTTCTGAGTCAATTCTTAAATCAGCTGGGTCAATTTTTTGATTCTCTTCTGTTTCCATTTCTTCATCTCCTTCAATGACTTCTTCATAAATAGGGTAGTTTTCTTGATAAGTTGTTTCTCGATCTCTACCTTCATCAACTTTAACATCTGCACTCTCCACAATTTTCTTTAGCCTCTTGTTGTAACATGTGTAGGCTTTGCTTTTTGTTGAGTAACCAAGAAAAATACCTTCGTCAACTCTATCTTCAAATTTATCGAGATTATCTTCAGTTCGTTTGATGTAGCACTTGCTATCGAACACTTTGAAATATCTTGTTGTTGCCTTTCTGCCGAACCACAGCTCATACGGTGTTTTGCTTTCATGCGTCCTTAGCATGCACCTATTTTGGATGTAAACCGCAGTATGGACTGCCTCTTTCCAAAATTTGTCAGCTATTTTGTTCTCAGCCAACATTGTCCGTGCCATTTCTTGCATAGTCCTGTTCTTCCTTTCAACAACACCATTCTATGAGGTGTCCTTGCTACTGAAAACTTTCTTCTGATCCCATATTTTTGATAGTATTCTACAAACTCCTCTGAGATAAACTCTCCTCCTCTGTCTGATCTTAGGCATTTAATTCTTTTTCCAATTTGATTCTCAACCTATTTTTTAAAAATCTTGAACATCTCAAAGGCATCTGATTTAAGCTTTAAAAATAGTACCCATGTCATCCTGGAGTAGTCATCTATGAACAACATAAAGTATTTGTCACCATTTATGCTTTGTGTTCTCATGGGTCCACATAAATCGGTATGTATCAGCTTTAACGGTTTCTTTGGTGAAGTATTCCTTTGCTTTAAATGTGGATCTAGTTTGCTTCCCTTTTTGGCATGAAGCATAGATGCTATTTACTTGTTTGCCAATGGTAGGTATATCTCTTACTTGCTCTTTTTGAACTTATTTTTACCAGATTGTCAAAGCTAATATGACCGAGCCTCTTGTGCCACAACCAATTTTCATCTTCCTGTCCAATCAAGCATGCTCCTTCTGAAGTTTCTGAGAGAGTATATAGATTTCTAGAAGTCCTCGATCCAGTAGCTATCAGCTTCCCACTGTGTGCTTTTTTGACTTCATAGCCCTGCTTTTTAAAGATGACTTCATGACCTCTGTCATAGATTTGACTTACGCTCAGTAAGTTGTGCTTCAAACCAACTACAAACAGAACTTCTTTGGAATTGATCTTTCCATCACTTATCTTGACTGATCCTTTGCCAACTATTTTGGCTCCATCATTATTTCCAAACTTTACAGAGCCCCCTTCATATTTTTGTAATTTTTCAAATTTTTGTTTATCTCCTGTCATGTGGTTGGAGCATCCACTATCCAATATCCATGGTGCAGATTTGTTCTATGCTTTGAATGTTGTCTGAACAATCAAGGATTCCTTTTCTTCCTTGGGTCGCTCCTTTTCTTTCCACTCTGGTTTGGCTACAGTTTTGGTTACTTGTTTAGACTTTTCTTTGTCAGTAGCTTGTGCATGTTTTTTTGGGAATTTTCTGTTTTGCCTTAAACTGTTTGGTTGAGTTCTTCTTCCCTGATATCTATTTGCTGCATATGTGCTTCTACAGTTTCTTGCAATGTGTCCAAAGTTATGACAGTTATAGCATTCTATTGCATAATCCATCAAGGGTGAAAAGACATTCTCTACTGGAGAAATTTCTTTGTCCTATATTATGAATGCATTCTGAAATCTTATGACCGTAAGCATTGCATTTAAAACAATAACCAGAAAAGGAATGATTGAACCTGGGAATTGGTCTTTGCCACTTTGTAGTAGGAGCCACAAATTTTCTTCTCCTTTGATGTGTGACTTTTATGAATCCCTCATTGTCAGCACTCTTCTCATGCCTGGCACTGTTGCTTTCTTTTGCCTGATTCATTTTTCTTTGATCAACCTTGATCTTATCTTCTTTCTTTACTTGTTCTATAGTTATGTCCTTTGATCCACTTGACGATTCTCCTTCGACAAAGCCCAAGCCAAACTTGATGCCTGTAGTCCTCTGACTATTTATAATCTTTTCAAGCTTTGCAGAACTTCCTTCAAGTTTGTGATAGCAACTCAATTTTTGATTCTTTTCTTCTAGCCGCATTCTTAAAACAACAATCTCTTCTTCTAGTTTGCTGCACTCATCTATTCTCATGGTTAATTGTACTTCGAGTTCTTCAGACATTTTCTTAAATTCTTTTGTCTGTACTTTCAAACTGTTTATTATGTCATTCGCATCCTCAAGTTTTCTTGAGACCTTTTTATTCTTTTTCCTTTCTGTATTCAACTCTTTAAGTGCAGCAACCAACTCTCCTTCCAGATAAACTTCAACCTCATCCTTACTTTTTGTATCACCTTCCTATTTTTCTTCTATTTTTGCTTCTTCAAATGCCATGAACAGAGCTTCACCTGTTTCTTCTTTAGAATCTTCACCTGAGCTATCTTCAGAAGAGCTGACATTCTTGGATATGAAACTTTTCTTTTTGAAATTGCTTTTCCTAAAATTTGGTTTCTTCTTCCAGTCACTTCTTTCTTGGTGTGACCCTTCATCACTTTTGGTTTTCTCATTCATTGGACACTTAGCTACAAAGTGACCGACCCCTCCATAATTGAAACACTTAAACGGTAACTTTCCTCTATATTTTCCTTTTCCCTTTGTAAGTTTTCGAACAAAGTTGGCTTTCGTTTCATCCGATGTCTCTTCATCCTCAGATTCTTGTTCAGCTTTTGTATTCTTGTGTGCTTTAAAAGCAGCTTCTCTGTCTATGGGCTTAGTTTGTCCTATTCTCATTTCGTATGCAGTCAAAGAACCATGCATCTCATCCATGCTAAAATTATTTAGATCTTTAGCCTCTTCTATTGCAGAAACTTTAGAATTAAATCTTTTGTGAAGAGTTCTAAGTACCTTTTTCACGACAATCGCATCTTCAATTTTTTCGTCGAGTCCTCTGATTGCATTAATGATTCCATTGACTCTCAGCATATAGGCCTCTATGTTCTCATCGTCATTCATTTGTAATGCTTTGAACTGAGCTCGATGAGTTTGCAGCTTGGCTTCCTTGATCTTGTTGTCTCCTTCATGGATGCTCTTTAGTTTGTCCCACATGTCTTTTGCTTGATGTACAGCTCATGATCCTTATCAGTTCACTGTCTACTAGCCCACACATTATGGCATTCTATGCTTTGGAGTTATTCTCAAACTTCTTCTTCTCAGCAGTATCTGTTGGAGGAGTAGCGAGTACTATGTATCCACTTTCTACTGACTCCCAAATGTCGTATCCTAACGCACTCAGATATGTCTGCATCCTGAGTCTCCAGAATGAGTAATTAGTTCCATTGAACAAAGGAGCTTTGTTTGATGAGAATCCTTCATTACCTGCCATTGTGTTCCTTCCAAGATCACCTTAGCTGATTAAGCTTTGTTCAGGAACCTTGCTCTGATACCAATTGATATTCTCACAATGACACTGAGAGGGGGGGTGAATCAGTGTAGCTATTAAAATTCAAATCTACAACACTTAATGTTGAAGCAAAGAGAACTTAAAAATAGGTAAAGCAATTTTCACAAGAGAGCACACCACAACACACAATGTAACGAGGTTCACCAATTTGGCTACTCCTCAAAAATGACTGCTTGGACTCCAATCCAAATCCAGCCTTTGCAAAACACCAATTTTACAAACACTTTACCAGCACCCACTGGAAGGAGCACCAACCCCTTATTTTTTTGCTATAATAGATAGGAGCACCAACCCCTAATGCCAAGCACCAACTTGGACTGCAATTCTGAATTATCTTAATGACATAAAAATGCCTTCATTGTTTACACGACCCTGACTGGTCTGCAATTAATCAAACTCTGCACTCTCTCACGGCTCTACTTATCTCTCTCTCGGCCCTCTTCTAACCCTCTTTACACAGCAATTTCTCACATACAGCAGCAACCTTATTCTTCATGCAGACCTACTTTTATAACATATTAGTCTCTATTTTTAACTTCCATATTTATGCATGCAACCCGTAACTATTCCTTTAATATTCTCTTCTGCCACTTGTCAACTGTAACTCCTTCTTTATGTAACTCCTTTTGTATTTATAGAGTGGGCATTACGTTACATGCAACGTATATCTCTACCATGACTGTACGTCTTCTTGAACATAACTGTTCGTATTCATTTCTGTGCATGCATGCATTTTTTGATTCTATTTATGCGACTATTCGATTTCTCCTTCTTTGACTGTTCTTAAAATAGTTGCATGCTTTTCCTCTACAACTGCCCCTTTAACTGTTGTTCTACTTCAGTTAACTATCAGTGATCGTGCTGTCGCGACCTATCGCGAAATCGTGACACTTCTGTCTCTTTATGCTCTTCTCGCCTTTTACCCACGAAAATGCAACATGTCACGAAATCGTGACATTTTTGGCCTCCTTGTTCACCTCTTGTCTTGCAGCCACGAAAACCAGACATGTCACGAAATCGTGACACTTTTCGCTTCCTTGCACTTCTCTGCCTTCCACCCGTGAAAACGGAACATGTCGCGAAATCGTGACACTTTCGTTGCCTTGTGCCTTTTCTGTCTTTGGCCAGCGAAAACACATGTCACGAAATCGTGACACTTTTCGCTTCCTTGCACTTCTCTGCCTTTCGCCCGTGAAAATGAAACATGTCACAAAATCGTGACACTTTCACTCCTTGTGCCTTTTCTCTTCGATCATGTCATGAAATCATGACACTTTCTCTCCTTGGCACTTTCTCTTCGAACCTATCACAAAATCGTGACACTTTCTCTCCTTGGCACTTTCTCTTCGAACCTGTCATGAAATCGTGACACTTTCTCTCCTTGGTGCTTTCTCTTCGAACCTGTCATGAAATCGTGACACTTTCTCTCCTTGGTGCTTTCTCTTCGAACCTGTCATGAAATCATGACACTTTCTCTCCTTGGTGCTTTCTCTTCGAACCTGTCATGAAATCGTGACACTTTCTCTCCTTGGCGCTTTTCTTCTCATCGGATCACGAAAACCCGACATGTCATGAAATCGTGACAGTTTTCTTTGCCTGTGCCTTCTCTCCAACCATGTCGTGAAATTGCGATAGTTTTCTTTGCTTGTGCCTTCTTTCCAAACATGTCACGAAATCGTGACAGTTTTCTTACTTGCCTTCTTTGCTTCCAACATGTCACGAAATCATGATAGTTTTCTCACTTGGCTTCTTTGCCTCCAACATGTCATGAAATCATGACAGTTTTCCTTGCGCCTTCTCTCTCCTCGACCATGTCATGAAATCATGACAATTTTGCTTGTGCCTTCTCTCTCCTCGGCCATGTCATGAAATCATGACAATTTTGCTTACGCCTTCTCTCTCCTCGTTCATGTCGTGAAATCATGACAATTTTGCTTACGCCTTCTCTCTCCTCGTCCATGTCATGAAATCATGACAATTTTGCTTGTGCCTTCTCTCTCCTCGGCCATGTCGTGAAATCATGACAATTTTGCTTGCGCCTTCTCTCTCCTCAGCCATGTCATGAAATCATGACAATTTTGCTTGTGCCTTCTCTCTCCTCGACCATGTCATGAAATCATGACAATTTTGCTTCTCCGGCCATGTCGCGAAATCGTGACGAGAAAACATGTCGCGATATCGCGACGGTTTTCTTACTTGTCTTTTTCTTTGATTTTTTGAATCCGGGCCACTTTTGTCTTCTTGGAAATTCACTGTACATGTTCTGACTGACCTCTGAACTCCTGTCCATTGCATCAACTTCATCAACTGATCTATCTGTTTGTGTTGACAACAATGACAATACTTTTTTTGCACCTTGCTCAACAATAATTTTAGTGCAACATGTGTAAGTTGGTTGGAAATTCATTGTAGATCTCTTGGGATGGGAAATATAGGTGGGAACAATTGGGTAAGATAATGAGGGTTGAGTTGGGTAGGCTAAGAAAATAATAAAAGGAAAGGTGGATGAATAAGAGAAGGTGTGCAATAATGTGGCTAGGGGTGGCACATAGGAAGAACATGATTGAAAGGATGAGGTGAGTGGTAAGGTTGTAAGGGTTGAGACACATGAAAGGGATGGTGTAAGAGGTAAGGATATGAGAGGATAGGGAGAAGAGGTAATACTAGAAGAAAATGTGGAAGTAATGGGGTTGCAATAATAGGGGAGGTTGGGAGAATAGGTGGAAAAATATGGTTGAGTGAGGCAAGGAGGATGATGGAGCTCTTTGAGGGATTTGGGTTATAATGGTCGGTGACATGGTTTCTTCAGTTGGTTGAGGGGGAACAAGATCACCTATTTTTTATGAGAGGATTTAAATAGGTGGCTCAGAGACTACCACACTTGAGGTGGGGCTAGGATTAATGGAATATATGGAAGGAGAAGATGTATGAGGATAGGTTTGCTCTTGATGAAGGGGGTCAACTATATGGGCTAGAATGTGAAGTGGGGTCAAGGATGATCATTGTGATTTAGTTGGGAGAAAAGGACCAATATGAAGAGAACAAATGGTACCGGGGTCAATGGGTGTGATGAGGGGATGAGAAAGGGATAAAGGTGACTCAATACTAGGAGATTCAATAATGGTGGCACAGGGGTCAATTTTAACCATAGTTAGGCTGACCATGGGTTTAGGGTTGACCAAGGGTGAGGTGGAGACTAGGCTTTGGTGGAAGCTAAATTGGAGTAAGGTTGACCATGGGTTTAGGTTTGACTATGATATGGAATTTAATCAAGGTTAGGCTAGGGTGAACTAGGCTTAGATGGAAGTCAGGCTAGTCAAAGGGTAGACTAGGGTGAGATATCTCTATATTAGGCTAAAGGGATGATCACATGATGACCAGGGGCTAAGCATAGGAAAGGGCTTAAGTGGCCAAGGTGGCTTAGGGTGATGAATAGTGTTTTTAGGAAAATAATGCAAAATTAAAGGGTTTTTGCAAATTAATTTGTCATTATGATGGGATGAGGGACAATGTGACATTTTTAGGTGTCTACACAAAATATGGTGATTATTTCTTGATGCATATGCAAAGGTTTATAGACATGTGAGATATTGAGAATTATATTCCCCTAGTGATATATGAAAGGTTAGGATATTTTGTAATAAAAGTGTTGCCAAGTATAACTTTTAACGAAGTAGTGACCTTACTTCCAACGACTAGAACATGCAAGGTAAATACTCTCCTAGATGGCAATATGAGACTCACAACTTGTCACAAATGTAGATTGTGAAATATTTTTTATGAGGTTTGATTTATCTCTTGTTTTCCTATTAGATCAAGTTGAAAGTATTGATATTATTGATCTCATATCTGGTAGGCATACAAGTAATTGTGTTATTTCAAGATATAGGAACAATGGTGTTGATACCTCAACATGAATTAATAGATAAGATAGGATATTTGATGAGGTTGAATTCATAGGATTTTGTGTCAAGGTATTGTTGAGTGATAATTTTTCCCAATTGCAAAACTACACTCACCTTTAGTATTTTGATCACAAAACCCTCTCTTGCAAAGAATTTAAAACAAACAAATTCTCCAAGGTGCCGCTATACAAGCATTGCACATGTGTATTAATAATATCAATGAAGATATATCAATTAAATGCTAGGAATACCTTAGTGATTGCAAGTAACTATTAACAAGGGGCATGTGTTGGTTTATTTTATTATGCCATACTAATGATTGTTCATAAAACTTAAAGAAAAGTAAATGTGAATTGGCCCTCATATGACCACGATGTAAAGCATTGATTCCTTTTATCTTGAAATGTTTTAAGGTAGATTTTATCTTCCTTTATTAAGTAGATTTTAAACAAGTTTTATCTTGCATTAAATCCTACTTTAAGCATGAAGTAGAAGATTAAAACCTATATTTAAATATGAATTTCAAGTGATGAAATAATTCTTTTTATATTGCTTTAAACCTCAATATGGAATAGTTTGGATGACTAACTTTGTAGCTATAGTAACCTTTGCTATAATAAAGAGAACAATTTATTGCTTTAAAATAAAGGCCTTAAAATGTCATTATTAACTATCTCTCTCTAATGAAATCATAATTTTCATAAATAAGGAATAATTTAATGCTTTAAAACAATAGCCTTTGATGTAATGTATAAATTACCTCTCTTTAATGAAATCAGAATTTTCATAAAGAAAGGCAAATTTATTGCTCCGAAAATGATGGCCTATGGAATGCCATATAAATCACTTCCCTTTAATGAAATTGGAATTTTCATAAAGGAAAGTCCATTTATTGCTTGTAAATAAAAATGCAAAGCTGAAAAATCTGATTTACCTTCAAAATGTGAAAAATGTAAAATTTCAAAATTATAAAAATCTGCATAAAACAAAAATTTTCAACAATTTTTATAAAATCGACATGGCTTTGGAATGAGTTTGAATTTGTTTTGTATGAAATTTTGAAACTCGTTCTTCACACCCATGTATTTATTTTTGTCATTTTAATTTTTTCAATTTTTATTTTAATCCTCGAAGTTTAAAAAAATCTGCAAAAAAAAGAGTTAGAAAAATAAAAATAAATCTAAAAAACAAAAGAGAGAGATGAAAATGTTAAAACACATTACAGCCAGTATGATGCCATCCTATTCCTGCAAAACCAAAGATGTGATAAATCCATGCATGCAACCTAGTTTACCCAAATCTACATTTGCACAACTCACAATAACCTAGGTGCGAGCTTCTAAGGAAAACAAAAATAAATTTCATGCTTTAAGATGTTCAATGATGCAACCATTAAAAATGCATTCAACATCATCTACAAATCCAAAATGTGAAAGGGGAAAATAAGCATTAAAACAAGCATGCATAAATAAACTCCTATTTTACCAATAAAATGTAAATTTTTGGTGTATGCGTATTCAAAATAATATCTCTGTTTTTACAAACATTTCCAGCAACATCTAGCCTCCAAAAGGGTCCAAAAATCTAGTAAAATTTCAACATGTGGCGTCTAATGGATCCAACCCAGTTTCAATAGCTTCAATTAGTATTTGAAAATATGCCTCGAGACCCTTCGCTTCCACTTTCTGTTGATTCTCCTCAAAACTGCTTTCTTTCACCTTATTTTGATGTCTTACATTCCCATTTTTTGTTTTATTCCATGTGACTTCATCAGTATTCTTTCAAAACCTCTTATTTCCTTTTATAACACTCTTTTTATGATGCTTATGATCGTTCCTTTAGAAACCTTATGAGAGCGACTTTATAAAGTATTTGTTTTGAATAATCATATTCCTCCCATAAAGTACCATCAACCCTTTGGGTACATGTGTATTCCTCTTATTATATGTGTATACTATTTTGGATATTCACGTATCTTTAGAGAACATGGCCATGCATTTCTTATATCTTAAGCCCTTGTCCCATATTAGCAATGGGCTATAATGCATAAAAAATTCAATCATTTAACTTTAAATAGCCCTCTATCATTACGTGCCCATGGTATAATGAAGAAATGTAACATTACCACATTACCCTACGCATGATGATCATTACGACACCTTATCCACGTCCAGTATGCTTGATCCATAGGGTGTCATTCCATACTATCCAAATGAATCTCGCATCTATCTTTGACGTCCAAATAGAACATGCATTACCATCTACTCCGAGGTGGTGAATACGTCCAGATCATCATACGAGGTCCATTTATCCGCGTTAGCTCACTATCAATCTAGGACTCCATTGAAACATATCTCCAATTACTTTTTTATATTACCATTTTTTGCACTGCAGATCTATTCATGGTTTCTATATTTAGGTTGCTGCTACATAACTACATAAATACATAACTCTGGATAATGATTTAGAGCCTCTAGTATTTTTGTGGTCATTATTTTCTACATGGGAGAGGGCTGCCACCATTCATTTACCTATGCCAATTTTTTGGAAACCCACTCATCAACCAGATGTTGTCCACCTTAGATAACTTTGAAGGCTCCGTCTAATACACACAATCCATGTTTTGCCACTGTTCTCATGATATTTGGCATTGTCCTTGATCATTGAGTGGATCTATCCTTGGTAATGACCAAACTATGACCATATGCCATCGTGAGATCCTACGCCAAACAATTTGTCTCACTATGGAGATAGTTTACTTTGTGCAAACCGGCATCATGTTGCCTCACAGTGTCGTCTATCACTAGAGATGCCTATCTAAACCATCAGTACCAATTTATCCACATAGACTTTATCTGGAGCTTTTATCCCCATGTATTATCCAATCTATTAATATTTTTGTCGCCCATGGGCTCCCATGATAACCTATGTAAACTTCATTGGCATTCACTACCAATATTTTTCCACCCATGCAGCCATTTATACCCTTGGTGACATTCATCCAAAACTGCTCGTTGTCTGTGTGAGATTGCCCATGTCCAATTTATCTTATGTGTTTAACCTTGACTCTACCTCAAAATCATTTGGACATGCTCATTGAACACTGCATCCTCTCTACCTACTATTGTCATTGCTTCATTCACATACCTATCATCTACATGACCAAAATCCATTGCTTTGCTCAATGTGTGGGCCTCTTTCTCAATATTCGACAAATCTTCTCTCAATATCTATTATTGCTCATGTAGGTGGCTACCATGATTCCACATAGAGATCTATCTACAATTTACAAAACTAGGCTCACCATCATTCTCTCGAATATTTTGTAACACTGATGGTTACACCTTGAACACTACTCACTTTCAAATATTGTTTCAATTAATCAACCAACTTTAGTTGAAATGACAAATGTAGCATATTATAACATGGTTTCGGTCTCCAAAATAATCACAATGAACATTTGAAGACCGAACTCTTCAACCAAGAATTCTTAAACTCTGTCCATAGCTATAAACTTCATTCGTAGCATCAATAAGCACTAAAATTTTTCTACCTAAGACATGTATCCTTTGATGCTTCACTGTGCATTTCATCTATCATTATTCTTTTTACATGCTGCCTACTTGAGACCTGATCATCATTTGGATCGGGTGTCTACATCCTCACAATAATGCCCCCATCCTTTATGTTCCATTGTACATCTATGTTGTTTCACCAAAACCTCCCAGCACATTCAATTGACCTCGTTGTTTGGTTTCACATGCTCTGAATCTATTGCACTCTGGCTTTGTTTTTGTTTGTCACAACCTACACAGGTCACTGCCACATTTGAATTCCTTCATTGTAGGCTAATACAGTATTCAATTGTGCACACTCCCACTATGCACTGTTCTCTCATTCATTTTATCCTCTATCGAGTACATTACTGCATAACCCTATGAGCTCATTTTTTTGACTCATAGGGCACTAGGAGGCCACTGGTGTCTTCTCCCTCTGATCACCCCTAGAATGCTATCGCTATTAGTTTGAGTCCACTTGGGTCTAGATTCATGTGCACTAGGCTCAATTACACCTACCCCATATGATATGCTTTCAAACCCTAGTGAACCTTCTGCTAGCACCACGTTGACACATCTAAGTTTTCATGATGTTTGGGTTAGTACCGTGTGGGTCCAACTCCATCATAATCCATGTCGGTGTATCATCCATGGTGTTTTTCATGTTGTCATGATAATTCCTCCACACCGGTCCACCTCACCACTAGGTTACCACATGATGATCCATAAGCTTCGGATGTCCACCATGTCGTCATCCTATGGACACACCTGCATTTACGCATCCCCACTTCCATCGCTTACCTTCAAACATCACAAGCCATCATCATATTTGACAACAAATAAAACCTTATAATGGTACTTTACAAATTGACATGCTTAAAATCACTTTATATTATGCTTAAAATACTTATATTATGTGGGATCACTTTATCCTTTATTATTTATTTTAATTTTTTACTTTTATTATTATTATTATTAAATATAGAATTTATGTATAATAATAATAATAATGTTTTATTTATTTGTTTTTTTATCATAGGTTTTTATATATATAGAACATATATATATATATATAAACTTATTATTATTATTATTATTTGTTTAATTCATTTTTATTCTATTTTGTTTTATAAATTTATATATGATAATATATAAACTTATACTTTATGTTTTATGACTTAAACCAACTTATTTCAAAATTTTGCACTACTAAAGGTTCAACCAAAATGATAAAGACACATTGAAATCAACATTTGAAACCCAACACAAACATTATGAAATAAGCACACTGAGGACCCTCAAAACCACACAAGCCTACAAAACTAAGACTCCAGGAACACAAACACTCTCCCAACAAATCTAAAATGCAAGACACTGAAACTATGATTCCAACCACACTAAAAAAATAAACTTCTTTCAAGAATACAAGAAGACTTCCCAAATTGAGGAACCTCGGAGAACGCATGGTGAGCTCATGACTAGGGTCCTATCAAATATGATCTCCCAAAGACAACCGAAATCACTCAAGATGAAAGTAAAAAGGTGGGTCCCCAATTTTGGGGTACGTTATGCACCAACCACAATAAATGATGACTTTGTTGGGAAATAAACCTGAGCATTTAGGGTGAAGAACCCAATCTGAAACAAGAACACAAAATATCAGTGAAATATAATTATTTAGCAATGTCCTAAGAATGTGGGGGTAAACATATTTGAATACAAACAACTAATCCATATGCCTTAGATCAGTGTATGAAAAAATAATTTATTTTTGCACCTTTGAAAACCTTTCAGATTTCATCATCTAGTTCATATTTAAGCTATGAAGCACTGCTCATAAAAGAAATATTTTACAGATAGAGCCCTACTTCCAGTCAGGCATCTATAGCCCCAGTATGGTTTATCTAACTTACCCTTGTGTTTGCTTAATATTTTGCTAAGCCTTTATTATAATCAAGCTATTTCTAGATAGAGCCCTACTATCGGTCAGGCATCCATAGACCTGGTAGAGTTTATCTAGACTTTGTGATTGATTTGATCAAGCTTTTCAATGCTTGTTTTTTTGTATGGCTTGGCAATAATTTATGTATCACTAGGGTTATGAAGCATATAAATTGAGTTTTTTAAAATTGTTGCCTTTATTTTCAAACCAAGACAACTTCATCCTTCAAGACTTCCAGAAATACCCTTTAATATGTGAGTTACATGTGGAGCTTTAGTAAAAAATTTCAATGTTCTACTCTCCACCGTTTTAGTTCCAAAATCTGAGCAAGATCACAAAGTAATTCATCCCCCTTTTCTTAGGTTCACTTGATTTCAGATAAGGTATTCCATCCTACTTAACAAAGTGATGGGGAGCCAAAAATTCTCACCCCAAATTCTCAAAACTCATTCATTAAACTTGGAAAAATTTACAATAATGGCAGCAATCTGCCAAATAAACTCCTTTATTCTAAAAGATAGTTTATTTTTTTCTATATTACAACATTTCCAACTCTAGAAGAAAACAGCCCAAATAGGTCCAGAATGGCCCTCTTGCCTTCACGTCTGCAACACTGTCTCGGTAGTTTTTTGACCCTTTGTGCATGCCTTCGCTTCCCCTTTTAAAATCTTTGGCATGACTCTCTGTTTCCCTTTTTTGGCCCTTCATTTCATTTCTCGTGCCTCTTTGTTGTCTTGGCTTTCGAAACGTCTTTCTTTCTGACTCTTGATCTTCGTCTGCTTTCATTGCACCTTGGTGCCACGTGCTTGTCCAGTGCTGCCACTGTAGACTCTGTCTGCCTGTCAACCAATGATGATGCTCGGTATACCCATCGCTCGATAATTTCCTCTGTAATGGCCCTTGTAATCGCCTGCCCTTTTTCTTTTCTTTAGTCACAAAAATGTGACATGTCGCGATATCGCGACACTTTTTCTTCTTTGCCAACATGTTGCGATATCGCAACACTTTTTCTTCTTTGCCAACATGTTGCGATATCGCGACACTTTTTCCTTCTTCCTCTTTCTCTTCTCTTGTAGTTGCGATATCGCGACACCTTTTCCCTCTTGCTCTTCCTCTTCTCTTTTAGTCATGATAATGCGACATGTCGTGATATCGTGACACTTTTTCTCTCCTGTGCCTTCTCTCGTCTTTTGGTCACAAAAATGTGACATGTCACTATATCATGACACTTTTCCTCCCTTGTGCCTTCTCTCGTCCTTTGGTTGCAAAAATGTGACATGTCTCAATATCGTGACACTTTTCCTCCCTTGCGCCTTCTCTCGTCCTTTGGTCACAAAAATGCGACATGTCGCGATATCACAATACTTTTTCTCCTTTGCGCCTTCTCTCATCTTCTAGTCATGAAAATGTGACATGTTGTGATATCACAACACTTTTCTCTCTTGTGCCTTCTCTCTTCTTCTGGTCATGAAAATGTGACATGTCGCGATATCATGACAACTTTCTTTCTTGCGCCTTCTCTCGTCTTCGGTCATGAAAATGCGACATGTCACGATATCGTGACACTTTTATCTCTTGCGCATTCTCTCATCTTTTGGTCATGAAAATGTGACATGTCACGATATCACAACACTTTTCTCTCTCTCGCCTTCTCTCATCTTTACATCACGAAAATGCGACATGTCACGATATCGTGACACTTTTTCTTCTTTGTCGACATGTCACGATATCGTGACACTTTTTCTACTTTGCGGTATTTTGCCTTTCGTTGGATGCTCCTACATCAGACAACCGGGGTGGATTGAGAAGTGACCTTCACTTTTGTACTATTTTGTCACCTTATTTTTAACTGGGGCTATACAAGCTCTCCAAGATTTAGCAAAATTTGGGTCTGTAGGGTACAAACCCTTAAGTTCTTCAAACCCCACAACTTCCACTCTCATTGTTGTCAACAAAATATTTTCATCCATATCCTTCAGTGGCTTTAGTTTATGGTGCACTCCTTCATTTGTTAGGGAGTAAGTGTTGGTATGTCCATCATGGACTACATGACGATCAAACTGCCATGGTCTTCCTAATAGCATATGACAAGCATCCATAGGCAGGATATCACATAGGACCTCATCTTGGTATCTCCCAATATTAAACTTGACCAAGGACTGTTCACTGACCAATGCCCTATGGTCCTTTCGCAACCACACAATCCGATATGGATGCGGGTGTCTCCTCCTCTCTAGTTGTAACTTAGTAACCATTTCTTCAGAGACCAAGTTATCAGTACTACCATTATCTATAATAACATTACAGACCTTACCTGAACATTTGCACCTTGTGCAAAATAGGCTCCTCCTCTAGTCTGGTCCTTTCTCCTCATTCAACAAGGTTCTCCTTGTGACCATAACTTCTCCTCTCTTCGCCTCCTCAGAATGTTCTTATTCAGCACCTTCATCTGCTATAGTAGCTCTGGCATGACCCTCAGATCTCCTATTCATCCTCTCTTGGTGTTGGGGACACTCATATGCCCGATGTCCCTCTTCCTCACAATGGAAACAGGTTCCATGAAATCCTCCTCTTCCATATCTACCTCTTTCTCTTTGGTAACCATTGTTCTGATTACGAGATCTGTAATCATTATATCCCCTTTGATCCTGACTGCTGCTAGCTTCTTCTTTCTTCTCATCTCATCCTTCATCTATTCTTCCACCAGTTCTTTCTCAATGACATCTTCCTTTTTGCTTACCCTCAAACCTTTTGTTCAGCTTCTCTTCAACTTTTAGAGCAAACTGGTAAGCATCCTCAATGGTTCTCATCCTAACTAGACTCAACTCTTCTTGAATACTGGTTCTCAATCCATTGATGTAATGGGCTACCTTCTCCTTGTTAGCCTTAGAATGGCCAGTTCTAATTGAGATCTGGTAAAACTCCTCTGTATATTCTTTGATAGATTTGTTTAACTGTCTCAAACTTTGCATTTTCCTCAATAGATCCAATTCGTAATCTATAGGAATAAACTATCTCTTCAACTTCTTTACCATTCGATCCCATCTGGTTATCTTTTCCTTTTCGCTTCTATTTCTTTCTAGTTGCACTTCTTTCCACCATATGCTAGCATGGAATTTCAACTTTGTTTTTGCCAATTTTATCCGATCTGGATCTACAACCTCCTCATACTCAAAATACTCCTCCATATCATTGATCCAATCAATCAAATCCTCTGGATTGAGATTCCTAGAATACATGGAGACATCAAACTTTGTCTTCTTCCCGATCCGAGATATGGCCTTAACTAATCTAGCTTCTATAGGATCCATTACTTCTTTTTCATCTGATGGATCATCCACCTCCCAAGCTTCATCTTCACTACGATCTTCTCTCCTTGGCTCAACCCCTCTTCGCAACTCCTCTTGCAGGGCTTGCACTTGCCTCTGCAAAGCTCTAAAATCTTCTTCAGGTACCACATTTCTCCCACCACCATGGTTTCTTCGTGGAGGCATTCTTCCTCACTCTCTTCTCACAAACCTTAACCACAGATCCTGGTGTAAACTGCCTCACATCCGATGATCTGTTTACACACTTAGGAACCCTATGCTCTTCCACAGATCTTGGTGCAAACTGCCTCACTTTTAGCGATCTGCTCACACACTTAGGAACCCTAAGCTCTTCCATAGATCCTAGTGCAAACTGCCTCACTTTTGATGATCTACTCACACACTCAGGAACTCCTGCTCTTCCATAGATCCTGGTGCAAACTACCTCACTTTCGACAATCTGATCACACACTCAAGAACTCCCGCTCTGATACCACTTGATGGGGAGCCAAAAATTCTTACCCCAAATTCTCAAAACTCATTCATTAAACTTGGAAAATTTTACAATAATGATAGCAATCTGCCAAATAAACTCCTTTATTCTGAAATATAGTTTATTTATTTTTATATTACAACATTTCCAACTCTGGAAGAAAATAGCCCAAACAGGTCCAGAATGGCCCTCTTGCCTTCACGTCTGCAACACTGTCTCGACAATTTTTTGACCCTTTGTGCATGCCTTCGCTTCCCCTTTTAAAATCTCTGGCGTGACTCTTCGTTTCCCTTTTCTGACCCTTTGTTTCATTTCTCGTGCCTCTTCATTGTCTTGGATTTCGAAACATCTTTCTTTTTGACTCTTGATCTTCATCTGCTTTCATTGCACCTTGGTGCCACATGCTTGTCCAGTGCTGCCACTGTAGACTTTGTTCGCCTGTCAACCAATGATGACACTCAGTATACCCACCGCTCGATAATTTCCTCTATAACAGCCCCTATAACCACCTTCCCTTTTTCTTTTCTTTAGTCACAAAAATGCGACATGTCGCGATATCACAACACTTTTTCTTCTTTGCCAACATGTCATTATATCGCGATACTTTTTCCTTCTTCCTCTTTCTCTTCTCTTGGTGTCGTGATAATGCAACATGTCGTGATATCATGACACCTTTTCCCTATTTCTCTTCCTCTTCTCTTTTAGTCACGATAATGCGACATGTCACGATATCATGACACTTTTTCTCTCCTGTGCCTTCTCTCATCTTTTGGTCGTGAAAATGTGACATGTCGTGATATCGTGACACTTTTCCTCCCTTAAGCCTTCTCTCGTCCTTTGGTCACAAAAATGCAACATGTCACGATATCATGACACTTTTCCTCCCTTGCGCCTTCTCTCATCCTTTGGTCATGAAAATGTGACATGTCGTGATATCGCGACACTTTTTCTCCTTTGCGCCTTCTCTCGTCTTCTAGTCGTGAAAATGTGACATGTCATGATATCATGATAATTTTTTCTCTTGCGCCTTCTCTCGTCTTCTGGTTAGGAAAATATGACATGTCGTGATATCGTGACAAGTTTCTCTCTTGCGCCTTCTCTTGTCTTTTGGTCGCAAAAATGCGACATGTCACGATATCGTGACACTTTTCTCTCTTGCGCCTTCTCTCATCTTCTGGTCACAAAAATGTGACATGTCACGATATCATGACACTTTTCTCTCTCTCACCTTCTCTTGTATTTATGTTGCAAAAATGCGACATGTCACGATATCGCGACACTTTTTCTTCTTTGTCGACATGTCGCGATATCATGACACTTTTTCTACTTTACGGTATTTTGCCTTTCGTTGGATGCTCCTGCATCACAAAGGTACACAAAAAATAATCAAGAGGCCATTAGTTAATAACCACGAAACATCACCTCAAAACAAGGGAACAACCCAACACACCAAACTAAAAACACAAACCAAAACTATATCCAACCAAAATCAAGGACAAAGCACAAAAATAGAAAAAATAGAAAGCAAAACCCAAAACTATATACAAATGTACAATATGGTACAATATGATGCAAAGTTTGAGCTATCACCTCCCTGGATCGTAAAAGTAATTAGTGCATTTCAAAAGATATATAACATGATGTGCATGCCAAGCTTTGCAGGAATTCAATAAAAATAAGATTAGGCTAAACAATACAACAATCTTCATCTTGCCTCTCTAACCCATCCAATTTTCTTTAGTTACATTAACAATCCCAGAGGTGAGCTTTAATTCATTAAATTGATTAGACAATAATTGATATTCAATTTTATCTTATTTATTCCTTACAATGTAGATTTCACAATTCAAACCATGATTTAGAACTAGGTCTTCCTTTTCAAATATGAGATCTTGCAAACAAGAACCTATTTCTAAAAACTTTAAAGCCATTTCATTTTTCATGTTTGTATAACAATAAAATTTAAGCAAACATTTGCAAGCATCTATGATAAATACTAAATGAGGATCATCATAATTTTGTATCCTAGATTCAGTAATTAATTTATTAAGAACTTTATTGAACACTTCAAGCATATCCACTTCTTTTTCATTCAACAAAACAATATCATTAGTTGAGGAGAAATTAACTCAAATTATTTATCAACCACAAATGGCATTTCATCATTGATAGTATTTGAATCCAACAATCCATTAGATAAACCTTCACCTGGATTTTGAATGGTGGAACCCAAAAGGTGAGATTTTACCTTTGATGCACTTTCATTTACCAATACTTGATGAGTCATCATGATTTCTTTCTTTTCTTCATGGTCTTCATTATCATCATGATGTAGCACTTTTTCTTTGTCCATGACCTGTTTATCAAAGACACCAAAATTAGGCACCCAATTAAAAATATGTCCATTCTTTTCAAACCATGAGTCTTGTCTATCTAGGGATGTGTCAAATAACACTTGCTCATGATCAACCATTTGAGTTGTGTCAGATAAAGTAATATTTTCAATTGGATCATCAGCGATATCAAACCCAAACCATTCAGATTCTGGAATTTCCTCATTTTGATATGGCATAGACATTGTAGAGCCAATAGGTGGATCAAGATTTTTTATTACATGTCCCTCAAAGGGGACCAAAGTAAGTGGTTCTACTTCTTATCCATGGTAGTAGCATCATTGTCACTTTCTAATACTAGATGATATTTGAACCCTTCTTTCAAAAAAATTTCATATTTTATAGGACTTTTAGTATCCTCATATGAGGAAGCATTTGTATTATCCTACATATTGATTGAAATAAAAAATTTCATTAGAAGGTTTGGAGTGAGCATAGTCTTCCCATTTATTGTTAACCAACCATACTATTTCTTCATCAAAATATTCAAGAAATTCTTCTTCAAATTTTTCCTTGTCATCATCTCGAGGATGTTGAAGGATTTGATCATCAAACTTAATCACCTCATCCAAATTTATGGAAGGTCATGATTCGTCGCATATTTCAAAACTAGTCCACTCTAGGATCCCTCCATTGTCTAAAATAATATCACTTTTATTATATTATATCTTTGTCTTATGAGGATGATTTGGAGCATCATCGAGATATGCATATTGAGTCCTTTGTTCTTGTAGTTGAGCTATGTTTCTTTTAAATTTTATAAATAACCTTTGTAACTTTTCCTACATATCAGGTGAAGCGAGTGCTTCATTAGAAAGAGTGACAAAGTTCTCCCATTTATTCCACCAATAATTATCATCTTCTAAAATTGGGGTGTGATGTTAAACCATACCTTCACATTCTTCAAATCCATCAATTGATTTATCCTTTAACTCATCTTAACCTTCCTTAGATGGTTCAATGATTTTCAAAAGTGGGTTACTCTTTGTATTCAAGTTTGCAAGATCACAATCCACATTTGTAACCCAAAATTCAATTTTATCATAATTTGGAAGGTGTGGGTTTTCTTGGCCAACAGTTTTAATAATATCATTCAAAGTGTCTTCCAAAAACAAGTGGTGAAATTCTATTATATCTTCAAATTCATTTATTGATTTTATTTCAACCTCATTTTCAACCACTTTTTATGGCTTAGGGGTTTCTATAATGGGATCAATTTTTATATTTTTCTTTCTATGATCATCCCAATCATCACTTGTAAACCAAAACTTTGAGCCATTCATATCAAGCTCATCACAACTAGACTCATGTTAGCTTTCTTGATCTTTACGATGATCATCTTCCAAAAACAATTGATGAGATTCCACCATGTCTTTAGATTCATCTCTTGACTATTCAAATTCACTCTCAACCGTCTTTGGTGAGTCAAGGGTTTTATCCATAAGATAAAATCTTGTATTTTACTCCCAATGGTTGTTCCATTCTTACTTTGTGAGTAAACATAAACCAATCTCCATATCTTGATGGGTTTGTTCATCCCCATCCTATTTAATGGGCCTTGTCTTTGAAACTTGCACATCCTCTTGGATGAAGTCTAAGGTGGTTGTAATGTTTGGACATTAAACTTCATACCATTGATTTTTCACCCTTTTAGAGTTTAACATACATGGTCGGCAAGGGGATGCTCGGCAAGGGGTAGTTGCCAAGTGGCGAGAGAGAGGAGTCAATTTTAAATTTTCCTCCTCTCCCCTTTCTTCTCTCTCCTCCTTTCTCGTTAGCAGTTAGTTTTTCTAGACTATTTAAGTTGTAACCTAAACTTTTTCTAATTAATCGAACTATTGTTGGACTTTATTTGGTATTAGAGCATAGCTAGGGTGAGGGTATATTAGCATCCAAATTATAGAGGAGGGCCCATAGGCATGAATCCCGAGGAGGAGGAGCAAGCCCTATAGGCATGCATCCTGAGGAGGAGCAAGCCCCATAGGCACATATCCCAAGGAGGAGGAGCATACCATAGAGTATCTAAACCTCAAGCACGTATCCCAAGGAGGACACATGATGATAGGAGATACGGATAAAGGAAGCTAACTGGGTGCATGCATATCGAGATAGAGCTTGCGGAGACACGTGGAGCTGACGTGGTGATAGGAGACACGTGGAACTGACATGGTGACGTGTGACAGGGTAGAACTGACATGGTGATAGGTGTTGAGTGGGCAGACGTGGCACAGGTTGATTTGTCAAAGTGGATGACCAAAGGAGGCGTTCGATTGTCCAAAGGCAATCAAATTTCATAGTGCACATTTGAGGTTATAAACCACTCCTGCATTCATTTTCGGGTGAATGTGGGATAATAATCCCATTTATTTTGTTCTATCGTGAGCCGGTGCATCTACAAAGAGAAGGCACCTTCAAAGGCCTTCACGTTGGGCATTGTAGCTCGACTGGCTCGAGGAGCCAACCCGAAGACCTTGCTCTCCACCCTGTCACAAGTTAGAATCCCCATGAGGTAAAAGAAACAAAGTTTTTTTTAATGTTTTTTTTGAAGTTGAAGCTTTGGTATAAGGGGAGTGCATTCCCTTAGCTCACGAGGATGTGAGCTATCATGGCTGGTCAATGGCCACGAGATAAGAACTAGGTAAAGGAAGGTCACGGGTTTGAAACCCTCTGACCCATTTTTATTTTTATTTTGTTTTGCAAAAGTATAAAATATATTTTTAATTTAATTAATAATTTAACTAGAATATTAATTAAAAAAATTTATTTGTTAATTTTTTTAATTAATATTTAGTTTTATTATTAATTAGTATTATTAATAAAATTATTTTATTTTTGCACCATTAAAAAAAAAAAAAAAGTGAAGGGCATTTCCTAAGAGGAAATTGTTGTAAAAACCTAAGAGGCTTTCAGGGAGAATAGTTTTGCATCTTAAAGGGAAGGATATTTCCTAAGAGGAAATTATTGTAATAGCCTGAGAGGCTTTAAGGGGGAATATTTTTGCATCTTCAGGGGAATATTCTTGTACTCATTCATGATAAGGTCAACTAGATGTTATCATGCCCTTTGTTCTCTTTTAGTAAGAGAAAACCCCGAATCCTTTGATGAAAAATTTTGAATGTATGGATTGAATACTGTATTCAATCAACTACAAAATGTTGTAATAGCCCAACAAAGAGCATCGAATTTAGGATATGAAGCTAATTCAGAAGAAAATTCCTTTGGTAGTAGATTTGAGGAGTCAACATTTGTAGGAGTTGCACCATAGGATCCAGAGAATACTCATCTCAATGACAGTGGCTCAGTTGAAATACTGGAGCCAGAACCATATTCACCCGAAATCATTCTTATCAGTGAAGACGGTGATTCAATTGCTGACAACTTTATCAATCCAGTGATAGGAGAACCTTTGAAGGTAGAACATGATATCTACGAGAGAGTAGATCAAGTTATATTTGATTTAAATCTGTAATTCTTCCTTTGAAAAGCATAGTGCTTTGATTGTAATTGAGAAATAAAAAGTGTGTTTCTAGTTTATTTCCAAAAGCTATGGCATCCAATAATAATCTACCCATTCCAAAATTTAATGGGTTTGATTATGAGTATTGGTCCATCAAGATGAGGACCTTACTCATAGGCAAGGGACTATGGGATATAATTGAATAAGGTTACACAGAACCTTCAGATTGGACCACTTTGAGTGCAGCCGATAAGAAGACAAAGAAAGATGCCCAAAAGAGCAATTCCTCTGCTCTCTATCATCTCCAACCAGCATTGGAGAAAAGCATCTTCTTGAAGATTACCTCTTGTTTAATTGCCCAAGATGCATGGAAAGCATTGAAAGAAGGTTTCCAAGGAAGATATCAGGTGAAGCAAGTAAGGCTCCAGACCCTAAAACGATATTTTGAGAATCTCAAAATGAATGAAGATGAGAAAATTGGAGACTATTGCATAAGAGTCAAAGCAGTTGTCAACAAGATGCAAACTCTTGGTGAAGAATTCAAATCTGAAGTTGTTGTGAAGAAAGTGTTGAGAACACTTCTTCAAAAATGGAATCACATTGCTATCATCATTGAAGAATCAAAAGACCTTTCCACTCTAAATTTTGATGCATTAATCAGTTCATTAATATCTCATGAAGAGAGATTACATGGATCTCCTTCAAAAAGCTATGGAGGTGATGATAAAGATTTCTCATCCAATGAGGGTGTAGGAAGAGGACAAGGAAGAGGCCAAGGTAGAGGACAAAGAAGAGGTAGAGGTAGAAGTAGCTCAAGAGGAGGAAATACAAGCAGATGTGGCAATCAAAGAAGAGGTAGAAATCAAAGTAGAGGTGGAAATCAAGGTTATAATGGCAATCAAGGAAGAGGAGGTGACAAAACAAAGAAATCTTATTTCAATTGTGGTAAGCCTGATTATTTCACTCGATATTGTTGGTCCAAGACTTCTCAAGGAGGCAGCGGTCAATATGGAAACTATGGTGAAGAAGAAGGAACATCAAATTTGTTTCTTTCTTATGGAAAATCAGATCAAAATCTGAATGACACTTGGATTTTGGATACTGGTTGTTCCAATCACATGAGTGGAAAAGAAGAGCTCTTTGCTACAATGGATTCCACCTATAAATCCTGAATCAAGTTAGGATATGATAAAGCTTTGCAATTTGAAGGCATTGGAGCCATGGAGGTTCCAACAAAAGAAGGCACAAAAAGGGTAAATGACATCTACTACACCCCCAAACTCCAACATAATTTGCTTAGTGTTGGAAAAATGATGGAGAAAAATTATAGAATTGTTTTTTATGAAGGCAAATGTGTAATTTTTGATAAGAACAATTGTAATAGAGTCATTACACAAGTACCAATGACCAAGAATAGGTTGTTTCCCCTTAAGTTTGGGGAACCAGGGGGAGCTCAACTTGCTAGTATTACTATAGAAAATCCAAGTGTGCTTTGGCACTTGAGATATGGTCACCTAAATTCTACAAGCTTGAAATTGTTAACTTCTCAAGCTATGGTATGTGGACTTCCTAAAATTGATGAACAAAAGGAGGTCTATGTGAAGGATGTGCTTTGGGAAAGCACTCAAGATCCAAGTTACCAAAAGGACAAGCGTGGAGGGCCATTCATCCACTCCAATTAGTGCATTCGGACATATGTGGTCCAATGCAGACAAAAATCATAGGTAATAATTCCTATTTTATCACTTTTATAGATGATTTCTCTAGGATGTGTTGGATCTATTTCTTGAAAACCAAATATGAATATTTTTATTGCTTCATAGATTTCAAGAATAATGTAGAGAAACAAAGTGAGTTCATTGTAAAATGTCTAAGGACAGATCGAGGAGGTGAGTACTCTTCAAAGGAATTTCTAAAATATTGTAAAGAATGTGGGATAAAGAGGCAATTCACCACTACCTATACACCACAATAGAATGGTGTGGTGGAAATAAAGAACCGCACCATAGTAGAAATGGCAAGATCGATGCTTCAAACTAAGCATCTCAGTAACATGTATTGGGTCGATGTTGTTAGAACCAGTGTTTACATTCTAAATAAGAGTCCTACTTCAAGTTTGGATGGGATCACTCCTTACGAAGGGTGGTATGGCAAAAATCGGAATGTAAAAACTTCAAGGTTTTTGTTTCTCTAGTATATGCCCACATTCCTAATGAAAAAAGAAAGAAACTTGACCCCAATATTCAAGCATGTATTTTTGTAGGATATTGTGAGTCTACCAAAGCATATAGGCTCTACAATCCAAAAATGCATAAAATTGTACTTTCCAGGGATGTGATTTTTGATGAAGGGGGAGAATGGGGTCATCAAAAATTTTTTGTTTATGATGAATCCCATGATGCAAGTTCTTCTCAAGTATAATAGGTGCAGCCCAAAAATAGCAAAGGCATTCCTCCTCCAAGCCCATGCATGAGTACTACTTCGAGTACATCAACAACTTCTCCAAGTCCTTCTCCACAAATATCAGTAAGTTCTTCACCTATGGATATTGATTCTCCATAAAGAGGTAAAATAACACTACAACATCATCCATATTTTCAAATTTTGGATAAGAATTTCTAGAAAAGATACACTAGAAGTCAGGCTAGTGAAATGAATGCAATTTTACAAAAACTTGAAAATATGCATATGTATGGAGATGATGACTCCAATTATCCTAAAGGAGATGTAGTTAATTATGCTTTAATGACTAGTGCATAGCTAGAGCCATATAGCTATGAGAAAGCATGCACTCATGATGTATGGCAGCAAGCCATGGAAGAGGAAATCACCTCTATAAAAAAGAATGATACTTGGGAGCTAGTGAAGCTTCCTAAGGGTAAAAAATGTGTTGGATGCAAATGGGTCTACAAGACCAAATTCAATGTTGATGGAAGAATTGAAAGACACAAGGCAAGACTTGTAGCAAAAGGATTTACTCAGAAATATGGCATTGATTATGAGGAGACCTTTGCTCCTATTTCTAGAAAGGAAACTATCAGATCAATACTTTCCTTGGCTGCCCACAAAGGGTGGAAAATTCAGCACATGGATGTAAAAAGTGCCTTTCTCAATGGGTACTTAGATGAATGGGTTTATGTCCAACAACCTCAATGTTTTAAAGAACAAGGTAAGGAGAACCTTGTTTACAAACTAAAAAAAGCACTATATGGCCTCAAGCAAGCACCAAGAGCATGGTACTCTCACATTGATGGCTACTTCAAGGAGTATGGATTCACTCAAAGAAAAAGTGAACCTACTCTCTACTACCTAAAGCAAGGTAAAGATATTCTCATAGTTTGTTTATATGTGGATGATCTCATATTTATGGGTAGTAATGATAAGATGAATAAGGAGTTCAAACACTCCATGATGAAACAATTTGAGATGAAAGATCTAGGCTTAATGCATTACTTCCTAGGCATGGAATTTCATCAAACAGATAGAGGGATCTTCATATGTCAACACAAATATTCTCAAGATATGATTAAGAAATTTGCCATGGAGCAATGCAAATTTGTTGTAACTCCAACAGGTCATGAGATCCAATTGAGCAAAGATGATGGAGCACGGAAGGTTGACATGACCACTTATAGGAGCATGGTTGGGAGTTTGATGTTTCTCACCAACACAAGACCTGATATTCAGTATGTTGTTTCTCTTGTTTCAAGGTTTATGGTTGATCCATCCGAGCTCCATTTTCAAGCTACTAAAAGAATTCTGAGATATGTAAAGGGTACATTGGATTTTGGGATCCATTACCACAAATGTAATTTTGTAAAGTTAGTTGGCTTTAGTGATAGTGATTGGGGAAGCAATATAGATGATATAAAATCTACTTCAGGAAATTATTTTAGTCTTGGGCTAGGACTAATTACATGGAGTTCCAAAAAGCATACTGTTGTAGCATTGTCATCTACTGAGGTTGAGTATATAGCAATCACATATGCTAGTACTCAAGCTCTATGGTTGAGAAAAGTCCTTGAAGATATTGGAGAGAAAAAAAGTGGTCCTACTAGATTGTATTGTGACAACATGAGTGCCATTCAATTGGCATATAATCCTATCCACCATAGCAGATCAAAACACTTTGATATGAAGTATCACTTCATCCGAGACATGGTGGAGAACCATGTAGTTGAGCTTAAACATTGTAGCACTTTGGACAACATGATTGATATCTTCACCAAAGGCATGGCTAAAGCTCAATATATAAAGCTAAGAGACTGTCTTGTCAGCCCTCTCAACTTTAAGGGAGATAATGTTAGAGTTTAACCTACATGGTCGGCAAGGGGATGGTCGAAAAGGGGTAGTCGACAAGCGATGAGAGAGAGGAGTCAATTTTAAATCTTCCTCCTCTCCCCTTTCTTCTCTCTCCTCCTTTCTCATTAGCAATTAGTTTTTCTAGACTATTTAAGTTGTAACCTAAACTTTTTCTAATTAATCAAACTATTGTTGGACTTTACACCCTAGGGTTAAGCAATGATGGTTGATCCACCTCTTATATTTTTGAAACACACCATTTTTATAATGTTATCGTGGTATCATAGACTTCATGCAAATATGGGTCATAAATATTTTACCTTAAAATTGTAGCAACTATGGGGTGTATGGCTCCCATGTATATTTGAATAGCTCTCTCTTCAAAAATGATAAAATGGGGCATCACTTCAGTATACAACTTATGAAACCCACCATTGAATTGACTCATAGACTCATTATGTTCCTTATAGATAGATACAAATTGATTTAACATCAAAACTGGGTCAACTTGTTTTCCAAAATGACTAGTAAATGTTGCTTCTAGTTGAACCCAATAAGTGATGCAACCTACAGGTAGGTATAAGTACCACTCATAAGCAACCTCATCCAATGTGTGCAAAAACAATCTACAAGGAACATCTCCCTTCCACATTTGCAAATGCCTTAAGATGTCCTTGTATCTTTGAATATGTTCCTCATCCGAGGTCACATCATCCTTAAAAATGGGTAAATTATTTTCTACACCTAAAGGAATTTTATGATTAAGCATGTCTAATTGACTATAATAGTCAGCTATCCATAATGAAATTCCTGCCTTGGATGGAAAAATCGATGCCATTAGTGAAACTCAAAGAATAACTTTAGAACCAATTTTGTTAGTCAAATAAAGATTTCTTGTAAAGAAGCATGAAATGACTAACCAATCTCAAATGTTTAACATATGAATCATCATGTTAGCATTAACCAAAATATATGCATCGATTAAACCATGACATTAGAAAATATTCTCCAATTTATAATAGGTTAGCATTAATACATCATCAAAATAGAGAATGTTATCAATGAAAGTGATCAAAAAAATATCATTAGTCAAGACCAATGTCTTTAAATAACTCTTTCAAGCAAAATAAACAAGTTAACATCTAACTAGCAATTACATAAACCAATTCAGACCCTCCTAGCTCCCAAAGTTTTGAGTGCTAAAGGAGGCCAAAGATGATAATCAAAAGGACTTGAAACATTTAGCAATTTAGAGATCTCAAGGTTACACAAAAATCATATTACTTATTGTATGAACCATTCCAAAGCATTTAGAACAACAATGAACAATTTAGCATACATAAAATAACACTAATTCAGGCCCTCCTTCTAGCCCAAAATATTGAGTGGTAATTTTACCCAATTGCAAAACCACACTCACCTTTAGGATTTTGATCACAAAACCCTCTCTTGCAAAGAAGTTAAAATAAACAACTTCTCCAAGGTTCCACTATATAAGCATTGCACATGTGTATTAGTAATATCAATGAAGATATATCAATTAAATGCTAGGAATACCTTAGTGATTGCAAGTAACTGTTAACAAGGGGCATGTGTTGGTTTATTTTACTATGCCATACTAATAATTTTTCATAAAACTTAAAGAAAAGTAAATGTGAATTGGCCCTCATATGACCACGATGTAAAGCATTGATTCCTTTTATCTTGAAATGTTTTAAGGTATATTTTATCTTCCTTTATTAAGTATATTTTAAACAAGTTTTATATTGCATTAAATCCTACTTTAAGCATGAAGTAGAAGATTAAAACCTATCTCTAAATATGAATTTCAAATGATGAAAGAATTCTTTTTATATTTCTTTAAACCTCAATATGGAATAGTTTGGATGACCAAATTTGTAGCTATAGTAGCCTCTTTGATGAAATTAATTTTCATAAAGAGAACAATTTATTGCTTTAAAATAATGGCCTTAAAATGTCATTATTAATTATCCCTCTTTAATGAAATCATAATTTTCATAAAGAAGAAATAATTTAATGCTTTAAAACAATAGCCTTTGATGTAATGTATAAATTACCTCTCTTTAATGAAATCAGAATTTTCATAAAGAAAGGTAAATTTATTGCTCCGAAAATGATGGTCTATGGAGTGTCGTATAAACAACTTCCCTTTAATGAAATTAGAATTTTCATAAAGGAAATTCCATTTATTGCTTGCGAATAAAAATGGAAAGCTAAAAAATCTGATTTACCTTCAAAATGTGAAAAATGTAAAATTAGGAAATTATAAAAATCTGCATAAAACAACAATTTTTATAAAATCGACATGGCTTTGGCATGGGTTTGAATTTGTTTCAGATGAAAGGTTGAAACTCTTTATTCACACCCATGTATTTATTTTTGTCATTTTATTTTTTTTTCAATTTTTATTTTAATCCTCGAAGTTTAAAAAAAATCTGCAAAAATAAGAGTTAAAAAAATAAATAAATAATTTGAAAAATGAAAGGGAGAGCTGAAAATGTTAAAATACACTATAGCCGGTATGATGCCATCCTATTCCTGCAAAACCGAAGATGTGAGAACCCGAATCTGCATTTGCACAACTCACAATAACCTAGGTGCGAGCTTCTAAGAAAAATGAAAATAAATTTCATGCTTTAAGATGTTCAATGATGCAACCATTAAAAATGCATTCATAATCATCTACAAATCCAAAACATGAAAGGGGAAAATAAGCATTAAAACAAGCATGCATAAATAAACTCCTATTTTACCAATAAAATGTAAATTTCTAGTGTATGCATATTCAAAATAATATCTCTATTTTTACAAGCATTTCAAACAACATATGGCCTCCAAAAGGATCTAGCAAGCCTGTAAAATTTCAACAGCATGTGACCTCCAAGGGATCTAGCCCGATTTCAATGGCTTCAATCAGTATTTTAAAATCTACCCTGAGACCCTTTGCTTCCACTTTCTATTGATTCTCCTCGAAAATGTTTCCTTTCACCTTCTTTTGATGGCTTACATTACCATTTTTTGTTTTATTCCATCTGACTTCATCATTGCCATTTCAAATCCTCTTATTTCCTTTTATAACACTCTTTTTACAATGCCTATGATTGTTCCTTTTGAAACCTTATGAGAGCGACTTTATAAACTATCTATTTTGAATAATCATATTCCTCCCATAAAGTACCATCAACCCTTTGGGGACATGTGTATTCGTCTTATTATATGTGTATGCTATTTTGGATATTAACATATCTTTAGAGAACATGGCCATGCATTTCTTATATCTTGAGCCCTTGTCCCATATTAGCAATGGGTTATAATGCATAAAACATTCAATCATTTAACTTTAAATAGCCCTCTATCATTGTGTTCCCATGGTATAATGAAGAAATGTAACGTTCCCATATTACCCTATACATGATGATCATTACGACACCTTATCCATGTTTGGTATGCTTGATCCACCAGGTGTCATCCCATACTATCCAAATGAATCTCGTACATATATTCGATGTCTAAATAGAACATGCATTGCCATCTACTTTGAGGTGGTGTATACATCCAGATCATCATACAAGGTCTGTCTATCCGCGTTGGCTCATTGTAAATTTGGGAGTCCCTTGAAACCTATCTTCAATTACTTTTTTAGACTACCATTTTCTACACTGTGGGTCTATTCATGGTTGCCATATTTAGGTTACCTCTACGTAACTATTATGTGTTTCGCTTTGGATAATGATTCAAAGCCTTCGGTATTATTGTGGTCATTGTTTGCTACATGGGAGAGGGTCACCACCATTCATTCATGTATGCCAAATTTTGTAAAACCCGCTCATCAACCCGATGTTTTTCACATTGGATAACTCTAAATGCTTTGTCTAATATACATAATCCACATTCTGTCATTGTGCTCATGATATTCGGCATTACCCCTAGTCATCGAGTGGTTATATCATTGGTAATGACTAAACTATGACCATCTACTATCGTGAGCTCCTACGTTGAACATGTTATCTCAGTGTAGAGATAGTGGTCTTTATGCAAACCTGCATCATGTTGCCTCACAACACCATATATCCCTAGAGATGCCTATCTAAACTGTGGTACGAATTGGTCCAAGTAGATTGTATCTAGATATTTTATCCCTGTGTGTTATCCAGTCTTCCGATATTGTTGTCACACATGGACTCCCATGAAAACTTGCATAAACTTCATCGACATCCACTACCAACGTTTTACCACCCACACGGCCATTTATGCCCTTGGTGAGAGTCATCCACAACTGCTCATTGTCTATGTGAGATTGTCCATGTCCAAGTTATCTTCTATGTTTAACCTTAAGTCTCCCTTAAAATCATTTGGATGTGCTCATTGAACACTGTGTCCTCGCTGCCTACTGCTATTGTTTCTTCCTTCACATCCCTATCATCTACATGACCACAATCCACCACTTTGCTCGATATGTGGGTGTCTTTCTCAATATTCAATAAATATCCTCTTGGTCTTCACTGTTGATCATGTAGGTGAGTACCATGCTTCCACACAGAGATCTATCTCTGATTCACAAAACCAAGTTCACCGTCATTCTCTTGAATATTTTGTAACATCGGCGATTACACCTTGGATGCTGCTCACTTTCAAATATTGTTTCAATTAATCAACAAAATTTAGTTGAAATGAAAAATGTAGCATATTATAACATGGCATCGATCTCCAGAAGAATGTTTGAAGACCATAATCATCAACCAGGTATCCTTAAACTATGTCCATATCTCTAAACTTCATTCATAGCATACCATAAACACTACAATTTTTCTACCTATCACCTGTATCCTTTGATGCTTCACTATGCATTTCATCTATCATTCTTCTTTTTACACGCTACCTACCTGAGACTTGATCTTCGTAATTTGGATCAGGTGTCTACATCATCACAATAGTACCCCCATGCTTTCTGTTCCACTGTACATCTATGTTGTTTCACCAAAACCCTCCAGTACGTTCAATTGACTTATTGTTTAGCTCTACATACTCTGAATCTACTACACTCTAGCTTAGTTTTCATTCATCACAACCTACATTGGTCGCTGTCATGTTTGAATTCCTTCACCACAGGCTAATCCAATAGTCAACTCTACATGCCCCCACTATGCATCATGCTCTCATTCATTTTATCCTCTATCGATTCCATTACTGCATAACCTTGCAAGATCATTTTTTTGACTTACCAAGCAATGGAATGTCGTCAATATCTTCTCCCTTCGATCACCCTCATAATGCTACCATTATTAGTCTGAGTCCACATTGGTCTATATTCATGTACCCTAGGCTCAATTATGCCTACCCCATATGATATGCTCACAAATCCTATTTAACCTTCCATCGGTGCCACGTTGACGCATTCAAATTTTTATGACATCTGAGTCAATGACGTGTGGGTCCAAATCTGTCACAATCCATGTTGGTGTATTGTCCATGGTGTTGTCCACATTGTCCCAATAATTCCTCCATGTTGGTCCACCTTGCCACTGGGTTGCCACATGATGATCCATAAGCTTCAAATTTCTGCCATGTCGTCATCTTGTGGACACACCTGCATTTACGCATCCCCACTTCCATCGCTTACCTGTAAACAATACAAGCCATAATCAAATTCGATAATAAATAGAACCTTATAATGGTACTTTACAAATCGACATGCATAAAATCACTTTATATTATGCTTAAAAATAATTATATTATATGGGGATCACTTTATCCTTTATTCTTTATTTTAATTTTTTACTTTTATTATTATTATTATTATATATAGAATATATGTATAATAATAATAATGTTTTCTTTATGTTTGTTTTTTTTATCTTAAGTTTTTATATAATATATATATATATATATATATATATATATATATATATATATATATATAAACTTATTATTATTATTTTTTGTTTAATTCATTTTTATTCTATTTTATTTTATAAATTTATATATGATAATATATAAACTTGTAATTTATGTTTTATGACTTAAATCAACTTATTTCAAAAGTTTGCACTACTAAAGCTTCAACCAAAATGATAAAGACACATTGAAATCAACATTTGAAACCCAACACAAACATTATGAAATAATCACACTGAGGATCCTCAACACCACACAAGCCTATAAAACTAAGACTCCAGGAACACAAACACTCTCCCAACGAATCTGAAATACAAGACACTGAAACTATGATTCCAACCACACTAAAAAATGAACTTCTTTCAAGAAGACAAGAAGACTTCCCAAATTGAGGAACCTCAAAGAACTCATGGTGAGCTCATGACTAGGGTCCTATCAAATATGATCTCTCAAAGATATCCAAAATCACTCAAGACAAAAAGTAAAAATGTGGGTCCCCAATTTTGGGGTAAATTGTGTGCCAGCCACAACAGGTTTGACATGGATATTTAATAAAAAATGAATCCCTTCACCTTTGCTTAAAAAATATACAAAGGATTGTATATTTGTATGACATTGGTAAAAGAAATTAACTTTCCATGGAGGTCACATGTTTGACCATGATGTGAAGCCTTTGTTGTTTATTTGAGAATATATCGTCATTCCAATTTATAGACCATTAGAAAGCATATGGATTTTATGATCTACTACTTGGCACACTCATAAATTATTATGGGTATACAAATTTTTGATCATTAAGTCCCAATTACCCCTCAAGTTTTATAAATGGACAAGGTGAGTTGATGTGTTTATGAGTAAGGTTTAATAATTTTATTGTTTTGAATATGTTTCTAGTTGATTCATGGATCAATGAGGAGTATTGGTACTACACAATATACTACTTGGAACATTTATAAATAATTACAAGTATGCAAGGTGTTGATCACGTCATACTGACACTACTTGTGGGTCCATGAATGGAATAAGTGATGGTGGAGATTAAGGATTGAGATAAAATGATTTATTTATTGATTTGTCTGGTATATCATCAAGTGGACTCGTCATCTCTATTTTTTTTCCTAGTGCACATATACAAGTCTATACATATTCAAAATATTAAACTAAGGAATTTGATTTTACCCTGTGATATAATATGGTTTGAGAATGTTGTAGTATGTAGACCAATGATAAGGTGTGATTAAGGTGATAATATCCTAAGTTACTTGGTATATCAATATTTTTTGTTGGCCATGTCCATTCCCTATCTAACACATATACAAAAATTATATACATGTGAGACATATGATGTGAACAAGCAAGGACATAATTGATATATAAGGGAAGTCAAGATTTTTGTGATAGAAAAATTACCTATTGTGTCAATTATGATGAAGGAAGTTTTGTATCCATTAATTGGGCATATGAGACCCAATGTTTGCTATCACATGGATGATATAATTTGTGTTTGATTGCATGCTTATTTAATAAACTAGATAAGGGAATAGAATTTTGTCAATCCATTTTCTAGAAAGGCTTACAAATTATTATAGGCCTACAAGATATTGCATTGACATAGCCTTGCAGCCCAAGTGGTCTGTTATACAAGTAGCCTTTGATGATAATATAATTTATGTTTAATTGCATGTTTGCTTAGTAAAACCAATAAAGAAAGAGGACCCTATTAATAAAATGGTTGATGACGCTTACAAATAATTGTAGACCTACAATATATATGATTAATAGGGCTTCTCAGCCCAAGTGGTTCACTAGACAACTGGTGTTTGATGAGTCTAATAAATAGATGTCATGATACATTTGATAGTCCATTCAAGATACCAAAATCCTCCTTTATTGCATGAAATACTTATAAAGAAATGTAGGATTATAGTACATCAGAGGAGGAAATTGGTGCCTTAGAAGGACCTATTAAATAATCATGATAATTAGAGAGGGAAGGTTTGTTGTTGAAATGGTGTTGATATTTTATGAGAAGAGTGTGATTTGTATTTAAATAATTATGATGATGCTATTGGTATAGAAGAAAGGGGTAAGATCGAGTCATTAGGACCATATATGATCACATCATACATCACTTGATCCAAGAGAGGGAGAAGAAGAAAATAAATGTTATAGATAGGAAAAAGAAAAATTAGAAGGTAGAGTGGGAGTAATTGATTTATCTAATGTTGGGTGTCCCAAAATTGAAATAGAAGAAAGGGATAAGGTTGGGTCATCAGGGCCACAAATAATTGTCATACATAACTTAACCTAAGAGAGGGAGAAGAAGAGAAGAAAATTTGATAGATAGAAAAAAGGAAAAGTAGAATAAAGTATGATAAGATGAGGGGAAGTAAAAAAAATTTTGGAATTAGAGTATCACTCAATATTAGTGTTGGTATCTGAATTGACATCAAGCATAGCTTGAAACTATGACTATTATCTTTAGCATTTTGATTATACGTACACCCTCTAATCACAATCCAAACACCAACATTGGATGGATTAAATACTACTCTAATCCAACCTCCAGAGTAGGCTAGTATACCTCATCGACTAATAAGGTGTTGACTCATTTAAGCTCAATTAAATGTTTAAAATATAGGGATAGAAATGGGTTTAGGGTTAGAAAATGTGATGATTAAACAGTGGTTGAATAAAGCTAACAACATAGGCATCTACAGGATAAATTTTGCCAATCAATTTCCAGTGTCCCACACTTGCAATTAATAGCATTTAAAATAGGTAATCTTCATAGATTAGAGAAACAAAGACATACTTCAATAAATCAGTTCAAACATCCAAGATACTAATAATCCGATATAGTAGAATAAGATCAGTATCTAGAATAATAGAAAAGAACCTCTTACAAGTATAGATTCAATCATAAAATATTTCAAGGTGCTCTAAGATAGCAATCCAATATTAGCAGAGTAGACTAACCATAGCAAAAGTAGTAGAAATGCATTCATATCTTGAATCTCTCAATAGGTTACAAAAAATACCATCTCGAGCCAAACATCTAAGTAATGTTACTTCTATTGATTTGCAAAAAGTACTTACATAGTAGCACAATAAAACACTCTAGAGATAACCTTAAAAATGAGGGTTTGATCTCTATTTATAGTTTTACATGTTTTACAGATTAAGGAAAAATGGAACATTACAAGGAAATTGAAATGCCATATCATCCAGGTGTTGAGGTGGCAACCTCTTATTCATATTGGATGAAAGAAGAAATTGTGGATCTTGCACATCCTCTACAACTCAATCTATGCAACTTTCTAGTCTAATATGGTGTTTGGATTTAGAACTACACAAAACTATCATCTATGTAGCACCCTAAAATTGACGCAGTAAAATTGTCATAATTACATTCACCTTAGTAAATAATTTAAATTCAAATTTTAACCTCCCAAACCGCCCGTTAACCGTCGGGTAATCCGTTTCCCCCTTTTCTGTGCCATTTTTAGAGGTTGTTTTGACCGTTTGACGATATCGTCGCCGATCAGACGATATCGCCCTAGATCTGACGATTTCGTCTGGGCTAGGACGTCCAGACGATCTTGTCACAAAACTGATTGTTCACAATTAGATTATGTTCCAACGAGCCTCTAATCCAGGGAGAAGCGTGTCTGCATCGTTAGAGACCCTCCCCCATTGGAGATCTCCCAAATAGGGATGATCTCCAACCTCCTAACTACTCCCCTAAGCCTATTTAATCCCTAGGACCTTCCCTTCCCAACCCCTGGCTGAAATTCTTTGTAACTTAACTTCATGCACGTTAAATCATCCTAAGTTTTCATTTGCAGTAGTCCTATATCAATTTTGTTGCAGGTACCATCTTGTTTTTCAGTCGAAGCAAGCATACATCGTCGTCGATGAACCTGTTCAGATCGGAGGCGATCCTGTCGAATCAGAGATGATTTCGTACTGATGCGAGACGATCTCGACTGCAGTCCACATTGAGGCAATCAGTGCCATAAGTTTGCATTTCTTCACCTTTTCTCTGTTGTTTTATTCTGCAAATTAGCTAGTTTATTTGATATTTTATGTTATATTGCATTTTGGAGTTCACCCATCTAGATCAAAGGCATAATTAATCCATAATTGTGATTTAATCAGCATCATTCATACATGTTTTGGTCTTTAAGTTTCAGTTCAATGTTGTCACTGTTATTTTGCACAGTTTCCCTCTACTAGAACAGTAGTATTCTCTGTATTTTGCATCTATTTTTCTATTTGCAGGTCTCTGACGAATTCGTCTGACGAATTCGTCAGATCTCAGATGATCTTGTCTGATCTCAGATGATTCTATCGAATTCCAGATGATCCTGACTGCTTCAAACATCAGAATCTCCATCAGACATCCGGATCAGGTATTCTTCTTATTCTTCCTTAATTTCTCTATTTTTTTGTCTTAAATTTGTTCTCTGTATTCATTAAAATCTGCATTTTCATATAGATTAATTTAGACTCATTTGGCCAAACCTAGGATATGAATGCTTAAGGCTAAAAATGAACACATAAAAACACATTCCAAACCTAGGCGTGGAAACTGCCATTAAATGTTTCCTGGTGAACCCACCATCCATCAAAAAATCATCAAAATACACCTCCCTTGAGAGGCGGGACCTTCGCAAAGTCCTCTCAGTCCGAGGTACCGCGACATCCTTTTCCCATCCTCCTTTCGGGCACGGATCCTATAGCTTGAAGGTAAGGATGCAAAAAATTTGGAGCGATACATTTTGGTGAACCCGACGTGAATGCATCATAACCTTTTGAAAACAAAAACAAAAACAAAACAAAAAAATATATAGAACAAATAAAACATAGATGCATTTTAAAACATTTAAAGTTTAAAATCATGTTTAGATGGTAGCTCCTAAGAAAATATTAGCAATTACTATAAATGTAGAAAACCAATTGGCAGCCATAGAAATCAACTCTATGCTTAATGTGCATGAAACAAGTAGAAATCAATTCTATGGAACGAACTTGATAGAAGACTTAGTCTCATCTCATCTAGGTCCACACAACTTAAGCAAATCAAGAGGCTAGTCCTAGATAGAATCCTGGATCCTCATCAACTAGTTTTTTATCATGAACTTCAGAGAGCCTGCCATAGATGGTTAGCTTATAGGAGAGCTCTAGTATCTTCAGAATTGTTCACCTTCGAGGAATACCTCGAGAACGCAGCCATTGTACACCAGTTCCTAGGTTGTGTAGAAGACCAAGAGGTTGTTCTTACAGATAGGGAAATATGGAATAGAGTTTCGCGAGCTGTGTTATATCGAGAGTATTGCCACGAGCTTTACTTTTATCAACCAGCATCTGAGACAGATAATATCACTATAGCTCTTTTCATCAAATTCTTAAAAGAAAACTTTCAATTTGAAGAAGAACACTTCATGACTCCTGAACAACTCGAGCCTATTAATGATATCTATAAATTATTTATAGAAAACTAGATTATTACTTTCAGTCTTATTTCTTGCATTTATTGTGTTATTTGTTGTCTTTATTATATTATTTCAAAAACAAAGAAAAACTAAAAATTAAAAAACAAAGAAAAAACTAAAAAACATAGCAAAAACTTAAACATTTCATTTCAAATATTGTAGTAGGTATATAGTAAATATATACCTCTTAATTTTGTTGCAATATATATATATATATATATATTTGCTGAAATCAAAATTTAGCACCATGCCTAAACTTAGGAATGGTAAAGAAACTTTAGGAGAAGAAGAAGATTGGGTACAAGATACAACTAGAGACCCAAATGTCCTTCCTGGAGATCCAATTCCGGAAGGACAAACTCTAGATCAATCTAGAACATGACCTAGGTGAAGATAATGAACAAGAAGGAAGTGTTAAAGAGGATGGATCCTCATCCCCTAGAGTAGCTCCAGATGGAACTATTGCTTTTGACAACATAGATCATTTCAAGAAATTTCTTGATGATAACATTGATGCCATTAATGTGGCAGTTCGTATTGATAAAGGGCAAATTAGTGACACTCAGGCAGCCTTGGAACATATGTATGATGTGCGCATTAATCCCTTGTCTTTCATTGATCAAGAAAGTGACAAGGCTGGGCCATCCAATACAGACATGGTCACTATGATGCAAAACATGTCAAAACAACAGGTTACCCAACCTCCTAAGGAACTTGTTATTCAACCTAAAATCATTCCCACACAAAAGAAACCTTCCTTCACTACTTTATTTCGCCAAACTATTGAGCAATATGCTTCAAGTAAACAAAAACCTAAAACGAAGCCAAACACCAATTTTCAACAATCTGGAATACAACATAATACAACTTCAAAATTCATTCATAATACTTTTCCTACCAATAATTTACACAATAGTAACATGGCATCTAATCTTCATGTTCCTCCATCATATGCCCATAAAACCCATGTCAATGCCCTACCAAACCCATATGGGGGGCAAACTAGTAATCTGGAAGCCATGGTGAAACAGTTAGCTTCGCGTATGGACCAGATAGATCCCTACCGTCCCTCGTATAATTATCGAGAGATATGTAGTCAACCTTTGGATCCCATAGTTGTAGCTCAACCATACCCTAAGCATTTTCCCATGCCCATCCTACCTATATATAAAGGAACCGAAGATCCCATAGAGCATCTTCGCATGTTTAGGATAGCATGTCATGACATATCGCATGATGACTTGCTATTACTAAAAATGTTCCCAAAAAGTTTAGGTGGAATGGCATTAGAGTGGTACTATCAATTGCCCACTCATTCTTTGAGAAACTTTGAAGAAGCAGATTGAATCATTTGTCCATCAATTTAGTGCCTACATCGAGAGGCATGTAACTATTAAAGATTTATACAATTTAAAACAAGACAAAGATGAATGTTTTGCCGATTTCTTAGCTAGATGGAGGCAATTGATAGGAAAGCTGCACTTTGTGCTACCTTATAGGGAAATGTTGGACATTTTTATCAATAATTTACAAGAACAAATATCTTATGAGCTATCAATTGCTACTTTAACTACCTTCGATCAAGCTATAGATTTAGCTCGAAGAGTAGAAGATGCCCTCATTAGGAGAGGCCAACTTAGGAAGAAGGATGATGAGAAAACATCCAAAAATCAATATAAAAACAAACAAGTTGTTGGTGATGGAGTCATTGACAGCAAGAATGTTGCTAATATCAATGCAACGAAGACAACAAAAAAATTTATATTGAAACCTCCTGACAAGCCTCCTCGAGAATTTACTAGATTAAACCAACCCTTATCAACTATTTTACCTCAATTACTCGAAAGAGGTTTGATCCAATTACCAGCTATCCAGGAACCTGATCCAACTATACCCGGATACAGAGCTGACTTACACTGTGATTTCCATAGAGGACCTGGACATTCTACCAATGCTTGTAAAAGGTTGAAACATAAAATACAAGATTTGATTGACAATAATGAAATGGAGGTGCAAGCCTTCCAACCTAAACAAAACCCTCCTAATAACACTCAAAAGACCATTCCTCAAAATCAAAATCAAAATGCCAATCAAACTTTAGACATATTTCAACACCCTTTACCAAGACATGGTAAAGAGGTAGCCAATCAAATCGAACATCATAATGTTCCCCCTCCTACCCGATATGTAGGAACCATTAGCGGACAATTACCTATTCGGGATCCTCAAATATTTGACACAACCTTATCCATGGTTATGACCAGGCCTTTACATAATTTTCAAACTTCTGATTCTAGTGATATAGAATCAGATAGTGAAAGTGAACTAGACATTACTTCAAACCAATCGAATAGTTCTAAAAATGAATCAGATCCTATTCAACCCGTCACGGATGCTATGGTTCCAGAAGAACCATTTCCTAGATGAGTTACTACTCGACCTTCTTCTAATATATTCCTTTCTAATGAACAAGCCATAAATGCTCAACCGAGACCAGTTCAACGTCTTCATTATAACATTGTAGGTACCATCGGAGTCGTCACCCGACAACAAGCTCAAAATTCCCAACAAGAACCAAACCAGAATGATGGATCAGCTCCATTCATTTTGAAAAACCCCAATAAAGGGAATCATGCTCCTAATGTTCAACCTAAACCCCCTTACAATATTAATGAGCAATTGTCCAATACTACGGCCAGAATTTCCCTCTTAGATTTATTAAGATCCTCTCCCACCCATAGGGATGAGTTGATGCTTACATTAAGCCAAATGATGGTACCTCAAAACATTCAACTCTGAAGCTATGGCCAATACTATCATCACTCGAGAGATTGATTGTATTGACTTTCGAGATAAAGATATCCCACAACATAGTTTACATAAGGATAATCCCTTATACATTACTGCTCTAATTGGAGATGTAGTTGTCAAACGAGTCTTGATTGATAATGGCTCATCTCTAAACATTTGCACTTTTGACTTCTACCAATGATTTGGCTTTAGAAGTGATGAAATGAAGAAAATTGATATGATTATCAAAGCTTTTAATGACGAAACACAAGAAACGTGTGGAGTTATTACCCTCCCATTGCAAGTTGGTCCTAGAACCCTAGAAACAACCGTGTTTATTGTACATTGCCTAGCATCGTACAATATACTTTTGGGTCAGCCCTTGGATCAATGCCATGCGAGCGGTCCCATCAACCTTACACCAATGTGTTAAATTTGAGTTTAAAAATCAGTTGGTCACTATCCATGGTGACCCTAGACCCTTTGATATGTGTGCTTTGGAAGAACCCGTTGGAGTGCAATTTTGCCCTGCTCTGTCATCCACACATCCTAGTTCTTATTTTTCATCTAAAACTGTGAAACACACACCCATAACTTCACCTATTTCCCCTCCATTAATTTCATCCTCCTATATAGATCAACAACCCTCTAAACAAATCACTCTAGAACCTCAAAAAGATCTTAAATCTACAACCAATCCTTCATGTTCTATCCCTATAAATTCAAAACCTACAGAAACAACTATCATACCTTCCACATCTCAAGATATAGGTAATAAGCCTTCTACATCTTATGCCCTTTCTGATGAACTTTTACCAGATTTATCCACAACCTTAATATCAGAAAAAACAAATGCTTTCATGCAAGATTCAATTCTTTTGAATAATTTACCGCCATCTCCTCGTACTTTGGGCCTCCCACAACCTATGGGAAGTACTTACCAAGTCGGGAGTTGTGCCTTCATTTATAAAGGATATGAGCTGGGGAAGAATCCCTCGGAATATCAAAACTCATCATGAGGGATACGCTCGGTGTTATTTTACCAATGATTATATTAAAGCTAAACCCATGATGCTTAAAATGGGATATAAAGGGAAAGGCTTAGGACCTTTCCAAAATGGCATGAAAGAACCTTTCGAGGTAGAACCGTGGCCTACCCGTTGTGGTGTGGGCCTATTTCCTAGTAAGGGTCAACCCTTTCCTTTTGAAGATGATGATCAACTCATATGTTATCAAGATTATTTGGATAGGCATGTTGATTTGCCTCTTAAAAATCAGTCGTTTTCATGCAACATGCTATCCATAGCTTACCCTGAAATGATTGTTGACCCTGATGAAGAGTTGGAAGGAGATATCTTCCATGATGTCTCTGTTGAAGAGATGTTACACAATGGATTTTATTTTGATGGTTCTATACCAACTATAGCCCAACTTGAGGCCACTAATCCTCAAGATGAATTATCTAAATTAACCTTACAAGAATTACAAGAATTGGGTGTTTCACCCACCCCACCTAATTTTGAAAGAGATCTACACATGGAGGTAGAAAACGTCATTAAAATTAATATTGGAGCTGAGGATAATCCTCACATAATCAATATTGGATCAGAATTAAGTCAAGAAAAACAAGAACAATACATTGCATTCCTTAAAGAGTATGAAGATGTCTTCGCTTGGACATATGAAGATATGCCGAGTCTAGACCCTTATGTAGTCATGCATCATCTAGTGGTCCATCCGGATGCTAAACTTGTTAAACAAAAACTTAGAAAAATGCATCCCAAAGTGGCTCTGCTAGTCAAAGGGGAGTTAGAAAAACTCTTGAATGTTGTCTTTATACAAGCTATTGATTATGCTGAATGGATCTCAAATGTAGTTCCAGTCACCAAGAAAGAAGCTACCAAAGTTAGGGTTTGCACAGATTTTAGAGATATTAATGCCGCATGCCCTAAAGATGACTTTCCTCTTCCAAACATGGATCAAATCATTGACTTTACTACCGGGAGTGGGATGATGTCCTTAATGGATGGATTCTCCGGTTATAATCAGATCAGGATAGCTCCTGAAGATCAGGCTAAAACAACCTTTATTACCCCCTGGGGTACCTTTTTTTGGAAAGTGATGCCATTTGGCTTAAAGAACGTAGGTGCAACTTATCAACGAGCTATGACCTATATTTTTCATGATATGATGCATGATATCCTACATGATTATGTAGATGATATTATAGCTCGCTCTATTATTGAAGATAATCATTTAGATGATTTGAGAAAAGTTTTTAATCGATTACGAGAATATCTTATTCGATTAAATCCAACAAAATGTATATTCGGAGTTAAGTCCGGTAAACTATTAGGGGTTTTAGTTTCTTTACGTGGTATTGAAATCGACCCTCTCAAGATTGTGGCCATCACTGATATGCCCGCACCTACTAATATATCTGAGTTACGAAGTTTACAAGGTAAACTTCAAGCTATCTGTCGCTTCATCGATAAGCTGGCGGACAAAATTGGTCCCTTTCTTAAACTCCTTAAGAAGGATGTCCCTTTTAATTGGGACACCGAATGTAGAGAAGCTTTTGAACTTCTCAAACAATACCTCCTTAATCCACCTGTGCTTTCACCACCTAAACCTGATCGCCCATTTCTCCTATATATTTTAGCTTCAGATTCTGCCTTAGGAGCTATGTTAGCTCAACTTGATGATGAAAAGAGAGAACGTGCTAATTATTACATTAGCCGAACCTTCATCAGTTATGAAACCCGCTATATAGCATTAGAAAAACTATGTCTAGCCATCGTGTTTGCTATGCAAAAATTACGACACTATATGCTTAGTCAAAAAACGTATGTCATTGCCAAATACGATCCCTTAAGGTATCTCATGAGTCGACCTTATTTATCGGGTCGCACAACCAAGTGGGTTCTTGCTCTAAGCGAGTTTGATCTCACATTCATAGGACAAAAGTTTGTTAAGGGTCAAATCATAGCAGATCAATTAGTTGTTGCACCCTTAGAGTCTACCCATCCCCTCATCATTGAGTTTCCTGACGAATGCCTTCAATTAGAGGCAGACCATATTGAACAATGGTCCTTATACTTTGATGGAGCCCGATGCATGAGTGGGGCTGGTGCGGGTATTATTTTAATATCCCCACAAAAACATCTTATTCCTCTATCCTTCAAATTGACATTTGCTTGCACCAACAATACTGCTGAGTATGAAGCTCTAATCCTTGGATTACGAGCTGCCTTAGCCCTCAAAATTAAACACCTTTTAGTTTTTGGTGATTCTCAACTGGTTATAAACCAAATTAATGAAGTTTATCAGACCAGAGATGATAAACTGTGCCCATATAAGGCCTATGTTTTACAACTAATGTCTCTATTTGATCAAGTTACCTTGGAAGCTATTCCTCGAACTAGCAACCGTGCAGCTGATGCTATGGCCGCAGTTGCATCTCTCCTGCCCTTGGAGTTAGATGACGAATATGCCACTATCATTATTCGTCGACTCCAGGAACCCGCTTCAAATAAGTCATGCTTAGAGCCTTTGGATGTGTTTCTAATCAATGAAACTACTCCTGAACCTTGGTATACGGACATATTTGATTTTCTCCAAAATGGGACTTTCCCTGCCAATTCTAATAGAAACCAGCGTCGGTTATTACGTCGACGAGCAAGTCGATTTGTAATAATTGGCAATACTTTATATAGGAGATCTTTTGAAGGTATCCTATTAAGATGTTTAAACTTAGAAGAGTCTAAATCAGCCTTGAGTGAAGCCCACGATGGATCTTGTGGAGGACACTTTAGTGGTAGCGTCATTGCTAAAAAGCTCCTTCGGATAGGATACTTTTGGCCTACCATGGAAACGGATGCACATGAGTATGTGCGCCATTGCGACAAGTGCCAGAAACATGCTGACCTTGTCCATGCGCCTGCACAAGAGCTGCAGGCTATTTCATCTCCTTGGCCCTTTTCCAAATGGGGTTTAGATATTATTGGCAAAATCAATCCTGTGTCATCTGATGGACACAAGTTCATCATAACCGCCACTGAGTATTTCATGAAGTGGGTCGAAGCTATGCCTTTAGCTTCCTGCATTGGCACACAAGTCTCTAAATTTATTTTTAATCAAATCATTTGTAGGTTCGGAATTCCTGCAAATCTCATCTCTGACAATGGAACTTGTTTCAAAAATAAAGATGTTAAAAAATTATGCCAAAAATATAAGATTCAACATCGTTGGTCCACTCCCTATTATCCTCAGGGTAATGGTCAAGCGGAAGCATCTAACAAAACCTTAATCAAAATTCTCAAAATATTGGTCAATAAAGCTGGTCGTGACTGGCACATTCAATTATATCTAGCCTTGTGGGCCTATCGAACTAGTGTTCGAACCCCCACTGGAACTTCACCATTTGTTTTGGTTTACGGTCGTTGAAGCAGTTTTTCCATTTGAATTGGAAGTTCCTTCTTTGGCTCTGCTACTTCAAGATACCGAAGTAGGAGATGAATATCATGTTGGCAGACTCAGTCAGTTGGAACTCCTAGATGAAAAATGCATCAATGCTTTGGAGCATCTTCGTGCCTACCAAAACAAGCTTAAAAGATCATATGCTAAGAAAGTTCGTCATCGATCCTTTGAGATCGGCGACCTTGTTTTAAAAGAAAACCAAAAAAATACAAATGCAACTAAGGACCTTAAAGGTAAATTTGAGCCCAACTGGCTTGGACCATACATTATTACTTGTAAATTTGAATCAGGAGCATACAAATTATCTACCTTAGATGGTAAAGAACTTAAAGAACCCATGAATATTTTGCATCTTAAACGTTACTATGCATAAATTTGGTCATTTCATCCTTGTATATATTTGTTTAAAATATTTCAAAATCACTATCTTGTATTTCTTTCAAATTTATAAATTCAAAAACACCAAAAACATTCATAATCATCAAAAATCTTCAAAACTATTTGTTGCATTTATTTATGGCACTTGTTACATTCTTTTTCAAAAACAAAAATAAAGAATAAAAATATAAAAACAACAATATGCTTGACTCTTTCGAAACCAAAACAAAATAAAGAAGAAAGAGAGAGTCAACATTCTCAAAACTTCTCAAAAGTGTTTATATATATTTTCTTACAATTATTGCAGTTATATGTTTCAAATTATTTTGGATAAATTAGCATTTATTTGGAATCCCTCACTTGCACACTCACAACAATAAATATCTTGATTTTATTTGGCATGATTACTAATCTCTCTTATATCAAAGTTCACAAAATTCAATTAAATAAAGTTTGAGCATAGAGAATTGATCTTGTTATTTACTTAAACCAAGCACATCTTTTCACAATAAAATGATTATATTTGTAATTTCCATGTTTTGCTACATAGTAGAAGTGATTTCTTGAGCGAAAAGTTTCCCCTGCTATCCTATCATGCACATGGTCTAGAATCTTTGAGAATTGGCAAAAGGACAAGCTCACCCCTACCCAGAATAAAAATCCCTTGCTCTACAGCTAATCCGAGCAAGTATCCCTAGCAAAGAAAAAGAAAAGAAAAGTTCAAGAAAAAGAAAAAAGAAAAATGTTCTTTTATATCATTACAGCAATATTTCAAGCACTATCTCAAAAATCAAGCAAAAAAATACAAAAAGAAAAAGAAGCAAAGTTCAAAAGAAAGCAGAAAGCAAGAATGCAATAAAATCCCTTTCCCTACCCTTTGAAAAGAAAAGAAGGGTTGATGAGCTTGAATCCCTGGAATTCTCAATTATTCGAAAAGCATGAGGTAAGCCCCATAACAGGTGGTTTGTGCCCAACCTGCTTGGCCTTGGGTAACTCCTAGCGTGGTGATATGTCTGTCACATTAGCGACCTTCTTTTGTACGGACCTATGTCTGCTTATGGATTAGCTAGCTCTTGATAATCCGACCTACATAGTAGTCTAGTATGGTTATATGCATCTACATCATGGTTAATGAACACTTATTTGGTTTCTTCAAATCACTTGTATCATATTATCTTGCTCAAAGCTGGTAAATGCACAAAGCAATTGCACACACATTTGTATTTGAGAGATTTTGTGTATCATTATGATAAATCAAGATCGGAAATGAATTCACATATGCACATGGGATTCCTTATAAATCTAACTTTTGTCTTCAAAATACTTTGAAATATTATTTTTGCAACTTGTTTGGAATAAATCAAGCATAGTTGCTTACCATAAAGACAACTATATAATAGAAAAATCAAAATTTCTTTCAAAAATATACAATCAAAACATATATATCTGGTTGACTTTCGTGACGATGGTATAGTTCCAAAACCAAAATTGGAATTTTATGCTTAGCGCAAGTCCTCATTTTCATATTTTCTGTTTATAAAAAAAAAAAATCAACCATGCAATAAAACTATCTTTTCTTTGGATTTTCGCGATGATGGTATAAGTCTATACCTACATATTCTATGCCTAGCGCAAACCATTGTAACAATTTTTATTCCCCATTTATTTAAAAATCATGAAAACCATATGACTTAATTCATTATGTTACACAAATTATGCTTTTAAAAAGCAAACACATTTTCATTATTTCATGTCATTATGTCAACCTTCAATTTTGCAATGATGGTATAATTCCTAAGGAATTATCCAAAAAATTTATCACACTTAGGAATTTATGCCTAGCAAAAATCATTTTAACATTATTTCATGCATACTATTTTCATGAAAATCTGAAAAACAAACCATCATCACCATCATTTTCACCATTGCACCAAAGTCTTAAGACAGTCTCTTAAGCACTCTTTTACTTTTAACAATATTTCTATCCTGGGATTAGCTTGACGACCGAGTGAGCGGCGACTCCATGAAATGGTCTATAATAGCGACAATGTCCTTTGAAATTATTGTTAGAAGTCTCTTTTTATTTTTTACATCACATTACAAACAATCAATTTGTTACATCAGATTATTTCATTTAAAATATTACCGCATGACATCAAAAGTATAAATTTTCAAAACGACATAATTTCATGAATCCTCAATCCAATTATCAAATCAATCAATCAAACATAAAAGCATCATAAGCATACACATAACACAAGTCATATGATCAAAAACATATCATATATATATATCAATATATATATATATATACATCATCAAAACTGGATTGGTATGCCACAATCTGTACCTCGGCATACTCAATCCTCTATCAACAAAATAATAATAATACAATGTCAATATGTACAAAGTTGTGCAGTCCTCTAGCCTCGAGAGCCCCTCGAGCTCTCCGCCTCATCTCCTCCCTCGCCCTGAGGTGGACGAGGTGGCCCCATCGCAGTCTGAGTAGTCCTAGTCCTCGATCGGGATGAGGTCCTCGACGACCCGATCCTGATCGGATCTACGATGTTGGCTGGCAGGGGTAGTCTATCCGCCTCTGGCACCAGCTGATAGTACAAAGTCTGGTAGAAAGTGAGTTGGGCGATAGCCCGTGTCAGCTCCCAGTGCTCGCCCCTCTGCCCATGCCCTGAGGCGTGCAATCTCATCTCGCAGCTGTGCCACCTCAGCTCGGTGGCATGTAGCCTCATCCTGTAGAGTCTGCACCTATGATTGGAGACGATCTCTCTCTGCTCGAAGAGTAGCGGTCTCGCTACTCTCCCTCGTGTCAACGCCCTTGCCCTTATCGGGCGATGGTGGCCTCTCCCTCTATGGAGATGGGGGTCTCGCCTCCCTCCTCTCCCTCTATCGCGGCCTCTCTTATGCCTGTGGCCTCCTCGGCTCTCTCCTGTCGTGACCCTGGGCCGCCTCCATAGCCGCCTGGCATCGCCTCCCTATCCGATGCACGACTGCATGTATCGGACCCTGTGCCCTCGTCATTCGAGGAGGGTGGATGCCTGCGTACCAGGCATCGTAGCCATCGGCTACACCTGTGTCATCCCCATCTATTGGCTGGATGGGGGCATCATCCGCGTCCTGACTCCAGAACCGCTGCATGTCTGGAGCCCCGCTAACTGTGGTGTTATCTCGGACAGTCCAAGAAAACTCATAATCCCTCAGAGATGGGATCCCCTGCTGCAGATCGAACTACCGCAAAACTCGGTCATAGCGGTGGAGCTCCACCTCTCCCCTCTCCATCCGTAGCCAGCAAACTCGCTTGATGCCGAGCCAACTCCTGTCCATCCTCGGCCCACCCTGGATGCTCCCTCCATGGCCTCTAGGTGATCTGATTCGGGACTAAGTCATCCAGTAGCCTTCGGGACATCGGAAGGTCGATCCGCCACTGTGACCCTCTTCGGAGCCACCAGTAGAAGACTCGGGGCCTCTCCCCGTCTACCCCTGTCAGAGGAAGCCCTATCGGCCTCCGCACTGCAATGTGCTCCCAGCACCAAACCTGTAGAAGCGATGTCATCACCAGACATCGGCCGCCCTTGTACACGACCCCATATAGGATCCTGTACAATCGGCATAGTACATAGCTGCCCCAAGAGAACCTATAGCCGTGGTCCCGCATATCGCAGATCACATCTGCGAGCATCCACGACACCCTGCACCCGCTCTGGTGGCATAGCAAAAGTCCACCAACTACTCCAGCTAGCACTCGTGTGAGTCTAGATGCCCCAGGCATCTGGCGTAGTGCCTCGATGTTAACTCCGCCCTTCTCCAGGGCGAAGCTCGGGTCACCACACAGTCGTCCCATAGCATGGCCCTGATTGGCCGTAGGAGTGATCAATCGTCCTTGTATGGGGATTCTTAGAATCCTCCATACATCCTCTAGAGTGGGAGTCATCTCCCCTGTCGGTAGCCAGAAACATGAGGAACCCGGATACCATCTCTCTGCTAGGGTCGTCAGTAGCCCCATATCTGTGGACACCTGTGGCATCTCTGCCACATGCTGCAAGCTGGCCTATGCCAGTTGATCTCGCTCTACCTATGTGAGAGCGGCCAAGTCATCCCTCAAACCTCCATACTTCCATTCCCTGCTCTTTAGCAAACCTCTCTGCAACATAAACAACAAAACAACAAACAATCATTAATAAACAATTCAAGTAATTAATAATGCAAGTTAAAAGTTCAATTTTATGCAATTGATGATATCGCCCACTATTGGACGATATCGTCCCAAATTTGAGCAGAATCGTCTCCGATTTTGCAAGCCGAAATCGTCCCTAATTTGATGAAATCGTCCCCCTTTCGTCGATTTCGCCCTTGGACGAAATTGACGAAATTGAGACGATTTCGTCGAAATCGGGACGATTTCGTCCCGATGACGTCGATGGCCCAAAAATGGCCGCGATGCTCAAAAATTAATCTAAAATTTACCTAAAAAGCATGTAAAATCAAATTAAAGCATTCTAGTTAAGTCTAGACTCTTACCCGTAGACCGCGTCGGACCTCTGTCGATCTGTGTGTCGTCTCCACCATTTTTGCTTCCAGAGCTCTAAAACCAGAAAATGAACAGTAAAAATGAATTAGGGTTTTACCCTATTTTTCTTAATTTTATTCAAAAATAATTTTTGCTTTTTCGCGTTTTTACCTCAAACGTTCGATTTGGGTAAAAACACGGAGGGGGCACCATAGTAAGCTGTCGTACGATTCGACCAAGAATCGTCGCCTAAAAATGGGAATAATTTTTGCTTTCTCGTAGATCGAGAAGAACTCATCTTTAACGCATTTTCTTGAAAAATTCGCTAAAGAGGGGGCAAAATGTAGCACCCTAAAATTGGCATGGTAAAATTGTCATAATTACATTCACCTTAGTAAATAATTTAAATTCAAATTTTAACCTCCCAAACCGCCCGTTAACCGTCGGGTAATCCGTTTCCCCCTTTTTCGTGCCATTTTTAGAGGTTGTTTTGACCGTTTGACGATATCGTCACCGATCAGACGATATCGCCCCAGATCTGACGATTTCATCTAGGCTAGGACGTCCAGACGATCTTGTCGCAAAACGATTTTGCACAATTAGCTTCTGTTCCAACGGGCCTCTAATCCAGGCAGAAGCGTGTCTGCGTCGTTAGAGACCCTCCCCCGTTGGAGATCTCCCAAATAGGGATGATCTCCAACCTCCTAACTACTCCCCTAAGCCTATTTAATCCCTAGGACCTTCCCTTCCCAACCCCTAGCTGAAATTCTCTGTAACTTAACTTCATGCACGTTAAATCATCCTAAATTTTCATTTGCAGTAGTCCTATATCAATTTTGTTGCAGGTACCATCTTGTTTTTCAGTCGGAGCAAGCATACATCGTCGTCGACGAACCTGTTCAGATCGGAGGCGATCCTGTCGAATCAGAGATGATTTCATACTGATGCGAGACGATCTCGATTGCAGTCCACATTGAGGCAATCAGTGCCATAAGTTTGCATTTCTTCACCTTTTCTCTGTTGTTTTATTCTGCAAATTAGCTAGTTTATTTGATATTTTATGTTATATTGCATTTTGGAGTTCACCCATCTAGATCAAAGGCATAATTAATCCATAATTGTGATTTAATCAGCATCATTCATACATGTTTTGGTCTTTAAGTTTTAGTTCAGTGTTGTCATTGTTATTTTGCATAGTTTCCCTCTACTAGAACAGTAGTATTCTCTGTATTTTGCATCTGTTCTTCTGTTTGTAGGTCTCTGACGAATTCGTCAGATCTCAGATGATCTTGTCTGATCTCAGATGATTCTATCGAATTCCAGACGATCCTGACTGCTTCAAACATCAGAATCTCCATCAGACATCCGGATCAGGTATTCTTCTTATTCTTCCTTAATTTCTCTATTTTTTTGTCTTAAATTTGTTCTTTGTATTCATTAAAATCTGCATTTTCATATAGATTAATTTAGACTCATTTGGCCAAACCTAGGATATGAATGCTTAAGGCTAAAAACGAACACATAAAAACACATTCCAAACCTAGGCGTGGAAACTGCCATTAAATGTTTCCTGGTGAACCCACCATCCGTCGAAAAATCATCAAAATACACCTCCCTTGAGAGGCGGGACCTTCGCAAAGTCCTCTCAGTCTGAGGTACCGCGAAATCCTTTTCCCATCCTCCTTCCGGACACGGATCCTTTAGCCTGAAGGTAAGGATGCGAAAAATTTGGAGCGATACAATCTATATTGTTCACTAATCATGTAGACAATATCTAGCCATAGATATGCAACTGCTTACTTTCTTGGTTCTTTATTCGTTTGTTGCTTCACCTTCCAGTTCACTTCGATCGATCAATTCATGTCAAAAATGTTTTTATACACCTTGGAGATATTTGAAACAAATAGACCATTGATCATTTCATGTATGGGTGAGATATATTCCTCGCTCTTATCATTGGCTCTACAGCATAGAAACGTGTCATAGCCTGCTTCTTGAAACATGCTATTCACACTTTTTACTACTTTGAGCATGGTATAGAGTAAATAATGCTTAGGCATATAAAAGTGCTTTGAACCATATGATGTGGAGCATTTTTTTGGCCCACACCTTTTGATTTTTGGTTCATCTTCCTTTTGCTTTGAATCCATGATGTAGAACAAAGTCCAACTATGTTATAGCCCATGCCTTGAAACACACATGCGCAATTTTGACCAATGTTGGTCATGGGGTAGAACCTTTCTCTGGCCCATATCTTGAAAATATCCTTCATGAACTTTGACCTCTTTTATCATGAGCTAGAGCAATGTGTTGAATTGTGCGGTATGGAACATACTTTAACTTACATGGGATAGAGCGGTGCTGTAATCCACAATTTGAAGAGTAGCGATGTTATATTTGATCGATGTTGACCTCGGGATGGAACAATATTCTATGCCATGTTGGGTAGAACATGTTATGAACCGCTCTACTTCATCTTTGTTTTAGCCCATGATCTTGAAATTTCTAAGTGTAAAATTTGACTACTTTGACTACAAACTAGAGCATCATGTGTTGTGCCGCTATCACGGGATAGAACCATATCTTTCATGACTTAGAAAATTTTGTAAAATTTTTCAAAGTATGTGGCCATTTTGGGCCTACATTCTTGTGCCTCCTAAACCTGAGAACTCAAAGTCTTATCCATTAGGCATCAAGAGTCAAAAAATGAATAAAAGAGAATAACAATAGAGTAGCTAGATGAATGAAACATATTTCAAAAAGAGATATTTATGGAGTGAAACAAAAAGTGTATGTAGTGAGAAGATAGAGGAGATGGAGGAGAATGGACAGACTTCATTCTTAGATGAACTATATTTCATATAATGGCTTCTATGTGGTCGTCGTTCTCTAGAACATTTGTGAATATACTCAAAGAATCATGGTTCACATGGAAATCATGCAAGAAACAATAAATTATGTAACTCCTTTCATGGGCATAGTCTCAGTCTAGCTATATGAAACTCTATTTCCTTTTATAACCTCAGCCAGATCAAACCCTTCCTTGCAAAAATGTGCTCATGAAATTTTTGTGTTCCTTGTCACAATTTCATGCTTTATGACTATCTTCTGACAATGTCAAAGTCAAAAAAATTTACAAAAAATACAAACATGAATACAAAAATGCTCAAGTCCACTTCTACCACAAGACTATTTATTTTTATTCATTCTCTTATTGATCCTACACTTTGAGTTGTGCAGCCTATACCTCTTGGGTATCCTCAATAACCTTCTATTATTGAACCTTCTCCTTTTGGTGATTTTCCTCATTAATTTCTTGTTTCTCTTATTCATTATCATATTATTTGTCCTCTTCAACCTCTTCTTCTTCCTATGAAGTCTCTTGCCTATCTTCAGGCTCTTGGTCTACTTCAAACAATTGGATCATATGTTTCAGGTTCTACAGTGCTTATCTCCAAGCTAACGCAATAGGATTGATTATTTCTTTGATCTTATTATGCACATACTCCAATTTGTAGGTATCTTCATAAGTCATAGAATTACCTCTATTCACCAAGTCCTACATTAGATATTTGAGCCTAGTCAATTATTTAATCATATGAGAGACCTACTCTTGATCAATTAGATATTTCCAAGCATCTATTTCAGACTCATATTGGATTATTGAGGATACATTATTTTGGATGTCTTCTTCTATTAACAAAATCTTGTTTTCAGCCCAAAGTCCTCCAAAACCATATTGAATAATCTCTTGATGAATATCCAAAATTTCTTGTAGATTGCACTCAATTTTATCTTATAACAACCAGCCCTTTTGGAGCAACCTAGTTTTTTAAATCATAATTCTAGAAACTACTCTGGATGTGTTCCATACCTTATTTGGAATAGGCTTGGCAGGTTCACTGAATCTGCTCAGATAGTTTATAAATTTGCTCCACGAGTATTACCATAGGTTGTAGTTCCTTAGTGAATTTATCTAGATCTCCCTTGGTGACTTGTATTAAATAGTTTGCATCATCCATATAGTCAATTACATGTTGGATTTTTGAACATTTCTCAAGGATTTTAGACCATATTTGCTTCCTAACCTTTTTTACTCCTTTTGAAATGCCTACAACTATGGCCTTGTCAATCTAAGGCTGATGCCTCAAATATTATATTTTCTTGGCTTGGAATTCATTCTTTTTCTTCTTCTCCTCAACATAGTCTTTGAATTTTATGGATTCCTAATATTTATTCTTCCAACTCTTGACCTCATTTCTCACAGGATTTTCCACCTTCTTCTGGTTATTGATTGTCTTCTCTAGCTTCTCAATATTTTCCTCCAATTTTCCACATTGCTCCTTATAAATGTCAGTCTTGACATAGAAAGCTTCAATATGAGCCTTTGTTATGACCAATTCATCCTCCATTAGCAATTGTTCAATATATTTTGTATGCTCCTCCAGTTGATAATATTATGCAGTCATGTCCTCTTCTAGGTTGCATACAAGAGGAGTGATGGACCTAGTTGTCTTTTGCCTTATCACTTGATCAATGATTATAGTTTTTCTTCATCTAGCCATCTACTTTGAAGGCTTAGATAATTTCTCAGCCCATAAATCTTGAATTTTTTGTAAAACCTCCTTTTTATTTTGCAAAGAGGCTACAATGGGATAATTTGTAGAGGTAGGAGTAGCCATAAGTAAAGGGAGGAAGGACCTAGATACTGATGAAAGGGGAGTGGTTGTGAGGACAATGGAGTCTATGTTTATTTTAGAAGTTGCAATTGGGAAATACATGGTGGTATATGTTAGAATCATGGAATGAGCTGGGGGAGATGAAATAGATTACCCTTTTGATGTTACTAATGGAAACAACTTTGGGAATGGATATGAATGAATGGATGATGATGTCACTATAAATTTTGTTGAAGGTGGAGGAGATGGATTAATTTGAGACTTTGTGATTACTGGTGAAGCAGGCAGTGAACTATGAGGAGGAGAAGGTGTCTTCTATTCAAATTTCTCTTGAGAATGGTAAGGGGATCCTTTTGGGGAAGTAGAAGGAGAAGGAGAGGAAGGGATAGAAATCATACCTTTGCCTACCAAAGTATTCTATTGGAAAATTTTGTTTGTGCTTTGATTTTGTGTCTACTACACTTTTTGCTCTGCAACTAATGTAGAGGTTCATTCAACAGTCTATTCTTGATCCATTATATACTTCTTGCAAACCTCCTTCTAGTATTCCCCTACTGAATCCTTGGCCTTCATATTAAAAACAATAGGAACTATAGGTTTATCTTTCTATGTATTTCCTTCATTTTGTGCTTCTTGTGATGCAACTTCAAGGATAGGGGTTGAATTTGCTGCAATGATAGTGGTGAATTTTCTAGGAGTGAATATACTTTTCCTTTCCCTCTATGTTTGTTAGATGAGGTTCTCCACCCAAGGCTAGAAATTCTGGCCTTTTCATTGCTTGAATATGTTTTCAGGATTTCCTACTTCATCTTTATCCAAGCCACCACCAGAGTAATGTATTTTTCTCATGATTTGAGCACCCACATAATATTTTTATAATTGCTCTTGTGAAGGTTCAAATGCCTTTTGGGCTCCCTCAATTATTTATGGAGCATCTATCACTGCTTCTTGCACCTCTTATTATGAAGGTGAAGAAGGGGAATCTGATGATACTTTATTTTTCCTTCTTCATTGTACTCATATTTCCTTCTAACTCAACACCAAACTCCTGGTATTTTAACCTTCTAGGTTTTGATATGCCTCTCATATAGCTCAAAAAAATTAGTGTCTACTTGACGACTGAATCTAGATTTTTCTACACTTTTTTCAACTCTCATATACCACCATTCCAAAATTTTACCATTGTCCCATTTATGGTTATTCTCCATTTCTTTAATATTGTATTCTTTCAATTGGTGGCCTTTGTTCTTATCAGGATCGTAATCAACTAAATGATCATAAAAATATTTCCATGGGGGAAGCTATTCCAATTTTCTGACATTCCATTCTAGTGGAGCATTTTCTTTGTTATTTCTACCATTTTCAAAATGATACCTCAAAGGTTTTTCAAATTTTAGGGCCCTTTCTGCATTTAGGGCAATATTCCTTTCCAAGAAATTATCATCGGGGTCATATCTTCATCTTTGTGGAATGTATAGTAGATCTAGTCTCTCTAAAATTGAATAATTTGCTCATATTGACCCATTTTATTATGGTTATATAATCTATGGTGTGATCATAAATTACAGTCCCCTTCCTTCCCTTATCGATGTCAAAGTTGACATTGATAAATTTAGCTTACCTTAAATATTCCAAAGCCAACAACCTGTTAGTAACAAAATGAGGCAACAAAAAGGGTTTACCAGTGAAGTCATAGAGTTTGATGATAGTTCCTTCTATAAGGATATACCAATACCCCTATTTGGTGTTCTCTACTTGCAACAACTCTTTAGAAAGAGATGGTAGCCTAGGGCATTGTCCATACATGACTTTTAGAGCTGGCCCTAAAAATTCCAAGTTGAATTTGTAGTATGACTCTATATTCCTCAAATGGTTGGTCCAATGATAAACTGGAATAGGGTCTCCATTATTGTTCTTATCCCTAGTTGGAATCCAGGGCATCATATGTCTTACGATGCTATAGAACATACATATCAGATTCTAACAATGTCAAAATGAGGGGTTATCTGTTCCTCTTTTCATACTAACTAGTTGTTCATGCATTCTTCTTGAGAGGTAGGTCGGCCAATAAAAATAAATCAACTTGATACCCTCTTCTTCTACTTTAGGTTTATACATTTTTCATTGGAAATTTAGTAAACAGTGTCTATTTTCCAATCCCTTACATATTGGTCAAAATCTAAGCCTTCCAGGTAAGCCAACATAGTGAAAATATTTGGGTAAGCAAACTATTCAGTAGCAATTACAGTTTTTGGCAGAGCTTTCCTAGACTTGATAGTTTTAAATTGGCTACAAACCCACTTACTAAAACACTCTCCTTCATGGGAACATACCTGTAATGAGTAATACTTGGTTTACTTTAATATGTCAAAGGGTTTAGGTATTACAGGAGGGGTCTACTCCTATGGCGAACAAATCTAGATAGGCTTTAGCAGTTATGCTGAACAAGGTTTTACCCTTAGCCATATTTACCACTTTTGTTTTAGGATCATAGTATTTGGCTATTGCAAAAATTAATTTGGGGCACTGATGAACTAAATCATACATATAAAATGATAGGAAGTAATCTACAATGATAATACCTTGAAAGGAAATTGATAACCCTTCGAAGTACTTGTAGTCAATGTCTCTTCTAAGCTTAGTCCTTCTCATCCTTGTCATATTAGTGTCTGCCACTACTTCATATTTATCTATATAATGCTCCAGTTCAATAGTCGCATGCTGGAAATCTTCATAAGATACTTTTTGTACAATTTTTGATAGAATTACAGGGGATTGCTCTTCTTTTATACTTGACAACTTCGTCTCGTGACTCCTTTAACTCTATCTGGTAATTTGACATTGCTTGTAAAATGAATATCAGTTGAATTTTGAGTTTAAATATCTCTTGCATACATACCTTTCACCATTAATGTGGCTAATGGACAACTACCCATTGCACACTTCTCAATCCATCGCACACTTCTTAATTCAAAATATGGGTGGCTAGACGATGGGAAATATTGCTCTATTTGTTGATTGATCATGGCATAGCAAAAGTTCCCCATTTTGTGGTGAACGTAATATTGAATTGATCTCCATATTTTATCCAGATATAGTTGCATCTAGAGAAACCATCTTACAATGATAACCTTTCTTCTCCTACAACAACCTATAGAATCTAGTCAATATGGAGGAGAGGGTAGTGGTCCTTTAATGATGCCTGGTTGAGATTTCTAAAATCTACACACAGATGGATGTCTCCATTATTTTTCTTGATAGGTACCAAGTTGGCCACACATGTAGAGTGCTTAATTGGATATATAATCTTAGCCTTTAGTAGTTTTAGTAACTCCTCTCTCATTATGGATTCAATATTGGGATTTATAGGTCTCTACTTCTATCTAAAAGGCTTTGCATTAGGTTCTAGCTTAATGGTATGTTAGATCACCCTTTTATCATATACCTTTAGATATTCATATGACCAAGCCACAATGTCTTAATATTTAAAACACAAGGCCTTGATTTACTCTACCTCTTTTGGAGAACAATGGATACCAACTTTGAGCTTACTTTCTTTCTCAATCTCAATATCTTTATAGATTTTTTCATTGATCTCCATGGCTCTAGATTTTATCCCATATTAATTATAAAAGAGGCTTTCTAGGGTGACCAAACCTCTAGGGATATGATTATTTTTCAATTGGATGACATATTTGTGATCTATCTCAATAGAAATTTTCTCTTTAACAGTGGATAAACAAGCTTCTCTAACCATAAAATCAATGATCTGATCATCACTTTCAAAAACCTGCTAGAAAATTTATCTATCTGGTACTGTAGGTCTAAAAACTAATTTTATCTCTGTCTTTATATGATCTCATATTTGAGGAAGGTCTGAAATTGGAACCTTTAACCACCAAGGAGTCAGCCAATATGTTCTATTTTTTGGGATAAAATGAAAGTTTAGGGCATCAAAGGATTCCATCAAATATCATACCCAAATTTTGTATGCTCTTAGGTAATGGTGCTTACTACTACATTTCTCCCTTACCTGATTGACTATCAGCTCAAATTCAACATATATATTCATTATTTTGATATCCATACTCTCATATTGCATTAGACCTAAGCATAAAGCTTCGTATTCTATAGAATTTTTAGTACAAGCCCATGTCAGTCTGTATGCAAAAATTTTTACACCCTTTGAGGGAGACTGCAAAACTACTTTGGTGCCAGCTCCATTTCTACATTTGGAACCATCGAAATGTATAGTCCAAGTATCTATCTCTCTTAGAGATTAATTAGATATAGTAGGTATATTTTTCTCATCTTTTGAAGAAATATTGTATGTACCCATTCCTGTCCCAAATTTTTTGTAATATTCTCTAAATGGTAATACATCCTCAACCTCTAACTCTTCAAAACTTTCTACTAGTTCAAACTTATATAGGGTGTGAGGTTGCACATATCTTCTTCAATATTCTTGATGTGATAGGACACATGCTTTTTAGGTATTATCCTTATCCTCTTTTCCTTGAAAGGGATTATCATGCTAGAGTAATCCAAGTACATATAACCTCCTAACTTGGTAGTGAACTCTCTAGAAATGCATAGGCTAAAATAAGGCTCTAGATCTACTACCATAATTTCTTACACAATTGTAACCTCAAGGGATATATGCAGTCTCATTAGTATATATTTTATTACTCCAACTGTCTTAACTGGTGTCCCATCCAACTGTAAAACTCTAGGATAATATTTGGTATATTCCATACCCATCTCTTTGTAGACTGCTTTGGGTATGATTATGGTAGAGGCCTCTGAATCAATCATATAGTTGTGGACTATCCAACCCTCCATCCTCAAGGATATGTAAAATAGAGGGGGTTTGTTCTTCATAGTAGTAGGAGATATTTTCTCCTTACCAGAGGGTATGCTAAGGATGGTGGGAGTCTACTTTTCTTGAGAATTTTTACTCAATGAAGCCTTAAGAAAATATATTTGACTAAGGATGAAGAGGGTATCATAGATACTATCCTTAGAGGGGATTATTTTCATCTCTTCCAAAATGTTATATTTTGATTTTTCTGACCAGTGTCTCTCATACTTCTTTTCTGTTTTACCATATTTCCTCTTGTACTATTGTGTAGCTTCAACCCTTTGTATTTTAGTTACATAAGGAAATATCAACTTTTCTTATGCTTCACTTTTGGATATCACCCTTTCTTTGTCATTATCTTTGTCATATCTCTTAGGGAAATTGACTTCTCTCTCTTGGCTCTTAGGGAGTATGTCCCTCTTTTCAGCTACTTGGGGAATGGGAAATTGATCAAAAATTTGTAGGGAAAGATACTTTTTCTTTCGATAAGGGAAATGAAACTGACCCATCTTCTGTGGATCTACTTACAATATCTTTTTGCTTGATCTTGTCATGATAGAAATAGGTTATTCTTCATCAAGATCTTGCCCAACCATGATCTGATTTGGTTGCCATAGCACATTAACTCTACCTTTCTAGTTCCTCTCTACCTTTTCCATGGCCTGCTAAACATGATGTTGATACATAATGCATGAATATGAATCATGAGGATCATTACATATAAGGCACCACACGTTCACGAGATTGGTCTCAACAAATATTCTTAATATTCTTGATTTGCATGACTTGAATCCCTACACTATTGATGGTACTAAGCTTTTGATCTCTATTGAAATAAGGGAATATCCTTTGTTGAGACCTTTATATCTCTATTTTCTCCATTGAATTCATATTGTTACTAAGTTTTTTCAAAGTGCTCTGAATATCAAGCAACACAGTAGATTCTTGAGGTGTTTGAGATGGAAGTGGTAGAAAATGAGCTGAGATGAATGGTATTTTAGGGGGAAAAATTGGAGCCATCTAAGGAAGTGGGGATGAAAAATGAGGGTGTTCCATATAAGAAGATGTAGCTTCTTGAATTTGGGTATGAGGAATATTATAATAGTAGGGCATCACAATTTTTTGAGGTAACCTTCCTACATTAATGAGGATATTCTCAACTTGCACAACTACATTGTAAACTTGAGGGAAGGTGTATATTCCTAACTATTGTATTTGTAAACCTAGATCTAACCTAAGGTCTCTGATATAGTACATAAAATAAATGGGAGAAATTAACCTACCTTCAAGTGGAATCCTTTTCCAAGTTCTACTAAATCTTAGATTAAAGTATGAAACTGACTCTTGTTGATGCTTTTGCATGGATGTGAACTGATTTGGAAGAGAAAATGGATTAGCAGACTCATTGAACTCTTCTAAAAAGGGCTCTACTAATTTTTCTCATAAATTAATGCTATTTTCCTCTAAGGTTATGAACCAATGTAGGATTTTCCCTCTAAAATATAGGGCCAAAATTCTGACAATCACATCTTCATTTTTTATGTTATGATTTTCTACTAGATTTAGGATATCTTGGCAATACACGTAAGTAGTTTTTCTTGATTCATCATAAGTAGGTATGTCTTTGGATACACTTTGAGGGATATCATGCATATGTGAAAGCCTCAAGGGACCGATTGTATTCCAATTAGGGTATTTTTACAGGGGCTGGTTTGGAGCCACATTTGCCTGATTAGCCATATTTCAACGTATTGTTCTTATCGGAGGTGGTCTTGGAGGTACTTATTGGGATGGCTAAGTTGGAGCTCCTCCTGATTAAAAATATTAGGATAGATTTTGTATGATAATGGTTCCTCTCAAAGGGAGCTCATAATAGATAAAATAATCTAGGTTGTTCTTTGCAGACGACCTAGTATTCATGAAAATTTATGAGCTATTGGAATGGCTTTTTGGTTTCTTGCATTCAGGGAGTTGCCAAGTGAATTAAATGTTCACCACTTAATGAGGTCAATACAATCCAGTAAATCTTTATTCCTCTAGTAAAAGGTAAAAATAAAAATTTGGTGGGTTTTCTAATGTTCTTGTGAACAAGATCCCACCGAGCATGACAAAACTATTGGTATTTGAAGTGACATCAAGCAGAGCTCAAAATTGTGACTATTATCTTCAACATTCTTATTAGATGTACACCTACTAATCACAGCCTAACACCAACATTGAATGGATTAAATACTACTCTAATCCAACCTCTATAGTAGGCTAGTATACCTCATCAACTAATAAGGTGTTGACTCATTTAAGCTCAATTAAATATTTAAAATATAGGGATAGAAATGGGTTTAGGGTTAGAAAAGATGATGATTAAATAGTGGTTAGATAAACCTAACAACATAGGCATCTACAAGAAAACTATTACCAATCAATTTCTAGTGTCCCACACTTACAATTAACAACACTCAAAATAGGTAATCTTCATCAATTAGAGAAATAGAGACATACTTCAAGAAGTCATTTCAAACATCCAAGATACTAATAATCCAATATAGCAGAATAATATCAATACCTAGACTAACAGAAAATAACCTCTTGCAAGTATAGATTCAATCATAAAATATTTCAAGGTGCTCTAAGCTAGCAATCCAATATCAACATAATAGACTAACCATAACAGCAGTAGCAAAAATGCATTCACAACTTGAATTTCTCAATAGGTTACAAAAAACACCATCTTGAGGTAAACATCCAAGTAATGTTCCTTCTATTGATTTATAGAAAGTATTTACACAGTAGCACAAGCAAACACTCTAGATATGACCCTAAAAAATGAGGGTTTGACCTCTATTTATAGTTTTACATATTTTAAAAATTAAGGGAAAATAAAATATTACAATAAAATTGAAATTCCAGACCATCCAAGTTCTGATGTGGCAGCCTCTTATTCATCTTGGATAAAAGAAGAAATCGTGGATCTTGCACATCCTCTATAAATTGCTAGGATTTCATGGTGTTTGGATTTCAAACTACACAAAACCATAATCCAGACCATTCACTATTCTTGTAGACAATATCTATCCATAGATCTACAACTACTCACTTTCTTGATTCTTAATCTATTCACTACTTTACCTTCCAGTTCACTTGGATCGACCAAGTCATGTTACAAATATTTGTATATGCCTTGGAAAGCTTTGAAATAAATATATCATTGATCCTTTTATGGATGACTATTATTTGTACCTTCCTCTTATTTTTGGCTCCATGACATAGAACCATATCGTATTCTACTTCTTGAAACATACTATTCACACCTTTGATTACATTGACCGTAGGTTGGAGCAAACAATGCTTGGATGTATAAATATACTTTGAATCATGTGGGGTGGAGAATTTCATTGGGTCATACCTTTTAATATTTATTTTATCTTCCTTTTGCTTTGAATTCATGATGTAGAACAAATCATAGCTATGCTATATCCTACACCTTAAAACATGCATGCACAAGTTTGATAGATGCTGACCGCGGGATAGAACCTTACTCTGGCCTATGCCTTGGAAAACTCCTTCGTGGACTTTGACCTCTTTGATCATAGGCTAGAGAAATGTGTTGAATATTGTGGTATGGAAAACACTTTAACTTGCATAGGATATAGTTGTGTTGTAATCCATGATTCAAAGAGTGGCAACATCATATTTGACAAATGTTGATTGTGGGTTGGAACAATGTTCTATACCACGTGGGATAGAACATGTTGTGAACCACTCTACTTCATCTATGTTGTGGCCCACGATATTTAAATTTCTAAGTGTGAAATTTGAATGCTTTGATCATGGATTGGAGCATCATTCATTATGCTACTATAGTGGGATAGAACCAACTCCTTCATCACTTAGAAAATTTTGCAAAATTTTTCTAAGGATGTGTAGCCATTTTGGGCCTACAATTAGGTTTCCTATGTGAATGCAATACAAGTGACTATTGTAGTAAGTAGGGTTGTTATGTACTCCATCACAAATCCTCTTGATTATATGGTTTGATCAAGCAAAATAAGAAATCTTGCAATCAAGATAATTATTTTGAAGGAATATTATTTTGGACTACCATGCAATCATACAATCAGTCATATGAGCAAGTAAGTCATGTAGTTTTTAGGCATAATATATTTTAAGATGCATTATGCTAATAGGTTATTTATTTTTATCATCTAATATGGTTAGGCAATAGGCCCTAGAACCAAATTTAGCAATGATTATAAAAGGTCCCAACCAATTGAAGTTTGAATTTTCCTTTAAGTTCATCTTTGGCATTGGTATTATTTTGGTTTTCTTTGAGTACTAAGCCTAACCTTCTTATGGTAGGCACATTAAATTTTGTTATGATAGATTCTTAAATGTTCTAGGGAATTAATATGCTTTTCTTCTAAAATCTATAATTATTCATGACGAACTTAGGTGATATTCATCACCGATCGAGGAGTCTTGCAACAAGACTCTTAGAGAGGGGATTTTAATTTTGAAGGAAAAACTTCTTTAGTCCCATATACTAAAGCATAAAGTGTCATGTCAATATGCCCATAAGGTAAGGTAAAATTGTAAATGCCAATCTCAACCATTTTTGTTTACCAATTTCTTAAGGATCTTGATTAATGTCTTGTTGGAAGATTATGCCTGGCCATTTCCTTGAGGATAATATGGTGTTGACCATTTTTATTAAATTATGTATTTGACACAGATTTTAATGATTTCCTTATTTTTTAATGGTGTACCATTATTCATAATTAATATAGATGGCATCCTATCATGACTAATGATTTTTTTGGTGATGAATTTGGAAGCTTGAATCCCTATTATATAGAATAGAGGTATAACTTTGACCCATTTGGTGAAATACTTGATGGAAATAATAACAAATTTTTGGCCATTTGATGATTGAGGATTTATTTTACCTATAATTTCTAGTCCCCAAGTGGAAAAATACCAAGGTGATGTGATTGGTTGTAGTTATTAATAAGGGACATGAACAAGGTTATCATGTTTCTGATATTTATCACATCTCCTAACATAGTTGCAAGTATAATTTTCCATGAATAGCCAATAGTAATCTATTCTAACAATTTTTTTTGCTATGGATAATTCACTAAATTGTCCAACACATGGTCCATCATGGGATTCTTTAATGATAATTTGGGTTTCTTTCACATTTACACATCTAAGAAGTATATCTTCAAAGGAGCATAGATAGAAAATATCTCCAATGATAATGTACTTGCAAGATTTTTGTCTAAACTATCCAATTTTTTTGTGATTGAATCCCTCAATGAATGTGTATTATTTTAGGAATGTAAGGATGTCTTGGTACCAATGTTCTTGTGGTGGAGTTGACTCAATGGTGCAAATATTTAAAGGTTGTAGGTATGATTTTAATGTTGAGGGTCCTTTTATTGATTGTATGATAATGGAGGCTTCCTCATATTCTAACTCCAATGGGACAAAGGATGTTGTTGTAGCCGTAGCATTGGCATGGTGATTGCTAGACCATGGAATAAATTCTATGGTGATTTTTTCAAAGCAAGCTATTAATATATCTAATAATTTCTTTGTAAAGCTTTAGTTTATCATATTTGGTTTGATAAAAAAAACTGACTTGGTTAATCACTAATTCTGAGTTACCATATATTTTTAGGGTTTTTATTTTTATTTTTAATGTGGCTTGAAGACTAAAGATGAGTACCTCATACTATGATGTATTTTTTTATAGATTGAAAAAGTATTTTTTGAAAGGGATCCCAAACCTTTTACAAAGGATCAATCCAAAAGGAGACCATATCAATAGAGATGACATCAGTAGACCAAAAAGAGGTAGTTTCAATAGAGATGAACTCAGTGAAACAACAAATAAAGAAGACCACTAAGACAAAACAACTCGTCACCATGGGATGTAGATAAAAAGAGTGAAGAGTAGTGAAGAGACATAAATTTAGTAAAAGTACCACTACCATAGAAACCAAGCTACTCAAAAGTTTTAGGATGATCTTGCTCATGAGAGATAGCATTGTTCTTAGCATTCAAATCCTGGGTGTTTTCATATTTCTTTTTTTTGATGGTGCTAAGCATCTTACAATCCTGAAGGAGCATAGTCGAGGTAGAACTTAGAATTTCCCCTTTATTGGCCAAGGGATCAAGATTAACTTTTTGTTGGGACTTTGGGACCTTTAGATAAAAACACTCATCGGGAACATAGTTAGACTTGAATTTTTTAAACTTCATAGGAGTCTTCTCAAGAGTGTCCTCGTCTTGATCAATGATAATGATTTTTTTTAAATTCCCCCTAGAAGCCTTGCTCTTGGATGAGCACCGACATGATTCATATTTGGTAGGGTATGGAGTCCTAACAGAGGAACCAAAGGAATTCTTTCTACCTTTGGTAGTGTCCATAGATCCTTTCTCTAAATCATCATCACTAGGGGTCAATGCAGAGGGAAGATCTGCAGGGCTTCCAACAATGGATAGAATTGCCTTCTTAGCCTCCTTTTGAACAACATGGTTGTATAGGATTAGGTGGAGACCTTGGTGATTTGGGTGGGATGACTATGATGTATTATTAGTGGATGATAATTGAAGTTTAAAGGACAATGGTATGATTTGTTGTTATGGGGTGACTAGAATTATTCCTACCCCTACACCTTTGATGCATCAAGCTCCATCAAAGTATAAGATCTAGGATTCAGGGTTTTGAGCTTCTATAGCTAGGATTGTTTCATCTAGAAAGGTTATGTCTAAGGGATATTTTGACTCTAGGGGTGTCATAACAAGTTGATCAACTATAACTTTCCCATTTTAATGATTTTTGGCTAATGAATTTGAGGTTGAATTCACTAAGGGCTATGACCCACTTGGTAGTCCTTCCCGAGAGGTAAGGCTTTGACATTAGGTATCATAGGGGTCAACTCTTGCTATGACATAGGTCTTTTGGTTGAGCATGTAATGTCTTAATTTGAGGAAGGAGAAAATAACTGCTAGACATAGCTTTTCCAATGGTGTATAATGAGTTTCATAATTCACCAATGTCCTACTTATATAACAGATAACCCTTTCTCAATGTTGGTCATCATATTGAGCTAACATAGCTCCAAGGGTATGATTAGTAGTAGCTATATATAGCAATAATGGTTGGGTTGGATTAGGTGGTATCAAAATAGGTGGCATCAAGAGGTAAGTTTTTAAAGCCTCAAAAGCCTTTTGACACTCACTATCCCAATCAAATTGTGTCTTTCTTAAGTAGTTTAGAAAAGGATTGACATTTATCTACTAATTGTGAGATGAATATCTGGATGGCTTGTAATTTTCCTTGGAGACTATGAAGTTCAATCAAATATTTTGGTGGTGGCATGTTTGTTATTGTTGTGATTTTGGAAGGGTCTACTTCAATTCCATGATGAGATATGATAAACCCTAATAATTTTCTTGATGTTACCCCAAATATGCACTTTTGGAGTTTTAGCTAGACTCTTGTACTCTCATAATATTTTAAAGATGCATCTTAGGTCCTGAACATGATCTTCTATTTTCTTAGAGCATCCTAAGAGGTCATCTACATAGTCTTCTATAGTGTTATGCATGAGGTCATGAAAGATATATGTCATGGCTCTTTGATATGTTGCTCCTACATTCTTAAGGCCAAAAGGCATGACTTGATAGCAAAAGGTTCCCCAAGGGGTTGTGAAGGTTGTTTTGGATTGGTCTTCAGGAGTAATTTTTATTTGGTTGTATCCTAAAAATCCATCCATCAAAGACAACATTTTAGAGCCTATAGTAAAGTCTACTATCATGTCTATGTTTGGTAAAGGGAAATTATCCTTGGGACATGCTCTATTTATATCTCTAAAGTCTATGCAAATTTGAATGGATCCTTCTTTCTTGGAAATAGGTACAATGTTGGAGATCCAATCTGAGTAATCTATAGTTTTTATGAAGCCAACATCTAATAGTTTTTGGAGTTCATCCTTGACTAAAAGAGTGACTTTGGGATGCATTTTCCTTAGTTTTTGCTTAATTGGTTTGGCATTAGGATGTATGACAAGATGATGCACCACTAGTGAGGGGTCAAGTCTAGGCATATCATCATATGTCCAAGAAAAAATGTCATTGAATTATTTTAAAAGGTTTGTGTATTTTGCTTGTTCATCTTGGGATAAAACCTTTCCTAATTTAAGGAGTCAAGGGTTCTCTTCAGTGCCAATGTTGATATCTATTGTTTCTTCAATCAAATTTTGTGATTCATCCTCAAAGTGAGGAGGGGTGGCTAATATCCCTAAGTCTTTTAACTCTTGTGGATCTAACAATGTTTGTTCTAATTTAGATAGTTGGGTAGAATCTATATTGAAGATTTATTTAAGAGATTCTTCAATATGATCTTGATTGCAGGGTTCTTTAGTGTTGTCTTCTTTTTTATCAGATATGGATTTAGGATGGGCAATTGTTAACATGTTAATGCTAGAAAAGCATAGGGTTTTGTGAGGTGTTACATTGAGAAGTGACCATAGTTCTTTCTCATCTTCATCACCCCATTGGGAGCCATGTAAATATTTGGTGTAATTGTCTTCATCATCTTCTTCCAACAAAGGTGATGGTTCATTTTTGTTGGGGATATATCCAATCCCACATCATCCTAGCCAAGGTTTAGCTTCTAAATGTTCTTTTATGCCTTGTTCAAACTGACCTAAGCCCTTGCCTTGATAACCCATATTGACTAGCATTTGTTTAGATATAAAAAATGTAGGTGACATGTAACATGATGCATACGTTTGTTGGCTAGGCATAAAGTTACCACCTTGGATTTTTTCGTCAAAGGTAGTCCCCCCATAGATGAAAGTACAAGTGCCTACTTGGAATTTCAATCCTTTTCTATTAGGTAGGCCTATGACACGAGGGGAAAGGAATAGGCTAACTAAATCTGCGAAAGGGTCTGGATTTGGATGAATTAAGTTGATTTTTTCTTTGGAAGAAGATTGAGGATCATCTCCTAAGTTTATAAGGGGTTCTTCTAATATTTCTTTTCCTTTATCTGACTTAGAAGAAGTGGATGGTAATGTTGGTTGAAGTGAGGGGTAAAGGTTAAACTCTTTTTGTTGAATGTCTAAAAAGTTACATAAGGCAAAAGGCTCTAGATCTCTAGGGATATGGATAATCCTTCCTTGATATTCATATTTTAAGCATTGATGTAAGGTAGATGGTACTACTTTCATGGCATGTATCCAAGGTCTTCCAAGTAGCATGTTGTATGTTACATCGCATGATATAACATAGAAGAGAGTGTTAAGGACACATGGCCCTACTTTCAAAGGTAAATTTATGGTGCTTGTGACCTCTCTTTCTTCATTATCAAATGCTCTAATAACGAGGTCTAATTTTTGCAAATCCTTTATGCTTAAGTCAAAATTTTATAAAAATTTGACATTGCAAACATTTAAGGCTGACCCATTGTCCACTAGGACTCTCTTGATATGTTTATCCCCTATTTGGGCTATTATATAAAGAGGTGAATCTCCTGATATGGTTTCAAGGGGTGTGTCTATCTCATGAAATTCTAGGATAGCACTATTGATCCTAGTGAATCCGACTATATTGGTAATGTCATTAGGAGATATGTCTTGAGGGACTTCTTGTTCACTTAAGAGTTTTAGCAATATTTCCCTATGAGTAGGTGATGTTTTTAGCAATTCTAGAAGAGATATTTTTGTGGGTATGTTTTCCAATTGTTGTCAAAGATCAAAAGAGTGTAAGGTGTTTTTAGGAGTGGTGAGGACTAAAGGTGATCTATTAGGAACATTTACTCTAGTATTGTGAGGAATGACTAAGGGTGGTTGTTTGAAAGATTAATTTTTGGCTTGTTGTCTAGTCACTACATAAGATGGTTTTGACAAATGAATGGTACCTACAAAATTGGTAGACTTTTGGTCACGTGCTAGTAAGGGATTTTGAAAAATTCCTAAATTTTTATTAGGAGTATCTTGTTGATTGAAGACTATATTTCCTTCTTCTATGAGATCTTGGATGAGGTTTCTCAAAGTGATGCACTTGTTTGTTGTGTGTCCTTATACATGATGGTAATCATAGTGTTCATCATGCTTATACCAATTGGGTAACTCTTTGGTAGTATCCCATGGTCAAATAGGTGGGAGATTTATCATTTTTTAATCAAGGAGCATCTTCAACATGGTGGTTTGGATTTATTCAATATTTGTAAATTATCATTTGGATTTGTCTTGTCTTGATACTACTAACTTTTGAGAAGTTTCTTGGGTTGCATTTACATTATTGTTTTGATGAGAATCGGTTACATCATCTCCTACAACATGTTTGTTTTTATATTGACATTTGTTGGAAGATTTATCTTCCTCTTTATTATAGCTAATTTATCCTCACCTTATGAGGATAGCTTCTACCCTCTTGGCCATGTCCATGACTTCTTCAAAAGAGGTAATGTTTATCATTTCTAAAGGATAAGATAATTGTTCATGAAGGTTTCTTATGAAGATGTGCAAAATTTCCTTAGGGGGAGGAATATATTGAAGTCTTCCCACCAAGGCCCTCCATTTGGCCAAGAAATCTAAGAAATATTTATTCTTGGATTGTTTGAGTTGGTATAGATCATCTATGGTGACCTTTTCTTCTATATAAACTAAAAATTGTTTGACAAAGGCTTCCATAAGTTCTTTGAAAGATTTAATGGAGTGATGAGGTATTTGAAAATACCATTCTAAAGCTAATCCACTAATAATTTTAGGGAATAACCTAAGAAGCAATTTCTCATCATGATTTATGTCACTACATGCTATTTGGAATAGTCTCAAGTGATTAATGGGATCTTGTTTTCCATTGTACATTTGAAACTTAGGAGTTTCAAAATTCTTTGGAAAAGGATGGTTGACTATCATGGGGTCTAATGGTTCATTATAGAACTCATCAAAAGAATATTTTTATTTTGATGACCCTTGAAGGGAAGCAATTTGGTGTTCAAGCTCTTCAAACTTAGAGTCTCTCTTTTCAAGGTGTTCAAGTTTGGCATTAATATTCTAAAAATAATCACTTGGTAGGTTTGGTGGAGTAGGTAAGGTCAAAGGAGGTTGCGAGTGAGCTTGAGATAGAAAAGGTAAAGTTGTAAAGGATGAAGTAATTTGATTGGATGTTGTAGGTGGAGGGGTATAGTTGACCCCTAAGTCATGAGATAAGAAAGGATTTGTAGAATTGGGGTTTGGAATAGGTATTGTGATACTAGGAGATGATGTTGAAATTGGTATACCCATAATGGGTACACCTATAGATATGGTTGGAGGAGTTGTGGAATTATTTGGATGTGCCATAGCCACATTAAGACTAGCAAAGTTATTTTAATTTTCATTCATTTGTGCAATAGTGGATTGTCCATTAAAGTGTTCAAGATTTTCATGAGGTGTAGAAGGTTCTTTCCTATTTTGTTCTTCAAGTTCTTCCCTAAGAACATCTAGGAAGATATATTTATTCCTTTTAATATAATATCTAATGTGATCTAGAGAGTTAAAATTTTTTTATAATAAGGTGTTCTTCTTCCCTAAGTTCATGATTTGGCCAAGGGTTTTCCACTTGGTCTTCATGTTCATGTGTAAAGACTTCATAAGATGAAGATGCTAGACCCTTGCTTTAAGTATTGTAAGGATGTTGAGCCATATTTTGAAGGTTTTTGAATAAGGAGGAGTTAATTTATTAAAATTTTATTTTCAGAGTACTTATAGCAAAGAAGAGAATATGTTTTTGAAATCCTTATGTCACCTTGGAAAACAACCCTCCTTATGACTCCTACTAGCCCACCATAATATACTAGCCAAGAGAGATTGCTCCCTCAAGGTTCATACATCAATTTACTCAAGGGGTTGTTATCCTTCCCCTAATAGGACTAACAATTTGGTTATGTTCTTGTTATCTTGAATTAATGTGATTTACACTATGCAAACAAAATTAGATGATCTTGTTTAAGTTTGAATATTTTTATCTTATTAAGGCAAAGGGAGTGTTCACGTCAGGTTCACCAAAATATAGATTCAAAACCTAGGATGCACACAAGGGGGATCCATTAGAACCCCTACTTCCTTGTAGGAGGCCTCTTTCCAAAGGAGACCTTGAAGATTAGGATCTTCATGCAATTAGGCTCTACCTCATGTATTAAAAATGTTGCTATGTGTTGTGTTGATGTTCAAGTTTTGTATGGTGTTTAATGAGTTAATTCAACAAACACCTAAGGTTTTGGATCTCTAATATGACTCTTTATCAAGCCTTTACAAGATAAAATTTATACTAACTTAAAGAGAATATCATCTAAAGTATATGCTAAATGCAATCACACAAAATGCAAGAAAACAAGTGCTAGCCTAGTATGCTCTTTTGATTTGAATGATGACTATGCTAAAGAGGTTTTTTTTTTAAAGGAAACAAAGGAATGTGCAACAAACAAGCTAACTTAGGATGCAAGCTATATGATTTTTCAATTATTGCCTAAATGCTTTTGAAAGGAAAAGCCTATGCTAAGGATTCTTTGATTTTCCAAGATAAATGTGACTTAAAATAGATAATTTAGCTAAGAAAATAGGTCAACAAATTAAAAATAATGAATTGAAAGCAGGTAGAAGTGGTAGGATTACCTAAATTACTATCTAAGAAAATTTTCCATAGGCTATCACATTTGCCACTAGCATTTTTGCAACTATGTGGAATTTTTTAAACCTACAAGATTCACACCAAAAATATTAGCTGTATCTGATTTTGGGGGTCTATCTAATTTGTATATAGGTGATAGGATATATTCCTAGCTTATTATACCCCCTGTTAAAATAAAAATTAAGTATGAACCTAATCCTTAGAAGTGGAAGATATTGCTAACAAAATCACCATAGCTTGGCAAATTTACCATTGGTGTTATTGACAAGAAGTTACTAATTTTCTCTATGTAATTCTAGAGAGTCAAATTCACTAGCAACTATAGGAAGTGGAAATTATATTTTATGATAGATGTTGACTAAGTTTTAGGTCAAAATATTGGGTTATTTGGATCAAGTTTGTTTGGAATCAAAATAAGGAAATGAAAAGATCAATCCCCAGGGCCTATAACTTGGGAATGTACAAAATCTTAGGAAACACTTTTAAAAAAATTCAAAACTTCTAAAGAGGGACGGATATGGTTAAAGAGAGAATGGAAATTATTATTGGGTTCTTAATTATGATTCAAATGAAAATTTGCAAGTGTCTAAATGCTAAGATGGATCCTGTAATGCTTCCCAAGTGAGGCTAGAAGAGATGTAAGTCTATGAAGGAGTAAATAGGATGATGCAAGGAGGGAAACTATATGATATAAAAAAAAAAAAATTGAACTATCATTATGGATGAAAAAATACAATAGAGGTTTCACTATTTTCTTATACAAAGTAATGAGAAAAGAGAGCATACAATATACAAAGGAAAGACAAAAGAATTGTATCTACTTTGCAACGTCAACGTAAGATAAAAATGACATGTAAATAGAAAGCTTATTTAAAATGCATGGAAGTAAAACATGTAACCATGATATTAAATGGAGTAAGCATATAAACCTATAAATGATATGGAAATGAGCATCAAAACAAATAAAATCAAGATCAAGCCTACAAAGAGATAAATTAGATGAAATGAAGATAAATTCCTACAAAATGAGAAGTATTAGTGATTATAACACATGGATTGAAGGAAACCATGAGATTAGTATTCTCAAAATAAATGAAAAGTGCTTATAAATAAAATAAGTTTGTTGTAAATGAAGAAATCTAAACAAAAATAAGCATTAGATGGCTATAAATATGTGTTAGAGATGCTAAATGATCAAGGAAATAAAGGTTAGTGAATGCTAATGCAAAATACAAGTTAGCAAGGCCAAAATAAGATGGAAAATGCACAAAATTAAGACAATAATAATGGAATGAGAGAGGTGCTAAGAAAATACATAGTCCTATAAAATGCTCTTCCTCACTCTAATATGACCCTCTTGCTTGAATGCTCCCTTGCCTTGCTTTAATTATTTCAATACTTTTTTAGAGTGCTTGAAATGAGAGAATTATAGAGAGAAAGAGATTTTGGTAGGGTTTTGCTAACTAGAATTGCTTATTGAATGCTCACCCCAAGGGACACATTTATAGATTTTTAGAGGGATTTAGAGGGAAAGTTAGATGCAAGATGCCACTAGGGCACAAGACTAAATTTGAATTTGTAGGCCTCATTCATGGACAGAGCATACAATATTAGAGGAGATAGTTGGATGAATGAATCCATGTGTCTTTGACTTGTGCCAAATAATTTTGGTCGTTTTGGCAAAAATTCCACTTTGTGTCAAAATGATCATTGGCATTTTTATCTCGAATTGGTTATTTTGACTAATAGTTAGTTTGACTAGTAAAATGGTTGAAAAATGACTTTTGTCAAAAATACCACATGGTAGCAAAATTGCCACTAGTGTTCTTGTCATGAAGTGGTAAATTTGAAAGAGGCTAGAAATGGTTCCCAAATTGCTCTGGATGAGTTGATTGATTATTTGTTGATGCTTGGTATTATGTTTGATGTGTTGTCAAAATTAGGCATCTATAATATTAAAGAAGTGTGTGAAGGCTATCCATGGAAATATAAGGTTTTCAAGGTAACTTTAAAAAGTAATTACTATGGAGGACCATTCATACTCTTTAAGGTTCCTAGGAAAACATCCAATTTTTATAGCAACATCAAAAAAAAATTACTATAGAGGATAATTCTTACACTTTAGGGGTGCATAAAGAAGAAAAATTTTGTGAGTCTATTACTTGCATTTTGGATTCTCTAGGGCAGCATAAATATATATTTATAAGATATGTATAATTGTGAAAAATATAGAAAAATAGAAGACACTAATGAAGATGAACATGTTGATGGGAATTAAAAAGGAGAGGAAGACCCTACATGCAAGTACAAAGAGAAATTAAAACTCAAAGGGATATCTACTTGTAAAACCCAAAATGAATATCATAGGTATTAACAATAAGTGGGTCTAATATCACAATTAAAAATTAAAATTAATTATGAAAATGGTATTGTGGAATATTAGGGGTATGAATAAGAACCCTGAAAAAAATATTTTTAAGGAATTAATATATTATTATAGTCCTACATTTATTTTAATAAAAGAATCAATATAAGTAGGAGATGTAAGGATGAATTCTTAAGGACATGGAATATGGGGGATTATTTGGCAATTTCTTTTGTAAGAGCTTCATGAGGTATTGTGACAATATGGGACAAATAAAAATTTGGATGGAAATTTGATAAAAGTAAAAAATAATTGTGTTATTGGTCTATTTTGTATGAAAGAGGAAAAGATTAAAGTTGGTATTATAAATGTAAATACTCCAACTATTTGTATGAAGGACCTTAACATGTTATTAAACACAATGATGATATGTAATTGTATCGATGCATTCTTGAGGGTAAATTTGACCTAATTATAGCTCCTTCAATAAACAAGGGTCGTACTCTTGGATGGTCTAAATTGATGTATTGTTTTGCTTTATTTTCCAATTCAAGTTGGATTTTGGGATTCTATTCCTTTAAGGTTTTAATATACATGGGATAATTGATGCATTGTACAAATTAATATAAAAAATATTGGATAGATTTTTGTTATCCAGCACAAGGTTGTAAACATAGTATACAATCTCTTCAAATATTTTACTATGAGCAGGATCAAACCACAAACCCATTCTCCTGATATATATGACTTACTCAATAATTCTTATCTAAATCCATTTTTTAGTCTATGTGGCTCCAAGATCTTGATTTCTTCTAAATATATATGTTATGGTGGGATGAAGAAAATTTTAAAGGATCATATATATAAAATTTTGTTTAAAATATAAAATATCCAAAGGAGAAAACAAATATTTAGAATATCAAATATTTTGGTGACATATTTAAAGAAAAATAAGACATTGAATTAAAGTATAAAAATTTACAACAGATAGTAGAAATCAATGACATGGATCATGATCCTTCTAAGCAAGACAAACAATTACTTTATGGTTATCGCAATGTATTGAAAATGATAGAATCATATTAGTTCCAAAAAATTAAAGAGGGGTGGGTCAATGAAGGATATAAAAACACCAAGTTTTTCATGCTATAGCTAAAACCAATTTTTATTTTCATACCATAAAAAAAAATTCAACTCCAAAAGGAATATATATTGAGAAAAAAGAAGATATCAAGAAGGAAGTAATTTATTATTTCAAAATTGTTTCCCTTATTTTAGGCAAGATAAGGAGGCTCAAGGCACTTAGCTTTTGCAAAATATTCTATCAAATATCATGTAGGGACAAAATGAAAGTTTCATTAAAAATATCTCTATGGAGGAGCTAAATGAGATAGGTTTCTCTTTTCATATTAATAAGGAACTTGGCCTTGATATATTTCTTGCAATTTTCTTTCAAAATTCTTGGAAATTATTAAAGACTAAATATGTTAGCTATGATTTAAGAGGCCCAAAAAAGTAATATATAATAAGTGAGGTCAATGCCACCTTTATTAAATTGGTTTCCAAGAAATAAGAGATAAAATATTTTGATACTTTTTGTCTAATAAACATTTTGTGTATGATTTATAATATTATTTCAAAAATTAGATCAAAGAGGCAGAAAACCATTTTATATTATTTTATCACAAAGGATTAGGATGGTTTTCTTTATGATAAACAAATTTTAGTTCATCTAATCAATGCATAAGAGGTCATATATTCTCTTCAAAGCATATGATAGGGTTTGCTAAATTTCTCTAGAAGATATTATTAAAAATATTGGTTTTGATTAATGTTAGTATGAATGGATTATGTGTTTTTATAACACTTCAAATTATTATATTTTGATTAATGGATCTCCTGTTGGATACTTTGAGTCATCCTATGGGCTTCGCTATGGTGACTCATTATCTTCTAATTTATTTATTATTCTTGTGGAGGAATTAGGGATAGTTTTCTTAAAGGAAAAAATAAAAGGAAAGATCATGGGTACTTAAATTACAACAAATATTTCAAATTTCATAGGTGAACCTTAATATTTTTCTCGATAGGTTTAGAGCAGTTGGTTGGAAGTGAATAATTTTACACCATGAACTAGGATTCCAATCCCATGGGTGAACCTTTAAATTTTTCCATTGTATTCTAGTTGGTTAGGATACTTGTCTCTCACCTAAGAAAATCAAGTTTGAGTTTTGGCAATAAAATATAATTTCATGCTTTAATCCAATGGAGCTTACAACAATTATTGAAGAGTGAGGAGTTTCACACTATAAACTACGATTCAAATTATAATGGTAAACCTTCTAAAAAATGATGAGTTTTACACCCTAAACCAATTTTCAAATCCCATGAGTGAACCATAATATTTTACCTATAAAATTTAGAATAATTGATGAAGAGTGAGAAATCTCACACTTTAAACCAAAGTTTAAGTAATTGATAAATCTTAATATTTGCACCCATGGGGTTTAGATTAATTGGAGTGAGAAGTTTCACACTTTAAGTGAAGGTTGAAATTATGTGGGTGAAACTTTGGGGTCTTATTGACTTCATCTTTACCCAATCGGCTAGGTATTATAGAGTTTCCCTACGCACACAAAAAAAAAAGTGTCTTTGGGGTTTAGCACAATTGGTTGGGAGTAAATAGTTTTACATCCTAAACTAAGGTTTAAATCTCCTAGATAAACCTTAACATTTAATTCAAATGCTATTAGTTCGATTGATTAAATTCTATAATATTAAAAGAAGAAATCTAAGTTTTTATCTTGTCATCATTGTTAAGATAAAATAATCTTCTATTATGTATAATATGGTGGGATGAAGAGATATTTATATATGGCATAAGAATAAAGGATTTATTTAGTCTATTAATGCTTCAAACCCTTGCCATGTATGTGGTAAATATTATTTTAAAAAAATTGCCAAAGCAAAGGAACATCAAGAGAAAGAAGAGGCAGGAGCAAGTGTGATCCAAGAGGGATTGTAAAATAGAAGGGAGTTCGAGCTAGGAGCGAGTTTGAGCTGAGAGGGAGTGTGGGCCAATCTTGAGATATTCAAATATGTCAAAAGAGCAACGAATTTGTTCGAAGTGTATTAATTCTTCAAACCCTTACCATGAATGCAATGAATATTGTTTCTAAAAAATTGTTGAAGCAAAGGAACATTAGGAAAAATAAGAGACAGTAGTGAGTGTGATCCAAGAGGGAGTGCAAGTTAGGATGGAGTTCAAGCTAGGAGGAAGTACAAGCTAGGAATGAGTGTGAGTCAAGAAGGATTGTGAGCCATGAGGGAGTGCTAGCAAGGAGTGATCCCCAACCCCAACCCCACTAGTTAGTTTAGAAAGAAAGTCATATTTGAAAGCCCTAATGGTAAGTGAGGATGCCCTAGCTAGAAGTATGGATGCCCAAGTTGAAGATAAGTGGAAGAGAAAATATATGGAAATTTTGATTCAAGTAGAAGATGTTTCACTGAAAGTGACCATCAAGGATAAGATGATTGAGCATGATATAATGGTTTTAAAAAGTAAGGGGTTAATATGTAAGTTCCATAGATCTTGGTTGGGATTTTTGGAGATTCAATATTGGATCAAGTGGAAGTGATGATTGAATTCAAATTACTTTATGAGTTTTCTTTCTAAATATTTGTTTCTTGTTATTTTTTCTAATTCAAAAATCAGCAAAAAATATTGAGTGGTGGTCCATGGTTTAGAGGGAGAGATACCCTTCATTTAAGACCATGGGATGAAAATTTTTCTATTGAGACAAAAGTTATTAAAAAGCTTCCAATTTGTGTTAGGCTTTTTGGATTTCCATATCAACTTATCAATAAGGATGTTTTAAATAGTATTGGAAATACCCTAAGAGAATTCATCAAGAAAGGACTAACTAACCAAAATATGTGTTGCTATGGATCTTTTAAAACCTTTGCCACAATCTATTAAGATAAAATCTAAATCAAACTAAATCAAGAGAATGGGATCAACAAGTGGATTATAAAAATTTTAGTCATTTATGGTGTTGAATTTTATCTTGACAAATTTCAATTTCACAAGGCATCTATATGAAATGATAAAAATGAATTGATTGTGAAAACTTGGTAGAGAAAGATGACAAATCTTTTTGATAAGAAAGGCACATGAAGAATATTTTTGATAGAAAATGAGGTAGCGAAGAAGATGACAAATTTATTTGATAAAAAAGTAGATGAAAAATATAGAAAAGAAGGTTGGATATGATTTAATTAAATAAATAAAAATGTAATAAAAACAATGTAATATTTTATTGTTGTAAAGGAAGTGATTCCAATAAAGACCATACATAGTGGAATTACAAGCATAAACCATTTTATAAATAATAGGATAACCATATAATAAGACTAAACCATTTCACAAATAATAGCATTAGGATATGCAATTGCATTTGTGGATAAAGACTTCTCCAATCACATCTAAAAGAAATAAATTAATTTCAAAATTTATGTGTCGTAATGAGAATGAAAGGAATTCCCTCGATTACTTCCGGGTACTTTAAGGTTTTGGACCCTTTTGAATAAGGCATGACATAGGAATTCGTACAGTTCAAATTATTAAATAATATTTTATGATTCAAATGTATTAACATTAATAAAACGGAAACAAACTTGTTGTGGTTTAACTAAAAATAATAATTATAATAGAAGAGTGCGGCAATTTATTGCTGATTTAATTTCATTATGAATTATAAAATAAACATATGTAAAGTAAGTAAATTCTTATAGGAATGCAATAACGAGCCAAAATAAAATCCCATGAATATTATTTATAGGCATGCTGATTCTGAGGCATGCTTTTAGCTTCGTGGAGGTATTCTATTAATTTCCTTTAGCAAGTTTAATCAGCCACGAAGAACACGTATTGTAATGCACTCAAATAGCCCCAACCTTTGGAGAACTCAAGAGTGTGGTTTTATTTATTGTAAAGCATGTCACGTGGGAAAAGGAGTATAAGGTCTACAATGAACTTGGATGTGGCCCGGCTCCTAAACGTGGAACACAACAGAAAATTAAATTGCTAAGCATACCAATTTTCTCTTTCTCTTGCTGGGGCCTTTAATGTTTTAATAAATCCAGCGTTTATTATTGAATTTGTAGTGCTTTTATTTTTAATTTTTAATTGGGAAACCTCCCACTTACCAAGACCTAAATGACGAGATCTGTTACTTTCTAGTTCTAGGGCTTAACCATATCAACGGTTTTTTAATGTGGTTTTGGTTTTGAATGTTTTTAGAGAAAACCGGCAGCTGACCATTCTATTTATTCAATGTGCAGTGTGCACATGATAATATACAAGGTCTCGTCCTCCTAGAACTCTGCTTATCTTGGTTTCTTATCGGCTAAAATTTAAGTTGTAGAGAATTTCGCTTATGCCTTGACTGTGTTCGTCTTCATTCTCAAATTTTTTATTTAAGGCCCGAGATGATGCAGCGAGTATACACATCTACTACACTTAATTGCGAGGAAAGAAGCGTCCAACAAGTTCCCACTCATGTGGAATTGCTGGAATTATTTCCGGCAGCTTCAAGCCCTTCAGGACAACAAGATTTAGCCTTACCTGCCCGGATAGTTCATGCGGCGGATCCTCCACCAAGCATAATTGTGGATTCCAGGTATTTTTGTTCTCTAATATCATGTAAAGTCAAATTTCACATAGATACGACACACTCTAACACTATTTGCTATTTTTTGGATTGGGAGATCCATTCGCAGGAGTGGCCAAGGTAAAGAATCTACCGCCCAACTGACAATTTTCTACGGCGGAGTAGTGAATGTGTTTGATGTTTCCGCTGACAAGGTGTGGCTTCCACGCCCCATAACTGATCTATTATTGTTTAAAAATAAATTGATATGCTAAAGATAGTTTGTAAAGCAATTTCTAATAGGTTTTGGGTTGTCAGGCTGCAACCATAATGAAGCTTGCAAGCATTGCTAGTAATAGCTCAAGCCAAACAAGGACGCCTACAATTTCCAAGGGAGGTGGCAAGGCCCAAATATTGAAAGCTTGTGATGGTCAATCTCAACAAGTTCAAAAGATAGGCGGAAGTAAAACCCGAACCCAAATAGTCGTAGAAAACGTCACATTACAATACATTTATGAAGGTTTTTTTTTGTTTAAAAATGGCTTCTTGGTTGTTATGGTGAATGCAGGTCTTCCCATGGCGAGGAAACTTTCTCTGCAACGCTTCATCCAGAAAAGAAAAGACAGGTAATTTAAATTGAAAAACAAGATCTTTGAGAGTAATGTATCTGAGATATCTATTCTTTATTACTTGATTAAATTAAAGTAAGATCTGATGAGTCTATGGGGCATGAGCAGGATAAGCAGAATGGCTCCTCCTTACCTTATGACGTTGTCTTCCCCTCTGACGCCCTGCCAAAAAGAGAAGCAGGATCTGAAGGAGGAGCAACTCAACCTTTCATTGGTCTTCCCATCACACATATGATTACAATTATTATAAGAAAGAAATGCAACAGCTCTCCCTTTTTGAGATTTTTTTCTTTCACTTGGCGAGATTCAATCTCAAAGAGAAGCAACATGTTGATCCACATCCAAACCTCGTGGACCAGCAATTGTCTTCCACCAGGACTGATGGATGCATTTTTCTTGAATGGAACAAGAAGAAAATTTCAAATGCAAATGATTTGATTGCTTAAGGTTGTCTTGCCTTGAAAGGGTGTTTACTCAAATCTAAATCTTAACAAATTAACCTAAGATTTATTTATTTACTATGTCTTGTCTCCTTATCTTCTCAATGCAATCTTCTTCTACGCATCCCGTAACCCGTATAACTTGAAATTATATTGGTTTCAGAGTTCGGTTTCGGGGATTTTGTGTTTTAAAATTTGTAGTTAAGCGTGAGGTAATCTGTATATAAAAAACTATACGGAAAACATGTCTAAATATTTTTATGTTTTATTATAATAAAGACACTACATGTAATATATGATGTCAAGCATTCATTGGTTCTTTCTGACGTGGGACTTTAAGATGGCCAACTATTAGTCATTAGTCTTCTGCTTGCAAATCACGGTGACAAACTTAAGGTTTTTTTAGACTTAACCAACTGAATTTTAGCTCACGAGCAAGGATTACATGCCATCTAATCCCTCCTGAATACGAACACCGATAGTAAAAATATGTCAATGTATAGCACCAGTCTTGGTGTTCCTTTAGAGGTTCTTTAAATTGAAGGCTCCAACGCTTGCTTAATATTAAGAATTTGAAACATTGATTTATATACATAGAGGACGTGTAAGACAGAAGAATCTTGAGATCAATGGAGGGTTTGATACCTATTTCATTTGCACAATATGGAATTTGGGTGATCCACTCACAAAAATGAGATACTAGTTTAAGATACTAGTTTATTTTTGTTATGTGTGAGTATAATTTTGAAAATTACGAATGATGGAAAATAAAAAAATGAAAGAGCTAAAATTTATAGATTAAAAAAATATGATTATTAAAATTAATATTTTAAACTTATTTTTAAATATTTTATTATAAAAACTGAGTTTTTTTTTAAATAAAAGGGTAAAAATTTATTGATAAAAAGTCTGGATTACAGAGTACAATTGAGCTTACAACCAAGACTCAAATAAACATTCAAACAGGCTAAAACTACTAGACTAGAATGACATCCGAAAAAGACAACAAAAACAAACCACATTAAGTCCGTACATCCTTGTGGATCAATTCCCACAGGTGTTGAGAGTCCCCAGACAGGAGACTCTCCCAATTATTGATACTCCAAAGATCCAGCAACTCAGAAGCCCTTTTGGCCATGTAATCAACAACCACATTCCATTTCCTTGGAATGTGCACAAAGGATATAAATTCGAACTCTTCACTCATTCTGAGAATTTGAACGACTACAAAGGCCAATTGCCAATTAACTTCCTCCACCCTTTTATTGTTTAAAAGATTAACCACAATTTGAGAGTTAGACTCGCAAATAATCCTATGCTAGCCAAGAGAAAACCCCCTCTGCAAGGCCTCAAGAATTGCAAGAGCTTCCATAAAATTATTGGAGTGAACACCTTTATAAATGGAGAAGAAAAAACTCACACCACCAGTAGAATCTCTCCCAACACCGCAAATGCCAGCATGTCCAGGATTACCCGTGGACGATCCATCAATATTAATTTTTAAAACTCCTCTAGGGGGTGGCCTCCACCTACCATCTCTCCTAACCTTCTTGCTGAGCTGACGAACCCTACTAGGGCTAGAAGATTTCACACCATCCCCAAATATTCCAAGGGCTTGTTGTACCTTCTCCTCCCTAGAATCCAAAAGAGGGTCCACATCACATTTGCTATGGATGGTTTCCTGAACCATATATAGGATCCTTTGCTAGATCTGTTGAACAACCAAATAACTTCCTTGAAATATGTGTCGATTCCATTCGAGCCAAATTTACCAGATGATGCAAGAAGGGCCCAAATTCCAAGCCACCCGAAGGAAGAGGGCCTTGGCAGGAGGTCTACCCAGATTTATAAAAATTGAGTCTAATTAAAATTAAAATGAATAATGTTTTTCAATAACAAAGTTTATAATTAATAGTTTTAAAGGTGTTTTACTATGAAGGATCATTTCTATCCTTTAGGGTTTCTAGAACATCATAAAAAGTAAAAAGTAAATAAGTTTATAATATCTTCGAAATTGCTCAATCTCAACCCTATGCATCGTTTGTAAGGGTTTATCACACTACTCATTTAATTTTAGCCTCCAAAGGTAAGGTGGATTGGTAGTTGTTTTTCTGGCCACCACTTACCATGAAGAGACCTTGGTTTAAACCTCGAGGACATACCTATTTCAAAGGTAGTAGTGTATTTTAAATCCTCTAAGTAGTATGTTTTAAATCTCTAAGTGTACATCAAATCGATAACAACGATACACAGTACACGAATCTCAAGAGATCAATGGGTTTACTCACACGAGTTAACAATAATGAGGTGGTATAAGCTTGTTAGGAGCAACCCCTATAGTTTGAACCAAACACCATAGGCTATGTAACCAACTCCTCTATGTATCAAACAAAAGTCTTTAATATCCTTAATACCATAAGCTATATGGGACTATGGTTATCCAAGTGTTTATCCACCCATGTTGTTGTATAGTGTACAAACATATCTTCTTTCATATTCAAACCTTAGGCCATGTGGCACTATGTTTATCCAAGCGTTTATCTACCCATGTTGGAGTATAATGTATAACCCTATATTTTTGGATTCAAATCTTAGACCTTCTATTAACAATTATACCCATTAATAAAGTAAATTAAATTCTATGAATTTAATATTAGTTTACATGTGAGTATAATTTTGAAAATTATGAAAGATGGAAAATAAGAAAAATATAAATTGTAGATAAAACAAAAAATATAATAATTGAAATACTCATCTTAAAAGTTATTAATATTAATTATTTTATTATAAAAATTTAGTTCAATTAAATTAAAATGAATAATTTTACTTTTTAAAATAATATGGTCCATAATTAATAGTCTTAAAGTTATTTTACTATGAAGGACTATCACTATACTTTAGGGGTTTATGACAACATTTAGGATTTCTAGAGCAACATAAAAAGCAAAAAGTAAATGAGTTTTTAAAGTCCCTAATAACATAGACCATATGGGAATATGGTTATCCAAGTGTTTACCTCACCCATATTGTAGTATAATGTATAGAACTAACCCCTTTCAAATTTAAATTTTAGGCCATGTGGGACTATGGATATCTAAGTGGTTATCCACCCATGTTGGATTTAGTGTATAATCTATTCTCTTTTGGATTTGAATCATAGACCTTCTAGGGTTATGCGCAGTGACGAATATTCATAAATTGGCTGAATATTAGTATTTTCAAAATTGGAAATTGGCGAATATGAGGACCCTTGATGTCGGCCCATTCGCCTAAAATTTTTGAGACCAATTTTTTCTTAAAGTCAATTCACCATAATATATATCCAAACATATTTGTACTCGTTGGAAAGCTCTTTTTGAGCCTGATCTAATGGTGGTGTTTTTATGAAGTTATAAGGTGATTTAATAGGTCAAAAGTTACCCCAAAGATGATCTTAATTTTTAGGGCTTCAAATACCCCAAATTTTGGTGTGAAGATGATTGATTTGATTTGCTTAGGATTCACCTTGATTTCAATTAGGATTTACCATTTTTTTACAAGTACATTTTGAGTCCAACCCATTATGCATAACCCTAAGTCCCACTAAGAAAGTAACTTATATGGAGGATCATTCTTTCACTTAGGGTTTCTAAGGAAACATAGAGAAGAAAGAATTTATGAGGATATTTCTTGCACTTTTTATTCTATAGGTCAACGTAAACCTTTAGAAGATAAGTCCCATTATCAATAGTATAGAAAAATTGAAGATATTGATGAATATGAAAGTGTTGGTGGGAATATAAAAAGGAGAGGAGAAGTCTTGAAGTAAAAACAAAGAGAAAATAAAATTTATAGGGATGTTAATTGGGAAATGAAAATAAAAATATAGTAGATATTAACAAGAAGTTGGGATAAGCCCACAAATACAAAAAAAATATATGATGAAAACAATATCATAGAGTAATAGCGGTATGGATAAGACCTCTAAAAAAGAGCTATTAAGGATTTAATAGATTGTCAGAGTATTAGGTTTATTTTAATACAAGATACAAAGTCAACTAACGAGGAAGGTAAGGATGTATTTAAATAGCAATGCATATAGCAATGACATAATCAATTAGATTTGGATAAAAAGAGAGTCAATGCTAAAGGAGATCATCACAAAGTATAATAATGTCAAGGAGATTTTGTACATTAATCTAGAAATGAGAGTCTACATTGTGGTAGTGGAAACCCAACCTAAAGAAAATAATTTGGTAGCAGTTACCCCACCAAGTAAATAGAAAATAACTAAAGATAATTTATGGACTCTCAAGTTTGATAGGTCAAAATGTAAGCATGATAATGGCACTAGATTTGAACTGGTCAATCCCAAAGGAAAATAGCATCTTGCTACTTAATAATTATAGTTTTCTTGCACCTAGAATGCAATTGAGTATGAGACGTTGATTCATGGATTATAGATTTCCATCAAGAAGAAATTCAAGTATGTAGAAATTCAATTATGTACATGTTATAGGATATTCTGAGTTGGTGATTGAGCAAGTTTGAAACCGGTATGTCTATCATGATAAACATCTTTCAGATTACCATAGTCATGTGTGGGATTTAATTAAAGATTTTAATTCTTTCAATATTCAAACCATTTTACACAAAAATAACCACACTACAGATTCATTGGTAGTAGCTACAAGCATCCTAGAACCAATTGCCCATTCCAAGATAAAGCAATTTTATGTAGAACTAGTTTCCACTTCTTCAATACTAGACAACATCTAAAATTTCTAAGTGTTTGAGGATGATAAGCATATAGTATATTTTATTACTACTCTAGTATATTTGAAGCTCATATCATAGATGAGGAAGATTGAAACTATGTAGAGCTATATGAAGAAGGTGAATTTAATTTGAAAATAAACACCCTTCCCAAAGGTATAGTTTATTTGAAAAGCCTGTTTTATATGGATTATCATACCCACAAGTAGAAAATTGCTTCATCTAAAATGGAGTTATATTAAATATACAATTTAGAAAATACTAAAAAACCTCAAAATGTCTTCTTGGGAAAAGCATGCATTGATGAAGAAAATAGAATAATCTAAGATTTAAAATATTATAGAGATGTTATAGCATGGAGCTATGAAGATTTGAAGATCTATGATACATCCATAATCACCCACACCATTCCCTTTAAGCTAGGAACACAAACTTTTAACAAAATCAAAGAATGATGAATCCTGTTGGAGCCTCTTATTTTCAAGGAGATACAAAAACTATTGGTAGATCACATTATTTTTCCTATAAGACATTATATATAGGTTGTAAACTTGGTACCAGTCCATAAGCAAAATGGATAAATACGCTTATGTGTAGATTTTAAAAATCTTAATAGATAATTTGATAAGGGTAATTATCTTCTCCCTTCTCTAGATGAAGTGTTATAAATAGTAAATGGATCTCAAATGATGTCCTTCCTAGATATTTACTCTGGATAAATTCAAGTAATGGTAGACCCCAAGGATTAGATTATAATTATATTTACTACACAATAAGAAATATTTACATACGGGAGGATATCGTTTAGTTTGATTAATGCATGAGTAACTTTCCAAAGAGCTAAGGACATCGTCTTCAAGGACCTCATTGATAAATGAAAAAATATTTACATGCATGACCTCTTTCTAAAATGTGTGGAAATCATGTGAAAGACTTGAGAAATTTACTTGAGAGATACCGAGAGCATGGAATTTCATTAAATCTCAAAAAGTGCATTTTTGGAGCTATAGAAGTATAATTCCTAAGGCATGTCATTGACTTAGAGAAAATTGAAGCAATTCAAAAAATTCCCCTTCTTGGAAGCCAAAAGGAACTGAAGTCCTTTTTTGGTAAAATTAATTTTATGAGAAAATTTATTTGTAGCTTTGTAGAAATAGTCCAGCCTCTAAATTTGATGCTAAAAAGGGATGCCAAGATTGGATGAACTGGGGAAGCACAAGTTGCTTTTCAGAGAACTAAAAAGGTAATCATAAATGATATTGCATTAATTAGTCCTGATTACACTCAACCTTTTTTATATTTATTCATTTGCATTTGAGCATTTAGTTATTGATGTTTTAATTCAAAGGAAGGAGGTTGGTGATGAGATACTAGTACATTTCATAATTTTACCATTAAAGGATGCTCAACTCATATACTCAATGATTAAAAAATAAGCCTGTGCTTTAATCAAAGCCATAAAGAAATTCTGACACTATATCTTACATAGCAAAGTGTTTGCAATAGTGCCTGGATGCAAAATGAGTTAGGAGAATGTAGAGGCAAGTGGATGTCCATATTGCAAGATTATAATTTAAAAATTTAGCCTATTATAATTGTGAGACGATAAGGACTAAGAAAAACATTAGTCAAGGTTGACTCTCAGATTTCATGCCAGTAGTATTTTATAGGAGAAATTACAAATGATGAGTAGTATCAGGATATAATTTATTATTTTATATATAAAGTATGTCTTAGTCACTTAAATTCCACCCAAAGAAGAGTTTTGTGTCTTAAAAGTGTAAACTTCATGATAAAATTGTACCAAAAAAATCATAAGGAAATTTACCTAAGATGCTTAAAAAAACAAGAAGTTGAAGTTCTCAAAGAGTTTCATTGTAAATATGGAAATGGACATGGCTTAAGAAATGTTACAATACACCAAATATTGAGAGTTTGTTACATTTGACCCCATGTCTTCAGAGATGGACATGCATATGTTTGATCTTGTCATATTTTCTAGATTGCAACTCGTCGAGAAAGGAATTCTCCCATGCCATTGTAGCAAATGATTGAATATCCGTTTGTACAATGAGAAGTAAAATTTATTGGTGTCATCAATCCTAATTCATCATCCAGCCATAAATTAATCCTAACCATCATTAATTATTGTACCCGCTCGACATAGGCTCAAGCATCCAAGAAATATACAATAGAGGTTGTGATCCAATTCCTTGAAAGTAACATCTTAACCAAGTTTGGGATGTTGTATACTTTGGTATGTGACAACAACCTTGTTTTCTCTTCTTTGCCATTTTTTAAATGGGATTATAATAAAGAAGGTAACTCTAAATTTTTCTTCTAATTATTATCCTCAAGGTAATGGAGTAGAAGAATCAACTAACAAAAACCTTCTAAACATAACTAAGAAAATTTTGGACAAAAATCCTAGGGATTGGAATAAAAAGTTGAAGTATACATTATGGTTAAATAGGAAAAGGATTAAGTCTTCGTTAGGCACATTTCACAATCATTTGGTTTATGGTCAAGCTCCTATCTTTTCCACCAATCTCAAGATCTTTACCCGACAATTCATGAAAGACTACTTAGAAATAGATGAAAATATGGAATCTAGGCTATTAGATTTTAAGATTTTGGATGAGAAAATAGAAGATGCACTTCAACACTCTAGTCAACATTAGAAAATGATAAAAAAATGGTTTGATAAGAGTGCCAAAATAAAAAATTTAGAATTGTTGACCTAGTGTTATTGTGGGATGAAGCCCATGAAAAGAAAGGAGACCATGGAAAATTTGACACCCTTTGGCTAGGTCCATTCCAGATATCATAGATCCTCAAAGAGAATACCTTGAGGTTAAAAATCCTCACTAGAGAGGATGTCCCATTACCAATGAATTGACAATTTCTCAAACACTACTTTAGTGCTTGAGAGTATTCTAGTACTACCTTGTGAGTAAGATCTGTACATAGTTTTATTATTTTTAATATTTTTGTGTGTGGGTCTTATTTAATTTCTTTCTATTTTACTTTTTCTTGTCTTTAAATTTTTCCCCATTTTGTGCTTTCCTCTCTTTAGCTTAGATTAGTCAAGTGCAACCAACTTTTGGTTACTCTAATAAGGGAGTGTTTTTTGCATAGTTTGGAGATAAAAGGTCCTACTTTGAACTCACTGAAGTTAAGATTAGTTTAATCATTCATTTTGTATATGTCCGTTGTCTTGGGATAAAACAAATAAATCTAAAGATAGTGCAAAATGATATTGCAACTTCACAATGAAAATACTTTAAAAAAAAATCAAATTAGGAAGAAGGAAAATATTATAGTTTGGTTCATAGACAAAAGTTATGTGGATGTTCACCCTCATGTTTTCCATAGTGATATCCAACCCAAAGAAAACCCCCATGCTTTTGAAATTGTCTATGCTAAAAAAAATGGAGAGGGGACTTAAGTACTTAGATGATTCAAAAACCTCTACCAAGGCTATAATCATTTGGTTGGTAGTAGAGCAAGGTTTAGAATGGTATCAGAGATAAAAATTTTAGGGCTATAAATTTTTGGATGGAAGAAAAATAATATTTAATAGTTGGTGATATGTCTACATATACAAAAAATCTCATTAGTACTAGAGCAATGTCTGCTCAAGGGTGAACTAGCCTAATTTCTAAATTATGGAAACAAATTTAAACTAACTATAGAATAAGAATGAATTCATATCACACACTTTTTCTAAAATAAAATGGAGTATTGCTTTCAAATAAATTGCTTAACCCCATCCTTGTATGGATGCCAAATTTTTGGTTTTGTTTGTTTTGAAGTTTTATTATTTTAAAAATTGTTTTTTCTATTTCCACAATGCTCAAGAGCATTTTCTAGCAAAGTCACAATTTGTTGTTGCACTTATACAACACACCCTAGACTACAAGGACTACGAACCCACCTTTTTTATTTTAGTAATATTTCTCTTGTTTTCTTAGGTTTGTTTGTAGTTTTGTTGGTCACGAATCTGCCTAGTCATATAAAATACGCCCTAGACCCAGCCAACATTGAAAAGCCGAGAGAAAGAGAAGCCTCCCGGGACAATCTCTAGATAGGGCTGGCTCCCAAACTAATCTAAACTAATTTCAAGGTCTAGGGTTAGAAATAACAAAAAGAGATGGAAATATGGCTGAAGCCGACAGTTGATAGGGAGAACAACCTCAGATAGCAAATAACCTCAAACTAAATCTTGAAGATAAGCAGCAACTGATTCTTAGAATGCACATATAGAAATTGGATCAAGCATTGACCATAAGTTTACCTTCAATTATACTTCAAATGTTCAAATGGAAACATGGCAAAATTTAGAACAGCAAAATTCAACTTATATTTTAGCACTTGACTAAGCAGAAGTGAATTACACAGAAAGCATCACATGAACATCAGTTTGGATCACCAACTCAGAATACTCTAAGGACAGAGCAAAATGCATTTAGGATTTTTGCTTCAATTTTTGCAAGAAGGTCCTCTTCCTTTCCTTGAGATGTACATTAGTATTTATAGAGGTCTTCCCTCTCCCTTTCGAATCGTAGCATTTAAAACATAAAACATATTTTGAAGAGGAGATCCACAAAATATGCACTTGAAAAGAGAAACAATCCCCCTAAATCTGCCTCGAAGAAATCACATTCCCTGCTTTTATGGATCAAGTTTGAAAATCAAACGAAAACAAGGGACCACATTTATTCATTAAATGACTATTCTTGGGGCATGCTTGAAGTGTTAGGAGATCACAAACAAGAGCTTTTAATATCGGAGGCATCTTTAATTTTGGTGGCTTCAAAAATTGCATGATTTAACATGTTCTCCCATCTTGTGCACATAGGTAAATAGTGAAACATTTAATTTTGGAGCTTCTTTGACCTCGATCTCAAAACCAATTGGAGAGATTTTTAAAACATTACTTTGTTTGATCCTCATTTTCTCCTTACGTTCTCCTATGCAATATGAATAAAAATGCAAACAGAACTTTATTGGGCCTTTGTTGTCGCTTTTGTCGTGAAAATGCGACGTGTCACAAAATCGTGACATTTTTCCCTCGCTGCTTTCTCCTGTTGCTACCAGTCATGAAAACGTGACATGTCACAAAATCACGATATGTTCCTCTCGCTTAGATTTCGTCTTCATGCACTTCCGCAAAAACATGATAAGTCATGAAATCGTGACATCCTCCTCTTGCTGCTCCTTGTATTCATGCACTTCTGCAAAAACGTGATAAGTCACGAAATCGTGACATGTCACAAAATCATGAAAATCTCCTCTCGTTGCTCCTTGTCTTCATGCGCTTCCACAAAAATGTGACAAGTCATGAAATCATGACAATCTGCCTTTGTTTTGTACTTTTTTACTTTCTCCCCGCGTAAACGTGACAAGTCACGAAATCGCGACATGTCACGAAATCGTGACATGTCACGAAATCGTGAAATTTTTCTCCTGCCTTGTACTTTTCTGCTTTCTCCCCATGAAAACGTGACAAGTCGTGAAATCATGACATGTCGTGAAATCGCGACATTTTTCTCCTGCCTTGTACTTTTTTGCTTTCTCCCTGCGAAAACGCGACAAGTTGTAAAATCGTGACATGTCGTTGTCTTCTCCTTCGTTGCCGCCTCCACTGTGAAAATTTGACGTGTCATGAAATCGTGACATTTCGTACCATCTTGCTCCTTCCTCACTTTCCTGCTGTGAAAATGTGACAGGTTGCGATATCGCAACAGTCCATCCTTGGCGCTCCCCTTTGCTGCTTTCTAGCGCAAAACCGCAACAGGTCACGAAAATGTGACATGTCACGATTTTGTGACATTTTTCGGTGCTTAGCTTTTTTCTGCATCGGACGCCATGAAACCGCAACAGGTCACGAAAATGCGACATGTCGCGATTTCACGACATTTTTCACTTACTTTGCTTTGGCACAAAACTTGTAGAGATTTTTGTTTTTTTACTAATTATCCCTTTCGAGGTGCTTGGAGGGACAAACAGAGGAGTGAGTATCTCTACAATTTGTGCATTATTTTGCATGAACAGCAACAAAAACAATGTGGCAAAAATGCCAACAAGTTTTCAACCATCCAAAAAGCTCAAGTTCTTACTTGAAAGCTTTTGATCATAGATGTCCAATTTTGCTTACCTTGAGTTTGTTATGATGTTTATTGCCATTGTTGTGTATGGTAAACTTTTTAAAATGACAAATAACCTCTCCTATTAGATTAGGCTCGGAATAAAATATCCAACAATTACCCACATCTATTTTCTCATAGCCTTAGCACACTTAAATTGCTTAAAATCAAGCATTACAAATTTATATTTTCCCTTGAAAACACAAATGGCTTCACACTTTGGTTGCATATATCCTCCAATACTTAATAAAATTTGGTGAATCTACTTTCATTAGATCCATATCAAAAAAATATTTCTAGAAAGTATAAATTTGTCTATGTTATAAGAAGAGTTAGCCTCTTGGATGGTTCATTTTCAGCAAGCTATATAGCTACCCTAATTTTCTATAAATATTTTCCCAATCATATAGTTCTCATTTTGGTCCCTATATATCTTCAAATACTTAATGAAATTGTATGAAAATTATTCTATTAGATGATTCTCAAAAAGAATTTTTTGAAAAGTATAAATTTGCTTATGTTTTGAGGAGATTTGAGGACAAAAATTACTTTTTTTTGTAGGCTAAATTGCTATGACCAAGGTTGCTCTCAGGAAAATATAAGAAAATGAAGTCAAAGAGTGGACTTGGGAAGAAAAAATCCAAACCTAAGGTTTTTCCAAGATGATGTAAGCATGATTCTAAAATCCTAAAATTATCAATCCCAAAAAGCCAAGGGGGGAATAAAGAAGCCATTGAAGCCAAAGTCTAGACTCGCGAAGCAAAAAGTCAATATTTTTTGTGTTTGGTTGCCCTTGGGGTTTTTTTTCCACTCATTTTTTGGAGTTTGATATCCCCCTCTTGGACTTTGTTATCCTCTATGACTTTGGATTGCGCCAAAGCCTCCTCGAATGTTTGATATTGTTGCAATTGTAGAAGCAACAATTACTTTGAGCAACTTCTTGTAAACATCTGGGTGAGTTCGATCATAGGTAGAGTGAAAGACAATTTTGACATCACCTTTCTTCATTTGTTGTCATAATCCATGACTGGCTTGTCATCGAATTTTTTAACATTAGACATGTCAGTCAGGTTGGCTTTATTTCTTACGCCAAATAAGAAGTGTTCTAAGAAGGTATTTGCTATCTTATTAAAGCTATGAATATTGTGCCTCGGTAGATTATTAAACCATTCGAGGGTTGGACCTGCAAGTGTTGTTATGAATGTTCCAAGTAACAAGGCATCATCATCTTGAATTTGAAAGCGTAGGTTCATGAAACCAATGATGTGCTCTTGTGCATCTTTGTCCCATTTAAACTTGTCCAACTTGGAAATTTTAAAATACTTCAGATATAAAGGACACAAGACTGAAGGGTATAATGGTTGATTACAAAGTTGATTCAAAGGGGGTTTCTCGTGACCCATTATTGAAGCTTTTTTTTCTAAGGATCGAATGTGCTGAATGAGCACCTTGTAAGCTTTAGTAGAGATGATCTCATCTCTTCTCCTTTATCCTTGAGAAGGAGGAGGTTGAAGATGCCTAGGAAGACCAGGTGGCTGATCATAATCATCTGCTATGTCCTTGTAAAGTAACTTAAGGTATCCCTGGTCTTGGTATTTTGATTATAAGTCCTCATAAGTTTCATGCTCTAGTGGACGTTCTTGGGGTTGGACAGGTATATGAGGAGGATGACTTTGGTTTGGCCTAGGATATCAGTCCTGATGTTGCACAATACATCTCTAAGGGGTTTGTTATTGATATGTACTAGGGGTATGAACCTCCTCATGCATTGTTCTTTATAATTTCTCTTGGTGTAGTCGTTGCTGATGTAACCTTCATTTTCACACCCTTTGTTGTTCTAATTAGTCTTATTCTAGGCGTTCATGGTCTATTTGTGACTTACCTTACTATGGTTGGCATAGTAGATCCTATATATTCATTTTGGCCTAGGTATTTGATTGATTTGATTGTTCGTATAAGGTTGATGAGCCTTCATGTCTATATAGAGGGACTTATTCTACTTTGTGGTACCAATAGGGTTGGCTACTCACTTCCCATGATCGAGGGAAACCATGTTAGCTTGATGTTTATGTTTAAATGTGACATCCACATATTTGGATGGTATAGAGGCACAATGTGTCTACATAGAGCACTCTCTATGATGAAAAACATGATGACTTGTATCTTCGTCTTATTCATATTTGAGATAGGTGTGTGAGTGGATGAGGCTTTCCTACTAGGATGGTGAGGACTATATTTATCTAAATGATCATATTTTTTACTCATCCATGGGTGATCGAGTGGAGTATCTCACCTGTCCAGTGTGTGCTTTAGTGCACCATTTTGCTCATGCTTAGATGAGTGGTTAGATTGAGCCGAGATACAAATCCATGATAATTACCTACTAGGTCCCTCAGATGGCAGGTTACATATAGTGGTAACATGGGATAAGCTTTGACCAAGAATCTCATCTTCTTGATCATAAAGAGGATCCATATATGTGTCCTGAATAGGGACATCCTGAAGGTCAGATTCCCTATATATGATATCGGCATTATGACATAGACTAGAATGCCATGGTAGAATAGCCATGTCTTTAGGATTAAATTGGAGATATTATGCACCTCCTTTTATATTTCTTGCATCACCAACTCATGATTGAGATTGACTACATGTAGCTACCATTGTGTTTATTACGTAAACAAAAATGAAATAAATAAAGTAGACAATATGATTATCTCTTTTAAAATTTCTTTGTGAATTCCTATACAATTTAGTGTGTTTTGATTTTGAAACCTCTAATCCTATGAAACTAAATGGGTAAATAAAATAGAAAAAACTAGAAGATGATTTGAGCACACCCTCCTAATGGAGAATGTACCCAAATGGTAAAGAATGGTTTCCTATTGGATGTCGGATCAAGGTAAACCTAAGGAATCAAAATTAACCCCCTAGAGGAGGTCACACTATCTAAGTCCTGCTACTAGCCCAACAAGATATTCACTTCAACACTCAGGTGTGTATTGGACAAAAATAATAGTCACATTCCATTTATTATTTCACCCCATGGTAAAAGGGCACTACTAATCCTTCCTACTACAGGTGCACCCAATAGTAGGGGACCTTATGGTGATGAAGTCCAAAAAGGCCACTCACTTTGGTCAACTAGTTTGCTAAGGTGTGAGTCAATGGATGGAGATGAAGTCCACCATCCTTGGTCTCGATTAACGGTTGGGGATGAAGTCCAACTCGTTAATGTTTAATGTAATACATGGTGTGTGGGGTTCTTTTTATTTCATGCGAGAAAAAAAATTATAGAGCATTCAATTTTCTTTCACTAATGCATGGAAATAACGTTTTAAAATTTAGATTTATAAATGAATAATCATTTTAATTTATAAATCTATCAGAAACAAAACCCTACATGGACAACCTAGAGTCAGGAAATAATAAAGCAAACCACAAAAAAACAAAAATAGAGCCCATCTTTGTAGGGGAAGTTCTACAAAAGAGGTTGTTTGACCCAAATATGGTCAGAAATAGGGGTCATCTAGGACAGGTACGGCCACAGATAGATGTTGTTTGACCTAAGGATGATCACAGATAGAGTATTTTAAAATTGAAATATCTTATGTAATTTCTCTACTTAAGCATAAAAATTTTAATTTTATTTACTAGAAAGTAGAAAAAAAATGGCATGATCACTCATAGGTGTAGCCTAAGTCTCTTGTAGATGATGTTTCTAAATTTTCTAGCTGTTATTTTGAGGTTTTCTCTGGGTAATACGGTGGTGACTACTGGTCATCTCGAGATGAGATGATTGTGCTTGTTGACCATCTTAGTTAGGTATGGTGGTAATTTTAATTTAAAAACACCAAGAAAAGTAGTAATTAGCAACTTATTTGCAAGAAATGGACAAGGTCCCACCGTGATTGCCACTGAAGATATGAAAAATACCATACATCCAAGCATACTAATATTGAAATATAGCAATAATAATGAAATCACAAATATCAAGAACAAGATATATATAATGAATGATGGTGTCCTCTTATTAACAATGATATCCATTCTTTCTCATGAGATTACAATAAAATCCCTCTTAGGGATGTGCTACCCTTCTTGATACAATTATTTACTGTAACAATATTTTGTATTGAATACGCAAGATCTTCAATCCCACAAATCATCTTGGGGAGGGTTTCTTGTGACCTCCATAAGGGGTGATGATATTGAGTCTTTATGTTGTGGTATCCCTATAGATTCTTGTAATCTGCACATAAGAGAACTTAAAATGCATTAATAGAAACTAAGGAGCCTTCCAAGATAAGACCCATATCCATGATAAAAAAATTGATAAATAAATCTGAAATACGATAAAAAATGCATGAAAATAAAATTAAACTATACTATAAAGTAATTCAAATGCTACTAAAAACTAATAAAAATTAAAAAATAGGGAAAGTATCGCTACCCGTAAGGTCATCCCTAAGTATGATGATTTGTCCTACTGGTCATATTGGGGTGAGACATTCATTCCTGTGGGCCATTTCGGGGTGATATGGTCGCTAAACAATGAGCAAGATTCTTTGTGGTTGATGTGGGATATGCTCAGACTGATCCATAGAATTGATGTTCAAGGGTGCACTTGTGAAGAATGACTTAATGGCAGGATTGAACACCAAATAAAGGATGTTGAATGGTGCAGAGGATTGTAAATCCGGTCTTCAACATTTGGGATGGTGCATTGACATGCTTTGAAGCTCCATGATGAATTTTGGTAGCACTTTGTTGCTTTGAAATTTGAAATCTTTGATATTTGATTTGGCAACAATTCGATACTTGAAAATTGGACTCTTGTTAATGAGGACAAGGTGTTATTAAATAGACTTCCAAATAGGAGTCTAAGGCTTCCTTGATAAGCCAATAAATAGTTCAAGATCAAGAAATGTAACCACTTCTTGATAATTGTTGCACCATTGTCCATAGCTGACAATTGTAACTTCTCAAACCGTTGCTTTGTGCTCAATATTTTGATGTTTCAAGTATGACCATACCAGGGTAGGGTGACCGTGACTACTAACCATCTCGAGGTAGGACAGTCTATAGAGGTCATCTCTTGGTAGGACGATCCAGGCTGCAAAGGAAAAATTTGCCCCTATTTGAGTGGTGAGAACCACTATTAAGCCTTGAGAATACCCAAGGTGGGTCATATGGCCTTAAAAGGTGTCCATATGGGCAGTCTCCTCAATATGACGTATTTTAGGTTGTCTAAAAATGGCTACAAAGTTATCATAGAGATGCTAAATTATCAAGGAAACAAAGGTTAGTAAATGATAATGCAAAATCCAAGTTAGCAAGGCCAAAATAAGAGGGAAAATACACAAAAGGAAGACAAGAATAATGGAAAGAGAGATGTGCTAAGAAAATACATAGTCCCAACAAATGCTTCTCCTCACTCTAATATGATCCTCTTGCTCAAATTCCCTCTTGCCTTGCTTGAATTATTTCAATGCTTGTTGAGAGTGCTCAAAATGAGAGAATTATAGGATGCAAATGAGAGGAAGATATTTTGGTATGGTTTTTATAAGTAGACTTGCTTATTGATTCTCACCCCAAGAGATGTATTTATAGATTTTTTGAAGGATTGAGAGGGAAAGTTATGTGCAAGATGCCATTAGAGCATAAGACTAAATTTAATTTTGTAGGTCTCATTCATGGAAGGAGCATGAAATATTAGAGGAGGCAGTTGGTTGAAGGAATCCATGTGTCTCTAACTTGTGCCAAATTATTTTGGTCATTTTGGCAAAAAATCCACTTAGTGTCAAAACTCCCATTGGTGTTTCTATCTTAGATTGGTAATTTTGACTAATAGTCAGTTTGTCCAGTCAAAATAGCTAAAAAATTACTTTTGTCAAAAATACCACATGGTAGCAAAATTACCACTAGCATTCTTGTCATGAAGTGGTAAATTTGAAAGAGGCTAAAAATTATGCCCAAATTGTTCAAGATGAGTTGATTGATTGTTTGTTGATGCTTGGTGTTATGTTTGATGTGTTGTCAAAATTAGGCATCTACAATATTAAAGAAATGTGTGTGGAGGATATCCATGGAAATCTAAGGTTTTCAAGGTAACTTTAAAAAGTAATTACTATGGAGGATCATTTATACTCTTTAAGGTTCCTAGGGAAACATCCACATTTTTTTAGCAACATCAAAAAATAATTACTATAGAGGATCATCCTTACACTTTAGGGTTTTTAAGGATACACAAAGAAGAAAGTTTTTGTGATTCAATTACTTACATTTTGGATTCTCTAAGGCAGCATAAATCTTTAGAAGACAAGTCTCATTATGAACAATATAGAAAAATAGAAGACACTAATGAAGATGAACATGTTGGTGGGAATTAAAAAGGGAGATGAAGACCCTAAAAGCAAGGAAAAAGAGAAATTGAAACTCAAAGAGATATCACTTGTAAAACCCAAAATGAATATCATAGATGCTAACAATAAGTGGGGATAAGCTCACAATAAAAAATTAAAAGTGATGATGAAAATGGTATTGTGGAATATTAGGGGTATGAATAAGAACCCTAAAAAAAATGTTTTTAAGGAATTAATATATTATTATAGTCCTACATTTATTTTAATACAAGAATTAATATAAGTAGGGAATGTAAGGATGAATTCTTAAGGACGTGGAATATGGGGGATTATTTGGAATTTTCTTTTATAAGAGATTCATGAGGTATTGTGACAGTATGGGATAAATAAAAATTTGGATGGAAATTTGATAGAAGTAAAAATTAATTGTGTTTTTGGTCTATTTTTATGAAAGAGGAAAACATTAAAGCTGGTGTTATAATGTAAATGCTCTAATTATTTTTATGAAGGACCTTAACATGTTGTTAAACACAATGATGATTTGTAATTGTATCTATGCATTCTTGAGAGTAAATTTGACCTAATTATATCTCCTTCAAGAAACAAGGGTGGTACTCTTGGATGGTCTAAATTGATGTATTGTTTTGTTTTATTTTCCAATTCAAGTTGGATTTTGGGATGCTATTCCTTTAATGTTTTAATATACATGGGATAATTAATGCATTGCACAAAATCATGTAAAAAAATATTGGATATATTTTTGTTATCCAATACAAGGTTGTAAACATAATATACATTCTCTTAAAATATTTCACTATGAGTAGGATCAAACCACAAACCCATTCTCCTGATATATGACTTACTCAATAATGTTTATCTAAAGCTATTTTTTAGTCTATGTGGATCCAAGACCTTGATTTCTTCTAAATGGATATGTTATTGTGGGATGAAGGAAATTTTAAAGGATTATATATGTAGAAGTGTTGGTCATGAATCTGCCTAAGTATAAAAATACGCACTCTAAACCCGATCAACATTGAAAGGTTAAAGGAAAGAGATGTCCCTCAGGCCAATCTCCAGAGAGGGTTGGTTCCCTTACTAATCCAAAAATTGATGTAAATATTAGGGATAGAAATTGATATAAAGAAATGGGAAATATGGTTGTAAACCAGAGAAACAAAGTGAGGATGAACTAGCAGCTAAATAAATCAGTTAAATTTTAACCAACATTTAACAGAAAGCATAACACAGGAACCAATCACAGATTATAAAGATGACTTCCATTTAGCCTTTCAACATTCATTTCTTCATAAAAAATTAAATTTCAACTACATAATGTAAACTATCTAACAAAAGCATGAATGAAATAGAAATGACAGGCAGAAGTAATCGCATACATAGCTGATCTAGGAACCAGAGTCCAACAATATTTCTATTAAGGCAGAAGCTTAAACTCAAAATATTTTCTTCAGTAGAATGTCCCCCCTTTTCTTACATCAAGTTTCTTAGTTATTTATAGAGGATTTTGCCTCCAAAATTAAATTCTTATAAAACAAAAATAATGGGGAATGACAAATTGGTCTATCACAATTCTCTCCTCGGTAGCAATAACAAACCAATCTGATGGCACCTTTGGAAGAAACGAGTGATTTTTGGAGATAGCGCATTTGTACCTGGGTGGGATCATTAACAAGATTTATATTCATAGTGGCACCTTTAAAACCGCAAGATCGCACCAGAGTCAAAAGTCGATGGTATTCAATTTGGGTGATCTCCTAACTATCTGTCAAACTTGATTTTAATCAGCAACAATTTCGATAACTATAACTCTTTTTGCCCAAAAAATTAAATTTTCTGGCCTTGAAATCCCCTCTAGTCTAATTTTACTCGAAGTGCCTTTGACCATGATTTTTTCCTAGGTAAATTAGTGTAGATTGATCTCACCAAGGTGAAGCCCGAAAAGAACTTTTGCTAGGCTTCTAGCGTGAAAAATCATCAAGTGCTATTGCTACTTTCACCAAGAGGCACATGAAAAGGAATTTCATTCAACACTATGCTCGAATGAAGGTTTCACCACTATGATGGGCAATTAGAAATTTTGCACCTTTTTGCCCTGATGAGGCACGAAAAGGAATTTTGCCCAGGCAGCATGCTCCAACATTAAGCCAAAAAATGTATTTTCGCTAGGGTAAGACGTGAAAGGACGTCTTCACCCCGATAGCATGCAAAAAGGGAATTTGATCCAAGAACTGCGCTCAAAGGTGATTTCGCTCCAGCATGGGTGAAAAGAAATTTCACCACCAAAAGGGATTTTCACTAATAAATGGATCGAAAGAGGAATTTCACTGAAAAAGCAAGTGAAAGGGGAATTTTTCCAAAAAAGTGGATGAAAAGGGAATTTCACTAGAAACTAGGCGAAAGGGGAATTTCAGAAAAAATTATACTAAAAATGATTTTTTCTAGAAACTAGGCATAACTGCCAGCCAATGATTTCGCTGGCGAAACATCTTGGAAATTGATTTCACTGTGAACCTGTCCAAAAAGGATTTTTGTTGTGCCTAGGGGTGAAAAGGAATTTCACTCTGATTTTTCTCGAAATGACACCCACAAAACACTTAGAAAAAATTTCAACAAAAATTTTAATGTGGTAAAAATGCTCAAAATGATTTTTTTTGGCAAAATTGCTTACATATTTGGGAAAAATTTTAACAAAATTTTAATGTGGTAAAAATGTCAACATTTTTGGTGGCTCGTAGGGTATTCAAATCACCTAAATGCAATCGATACGAGGAATTTATTCATTGGGTTTAAAGTTTTTACCACTAGCTGCATCTAATTGTCTACTGCTTGCACCAGTGTCTTCCTTCTTTTTGAGATGTAAAGCTATAGCTTCATACATCACGATGACTTCAGCCCAAGCATAAATATTAATAACCTCTCAGTCCTGAAGCATATCTAAAATGTACCAAAAAGTCTCAACCTACTCCAAGTTGATATAGTTGACCCTCTGGTTGAGCTCCAACAATCCTGAATCGATACGAGTTAATTTTCTTATTAATGGCAGCATGTGCTCTTCAGTTATGGGCTCTTCCAAGTTTTCAATATCTAAAGCATCATCTACAAAAATAGCCCATACTGCATCTAGGTATTTCTTTTGTAGAATATTCCCTTGATCATTGATGAAACTGGAAAAATCATTGGCTACTATCGTATCAAAATAAACCAACAAAATACACCTCTTGCTCAAATGTCTCTAGTAGATTTTAAGCTTCTTTAACCAGATCCAACCTAGAGTAATAACTACATAGTGTGATCTTGCCATTTGCCCAAGCATGACCTATTTCACTCAGTGGGCAGAATCTGAGATCCATTTGAGCCATTACCTGGATCTTCATTTCCATCTCCAGTTTGGTTCGAGGATCTATTCTAAATGCTCCACTATATGCATGTCGTACAAAACAACCATCTACACCTAATGAAGGAACATGGGAATCAATATTGCTTTTATCACCATTTTTTAAAAATCGATCAATAGATGACTACGGGCCTCCTTAATTTTCTCCTTTGTGAGGGTTACTGACTACATTGCCTTCACTACCAATTGATTTTGTAGACTATGCAGTTGGTCCTTCAAGATCTATATTTGTTGATGCACTTCCTACTATGCTAATTGATGTTGGTCGGTCGCCTTCTTATATCCCTCAATTTCACCCTCTAGGTTCTTTGATTTCTACTACCATTTTTAAGACTCTAATTGTGTTATGTCTAATTGGGCTTTCTACATAGCCAAAGCCTCCTAACTCCACTATCTTTACTTTAGACTAAAATAAATGATCCTTAAAATGCTCACCATAAAAATAGATCAAACTCATATCCACCTATATATTACCCATTTTCTCAGTCGTATCGATCTTTGTGAGGTCCTCAATAACAACTTGTTATGAATAATCATTGGGTGCCATCTCTCCTTGGGGTTTTTGAACTTGTGGGACCATCTTCACCATGTGCACCTCCATAGCCTTTGGATTGAAAGTCATCTTCTTCATCGCCTTATCCAAGGCATGTGCATCCTTTTGCTTATGACTCTTCAACCAATGTGAGGAACTCTGCCATGCTCTACTGATCTTCTCTACCATGGGGTGCTCTGATAGCAACTCCATATCAGAATCCAGTGGCTCTTGTACTACAAAAACTAGAGAAAATAATAAAATGGCCTGCTAAGGGTTTGGCTCAATAGAGGGAGCTGAGGTGGAATGCACTACAGTTACACTTACCCTGGAAGGGGCTTGCGTACTTATAGTGGTGATAGGATTGGTAGGGATGGAATATGGAACAAAGGACAATGGAAGGGAAAATGGATTTGGGATAAATACGAATGAATTAAAAGAAAGAGAAATAGAGGGAATGGAGGAAACTAGGGTAGCACTGGTGACCTACAACTGTGAAATGGAAAGAGGACCTGAAGATATGGGTATAATGAATGGATATGAACTGGATATGGGGACTACAGATAGGGAGGCAGTGGTCACCAAGTGCTTATTAGTGAGAGAATAAGAAATAAAATGCATACCTGCAGGCTTCGACACCATTTGAGCCAGCAATGAAGGTTGTTGCATTGTAGGATCTTTACCTTCCTCTAAATTTTCCTCGTCTACCTCTAGATATACTAACATCACCATATGACCTAACTGTTCTTGCTAAGCCAAAGAGGATATCTCCTTAAAACTAGTCTTCTCAACCGTAAGCAAAAGAAGTGGCTTTGTGCTAAGAGAAGAAACTGCACCAGTTTTGGGATTTTTTACCATATTAGGGAAAGGTACCCTTATACCTATGCTCCTATTTTTGAGTGATATTTGTTCCTTAGGTGACATTTTTTCCTCTTCTTTCTCTTGGATAATTGCCCTTTCTTCAACCAATACCTCGTTATCTCTTACCATGTCTTCTTCCTTGTGAGGACTTCGGATACTTAGAGGTACTCGGTCAATGAAAGAGAGGGGCTAGTACTTTTCACAATGCTCATCATAAATAAATGAAAATAACTCATCCATAAATAATGGGTAACCAAACCTGAGATTTCATCGATGGACCCTCATGACCCACTAGTTGACGATCTTCTCGTTAGACCATTCGAGCAATTTTGCTTTCATTTGATTGAACAAATCATGAGGAGGAACCTACTCTGGATGATTTTTAGGATCATACTCAACCTCCATTTCATAATAATCATGCCAAGGGGGGAGCAACATCATCCTTTCAATGTGCCACTCAAGGTCACACCCCTTAGGATTGTTCCTCTGTTGCAACATGTCTTCTTGGGGGTCGCAATAAAAAATCTTGGCCTTGATGAATCTTCCAAAAATATTCAAAGGATCATACCGCCATGATTAGGGAAGCTCAATCAATCCATGGTCATACAATGTTTTGGTGATTAATTCATTTTTCCAGCACTAAGTTACTTTAATGTTGCCAAACTGAAAAGACATAGTGCACGTAGCTCTCTTTCCCCTGCCTCACCCATATGTGTCATTTGTAAAATCATTATGTTGGGCTACCTCCAAGGTGACAAGATATTCGATGGTAAAATATGGTAACATAAAAATTTTACTAGTGAAGCTAAAAATTTTGACGACCACTCCTTGCGTTTGCAAAAATATGTCATATTTCTCCTTCTTAACGACCTCTTCTTTCATTGCTCTTGGCACTCTATCGCATACCCTGTAAATAAGCTCAAGGGTGAGCCCCAAAAATATCTGGTTAAAATTATAATAGGACTTATTTCTTGACAAACTCTGATTCCATGAATAAACTGGAAACATTCTCCCTATTTCATATATTTTCCTTACTAATATGAAAGCAAAATTGGGATGCATGTTATAGAAAAAGTACCATACAAGAAAACATCAATGCCTAAATGTGACGTCTTCTTCGATCTGCATCTTCTAAAACTACGTGTACATTCTTAAAGCTACAAAATCCACTCAATCCAAGAAAATCAGATTTGTAGTTGTTGTCATGGTGGTTGGGGCGTAAAATTTGATCTATGAAATACACTACACTAGCGAAACTTGCCACTTATGCACTGTGGAATCTGAGGGTAATCCAAAAATCCATGCCAACATTGAATATAGATTTGGGCTCTTGAAATCTCTCAGCAACATCGACAACTCTAGTAATTCCCCAAAACATGGTGTCTTCAGCAACTGATTCTCCATGAACTATTGCATTAGAATCGTAGGCTGGTATCTCTCCTCCTGCTCTAAAAGATTGAGCTTCTTAAACATGATGTCAGAAGGAGGTTTTGCACCACATGAAAAAGCACCCCTGACCAATTTATTTGAAATATTGAATAGCTTATCTCCATTGGTTTTTTGGACAGCTCTCATCGTAGGATTATAACATTGTGCAATCACCCATACCAGCTCAGGTTATGGATGCACCGATGTACAAAGGTACCAAAAGAGATAGTAATAAAAAGCCATGGTAGGAGAGCTCTCAAAGGATACCCTCTAGAGATCGAATTCGATGTCTTGTCTTAATTTCTCCATACCTTTTTTTGTGATTGCGTAGTCACCAATTTGTGCCAGGTGATCGTAGAAAGGCGTCAACTCCATTTCTTCCTCTTCCTCCCTCACTTTTTCTTACCTCTTTTCTAGGTCAATCTTCTTCTAAGTCTTCTCTCTCTTAGCCTCTATGTTTTTCTTCCCCATATTCAACTTTCTTTGAGCTAACAACAAACAACTTTGAATCTTGGAGCAAAAAATAATTCACAGTAATTTTTTCAAACAAGAGCTTCACAATTATTTGATTTTTCAACTTCAACATTCACGCTTTTATAATTTTCCAATCACACCTACCAAATTTAATGCCTGCGGCATGCCTACTAATTTTGGGGTATGCAATGCTTTCCAATGATTCAACCAGTTTCACCCATGTCCTTTTCGAGATTTGTGATTGGTTGCTTTGCTTTTTTTAATTTTTTTTTCTTTTTTTGGGAGGCACAACCTATTGTTAAGGATCGATTTAGAAAAATGTGCTTTACCACTTTTTACCTTGAACTATGTGATGGGATTTTTTTTTCACTGAAGTAGAGTACCGAAAAAATATTTCACTGATTTTGCTGGTGAAACATCATGCGCTTTGGGAGCAATGTTATACATAGTGGCTATTTATCGCCAAATTGGCTAGAATTAGGATTGTTGAAATTTGGAATTGGCTAATATTTGGGACCTCTGACCAGGGCCCATTAGCCAAAAATGTCTAGGTGTAATTTTTTTTGGGTTCAATTCGCCCCAATTTTATAATAATTTGACCATTTTAAGTTTTAATTTCCAACATTACCCATAATAATACTGAACCTTATACATGTTTTTGGACACTATTCACCTAGATTTCGAAACTAATTTGTCAATTTTTTTTTTTTTAAAATTGGGGCAGACCCCTTACGCATAATTTTGTTTGGCAGTTTATCGAAAAGATAAGGCGAAAATCCATTTCACCCTCTTTCACTCTGAAAATAGTCTTCGCCACTTCATTTTCCCAAAAAAGCATGGGATTGGAAGTATCTTTTGTCAAATTGAGTTTCACCCCAAAAAGTGCGAAGATGAATTTCACTCCAAAAAGATGCATGGGTGAAATCCTTTTCTTGGGCAAATTCATTTTTTTCTCTTTTTCTCTTTTTTTTCTTCTTCTTTTTTCTTACTTCTTCTTTTTTCTTTCTTTATATTCACTTTTTTCCAACCTGAGCACCCAAATTTAACAATACGTGTGATTTTACCTGGAAAAGCAAAAAAAACTTTAAAGCATACATTTTTTTGACATCCTTGATGCCGAAAAAGTGCTTCTGGGTGAATTACCCAAAGAAGGCAGCAAGGAAAATTTTCACTGGTGAAATGATTTTTGCCAGTGAAAATACTTTCACCTAGTGAAAAAGAATTTCTCTTTTTTTCTTTTTATTATTATTATTATTATTATTAGGATTAAGGAGGGGCGAAGAAGGTTTTCATTGGTCAAAATGATTTTCGCCAGTGAAATACCTCTGCTTAGTGAAAAGGAATTTCGCTCCCCATCCTTAGTCATTTTTCAAACAAAAATAACATTAAAAACTATGTACATATTTACACCTTTGATCCCAAATTTATCACTAGTAGTAGGCCTTCAAATGAAGACCATTCATCAGAATTGGCAACACACGACCATCCATATCCTGCAAGTAATATGAATTAACTTGATTCACACTAGAAATTTGAAATGGACCCTCCAAAATTACCTCAAACTTGTGATGCTTTCCTGGGTTTACCTTGTTCTCGTTCCACTTTAACACAAGATCACCAACCTTAAATGCCTTCTCTATAGTCCTTTTGCCAAACCAATTCTTTGTCATTTGAGAATGCTCCATGAAAGCATTATATTATTTCTCCCTTTCTTCTTCTAATAGTAATAGCTATACCAACCTTGCACTCAAAGTATCAAATTTATTATCTTCATCATCAGGTAGTTGCAAGGATTGAAGGGCCAACAATTCAATGTGAATGGGAAAGACTACTTCTTTACTGTACACCAAAGAATAGGGGGACGTATTGATAGACATTTTTACTAAGATGCGATCAGTCCATAAAGCATTGGTTTAAGAGAAAATACCATATTCTCTTTTTATCACCAAGAGTCCTCTTAAGAATCCTAAGTAGATTCTTTTTTGTGGATTCAGCTAAAGTATTTCCCTACAGATAGTAATTTGATGAAGTTTTCAAATAAATTCCATACTTACCTGCAAACTCACTAATTTTGACACCCATGAATAGAGCTCCATTGTCTGTTATAATTGCATCCGGTATGCCAAAGCGATTGATAAATCTGTCAATGAAATTAATGACTACCTCCTGGTCTACCTTCTTGGTTGGAATCATTTCGGCCCATCGGGTGAAATAATCAGTTGCAGTTAAAAAGTATTTATGTCCAGCAGATGAATTAGGATTAATGACAATAAAATCTAAACTCCATTATTGAAATGGTGCTTCTACTTGGATTGAATGAAGAGGTAAAGATGCATTTCTGCTTCTACCGACATACCTTTGGCATTTGTCACAACTTTGACTGACCTTAAATGCATCTCAAAAAGGGTGGGCCAAAAATAACCTACTTTGATAATTTTTAATGCCATGGATCTTCCTGCATAGTGGTCTCCTAACAATCCAGAATGAAACTCTTTTAGAATTTTTTGCTTTTTAGACTCTCTGACACACCTAAGAAGCACTCCATTAATATTCTTATGAAACAATCCATTTGAAAACGTAACATAACTAAGGGTCTATAGTCTAAATATCCTTCTTTGTGAAGCATTGATATGTGAAGGACACTTTCCTGAATTGAAGAATTCGACAAGATCCTCTGTCTAATCACGATCAACTGAGGAATGATTAACCAAATTACCTTCACTTATTTAATATTCATGCTAGTAAACTATAGATTCGGAAGTAACACTCCTTGCAAGCTCCTAACATAGTTCTCAATCTCAAATTAGCTTGGTTGCCTAAATTTTGATATCATATTCTTGGATTTTAGAAACCCGACCAGCTTTCTTGTCTCTGAGTTCACCTTGGTTCATGAAACTTTGGACATCTGGATGCACAACATAAAATATTTTTTTGCTTTGGAAAGTAAAACACTTCTTCAAGGACTTCATCACTGCATACACTTGCTTCTCAATGAAATTATATATTTTCTTATGCGGTTGGATGACTTGGCTTAAAAATGTGATTGGCCACTCATCACCATCTTCTCCCTTCTATGTGAGCATAGTTGTGTAACTATCTTGTTCACGAACAACATAAAGGATAAAATCCTTCGAATAGTTAGGGTTTATCAAAACCAGATCCTGAGAAATTATTTTCTTAATTTACTTGAATGCTTTCTTCCTTTTCTCAGTCCATTTGAACTCAGCATCTTTTTTCAAGATTCAGTCATTGGTTTCACAACTTGGGCAAAATCTGTAATAAACTTTCGAATGAAATTAATCTTCCCAAAAAATGATTGCAACCTTTTCTTGTTGGCTAGCAGTGGAAGCTTCAAAAGAGCCTCAGCTCTAGCTGGATCAATAGCTAAAAAAAAAATTGAGATTCCATGGCCCAATATTTTTCCCTCCTTCACCGTAAAGATAGACTTCTTCAATTGATGGATATTTTGAACTCTCATTATTTTTTAAACACTTGTCTTAAATACGAGTTGTGCTCCTTTGTGTTATGAGAGAATACGATCATATCATCCATATAAATAACAATAACTCAATTTAGTAACCCATAAAAAGCCACATCCATCTCTCTCTAAAAGGTTGCTCCAGCATTCAAGAGATCAAAAGACATTCATTGATAAGAAAATGTACCCATATTATGATGAATGTCATTTTGTATTGGTCTTCATCCTTGATCCATATCTGATTTTAGCTAGAGAATCCATCTAACAAAGAAAATATTTGAGCTCCTACAACTATGTGAAGAATCTGATCAATCTGTGGCAAAGGATAATGATCCTTTAGAGAAGCCTAATTTAAATTTTGGAAGTCAACACACAAGTAAATATCTTTGTTCTTTTCCCCATAGGGACCAAATTAGCTACCCAGGTAGAATGCTTGATTGGGTAAATAATTTTAGCTTCCAACATTTTCAATAGGTTAGTTTTCATCTAAACTTCAATTTTGGGATTGATTGGTATTTGTTTCTACCTAAAAGGTTTCACTCCTTACTGTTCAATAGTATGTTGGATCACATCCTTCTTGTAAAATTTGAGTTCCTGGTAACTCCAGATGACAATATCTAGAAATTCATGGTATAGCTCCTTGATCTGCTCAAGTTCTTCCAGAGTACAATTAGTTCCAATTTTAATTGACTTTTCAGGTTCCAACTACAGCTTAGTGTACTCTTTCTCATCTACTTTGATCTTATGTTTTTTATAGCGGTCATTCTGATCAAAGGGACTTTCAAGCGTAATCAATCCTTTTGATATATGATTATTTCTTAACGGGAATAATCCTTTAGATTCTTCTTCGTCGAGTGTTCTTACTTCCACATTACTCACTTATTTTATCAGGAAGTTCACAATCTACTCATCGCTTTCGAACACTTGCTAGTAGATATTCTTATCAAAAATTGAAGACCTATAAACCAACCTCACAGTCTTTGGTTTCTTCACCATGTGCTCAACTAGAAAAAATTTGGTGCTAAGGGATTCCAAAAGATTAGCGTGTTTATTTTATTCTCATGAAATCACTCAGATACTCAATATTGTGTAAGCTTCAAACAAATCCTAAACTTTTTTGCAATACACCTTCATATAGTTCTACTTGGAGACACACTTTTTAGTCACTTGATTGACAATCAGCTCGAAATCTCCAAAAATTTAGAGTTGTTTGATCCCAATCTTCTCTACTTTATTCAATCCTAGGCATAATGCTTCATACTCAATAGCATTGTTTGTACAACTCTAGGTCAACCTGTATGAATAAGTCTTCTATATGCCAGAAGGAGAGATGAGCACAATCCCTACTTTGGTACCATTTTTGTATCTTGCACCATCAAAGCAAAGCTTCTACAACTAGCCTATAAGTGAAGAAAGTGGCTTTTTGCTAAGAGAAGAAACTGCACCACTTTTGGGTTTTTTTACCATATTAGGGAAAGGTACCCTTATACCTATGCTCCTATTTCTAAGAGAGAATTGTTCCTTGGGTGATAGTTGCTCCTCTTCTATCTCTTTGATAATTGCCCTTTCTTCAACCAATGCATCGTTCTCTCTTACCATGTCTTCTTCCTTGTGAGGACTTCGGATACTTCGAGGCACTAGGTCAATGAAAGAGAGGGGTTGGTACTTTTCACAATGCTCATCATAAATAAATTAAAATACCTCATCCATAACTAATGGGTAACCTAACCTGAGCTTTCCTTGATGGACCTTTATGACCCACCAGTTGATGATATTCTCCTTAGACAATCCGAGCAATTTTGCTTTCATTTTATTGAACAAATCATGAGGAGGAACCTACTCTAGATGATTTTTAGGATCATACTCGACCTCCATTTCATAATAATCATGCCAAGGGGGGAGCGACATCATATTTTCAATGTGCCACTCAATGTCACACCCCTTGGCATTGTTCCTCTGTTGCAATATGTCTTCTTGGGGGTAGCAATAAAAAATCTTGGCCTTGATGAATCTTCCAAAATCATCCAAAGGATCATACTGCCATCATTAGGGAATCTCAATCAATCCATAGCCATACAATATTTTGGTGATTAATTCATTTTTCCAGCACTGAGTTAATTTAATGTTGCCAAATTGAAAAGGTATAGTGCACGTAGCTCTCTTTCCTCTGCCTGACCTATATGTGTCATTTGTAAAATCATTATGTTGGGCTACCTCCAGGGCAACAAGATATTTGGTGGTAAAATATGGTAACATAAAAATTTTACCAATGAAGCTAAAATTTTTGACAACCACTCCTCGCATCGGCAAAAATATGTACCTTTATCCTTCTTAATGACCTCTTATTTCATTTCTCTTGGCACTCTATCGCATACCCTGTAAATAAGCTCAAGGGTGAGCCCCAAAAATATCTAGTTAAAATTATAATAGGACTTATTCTCAACAAACTCTGATTCCATGAATAAACTGGAAATGTTATCCCTATTTCATATGTTTTCCTTACTAATATGAAAGCAAAATGGGGATGCATGTTATAGAAAAAGTACCATACGAGAAAACATCAATGCCTGAAGGTGATGTCTTCTCCGATCTGCATCTTTTGTAACTATGTGTGCATTCTCAAAGCTACAAAATCCACTCAATCCAAGAAAATTAGATTTGTGGTTGTTGTCATGGTGGTTGGGATATAAAATTTGATCTATGAAATACACTACACTAGCGACACTTGCCACTTGTGCACTGTGGAATCTGAGGGTAGTCCAATAGTCCATGCCAACATTGAATATAAATTTGGGCTCTTGAAATCTCTCAGCAACATTGACAACTCTGGTAATTCCCCAAAACATGGTGTCTTCAAAAACTGATTCTCCATGAACTATTGCATCAGAATCATAGGCTGGTATCTCTCCTCCTACTCTGAAAGATTGAGATTCCACAGGAAAAAGCATCCCTGACCGAGTTATCTAAAATATTGAATAGATTATCTCCATTGGTGTTTTGGACAACTCTCGTTGTAGGATTATAACATTGTACAATCACCCATACCATCTCAGGGCATGGATGCACTGACGTACAAAGGTACCAAAAAATACAAGAATAAAAAGCCATGGTACGAGAGCTCTCGAAGGATATCCTCTAGAGATCGAATTTGAAATCTTGTCTTAATTTCTCCACACCTTTGTTTGTGATTGTGTAGTCACCAATTTGTGCCAGGCGATCGTAGAAAGGCGTCAACTCCATTTCTTCCTCTTCCTCCCTCACTTTTTCTTACCTCTTTTTTGGGTCAATATTCTTCTAAGTCTTCTCTCTCTTAGCCTCCATGTTTTTCTTTACCATATTCAACTTTCTTTGAGATAATAACAAACAACTTTGAATCTTGGAGCAAAACATAATTCATAGCAATTTTTTCAAACAAGAGCTTCACAATTATTTTATTTTTCAACTAAAACATTCACCCTTTTATAATTTTCCAATCACACCCATCAAATTTAATGCCTACAGTATGCCTACTAATTTTGGGGTATGCCATGCTTTCCAATGATTCAACCAGTTTTACCCATGTCCTTTTCAAGAGTTGTGATTGGTTGCTTTGCTTTTTTTAATTTTTTTCTTTTTTTTGGAGGCGCAACCTATTGTTAAACATCGATTTAGAAAAATGTGCTTTACCACTTTTTACCTTGAACTACGTTATGGGTGTCTTTCTTCGCTGAAGTAGAGTATCGAAAAAAGATTTCACTGATTTTGCTGGTGAAACATCATGCGCTCTGGGAGCAGGGTTATGCATAGTGGCTATTTATTGCCAAATTGGCTAGAATTAGGATTTTTAAAATTTGGAATTGGCTAATATTTGGGACCCTTGACTAGGGCCCATTAGCCAAAAATTTCTAGGTGTAATTTTTTTTGGGGTCAATTCGCCCCAATTTTATAATAATTTGACCATTTTAAGTTTAAATTTCCAACATTGCCCATAATAATAGTGAACCTTCTACATGTGTTTGGACACTATTCGCCTGGATTTCGAAACTGATTTGCCAATTTTTTAAAAATACATTTGGGGCAGACCCCTTATGCATAATTATGTCTCGGAGTTTACCAAAAAATAAGACGAAAAGCCATTTCACCCTCTTTCCCTCTGAAAATAATCTTCACTTCATTTTCCTGAAAAAGCATGGGATTGGAAGTATCTTTTGTTAAAATGAGTTTCACCCCAAAATGTGCAAAGATGAATTTCACTCCAAAAAGATGCATGGGTGAAATCCTTTTCTTGGGCGAATTCATTTTTTTCTCTTTTTTTTCTTCTTTTTTCTTTCTTTATCTTCACTTTTTTCCAACTTGAGCACCCAACTTCAACAATAGGTGTGATTTTACTTGGAAAAGCAAAAAAAACTTTAAAGGATGCATTTTTTTGACGTCCTTCATGCCAAAAAAGCACTTTTGGGTGAATTACCCAAAGAAGGTGGCGAGGAATATTTTCACTGGTGAAATGATTTTCGCTAGTGAAAATACTTTCGCCTAGTGAAAAAGAATTTCTCTTTTTATTTTCTTTTTATTATTATTATTATTATTATTATTATTATTATTATTATTTTCAGGATTAAGGAGGGGCGACGAAGGTTTTTGTTGGTGAAAATGATTTTCGCCAATGAAAATACCTCTGCTTAGTGACAAGAAATTTCACTCCCCATCCTTAGTCATTTTTCAAACAAAAATAACATTAAAAACTATGTACATATCTACACCTTTGATCCCAAATTTATCACTAGTAGTAGGCCTTCAAATGAAGACCATTCATCAGAATTGGCAACACACGACCATCTATATCCTGCAAGTAATATGAATTAACTTGGTTCACACTAGAAATTTGAAATGGACCCTCCCAAGTTACCTCAAAATTGTGATGCTTTCCTGGGTTTACCTTGTTCTCATTCTGGTTTAACACAAGATCACCAACCTTAAATGCCTTCTCTACAATCCTTTTGCCAAACCAATTCTTTGTTATTTGAGCATGATCAATGAAAGCATTATATGCTTTCTCCATTTCTTCTTCTAATAGTAATAGCTATACCAACCATGTGCTCAAAGTATAAAATTCATTATCTTCATCATTAGGTAGTTGCAAGGATTGAAGGGCCAACAATTCAATGTGAATGGGCAAGACTACTTCTTTATTGTACACCAAAGAATAAGGGGATGTATTGATAGACTTTTTTACTAAGATGTGATCAGTCCATAAAGATTGGTTTAAGAGAAAATACCATATTCTCTTGTTATCACCAAGAGTCCTCTTAAGAATCCTAAGCAGATTCTTGTTTGTGGATTCAGCTAAACTATTTCATTATGGATAGTAATTTTATGAAGTTTTCAAATAAATTTCATACTTACCCTCAAACTCACTGATTTTGAAACTAATGAACAGATTTCCATCGTTTGTTATAATTTCATCTAGTATGCCAAAGCGATTGATAAATCCTTCAATGAAATTAATGACTACCTCTTGGTCTACCTTCTTTGTTGGGATCACTTCGACCCATCGGGTGAAATAATCAGTTGCAGTCAAAAAGTATTTATGTCTAGCAGATGAATTAGGATCAATGACCTCAATAAAATCTAAACTCCATTATTGAAATGGTGCTTCTACTTGGATTGGCTGAAGAGGTAAAGATGCATTTCTGCTTCTACCTACATACCTTTTGCATTTATCACAACTTTGACTGGCCTTAAATGCATCTCAAAAAGGGTGGGCCAGAAATAACCTACTTTGATAATTTTTAATGCCATGGGTCTTCCTGCATAGTGGTCTCCTGACAATCCAGAATGAAACTCTTTTAGAATTTTTTGCTTTTTAGACTCTCTAACACACCTAAGAAGCACTCCATGAATATTCTTATGAAATAATCCATTTGAAAACGTAACATAACTAAGGGTCTATAGTCTAAATATCCTTCTTTGTGAAGCATTGATATGTGAAGGACACTTTCCTGAATTGAAGAATTCGACAAGATCCTCTGTCTAATCATGATCAATTGAGGAATGATTAACCAAATTACCTTCACTTATTTAATCTTTATTCTAGTAATAGATTCAGAAGCAACACTCCTTGCCAGCTCCTAACATAGTTCTCAATCTCAAATTAGCTTGGTTGGCTAAATTTTGATATCATATTCTTGTATTTTAGAAACCCAACCAGCTTTCTTGTCTCTGAGTTCACCTTGGATCATGAAACTTTGGACATCCGGATGCACAACATAAACTATTTTTTTGCTTTGGGAAATAAAATACTTCTTCAAGGACTTCATCACTGCATACACTTGCTTCTCAATGCAATTATATATTTTCTCATGCGGTTGGATGACTTGGCTTAAAAATGTGATTGACCACTCATCACCATCTTCTCCCTTCTATGTGAGCATAGTTGTGTAACTCTCTTGTTCACTAACAGCGTAAAGGATAAAATCCTTTGAATTGTTAGGGTTTATCAAAACCAGATCCTGAGAAATTATTTTCTTAATTTACTTGAATGCTTTCTTCCTTTGCTCAGTCCATTTGAACTCAACATCTTTTTTCAAGAGTCAGTCATTGGTTTCACAACTTGGGCAAAATCTAAAATAAACTTTCGAACGAAATTAATATTCCCAAAAAATGATTGCAACCTTTTCTTGTTGGCTAGCAGTGGAAGCTTCAAAAGAGCCTCAACTCTAGCTAGATCAATAGCTAAACATTTTTTTGAGATTACATGGCCCAAGATTTTTCCCTCCTTCACCGTAAAGATAGACTTCTTCAATTGATGGATATTTTGAACTCTCGTTATTTTTCAAACACTTGTCTTAAATGTAAGTTGTGCTCCTTTGTGTTATAAGATAAGACGATCATATCATCCAGATAAATAACAATAACTCGGTTTAGTAACTCATCAAAAGCCACATCCATCTCTCTCTAAAATGTTGATCCAGTATTCAAGAGATCAAAAGACATTCGCTGACAAGCAAATGTACCTATATTATGATGAATGTCATTTTATATTGGTCTTCATTCTTGATCTATATCTTATTTTAGCTAGATAATCCATCTAACAGAGAAAATCTTTAAGCTCCTACAACTATGTGAATAATCTGATCAATTTGTGGCAAAGGATAATGATCCTTTAAAGAAGCCTGATTTAAATTTTGGAAGTCAACACAAGTGAATATCTTTGTTCTTTTCCACATAGGGACCAAATTAGCTAACTAGGTAGAATGCTTTATTGGGTAAGTAATTTAATCTTCCAGCATTTTCAATAGTTTAGTTTTCATCTAAACTTCAATTTTGGGATTGACTAGTCTTTTTTTTTCTACCTAAAAGGTTTCACTCCTTACTGTTCAATAGTATGTTGGATCACATCCTTCTTGTAACATTTGAGTTCCTGGTAACTCCATATGACAATATCTTGAAATTCATGGTATAGCTCCTTGATCTACTCACGTTATTCTAGAGTACAATTAGTTCCAACTTTAATTGACTTTTCAGGTTTCAACTACAGATTTGTGTACACTTTCTCATCTACTTTGATCTTATGTTTTTTAGATTAGTCATGTTGTGGCTGATCCACAACACACCCCAAAATTGGGGACCCACCTTTTTTGCATGCTTTCAAAGAAAACTACAGTAGCCGAGATGCTAAAAAATCAAGGAAAAAGCAAAAATTTCACAAAAGAGAAAAAGTGTCGCGATATCGCGACATGTCGCTCTGTCACGGCCAGAAATGAAAAGTTGTCACGATATCGCGACATGTCGCTCCGTCGCGGCCAGAAATGAAAAGTTGTCACGATATCACGACATGTCGCTCCGTCGCGGCCAGAAATGAAAAGTTGTCGCGATATCGCGACATGTCGCTCCGTCGCGGCCAAAAATGAAAAGTTGTCGCGATATCGCGACATGTCGCTCCGTCGCGGCCAGAAATGAAAAGTTGTCGCGATATCGTGACACGTTGCTGCTCAGAAAAAGAAAGTGGTCATGATATCATGACGTGTTGCTGCAGTGGAATGAAAAAGTGTCATGATATCGCGATAGGTTGCATTTTCGTGGCTCAAACAAATGAAATGCAGCAAAGTGAAAAATGTCGCGATATCGCGACATGTCGCATTTTCACAGCTGAGACAAGCAAAGTGGTACGGAATGAAAAAGTGTCACGATTTCGTGACAGATTGCATCTGCATAGCCCAAAATAGAAAAGCATCACGATTTCGCGATTGAAAGCAGCGAGATAGCCCGAACGAAAAAGTATCGCGATTTCATGATAGAAAGCAGCCAATGTGTACGAAATGAAAGGGTGTCACAATTTTGAGACAAGAAACAGCAAGATGGTACAGAATGAAAAGGGTGTCACAATTTCATTATAGGAAACAGCGAGATGGTATGGAAGGAAAAAGTGTCACGATTTTGCGACATGTCACGTTTTCGCGGCTAGGTAGAGCAAAACACAGCAAAATGAAAAGGCGTCACGATTTCACGACAGGTTGCATCCTCATGGCCCGAAAAAGAAAAACGTCATGATTTCACGACAGGTTGCACCCTCAGCCGAAAGAGAAAAACGTCACGATTTCGCGACAAGTTGCAGCGAGATAGCAAACAGAAAAGCATCGCGATTTCGCGACAAGTTGCATTTGCGTGCCCATTGACAAAAATTGTCACGATTTCATGACATGTCTTATTTTACGTGCATGAAGGCGACAAGGTTGTGGCAAAAATTGTCGCGATTTTCGTGACATGTCTTATTTTTGATACGGTAGAAGAGCAAAGCTGCATGCGAAAAACGTCGCGATATCGCGACATGCTATTTTTTGTCATGATTTACGAGGGCCATTATGGAACATGCAGAAAAGCATGGAACACGTGGCATAAAAGTGTAAGGGCTATAGAAGCGTTACAGTTCATAGAGAAGATCAAGCGTTTAGACATCGAACAGAAAGTCAAAGATAACGATGAGACGGGGAATACGAAATGATGCAATCCGAGAAATGAAACAAAGCGTCGCAGGGAAAAGCAGAGAGCATTGCCAGAAAGTATAAAAGCAGAGGCATAGATTGGTACGAGGGTCGAAAACCGCTGGGAGCAGGGTTGCAGAGCTGAGGGTGATGAGCCATTCTGGACTTGCTTTGGAGTGCTTTTCTTCCACTTGTTCTGGTTTGGAAAAACCAGAGATTCTGCTATTGTAAAATGACAAATATTTAATGCAGATAATATTTCAAAAATTTGCATCTTATGGGCAAGAAAGAAGGAGTCATTTTCTGCATGCAAGATTAAATGTCTATTTTCCCTTTTCGGATTTTAGGCTTGTAAATGTAGTTGATACAAGTTTTTCTTGGTTGTTGCATGCGAATGCTTAAATCTGAAAACCTCATTCAAATCCTTAGGAGCCAGCACTTAGCTTATCAGGATTGTGCATGTTTTGCAGGTCCAATAGGTTAGGTTGCATGCATGGAAACCTCATATCTTCGATTTTGTCGGAACAGGATAGCATCAGACTGAATGTGTTCTATTTTTAATTTTCTGCATTTCTTTTTCATTTTATTTTATTTTTCCTGAAGGTTTAATTTATTTAAAATGAACATTTAAAAATTACAAAATCTAAAAAAAAAACAATGAACAATCACTAAAGTTTCATGGTGAAATAAACCAACATTGCCCCTTGTTTACAGTTACTTGCAATCACTAAGGTGTTCCAAGCATTTAAATTGATTATCTTTATTTGAGATTACTAATATACATATGCAAATGCTAATACAGCGGAGACCTTGGAGAAGTTGTTTGTTTGACTTCTTTGCAAGAGGGGATTTGGGACCCAAATCCTAAAGGAGAGTTGTACTTTCACAGTTGGGTGAAAATACCACTCAACATTTTGGCGCTAGAAGGAGGGCATGAAAGGGTTTATTTTATCGTGATTTTAGATGCTACAGGTTTATAATTGTTTAAGAGCTTTACATTGCTAAATATTTCAAGTCCATTTGATTAGCATCTTCGGCCTCCTCTAACACCACTCAACATTTTGGCGCTAGAAGGAGGGCTCTGAACCGGTTTATTTCAGATTGATTTAAATGCTATAGGGATTTAAATTTTGAATATTTCATGCCCTATTGATTATTATCTTTAGCCCTCTTTTAACAATACAACTTTGTACTGTTAAAAGGAGGACATGAATTGCTATGCACGGTTCTAACGCTTTGATTGTTCATACAGGAATAATGTGATTTAATTTAATTTAAAAAAAAAATATTTGATATTAAAGTTGTATTCTTTAAGATACACTAATGGCTATGTTTTCACCATGGATGCCAGGTAGCCCATTGAACATACCGGGAGTTCAACATTATTTTCCCGTTGGTTTTGAGAGATGTCTTCCTCGATTTTCGTCTAACGGGACAAATACTACAGAAGAACACATTCAAGCATTCAAATTCTGTGCCAATCACTTAACAAGTTGGTATGATGATGTTGCTTGTAAAATGTTCCTGTACACCTTGGACAAAGTGGCATATGATTGGTTTACAAGTCTACCTTTAGGGTCTATCACTTCTTGGGCTCAACTAGAGGCAGCATTTCTTAATCAATTCAACAAAAAGCAAGTTGACTCAATCCGCATGTATGAGCAGTTTTTCACTATTAAAAAAGGACCAAGTGAAAATGTGAAGTCATTTTCTGAAAGGTTCTTTGGATTATATACTCAATTAGTGACATTTTATGTTCTGCAAGAAGAAGTGGCTCTCCAAATATATGTCAATGCTCTTGACCCACTCACTTCCACATATTTGCGAGGGATGCCTCTAATCACATCTTTGTCACAAGCCTATACTCAAGCAATGGCAATTGAGCAACAATTGAGTTGTCAAAATTATGGTGTGGGTTTTGGATCATATAATTTTCAATCATTTAATACCTCCTTTACCCACCCAATGATTTATCCACCTCAACCGAGTTCAAGTTTGAATCAATTTCAGAATCAACAATCACTCCCAAGCTTCAATCAATTTCAAAATCCTCAACCTACTATGCAAGATCAACCATCTTTCTTAAGTATGAATCAACTTCAAAATACTCATCTTGATTCAAAAGATGTTTCTAAAATCAATTTCAATGATTTTCATAATAATATGATTTTAGGCAAGGGAGGAGTACTAGATCCAACTAGTATTGAAACATGTGACAGATTGGGAACCCTTGACTCACCAAAAGATGAATTCTACGAGGATGAATCTGTTTCGGATGACATGTTGGATGACATTGTTGAAGATAATGGCCAAGAAAATTCACACCTTCCAAATTATGTTAAACTTGAATCATGGGTTACACATGTGGATTATGATGGCCTTATCAATTTGAATACAAGCAATAACCCAATTTTGGAAGTAATTGAACCATCTAAGGAAGGTGAAGATAAATTTGATGAGAAACATGTTGATGAATTAAAGGATGATGAAGAAATAGTTGAGCATCACAATTTGATTTTGAAAGATGATCATCATGATTCTAGGGAAGAGTATGCTCACTCCAAAACTGCTAATGAAATTTGTGTGCCTATTGATATGCAGGATAATACGATTGCCCTTTCATATGAGGATGTTACAAGTCCTGTACAATCTAAGAATGCTTTGGAAGAAGGGTTGGAATCTCATCAAAGGTTGGAGAAGGATAATGATTCTACTACCATGGATAAAGAAGGAGAATCAATTGATTTTGTTCCCCTTGAGGGGCAAGAAATCAAAAATCTTGATCCACCTATTGTTTCTACAATGTCTATGCCATCTCAAAATGATGAAATTACAAAGCCTAAGTGGTGTGGGTTTGATACTATTGATGATCCTAATGAAAATATGGATTTTGAGGCAACTCAAGCCATTGATCATGGAAAGGTGTCACGCGACACATATCTTGAAAAACTAGGCTCTTGTTTTGAAAAATATGGACGCATGTTTGATTGGGTGCCTAACTTTGGTGTTTTTGAACAGGTGTTGGATGATGAAGAAGACAATGAGAAAAAAGAAAAAGCTACTAACACTCATCAAGTTGTTGTAAATTCTAATTATGATGGGTTGAGTATGGGTGACAAGGTGAAATCTTTACCTTTGGTAGTAGCTACAAAAATTTTAAGTGATGGGTTACATGATGTCCCTTTGGATGCTAATGTCATTAATGATGAAATGTCAAATCTTGGTGATGTTTGTCAAGTTTTGATTGATTTTGATTGCTTTAAAATCTCGAAAAATAATTTGAATTCAAGACTTTTAGAAATAGGCTCTTGTTTGCAATATCTCACATTTGAAAAGGAAAGCCTACTTCTAAATCATGAATGGAATGATGAAACTTGCACTTTAAAGAATAGACAAAATAAAATTGAATACCAACCATTGTCTAATCAATTTGATTTGAATCTCACCTATGATGTTGGTAATAGAACTAAATCAAATTGGTGGGGTGAGCAAGGTAAGTTAAAAGTTGTTGCATGGTGTGGTATAATATTGTTTTTTTTGGATTCCTACATCATTTGGCATGCACATCACGTTATATTTTTGTTGAAATGTTCTAATCATGTTTGGGATCCAGGAAAGTGATAATCCAAGCTTTGCATCATCTTGTATTATTTTGTACATTTGTATATAGGTTTTGATTTTTGGTTTTGGTTTGTGTTTTCAAATTTTCATTTTTGGATTGCATTTTGGTTTTGGATTGAATAAGTTTTGATTTAAAGTTATGTGTTGGTCCTATGGACATGTTTGGTTTGTAAAAAAAAAAAAAAAAAAATTGAGATGTCAACTTATGCCTAAAATCAGGAGAATATGAAACATTGGAATTGTATTGTAGAAAGCTCCACAAGTAACGCAAACACTTTAAATAATATCGTTTGAATCTTGTGATGCATGAAGTTGTCAGTTTTACACATTATGGTAAAGTAGATGATATACTCCATTAACATTTCAAAAGAAGCAATGCATTCATATCTCATGTTATATTCCACACTGCATATATATTTCATCTTAGTTGCATCTTCATGTCATGTACAATCATTGAAAAGGTGTTGAATCCTCTTAGGGTTATTCTATAACATAAAACATAAAAAATCCTAAGGTTGGGAACTGATGCCCGAACTATCTTGAACCAAGCACGTTCTACGCATATTAAAGAGAGTCTTGAGCAAAATGGTTAAAACCATACTTGGAAGAAAAGGTGAGGCGAAAGGAATAGTCCATGTCTGTCCTATCATGCAACATAATCCTTAAAACAATGGTTTTTACCACTCCCATAATGCTTAAAGCCTAAAATCAAAGTAGTAAGGATAGGGTTAAATCCTCATCTCGCTTAGGTTGAGGATCCAATTCCCCAAAGCTCTGATTTGACCTTCATGGAGTAGTAAGGATAGGGCATAATTCTCATCTTACCTAGGTTGAGAATCCGATTCCCCAAAGCTTCCATCTTTCATTTTATCATAAAACTTGGATGGGAAGGATCGTACTACATGTCCTCTAGCAAAGGATGGGTAGTCATCCCAAAAGTCCAAGAAACAAAAATAAAATTAACTAATATTTCCCATTTCATCTTCATCTTGGATTGGAGGGGTCGTACTACATGTCCCTAGCAAGGATGGGTAGTCATCCCAAAGGTCCAAGAAATAAAAAATTAATGTTTCCCATTTCATCTTAATATTGGATTGGAGGGATCGTACTACATGTCCCTAGCAAGGATGGGTAGTCATCCCAAAGGTCCAAGAAATAAAAAAAAAAAAAGAGAATGAATGAAGCCAAATCATGGATTATGGGGTTAAGTGCTCATGCGTGGCATCATGTCTTGTCTAAAAGCAAGACCACTGATTGCTCATATGGATAGACTAGCTTGACAATTTCATCCATAACAGGTTAAATCATTTTGTTCAAGATGAGGTAATGAACTCCAAATCAGAATAGTAAGGATAGGGTTAAATTCCCATCTCGCTTAGGTTGGGAATCCTATTCCCCAAAGTTCTGATTTCACTCACACTTGCACATGGGTTCAAGATGGTAGTGACACATAACCAACTTTGGGATCTAGTAAATTAATTCAGTATACATATATTTGGTCCTAAGAGGGTTTGACAGCTTGAATATGTTTGTTCATGATATTAGAAGGTTTGAGCCTTTGTAAAGCAGGTTGTTATGTCTCTAGCATCTTCATCATGCATCAAATCCTGCACAAATCATTCATAGCCTTGCATACAAATCATAAGTAAAACTGACAATGGAATGTTGATCAAGTTCAAATGATAGGGAATGAAACACATTGCACACACCGAGCTGATACTTATGATTCTGATGTTTCATGTATTTCTGATCTATCGGTATTTGTTTATCTTTATGTGCTGACGCCTGTATCTAAGCTTGTATATTTCAGGTTGGGTTCTCACCAAAATGCTCAGGAGCATTTGACAGCAGAGTCACCATTTGTTGTGGCTGATCCACAACACACCCCAAAATTGGGGACCCACCTTTTTTGCATGCTTTCAAAGAAAACCACAGTAGCCCAGATGCTAAAAAATCAAGGAAAAAGCAAAATTTCACAAAAGAGAAAAAGTGTCGCGATATCGCGACATGTCGCTCCATCGCGGCCAAAATGAAAAGTTGTCGCGATATCATGACATGTCGCTCCGTCGCGACCAAAAATGAAAAGTTGTCACGATATCGCGACATGTCGCTCCGTCACGGCCAGAAATGAAAAGTTGTCGCGATATCGCGACATGTTGCTCCATCGCGGCCAGAAATGAAAAGTTGTCGCGATATCGCGACATTATTGCTGCTCAGAAAAAGAAAGTGGTCGCGATATCATGACATGTTGCTCAAAATGAATTCGGGATGAAAATGAAAAAATGTCGCGATATCGCGACATGTCACTTTGAGACAAGAAATGGTACGAAATGAAAAGTGTCACGATTTCAAGACAAAAAGAAAACGTCGATCAGAGAAAGACAAAAAAAAAATGTCACGATTTCACGACAAAGAAAGGAAAAGAAAGCACATTGGAAAAAAAATGAAAAAAATTATTATGACAAAAATGGACAAATGAAAAGTGTCACAAGACATCAGAAAGAAAAAAAAAAGAAAAGATCACGATAAAAAAAAGAACAAGAAAAAAAGCGTGATTTCAGAAGTTGCACCGTTGACAAAAAATTGTCACGATTTCGTGACATGTCTCATTTTCACTATGCATGAAGGCAGACAAGGTTGCAGAAAATTGTCGCGATTTCGTGACATGTCTTATTTTTGCGATACAGGTAGAAGAGCAAAGTTGCATGCAGAAAAACGTCGTGATATCATGACATGCTATTTTTGGTCATGATTTATAGGGGGCAGTTACGGAACATGCAAAAAAGCGTGAAACACGTGGCATAAAAGTGTAAGGGCTACAGAAGCGTTATAGTTCATAGAGAAGATCAACGTTTTAGACATCGAACAGGAAGTCAAAGACAATGAGATGGGGAATATGAAACGATGCAATCCAAGAAATGAAACGAAGCGTCGCAGGGCGAAGCAGAGAGCATTGCCAGAAAGTATAAAAGCAGAGGCACAGATTGGTACAGGGGTCAAAAACCGCTGGGAGCAGGGTTGCAGAGCTGAGGGTGATGAGCCATTCTGGACCTGCTTTGGAGTGCTTTTCTTCCACTTGTTCTGGTTTGGAAAAACCAGAGATTCTGCTATTGTAAAATGACAAATATTTAATGCAGATAATATTTCAGAAATTTGCATCTTATGGGCAAGAAAGAAGGAGTCATTTTCTGCATGCAAGATTAAATGTCTATTTTCCCTTTTCAGATTTTAGGCTTGTAAATGTAGTTGATACAAGTTTTTCTTGGTTGCTGCATGCGAATGCTTAAATCTAAAAACCTCATTCAAATCCTTAGGAGCCAGCACTTAGCTTATCAGGATTGTGCATGTTTTGCAGGTCCAATAGGTTAGGTTGCATGCATGGAAACCTCATATCTTCGATTTTGTCGGAACAGGATAGCATCAGACTGAATGTGTTCTATTTTTAATTTTCTGCATTTCTTTTTCATTTTATTTTATTTTTCCCGAAGGTTTAATTTATTTAAAATGAACATTTAAAAATTACAAAATCTAAAAAAAAAACAATGAACAATCACTAAAGTTTCATGGTGAAATAAACCAACATTGCCCCTTGTTTACAGTTACTTGCAATCACTAAGGTGTTCCAAGCATTTAAATTGATTATCTTTATTTGAGATTACTAATATACATATGCAAATGCTAATACAGTGGAGACCTTGGAGAAGTTGTTTGTTTGACTTCTTTGCAAGAGGGGATTTGGGACCCAAATCCTAAAGGAGAGTTGTACTTTCATGGTTGGGTGAAAATACCACTCAACATTTTGGCGCTAGAAGGAGGGCATGAAAAGGTTTATTTTATCGTGATTTTAGATGCTACAGGTTTATAATTGTTTAAGAGCTTTACATTGCTAAATATTTCAAGTCCATTTGATTAGCATCTTCGGCCTCCTCTAACACCACTCAACAAGTCATTCTGATAAAAGGGACTTTCGAGCATAATCAATCCTTTTGAGATATGACTATTTCTTAACTGTATCAATCCTTTAGCTTCTTATTCATCGATTGTTCTTACTTCCATATTACTCACTTATTTTATCAGGAAGTACACAATCTACTCATCACTTTCAAACACTTGCTAGTAGATATTATTATCAGGAACTGAAGACCTATAAACCAACCTCACGGTCTTTGGTTTCTTCACCGTGTGCTCAACTAGAAAAAAATTGGTGCTAAGGGATTCCAAAAGATTGGCATGTTTATTTTATTCTCATGAAATCACTCAGATACTCAATATTGTGTAAGCTTCAAATAAATCCTAAAAAATTTTGAAATACACCTTCAGATAGTGCTACTTGGAGACACACTTGTTAGTCACTTGATTGACAATCAGCTCGAAATATCCAAAAATTTGGAGTTGTTTGATCCCAATCTTCTCTACTTTATTCAAGCCTAGGCATAATGCTTCATACTTAGTAGCATTGTTTGTACAACTCTAGGTAAACCTATATGAATAAGTCTTTTCTATGCCATAAGGAGAGATGAGCACAATCCCTACTTCGGTACCATTTTTGCATCTTGCACCATCAAAGTAGAGCATCTACAACTAATCAGGAACATGATCTTGATCATTGAAGACCTTCACTTTAGCCTTTTTAGGCTTAGTAATGGAGTAACAACCAATCTCGATTTCCATCATCGCATTAAAATAACTCATTAAAAATCCATCTTCTATATGAAGCTCATCCAAAGTTTCCTCCATTAAGTCCAATTCTCCTAGTTATTTAGTGACCATGTTGATAGAATCCATGGAGTTCTCTTCTTCTTCGATCCTCTCTACATGAAACGTGGAAGGGTTCTCATTGTAGATTCGGATTATTTTCCATTTTAAAGGAACTTCCAAGTGAGAGTAATCCAGAGAAATATAGCCTACCAATTTAGTAGTGAATTCTTTTAAGAGGTACATGTTGAAATATGGCTTTAGGTCAACTACAACCACCTCTTGGATCACAGTGATTTGAGACATATTATGTAGGATAATGGGGATATCTTTTATGACTCTTACTATTCTTACAGGAGTATCGTCCAATTGTAAAACACTTGAGCTACTCTTAGTATACTCTATGTCCATAACATCACAACCCTCTTTCAGCATGATAGTTATTGCAACACCAAAGTTGATCATGCAGTTATGCACAATCCAACCCTTCATCCTAAGAGATAAATAAAATGGTGGTGGTTTATTCTTTCCATAGTCAAAGTTGTGAGTGTTTGAGTTAATACAGTCTGAGTGTAATTCTTCTTTTTTCTCTTTAACAAACTTTAAAGACTTTTACAACAAATCAACTTATCTAGGCAATTGTAATGCATCATAGAGACTGACCTTAGGAGGAATCTTCTTTAGTTCTTCAACAATGTTGTATGCAGATGAACTGGACTCCCTTATTTCATAGGGAACCTCATACATGTTTTGATATTGTTGCTTGGCTTCCACCCTTTGATGCTTGGTCAAATATGGGTATTTAAGATATTCTTTGGCCTATTCCTTCATCTCAGATTGTGCTTGTGAAGTTGATACCTTCACTTGAGAGATTCTTTTGCTTGTGTAGGTAAGAGATCCTTTAAGAGAACAGGTTTATCTAGATTATATGCCATGCTAGGTACCTTCACCTATGCGTATTTATTTTCATTATGCACCTTCAACTTAGTAGGTACCTTTAGTGGATCCATCTTGGTTGGATCTATTGTGATCAATTTTTTTTAGTTCTCATGAGAACTGAGACTTGTTCAACAGAAGGGGCCATGAAATTATTCTTAGCTTCTCTGATCATGTTGATTTGACCACTAGAAGAGTTTTCCACCAATGTCTGCATGTAGTTCAGATGAACCATGCAAGTTTCTTCACCATACGGATCATTGCAGGTAGAACAACAATATGTTTTACCTAATGGGTTAGCTTCTTCATTTATCAATACAGTCGGATTCCTTTCAAGTATCTTGTTATTTGAAGCTACTTGCTCTCTGGTGATTAGCAAAGGTTAAAATGTCCTAGGATGGAAATCTCTATTAGTCTACCTTCTCTTATAGTTGTGATCTCATTACTCATCATTCTCATTGTTGAGTTCATTGATTGCATCTCTTGTAGCAAATTCTCTTGAGGATCAGGATTTGAGGGTGTTGGAGGAGATGGTAATGGTATTTAAACTGACGAAGATGATAGTGTTGGGAATAGAACTATATCAGGAAGCTACAAAATAGGAGTAGGTAGTTGTGGGATGGAAACTATCAAGGTTTGAGATGAACTTGGGTTCCATAAAGAAATGGATACATGGAGGAAATTGGTAAAGACTGAGAAGATGCATTGGAATATAAATGTTGTGGAAGATCGAGAAAGATAGGCATCATCAACTTTGGTGGGAGCTTACCAATAGCAATCATATCAATCTTAGCCTTTTGAGTAGTAGAGTACAAGGTAGGAAACGTGAGAACATTGGACTAATGAATGACCATGCTAATATCAAAATTGAAGGCTCAAAGGTAATAAAATGTAGCTTGTTCGAATGTTGGTCGAAGACCATCAGGGACTCTCTACAAAGTTTGAGCGAATGTAACATTGAAGTCAATGATTTTTCCCTGTAGATACCTCTGAATGTTAGTAAATTGATATAAAAAGAAAAAAATATTCCTTATTAAAGCATTTTATCATTAACTCAACCAACTTATATCATGTGGTGATAGTGGTCGGTGGTAAAGACTAGTACCAATAAAGTAGTTTTCCTATGAGAGATATCATGAGCAATCTGACAATAATATCCTCATTTGTGATGCTATGAATAGTCACCAAAGAAGCCATGTCTTGAACATGTTCATAAGATTTTTTTCCCATACCATCATAAGTAGGCAAAGCCTTCAATACTGTTGCTGGGATTGGGTTCTGAGCTTGTAGATTAAAAGCTCCAAAATAGTTCCAAGATGGAAACTGTCTTGGTGGTGGTGGATTTTAGACCATTTAAACAGGAGGAAATCTAGTGGTAATACTAGAATGACTTGAAGGAATAGAAAACACGCCAGCTATCGGTGAAGATGTTATAATTGATGGAACAGTTGGAGAAACTAATCTAGGATGCTCTCCTAAAACTTGGGTGTCAAGCTCAAAGAACTCAACGAGATATTTTGGATTTTTAGCCTTCAATCTTATGATCATGAAGTAAAGCTTTTGCTAACTTCACGTTTGGAGACTTATGGGTAAAACTGAGTCGCCAGATGTTCAAATTAAATAGCAAAAAGATGAACATCAAACCTTAATACTACTTAAGGTAAAAATTTTGGTGTCCCATTGGGCATGCCAAAATATTTTAGTCATGAATCTTCCTAAGTGTAAAAATATATGCCCTAGACCCGACCAACATTGAAATACCGAAGTAAAAATATATCCTTCGGGCCAATCTCTAGATAGGGTTGGTTCCCTTACTAATATAAAAATTGGTATAAATATTAGCGATAGAAATTGATAGAAAGAAATGGGAAATATGGTTGTTAGCCAGAGAAATAAAGTGAGGATGAACTAGTAGCTAAATAAAAAAGTTAAATTTTAACTAGCATTTAACAGAAAGCATAACATAGGAACCAATCGCAGATTATAAATATGACTTCCAATTAGCATTTCAACATTCATTTCTTAATCATAAATTAAATTCAACTATAGAATTTAATCTATCTAACAAAAGCACAAATGAAACAAAAATAATAGGTAGAAATTAATCACATACACAATTGATCTAGGAACCAGAGTCCAACAATATTTTTATTAAGGTAGAATATTATGATGAGCAAGGTGCAACAATAGTATTGTCATTGTTGTCAACACAGTCAGACAGATCGGTTGATGCTCAGACAGATCGGTTGATGCAGTGGACAGGAGTTCAGTGATGTAGTGGACAAGAGTTAAGAGGTTCTTCAGAGTATGTACAGTGATTATCCAAAAGATCGAAGTGGCCCATATGCTAAAAATCAAAAGAAAATCACAAGGAAGAAAACTGTCGCGATATCGCGACATGTTGAGAAGAAAGAAAACTGTCACGATATCGCGACATGTTGAGAGAAAGAAAAACTGTCGCGATATCGCGACATGTTGAGAAGAAAGAAAACTATCGCGATTTCGTGACATGTTCAGAGAGAAAGAGCAAGAGAAAGAAAAACTAGTCATGATTTTCTGACATGTTCGGAGAGAAAGTGCAAGCAAGCAAAACTATCGTGATTTCGTGACATGTTCGGAGAGAAAGCGCAAGCAAGCAAAACTGTCACGATTTCGACGACATGTTCGGAGAGAAAGCGCAAGCAAGAAAACGTCACGATTTCGTCGACATGTTCGAAGAGAAAGGTAAGCAAGAAAAACTATGTGATTTCGTGACATGTTGGGAGAAGGCGCAAGCAAGAAAAACTATCGACGATTTCGCGACATGTTGGAAGAGAAAAGGCAAGTAGAAAAAGTGTCACGATTTCGTGACATATTGCAAGAGAGATAGTACGAAAGAAAAAGTGTCACGATTTCGCGACATGTTGGAAGAGAAAAAGGCAAGTAGAAAAAGTGTCGCGATTTCATGACATATTGCAAGAGAGATTGTATGGAAGAAAAAGTGTCGCGATTTCGTGACATGTTGGAAGAGAAAAAGGCAAGTAGAAAAAGTGTCGTGATTTCACGACATATTGCAAGAGAGATTGTAGAAAAGTTGCGATTTCTGACATATTGAAGAGAGATGAAAGAAAAAGTGTCACGATTTCGACGACATGTTCATTTTGAAGGAAGAGAAAATGCAAGGAGGAAAAAGTGTCACGATTTCGTGACATGTTGCATTTTCGGTCCAAAGCGAAGAGAAAATGCAAGGAAGAAAAAGTGTCACGATATCGTGACATGTTGCATTTTCGGGTCCAAAGCGAAGAGAAAATGCAGAAGGAAAAGTGTCGCGATATCGCGACATGTCGCATTTTACTGGTCAAAGTGAAGAGGAAGGCAGAGAAGGAAAAGTGTCACGATATCGACATTTCCACTGCGACTTAAAGAGAGAAGGCGAGAAGGAAAAGTGTCACGATATCGACATGTACTTGAAAGGAGAAGGAGAGAAGGAAAAGTGTCACGATTTCGTGACATGTCGCATTTTCGAGACTTGAAAAGAGAGGAAGTGAAGAGAAGGAAAAGTGTCACGATATCGTGACATGTCGCATTTTCGATGACTCAAGGCAAGAGCAAGAGCAAGGAGAAAGTGTCACGATATCGCGACATGTCGCATTTTCATGACTAAAGGAGGAGAGAGAAAGTAAGAAGGCAGAAGTGTCGCGATATCATGACAAAAGTAAAAAGGAAGAGTACGGAGGTGAAAGTGTCATGATATCGTGACATGTTGTGTTTTGGGTACAAGCAAACAGAAGAAGCAAGGAGGCGAAAGTGTCACGATATCGTGACATGTTGTGTTTTCACGGGTACAAGAAAAAAGAAGCAAGGAGGCGAAAGTGTCACGATATCGTGACATGTTGTGTTTTTGGTGCGAAAAAAAAGAACAAGGAGGTGAAAGTGTCATGATATAGGTTTTTGTGAGCTAAGAAGAGAACCCAGTCGAAAGAAGATATGTGATAGTTAACTGAAGTCGATACAACAGTTACAAGTGTAATTACAGAAGAAGTCGATACGATAGTTACAGGTGTCGTTATAGAAGAAAATCATGCAGCTAAAATAAGAAGAGTTAACGGAAGTCGGTATGATAGTTATAGTTAAAGAAATATCATGCAGCTAAAATAAGAATAGTGAACTAAAGTCAGTACGACAGTTACAGGGGCAGTTACGGGTTGCATGCAAAAATATGGAAGTTAAAAATAGAGTCAGAACTTTGTTATAAAAGGAGGTCTGCATGGAGAATTAAATTGTCACTAAAATAGAGTGAAAGCGCTTGGGATTAACACGAGGTGGATTTAATCTTGCGAAGAGAGCAAGAGGAGAGCGAGAGAGGTGTGCGGTATGTGAAGCACGAGGAGAGTGCACTGGAGCCGAGCGAGCACAGTGTGTGTTGTGTGAAGAGTGGGAAATGTTGAGAAAGCAATAGACCAGTCAGGGTCTTGTAAAAGTGAAGGCATCTTTATGTCAATCTTCTAGTTTCAGAACAGAAGTCCAAGTTGGTGCTTGGCATCAGGGGTTGGTGCTCCTTCCAGTTGGTGCTGGTAAATCAGGGGTTGGTGCTCCTTCCAGTTGGTGCTGGTAAATCAGGGGTTGGTGCTCCTTTCTATTGTTGCAGATAAATCAGGGGTTGGTGCTCCTTCCAGTGGGTGCTGGTAAATTGATTGTAAAATTGGTATTTTGCAAAGGCTGGATTTGGATGGGAGTCCAAACAGTCAATTTTGAGGAGTAGCCAAATCTGGTGAACCTCGGTACATCTTGTGTTGTGTGATGCTCTTTTGGTATATTTGCTTTATTGAGTTTTAAGCTTTCATTGTTTAGGCATTAAGAATTGAAGATTTAAGTTTTTAAGAGCTACACTGATTCACCCCCCTCTTAGTGTCATTGTGAGACTAACAATTGGTATCAGAGCAAGCTTCCCTTGTCAAGCTAAATCAGCTAGGGTTGATCTTGGATTAGTATGCAATGGGTAAGAAGAATAGATCCTCCTCAAATAAGGCATCTCAGTCAGTTTCAGTTCCTGTGGAAGAGAAAATTGAACTAGAAAAGATAGGAGTGAATTCTGAAAAGATAGAAGGAGTGAACTCTGAAGCATGTGATGAAAACCTTGAGGGTGAAGTATATCTAGAAGGTGAGTTGATCGCTGCACTTGAAGAGTTGAATATAGAAAGGAAAAAGAACAAAATACTGTCCAAGAAGTTGGAAGAATATGGGGATAAGATCGAAGATCTCTTCTTACAAATTCATAAAGCCAAGAAAATAGAAGAAGCCTTGAAGTCACACCTGGATGATAAAGTCGATGTATGTAGCAAACGTGAAGAGGAATCTAACAAAGTTTTTAGTGATCTAAAGCTGCAAGTAGAAGAGTCCAAAAGGATTGAAGAAACTCTCAGGTCACAGATCAATAAGAAAGAGATTGTTTGCTGCAAACAAGAAGAGGAGATTGTTTTATTGAAGAAACAACTAGAAGAGGCCAATACAAATCTCAAATTTGAGAAGAGCACAGAGTTGCTAGATAAAATGATAAGTCATCAAAGAAGCCCCATGTGTAAGCTTGGTCTTGGATATGAAGTTGAACAACCTTCATCTTCTAAATCTATAGAGAAGAAGAAGTCCACTGTTGAAGGATCAAAGCAAGAAAAGTTTGAAGCTGAAACTTCAAAAGGAAGAAAATCTCAAAGGAGATCTACAACAAAGCAACCACAACAAAAGAGGTTCTATCACTCTCACTCTATTCATAATAATGCTTTTAATGGCTATTGTTTTAGATGCAACCATTATGGTCACAAGGCAATTTATTATGGATTGAATAATAGATCAAAGAGTTATGCTGGTAGAAATACATCTGTTGAACACCATGTGCAATGTTTTAAATGTAATGGTCATGGGCACATAGCAAGGTTTTGTCCAAGAACTTTTGTATCTAATCTAAGGCAAGACAACAGATTTCATCAGACACAAAGAATGCAACACAGACAGGGAAGAAATCATGTGCATCAAAGAAAGGAAAATAATCATCCATCAAGGATGCACAAGAGACAACCACCCAAGAGAAATGTTCAAGTTCACGAAAAGGTTCAAAATAGGGATGCAGTTGAAAAACTCAAGCCCAAGTTCAAGAAAGGTTGGAGAAAGAAAGAAGAGAGGAAATCGTGTCTCCTTGGACTGAAGGAGATTACTCCTCTATTGCACTAAGCAACTCCAGGTAGCACATCCTCAAGGGGAGCAATCTTAAAGTTTTATTTTAATGCTCCTATGTTGTTTGGTTATCTAAGGATGAAAGGCAAGTAGTCAGGGGGAGTTGTCGTATAGTTGTCAAAATGTGTTTCAGTTCATGTAGTTGTTTGTGGAGGTAATAAGCAGGAGCATGAGACGTTGGCTTGATAGAGCTAGTTTTTTATTATTGTGAAATCTCTCTGGTGATGGCGGTTACAATAGCAGATAGTGTCAAACTGATGTGCTTCAGCAGAACAACATGGTGAACAGCTAGGTTTTTGATGCAACAGCTGATAGGCGTTATCTGAGATAGAACATGCAGTACAGGTCATCGTGTCATGGAAGCATAAGCTGGCAGGTGCTGGTTTTGAAGCCTGTAACATTCCCAATCTACAGATAACATAGAATCCATGTTGTGAGTACGTCTCGATTTATCTACCAATATCGAGGGAGGACTATGGTAAAGCTCTTCATGATCATTATGAAAATTACTGCCAACGTGTAGCTGGGAAGGCGTGCGTTTCTTAACCAAAAATACAACACTTCATTTGGTATAAGAGAGCATCAATTTTCTCTAAAGAAGTAGTCGTTATCAAAGAGATGCCAGAGTCAAAGCAAACAGTAGCACTAGCACCCAGTTCGTCAAGAGTGCCAAGTGGCACATGCAAGGCAGAGACATTGAGAGAATAGCGCCTAGGTGGTGAAGCGCCAAGGAGGACAAGATGCCTATGCACCTAAGAAAGTCTTGCATTATTTGAGGAATGCGAGATATTTCCCGAGGAATCCCTTGATCGCAACGAGGAGAAATGCTCCCTGGAATCGCGTGAAGAACGTTCGCCTAAGACATTGAGTAGCCCTAACATATGCCCTAGCAAGAAGCAGAATACCGAGAGTTGATGACTGCACGCAGATTGAGGTTCCAACGCTAGAGGTAATGGTCCCCTTCAAAATATTGAATTGATCATTGATTATGTTTAGCTTATATCAAGATGAGCAACTTTGCTTTGTGAATATACTATCCGAGGTCGAAGTATGAGTTTGAGTAAGGTGCACTATAGTTGGCAGTGAAGCGTTTAACAAAATATTGTCTCCTGATTCGAACAGTTGAAAGTAAGGTGTGACCAGCGGTGACTGTAGAAAACATAGACCAAGTTGAAAATGTAAGAAGGGATTTGGTTGGTGTTGTGGTACTGTGTTTGATGCTTGCACAGAGTTGGCAGTAAAATTGCAGTGTTGGTACAGTGTTGGACAAAAATTGGTACAAGTGTGAGTCACTTGTCAATTTTGTTGACAGATGTGAAATCAGCATTTTTGAATGGGAAGCTTGAAGAAGAGGTTTATATTGAGCAGCCAGATGGTTTCCAGCTTGGTGATGATTGGTTGAGTTGATTTGATTAAGCCTAGTCAAGTTATGTGTGAAGTGATTTTTAAAGTTCTCTGGAAATAAATTATTCCATCATTCTATGTTGAGTTGAGATTGAGGTTAGAAGATATTAAGTCTCTAACAATTCTCTTTATGCTTCTATGAAGTGGATTTGATTTGAGATTGTCATTCATTGTTGAGTTCATTTTGAATACTACTTGAGCATGATTGATTGAGCCTTTGAGAAGGCCTTTGGGAAATATTTGAGGACAGTGTTGGGACAGACTTCTAGAGCAGATTTCGGACAGGTTCTTAGTGAGCTTGTTGGAGCAGATTTGGACAGGTTTTGTATGAGCTTGTTATTCAACATTGGACAAGTTCTATGTGAGCTTGTTAAGCAGGTTCTGTGTGAGCCTATTGACAGAGTACAGAGAACAGAGTCTCAATGGATAGAGATCCAGCAACCAACACAGTTGAAGATAGATCTGAGTGAGGATTCTTCAAGTGGAGAGAGGTCCACCATTCAGTGCAGCAGAGAGACAGAGTCTTCTATAATATAACAATTGGAGAGAGGTCCACTAGTCAATAGTGGATACCTTCGCAATAAATTGGGAGTGGTCATGCTTCCCAAGAACTGACTAGCTATCAGGACCACATTCTTAGGGGAGCATTTATATATTTGATTATCTTTTTGCTCATGTTTGTAATTTTTGCTAACTGTAATAATTTGTGCCTGAGAATGTTGTGCATGGACTCAGGGGGAGTCTACAGCAGCCCTTTGGTATTATTGTCAAAGGGGGAGAATAATTACAGGAAATTGCACGTGTGTTGCCAACAATTCCAAAGGGGGAGATTGTTGAGCAAGGTGCAACAAAAGTATTGTCATTGTTGTCAACACAATCAGACAGATCGGTTGATGCTCAGACAGATCGATTGATGCAGTGGACAGGAGTTCAGTGATGCAGTGGACAAGAGTTAAGAGGTTCTTCAGAGTATGTACAGTGATTATCCAAAATATCGAAGTGGCCCATATGCTAAAAATCAAAAGAAAATCACAAGGAAGAAAACTGTCGCGATATCGCGACATGTTGAGAAGAAAGAAAACTGTCGCGATATCGCGACATGTTGAGAGAAAAAAAACTGTCACGATATCGTGACATGTTGAGAAGAAAGAAAAACTATCATGATATCGTGACATGTCAGAGAAGAAAGGAGAAAAAACATCATGATCACATGTTCAGAGAAAGCGCAAGCAAGCAAAACTATCATGATTTCGTGACATGTTCGGAGAGAAAGCGCAAGCAAGAAAACTGTCATGATTTCATGACATGTTCGGAGGGAAAGCGAAGAAAAACTCATGATTTTGACATGTTAAGAGAAAGAAGAAGAAAAACAAAAAATCACATTTCCGACATGTTCGAAGAAAAAGGCAAGTAGAAAAAGTGTCACGATTTTTCGTGACATATTGCAAGAGAGATAGTACGGAAGAAAAAGTGTCACGATTTCACGACATGTTGGAAGAGAAAAAGGCAAGTAGAAAAAGTGTCACGATTTCGTGACATATTGCAAGAGAGATAGTACAGAAGAAAAAGTGTCACGATTTCGTGACATGTTGGAAGAGAAAAAGGCAAGTAGAAAAAGTGTCACGATTTCGTGACATATTGCAAGAGAGATTGTACGAAAGAAAAAGTGTCCGGATTTCGTGACATATTGCAAGAGAGAGTACGAAAGAAAAAGTGTCACGATTTCGCGACATGTTGCATTTTCGCGGTCCGAAGCGAAGAGAAAATGCAAGGAGGAAAAAGTGTCGCGATTTCGCGACATGTTGCATTTTCGCGGTCCAAAGCGAAGAGAAAATGCAAGGAAGAAAAAGTGTCGCGATATCGCGACATGTTGCATTTTCACGATCCGAAGCGAAGAGAAAATGCAAGGAAGAAAAAGTGTCGCGATATCGCGACATGTTGCATTTTCAGAAAAGAGCAAGAATACCGAGAAGGAAAAGTGTCGCGATATCGCGACATGTCGCATTTTCGTGACTTGAAAAGAGCAGGAAGGCCGAGAAGGAAAAGTGTCGCGATATCGTGACATGTCGCATTTTCACAATTGAAAGAGGAAGGCAGAGAAGGAAAAGTGTCACGATATCGTGACATGTCGCATTTTCGCGACCTTGAAAAGAGGAAGGCAGAGAAGGAAAAGTGTCGCGATATCGCGTGACATGTCGGTGTGACCCGAAGGCAAGAGAAAGGCAAGGAGAAAAGTGTCACGATATCGCGACATGTCGCATTTTCGTGACTAAAGGAGGAGAGAGAAAGTAAGAAGGCAGAAGTGTCGCGATATCGCGACAAAAGTAAAAAGGAAGAGTACGGAGGCGAAAGTGTCGCGATATCGTGACATGTGTTTTCGCGGGTACAAGCAAACAGAAGAAGCAAGGAGGCGAAAGTGTCGCGATATCGCGACATGTGTTTTCGCGGGTACAAGCAAAAGAAGAAGCAAGGAGGCGAAAGTGTCATGATATCGCGACATGTGTTTGGTGCAAAAAAAAAAGAAAGCAAGGAGGCGAAAGTGTCACGATATCGCGGACATGTGTTTTCATGAGCTAAGAAGAGAACCCAACAGAAAGAAGATATGTGATAGTTAACTAAAGTCGATACGATAGTTACAGAAGAAGTCGATACGACAGTTACAGGTAAGAAGAAAATCATGCAGCTAAAATAAGAAGAGTTAACGAAAGTCGGTACGACAGTTACAAGTGCAGTTATAGAAGAAATATCATGCAACTAAAATAAGAACAGTGAACTAAAGTCGATACGATAGTTACAGGGTAGTTACGGGTTGCATGCAAAAATATGGAAGTTAAAAATAGAGTCAGAACTTTGTTATAAAAGGAGGTCTACATGGAGAATTAAAGTGCTGAAAAAGAGTGAAAGCGCTTGGGATTAACGCGAGGCAGATTTAATCTTGCGAAGAGAGCAAGAGGAGAGCGAGAGAGGTGTGCGGTATGTGAAGCACGAGGAGAGTGCGCTGGAGCCCAAGCGAGCACATGTGTGTTGTGTGAAGAGTGGGAAATGTTGAGAAAGCAATAGACCAGTCAGGGTCTTGTAAAAGTGAAGGCATCTTTATGTCAATCTTCTAGTTTCAGAACAGAAGTCCAAGTTGGTGCTTGGCATCAGGGGTTGGTGCTCCTTCCAGTTGGTGCTGGTAAATCAGGGGTTGGTGCTCCTTCCAGTTGGTGCTGGTAAATCAGGGGTTGGTGCTCCTTTCTGTTGTTGCAGATAAATCAGGGGTTGGTGCTCCTTCCAGTGGGTGCTGGTAAATTGATTGTAAAATTGGTATTTTGCAAAGGCTGGATTTGGATGGGAGTCCAAACAGTCAATTTTGAGGAGTAGCCAAAACTGGTGAACCTCGGTACATCTTGTGTTGTGTGATGCTCTTTTGGTATATTTGCTTTATTGAGTTTTAAGCTTTCATTGTTTAGGCATTAAGAATTGAAGATTTAAGTTTTTAAGAGCTACACTGATTCACCCCCCCTCTCAGTGTCATTGTGAGACTAACATATTAAAATCAAAGTGTTTTCTTTAGTAGAATGTCCCTCCCTTTACTTACATCAAGTTTCTTATTTTTTTATAAAGGATTTTGCCTCCAAAATTAAATGCTCATAAAACAAAAATTATGGAGAATAAAAAATTTATCAATCACAATTCTCTCCTCGACAACAACGAACCAATCTAGTGGTACCTTGGGAAGCAATGAGCAATTTTGGGAGATAGCGCATATAGACCTGGGCGAGATCATCAACAAGATTCATCTTCATAGTGACACCTTAAAAACTACAAGATCACACTAGATTCAAAAGTGGATGACATTCAATTTGGGTGATCTCTTGGCTAATTGTCAAACTTTATTTTAATCAGTAGCAATTCTGGGAACTATAACTCTTTTTACCCAAAATTTAAATTTGCTAGCCTTGAAATCCCCTCTAGTTTGATTTTATTCGAAGTGCCTTTGACCATGATTTTCACCTGGGGAAAATAATTTAGATTGATCTTGCTAAGGTGAAGCCCAAAAAGGACTTTAGTCAGGATTCTAGTGCAAAAAAACATCAAGTGTTATTGCTATTTTTGCCCAAAGGCACACAAAAAGGAATTTTGCCCAACATTGCGCTCGAATGAAGGTTTCACCACTATGATGGACGAAAAGGAATTTTGCCTCGATGAGGTATGAAAAGGAATTTTTCCCATGTAGCACGCTCCAATGTTAAGCCACAAAATGTATTTTTGCCAAGGCAAGATGTGAAGGAACATCTTCACCCCGAAAGTTCGTGAAAAGGGAATTTTGCCCAGGAACTGCGCTCAAAGGTGATTTTGCTCCAGCATGGGCGAAAAGGAATTTTACCACCAAAAGCGAGTTTTGCTAAAAAATTGAGCGAAAGAGGAATTTCACTGAAAAAGCAAGCGAAAGAGAAATTTTGCCAAAAAAGTGGGTGAAAAGGGAATTTTTTCGAAAACAGGGTGAAAGAGGAATTTCGCCAGAAACTGGGCAAAAAGGGAATTTCACCAGAAATTGGGCGAAACTGCCAGCCAATGATTTCGCTGGTGAAACTGCTTGGAAATTGATTTCACTGTGAACCTATCTGAAAAGGATTTTCTCTGCGCCTAGGGGTGAAAAGGAATTTTGCTCTGATTTTTCCCGAAATGACACCCAATGAACACTTTAAAAAAAAATCAACAAAATTTTTAATGTGGCAAAAATGCCAACAACAATTTTTTTTAAAATATAAAATATCCAAAGGAGCAAACAAATATTTTTTATATCAAATATTTTGGTGACATATTTAAAAAAATGAAGATATTGAATCCAAGCATAAAAATTTACAAGCGATAGTAGAAATCAATGACATAGACCATGATACATCTAAGAAAGAAAAATAATTACTTTATGGTTATCATAATGTATTGAAAATGGAAGAATCATATTAGTTCCAAAAATTTAGGGAGAGGTGGGTCAAGGAAGGATATAGAAACACCAAAATTTTCATGCTATAGCTAAAACCGATTTTTATTTTCATAGCATGAGAATATTTCAACTCCAAAAGGAATAAATATTGAGAAAAAAGAAGATATCAAGAAGGAAGTAATTTATTATTTCAAATTGTTTTCCCTTATGTTAGGTAAAATAAGGAGGCTCAAGGCACTTAGCTTTTACAAAATATTCTATCAAATATTATATAGGGAAAAAATGAAAGTTTTATTAAAAATATCTCTATGGAAGAGCTAAATGAGGTAAGTTTCTCTTTCCATCTTAACAAGGAACTTGGCCTTGATAGATTTATTGCAATTTCTTTTAAAAATAATGGAAAATATTAAAGACTAAACATGTTATCTATGATTGAAGAGGCCCAAAAAAGCAATATATAATAAGTGAGGTCAATGCCACCTTTATTAAATTGTTTTCGAAGAAAGAAAAGACAAAATATTTTGATGATTTTTTTCTAATAAGCCTTTGGTGTATGATTTATAATATTGTTTCAAAAATTAGATCAAATATGTTGAAAACTATTTTAGATAAGTTTATCTCAAAGGAACAGGGCGGTTTTCTTTATGATAAAAAAAATCTAGTTTGTCTAATCACTGCATAAGAGGTCGTACATTCTCTTCAAAGCATATGATAGGGTTTGCTAGAGTTATCTAGAAGATATTAAAATATTTGTTTTGATTATTATTATTATGAACAGATTAGATGTTTTTATAACACTCTAAAATATTCTATTTTGATTAATGGATATTTTGTTGGATAATTTTAGTCATCCTATGGGTTTTGCTAGGGTGAATCATTATCTTCTAATTTATTTATTATTCTTGTGGAGGCATTAGGGATAGCTTTCTTTAAAAAAGAGGAAATATCAAGGGTACTTAAATTATAACAAATATTTCAAATTTCATGGGTGGACCTTCAAATTTTTTTATTGTATTCTAGTTGGTTAGGATACTTGCCTCTCACTTAAGATACTCAAGTTTGAGTTTTGGTAATAAAAGGCAATTTCATACTTTAAGCCCATGGAGCTTACAACAACTGTTGAAGAGTGAGGAGTTTCACACTCTAAACTATGATTCAAATTATATTTGTAAACCTTCTAAAAAATTATGAGTTTTACATCATAAACCAATGTTCAAGTCCCATGAGTGAACCATAATATTTTACCCATAAAATTAAGAATAATTGATTAAGAGTGGGGAGTTTCACACTTTAAACCAAAGTTTAAGTATTTGATAAATCTTAAAATTTGCACCCATGGGGCTTAAAGCAATTGGAGTGATGAGTTTCACACTTTAAACCAAGGTTCAAATTATATGGTTAAAACTTTGGGGAACTCGTTGACTTCATCTTTACCCAATGGGATAGGGATTATAGATTTTACCTACGCACAAAAAAAGGTGTCTTTGGGGTTTAACACAATTGGTTTGGAGTAAATATTTTTACACCCTAAACCAAGGTTCAAATATCCTAGATAAACCTTAATATTTAATTCAAATGGTATTAGCTCGATTGATTAAATTAATTAACTTTCAAAGAAGAAATCTAAGTTTTCATCTTGCCATCATTTTTAAGATAAACTAATATTCTATTATGTATAATATGGTGGTATGAAGAGATATTTAGATATGGTAAAATAAAAAAGGATTCATTTAGAGTGTATCAATTTTTCAAGCCCTTACCATGTATATGGTAAATATTATTTAAAAAAAAATCGAAGCAAAGGAATGTCAATAAGAAGAAGAGGCAGGAGCAAGTGTGAGCCAAGAGGGATTGCAAAATAGAAGAAAGTGTGAGCTAGGAGCGAGTGCGAGCTGAGAGGGAGTGTGAGCCATTCTTGAGATCTTTAGATATGACAAAAGAGCAACAAAATTTTTTGAAGTGTATTAATGCTTCAAACCCTTACCATGAATGCAATAAATATTATTTCTAAAAAATATTGAAGCAAAGGAACATCAAGAGAAAGAAGATACAAGAGCGAGTGTGATCCAAGAGGGAGTGCAAGCTAGAAGGAAGTATGGGTTGGGAGTGAGTGCAAGTCGAGAGGGATTACGAGCCATGAGGAAGTTCTAGTAAGGAGTGATCCCCAACCCCAACCCCACTAGTTAATTTGGAAGGAAATTCATATTTGAAAGACCTAATGGGAAATGAGGATGCCCTAGCTAGAAGTATGGATGCTCAAGTTGAAGATAAGTGGAAGAGAAAATATATGGAAAGTTCAATTCAAGTAGAATATGTTTCACCTGAGATGATTGAGCATGACATAATGGTTTTGAAAATTAGGAGGTTAATATGTAAGTTCCATAGATCTTGGTTGGGATTTTTGGAGATTCAATATTCGATCAAGTGGAAGTGGGGATTGAATTCAAATTACTCTATGAGTTTTCTTTCTAAAGATTTTTTCTTTGTTATTTTTTCTAATTCAAAAATCAGAAAACAATATTGAGTGGTGGCCTATAGTTTAGAGGGAGAGATACCCTTTATTTAAAACCATGGAATGATTTTTTTTCTATTGAGACAAAAACTATTAAGAAGCTTCCAATTTGTGTTAGGCTTTTTGAATTTCCATATCAACTTATCAATAAGGATATTTTAAAGAATATTGGAAATACCCTAAGAAAATTTATCGGACTAATTATTAAATAGTAGAAGCATGCTATATATACCAAAATATGTGTTGTTATCGATATTTTAAAGCCTTTGCCACAATCTATTAAGATTAAATATAAATGAAGAGAATGGAATCAACAAGTGGATTATGAAAACATGGCATTTTATTGTTGAAAATGTTATGAGATAGCCACTTGGCAAGAATTTGCAAAGTAAAAACTATGAAGAAAGAGATAAAAAATTTGGTCATAAGATAAACTTCAAGACGAAGCAAGGAACTCATACATTAATAGAAGGTAGATCATATCAAGGAAATTATACTCCTAAATAAAGTGCAAAGAAAGTCTATCTACATCATCTTATGGAAAATGCCACCATAACTCAATTGGATCCAAAGTTAGAAGAAACAACGAAGGATCTACGGGATGAGAAAGTATAATATGTAAGTTAAGTTTAGAAGGAATTAAAGATGCAAAGGTAAATGTGGAGGAAAATCCAAACACAAAGATGACATAAGAGGTCAAATAGTTTCTAGGTAAATCATCTTCATTTTTTTCAAGTAGTATAGAATCTTATCCTGGTAATAAAAGTGAAAGTGGCATAGAGATTATCTTTTGCATTATAGGGTTTCAAGAGAATATTAATAAATAAATGAGGATAGAGGAAGTCCCTAACAATTTAGGGTTTTTAGGGTAGAATAAGAAGGTAATTGCTTTGGAAGAGTATCCTTGCACTTTAGGGTTTCCAAGGCAATATAAAGAAGAATGTGCTTTTAAGGTTATTCCTTGCTCTACAAATCCTACACAACAAGACAAACCTATAGATGATAAGTCTTACTTTTAAGAGTGTGAGAAGCTTGACGAGATGGATGAAGATGAAAGTATTGGTGGAAATTAAAAAAGAGAAAGACCCAAGAAACAAAAACAAAGAGAAAAAAAACGACAGGGATATTGATATGGGAAAACAAAAGCAAATATCGCAAGTGTTAACAAGAAGTGGGGCTACACCCACAAATAAAAACAAAAAGTAACAATGAAAATAATATCTTGCAATATTATGGGCATGAATAAGAACCCTAAAAAAGATATTAACAAACTTTCATATTGTTATAGATAATATATTTATATGAAATTGGGCAACAAATATTTTAATCATTTCTGGTGTTGAATTTTATCTTGAAAATTTTTCAATTTTTGGTATCAACATGAAATGATAAAAAGGAGTTGATTGTAAAAACTTAGGAGTGACGAAGATGGCAAATCTCTTTAATAAGAAAAGTAGATGAAGAATATAGAAAAGGACCTTAAATATGATTTAATTAATTTTATAAAAATATAATAAAAACAACCTAATTTTTTTTTTTTGGTAAAGGAAATGGCTTCAATAAAAACCATACATAACTTATTAGAAAAATAATAAAATAACAATTTTATTTTTTGAAAAAAGTCACCCACTATAAACCACACATAACTTTATTTAATAGTGGGATGACGAGGATAATAAGCATAAACCATTTCATAAATAATAGCATAAGCATCAGATAATAAGACTAAACCATTTCATAAATAATAGCATAAGCACCAGATAATAAGACTAAACCATTTCACAAATAATAGCATTAGGATAGGCGATTGCATTTGTGGATAAAGACTTCTCCATTCACATCTAAAAGAAATTAATTAATTTCAATATTTATGTGTCATAATGAGAATTAAATGAATTCCCTCGGTAACTTCGGGGTACTTTAAGATTTTGGACCCTTTTGGATAAGGCATGACATAGGAATTCGTACAGTTAAAATTATTAAATAGTATTTTATGATTCAAATGTATTAACATTAAAAAAAACGGAAACAAACCTGTCCTTCTTTAACTAAAAATAATAATTATAATAGAAGAGTGCGGCAATTTATTACTGATTTAATTTCATTATGAATTATGAAATAAACACATGCAAAGTAAGCAAATTCTTATAGAAGAGGTATTAAAGTGGAATACCTCTTAATAGGAATGCAATAAGGAGGCAAAATAAAATCCCATAAATATTATTTATGTATGGAGCAACTGTTCTTCTTATGCTTGATTTTATTCTGTTTTATTTCTTATAGTGTAGATAAGAGGAGACTGCTTATATTTAAAAAAAATTCCTTTAGGAAGTTTATTCAGTCACGAAGAACACAAGTATTGTAATGCACTCAAATCGCCACAAGCTTTGGAAAACTCAAGAATGTGGTTTTAGTTATTATAAAGCATGTCACATGGTAAAAGGAGTATGAGGTGTCCAGATCAGTACAATGAACTTGGAACAAAGGTCCTAAACGTGGAACACAACAGAAAATTAAATTGCTAAGCATACCAATTTTCTCTTCTTTTGAATGTTCTAATAAATCCAACGCGTATTATTGAATTTGTAGTGCTTTTATTTTTTATTTTTAATTGGGAAAGCTCCCACCTACCAAGATCTAAATGATGAGATCAGCGGTTTTTTTAATGTGGTTTTGGTTTTGGAAGTTTTTAGACAAAACCGGCAGCCAACAATTCTATTTATTCAATGGTACAAGGTCTTGTCCTCCTAGAACTCTGCTTATCTTGCTTTCATATCCGCTAAAATTTAAGTTGTAGAGAATTTCGCCTATGCCTTGACTGAGTTTATTGTTTATGAATCCTACTTGAACTCTGCTTATCTTCCTTTCTTATGGAATTGCTGGAATTATTTCCTGCAGCTTCAAGGCCTACAGGACAGCAAGATTTAGCCTTACCTGCCCATGGTAAAGAATCTACCGCCCAACTGACAATTTTATACGGCGGAGCAGTGAATGTGTTTGATGTTTCGGCTGACAAGGTGTGGCTTCCACGCCCCAAAACTGATCTATTATTGTTTAAAAAGAAATTGATGTGCTAAGCAAGATAGTTTGTAATGCAATTTCTAATAGATTTTGGGCTGTCAGGCTGCAACAATAATGAAGCTTGCAAGCATTGCCAGCAATAGCTCAAGCCAAACAAGGACGCCTGCAATTGCCAAGGGAGGTAGCAAGGCCCAAATATGGAAAGCTTGTGATGCTCAATCTCTACAAGTTCAAAAGATAGACCGAAGTAAAACCTGAACCATCAATAGTTGTAGAAAACGTCACACATTACAATACATTTATGAAGGTCTTTTGCTTAAAAATGGCTTCTTGGTTGTTATGGTGAATGCAGGTCGTCCCATGGCGAGGAAACTGTCTCTGCAACGCTTCATCCAGAAAAGAAAAGACAGGTAATTTAAATTGAAAAACAAGATCTTTGATCGTGAGTGATGTATCTGAGATATCTATTCTTTATTACTTGATTAGATCAAAGTAAGATCTGATGAGTTTATGGGGGCGTGGGCAGGATAAGCATAATGGCTTCTCCTTACCCTATGACGTGGACGTTGACGTCAATGTCGTCTTCCCCCTCATGCCCTGCCAAAAAGAGAAGCAGGTGGAGGAGGATCTGAAGGAGGAGCAACTCAACCTTTCGTTGGCCTTCCCATCACACAGGTGATTACAATGATGATAAGAAGGAAATGCAGCAGCTCTCTTTTTGTCTTTCACTTGGCGAGATTCAATCACAAGAAGAAAATTTCAAATGCAATATGATTTGATTGTGTAAGGTTGTCTTGGGGTGTTTACTCATATCTAAATCTTAACAAATTAACCTAAGATTTATTTATTTACTATGTCTTTGTCTCCTTATCTTCTCAATGCAATCTTCCACCTATCTCGTAACCCGTACAACTTGAAATTATTTTGGTTTCGGTTTCCTTTGTTATATACTAGACATGCCTCAGGGATTTCGTGTTTTAAGATTTGTAGTTAAGCATAAGGAAATCTGTATATAAAAAACTATAGGGAAAACAGGTCTAAATTTTTTTATGTTTTATTATAATAAAGGTACTACATGCAATATATGATGTCAAGCATTCATTGGTTCTTTTTGTGACGTGAGAGTTTAAGATTGCCAACCATTCGTCATTAGTCTTCTTCTTGCAAATCACGATGACAAATTTAAAATTTTTTTTAGACTTATGCCAGCTCACGAGCAAGGGTTACATGCCAGCTAATCCCTTTTGAGTACGAACACCTAAAGTAAAAATATGCCAATGTATAGCACCCGTCTTGGTGTTCGTTTAGAGGTTCTATAAATTGAAGGCTCCAACCTTTAATATTAAAAATTTGAAACATTCTTTTATATATATAAAGAGGAATACACGCACGAGAGAAAAATCTTGAGATCAATGGAGGGTTTGATACCTATTTCATTTGCACAATATGTAATTTGGGTGATCCACTCACAAAGTCATGAAATATTAGTTTATTTTTGTTATGTGTGAGTATAATTGTGATAATTACAATTGATGGAAAATTTAAAAAAAAAATTAAAAGAGCTAAAATTTATAAATTAAAAAAATATAATTATTAAAATAATTATTTTAAAGTTATTATTTTTTTTTTGTTATGTATAATTAGACACACACATTTTCCCTCATACACTCACTCACGACGTGGTTTGAACCTTAGACCTCCCAAATAAAGTCAAAGCATGAACCTTAGACCTCCCAAAGAAAGTCAAAGCATGAACAGTTACGTTGTCCCTTGGGACTAAAGTTATTATTTTTAAATATTTTATTAAAAAAAATTGATTTTAATTAAAATTAAAATGAATAAGTTTTTCCAATAACAACGTTTATAATTAATAGTCCTAAAGGTGTTTTACTATGAATGATGATGCTATACTTTTAGGAGTTTTAGAACAACATTTAGGGTTTCTTAGGCATCATAAAAAGTAAAAGTAAATAAGTTTTTAATATCTTGGAGACTGCTCAATCCTATGCTTCATTCGTACAAGTTTATCATACTACCCATTCAATTTTAGACCCCAAGGGTTAGGTGGATTGGTAGTTGTATGTTTGGTCAAGCACTTACCATGAAAAGACCTATGTTCAAACCACAAAGAGACCTATGTACAAACCGCAAAGAGACTTAGGTTCAAACCTTGGGGTATTCCTATCGCAAAGGTAGTAGAATCTTTTGAGTGTGTAACGGTATGAATCTTGAGTGACTGGTGGTTCCCCTCATACTAAGTTAATTATAACGATGTGGTATAGGCTTGTTAGGAGCAGCGTCTATGGTTTGAACCTTGCACTTGGTAATTACTAAAAATAGTGTGGATGTAACCAACTCCTCTATGCATCTAAAAAAAATTAATATCCCTAATACTATAGGCTATATGGGACTAGTTATCCAAGTGTTTATCCACCCATGTTGTTGTATAGTGTACAAACCTATCTTATTTCATATTCAAAAAAACATAATAATTGAATAATCATCTTAAAAGTTATTATTATTAATTATTTTATTATAAAAAATCAAGTTCAATTAAAATTTAAATGAATAATTTTTTTTTTAATAATAAGGTTCATAATTAATAGTCTTAAAGTTATTTTACTATGAAGGACCATCCCTAAAATTTAGGGGTTTTATGACAACATTTAATATTTCTAGAGCAACATAAAAGTAAAAAGTAAATAAGTTATAAAGTCCTTAATAACATAAGCCATATGGGACTATGATTATCCAAGTGTTTACCACACCCATGTTGTAGTATAATGTACATAACTAACCGCTTTCAAATTCAAACCTTAGGCCATGTGGGACTATGGATATCCAAGTGGTTATCCACCCATGTTGGAGTATAGTGTATAACCTACCTTCTTTTGGATTTGAACCTTAGACCTTCTAGTAACAGTTAGTCCCACTAAGAAAGTAACTTCTATGGAGAATCATCCTTTCACTTAGGATTTCTAAGGTAACATAGAGAAGAAAGTGTTTATGAGGATATTCCTTGCACTTCTTATTCTGTAGGTCAACATAAACCTTTAAAAGATAAGTCTCATTATCAATAGTATAGAAAAATAGAATATATTTATGAAGATGAAAGAGTTCATGGAAATTGAAAAAGGAGAGGAGGAGCCTTGAAGTAAAAGCAAAGAGAAAAAAATTCATAAGGATGTTAATTTGGGAAATGAAAAGAAAACTATAGTAGGTCTTAACAAGAAATTGGGTTAAGCCCACAAATACAAACAAAAATATGATGAAAACGGTATCATAGAGTAATATTGGTATGGATAAGACCTCTAAAAAATATTTATTAAGGATTTAATAGATTGTCAAAGTATTAAGTTTATTTAATACAAGAGACAAAGTTAACTAATGAGGAAGGTAAGGATGTATTTAAATAGCAATGCATATAGCAATGACATAACCAATTAGATTTGAGAAAAAAGAGAGTTGAGGCTAAATAATCTCATCACAAAGTACAATAATGTCAATGAGATTTTGTACATTGAACTAGAAATGTAAGTCTACATCGTGGTAGTGGAAACCCAACCTAAAATTAATAATTTGGTAGTAAATACCCCACCAAGTAAATATAAAATAACTAAAGATAAATTATGGACTCTCAATTTTGAAGGGTCAAAATGTAAGCATGACAATAGCACCAGATTTGAACCGGTCAATCCCAAAGGAAAATAGCATCTTGCTACTTACTAATTATAGTTCCCTTGTACCTATAGTGCACCTAAGTATGAGGTCTTGATTCATGGATTATAGGTTTCCATCAAGAAGGAATTCAAGTATGTGCATGTTATAGGAGATTCTAAATTGGTGATCAAGCAAGTTTGAAACCAGTATCTCTATCATAACAAACATCTTTCAAATTACCATAGTCATATGTGGGATTTAATTAAAGAGTTTTATTATTTCAATAGCTAAACCATTTTACACAAAAAGAACCACACTACATATTCATTGGTAATAGCTAAAAGCACCCTAGAACCAATTGCCCATTCCAAGATAAAGCAGTTCTTTGTAGAACTGGTTGCCACTCCCTCAATACCATACAACGTCTAAAATTTCTAAGTTTTTGAGGATGATAAACATATAGTAGGTTTTATTACTGCTCTAGTATATTTGAAGCTCATATCATAGATGAGGAAAATCGAAACTATGTAGAGTTAGATGAAGGTAAATTTAATTTGAAAATAAACACTATTCCCAACGGTATAGTTTCTTTGAAAAGCCTATTTGATATGGATTATCATACCCACAAGTAGCAAACTACCTCATCTAAAAAGGAGTTATATGAAACATAAAATTTAGGAAATGATAAAAAACCTAAAAATGTCTTCTTGGAAAAATCTTACATTGATGAAGAAAATGGAATACTCCAAGATTTAAAATATTATATAGATGTAATAGCATGGAGCTATGAAGATTTATAAAGATCTATGATGCATCCATAATTACCCACACCATTCTCTTTAAGCTAGGAACAAAAACTATTTAGCAAAAGCAAATAATGATGAATCCATTGTTGGAGCCTCTTGTTTTCAAGGAGATACAAAAACTATTGGTAGCTCACATTATTTTTTCTATAAGATATTCTATATAGGTTTTGAACTTGGTACCAGTCCATAAGAATAATGGATAAATACACTTATGTGTAGATTTTAGAAATCTTAAGAGATCATCTAAGAAGGATAATTATATTCTCCCTTCTCTAGATGAAGTGCTATAAATAGTAAATGGTTCTAAATTGATGTCCTTCCTATATGTTTACTATGAATACTATGTCCTTCCTATATGTTTATTTTAAGTTGAAAGAGCATGCATTTATTTTGTGGGATCATCTAAAAAAGGAGAGGCAAAGAAAAGGAAAGGAAAATATTAGGGTATGGTGTAAAATGGAAAAAGAATTGAAGGAGAAATTCTTGCCCAAAAATTGTTTCATAGACTTCAGAACCTCAAGCAAAAGGATCAAAGCATCAAGGACTATACCAATGAATTTTACAAGTTATTAATTCAAGTGGGGCTTGAAGAATTAAAAGAATAGAATGTTGCAAGATATGTGAATGTATTAATTTGTCATACAAGATGAGTTGAGTATGCTTCGGATCTATAGTGTAGAATATGCATACCAATTTGTATTAAAAGTGAAAGAGAAACATAATAAGAGAGGTAGATTTAATCCCTCAAAGGGAGAATCTACTAATACAGGAAAACAAGAAAAGTTTGGGCAAGGTCATATTAACCATGAGAGAGGTAGAGGATTTCAAAGAGGTAGAGGATATGGTGGAGGAAAAATTTGGGATGGCCCACAAAGGCAATATACCTGTTATAGATGTGGTGAGGAAGGGCATAGAGCTTTTGAGTATTCGCACTATCCTACACAAGAAAAAACAAAGAGAACAAGCTAGAGTCAATCTGGTTGAGGCAGAAGAACAAATTGATATAGAAGTTGTTGTAAATATGGAGGAAGATCTCATAATAAATAGGATGATGATTATTCCAAGGAAGGATAAAGCACAAGATAGTGATGGTGACATTGACGACAATGTCATCTTCCCCCTCACGCCCTGCCAAAACAAGAATCAAGTGGAGGAGGATTTGAAGGAAGAGCAACTCAACCTTTTATTGGTCTTCCCATCACACAGATGATTACAATGATGATAAGAAGGAAATGCAACAACTCTCCCTATTCAAGATTTTTATCTTTCACTTGGTGAAATTCAATCTCAAAGAGAAGCAACACGTTGATCCACATCCAAACCTTGTAGACCGGAAATTGCCTTCTACCAGGAATGATGATGCATTTTTCTTGAATAGAACAAGAAGAAAATTTTGCATGCAATAGAAAATTTCACATGCAATATGATTTGATTGTGTAAGATTGTCTTTTCTTAAAAGGGTGTTGACTCAAATCTAAATCTTAAAAAATTAACCTAAGATTTAATTATTTACTATGTCATCTTCTTCCACTTATCTCATAACTCATATAACTTGAAATTATTTTGGTTTCAGAGTTCGGTTTCCTTTGCTACATAATAGACAAGGCTTTACTCCTTTGGGGATTTTGTGTTTTAAGATTTGTAGTTAAACATGAGGAAATCTGTATATAAAAAACTATAGAGAAAACTAGTTTAAATATTTTTATGTTTTATTATAATAAAGGCACTACATGCAATATATGATGTCAAGCATCCATTGGCTCTTTATGACGTGAGATTTTAAGATGGCCAACTATTAGTCATTAGTTTTTCTCTTGCAAATCACAAGGACAAATTTAAGGTTTTTTTTAAAACTTAACCAACTTAATTTTAGTTCACGAGTTCGAACACCCAAAGTAAAAATATGCCAATGTATAGCACCTGTCTTGGTGTTCCTTTAGAGGTTCTATAAATTGAAGGCTACAACTTTTAATATTAAGAATTTGAAATATTATTTCATATATAAAGGAATACGCTTAAGAGAGAAAAATCTTGAGATTAATGGAGGATTTGATACCTCTTTCATTTGCACAATATGGAATTTGGGTGATCCACTCACAAAATAACGAGATATTAGTTTATTTTTATTATGTGAGTATAATTTTGATAATTACCAATGATGGAAAATAAAAAAAGTTAAAATTTATAGATTAAAAAATATAATTATTAAAATAATTATTTTAAAGTTATTATTTTTAAATATTTTATATTAAAATTTGAGTTTAATTAAAATTAAAATGAATATTTTTTTCAATAACAAAGTTTATAATTAATAGTTTTAAAGGTGTTTTACTATGAAGGATTTTTGCTATAATTTTAGGTGTTTTAGAACAAAATTTAGGGTTTTTAAAGCATCATAAAAAGTAAACGTAATCTAGAATAACATTGAGGGTTTTCAGAGCGTCCTAAAAAGTAAAAGTAAATAAATTTTTAATATCTTGGAGACTGCTCAATTCTATTTTTTTAAAGCGAAAAACCCCTTGCGGGGCCATCTTGGTCTGAGAGACCACAACCAGGGGGTTCTACACCATCAAAATCACTTGGGAGTCGCACCTAGCCTTGCTCGCACCAACATTATCAATTGGATTTTGGGTACCCAATTCAAATTTTTTGGTAGGGTGGAGATTCGAACCTGGGACCTCCCTTGGAGGATTGTCCTCTCCTCTCCAACTCACCTACAACACCTAGGTACAATCCTATTTTTTCAATAACAAATTTTATAATTAATAGTTTTAAAGGTGTTTTACTATGAAAGATTTTCGCTATACTTTTAGGTGTTTTAGAACAACATTTAGGGTTTCTAGAGCATCATAAAAAGTAAAAGTAATTTAGAACAACATTGAGGGTTTTTAGAGCATTCTAAAAAGTAAAAGCAAATAAGTTTTTAATATCTTGGAGACTGCTCAATCCTATACGTTATTTGTAAGGGTTTATCACACTACCCATTTAATTTTAACCCCCCAAAGCCTAGGTGTATTGGTGGTCAAGCACTTACCACGAAGAGATCTATGTTCAAACCATGAAGACACCTAGGTTCAAACCTCAGGGGCATACTTGTTGCAAAGGTAATAGAATCCTTTGAATGTGCAATGGTATGAATCTCGAGTGACCAATGGCTCCGTTCATACCGAGTTAACAATAATGAGGTGTTATATGCTTGTTAGGAGCATCCCTATGGTTTATGTATCCAATTTGTTTTAATATCCCTAATGTCATAGGCTATATGGGACTATGGTTATCCAAGTGTTTATCCACCCATGTTGTTGTATAGTGTACAAACCTATCTCCTTTCATATTCAAACCTTAGGCCATGTGGCACTATGGTTATCCAAGTTTTTATCTACACATGTTGAAGTATAATGTATAACCTTATCCTTTTTGGATTCAAACCTTAGACCTTCTAGTAAGAAAGTAAATTAAATTCTATGAATTAGATATTAGTTTACACGTGAGTATAATTTTAAAATTTATTAAAGACAAAATTTAAAAAAAAATTAAATTATAGATAAAACAAAAAAACATAATAATTGAAATAATCATCTTAAAAATTATTATTATTAATTATTTTATTATAAAAAAAATAAGTTTAGTTAAAATTAAAATGAATACCCCAGCCTGGATGAGTGTGTGAGGGGATGGATGTGTGAAAAAAATGAATAATTTTATTTTTTTAAATAATAAGGTTCATAATTAATAGTCTTAAAGTTATTTTACTATGAAGAACCACCCTTATACTTCAGGGATTATATGACAATATTTAGGATTTCTAGAGCAACATAAAAAGTAAAAAGTAAATGAGTTTTAAAGTCCCTAATAACATAGGCCATATGGGACTATGGTTATCCAAGTGTTTACCACACCTATGTTGTAGTATAATGTACAAAACTAACCCCTTTCAAAGTCAAACCTTAGGCCCTGTGGAACTAAGGATATCCAAGTGGTTATCCACCCATGTTGGAGTATAGTGTATAACCTATCCCTTTTTGGATTTTAATCTAGACCTTCTAGTAACAGTTAGTCCCACTAAGAAAGTAACTTCTATGGAGGATCATCTTTTCAATTAGGGTTTCTAAGGCAACATAGAGAAGAAAGTATTTATGAGGACATTCCTTGCACTTCTTATTTTGTAGGTCAACATAAACCTTTAGGAATTGAAAAATGAGAGGAGCCTTGAAGTAAAATAAAAGAGAAAATAAAATTCATAGGGATGTCAATTTGGGAAATGAAAAGAAAAATATAGTAGGTCTTAACAAGAAATTTGTCTAAACCCACAAATACAAACAAAAAATATGATGAAAATGGTATCATAGAGTAATGGTGGTATGGATAAGACCTCTAAAAAAGAGATTAAATATTTAATTTGTTGTCAAAGAATTAAGTTTATTTTAATACAAGAGATAAATTTAACTAATGAGGAAGGTAATGATGTATTTAAATAGCAACACATATAGCAATGACATAACCAATTAAATTTGAACGAAAAGAGAGTCAATGCTAAAGAAGCTCATCACAAAGTACAATAATATCAATGAGATTTTATACATTGAACTCATAATGAGAGTCTACATCATGGTAGTGAAAACCAAACCTAAATAAAATAATTTGGTAGTAGATACCCCATAAGGTTAATAGAAATAACTTAAGATAATTTATGGACTCTCAAGTTTGATGGGTCAAAATGTAAGCATGACAGTGGCACCAGATTTGAACTGGTCAATCCCAAAGGAAAATAACATCTTTCTACCTACTAATTATAGTTCCCTTGCACCTAAAATGCACCTGAGTATGAGGTCTTGATTCATGGATTATAGTTTTTTATCAAGAAGAAATTCAAGTATGTACATGTTATAGGAGATTCTAAATTGGTGATCAAGCAAGTTGGAAACTAGTATGTCTATCATGATAAACATCTTTCAATTTACAATAGTAATGTGTGGTATTTAATTAAAGAGTTTTATTCTTTCAATATCTAAACCATTTGCACAAAAAGAACCACACTACATATTCATTAGTAGTAGCTACAAGCACCCTAGAACCAATTACCCATTCCAAGATAAAGCAGATCTTTATAGAACTAGTTGCCACTCCCTTAATACCAAACAACGTCTAAAATTTCTAAGTGTTTGAGGATGATAGAAATATAGTAGATTTATTACTACTCTAGTATGTTTGAAGCTCATATCATAGATGATGAAAATCGAAACTATGTAAAGCTAGATGAAGAAGGTAAATCTAATTTAAAAATAAACACTATTATGAAAGGTATAGTTTCTTTGAAAAGCCTATTTGATATGGATTATCATACCCACAAGTAGCAAACGACTCCATCTAAAAGTGAGTTATATGAAACATACAATCTGGAAAATGCTAAAAAACCTCAAAATGTCTTCCTGGGAAAAGCTTACATTGATGAAGAAAATGGAATACTCCAAGCTTTAAAATATTATAGAGATGTTATAGCATGGAGCTATGAATATTTGAAGATCTATGATGCATCCATAATTACCCACACCATTCCCTTTAAGCTAGAAATAAAAACTTTTTAACAAAAGCAAACAATGATGAATCCATTTTTGGAGCCTCTTGTTTTCAAGGAGATACAAAAACCACTGGTAGCTTACATTATTTTTCCTATAAGATATTCTATATAGGTTGTAAACTTAGTACCAGTCTATGAGAAGAATGGATAAATACACTTATGTGTAGATTTTAAAAATATTAAGAGATCATCTAAGAAGGATGATTATCTTCTCCCTTCTCTAAATGAAGTGTTATAAATAGTAAATGGCTCTCAAATGATGTCTTTCCTAGATGTTTACTTTAGATACATTCAAGTAATGGTAGACCCCAAGGATTGGATTAAAATTGTATTTACTACAAAATGAGGAACATTTCCATACAGGAGGGTGTCGTTTAGTTTGATTAATGCAACAACAAATTTCCAAAGAGTTAAGGAAATCACCTTCAAGGACCTCATTGGTAAATGCATAGATATTTACATGCATGACCTCACTATTTTTCTAAAATGCATGGAAATCATGTGGAAGACTTGAGAAAAATACTTGAGAGATACTGAGAGCATGGAATTCATTAAATCTTAAAAATGCTTTTTTGGAGTTATAGAAGTATAAATCCTAAGGCATGTCATTTCAAAATCTAGTATTTTCATTGACTCAAAGAGAATTAAAACAATTCAAAAAAACCCTTCTTCGAAGCTAAAAGGAATCAAAGTCCTTTTTTGGAAAAATTAATTTTATGAGAAAATTTATTTCTAGCTTTGTAGAAATAGTCTAGCTTCTAAATTTGATGCTAAAAAGGATGCCAAGATTAGATGAACTGTGGAAGCACAAGTTGCTTTTTAGGGAACTAAAAATGCAATAATAAATGGTCTTGCATTAATTATTCCTGATTACACTCAACATTTTTATATTTATTCATTTGCATTTGAGCATTTAGTTATTAGTGTTTTAACTCAAAGGAAGGAGGTTGGTGATGAGAGACTAGTACATTTCATAATTTCACCATTAAAGGATGCTCAACTCAAATACTCAATCATTAACAAATAAGCCTTTGCTTTGATCAAAGTCATAAAAAAATTCTAATACTATATCTTACATAGCAAAGTGTTTGCAATAGTGCATGATCTGATTGTAAAAATAATGTTGATGTAAAATGCCTGATCTTACTATGAAAATAGTGTTGATGTAAAATAAGCTAGGAGAATGTAGAGGCAAGTGGATGCCCATCTTGCAAGATTTTAATTTAGAAATTCAACCTATTAGAATTTTTAAAGGATAGGGACTAAGCAAAAAATTAGCCAAAGTTGACTCTCAGATTCCATACCAGTAGTATTCAATAGGAGAAATTACAAATGATGAGTGATATCAAGATATCAATTATTATTTTCAATATAGAGTATGTCTTGGTCACTTAAATTCTATTCAAAGAAGAGTGATGTGTTTTAAAAGTGTAAACTTCATGCTAAAACTATACCAAAAAATCACAAGAAAATTTACCTAAGATGTTTAAACAAATAAGAAGTTGAAGTTGATGTAAGAGTCTATCTTTTAGAGGGCATTACTTTTGATCCGACCATTGGATCGACTTGAAATTTTTTGTGGAGTTGGATAAAGAGGTGGATATGTTGTGGCTAGACAATTGATGAGGCTTGAAAATACCTCCATCATAGTATATTTTGAACTATTACAAATGCCTAAAAACTCTATGATTTGTCTTATATGTTGATTAAGTTGATTTAAATATGTTGTATATCAAATATTTGCATGATTGATGTGTTTAGGGATATTATGCTCTATTTTTGCAGTTTTTGTATAGTTTTGCATTATTTCAGCAAGATTTATTAATGATGGGCATGCATGGTTTGAACAACAGCATTTTAATACCTTTATACTTATATTTTCTATGCAATGATTTATCTAAATCTAGAGGATAGTGCCAAAAGACTATAACTGTGCAGCAAAAATAGGATTTCTATGTAAATTCCAACCAACTACCAATGAATGGCAAGGCATGGAATTTACCAATGAGGAAGGATGAAGTCAGTTGGAATCACCTCCTGGGAGCTGGATTTAAAGACCCACCTAAAAGCAGCAACCAAAACAAGCATTCTGAAGACGTTTTGAGCTTAAATTGCACCTACAACTAGTTATTCTGAAGATCTTCGAAATAACAAGGGAACACACTTCTGTTTGACTTTTTGTGATTCCATATGATTGAAAAGGTAACTTAAGGTTGAGGGAAGATAGGGAAAGTCTTCTACAGCTGTCCCCACCATTTCTTGCTAACCAAAAGATGCAGCTCATGAGAAATATCAACTAATGCAACTAACCCTATCCTGAAATAGCCCTAGAATAGTTGCAGCATAATAGGCAAATAAGTTGCAAGATAGGAATGGCATATTTTATGTATGTAAATAGATTTTAGATATTTATAAAATGTGTAGCTCCCATGTTGGTTGAGCTAAGTAGAAACTAGCTGTGAGGAAATAAATATTAGTAGAATAGGTTAAAAATTGCAGCTGAGTGCAACAACAACATTGTAATGTTATTTTTGGAATAATAAAGTGTAGTTCTTTCATTATCTTTGTCATATATGAGTGTGTGTGAAATTTAGCAAGTAAGAGGAGTTCATACCTTCTTCTGGAAAAGGAAGCAAGGGCCACTTCTAGGCCTAGGAGAAGGACTGACAAGACAGGTTTTCTTCTGATTCCTGCTACAGCAGAATTAGCTGAATATTTGTCAAGTTTCATCTTTTGTTTCATACTAACCTGTGTTGTAGTTTTATGATTTATTTATTTTTTAGAGTAAAATTGTAAGTCTTTCTAAATATGAGACCTTTGATATATTGGTTACTATTTAATTTTCAGTAGATTATAGTATTGCTTTTGGATTCTTTTATTTCAGCAGCTTTTACCAGTTTTTCCTGTATTTTCCCTTTTTGTTGTCAGCTACTGTACAGAATATTGACAACCTTCTAAAATAGAACACTGATAGCGATTAGTTTGTATGCTTATTACTTAGATTTCTATTCCTACAAAAGTAACTAGGTTTAATTTCTACAATTGTAACTAGATTCCAATTTTTGTAACTTAAGGACCAGATTTCCATTCCTGTAAAAGTAATTAGATTTCAGTTCTGCAATTGTAATTAGGTTCCAATTTCTATAACTTAAGGATCAGATTTCCATTCCTGCAAATAAATTAGTTTGTTTTATGCAACATAGAAGTAAAGGTGACCTGAAAACCCCCAACACAATCTGTTTTGCCAATAAGACCTGTTGCTCCAAAGTGAGTTAATTTGTAGTCATGTTCAACACTTCTATCGTAGATAGCCTTGGACACCACCCCAGATTGATAGATCATTGAGATTAAATGATGTGATTAACGACATGCATCATTTTGGTATCGTTGTCGGGGACACGATGTTGTTAGAAGAAAAGAATAGTCCAATAGTTGTTAATTATGCTAAGCTATGAAAATTTAGGGTAAAACCTGAATATAATAGTTGGTTAAGTAACAATTATTGAATTACAATTTATGTCATTAAGGGGTAAGCATGAATGAGTAGGCCTAGGAACAAGAAATTTAGATTTATCCAAAGTGATCCTTGTCTTATCCCAGTAAGAATATATTCACACTTAAGAGGTGAATCACCTATGTTTTAATTACCAGAAATACTTAAAAAAAAATCACCAACTTCATCATCATCAGAGAGTCTAGGACCTCTTGAAAAAGAAATTTGGATAGGATTAATTGTTCCTAAAGAGCAGAACATTATGGCAGAACAAGGTAATCTAGATGGGGATGGCCAGGATGGCCATGTCCATGATCAAGATGATCCCCAACCTTCTAGAACATTTGAATATCCTATTCATTTGAATCCCACATAGAACTCTCCTATGAAGACAATCTCACCTTCAGTGCTTCCAACTTTTTGAGGGGTTGCATCTAAAGATCCTAACCAGTTCTTGTTCAAATTCAAAGTAGTGTGTCAAACCTATGATTATATAAATGACAATAAGAAACTCAAGGTTTTTCCTTCAACACTCAAGGACTCAGCATTACGTTGGTTCATGAGCTTAGAGCCAAATTCCATCCGAACCTGGGATCAAATGGAAACTGTGTTTTTGGACAAGTATCAGGAGTATTGTCATGTAAGGAATAGGAAAGATGAGTTGTTCAGAATTAAGCAAGAGGATGATGAAACTTTAGAAGATTATCTTGATAGGTTTGCATTTGTTCAAAGGAGATGTGGACTTGTAGAACCAGAATTGTGCAAAACCATATTTTTAAGAGGACTACAAGATGAGTCCAAGGAAGTATTGGATTTAATGGGAAATGGGGATGTAAATACTCTTAGCAATGAGGATATTGTGGATCTCTACAAAAATTACTCTCACACTAAGCAAAGAAGAAGGAAAAGGAGTGCAAATGGCACTGATGTGAAAGATCTAATAGAGGAATTTGCAAATTTCAAAACTGATATTTTGGTGCAATTAAACACAACTCTAGGGGAAATGACTACTAAAGCAAAAACAATAGAACCTCTGGCAATTTATTGCCCAAGATGCAGGAATAAACATGCTTTGCAAGAGTGTCCTTTGAACAAAACATCCATTTCAGCCATCTGCAGTATTTGTTCAAAAGGACATCTAACTGATAAATGTCATCTACTACCACAACTCAAAACTGCTTTAGAAACTCAGACTGAAGAACTCAATTATGTTGGACCAAAACAAGGGGGAAATTTCTCTCAGTATCAAAACACCCCTCATTTTCCTACAAATTGGGGACACAACCCTTGGAATATGTCATGGGGACAGTCAGAACCACCCCAACGCCCTTGGAATTATTCTCCTTGGACAACTTCTCAAGAATGGCCACAATCAGGTTGGAGTAATCCATCCTGGAATCAAAGTGATACATCATGGAATTAGAATAATCCATCTTGGAATTAGAGTAATCCATCCTGGATGTAAAATCAACAACAATGGGGACAACAATACCAGTCCTATCCAAGGTAGCAAAGAAATCAAGGTCAAACTCAAAATTTGTTGCCTGCACCTAATCAAAATTTTCAAGGAAAACCAAATCAACCACAACAAACACAATAGGTGAAGCAACCTCAATTACCAGCCCAACCAGTGACTAATCCAAATAACATAAGACAAGCATCCCTTGTTTTTGTGGCTAAATCTGAAGAAAATACTAAAATACATGTTCTTGATTGTAGTAACATCCAACTTCGTTCAGGAAAAATCCTACCTGAACCTGTTCCAACTAAAATTAAAGAAAATGAAATGCAAGAACCTTTGGAACCAAGTAGAGTCAAACCAACATCAGAAGAAAAAATAGAACCACAGGCAGAACAATTACCTTCATCAGGGATAATTCCATATCCTGAGAGATTCAACACTATAGCAGAGAATTTTGAATTAGACCTGGTAAAAGAACTTAGAAAGTTAACCATATCACTCCCCTTATTGCAAGCCATTAAGGATGTGCCTTTGATTAAAAAACTATCTAGGATTTGTGTATCAGAAGATCAAGGAGAAAGAAGAAGTCATTTCCTAAAACTGTTCAGGTTGAAGGAAAGATAGTTGATCTCTTGTCAGGAAAACTAGTACCTCCAAAGTATAGTGACCCAGGGAGTCCAGTTATCACAATTACCATAAGCTCAATACCAATTTCAAATTTCTTAGTTGATTTAGGAGCTGCAATAAATGTAATGACTAAGGATATAATGGAAAAATTACAGCTCAAACATCTAAGTCCCACATTTACAATGTTAGAAATGGTTGATAGGTCAGTTGCAAAACCTGAAGGTATCATTGAAGATGTCCCCATAGAAGTTTCTTCTTGGGAATATCCTATAGATTTTCTGGTTTTACAACCTAGAAATTCAGCACATGGTTATCCCATTATTCTAGGAAGACCTTGGCTTGCAACTACAACAACCTTTATAGACTATAGATCAGGAAATATGACAATCTCCAATGGTATTGACTTAAAATAGATTTCTCTGTATCCCCCTGCAAGACCTTCAAGAAATTTTATAGGTCAATTATGGTTTCCTAATTTAGATGAAGAACAAGAAGAGGTCATCTCCACACTAGCTACTTTGGTAGTAAAGGAACATACAAAAGAGATAGACTCCCATGACAGAGAAAATTTGGAAAATGAAACTATCTTGGTAAGTGCTCTGCATGAGCAAGGAATAGAGGATGAAGCAGTAAATGTTCATCAGTTGTTAGGAAATGAGGAAGGTCAAAGTTCTAGAAGCAAGCCATCTACACCATTACAAGAAAAATCTATTTCACTACCACATGGGTGGCATCATCACCTACTCCCTTCTTCTCATTGTTCCATACAAAACATGCTTCCATCAAAAATCAATGTTCAAAATGAGACAAGAATTTCTCATTCCCTCAAATCTCATTATTATCCACTAAACTCTTTAATAACCAAGTATGAAGGGGTAAATTCTTTCCTTTCGGGGATAAAATAGATAGAAGTTCAGCCAAGTAAATTTTTGAATATCAATAGTTGGCTTACTAAGGAAGAAGAAGCAAAACTATCAGTTGTTTTGCAAAAACATGTCCATGCTTTCACTTGGGATTATAAAGATATGTCAAGAATCCACCCTGATGTATGCACTCATAGAATCTATACTGAAGATGTTAAACTGGTGAGACAACCCCAATGAAGATTGAATCCTGCCTTGAGAGATATTGTCAAAAAGGAGATTGAAAAATTTTTGGAAGTAGGGTTCATCTATCCAATTTTTGATAGCCGGTGGGTCTCTCCATTGGTTATAGTTCCAAAGAAGAATGGAAAAATGAGAGTATGTGTAGACTACAGAGAATTGAATAAAGTAACATACAAAGACCATTTTCCATTACCATTCATAGATCAAGTGTTAGATACTCTTGTTGGAAAGAAATACTTTTGTTTTCTTGATGGATTCAATGGATATAATCAAATTCAGGTTGCACTTGAATATCAGGAGAAAACAACTTTTACATGTCCATGGGGAACATTTGCTTATAGGGTCTTACCTTTTGGCTTGTGTAATGCCCCAGCAACATTTCAATGAGCAGTTTTAGCAATATTTTCTAATCTGACTACCGACAGTGTTGAAATCTATATGGATGATTTCACAGTATGTGGAGAAACTTTTGATTTTACATTAGAACATCTTGATAAAGTTTTAACTCACTGTGAAACATACCAGTTATCCTTGAATCCTGAAAAATGTTTTATGATGATGGAGGAAGGAATTGTTCTTGGTCATCACATCTCTCCTCAAGGGATCCAAGTTGATCCGAAGAAGGTGGAAATAATCAAGAATATTCTCCCTCCTAAGACTCAAACTGATGTCAGAAGTTTCCTAGGACACATTGGTTTTTATCGTAGGTTTATTCCCAACTTTAGTACAATAGCCAATCCTATGTTTGCCCTATTGACTAAGGATTTTGAATTCTCCTGGACTGCAAAGTGTCAAGAATCATTTGAAGCTCTGAAAGAAAAATTAGTAACTCCACCTGTGTTAAGAGGACCTAATTGGACATTACCATTTCATATCCAGACTGATGCTTCCAATACTACAATTGGAGCAGCACTAGGACAAATTGATAATGGTGAACATTATGCCATTTACTACATTAGCAAGAATTTGACAGGAGCAGAGAAAAATTATACCACTACTGAGAAGGAATTCTTGGCAGTAATTTATGCTATAAACAAATTTAGACATTACATCACAGGTTATAAAATATTCATTCATACAGATCATACAACTATTAAATATTTGATGAACAAACCTATGGTGAGTGCAAGAATTATCCGTTGGTTACTATTGTTGCAAGATTTTGATATAAAAAAAAAGGAGAGAAAAGGAGAGGTGAAAAATAAAAATAAATAAAAAAATAGAGAGAAAAATTAATAATTCAACAATGAAAACCTCTATGAGGCACTAATGAATTGGTGTGCATGAAAACCGGTTTTTCGACATGCATAGCCTTGAAACAATCTACATCATCATTGTAAAAATTCACCAACTGCACTTGTTTTGAAGTGTTGCAACAAAAATCAATAGGACATCATCAGAAGTAACCATCTATCAAAACATGCAAATAACTTGTTTAAAATAGGTATATGTTTCTTACACTTTTATCATTGTAAATATTTAGTATATAGTGTATAAAGATTAAAAATTAGTATAAAGACATCCATGAAGTTTGGCATATTCAAGACATACCAATCTACTTGGGAAAGAAAAAAAATTCTAGTTTTTGCTTGATCTTCGGAACAGGAATGCCAAAAGTTGCTTGATCTACAAAACAGGAATATCTTCAGAATAATGAAGATGGTCTGATCTTCGAAATAATAGGTTATCTTCAAAATAATGAAGTGTGTTAGAATAACAGAGTTTGTTTATCTTCGGAATAGCAGAGTTTACTTAGCTTCGAAATAGCAGAGTTTGTTTATCTTCGGAATAGCAGAATTTGTTTACCTCTGGAATATCAAATTTTTTTTATCTTCAAAATAGCAAAATTTATTTATCTTTAGAATAACGAAGTTGTGTTTTATCTTCAGAATAATGAAAAGTTGTTTAATCTTCGGAATAAGGAAGTTATCTTCGGAATATAACAAGGGTAAATTTTTAAAAATTGAAACACGTGGTAGTAGAGGAAAATTATTCCACGTGGCATCAAAAAAAAATGGGGAAAGAGAAATGTTGTTTTGACCACGTGATTTTTACGATAGGAATAATCAGGTTTTTGAGTATATCACTGATCGTATTTTTGTCGCACCAACCAAGAGGGTACGGTAATCTATGGAGCCGATGATGAATAGCAAACAACCGAATCTGGTGGGTGATAACCAAGTGTGTGATGGATCTGCATGCATAATGGGCTCACTAATCAAGACAAAATAGATTTTGAAAGCACAAAGGAACAACTATTCATCGATGGCCACGTATCCAAAATCAAATTAGTAATATGTGCCACCTTCTTTTCGAAGATGACTCGCTTGCTGTGCAACTAAATACTCTCATGATTACGAGGAGGTGATAATTTTTGTCGAACTTACCATCCTTTCTGAAGGTGAACAACGACGAGAAAAAAAAACCTGTAAGTTGCAGAGGACGATAGCAGAGCAGTAGAGTGACAGCAAAACAACAACAAAGAGAAAACATGGGGCAAAAAAATGAATAAGGAACCCAAGAATGCCAAACACCTTTGAGAAAGCCCAGAAGCGCTGAATATTTTTGAATATGGTGGTTTGATGCCCTTTTTGGACAAATTTGATGGGTATTTTGAATACCTAGTAGCAGAGTTCACCCATACATTCAAAAATAATAGAGCTCACATCAACGGGATGGTGATTGAGGTAACTCCTAAAATTTTGAGCCAAATCACTGAACTTCCTTTACAAGGTCTCCAAATTTCTAGAATTGGTAGAAATACATTAGCAGATGTAGTTGGTCAATTCATGGAAGAAGGGGATAGGGCACCTGAATATCTGATGAATAAGAACACATGTAAAGGAGTAAAAAGAACTAGTTTATAGGGGCCATGGGATGAAGTAGCTATTTGGGTGATTAAATTTTTAACCTACGAGGGATAATATGTTGTTTTTTCAAGGCACCATTTTTGAATTCTGAATCACCTTAGACATGGTAGGCAACAACCATAAGTTAGGGTTAACTTCCCTTTATACCTACACCAGGAGTTACAGAACATGTCTAGACGATATCAGGAGGGTAAGGGGAGTCCTCACCATCATGGGTTAATTAAGCTTATTTGCAAGCATCATTTTAGGGGCAATATTAGAAGTTTCAACAAATTTTTCTCTGTATGGAGTGAGGTAATTTATGAAGAAGAGGAAGGGGAAAATGAAGAAGCAGAAAATGTTGTCATAGAGGAAGAGGCACATCAAGAAGAAGTAGAAACCCTCTCCCCTGAACCTTCATCATCAAAAGCCTAGAAACAAAGAAAGAGAGGAGCTAAAACTAACCCTAGAAAGGGAAAACAAAAGAAAGTCAGGTTTTTTGAAGATGTCACTATGTTGCCAGACCAGGACATAGAACAAGATAAAATTCCCAGTAGTACATAGGGGGAAACAGAGAGGGAAGAAAGAGAAACTCCATCAAAAACTAAAATTATTCCTACATCCTCTAGCACTACAAGAAAATAGGGCATAGGGGAGCAATCTACAGTAAGGGCTCGGAGGTCTTCAAGACTCCGTAAAAAGGACACAATAGAAAACATAGTTGAAGAGGAAATAAGGGAAGAAGAGACTGCTCCTACACCACCCTTAAGAAGAAGCCCTAGAAATTTGTAGAAATAGATTGAGGCAATAAAGGAAAATAGTCCTAAAGTTATTGAGGAACAACAAGATTTTGTATTTTTAGATGATACAATAGATATAGGTATGGAGGATTCACCAGATATCCCTACATAGGACCAAATAGATGAAACTGAAGAAGCAGGTACAACAATTCTTGAATCACAATCTGAAGATAATTTGTCTACTCACTCCTTAGGTTCTAAAATAGAAGAAGAAGAAGAAGATATACCAAAACAACTAAGAGCTACTAGAAGTGTTATAAGAATACAAATGACATGGATTGAGGAAAAAGAAGCAACCATTAAATAAAAAGATAGGCAAATTTTTGAATTGCAGTAGGAAATAGAGAAGTTGAAAAATAGAGTGGCACAGTTGGAGCCATAGCCTACAGAATCCAATGAAGGAGAAAATGTTGCTCAAATCTTGCTTGGATTATCCATGCAAGATGACCTAGCACCAACTGGAAATTTACAGCCTCTCCCTCAAATTGCAGTAGTTGAACCTTTTGTTGGGAATACAAAAAATAGGGAAGTGATTGATGCCTAGGCCCCTCAGCAGGATGATATTATCCCAAGGGCAGATGAACAACATGGTTCTAAACAAGATGATATTATCCCAGAGGTAGGTGAACAACAGGGTTCTCAATAGCATCCAGAGATGATTGAACTTGGAAATGAAGGTCCACAACAAACAGTAGCATATTTGGGACATTCTGAAGTTGTAGTTCTTCATTATGAAGCTATACCTTCTCATTCCAAAGATGCTTCAGAACAAGCCAAAATTTCAGTCAAAAGTGAACATGAAGAGCCGCAACAACTAACAGCACAAGTGATATCCACCATGGAGGCCTCAGTTCATCCAAACATAAGCAGTCAAGTAAGTAATCCTCTGCATCAGATTTTTGTGCCCAATTTTTCATTTGTTAAACCAAAAGTAGAAACAGAGGAAAAGGGAGTATAGGCAGAGTTGTTACCTAAATTTCAGCCAATAGTCAGACCACAAAACACTGTCACTTTAGAAAAGTACAATGAGGATATAGCTCTATGGGTTTTGAGATATCAAAACTTGAAACTCAGGTTAGGGAATTGAAACTGGTGGGAAAACAGTTAGAGAAAAAAGATGTAAAAATCACTAAATTGCAAGAATAGGTGACATACCTCTATCAGGTTGCAGAGTATTTGGTTCAATTCAAATGGCCAACTAGATTTTATAGTCTAGTTTTAAAATAAAGATATCTCCGATGGCAAGTTATGAGAATCAATTCAAATCTTCCTTATAATTTGAATACTGCTGAAGAATTTTTGGAGGCTTACCTGAGTAGCCCAGAGGAACAGAAAAACCTGATGTGTGAGCTATTTTTACACAATTTATTCATTCCAGAGGATGTGACATTCCATCCCCACATTTTCATAGGTGATGTTCAATTAAGAGCTTTCATGTCCACTTTGCAGAATCAGATTTATTGGGGTCAGGAAAAGAAAAAGAACAAGGAGATTGAAGTGAAAGTTGAATTGTTGATAAGAGCTATGCAGCCAAATCATAAAGTTATCACCAATCAACACTTTACTATGATGAATAGGGTAGATGTTAAGATTATGTATCTGAAAAATCTTAAGGATTGTTTAAATAGTTTCTAGAATTTCTATGCAAATAATTTTGTACCTACTTTGACAGCTTGTAGGGATAGATGGGCAAAATTATCCATGTCATTGCAAAAAAGAGAGCCTATCTCCCCTATCAATTTGGAGTGGTCTAGAAGAAGAGTAGAAGGAGTGACAAATATTATCCTGACTATGAAGCATCAATGGATAGGTCTAAGGTTTAGGCCTCCCACCATCCTTACTCTTGTTCCTTACTATTTTGACAGTGATCCGTAGCCAAGTGACCAGTTTCAGGAATGGTTCAAGAAGCTCCAGGAAAGTAGGGGATACTATGTGGGAAACAAATTATTCTATAGAAGCTATAATTTGAAAATGGATATGTGTGAATCAATAGCCCAATAGAATGCATGAGGACATGCATTGAAATAAGTTGGGGGAAAATGATGAGGCTTGAAAATACCTCCATCATAGTATGTTTTGAACTATTACAAATGCCTAAAAACTTTGTGATTTGTCTTATATGCTGATTAAGTTGATTTAAATATGTTGTATATCAAATATTTGCATGATTGATGTGTTTAGGGATATTATGCTCTGTTTTTGTAGTTTTTGTATAGTTTTGCATTATTTCAACAAGATTTATTAATGATGGGCATGCATGGTTTGAAAAACAACATTTTAATACCTTTATACTTATATTTTCTATGCAATAATTTATCTAAATCTGGAGGATAGTGCCAAAAGACTGTAACTATGCAACAAAAACATGATTTATGTGTAAATTCCAACCAGCTGCCAATGAATGGCAAGGCATGGAATTTACCAATGAGGAAGGATGAAGTCAGTTGGAATCACCTCCTGGGAGCTGGATTTAAAGACCTACCTAAAAGCAGCAACCAAAATAAGCATTCTAAAGATATTTTGAGCTTAAATTGCACCTACAACCAGTTATTCGAAGATCTTCGAAATAATAGGGGAACACGCTTTTGTTTGAATTTTTGTAGTTTCCATGCGGTTGAAAAGGCAACTTAAGGTTGAGGGAAGATAGGGAAAGTCTTCTACAATTGTCCCCACCATTCCTTATCGACTAGAAGATGCAGCTCATGAGAAAGATCAACTAATGCAACTAACCCTATCTTGAAATAGCCCTAGAATAGTTGCAACATAATAGGCAAATAAGTTGCAAGATAAGAATGGCATATTTTATGTATGTAAATAGATTTTAGATATTTATAAAAGGCGTAGCTCCCATGTTGGTTGAGCTAAGTAGAAAGTAGCTATGAGGAAATAGACATTAGCATAATAGGTTCAGATTTGCAACAGAGTGCAACAACAACATTGTAATGTTATTTCTGGAATAATAAAGTGCAGTTTTTCATTCTCTTTGTCATATATGAGTGTGTGTGAAATTTAGCAAGTAAGAGGAGTTCATACCTTCTTCTAGAAAATTAAGCAAGGGCCACTTCTAGGCCTAGGAGAAGGACTAACAAGACAGGTTTTCTTTTGATTCTTGCTACAACAGAATTAGCTAAATATTTGTCAAGTTTCATATTTTGTTTCATACTAACATGTGTTGCAATTTTATGATTTATTTATTGTTTAGAGTAAACTTGCAAGAATTTCTAAATAGGAGACCTTTGATAGATTAGTTACTGTTTCATTTTCAACAGATAACAATATTTCTTTTGGATTCTTTCATTTAAGTAGCTTTTACCAGTTTTTTCTATATTTTCCCTTTTTGCTGTCAGCTACTGTACAGAAGATTTACAACCTTATGAAATAGAACACTGACAAGGATTATTTTGTATGCTTATTAATTATATTTCTATTCCTGCAAAAGTAACTAGGTTTAATTTCTGCAATTGTAACTAGATTCTAATTTCTGTAACTTAAGGACCAGATTTCCATTCCTATAAAAATAATTAGAATTTAGTTATGCAATTGTAATTAGGTTCCAATTTCTATAACTTAAGGATCAGATCTCCATTCCTGCAAATAAATTAGTTTGTTTTATGCAACATAGAAGTAAAGGTGACCTAAAAACCCCCAACACAATATGTTTTGCCAATAAGACCTGCTGCTCCAAAGTGAGTTAATTTGTAGTCCTTTTCAACACTTTTATCGTAGATAGCCTTGGACACCACCCCGGATTGATAGATCATTAAGATTAAATGATGTGATTAACGACATGCATCAACAACTCTAATCATCTAGATAATTTTTCAATCTTTTATTAGGTCCTAATTCCTTCATCTAGTGCCCCAAAAAGGGGATTTAGTATTTTTTTGAAAATATGGAAGAAAACATATTTGGAATAACTTCTTATTTAGGCATGGTTAGGTATTGATATTTTATAGGAGGTTTAATATAGATGATATAATGGTGTGTATTAATTTAGGGGGCTATCAGAGTTTTTTTTGGTGATTTATTTTTTGGCACTAAAAGACAAAATTACCAAATAAAATATCATAATTTCTTATCTTTAGGGCTTAAATATTTAGGATTTTGTTTTAGGATTTATTTTGGGATATATATTACCTTGGTATTACATTGTAAAATGGGTGAAATCCAAGAATGAGAAAATAAAGCACTTGTTGGTTTATTTTCATCTATTGTAGCTCTTATGTAACTGGGAAATTTTCCTCTTTGTTTCTTTTTGTCATAGTTTTATGTGATTGGAGGTTCTTGTTCTAACCTACTATAGTCGGATTTACACCATTTGGAATTAGAACAAGTTGGATATTACTAAGGGGAGAATGTAATCTTGTTGATTACAATTAATTTGTTATTCTTATTTTTCTATTTGGAATAACATAGATCATATTAGCATGAGGAGAGGAAGAGGAGGTTATACCCAACTCAATAGGAATATGTAGGAGCTACAGGTACAAGTTGCTCAACTGAATGGAATGATGGCCCATATGAGGGAAAGACATTCCACAAAATTTACAGATCTGGATTCTAATAATGATATTATGGAAGAAGACAACAAGACATGCATTCTTGTCGAGAAAGAACCTGAGGAGAAGCCAAAGTTTGAGGATAGGCTAATTAGGGCCTTGGAAGGAATTAAAAATAATATCAAGATTGATGTCCCTAAGTTTGCAAGAGGGTTGGAACCAAAGGAGTTAATAGATTGGTTGAATAGCATGGAGAAGTTCTTTGAGTGGAAAAGCCTTTTAGAGGAAAAAAAGTGAAGCTTACATGCACAAAGTTGAAAGGGCATGCATTGATTTGGTGGGATCATCTACAGAAGGAGAGACAAAGAAAAGGAAATAAAAATATTAGGGTCTAGTGTAAAATGGAAAAAGAATTGAAAAAGAAATTCTTACCCAGATATTATGCCCAAACATTGTTTCATAGACTTCAGAACCTCAGGCAAAATGATCAAAGCATCAAGGACTACAATGAATACTACAAGTTATCAATTTGAGTGGGGATTGAAGAATAATAAGAATAGAAGGCCACAAGATATGTGAATGGATTAAGTTATGTGATAAAATATGAGTTGATTATGCATCGGGTCCATAGTGTAGAATATGCATAATCCCTCAAAGGAAAAATCTAATAATATAGGAAAACAATAAGAGTTTGGGCTAGGTCATAGTAACCATGAGAGAGTTGGAGGATGTCAAAGAGGTAGGGCTTATGATGGAGGACAAAATTGGGATGGCCCACAAAGGTAATATACCTATTATATATGTGGTGAGGAAGGGCACAAAGCTTTTGAGTATCCGCACTATCTTGCACAAGAAAAAAATAAGGAGAAAAATATAGAGTCAATATGGTTGAGGTAGAAGAGCAAACTGAGGTAGAAGTTGTTGCAGACATGGGGAAAAATCTCATGATAAAAAGGACGATGATCATTCCAAGGAATGAGAAAGCACAATACAGTGATGGTGGTGATTCTTGGCTATGTATGAATATCTTTTGAACTAGGTACACATTTGAAGGAAAGGTATGTAAGATGATTATTGATAGTGGTAATTGTAAAAATATGATTTCAAATGATACGCGACTTGAATCAAGAATTGAATTTGTAGCTCCATATTGATCTAAATTGATTTCTATTGATAAAACATACAATTTATAGGTATGAAATACCTATTACAATATGTCATACCACTAACTAGTGGCAGAATATAATATTCTCCACTAGTTGTAGTGGAGCAATATAAAATAGATGCACTACTTGAGTGCCTAATCCACTATGAAAGTGGGCTCACATGCCTTTTCTAGAAGGCTATTTATTAATATTATATGGATCCCTATCATTCTCCCCACTAAAGAAGAATTGGACTCCAATGCATAAAAATGTGGAGGAGAAAAAATGGAATACAAGGAGTGTCGGGTATGATCGAAAGTACACTTTGGAATACAACAAAAAATTTAGGGCATCATAGGTTAGAGAAGACCTTTACAAAATTGAAATTTTATGCTTCTATTGTATCCATCATGAAAATATCTTTCCAACAACTATACATAAGCCTATATTTTAGTTGGAATAGGGCCTCATTTTGTAGGAAAATAATAGGGCTCTAAGAAACAACAGAAAGAAAGTGTCCCTTTACCATTGGAAACAAAGAATATTCCTGTAGAATATTATTTAAAATATGCCTTAATTAATTTATTATTTTAGTTTAAAGGAGAAATATACCCCACATATTTTAGTTTAAAGTGTTCTCTTTTTTACACACACGGTGCAATTAAAATTACATAGGGAAAAGAAAACATTGAAAATTGGCATTGGGTCATTGTAATATTGGGTACCTATTGTAACGTCCATGGTTGTAGCCTAAAAAATAGAGGTGTTCATATACATCGTGATATTCATGGTTGTGGCGAAAAGCTGGCAGAGAATTACTAGAAGGCGACAATTGGAGGGCAAATGCTCTATGTTGACTAATCTGCAACTTTGACTAGGGTAGAATGCACATGGCCAATAGCTTAGGGCGTCACGTAAAAGAGCTTTGATAATGTGGTAGAGCCATGAACTCATATCATGAAATCATCGAGTAGGCAACATCAAAGGAGATACATGTGGTGTTGGTAAGATGTATGCCCAAGGGTTGTCGATCATTACAATCTGCATGGAATAGTTGCAAAAATCAATGGGCATGGTGGAGGATCTTCACGTCTAACCAGTGGTTAGGAATAAATAGTTTGGTTACTATAATATACCATGTGCAAACTATCATGCATGGCATAGACATGAGGAAGGCATCCCGCATAATGTTATCCATACATCCAAGGTCAACCACGATGGGCTCATCAAGCAACATCACAGGCCAATGCTAAAGCATACGCAAAAATATGGACAATGAGCCTTTGACCATTATCTCGAATAGAGCAAAAGTGGGCTTTGCAAATAGAAATGTGGACAATAGACTAGATGTGAGATTGCAAACTGGGAGATATTGGTAATTTTTATATATTGCACAGAGTGCATTTTGGTAGAGTGCAATGGGTTGAACTATGAGAACTCCCCACTTTGAAGAGATCACTCTAGCTAAAAGTGCATTCAAATGGATGAAGGCCACATAGATTAGAGAGACCGCATGTCTATGTTGAGGGATTTGAGCCTATTGGGTTGTTTTGCGGGTATGTGGCCCTCATCGACCATGTTTTTGTATGGTGGGGAATTACTTGATGAAGAACAAGATGACCATTATGGCAAAATATTGGAGCTTTTCTCTGTTGAGATAGTTTTCGACTGGCTTGCAATATGTTCTCCATTATAGGTTTCCATATATACCCTCACCAGATGGGTTATTTATTATAAAGCTCGTGCTTGGTTTTAAATATCTCTTAGTTGTTTTCATAGGCTCATCTAGTAGATTATGTTGTGTTGATACATCAAAAATGCTGAATAGTAAGTACATGAGAAGGTCATTGAGCCAAGAGGTAGATAACGTAGAGATTGCACTATCATTAAAGATATGGCAGTTGTTAGGAGGGGCAAGATACTACACTATCATATTTGTGGGTGCGCTCAAGAAATAGCGAAGGGAACCATATCAAAAATACACTATCTAAGGGTGAGTTGACTATGAGGAGGTTTGACATGCTAGTGTTGGATGGCTCATAGGGAGGTAGTCATGTTTCAAGGTGTGACTAAGGCAACAACAAAATTCACGACTCTATGAGAAGCAATCGAAGTCATGCTTGACATTGTCCTAGAGTTGTAGGTCCAGGGTTAGGATGTACAATGTGGGGGTCAATGGAGTAGGCCATGAGTGTACTCAAGCAAGTTGGAGAGCACACAAAGTGGGGCTACAAGAAAGCGATTGAAAATATGAAGCTCAAGAAATGGTTGTGTGATGTGGTAAAGTAGCATCAATAGGAATTACACCTCTCATAGTATAAAATATGGGTCCACTAAAATAGGCTAGATTTGAAGAATAGCAAAATAGAACATTGTAACCTATATCCTTTCCAATGTAAGATAGAGATGGAAATAGTACTAGAAAAATTTGAAGAGCATATTTGGTCGAGGAAACCAGATGGATAGTCATGATGATGTGGCCAAGGTGCAAATTCATAAAATAGTTTTTGTTGTTGGCATTAGTTTCACCTACAACCAATTGCGGTAGTGACAGAGTAAAGTGGATGGAGTGCTCCAACTCAGATTTAGCCTCCTCTTCTTCTAGATCATCACAAGATAGATAAATAACTTGCATCTTGTCAACTTCAAATTTAATTGCAACACCATCAAGAGAAGCAACATTAACTACAACTAGGTTTTCTTCTTCCAAATTTGCATAAGATAAAACTACAATATTATTAGGTAAAACAACATCAATTTCTTTTGCTATAGCAATTCCTTTTTCTATAGAAGCATCATCTATTGGAAGGATGATGGGCTTCATGCCCATAGACCCTGGTTTGATTCCAAGTGATGTTTTCTGTAACATTTTCTTCTTCAGAAAGAATAATTCCATCTTCCATTGTAGTAGGAAGATTTTCATTTTTGGCAACTTCTTCTTCCTCATTAGGAAGAATTTCATCTTCCATTGTAGTAGGAAGATTTTCATTTTCAACAACTTCTTCATTAGATATAATTTTTTCTACTGCTAGCATGGAATATTTGATCAACTAAATTTCAATAGCAAGCTTTCTACATCTTTCATAAAGTTTTTCAAAAATTTTAACAGATCCTAGTTTGCTTCTAGGAGTTGTTTCATGATTATATTCAACTATATTTTCTTCAGCAAGAAGTATTTATTTTATAGTAGATGTCATTTCTTCTACTAGCACGACATCTCGAATCCACTAAAGTTCAAAAATGATCTCTCTACCTCATCGAGATATTTCATCCAGTGATCTCTCTACATCATTGAGAGATTTTGGGATCAATAGCATGGTGCCTAATGCGAAAGCAAAAATAGGAGCAAAAACTACTGCTCTGATACCAATCTGATATGGAACTTGAATTAGGAATTAATCTGTATCTCCATATTAATTTTTATTGATAAAACATGCAATTTATAGGAATGAAATACCTATTACAATGTGGCATACCACTAACTAGTGTCACAATATAATATTCTCCACTAGTTGTAGTGGAGCAATATAACATGTATGCACTACAAGAGTGCCTAATACACTATGAAAGTGGACTCACATGCCTTTTATAGAAGGCTATTTATTAATATTATATGGATCCCTATCATCAAATGAAATGGTTGAGAAACTTAACTTGAAATGTGAGAAGAACTTGTATCCCTATCACATATCATGGTTCAAGAAAGGGAATGAGGTAAATATAGATAAGAGGTTTTTGGTTAAGTTTTCAATTGGGAATACCTACAAGGATGAAGTATGGTGTGATGTAGTTCCAATGGATGCATACCACTTATTTTTGGGGAGGCCTTGGCAATGTGACATGAAGGCTACCCATGATGGGGGAAGGAACACTTACACATTCTGGAAGGATGGAGTAAAAATGGTCTTGTTACCGCATAAGGAAGAAGGGTAGAGTAAAAACCTATTGAAAACTAAGAAATTTATCATAGGAATGAATGAAGTTGGTTTTTGTTATGTATTGACAACAAAGAAGGTGGATACTGAGGATGTTGCTATACCACCCACATCAACAGAGTTGCTAAAAGAGAATGTAGATGTCATACTAGAGGAGATACCAAATGGACTACCCTCGAAAAGGGATATTCAACATCATATTGACTTGATCTAGTAATTGAATAATTGAAAAAAAGAAAGACAAAAACAATGCGACTTAGCCTTACCATAAGCTAAATTCACATATAATAGTTCAATCAACAGGTCAATAGGAAAATCTCCTTCTCAAATCGTTTATGGTAAGAATCCCAAGGGTGTGCTAGATTTTATTAGGGTAAAACTAGTGATGATGTAGAGGTATTTATTGAGCACATACATGAATTGTAGGAATGAGCCAGCAATAAGTTGCAAGATAGTAATGCAAAGTATAAAGCAACAACAAATGCAAGCGAGAGAACAAAAGTATTTGAGGTGGGAGACATGGTGATGGTTCACCTCAAGAAGGAGAGGTTTCTAAAGGGCACATATAACAAAATTGGACCATGTAGAATTTTGAAGAATATGAATAATAATACCTATAAAGTGGAATTGCAAGAGTTTGATCAAAGGAACTCGCAGGAGCAAAGTTCTTTTCAACCAGAGGAGAATTATGAAGGAGCCTATATTTTAGAGGGCATAGCTTTTGACCTAACTATTGGATAAGCTTGAAATTTTATGGGGAGCTAGATAAAGAGGTGGACATATCATGGCTAGACCACTCTAGTCATCTAGATGATTTTTTAGGCTTTTATCGAGTCCTAATTCCTTCATCTAGTGCCTCAAAAATGGGATTTAGTATTTTTTTTTAAAATATGGAAGAAAACATATTTGGAATAATTTCTTATTTAGGCATTGGGTAGGTGTTGAGATTTTCTATGAGGCTTAATATAGATGATACAATGGTGTGTATTAATTTAGGGGGCTATCCGAGCTTTTTTTGGTGATTTAGTTTTTGGCACTAAAAGACGAAATTATCCCTTAAAAAATATTGTAATTTCTTATCTTTAGGGCTTTAAGATTTAGGGTTTTGTTTTAGGGTTTCTTTTGGGATATATATTCCCTTGGTATCGCATTGTAAAAGGGATGAAATTAAGGAATGAGAAAATAAAGCATTTATCGATTTATTTCCATCTATTGCAGCTCTTATGTATTGGGAAAATTTTCACCTTGTTTCTTTTCGTCACAGTTTAATGTGATTGGAGGTTCTTGTTCTAACCTCTTGTAGTTGGATTTACACCCAAAGTTCTCAATTTTTTTCATGGTAAATATAGATTTGTACATGGCTTAAGAAATTTTATAGTACACCAAATATTGGGAGCTAGTTACTATTGGCCTCATGTCTTTAAAGATGCACATGTACATGTTTGATCATGTCATATTTTCTAGATTGCAACTCATCGAGAAAGGAATTCTCCCATGCCATTGTAGCCAATGATTGAAGATTTCCCATTTACATAATGGGAACTAGACTTTGTTGGTATCATCAATCCTAATTCATCATCCAACCATAAATTTATCCTAACTATTATTAATTATTGTACCCAGTGGATAGAGGCTCAAACATCCAAGAACTACATAATAGAGGTTGTGATCCAATTCCTTGAAGGTAACATCTTAACTAGGTTTGGGATGTTGTTTACTTTGGTCTCTAATAACAACCTTGCTTTATCTTATTTACATTTTTATAGAATGGGCTTATGATAAAAAGTTAACCCTAAAGTTTTCTTCTAATTATTATCCTCAAGGTAATGGAATAGAAGAATTAACTAACAAAAACCTTCTAAAATTAATTAAGAAATTTTGGACAAAAATCCTAGGGACTAGCGTAACAAATTGAAGTATGCATTATGGTTAAATAGGACAAGGATTAAGTCTTCGTTAGGTACATCTCACTATCATTTGGTTTATGGTCAAGATCCTATCTTTCCCACCAACCTCAAGATCCTTACCCTACAATTCATGAAAGACTACTTAGAAACAAATGACAAGATGGAATCTAGGCTATTAAATTTAATGAGTTTGGATGAGAAAAAGGAAGATGCACTGCAACACTTTAGTAAGCATTAGGAAATGGTAAAACAATGGTTAGATAAGAGAGACAAAATAAAAGCCTTTAGAATTGTTGATCTAGTGTTACTATGGGATGAAGCCCATGAAAAGAAATGAGACAAAGGAAAATTTTAAACTCTTTGGCTAGGTCCCTTTCAGATATCATAGATCCTCAAAGAGAATACCTTTAGGTTAAAAGCCTCACTAGAGAGGATGTTGCATTACCAGTGAATGAGCAATTTCTCAAACACTACTTTAGTGCCTGAGAGTATTCTAGTACTATCTTGTAAATACTCTGTACATAGTTTTGTTATTTTTGACATTTTGGTGTATGGATTTTTAATTTCTTTCTATTTTACTTTATTTTTATCTTTAAATTTAGCCCTAGTTTGTGCTTTTCTCTCTTTGGCTTAGATTAGACAAGTGCATCCAAATTTTGGTTACTCTAATGAGGGAGTGTTTTTTGCATAGTTTAGAGATAAAAGGTCCTACTTTGAACTCAATGAAGTTAATATTAGTTTAAGGTATATGTCCATTTTGAAACAAAACAAATCAATCTAAAAGTAGTGCAAAATGATGTTGCAACTTCATAATGAAGATACTTTAAAAAAATTCTAGATCAGGAAGAAGGAAACCCATATAGTTTGGTTCTTAGACAAAAGTTATGTGGATGTTCACCCTCATATTTTCCATAGTGATCCCCAACCTAAAATAAAACCCTAGTGCTTTTGAATTTTTTTATGCTAAAAAAAGTGGGGGGACTTAAGTGCTTGGATGATTAAAAAATCCACTATCGAGGCTATAAAAATTTGGTTGGTAATAGAGCAAGGTTTACAATAGTATCAAAGATAAATTTGTTAGGGCTATATGTGCTTGGATGGAAGAAAAATAATATTTGATAGTTGTTGACATGTCTACTTGTGCATCAAAGCTCATTAGTAGTAGACCAAGGTCTGCTCAAGGGTGAACTAACCTAATTTCTAAACTATGGTGGCAAATTTTAACTAACTCTAGAATAAGAATGAATTCATATCACACACTTTTACTAAAATAAAATGAAGTATTTATTTCAAATAAATTGCTTAACCCCATCCTTGGATGGATGCCATTTTTTTGGGTTTTTTGGTTTTGAAGTTTTATTATTTTAGAAAGGGTTTTTTCTATTTCCAAATTCCCCAGGAGCATTTTCCAGTAGTCACCATTTTTTGTTGCTCTTGCACAACACACCCTAGCCTACAATGACTAGGAATCCACCTTTTTTATTTTAGTAAGCTTTATTTTGTTTTCTTAGGTTTGTTTGTATTTTTCAACCATCCAAAAGCTCAAGTTCTTAGTTGAAATCTTTTGATCATATATGTCCAATTTTTCTTACCTTGAGATTATTATGATGTCTATTACCATTGTTGTGTATGGTAAATTTTTTAAAAAGGAAAATAACCTCTCCTATTAGATTAGGCTCATAATAAAATATCCAACAAGTACCCACGTCTATGTTCTCATAGCCTTAGCACCCTAAAATTGCTTAAAATCAAGCATTACAAACTTAGATTTTCCTTTGACAATAGAAATGACTTTACTTTTGGTCCCATATCTCCTCCAATGCTCAATAAATTTTGGTGAAGCTAATTTCATTATATCCCTCTAAAAAAATTATTTCGAGAAAGTATAAACTTATCTATGTTCTAAGAATAATTAACCTCTTGGATGGTTCATTTTCAACAAGCTATATAACTACCCTGATTTCCTATAAATGTTTTCCTGATCATGTAGCTCTCACTTTGGCCTCTATATATCTTTCAATACTTATTGAAATTTTATGAAAATTCTTCTAATAGATATCCTCAATTTTTTTTTTTTTAATTTGTATAAATTTGCATATGTTTTGAGGAGATTTGAGACCAAAAATTACTTATTTTTTGTAGGCTAAGTTGTTGCGACCAAGGTCGCTCTCACGAAAATATAAGTTACACTAAATATTTGAAATAAAACATTGAATGAATAATTTGATAAAATGTTCAACCATAAATAAATAAAAAATAAATTAAGAAGAAAGATGATACATTACTTGATGTATTTAACTCCACGTAAAAGTATACTCACAAAGCATACATAGATTAAAATAATAAATGAAGAATAAAGATGTTTATAATGTAAGAGAAGTAAATGGAAGTAAATGTAAAATAAATTTTCGGTTATAAGTTGTATGAGATAATTTGATGATCTCATGTTTATCTACCCTCCGCTTAAGTTATATCTTAAAAATAAATGAAAGAAAAAATATACACCTATTTTAAGAACTTAAAAAAAAATTAGAATGTAAAATTTATAATAATATTTAAGATACCACTTATTTTACCTATGAATTATTGGAAGAAAAAAATTAAAAAAAATTATTAACAAATCTTAATTTTAAGTGTTTATTTTAATTTATTTAAGAAAAAATATATGTATATATTATATTTAACCACGACAAAATTAAAAAAATTATGAAGAAATCTTAATTTTAAGCTTTTACATAAGTTTATTTAAGAAAAAATATATTATATTTGACCATGAAACATTTTGATTCGTGATATAAAGAAAGAACGTGCAGGATTTATTTAAATTAAAAAAAAAAAGCTGGGAACAAATTTTTAAGATTGGTTTAACAAATTTTTAATTTAAAACTATTAAAAAACTTTATCTAGATTTGAAATATCAAAATCGATGGAAAGCACGTTGAACAAAACTTAAATTTATGAATGGCGGAATGCGGCCTTGCTTCAGACACAGTCGGACCTCACCTGACACCGCGACAGAAGACCGGACTCGGCCTCGCGCTCGTATCATGTCTCGCCCTCGCCGCAGGAGCGGCCGTGGGTGCCCACGTTTACAGGCAGCCCAGCGCCGGCGCCGCCCCCATAAAAACAGTGGCCCGAGGCCTAAAATTAGCGGACAGTCTCACGAAAGGCGCTAAGGCCTTCCACAAGTTCCACTCGTCTTCTTAGCCTTTTGTGGCCGAGGCCCTCCTGAAGGGCGCCAGCAAGGGCCTCATAATCAAGGACCAAAGCGCTACCCGCTGGCTTTCAGAAAATGTCGAAAGGCCTCAAGGCCTCGCAGGGTGCTGTAAACTTGGTCAAGTATGGCAGGGTCCTTAAATTAGGGGCAACTGACCCCTGGGAGTCTGTTGTAAAGGGTTATAAATTGTCGAAGAGCACTTTCAATGTGTTTGACGGCGCCACCGAGGTCGCTGCCAGAGGGTATGGGCGTGTTAAGAGCGGGCTTAAGGGGGCGGGGGTGGTTTTCAGGGCCCTGGTTTTGTCTAAGCAGGTGTACGGTGTTTTATTTCAGGGGCTTGGGATTTCTCACGCGTCTTTGACAGTGTTATCAGAGGAGCTCGAGAATAAGAAAAAAGATAATATGGACGAGGAGGCGACGTTGGTGGCTTTGAGGAAAGGGAAATTGCATATGAGGCGTAGGGTTTATTGTTCTGGGCTTGCTGGGGTTGGTTCTAAGAAGGGTTTGCCTTTGCCTCTAATGTACGTGTTGAGCGGCAGGATCTGGGGTGTAATTTGGAACGTGTATTTTCTCTTTCGATTCCGTATCGACGGAACACCTTTGATGCGGTTAATGAAAGGGGTTTTCAGGTACCTTTGCTATTGGATTTGTTTGAATTTTGTTTCTCTATTTTCTTTCTCTTTGATGCGGTTAATGAAAGGGGTTTTCAGGTACCTTTGCTATCGGATTTGTTTGAATTTTGTTTCTCTATTTTCTTTCTCTCTTGACCACAAGCCTTGACTTTCCACAGCGAGCCCGCTGATTACTCCCCCAAGTCCTTGTGATGAAGTTATCTTGAGATTGATAGGGAACGTATGACAGTTGTTTAGGGTTGAATCGGCTAAATGTCACAGCGTAAACGAAATGTGTGGATATGGGTTGTTAAAGAGGACTTAATGCGGTCTTCAGCAAGGTGCTTCACTTTTTGTGTGTGCACACGGACCCAGAAACTTTGTTATGCTTGAGACCCTATTCAAAACCAAAACGGAAAGGTAAAGCCAACTTTTTTTTCCCCTCTCTCGGCCTGATCATATAGTTCATTGTTTTTTAGTTTTTATTTTTTTTATAATTATATAATAATATTATAATAACGTATATCATTTGATAAAGCATGAAGTCAAGTTATGAACTTTATTATTATTAGACCACTTTACATGAAGCTTCGTTATGAACTTTATCACTATTATTAGACCACTCTATATAGATTTCAACCCTGAATTTTTTATTTATATTTTAATAGCTTAATAATTGTATGATTAATAATATTTGAATCTATATCTTTTCTATGCTTATACCATTTGATAAAACATAAAACCAAATTATAAACTTTATCATTATTATTAGAGACCACTCTACAGGGACCTCAACCCTGTATTCCAGACTCTGACCTACCACAACTCCTAGCTTTTGGCGCAGTCGTAGTGCCTTGGTGGGACAGGGTTTGATTCCTTCCCTGGCCAACATTTACTCATCTCCAGTCTGTCTGTGTCCACTGTACATAACGGCCGAACCTCTCGGCTTGGGGGCCTAAATTGTTGGCGTGTGGTTGGGACCCTTAACCCTGTTTCCTGGACTCTGATCTTACTAAATGTGCCCTCACCATAAGTTCGAGCTTTTGGCGCAATGGTAGCGCCGTGTCGTGTCAAGAGGATATTTTACCAAAAGCAAGCGGTGGCAAAAGGTCTAACACATCCCATACGTGGGTTAAAGAAAAAAGAAGAAAATTCTTACATGGCCAGAGGAAAATAAGATAGCACATCATGGTAATAAAAAAGGAATACAATTCTTACATGGCCAGAGGAAAGTAAGAGAGCACATCATGGTAAACAGGAAACTTGGATGCAGGGATTAAACCATGTCCAATTACCATACCCACATCTTGCAGGTTCTCGAGATTAATTTAGAAGTAAATAATGTAGCCATACCCATTAAAAATGAAACTACATTGACGGTTATGATCCCAGTGTTCAAGAACATGCGGAATCTCTCTAGTCAGTGGATCAGCTGTGCATCAAAACAAAATTTAATCGCAGATTATGTATCTATTGAAAGAAAAATGCAAGATAGATTCCTGTGGAATAGATTTACAGCAGCCGATTTGCACTTTTATAACAGGAGTGGACTTAATACAGAGTAACTAGAAGAAGACTTTGCCAATGCTTACTGTTTTCTAATAAAGAAATGTCACCAACATGGTATGAAGATAGCGGGATCAGGGTGTTGTAGTTTGATAATAGAGGAATAGAATAGAAAATATAATATTAGATCCTAGAGCAAGAATATAATATGAAATAAAATATATATTTAGGAATTTCTAGTCTCAACTCAACATAATACGCAAGGTATTCATGCAAACACTGTGCTTGGCCAGGCACACAGCCTCATAGAGCATCAATACGCAACAGTCATTTGAAAATATCTTCACTTTAAAACCCTGCGCAACCTATTAATATGATGAGACTAGAATGTTTTAATTTTTATGTTTTTTAAAGCTTTTAATGTCCATAAGGCCAAAACAATCAAACACAAGATAACATAAGTACGAACATAAGTACGAATTATAGGATAACAAAGCTTCCGTATTAAACACAAACAATCAAACACAAGATAACATAAGTACGAATTATAGGATTATAGGATAGCAAAGCTTCCGTATCAAACACAAGATGATAAAGTACTTATTCCGTAAAAGAAACAAGTTTATGTCAAATATCAAAGTTGAATCATGATTCTCTTTTTCAAAAGAACTTTCAGTCTTTTTAATTAGAACTTTGCAATTGGTATATTAGAATGGTTTCCTGCTTTGTAGCATGCATCCTATTAATCAAAATTAGCATTTTTTTTATTAAAACTTTTGTTTTTCTTAATAACTTCCAATTGTTTTAATTAGAACTTTCCAAGTATTATATTTTGCATGTGCTTTCTTGTCTTATCCAGCAAACACGTCTTTATCCTTGTACCTCTTTTTTAAATTATACATTGCAATATAGAGTGTAAAGCTCCAGTTTTAGCAGCTATATTGTCTCGTTTGCTCTTCAGGCAGTGTGTTTCTGCTTGCATTCCAGTCCGCATTCCGCCATTGTTTTCTGTTCCTTGTTGTCATGTGTGGATGTGTAAAGAACAAACAAGTTCAAAATGGCACGAGGCATGGAAGAACAAACAGTTCGAAAATGGTACGCGGCATGGAAGAACAAATAGTTCAAAAATGGCATGCGGCATGCAATATGTTACTACGAATACTCTCCATGATGGAGCTACTCATGCTGTTGCCAACCACTCTTCTCCTAGCACTCTTCTCCTAGTATTCTTCATGTCAGCAAACTGAACAACAGGGCAAGGTGCAGCAACCAATCTAATTCAAAGAAGCTCACTTGGGATCAATCCTAGCTGATTATCATTTTGCTTAACCTTAAGTTGGTCTTTAACGAACCTTGCTCACTTGGGATCCATCCTTGCGGATTATTTTTTTTTTTGTTCAACCTTGAGTTGAGATTGGTTTGCTGGCATGAACAATACTAAAAGAAGAGTGCTTGGCAACAGCATGGTAGCCTCACTTGGGATTCATCCTTGCGGATTATTTTTTTTTTGTTCAATCTTGAGTTGAGATTGGTTGCTGCACCTTGCCTTGCTGTTTAGTTTGCTGGCATGAACAATACTAAGAGAAGAGTGCTTGGCAACAGCATGGGTAGCTCCATCATGCAGAGTAATGTTATTATCCTCACAATAATCATCAGAAGTATCAAGAGGTACATCACAATGACAAGATGCATGATTATGATTATGATCATGATCATTAAGCTCATCATTAATATGGAAAGAAAAAGAAAGAGTAATATCACTAGAAGAAATATAATTTTCTGTTATCTTTATCCTTAATGTATGCTCAATAGTGCCTTGATCATCAATTGGACCGTGCCTATCAATGTTATCCTCATCCTTCAGGCCGCCTTCAAATTTGGAATTCCTTGCAGAAGTGTTAGATTAAGATATATTAGCTTCTCATTTTATTTCTTCATTTTAAGAAGCTTACTGCAATTACCTCATCAAAGATCTAATGGGTTGAAGACTCAACATACTCTTATGCAGAGGACACATTATCCTTATTAGCTTAACCAAAATCCTCAATTTTATTTGTAGAAAGCTTGGCACCAATGGGTTTTCCAAATGTCCATTGCAAGACTTGCCAGATCTCTTTTACTTCATGTCTTTTAAAGACCTGGATCAGGTGTTCATCTCTAATTTCTGTAGATATCAGCTTGAGCATCGCTTCATTATTAATAGATGTCTCATCATTACAATCTCATAACATATCCAATTTCGAACTTTGATAATTCTCCCCATCTAAAGGTGCAACATGTGATGACAGATAGTCCAACTATTGAGGGATAACTGAAGCCATGGTGTTTCAACCAAAATACAGAATTCTATCCAGTAGATGATTCAAAAATCAAAACTGACTACACCACTATGAAGTACTTGGAGGAAACCATAAGAAGAAATGAAAAAAAATCAAAGGGGGAAAATGCACAGAATCCTTTGTGTGACCATGATATGACCTCTGAAACATCAGGTTCAATTCTTTTTTTTTACAATTAGGACAACAATTAGGACAACTGGTTTGACCAAACTTTTAGGGGTAACTGGAGAGTTTGGCCTGGATTCTGAAATATTTGTGTTTTTTCAAAAACACAGCAGTATCTCCTCAACAGAAGAGTTATAGGCTGTCTACTGAATTGTAGTCTTTTCAAGTCTTCACCAGCAATCTGGCTCATTCAGATCTAGCAAGATGAAAATTTTTCTCCATTTTTCAATGAGCTGTTATAGCATTTTTCCAAGCAAAATGGAGTCTTCAAGAGGCAAAGTACAATATACAGTCTTTCCCCCTTCCCGAGATTCTCTTGCTAGTTGCTTGGAAAAACAGATCCCGGAACCTGAAGTTGTTCTCTTAAGCTCTGATATTTTGTTGGAGAATCCAGCATTCCATTACAAAGCATTCGAAAGGAAAAAGCCAAAGGAATTTGGGAAAAGGGAATATTTTGTGAAATAGGAATGAATAATCTAGATGATGATAATGTGATATCTCAAGATCCATATGTTCGATGATAATGGGGAAATGAGATTGAGTATATATATGCTCAAGGTAATGAGAGATACAAATAATAAATAAATCTTGTCATATAATAACTATAAATATGTCCAAAAATGGGCCATAGCTTGGCTTGTGTCACAAGTTAACAAAGGGCCTGACAAGTGGGTTTATATATTTCAACAAACCTTGCGTAGATGCTGGTTCAAGAGGGTCAGCCAAGGCCAGTATAGTTGCAGCCTTATTTAAAGTAATGTCTCAGATCAGTGCTTTACAGTTGCGTTCACATACCTCACTCTAGCACCCAAGAGTTTATTTCTAGTTAATTTCATACTATGGCTTTCTTGTCTTTTGCCTGGATAAGTTAAAGTATACCTAACATGAACAGAAAATATGTATCAAGAAAATCTGATAGACCCATAACACCCAGAGTGACTGCCCTTAAGCACAATTTTACTCTGTACAGCATAGTTATCACATGAAAACACAAGATACATTTTCAAAAACATATTAACAACAGTGGATTTGCACTATTATGGCAATGATAAGTCAAAGGGTAAATGAAGGAAAATCACCAATACCACAGTTGCGCAGATAAACATATAACAGATTAACATATAGCAAATCGAGCTCAAGCATAATTGGACCAGGGTACGATTGCATTCAATAATCTCAAAGCTAGAACACAATACACACATGTTCACATTAAAAGTTAAACTGAAGCTCCCTAGCCTAATTGAACATGATATGTTGGAATATTGCGGCCACAAGGGTAGAGGATGGCTATATGAGGTGGTATGCTAGGTTTTGTTCAAGGCGGGTGACCCGAGCATCGACATGGCCATGACCTCTGAGGCCTAAGGTACTGGGGCAGACTGTTAAGATTTTAAGGGATCTTTAGGCATCAAAGGGGAGAGAGACTAGGTAGTAGAGGAGGGTAGGGCAAACCATTGAGAGTCTAAGAGATAATAGGAACTAGAAGAGGAGAGAGGCTAGGTATCAAAGGAGGACAAGAGGAAATGGCAGTCATGGGTAGAGATAGGGTAGCAGAGGAGGTTGGGTCCAGTGCATAGGGTCCCCAAGATATGGATCCATTGTCTAACCTTCCACCAGTGCTAAGAGCACCTGCAACAACCAGATCTAGTTGATCATCTGAGGAGGCTATACAAGCATAGAGGGAGGCCATGATGTGAGGGCTTAATGCACTTAAGGCTCAGTCGGTGAGTTCACAGGAAAAGGTAGCTCAAGCTTAGTAGGAGCTTGATAGTGTGTGGTAGGAGTAAGACCAGGCCTAGGCTTAGATAGCATAGATGTAGGCTGAGCGAGATGTTGTTGTGACACAGGCAACAACCAGTGGACCTAGAGGAGCCATGGTGTAGCTATTGGTGACCTAGTGGCATGCATAGCTTACGTAGTTGCAGGTGTAGGTGGAGATTACTATGTAGGAGGCTTGAACAAATGGGGAGAGGGTTTCCCATTACTAATCTCTTCATGCTACTCAGAAGGAGTCATCCCCTTCATGCTTAAGGAGCAGGTCAATATTTGTGATGCAACAATCATATAGATCAATCAAATTTTGACCATTGCCACTAGCACAAGCCATAGGGGATGCAGGGTCTAGCTACTAACCAGTAGTTATAGATTGTCACATTTTTGAGGCCAAGTGCACCAGTTTTGGTGGTTGTGGTGCACCATCCTACAAATATTGGATTAAGTGTACGCATTTTGTCATTGTGGTACATCAGTCCTATGTTTTGAGGCTGAGTACAACAGTCCTGTGGTGTGATGTGTTTATGCTTTTAATGTTTTTATGATGTGATCTTGATTTTGTTATGATTTATAAATTAGTTTTGGATTAAATTGAAAATAAATTCATGGTTTGGTAATTTATTATTGTTGATGTATCAATGGATTGCATTTGATGAATGGGATAGATATGGCTTGATGTGCATGAGTTAATGATGATTTAATAATTTTAATTAATTTATATTGTACGAAAAATATGATGTATCTTGAATAAGTTTTAAAAGTGGTTCATAATTGATAGTGGATGAATGATTAAGGCGATATAAAATTTGACATAGATGTGATACGATAAATATATCATGATGAGTTGCATGTGATTTGGATGAATTTTGTGAATTCTTGCTAAGCCTATGGGGACCATGATAACACCGCATATTAGGAAAATTTTGAGAAAGGGAAAATTAATTTTAAATTCGCATCGCTCAAGGATGATACCAGAAGTTCTTGCATAAGAAATACAATGATGGGAGAATGATATAGGTCAATTAGAAATTGAGACCATCCAATGACAATATTTTTAACGAATTAATCTTGATCACAAAATTTTAGGTGCAAAGCATTAGTTGATTAAGCCAATTTTGATTTGATTGATCTATGAATCTAAATCAAAATAGTTATTTATTCAGTAATACTTATTAATTGGGGGAATAGCTTAACAAATATAATTGCTAGCTAAAACTTGATGATCTGAATGAAGTAGTTTAGACTAAATAAGATTACAGAGTAATTATTTTAGTTTAATTTTTTTTAATAAATTAATGATTTGCAGAAGAATAAATTTTCTTGCCTTAGGCTATTATTTTTTATGAAAGAAAGTTGGAATGAAATGCATTATTGGGTTTGATATTAATTAGGTAATTTTAATCAATTTATTTGATGAGGTATTAGTGGTCAACTTGGTGTGAGATGGGCATAGCTCAAAATTCGAAGGCTTCTTTAGTAGTGACTCTGGAAAATTGTTGAATGAGTAATTTTGCAAGATGAGTGACATCCAACTTTGTCATTTGAAGGGTTGTTTTGGAAATTCAAGAAATTGAATATGAGAAGGAATGGAATGAACATGAAAGAATGCATAGATGGTGAATGGGGCAAAAGGGAAGGAGATGTGAGAAACTTTCATTGGAAAGGGGGCATCAAATAGAGAGAGGAGAGGAAAAATGCCTAATCCCTAAATGAAAGGAAGTTAATAACAAGAATAGGCATAAATTTTTATCCAAAAGTGGTGGTCTAGAAGTCGTATAGTAGACAAGCACTTTAGCAAGTAGAAGAACATGTTTAAGAAATAATTTAGTGTTGGTCTATGAGTTTGATGACAGACAAGTGCTCATGAAAATATGCACAAATATGTTCCATTCCTAAGTGGTGGTCTATGTGCCATGATAATGGGAAAACACTCAAGAAGGGAAGGATATGTCTAAAATATGTACAAGATAAAATACTTTATGTCTAAGCGGTGGCATGGAAGCCATGATATAGGACATACACCTAGAGGATGTAAGAATATGACGAGGATATATACAAAGTATATCATTCCCAAGTGGAGGGCTAAAATCCAAATATAAGAAAAACACTTAGGTCATGATGATAATCAGTCTAGAATATGTACAATATAATACAAAGAGATATGACAGTGGGTTAATATTTACCGTAGGGGGCTTTAGTTAGTAAATGCCATAGGGGATGTTGGTTAGTAAAATACCCAAGGGGGAATTCAAATATCTATTCCATTAGGGGGTGTTTAATGTCTACGTCACAAGGGGACTTCAAATATCTATGCCATTAGGGCGTATTTAATGTCTATGCCACAAGGGGAATTAACATGTCTATTGCAAAAAGGGGGCATTTAATGTCTATGCCACAAGGGGAATTAACATGTCTATGTCAAAAAGGGGCATTTAATGTCTATGCCATAGGGGGACTTCAAATATCCACCATTAGGGAGCATTTGATGTCTATGCTAGAGGGGGATTTCAAATGTCTACGCCATCAAGGGGCATCTAACGTTTATGACATAGGGGGACTTCAAATGCACATGCCATTAAGGGGCATTTAATGTTTATGCCACAAGGGAACTTAAAATGTCGATGCCACCAGGGGCATTTAATGTTTATGCCACAAGGGAACTTCAAATGTCTATGCCACCAGGGGGCATTTTATATCTATGCCATAGCAGGACTTGAAATGTCCATGCCACCAGGGGGTGTTTTATGTTTATGCCATAGGGGGACTTCAAATGTCTATGCCATCAGGGGGTGTTTTATGTCTATGCCACAAGGGGACTTTAAATGTCTATGCCAAATGCAAATGATAAATGCAAAATGTATGTCACACAAAAATTAGTCTAAAGACTAGATAAAGACTTTTGAACAAATGCATGCCTTTGATGGAAATGATATGATCTTTTGAATAAAAGGAGAAATTCTATCGCTAATCAAATGAGGAAAGTGACAATCCTTGATGATAGCATTTGGAAAAATTGATACTTTTAGCTTGATGATATGGAAATTGTAAATTTGAAGATACATAATTTGTTTTAAAGAAACTTTATATTTGTAACAATTGGTTGCCCCTAGTAGGGAGATGATAATTTTACCCCCAGTTGAGGTTAGGAATAAATAAATTTTTGACGCAATATTGTCTACACCTCCAAGAAGAGATGATGTTTTTGACTTTGGCCCAATGTGTGTCTATGAAGCATCATACATGCACCAGACAATTACTAAAAACATGATCCATCCATGAGGGTGTATAAGGAAGAATGGACATATGAAGATAGGATTTGTGCAAGATGGAACACTATGGAGGCAGTAAATTGCCCCCAATAGGTAATTGAAATGAATTATCGATATGTTTTTATTAGAGGTCTATAAAGAGATAAGAACAAATACATATAAGAATAATATGAAGGGTTATGTCTTAGCTAATTTGTAGACCAACGAGAAGTGGTGGTATGATTGATCAATTTATTGGCACACTCACAGGATCTTATGGATTCAAAAAGTGTTGATCAACCATACCCCTCTCTTAAGGGTCTATAAATAGATGAGGGGGAAGTAAGCAGGAGGTATGAAGGCCAAACCTTATGACTTTTTGCAAGACATTGGCTCATATGGCTTGGGCTCCACAATAGTGTATGAGGCAACCAAATCACACTCAAATTGATTTAGAAAGTATGTATGAGGATTTCTTTAGAGTGATGTTCCTCAAACAATTCATATACCAACAAGAGATGATGGCAAGATTGATAAACTAGTAGGTGCATGCACACTATCTTATGCATTTACAAAGTGTTGATCAATCTTATCTCATCCTCTTAGGGGTTTATAAATAGGCAAAGAGAAAAACAAATAAGTGATGGATGTTGGTTTTGGTTGCCTAATAAACCCTTAGGAGGGCCAACCCCTATGAACCATTGCTTGATAGATAATTACGTTTTTGTTGGTTTATATGGTTTGGACTCTACAAAAATGTATGAGGTAATCAAATAGAGATTGAATTGATTTGAGAAATAAGCAAGTAAGGATCAAGAATTCAAAATGTCTAGATGATATTATAGCTGGGTTGCTTGATAAACCCTTGAAAGGATCATGCCATATGTACCATTACATGGTATATTTGTAAATAATTACATATTTTCAAAATGTTGGTCCACATGGCTTGAGCCTCACAATGGTGTATGAGGCAACCAACTAAATTATTATGTAAGGAAGAGATGATTTTGGAAGGTCCTTGATTGCCTGATATATTAACAAGAGGTTTGAAACCTCATGTCCGTTATCTGGCATGTGTAAAAATTTACATATCCACAAGGCATTGGACATAGAGATTTGATCGTATCATTGATATATTTGGCAATCAAGATTTGCAAGTACATTATTGAGTGTGTAAAACCATGTTGGTTGAAACACTCTCTATTAATTGGCACACTTGTAAACACTTACAGGTCTACAAGATATTAGATATGAAGAAGTTCAAACACTATGGGTGAACCACTAAGCAATGTAGTAGGTGTTCCTAATTGTAAATTTTTATCATGGTTTCTTGATAGGTCAAGGAAAGATCCAACCTTATTCTTCCATTGCCTAGTATATTTACAAGTGATTTCACATTTGTAAGGCATTGGAAGGATAAGCTTGGGCCTTGTAAGGGCCTATTATATGAATTGGAGTTGATGGATGTTGAATTGTTTGATGGATTCGATAATGGTTTAGTATTAATGAAAGAGAAAAAAACATTATTTTCCCTGTACATTTTTGAGTAATATTATTTACGATGATCAAGATGATACTTATGCCCTATAGAGGATTCTTAAAGCAAGACTCTTAAAGATGGAACGTCAAGTTCAAAGGAAAAATGGCCTTGGTTCCATAGACTAAGTCATAGGGCATTGCACTAGTAGGAGTTTGAACACTGGTGTGGTATGCCCATAAAGTAAGATAGAGTTGCAAGTGCTAGTCATAATTAGTTTTATTGACCAACATCTTAAGGATCTTGATTAATGTCTTGTTAGATGATTCTTCTTGGTCATTGTCTTGGAAAAAATAAGGTGTCGATCATTTATGTTAAATTTTGTATTTTGCACATATCTTTTGGAACTCTTTGTTCTTAAAATGTGTACCATTGTCTAAAATCAAAATGATAGGTATGCCATAGAAGTAGAGAATCTGATTGAGTATAAATTTAGATATTTGGAGTCCGATGGTAGAAGATAATGACATGAATTTGATCCACTTATTGAAATCATCAATGGCTGTGATAATAAATTATGTCCATTAGATGATTGTGGGTTAATTTTTCCAATGACATTAAGGCCCCAAATGGATAAGGGACATGGTGAAGTGATTGGTTGCAATTCTTGAGAAGGAATGTGAATGAGTATATCATCCCTTTGAACTAGTAATAATTTTGACATAATTTCAAGCATCCTTGTCCATGAATGACCAATCATAATCTATCCTAAGGATTTTATAGCTATAGACAAACCACATGATCCATTATGGGTCTCTTTGATGATAATTTGTGCCCCTTCTAAATTTAAACATCTAAGAAGTGTCGTTGAAAGAAAAACAATAGGGACTATCGCCTATGACATCATATCAGCAAACATGTTGTTTAAAGTGTCTTTGTTGTTGATGGCTCAAACCTTCAGGTAACACACCCTCTTTCAAGAAGTTATAAATGTCTTGATACCATGGATCTTATGGTGAAGAGGCTTTGATAGTATAAACGTCTAAAGGGTTTTGGCTAGATATTTATGTTGGAGGCTCTTTAATTAGTTATATGATGATGGTTGCTTGTTTTTCTTCTAGTTATAAAGGAATGAATAATGTAGCTATAGCCATGGCATATTCATGGTAATTGCTTGACTATGGGATGACATCGATAATTAATTTATTGAAGGAATCCATCAACTTATCCACAATATCTTTGTATGGTTTTAATTTGTCATCCTTCGTTTTATAGACACCATTGATCTAGTTAATTACTAATTGGGAGTCACCAAAGACGATGAGAGTTTTAATTTTTAGGGCCAATGCAACCCTAAGTCCCAAAATTAGAACGTCATATTTTGTTGTGTTATTAGTGCATGCAAATTGAAGTTTAAATTATAAAGCTATAAGTTGTTTTTGTGGCATAACTAAGACAATTCCTTCCGCTGCTTGTTTGACACATCAAGAATCATCAAAGTAGAGTGTCCAAGAATTAGGTTCTTTTGTCTATAGTAATAATAGCTTTGTTAGGAAAATTTATAGCTAAAGGATGTTGTCACTAATTGGTTTGTGATAACTTGTCATTTTAACGATTTTTGGCTAATGAATTTGAGATCAAATTCACTAAGGACAATGACCCATTTGGCGATTCACCCTAAAAGGTTCAATTTTGACATGGGATAACACAAGGGATCAATGCTAGCTATAACATAGGTCTTTTGACTAAACATGTAATGTCATAACTTTTGGGAAGTGAAGACAACTGCTAGGAACAATTTTTCTAATGGTGTATAATGGGTTTCATAGCTGACTAACATCCTACTAATATAATAAATAACTTTTTCTTGATGTTGATCAACGTGTTGGGCTAGCATAGCTCTAAGGGAATTGTTATACTAGTTATATATAACAACAATGGTTGAGTTGAATTAGGAGGCACAAGTATGGGAGGTGTCAAAATATATGTTTCCAAAGCATTGAAGGCTTTTTGACACTCATGATCCCATTTAAATCTAGTGTCTTTTCTCAAAATTTTGGAGAAGGGTTGGCATTTATCTACGATTTGTGAGATGAATCTTTGAATAATTTGCAACTTTCCTTAAAGGGTTTAAAGTTCTGTGATGTTCTTTGGAGGTGGCATGTCTATAATAGTTGATATTTTGGTAGGATCTGCTTTGATTCTACAATGAGATACAATTAGTCCTAGCAATTTATTTGATGTCACCCCAACGATGTATTTTTGTGGTTTTAAGCAAACCTTATACTCTCACAATCACTCAAAAATGTGATGTAAGGAATGGATATGGTCCTCTTATTTAGGGACTGCCTCAAGAGGTCATTTACATAATATTCTATGATATCATGCATTAAGTGATGAAAACTATAAGTCATTGTTCTTTGTTATGTTGTCCTAACATTATTTAAGCCAAAGGTCATGACTTGATAACAAAAGGTTCTCCAAGAAGAGGTAAAGAAAGTTTTTGATTGATCCTTAAGAGATTTTTATTTGGTTTTAACCTAAGAATCCATCCATAAGGGATAACATTCTGGATCTAGTGGTAAAGTCCACTATCATGTCAATGTTAGGCAAAGGGAAATCATCCTTAGGGAAAGCCTTGTTTAAGTCTCTAAAATCAATACAAATTCATATTATGGCTTCTTTCTTGGTGACAAGAATGATATTAGAGACCCAATTAGAATAATCTATTGCTTTGATGAAATTGAAATCTAAAATATTTTAGAGTTAATCTTTGACTTAGAGGGTGACCTTAGGATGCATTTTTCGTAGCTTTTGTTTGACAGGATTACCATTTGGTCACACAAGAAGATGAAGGATTACAAGGGATGGGTCTATCTTGGGCATGCCAGCATAGGTCCAAGCAAAAATATTGCTAAATTCTTTCAAAAGTTTTACATAATCTATGCATTCATAATTAGTTAAGACTTTTCCTAATTTCAATATTTGAGGACTATCATAGTTAAGAAGGGACCACAACTCCTTTTCATATTCCTCGTCCCATTGCAACCCATGGAGAGATATGATGTCACTATGGGGTTCCTTAAGGTAACAATTGGCTTCGTCATCATTTTATGACAACAATGAAGTAGAAAGAGGTTCATTATTACTAGGGATATATCCTATTCTACAACATCTTGGCTATGCTTTGGCCTCTAAGGGTCCCTTAATACCTTGCTCATTTTCCATGTTAGATAATATTTGTTTAGGAATGAGATATGTAGGAGACATATAGCATGAAGTATATAGTCATTCTACTAGAGGGGTTACAACCACAAATTTGTTCATTGTAAGTAGTTCTACTACAAATGAAGGACCAACTCCCTATTTGTACTTTTGCTCCTTTTCCACTAGGTAAACCCAAAGAAAGAGGAGAGTAAAAGGTTAACTAGATCTACGAATGGATCTTTATTTTGATTAATTAGATTTATTTGGTCCTTAGGTTGGGATTGATTGCCATTGTTTAGATTAATGAAGGGATGTTTAGGTTTATTGTTATCTTCCCTAGGTTGGGAAGATATGGATGGATGAAGAAATGGACAAATATTTCATTCAAATTGCTTTTCTTCTATTATTTAACAATACGTGAAGGGTTTAGGATCAGCAGGAATGTGGATGATCCTTACTTCATATTCTTGTTTAAGAAAATGATGTAACACCAAAGGAATAACTTTCATGGTGTGGATCCAAGGTCTTCCAAGGAGTATGTTATAAGTTACATCACAAGGAATGACATAGAAAAGGGTATTAAAAATTCAAGGTCCTACTTTGAGGGGCAGGGTTATTGTGCTAGTAACTTCTCATTATTTATTATCAAAATCCCTAATTATAAGGTCAATTTTATGTAAATCTTAATTGGTTAATACAAAGTGATTAAGAAACTTTACATTGAAAATATTAAGTGTTGAACTATTATTAACAAGGATCCTTTTAATAATATTTTCTCCAATATGTGTTGTCATATCGAGGTGTAAATCCCCTGACATTGAAGATAAAGACATATCAATTTCATGAAATACTAGGACTACACTATTAACACCAATGAATCCTACTATAGTAGTGATATCGTTGGGAGGTATAGATCTTGGAAAACTTCTTGTTCACTCAAAAGTTTAGGTGATATATCTCTATGAGTAGGTGAGGTTCTTAGCAATTCTAAAAGGGAGATCTTGGCAGGCAAACCTTCTAGTCATTGCCAAAGGTTAAAATTGTTTTGGTTATCTTTGGGAGGTCTAAGAACTAAAGTTAGTTTGTTGTAGGGAGTTTCCTTTGTTTCCTAGGGAAGGACCAATGTTGTTTGCGAAAGTTGCTCCAAATTTTGGTTCTTAGCTTGTTGTTGGGTTACAATTCAAGAGGAGCAGGTTAAATAAATTGTGCCTATCATATTATCATTTTATACATAGTTAGTGGTCTTTTGATTATGGGCAGATAAAGAATTTTAGAATATTTTTAAGTCTTGGCTAGGTAAGACTTGACTATTATTAAAGACAACTCTACAATCATCTATAAAGTTTAGAGTAATATTGCATACGGTATTGAACCTATAAGTTTTATGGCCATCAACATGATCAAAATTGCAATATTCATCATGTTGATACCAGATAGTTAGCTAGGTTTGTCTTGCTTTGTTAAGATAAATTTTTGAGTGTTGAAATTATGTTGAATATTTTCCATGTTATATAGGAGGGGTTAACTTTGAAAGGACTTTACACTCTATAAACATTTCCTTATAGGGTTCGAGGTTGGGCTGAGCCTCGAGAGGGGGTACGGGGGTGTTAGTCCCTAGGGAAATGTTTTTAGGGGTTTAATCTATTTTTAGATCCATATGGGTATTTTTTGGTTAATGTAATGTTGATCCATGGTTTTGTGCCCATGGTATTTAAAAACCCCTTCTTATGTTGTTGGTATATAAAGCAACATTTGCACAAGGGTTTGGTAATGAATTTGCAAGAAATCTAATTGCAAACGAAAATCGAGTGAAAAGATATTATTGTATTGAATATGGTCAATTTTATACAAGGAAATATTCTTGCTAGGGATTTTCTCGAAAGGGTTTCCTAGGATAAATTCTTGTGTAACGTGTTCTCTATTTTTCCTTTGATTACGCAATTATTGCTTTTCTAAATTTCTACTTATCGGGGTATTATTTCTCTTCATTTAATATTAGAGCTAGGTTTTAGCTTTGTTCGAGGAATAAGGGTTTCAACCCTAGGATAAATTTATTCTTGAGTGGAAGCAGTGTGTAAAAGAATCTAGGCAAAGAAAAAAATTTATGGATAAAATTTTGAGTTATGAAAACTCAATATGGAGGATCTGTTGGTGGATAAATATCAGTGGGTTGTAGTCTTGAGAGTAAAACCAACATGAATGATAGATGAGGAATGGCTAAAGATCAATAGGAAGGTAAAGAGCTCTATCATATTATGCTTATCTGATTCAATATTGTTGAATGTATCGATAGAGGCCATGAGAAAGTTGTTATGGCAAAATTTGGGAGTACTGTATCAAACAAAGTCCTTGGTAAATAAAATCTTTCTCCAAAAAAAGTTGTATTCTCTTCGAATGAATGATGGTGACTTTGTGATTGAACATATGAATGCTTTTAACATTGTGGTAAGTCAATTAAACTCTATAGATGTAAAAATGGATGAAGAGGAAAAGTGTATTACTTTACTTTGTTTATTACCTGACTCCTAGGATAACCTAGTTATGGCTATCTCCAATACTACTTCTAAATTGAAAGTAGAGGATATAGTAGGAACATTGCTATATGAGGAAATGAGATGAAAATATTGTGAGGATTATCATCAAAAGAATGCCTTAGTTGTGAGAGGTCATTCTCAAGAAATAAGCAAAAATAAATTAGGAGAAAGGAAATCAAAATCTAGGGGAAATTTGTTGTTCCTGACAAAAGGAAATGCTGGAAGTGTAGTAAAACATGGTATTATAAAAGATATTAAAGATCTAAAAAGGATAATGAAGGAACGTCTACAAAAATGAAGACCACAAATGAAGATTTAGGGGACTTATTTTGTAGTTGCAGCATGCTCAAGTGAACACCATGACTCATGGTTGATTGTCTCAGGCATTTTTTTTCATATGACTCCTCATAGGGAGGGGTTTTGTGAATATGAAAAGATAAATGGAGGCGAAGTATTCTTGGGAGATAATTCAACACAAAAAATAATACGTCGAGGAAGAGTCAAATTAAGGTTAAAATATGGAAGAGTTAAAACCCTTTCTGGTGTGTTGCATATTCCAGGTGTGGTAAGGAATTTGATATCCGTTAATAAGATGAATGATGTGGGTGTGATTGTGTAATTCAATAAAGATAGCCACAAAATGGTTTGTGTATGCTTAGTGTTGGCAAGGGGAGTTTGTACAAGAACTTTTTTCAAACTTGAGGCTAGCACTATAAGTATTGATTACAATAACTCTTCAGTTGTAGAGGAAATTAATACGATAGAAGAAGCTCCAAGTTTCATGTAGTGAAGACAATATCGTGGCATCAACGCATGGGACACATTGGTGAGAAAGTACTTCGAACATTGAAAATGAAAGGTATGGTTTAAGGAATTTTTGATTGCCCATTAAATTTTGATTTTTGTGAGCACTGTATTTTTGGAAAGCGAACCAGATTTAAGTTTCCAAATAGTGCTAAGATCTAAAGGAATTCTACATATAGTTCACAGTGATGTGTTAGGACCTACAAAAGTACCATCCTTAGGTGTAAATCTATCTATTTTGTTACATTTATAGATGAATTCTCAAGAAAGACTTAGGTATACTTTTTACGGTATAAATATGATATTTTCAATAAATTTAAAGAGTTCAAGGTTCTTGTAGAAAATCAGAAATAGAAAAAGATAAAGGGTTTGAGAAGTGATAATGGTGGTGAGTATTGCTCTAATAAATTTGAGCAATTTTTGCAAGAACTATGGAATAGAAAGGCATAGAACAACTCCATATAATCCACAACAGAATGAAGTTGCAGAACAGATGAATAGAAAATTGATAGATAAAGCCAAAAGCATGCTAAGCAATAAAGAGTTAGAAAAAAATTCTAGGTAGAAGTCATGTTTTTTTTGAAAAAGTAAAAAATATGTTATATTTATAGAAGTTGTATTACAAGACAAAATGAGCTGGACAAGCATCAAGGGAGAAAGAAAATCCTCCTCCAATACCTCCTGGTTCAAAAATTACCCATAAAACATTACCATACATAATGCAGATATCCATACACCTCAACACTACCATAGTTGAATTCCAATTTATCTAATTTATGTGAATTTCGTAAACCATCCATTTATCTTCATGTTGTATTGCTCTATGGCCTAACTGTGATAGATTCATTAGAATCACTATCTAATCTTCTTGTTATGCTATTTACTTATATCACCTCCTGCGTCCCTTGGATTCTTTGGCACCAACTTATCTAATTTTCCATCTAAGAGTCCATAAATTACCCTTTCTCCAGATATTTTTCCCATTTTTATAAATAGTCTGCCACCCTATTTCCCTCTCACTTGATGTGTAATAAAAACATCCTGAAAAACCTGCCAGATCTTTTGAACTACTTCCACCTTCCTTCTCTCTCCAATTCCCAGCACCTAAAAGGGCCTTATTAGATCCAAGATTCCAGCCCATATCTAAGAGTTTGTCTTTATCCACAACTTATGTAACTATAGATTTGCAACTATCACTGATGTTGACAAGATCACCTATCCTTTCGCTTCATTATTTTTTGCCTCTCCCATGCCTTCTGCTCTTCATTACACCTGTTCTCCTTTCCAATTTTGCATGATAATATCAAAACCAACTTTCTTAGGGTTTTAGTAGAATCCCTATATGTGTTTGCCTTCACCCACTCTTTGGGACGCGGCCTCCACTCTATGTTATTCAAGGGGATCTCACCTGTGTATCCATCCCTAAGTTGTTTCTCTATTATAGTTATTCCAAGGCTCCGTAGAATAATCCCTTCCTCCATTTTTATGTATGTTTCCTCCTGTAATTTGATAGATAGTGTTTCTATTACCTTGCTCATAATCCTCTCCCATACTTGCTCCCTTGTTTTGTGCTCTGATCTAAATATGCGTGCATTTTGTTCTAGCCATAACTACCACCATATGAAGCTAGGTCCTAGTTTCCATACCATTTTCATTGTTTGTCTTAAAGCTGCACTATTTCCATTTCTCATAAAAGCTTTCTTGGCTCTCAAAAACTTCCCAATGTTGTCTCATCTACCTCCACCAATTTATCCATATGTCTTTAGTAAAATAACACCCAAAAAAGAGGTGATTCAAGCTCTCCTATGCCTTTTCACACCAAACACATTTGGAAGGTCCAACGAAACCTTTTTTTCTCAAATTATCAAATGTCAAGCACTTTATGTGGTTAATCAGCCATGAGAAAATGTTAATTTTTAGCCATCCTTCCTTTTGCCAAATAAATGTCCATGGAAGTGGTGCTGGGGTAATCTCATATCCACAAAATACCTTGTATCCCTCCTTTGCCTTATAAATTCCCAACTTACTTCCTCCCCATCCAAGTATATCCCTCTTAGAACCATCCTGAATTGGGTGTCTTTGGAGATGTCTCCATAGTTTTTCCGTTAGTTCCTTTATCCCCCTAACTGGCCACTATCAGGAGTGTTTACACTGTAGTAAGTTTGGCACATGTTGATTCCATGATTTCATATAGTAAGAGGCTTTCCACCACCCTACTTTTTGGAGCTCTGCTTTCCAACTCTCCATCTCTAGAAATTTCTGAGTAATTGGTTGAGATTGATACCATGAATTCTCCCAAAATAGAGCATTATTTCCATCCCCTAACTACCAATATAGGTGTGGATTTATTAACTCTTGGCCTTCTAACATTATCCTCCATACTGTAGATCCCTCTCCTTCCACTCTAAGTCTTGGAATTTTTTTCACAACCACTCCTGGGTAATGTTTGGCTTGTAAGAGTCTACTCCATAAACCCCTGTTAGCTATAATCCATATCCAATATAACTTCCCAGCTAATACCTTGCTGTTGTGGTTTGCTGATCTTATCCCCAATCCTCCTTGTTTTTCTGGTTGGCATATCTTCTCCCAATCCACTAGTGCTATTTTTTTTTCTTCCCTTGCACCTAACCAAAAAATTTCTTGTGTGTTTGTCAATATATTTTAAAACTCTCTTTGGAGCTTGAAGTACAAAAAATTTATAAACTAGGAGAGCTAGTAGCACAATTTTAGTCATTGTAAGGCTTCCTCCCAAGATTAGCCATTTTTTAGACCAGTTGCTCAACTTAGCTTGAAGTCTGTCCATCAACCCTTTCCACTCATTGTTTTTTGTTTTCTTTGCAGATAAAGGTACTCCTAAATACTATATGGGTAAAAGGAGTTTCCATGAGTTTCAAAATTGTATAATTTTATCTCTCAACCTCTTCGTTGTATTGAAAAAACCAATTTGAGATTTTTTCATTAAAAGTTTGCCTAGTAGCTTGAGTATATCCATCTAAAAATTCTTTTATGTTTCTTGCTACTATGAAATTGGCTTGACTAATAAGAGCAGTATCATCCACAAACTAGAGGTGATTTAACTCAAATTGAGAACTTATTTTTAGGTCCCTTAGCCTCCCATATTGTCTCTATTTTTTAACAGTCTCTCGATATCCTCTGCATAAAGTATAAAAAGGTAAGGGGAGAGAGGGTCCCCTTGCTTCAATCCCCTTCCTGATGTGAACATGGAAGAGGGACTACCATTTACCAGAATTGAGAATGATGTAGTTTGTGTACAGGATTTTACCCAATCTCTCCACCCCTATACAAAGCCCATTTTTCTAAAATCCTTTGCATAAAGGACCGATCTACTCTATAATAGGCTTTAGAAAGATATAATTTAATAAATATGTCTGGGTCCTTTTGTTTTGACATTGTGTGTATCACCTCCTGGTCCACTACTATTCCATATAGAATTTATCTACCTTTAACAAAACTACCTTGCTCACTTGAAATCAGATTTGGTAAAAAATGTTTTAACCTTTCTACTATAAGCTTTGTTAATATCTTATATACTACATTACATAGTGAAATAGGCCTATAATCATAAATTATCTCACTAGGTGGGCCCTTAGGATTCAAAGTGACAAAAGAATGATTCAAGGCTTTTAACATTTGCTTACTCTATTTGATTTCCTCCAGTGCCTCCACCATTGCTTGGCCCACAATTTCCCAGAAATTATAATAAAATTCAATGTGGAATCCGTATGGTCCTAGAGTCTTTCCTATTTGCATTTTTTGTATGATCTACAAGGTTTCTTTTCCTCCATTAATATTTTATTGTGTTCAGGTTTGACTAATTGTAAAATTACCTCTAGTATCTTCTCCTGCCATATTGCATTCAAATTTTCATTGCTGCTAAAAAAAGTATGGAAGTACTGATTTGCTATAATTTTCATTTCACTTCCATTGGTTTTTACCTGACCCATCATATCTGTAAGACCTATAATTCTATTTTGTTGTCTCCTAGATGTTGCTGTCTTATGAAAGAATATTGTGTTTTGGTCTCCCTCCTTTAACCATGTAACTCTGGCCCTTTACCTCCAATAGATCTATTCTTGTTCCTCCAAATATTCCTCTCTCCTAATAATTTTTTCCTCACATTGCAACAATTCTTCCATAATAGTTCCTTGTCTTATCTCCTGAGCAATCTTCTCCTTTTGATCCTTGATTTCATTATTTTGGATTATAGTTATTTCCTTCTTCTGTTTACTCCACTCCTTTAGTTGGGTCCTTACATATTTCAGTTGTTTGTGGAGTTTGAATTGGGTTGTCCCAAATATTGGTTTCCCTAATTTCCACCATTCCTTTATGTGGTCCCCCAACTCATCTTTCAACCACCATAGCTCAAATTTAAAAGTTCCCACAACTTTATGATTATCTTCTTCTATGGTTAGGCTTACTGGAAAATTATCTGAAGAAATCCTATCCATGACCCTCTCTTGATGCTTGGTATGCAAATATAATTCCTCCCCCATGAAGAAATGATCCAAGCAAGATTTGATCGTCTCCCCTTCCTTTCTTCTATTTGTCCAGGTCATGGAACTATCCACAGTTGTGATATCTATTAGATTTATTTGACATGTTCTTGATGAAAATAACCTGTCCTATTCCTCCAGCATGGCTCTGCCTCCTTTTTGTTCCTCTATTCTAATATTTGCATTGAAGTCTCCTTCCACAATCCATTGGTCCTCCAGGCAGTTGTCTCTAAAAGTCTGGATGGCTTCGCATTGATCTCTCTGTAATCTAATTGTTTGTGCTCCATAAAAATTAACTATAGTCCAAAATTTTCTAGTTTCCCTATTTTGTAACCGAACCATCAACACCCCTCTCATAGAGGGTCCCCTTATCTCTAGGAATAGTTGGTGATTCCACATAGTGGCCAATCCACCTGATTTCCCTTATGCTGATTAAGTAAGAATCTCTCCTTTTTGCCATATCCTCTTGTTTATTTTTGTAATTCTTATCCTTGCATTTTGGTTTCCTGTAACAAAATTATATCTGGACTCATATCTATGATAATATTTTTGACTAAATTTTGTCTGGGGTGACTACCTAAACCCCTCACATTCCAAGTGATTAATATCATTGATAATTAGGAGAGAAAAAATCAGCCATCGATTTTACCTTTTCGTTTTGGCTCAAATATCTTCCCTGTTCCTCCATCTTTTCTTTGTTTGACTTCCTCCCTGCAGATTGGTTCGGTTTTTGTTTCTTCTCTAATTTATGAATCCCTAGAGTAGGGATTTATTTGTTCTTATTTACTTCTTTCATATCTATTTCATGTTTCAAAATTATCCTCTGCTCTATTTCCCCTCCTATGGTCTCCCTCGTGGGTTGAATCTCCACTTCCATGAGAGAGGTTGTGTTTGGTTCTGCTCCTTGCTTGTTCCTTGACACTATATTGGAATATTTTTCTTGATCAACTAGTGTGACTTGCTGAGTATCCTCCTCTAACCATTCCATTTGAAAATCCCCTTCTATTTCCAAGTTTTCTAGTTGTTTGAATATCTCATATTTGTTGTTTGTTCTTACTGCTCTTTCTCCTTGTCTCTGGTTACTATGTTGATTTATTTTGTTTTGCCTTCTCATTACTTTTTGAAATCCCTAAGAGTCTGTTGGGCATTTTCCTTCCTTCTGATTTTTTTTTTGCTAAAGATATTGACCTACCATGTTAATATTTACTTTTGCCCGTCTTGTTTTGATTGATGATCCTTAACTGTTGGGCACATTCTAGCCAGATGTCCATGAGCGTGGCACACCCGACATATGAATGGAATAGCCTCATAATCTAGTTATTCTTGCCAGAAAAAATCCCCTATTTTTAGGTCTATCTCTATTGGAAGAGGTTTGTTGAGGTCCATTTCTACACAAACCCTAGCAAACATTGCTAATCCTCCTAAAACTATTTCTCTCTATCTACCTTGATAATGCCCGAGTAAGTTACCTATTACCTCGAGTACCTCCTATTTCCAAAATTCTATGGGAAGGACAAATAATATTACCCATATTGGTACTACAATCAGTTCCATCCTCGGGTTGAATCCCATCTTCCATGGTTGCAAGAATAGTCTTGCTGGCCCCTGATGATACAACCCTCCCTCAAATACTTTTTGTCAATCTGCCATCGATGTGAACTCTATAGAAACCCATTTGGGAGAGTTAGAATTTTGTATTCTCCTTCCATATGCCATTGTTTTTTTATCCACATGTGGAGGAAGTGCACGGATGGTTTGAAACCAACAAATTTACCTATCGAGTTGTGTTTTGACTTATAAAAAATATCCTCTGCTATCTAATCCTCAAATATTTCCAATACTGGTATTTCTTTTGCTTGTGGTAGACATCCATTCACCCTCCCAGGTAGAGAATCCTCCTTTATAGGATTTCCCATGGTGTTTATGATTTTCTTTTCTTGTGTTTGAAAGTTATTAAAGTTGTCTTGGGTTCCACATAGCTTATCCCAAAAAGGGATTCCTTCGTTTGGAGTATTTAGTACTGAAGTACCTATGTCCCCCATTCTTGACTATGATTCTTACTATTGACAGATCTCTACCCTAGCTTCTGAAACCCTAGTTTGATTCCTCAGATATCCTCTCAAAAACCTCCTCGAATAAAATGTGGTAGAAGTCGTGTTAACTGCTTGCTACCTCATCAATAATTCTCCTACCTTGACTTTGGTGGATAAAACTCCACAGGTTGTGTGGACTAGTAAGAAACCCTCTCTTAATCATATAAGGGTTTTTTGTTGCGAAGCTTATATGTATGTCCCAAAAGAGAAAAGGACTAAGCTAGACTACAAAGCTAAGAAATACATATTTCTAGGTTATAGTTCTGGTGTAAAAGGATATAAGTTGTGGAATTCAAAAACATAGAAGATTACTTATAGTTGTAATGTGATCTTTAGAGACACAAAAAGGATTCCAAAATAAGAAATGTAACCACGCAAAGAACCAAAAATAGTTCAGGTAAAATTGGAATAGGAGGAAAAACTTGTGGTAGAACTTGAATTACAGAGAGTCTGAAGACAAATATTCAAAGGAAGAAGGTGAGGAGGAAGTTGAAGATGCAGAACCTAGAACTCCAATTTTGAAGAGCTCATATCGGGTGATAAGACTCCCAAAAATGTATAGCCCTTCAAATATTTGTTCTCCAATTTATCTGTTATTGATGAATAACCCAAGACTATAAAGGAGGAACTTTAGTCAAGTGAGAATAAATATTGAAAAAAGGTTATGGAAGAAGAAATGGAGTCCCTAGATAAAAATAAGATATGATACTTGGTGAAATTAACCCTTGACAAAAAACCTGTTGGTTGTAAGTGGTTATTCAAGAAAAAGTACAATGTAGAAGGAAAGTTGAAGAAGTACAAAGCTCGCTTGGTAGCAAAAGGATTTTCTCAAGTTGAGGAAATTGAATTTGGTGAGATTTTTTCTCTTGTGGCTAAACTAACATCAATTAGAGTTCTATTGGCTATTTCTACTACTTTTTATTTTGAAATAGAATAGATGAATGTAAAGATAACTTTTCTACATGGTGAACTTGATGAAGACATATATATGTCACAACCATAATGCTTCAGGGTAAAAGGTAAGGATGACTTGGTATGCAAGCTAAAGAAGTCTCTTTACGAGTTGAAGCATTCTTTAAGTATGTGGAACCAAAAATTTGACAGGTTTGTTTTGATACTTGAGCTTGGAAAAAGCAAAGCAGATCCATACGTATTTTTCATAAAGGAAGGTGAAATTTTTGTTATAATTGTATTGTATGTGAATGACATGTTGTTAATTGGTAACAATAAGGAGATGATAAAGTTACTAAAATCTCAGTTATCTTCTGAATTTGATATGAAGGATTTGGGTGCTGCAAAATTTATTCTGGGTATGGAAATAATATGGGATCGTGCAAATAGAAATTTATGGTTAAATCAAAGGAAATATTTTGATTTGATACTACAAAGGTTTAGGATGCATGATTGTAAACCGATATGTACTCCATATCCGGTTGGTCAAAAGTTATATGTTGAATAGTGTCCTAAAAAAAATGAGGAAATTGAAGAAATGCATCATGTTCCTTATGCTAGTGTTGTGGGTAGTCTGATGTATGCAATGGTGCGTACTAGACCTGATATTGCACATGTAGTGGGAGTAGTTAGCAAATATATATCCAATCCAAGAAAGTAACATTGGACTACTGTGCAGAGGATCATCAGATACTTGCGTGAAACTATAGATTATGCTATTTGTTATGAAGGACAATCTAGAGATAATGATATTGTAAATCTACAAGGGTTTGTGGATGCTGACAAGGCTGGAGATCTTGATAAGAGAAGATCCACGAGTGCTTATGTATTCAAGCTATTTGGAGGGGTATTAAGTTGAATGAGTAAAAATCAATCAATTGTTTCTTTGTCCACTACAAAAGTAGAGTACATTGCAAAAACTCATACTTGTAAAGAAGCAGTGTGACTATAGAGGTTGTGTTCAACAATTGACATTAATCAAAAGTGTAACATCCCTTTGAAAACAAGATATTAGTATGCTTACTTTATTTGCAAAAATGAGATACTACTGATCTATTTGTGGTTGTAGGTACATGTGCCATCAGTAGAATGAGAGAGAATAGATTATGAGGAAGAAACCTCCTCCTATTGATAGTTGAAAGCATCAATAAAAGGTAAGAAGAGGGATATGATGAGCGACAGGGTATTTGCAGTTGTAAGGGATGAAAAAAAACCCTACCAGCAGTACACCCGCCAAGCGGTCCATGTAGATGCATCCATGTAGTTGCATTATAGGATTTTGTATGTTTTGATTATGAACTATATTTAAATATTTCTTTTATATCTTAAAAAATATAAATATATATTATGAACTATATGTACATAATAATAATATAAAAATATATAGTAAAAAAAGGAAATTAAATTATTAAAAGAAATAAGAAATTAGTAAAGCAAAATACACACACACACATATATATATATATATATATATATAATCAAAATATGGCGTGACAAGCTCATGTCCAATAGACGAACCACTTGGCAAGTTTTGGACAGGAACTTTTGCATGAACTGTACAGATGTAATACATGATATTATCACTTTATTCTATTTAATACATGGAAAATCTTGAGGAGATCATATTTCTCCTTAGAGGTATTGGAAGTTGTTAGAGGGTCGTAAAAAGATTTGCTACACCAGGTCAAGTCTCTAAAAGTTCGTTAATTGATGTTGAAAAGAGATGGATTGCTATTGAATTTACTATGTATTATGATAGAAATTTTCTTTGTTAAAATTTGTTTTATATATCTTAGATAAAAAAATTATACTTTGCATTTTAGAACTATATGGTTAAATACTTTCCAGAATTATAGTGAAAATAAACATTGGAGTTGTTTAAATTTCATTCTTTTAAAGGAGCTTTCATTGAATGTTTGCATAATAGGATAGTTGAATACATGTTAGATGGTCATTTTGACCCCCTCCCCTCCTGTGAATCTTTAAGTCTCAACTTTCCACTACAAAAGTGTCGAGTGTAATGTTTTAGCAGTCAATTCATCGTATCTTCCTGTAGCAGTATAGAATAAGTCACAATATCATAATGATAATTGGATATGGTTGCTAAATTTCATTCTAAACTTCCATTTAGCTGGCTGAATGTCTTACACAATAAACAGAAAACAAGGAATTGTGTTTACATGTACTTTTTTAGGCTAGAATAAGTAGCGCTAGCCTTCATGGATGTTGTCGTAGTCATGGCTTTTATTATTTTTATAAAACCCAACTGTAATATCCTTATGGATATGCTCTTGTTATTAGTAGGGCACCTAAGTTAGGCTAGTTGATTGACTACACCTCTTAATTTGTTGAGCAGAAACCAATTGATGTCTAAGGATAAAATAAAGGAAGTCGTGTGTATCGAGAAAATTATAAAAATTGTGACAATGTTTGTATTATATGAAACCTCATATAAAACAATTTTGAATATATTGCGATGTTTAATTTTGGTGAAACATGTATTTAAATTTTGTTTTATATCTTCCATATCAGGAAAATAAGCATAAAATATTTTCTTTGATACATGATAGTTAATATCGTTGTTTTGGGATAACTCTAACTTGTTTGAGAAAATAAAGTAGAATAAATATTAATTCTATCCAAAGCCATGAAGGAAGTGATTGATTATCGTATTAGAAATTTTATCATTAGTGTTTTGTGCTGCATCAATAACAAGGAAAATAATTTTAGCATGCCTTCTAGCCAAAGTAGTATATAGAAAAATGATTCCATAAATTGACTTGGAGGGCCGTCCCCACATACGACAACCAACCTTTAATTAATGTGGAAGAAATTTGAGTTTGCTATTAATTTCTGACGACATCAAAGGAGATATATATATAATGCCTACTATTATAAATTAATTAGACCATCCTTTGATAGCTTGCTTGGGATGATTCCTTTGTGGATGTTTGGATTGGGCAAGCATCGAGCAAACATAGGCTAAGTAGATCAATACCTAAGGCATGTCATGAGCATAAATTACCTTTAACATTAGCAAAAACTCAAAAATTATATTATCATTGAACCAGTTTTGATGTTAACAAGTTTTCTTATGACCTTTGGGTTGAGGGAGAAACTTAGACTGCTTGTACCGTTTACATGCCTATGGATTGTTCTGGGCCCTCAAGAACTCCACCGACTCTCATAAAAATTTTATTATGCTTGGAAGACATCGCACGCATTAAATAATTGGATTTAGGGATAACTCTTGAAAACTTATGTTGTGTTTTAATTGAATTAAAATATCCATTTAATCCGGTAGAGCATTAGTAAATTAATATTGAATATTCTTTCGATTTAAAACTAATTTTTATAATGTATGGAATGAGTTATGAAGGAAGTTTATTTACCATTGTTAATTTTATATGGTAAGTTGTGGTTTCTTTTAGTTAATTATTTTAGAACTACAAAAGCTTCTTTAGGAGTCTTCAAAGCTTTCATTTATATATAATTGTTTTCTTTATTAATTAAATATATAATAAAAGGGGAAGTAAGTATCATATGATACAAATGGAATGTGAAAATGAGACGTTGCTATATTTTTAGCTTAATAATTTATGAACTTAATGGATCCAAATGAATATTTAAAAATGTGATTGGGCTAAATTACTTTGGTTTAGTTATTAGTTTTTAATTTGTAGAAAATTTACAATTTAAACCTCCTCTTGTTATGGGTTGATATTGCAAACTCAAAAAAAAGATAACCTTTACCAAGATCAAACTAAACTATCATCGATAAGGATGGTAGTTATATCCAAACCAAAGTTAATAATACACCCAACATCGATGCTTGTGGGAAGGACAAACATCTTATTATAGGAACGGTTGTACTCCTAACGGGAAGGGTCATGATAAGAGGTAAAAGAGGATGAAATGGGCATCACTCTTAGGATTTCACCTGAATGGTATAGTGCGGAGCATCTGATCTTTGAGCGATAGAAAGTTTTACCCAATGATGTAATGGAATGGGACATTACATCGTAAATCGTGTCAAGTCAGATGACACCCGATCCAAGCCAGGGCATTGGTGGATCCTAGATTATTTCCAAGGAATGTGGTTACCCATCTAGCACATGGCATGTACATGCTAATCCTTGCATGTCTAATATGCAAGAATGGGTAATTTAAGCGTATAAAATTTAGGTGAAATGGTCCCTAGCGGAGAAATCCCTACTGTGAACTTAGAGCTCGAGATGAGAGGATAAGTTCTCTTAAAGGTACCATATCATGAGACCCAACCATTATTGACCACATGGGTGATATACTATAGTGATCTAGGTTCCCATAGTGGAAAATATCACATACCTCATACTAATTAAATAATGGATGAACACCATATTATTCTCAAATGTTTGGCTTTAAAACTTATGATCATTCAATTTTTTTTCTTGTTATAGAGATGTTAGGTTCAGACAACCAGGTGGGTAGGACCTAGGTTATTACAGTTGGTATTAGAGCTCTATATTGCAAACCCCTAGGCTATGAAACTTTAGAAAAATTTGTATTAATCATAGTATTTAGAAAATCTAAAACCATTAACATAGCTCTTTTCTAAATAGACAATGGCATCTGGAATGAAAGCTAGCTCCTCAAAGAGACCTGCGGTAGTTCAGTAGGAAGCGCTGAATGAGAATCTCAAGAGAGTCCTCTGAAGTATTGTGAGGTTGGGAACATCGAAAGATGCTGTAGAACCTCCTTGAGTGATCAAAAAAGAAAAATAACATGTACAAAGAGAATATAAGATGGTTAAAATGATACAATTAATGTAAGAACAAATAAGGCAACAAAAAAAGCATATGGACCAAAAATGAGGCCAAATGGCTGAGCATATGGAGCAGCAGAAATCTAGAATGTTGGAACATATGGAACATCAAAAGACTTAGTTCAAAAATAAGAGATGATTGCATAACAACAAAAAATAATTGAGAATCTGTCCAAAGGGAAGTTACTAGTAAAAATAGAAGAGGATACACCTGTAGACCTTGGGAAAAATAGGTTGGTATTGAACTAAATAGGGATATAATAAAACATGACATATCCAAGTTTGATGATAAGGGAGATAGAGAAAAGGTAGAAATGTGGCTAAATAGTGTAGATGCTTATTTTACCGTTAGAACACTTACCTCCAAATAAAAAACTTCATCGGCTATATTCCATTTAACAGGAGTAACTGCTAACTGGTGGGACACCTATAGAAAAATCAATAATGTATAAGCTACCGATGTCCACTAGGATACATTTTTGAAAGCGTTTAAGGAGAAATTTCTGACACCACAATTCTATCTTAAAAAAATTGTAGAATTCTCAATATTGACTCAAGGAAGCATTACGGTGAACGAGTATCACCAACGGTTCATGCAATTACTTAAATACATGCATGAATATGAACAACAAATAGAGATTAAAGTGCAAAATTTCCTTTTAATATTGCATCCAAAAATTGGATCTCTGATTCTCTTGCTAAAGCCCATAGATCTTACTATGACATGTGATCTAGCTCACCAAGAAAAAACTAACCAAAATGCTAAAAAAAGCCTACTACAAGAATTCCTTCAAGAAAGAAGAATTGCAGAAAAAGAAGAATATTAGTTAAACAAAATGGGAAAAGAATTGGAATAAGAGAAATAGGGATGGGGACAAACCTAAGTTTGATAAGAACAAAAATAGATTTTAGGGGTATAAGGGCAATCAAAACAATCGATGCAACCTGGATAAAAGAAATTTTAGGGATCAAAATGATCAAAGAACTCCTGCACCAAGGGTAGTTGCTCAAGAGCGCAATGATGGGAGTAAAATGGAAAGAGCACCTCGAGACAGATGTCAAATTTTTTGAGAAGCACATTATGCTGATTAATTTCCTCTGAGAGTTGATAAAAGAAAAGAACCAGAAGAGCATTCCCACAAGATTTATGCAGCGATAGGTAACTCCAATCTAGATGGCCAAACAACACCTTTTTTGTTAAGTGGAAAAATATATAATAGGAATGTATACATATTAATTGATTATGGAGCAATTGATAGTTTTATTTCTTCTAACATATTAAGGGACATACCGGAAAAACCTGGGTTTATGGCAAATGGGTGGAAGGTTGAGTACGAGTCTAGGTAAACCTATACTGTTAACCAATGTTTATTTGATCCTCAGATTTTGTTACCTCAAGGAAAAACAAGTTGGCATATGTATGTAGCTCCATTACATACCTTTGACATTATCTTAGGTATTGATTGGTTGAAAGAACACAAAGTCTTGATAAATTTTAAGGAAAGGTGGTTAGATTTCACTGATGACACTAAACAAAGGATTCAAATCAGATGTGGATGAGAATTAGTGAAACCTCATCTTATATTAGCCATGCAAGTCAAAAAGACCATAAGAAAAGGTAGTAGGGTCTATGTAGTCAAACTCAATAAGAAAGAGGAAACCAAATTTGGTACAAACCTCTTTTAAAATTATTCGGTATTGAATTACTTTTAGGATGTGTTTCTAGAAGACTTACTGGGTCTTCCACCTCAAAGAGAATTTGATTTCTCAATTGAACTCTTACCTAGGGTAACACCTATAGCTTGAGCACCCTATAGGATGACCACAATAGAATTGTAGGAACTCAAAACTTAGTTATAGGATTTATTAGAAAAATGACATATTAAGCCCAGTGTTTCACCATGGGGTGCACAAATTCTATTCATTAAGAAGTATAGGTCATTAAGGTTATGCATTGACTATCACATGCTCAATAAAAAGACTATAAAAAATAAATACTCCCTACCTAAGATAGATGATTTGTTTGACCAACTAAAAGGAGCCACGACGTTTTCAAAAATTGATCTCAGATCTGGTTATCATCAACTAAAAATTCGGGAAGAAGACACCCACAAAACTGCCTTCAGAACTAGACACGACCATTATGAGTTTATAGTATTGCCCTTTGGGTTAACTAATGCTCCAGTAACCTTTATAAATTTGATGAATAGTGTATTCTGAGAGCTGCTTGATCAGTTTGTACTCATATTTTTAGATGACATACTAATCTATTCTAAAAATAGAGAGGAACACGATCATCACATGAGGGTTGTTCTCGAAATACTCAAGAAAAATTAGTTATACAATAAAATATCACAATGTGAGTTTTACACTTACCAAGTGCAGTATTTGGAACATGTAATTTCCACTAAGGAAGTATCAGTTGATTCAAAGTAAATAGAAGCCATTATTGATTGGCCTAATCCAAAAAATGTCTTTGAGGTGCAAAGCTTTATGGGAATGACTGGGTATTAAGCCAAAAGAGCTATGCAGATCTCAAAATAACACCAAGGAAATTCACTGTGGGAAACATAGTATTCCTGAGGGTTAAACCAACCAAAAGCTTTATTAAATCCTCTAAGCTCAGCCCTAGATTTGTAAAATAAGTCCAGTTTCCTACAAGCTAGCCTTGCCACCTAGCTTGTCAAAAATCCATGATACATTCCATGTGTCCCTCCTCAAAAAATATATTTTAGATCCCTCTCATGTTTGGAATGTTGATCATTTGTAGATGGTCGATCCCCTCCACATTGAAGTGCACCTAATTAGGATCCTTAGTTATAGAACAAAGCAATTAAGGGAACATAGTATTAAGAAATGTAAGGTGCAATGAGACCAATATTATGAAAACAATGCCACATGGGAGGATGTGGCTACTATGAAAAGACAATTTCCATTTTTGTTTGAACAATGATATAACAATATTTTTGCATTTAAGAATATACTATTACTACTATGTATGAATGTATGTTTTCTTTATCATGATTATGATTAAATATATGGCTATGTAAATTTTATACTGTATATTGTAAACATAGGGACTATGTTTAATACCATATGGGGAGTATGTAACATCCCTCTGAAAACTAGCTATCAATATGCTTAATTTATTTTCAAGAATGAGATACTACTGATCTATTTGTGGTTGCAAGTACATATGTCATCAATAGAATGAGAGATAATGGATTATGAGGAAGAAACCTCCTCCTATTGATAGTTGAAAAACATCGACAAAAGGTAATAAGGGGGATATGATGAGTGACAAGGTATTTGCAGTTGTATGGGATGAAAAAAAATCCTACCGACAGTACACCTACCAAGCGGTCCATGTAGATGCATCCATGTAGTTGCATTATAGGATTTTGTATGTTTTGATTATGAACTATATTTAAATGTATTTTATATTTAAAAAATATAAATATATATAGTATATGTAAATAATAATAATAATATAAAAATATATAATAAAAAAATAATTAAATTATTAAAATAAATAACTAATTAGTAAAGCAAAATACACACACACTTTCCACAATTGGGAATCCACTAGCCACATATTTCTCCACTGCCCCTTCTCCTCAGCCATCCTCGGCTCCATTTTCCACCATTTCCATATCCAATGGGCCCCACCACCCTCCATCAGTGATCTCTTCCAACAATGGCCTACCCCTTTCCATGACCCCCGCCTCTAGTTCTTCTAGAAAATTTCCCTCCACCATTTCCTCTGGCAAGTCTGGCTTGAAAGAAACAACAGGGTTTTCTCCCTAAAGGCTAAAGCCCCAAACCTCGTCTTAGATAAAACCTTCCTCATTCCCCCTACTTCCACACCTACATCCAAGGCCGAGATGGATCTAGGTAAAGAGTTGGGATTATCTCTAGAGGAGGTTTGTCCTCCCACTCAAATACGACCGAAGACTACCTGGACCCCGCCTCCTGAAGGTTGGCTCAAACTTAATGTTGACGGAGTGGCTAAAGGTAATCCTGGGAAGGCAGGAGCTGGGGGCATCCTAAGGGATCACCAAGGAAACTCTATCCTTGCCTTTGCTAAAAGTCTAGGGGATCAGACAAATCATGTGGTAGAAGCTAAAAGCATGTGGAGAGGACTAAGCCTAGCTAAAGACTTCACCACCAATATGATAGTTGAAGGAGACTCTCTGAACATCATCAACCACCTCAAGAACACCAATTCTAATCCTTCTTGGAGAGTCAAAGAGTATATCAAGGAAGCCAGGTCCCTCATCCTAAACAAACATAATGTTCTCTGCCAACACACTTTCAGAGAATCTAATAAGGTGGCTGATAAGCTTGCTAACATTAGAGTCAGCATAGATAATCTCTAGATCTGGCATAACATCCTCCCTACGGAAGTCCAGCTGGTTTTTAATCAAGAGAGGCATCACAGGAGCCCTCCTCATCAGGAAGCCCGTCCCTAGGTCCTCATCCCTAATCCTCATGATCATAATCAGCAGTAAGCTTTGTCTTTGTCAACCCCCTCTTTCTCACGTGTCAAGGCCCAAGCCCATTCACACCTACTCCATTATTCATCACCACCTTCACCACCATCTTAGTCAGCTATCCCTTGTTTCTCCGAGGAACGTCATCCGAGCTGGCCTCCACCCCATAGACCACACGTTTCCCCATATCACCAATTCCAACCCCCTCTCCTTTCATTTTTTGTTTGTTGCCACCGCCACCCATCCCCCGTGTCACTACCTTTGTGCGAATCCATGTGGATTATCCCTTTTTGACCTTGGCACTTTTTGGTTTTTTCTGGCTGTTCTGTGCAGGTTACAGAGAAGCATTTCCAAAAATGATAGCGTGCAGTTTTATGATCATTCCCGAAGCACTACTTCCAAGTAGATGATTCGGAGAACCCTTGATTTGGTCTGCAAGGGTACTATGCCCAAGGCTCAGATTGCGGTTAAATGCTGGGTTATAATCCACCTCCATGTCCTCAAGCATCAAACGTGGCAAAATAATCATGATTACCTGAATACTCGAGGCATGTTTTTCTTCAGCTCGAGAAAGAAGAGGAAACCCTGGTTCCACCTTGGAACTCACAGTATTCAGTTAGCAGATTTTCCTGCGTGTCGTTCGGTCCCTTTTCATCATGTTGTCCTTGGTGATCGGTCTACCTTGGGTGGATTGCCTCCCTCGCATGTGAGCCTTGTCCTTTCCACCTGTCCTCCCCTCACTGCCCAAGCCTCCATATTTTCTATCAGCCTCCCTTATCCTCCCTCCATTCCCTTTTTAACCATTTCATTGCTCACTTGCGTTACCTTTCCCCCAACCCACCCTCCTTGTCTGTTCACCTGTCGCCCCCTCTCCCACCCCCCCTCCCCTACCATGTCGAGCGAGTATGTTGAGCCCCATTATTATGTCTATGACCCTGAAGCTGACCCTATCCTTAAGGATAGAAAGCTATTCAATTTCCTCTAGCTCTTTTCTGGTGATGAGATTGACATTACGTTGGCTTTCCTTGAATCTTGGGATAACGACACTATCACTATCAGGAGGAGAGACTTCACTGTTGATGCCCATATCCTTGCTACCATCACTGGCCAAGCTACTGAAGGATGTCGATCCATTCACCGCCACAAACACAACTAGGAAGTTGAGTTGGAACATTTTAAAGGTAATGAAAAATTTGTAAGAAAGCCAAAGGATCTGGCCTGTTTAGAAGTGATCTTTCTTTTCCTTGGAATGTTGTCATGAAACCCATAATGCAGTTCATATGTGTTGATGACCCAGACAAACCCTTCAAAACCTATCATCTGGCTTTCGTCAATCACTTTAGAGAACTTAACCCCATCAACATTCCCATGTTTTTCCTGAATTCCATGAATCACTCAATTTCCAGCTACAGAGACAAAAAATCCCATGACCTCCCCCAACACCAAGGTATGTTTAAGGTTATTTACACCTTCATCCTTGCCAATGGTCCCACGCCCAACCCTATTACCAATAGCCCTACCACCAAAATTTCCCCTTTCGATCGCCTGTCCAAAGCTGAAAAGAAGAAAAAGGTTACTGAAGCCCTTTCCAAAATGAAGGCGAGGAAAAGTATTTCCTTTGAAAGCAGTGAGGAACCGGTGAGAAAGTCTACTAGGATTCTGAACATGGCTACCAAGAACAAGGTGATTGATATTACTGATGATAGCGATGAAAACAAAAAGCTAAAGGATTTTGTCATAGGCTTGACCACGACAATGATGAATTGCATGGTGAATTGCACAATGGATATCCGGGATGGGCTCCACAAGCTGCTCTTTCTAGGAATGATCAGCCAAACCGAGGATGTTGTTGCAGACCAGGATGCGGTGACTATCAAAATGGAACCCAAATATGAGGAACCCAAGGCTACTGTCGAAGAGGAAGACAAGGAAGAAGACAAAGCTAAAGCCGAGGAATGACATCCTGGGCTTCCTTTTGATCCTTTTTTCTTCTTTCTACTTATGATTTTTTGTCCTCTTTGCCTCCCTACGTGGAGCTCTTGCCTGAACGACATTTAGGCATCCTCTGTCTCTCTTTGTTCTACGGGGTTTTAATTACGTATGTTAGGTAGTCCTTTCCTTTCTAGGGTCTAGGTCTTTTTGGTTTCAGTTTTTGGTTTGAGGATGCATCCTCGCCCTCTGTTAGCTATTTTTTGTCACTGGATGTCTTAGGCTGAGGCTGTGTCCTCCTCCTAAGCCTCCTCCAATCAGGTTTTTCTAATGGGGTTCTCCGTTGTTCAAAAATCTTGGTACAGCTTCCTCTGCTACTTATGTAATAGGTTCAGGGATCCTTAAAACCCTCTGCAATATAATATCTTATTTAGCAAAAAAAATATTGGCTATTCTTTCGATTTAAAACTAATGTTTATTATGTATGGAATGATTTGTAAATGAAATTTATTTACCATTACTAATTTTATATGGTAAGTTGTGGTTTCTTTTAGTTAATAATATTAGAACTACAAAAGCTTCTTTAGTAGTCTTCAAAGCTTTCATTTATATATAATTGTTTTCTCTATTAATTAAATATATAATAAAAGGGGAAGTATCACATGATACAAATGGAATGCGAAAATGAGACATTACTATATTTTTAGCTCAATAATTTATGAACTTAATGGATCCAAATGAATATTTAATAATGTGGTTGGGCAAAATTACTTTGGTTTGGTTATTAGTTTTTAGTTTGTAGAAAATTTACAATTTAAATCTCCTCTTGTTATGGGTTGATACTGCAAACTCAAAAAAAAAAGAACCTTTACTAAGAGAAAAATAATCTATCATCAGGAAGGATGTTAGTTATATCAAAACCAAAGTTAATAATACACCCAACATCGATGCTTGTGGGAAGGACAAAAATATTATTATAGAAACAATTGTACTCTTGACGAGAAGGGTTAGGATAAGAGGTAAAAGAGGATGAAATGGTCATCACTCTTAGGCTGTCACCTGAATAGTATAGTGGGGGAACATATGATCTTTGAGCAATAGAATTTTTTACCCAACGATGTAATGGAATGGGAAATTACATCATCAATCGCGTCAAGTTAGGTGACACCCGATCCAAGCTAGGGCATTGGCGGATCCTAGATGATTTCTAGGGAAGGTGGATACCCATATAACACATGGCATGTACACACTATTCCTTTCATGGCTAATATGTAGGAATGGAGAATTTAAGCGTCTAACCTTTAGGTGAAATGGGCCCTAGAGGAGAAACCCCTACCATGAACTTGGAACTCGGGATGAGAGGATAAGTTCTCTTAAAGGCACCATATCCCAAGACCCGACCAGTCTCGACCACATGGGTGATCGACTACAGTGATCTAGGTACCCATAGTGGAAAATATTACATACCTCGTACTAATTAAATAATGGGTGAACACCATATTATTCTCAAACGTTTGGCTTTAGAACTTATGATCATTCAATTTTTTTTCTTGTTATAGAGATGTTAGGTTCGAACAACCAAGTGGGTAGGACGTAGGTTGTTATAATAAGGTTGTGAGAATTGACAGTGATAGTCAAAGTACAATATTTTTGGCAAACAATCCTAGTTTTTATGATCGGTCAAAACATATTGATATCAAGTACCATTTTGTGAGAGAGATGGTTGAAGAGAACCGAGTGATATTGGAGAAAGTTGATACAAATAAGAATACTATTGATTCATTAACAAATGTTGTACCTGCTCAAAAATTTTCTTGGTGTAGAATATCCATGGACATGGTTGCCCTTGAAAATTGACAATGATAATTATTAACCCCTATGGAAAGTCTTCAACAAGTGGAAGAATGTTGAAATTATGTTCAATAGTTTCCATGTTATTTAGGAGGGGTTAGCTATGAAAGGACTTTATACTCTTTAAGCATTTCCTTGCCAAGGTTCGAGGTCAGGTTGGGCCTCGAGTGGGGGTAGGGGGGTGATAGCCCCTGTTTGGGGGTCCAAGGGTGTTAGCCCCAAGGGAATTATTTTTGGGGTTTAATCTATTTTTAGATCCATATGGGTTTTTTTGGGTTAATGTAATGTTGGCCCATGGTTTTGTGCCCATGGTATTGTAAAACCCCTTCTTGTGTTGTTGGTATATAAAGCAACACTTGCATGAGGGTTTGGTAATGAATTTACAAGCAAAAAGCGAGCGAAAGGATATTATTGTATTGAAGATGGTCAAGTATATACAATAAAGAAATATTTTTGTTGGGGATTTTATCGAAAGGGTTTCCCAAGATAAATTCTTTTGTAATGTGTTCTTCTCTATTTTTCCTTTGATTTTGCAACTCTACAATTCTAGATTTCTATTTATCGAGATATTATTTCTCTTCATTGAGAAGTAGTAGCTACTATATTTACATCGTTTGTTTGGTAGGTATATGTGACACCATTTACCACTACATGTTTATTTTTATATTGTCCTTTATTACTAGAGGAACATGGTTTATCATCTCTCTTGTATTTATATTGCTCCCTTCATATAAGGACAACTTCTACATGTTTGGCCATGTCTATTGCTTCTTCAAAGGAGGAATATTGCATAAGGTATTGAACCTATAAGTTTTATGGTCATCAACATGATGAAAATTACAATATTCATCATGTTGATACCGGTTAGTTAGTTAGGTTTACCTTGCTTTGTTAAGAAAAACTTTTGAGAAGTAGTAGCTACTATATTTACATTGTTTGTTTATTAGGAATACAGGACACAATTTCCCACTACATGTGTATTTTTATATTATAATTTATTTCTAGAGGAATATGGTTGATAATACTCTTTCTTGTATTTGAGTTGCCCCATTCATATAAGGGTAGGTTCTACATGTTTGACCTTGTCTACTATTTCTTCAAAGGAGGAAATATTTATAGATTCTAAAGGATAATACAATTGGTTTGGAATATTATGTATAGAAATACGTAAGATTTCTTTTGGTGGAGGGATATGTTAAATTATTCCAACAAGAGTTCCCTATTTAGCCAATAAATTGGTGAAGATTTCATCTTTGGCTTATTTTAATTGGTAAAGATCATTGACTGTGATTTTTTTTCAATAATATAGTAAAAATTGTTTGACAAATGCTTCCATAAGTTCCCTAAATATTTTAATAGAATGATAGGGTATTTGAAAATATCATTCCAAGGCTAAACCACTAAGGCTTTTGGTAAATATCCTAAGGAGAAGTATTTCATCATGATTTACATCAATACAAGAAATTTGGAATAATCTAAAATGATTAATAGTCTTGTTTATCACCATACATTTTAAATTTTAGTGCCTCAAATTTGGGGGAAATGGATGGCTAGTAACTATAGGATATAATGGTTGATAGTAAAATTCATCATAGAGATATTTTTTTTCTCATTTGAGGCTCCTTAGAGAGACTATTTGTCATTCTAGATCTTCCAATTTGGATCCTCATTTTTTAATGTGTTTTAACTTAGCATTTATTCTTTGAAATTCAAGGGAAGGTTGATTCAAAGAAATTTGTGGCAACACCAATGTGGATTTAGAGTAGGTTTGAGATATTTGAGAGAGGGAAAATACATGTGGTACCATTTTATTGGATGCTAAATACACATAATTAGTTGCTAAATCAATTGAGAGAAAAGGTTGGTAGATATAGGCATAGAGGAGGAAAAATACCATACCACATACAATTCTCAATTGGATCTGTTGGGATCCAAGGTGAACTATGGGGGTATTTTATAACTCTACACTCAATGGGAAACCGAGGTAGGGTTCACTAGGAACGGTTTTTGAACTCGCTCCAAGTCTAGTGTGGAATGTGTTTGAATGTGTCAATTAAGCATGCACCTATGTTTGGTCTTTCTAAAAATACACTATGAAAATGGAACTAACAATGCAAGATACAAGTTGCAAGAAGACAAGAGCTAACCATAGAATGATTATTTGCTTGAATTATCACTAACCCTAGGATTCCAAAACAAAGCCTTTGAGCAAGGGTCCAAAGGAAATGCACAATCAAGGCTAAAACTCTAAATGCACACTAAATGCCTTTATTCTTTCAAATGCTTAGAAATTTGATCAAATGCTTTTATTTACTTGTGATCTATATTTTGAAAAGAAATGAATAGAAATCAATCAACAAATAACCTAAATATCTACTAGGGCACTTATATGATTCAGTGGTTGTTCCAAGCTTTATATTGCATTCAACAATATTCCACAACTTCAATCCTGCAAAATAACTTCACAAAAACCCTTGAAAAATATGATCAATGTTAGGGGGCCTACTTAGGCCACTATATGACTATAATTGGAGGTGCAGTAGTCAAGACCCTAGGTACTTTTAGCTAACCTTTAGAATGCAAAAGTGAAAGTTGACCTTTTTGGAAGATGAACAAATAGAATACAATGCAGTAAAATAGAATGGTAAATAGGATGGAGTTTGTATAATTATGCTCTAAATATAACATGAAATGTAGATCTAGGGTTTGGGGGTGAACTTCTACCCCCAATCTTAGCATAGGCAAAATCGTGCTCTGTATAGGGTGATCGCGATTTCACTTCTAAAAAAATCATACCTTGTACTTATGGCACAATTTCACAATAGGAGGAAAATGCAACAGAACAATGCAAAGAAACTAATCATAGACATGAATCTAGTAATATGTGAAATGTAAAATAAACAAAAATAACTCGGTGGTAGTGAGAGGCAGGAAAAAATATGAAGATCTCCAAAGTAGTAGACTTCTCCTTAGGGCTTCAACACTTATCCACCAAGGGCAACAACACAATCAAATGTAGTAGAAGAGATCTCCACAAAATCCAAAAATCTTCAATAGAGTCTTGTTAGCACTTGTATCAACACTTGTTGGCAGCTTGTTAGATTGCTTCACTTAGAATTTGTGGATAGAAAATATCTAGGAGCCAGGTTCTAAAAAAGAAAGATTCAAACCCTCTATTTATAAGATATTTGAAACAAGAATGAGCAAAAAAACTAAGGAAAAGTCGATGCCAAAGAAGGTTAAGCGAAAAGCTAGGGATTTCTAAGAGAAAACCCTAACTATGAAAAATCGTTCCCCATAAGGGCTGACGCAATTTTATGAGAGAAATAAATAGAGGAGAAAAAAAGGGGGAGAGGCCCAAACTTGCTTTGGGTAAGTTGGAGGGTCTCTTTGAGGGTCTAGGGAAAATGACTCACTCAAGTGGGTCAATTTTCCATGTCTACATTTTGCCCCCTCTTTGATGCATTTATGGCCTAATAAATGCATCAAATAAATATGTAGGAACTTATGGGCAGAGGATGATAAACAAAAATAAAAAAGAAGTGGCTATTTTAGAAGAAAGGAGTGGTGCAAAAACGATGTCATTCTAGATATTTTCATGTTTTTACATGCAAATCGAGGCATAGGTATATTAATGCCTCTCAGGCTAGGATGTCCCCTCGAGTTTTAGAAGGAATGCAAAATTTCTAATGAAACTCAAAATGATAGATGCAGAAGAAATAAGAGCGAAACAAACAGGAAAGAAGAAAAGAGAGGAAAAGAAAAATCAGAAATCAAGAATAAGAAAACGGAAAAATACATGAGTGTGTGCTCATGTATGATTGCTTACTTTTATGTATATATATATTATATTTTGTTTTTTTTTGTATGCTTGGTGAACATAGACATAATGGATGCAATGAACCTATATGAATGAGATGGAATGATATGAATCTAACTAAATGCAATGCATCTAAAATGTAAGCCTAAATGAGTAGATGGAAAGAATGCTCCAAAAGGCCAAAGAAAATAAAAATAACCAAAACCTTGCAAGGGTGTATGCTTGCAATATGGACAAGGTGGAGTTGAACCCGTTATGGGTGTAACGCTCACTGAGATGGATAAAAGAGAAAGATATATACCTGTTGGGATGTATGCTCACAAATGGTCGAATGGAGGCTACCCCTCGCTTGTGAACATGAAGCTATCCGCTATAGGGTGTGTCGTGTGCAAGAAATTGATGAGCAAAGCGAGTGCTACCTGATAGGGATTTGGTGTGTGCAATAATGTGTATGGACATGGTCAACGAAGCAAAATGAGAACCAAATCCCTTGACCTGGAGAAATATAAGTAACAAAAACTTGCGAAGTCATAGAATAAGGAAAATATGAGATGGGTGGATGAAATGATAGAAATGCATGAAGGTGAGCCCTAGGTTGGCGATTCACTAGGCATCAAATCCCTAGTGAGAGTGCAATGCATGTGAGCTATGACCTAATTAGGTGTCATAACTTGCCATTATCGTGAATGCTCAAAATCTATATGAACAAGCAGTCATGCAAATATGAATAGGAAGAAGTGCATTTTATGATAACAAAAAATGCAAATGAAATAGAGTTTTAGACAATCATGCGAAATATGACATGCAAACATGTAGAATAATCAGGAAAATAATGATGCCATATGAAATTATTCTAAATGTAACATACAATGCAAATAGTTGATCATGTATAATATATTTTTAGATGAATTATATTCATTGGTTCTTTAAGTTCTTCAACATCTAAAGAAGCTAAACAATAGAAACCTGAGCCAAAATTGGCAATTATGACAAAGGGTACTAACCAATTAGCTTGGAACTTACCTTTAATATTGAAACAAACATTAGTGTTCTTATGGTTTTCAATGAGGACAAGGTCCCCCACCTCAAAAGAATGGTTGTGAACTTTCTTAGAGTAAATATCATTTGAGCCTATTTTGATACTCACAAATGCTCTAAGGTATGAATGTACTTTTCATCCAGCAATTCCAATTGGTGCAAATGATATAAGTGATACTCATAATTGATTGATGTATCTTGCAACAAGATGTGCAACAAGAGAATTTCAAGCTCAAAATAAAACACTACATTGGATCCATATACCAAGACATAGGGTGAGGCACCTATGGGAGTATGCACACTAGTACAATAGGCCCACAAGGTAGGATAAAATTGGATATGCCAATCATGATCGATCTTACAAATCAAATTCTTCAAGATCTTGATCAAAGACTTATTGGATGCTTTGGTTTATCCATTACCCTAAGGGTAATATAGATTTGACTACTTGTGCTAAATGTTGTACTTAGCAAAAATTTTACAAACATCCTTGTTCTTAAAACGAGTGTCATTGTAAAAAATAGTCATCGAAGGAATCTTGAACCTATGAAGAATCTGGTTGAAGATGAACTTGGAAATATTAGTTCTAGTCACTGTGGCGAGGGGTATGGCTTCAAATCATTTAGTGAAGTACTTTATCATTGTTATGATAAACTTATGACCATCGACAAAACTGGGTTAATCTTCCCTATAATATCCAATCTCCACATAGAGAATGACCAAGGAAAAGAAATAACCTAAAGGTGATGAGAAGGAGCATGGACAAGGTTGTCATGGCATTGAAACTTGTTGCAACATCGAATATGGTCACATTCATATTTATCCATGGAAGGCCAATAGTACCCCATCCAAAGGAGCTTTTTGGTGATAGCATTGCTGCTAAAATGACCTCCACATGATCCTTCATGAGCTTCACTAAGAGCAAGCTAGGCTTCATTGGAGTTAAGGCATCTCAAGAGGATACCTTCAAAAGAATTCCAATACAAGGTATTACCAATTATAACAAATAAACATGCTCCTTTGTGCAAAAGAAGTACAATTATTGTGATCTAAGCCATTAGGTATCGATCCATACTCAAGAAAATTAAAGATGTCGGTATACCATGGCTTAAATGGGGCATCTTCGATGGTTAAAACATCTAACAAGATAAGACAAGAACCAAGAAATATAGGCTCCCAAAGTTGTCTACTGATAATCGATTCTTGATAATCTTCCAACTCCAAAGGAAACAAGGATGCAATAGTGGCCATGGCATCGATGTGATAATTTTAGGATATAGGGATGGATTCTATGGTTACTCGTGTTAGGGTAAAATAAGGTAGTGTATTGCATTACACTACGTGGGGTTATTACATTTACTTTTCTATGTAATTATGTAATGACCATGAGATATTTTCCTCATGGTTAAACTAGTTAAGTACCTAAATATCCTATGTTAGATATTTAGGTTAGTGTTATGGTTAGAACTCTCTACCTAGGTTAGTGGTTAGCTACACGTCTCTCCTACCGTGTTGGTTAGCGAGATAGACGATGTTAGTTGATTAGAATGTTATATATATTCAATTAATTAAATGCAATACCTAATGTTCAATTATCAAGTTTGGACTTACCTTGGACCTACATTGGCATTAGAGCCTCGCTTCTCCAACGTTGCGGATTACCACGGAGCACCAGAGGTGCTCAATGTAGTTTTCCTCACACGAGAGGCCTGCAGACCTGGGCTCGAGTGTTTGGCCGCAGATCTGGCCGCTCCAGCCCACAGCACAGGTCATCGCTGACGTAGACGCTAGCCGACCCATAGACAGGCCGTCATAGCCAGCCCGCAGACTGCCGATGCGGCCATAGGGCCCACAGATGCGCCAGTCGACCTGGAAGACAAACCGAGTATAGCTCCTACAAACCCCTAGACCGATCGAGGTCAACAAGTCGAGGCTTTTCAACCTCGACTTCCCGCACCGGCCCCTAGGGCCCGTAGTGCCATGTAGGCCTTGCAGGACACATGGCACACTCTCGGGAGAGCCGAGAGGGTAGGAGTGCCCTCCCTCTTCTCGCAGATTGACGAACATCAGGATCTGAGAACGCAGGTGACCCTCCAATCCCTGACCAACACTTGGATGTGGATTGATGTCGACAGGCCTCAACACGCATCTCGAGGGACATGTGGACTGATGTCGATAGGCCTAGGCATGCATCTCGAGGGACATGTGGACTGAAGTCGACAAGCCTCGACATGCATCCCGAGGGACACGTGGACTGACATCGATAGGCCCAGGCACGCATCTTGAGGGACACATGGACTAACATCGATTGGCCTTGGAACGCATCCTGAGGGACACATGGACAGACGTTGACTGGACCCAGGCATGCACCCCGAGGTGCTAACTCTATGGGACACGTGGTGGACAACCACTAGACAGGGACAGGACAAGTGGAGGACAACCACTAGACGCAACTCGACACGTGGCAGACAGCCACAGGATAGACTTGACATTGACTAGTCGACTTAGCCTACCCCTGGCGCCACGTGGCAAAGACCAAAATGGCAGGTGACACAGTCGATTTCTCGTAGGAAATCGATCGATAAGGGGGGACTTTCCCCTTATCAATCCCACAACATCCCACTGCGGGATGCATGTGGGATAAAAGTCCCGAAAGTTTTTTTTTTTTTAAATTTGGCCATCGAAGTCTTTAAAAGGCACGTATAGTGCCTTCGTTCCATTAGGTGCCGTAGCCTGACCGGTTTATCGGGTTGAGCTAAGGCGCACGGCGGGGATTCTAGGGTTCGACTCCCGCTGGGAACAAAAGGCCATTCTTTTGGCCTTCGGCACTCAGACAAGTATTTTTTTTATTTTTTTTCTATGCACTTTTTTTTTTAATTAAATTTTTTATTATTAAATTATTTTTTTAATATTTTCAAAACTTCAAACTATTTTTTTTAAATAATCAATTTTTGTTTAAGTATTTAAATTGATTTATTTAAGAGATATATTTTTAGTTTTTTCATTATTAATTAAAATGATTTATTAAAAACTTTTCTTAAACTATTGCAAATTAAAAAAATTAAAGAAATATTTTTTTTGCAACTTTAATATATTTAAAAGTGCTAATGTTTTCTCACAAATTGGAGATATAAGACATACAGAAAGCACATTTTTTTTGTTGCAAAATTAGACAAACTCTTCTCAACCCTTGTTCATTTAGCATACAAAGAAAGGATCACACTGATTTTTCTTTTGCAAATTTAGAAAACAAGGAATTTTTTTTTGTAAAGATCAAAAGTACTTAGAGTGCATTTGTTTTCTCCACAGAGACATAATACATAAAATTGCACTTCTATTTTTTTTTCTACAAAATTGAGAAGACTTTGTAACCTTGGGTTCATCAAAACTAAGTCGTGTGTCGACTAGTTCTGGAAGCCTTTCAAAAGCGGGTCGTGTGTCGACTTGTATTGAAAGGAGTGCTAAAATCCTACATTTTGTAAACATTAAAGGATGATAGAATTCATTTTTTTTATTCTATTGTTTGCAAAATTGTAAAGAAAAAGGGGAGATATTTCAGTATAAGAAAGGTGCATTTTCGATTTTACTCGACACCTTCTCTTCAAAATTGCTTGTACTAGGTGCATTTTCGGTTGCATCCAACACCTAGAGTGATACAAATTTGGGTTGCTCTTATGTTTTGATTATTGCACTAAACACTCATGTTTTTTGTGTGCAATTAAAAAGTCAAATATAAACATTAAAAGAAGCATTTCACAAAACCCAAACTTCACTCAAAAACCATGCTAAAACTTTGCATAGGTTCATCCAAGTAATTACTCCCCAAATCAAAAGGTCAAAACTTCAAATCACCTTGATACCCTCTCTTTGTTTGGCTTAATTACCTCAAATTTTTCATCCTTCTTTCAAGGGTGTTAAAGCAGGTGCCATTAAATATCTTAGAGGGCAAAATCAAAAGTTTTACAAACCTACCCCTATTTCATTTGCTCTATTTTGTTTGGCTTAAAATTCCTCAAACTTTTCATCCCTTGGTAAGGGTGTTAAGGCAGGTGCCATTAAATATCTTATAGAGGCAAATTAAAAACACCTTCCATATACTCTTTTGAGAGGTACAAGATATCCCATCTTAGTCCTATCAAATTTGAAACCTAAAACATGGCCATGATACACAAGTATCTCACTGAGAGCCAACTGCTCAAAGGTTCAAATTACTCAGCTTGGAAGACTAAGATGAAAGCTATCTTAACTATAGAGGAATTGTGGTCAATAGTGGATGGAAGTGTCACTAGACCTCAATCACCAGGAAAAGATCAAAGAGATTTTGATAAAAAGGATAAAAAGCTATCCTTAATGATCTTTCTTGCTATTATTGATGATATCCAACCTCATATCAGTGAAGCTACCACTGGTAAGGCAGCATGGGATGCCTTAAGTACCATCTTTGAGGGCAAGAATCAATCAACGATTCTTAACCTTCAAACACAGCTTCATACTCTACATATGAAATCCGGAGAAACAGTAGAGCTATTCCTCCGCAGAGTCGTAGAATTAAAAACAAAACAATAATCCTTAGCAGAGAAACTGGAAGACCAAGTCTTGAACTCAATCATTTTGAGAGATCTTCCTGACTCCTACCGAATGTTGATCACCTCACTACAAGTTTACGCGGAGACGGTAACTTTTGTCGAGTTGGTAAATATGCTTCAAACAGAAGAAGCTAATCAACTACAAAGAGATGAGGCATCTAACAATGCTCTTTTCTCAAAAAGACAAGGTGGTAAGAAAAAGTGGAATCAACAGAAAGGTTCTTCTTCTAAACAAGAAAAGGGTAAAGCCAAAGAGATTTCGAAGAAGAAGCAGTATTGTAAAATTTGTGACAAAGACATTCATGAAACCAAAAGATGTTGGTTTAAGAACAAACCGCCCAATGAACAAAGAAACAAAAAGGGCAAAGGCAAACCTAAGAACAAGAACAAACATCAACAGGGTCACATTGCAGCTGAAGATTCTAGTTCAGATTCTGAACGAGCACACAAAGTGCTCATGACACATATAGATTTCTCCCACAAAGACTCTTTGTGGTACATAGATTCAGGCGCTAATAAACATATGACTGGGGATAAATCTTGGTTTGCAACATTTGAGGCTCGAGAAGGTAGACCGGTCATCATTGTTGATGATCAGACCTACGAGTTCAGGGAGAAGGAAGTGTTTCTGTCTCCCTTCCAGATGGAGAATGCAATATTCAAAAAGTTCTTTATGTTCCAGGATTGAAAAATAATCTCTTGTCAGTTCTACAAATCCTGGACAATAACATGAATGTCAATTTTACTGTGGAAAAAGAAAAGAAACGTTGCTTTATCACTAAAAAGGGAAAACAAATAGCAATAGGTTCATACAAACATGGTTTGTTTGTCTTAGATGCAATTACCTCTACCCATACTGCAATGGTAGGCACCACAAAGGAGGCCACTTATCTTTGGCATAAGATATTTGGGTATTTGAGTTTAGGATATTTACTAGAGTTGAGTAAATATCAAATGGTGAAAGGACTCCCTACTCTTTCATCTACATTACCAGTGTGCTCTGATTGCTTGTCAGGGAAGCAACATAGAGTACCTTTTGAACCTAGCTCTTTTCGAGCTAAGGTACCTTTGGAGTTGGTACACACAGATTTGTGTGGTCCTATGTCTACAAGTTGTGGAGGAAAATGGTATTTTCAATTGTTTGTTGACGATCACTCATGGAAGATGTGGGTCTTCTTATTGCAATTGAAGGCTGAAGCATTTTCCTATTTTCAACAGTTCAAAACTCTTGTTGAGAAGGAATCATGATGCTTTATTAAGACCCTCCGTTCAGATCGAGGGGGGGAATACACATCAAAAGAATTTTCCTCATTTTTACAAACACATGGGATAAAGATACAATTAACAACAACCTACACTCCTCAATCCAATGGGGTTGTTGAGAGAAGAAATCGGTCCATAATGGAAATGGTTTGATGTATGCTTAAGGGGGCCAACCTTGAGCAAACTTACTGGGCTGAAGTTGTTCAAACTGTAGTATATCTTCTGAATAGGGGTCCCACAAGGGCTCTTGAAGGTATGACTCCTCAAGAATCATGAAGTGGTAGGAAACCCTCCATAACTCATCTAAGGGTATTTGGGTGTAATGCATTTATGCATATACCTAAGGAGAAAAGAAAGAAATTAGATGAGAAATCCTTACCTTGTATATTTCTTGGATATGATGAATTTTCAAAAGGCTATTGGTTGATAGACCCATTTACCAAGAAGATACATGTAAGTAGAGATGTAGTGTTTGATGAAGCTTTCACATCCAACACTACATCAGTATACCTAGATGATGAGGAGGAACATCAACCTCCTTCTTCACAACAAAAAAATCCACCCAAATGGTATACAAGCACAGTAAAAGACTCTAAACTCACTTCCCCACTTGATCTTACTCTCAATTGTCCAAAGACAAGAAGCATGTCACAAAAAGAAAAGAGTGAAGCATCCACTTCAGTTGATGATCTTTGTGCAGATTTTCAAGACCTTTATGTTGATAGAGAGTTACCAAGGGAATATGAGATGGAGATAGATGAGGAGAGGGTTTACTTATTAGCATGTGATGAGAATGAACCTTCTACAGTTGATGAAGCACTTAGACTACCTCAGTGGAAGGTAGCTATGGATGCAGAATATAACTCCCTCATAAAGAATAAAACATGGAAGCTAGTGGATTTGCCTAAAGGAAAGAAACCCATAGGTTGCAAATGGGTTTACAAAATAAAATATAAGGCAGATGGCACTATAGATAAGCATAAAGCCTATCTTGTGGCAAAGGGCTATGCTCAAAAGGAAGGACTTGACTATGAGGAAACCTTTGCTCCTACAGCAAAGATGACCACCATTCGAGTAATTTGTGCTATGGCAGCACAGTTCGTATGGAAGTTACATCAGATGGATGTAAAAAGCGCCTTTCTTAATGGTGACTTAAAAGAAGAAGTATACATGACTCAACCTCCTGGATTTGTAGAGGAATGCCATGAGCAACATGTTTGCAAATTGGTCAAATCATTATATGGGCTAAAACAAGCCCCAAGAGCATGGTACATAAAAATGGATAGTCACCTACTGCAACATGGATTTAAGAGAAGTCCATCTGACGCAAATATCTATATCAAGAACACAGGTTCTGAAATAGTTATTCTTGTGTTATATGTAGATGATCTGATCATCACTGGCAATTCAAAGAATATGATTAAAGCCGTGAAAGATGACTTGAAAGAGTCATTTGATATGACAGACTTAGGACTTCTCCACTACTGTCTTGGCCTTGAGATAAAACGAAAAAAAGAATCATCTAAGGGTGACTCAGAGAAAGTATGCTAAGACTTTAGTAGAAAAATATCGTATGACTGATTGTAAACCCAAAGCAACACCGATGGAATCAGGGTTATAGTTATCACGATATGAAGACTCACCACAGGTAGATGGAACAATTTATAGACAAATGATTGGAAGCCTCATCTAACTAATACTAGACCAGATTTTACTTATGCTGTAAACTATCTCTCTCGGTTCATGCAAGAACCAAAGGTATCCCATTGGAAAGCAGCTAAGAGAGTCTTACACTACATTCAGGGTAGTGCCGATTATGGTCTAGAGTATAAGAAGAATAACTCATTCTTCTTACAGAGTTACACTGGCTCTGATTATGCTGGATCCATAGATGACAAAAAATCAACCTCAGGCTATGTTTTTCATCTTGGATCTAGTCCTGTCTCATGGCATAGTAAAAAGCAACAGGTTGTTGCTTTATCTTCAACTAAGGCAGAATATCGTGCTACACGTGGAGCTGTGTGTGAAGCGATATGGCTAAGTCACATCTTGGCTACCATGGGCCTACCAAAGAAACTTCCTATTCACATGTTTTGCGACAACTCAGGTGTTTTGAACTTGGTCAAGAATCCAGTACATCATGAACGAACTAAACATATTGATACAGATTGTCATTTCATTCGTGATGAAGTTCCTAAACACAGAATCCAACTCCAACACATTCCCACCGACGAACAGGTTGCAGACATTTTTACAAAGGCACTTAGACGTGTCAAATTTCAACTATTTTGGAGCAAACTTTGTATATCAAAGTAATGTAATAAAGGGGGGATGTTAGGGTAAAATAAGGTAGTGTATTGCATTACACTATGTGGGGTTATTACATTTACTTTTCTATGTAATTATGTAATTACCATGAGATATTTTCCTCATGGTTAAACTAGGTAAGTACCTAAATATCCTATGTTAGATATTTAGGTTAGTGTTATGGTTAGAACTCTCTACCTAGGTTAGTGGTTAGCTACACGTCTCTCCTACCGTGTTGGTTAGCGAGATAGACGATGTTAGTTGATTAGAATGTTATATATATTCAATTAATTAAATGCAATACCTAATGTTCAATTATCAAGTTTGGACTTACCTTGGACCTACAACCTGATAGAACGAGGACAACAACTTGGTGACAATCTCCTTGTAAGGCTTTAGTTTATCATCTCGAATTTGGTAAACATCGTTAATTTGATTAATCATAAGTTAAGAGTCACCAAATATCAAACAGAACCTAACCTACAAAGCTAAGGCTACTCTAAGGCCATGAATCAAAGCTTCATATTCTTCAATATTGTTTATGTAGGAGAAATGAAGCTTGAAGGACAAGAATATGAGCTGCTTTTGTGGGGTAACTAGAATAACTCCAACACCAACACCTTTCATGTAGTGGGTTCCATAAAAAACAAAGCCCAAGAATTTGGATCTTCAACATCAATTGTGAAGCACTCATTGAGGAACTCGATGATCAAAGAATGGGCAACTTCTAGGGTAGCGGAGGCAGGCTAACTGATCAATGATTACTTGACCTTTGATAGCCTTCTAACCTATGAAGGTCAAGTCAGACTCACTAAGGGCTAAAACCCACTTAGCAACTTGACCTGAAAGGTGAGGTTTAGACATTAAATAGCACAAAGGGTCAAACTTTGTAACCAAAATATCTTATAGCTAAGCATGTAGTGTCTTAGCTTTTGGGAAGCAAACACTATAATAAGGTAAAGCTTCTCTAAGGGGATATACCTAGTTTTGTAGCCAACCAAAGTTCTACTAATATAGTAGATAGCTCACTCTTTGTTTTGATCATCATGTTGAGCCAAAAGTGCTCCCAAAGCGTGAGCTATGGCAACTATGTAAAGTACCAAATGCTTACTAGGTATAGGAGGGAGTAAAACATATAGGAAAGTGAGATATCATTTGAGGTCATTGAAAATTTTTTGACACTCAGAATCCCATTGAAAGATAACATTTTTCTTAAGAATCTTAAGAAAGGGTTGACACTTATCGACTAATTGGGTTATGAATCAATGAATAGCCTAAAGTTTACCTTGCAGGCTACACATCTTGATCAAGGTGCAAGGAGGAGGTATGTCAGTGATGGCTACTATCTTAGTGGGGTATACTTCAATACCTTACCTAGAAATAATAAAGCCTAACAACTTGATATATGTGACTACAAACACACACTTAGCGGGCTTAAGACGAACCCTAAAATACCGAAGCCTTTCAAAAATATACCTTAAATCATGGACATGATCCTTTCGTTGTATGGAGCCACCTAAAATATCATCCTCATAATCTTAGAGAATGTCATGGAAAATATAAGTCATAGCCCAATGATAGGTGGCACCAACGTTTTTCAAGCCAAAAGATATGACTTTCCAATAGAAGGTACCCCATGGAGTGATGAAAGCTATCTTGGTTTGATCCTCAAGGGTAATCATGATCTAATTGTATCCTGAGAAGCCATCTATGATCTGATCTATGTTGGACAGGGGAAAATCATCCTTGGGATATGCTATGTTGACATCTCTAAAATCAATACATATTTTTATTGTTCCTTCCTTCTTAACTATAGGAATGATGTTGGAGATCCAATCAGAATAGACGATGGCTTTTATAAAACCAACATCAAGGAGTTATTGGAGCTTCTCAACCAAAAGGAAAACCTTAGGATGCATCTTCCTAAGTTTTTTCTTAATAGGATTAATACTAGGCTTCACTACCAAATGATGCATAACAAGGGAAGGATCAAGCCCTGACATGTTGGCATATGAACAAGCAAAAATATCATAAAAATTATCTTAACAAATTGGTCAACTACTCTTGCTCATTCATGGACAAGGCTTTGCCTAACTTAAGGATTCTAGGGGTCTCCTTAGAACCTATGTTCACATCTATGATCTCCTCAATTAGAATGGATGATTCATCCTCAAGAAGAGGAGGGGTAGGAATTACTCCTAGTTGCTCATGGTCCTTAGGAGACATAGAACCAAAGTCCTTTTGAGAACTAGAAGACTCAACCTATGTAGTGTAAGGGACTAACCCATCAAAGGATATGTCACCATGGAGGACATCCTAATGAACCTTGTCACAAAGAGTGTCACCTTTAGCACACTCCTTTGGGGTTACAACTAATAGAAAGGGAGAGGGTGGTCCCTCATCCTCATCACTCCACTCTAAACCTTTATGAGATATATCCAAAAAAGGTTCTTGATGAGAAGAATTTTCCTCATCCTATGATGGGATATTGATTAATGATTCTTCTCTCATGTTTAGATTTTCATATTGCTTAGTTATGTGAGGCAAAGAACCTGATGGATGAGAGTCAAATTGATCTTGTTCAATTAGTGAACAATATTCAAATGGGTGAGGATCACCCAAAATGGTGATAAATTGATTCTTAAATTCAAACTTTAAACATTGGTGAAAGCTAGAAGGGACAACCCACATCGCATGGATCTAAGACCATTCGAGGAGTATATTGAAATATGTAGGGTAAGATACCACATAAAACACAATATATAAGATCTTGGGACCAACCTTAAGGGGGAGGTAAATAATGCCATAACCTTCTTGGAACTTGTTGAAGGTTTTGATGATGTACTTAGATTTAGTTAAGTCTTCCTATTTTAATCCAAACTTTTGGAAAATTTGATATGTGCATAAATTAAGGGAAGAACCATTATCAATAAAATCCTCTTGATAAAGGTTTCCCTAATAAATACAGTAATGTAGAGAGAAGAATCCCTATGAGGGTATGAGGAAGAAATATCATCATTCGAGAATGTGATATGATGTATCCCAAGAGAGCTTACAACATTAGCCATAACACTAGGGGAAATATCTTGAGAAAAAAAATGTTGTCTTAGAAGATTCAATAAGGCTTCCCCATGAGTAGAAGTTTACAAAATTTCTAATAGATAAATATTGGTTAAAGAACTCATCTCTTGTTGAGAATGTTAGATCTGGTGATTTTGCACTTGTTGCCTTGGAGCTGCTGCTATCATACCAACCATATTATCATATGGAGGTGGGTCATTTCGATATGACACTTGATTAGTTGCTTACTATCCATGATTAGGTAGGGGATCTTGGAAGATTTCCATATATTTATTAGTTGTAGGCCATTACTGAATAGGGGATTGATATTTTTATGGGTGAGAATCTTCTATAAAAAAGCATTCTGCATCAATCAGATCCTAAACCACATGTTTCAACTTCTTACAAGAATTCATCTAGTGTCCCTCCACTCTGTGATATGCACAGTGTTGACCAGCCTTGTACCAATTAGTTGTAGTATCAGGTTGCCTTATGGGAGGAAAATCAATCTTATTAGCTTCTAAAAGCTACTTTAGAACCACTTCCATAGTAGGTTAATCCTTGTGAAATTTATTTGTGGAGGTTGGTTAAGCACCATATTTTGTAGGTTGTTAATAATACTATTAACATGCCTACTATTCGTTACCCCATCACCAACCACATGCTTGTTCTTATAATTGTTCTTAGTGGTCCTATCTTCTTTCACTTTAAGCTATTCTCTTTTGATAAGAGCTTGCTCTACTTTTCTTTCTAGGTCAGTTGCTTGATAAAAATATGTGATAGTTGTAGTTTCCAATGCATAAGACAATTGCTCTTGCAAGTTTCCAATAAATATTTCAAGCATATCTCAAAGAGCTCCTCCAACGAGATATAAATTCTAAAAAACTTTCCTCTTTACCTTGCTTTAACATGTAAACATCTTTCATGGTCACATTGTTTTCAAAATAAGCATCAAATTGTTAAACAAATAATTCAACTGTTTATTCAAAATTCCTCAAAGAATGGTTGGGAAATTGATAATATGACTCTAAAACCATGCCACAAAGGCTTTTAGGGAACATTTTTAGCAACGAAATGTCATCATATATAATATCATGACAAGTTGTCCTAAACCTTCTTAAATGCTCAATTGGATATTTTGTTCCCTTATATATAGGTAAAATTGATATGGGAAAGTTTTTAGGATAAGGCTTAACAACAATTATAGGGTCTAAGGGCTAATTTTCCATTTATCTGTAGTTGTAGGTGAAACTAGGAGGTTGAATCATATCTACTCTTGAAACTAGTTATTTCACCATTTAGTTAAACTTTACACCTCAGAATTATTGTTGTGCAATACCCATAGATTATCTAAGGGAGGGGTATGGGTAGGCTATTGAAAGGATACTTGGACCATGTTGGAGGGATTGATACTGTTATGGTATGTGGTATCTTGCTAGAGAGGATAACTAACAACTGGTGGAACAGAAGCAAAAATGTTGAAATTAGTTGAATGAGGAGTAAATTGAACATAATATTGAGATGCACTACAACTTGGAGGAAATTGTACAATCCTTCCAATGTTGGTGGTCACAGTTGTAGCATACATTGGGTTACGAACAAGATTACCATGATGTAAAGATTTTGTCGAGTTGTTATGAACATCTTGAGGGGAAATTGGTTTGATGATGAGATGTTCTAACTTCCTTGAGTTGGGATTCCTCTTTCATAGCTTCATCCAAGGCATCCTTTTTATGCTTGTAGAAACTCCAAAAATTTTAAAATTATTTAAAGATAAGGTTCCCATTGGGTCCCTTAGTAATATCAAGGCTATTCTCCATATTTTCATTTTATTCCTCTTCTAGATTATGATTTTATCTATCAATTTGATCTTCTTGGAAAATCTCATCATCCTCTAAAAGCCTTCGCCCACTCCTAAGGTTGGGAGCCATTAGGAGAGAGATAAAGGATAGAGTGAAAAATGAGGAAGACTAAAAACTAACAAAAGCACACAAAATATTTTTAAGATGTTAATTAAATGTTTTTGTAGAGTAGCAAAAACCATACACATAAACATGTAATATGAAACCAAATTGACAAGATAATATCATGCAACCATAAAATAAATAAATGTACAAAATAATGTCCTTCTCATTGATATTTAAAAATGTATTTAAAAAGAGGTTATAAAATATTTCTCTTAGGGATTTACATAAATTTGATACAAATTACAAAATGAGAACCCAAAAGGGTAGGTGTAATTTGCAGTTTTTGCTCTCCCAAAACTGATTATGGAGGGTTTCTTTGTGACCTTCGCTTGATGTTGTAAAATATTGAAGGATATTTATGATGAATAGCTCTTGATAAGTCCTGTAACCTTCACATAAAAGCACTTAAAAGAAATCAATAGCAAATGTGGAACCTCTCAAGATGAGGTCCATTTCCATGAATAGAAAATGAAAGGAAATTCTTAAAAAAATAAAGAAATGCATGAAAAACTATGCTCAACTATGCTAAAATAGAAATAAGGTGCTGCTAAAGCTATTGTATTAAAAAAACAAAAAATCAGATTTTATAGAGAGTCCATCATGGGGTACAAAAACTAGCTCTATTAGTCATTAGAGGTTATAGTGGCTACACCTGCAGGCCACTTTGGGGCGAAGCGGTTGTTGAACAGAGAGCCCGTTATTTGTGCTCAGTGTGGAGTAGGGTTATGCATAAGAGGTTGGACTCAAAATGTACTTGTAAAAAAAATGGTGAATCCTAATAAAAATCAAGGTGAATCATGGCAAATCCTAAGCAAATCAAATAAGTCATCTTCACACCAAAATTTGGAGCATTTGAATCCCTAAAAATTAAGATCATATTTAGGAAAAATTTTGACCTATGAAATCACCTTATAACTTCATAAAAATACCACCATTATATCAGGATCAAAAAGAGCTTTCCAATGAGTACATATATGCCTATGTTTGGATATATTGTGGTGAATTGACCCTAAGAAACAATTAGTCCTAAAAATTTTAGGCAAATGGGCTGCCATCGAGGGTCCTCATATTTGCCAGTTTTCAATTTTAGAAATCCTTATATTCACCCAATTTGTGAATATTCACCACTATGCATAACTCTAGAGTGGAGTGACATCTAATTTATCTATCAAATAGGATGATTTTCTTAGTTCATTCATGAGGAACAAATTAAAGGTATAAATGGGTGCAAAATCGAGATGATTGATGATGCACAATGGTTGAATTCAATCTTCAAACTCCAATGGAATCCATTGGTGCAAATGCAAGCTTCATAGCTAGATTTGGATAGCACTCCATTGCATATGAGAGAATGTTCTCTCTGTCACTTAAACTGACAACACTTCATTATGGCTAATTGATGAAGATTTTCATGAAGGCTTGGGATCCTTTTTAAATGTTTCCAATTTGGCAATCTTGGCTTACAAGAGATGCCAATACCAGGATTTGGTTAGGCTCTATGTGACACAAACATCGCTTCTAGAAGCTTATCGTGGTTAATAATTGCTAAACTTACCCTATAACTATTTTGGCTCAGCTTAAGGATCTCGAGTTTGTTACAAACACAATCATCTCAAGGTGGAGCAACTAGGATTGGAGGCCATCACAGGGTCTAGTAATCACTGGAGGACGCTTCTAGGAATGACGGTCTAGGCTCAAAAGGAGTAATTCTTCTTGCTAAAGTGATCAAAATAAATGTTAAGCCTTGAGGCTACCCCAAGTGGGTCATATGGTTTGAAAAGGTATCCATATAAGCAGTCTTATCAAAGTGACATGTTTTTGGTGTCTATTGATACCCCTTTTTGGGATGCATTGTGTGAACGCACAACACTGACCAAAAATATACTAAAACTTAATTGGGAATTGATGTTGATCATTAATTTAGATAATATAAAATACCCTACTCATGAAAGAGCATGTGTAATTGAATTAATGCTTCAAAAAAAATTGAAGAACTTGAGTTCTTAGTAAACGTTTCAGCCATGGAGTAAAAATAGGGGTCTATAGATGTCATGTTTCAAGCATACCAAGTATTTTTTTGGTTGAAAATTTTGCTTGTTTTCTATCCCAAGCAGGGGCATGATTGTCTTTGATAATGATTCATTGATGAATGCAATTAACATGATCAAGTGTTTGATTATTGAATTCGATTATGAATGTTGTGATTATGACTACCCGCTCAAGTGATGTGCCGATGAGGAGATGTAAAATGATAAAAGTAGAAGTCACTTGACCAAGATGATTTGATTGAACTAACCAAAGGTGTAGGCTTCTTTGGAGCATTCTAAAATTTTACCAAAGGAAACTAGGCATCTTTGAAACCTTTTGAAATCGACCACAGTGGTAGGAACCCAAGTTTCTAGTAGTTGGATCAAAGATGGAGTGAATAAATAAAATTGCAAATGAGAGGAATGAATAAAATCACTATTGAAACTGAATCACCTTTTACACTGGAGGATAATACCAACCAATGGATAAATAAATATTTAATTGTTCTTCGATGGATCATAGAAGACACCCATGGAAATGCATATAAATATCTATCTAAGGTTGTGATGTGAAAGGGCACGCTGGTCTATAATTAAATAAATGAATTAAATAATACAAATAATTAGGATTATAGTCCTAACATGCCACCCTCCTTAAAAAGAGCTTTGTCCTCAAAGCTCATAGTGAGAAGCTTCATCCCTAGTTTTCCAAGTAGTAGTTGCTCATGTTCTTGCACCATTTTAATATCATTGTTTCGTAAGCAGGGATAGTGGGAAGGTTGGAGTGTTGGTGGGGGATAGGAAGGAAGAATAGGAGGATTAGAATGACCACAGGGGGAAAACCTTGGTTGTGTCTTCTTAGTGGCTTGGAGAGAAAAGAAGTGGGCAACCATTTTCTTGCCTCCTTGGTGAAGAAATTTCTCCATTCGATGAGAACTAACTAGTGGAGAAGAGCCTGATTTTAATCCTTTAAGAGTATATGTTTGATCCTTTAGTGTGAATTTCATCCATAAGTCTTCAAAGTCCCATTGGATTGTGCTAAGTGTTCTTAGCCATTGCACTCCTAAAATGATGTCACATCCTCCTAAGGGAATTGCATACATGTCATGTTTCATGGTGTAATTGCCCAAGGTGAGCTTAATATTTTGGCATTTTACTTTATAGGCGATCCTTCCCCCATTACCAATTATGACTTAAAAATTATTGCAAGGCTGTATAAATCAGTTAGCTTGCTTTACTGCACGTGGATCGATGAAATTATGGGTACTGTCAAAGTCAATAAGTACGATAAGGTTTTATCATTTGAAGGATCCTGGGACTTTCATAGTTTGGGGAGAAGAATTTCCAACAATGGCATTGAAAGAAATTTTGAGAGGACCTTGAGTGCTATCATCAGGTGTATCCATCACTACTTCAACCTCGATCTCCTCTTCATCAGTTGTTGATTGACAAGGAAGAGCTGCATCTAGAATATATAATTTGGGTGTAATGCATTTGTGATTAGGTACAAATTTCTCATCACAATGAAAACAAAGACCTTTTTCTCTTCTTTCCTTCATTTCCTCAAGGCTAATTCATTTAATTGGCATGACTCTATTTAGTTTTGGAGTGGTTGAAGTATTTTGTGATTCTATTTTAGGTGGGTATCCCAGTCGATGTTGGTTATTGATTTTTTCTTCTGCCATTTGGGCTAACGCAACAGTGTGCATCATGTCGGTAGGATTGAGAATTTGTACTTCTAGTCGAGTTTATTCCTTTAGGCCATTAATGAAGAAACTTTGGAATAATGATGCATTTAGTCCTGATGTAAGATTTGCCAATTTCTCGAACTAAGCTTGGTAATCTCGTACGGTAGTGGTTTGGTGGAGTTTGGTGAGAGCTCCTATAAAATATTTAAATTTTCTTAGGCCAAATCGTACCATTAGATTTTTTGTAAACTTTGTCCATGTAGGAGTGCCATTTTTTTTTCATACCATTGATAACATTGAGTAGAGATTCATTCTAGGTGGAAATATGCAATGCAAAATTTTTGTTTCTTTAGAACTTGATAGAGAGAGAAGTATTGGACATCCTGATAGATCCAATTTGTGGGGTCACCTCCTTCAAATTTTGGGAAACCAAGTTTGTGGTTTGAGGTAGGATTGATGTTTGTGGTCCCCCGAGTAATGTTTGTTGTGTGGGTGTTATGATTTATTGGTTGGATTGCATTACTACCATATTTTGTTGTACCATGTCCATAGAGTGGTTAGTGGCATCCATTTTTAAGTTTAACTCTGCCATCTTTGCCATGATTTTTATTTCGAACTCATCCTGCCATTTAGTCATTACTTGCATGATTTCCTTTGTAGGGTCTTGTGATCTTCTCCCATTTTCTATGGTGTGGTTTTTATAAATTTACAACTCCTTTTGGCAAGAGTTATTAGTTTTTTGCAAAGAATTTATTTGCAAAATTGTTTGCAATAAATTGCATTTTTTGCAAAAAATTGCAAAAGTTGCTTTTAGAAAAATTTGTTTAGCAAAATTTGTTTGTCAATTTATATTGCAAAATTGCAAAATTTGGTTTTATAATATCAATGGTTTCCAATTTCAATTTTGTGAAATTTTTAGTGGTAACGACTATGAGCAGCAGGGTAGAGTCAAGGCAAATGAGTAAGGTGAAGAGCGTTTAATGGGAGATTTGGGCATGGATTGAGGGTAGGTGTAGCATCCAATGGGAGAGCAGGGAACGTATCGAGGGTAGGAGCAATGTCCAATGGAATATTAGGGTGCAAATCGAGGGTAGGAGCGATGTCCAATGGAAGATTAGGGTGCAAATTGAGGGCACATATAAGGACAAGTGGTGAACAACTGAATAATGGCTAGGCTTCACGTACGCATGAGTCTAGAGCAGCATGACCCAAAGTCACATAATTTTTATTTTTCCTCCATGATATTTAAACACCAAAGAGGTTGTTGTCTCTTATATGTGGGATTAAAAATCCCTTTCAAAACTTCCTTCAATTTTTGTTGACCAAAAAAATCCTTTTTGGTCACCTAAATTTTTATAACCTTAGGCTAAAAGTATTTTTATATAATATTTATCACTGTTTAATGATGATACATCACCGGTTATTTCACAGGGATGATCAAATCAAAATTTATTTCACTGTTTGGATTTTCATTTAAATTTTGATTTTAATTTGAGGATTTGTTTGATTTTTAATGGAGATAGATATAATTTTTGATGTCCTTTAATTAAATTTTTTTCTGTTGGGAATGATCTATTTGGTTGCCAATTTTTCTCTTTAAACCTTTTTGGAATTTTAGACATCATCTGTTTTGTTCTGCTTGCTTCCATCCACTGTAGTGATTGTATACTTTGCTTTGATGATTTGAAAACTAGGTGATATACGTTGGAGTTGGAATATGTCGAAGGTTTTGGTTATAAAATTGATACAGGATGGTAGATGGTAAATGGTGTAGCTGGGCACCAAAACAATGATGAACACAGTAGAAGGAGAATTTTTTTTTGTGAAAAATGTGTACAATGGATTTATGGATCTGGATCTAATACTAGATGGTGGGAACCCAAGTTCCTAGCAGCTGGATCAAATATGGAGTAAATAAATAAAATTACAAATAAGAGGAATGAATAGAATCACTGTTGAAACTGAATAACCTTTTACACTGGAGGATAATACCAACCAATGGATAAATAAATATTTGATTGTTCTTTGATGGATCCTTGAAGACACTCATGTAAATGCATATAAATATCTATCTAAGGTTGTTATGTGAAAGGGCATGTTGGTCCATAATTAAATAAATAAATAAATTAATATAAATAGTTAGGATTAGTGTTCTAACACAAAGGAAACTAGGTATCTTTGGAACCTTTTGAAATTTACCAAAGAAAACTAGGCATCTTTGGAACCTTTTGAAATTGACCAAAGAAAACTAGGCATCTTTGGAAACTTTTAAAATTTACAAAAGGAAACTAGGCATCTTTGGAACCTTTTGAGCTTAGCCAAAGGAAACTAGACATCTTTGGAACCTTTTGAAATTTACCAAAGGAAACTAGACATCTTTAGAACCTTTAGAGCTTGATCAAAGGAAAATAGGCATATTTGGAACATTTTGAAATTGAGATAGCGAGGCAAAGGGTGCAACATTTTGAAACTAAGCTATTAATTTATTATTATATATTGAATGCAAGGCACAAGGTGCAACCTTTTGGAACCTATCAATGGATTTACTATGATTGATTGCATGCAAGGCAAAGGGTGAAACCTTTTGGAACTTGGTAACTGATTTGTTATGATTGATTACATGGGAGGCAAAGGGCGTAACCTTTTGGAACCTAGAAATTGATTGATTGATTAGTGATTGGGGAAAGTATGCTACTAATATTGCCCGTATTGATGTGAAGATGCCTGTGTGATTTATCATTTTGAGATTTTGGACCATTAGATGTTGTTAGATGCCCTAATTAAATCTCATGATGCTTATAGAATGACCACATTTATTAAAATTTGGAGGCCATATTGAGGTACAACAATTGAGGTTTGAAAATTTTGAGACCGTCCCAGGGTACGATGGTCATGCTGAAATGCGACCGCTCCACCCTAAGGCAACCATAAAATTTGAAAAATATAAAAGCAAATTTTATAATTTTTATTGTTATTGTGACGGTAGTGAGAGAAAATTGATTTGTGAGGTATAAGGAAGATATTATGATAAGGAGCACTGCTTAACTTGCTACAGGAAATCATGATGGACCAACCTAAGGTTTCTACAAGCAGTAGAGCTAGAGATCCTAAGGTAGTACTCTCAATCCTTCTCATGTAAATTTCATAAATTAACAAGGAACCTCACTAAGTAATGGGAAAAAATAAACCACACTAAGGTAAAGAACCTCACCCTAGCTTAGGAATGCATATTAGGCTAGCTTATTAGGGTAGGTTAAATTTCTTAGCATTTTTAGGATGGAAAGTGACCCCATGTAGGTGACACAACGGGGTTGTTATAGGCGGGAGAATCTCCCCTTTTGTGAGAAGGGGGTTGTCATGGGGTATGGCGACCGCATTTGAATTCCAACGATAAAAAAATTGACCATTGGGGTGGCCATCCCAGGGTCCATTGGTAACACCTGACGATTGTTAGGGCCCAAAACAACCTATCGACTTGAGACAAATGTTTTATTTTTTTTAAATTTTTGTGCTGATTTTATCATGGGGTGTTAGATTTTGATGGCTCATGCGAGGGAGTCCACTCTATTTACTGATTTATAGAGAGATCTCTATGTCAATGATTAGACATGTTTTAGGGTGATCAACTTTAAACAGGTAGTGCGCCTACTGACAGTGATGCTAGATCAGGCATTTCTCATGGCCCTAGATTATCGGTGGGATATCAATACCAACATTTTATGTCTCCCAACTGGTGAGATGATGATGATGTTTGAGGATATCTACAATATTTATAGGATACCTATTGAGGAAAGAACCATTACCTCCACTCCTCCGTGAGATCAATAAAGGGTTCTATAGTGGATATTTGGTGACAGGGTAGATGATGCTTTGATAGGGCTAGACCATGGTGGGGTTTTAATTAGTGTGTGGTATGAGGAAGATGTATTCTCTTAATGCTAGGCAGTGGTGATGTAGGTCATATCCAATGTCTTACTGCTCGAATCATCAGGTGTGAGGTTCCCTTTGAACCTCCTTGATATGGTGTAAGACCTATTGGAGTGTGATCTACAGCAAAAAATTATCATGGTATTGAGGAGTACGTTGTTGACACACCTATATGATGAGTTGTACAAGATAACATAGGAGGTGCACTAGATTATGGTGCACTCTATTGCTTTAGGTGTGGGTATGAGAGAAAATCTATGTGGATTGAACCATATGATTACCGACACCCCAAGATGATCTAGGGGATACAAATATTGGGTATACAATTTGATGGCTGTGAGATCAGGAAGTTGGATAGAATTGACCACATGCAGGCCAATTGGTGCACTACGTTGAGTCATTGGATAGACTGCAACATGGTTAGATCATATGGAGGTATTACTTGGATTACCCTCACTAGACTAAGGTGATGCAGTACTTGGCTTAGGTGAGATGCGAGAGGTGGTTGATTGGATAACATGAGACTGAGCAAGAGTATTTCCAATACTCTTGGTTAACTCATCAGTTTAGAATTTATCAGGATGTGCCAGAGGAGCTAGTCCTATATCATCATTGCAGTAATAAGACAAAACTGGAGCTACCTCGAGTAGAAGCATTAGCATAGGAGGAAGATATTGCAATAGCAAAGATTGGCTTATTGGTCCAAGGGACCAACATAGAGTATGACATCTGGTGGATCATTCGATTATGGTAGGATAGTGTTATGATCGATAGGCCTAAAATAGTGGCACCGAATGAGGGTGGAGATGGTGATGAGTGATGAGTGTGTCATAGGACTGAGGGGGAGTGGGGACAAGTTGCAGTATAGGTAGGGGAGCCCCAAGCTAAGGAGGATGACAAGGAGGATGCCTTGACTGATGAGGTGGCCTATATATGAGCGTAGTTACAGACTACATAGGGGTGGTTAGTAGATTGGGATATGACTCTTGCTATTATCTAGAGCTAGCTTAGTAGTGGATAATAGTAGTGGTGAGTATTTTCTAAGGAGAGATCTCTTCAAGGCTTAATTGACCACTATGTAGACAAATATTGATAGAATAAGTGCGAAGAGGGATGCTCTCTAGACTCAATTAACAACCATAGTAGCTGAGAGGGATGCTAGGATGGTCGATAGGGACACCAAAATAGTAGAGCGAGATGATCTACAGATCCAGCTAGCTACTATGACTATAGGCTCAAGATAGGCTGTAGTAGGTACATAGGCTACAAGGGATGTGATAAGGTTGTAGGCTGAGGTGGCTAGACTATAGGATCTAGTTGATAAGTATAATTCTTTGTTGTACTCTACTTGAGCGATCCCCATAGGAGGATCTCATAAGATTTGACACAACGAGTTTGGATAGTCCTCAATGCGACCTAGTCATAGGTCATCAGTTCACCTAGAGAGATCAGTGACCAGTAGTTCCATTCATCTTCACAGGGATGAGGTCGAGGGTGAGGTGAGAGCAGTGGTACAAGGCTAGCCTAAATTATATTATGTGTGTTCTATATTTTTGAGTGTGAGGTCCGAGGACCGACTCTATTGTAGCCTATAGGCATTTTGTATCATGATGTATTTATGATATTCCCCTATATATATGAGATATTTTATTTATGCCTCATCATATCTTATGGTTTTGATTTATGTTATGGATGCATTTATCGATGTAATGCTTATATGATGATGTGTTATTCTATAATGTGATGTACTAATGATATGCTATATTTAGATGATTGATGTATGATTAGATTTTGTAATCTAGATTTATGAATGCAATACTATGTATGTGTATATGGATGCAGTGATAATCTTGTTAAATGCATGTGTAGACACCAAAAAAACACCAATCTAATTATGTGGCTACAAGCACTAATCGAATTGGCATACACAGCCCCTAGGGCAGCCCCCAGAGGTTAAAAAGTGGTCCTAACCACTCCCAAAGTAGTTTTGGAATGTCAGAGGTCAATTTGGCACCTTTCAAGCACCCTGCTCCTTATTCGTTCCACCCTGGGATGATTAGAATTCTATTCACCCCACCCCGGGATGATTAGCAGCAATCGCTCCAGGGTGGGGCGAATAGCAAGTTTGACAGGCAAAAAGTCAAACCTTGAAAAATGGTAGCCCAGATCCGCCACTCAACTCCACCTTCAATACATGGGAGTGTGAGTGAGTGTTTCAAAGCTTAGAGAGGCAGTCATAGAGGCAGTCATGGAGCCCTTAATTAGGGAGGAATCTTCTCTCCCCTAACAAGGCATGATGGCCAAGTGGTGCCCCTACATGCACATTCAAAGCAAACCTTAAGGTCTATAAAATGGTGAGTCTTCTCACCCCAAAGGGAGAACAAAGCAGGAGCATTTGGAGCAATGAAGTGCTGCCAAATTATACCCTCACCCTCATTGTGCTTCCTACATCCTTGATCTCTATTTTGGAAGGGAGGTTATTGGGTGAACATTAGGAGCACAATCCGGACCCAAAACCCAAAAAATTGGCCACAATTCCACTCCCAATTTATTGACACAACCCCCTAGGAGGTTTTGGACCCATCCCAAGTGGATTGGTGTCAAAACCAAGCACCAAACGGTGGGCGTCCTGCCCCCGGGTGCCCCCCACACTGTTGCAGTCCTAATCGCCCCACCCCGGAGCGATTAGAAATATACAATAGATTTCTTCACTATTTATTTTATATCATGTTTTGTGTGTTTCATATATGCTATAGTTCAAATTTCAAAGCATTCTGACTTGTTTTGACTATGTTTTCATTGTTTTACTCTTTTACTAACATACAGGGAGCACCTTCGAATACAGGGTGATTGGGGCAGAATATGCCAAAACCGATCTTCTGGGTCGTCTCAAAATGCCCCGTTTTGCCTAACCCCAAGTTTGTAGGTGTTTTGGAGGCCCCTAGATGGGACATTTGGGAGGTTGCCTTCGCACGTTTTATGACAGTCCTAATCGTCCCACCCCGGAGCAATTAGAAATCTACAATAGATTTCTCGACTGTTCTTTTTGCAATGTGTCCCTGATGGTGTTTACATGCTTCTGTTTAAATTTCATTCCGTTATGATAAGTTTTGATCACTGTTTTAGTTATTTCATGTATGCATTAACCGGAGGCCTTGGGGATTGCATGTTTCCCTCCATTCGCATGTGCTATTAATCGTTTAATGTTTCTCTATATGTAGGATCTCGAGATCGGAGGGGCAGCAAGGAACTAAGAATGTATTCAAGCAAGATACGATGACGTTTGGCCCACCCATTTCGAATGTGGGCACGCGAAAGATCCCGAAGGGAAGCACACCATCCGTTGGTGTAACAAAATTGTATCGAACGCTTCGAGCCCCTAAAAAGGGTGGGGAGAGACGTATCGTAATCTGATCATAAGAAAAATTAATAAAAGAGGCTGCACCTTTATTTTTGCTTTACATATCATTTCATTCATACTTCACTTTCCATTTTTCATGCACTTAGTGTTTCGTTAATACAACTGATTTTGTTTGCATCGCACCCGGTGCGCCTGTGCTTCCGTATCCAAGTGCTTTCAGTGGCGATCATGGTGGGACTCTGTCCCCTAATTTTGGGATCAAGTTTCTAATCAAAATTTTGTGTTTTTGCTTGCAGGTGTTAATCCTTCAAGCGCTGGACTACTGCTCGTGCCACCTCGGGACGAATACAGACTGGAATTCATGCCACCTCAGGATGAATACATATTCGTCCCACCCTGTGACGAATATAGATCTTCTATTCATCCCACCCTAGGATGATTAGATCTCTATGAATTTTTTGAGTAGAAACTTAGGGGCATCTGGTGTGGGCAGAGAAGAGGTAGGTTTTCTAAACATCCTCTGTAATTTTTTGTCTCTGTTTTTGTGATTTTTCTATTTTCTTTGCTTGCATGGAAAATTTTATTGCATGTTTTCTTTCTTTGCGCAAGTAAAAAGAACCACACACACCACGTGATAATATAAACATCAAGGAGTTGGTCGTAAAACCCCAACACTTGATCAAGACCAATGATGGATTTCATCACCACCTTGGCTTGAATTTTGCATACATAACCCCGATCGTGACTGTTGCTAGACGTAAATCTTGATGAATTATGACCAAGTGTAGCTAGGGTGATTCCCAGTGCATGAGGATAAGTCTTCTATGGTAGGTGTAAAAAATAGAACGATTCCCCTTTTGTACCGCCTATGTTCCACGTATCGTTCTGCTCTCGCGTACCAATAGTTTCCCTCACGTAAGGGCGGGTATATTGAGAGGTTCGGTATAACGGCATGGCAGTGGTATATTGAAGGGGCGACCATTTTGGGAGACATAAGACCTCATATTGCATGTACAACAAAATTTTCTTTACAAGGCTTTCAAAAAAAAAATCAAAACACACTGAACCAGATTTAGGGCACACTTAAATCTATAAACGAGATAATCATTTCTTTTATTGTGTGGTCCCCTTTATTTAGTGTAGCATAAAAAAATTGTAAAGAACATAAAAACATACGTATCCCTTAGAAAACGACCACCATGGTGTACACCCATAGCCAAGCCCAATCATAGGCAGAAGCTGCAAAAAGTGTACAAGGGGGCACAAGCCGCCTTCATTATAGCCCCAAGGACTTGGTCATACCACCTTGGCGGCCTGACCCACAAAATAGTCCACATCATACCATGACGAAACAGGACTATAGAGGCACCCATTCGAGGGGCACTCCCATTCAACACAAACCCTTTTAGGAGGAGTACATACATAGGAAGGCCCCCTTAGACACTCATTATGAGTGACCATCGCACGAGGAAGCGCTAGAACAACATAAGGTCCATAAGGAGGGGCCACATGATTATATCATCCCTCCTCTCCCCCTCATTACTGTCAAAGACAATAGGCCAAATCCAGAGCGCAAGGTTCTTTAGACAGGGCAAGCCAACTCTGCTCGCCACTTTCACATATATGAAAGGGAGCACGATGAAAACCCCTATATTTCTCAAGAGCAATACACAACACGGGAGAAATGCACCTCCGCACCTACTATTTATCAGGATCTTCTGCTGAGGCCAGAGCCTCGGGTGAATGCTGCTAACCTCGATAGAAATAAGCGACCTATAGAGATATCGGATCACTACGACTGAGATAGATATGTAGGGGAGGCATCTAGGCCTCCTAGACCTAAGACGACGAAACAAATTGGCTTGGAATTTTCCAAACATACCACCCGCCAAGCACAAATCACGCAGCTTGAGCAAGATCAACAAAAGTTAGAGCACCTATACCGTCTTAGCAAAGAGTGCATTCAACGTCAGACGGATGAGTTGCTCCAGAACACTATACATGAGAGGATTCCAACCCCTCACACACACAAGACAAAGCTTTATGAGAGGCATAACCCCTTGGTACGAGATAGGTCTCCATGACCTTATCAAGAGTTGCCTCCAAGACCTCCTAGACCTAAGCGGGAGACCACTCCCAAAACCAATGATGGGCACCCTCCTTGGGCACCCACCCATGTTTATAGGTCACACCCAAGAACTCCTCAAGAAGCCTATGAGGAATTCGAGCAAGAAGAAGAGTGGGCTGAAATGCCCTACCAAGGCAGGGGGCACTATCCGGCTACCCCTCCATAGGCCTCTAGTTCCCCGCAATTCGTAATGGGAACAAACCAAGGAGTAAGAGATCAAATCCTCTGATGCATACAAAGCGTTGCTAGAGTGCTTAAAGTCTATGGCAACCAAGACTTTAGGGCCCCAAAAGCCCACTTTATGCCAGTTCTATAGTCACCCTATGCATCCTTTAGTGCTAGGACCCCCATACCCTGAACACTTCAAAATGCCTCAATTGGTAATATTTAGAGGGGATGAGGATGCCCAAGAGCATGTGACAAGATTCCTGAGTCAATGCTTTGGCATTCAGGACAAATATGCTTTGCTTCTAAGAAAATTTATAACCATGTTCTCAGGCCCTGCCTCGGATTGGTTTACCTAGTTACCGATGCATAGCATCAACAACCTAGACCAGCTAGTGGATGCGTTCCTCGAATGTTTCACCTTCAACACCAAGAAGAAGGCATCATTAAGTGACCTAGCTAGCCTCAGGAAGTATGTGAAAGAGACCATGGCGGCTTATGGAAATCGGTGGAGGATGTTGCTTTCAAGGCTACCTTACCTCCCTCCCATGGCCGACCTGACCCAAATGTTCTCAAAGATTTTCCTAAGGTCGATCTTCGTGCTATTGCAGCTACAGCAATATGCCACTCTCAAGGAAGCCTTGGCGCAAGCCAGAATAATTGAGGAGATCAAGATACAGGATGGCGAGATTGCCAAGCCACGCAAGAAAGAGTGGCCCAAAAATACCAAAATTGGGTCCACACAATCGAAACCCGTCGCGGTCAATCAGGTTGCCATAAACATACCAAAGTCTGCACAGACGACACAACCCCCAAAGGCTACTTATTAGGCAGTTCCTCTTGATAGCTATGAGAAGGAAAATCCTAGGCAAGAGCAAAATCAGTAGCGTCGCCATAGGCGACAATTCACGCCCTTCACAAAGTATAAAGACTCCTTGTTTGACCGCTTATCTGCGGCAAACTTGATAAACCTACCAGAAAGTCAACCCGTAGACCCCAACGTGCCAAAAACCAAGGGCTATAGGGAAGACCTATATTGTAGATTTCATCGACAAAAAGGACATGACCTTGACGCATGTTGGAAGTTCAAAAGCTTAGTGTAGGACCTAATAGACAATAAAAAACTAGCGATAGATAATCCCATGGTACCAAGAAACCAATAGATGGAGGTCTTCAAAGACCCTCTGCCTGCCAATGATGCGCAGGAAAAGACTCTACAAGTAAATGAGGTGACACAAAATTGCCCCATGTAGGGGTATGTAGGGATGATAAGCATAGTGACACGAAACAAGAGGTACCCAAGCACAGCTGCCCCCACTGCAGCTATAGGAGAGGTTCCATCAACGTCACAACCTCAACAACACCCTACACAACCTCCCCCACCTAGACCAGTGGCCATGATTCAGATTAAACTTACTCAAAGTTTAAGGACCATGTCGGCTAGGCTCTCCATCGATGAGCTCATCCAACAATCACTGCCCCATAGGGAGGCTCTGATGGAGATACTCAAAGCCATCGAGCTACAGCCCCACGAAGCAAACTCTTTCAACAACTTTGTGGGACATGTAAAATGATGTACAAAACCAGTCATCACCTTTAGAGAAGACGAACTGAAATCGGTGACTGGTGATATGGCGGATCCACCCCTGCATGTCATTGCGCGGGTCAACGGGATTCCATTTAAGAGGGTGTTGGTGGAAACTGGCTCATCCAACAATATAATCACAATGACGACATTGAAACACCTCAAGTTGCCAACATCTCACATTGTGGCCTCCACATATACTCTTTGAGCATTCAATGACGTGATATGCTCGACGGTTGGCACGATTGTCTTGCCCATCCAAGTGGGACAAAAGACTATTCCTACGTTGTGCCACATCCTAGAAGGTGATATGGCCTACAAAATCTTGCTAGGCCGGCCTTGGATCAGGGACATGAAGTGTGTCCCTTAGATAGCCCATAAATGCCTAAAGTATACATATGAAGGGCAAGTGCATGTAGTCTCGACAAACCTAGAGCCCTTCAAGTATTGCAATGCGATGCAAATGATGCCATAGTCGACCCTCCCATCGACACATTTGGACTTTTAGTTGAATCTGTCCAAATAGGGTCTGATTTCGCATACATCCCCATTGTTAAGTCCCTCAAATCACCAATTGGGCCCACTTCATCGTCTGGTCCTTCACCAATGACACCACCTATGGTGGCCACACCGAAGGACAACGGGAAGAAGCCCCTAGAAGAGATACCACCATTGGTCTCAACCATCTCTACCGAAGAGGTGCCCAGCCGAATGGAAGTCGAGATGCTTGGTTCACCCAACATGGAGTGGACTCAGGAAGAACTCCCATTCCCTCCCCCTCAACCGCAAATGATCACCGTTGAGATGGCCAATACGGGCCTAGGGGAGTATCTAGTGCGGAACATTGTAGCAACACCCGCGCTTGAGTCCATGCAAGACATGGGGAGACCTCGCCTTCCCATCGACACTATTGTATCTTTAGGTTACCCATCGAATCAGACAAATTTTGTATATGGGGGCCTTGACAACAACATTGAACCTTACCTGCAAGAGGAAGAGGACGAAGAACCCTTTGATGAGAATGTCAACTATCTGTCCAACCTGGACTTCGCTTTGAAATACCTTGGCCAATGTAATTGGCATGGATATGGGTTGGGCAGATATGAACAAGGGGTGCATGTTCTTTGTCAACCAAGATATCAGATGCCATACAAAAAATCAAGAGTAAGGTTCAACCACCCTCTGCCCCTTGACATCTTGGTAGAAAACATGCAAGGCTTAGGGCTAGGCAATAAGGATGGGTTGGCACAAGATCCATATGCCAATCCTAACACAACATACACATTGGGGGATTATCTCCCATTGCTAACAACCAACCTTGTGGGCCTCAACAACTCCTCCCCTTCGATCGAGAAAGGATAAAGTTCAAGAACTTGCATCCAAGAGGGATATAGACAAGGCCAAGAAGGATCTTTAGAAGATGAATCAGAGTATGAGGTAGCACCTTGGGACCCTTTCGAGTCTGATAGAAATCACTCACAAGTGACACCCATAGATGACTATCAGGAGAACTTTGTGGCGATGTTCTCCTTGAGTTCTCCAATCGAGCAATCACCACGTCAAGAGAATTAGGTTCTCTCGTAGAGAGTGAAACAACCTCGATGGGACGAAATCAACTTGCTCGAATAGAATGAGCCTCACATGCCGTAAACAGTTGTCAAAGCCAATGAAGGCCTATGGATCTCCGATAGCAATTATGAAGATGAGACTGAGATGGCATATCTCAACCATATGCGGCAGTAGCAATACCCCATGGACATTGATGACATGTTTGAACAACTAAACATGGGGCCAAGGCATAGGTGCATTTGAACCAAGCATAGTTGGACCAAGTGCTGCATCCACCACTTCAGGCATACAGAGAGCACCTTCCACCCAAAGACCCTATAGAGCCATCAGTGCCAAGGGTATACCCTGTCCTTCTATCTGCACATAGGGTCGATCCATTTGTGCCAATACCCATAGAGCCATATCCGGAGAACAAAGATCACCAAGGATGTCCGAGTCACCACCAACGTGGTAATGGAGACCAAATTCACTTCATCAACATGATCTCCATTGATTTAACTGCCCCCATCCATAACCTAACCGATCCAGCATGACCATTGTATCTAAACCTAGATGCCATATACTGGGATTGCGCTTGCCACCATCTCCATCAGAGTACTGGCCTTGTGGTGAGATGCTTCATTTCACCCCAAGACCAACTCTGGATATCTTCCACGCTGAAGAGGAACCCTATGTTCCAAACGTAGATCTAAATTCAAAAAATGATATCCACCTGATCCCAACTCCACACCAGTTGGAGGACGGGTCCCACATGTCAGTCGAGGATATGACTGACGTAGACATCGGCTTTGATCCAATGAATCTGCAAATCATCAACCTGGGGGTAAGTCTATCCTCCAAAGAGCAAGCCAATTAAATTGCCCTTCTCAAAGGGAAGAAGAAGGTTTTTGCATGGTCCTACAAAGACATGCCGGGGCTAGACCCGTAGCTAGTCACGAATAATCTAACGCTTGATCCGACAGTCAAACCAGTCAAGTAAAAAATATGTAAGATGCACCCAACAGTAGCCTTAATGGTCAAATATGAGCTACAAAAGTTGTTAGATGCATAATTTGTCATCTACGTGGATTACCCACCATGGATTTCCAACATGGTACCCATCAAGAAGTCAGACGAGAGGATTTGCATATGCATTGATTTTTAGGATTTAAACAAAGCGATTCCCAAAGATGATTTCCCCTTGCCTAGCATCGATGCATTGGTAAACGCTACAACAGGCCACAAAATGCTTTCCCTCATGGATGGTTTCTTGAGATACAACCAAATTCATATAAATCTCGATGATCAACTAAAAACGGTGTTCACAATGCCTTGGGGGACATTTTGTTATAAGGTCATGTCCTTTGGCCTTAAAAATGCTGGCGCCACCTACCAACGTGCTATGACATACATCTTCCATGATCACATGCATAAAACTTTGAAAGATTATATGGATGATTTGTTGGCCAAATCTCTTTTGCACCCAGATCATCTTGATGACTTGCGCAAGATCCTTGATCGCCTCATTGAACACAAAGTTAGGCTAAACCCCAAGAAGTGCATATTTGGCGTCACATCTGGAAAACTCTTGGGTTTCATAGTCTCAAAATGAGGCATCAAGGTAGATCCAAATAAATTCAAGGCAATCCTTGAAATGCTTCTCCCAACCACCATCAAGTAGCTCAGAAGCTTGCAGGGTAAGGTCGCGTCGATCAAGTGCTTCATAGCACAGTTATCTGACAAGTGTCGACCCATGAATAAATTATTGCACAAGGGGGTAGCATTTCATTGGGATGATGAGTTCCAGTCAGCCTTCGATGACATTAAACAATAAATGGCTTCACCACTAGTATTGGCACCACCTAGACCAGGAGTGTCATTCTATTTATACATCTCAGCTACTGAGGTGGCATTGGGCGCCATGCTAGCCCAAAAAAATGAACTACATAAAGAACAAACTAATTATTATCTTAGCTGCACCCTGGTCAGTTATGAACTTAACTATGCATACGTCGAGAAGCTATGCATAGAAGTGGTATTTGCCACCAAAAAGCTATGCCATTACATGTTGAGCAATACGACGTATGTTGTGTCTAAGGAGAATCCATTGCGGTACATGATGAGTCGTACTTATCATAGTAGTCGCATGGCAAAATGGATCATGTTGTTGACGGAGTTTGACATTGAATTCATTGGATAAAAGTCCATCAAACATCAAGTCATCGCCGATCAACTAGCAGAGGCTCATCTGAAGAGCTACCCAATGATGGGGTCTTCCATGTCTCAGAATCATCAGATTCTGAAGAGTTTGAGTCACAGGCCAAAATAACCCTATTTTTTGATGGTTCTAAATTTGAGCAAGGGGGTGGCGCGAGAATCATATTATTCACACCGCAAGGGGCTCCAATGCCTCTATCATTTAAACATGATTTCCAGTGCACCAATAATAATGTTGAATACAAAGCCTTGCTCATAGGTCTTCAGACAACCATCACCATGAACATCAAATGCTTGAACATATTTGGTGATTCGTTGTTAATTGTCAACCAAGTGAAAGGGGTATTACAATGTAAATGCCCAGTTCTGTAGGCCTACAAAGCCCTTGTGGATAGATTCCTGGAAAAGCTTGAATGGTACGACATCGAGGCACTCCCTCGATCATCGAATTGTTTTGCAGACACTATGGCCTCCTTGGGGTCACTAATCCCGCAAGACCCTTCTGGTGAGATGAAAACCATTCAAGTCAAAACATTATCGCAATCCACGATGGAGCATGCAAGATCTGACATAACGCCAGGAGTCCACCTGATCCAGATTGAACCGTCTCAGGATAAGTTCTCTCGAATCAATGATAGTTTGAATCATGCCAACTGGGGGTCCTTGTTCTCCCCAACCCCTCTTAATAGCAACACAATGCTATTATTACAAGTTCTTTCTCGCTTAGCTTTTGCTAGGGACGAACTTCAAGAGGGATTGGTCGTTCATACCATCAAGGTTTCTGATCAGTAGGATTGGTACGCACCCATAAGAGACTACCTCAAGTTACGTAGCCTCCCACTTGGATTCTCACATGCCACGAAAAGATCATTCAAATAGAAAATGGCAAAACATGTCTTGCTAGGAGACATTTTGTATCGTCAAAGCTACGAAGGAATCCTCCTCCGTTGCTTGGACCAGCAGGAGTCCACTTGGACGATCACCCAAGTGCACGATGGTACATGCGGTGGCCATTTTAGTGGTATGGCCATCGCAAAGCGCATTCTTTGCATGGGCTATTATTGGCCATATTTAGAGCGAGATTGTTGCGTGTATGTAAAGAAGTGCATGAAATGTCAACACCATGCTAACTTGACACACGTACCTTCTCAGACCTTGCAGCCGATCCAATCGGCTTGGCCATTTTTGTAGTGGGGCTTAGATCTAATCAAAAAGATCTCCCTTGCATTGTCAAGTCGTCACACGTTTATCATAACAACCATAGAGTACTTCACCAAGTGGGTGGAAGCAATTTCGCTTACCTCTATGACTGGACCTCGCATTGCGGAGTTTATTTTACATAACATCATGTCATTTTGGTATTCCATCCATGATCATCTCAGATAATGGGACATCATTTAAGAACAAAGATGTGCATGCTTTGACAACAAAGTACAAAATTCAGCATAATTTTTCAACACCCTATTATCCGCAGGCAAATGGGTAAGCAGAGGCGTCAAACAAAATGCTAGTTGCCATCCTTAAAAAGACGATCACAAATAGTCATAAGGAGTGGCACATTAAAATCCTGCTTGCTCTATGGGCTTAACACACTAGCATTCGGACGCCCACTAGGGCAACTCCATTTTTCGTTGGTGTATGGCTTCGAGGTAGTCATACCTCTCGAGTTGGAAATACCTTCCTTGCGCATATCAATGCAAGATTTCATTGATGATGACACTACGCAGCAGGCCCGGTTAGACCAGCTTACGTTGCTCGACAAACGACACATCAATGTTCTTGAGCATTTACGTATCTATCAAGAGCGACTTAAGAAAGCATATAACATGAAAGTTCACCTGAGGGAATTTCAGGTTGGTGACCTGGTCTTAAAAGAGAACTAACAAAATTCTAACTTACCGCCCCATTTAAGGGACAAGTTCATGGCAAACTGGTAGGTCCTTATGTAATTGACAGTAAAATAGGACCTAGAACATATCGACTCGCCTCTCTTGAAGGAATCAAGGAACTAGAACCCTTGAACATCAGTCATTTGAGGCCATTCCACATTTAAAAGATCCATGACCCACCCCAAAAAGCTCGAAGGATTCCCACAATCGCTTGGTCAACCCAAAAATGCCCCAAAGGTGCCCATAATCCCTTTGGTCACCCCAAAAAGCTCCAAGGATTCCCATAATCACTTGGTCAACCCCACAACGTCCCAAAGGTGCCCATAATCCCTTTGGTCAAACCAAAAGCTCCAAGGATTCCCATAATCGCTTGGTCAACCTAAAAATGCCCCAAAGGTATCTATAAATTCCTTTGGTCAAACCGAAAGCTCCAAGGGTTCTCGCAATCGCTTGGTCAACCTAAAACGCCCCAAAGGTATCCATAAACCCTTTGGTCAAACCAAAAGCTCCAAGGGTTCCCACAATCACTTGGTCAAAAACAAATATTCAAAAACAAACAAAAACAATAAAATAATCAAAAATAACAAAAAAAATTGCATCTCACTTCCATGCATACTCTTAAAAATCAAAACATAAAACAATAAGTTGCATTAGGCATCACACACATACATTGCATATTTGTTGGTCATACAGGTCAATGCACCATAGACTGTAATTACTCGGCAATTCCATCATTTTTCACATTTTTCCACTTTGTAAATAGTCCAGCAAAAATAAACGCCATCCACATTTTTCACCATATCATAATCAGTTGTCTTCTAATTTATCCAGGGCTTTCATCATTCAGCTGTCTTTAGATTTCTAGCCAAAAACTGTACAAAGTCAGACAAATTTTTACAAAGGTAGAATTTTACTTGGATCACACCTTGTTACGTCGCATCCCAACACAAGTTAAAACACAAAAAAATTCCCATGTTGTGTGAACGAAATATGAACCCTGCAAAGCAATCTAAGATACCATATAGTGAAAAGGTTATCTCGCTCATCCCCCTATGCAAATGACCCCAAGAATGCTGAGAGTTGGCAAAAGGACAAGCATCTTCCCTACCCAATTCCCAAAGCATCAAAAAGTTACATATATTAAATTTTTTTTTACAAAAAGTCAAAGTACAAACTCCAAAGTTTGACATCAAAACCCACACAATGCATACATCAAAAAGCACAAGAAATAGTGATTCTCATCACTCAAAATTCCAATCCCTTGCTCAAAAGAAAAAAATAAAAATAAACAAGTGATTTTTATCACTACATACGTGAGCAAGTATCCCAATAAAAGTAAAGAAAAGAAGGGATTCGAACTTAAATCCCTGGAACTCTCAGCATTCGGAAGGTCATGAGGTGATCCTCAGTACCGATTTGGTGGATAGCCTGCTAGTCACTAGCGACAAACCTCGCGCATGATGATATATCTGTCGCATTAAACTGTGTACAGATCAATGGTTGCATTTAGATGAGCTAGCTTATGGTATCCTAGATTGCACCGCAGATTAATATTACTAAATACAACAAAGGAGTTAGTGGAGCTAATTAGGTGATCCTCAGTACATGTTTGGTTGACAACCTATCTGGCACTGGCGGTATCCTGACAACTACCACATAAAAAAATTCAAACTCACACACAGGGATGTGAAACGACTTGGTCAAACTCAAGTTTGATTCGTACCTTGTTCAAAGGTCTTATGAGATGTACAGTCTTGGCTAGTTAGTTAAAACATCTGAGTCTCAGAAAATCCTTAACTACATTCTACAACACTTGTAGCACATTCCATTCTTACATCACCATCAAAAAATATGAACAAAAAAAATATTACACATGCAAAGTCATTCCACAAAGCAATCACATAGTATAAAAAGCCAGTAAATCCTGTACAGTCTATGGTGCCACCGCCAAGTTATCAACAAATCATTTCATCCATTCCATATGTATACATCATATAATTAGAAACAGTCGCATTCATAATAACATATGCATACATCAACATAAATAAATGTGCATAAAAGTAACAATAAATCATGACAAGTGTATAATAAAAAAGGTCATGTATATATATCGCCAAAAATGCGCGCAGGCTACAATAAGTCAGTCCTCTGACCTCACAAAAAAAATAAAAAACTCAAAAACCCCAAGCCTAGGGAGTCGGCCACCATGATCACGCAGAATATGACTGGAACTACCCCCAGTGGTGTGGGTCCTATGGGACCTCTTAGGGCGGCTACTACCAGCCCCCGCATCATGCCCACTAGCGCTACCCTCACCCACCCGCCTACAACGAGAGGATGCAGACTGATCAGTATCACTACCTCTCGTATGACACAATGATCCATTGCCAGTGAGCTCAGGTCACTGTCCACCAAGGTGGATAATCTTTGCCTCCAACTCCACCTAGTAGCGACCCCACTCCACATCCTGTTCGCGGTACGTAGCTAATGCGTCATCCCGCTGTGCCAACTGAGCCCGTAGGAGCTCCCTCTCGACTCGGTGCTCCTCATACCATCTCTACAGTAGCTCCTCCAAACACGCTATCTTAGTGCGAAACCTAGCCTCCATATCCCTTGGGACTGCCTGAGGCATGGGCATCTCCGGGACGGCATGCTGCTCCGGCACCCACTACTTTAGGATGTCCTATGTATCCGATTGCTTTGGAACCCCTAAATCATCCCCAGTCAAGTCATCAACCTCCACCATATCTGCATTGTCGAGTGGAGCCCCCAACCCTCCCTCGGTGCCTCCGTAACCCCACCGCCTGTTGTTGTCGCATCCGAACCTCCTAGAGGCCCCTCACCCCGCCATCACAACATCATCCACCACTGGTCGTACTCTGTAGTAACCCCGACATTGTCCACATCGGGGACATCAATCACTGCATCAGACTCTTCGCCCAGTGGCTCAATAATCGGCCAGGTTAAAGTCCTCTCGTCGCCCCGACGCCGATAGATCAAGGGCTCACCAGGAAATCCCTGGCGTACCCCAAACTGTCAAGTCACCTGGACGTACGAGAAGTACTCTTGCTCTGTCCCATGTTGCCCGATCAACCATCTCCCCTTGCGCACCCGTCGGAGCCACTCTCCAGCCTCAGGCCAGGCTGGACAGTCCCGGTATAGCCACCAAAACACCTCCCCTGGAGCAAGACTAGAGAAGGCATCAATATAGTGTCATAGGACCTCGTACAGCTCATCATATAGTTGTACCAGTAGCATCTGACCCCACCTCATAATCAGAGGTGCTGCTGTCAGACACTCCACCAGTCTGAACACCACCTCAAGCAGGTTCCAAGGGAACCTCGCACCTGAGGAGTCTGGAAGCAGCATGTTAGATATAAGGGTCATCATCAGAGCATACCTCATACCTAACACACCCTTCTCAAACCACCATCGCACCAAAATCTTTCCAATAAGGAAATCCCCCTCTGCCCTCTCCAACGTCCTATCCACCCCCATATCCGTCGCATGCCCAAAGCACCGTGTCAGTACCACCGTCCGCACTCATCATGAGGAGTCATCCGAATGGGCAGCCCATCTATTGGAATTTATGGAATCCGATACACGTTCTCAAGAGTCACTGTAATCTCCCCTATTGGGAGATGAAAGATGTTGGTGCGGGGATCCCACAAATTGATCAGGGAAATCAGATATGCCTGATCCCCCACCACAAGCTCCAGCCATGTCACTTGCTTGAGCCCAAGGGCATCAAGCCAATACCAATCCGCCACAGTCAGCGCATCCCGTGCATCAAAAAATACCGTCGACTGACGGTACCGACTCTTCACAACCTGAAAAACAAAAACAACACAAAAACATTAAAACATGACAACAAAAAAACTGTACAACATGTAACACGAATGTACAACAATGTATATATATATATAAAATATACAATAAAATAAATTCAACCTAGGTTTTTTAACCTTAAGTACAAAGACAATTAAAACAAAAAAACTCATCTAGGGTTTTTAACCTTATTATGAACACAAAAAAAATCAAGCAAAAACATTAAATCTATACTAGGGTTTCTAACCTTAAGTGTAAACAAAAAAGAAAAAAAAAAAAACAAATAAATAAATACAATAAAACAAATTCAACATAGGGTTTTTAACCTTAATTGCGAACAAAAAATCAAATAAAAGAAAAAAAATCATCTAGGGTTTTTAACCTTATTATGAACACAAAAAAATATTAAGCAAAAACATTAAATCTATACTAGGGTTTCTAACCTTAAGTGTGAACAAAAAAAAAATCATCTAGGGTTTTTAACCTTATCATGAAATGAAAAAAAAAAAAAAAATCAACTAGGGTTTTTCAACCTTATGATGAACAAAACCAAACAAATGAAACCACAACATTCATCTAGGGTTTTAACCTTAATGTGACAAAAAACAATGATAAAATGCGAGTTTTAAAAAATTCATATAAAAACAAACAAATAACAAGTAAAGAGAAGGAGCACCTATCGGTCTCACCTCGGATCTGCCGCTCAAATATCCGGTCCATGCACTCATAGTGTTCATGAAATTTCGATAGCACTCCGCTACGCAAACTCGAACTCCTGCTCCTCACAGCTCCAAATCGTAAGAAAAAACAATTGCAAATGAGCCAAAAACTTAGTTTTGGCCCTTATATAGGATCTTAGGCCTGTAATCGTTCCACCTTGGGATGAGCACTCTAGTTAGCACTCGTACCACCCTGGGACAATTACAAAACTGGTATTCATCCCACCCTGGGACGATTATAGAGCAAGAAAATAAAAAACAACCAAAACTGCATCCAAAATGCACCAAAAACAACAATAAAACTGCCGAACAAAGGCACCTTCGTGCCTGTGATTCATGGCATCCAAAATCGACATTGGGGTCACAAATCCTCACTATACTACTCCCTAAGAAGGCTACCATAGATGGACCACTCCACGAGAGGACAAATTTTTGACAATTTCATCCCCAAAAGGCATCACAAAAAGGGTCAAAACCCACCAAAAAATAGCAATAAAACTTCCGAACAAAGGCACCTTTGCACCTATGATTCATGGCATCCAAAACTGATGTTGGGGTCACAAATCCTCACTATCCTACTCCCTAAGAAGGCTACCATAGCTGGACCACTCCACGGGAGGACGGATTTTCGACAATTTCATCCCCAAAAGGCATCGCAAAAAGGGTCAAAACCCACCAAAAAACAATAATAAAATTGCCAAACAAAGGTGCCTTTGCGCCTGACATTCTTGGCATACAAAACCAACGTCGGGGCCACAAATTATCAATATCCTACTCCTTAAGAAGGCTACCATTGTTGGACCGCTCCACGGGAGGACGAATTTTTGACAATTTCAGCCCCAATAAGCGTAAAATAAAAGGGTTAAAACCCACAAAAAACAGACCCGATTGTTGGGAAACTGCATAAGCATTCAACGGAAAACAACTGAAGGCACCCTTACAAAAGTCATCTTGGGTCAAGCGACTCATTTATTTTCTCATGTCGGTCATTCCATCATCGATTCGTCGCTTGAGGAGGTAGTCACACTTAGTCACCAATCAACAAATACACACCCAATCAAGGAAATGGCATGCATTTAAAGAATCATTGACAAAGACAATCATGCTCCTGCTTGGGGCTGCAAATAAACAATAATCACAAGCTGATCAAACACTTGGCATTCTAGAATCATGAGCTCAAGGTTCCCACAAACAAAAGGTTGCACCCTTTGCCTATTCATGACTGAACAATGTCCAAGATCAAGTAACACCTCACCGAAAAAGGTTAACACTTGAATTAAGCTCCTTAGCTCGTCAAAAGCAAGGATTCAAGAATGCATGCCATTTCCATACTTGGGGTATCAAAATTTGGTTAGGTTACTGAGAAACCCTAATCATTAAGTTCTTTGGTTATCTATTTTTTTCTCAGCACTACGCCACGCACAATGCATCACAAAAAGGGGCATCTGTAGACACCAAAACAACACCAATCTGATTATGTGGCTACAAGCACTGATTGAATTGGCATACAAAGCCCCTAGGGCAGCCCCCAGAGGTTAAACAGTGGTCCTAACCACTCCCAAAGTAGTTTTGGAAGGTCAGAGGTCAATTTGGCACCTTTTAAGCACCCTGCTCCTTATTCATTCCACCCTAGGACGATTAGAATTCTATTCGCCCCACTTCGGGATGATTAACAGCAATCGCTCCAGGGTGGGGCGAATAGTAGGTTTGATAGGCAAAAATTCAAACCTTGAGAAATGGTAGCCCATATCCGCCACTCAACTCCACCTTCAATGCATGGGAGTGCGAGTGAGCATTTCAAAGCTCAGAGAGGCAGTCATAGAGACAGTCATGGAGCCCTTAATCAGGGAGGAATCTTCTCTTCCCTGACAAGGCATGATGGCCAAGTGGCGCCCTTGCGTGCACATTCAAAGCAGACCTTCAGGTCTATAAAATGGTGAGTCTTCTCACCCCAAAATGAGAACAAAGTAGGAGCATTTGGAGCAATAGAGTGCTGCCAAATTATACCCTCACCCTCATTGTGCTTCCTACATCCTTGATCTCTCTTTTGGAAGGGAGGTTATTGGGTGAACATTAGGAGCACAATCCAAACCCAAAACCCAAACAATTGGCCATAATACCACACCCAATTTGTTGAAACAACCCCCTAGGATGTTTTGGACCCATCCCAAGTGGATTGGTTTCAAAACCAAGCACCAAATGACGGGTGTCCTGCTCTTGGGCGCCCCTCGCACTGTTGCAGTCATAATCGCCCCACCCCAGAGTGATTATAAATTTACAACAAATTTCTTCACTATTTCTTTTGCATCATGTTTTGTGTGTTTCATATATGCTGCAGTTCAAATTTCAAAGCATTCTAACTTTTTTTGACTGTGTTTTCATTGTTTTACGCTTTTACTAACATACAGGGAGCACCTTCGGATACAGGGTGATCGGGGCAGAATATGCCAAATCCGACCTTCTAGGTCATCTCAAAATGCCCTGTTTTGCCTAACCCCAAGTTTGTAGGTGTTTTGAAGGCCCCTGGATGGGACATTTGGGAGGTCACCTTCGCACGTTTTATGACAGTCCTAATCGTCCCACCCCGGAGCGATTAGAAATCTATAGTAGATTTCTCGATTGTTATTTTTGCAATGTGTCCTTGATGGTGTTTACATGCTTCTGTTTAAATTTCATTCCATTCTGATAAGTTTTGATCATTGTTTTAGTTATTTCATGTATGCATTAACTGGAGGCCTTGGGGATTGCATGTTTCCCTCCATCCGCATGTGCTATTAATCGTCTGTTGTTTCTTTGTACGTAGGATCTCGAGACTGGAGGGGTAGCAAGGAACTAAGAACGTATTCAGGCAAGCGACGATGATGTTTGGCCCGCCCATTTCGAATGTGGGCACGAGGAAGATCCCGAAGGGAAGAGCACCATCCGTTGGTGTAACAAAATTGTATCGAACGCTCTGAGCACCTGAAAAAGAGGGGGAGACATATTGTAACCTGATCATAAGCAAAATTAATAAAATAGGCTGCACCTTTGTTTTTGCTTTACATCTCATTTCATTCATGCTTTGCTTTCTCTTTTTCATGCACTTAGCGTTTCGTTAATACAACTGCTTTTGTTTGCATCGCACCCGGTGCGCCTGTGCTTCCATATCCAAAGTGCTTTCAACATGTTTTTAGATTTGTTTAATTTATTATGCATTTAATTTTTGTTATATGATATGGTGGATGTAATGTGTATGTAATGCATTAATTCTATTAGGATGATCTAATGCAAATGTAAATGTATGATTTAATCATTTAAATATAATAATGAATCTAATTTATGTTTAACAAACTAATGGTAGACACCAAATAATGTGTGAAAAGCATGAATTAAAGTGTTAACCCTTATCATAAGAATTAGATATTTATACATGCATATGTGAATTGAATTATGTGAGATGTATGAGATTTCCCTATAATATTTTGTAAACTAAAAGGCATACATAAAATAGTCAGTGGCCATCTAAATATCATTGCTGATATCCATATGGTATCTATATATTTTATGAAGACCCCTTAATAAACAAAAGTTCATAAGGAATACTGTGCATGTTGATGATATGATTTGTTTCTATGAAGGGATTTTTGAGGTTTTCCATGAGACTCAAACACCCTAGTTGGTTGATCAAAAGTTGTCTAATGATTACACAAGACTCCTAAAATATAGAGGTCTGTTAAGAAGACCTAGATATTCATTATCCCTATGTGTGCAAAGTGAATATATTAGATGAGGCATAAGACTACCTCATTTATAGGTGGGTTTCATTCAACCCATTTTTGTAATGAGGATTACCCTATGGTCATCATGATTCTGAGTTTGGACGTGGTTGGACTAGACTATTGGGCAATACAAGCCACCAAAAACTAGCTCATCCATAATATAACATTGATCTATACAAAAGAATGTTGATAATGTGGCAGACATATCACCATGCATAAGGCTACTCCATTGCCAAGTGGGTTTCATTCAACCCATTGTTGTAATGGAGATCATCCCATGGCTTTTGAATACTAAAGATTCTAGGGATTCAATATCATTACCCCCTTCTTTTATTTTGATTATTTGGTATACTTGCTCATGCTTAGTGATGAAAACCACTATTTTTATTTTATTTTATTTTTTTTATCAAGGAATTTACTTAGTGATGAAAATCACTGTTTATTTTCATTGCTTTGCTTGTTTTGCTCGTTTTGGAATTTTTGGGTTGGGGGAGCTTGTCTTTTTGTCAATTCTCAGCTGTCTATACAATGCACATAATAAGATGATCAAGGAAAATATTTCCTTTAGTATGACAATGACCAATTTGTAGTGTCGTCTTTCCTTGTTTAGACTTGGATTGTTAATGTTTAAATTGTGTTGGGATTTTGACATATGCAAGGTACTACCAAAACTAGACCTTACCTTCTAAAAGCCAAGATATATTTCTACAAAATCTAAAAAGATAACTAGGGATGGTTGAATGATCAAAAAACCCTAGTATACACCTTATAACAACTTGTAAGATGTGTTGAAAAACACAGTTACTCACAAGAAAAATATATGAATGATAATGATGTGTGAATTCATGATTGACATACAAACATGGTGTCGTTCATAAGAATGTAAACACGACCTATCCTATTGCAAATACAATGGATGAAGATGTTAGTCTTACAATGACACTGAGAGGGGAGGTGAATCAGTGTAGCTCTATAAACTTAAATTTACAGCTCTTAATATCGTAGCAATTAAAACTTATTACTAGATACAACAAGTATAACAAAAGAGCATCACACAACACAAGATTTAATGAGGTTCACCAATGTGGCTACTCCTAAAAAAAAATGACTGCTTGGACTACCATCCAAATCCAGCCTTTGCAAAGCACCAACTTTACAATCAATTTACCAGCACCAACTGGAAGGAGCACCAACCCCTGATTTATCTGCACCAACAGAAAGGAGCTCCAACCCCTGATTTACTAGCACCAACTGGAAGGAGCACCAACCCCTTATTTATCTTTGCTTTTGCAAGAGCCTAACTGGTCTTCTTCACCCTTGTGTTCTCTGCGCACTCTGCTCTCTTTGCACAATCACTTTGCACACTCTGCTTCGTTACAATCGAATTTCACGATCATCTTCTCCATTTTGCACACTCTGCTCTCTTTGCAAATTTCACACTTAGCACGATTCGACACGACTTGCTCTCTGCACACAATGACCGTATTTCGCACACATTCAACATATTCAATTCTCCAAACAACTCTCCTTTTATAACAACATTTTTATGATGAAAACCCTAATCTTAGTTGACTGTAAATCCTAATCTTAGTCAGCTTTCATAACAACTGTAAACCCTAATTTTAGTCGGCTGTCATCGGTCTTCGTCGGCTTCAACTTAACCGCAAAAATACATGTCATGATATCGCGACACTTTTTATTTCTCTCTTTCTCCTTGCTTTGGCCCCCGAAAATACATGTCACGATATCGTGACACTTTTTCTTTCTCTCTCTTTCTCTTTGCATCGGACCGTGAAAATGCTACATGTCGCGATATCACGACACTTTTTCTCCTTGCTCTTTCTCTTTGCATCGAACTACGAAAATACATGTCACGATATTGTGACACTTTTTCTCCTTGCTCTTTCTCTTAGATTTGGCCCGCGAAAATACAACATATCGCGATATCGCGAAACTTTCACCTTCATACTCTTTCTCTATTCTTTTGTCGCGATATCGCGACATTTCTGCCTCCGTAGACTTCATCTTTTCTTTTGTCACGATATCGCGACACTTCTGCTTTCATAGACTTCGACTCTGCTTTTGTCATGAAATCGCGACACTTCTACTTTCGTACTTTACTTATTTGCTTTTGTCGCAAAATCGTGACACTTCTGCTTTCGAAGTCTTGCTTTCTGCTTTTGTCATGAAATCGCGACAATTCTGCTTCCGTACGCTTCCTATCTTTCTTTTGTCACGAAAATGCGACATGTCGCGATATCATGACACTTTTAAAACTTACTTTCTCTCCTATTTTAGTCGCGAAAATGCGACATGTCGTGAAATCATGACACTTTTCAAACTTACTTTCTCTCTCCTATTTTAGTCGCAAAAATATGACATGTCACGAAATCGCGACACTTTTCTTGTCTTTTTCTTTGATCTTTTGCATATGGGTCACTTCGGTCTTCTTGGAAAATCATTGTACATACTCTGAATAACCTTTGAACTCCTGTCTTCTGCATCTAAATAGCTTTTGAACTTCCTGTCCACTACATCAATAGATCTATCTGACTGTGTTGACAACAATGACAATACTATTGCTGCACCTTTCTCAACAGAAGATGCCTAATGCAATGTGACTAATGAGTGCATATGATATGATATCATAATGTATATGTTTTTGTATTTTAATGTTTTGTATTATTTTTGCATTTTTGTGTTTTCATGTTTTCTAATTTGTTTATAATTTTGATGATTTTTTTGTTGCTTTTGTAATTTTTATTATTTGATGATTTTTAACAGGAAGATGTGATACCTTTTGTACCCCCAACATGTGTGATGATCAATGGAAGTGAGGAAGGTACAATACCTTTAGAATCCCCAATTTGCTTCATAATCTATGATGTGGATGATGGGGAAGGTGTGACACCTTGAAGATCCCTAGTATACATTGTGTTTGATGCACTATGATTGGCTTGGCTAGGAGAAGTAGTAGAAATTGACCCCCCTATTGTGATGCAAATTTTTGTGAAATGTGAATGTCTTGATGGGGTAATATGAGTGACCCGTCTATGCGGATATCATTTTGTTCTATCATCTCTTCGATCTGATTCTTCAACAAGTAACAATTGCGGATGCTGTACCTATTTTTATGTTGATAAGGATAGTAAAAGTTTTTATTATGAGATCCAGGTTTAGGTTTGCTTGGTTTGATTTTTGGTATTGTGATAGTTTTTGAAATAGGGCCAAAGTAGTCATCAAAAATTGGATATATCAATGGGGTGGCTTGTTAGGCTTACGAGGATGTGGTTGACCTTGGGGTCACAAATGGGATGATGTGGCCTGAATTGTGGTAGGTTGAGATGGAGTAGACGAGCTATCTATGGGAGGGGTATCCCAATCGATAAGATCGTAAACTATATTTTTGAATACGATGCAATCATTAATGTCATGACCCCTCTATCTATGGTAAAGACAAAAGTGATCCTATATATAACCCCTAGGCTTAGTTCTATTTGGATATAAAAGATGTATGTTAAGTAGAGTAATTATCTTTGTCTCTTGTAATTTTTGAAAAACAGTCGACATGGGCTCAACTAATGGAGTCCAAGTGCAAATTTTATATTTTAAGCGAGGTGGACTCGGTAAACTAGTTTTATGAGGTGGTTGGGCTATCTCAATCACCTTCCTAGGTTTCTCTATCTGCTTGTTTGATGTAGGTACTGATTCATCCCCTATGACCACTTTTTGATCCTCAATAGCAAGAGGATTGCCTGTTTGAAGTTGATTCTTATCGATTATATCTTGTACTACATTTTTGAAAGCATAGAATGCTTGTATGTCATGATCATTTTGTCTATGATATGAAAAATATAGATCCTCTCTATATCTCTTAGGTTTTGGATGGTTTGGATCTAGTGTAGGTATTTTAGGTAAAGTAATAGTATTCCTCTTGCTTAATCAAGAAAATATCGATGCCAAATATTCAGACAATGGTGTGTAAATGCGATGTGAACAATGTTGTTGCTTTTGCACCTAATTTTGTAGGGATCTAGTTTGCATTTGTAAGTAAGGCATTTTAGCCATTGGTGCAATTTTCTATTGGAGTTCAATGTTTGTGAGAAAATGCATACTTTTCCGCAAAGCATTGTTTTGATGACCCATTTGTGTCTCCAGTTTAGCTAGATGATCTAGAATTTTCTATAAGACTAATGGGGATGATGATTGCATAGTCATTGATGAATTTGGAAGGAAAATACTCGGTTATGGAAGTGGCATAGATGCAAGTGCCAAAAGACCCTTAGGTATATAGGAATAATATGTCTTCGTTATCTAAGAAGATGTGGATGCTTTCTAACAATCGTGTTTAGTGATTTTGTCCACATGTTGGCTTTTACTTAATTGTTTCTCTTGTTTCACTTTGGAATGCTCAACCGTGATAGCTTGAGTACCCCTATTTTGGTGTAGGGGACACACTTATTCTTGCTCCTGTAAATATTTAATGTGAAATGAACTAGGTGTGAATAGTTTCGGTGGTGATAGCACTTTTGATGTAACAACAATGTTTAATTGAGCTACCCATTGTGTGGGTTTATTTAGGGAAGCTTGGTTCGTAACATTGACCACTCCTATGAATTCATGGGAAGATGTATTGGAACTTGGACAAGTTGTGGAAGCCTCATTAACTTGTCTAGGGTGATCTACTTGTCCCCTATGTTTATATTAAGTGTCTAGGATGGAATTGATGGATGGTGGCTTGACAGGTGGTTGACCTAAATCCTTAATTGACTTGATGATAGGTGAAAATGTGATATTTTTTGCTATGTAATCTCTAAGTTCAAAATTTATTGAGTGATTTATGACCTGAAATGCGATGGATGAAAATGGTATGATATGATTTGATTCATATGTAACCATCATGGCTTCTTTGTAAGTAGGAATAAGGTGGTCATTTATTGACATTTTTGAGATATCTATGGGTATCTCCGTGGTTGGATTTATTGATTTATCCTTGCTTGGAGATATTGAAGATGTAGGATGAGTCGTAGGAAAAATTGATGGTAATGGCAGTGGTGGAGGTAGTTCCATGATGAACCATGGGGTTGAATCTAGACTTTGGATAATATCATTGGGTTCAGTATCTAGGTGCATGGGTGAGAGAGTAGGCTCCTACAAATGATCCACCTATTTGTAATACTTAAAAGGGTTTAGGTCAGCATGAACCACATGGAACTTAGCTTCATGTATGTATTTAATGCATTGATACACTATGAATGGCACACACTCCATGGCTCTCATCCATAACCTTACAAGTAGTATGTTCTACTATCTTGAACCCTCTAATATTTAGCAAAATATAGGCATAGTCTTCTATCCAACCTAAATGAGGACTATCATGCCAACCATGGGTGATATAGCATCGTTAAATGCTTGTAAGGGGATATGTGGATGCTGCAATATGTGAAGGCAAGATGTTGAGATGCTTAAATGCGGTTGCAGTAATAATGTTTATCATGGATCCATGTCGATAAAAAAATATTTATAAGGAATCCTGTTGATGCACACGATGATGTGCAAAGGAGGGTCTGGTATATTTGCAGATACAGGTTTGATCTCGTGATCCCAAAAAGTGATAATAGAATTCTTGTACATTTTTATATGTCCCACGAATTTAGTAAAAGCATCAAGGTCAATTGGTTGCAACTCGATTGAACTCAAAATCTTCATGATAGTTTCTCGATACTTGGGAGACTGTTGGAATAACTCATTCATGGTCATGTTGGCTGATGGCATATGTGAACTTTGCATAGGACCACTTTTGATAGTGACCACTAGTCAAAGTGGTGGGCCTTCAATAGAATTTTGGGGTAGTGAAGGGCACGACATAGAGGGAGTGTGGACTTCTCTACTAGGTCCCTTGCTAGATTAGCTATGATTAGTGTAGGTTCAAGGTTAACACTAACTGATAAAATTATCCACTTGATCATGTGAATAACCCATTGATATTCTTCTAGTAGAGGTATACTGGTTATCCAATCCTCCATGTGAGGATGTAGCATTGTGATGACTATTGAGGCATCATGCAAGAATGATGAGGTGCTCAAGACTATAGTGGATGTGTTCAAGATATTTTTGTGAGTTTTTTTGCTTCATCGGCTCGTGGTTGAGCTTATATATGTGTATTTATCATGTTATATTGATTAAGAAAGTAAAAAGGAAACATATAAATTAGACAAATGATTATCTATTTTAAATTTTTCTTTGTGTTTCCTAAACTGGTTTGTGTATTTTGATTCATTGTTTTATTGTTTTTCTCTTGTTTGAGTATTTGATATTGTTGATGTAAATACTCAAGTTAAAATGATTTCACCTATATCCTCTCACACACAGGCCTAGTGATGAAGTCTAGGTTGTGAAACCCATTGAGATTTGGTGATGAAGTCCAAATTTGATGAGGGAGTTCAGGTCCTACCAGATTCTTATCTAGTTCACCTAGATCAAAACAGTAAAAATTACCACAAAAATACTCATAGTAAAAATTCTATCTTTTTAAGTGAAAACAGTAAAAATTAAGTTAAAAAATACTCATAGGCAAAGCCAACATTCGATGAAGATGTCATCTCTTTGATTTTTTGACTCTACTTTGAGGTCATAAAGGGGTAGAATGGTGGGATATACTAGCCATAAAAGGGTATGACAGTGGCTACTATGAGCCATTCCAACCTAGAATAGTGGTACCTACAATTTGAGAAAATAAGAAAAGAGGTAATTAGAACCAGATTATGAAATGTGGAAAAATCCCATCGTGATCACCAATATGGAGTAGCAAAAACCATACACCTAAACATGTAATATGAAACCAAATTGACAAGATAATATCATGCCAACATAAGATAAATAAATGTACAAAATAATGGCCTTCTCATTGATATTTGAAAATGTCTTTACAAAGTGATTATAAAATATCCCTCTTAGGGATTACATCAATTTGATAAAAAATATAAACTGAGAACCCTAAAGGGTAGGTGTAATTCGTAGATTTTTTGCTCTCCCAAAACTGATTATGGAAGATTTCTTTGCAACTTATGCTTTATGATGTAAATATTGAAGTATCTTTATATTGAATAGCTCCTGATAAGGCCTGTAACTTGCACACAAAAGCACTTACAAGAAATCAATAGCAAATTTGGAACCTCTCAATATGAGGTCCATTTCCATGAATAAAAAATGAAAGGAAATGCTTAAAACAGTAAAGAAATGCATGAAAAAATGTGCTAAACTATGGTAAAATAGAAATAAGGTGCTGTTAAAGCTATTGTAATTGAAAAATATAGAAAATTAGATTTTACAAAGAGATCATTATGGGGTACAGTGGCTAGCTTTGTTAACCATCAGAGGGTACAATGACTACACCTATGGATCACTTTAGGTTGAAGCAACCATTTAACATAAAGCCTATTCTTTGTGCTCGATGCAGGGCAATGTTTGATTTATATATCAAATGGGATGATGTTCTTGGTGCGTTCATGAGGAACAACTTAAAGGTATAAATGGGTGCAAAATCATTATGATTGATGATGCATAATGGTTGAATTTGATCTTCAAAATCCAATGGATGCCATTGGTGCAAATGCAATCTTCATAGCTGGATTTGGGTAGCACTCCATTGTATATGAGAGAATGTTCTCTCTATTACTCAAACTGAAAACACTTCATTATGGCTAATTGATGATGATTTTCATGAAGGCTTGGGTTCTTTTTATAATATTTCCAATTTGGAAATCTTGGCTTATAAGAGAATCCAAGACCAAGATTTGGTTAGGCTCTAGGTAACCCAAACATCGCTTATAGAAGCTTCCCATGGTTAATCATTGCACTCAACTTGCCCTGTTAATAATTTGGCTTAGCTCATGGAACACGAGTTTGTTATAGGCATGATCATACCAAGGTGGAGTGTCTAGGATTGGGGGCCATCACAGGGTCCATTGGCTATTGGAGGTTGCTCCTAGGTATGATAGTCCAGGTTCAAAAGGAGTAATTCTTCCTAATAAAGTGATAAAAATAATTGTTAAGACCTGAGGTTTCTCCAAGTGGGTCATATGGCCTGAAAAGGTGTCCATATAAGCAGTCTTCTCAAAGTGACGTGTTTTAGGTGTCTATAGTTTATTGATATAAACAAATAGAATTAGTGGTCTTGTTTAAAAGGTTTGAAAAAGGGCAAAGAAAAAGGCTTCCTATTTTAGCCACTAAGACATGTGTTCATGTTGGGTTCACCAAAGATGTAGAGGGGAAAAATTGCCCTACCACGTACGATTCTCAACTAGATCCATTGAAACATAGGGTATGTTATAACTCTACACTAGGTGAGCAATTGGGGGAGGGTTCACCAAGAATAGTTTTAGGAATCACTCCAAGTCTAGGGTGGAATGTGTTTGAATGTGTCAATTAATCATGCACCTATGTTTTGGCCTTTCTAAAACCACACTATGAAAAGGAAAAGAACAATGCAACATACAAGATGCAATAAGACAAGAGCTAACCATAGAATGATCTTTGCTTGAATTCTCACTAAACCTAGGATTGCAAAACAAAGCCTTTGAGTAAGGGTCCAAGGGAAATGTGTAAACATGGTTAAAATTCTAAATGCACACTAAATGCCTTTATTATTTTAAATGCCTAGAAATTTGATAAAATGATTTTTGTTACTTGTGATCTCTATTTTGAATATAAATTAATAGAAAGCAATCAAAAAATAACCTAAATATCTACTAGAAAACTTATTTGAATCGGTGGTTTTTCCAAGAATTATATTGCATCCAACAATGTTACACAACTTCAATCCTACAAAATAACTTCACAAAAACCCTTAAAAAATATAATTAGTGTTAGGGGGTTTGCTGAGGCTGCTATATGATTTTACTTGGAGGTGCAACAATCAAGCCCCCTAGGTCCTTTTAGCTGACATTTAGAATGCAAAACTGAAAGTTGACCTTTTTGGAATATGAACAAACAAAATACAATGCAACAAAACAGAATGGTAAATAGGATGTAGTTTGTATAATTATACTCTAAATATAACATGAAATGTAGATCCAAGATTTGAGGGTAAACTTCTACTCCCAAGATTAGCACAGACAAAATTGTGACCTATATAGGGTGACTGATTTTCATTTTGACAAAATCATACCCTATAATTACGAGTTGCAATTTCACAACAGGAGGAAAATTCAGTAGAACAATGCAAAGAAACTAATCACAAATATGAATCTAATAATATGTGAAATACAAAATGAACAAAAAAACTTAATGGTAGTGAGAGGTAGGAAAAAGGATGAAGAAATCCAAAATAGTAGACTTATCCTTAGGGCTTCAACACTTATCCACCAAGGATAGAAACACACAATCAAATGTAGCAGAAGATATCTCCATAAAATCCAAAAAGCTTCAATAGAGTCTTGTTAGCACTTGCATCAACACTTGTTGGTAGATTTATTAGATTGCTTCACTTATAATTTATGGTTAGAAAAGATCTAGGAGCTAGGAGATAAAAAAGAAAGCTTCAAACCCTCTATTTATAAGATATTTGAAACAAGAATGGGTAGGAAAATTAAGGAAAAGTCAACACCAAAGAAGGTTAACCAAAAAGCTAGGGTTTCTAAGAGAAAACCCTAGCTAGGAAAAATCGCACCCCATAAGGGCTGACGTGATTTCACTGAAGCAAGAAAAAAGGAGGAAAAGAAGGGGGGAGAGAGGCCCAAAATTGCTTTGAGAAATTTGGAGGGTCTCTCTGAGGGTTTAGGGAAAATGACTCACTCAAGTGGGTCAATTTTCCATGTCTACAATAGGATGAAATATATGGAATGAGTAGAGGAATGTTGTAAGAAGGGAGATAAATAGAAATACCTATAGAGATCATAAGGGAGGTGGTAGAATCAACATGAAGAGAAATAGATATATTATGAACTGAAGTAATTATTTGATTTTCATTTAAGTTGTGAAATGTGGGACTGACTATTTGAATGCTCAAAAGTTTCCTTTCTTGGATTGGAATTAGAAGGCTCTCCCCTATTTTGAATATCAAGTTCTTCTATAAGGACATATAAAAATATAAGTTTGTTTTGTCTTACATATTCCTTAATATGATCTATAGAGTCCAATGTTACTTTCTCTACATATTGTTTCTTTTCATAATTAGGGTTTACCAATGGATTATTTTATTCTTAGGCATGTAGAAAAGGAGGATAGGAGGATGATGGTAGTCCCCTAATATGGGTATTATATTAATTTTCATCCATAGATAAAGGTTAGAGAAATGGAAGTTGATTAATTAATTAGATATTAATTAATAAAGGTAGCAAATGTTATGAATACTAAACTAGTCGATATACCTAAACCTATTTGATATACTTTCCCTCTTGGGATACCTATCGATTTGTGGAAGAGGCTTGGTTCCCTTGATATATGTGGCTTTACATAGGGGTAAACCTTGAGATACGTGAATAAGGAATGGTATGAGGATAAACCATACCTAGATATGTGACTTAGTATTCATACTTACACATAGGTAGAATGAATAAATTCTTAATCTTAATTAACATAATATAATATAATCAAATAATATTATGTGGTCTTATTTAAATTTAAATCAATTTTATCTTTTATTAAGGCTAGGTTTGGATTTCACCTTAGGTTCACAAAAAATTTAGTCAAGTTATGTGTGGGTTGAGTTCCCATTTCCCTTTCTAAAAGGGACCTTAAAAATCACATGAGTTGGTCTAACTCAATATATTTTATATACAAGTTTTATGGTTTATGCAAATGTTGTATGTGTATATTTTGAAAATCACCTAAGGTTGTGTAAATATAGCCTTAATCCTCTAATATAGAAAATTAAAAAATGCAAGAATACAAATATGCAATAAACAAGCATTATAAATTATATTCTCTTTTGATTTCAATGGTTACAAGGAAAGTAAAGAGTCTTTTCCTTTCAAGGAAAACTAAATTATATGCAAGCATACAAAAGTAGCTTAAATGTAACTACATGCCTTTGTGATTCCTTTACTAAAGAATCTTATCAAAATAAATTGATCTATAGTTTATTCTTTTCCCTTATGATCAAATCATTATGAAATAGATAACAAAATGCAGTAAAAGAGATAAAATATGAAAATCAATTTACAAAAATAGGAAAGTGGGAACCAAAAACTAAAGCAACTAACTCAAAATATTGATATGAAGCATAAAATTTTAGTAGAAGTGTTACCTTGGCACTATCATAGAATTCCAATGCTATCATGAAAATAGAAATAGATAAAAAGGTAAATGGGATTATGTTTAGGGTGTTTGTATGATCACAAAGAAGTAGATAACTATTTGGCCATAATAATCAGACCCCCTTTTTTGTATGAAAAATATATGCCTAAAAATGGAAGTAGCATTCAACTTGTGTAGTAGCATTGAGATTTAGCAATATTTTTGCTATAACACTATCATAGAGATGTGACACTATCAATTTGTGATAGACATAGAGTCAAAATCATTGGGGTTTTATAGATTTTTAGTGCTATAGCTCCTACAACTTGAAAATAGGGATCTAGGGTAATGGAAAGCTAGTAAACATGTGTCTAGAGGTTTAATGTTATAGGTAGACCTTAGAAGGATATTTCTAGGGATAATTTCAAGTGAAAAATAGTAGCTTAAAGAATAAAATGCCCTAAAAGATAGTAAACAATGAAGGGAAGGATGAGATATGCCAAGGATGAAACTACATTCAAGTATAAATGCCTTAAGATAGATGAGACTCTAAGGAAAAGAAACCAACAAGATGGTACAAATGCAACAAGAGATAAAGAGAAATACTTGCAATAATAAAGTGAGTCCTACAAATGATACACTAATATGAAGTACTTGCCAGGAAACAACTAATAAGAAGATTAACAGTCTAATAAGAAACTATGTAGTAGAAGTAAATGCTATTAATGATTAAAAGAGTGAGGAGATAGTAACTAAATGCTACAAACAATTAAAAGACACATAAAATAGATAATAAAATAAGAATCCATAGCTACAAATGCCCTAAAATAATAGTAGAATGTTTAGAAAAAGTTGTAGACACCAATGTTGTTAGCAAGGTAAGGCAAGAAACATAGCATGGGAAAGGGAAACTAAAAAAAGGACAAGAATAAGATATGTAAGAATACAACCAAACTCATGTGAATTCTTCATCCATAGCCAAGAGCCTCTCCAAGAGCTTGATGGAGCAATAGGAGGATGATTTTGCTTGAATTCCCCTATGGATTTATTTGTTTTTTCTAAATTGTTGTGAGAAATACTTGAAGATGCCAAAAATATGCAAATGAGAAAGATGTAAAGAAATATTAGAGAAATATTGGAGATAAATTTTAGTAGAGTTTGGAAACTTGAAATTGCTTGTTAAATACCCATTCCATGGGTTTTATTTAAATATTTTATAAGAGCAATTATTGGAGAGAAGAAGAGCTCAAATATTCCTTTTGGATAAGGATGAAAATTCAATTTTTATAGGCTCAAGTACAAGAGATGGTATGTGTGATCAAGGTCAAGAGTGGAAGAAGCAATCCATGTGTTGTAGGCTCATTGAAGAGATTCTACTCATGCCAACAAAATCATCATGTTTTCACAATATTTCTAGTGTATTGTTATCATCGAATGTTAGCATTTTTTATAATTTTTACCATTGAAGGGTCAAATTGCTAAAAATATGTTAAAATATGATAGCAACATATTTTTTCAATAGCGTTGGCATAACACTATCACTAACAATCAATGCTTGCTCTAGGACAAGAAATCAATGCAAATTTTCTTGAATTGGATTGGTTGATCGAAGATTTATTGATAGGTGTTATGAATGAAGTGATAGTTAACCAGGTGCATCAAATTTATATGTCTACACCAACTAGCACAAATAATATGCAGGCCAATCTTGAATTGGCCAAAATATTTGAATAAGCTGGCTAGATTCAATTATTCGAGATGTTCTAAAGAATTCATTAAGGATTTTCATGATGATACAAAGAGAATCAAAGGGATTACACTCATTGTTAGCAAATCAACACTTCCCTCATAGGATCTCACAATATATCAATATCAAATAGTCACACAATGAATTGCATTCAATAACAAACTCATAGAAAATATTTTTAACCAATATATATCAACTCAAGAAATGCAAATACAATGTATTTGAAAGCTTGTTATTTGATTCAAAATTATAATTCTTTGTATCCAATATAGACATATTTGATATGAGACTCTTTATATTCACAAGATTTTACTTTTCTTCTTTTCAAAAACTATTCACCTTGCATACACCCGAGAGATATGACTGTTCATATTTCTCATAGGAGAAATATATGTTATTAAATTCACATAATAACAAACCCCTAATGATTACACACACTAAAAGACATATATTTATAATACTCTTTTCACATCAAATATTTATAAACTATTTATAAATTTTAGACTCAAATATTTACATGAATCTAGACTAAAATATTTACATGGCACTTTCAATATTTTTGAAAGATATCAAGTAATGTACTACTTCCAACACTCTCTCATATTGTATTATTTGGTAATAAGTCCCTTTGTCATTTGATTTGGTCTTCTTGATTACTTATTTTCCTTCTTGATTATGATGTTGTTTCTAGAATATTTTTGGATCTTTTTCTTTGTCCTTATTCAAGAGGTACCTATTTCTATCCCAATATTGATAGTAGTTGTTACATGTACCTATCCCACTTTTACCTTAAATATTAATATCCCTTGTTTTTAATATGAGTTTGTTGTTTTCTACCATGTCATTCTTAATAATAGGAAGAAATTCAATACAATAATATAATCCATCATTATTGTCCTTGTTGTAATCAAATTTTTCCATCTTAACATCTTTGAGGGTAGAATCATCATAAATATTAGCAACGGTCTCAAATTCCTTCTCTAGCAATTTTCTCTAATGCTATCACAAATGAGACTGCACTCTCAATGGTGGCTTAAATTTATCTTAATATGGGTGAATACTTAAACCCTTGCTATAAACTTCTCTCAACCACTCTATCTTCCTCAAGGAAATCTAAATGACTTCTCTCCATGGATATTTTTCCTAAGCACTTCCAATATGGCTATGATACCAATTTTAGCAAACCAACACTTCCATCATAGGATCTCACAATATATCAATATCAAATATTCATACAATGAAATACATTCAATAACAAACTCACCAAATTATTATTGAAAAATATATATCAACTCAAATGATGCAAACATAATGCTTTTGAAATATTATTCTTTGTAACACAATTACAATGTCTATTCTCCAATATGGGACTCTTCATAGTCATAAGACTCTTGAACTTTCTTCTTTCAACAAACTATTCATCTCCTCACACACACTCATAATATATGGCTCTTTATATCTCTTATAGGATAAATATATTTTATTGAATTCACATAATAAAAAACCTCTAATGATTACACACAATAAAAGATAAACATTTACAAGATTATTTTCACACCACATATTTACAAACTAGTTATAAAATTTAGACTAAAATATTTACATGGTACTTGTAATATTCTTGCAAGGTACCAAATAATGTAATACTTCCAACAACTATGCCTATAAAATTTATTTCTAAGGTGATTGGTCTAACTACAATTTTGGGAAGATGGTTCTAACATCACACTAATATGAAATAAGCAAAGAGGAAATCCTTGGATAATAGAGAAACTATGACATACATATGTAATAAGGTGTGGAGGTAGTCTTTGCTAGCCACATGGCTTGAAGTTGCTCTTGTAACCCAAAATTGCATCACATGTGAGGGTAGGTTTAGCCTTCTTTTTTTCATTCATTTCAAAATTATTTCCTATATTAGATAGAGGTGATTAATCAATATGCCATACATTATTTTAAACCTTTCTAAGAAAGATGTTGAGTCTAATACAATATCCCACCATTGGCTGATAAAACTAATAATTTTAGACACACTATAGGAAATGATTTCTACCTATGACTCATAGGCCTTTGAGGGTTGGGCCACTATGGATTCTTCACAAGAGATAGGATTATATAGGCAAGGGAGAAAACTATAATAGAGGCTTTCAACATAGGAGTCTAAGGTATAGCCATTAAGGGACACTAAAGATACCATCCCTAAGCAAGGAAGAAGAAGTCAGAGGTTGACCATTAGAAGTATGGATACTACTTTAGAGAGGCCTACTATATAGACTATTATGGAGAAATTTGATGTAGAGACTACTATAGAAGGAACAAACACCCAAGGGAGGATGCATAGGACAAAAAGGAGAAGACTAAACCTTATATATGATAGTTCCTCCTCTAGTTAATGGGATATGATTGCTATCTTGATAGATTTGGCCAAAGGTGGGACTAAAATTAGCTTTGGGTACAAACCTAAACCAAATAATGGGAAGAAAAGTGTGGAGGAAGAAACAAAGGGAGAATCTAAAGCAATTTCCCATGGGGAAGAAAACTAGGAAGCACAAGGAAAAATACCTAGAACAAATGGAAGCATAGATTCCTAAGACTAAGGAAATGAGGTATAATGCTTTTATGATATAAATAGGAGCTAAAACCCATGAAACAAAAACTACTCCTAAATAAGTAGAGCTTGAGAAAGTGCTCGTACATGGCTCTGATCAAAATATTGCTCAAGGATCAAAGGAGGAAGTTTCAGCCACTTCCATCTAGAATCCTAAGAAATATTTTTGAATAGAGAACTATTAAAATAGTAGAGCAGACTGATGAAGGAGATGAGAGTATGATAGAATTACCTAAACAAGATATGAATTATGATCCAATTTTCCTTGCAAAATTAGGTCTCTGGTAATAAAAAAATATATAAAATAGGAGATAAAGCATAGCTCTAGAGATACTAATTTATTGGAAGAAACAAAATCCTAATAGTAGGGGAAATAAAGTCTTGAGGAATAAAAGCGTGATGAGCCAATTTCCTCTATAGAATCAAGATATGTTTAACCACACATATAAAAATGACACATTACGTCAGAGTGACACAATGGGCCATAGCCAAGAGCATGGGATTTGACTCAATAAGTGCCCTCCAAGAGTTTTTATAAGGTTGATTCCTTGTTAATATGTTATGTTCAAGGTGTTGCTACTCTACCAAAGGGAAAACATATGTGAGAAAGTAAGCAAAATCAATAAATACAAAGAAAAGGGGATGATGCACCAAGATATCCACTAAGATATTCATATAAAAATAGGCTTGAATTTTATGTGCCAACATTGAACACTTCCTCTACTTGATACAGTGAAGAGCAATCAAGATATACTAGTTACATGCATATATGAGAATATGAGTCCCATAGGAAAGCCAAGCTAGTAAGTGACTCAATTCAAAAATAGACGTCAACCCTCACACACACATACACTTAGCAAACTTGATATTGACATAAAATATTATAAAAAATACACATACACATCCATGGGTCTATAGGCATAGGCTAAAAGATAGACACATGCTTCTGTGTATATATAAATTCAAGTAAGCTTTTACATAGATTGTGCTAGAAGTGAGGGTTCAAAATTATCCACAAGATGCTTAGGAACCACAAATGTTTTTATAAAGATAAATTAAAGGAAAACCTACAAAAACATTGAATTGTAAACTTATCAATCCTTTACAAAGCTAATACTACTCCTATTTATAGATTTACAAGGGAGAGTTTTCCCTCAAAAACTCATGTAGATAACTCTAGGTGTTACTTTAGATACTGAGTCATGTATTTTTTTACTTTTTGTCCCTTTAGAATTTTCTAGATCTGAATATATGAATGTTAGTCAATCCTAGACCTTGAATGAGTAGCTACTGCTTTAATTGCCATCTATCCATTTTTTTGGGATTCCCATTGCTTGGGTGTAGAAGGCTGCTTTAATTTAATGTTTTAGATCTTTTAGATGCTTCTATTGTGGTCCCATGCTAGTGTTGTCCTTTATCAAAGATATGAGGTATATTTTGTAGGAAGGATAATATTCATTAAAGAATGAGCACTTCATTGGTTTGACCTTTGAGGCATTTGCATTTTCTTCTTTGGGAGTTTTTCTTAATTTTTTGGGATCGCTTGTCTTCAGATATTTAAGATTTTTTACCTTCAATTTCTTGTTGGGACTTTGTGTTATCACATTCTTTTCATAACTTACGAACTTCTAAAATTTAGACTTTTCTTTCTCATGAGATTTGTCCTCTATTTGACTGGATATTTATGATCGATCCTTTCTTCATGTGCTTGTATGTGACTCAACATTTCACTTTTGAAAGGTGTAGTGATTTATCACTATAGTTATAGCAGCTCTCAGGGGATATTTAGCTTGCTGAAGATAAGGAACCTAAAAATTGGTGCCTTAATCCATTGGGTGCAAAATTAGGAAAATTTCCCCTAAAAGTGAAAGTTTCTAGCAAACATGCCATAACTTTGAAACTCTATAGGTGATTAGGACTTTTACTCTCATGAAACTGATATTACCTATGGTACATATGTACATAGTTTTAAGTGAGTGACATTTATCCATTGGGAATGGATTCAAGGACCCTACACTTTATTTTTTGAGCCTCAATAATATTTTCTTTCTTTTCTTCTAGTTTCTTGAGCAACTTTTGTGGCTTAGATTGCTTGGTAACCCAACTTGAATGTTTTCTTGCTAAGACAAGTTTGGTACCAGATCCAAATTCCCTTTTGGATTTAACCTTATGGTATACTTCTTCCTCCTCCAACTTAGATTATTTGCCTTCTTTGGGCCCATGTAGGGGAAGAGAGTTTCCTTATAGCTTATGGATATGTTCAAGCTTACTCATTTGAACACCTCTAAGGTAATGGGTTCCATGACCTCTACTATTATCTTGTCCTTTGGATATTCATCCTAGTACTAGTAATTTATGATAATTGCTACCTCTACCTCCATGAACTATTTCTCCACTTTCTAGACTGGTGTAATCTAGTGAGAAACAATATTTATTAAGGAACAATGGTTTGTGCAGTCAAAATTGATTGTTTCATCTCCTTGAATCCACTTATGAATAAGTCGATGAGCTAATACCATTCTACAATTGAGTGTGAGGGGAGGGAATGAAATCCCTTAAAAGCCTTTCCTCAAAAGGAAGTCACTAGCAATCTCAAGGTCATGTTCTACTTTGTGATGTTGTGCAATCAATAAAAGAGGACCATATCTTGCAGATGTTCTTGTAGGGTTGACAATTATTTACCATTATAATATGAGAAAATTTGAAATATAGATGTTGGATAGTTATCCCAAACATCTAGTAGCATCAAATATTACAAGGAGCTTCTATTCCATGCTAGGAAATTCATGAGCACAAAAATGTTCATGATTTGATATGTTGCCTCCATAGTGGAGCTTTCATGATCCTTTCAGATCCTTTGAGTTGTGTATTTTCTAGGTGAATACATCTTCTTGCTTTTGGAAATTAGATAGACATAGGTCTTCACCTAAACCTTAGTCTAGTAACTTTAGCAATGAATTCTTCTAGTGTTCATTTTGGATCAGAGTTGCTAGGTAAGAAAGAGGCACTTTAGCAAGTGAGAAATAGACTAAGATATTTACCAAGTCTCAACCCTACCCCTTGTTACAATTTTAGGACCAATGATGTGTCACTGGGGTACCCCTAGCCATACCATTAAATTGTTATTATCTCTAATTATTCCCACTTGGGACAACTGCACCTCATGTTGGAGTGGCAAAGTAGGCCATATTCGAGAGCATAGGGTTCAACTCAATTGGGACCTCCAAGAGTTTTTATAAGGCCAAATACTTGTTAAGATATAATATTCAAGGTATTACTACTCTACCAAAGGGAAAAGGGATACAAGAAAGTAAGAAAATTTAACAAATAAAATAAAAAGAGGGCAATATGCCAAGTAGATATTCTTACAAAAATAGGATTGAATGTTATGTGCTAGTAGTGAACACTTCCTCTCCTTGGCATAGTGAAAAGCAATCAAGATATACTAGTTACATGCATATATGAGTAGGCAGGTCCTATAGGAGAGCCAAGCTAATAAGTGACTTAGTCTAAAAATAGATAAAAACCCTGCACACACACATACACATAGTAGACTTGATATTCATGTAAAATATTAAGAACACACACACACACATCCATGGATCTGCAAGCATAGGATAAAAAATAGTCAGGCTTCCATGTATATATAAATGCAAACAAGGTTTTACATAGATTGTGTTAGAAGTGGGGGTTCAAAATTTCCCACAAGCCGCTCATGAACCACAACTATTTTTATAGAGAGAAATGAAAGGAAAACCTACAAATACATGGAATTAAAAACTTGTTGATCCTTCACAATGCTAATACTACTCCTATTTATATATTTACAGGGCAAGATTTTCCCTCCAAAACTCATGAAAAGATCTCTATGTGGCTATAATTTTAGATACTAAGTCATGTTGTTTTCTAGATATTTTTCCTTTAGGATTTTATATATTTGAAGATATGAATGTCAATCGATCTTGGCCCTTGGATGAGTAGCTACTACTTTAATTATCATCTGCCCATTTTTTGGGGATTCCCATCACCTGGGTGTTTAAGGTTGCTTTAATTTAATGTTCTAGATCTTCGAGCTGCTTCTACCATAGATCCATTCTTTTTTTGTCCTTTATCAAAGATATGAGATATATTTTACAGGAAATACAATCTTCCTCAAAAATTTATATTTTATTGATTTGACCTTTGAGGCATTGGCATTTTCTTCTTTGAGTGTTTTTCTTCATCTTTTAGGATCACTTGTCTTCAGATATTTGGGACTTTTTGCCTTTAGTTCCTTGTTAGGACTTTGTGTTATCACATTTCAACCTTTGAAATTTTATTTCTCACGAGATCTAGCCTCCATTTGATTAGGAATTTATGATCAGGAATTTATTCATGTGTTTATCCGTAACTCAGTTTCAATTTTTAAAGGTGTAGTGATTTATCAATACAGGTAATATAGAACCTATGGAAGAGAAGGAAAAACATAGCTATAGATATACCATGTTATTAGAATAAACATGATCCCAAAAATAAGGGAAGTAAAGTCTTAAGGAACATTAATAATGTTATGAGGGTATGTAACACACAGGATAGGACAATTAGAACAAAAAATTTCTAAGTCTCCATCAAAAGATATTTCAAAATCCCCTTGAAGAGGAGCGTGCAATAGAAAAACTACAAATCCAATAATAGGAAGAAGATATGGAGATGTTGAGTAAGCAACTTACATAGTTGAAAAGTATGATAATCAACCATGTTGAGGCTATAGAAAAGGCTATTGTATAAACACAAACTAAACTTATAGAAATTCCTAACAATGCAGATGTGAGTTTAGAAGCTAGAGACATAGTCCATAATCATAATATGGAGGTTCTTGTACAAATACAAGAAGGGACTTATAATAGAGAAAAGTAGGTAGGGGATCATATGGAGGTGGCTCATTTCGATATGACACTTTATTAGTTGCTTACTATCTATGCTTAGGTAGGGTATCTTGGAATATTCCCATATCTTTATTAGTTGTAGGCCCTTATTGAATAGGGGATTTATATTTTTGTGGGTGAGAATATTCTATAACAAAGCGTTCTGCATCAATCATATCCTAAACCACATGTTTCAACTTATTAAAAAAATTTATATAGTGTCCCTCCACTCTGTGATATGCACAATGTTGACCAATCTTGTACCAATTAGTTGTAGTATTAGGTTTCCTTATGGGAGGAAAATCAATCATATTAGCTTCTAAAAGATACTTTAGAACCACTTCCATAGTGTGTTAAGCCTTGTGAAATTATTTATGGAGGGTTTTTAAGCACCATATTTTGTAGGTTGTTAATAATACTATTAACTGGCCTACTATTCGTTACCTCATAACCAACCACATGCTTGTTCTTATAATTATTCTTAGTGGTCCTATCTTATTTCACTTTAAGCTATCCTCTTCTGATAAGAGCTTGCTCTAGTTTTCTTGCTAGGTCAATTGCTTGATAAAAAGATGTGATAGTTGTAGTTTCCAATGTATAAGATAATTACTCTTGCAAGTTTCCAATAAATATTTCAATCATGTCTCAAGGAGGTAAGGTATATCTCAAGCATCCAAATAAACTCCTCCAACGAGATATAAATTCTAAAAAAATTTCCTCTTTACCTTGCTTTAACATGTAAACATCTTTCATGGTCACATTGTTTTCAACATACGCATCAAATTGTTGAAAAAATAATTCAATTGTTTATTCAAAATTCCTCAAATAATGGTTGGGAAATTGATAATACGAATCTAAATCCATGCCACCAAGAATTTTAGGGAACATCTTTACCAATGACATGTCATCATATATAATATCATGACAAGTTGTCCTAAACCTTCTTAAATGCTCAACTGGATATTTTGTTCCCTTATATATAGGTAAAATCAACATGGAAAAATATTTACAATAAGGCTTAACAAAAACTATAGGGTCTAAGGGATAATTGTCCATTTCTCTGTAGTTATAGGTGAAACTAGGAGGTTGAATCATATCTACTCTTGAAACTAGTTATTTCACCATTTAGTTAAACTTTACATCTTAGAATTTTTGTTGTGCAATACCTCTAGATTCCCTAAGGGAGGGGTATGGGTATTCTATTGAAAGAATACTTGGACCATGTTGGAGGTATTGATACTTTTATGGCATGTGGTATCTTGCTAGAGAGGATAACTAACAATTGGTGGAACATAAGCAAAAATATTGAAATTAGCTGAATGAGGAGGAATTTAACATAATCTTGAGAGGCACTACTAGTTGGAGAAAATTGTAGAATCCTTCCAATGTTTGTGGTCATAGTAGTAGCATACATTGGGTTATGAACAATATTACCATGATGTAAATATTTAGTCGAGTTTTTATGAACATCTTGAGGGGAAATTGGTTTGATGATGAGTTGTTCCAAATTCCTTGAGTTGGGATTCCTCTTTCATAGCTTCATACAAGGCATCCTTATGATGCTTGTAGAAACTCCAAAAATGTTCAAATGATTTAAAGATAAGGTTCCCATTGGGTCCCTTAGTAAGATCAAGACTATTCTCGATATTTTCATTTTATTCCTATTCTAGATTATGATTTTATCTATCAATTTGATCTTCTTGGAAAATCTCATCAGACTCTAAAAGCCTTCGCCTACTCCTAAGGTTGGGAGCCATTAGGAGAGAGAGAAAGGATAGAGTGAAAAAGGAGGAAAACTAAAACCTAACAAAAGCACACAAAATATTTTTAATATGTTTATTAAATGTTCTTGTAGAGTAGCAAAAACCATACACCTAAACATGTAATATGAAACCAAATTAACAAGATAATATCATGCAACAATAAAATAAAGAAATGTACAAAATAATTTCATTCTCATTGATATTTGAAAATGTCTTTACAAAGAGGTTATAAAATATTTATCTTAGAGATTTACATCAATTTGATACAAATTATAAAATGAGAACCCAAAAGGGTAGGTGTAATTTGTAGTTTTTTCTCTCCCAAAACTGATTATGGAGGGTTTCTTTGTGACCTTCGCTTGATGATGTAAAGATTGAAGGATCTTTATGATGAATAGCTCTTGATAAGGCCTGTAACCTTCACATAAAAGCACTTACAAGAAATCAATAGCAAATGTGGAACCTCTCAAGATGAGGTCCATTTCCATGAATAGAAAATGAAAGGAAATGCTTAAAACAATAAAGAAATGCATGAAAAACTATGCTAAACTATGCTAAAATAGAAATAAGGTGCTGCTAAAGCTATTGTAATTAAAAATACTAAAAATAAAATTTTATAGAAAGGCCATCATGGGGTACAATGACTAGCTCTATTAGTCATCAGAGGTTATAGTGGCTGCGCCTGCAGGCCACTTTGGGGCAAAGCGACTGTTGAACAGAGAGCCTGTTCTTTGTGATTAGTGTGGAGTAAGGTTATGCATAAGAGGTTGGAATCAAAATTTACTTGTAAAAAAATGGTGAATTCTAATCAAAATCAAGGTGAATCATGGCGAATCCTAAGAAAATAAAATAAATCTTCACACCAAAATTTGGAGCATTTGAAACCCTAAAAAGTAAGATCATATTTGGACAAATTTTGACCTATTAAATAACCTTATAACTTCATAAAAGTACCACCATTAGATCAGGATCAAAAAGAGCTTTCCAATGAGTACATATATGCCCATGTTTGGATATATTATGGCAAATTGACCCTAAGAAGTAATTAGTCCTAAAAATTTTAGGTGAATGGGCCAACATCGAGGGTCCTCATATTTGCCAATTTTCAATTTTGGAAATCCTAATATTCACCTAATTTGTGAATATTCACCACTATGCATAACCTTGGTGTGGAGTGATGTCTAATTTATCTATCAAATGGGATTATGTTCTTAGTGCACTCATGAGGAACAAATTAAAGGTATAAATGGGTGAAAAATTGGGATGATTGATGATGCACAATGGTTGAATTCGATCTTCAAACTCCAATGGACTCCATTTGTGAAAATGCAAGCTTCATAGCTAGATTTGGGTAGCACTCCATTACATATGAGAGAATGTTCTCTCAGTTACTCAAACTGACAACACTTCGTTATGGCTAATTGATGATGATTTTCATGAAGGCTTGGGCTCATTTTTAAATGTTTCCAATTTGGCAATCTTGGCTTACAAGAGATGCCAATACCAGGATTTGGTTAGGCTCTAGGTGACACAAACATCACTTCTAGAAGATTCTCATGGTTAAAAATTATTCTCAACTTGACCTACAACTAATTTGGCTCAGCTCGAGGAGCTCAATTTTGTTACAGACACGATCATATCAAGGTGGAGAGGCTAGGATTGGAGGTCATCATAGGGTCTAATGGTCACTGGAGGACACTCCTAGGTATTATGGTCTAGGATCAAAAGGATTAATTCTTCTTGCTAAAGTGATAAAAATAACTATTAAGCCTTGAGGCTACCCCAAGTGGTTCATATGATCTAAAAAGGTGTCCATATAAGCAGTATTCTCAAAGTGACATGTTTTAGGTGTCTATAGATACCCCTTTTTAGGATGCATTGTGTGAAAGCACAACATTGAGAAAAAATATATAACCTAAAACCAAATTGGAAATTGATGTTGATCATTGATTTAGTCAATATAAAATACCCTACTCATGAAAGAGCATGCATCGTTGAATCATTACTTCAAACAAAATTGAAGAACTTGAGTTCTTGGTAAAATTTTCAGCCATGGAGTAAACACAGGGGTCTACAGATGTCATGTTTCAAGCATACCAAGTATTTATTTTGTTGAAATTTTTGCTTGTTTTCTATCCCAAGTAGGGACATGATTATATTTAATGATGATTCATGTATGAATGCAATTAACATGATCAAGTGTTTGGTTATTGAATTCGATTATGAATGTTGTGATTATGACTACACCCTCAAGTGACGTGCTGATGAGGAGATGTAAAATGATAAAAGCAGTGAGTCACTTGACCAAGATGATTTGATTGAACTAACCAAAGGTGTAGGTTTCTTTAGAGCATTCTAAAATTTTACCAAAGAAAAATAGGCATCTTTGAAACATTTTGAAATTGACCAAAGTGGTAGGAACCCAAGTTCCTAGTAGCTGGATCAAATATGGAGTGAATAAATAAGAGGAATGAATAGAATCACTATTGAAACTGAATCACCTTTTACATTGGAGGATAATACTAAACAATGGATAAATAAATATTTAATTTTTATTCGATGGATCCTTGAAGATACCCATGGAAATGCATATAAATATCTATCTAAGGTTTTGATGTGAAAGGGTACATTGGTCTATAATTAAATAAATGAATTAAGTAATATAAATAGTTAGGAATAGGGTCCTAACATGCCATCCTCCTTAAAAAGAGCTTTGTCCTCAAAGCTCAAAGTGAGAATCTTCATCCCTAGTTTTCTAGGTAGTAGTTTCTCATGTTCTTACACCATTTTAATATCATTGTTTCATAAGTAGGGATAGTGGGAAGGTTGGAGTGTTGGTGGGGGATAGGAAGGAAGAATAGGAGGATTAGAAAGACTACAAGGGGAAAACCTTGGTTGTGTCTTCTTAGTGGCTTGGAAAGAAAAGAAGTGGGTAACCATTTTCTTACCTCCTTGATGAAGAACTTTCTCCATTTGATGAGAACTAACTAGTGGAGAAGAGCCTGATTTTAATCCTTTAAGATTATATGTTTGATCCTTTAGTGAAAAGGATTGAAAATCCAACTAAGTGTTCTATTATTTACAATTGAATTTATAGGCTCTAATGGCCCAAAATACATAACCAAACCCATCAAATCATGGATTTGATCCAATATGCTTAACCATAAGCTACAAAAGTGCAAAGGAGAATGCACGTAACTTTCTAAGCTAGGAGAAAGGAATAATGCTAACTATAAGATCCTTTTTAGCTATCTTGAAGTACACACTTCCTACTTTGAGTTCACACTTCCTAACTAACACTCCTAAATGACAACTAGAAGATAACTAGTGCCCACAAGTGCATGTGAGAAAGAGACTCACTTACAATATTAATTTGCAAGAAATAAACTATGCAAAACTAACTAGAAATTACTAGAGGGGTCATATGAGTGATCAAACATCAATCCTCATCATGCCTCCCCACAATAGAAGCATTGGACTCCAATGCTTTCAGAAGAGTAGGAAAGTCATGGGACATCTGATGAAAAGAAATCCAACGAGCCTGATGCGACAACTGTCCTCGTCGAGCCACAAGATATGAGGTGGTAGACCCCTGGCGAGTCTGTCGAATCTTTGTGTCATAGATCTGATCAGAATCCAATGGTAACTGAGAATCAGGAACCACGTCCACAGGATGACTGATAGCTGGTGTTGTCTCCAATGTAGAGTCAAAATACAACTTCAAAAGATCTACATTGACGACGTCATGAATTCCCAAGTGTGCGGGAAGATCAAGGCGAAAAGCATTCTCGGACACCTATTGAAGAATAGTATAAGGCCCATAGCGAATCGGTTTGATTTTACTATGAGTCTTATCAAAAAACGTCGCTTGTCAAGATGCAACCAAACTTTGTCACCAACCTGAAATGGATGAGGAATTCGATGTCGATCCATGGCCTTTTTTTGCTGCTGCTATGTCTTTTGCAAAATCTCAACCACCTTTGATTGCAGATTGTGCAAATGCTGAATAAATGAGTGTGCCTTGTCTTGCTCCTTCTGAAGATGTGAAGTGACAGGAGAAGGCAAAGACAAAGGTAACTCATAAGGTGCCAAGGGCTGAAATCCCATACAAACCTCAAAGGGTGAGTGACCTGTAGAAGAATGTAGGGCCCTATTGTAGGCATGTTCAATATGAGTGAGACTCAAGTCCCACTTTGCTGGTGAAGCGTGATGATAGATTCGTAAACTTTGCACAAGGGTACGGTTTACCACTTGATCTGCCCATCCGATCTGCGGATGATAGGCGATGGAAAAGTTAAGGGAAACTCCCAAAATTTTCCACAAAGAATGCCAAAAGTGACCCACAAAGCGTGAATCACGATCCGATATAATGCTGGTAGGTAGACCAAAGGAACGCCAAATGCTGTCAAAGAAAAATTGGGCTAAGTCTACTGCAGAACTTGTCTTGCGGCATGGAATAAACTTAGCCATTTTATTGAATCTGTCAACCACCACGAACACACAATCATGTTGTCGCACTGTCATAGGAAAACCACTAACCAAATCCATGGAAATGCTTTCCCAAGGATGGGAAGGAATGGGCAAAGGCATGCCTAAGCCAAACTTCCCGTTAGCTGGTTTTGAGCGACAACAAACTGCACACTGTTTGAGAAATCTCAACACATCCCTCTGCATTTTAGGCCAATAGAAAAATCTTTGCAAGTGATGAAGTGTTTTGTGCTTCCCAAAGTGACCACCATAAAGTGTAGAATGAGCTTCCTTAAGAAGTGACACTCTAGGCTCACAAGGAACACAAACCTTGTCCAATTTGTAAAGAAGTCCTTCTTTGATGTAGAAATCTTGGAAAGGACGCAAATTGGAAGAAGAAGGCTTACTCACTTGCTCAAATATTTTCCCAAAATCAGGATCCTGTGAATACTGATTAGGCCAAGTCTGAAATCCCAAGTGTGAAGTGGACATAACTATTAAGGCAAGAGCGGCAGGAGGCCTACTCAAACAATCAACAACAATATTACTCTTCCCCTTTTTGTACTTGATCACCAAGTGAAATTGTTGGAGGTAAGAGGCCCACTTCATATGTCTTGATTCTTCAATTTTACTTTGAGATTGTAAAAACTTGAGAGGCATATGATCAGTGTGTACTACTGTATCTTTTCCCAAAAGATAATGTCTCCAATACTTGATAGCTTGAACTAATGCATACAACTCCTTGTCATATGTAGAATAGTTCAACTTAGCAAGCATAAAAAGTTTCTGAATGATAAGCAACTGGATGACCATTCTATTTTAGCACAGCTCCTAAGGCAACTTTAGAGGCATCCGTTTCAATCTCAAAAGGTTGAGAGAGGTCGGGTAAAGTTAACACAGGTGTTGTACAAAGTTTCTTTTTGAGTTTCTCAAAGGCAATCTCTTGGCTTTTCTCCCAATGAAATGGAACTTTAGACTTAGTGAGATAATGCAATGGAGCTGCAAGGGTGGAATATTGAGGAATGAACTTGCGATAAAAATTCGCAAGTCCTAGAAAACTCCTTAACTCAGTGAGAGTTGTAGGAGGGGACCACTTAAGTAAAACATCAACTTTTGTGGGATCTACCTGAATTCCACTTTCACTAATCACATAACCAAGGTAAGAAACTGAAGTATTGCCAAAAGAACACTTGGAAGAATTGGCATATAATTGATTCTTCGCAAGAAGATCAAGTGTATGATGGATATGCCTAAGGTGTTCCTCCCAAGTCTTTGAGAATATCAATATATCATCAAGATATATTATTACAAATTTGTCAAGTACATCACGAAATACATCATTCATCAACCTCATGAAGGTTGCAGGAGCATTAGTAAGACCGAAGGGCATGACCAACCATTCAAAAAGGCCCATCTTCATCTTAAAAGTTGTCTTCCATGTATCCTCAGCTTGGATACGCACTTGATGATATCCACTTTTGAGATCTATTTTTGAAAAGAACTTAGCTCCTTGAAGCTGATCTAATAAATCATCAATGCGTGGTAATGGATATCTATTCTTTATAGAAATTATGTTCAAAGCACGAAAATCAATGCACAATCTCCAAGTGCCATATTTTTTAAGAACCAACAAAATAGGTGAGGCACAAGCGGAAGTACTTTCCTTAATGAAACCCTTAGACAACAAATCTTCTATTTGCCTTTTTATTTCTTCATTTTGCAAAATAGATTGTCTATACATGGGTGCATTAGGTAGTGAAGAACCAGGAATGATTTCAATGTTGTGATTAATTGTGCGAATTGGAGGAAGAGACTTTGGCTCCTGAAATATGTGTGAATAACTTTGCAATATTTTATCCATTGAAGAGTGTTGCTTTGGAATGGATGTGGATGTAGAAGTGTTTTGAGAGCGAATGAAAATTAGAGCAACATCACCACCTTTTTTAATTACTCTTTTTGTTTGCTTGGAACTTAGAATGATGTTAGGAGTGTTGGTGCTTTTAATGAGAAAGACCTTACCATATTTTTGAAGTGTGTAGGTTCTTTTGAAAGCATCATAAACAGCTCTCCTATCATACTGAAAAGGTTGTCCAAGCAAAATCCCACAACAATCCATAGGAGTCACATCACAAGTGACTTGATCTATGAAATGTGGGCCAAGTGCAAATTTTAATGTGCAAGTGTGAGTGATTTCCGAGCCTCTTCCACTATCCTTCCAACCCAAAGAATAAGGTTGAGGATGAGGCTCCATAGGTAACTTCAAACGCTCGACAATGGACCTCGCAATTAGATTTTTTTGTGAGCCATTATCCACTATACAATCTATTGCAAAATTATGGAGCAAATGAGCTCGAGTGATGAACAAAGCATCACGAGCGCCCTCAGATGAACTTACATTTACCAAGGTAACCTCATTGAGCTTACCTCGTAATTTCGTGTATACTCTACTCTCTCCTACTGACTCAAGGGGACCTTTGGGAGCATCCTCCTCTTGAGTAGTAATGACTAAACTCTTCTTTTTAAGCTTAAAACAATCAGCTTTTTCATGACCTTTCTTCTTACAATAGTTACAAAAATTTTTAGAAGAAGAAGGTTTAGAGAAGAAGAAGAAGGAGTAGAAGCGGAAGGGGAAGGAGAAGAAGGAGATGGAGAAGAAACATTCTTCTTTTGAGCAAAATTCTTCTTTTGTGAGAAAGAATTATTCCCTTTTGATGAGTTTGCAACCACTTGAGGAGCAGGTGCGCGGAATGCCTGCGAGTGCGCTTTGAACTTGTCCTCCGCAAGTTGCGCCTGGTTGAAAATTGAATCCAATGTTTCCATAGAAACAAACATAATTTCTCTGTACAAGTGCTCTAACAAGCCACTTTGAAATTTGAGAATCAAAGCTGGAACATCATCCTCCACATTCACAAGTATCCTGTACTTGTTGAACTGAAAAATATATTCCTGTACAGTCATATTAGTTCCTTGCCTAAACCGAAACCACCTAATTACCAAATCCTTAGAATAATTGGAAGGATAAAAATTGGTTTTCAGACAGTCTACAAGTTCATCCCAAGTAGTGAGTTCATCATGACCTCTTTTTCTTTCTACAAGGACTTTAGCTAAACCAGAAAGTTTTAGCTTAGCATAAGGAACCACATCTTCATCTGAAAGTTGAGAGTAAGAAAACCAAGAACTCATGTCAAGAATCCAACTATTCAAGACATCAGGGTTCCTGGATCCATCATAAAATGGAACTTCACAACGAACTCTCAGACGAGAATCATGAGCAGAAGTTGAAGCATTATGCACAAAAATGTCATTTACCTTCATGGCAAGATTGCCAAGGACTTCTGCCATGGTAGTATCATTAGCTTTATCTGCTAAAGCATTTACAACATGGGCAAGTTCTGCCACTTGGGCAGCCAAGTCAGAAGCCATGTTCAACCGGGTATAAGCCAGGAGTAAAAAAATGAGAAAGCACTAAATCAAGGTAAAAAATTGAAATTTTTCCTTGTTACAATATTGTGCCCCTGAATTTTGAAAAATACTCCTAAGGCTAAAATTTTAAAAATTTAAACTAACCTAAGGTTACAATTTATAATTTATTAATTTAAAAATAACTCAATTAAAAATTAAATTTCAATTAATCAAAGATTAATGAATTTAATCAAGTTATTAAAAATTAAATTAATAAAAACATAAAAATTACATGCAACCTTAGAATAGTAAAACTTTAAAAAAATTTACAATAATTTACCCTTGATTTTGCTGCCTGAACTGGAACTGAACTTCACTTACCCTGCATGAAAGTTTGAAGTCTTCAGTTGCACGTTTCTCGAGGTGCAAAAAACAAATTTTGTATGGCACGATTCTCGAGGCAATGTGCACTTTGCCCTGCAGGATCTTCAAAAATTTTTGGCCCTCATTTGCCCTTGCTGCACAAAATTCAGCACCTTGCGTGTAGGGTGCAGACTGTACACCTGCGCAGGTGGCAGACAGTGCCGTCGGCCTGATAGCGGGCAGGCCTGATAGCAAGCAAGCCTGTCAGCCACGGTAGGCCTGGAAAAATCTTGTCGGCTTGTCAGCCGTGGCAGGCAAGTCGCGGTCCCGTCGGCCTGTCAACCTTGGCAGGCCGAGTGGCACATCGACGTCCGCGCCCGCGGATGGTCCGCACCATCGCCTAACAGGCTCGGCAGACCTGACAGCACCTGCCGGCTTGTCGACCGTGGCAAGGCTGACAAAGTCCTGCCAAACTGTCAGTCGCCACAAGCTGGCCTGTCAACGTTTGCGCTTGCAAATATTGCAGGCGGACGAACAGTGCCACCGACTGTCGGGGCGTAACACAACCGACACCCGTTGGCTGTGTTGGACGTCGACCGACGTCAACAACCCTCGGCTCCTACTGAGATGGGGCCGAGGGGAGGCCCAAAATATATATATATATATATATATATATATATATATATATATATATTTTACAATAGTATTTAGATTAAAATATTAAAAAAATAATATATTAATCAAAATTTAAGCTTTTCTAATTCAAATAATGAAATTTTTGGAAATCAACCAGGAGGGTTAATTCAAAAGCTTGTAAAACTTAAACTATTACAAATATTTACCAAGATCCCTTCAGTAGCTCTCCTTTCAAGATCCGGTCGACACACGACCAGCGTTTGAAAGGCAACCAGACCCAAGTCGACACACGACCTGGTATAGACCTCCTCAAGCTTCAAGACTCCTCGCTGGCAGGAACAAATGGCTCCCTAATACGCATCTCTCCATAGGAGTAGTCCAAACCTGCCAAGGGATTTTTGTAAGAAAGGAAACGGGGTAAACTTCTCCTATACTTCTTGAGCATACGGAGAAAGTTGGAACGAGGATTTTGACGCCTAAGGAACTTCCTTCGACGTATGGTTTTCAAGCTCCCCTTGAGCTTGAACCGAGTCCTCAATGAGAAAATATTTCTCATAAAAAAATTATCTCCTATCCTCTCACCTCACAAGCCCTAGTGCAAACATGAACTAGGCTCTGATACCAATGAAAAGGATTGAAAATCCAACTAAGTGTTCTATTATTTACAATTCAATTTATAGGCTCTAATGGCCCAAAATACATAACCAAACCCATCAAATCATGGATTTGATCCAATATGCTTAACCATAAGCTACAAAAGTGCAAAGGAGAATGCACGTAACTTTCTAAGCTAGGAGAAAGGAATAATGCTAACTATAAGATCCTTTTTAGCTATCTTGAAGTACACACTTCCTACTTTGAGTTCACACTTCCTAACTAACACTCCTAAATGACAACTAGAAGATAACTAGTGCCCACAAGTGCATGTGAGAAAGAGACTCACTTACAATATTAATTTGCAAGAAATAAACTATGCAAAACTAACTAGAAATTACTAGAGGGGTCATATGAGTGATCAAACATCAATCCTCATCATTTAGTGTGAATTTCATTCATAAGTCTTCAAAGTCCCATTGGATTGTGCTAATTCTTCTTAGCCATTGCACTCCTAAAATAATATCACATCCTCCTAAGGGAATTGCATACATGTCATTTTTCATGGTGTAATCGCCCAAGGTGAGCTTAATATTTTGGCATTTTCCTTTATAGGTAATCCTTCCCCCATTACCAATCATGACTTAAAATTATTACAAGGATGTATAAAGCAGTTAGCTTTCTTTACCACATGTGGATCAATGAAATTATGGATACTATCAGAGTCAATAAGTGCGATAAGGTTTTGTTGTTTGAAGGATCCTGGGACTTCCATAGTTTGGGGAGAAGAATTTCCAGTGATGGCATTGAAATTTTTTTTGAGGGGCACTTAAGTGCTATCATCAGGTGTATCCATCACTACTTCAACCTCGATATCCTCTTCATCAGTTTTTGATTGAAAAGGAAGAGCTGCATCTAGAATATATAATTTGGGTGTAATGCATTTGTGATTAGGTACAAATTTCTCATCACAATGAAAACAAAGGCCTTTTTCTCTTCTTTCCTTCATTTCCTCAGGGCTAATTCATTTAATTGGCATGACTCTATTTAGTTTTGGAGTGGTTGAAGTATTTTGTGATTCTATTTTAGGTGGGTATCCCAGTCGATGTTGGTTATTGATTTTTCTTTTGTCATCTAAGCTAATGCAATAGTGTGCATCATGTCGGTAGGATTGAGCATTTGTACTTCTAATAAAATTTCTTCCTTTAGGCCACTAATGAAGCAACTTTGGAAGAATGATGCATCTAGTCCTGATGTAAGATTTGCCAATTTCTCGAACTGAGCTTGGTACTCTCGTACGATAGTGGTTTGGTGGAGTTTGGTGAGAGCTCCTGTAAATCTTCAAATTTGCTTGGGCCAAATCATACCATTAGATTTTTTGTAAACTCTATCCAAGTAGGAGTGTCATTTGCATTTTTATACCATTGATAGCATTGAGTAGAGATTCGTTCTAGGTGGAAATATGCAATGTGAAATTTATGGTTCTCTAGAACTTGATAGAGAGAGAAGTATTGGTCAGCTCGATAGATCCAATTTGTGGGGTCACCTACTTCAAATTTTGGGAAATCCAATTTTGTGGTTCAAGGTAGGATTGATGTTTGTGGTCCCCCGAGTAATGCTTGTTGTGTGGGTGCTATGATTTGTTGGTTGGATTGCATTACTACCATATTTTGTTGTACCATGTCCATAGAGTGGTTAGTGGCATTCATTTTTAACTTTGACTCTGCCATCATTGCCATGATTTTTATTTTGAACTCGTCCTTCCATTTAGTCATTACTTGCATGATTTCTTTTGTAGGATCTTGTGATCTTATCCCGTATACCATAGTATGGTTTTTGAAAATTTACAATTCCTTTTGGCAAGAGTGATTAGTAAGAATTTATTTGCAAAATTGTTTGCAAAAAATTGCAAAAGTTACTTTTAGCAAAAGTTTTTTAGAAAATTTTGATTGTCAATTTAAATTGCAAAATTTGGTTTTATAATATCAATGATTTCCAATTTCAATTTTACAAAATTTTTAGTGGTAACTGCTATGAGTGACAAGGCAAATTCAAGGTAAACGAGTAAGGTGAAGAGCATACAATGGGAGAGTAGGGCATGGATCGAGGGTAGGAACATCATCAATGGGATATCAGGGCACGTATCAAGGGTAGGAGCAAAATCCAATGGAAGATAAGAGTGCAGATCGAGGGTAGGAGCGATGTCCAAAAGAAGAGTAGGGTGCAAATCGAGGGCATAGATAAGGACAAGTGGCAAACAACCGAATGGTGGCTAGGCTTCTTGTACACATGAGTCTAGAGTAGCGTGAACCAAAGTAACATAAGTTTTATTTGTCCTCCATGATATTTAAACACCAAAGAGGCTATTGTATCTTATATGTGGGATTAAAAATCCCTTTCAAAAACTTCCTTCAATTTTTGTTGAGCAAACAAATCCTCGTCGGTCACCTATGTTAGTCTCACAATGACACTAAGAGGGGAGGTGAATCAATGTAGCTCTTTAAAACTTAAATCTTCAACACTCAAAGCCAAAACAATGAAAACATAAAACCAAATAAAGCAAGTATAACAAGAGAACATCACACAACACAAGATGTACCGAGGTTCACCGATTTGGCTACATTCCCAAAAATAACTGTTTGGATTCCCATCCAAATCTAGCCTTTGCAAAGCACCAAATTTACAATCAATTTACCAGCACCCACTGGAAGGAGCACCAACCCCTGATTTATCTACACCAATAGAAAGGAGTACCAATCCCTGATTTATCTGCACCAACAGAAAGGAGCACTAACCCCTGATTTATCTGCACCAATAGAAAGGAGCACCAACCTCTCTACCAAGCACCCACTTGATTTTGATATTAATAATAAAATGACATTTATGAATGTCTTCACTAAAACTAGAACCCTCTATAGTATTTAAGCTCAAAATCTAAAACTTTCTATTTCACCCAGTATAACATCCCTCTCTGCATTACTCAAAATTTAAATATTCTCTTCTAAAAAAAAACTAATTGTTTTCTTAGCCCGTTCTACCAATTGCTAAATTCTTTTTGGGTATTGTGCAAAATTTTTTCTGTGAACTCTCAAAATTTCAGCCAAAATGGATATCATATGAGAAAGTTATGCCCAAAATATTGAAGTGACATTTTTCACCACTCCAAAAATCACGGATTTTCACTCTATATTTGTCTCCACACACACTTCTCTCTTCACAAAATAAAGTCCCCACTTTTCAATAAAATCCCTTGTCACTTAAAAAGCACACACTTGCATTCTTTTTCCCTTTTCAATTTTAAAAATATTTTCTTTAATTAAGCTTCTTAAAACAATATAACTTCCTTTTTTTTAATTTTGAGAAGGCATTTCGTCAAACACGTCACATGCAAAGAATTGACACCTTACTCGTTCTCTTACTTCGGAGCCACGTGAAACCTCAAGCCAAAAAGTAAAGATGCTCTATTTGATGCCTTGAAGATGTAACAACACTGAAACTGAAACTCTGGCGACTCTGTAAGGTCAAAACGGCCAACTGAAGGATTTTGCACAAGTGGAACAAATTGACATAAATGTGACTTGTACCATTTTTGCAACAATCATAAATCTCACCTCATAACCCTATTTTCTCTAAAATTTGAAACATAGAATATCTAAAATACTTACTACATCTAGTATAAATATCACTATATAAATCCTTACGGTTCACCTGTACCATGTCCACTAAAACTGCTACTGACACACTTTTTCCAAAAAGAGCATTTTTGTGACAGTATTACAACGCTTGTAACATTCACATTGTTTTTCCATTTTCATGGAAATTTGGAACACATGTTCTTGAATATAATTTCCACCTCTAGTTTGAATTTCACTATCAAATTCTTCTCGGTTTGCTCGTAGTGATTCTGACAAAACTACCATTTTTTAGCCTGTACAACCACTTGCCAAATCATTCGCCAAGATACCGAAAACGTCACCGATCAATCCAAAAACTGTGCTGACACCTCCAAAGCTATTCTAGACTATTTTATGACATGTTGGCATGTTCCAAACTGATCCATCCTATCCAAATGCACTTGTGATGACTTTTGCAATTTTTGATAACTTCTTGACGATTTTTTTCAACTTTTACAAATTTGCATGAACAACCTGTAACAACTTCAGCCGAACATCAAAAACATCCTCATAAGCATTGAAAATAATTGTACACATTCTGAAAAAACTATCCACTGCATCAACCTATCCATATGAGTGTGTTGACAACAATGAAAAGACTATCGCTGCACCTTGCTCAACAATCTCCCCCTTTGGAATTGTTGGCAACACACACAATTTTCTGTAACTCTTCTCCCCTTTGACAACAAGAACAAGGGGCTGCTGCAAACTCCCCCTGAGTCCATACACAAAATTCTCAATAAAAAATTATTACACTTAGCAAAAATCACAAACATGAGAAAAAAGATAAACAAATACACAAATGTTCCCCCTGAGAATGTGGCCCCAATAGCTAGTCAATTCTTGGGAAGTGTGACCACTCCCAATTTCTTGCAAAGGTACTCAAAGAATTCCTTGGGTAATGGTTTGGTGAATATATCCACTACTTGCTCTATTGTTGGAACAAAATCCAACTTAACCTCACCTTTTGCAACTTTCTCCTTCAAAAAATGATATCGGATAGCAATATGTTTTGTGTGAGAATGCATAACTAGATTCTTTGAGATGTTAATGGCATTGGTGTTATCACACTTAACTGAAATTGGCTCACTAAAATTAATGCCAAGATCCTTCAGAGTTTATTTCATCCATAACACCTACGTACAACATGTCGCTGCAATGTATTCTACCTCTATTGTGGATAAGGAGACTAACTCCTGTTTCTTTCTGTGCCACGTGACCAACCTATCTCCAAGATAGAATGCACCTCCACTAGTACTCTTCATGTAATCTACACATCCTACCCAATCTATATCTGAATACACAATAAGGGTTAAGTCCTTACCTTTCGGATACCATAATCCATACTTTATAGTACCCTTGAGGTATCGAAGAATCCTCTTCATTACTGTCACATGAGTCTCCTTGGGACTATCTTGAAATCGTACTACCATGCATATTGTTTGCAAAATATATAGTATGGTAGTTTTCAAGTACAGTAAGCTCCCAATCATAGATCTATACATAGTTTAATCAACATGTGGAGATTTGTCATCCTTGCTCAACTTGCAACCCATCATCATGGGAGTGCTAACTGGCTTACAATCCTCCATTGTGAACTTTTTCAACATCTCTTTCACATATTTAATTTGAGAAATAAATATATCCTTCTCCTTTTGATTAACTTACAATCTAAGGAAATATGAAAGTTCACCAATCATTGACATTTCAAATTCTTTCTACATCTTATTTGCTAAATATTTACACAACTCATCTTTGTTGTTGCCAAATATGATATCATCTACGTATACAACAAGAAAAATATGATGACCATTTTCTATTTTGACATATAAATTACTATCCACCATACCTTTCTTGAACCCTTGCTAAGTAAGATAATTGTCTAGCCTTGCATACCATGCTCGGGGTGCCTATTTTAAGCCATATAATGTGTTCTTCAATTTGCAAACCAAGTTGGGATCATCACCAAGCTGGAAGCCATCTGGCTACTCAATATAGACCTCTTCTTCAAGTTTCCCATTTAAAAATGCTGATTTCACATCCATTTGATAAACTTTGAAATTCTTGTAAACTGCTAAAGCCAGAAACATTATAATTACCTCTAGTCTGGACATAGGTGCAAAGGTTTCCTCAAAGTCAATACCTTCAACTTGTGCATAGCCTTTGCATATCAATCTTACTTTGTTCCTGACTACCTATCTGTCTTCATTCAATTTGTTTTGAAAGACCCATTTAGTACCAATTACATATTTATTTGCGGGTCTTGTACTAACTCCCAAGTCTTGTTTTTCTCGATCTGATCTAATTCTTCATTTATTACATTTACCCAACTTTCATCTTTGCTTGCATTAGCAAAAATATTGGGTTCAATGCTGGATAATAAAGAGTAGTTACTTACTAATATTCTTCTTGTTTGAACACCAACTGTGGGGTCTCCAATTATTTGCTCTCTAGGATGATCTTTCTGCTAGCTGCATGTTTTGAATTTCTTGTTTTCTTCCACTTCTGAATCACTGTTTGAATCCTCTAAGTCAATTTTTGGTTTCTTTTCCGTTTCCTTTTCCTCATATCCTTCAATGAACTCTTCATAAATTGGGTAGTTCTCTTCATAGCTAATTACTCATTCCCTTCCTTCATCAAATTTAACATTGACACTATCCACAATTTTCCTTAGCCTCTTGTTGTAGCATTTGTAAGCTTTGATTTTTGACGAATAAACAAAGAAAAATACCTTCATCCTCTCTATCTTCAAACTTACCAAGGTTTTATTTAGTTCTTTTGATGTAACACTTGCTGCCAAAAACTTTAAAGTATCTTGTTGTTGCCTTTTTACCAAACCACAACTCATAAGGAGTTTTTCTTTCATGCTTCCTCAAAATGCACCTATTTTGGATGTATACCACTGTATGGACTGTCTCTTTCCAAAATATGTCTACTACTTTACTCTCAGTCAACATAGTTCATGCCATTTCCTGCACTGTCCTATTCTTTCTTTCTACCACACCATTTTTCTAAGGTGTCTTGGCTGCTGAAAACTATCTCTTAATGCTATATTTTTCTCAATACTTTGTGAAATCCTCTGAAATGAACTCTCCTCCTCTGTTTGACCTTAAAAATTTAATTATTTTTCTTGTTTGATTCTCAACTTGGTTTTTTAAAACCTTGAAAATCTCAAAAGATTCTAATTTATGCTTCAAAAATAGTATCAATGTCATCCTGGAATAGTCATCTATACACAACATGAAATATTTGTTACTGTTTATGCTTTGCGTTCTCATGGATCCACATAAATCAGTATGTACTAGTTCCAAAGGTTTGATTATGTAGTACTCCTTTGTTTTAAATGAGACTCTAGTTTGCTTCCCCTTTTGACATGACGCACAAATGCTATTTGATGGTTTGCCAATGATGGGAATATCTCTCACTGCTTTCTTTGAGCTAATTTTTACTAGATTGTCAAAACTGATATGACCGAACCTCTTGTGCCACAACCAATTCTCTTCTTCCTGTCCAATCAAGCAAACTCCTTCTAAAGTCTCTAAGAGAGTGTACAGGTTTCCAGATGTCCTTGATCCAGTTACTATCAATGTACCATTGTTTGCCTTTCTGACTTCACAACCTTGCTTCTTAAAGATCACTTCATGACATCTATCATAAATTTGACTTACGCTCAACAAGTTATGCTTCAGACCAACCACAAAAAATACTTCTTTTGACCTGATTTTACCATCACTAATCTTAACTGAACCTCTACCAACTATCTTAGCTCCATCATTATTTCTAAACTTTACTAAACCACCTTCATATTGCTGCAACTTCTCAAATTTTTGTTTATCACTTGTCATATGACTGGAGCATCCACTATCAAGTATCCATGGTGCGAATTTATTTTGTGCTTTAAATGTCATATGTACGATCAAAGATTCCTTTTCTTCCTTAGGTCACTCTTTTTATTTCCACTCAGGTTTGATTACAATTTTGGGCTCTTGTTTTGAATTTTCTTTTTCAGTAGCTTGTGCATGTTTTTTGAGAAATTTTCTATTTTTTCTTATTCCATTTGGTTGAAATTTTCTTCCCTGAAATTGATTTGATGCAAATGTACTTCGACAATTTCTTGCAATATGCCAAAAATTATGATAGTTATAACATTCTACTGCATAATCCATCAAAGGTGAAAAATATTTCTATTGGTAAAATTCCTTGGTCCTACATTATACTTGCAATCTGAGATCTTATGTCCATAACCATTGCATTTAAAATAGTAACCAAAAAAGAGATGATTGAACCTGGGTGGTGGTCTTTGCCATGTTGTCGTAGGAGCCATAAATCTTCTTCTTCTTTGATGTGTGACATTGGTGAAGCCATAATTTTCAATTCTCCTTTTGTGCCTTGCATTATTGCTTTCATTTGCATGATTCATTTTTGCTTGATCAACCTGTTTCTTCTCTTCATTCTTTGTGGATTCTTAATTTTTGGCCTTTGATCCATTTGATGATTTTCCTTCATCAAAACCCAAACCAAATTTTATGCCTATAGTCTTTTGGTTATTTATGATCTTATCCAGCTTCATATAACTTTCTTCATTTTTGTGATAACAACGATTTTTTTGATTCATCTCTTCTAGATGCATTATTAAACCAACAATCTCTTCTTCTTGCTTGCTGCAATAATCTATTTTCATGGTTATTTGCACTTTGAGATCTTTAGAGATTTTATTGGATTCTTCTATATGTACTTTTAAATTTGTTATTATTTTATTCGTATGCTCAAGCTTTCTTGAAATTTTTTTATTCTTTTTTATTTCTATCTTCAATTCATCTAGAGCTAAAATTAGTTCCTCTTCCAAATTCACCTTTGCGTCAATTTATTCTTCATCACATTCCTGTTTTTTTTTTGTTTTTCTTCTTTGAGTGCCATGAAAAGATCTTCACCTGTTTCCTTTTCAAAATCCTCACTGAAGCTATCTTTTGATGAATTGACATTATTGGAGATGAAACTTTTCTTCTTGAAGTTACCTTTTCTGAATTTTGTTTTTTCTTCTAGTCACTTCTTTCTTTGTGCGATCCTTCATCACTTCTATTATTCTCATTAAGTGGAAATTTAATTACAAAATGCCCAATGCCTCCATAGTTGAAACATTTAAACGGTAACTTTCCTCTGTATTTTCCTTTTCCCCTTTTTAGTTTTCGAACAAAGTTTGCTTTCATTTCATCTGATGTCTCTTTTTCCTCGGATTATTGTTTTGCTTTCATATTTTTATGGGATTTAAAAGCAGCTTCTCTATCTATGGGTTTAGATTTTCCTATTATCATCTCATATGTAGTCAAAAACCATGCATCTCATCCATACTAAAAGAATTTAGATCTTTAGCTTCTTCTATAGCTGAAACTTTAAAATAAAATCTTTGGGGAAGGGATCTTAATACCTTTTTCACAATGATAGAATCTTTGATTTCCTCGTCGAGTCCTCTAATCGCATTAATAACTTCATTAACTCTCAGCATATATGCCTCTATATTCTCATCATCACTCATATTTAATACTTTGAACTGAGCTCGATGTGTTTGTAACTTGACCTCCTCATCTCCTTCATGAATGCTCTTCAGTTTGTCCCATATTTCCTTTTCCATTTTAAAACCCATAATCTTTACCAGTTCGTTGTCCACTAATCCACACATGATAGCATTCTTTGCTTTTGAGTCATTCTCAAATAGTTTCTTACCGACAGCATCGGTTGGAGAAGTGGTGGGTATTATGTATCCACTATCTATTGAATCCCAAATGTCGTATCCTAAAGCACAAAGATATGTCTGCATCCTGAGTCAACTAAATGCGTAATTAGTTTCGTCATACAATGGTGCTTTGTTTGACGAGAAGCCTTCACCACCTGCCATTGTGTCACTTCCAAGATCACCCTAGTTGGTTAAGCCTATTTAGGAACCTCGCTCTGAGACCAATTGTTAGTCTCACAATGACACTGAGAGGGGGGTGAATCAGTGTAGCTATTTAAAACTTAAATATTCAACACTCAGCCAAAATAATGAAAACATAAAACCAAATAAAGCAAGTATAACAAGAGAACATCACACAACACAAGATGTATCGAGGTTCACCGATTTGGCTACATCTCCAAAAATTACTGTTTGGACCCCCATCCAAATCCATCCTTTGCAAAGCATCAACTTTACAATCAATTTACCAGCACCTACTAGAAGGAGCACCAACCCTTGATTTATTTACACCAACAGAAAGGAGCACCAAACCCTCTACCAAGCACCCACTTGATTTTGATATTGATAATAAAATGACATATATGAATTTCTTCACTAAAACTAGAAACCTCTATGGTCTGTAAGCTCAAAATATAAAACTTTCTATTTCACCAGTATAACATCCCTCTCTCTACATTACTCAGAATTTGAATCTTCTCTTCTCACAAAAAAACTAATTTTTCTCTTAGCTCGTTCTACCAATTGCTAAATTCTTTCTGGGTATTGTGCAACACTCTATCTGCGAACTCCTCTCAAAATTTCAGCCAAAATGGATTTCATATGAGAAAGTAATGCCCAATATACTGAAGTGACATTTTTCACCACTCTCCAAAAATCACGAATTTTCACTTTATATTTTTCTCCACACACACTTCTCTCTTCACAAAATAAAGTCCCCACTTTTCAATAAAATCTCTTGTCACTTGAAAAACACACACTTGCATTATTTTTCCCTTTTCAATTTTAAAAATATTTTCTTTAATGAGGCTTCTTAAAACAATATAACTTCCTTTTTTATTTTGAGAAGGCATTTCGTCAAACACATCACATGCAAAGAATTAACACCTTACTCGTTCTCTTACTTCGGAGCCATGTGAAACCTAAAACCAAAAATGAAAGATGCTCTATTTGATGCCTTTAATGTGTAACAACACTGAAACCAAAACTCTGGTGACTCTGCAAGGTCGAAATGGCCAACTGAAAGATTTTGCACAAGTGGAACAAATTGACATAAAAGTGACCTATACCGTTTTTACAACAATCATAACTCTCACCTTGCAACTTTTTTTTATTTGAAATTTGAAACGTAGAATCTTTGTAATACTGACTACATCCAATACAAATCTTGCTATATAACTCCTTATGGTTCACCTGTACCACCTCCATGAAAACTATTACTAACACATTTTTTCCAAAAAGAGCATTTTTGTGATAGTCTTGCAACTCTTATAACATTCACTTTGTTTCTCCATTTTGGTGGAAATTTGGAACACATGTTCTTGAAGATAACAACCATGTCTAGTTTGAATTTCACTATCAAAATTTTCTCGGTTTGATCGCAGTGCTTCTGAAAAAACTTCCATTTTTTAGCCTGTATAACCACTTGCCAAATCATCCGCCAAGATACCAGAAACGTCACCGACCAATCCAAATACTGTGCTGACACCTCCAACACTGTTCTAGACTATTTATTGACATGCTGACATGTTCCAAACTGATCCATCCTGTCCAACTGCCCCCATGATGACTTTTGTAATTTTTGACAACTTCCTGACAATTTTTTTCAACTTTTACAAATTTGCATGAACAACCTGTAATAACTTCACCCGAACATCAAAAACATCTTCATAAGCATTGAATATCACTGTACATAATCCGAACAACCTCTGAACAACTTTCCACTGCATCAACCTGTCCATCTGAGTGTGTTGACAAAAATGACAATACTGTCACCGCACCTTGCTCAAGAACCTAAATTTTAATAATCTTAGGTTAAAATTATTTTTATATAATATTTATCACCGTTTAATGATGATACATCACCGATTATTTCACAAGGATGATCAAATCACAATTTATTTCACTTTTTGGGTTTTTATTTAAATTTTAATTTTAATTTGAGGATTGTTTTGATTTTTTAATGGAGATAGATCTAATTTTTGATGTCCTTTAATTGAATTTTTTTCCATCGGGAATGATCTATTTGGTTGCCATTTTTTCTCTTTGAACCTTGCTAGAATTTTAGACATCGCCTATTTTGTTCTGCTTGTTTTCGTCTGCTGTAGTGATTGTATACTTTGCTTTGCTGATTTGAAAACTGGGTGATATACATTGGAGTTGGAATGTGTCGGAGGTTTTGGTTACAAAAGTAATATAGAATGGTAGATGGTAAATGGTGTAGTTGAGAACCAGAAAAATGATGAACGTAGTAGAAGGAGAATTTTTTTTATGAAAAATATGTACAATGGATCTGGCTCTGATACCAAATGGTAGGAACCCAAGTTCCTAGCAACTGGATCAAATATGGAGTGAATAAATAAAATTGTAAATGAGAGGAATGAATAGAATCACTATTGAAACTGAATCACCTTTTACAATGGAGGATAATACCAACCAATGGATAAATAAATATTTGATTGTTCTTCAATGGATCCTTGAAGACACCCATGGAAATGCATATAAATATCTATCTAAGGTTGTGATGTGAAAGGGCACGTTGGTCCATAATTAAATAAATGAATTAATTAATATAAATAGTTATGATTAGTGTCCTGACACAAAGGAAACTAGGTATCTTTGGAACCTTTTGAAATTGACCAAAGAAAACTAGGCATCTTTGGAACCTTTTGAAATTGACCAAAGAAAACTAGGCATCTTTGGAAAATTTTGAAATTTACGAAAGGAAACTAGGCATCTTTAGAACCTTTTGAGCTTGTCCAAAGGAAACTAGATATCTTTGAAACCTTTTGAAATTGACCAAAGGAAACTAGACATATTTGGAACCTTTTGAAATTTACCAAAGGAAACTAAGTATCTTTAGAAACTTTTGAGCTTGACCAAAGGAAACTAGGCATCTTTGGAACCTTTTGAAATTGAGATAGTGAGGCAAAGGGTGCAACCTTTTTAAACTGAGCTATTAATTTATTATTATAGATTGAATTCAAGGCAAAGGGTGTAACCTTTTGGAACCTAGCAATGGATTTGCTATGATTGATTGCATGTGAGGCAAAGGGTGCAACCTTTTGGAACTTGGTAACTGATTTGTTATGATTTATTGCATGCAAGGCAAAGGTTGTAACCTTTTGGAACCTAGCAACTGATTGATTGATTAGTGATTTGGGGAAAGTATGCTACTGATAATACCCACATTGATGTGAATATGCCTGTGTGATTTGTCATTTTGAGATTTTGGACCATTAGATGTTGTTAGATGCCCTAATTAAATATTAGGATGCTGATAGAATGACCACATTTATTGCCATTTGGAGGCCATATTGAGGTACAAAAATTGAGGTTTGTAAATTTTGAGATCATCCCAGGGTATGACGGTCGTTATGAAATGCGACTGCTCCATCCCAAGGCGAACACAAAATTTGAAAAATATAAAAGCAAATTTTATAATTTTTATTGTTATTGTGACGATAGTGAGAGAAAAGTGAGTTGTGAGGTAGAAGGAAGAGATTATGATAAGGAACACTTTGAACTTGCTATAGGAAACCATGATGGACCAATCCGAGGTTTCTACAAGTGGTAGAGCCAGAGCTCCTAAGGTAGTACTCTCAATCCTTCTCATGTAAATTTCACAAATTAGCAAGGAACCTCACTAAGTAATGGGAAAAAATGAACCACACTAAACTATTGGTAAAGAACCTCACCCTAGATTAGGAATTTATATTAGGCTAGCTTAGTAGGGTAGGTTAATTTTTTAGCATTTTTAGGATGGAAAGTGACCCCATGTAGGTGACACAACAGGGTTGTTCTAGGTAGGAGCAGCTCCACTTTGGTGGGAAGGGGGTTGTCATGGGGTATGGTGACCGCATTTGAATTCCAACAGTAAAAAGTTTGATCATTGGGGTGGCCATATCAGGGTCCATCGGCCACACCTGGCGATCGTCGAGGCCCAAAACAACCTCTCGACTTTAGACAAATATATTTTTTAATTTTTTTTAAATTGTTGTGCTGATTTGATCATGGGGTGTTAGATTTTTATGGCTCATGCAAGGGAGCCCACTCTATTTATTTATCTATAGAGATATATCTATATCGATGATTGAGTATGGTTTAGGACAATCAAACTCAAATAGGTAGTGCACCTATCGACAATGATGTTAGATCAGGCATATCTCATGGCCCTAGCTCATCTTTGGGATAACAGGACCAACACTTTCTGTATCTCAGCTAGTGAGATGACAATGATGTTGGAGGATATCTACAATATTTATAGGATACCTATTGATGGAAGAGCCATTACCTCCACTCCTCTATGGGATCAATCGAGGGTTCTATAGTGGATATTTGTTGATAGGGTAGATGAGGCTTTGATAGGGCTAGACCATGGTGGGGTTTTAGTTAGTGCATGGTATGAGGAGGATGTATTATCTTGATGCCAAGCAGTGGTGATGTAGGTCATATCCAATATCTAACTACTCGACTCATCAGGTGTGAGGTTTCCTTAAAACCTCCTTGATATTATGTAGGATCTATTGTAGTGTGATCTATAGTAACAAATTATCATGTTATTGGGGAGTACATTGTTGGCTCAGCTATATGATGAGTTGTACAAGGTATAACATAGGAGGTGCATTGGATTGAGGTGCACTCTATTGCTTTAGGTGTGGGTATGGGAGAACATCCATGTGGATATAACCATTGTATTATTGATACCCCAAGATGATATAGGGGATACAAATATTGGGTATACAATTTGGTGGCTGTGGGATTAGGAAGTTGGCTAGAATTGACCACATGTAGGAAAATTGGTGCACTACACCGAGTCTTTGGATAGACTGCAACATGGTTAGATCATCTGGAGGCCTTACTTGGATTACCCTCACTATACTAAAGTGATGTAGTACTTGGCTTAGGTGAGATGCGAGAGGTGGTTGATTGAACAACACGTGACTAAGCAAGAGTATTTCCAGTACTCTTGGTTAACTCATCAGTTCAAAATTTACCAGGATGTACTAGAGGAGCTAGTCCTCTATCATAATTATAGTAATAAGACATAACTGAAGCTACCTTGAGTGAAGGCATTAGCAGGGGAGTAAGATATTGCAATAGCACATATAGGCTTAGTGGTATAAGGGACCAACATAGAGTATGACACCTGGTGGATAATCCGATTATGGTAGGATGGTGTTATGATTGGTAGGCCTACAAAAGTGGTATCAAAGGAGGGTGGAGATGGTGATGAGTAATGAGTATGTCACAAGACTAAGGGTGAGTGGGGACAAATTGCAGTACAAGTAGAGGAGCCCTAAGCTAAGGAGGAGGGTAAGGAGAATATCCTGACTGTTTAGGTGGCCTAGATATGAGCGTAGTTGTAGACTACACAAGGGCGGTTAGTAGAGTGGGATACAACTCTTTCTATTGTCTAGAGCTAGCTTAGTAGTGGAAAATAATAGTGGTGAGGATTTTATAAGGAGAGATATCTCTTCAAGGCTTAGTTGTCCACTATGTAGACAAAAATTGATAGAGTGACTGCGAAGAGGGATGCTCTCTAGACTCAACTAACAACCATAGTAGCTGAGAGGGATGCTAGGATGGTTGAGAGGGACACCATAATAGTAGAGTGATATGCTCTATAGATCTAGCTAGCTACTATTATTGTAGGCTCAAGATAGGCTATAGTAGGTACATAGGCTATAGGGGATGTGATAGGGTTACAGGCTGAGGTGGCTAGACTGTAGGATCTAGTTGATCAGTATAATGCTCTGTGGTACTCTTCCTGAGCGATCCACCATAGGAGTATATCATAGGAGTTGAAAAAATGAGTTTGGATAGTCATCAATGCGACCTAGTCATAGGTCATCAGCTCACCCAAAGAGATTAGTGACCAGTGGTTCTAGGCATCCTCACAGGGATGAGGTCGAGGGTGGAGGCGAGAGCAGCGGTGCAGGGCTAGCTTGACTTATATTATATGTGTTCTATATTTTTTAGAGGGTGAGGTCCGAGGATCGACTCTATTGTAGCCTACGAGTATTTTTTATCATGATGTATATGATATTCCCCTATATATATGAGATCTTTTATTCATGCCTCATCATGTGTTATGGTTTTGATTTATGTTATGGATGTATTTATCGATGTAATGCTTATACGATGATGTGTTATTCTATATATGTGATGTACTAATTACATGTTATAGTTAGATAATTGATGTATGATTATATTTTGTAATCTAGATGTATGAATGTAGTACTATGTATGTGTATATAGATGCAGTGCTAATATTGTTAAATGCATGTTTTTATATTTGTTTAATTTATTATGCATTTAATTTTTGTTATATGATATGGTGGATGTAATGTGTATGTAATGCATTAATTTTATGAGGATGATCTAATGCAAATATAAATGTATGCTTTAATTATTTAAAACATAATAATGAATGTAATTTATGTTTAACATACTAATGGTAGACACCAAAGAATGTGTGAAAATCATGAATTAAAGTGTTAACCCTTATCATAAGAATTAGACATTTATACATGCATATGTGAAATGGATTATGTGATATTTAGGGGCTTTCCCTACAAGATTTTGTAAACTAAAAGGTATACATAAAATAGTCAATGGCCATCTAAATATCATTGTTGATATCCATCCGGCATCTATCCTATTTTATGAAGACCCCTTAATAAACAAAAGTCCATAAGGAAAACTATGATTGTTGATGAGATGATTTGTTTCTATGAGGGGATTTTTGAGGTTTTCCATGAGACTCAAACACCTTAGTTGATTGATCAAAAGTTGTATAATGACTACACAAGACTCCTGAAAGATAGAAGCCTATTAAGAAGACCTAGATATTCATTATCCCTATGTGTGCAAAGTGAATATATTAGATGAGGCATAAGACTACCTCATTGCTAGGTGGGTTTCATTCAACCCATTATTATAATGAGGATCACCCTATGGTCATCATGATCCTAAGTTTGGACGTAGTTAGACTAGACTACTAGGCAATACAAGCCACCAAAAGCTAGCTCATCCATAATATGACATTGGTCTATACAAAAGAAGGTCGCTAATGTGACATACATATCACCATGCATAAGGCTACTCCATTTCCAGGTGGGTTTCATTCAACCCATTGTTGTAATGGAGATCACCCCATGGCTTTTGAATACTAAAGATTCCAAGGATTCAAGCTCGTTACCCCCTTCTTTTCTTTTGATTATTTGGGATACTTGCTCATGCTTAGTGGTGAAAACCACTAATTTTGTTTTGTTTTTTTTTTTTTTTAGCAAGGAATTTTCTTAGTGATGAAAATCACTATTTATTTTGTATTGTTTTGGGATTTTTGCTCATTTTGTAAAAGAGCAAGGGATTTTTTGGGTAGGGGGGAGCTTGTCCTTTTGTCAATTCTCAGCATTCTAGACCATGCACATAATAATATGAGCAAGAAAAACCTTTCATTTAAGATGACAAGGACCACTTTGTAGTGTCATATTTCCTTGTTTAAACTCGGATTGTTAATGTTTATAATTGTGTTGGGATTTTGACATATGCAAGGTACTACCAAAACTAGACCTTACCTTCTAAAAGCCAAGAAATATTTCTACAAAATATAAAAATATAACTAGGGATGGTTGAATGATCGAAAAACCCTAGTATACACCCTATAACAACTCATAAGATGTGTTGAAAAACACAGTTACTCACAAGAGAAATATGAATGATAATGATATGTGAATTCATGATTGACATACAAACATGGTGTCATTTGTAAGAATGTAAACACAACCTATCCTAGTGCAAATGCAATGGATGAATATGCCTAATGCAATGCAACTAATGAGTGCATATGATAAATGTATTATATCATAATGTAAATGTTTTTGTATTTTAATGTTTTGTATTGTTTTTATGTTTTTATATATTTTTTATTTGTTTAAAATTTTGATTATTTGTTGAGTTTTTTATAATTTTGATTATTTGATGATTTTTAACAGGAAGGTGCAATACCTTATGTACCCCTGACGTGTGTGATGATAAATGGAAGTGAGGAAGGTGTGATACCTTTAAAATCCCCAATTTGCGTCATCATCTATGATGTGGATGATGGGAAAGGTGTGACACCTTGAAGATACCTAGTATACATTGTGTTTGATGCACTATGATTGGCTTGGCTAGGAGAAGTGGTAGAAATCAACCCCCCTATTGTGATGTAAAATTTTGTGAAATGACAATGTTTTGATGGGGTAATACAAGTGACCTATCTATGCGGATATCATTTTGTTCTATCATCTCTTAGATCCAATTCTTCAACAAGTAACAATTGTGGATTTCGTACCTGTTTTGATGATGATAAAGATAGTAAAAGTTTTTATTGTGATATGTAGGTTTAGGTTTAGGTTTTTGATTTTGCATTTGATTTCTAGTAATGTGATTGCTTGTGCCTTGTATAGTTTTTGAAATAGGGCCAAAGTAGTCATCAAAAATTGGACGTATCGATGGGGTGGCTTGTTAGGCTTATGAGGATGTGGTTGACCTTGGGGTCACAAATGGGATGATGTGGCCTAAATTATGGTAGGATGAGATGGAGTAGGTGAGCTATCTATGGGAGGGGTCTCCCAATCGATAAGATCATAGACTATATTTTTGAATACGATGCAATCATTAATGTCATGACCCCTCTATCTATGGTAAAGACAAAAGTGATCATCCCTATAACCCCTAGGCTTAGTCCTATTTGGATATAAAGGGTGTATGTTAAGTAGAATAATTACCTTTGTCTCTTGTAACTTTTGAAAAACAATCGATATGGGCTCAACTAATGGAGTTCAAGTGAAAAGTTGGCATTTTAAGTGAGGTGGACTTGATAAACTAGTTTGATGAGGTGGCTAGGCTATCTCAATCACCTTCCTAGGTTGCTATGTCTGCTTGTTTGGTGTAGGTATTGATTCATCCCCTATGACCACTTGTTGATCCTCAATAGTAAGAGGATTGCCTATTTGAAGTTGATTCTTATCGATCATGTCTTGTACTACATTCTTGAAAGCATAGCATGCTTGTATATCATGATCATTTTGTCTATGATATGAACAATATAGATCCTCTCTATATCCCTTAGGTTTTGGATGGTTTGGATCTAGTGTAGGTATTTTAGGTAAAGTAATGGTCTTCCTCTCGCATAATTGATTGAAGATCAATGTCAAATATTCGGATAATGGCGTGTAAATGCGAGGTGGACAATGTTGTTGCTTTTGCACCTAATTTTGTAGGGATCCATTTTGCATTTGTAACTAAGGCAGTTTAGCCATGGGTGCAATTTGCTATTGGAGTTACATGTTTGTGAGAAAATGTATAATTTGTTGCAAAGCATTGTTTTGATGACCCATTTGTGTCTTCACTTTAGCTAGATGATCTAGAATGTTTTGTAAGACTAATGGGATGATGATTGCATAGTCATTGATTAATTTGGATGGAAACTACTAGGTGATGAAAGTGGCATAGATGTAAGTGTTAGAAGACCCTTAGGTATATAGAAATCATATGTCTTCATTATCTGAGAAGATGTGGATACTTTCTAACAATTGTGTTTAGTGATTTTGTCCACATGCTCTTGTTCTTTACTTAATTCTTGCTCTTGTTTCACTTTGGAGTGCTCAACTGTGATAGCTTGAGTACCCCCATTTTTGTTTTAGAGGATACACTTGTTCTTGCTCTTGTGAATATGTTATGTGAAATGAACTAGGTGTGACTAGTTTCGGTGGTGGTAGCACTTTTGATGTAGAAGCAATGTTTAATGGAGCTACCAATTGTGTGGATTTATTTAGGGAAGCTTGGTTCCCTATCATAACATTGACCACTCCCACAAATTCATGGGAAGATGTATTGGAACTTGGACAAGTTGTGGATGCCTCATTAACTTATCTAGGGTGATCTGCTTATCCCCCATGTTTAGGTGAAGAGTCTAGGATGGTATTGATGGGTGGCAACTTGACAAGAGGTTGAACTAAATCCTTAATTGACTCAATGATAGGTGTAAACGTGATGTTTTTTGCTATGTACTATTCGAGTTCAATATTTATTGAGTGAATTATGACCTGCGATGTGGTGGATGAAAATGGTATGATATGATTTGATTCATCTGTAACCATCATGGCTTATTATTTGTAAGTAGGAATAAGAAGGTCCTCTACTAACATGTTTGAGATAGCTATGGGCATCTCCGTAGTTGGCTTTGTTAATTTATCCTTTCTTGGAGATATCGAAGATGGAGGAGGAGTCATAGGAGAAACCGATGGTAATGGTAGTGGTGGAGGTAGTTCCATGATGAACCATGGGTTTGAATTTGGACTATGGATAATATCATTGGGTTTAGTATATAGGTGTATGGGTGAGAGAGTAGCTAATACTTAAAAGTGTCTAGGTCGGCATGAACCACATGGACCTTACCTTCATGTATGTATTTAATGCATTGATGCACTATGGATGGTATGCACTCCATGGCTCTCATCCATGGCCTTCCAAGTAGTATGTTGTACTATCTTGAACCCTCTAATATGTAGCACAATGTAGGTATAGTATTCTATCCAACCTAAATGGGAGGACTATCATGCCAACTATGGGAGATACAACATCGTTAAATGCTTGCAAGGTGAATATGGATGCTACAATGTGTGAAGGTGAGATGTTGAGATGCTTCAATGCGGTTGTGGTAATAATGTTTATCATGGAGCCTGTATCGATCAAAACCCATTTATAAGGAATCATGTTGATGCACACGATGATGTGCAAAGGAGGGTCTAGTATATTTGCAGATATAGGTTTGATATCGTGATCCTAAAAAGTGATAACAGGATCTTTGTACATTTGTATATGTCCCATAAATTTAGTGAAAGCATCAGGATCATTTGGTTGTAACTTGATTGAACTCAAAATCTTCATGAGAGTTTCTTGATACTTGGGAGACTATTGTAGTAACTCGCTCATGGTCATGTTGGCTAATGGTATATGTGAAATTCATGTAGGTCCACTTTTGATTGTGACCACCGGTTGAAGTGGTGGGCTTTGGATGGAATTTTAGGGTAGTGAAGGCCATGACGTAGAGGGAATATGGACTTCTCTACTAGGTCCCTCGCTAGATCGACTATGACTAGTGTAGGTTCAATCTCAACACTGACTAATAAAATTATCCACTTGATCATGTGAATAACCCATTGATGTTCTTCTAGTAGAGGTATATTGGTGATCCAATCCTCCATGTGAGGAGGTAGCTTCGTGATGACTATCAGGGCATCATGCAGGAATGATGAGATCCTCAAGACTATAGTGGATGCATTCAGGGCATCTTCATGAGTTTTTTGCTTCATCGGCTTGTGGTTGAGCTCGGCTATGCGTATTTATCATGTTGTCTTGATTAAGAAAGTAAAAAATGAAACAAATAAAGTATACAAATGATTATCTCTTTTAAAGTTTTCTTTGTGCTTCCTAAATTGGTTTGTGTGTTTTGATTCATTATTTTATTACTTTTCTCTTGTTCGAGTTTTTGATATTGTTGATGTAAATACTCAGTTAAAAGGATTTCACCTATATCCTCTCACACACAGGCCTGGTGATGAAGTCTAGGTTGTGAAACCCATTGATATTTGGTGATGAAGTCCAAATTTGATGAGGGAGTCCAAGTCCTACCAGTTCCTCACCCAGTTCACCTCGGTCAGTGATACACCTCTTCGAAAAGAGATGTGTGCTATATTCCTCGGCTATGATGGTTCTTGGAACTAGCCTTGGCCAAAATGGGGTGCAAATAACCACAAGCAAGCTAACAAGGTGGTGATGAAGGCCATCGTTGTTAGTCTTGATCAACGATTGGGTGTGAATTCCAACTCGTTGATGTTTAGTTTGAGATATGGTGTGTGTGTTCTTTTTATTTTATGCAAAAAGAAAGATGCAACATGAAGCAATCAATGATATTTTTCTAATGCATAAAATACATTTCAAATTTCCAAATTTCTAAATAAAAATATTTTAGTTTCAAAAAATTTGAAAGTGCAAACCCTAAATGAAGTTAACCTTTAGACAAGTAAGCAAGTAAGCAAACCCTAACAATCAATAAAATAGGGGTCGTCTCTATGTAATATGGTCTACAGTAGAGGTTGTATGACATAGGAGTGGTAAAATAGGGGTTGTTGTACCCTAGAGTGGCCAACAATAGAGGTCGCTGGACCCAGGAGCGATCATAGGTAGAAAGCTTGAAATCTAAAAATTTCTCTAAATTTATCAATTCAAACTTGCAATTCTATCTTTTTCAATGAAAAATAGTAAAATCAAGTTAAAAAATACTCATAGGTGAAGCCAAAATTCGATGAAGATGTTACCTCTTTAATTTTTTGACTCTATTATGAGGTCATCAAGGGGTAGAATGGTGGGATCTAATGGCCATAAAAGGGTATGACAACGGCTACTATAAGTTGTTCCAACCTAGAATAGTGGTACCTACAATTCAAGAAAATAAGAAAAGAGGTAGTTAGCACCAAATTATGAAATGTGGAAAAGTCCCACATGGTGATCACCACTATAGAGTAGCAAAAACCATACACCTAAACATGTAATATGAAATCAAATTGACAAGATAATATCATGTAACCATAATGACAAAGAAATGTACAAAATAGTGCCCTTCTCATTGATATTTGAAAATGTCTTTACAAAGTGGTTATAAAATATCCCTCTTAGGGATTACACCAATTTGATACAAATTATAAAATGAGAACCCAAAAGGGTAGGTGTAATTCATAGAGTTTTTGCTCTCCCAAAACTGATTATGGAGGGTTTCTTTGCGACCTCTGCTTGATGATGTAAATATTGAAGGATCTTTATGATGAAGAGCTCCTAATAAGGCCTATAACCTGCACACAAAAGCACTTACAAGAAATCAATAGCAAATGTGGAACCTCTCAAGATGAGGTCCATTTCCATGAATAACAAATGAAAGGAAAATGCTTAAAACGATAAAGAAATACATGAAAAATGTACTAAAACTATGCTAAAATAGAAATAAGGTGTTGCTAAAGCTATTGTAATTGAAAAATATAGAAAATTAGATTTTATAGAGAGGTCATCATAGGGTATACTGGCTAGCTCTATTAACCATCAAAGGGTACAGTGATTGCACCTATGGGCCACTTCAGGACGAAGCAACCATTGAACATAGAGCCTATTCTTCATGCTCGATGTAGGGCAATGTTTTATTTGATATATCAAATGGGATGATGTTCTTGGTGCGTTCATGAGGAACAACTTAAAGGTATAAATGAGTGCAAAATGATGATGATTGATGATGCATAATGGTTGAATTTGATCTTCAAACTCCAATGGACTCCATTGGTGCAAATGCAATCTTCATAGCTGGATTTGGGTAGCACTTCATTGCATATGAGAGAATGTTTTCTCTGTTACTCAAACTGACAACACTTCATTATGGCTAATTGATGATGATTTTCATGAAGGCTTGGGATCCTTTTATAAGATTTCCAATTTGGCAATCTTGGCTTGTAAGAGAATCCAAGACCAAGATTCGGTTAGTCTCTAGGTAACCCAAACATCACTTCTAGAAGCTTCCCATGGTTAATCATTGCACTCAACTTGTCCTATAAATGATTTGGCTTAGCTCATGGAGCCTAAGTTTTTTATCGGCATGATCATCCTAGGGTGGAGTGGCTAGGATTTGGGGCCATCACAGTATCCAATGGCCATTGGAGGCTACTCCTAGGTATGATAGTCCAAACTCAAAAGGAGTAATACTTCCTACTAAAGTGATAAAAATCATTGTTAAGCCCTGAGGCTTCTCCAAGTGGGTCATATGGCTTGAAAAGGTGTCCATATATGCAATATCCTCAAAGGGACATGTTTTAGGTGTCTATAGTTTATTGATTTAAACAAATAGAATTAGTGGTCTTGTTTAAAAGTTTTGAAAAAGGGCAAAGAAAAAGGCTTCCTATTTTGGCAATTAAGATGTGTGTTCATGTTGGGTTCATCAAAGATGTAGAGAGGGAAAACTTCCCTACCACGTACGATTCTCAACTAGATCCATTGGGAGCCGAGGTGAAACATAGGGTATTTTATAACTCTACACTCGGTTGGAAATTGGGGGAGGGTTCACCAAGAATGGTTTTAGGAATCACTACAAGTCTAGGGTGAAATTTGTTTGAATGTGTCAATTAAGCATGCACCTATGTTTATCCTTTCTAAAACTACACTATGAAAAGGGAAAGAAAAATGCAATATACAAGACGCAAGAAGACAAGATCTAACCCTAGAATGATTCTTTTCTTGAATGATCACTAACCCTAGGATTGCAAAACAAATAATTTGAGCAAGGGTCCAAGGAAAATGTGCAAACAAGGTTAAAACCCTAAATGCACACTAAATGCCTTTATTCTTTCAAATGCCTAGAAATTTGATGAAATGATTTTTGATACTTGTGATATCTATTTTGAATATAAATTAATAGAAAGCAATCAACAAACAACCTAAAGATCTACTAGGAAACTTATCTGATTCGATGGTTGTTCCAAGCATTATCTTGCATCCAACAATATTCCACAACTTCAATCCTGCAAAATAACTTCACAAAAACGCTTAAAAATTATAATCAGTGTTAGAGGGCCTGCTTAGGCTACTATATTATTGTACTTGTAGGTGCAACAATAAATCCCCCTAGGTCCTTTTAGCTAACCTTTAGAATGCAAAAGTGAAAGTTGACCTTTTTGGAAGATGAACAAACATAATACAATGTAGCAAAATAGAATGGTAAATAGGATGTAGTTTGTATAATTATGCTCTAAATATAACATAAATAAAGATCAAGGATTTTGGGGTAAACTTATACTCCCAAGCTTAGCACAGATAAAATTGTGCCCTATATAGGGTGACTATGATTTTTCTTTTGATAAAATCATGCCCAATGCAGTAGAAAAAATATCCACAAAATCCAAAAAGTTTCAATAGAGTCTTGTTAGCACTTGCATCGATATGTTTTGGTAGATTTTTATATTGCTTCACTTAGAATTTATGGTTAGAAAATATCTAGGATCCAGGCTATAAAAAGGAAAGCTTCAAGCCCTCTATTTATAAGATATTTGAAACAAGAATGGGTAGAAAATCAAGGAAAATTTGACACCAAATAAGGTTAAGCAAAAAGCTAGGGTTTCTAAGAGAATACCCTAGCTAGGAAAAATTGCACCCCATAAGGGATGACATGATTTCACTGAAGCAAGAAAAAGGGCGGAAAAAAGGGGGTAGAGAGGCCCAAACTTGCTTTGGACAAGTTGGAGGGTCTCTCTGAGGGTTTAGAGAAAATGACTCACTCAGGTGGGTCAATTTTCCATGTCTACAATAGGATGAAATAGATGGAATATGTAGAGGAATGTTGGAATAAGGGAGAGAACTACACATGCCTATATAGATCATAAGGGAGGTGGTAGAATCAACATGATGAGAAATAGATATATTAGGACCTAAAGTAATTATTTGATTTTCATTTAGTTGTGTAATATAGGACTAACTATTTGAATGCTCAAAATTTTCCTTTCTTGGATTGAAATTAGAAGGCTCTCATCTATTTCGACTATCAAGTTCTTCTCTAAGGACATATAAAAAAAAAAAAATTGTCCTACATATTCCCTAATATGATCTATAGAGTCAAATGTTACTTTCTCTACATGTTTTTTATTTTCATTATTAGGGTTTACCAATGGATTATTTTATTCTTAGGCATGTAGAAACGGAGGATAGGAGGATGATGGTAGTCCCCTAATATGGGTATTATATTTATTTTCATATATAGATAAAGGTTAGAGAAATGGGAGTTGATTAATTAATTAGATCTTAATTAAGAAAGGTAGAAAATGCTATGAATACCAAACTAGTCGATATACCTAAACCTATTTGATATAGCAAATCACATAAGGTTGTGTAAATCTAGCATTAATCCTCTAATATAGAAAATTAAAAAATGCAAGAATACAAATATGCAATAAACAAGCATTCTAAATTATATTCTCTTTTGATTTTAATGGTTACAAGAAAAGTAAAGAGTCTTTTCATTTCAAGGAAAACAAAATTCTATGCAAGCATACAAAAGTAGCTTAAATGCAACTACATGCCTTTGTGATTCCTTTCCTAAAGCATCTTAACAAAATAAATTGATCGTGAGTTTATTCTTTTCCCTTATGATCAAATCATTATGAAATAGATAACAAAATGCAGTATAAGAAATATAAAGTATGAAAATCAAATTACAAAAATAGGAAAGAGGGAACCAAAAACTAAAGCAACTAACTCAAAATGTTGATATGAAGCATCAAATTTTAGTAGAAGTGTTACATTGGCACTATCATAAAATTCCAACGCTATCATAAAAATAGAAATAGATAAAAAGATAAATGGGATTATGTTTAGGGTGTTTGTATGATCACAACGAAGTAGATAAATATTTGGCCATAATGATCAGACCCCCCTTTTTGTATGAAAAATATATGCCTAAAAATGGAAGTAGCATTCAACTTGTGCAGTAGCATTGAGATTTAGCAATAGTTTTGCTATAGCACTATCATAGATATGTGACACTATCAATTTGTGATAGACATAGAGTCAAAATCATTGGGGTTTTATAGTTTTTTAGTGCTATAGCTCCTACAACTTGAAAATAGGGATCTAGGGTAATGGAAATCTAGTAAAAATGTGTCTAGAGGTTGAATTTTATAGGTAGACATTAGGAGGAGATTTCTAGGTATAATTTTGAGTGAAAATTAGTAGCTTAAAGGATAAAATGCCCTAAAATATAGTAAACAATGAAGTGAAGGATGTGATATGCCAAGGATGAAACTACATTCAATTATAGATACCTTAAGATAGATGAGAGACTAAGGAAAAGAAATCAACAAGATGGTCCAAATGCAACAAGAGATAAAGAGAAAAACTTGCAATAATCAAGTGAGTCCTACAAATTATACAAGCTAATATGAAGTACTTGCTAGGAAATAACTAATAAGAAGATTAACAGTCTAATAAGAAACTATGTAGCAGAAGTAAATGCTATTAACGATTAAAAGAGTGAGGAGGTAGTAAATAAATGCTACAAACAATTACAAAACACATAAAATATATAATAAACTAAGAACCCATAGCTACAAATGCCCTAAAATAATAGTAGAATTGTTAGAAAAAGTTGTAGACACCAATGTTGTTAGCAAGGTAAGGCAAGAAATATAGCATGGGAAAGTGAAAATACAAAAAGGACAAGAGTAAGATATGTAAGAATACATCCAAACTCATGTTAATACCTCCTCCATAGCCAAGATCCTCTCCAAGAGCTTTATGGAGCAACAGGAGGATGATTTTGCTTGAATGCCCCTATGGCTTTCTTTGTTTTTTCTAAATTTCTGCGATAAATACTTGAAGATGCCAAAGAGATGCAAATGAGAAAGAGATAAAGAGATATTAGAGAGAGCTTGGAGAGAAATTTTAGTAGAGTTTGGAAACTTGAAATTGCTTGTTAAATACCCATCCCATGGGTTGATTTAAATATTTTATAAGAGCAATTCTTGGAGAGAAGAAGAGTTCAAATATTCCTTTTGGATAAGGATGAAAATTCAATTTTTATAGGCTCAAGTACGAGAGATGGTATGCGTGATCAAGGTCAAGAGTGGAAGAATCAATCCATGTGTTGGAGGCTTATGTTGAAAAGATTCTACTCATGCCAACAAGATTATCATGTTTTCACAATATTGCTAGTGTATTGTTATCATCGAATGTCAGTATTTTTATAATTTTTACCATTGAAGGGTCAAATTGCTAAAAATATGTTAAAATATGATAGAAAAATATTTTTCAATAGCATTGGCATAACACTATCACTAATAATCAATGCTATTGCTCTAGGATAAGAAATCAATGGAATTTTTCTTGAATTGGATTGGTTGACCAAATATTGATTGATAGGTGTTATGACTGAAGTGATAGTTAACCAGGTGCATCAAATTTAGATGTCTACACCAAATAGCACAAATAATATCAAGGCCAATCTTGAATTGGCCAAAATATTTGAAGAAGCTGACTAGATTCAATTATTCGAGATGTTCTAAAGAATTCATTAAGGATTTTCTTGATGATACAATGAGAATCAAAGGGATTACACTCATTGTTAGAAAATTAACACTTCCCTCATAGGATATCACAATATATCAATATCAAATAGTCACACAATGAATTGCATTCAATAACAAACTTATAAAAAATATTTTTGACCAATATATATCAACTCAAGCAATGTCGATACAATGTATTTGAAAGATTGTTCTTTGATTTAAAATTATAATGCTTTGTATCCAATATATATGTATTTGATATGAGACTATTTATATTCACAAGACTTTACTTTTCTTCTTTTTAAAAACTATTCACCTTGCATACACCCGAGAGATATGACTCTTCATACTTATCATAGGAGAAATATATGTTATTAAATTCACATAATAACAAACCCCTAATTATTACACACACTAAAATACATATATTTATAATACTCTTTTCACACCAAATATTTATAAACTATTTTTAAACTTTAGACTCAAATATTTACATGAATCTAGACTAAAATATTTACATGGTACTTTCAATATTTTTGCAAGATATCGAATAATGTAATACTTCCAACACTCTCTCATATTATATTATTTGGTAATAAGTCTCTTTGTCATTTGATTTGGTCTTCTTGATTACTTCTTATCCTTCTTGATTATGATGTTTCTAGAATATTTTTGGATATTTTTCTTTGTCCTTATTCAAGAGGTACCTATTTCTATCCCAATATTGATAGTAGTTGTTACATGTACCTATCACACTTTTGCCTTCAATATTAATATCCCTTGTTATTAATATGATCTTATTGTTTCCTACCATGTAATTCTTAATACTAGGAAGCAATTCATTGCAATAATATAACCTATCATTATTGTCCTTGTTGTAATCAAATTTTTCCATCTTAACATCTTTGAGGGTAGAATCATCATAAATATTAGCAATAGTCTCAAATTCCTTCTCTAGAAATTTTCTCTAATCCTATCACACATGAGACTCCACTCTCAATGGTGGCTTAAATTTATCTCAGTTGTGGGTGAATACTTCAACCCTTGCTGTAAAATTCTCTCAACCACTCTATCTTCCTCAAGGAAATCTAAATGACTTATCTCCATGGAAATTTCTCCTAAGCACTTCCAATATTGCTACGATACCACTGTTAGAAAATAAGCACTTCCATCACAAGATCTCATAATATATCAATATAAATGTAGCACCCTAAAATTGACGCAGTAAAACCTTAGCAATAATTAAAATTACCTTAGTAATAATTCAAATTCAAATTCAACCCCAAAACCGCTCCAAAACCGTCGTTTAACCCGTTTCCTCGTTTCTCATGCCATTTTTAGAGTTTGTTTTGACCGTTTGACGATATCGTCGCCGATCAGACGATATCGCCTCAGATTGGACGATTTCGTCTGGACTAGGACGTCCAGACGATCTTGTCCCAAAACTAATTTTTCATAATTAGCCTCTGTTTCAACGGCGTCTCTAAGTTGGGCAGAAGCGTGTCTGCGCCGCTAGAGACCTCCCCTGTTGGAGATCTTCCAAATTAGGATGATCTCCAACCTCCCAACTTCCCTCCTAAGCCTATTTAAACCTTAGGAACCCCCTTGACTTTCCCCTGGCTGAAATTTCCTGTAACTTGACCTTTACACGCATTAGAATACCCAGGATTACCATCTGCATTTGTACTTTCCAAATTTTGTTGCAGGAACCTTGTCATTCTTCGGTCGGAGCAAGCTCAGATCGTCGCAGACGATCCTGTCCAATTCGAGACGATTTCGTATCAATCCGAGATGATTTCGACTACAGTCTGCATTGGGGCAATCAGTGCCCAGAGTTTGCGCTTTTTCTATACTTTGCTGTTATTTTATTCTGCATTTAGTCGGTTTTATTATTATTTCCTGTTATCTTGCATCTTGGAGTTCACCCATGTAGTTTAATTGCATAATAAGATCATGATTAGCTATTAAAGTATCGTAATTTATTTGCATTTCCATTCGGGATTATCTTATTAACATCCTTATTATTGTTTCATATCATTTTCCTTTATCAGAATAGTTGCAATTTTGGTATTTTGTATCTATTTCTCTGTTTGTAGGTCTCTGACGAATTCGTCTGATGAATTCGTCAGATCTCAGACGATCCTGTCAGATAGGAGACGATCCTGTCAAATTCCAGACGATCTGGACTGCTTCAAAAATTAGAACCTCCATCAGACATCCGGAACCAGGTATGGATTTCTTCACTTAGTTTGTTCTCTGTGTTTTCTGTTAAATCTATTTTTTGTATTTAAATCTGCATTTCATATAGAATAACTTAGATTCATTTGGCCAAACCTAGGATTTGAATGTTTAAAGATAAAATTGAACACATAAAACACATTCCCAACCTAGGCGTGGAAAGCGCCACTAAACGTTTCCTGGTGAACCCCACCATCCGTCGAAAAATCACCTTAATACACCTCCCCGAGAGGCGGGACCTTCGCAAGGCCTCTCAGTCCGAGGTATTGTCCCATCCTTTTCACATCCCCCTTCCGGGCGTGGATCCTATAGCCTGAAGGTAAGGGTGTGAAAAATTTGGAGCGATACATTTTGGTGAACCCGACGTGAAACTAAAACCTTTTGAAAACGAAAAAAAAAACAAAAAAAAAATAGATGCATTTAAAATCATTAGAAAATTACTAAGTTGCATATCATGTTTAGATGGTAGCTCCTAAGAAAAGACTAGCAGTTATTATAAATGTTGAAAACCAATTAGCAACCTTAGAAATTAATTATGTGCTTAGTGTGCCTGAAACAGATAGAAACCAACTTTTGTGGGACGAACTTGATAGAAGACTAGGTGTCATTTCATCTAGGTCAACAGAACTTAAACAAATCAAGAGGCTTGTCCTAGATAGAATCCTGGATCCTCATCAACTCATTTTTTATCATGAACTTCAGAGAGCCTGCCATAGGTGGTTAGCTTATAGGAGAGCTCTTGTGTCTTCAGAATTGTTCACCTTCGAGGAATACCTCGAGAACGCAGCCATTATACACCAATTCCTAGGTCATGTAGAAGACCAAGAAGGTTGTTCTTATGGATAGAGAAAGATGGAATAGAGTTCCTAGAGCTATGTTATATCGAGAATATTGCCATGAGATTTATTATTACCAACCAGAATCTGAAATAGATAATATCACTATAGCACTTTTTGTCAAATTTTTGAAAGAAAATTTTCAATTTGAAGAAGAACATTTCATGACTCCTGAAGAACTTGAGCCCATTAATGATATTTATAAATTGTTTATAGAAAACTAGATCATTGCTTTCATTATTATTATTTCTTGCATTTTGAGTGTTGTTTGTTATCTTTATAATATTGTTATAAAAAATAAGAAAAACCAAAAAACATAACAAAAACCCAAAACATTTTTAAATATTATAGTAGGTATATAATTAAAATATATACCTCTTAAGCTTGTTGCATATATATATATATATATATATATATATATATATTTGCTGAAATCTAAATTTAAGCATAATGCCTAAACTTAGGAATGGTAAACAAACTGAAGAAGAAGAAGGAGAAGATTGGTTAGGAGACAAAACAAAAAACTTAAATGTCCTTCTGAGGATTCAATTTCGGAAGAAGAAACTCTAGAACAGCCGAGAAGATGAGCTGGCTGAAGAAAATGAACAACAAGAAAATCTTAAAGAGGAAGGATCCTCATCCCCTAGAATAGCTCCAGATGGAACTATTGCTTTTGATAACTTAGATCATTTCTGGAAATTCTTCAATAATAATATTGGTGCTCTTAATATGGCAGTTCGTATTGATAGGGGACAAATTAGTGACACTCAAGCAGCCATGGAACATATGTTTGACATACACACTAATCCCTTGTCTTTCATTGATCAAGAAAGTGATAAAGCTGGACCATCCAATAGAGATATGGTCACTATGATTCAGAATATGCAAAAACAACAGGTTACCCAACCTCCTAAGGAACCTGTTATTGAGCCTAAAATCATTCCCACACAAAAGAGACCTTCATTCACTGCTTTATTTCGCCAAACTATTAATCAATATGCTTCAAATCAACAAAAACCTAAAATGAAGCCAAACACCAATTTTCAACAATACGGGATACAACATAATACAACTTCAAAACTTCTTCATAACACCCTTCCTACCAACAATTTACACAATAGCAATATAGCATCTAATATGCATGTCCCTCCATCATATGCTCACAAATCTCATATTAATGCCCTACCGAACCAATATGGTGGGCAAACCAGTAATCTGGAAGCCATGGTGAAACAGTTAGCTTCCCGCATGGACCAGATAGATCCCTACCGTCCCTCGTACAATTATCGAGAGATGTGTAGTCAACCTCTAGATCCTATGGTTGTAGCACAACCATACCCTAAACACTTTCCCATGCCCGTCCTGCCTATATATAAAGGAACTGAAGATCCCATAGAGCATCTTCGCATGTTTAGGATAGCATGTCATGATATATCACATGATGACTTGCTATTACTAAAAATGTTCCCGAAAAGTTTAGGAGGAATGGCATTAGAGTGGTACTATCAATTGCCCACTCATTCTTTGAGAAATTTTGAAGAGACTGCTGAATCTTTTGTGCATCAATTTAGTGCCTATATCGAGAGGCATGTAACCATTAAAGATTTATACAACTTAAAACAAGATAAAGATGAATGTTTCGCTGATTTCTTAGCTAGATGGAGGCAGTTGACAGGAAAACTGCACTTTGTGCTACCTTATAGGGAAATGTTGGATATTTTTATTAATAATTTGCAAGAACAAATATCCTATGAGTTATCAATCTGCTACCTTGACCACCTTCGATCAAGCTATAGACTTAGCTCGAAGGGTGGAAGATGCTCTCATTAGGAGAGGTCAGCTCAAAAAGAAAGATGATGAGAAAACATCCAGAAATCAGTACAAAAATAAACAAGTTGTAGGTGACGGAGTCACTGATAGTAGAAACATTGCTAATATCAATACAACCAAGACAACAGAAAAATTTATATTGAAACCTCCTGATAAACCTCCTCGAGAGTTTACTAGATTGAATCAACCATTGTCAACTATTTTACCCCAATTACTCGAAAGAGGTTTGATTCAATTACCAGCTATCCAGGAACCTGATCCAACCATACCCGGATACAGAGCCGACTTACACTGTGATTTCCATAGAGGGCCTGGACACTCTACCAACTCTTGTAAAAGGTTAAAACATAAAATACAAGATCTGATTGATAATAATGAGATGGAGGTGCAAGCTTTCCAGCCTAAACAAAATGCTCCTAATAATGCTCAAAAGAACATTCCCCAAAATCAAAATCAAAATGCTAATCAATCATTAGATATATTTCAACATCCTTTACCAAGACATGGTAAAGAAGTGGCCAATCAAATCGAGCATCATAATGTCCCTCCTCCTACCCGATATGTAGGGACTATTAGCGGACAATTACCTAATCAGGATCCTCAAATATTTGGCACAACTTTATCCATGGTCACGACCAGGCCCCTACATAATATTCAAACTCCCGATCCTAGTGATGTAGAATCGGATACTGAAAGTGAAGTAGACATCACCTCAAATCAATCGAATAGTTCTGAAAATGAATCAGATCCTATTCAACCCATCACAGATGCTATGGTTCCAGAAGAACCATTTCCTAGAAGAGTTACTACTCGACCCTCTTCTAATCAATTCCTTCCTAATGAACAAGCCATAAACGCTCAACCGAGACCAGTTCAGCATCTTCAATATAACATTGTAGGTACCATCGGAGTCGTTACCAGACAACAGGCTCAAAATTCTCAACAAGAACCAAATCAGAACGATGGATCAACTCCATTTGTTTTGAGAAATCCCAATAAAGGGAATCATGCTCCTAATGTTCAACCTAAACCCCCTTACAATATTAATGAGCAATTATCCAATACTACAGCCAAAATTTCCCTTTTGGACTTGTTAAGATCTTCTCCTACACATAGGGATGAATTGATGCTTACATTAAGCCAAATGATGGTACCTCAAAATATTCAACCCGAAGCCATGGCCAATACTATCATCACTAGAGAAGTTGATTGTATTGACTTTCGAGATAAAGATATACCACAACATAGTTTACATAAGGATAACCCCTTATATATTACTGCTCTAATTGGAGATGTAGCTGTTAAAAGGGTCTTGATCGATAATGGTTCATCTCTAAACATTTGCACTTTTGACTTCTACCAGAGATTTGGCTTTAGAAGTGATGAAATGAAGAAAACTGACATGATTATCAAAGCTTTCAATGACGAGACACAAGAAACGTGTGGAGTCATTACTATCCCATTGCAAGTTGGTCCTAGAACCCTAGATACGACCGTGTTTATTGTACATTGCCCCGCATCGTACAATATACTCTTGGGTCATCCTTGGATCAATGCAATGCAGGCTGTCCCATCAACTTTACACCAATGTGTTAAATTTGAATTTAAAAATCAGTTGGTCACTATCCATGGTGATCCTAGACCCTTTGATATGTGTGCTTTGGCAGAACCTGTTGGAGTGCAATTTTGCCCTGCTTTGTCATCCACACATCCTAATTCTTATTTTTCATCTAAAAGTGTGAAACGCACACCCATAGCTTCACCTATTTCTCCTCCATTAATTTCACCCTCATATATAGCTCAACAATCTTCTAAACAAACCACTCTAGAACCTCAAAAAGATCTTAAATCCACAACCAATCCTTCATGTTCTGTCCCTATAATTTCAAAACCTATAGACCCATCTATTAACACCTCTACATTATCTACATCTATCATACCTTCCACATCTAAAGATATAGGGAATGATCCTTCTACATCTTATGCTCTTTACGATGAACTCTTACCCGATTTATCTAAAATTCTTATATCAGAAAAAACAAATGCTTCTATGCAAAATTCCATTATCTTAAGTAATTTGCCGCCATCTCCTCGTACTTTGGGCCTCCCACAACCTATGGGAAGTACTTACCAAGTCGGGAGTTGTGCCTTCATTTATAAGGGATATGAGCTGGGGAAGAATACCCTGGAACATCAAAACTCATCATGAGGGATATGCTCGATGTTATTTTACTAATGAGTATATTAAAGCTAAACCTATAATGCTTAAAATGGGATATAAAGGGAAAGGCTTGGGACCTTTCCAAAATGGTATGAAAGAACCTTTCGAGGTAGAACCATGGCCCGCCCGATGTGGTGTGGGCCTATTTCCTAGTAAGGGTCAACCCTTCCCTTTTGAACATGATGATCAACTCATATGTTATCAAGATTATTTGGATAGGCGTGATGATTTGCCTCTACAAAATCAGCCATTTACATGCAATATGCTATCCATAGCTTATCCTGAAATGATTGTTGGATCCGATGATGAGTTGGAAGGTGATATTTTCCATGATGTCTCCGTTGAAGAGATGTTACACAATGGGTTTTATTTTGATGGTTCTATACCAACTATAGCTCAGCTTGAGGCCACTACTCCTCAAAATGACTTATCTAAGTTAACCTTAAAAGAATTACAAGAATTGGGCGTCTCACCCGCCCCACCTAATTTTGAAAGAGATCTACACATGGAAGTAGAAAACGTCATTAAAGTTAACATGGGAGCTTAGGATAATCCTCACATAATCAATATTGGGTCAGAATTAAGTCAAGAAAAACAAGAGCAATACATTGCATTCCTTAAAGAATATGAAGATGTCTTCGCTTGGACATATGAAGATATGCCAGGTTTAGACCCTTATGTAGTCATGCATCACCTAGTAGTCCATCCGGATGCTAAACCTGTTAAACAGAAACTTAGAAAAATGCATCCTAAAGTGGCTTTGCTAGTCAAAGGGGAGTTAGAAAAACTCCTGAATGTTGTTTTTATACAAGCTATTGATTATGTTGAATGGATCTCGAATGTAGTTCCAGTCACCAAGAAAGAAGCTACCAAAGTTAGGGTTTGCACAGATTTTAGAGATATTAACGTTGCATGCCCTAAAGATGATTTTCCTCTTCCAAACATGGATCAAATCATTGATTTTACTGCTGGGAGTGGGATGATGTCCCTAATGGATGGATTCTTCGGCTATAATCAGATCAGGATAGCTCCTGAAGATCAGGCTAAAATAACCTTTATTACCCCCTGGGGTACCTTTTGTTGGAAAGTGATGCCATTCGGTTTAAAGAATGCAGGTGCAACCTATCAACGAGCTATGACTTATATTTTTCATGATATGATGCATGATATCCTACATGATTATGTAGATGATATTATAGCTCGCTCTATTAATGAAGATGATCATTTAGATGATTTGAGAAAAGTTTTTAATCGGTTAAGAGAATATCTTATTCGATTAAATCCTGCTAAATGCATATTTGGAGTTAAGTCCGGTAAACTATTAGGGGTTATAGTTTCTTTACGTGGTATCGAAATTGACCCTCTCAAGATTGTGGCTATCACTGATATGCCCGCACCTACCAATATATATGAGTTACGAAGTTTACAAGGTAAACTTCAAGCCATCCATCGCTTCATCGATAAGCTGGCGGACAAAACCGGTCCCTTTCTTAAGCTCCTTAAGAAGGATATCCCTTTTAATTGGGATGATGAATGTAAGGAAGCTTTTGAACTTCTTAAACAATACCTCCTTAACCCACCTGTGCTTTCACCGCCTAGACCTGACCGCCCATTTATCCTGTATATTTCAGCTTCAGATTTTGCTTTAGGAGCTATGTTAGCTCAACTTGATGATGAGAAGAGAGAACGTGCTAATTATTATATTAGCCGAACTTTAATTAGTTATGAAACCCGCTACACAACATTAGAAAAACTATGTCTAGCAATCATATTTTCTACGCAAAAATTATGACATTATATGCTTAGTCAAAAAATGTATGTCATTGCTAAATATGATCCTTTGCGGTATCTCATGAGTCGACCTTATTTATCGGGTCGCACGGCCAAGTGGGTTCTTGCTCTAAGCGAGTTTGAACTCATGTTTATAGGACAAGAAGTCTGTTAAGGGTCAAATCATAGCGAGATCAATTAGTTGTTGCACCCTTAGAGTCTACCCATCCCCTCATCATTGAGTTTCCTGATGAATGCCTTCAATTAGAGGCAGACCATGTTGAACAATGGTCCTTATACTTTGATGGAGCCCGATGCATGAGTGGGGCTGGTGCAGGTATTATTTTAATATCTCCACAAAAGCACATTATACCTTTGTCCTTTAAATTAACATTTGCTTGCACTAATAATACTGCTTGAGTATGAAGCTCTAATCCTTGGATTACGAGCTGCCTTAGCGCTAAAAATTAAAAATCTATTAGTTTTTGGTGATTCTCAACTTGTTATAAACCAAATTAATGAAGTTTATCAGACCAGAGATGATAAATTGCATCCATATAAAGCATATGTTTTACAATTAATGTCTCTATTTGATCAAGTTACCTTGGAAGCTATTCCTCGAACTAGCAACCGTGCGGTGACGCTATGGCCGCAGTTGCATCTCTTCTGCCCTTGGAGTTAGATGACGAATATGCCACCATCATTATTCGTCGACTCCAGGAACCCGCTTCAAATAAGTCATGCTTAGAACCTTTGGATGTGTTTCTAATCAATGAAACTACTCCTGAACCTTGGTATACGGATATATTTGATTTTCTTCACAATGGGACTTTCCCTGCCAATTCTAATAGAAACCAGCGTCGGTTATTACGTAGACGAGCAAGTCGATTTGTAATAATTGGCAATACTTTATATAGGAGATCTTTTGAAGGTATCCTATTGAGATGTTTGAATTTAGAAGAATCCAGATCAGCTTTGAGTGAAGCCCACGATGGATCTTGTGGAGGACACTTCGGTGGTAGTGTCATTGCTAAAAAGCTCCTTAGGATAGGATACTTTTGGCCTACCATGGAGAATGATGCACATGATTATGTGCGCCATTGCGACAAGTGCCAGAAACATGCTGACCTTGTCCATGCCCCTGCACAAGAACTGCAGGCTATTTCATCTCCTTGGCCCTTTTCAAAATGGGGCTTAGACATTATTGGCAAAATTAATCCTGTGTCATCTGATGGACACAAATTCATCATAACCGCCACTGAGTATTTCACGAAGTGGGTTGAAGCTATGCCTTTAGCTTCCTGCCTTGGAACACAAGTCTCTAAATTTATTTTTAATCAAATCATTTGTAGGTTCGGAATTCCTGCAAATCTCATCTCGGACAATGGAACTTGTTTCAAAAATAAAGATGTTAAAAAATTATGCCAAAAATATAAGATTCAACATCGTTGGTCCACTCCCTATTATCCTCGGGGTAATGGCCAAGCGGAAGCTTCAAACAAAACCTTAATCAAAATTCTCAAAATATTGGTCAATAAATCTGGCCGCGACTGGCACATTCAATTATATCCAACTTTGTGGGCTTATCGAACTAGTGTTCGAACCCCCACTGGAACTTCACCTTTTGTTTTGGTTTATGGTGTTGAAGCCATTTTTCCCTTTGAATTAGAAGTTCCTTCTTTGGCTCTACTACTTCAAGATACCGAAGTAGGAGATGAATATCGAGCTGGCGAGACTCAGTCAGTTGGAGCTCCTAGATGAAAAGCGCATCAATGCTTTGGAGCATCTTCGTGCCTACCAAAACAAGCTTAAAAGATCATATGCTAAGAAAGTTCGTCATCGATCCTTTGTGGTCGGCGACCTTGTTTTAAAAGAAAATCAAAAAAATACTAATGCAACTAAAGACCTTAAAGGTAAATTTGAGCCCAAGCTGGCTTGGACCATATATTATCACTGCTAAATTTGAATCGGGAGCATACAAATTATCTACCTTAGATGGTAAAGAACTTAAAGAACCCATGAACATTTTACATCTTAAACGTTACTATGCATAACAAAATTTGTCATTTCATCATTGTATATATTTGTTTAAAATATTTCAAAAAAATCACTATCTTGTATTTCTTTCAATTTATAAACTTAAAAATCTAAAAAACATTCAAAATCATCAAAAACATCTTTTATTTTTGTACTTCTCACATTGTGACGCATTGCAGTTATATTTTCAAATTATTTTGGATAAATTAGCATTTATTTGGAATCCCGCACTTTCACACTCACATGAATAAATATCTTGATTTATTTGGTATGATTACTAATCTCTCTTATATCAAAGTCCACAAAATTCAATTAAATAAAGTTTTGAGCATAGAGAATTGATCTTGTTATTTACTTAAGCCAAACATATCCTTTCACAATAAAATGATTATATTTGTAATGTCCATGCTATCCTACATAGTAGAAGTGGTTTCTTGAGCGAAAAGTTTCCCCTGCTATCCTATCATGCACATGGTCTAGAATCTTTGAGAATTGGCAAAAGGACAAGCTCACCCCTACCCGAAATAAAAATCCCTTGCTCTACAGCTAATCCGAGCAAGTATCCCTAGAATAGGAAGCAAAAGAAAAGGAAAAATCAAGCAAAATCATTTACCACTATTTCAGCATTATCTCAAATATCAAAGCAAAAGATACAAAAAAAAAAAAAGAGAGAGAAAGCAAAGAAAGAAAGACAACAAAATGAGCAAAAGCAAAAGCAATAAAATCCTTTCCCTACCCCTTAAAAAGAAAAGAAGGGTTGATGAGCTTGAATCCCTGGAATTCTCAATTATTCGAAAACTGTGAGGTAAGCCCCATAACAGGTGGTTTGTGCCCAACCCGCTTGGCCTTGGGTAACTCCTAGCGTGGTGATATGTCTGTCACATTAGCGACCTTCTTTTGTATAGACCTATGTCTGCTTATGGATTAGCTAGCTCTTGATAATCCGACTTACATAGTAGTCTGGTATGGTTATATGCATCTAAATCATGGTTAATGAACACTTATTTGGTTAATTTAAATCACTTGTATCATAGTATCTTGCTCAAACCTGGTGAATGAACAATACAATCGCACACACATTTGTATTTGAGAGATTTTGTGTATCATTATGATAAATCAAGATTGGAAATGAACTCACATATGCACATGGGATTCCTTATAAATCTAACTTTTGTCTTTAAGATACTTTGAAATATTTTTGCAAATTGTCTGGAATAATTTCATTTTCTTCTCTGAGAACAGTTGTTTAGTATAAAGACAACTACATGCATTACCAACAAATCAAAATCATTTTCAAAAACATGCAATAAAGTTACATATAATTTTTGACTTTCGCGACGATGGTATAGTTCCAAAACCAAAATTGGAATTTTATGCCTAGCACAAGTCCTCATCTTCATATTTTCTGTTTATTTTCAAAAATTAAAAATCAACCATGCAATAAAACTATTTATTTTCTTCTTTTGGATTTCGCGATGATGGTATAAGTCTATACCTAAATATTCTATGCCTAGCGCAAACCATCGAACTAATTTTATTTCCCATTTATTCCAACATATGACTTAAATCATTATGTTCCACAATTATGCTTTCAAACAGAATGCAACTTATTCTATTTTTCATGTCATTATGTTCAAATTCAATTTTGCAACCATGGTATAATTTCTAAGGAATTATTCAAAATTTTATCACACTTAGGAATTTATGCCTAGCAAAAATCATTTTAAAATATTTCATGCATATCATTTTTATGAAAATCTGAAAACAAATTACCATCAAACCATCATCATTTCTATCATCACAACAAAGTCTTAAGACAGTCTCTTAAGCACTCTTTTTACTTTTAACAATATTTCTATACCGGGATTAGCTTGACGACCGAGTGAGCGGTGACTCCATGAAATGGTCTATAATAGCGACAATGTCCTTTGAAATTATTGTTAATAGTCCCTTTTATTTTTATCAAATTATCATCTCAACAACCAATTTGTTTACATCAGATTATTTCATTTAAATTTTAAAGCATGACATTCAAACTATAATATTTTCAAACAACATAATTACATGAATCATCAAATCAATCACATCAAAAACATTAAAGCACCATACATAAGACAAGTCATATGATCAAAAATATCATATATATATATATATATATATATATATATATATATATATATAATTCAACAATGTATGTACATCATATCAAAACTAGATTGGTATGCCACAATCTACATCTTGGCATACTCAATCCTCTCAATCATATATCCGGTCTATGCGGTGCAGTAGCCTAGCCTCGAGAACCCCTCGAGCTCTCGGCCTCATCTCCTCCCCGCCCTGAGGTGGACGAGGTGGCCCCATCGTAGTATGTGTGGTACTACGAGTCCTAGTTGTCGATCGGGATGAAGTCCTCGATGACCCAACCCTGATCGGATCCGCAATGTCGGTTGGCAGTTGTACCCTCTGGCCCTCTAGCACCAGCTGGAAGTAGATACCCTGGTAGAACGTGGTCTGAGCAATCGACCATGCCAGCTCCTGAGTGCTCGCTCCTCCGCTCCATGCTCTGAGGCGTGCAACCTCATCTCTGAGCTGTGTAGCCTCCGCTCGATGACGTGTAGCCTCATCCTGTAAAGTCTGCACCTATGCCTGGAGATGGACAGTCTTCGCCCGAAGAGTAGCCATCTCGCTACTCTCTCCTACCTCGACACCCTTGCCCTTATCGGGCGATGGTGGTCTCTCTCTCTATGGAGAAGGGGGTCTCTCCTCCCTCCTCTCCCCTGTCGTGGCCTCTATTGAGCCTGTGGCCTCCTCTGCTCTCTCCCATCGTGACCCTGTGCCACCTCAATGGCCGCCTGGCACCGCCTCCCTATCCGATGCACAACTGCATGAATCGGACCCTGAGCCCTCGTCATCCGAGGAGGGCGGATGCCTACGTACCAGGCATCATAGCCGTCGGCTACCCCTGCATCATCCCCATCCATTGGCTGGATGGGGGCATCATCCATGTCCTGACTCTAGAATCATTGCATATCTAGAGCCCCGCTAACTGTAGTGTTATCCCAGATGGTCCAGGAAAACTCGTAGTCTCTGAGAGATGGGATCCCCTACTGTAGACCGAACTGCCTCAAAACTTGGTCGTACCGGTGGAGCTCCACCTCTCCCCTCTCCATCCTCAGCCAGCAGACTCGCCTGACGTGAGCTAGCTCCTGTCCATCCTCGGCCCACCCTGGATGATCTCTCCAAGGCCTCCAGGTGATCTGGTCGGAGACAAGGTCGTCAAGTAGTCTCCGGGACACTGGCAGATCTACTCACCGTTGTGACCCTCTCCGGAGCCACCAGTAGAAAACTCGGGGCCTCTCCCCATCAATCCCTATCAGTGGGAGCCCTACCGGCCTCCGCACCATGATGTGCTCCCAGCACCAAACCTGTAGTAGTGATGTCATGACCAGACATCGGTCGCCCTTGTATACGACCCCATACAGGATCCTATACAATCGGCATAGTACAAAGCTCCCCCAAGCAAACCTGTATCCGTGGTCTCTCATGTCGTAGACCACATCTATCAATAGCCATGGCAGCCTGCATCCACTATGATGGCATAGCAACAGACCACCTACCACCCCAGCCAAAACCTGTGTCAGCCTAGATGCCCCAGGCATCTGGCGTAGAGACTCGATGTTCACTCCGCCCTTCTCCAGGGTGAAGCTCGGATCTCCGCATAGTCTCATCATAGCGTGGCCCTGATTGGCCGTAGGAGTGATCAACCATCCTTGTATGGGGATCCTCAAGATCCTCCATACATCCTCCAGTGTGGGAGTCATCTCCCCTATCGATAACCGGAAACAAGAAGAACCCGGATACCACCTCTCTGCTAGGGCTGTCAATAGCCCCATGTCTGTAGACACTTGTGGCATATCTGCCATGTGCTGCAAGCCTACCTGAGCTAGCTGATCTCGCTCTGCCTGAGATAGAGTGGCCAAGTCATCCCTTAGTCCATCGTATTTCCATTCTTGGCTCTTTAGTAATCCTCTCTGCAACATAAACAACATAAACAATAAAAAATCAACAATAAAAATCATTAAATCATTAATCAAAATGCAAGTAAAATAAGTTCACTTTCACAAATGATGATATCGTCCACCATTGGGTGATATCGTCCCAAATTTGAGCAAATTCATCTCCGATTTTGCATGAGGGAATCGTCCCTTATTGGACGAAATCGTCCCCATATCGTCGATTTCGCCCTTGGACGAAATCGGCGATATCGAGACGATTTCGGCGAAATCGAGACGATTTCGTCCCGACGACGTCGACGGCCCAAAATCGGCCGCGATGCTCAAAAATCAATCAAATATAATCTAAAAAGCATGAAATTCTAAATTAAAGCACTCTAAATTCAGTTTAGACCCTTACCCGTAGCCCGCGTCGGACCTCTGTCGATATGTGCGCTATTTCGACCATCTTGTCTGCAGAGCTCTAGAAAACAGTAAAAATGAACAGTAACAATGAATTAGGGTTTTTCCCTATTTTTCTTAATTTTATTCAAAAACACTTAACAACTTTTTTAAAATTTTGCTTTTTCGCGTTTTTACCTCAAACGTCGATTTGGGTAAAAACACGGAGGGGGCACCATAGTAAGCTGTCGTACGATTCGACCTAGAATCGTCGCCTAAAAATGGGAATAATTTTTGCTTTCTCGTAGATCGAGAAGAACTCATCTTTAACGCATTTTCTTCAAAAAATTCGCTAAAGAGGGGGCAAAATGTAGCACCCTAAAATTGGCGCAGTAAAACCTTAGCAATAATTAAAATTACCTTAGTAATAATTCAAATTCAAATTCAACCCCAAAACCGCTCCAAAACCGTCGTTTAACCCGTTTCCTCGTTTCCCGTGCCATTTTTAGAGTTTGTTTTGACCGTTTGATGATATCGTCGTCGATCAGACGATATCGCCTCAGATTGGACGATTTCGTCTGGACTAGGACGTCCAGACGATCTTGTCCCAAAACTAATTTTTCATAATTAGCCTCTGTTTCAACGGCGTCTCTAAGTTGGGCAGAAGCGTGTCTGCGCCGCTAGAGACCTCCCCTGTTGGAGATCTTCCAAATTAGGATGATCTCCAACCTCCCAACTTCCCTCCTAAGCCTATTTAAACCTTAGGACCCCCCTTGACTTTCCCCTGGCTGAAATTTCCTGTAACTTGACCTTTACACGCATTAGAATACCCAGGATTACCATCTGCATTTGTACTTTCCAAATTTTGTTGCAGGAACCTTGTCATTCTTCAGTCGGAGCAAGCTCAGATCGTCGTAGATGATCCTGTCCAATTCGAGACGATTTCGTATCAATCCGAGATGATTTCGACTGCAGTCTGCATTGGGGCAATCAGTGCCCAGAGTTTGCGCTTTTTCTATACTTTGTTGTTATTTTATTCTGCATTTAGTCAGTTTTATTATTATTTCCTGTTATCTTGCATCTTGGAGTTCACCCATGTAGTTTAATTGCATAATAAGATCATGATTAGCTATTAAAGTATCGTAATTTATTTGCATTTCCATTCGGGATTATCTTATTAACATCCTTATTATTGTTTCATATCATTTTCCTTTATCAGAATAGTTGCAATTTTGGTATTTTGTATCTATTTCTCTGTTTGCAGGTCTCTGACGAATTCGTCTGATGAATTCGTCAGATCTCAGACGATCTTGTCAGATAGGAGACGATCCTGTCAAATTCCAGACGATCTGGACTGCTTCAAAAATTAGAACCTCCATCAGACATCCGAAACCAGGTATGGATTTCTTCACTTAGTTTGTTCTCTGTGTTTTCTGTTAAATCTATTTTATGTATTTAAATCTGCATTTCATATAGAATAACTTAGATTCATTTGGCCAAACCTAGGATTTGAATGTTTAAAGATAAAATTGAACACATAAAACACATTCCCAACCTAGGCGTGGAAACTGCCACTAAACGTTTCCTGGTGAACCCCACCATCCGTCGAAAAATCACCTTAATACACCTCCCCCGAGAGGCGGGACCTTCGCAAGGCCTCTCAGTCCGAGGTATTGTCCCATCCTTTTCACATCCCCCTTTCGGGCGCGGATCCTATAGCCTGAAGGTAAGGGTGTGAAAAATTTGGAGCGATACAATAAAATATTCATACAATGAAATACATTCAATAACAAACTCACCAAATTATTATTGATAAATATATATCAACTCAAACAATGAAAATATAATTTTTTTGAAATATTGTTCTTTGTAACACAATTACAATGTCTTGTTTCCAATATATACATATATGATATGGGACTCTTCATATTCATAAAACTCTTGACCTTTCTCCTTTCAACAGACTATTCATCTCCTCACACACACTCAGGATATATGAATCTTTATATTTATTATAGGAGAAATATATTTTATTGAATTCACATGATAACAAACCTCTAATGATTACACACACTAAAAGATAAACATTTACAAGACTCTTTTCACACCACATATTTACAAACTAGTTATAAAATTTAGACTAAAATATTTACATGGTACTTGTAATATTCTTGCAAGGTACCAAATAATGTAATAATTCCAACAACTATACCTATAGAATTTATTTCTAATGTTATTGGTCTAACTACAATTTTGGGAAGATGGTTCTAACATCACACCAATATGAAAGAAGCAAAGAGGAAATCCTTGGAAAATAGAGAAACTTTGACATACATATGCAATAGGGTGTGAAGGCAGTATTTTCTAACCCCATGGCTTGAAGTTGCTCTTGTAATCCAAACTTGCATCATGTGAGGGTAGGTTTAGCCTTCTATTTTTCATTCATTTCAAAATTATTTACTATATTAGATAGAGGTGATTAATAAATATGCCATACATTATATTAAACATTTTTAAGAAATATGTTGAGTCTAATACAATAGCCCACCATTGTCTAATGAAACTAATAATTTTAGACACACTATAGGAAATGATTTCTACCTATGACTCATAGGCCTTTGAGGATTGTGCCATTATGGATTCTTCACAAGAGATAGGATTATCTAGGCAAGGGAGAAAACTATAATAGAGTCCTTCAACATAGGAGTCTAAGGTATAGCCCTTAAGGGACACTAAAGCTACCATCCCTAAAAAAGGAAGAAGAAGTCAAAGGTTGACCATTAGAAGTATGGAGACTACCTTAGAGAGGCCTACTATAGAGACTATTATGGATACATTTGATGTAGAGACTACTATAGAAGGAACAAACACCCAAGGGAGGATGCATAGGACAAAAAGGAGAAGACTAAACCTTATATATGATAGTTCCTCCTCTACTAAATGGGATATAATTTCTATCTTGATAGATTTGGCCAAAGGTGGGAATAAAATTAGATTTGGGTACAAACCTAAACCAAATAATTTGAAGCAAAGTGTGGAGAAGAAAAAAAGGGAGAATCTAAAGCAATTGCCCATGAGGAAGAAAACTAGGAAGCACAAGGAAAATTTCCTAGAAAAAATGAAAGCCTAGATTCCTAAGACTAAGGAAATGAGGTCTAATATTTTTATGATATAAATAGGAGCTAAAACCTGTTAAATAAAAACTACTCCTAAATAAGAAGAGCTTGAGAAAGTGCTCGTGCATGGATCTGATCAAAATATTGCTCAAGGATCAAAGGAGGAAGTTTCAACCACTTCCATCTAGAATCTTAAGAAAGATTTTGAATAGATAGCTATTAAAATAGTAGAGAAGACTGATGAAGGAGATGAGAGTATGCTAGAAGTACCTAAACAAGATATGAATGATGATCCAATTATCCTTACAAAATTAGAATAGGTCTCTGGTAATACAAAATCTGTAAAAGAGGAGAGAAAGCATAGCTCTAGAGATACTAATTTATTGGAAGAAACCAAATCCTAATAGTAGGGGAAATAAAGTCTTGAGGAATAAAAGCATGATGAGACAATTTTCCCTATAGAATCAAGATATTTCTGACCACACATAGTACAATGACATGTTACGTCAGAGTGACACAATGGTCCATAGCCAAGATAATGGGATTTGACTCAATGAGTGGCCTTCAAGAGTTTTTATAAGGTTGATTCCTTGTTAAGATGTTATCTTCAAGGTGTTGCTACTCTACCAAAGGGAAAAAATATGTGAGAAAGTAAACAAAATCAATAAATAAAAATAAAAGGGGATGATGCACCAAGAGATCCACTAAGATCTTCCTATGAAAATAGGCCTAAATTTATGTTCCAACATTGAACACTTCCTCTCCTTGATACAGTGAAGATCAATAAAGATGTACTAGTTACATGCATAAATGAGATGACGAGTCCCATAGGAGAGACAATCTAGTAAGTGAATCAATTCAAAAATATTCAAAAATATACGTCAACCCTCACACACACATACACTTAGAAAACTTGATATTCACATAAAATATTATAAAAAACACACATACACATCGATGGGTCTATAGGCATAGGCAAAAAGATAGACACATGCTTCTGTGTATATAAAAATTCAAGTAAGCTTTTACATGGATTGTGCTACAAGTGAGGGTTTAAAATTATCCACAATCTTCTTAGGAACCACAACTATATTTATAGAGAGGAATGAAATAAAAGCCTACAAAAACATGGAATTGTAAACTTATCGATCCTTTACAAATATAATACTACTCCTATTTATAGATTTACAAGTGAGAGTTTTCACTCCAAAACTCATGTTGATATCTCTAGGTGGCTATTACTTTAGATATTGATTCATGTCCTTTTTTACTATTTTTCCCTTTAGAATTTTTTAGATATAAAGATATGAATGTTAGTCAATCCTATACCTTGAACGAGTAGCTACTGCTTTAATTGCCATCTACCCAATTTTTTGGGATTCCCATTGCTTGGGTGTAGAAGGCTGCTTTAATTTAATGTTCTAGATCTTTGAGATGCTTCTATTGTGGTCCCATGCTAGTGTTTTCCTTTCTCAAAGATATGAGGTATATTTTCTAGGAAGGATAATCTTCCTTGAAGGATGAGCACTTTATTGGTTTGACCTTTGAGGCATTTGCATTTTATTCTTTGGGAGTTTTTCTTTATTTTTTGGGATCGCTTGTCTTCAGATATTTAGAATTTTTACCTTAAATTTCTTTTTGGGACTTTGTGTTATCACATTATTTTCATAACTTAGGAACTTCTAAAATTTAGACTTTTCTTGCTCATGAGATCTATCCTCAATTTGATTGGATATTTATGATCAATCCTTTCTTCATGTGCTTGTATGTCACTAAAACTTTCACTTTTGAAAGGTGTAGTGATTTATCACTATAGTTCTAGTAGCTCTCAGGGGATATTTATCCTACTAAAGATAAGGAACCTAAAAATTGATGCCTTAATCCATTGGGTGCAGAGTTAGGATAATTTCCATTGAAAGTGAAAGTTTCTAGCAAATGAGCCATAAATTTGAAACTCTATAGGTGATTAGAACTTTTGCTCTCATAAAACTAATATTACCTATGGTACATATGTACATAGTTTTAAGTGAGTGACCTTTATCCATTGGGAATGGAGTCAAGGACCCTCCACTTTATTGTTTGAGCCTCAACAATGTTTTATTTCTTTTCTTTAGTTCCTTGAGCAACTTTTGTGGCTTAGATTGCTTGGTAATCCAACTTGAATTTTTTCTTTCTAAGAAAAGGCTGGTACGGGATCCAAATTCTCTTTTGGATTTAACCTTTATGGTATGCTTCTTCCTCCTCCTACTTAGATGATTTTCCTCCTTTGGACCCATGGAGGGGAATATAGTTTCCTTATAGCTTATGGATATGTTCAAGCTTACTCGTTTGAAAACCTATAAGGTAATGGGTTCCATGATATATGCTATCATATTTTCCTTTGGATATTCATCCTAGTACTAGGAATTGATGAAAATTGCTACCTCTACCTCCATGAAATATTTCTCCTCTTTCTACACTGGTGTAATCTAGTGATAAACAATGTTTAGTTGGGTGGGTGAAGATTGAGGAACAATAGTTTAGGCAGTCAAAATTGATTTTTCCCTCTCCTTGAACCCACTTATGAATAGGTCAGTGAGCTAATCCCATTCTACAATTGAGTGTAAGGGGAGGTAATAAAATACCTTAAAATACTTTCCTTAGAAGGAAGTCACTAGCAATCTCAAGGTCATGTTCTACTTTGTGATGTTGTGTAATCAGTAAAAGAGGACCATATCTTGAAAATGTTCTTGTAGGGTTGACAATTATTTACCATTATATTATGATAAATTTTGAAATATATATGTTGGATAGTTATCCCAAATATCTAGTAGCAATAGAGATTGCAATGAGCTTCTTCTATTCCATGCTAAGAAATTCATGAGCACAAAAATGTTCATATTTTGACATGTTGCCTTCATAGTAGATCTTTCATGATCCTTTCAAATCCTTTGAATTGTAGTGTATTTTCTATGTGAATACATCTTCTTGCTTTTGTAAAGTAGATAGACATAGGTCTTCACCTAAACCATAGTCTAGTAACTTTAGCAATTACTTATTCTAGTGTTCATTTTGGATCAGAGTTGCTAGGTAAGAAAGAGGTACTTTAGCAAGTGAGAAATAGACTAATACATTCACCAAGTCTCAACCCTACCCCTTGTTGCAATTTTGGGACCAATGATGTGTCACTGGGGTACCACTAGCCATACCATTAAATTGTTATTATCTCAGATTATTCCCACTTGGGACAACTGCACCTCATGTTGGAGTGACATAGTAGGCCATATTCGAGAGCATAGGGTTCAAATCAATTGGGACATCCAAGAGTTTTTATAAGGCCAACTCCTTGTTAAGATGTGATCTTAAAGGTATTGCTACTATACCAAAGGGAAAAGGGATACGAGAAACTAAGCAAATTTAACAAATAAAATAAAAATAGGGCAATATGCCTATATATCTACTAAGATCTTCTTTAAAAAATAGGCTTGAATGTTATGTGCTAGTAGTGAACACTTCCTCTCCTTGACATAGTGAAGAGCAATCAAGATCTACTAGTTATATGCATATATGAGTAGGTAGGTCCTATAGGAGAGCCAAGCTAATAAGTGACTTAGTCCAAAAATAGACAAAAACCTCATACACACACATACACTTAGTAGACTTGATATTCATGTAAAATATTAAGAACACAAACACATACACATCCATGGATTTGCAAGCATATGATAAAAAATAATCAGGCTTCCATGTATATATAAATGCAAACAAGGCTTTACATAGATTGTGTTAGAAGTGGGGGTTCACAATTTCCCACAAGCAACTCATGAACCAAAACTATTTTTATAGAGAGTAATGAAATGAAAACCTACAAATACATGGAATTACAAACTTGTTGATCCTTCATAATGCTAATACTACTCCTATTTATACATTTACAAGGGAGGATTTTCCCTCCAAAACTCATGAAAAGATCTCTATGTGGCTATCATTTTAGATACTAAGTCATGTTATTTTCTAACTATTTTCCCTTTAGGATTTTAAATATTTGAAGAGATGAATGTCAACGAATCTTGGCCCTTGGAATGAGTAGCTACTGCTTTAGTTATCATCTACCCATTTTTTGGGGATTCTCATCACCTGGGTGTTTAAGGTTACTTTAATTTAATGTTCTAGATTTTTGAGCTGCTTATACCATGTATCCATGTTTTTTTTGTCCTTTCTCAAAGATATGAGATATATTTTATAGGAAGTACAATATTCCTCAAAAATGTATATTTTATTGATCTGACCTTTGAGGCATTGGCATTTTCTTCTTTGAGAGTTTTTCTTCATCCTTTAGGATTCCTTGTCTTCAGATATTTGGGACTTTTTTCCTTTAGTTCCTTGTTAGGACTTTGTGTTATCACCTTTCAACCTTTAAAATTTTCTTTCTCATGAGATCTAGCCTTCATTTGATTAGGCATTTATGATCAGGCATTTCTTCATGTGCTTATCCGTAACTCAATTTCACTTATGAAAGGTGTAGTGATTTACCAGTACAGGTAATAGAACCTATAAAAGATAAGGAAAAACATATCTATAGATATACCATGTTATTATAATAAACATAATCCCAACAATAAGGGAAGTAATTTTTTAAGGAACATTAATAATGTGGTGAGTGTATGTAACACATAGGATAGGATAATTAGACCAAAAAATTTCTAAGTATCCATCAAAAGATATTTCAAAATCCCCTTGAAGAGGAGCATGCAATAGAAAAACTACAAATCCAATAATAGGAATAAGATATGGAGATGTTGAGTAAACAACTTACATAGTTGAAAAGTATGAGAATCAACCATGTTGAGGCTATAGAAAAGGCTATTATAGAAACACAAACTAAACTTATAGAAATTCCTAACAATGCAGATGTGAGTTTAGGAGCTAGAGACATAGTCCATAATCATATTATGGAGGTTTTTGTACAAATAGAAGAAGGGGATTATAATAAAGAAAATTAGGTAGCAACTCCCCTACCATCTAGGAGCCTAGGATTCCTAAATTCATTTTCAATAAGAAATTAAGGGGATGAGGCAAAATTGGTGTTTGGTGTATGATGCAAAGAAATATAAAATCATAAGGCTAAGGAAATAGGTTAGGTCCTTGAGGAGTTTAGATAGCTAAAATTGGATCATCTATCTCACATCAATTCTCAAAGTAAACCAAACAATTAGCTCAATTTATCATAACAAATTGATCAACCTCATAAATTACAAACAAAACCTAGTAGGGACGAATTTGTCGATTCAAAGCGAATATTACTAGAAGCAAATATGATTTCAGCCTAGAATATTCACAAAAATTTAAAAACCCCCTTAACCATCCAATTTTACCTCTAATGATAAATAGAGAAAATACGTTGGATAATGAATTTGCCTAAAAACGTATTCATCTAGGCAGTGTATTTGCATCCAAAAATAAAATTGAAAACTAGCAATTGTAGAAGCTTGTTAGGGTTCAAATCTCACCTTGGTTGACAACCTATAAGCACAAAGGGTCACTGAGAAGGGAAGTGTTAGAATATGCAACTATTCAAATAAAATTGATCTAGTGTTCTGAGCAATAATTTACGAAAGCAAATAGATTGACAAAGTAGCTTGAAGATTTCTAGAGGTAGAGCTTCAGTTCTCCATACACAATTGAGAAATGCTAAAAAATGAGAAAAATAATTAAATATGAAGTGTATATAATTATGAGAAATACAATGGAGGTGATGAAGTAATTATAGGGAATATTTCTCATGATCTCATGCAAACTAACAAATGTGGGATAAAAGGTTGAATACTACCTTCCCACTAGAAGATGAAAAACTAACACATAAGGCTTCCTAGGTCATAGAAAGAGATATAGATATCCAATAAAGGCCTAAAATATGTCGATAGAATTAAAATGAGCCAATATAGCTTATGCAAGGTGAAAACATTAAACAATAGAAGCAATTAATGCAATAAAAGTAAAAATATGCACCGAAACCCCCCATAAGCGTAGCTTAGATGAATAGTATGATGTGAGTCCTAGAAGATGCACCATAATAAACTCAATACAATATATGAAGGAAGTAGGAGACCCCCCAAGCAGAAGAGGTAGGAGACCTCCCCTAATCAATAGCCAAAAACCATTGATGTAGTCGTAGATGTACAAAGTGTCAAAAGAGTGCTCAGTGCAAAAATAATGCTAAAGTAGGCCCCAAACATTATGAATAACATTTCTTCCTTTTGGAAGAGGAAATCTATGAATTACATGTGTGTAATAATTCCACTTAAAGTGTGGAAATTTTGAAGGCAATACCATGAATATGTCTTGAAGATGCTCAAGAAACTCCAAGTCAAAATTGTACTATGAATGTGTAGGATAAAGTCCAACTGTAGGATGTGTTGAAGAAGACTTTGTCTAAAGAACAAACCCATGAACCACTATTGAATGTGCCATAATACTACTAGATGAAGTGTCAAGAAATGAAACAATGTGAACTGCCCCTAAAAAATATAGAATTGGTGATGGTTGTGTAGGTGCAGTAATCTAGTGAATATTATTGATGAAGAGATATGCAATATCCTCCAAAGTGTTGTCAATGTCATCCATGTATGACTTCACAAACAAAGAGGGCAAATCCTAAAGAATGTCATCAAGATCATCAATGTAGTACTTAATAAACAAACAAGAGATGTCTTAGAGATATGAGATCCAATTAGGATCCTAAAGATTAATATGGTCATGTTGTACTTCTAAAGAATGCTCTAAAGTAGTTGTAGAAGAAACAACAAGAATGGTGTGTGTGATGGTGGTAAACAAACAGAAGCCATGTAGATGTGTGGAAGAGATGGATGTAGAAAGTTGGATGGCTGAATGGTAGGTGGATACTCCTCTATGAAATGAGAGAATGTGTATAAAGGAGATGTGTGATCTACTTCTTCAACTACAAGCAATGAATCATCCTCCATATATTTGATGTTTACTAAATTTTGTGTAAACTCAACTTTCTTTTCATTACCAGTATGAGTGAGCTAGTAGATAGAGAGAATGTTGGTTGACAATTCAAGAACACAATGTACATCCTAAAAAGTACCATCTCCAATGGAAACATCACCTAGAACACTAGCTTTGATGTCATTTCCAACAAGTACTTTTGAAAAGGGACTAGACTTAAGAGATGTAAAATCCTAAGGTTTTGAACTGATATGATGTGTAGCAACAGAGTCTAAATTCCATCTTCTAGGAACCCTTGTAGATACAATAAGAGCCTTTTATTTGTGGATTTTGATGTAGAATGTTGTGGGTTAAGTGTGATGCTGATATTTTGCTATTGAACAAGCTTGGTGAGCTCATCAATATGTTTTCTCATGCACTTAGACTCACTATGTCTTCCTTTACAATATCCACATTTCTCCATTTGTTTATTCTTATCTCCCTTAGAAGATGATGGAGAGTTGTTCTCAGGTTTAGGAGAAGAATTATTTTTATCCTTATTTTTGTAATAACCAAAAAGGCTCACACCTGAAGTATCCTATTGCAAGAATTGACAAAAACACAAAATGCATACAAGAACAAGAAATTGACAATAAATTGATCAATAAAACACGTTTTGTTTCACTATATTTGAAGCCAAACTCAAATTACAAGTACATCCCTCTTAGGTATAATTATATTGATACAATTATTACAATAGGATGTAATTGTTTCCCTCTCAAGGGTTAGTGTGATTTCCAAGTGCCTTTCAGGGTGACACGAACTGCTTTAGGATGTCGATGACCCTCTTCTTTGCATTGAGGAAGGAATTGTATGCTTTATGTATTTCAATACCTATTACCTGTGATTAAGAAACAATTAGTAACAAAGGATACCTCTCTTGATGAGGCTTTGAAAGGAATCTTACATAAATAATAGCATGAAATCAAGAAAGCATGTAAAACTATCAATCTATGCAAAAAATGAGGAAATTGTAATATAGCATGTAAAGAAGCATGAATCTAGCTAAGAAACATCCTAATTAACCATTAGAAAACTTGAATTGCATGAAAATAATATTATTAACAAATGAAAGGAAAGGTGAAGCAAATCTACCTCTAATTCCTAAATTAACCGATCAAATGTTTGCTAAAATGTAGATCTATGCTAGATTAAGCTAATTGCATGACTAAAAATGGAAAACTACTACTAAAATGGAGGAAGGAGAGCATCAAACCCTAGCCGTAGGTGCTTCAAGTAGTTTGCACTGTTAGCCATGACTAACAGTCATGGCTAAGGTGAAAGTATTCTTTCTCTTGAAACCAAGGCCAGAAACTCTCAAATCCTCCAAGGAATTGATGTTCAAGGGTCACCTCGATGTTCTAAAATAGATTGGCGATTGAATTCAATGGAATTGGAAATGGAGGTGTGTCAATTATCAAGCTTACTCCTCAAGCTCTTGATATCTCCATTTTTGCAAGCATAGTTGTCATTGATCAATTAGATAGCACTTCGTTACTCCTCAAGGGGATGAAATGCTCTCCAATTCGACAGGGCTCCACCATGCGCAATTGAGCTATTCTTTAGTATCTTTGCTCTCTAAAATTTGGGTCTTAAATTAGACTCCTAAAATACTTACTCTAGCCTCATGGCGAAGCCAAGAATAAGATTTGACAGTTGAGAGAAATCTTTTGGATGCTTCCCAACCCAAATCACTTTGAAAACCGTTGCAATTCAGTTGTTGCAACTGATTTTACTTGGCTCTGATTGCATGAGTTTGCTATAGTGCTAACCATAGGTGTCATCCATGATATCTAATTGGCAAATTAGGAATTGCAGCTATCAGCAATAGCGAGCACTATTAACCATAGGTGTCATCCACGACTAGCACTAACTAGGCAAATATGCCCAATTGAGTGGTAAAAACCACTGCTATACCTTGGATTTGTCCAAAGGTATTCCATATGGTCTTCTAGCATGGCCCATATGAGTAGTCACCATAAACATGATGCATTTTAGGTGTCTACAGATGCCCCTTTTGATATGCATTGTGAGATCAAACAATGGATGAGCAAAAATATACCTCCTAAAATTATGTTGAAGGTTCTATTATGATCATTAGTCTGATCAAAATTAGATGTCCCAATCATGAAAAGAGCATGCATCATTGAATCATTGCCTTCAATGAGTTTAAGAACTTGATTCTGGAAATCTTAATTCAAAATCCTAACCTTTATGGCAATAGGAGACAAGCTAAAGTCTAATCCTAGCCTTTATGGCAATAGGAGATAAGCTTAAGTCAAATCCTAGCCTTGGTGGCAATAAGAGATAATATTAAGTCCAATCCTAGCCTTGATGGAAATTAGGAGATAATATTAAGTCAAATCCTAGCCTTAATGGCAATTAGGAGATAAGCTTAAGTCTAATCCTAGCCTTAGCGGCAATAGGAGACAAGCTTAAGTCCAATCCTAAATTAGGAGACTAGTTGCCCAGTTTTCTTGAATTTGATCTTGATATTTTGATTATTTTCCCCAAGCAAGGAGGGTGCATGATTGTCTTTGGAAATTATTCTTGAATGAATGCACTTAACAATAATTAAGCATTTAATTATTGATTTTGATTATGAATTTTATTATTATGACTACCCCCTCAAGCGACGAGTCGATGAGGGTAATTACAATTAAACGAAGCGACGAGGTCACTTGACCACTATGAATGATCTAGAACATATTAATATTTAGCATTTGAATTCTTGGCAAGGCCTAATCAGCTATGATTTCAACTATGAATAGTAATTGTACATCTCTATCCCATGGAGTAGTCCGACCACTATGGCCTTCTTAGAGAATCAAGATGATAGCAATTCCAATTATGCTTGTGTTGAATCACTATGTTCGATGATCTGCTGAATCATTTTGAATTTTGATTTATTTAAATTTTTTAATTATTTTGTAATTTTTGAAATTTTTAACTTGTAGATATGCTTTAATGTTCAATATGAAACTCCTTATGGTGAGCAAATATGTGCATTTATGACTTGAATAAATATACCAAAGATTTAGAATTATTTGGAGATTTTGGGGATCGATACTGATAATGCCCCAGTTGATGTTTGAAACTATTTTTATTTTGATTTTATGTTATGGATGCAATGATGAATGCAATGCCTAGATAATGATTTGATTATGCTATATGTATGCAATGGATAGATTACATGCACTAGCTATATGATAGATGTTCTATATGTATATATGGGCTATTTTGTATGCATATGGATGCAATGCTTATTGTTAAATGCACGTTTAATTTGATTTACTTGTATGCATTTAATTTATATGGTTATGATATGGTGAATGCCATGTATGTGATGCATTTATAACATGATGGATGAAGTAATGCAGATGAACTTGTATGCTTTAATCACTTAAAACATAAGGAATGAATGTGATGTGTTTAAAAATCTAATGGACAACACCACAAAATGTGTAAAAATTATGAATGTAATTGAAAATCCTCATTACAATAATTTAAACAATTAATCACCCATATACAAAATGCAATGATATGATGTTGAATGATGAGAATGATATAATATAACACTCTATATTCCTCTTGCAATTTGACAGATATGCACGATATAGTCAGTGGCCTTCTAAATATCATTTTTGATATCCATCCGGTATCTATCCTATATCTTGAAAACTTTGTGCTTAGTGTAATGATGTATCATGGATCAATACTTTGTAGTTTGATATTTGAAATGACTTTTATTTTTTATGGTTTGTGAGCTTTTGGTATTTTTTTGCTATTAGCGAACATTTTTAAGGGTTTTCCATGAGACTCAAACACCCTAGTGGACTTCTCAAAAGTTGAATACTAACCATAATAGACTTTTGAAATACAAGGCTTTTTCTAGGATAGGCCCTAACTATTCATTATCCTTGTGTGTGCACATGATTATATTAAGATAAGACACAAGCATTCCCCGATGTCAGGAAAGAATCTTTCAGCCCATTTCTAAGATAGGGGCTCCACAAATGTCTTATCCAATCCCAAGTTTAGATTTTAGTTGGACTAAGCCACTACACAATGTAGGACACCTGAAGCTAGCTCTTCCACATTTAAAAATTGGTCTGCACACAAGCGAGATGCAAGTGTATTAGAAATATCATCATGTGTAATGTATAGTAGTGCCGACAATTCTAGGTATTCAGGCTCATTCCTTTATATCTTTCAGTTTTTGGGATACTTTCTCATATGTGCAGTGAAGCAAGGGATTAGATTCCTTTTTTTGGCTCTGAATTGTCTCTGGATCTTCATTTGATCTCTCTTCGAACTAGATTTCTAATCTTCATTTGATCTTCACTTGAGCTTGATTTATGATCTTCATTTGATATTCACTTTCGGAATTTACATGTGATAATTTTCTTCAAAAACCTCCCTTTGGGATTTACTTTGAGAAATTGTTTCTGGTATATCGATTGAGGATATCGATCTTATGATATCAATATGAGATATCAATATGGGAAGTCGATCTATGATATCAATCTAGGGTATCAATATTGAGGATTTATGTGGGATATCACTTTGGTATATTGCTCATTTTATCGTAAGCAAGGGATTCTAAATAGGGAACTAACCTGTCCTTTTGGAAACTGCCAATATTTCCCATATTGTCCGCACAAAGGGATAAGAAAGAATAACTATTTTCACCTTAGGATACCCGGTCCTACTTTGCAACTTTCATCTTCCCCTAGTCCTTATTAGGATTGTTTAATTTTTTTATTAGTGATAGAACTATGATATGCTAAGGCCTATACTAAATGCACCTCAACTACAAAAGCAAAGCAATATTTCTATCAACTTTTGAGCAGATCACTAGGTATGGTTGAATGACTGGGAAACCCTAGTATATTCTCCATAGCAATAAAATGGGTTGTGTTGAAAAACACAATTACTCACATGAATTATGGATTATGATAAATGCATAGATGCATTATTTAGACAAAAACATGGTGTCATTTGTAATACTAACAAACGTAATCCCTCCTACTATGGAATGCAATGGATGATGAATGCCTATATGCGGTGCAATAATGCAATGGATGCATATATGAATGCAAAATAAAAATGCAAATGTTTTTGGCTCTTATGCTTTATCAGTTTTTTAAATATTTTATTGATTTTATAATTTTTATGGGTTTTGAGCCTCATATCTGACCAAACGGTGAGTACATGCCTTTGGAGCCTTTAGGAGTGACCAAGCAATTTTTAAGAAAAATCCTTGAAGCTTTTTAGGATGACCGAGCAGTTTTTAGCAAACCCTCAGAGCCTTTTGGGTTTGACCAAAGAGATTATGAGCACCTTTGGGACATTTTGGGATGACCAAGCGATTCTTTAGAATCCTTGGAGCCTTTTGGGATGACCAAGTAGTTTTAGGCAAACCCTCATAGCCTTTAACTAACATGACCAAGTGGTTTTAAGGAACCCTTAGAGTCTTTTCTGAATGACCAAAGGGCTTATGATGCCTTTCGATCATTTTGTGCAGGTGTATGGATTTTGATATTTTCCATATTTTTTTGATGTTTTGATATTTGAATTTATGATTTTTCAATTATTTTTGAAATTTAAGTGTTTTATTTGAATGTTTTTGAATTTTGATATTTTATGATTTTTTCCTTATTTTTATGTTTTTAAAGGGGAAAGTATGCTACCTTAAGTACCCCCTAGTGTGTGTGCCACTCAATGAAATTGAGGAAGGTGTGATACCTTTAGAAGTCTCACTTTACCTCATTTATCATGATGTGGATGATGGGGAAGGTGTGACACCTTGAAGACCCCCAATGTGCAATGTGCTTGATGCACCATGATTGACTTGACCAGGAGAAGTAGTAGAAACTGAAACCTCCTACTGTGATGTGCAATTTTATGCAGTGCCAATGTCCCACTAAGACAACACAAGTGAAGGTGAAACATTAGAAGATACCACCGATTGTGAAGATTGATTTTGATAATCTTGTTTCTCTATTACAACATTGATCATTCCCACAAACTCTTGAGGAGGCATATTAATGTGCACCTGATTAGATTGTTCAAATTGATTGGCAGGTGCTATGTTTACTTTGTGTGCATGCAAGGGGTATTGGAAGACTCCTATCTGAAGCTCTTGCCTCTCGATCATATCATGCACTTCATCTCTAAAGGGATAACATGTCTGTATGTCATGACCTCTTTGTCGATGGTAAACACAATATAAATTTTCTCTATGTGCCTTTGATCTACGCTTATTAGGTTTCAAAGGATGTAACTCTAGAAGATTGATCCTTCCCACCTCATATAATTGATCAAAGAGCGATGCTAATGTCTTTGGAAAATGAGTATATTATCATTATGGCCGACGGTGTTGACCCTATATATGATTATTTTGCATATGATTTTGGACCAGAGGAGGATGAGCTTGGTAATTATGCTGCACTGGTGGAGGTGGTGCACCCTGGTTTGAGGATCTAGGGATACTCAAAACAACTTGATTGATTGGGGTCACCTTTTGTTGCGTGTTGCCACCTATGATATTTTTGTTTGGCCATTCCTTTTTGTGGATTTGAATATCATCCTCCTGTATCTTGATATCTTCAATGAACTAGGCCTGTGTTAAATCCTCCTCAAATGTTCAATACTGTTGTAATTGCAATAGAAGCGAGATATGTTTCGAATAACTTCTCATAAACATTCGAATGAGGTCTGTTGTGGGTAGGTGAAAGGTAGTTTTGACATCACCTTCCTCCACTTATTTCCATACTCAATGACTGGCTCATCATCAAGTTGATAAAGGCTAACCAATTCAGTCAAGTTTATCATTTCCTTAGCACTAAAGGCAAATCATTGCAAGAATGCATCGGCTAATTTCTCAAAGGTGTATATGCTATGATGTGGTAAATGATTATACTACTCTAAAGCATCCCCAACTAATGTTATCATGAAGGTTCTCAACATCAAGGGATTATTGTCTTGAAAACTAAAGCACATATGGATGAAGCCTGTCATATGCTCTCGTGCATCTTCATCATATTTGTCATTGTTGAACTTTTCAAGTTGAGGCATCTTGAAATTTGATGGGTATATTGGTGATGACATTGAGGAATGCAAAGGCTGATTTCTAAGCCGCTTTAGTGTGGGTTTTTGATAAACCAATATTTGATTTTGTTTTTCAACTGCATTTATCTGATCAACTAGCACTTTGTATGACCCTAACAAAATGATATGATCTTCATCTCATCATCCTTGGTTAGGCCGAGGAGGTCACTTTTGATGTTGAGGTGGATGATAAGTATAATCCTTATGTACCTCATCATAACTGGATTCAGGGTAAGCATCTACTTATTCCTGATATTCCCATTGGGAATTTGTATATGATTCTTCATCATATTGATATTGGTAATGTTGAGGAATATGAGGTTCATTATGATACCCAAATAATGGCCTATGATGTTGAACATGATTTTTTCATGGCCACGATGAAATATTCTAAGATTGCACTAGGTACCTTATACATTGTTTCATCCTTTGTGTGCTAGGCATAAGCACAACTTTACGCAATGCATTTTGCACTTGCTCTTGTTGTATCTTTTGTTGTTCTTGTATCTTTCGTTTATACAACCTTTGTCGGTGTGCTGGTGGCGAGTCTACCCGTTGTTGATTTAATTATTGTCAATCCAACTGGGATTGATCTGTATGTTGTTGATCAAGTTGTGGCCTCAGTGCTTGATGTGTATGATCTCGTTGTTCAGTTATATGGGGGCTATGTACCCTCGTATTTGAGATACAAATGGGTTTATCATGTATTTTCCCCCTAGTAGGATCTATCACTTGTTTTCCAAACTCCTTAAAGGTTGCATTGACTTGATATTTTGAGTCATGAGTGGGCTCTGTATAGTTTCACGATATAGAGCCACAATGTGGTTGCACCATGTACTCTTAACAAGGAATAGGAGGATGACTTGGGTCCTCTTCCTCATCTATGAGAAATGATGAATACTCAGGCTCAGATGTAATGTATGTATATTTAGGTTGCACAGAAGGTTCCCTATGAGGAGTAGGGGGTGACTTGCTTGACCCGATGGGGTGGTTTGCTCACCCAAGCTAGGACATGGTGTATGTTCATGATCACTTTTTTATTGATGTATAGAGCAATCTAGGATGTGATCCTATGACATTGACCTACTAGGCTACCTAGTTGGTGGATTGTCCTGTAGGCCCAAAATGGCCACATAATTAGTAAAATTTTGTGTGATTTTTACTAAGTGATAAAATTGCCATTCCGCTCTGAAACAAGGTTGATAAGACGAATCTGCTCAATAGTCATGTAGTTTTGCTGGTTTAAAATGATTTCGGGGAACTCCATTATGGGTCCGAATTGGAGTAGAATTGCAAAATTCACAAAAGTTTGTGAAATGTGGTGGTGTCAGTAAGAAAAAATTGCAAAATGACCCTTTTGTATATACTCAATTTTGAAAACTCTTTTGCTCCTCGACCCGGATTAGTGCTATTCTCAAATCCAAAAAAGTTTCAAAGGAGATGATGACATAAGCAGATGAAAAGTGTGGATTGACAATCCAGATAATAAACGAGTATTTTTCTATCCGAAATGAAGATAAGGTGGAATGGTGGGATGAGGTAAGAGTTTGAATCCGGATCTGAACTAAGGAAGACACTCATTCTATCCAGAATAGAATCCGTACAAGTTATAAAGAAGAGGTGACATCATCAAATTTTTAATGCGGATTAGAAAAGATAAAATCTTTGGAGCGGATTCAAGGTTCAAATTTCTAAGATCTGGATTGGATGTTATGCTTCTAATTAAAGTGATGTCATCCAGCAGATGGACTCTCAGCTTATATCGGATCTAATCTAGACCATGGGATAAATAAGATCAACACTAGAGGTTAGTCTGCTAAATTTGGGCCATTTAAAAATATGTTCCTACACCAAAAATATAACAGATTGGTCAAAATATGAAGCGTCGAGAGTTTCTAAGAAGACCAAACCAAAGACAGTTGTATATCAACGGTACTGATCTTCTCCCAAGAAATATCTACGAAAGTGTGTGATCTAGAATGTTCTAAAATATAGTTCTAATGAGCAATCGACAAGTTGCAAAGAACCCGTGATGCCATGGCAGTTTCCCTTTCAGCAAATTTCTTGGAGGTTTGACAAATGAGCTAATGCCAGCTAAGTCCTTGGCTGAGCTATTGTAACAAGATTTGATGTATTGTTTCTTGATTTGTAATATGAAAAAATATAAGTATTGGTCAAACCCTCATTTTGAAGGGTCGGCTCTAGCGTGTTTGCCTGTACCATTGTAAATATTTCTAAAGAGCTGAATGAAAGGAGAAATACATTTATCTTCGCCTCAAGGCTACGTTTCCATGCTTGATGTCAGAGGTTTGGATTTCATAGTTGTATTTCTATGAATACTTAGATGGTTAGTTTGTGCCTATCTTGGATTACTAGCTATTATGAGTAATTGAAATATGCTTTGAAGTTTGTTCTATGTTATTAGTAAGTACATTTTTGTAAAATCTAGTTTTGGTGAATTCTGCTATTTGGGTTATCATTTATTGGATATTTAAATTGCTTGCTATAACATTTCTCTGTTATTATTTAATATCTAAAATGAGCTATCTTGGGATAAAGGTTGATCTGAATGTATGTCTTTAATATGGTTTTTTGAGAGTTTTTTATGGTGATGCAATGTTGTTAACCTATACGTCCACTGATATCTACATCTATCTAACCCTAACCTTATTTTACCCTAAACTCCAAGCCCTAATTGAGTATAATTGTGTCAAAAATATGTTAAGTTCACAAGGAACAAGCCTACTCTGGAGGTTGGATCGAAAACCCTGATTTTGGTCTTTCTAATTTTGAGAAAAACTCAGCAAGAAACTATCTCAAACTTTAATTTAAGATTTAGTAGAACATGGAAGATAATTCCCTCTACTGCTAAACCAGTTGCTTGTTTGTCTTATATGTATTACATCCATGCCCTGGGATCAGAGCCAAGTCTACAAACACAACAATATGGAATTGAAACCTTCCCTCAAGTTTATAATACAATCATCCATACTGATAATATCCTGATCAATGTAGGAAGAATTCCCACAAATACCATGTTGCCCTACAATTCTGAAACCAGTAGTAGCCATGAGTAATCCGCAAAACCTTCCTACATGGACCCCCTTTCTTTACCATATCCTAAGATAATTTTGATTCTTAGACCTAAACCTGTGTCCTCCATACCCTCTTTTCTCCCTCTTTCTTCTCAACCTTCTCAAGAATTATCTGCTATTATAGACATACAAAATACCATGAAAACTCTGAGTAACAAATGAATTCAATGGAGAAGAGAGATAAGGAAAGGTCACATCAAAGGAGATTCCCATATGTAAACAAAGGTCAAAGGCCTAGCCCTAGTAATAGTATTAGGGTTAGGGTGAATGCAACATATGAAGATATGGAATGTTCTGCAGATACCACTCTTGCAAATGTCTAGTGTTTAGTATTCAATGACCCCATGACTCATAGTCTTGTGTGATGTATCAACACCATGTTCAATAAGCCATGGATCAAGCTGAAAGAAATCAGAAAGGGAGAGTTAATATGTTATGGCATCCTAATTAGATCATCGTTGGAAAATATTTGGAGGAAAAAAACCCAATTGTTGTTATGACAAGGTCTGGAAACAAAGCTTTACAAGTAGACCCTCATAAGATGGGACAATTCAAGGTCCCTTCTCAAAAGAAGGTTGACTTCCCTCCACATAATAGTGACACTTTTCCTATTCCTCGAACCAAGGGAAAGAGAAAACTGATAATTTCCATAAAAATATGGAAATAATACCGAAAGGAGACAAAATGAAATCCACGGGTGAAGAACAAAAAAGGATCAAGTTCCCCTCTATTACCAAAAGATAAAGGTTAGAGGCCACCCAAAAATATAAAAGGAGGTATGGTGAGCCAGACAGAGGACTGGAAATACTATCCCTAACCAAGTCTAACATTGTGGAAGAGATGAAAAAGATTCAATTAGAAGCTAGCCTCTATGATACCCTTTTCATCCCGATCCATATTGACCTACTTAAATCTTCCCCTAGCAAAAATCCCCAGAAAAGGCCAACCACTACCATCCTCACTATACCGTCAAAAAATAAAGAAATGACACCTGCTATTCTCAAGAACAAACCTCCTCATTTTTATATATCCCGAATAATGGAGGGATGGGTAGTCTAGAATTGTATGACTGAATCAGGAGCATCAACCACAGTTATGCCTAAGGCAGTCTATGAAGAAATGGGTATGGAATATACCCAATCTTGTCTTGGAGTATTACAGTTAGATGGGACACCTGTCAAGACAGTTGGGTTTATTAAAGATGTACTGATGAGGTTGCACAGAGTCCTTGAGGTGATAGTAGTACAGGAAATAGTGGTGGTGGATTTAGAACCCTATTTTGGGTTATGTATCTCAAGAGAATTTCTTGCAAATCTAGGAGGATGTATGTACATGGATTATTCTAGTATGGTAATACCTTTCAAGGGAAACAGGATAAGGATAACTCTTGAAAAATCGGTTGCTTATCATATTGAAAAAATTGAGGAAGATATGTGCAACCTTAACCCTTTGGAGGAATTTGAGCTAGTAGAGAATATTGAGGAACTAGACATTGAAGATGAGTTACCTTTCAAAGAATATTATAGTCAATTTGGAACTGGTATGGGTACATACAACATCACAAATGAATTGGTAAATATACTCCTTGCTATTTCTAATCAATCCCTAAGAAACAATGAAACATGGGTTATGCACTTTGACGATGCTAAATATAGAAAGTGTGGGGGATGGTGTGGTTTTACAATCACAGTCCGAAGGAATGAATAATTTTTCTTATAGACTGACATGGTCATGTACCAAAAATACTATCGAATACGAGGCTTTATGCTTTGGATTAATGCAAGCTAAAAGCATGGGTATCAAGATTTTGAACATTTATGGCGATTCTGAGTTAATTATACATTAGGTAAGGAGTAAGTGTAGCAGTAAGCACCATTACTTAAAGGATTATAGGAACAAAGTATGGAACCTAATGGATTCATTTGATGCCCTAAACCTAACTTTTGTGCCTAGAGAAGAGAATCACCTAGCAGATGCATTGGAAACAAAAGGAGCTAATTTCAATACTCCTATGGATTTTGGGACTAAGAAGACCAAGGGGATTAAAATGGTTTTCAGACTTGCAGTATCGGATAAGCAAATATTATGGCAGGTTTTCAAAATTGATGAATAAATTCTAGACTTTATGATAAAAGAAGCATACCTCACAACTGTCTAAGAGAAAGACTTGGAGGAGATAGATCAGCAAGACTTCATCCAGATGAGAAACAATCATATCCCGAGGGGATTGGTCACCCTTGAAAGTTTGTTCGATAATGAAGATAGGAAGAATGTTGGAGCTATGAAGATTGGTGAGAAGATATATAAGGAGGTAGAAGTTGGAATAGGAAATAAGCTAAATATTGGGATCCAATGTTCTCCTCAAGAAGCAAAATAGATCAAATATTTGTGCTTAAAATACCAAGACACTATGGTTTGGTCATATGAGGACCTTAAAGTTTATGAAAAAAGGATTATCCAACATACCATTGAGCTAGAACCTGATGTTAAACTGTTTTGACAAAAATAGAGGCCAGTCAATCCAAGGATAGAAGCCATTATGAGATACAAACTTTTAAAGTTGCTAAAGCCTAGGATAATATATCCAATAAAACATTCCACTTGGGTAGCCAATTTGGTACCCATAAGAAAGAAGAATGGAGATATATGCCTATGTGTGGATTTTAGAAATATGAATCAAGCTTCCCCCAAATATCACTATCCCCTTCCTCAGATTGACCAAATCTTACAAGTAGTAACTGGAGCAAAGAGATTCTCGCTATTGGATGGTTATTCTAAATATAACCAAATTTAGGTAAAAGATCAAGATCAATATAAAACAACATTTACTACAAAATGAGGTACATTTTCCTATCAGAGGATGACCTTTGGTCTGTCTAATGCAGGAGCTACATTTCAGAGGGCCATGGATTATGCCTTTGGTACACTTATAAACAAATTTATTCTGATTTACCTAGACGACATGACTGTGTTTTCTCATGATAAAAATGATCATCTGTCTCATTTGGAACAGGTTTTTCAAAAATGCAAGGAGTTTGGTATTTCACTAAATCCTAAGAAGTCATTCTTTGTAGTACATGAGGGAAAACTAATAGGACATGTGGTCTCAAAGGAAGGTATGGCCATAGAATCAGATAGAATTAGAGCAATTCTAGCTATTTCATTGCCTACTAATCAGAAGATGTTGCAGTCTTTCTTAAATCAAATCAATTTTGTCGAAAAGTTCATTTCTGATTTTGCATAGAAGGTGAGACCTATATATGAATTACTCAAGGAAAAGGCAGAATTCAAATGGACTGAGGTTAGGAAGCAAGCTTTTGAGATAATCAAGCAATCCATTTCCACAGTCCCAGTTTTGATAAATCCTGATTTCAACAAAGATTTTATTCTCTATGCTTATGGAGTGGTGCAAAGTTATACTTCGATGCTCACCAAAAAATATGATCAAGGGGATGAACACCCTGTGTTCTTTTGGATCCATACTTTATATGAATATCAGGTAAAATATAACTTTATTGAAAAACAAGTTGTTGATAAGCAACACACCCCCACTGAAAAATGAGATTCCATCCTTAGAAAATTATGAACTTCCATTTTTGCAGCAGGGACCCTCTTGGTCATTTTCAGTTTTAAATCCATATTTTGCTTGCCTCCTTTTTAAAGTTGTGCTTTTTCTTGCATTCTAGCTGTGTTATCCAAGAATTCACTTTTTACATGCTAGAATCATTCATGCACAAGAAAATCTTGCACCGTTACCGAGAAAATCCATAAAACAGCTTGCATAATTCACCGAAAAATCAAACTTTCCATTTTTGGTAGTGTCGCGATATCGCGACACTTCCATTTTTCGGAAATGTCGCGATATCGCGACTGTAAGTCAAAATGCGGCTAAGTGCCGTAAAGGTCGCGATTTCGCGACATGTCGCGAAATCGCGACGCTTTTGGGAGAGAGAAGCAAGTCAGACGGAGGGCGCGATTTTGCGACATGTCGCGAAATCGCGACATGTCGCATTTTCGCGGTAGGAGAGAGAAAGTGGGAAGCAGGATGAAAAATCGGCTAAGTCGCAAACATGTTCCAAAATCGCGATCAACGCGGTCAACGCATGCGTGTAGGGAACCGTCGCGATATCGCGACGTGTTCTATAATCGCGGCTGAAAATCAAGAAGCGTACGGAGGCCGTGAAGGGTCGCGATTCGCGACATGTCGCGAAATCGCTACATGTCGCGTTCGCGGCCGACGAGGGAGGAAGTTGCCGATGCGTCGCAGTGGTCGCGATTTCGCGACATGTCGCGAAATCGCGACATGTCGCAGAATCGCGGCAGGAGAGAGAAAGTCATAGTTGACCTGAAAGTGCATTCCGACGGGAAACATAAGGCTTCCTGGGGTAGCGACACGTGTCAAAGCGTGAATGGGACAAACGAAGCCGACATGCAAGCTTATTTTGCGGATTTAATCTGTTTTTAATGTTTTAAGCTTCGATTTAATTAAAATGCTAATCTAATGCATCTTTTTGTCTTTCATGCAGGATTCCACCTGGCACTTACGGGACAACCGGGAAAGACCATAAAGGCAAAGATAAAGTGCGGATTTAGTCAAGGACCGCCATGCTAGGAGAGAAGCTGCCGGTGAGAGCATTCAACGACAAATTTATTGCAGACTTGATAGCATGAAGACCATTTCAACTTCGGGATGGATTTGCGGAGATCGAATTGATGGAGAAGTGGTGACTCATCCGGCTCACCAACAGAATTAATGGAGGCATTTATTTGCAGCTGCGGATGAATGCAAGTTGCATTTTATTTTATCTTCTCCATTTATGGCAGACTGATCGCACGTATTTGCCGAAGGGTTAAGTTCTATCCGGACTTTGATTTTTAAATGGATTTTTATTGTAAAACCCGGGTCCTAGGGTTTAAGTGCGATAAGATTTAGGGTTTGAGCAAGATATTTTGGAAAAGATCGTGGTCCCGTCCCGAGTCTATAAATACAAATTCTAAATGTAATCGCAGGAGGCTGAGACTTAGAAATAAAGGCTTATAAGCAATTTCTTGCAAATTTTGTGAAATCCTTTGTTTCTCGGACTTGGAGTTGATGTGCTTTAGCTTTTCTCTGATAGCATGGCCAGGAGCCTAATCTTTTGCAGAGTGTGATAAGTGTATTTTCTTTTGTTATCCGTTCCATTTAAAGTTTGTTAGATATATGTCGTAAATCCGCCATTGTCAAGATTAAATATGCTGTTAGGCTTCAGTTGTTCTATTGTCTGCTAGGGGAAATTACAGATTTCAGGTGTAAGTTTGTTCTAATTGCTCTGTCTTCACTGTGCGAGCTAGGCTGCCGGTGAAAGATACCAGTTTTAACCAACCGCCCCTTGGATTTATAATTTTCTCGCTAGATCCGTTTCACTCGCCTTGTGCTCTTAGTTGAAAGTGATCTTAGACCGACCGGACACTTTCTTCTCGGGATTTGTTCTGTTGTGAAGCTGATAGCATAGATAAGATTGATAGTTTGAGTTTTACAGTTTAATGTCTGATAAAATTCTCTTTCTGCCTTACCCTACCCTCTCTTTGCTTACCGTGAATGATCCATTTTTATTTTCTTTATTTGCCTTTTATTTAAATCTGATGACCCATGAGAGCTAGATCAAAGAATTCAAGTCAAATCCGATTGTCAACAACTTTTGCAACTACCGAACAAGTTCAGGAACCCCCGTAAGGTAACAGAGCGATCCATATCGAAATCTATTCCGTAAGTGGAAAAGAGTGAATTGCCATTCGACCCAACTCTGTAACTCGCACCTTGGATAACCAGCTAGATCCTAAAGATGAGTGGGATCAGTCCCGTGGGTGTCTCCTGAGCTTTCCTTGCCTTCATCCTTTTTCCCGGGTTGTGCATGAAAGCCGGACCAACACCTAATTGGCGCTAGAAGGAGGGCATGAACCTCGGCTCAAGTGTTGTAAGGGCATAACAACGAACATTTGAAGGACCCACAATGAACTCCTGACAGCTTTTAAATTGTCGCAGCTTTATAAATTGTCAAAATCTTTTAAATTGTCAATGCAGCTTTTAAATTGTCGCTGCGCTTTTTGAAAGTTGTCGATGCAGCTTTTAAAATTGCCGTAGAAGGCCTTAAGTTCGATGGTTTGTTAAGAACAGCTTCTATCATCACTTGCGCTTATCCAATTACAAATCGTAACATCACCGTCACCCAAGTAATAATGGCAAATTGGTTGGGCCCCACCGCTTTGAACATTCCGGTATAGCCCATGACCTCGCCCGTAAGTCCGGTAAAGGTATCTCCCTAGGTACAAACATGATGGGACAAGAACCGCAGAAGAACATCTCGCTAGCTTTTAAAAATGCTTTAAGATTATTGAATATACAAAGATGAAGATGTTGCCTCGCAGATTGTTCCCGTTCACTCTCCAGGAGGGAGCTTATGACTGGTTTTTAAACCTCACCAAAAATTCCATTACTAGTTGGGATGATCTAGAGAAAGCTTTTATATCACAGCTCGGTGAAGTGATAGATCCCAAAGATTTTATATCAAGCAATTTTCCAAAGATCAAGAGAGAGTCGGGAGAAACCGTCAGGTCTTTCAATATGAGGTTCCAAAGAGCTTACGGTAGAATGATCGGCCATTACATCCCAAATGCAAATCTGGCCTTAGAAATCTACAAGAATGCATTGGATTCGGTGACCTCTATTTTCCTCAAGAGAGACATTAATATCACAACCCTGGCAGGGGCTTATAAAGAAGCCTTAATTCTTGAAAGACAGCTAGGACCTCAAATCTTGAGCAGCCCTTTGATATCCTATGTTACACGTAACATGCCTGTTCCAGACCCCATTCCACATCATGAGTTAGTGCCAACATGTCATGCTCTACCCAAGGAGACTCCGTTAACTGTGACATCCACTCAAGATGTGCAAAATACAGAGAAAAGTTCTGACAAATTCAAAGTGCAGGTGCTTGAACCGAACAGCTAGGATCCGGCACCACCCAAATCAAGTTTTTCCCGGTGAGTTAAATTTTCCTAGAGATCAAAGAAATATTGATATTTCTAGTTCACCCAAAAATAGTACAACCAGTGGTTTCGTATTCTCGTCACTTTTCCTCGAAGAGACAGAAAGTCTTGTACGGACTTCTGTGGATGAAATGCAAGATTTTCAACAGCTCAAAATGGACAGCTATGACTTGAAATGTGAGAGTCCGTAACTTAACAATGATCCTTCCTCATCGGAGGATGATGAAAGTGAGATTCAATCTCACTATGCGTAAGTAACCGAGGAGGATAGCATCATTGAGGATATGAGGGAACTTAAAGCCGACATCACCCTCTATGAACTCGCCTCGTATTGTTGGACAAAACATTAACTTGATTGAGGCTTACTTTGGACCACCCGTTGAATTTCAAGAAAAGGAGGAAAAGATGGTAAATATGAATGTGGTCACCCAACTTGGAATTGATGAACTGTCTCAACATAAGCCCGCAACTTCTGAACATAATGTCAAAGAGGAGGCTATAAACTGTGTTGATGCAGATATTGGAGTTTATGATTTGGCAAATGAAAAGGTGAGAACAATTATAGCCCTAATCAATAACAACAATGATGTTTGGACATTGCACATTGATGAGGTTAAGTCTAAGCAAGGCTCAGTTGAAAAGGAAAATTGTAAGCATTCTCCTAGAGGGATAAAAATTGAAGTCCCGGATATTGAAGCAAGGCAAAGAACCACAAAATGTTCAAGTTGTTAAGAACCAGGGCATACAGATAAAACATGATTTCTTTCAGCTGTCACATCATTTTGAAAATGTGGTGGTCTCGGGTCTCGTCAAGGTTTTAAAGTATTTGATCCTCGGGGGTTTTTTACATTCAAATCCTTTTGAAAGAACTCGCAAACCCTTTAATTAGAAGCATAAACATGTTATCATATGATTTGTTATTATATGATTTGTTTAATTTGAAGGAGTTGCAGCTTTGTTTTTCAAATGGGACAGGGAAGACAAGAAACCCAAGTCTTTCCCGTATAGCAAATTTTTGAAGCACGACCTGGAGTGCATTTCGTCAACAGGACTCGAAAGGTAATTTTTTTTAAATTACTTGCATGGTCAAAATTTTTTAAAGCACCATTTCTCTCGTTTCCCAACCGCCGCATTTTTTGAGTATGAAGGGAAGTTGTAACATATGTATGCATTGTAAATAAGCTTTGAAGTTTTTCGGTTTTATTTCTTTGTCAGTGCAGTTTTTATTTCAATGTCTGTGCAGTTTTAATCTGTTTCAGCTTAATTTTAATGCTCCTAGCTTTAATTTATTTGTTTTTCAGCTTATTTCTTTGTCAGCTGCAGTTTTATTTTTAAATGTCTCGTACAGCTTGCGCTTTTTCGCTTTTCTTTAGTTGTTTTTCAGCTTTAGCTTGTGCAGCTTTATTTCTTTTGTCGTTGCTTTTTATTTCCTTTCTTTGTCTTTTTTATTTTAGCTTGCTTTTATTTTAGTCTCAGATACGTCTTTTCTTTATTGCATTTCTTTTTCTTTGCTGTCTGTACAGTTGCAGTTTAATTTATTTCAGTTGCAGTTTTTTATTTGCTTCAGTTCTTTTAGTTTATTTCTTTTATTGCCTGTACGCTTTTATTTTCTTCCCTGCTTTTCCTTTTCTTTGTCGGTCGGTCTCGCTTTTTTGTTTTTCCTTTCGCCCTTCTCTTTAGTCTATGCTTTATTTTGTTTTTGCTTTAAGCTCGTGCCTCGTCCTTGGAAGCTCGTACAAAGTCCTTTGGCTTCTAAAATTTTCTCATCCTTTGCCTCTCGCCTCGAGCAATCAATGAAAAGTCACCGCTGAAAATTGTTTTATTCCTAGTCGATAAATCCTCAATCCAATGCCTCCCCATTCTCGCTCATTATTCTAATTGAGATAGTCTCGCTTGCACTAAACTGTGGAACTATTTTGTTATCCAGGATGAAGGTAGAGAGATGATTGGATCTTGTGTCTTACTTGCCACAGTTGTTTTAATGATAGAAAAACTGCTATGCTGTTTAGTTGGAGGAACTCCCGGGGAATCCAAGAAAAGCTGGTTATAAGAGGGGACTATGGTTCATGCAATTATTTGGGTGTCACGAGAGGCTATCAATGCCTAGACTCGAAATAGCTCCGCATTGATCAAATATTAAAAGAAAATTGTAATTTCTCTAAGGTCTTCCAGATAGTGATATATTTCAAAAAAAAGAGAGATAAAAAAAGAGAAAAAAGAAAAAAAAGAAAAAAAGAGTTATATGATTAAAAGAGGCAGCCAATATTAGATTCTGCCCTACAGTTGTAAATTGGGTCGTGTAAATCTAAAGGGTAACTCTGTCTAGGTCAGAAAAGCTAAACTAGTAAACAGAGCTCTACTCGGTTTCCCCATTTACAATCTAGAAAAGTTGATTAATCCAAGTTTATCATTCAATTCACTCATCCTTGAAGAAAGTTCTATACCTTTGTAATTGCACATCGTAAATCTTCCTTGAAGTAATCCAACCTAGTATGTCCTTGGGAAATTTTAACAACTTAGCGCTAGTAGTCAATTTATTGTGAAGAATGCCTCGTGGCAAGGCATGATGCATGGTCTTTTTGTTTTGAAACCAGTGTCTTGGGTTCTAAAATAGTGCTACTATTTTACCCGCAGATATCGCCATTTGTTGATAAGCAACACACCCCCACTGAAAAATGAGATTCCATCCTTAGAAAATTATGAACTTCCATTTTTGCAGCAGGGACCCTCTTGGTCATTTTCAGTTTTAAATCCATATTTTGCTTGCCTCCTTTTTAAAGTTGTGCTTTTTCTTGCATTCTAGCTGTGTTATCCAAGAATTCACTTTTTACATGCTAGAATCATTCATGCACAAGAAAATCTTGCACCGTTACCGAGAAAATCCATAAAACAGTTGCATAATTCACCGAAAAATCAAACTTTCCATTTTTGGTAGTGTCGCGATATCGCGACACTTCCATTTTTCGGAAATGTCGCGATATCGCGACTGTAAGTCAAAATGCGGCTAAGTGCCGTAAAGGTCGCGATTTCGCGACATGTCGCGAAATCGCGACGCTTTTGGGAGAGAGAAGCAAGTCATACGGAGGGCGCGATTTTGCGACATGTCGCGAAATCGCGACATGTCGCATTTTCGCGGCAGGAGAGAGAAAATGGGCTGCAGGATGAAAAATCGGCTAAGTCGCAAACATGTTCCAAAATCGCGGTCAACGCGGTCAACGCATGCAGGTAAGGGAACTGTCGCGATATCGCGACGTGTTCTAGAATCGCGGCTGAAAATCAAGAAGCGTACGGAGGCCAGGAGGGTCGCGATTTCGCGACATGTCGCGAAATCGCGACATGTCGCGTTTTCGCGGCCGACGAGGGAGGAAGTTGCCGATGCGTCGCAGGTCGCGATTTCGCGACATGTCGCGAAATCGCGACATGTCGCAGAATCGCGTAGGAGAGAGAAAGTCATAGTTGACCCGAAAGTGCATTCCGGCGGGAAACGTAAGGCTTCCCGGGGTAGCGACACGTGTCAAAGCGTGAATGGGACAAACGAGGCCGACATGCAAGCTTATTTTGCGGATTTAATCTGTTTTTAATGTTTTAAGCTTCTGATTTAATTAAAATGCTAATCTAATGCATCTTTTTGTCTTTCATGCAGGATTCCACCTGGCACTTACGGGACAACCGGGAAAGACCATAAAGGCGAAGATAAAGTGCGGATTTAGTCAAGGACCGCCATGCTAGGAGAGAAGCAGCCGGTGAGAGCATTCAACGACAAATTTATTGCAGACTTGATAGCATGAAGACCATTTCAACTTCGGGATGGATTTGCGGAGATCGAATTGATGGAGAAGTGGTGACTCATCCGGCTCACCAAGCAGAATTAACGGAAGCATTTATTTGCAGATGCGAATGAATGCAAGTTGCATTTTATTTTATCTTCTCCATTTATGGCAGCTGACTGCACAGATTTGCCGAAGGGTTAAGTTCTATCCGGACTTTGATTTTTAAATGGATTTTTATTGTAAAACCCGGTCCTAGGGTTTAAGTGCGATAAGATTTAGGGTTTGAGCAAGATATTTTGGAAAAGATCGTGGTCCGTCCCGAGTCTATAAATACAAATTCTAAATGTAATCGCAGGAGGCGGAGACTTAGAAATAAAGGCTTATAAGCAATTTCTTGCAAATTTTGTGAAATCCTTTGTTTCCGGACTTGGAGTTGATGTGCTTTAGCTTTTCTCTGATAGCATGGCCAGGAGCCTAATCTTTTGCAGAGTGTGATAAGTGTATTTTCTTTTGTTATCCGTTCCATTTAAAGTTTGTTAGATATATGTCAGTAATCGCCATTGTCAAGATTAAATATGTCGTTAGGCTTCAGCTTGTTCTATTGTCTCGCTAGGGGAAATTACAGATTTGAGGTGTAAGTTTGTTCTAATTGCTCTGTCTTCACCGTGCGAGCTAGGCCGCCGGTGAAAGATACCGCTTTAACCAACTGCCCTTGGATTTATAATTTTCTCGCTAGATCCGTTTCACTCGCTCTTGTGCTCTTAGTTGAAAGTGATCTTAGACCGACCGGACACTTTCTTCTCGGGATTTGTTCTGTTGTGAAGCTGATAGCATAGATAAGATTGATAGTTTAGAGTTTTACAGTTTAAAGTCTGATAAACTTCTCTTTCTGCCCTACCCTACCCTCTCTTTGCTTACCGTGAATGATCCATTTTTATTTTCTTTATTTGCCTTTTATTTAAATCACCGACCCATGAGAGCTAGATCAAGAAATCAAGTCAAATCTGATTGTCAACAACTTTTGCAACTATCGAACAAGTTCAGGAACCCCCTGTAAGGTAACAGAGCAGTCCATATTGAAATCTATTCCGAAAGTGGAAAAGAGTGAATTGCCATTCGACCCAACTCTGTAACTCGCACCTTGGATAACCAGCTAGATCCTAAAGATGAGTGGGATCAGTCCCGTGGGTGTCTCCGGAGCTTTCCTTGCCTTCATCCCTTTTTTTCCCGGGGTGTGCATGAAAGCCGGACCAACACAAGTGTTTGTTGTGATGAAGTCACTTAAGAAGTTCAGATAATATCTGGTACAGAGCAAAAATCTGGTGTATGTGGTTCATCCAGATGTGAGAAGTTTTATCTTACAAGGTGACCTAGGAGATAAAAGGGTTGGTTGGATTACTAAGATCTAGGAGTATGATGTTGAAATACACCCCACCAATCTGGTAAGAGGTAAAGCCTTGTGCCAAGGATTGACAGATACTTTAGCAATGACTGGAGTAATAGCTTGTCAGATAATAGAAGAGGATCAAGTAGAGATTTTCCACACTCCGAATTATGATTGGATTGAGCAAATGACCAAGTATTTCCAAGCGAGAATTTGCCCACCTGATCTGAATCCTTCTCAAAGAAGGAGGTATAGAATTCATGCTCTAAAATATGTATTAATTCCTGAGGGGTGGTTCAAAAGAAATTTGGATGGTATTATCCTAAAATTTTTGAAGGAGGACCAACAAAAAAGAGTCATTGAAGAATTCCATGGAGGGTCAGTAGGTGGCGATAGCTCAGGTAGAACTACAGCTTTGAATATAATAAGAGTAGGATATTATTGACCTACTGTGTTCAACGATGCTTTTAAAGTCACCCAAGTATGTGATAAGTGTCAAAGGTATGTTGGAAAGACTAGAAATGATGCATCCCCCCTGAAGCCTATTCAAGTTGAGGAGCATTTTCAACAATGGGGATTAGATTTCATAGGAGTCATAAATCCTAATTCTTTAGTAGAGCACAAGTTTATCTTGATAGCTACATATTATCTTACTATATGGGTAGAGGTTATTCCTACAAATAAGGTATACCAAGAAGTTGTGATCAACTTTATGGAGAGTTTAATTTCTATATTTGGAGTTTATAATGCTTTGGTGAGTGATAATGGCCCTGCTTTTATTGGAGCTAAGTACATTGAGTTTGCCAGCAAGTATGACATCATTCTTAAAAATACTTCAAACTATTATCCACAAGGTAATGGACTTGCATAATCTACCAATAAGAACCTATTAAGGATTTTGAGAATGTCTCTGGAAGGTAACAAAAGGAGTTGGCACCTATTTCTCAACCATGCTCTATGGGCAGATAGAATTACTATTAAAAAGTCTATCAAAACTTCCCCTTATGCACGAGTATATGGGAAAGAGGCAATACTGCCGATTCACCTAGAGATTCCAACACTTAAGCTTGTTAGTACAAAAGAAGAATTGGAGGATGATCCAATAAAAATTAGGTTGACACACTTGCTACAATTGGAAGAGAGTAGAACTCAAGCATATTATAATTTTCTGAAGCATTCATCAGACATTAAAGCATGGTTTGATAAAAATGCCAAGTTCAAAAAACTTCAAGTAGGAAACTCAATTCTTAGGTGGAAGGTGGACAAAGCAAATCTAGGTAAGCATGAAAATTTTAATTCTTTTTGGGATGGTCCTTTCGAAATTATGGAAGCAAAAGAGTCTAATGCATTTCAGTTGAAAGACTTAGAAGAAAACATACAACCAGTTTCGGTGAATGGTTTCCACCTTAAGATTTACTATATATGAGAAATAGGCTCATTGTAACATATGTATATATATTGTACAAATATTTCCCTCTCATTTTTGCACTTTCTATTTCATTTTCTTTTTGCACTTTGTAATTAGTTCTTTTTTGGAGAAATAAATGCTAAAAGAAAAGAAGAGAGAGAAAGAAGAAGTTTTGCAAGAAAAGGCTAAGTATTGGCTGAATTCATGGTAATGTTCCATCCTGCACATTGTGCCATGCGAAACTCCCCGAAATGACATTTCGCCCTCAAGACTGCATGGTCGAATCTGGATTGGCGATTTCACAAGAAATTTCTATCACTAGGAAAAATATGTATGTTAACCCGATCACTATGCAAAGGGTTTCAAGGTCTTTGATTTTGTGGGTAAGCAAACCTAATAATGAGATGACTGCTCAGGATTATAAAGTAGAAGAAGTCATAGAAGATATTGACAAGCTTCATGCTGAAGATAAATTGGGGATGGCCAAGGCTTGTTTAGAAACCTTTTATGTGAAGACAAATATAGCTAAAGACAAGGCAAATAAGCTGGAACAACAGGTTGAAAAGCTTAGGAAGAGCTTCTATGATAAAAATGAAGTAGAAAAAGCTTTGTTAGAAGAGGTGAAGAGTTGGCAAGAAATATTTCAAGAGGATAATAAGCTAAAGGATCAATTAGAAGAACAAAAGAAGATGCATGAAGATCAGGCAAGAGAAATTCAAAATATGAAACATCAGCTTCAGGTTGAGAAAACCAAATACTCAAGGTTTTCAAAGGATGATTTGAAAATAATAAAGAGGGAGTTACTTTATAAAATCCAAGGAAAGTGTTCAGGTATTTGTTGAACTTAGTATGGCACTGAGAGGGGGGGTGAATTAGTGTGGCATTCCAAAACATGAATTAACAGCTCTAAAAACCACAACAATTAAAACTTATAAACAAATATAATAAGTACAACAAGAGAACATCACACAACATAGATTTTTAACGAGGTTCACCAAAATGGCTACTCCTCAAAAAGAACGGCTGCTTGGACTACCATCCAAATCCAACCTCTTGCAAAGCACCAACTTTACAATTTGTTTACCAGCACCAACTGGAAGGAGCACCAACCCCTTATTTATCTGCACCAATAGAAAGGAGCACCAACCCCTAATTTGCTAGCACCAACTGGACTTCAATTTTGAATGAAAATGTTTGACAAATACCTTTGTTATTGCAAGACTCTAACTGATCTACTTCACCTTTGCAATCTCTGCACACTCTGCTCTTTCTTGCGCAATCTCTTCACACAATCTGCTGCACTGCTATAGCCAAACTTTGCAATCAACTTTGCCCTTTGCGCTCTCTGCACATTCTTCTTTCTCTACTCACACGCTTTGCACACTCTGTCGTTCCACACTCTGCTCTCTGTGTGCATTCACATTATGCACTTCGCTATCATCTCGTCGATTCTATGCTATCTGCGCTTTTACGGCCGCATCTCGCACTTCAACATTCACCCGATGGATACCTAAATCTCCAAACAGCCCCGCTTATATACTTGAGATTTTGAGATGAAAACCCTAATAGTAGTCGGCTGATTATGCAAATGCAAACCCTAATCTTGGTCGACTGCAAACCCTAAACATGGTCGACTGCAAACCCTAAATGTGGTCAATTGCAAACCCTAAAATCTGTCAACCTGCATTAAATGACTTCTGAACCGCTCTATCCACCGCATTATTAGATCTAACCGCCCGAGTTGACAACAATGACAAAACTCTTGCAACACCTTGCTCAACAATCTCCCCTTTGGAATTGTTGGCAACACCTGTGTACATTCCCGTAACTCTTCTCCCCCTTTGTCAATAATACCAAAGGGCTACTGTAGACTCCCCCTGAGTCCATACACACCATTCTCGGAACCACATTGAAATAGTTAGCAAAAATCATGGATATGATCAATAAGATGAACAAATGCACAAATGCCCCCCTTGAGAATTTGATCCCAATGGCTAGTCAAATTTTAGACTATTCTTGGGAATATGTGGCCACTTCAATTCACGCTGTCTTCTGAGCCTCAACCCTCTGTTGCTCTGCAATCTCAAACTTGTCCACTGATTTTAGTGAAAGCATACACTGATCGTTTAACTATCCAACTTTTTGCTCTATAATGCAAACAACATCTGCATATACATCTTGAATATTCTCAACAGACTTGAACCTACTGACAACTGTTTGTCTTTCTCTACAGTGAGAATCCAGCAGACTACCTCAATTCTTTATAAAAGCACCTCAAACATTCATCACCAAGCTGGAAATCATCTGGCTGCACATTATAAACTTTTTCTTCAATCTTCCCATTCAACATGCCGATTTCACTTCTATCAACATAATTGACAAGTGACTCACATCTCGTACTCAATTTTTGTCCAAGACCGCAATTTTACCGCCAACTCTTACTTTCAATCGTGCATGTCGAAAGAAGACATTTTGTCAAACACTTTATGGCCAACCGTAGTGCACCTTACTCAGCCTCAAACTTCTTATCCTTGAATTGGCATTATATTAATAGTTAAAACAAAACCTGTCTGTGAATTAAATATATTCACCAAGGTGTAATGAAAGATCTGACAATCTTCACATCAAGCATCGAACAAAAACATGCTGCTATTATCGAAACACAAATACGCAGCTGGGGCAAGCATTCTTTCAATAAACAAAAACAATCTGAACTGTTATAATCCATAGCTATAATCAGTGGTAGTAAGAACCATCAACAAAACAACAATGACATAAGCAATACTACCAATGGTGAAGATTCTCAATGCAAACACTACCCTTCATGACACTTCCACACACAACTAAATGAACAACCAACACACTTGACAATTATACCACAAAAGCCCAACTGCTGGTCTTTCATCCTCAGATACCTAGACAAATATACGTAAGCATTAAAATAAAACCTTTTTCAAAATGCTCCCCCTGAGGATGTGTTACCTGGAGTTGCTTAGTGCAGTAGAAGAGCAGTCTCCTTTAGTTCAAGGAGACACGATTTCCTCTCTTCTTTCTTTCTCCAGACTTTCTTGACCTTGAGCTTGGATTTTTCACCGCGTCCCTATTTTGCATCATTGCATGAACTTGAATATCTCTCTGGTGTGGTTGTCTCTTATGCATCCATGATGAATGATTATTTTCCTTTCTTCTATGAACCTCGATTTATTTCCTGTCTGTGTTGTGTTCTTTGCATCTTATGAAATCTACTGTTTTGCCTTAGATTTGATACATAAGCGCTTGGACAAAACCTTGCTATGTGCCCATGACCATTGCATTGAAAACATTGTACAAAGTGTTCACTCAGATATGCAGATGTATTTCGACCAGCATAACTCTTTGATTTATTATTTAATCCACAATAAGTTGCCTTGTGACCATACTGGTTACATCTAAAACAATAGCCATTAAAAGTGTTAGTATGAAAAAAGTGAGAGTGGTAGAACCTCTTTTGTTGTGGTTGCTTTGCTGTAAATCTCCTTTGATATTTTCTTTCTTTTGAAGATACAACTTTAACCTTTTCTTGCTCGGACCCTTCAACAGTGAACTTCTTCTCTCGCAGAATTGGAAGATACAAAGTTGTTCAACTTCATATCCAAGACCATGCTTAATCGTGGAGCTTCTCTGATGACTTATCATTTTATCTAGCAATTATGTGCTCTTCTCGAATTTAAGATTTGTATTGGCCTCTTCTAGTTGTTTCTTCAATGAAACAATCTCTTCTTCTTGTTTGCGACAAATAATCTCTTTCTCATTGATCTACGACCTGAGAGTTTCCTCAATCCTTTTAGACTCTTCTACTTGCAGCTTTAGATTACTAACTACTTTGTTAGAATCCTCTTCATGTTTGTTACACACATTGACTTTATCATTCAGCTGTGACTTCAAGTCTTCTTCTATTTTCTTGGCCTGTTGGAATTGTAAGAACATATTTTCAATCTCATCCCCATATTCTTCCAATTTCTTGGACAATCTTTTGTTCTTTTTCTTTTCTATACTAAACTCTTCAAGAGCAGAGATCAACTCACCTTCCCAGTCTACTTCAGCATTGAGGTTTTTATTATCTGCTTCAGTGTTCACCCCTTCTGCCTTTTCTGGTTCAATTTCCTCTACCATAGAAACTAAAACTGGCTGAGATGTCCTTTTGAAGGAGGTTCTATTCTTCTTACTTGGAGCTGTAATTTGATCTTCATTCCAATTTGCTTCTGCATTCATTTCTTCTTTATTACATTCTTGTTCTGATTCTATTTCTTCTTCATCTTCACTGCTACTAAACCCATAACACTGACGTTCATTATGCCGGAGTTGATCAAAACATTCTGAACCTTGAGAACCTGCATTATGACCGAGTTGACTCTTGGCCTTTTCTCCATTGTTTGATTCATCTCTTGAATCTACAACAATAATGAATTTATCTTTATTTTCTTTTATGACCTTGTGTGATCTTTTCTTCTTGTGTCTCATGGTTCCATTCTTGCCTTTCTTTGCCATTAGAGTATTAATCCAAGATCAACCCTAGCTGATTTAGCCTTTAAAGGGAACTTGGCTCTAATACCAATTGTTGTACTTAGTATGGCACTGAGAGGGGGGGTGAATCAGTGTGGCATTCCAAAACATGAATTAACAGCTCTAAAAACCATAGCAATTAAAACTTATAAACAAATATAATAAGTACAGCAAGAGAACATCACACAACATAGATTTTTAACGAGGTTCACCAAAATGGCTACTCCTCAAAAAGAACGGCTGCTTGGACTACCATCCAAATCCAGCCTCTTGCAAAGCACCAACTTTATAATTTGTTTACCAAGACCAACTGGAAGGAGCACCAACCCCTTATTTATCTCGCACCAATAGAAAGGAGCACCAACCCCTAATTTGCCAGCACCAACTGGACTTCAATTTTGAATGAAAATGTTTGACAAATACCTTTGTTATTGCAAGACTCTAACCGATCTACTTCACCTTTGCAATCTCTCGCACACTCTGCTCTTTCTTGCGTAATCACTTCACACAATCTGCTGCACTCGCTATAGCCAAACTTTGCAATCAACTTTGCCCTTTGTGCTCTCTCGCACATTCTGCTTTCTCTGCTCACACGCTTCGCACACTCTGTGTCGTTCCACACTCTGCTCTCTGTGTGCATTCACATTATGCACTTCGCTATCATCTCACCGATTCTATGCTATCTGCGCTTTTACGGCCGCATCTCGCACTTCAACATTCACCCGATGGATACCTAAATCTCCAAATAGCCCCGCTTATATACTTGAGATTTTGAGATGAAAACCCTAATAGTAGTCGATTGATTATGCAAATGCAAACCCTAATCTTGGTCGGCTACAAACCCTAAACATGGTCGGCTACAAACCCTAAATGTGGTCAATTGCAAACCCTAAAATCTGTCAGCCTGCATTGAATGACTTTTGAACTGCCTGTCCACTGCATTATTAGATCTAACTGCCTGAGTTGACAACAATGACAAAACTCTTGCAACACCTTGCTCAACAAGTATTCAGTTTGTAATCGACTACCTGAAGGATGCTAGCCAATTGCTCTCCACTATTCAGCAGGATATAGATCGAATCATGGAAAAGTTATAGTCTATGGTGATTCCAGCAAAGCAAATATATAGATTGGTTGGTAGTAGGATTAGTGATGCTACTAAATCAATTCCTAGTAAGGAATGGAATATAGTCAGGGTAGCTTCAAGGATAGTAGTGAAGAAGCACATAACAGTCTAGAGAGCTCAATTTTTATGTGACCAGATGGACAGACGAATCAAAGAAATCATTGACATAAATGAGGAGATGATTCATGTTAGATTATAAGGACTCTAGAAGGAGGACCAAAACTTGTTATCTATGGAAGAAGTTCAGAAGAACATTAAATATATATTGTAGGATGAGGCTAAGATTGATTCACTAGAAGAGCCACTACCACAAGAACAATTTGCTAAATTAATTATGAGTTACACTCGTTTAAGAGATCTCATGGAATATCTGGTGATTAAAGGGGATGCTACTAATTATGAAGATTTTGGGAAGCTACAATATATTTATAAGCAGCTTAAAGAGACATCAAATCCTTCTAAGGAATATTGGAAACATGTCCTCAAGTCTTTGGAATCAATGGTCAAGTTGTTAGGGGACACCTCTGGTAAGAATAATCAGAGAGTACAAACTCCAGAAGATGAGGATGAAGGGGGTGTGGAAGAATAAGGATAATATTGAGAATTTACAGGCCCAGGAGGGGCTCACTTTTAAATCATTTTTATTTCATACATATTCTTCAGTTTTGTATTTTTTTTTTACCTTGACGATTGTCATAAATAAGAAATAAAGGTATGAAGTCTAGAGGACATTATTTTTGTGTGAAGGCATTCTTTGAAATAAAGCCTTATAAAGGAGGTAGAGTTGTGTATAGTGTTGGAAGACAGTAATGATACTGATATTATGGGCACAAGTTTATGACCGAACAAGTGGGTTTTATGAACCTTTACCCTCCAAGTAGAATTTGTGATTTCAGAGGGTAAGGTTTGTATGGAAGTTATTCCTTAAAACATATCTTCAAAAAGTAGTTTTGTTTTGACTCCTAATGCCTAATGGATAAGACTTCGGATTCAATTGGCTTTATGAGAAAATCCACCTGGGAGGTGCCAGAATATAGGCCCAAAATAGCCACATACTTAGTAAAATTTTGTGTTATTTTTACTAAGTGATAAAACTACCATTCTGCTCCGAAACAAGGTTGATAAGACAAATCTGCTCAACAGTAATGCAGTTATTTTGGTTTAAAATGATTTCAAGGAACTCCATTATGGGTCCGTATTGGAGTAGGATTGCAAAATCCATAAAATTTTGTAAAATGTGGTGATGTCAGTAAGAAAAAAGTGTGGAATGGCCCTTTTGCATATACCCGATTCTGAAAACTCTTTTGCTCCCCGACATGGATTAGCGTTATTCTCAAATCTGCAAAAGTCTCATGGAGATAATGATGTAAGCAGATGAAAAGTGTGGATTGAAAATCCAGAGAATAAACGAGTCTTTTTCTATCCATAATGAAGATAAGGTGGAATGGTAGGATGAGGTAAGAGCTTGACTTCGGATCTGGACTAAGGAAGACTCTCATTCTATTCGGAATGGAATTCGCACAAGTTATAAAGAAGAGGTGATGTCATCAATTTTTTAATGCGGATTAGAAAAGATAAAAGCTTCAGAGCAGATTCAAGGTTCGAATTTCCAAGATCCGGATTGGATGTTCTGTTGCTAATTAAAGCGATGTCATCCAACGGATGGACTCTCTACTTATACCAGATCTAATATGGACCATGGGATAAAGAAGATCAATGGTGGAGGTTAGTGTGCTAAATTTGGGCCATTTAAAAAGATGTTCCTACACCAGAACTATAATATATTGGCTGGAAGATGAAGCATCGAGATTTTCCAAGAAGATCAAACCAGAGATAGTTGCAGGTCGACATTGGCACTCTTCTCCCAAGAAATATCTACAAAAGTGCATGATCTGGAATGTTCTAAACTACAGTTCTAATGAGCAACTAGCAAGTTGCAGAGAACCCGTGCTGCCATGGCGGTTTCCATTTCAGTGGATTTCCTGGAGGTTTGACAAATGAGCTAATGTCAGCTAAGTTATTGGCTAAGTTGTAACAAGATTTGATGTATTGTTTCTTGATTTGTAATATAAAAAACTATAAGTAGAGTTCAAACCCTCGTTTTGAAGGGTCAGCTCTAGCGTGTTTGCCTATACCATTATAAATATTTTTGAAGAGCTAAATGAAAGGAGCAATACATTTATCTTCACCTAAAGGTTGTATTTCCATGCTTGATGTCAGAGGTTTGGATTTCATAATTATATTTCTATGAATACTTAGATGGTTAGTTTATGCCTATCTTGGATTACTAGCTGTTATGAGTAATTGAAATCTACTTTAAAGTTTGTTCTATGTTATTAGTAAGTACATTTATGTAAAATCTAGTTTTGGTGAATTCTGCTATTTGGATTATCATTTCTTGGACATTTAAATTGCTTGCTATAACATTTATTTGTTATGCTTTAATATCTGAAATGAGCTATCTTGGGATAAAGGTTGATCTGAATGTATGTCTTTAATATTGTTTTTTGGGAGCTTTTTATGGTGATGCAATGTTGTTAACCTATCCTTCCACTGGTATCAACATCTCTCTAACCCTAACGTTCTCTTACCCTAAAATCCAAGCCCTAATTGAGCATAATTATGTCAACAATCTGCTAAGTTGACAAGGAACCAGCCTACTTTGGAGGTTGGATCGGAAACCCTGATTTTGGTCCTTCCAATGTTGAGTGCTAAGTTGCAGCTATCGGGTGCAAGCCTAAACATAAAGTAGGAAGATAGACAACCGCAATATCAAGTAAAACTTGGTGCAATTTAGTGCCCAACAGTTCGTTATATAGAATTCTATCAAGGTGTTCTAGTCAAGAAGGCTTCCTAGAGGACCTGTGGGTGCTCCCTAATAGGGCTATCTTGAAGAATAGACCCCCTATGGATGTTATTGATGTTATGATAAGACCTAGGATGTCATTAAAGGATGGCCATGTCCTCTATACTAATATGAATATGTTAAGTGGTCATGGAACCTGATTCCCTCTCTAGATTGGAGATCTTGCTCACCATGGGACGTCCCCCAGCCATATAATTTTTTTTTGGCTTTCAAAAAAGGTTATAAGTGTTATATATCAAAATGATCAATTTTGGAGTTGTCTAGACAACAAAACTAAGATAAAACTAAGACAAAAAAATAAATTTGGCAAGTTTTGGAGTTGTCTAGACCATTTTATGACCATTTTAGTGTAGTTTTTCTTAGTTTTCAACTTTGAAAATAGAGTAATCATAAAACTAAAATAAAATATTCGTTATAGCTTTGATTTACATGATTATCAAACCATTGGATATAGAATCAAAAAGTATATTTTTACTTAAAATTTTATTTATTTATTATTAGGGTTAGGGTTTGGCCCCAGATCAAGGATCTTATGTTGATTACCCCAACAATAAAGAAACACACAAAGTAGACAATATGGTTATCTCTTTTAAGTATTAAATATGTGTCCTAAAATTGGTTTAGTGCATTTTATTTGTTGTGAATATACTTTGAACTCTTATCGTGTTTTTCAAAAGTTGATGTTATACTCAATTTATTCGACGGTTTTCACATATATACTCTCACAAGCTAAATACGGGAGTGAAATACATACTCAACAAGGTAGCATAGGTACTACCAACCCTCACCCAACACACCGTGCATAGCGATACACTCTTTCGAAGATGAGTGCATGATATTTTGCATGGATAGGATAGTTCTTGGGTTGGTCTTGGCCACGAGCGGGTCTCGATAATACAATTTCCAATGAGCCAACCAAGTGGTAATGACATCCACTATTGGTATTAGTTAAATGGGTTGAATATGAGAGCCCAATACCACTGATTTTTATATAAAACATGGTGTGTGGGGTTCTTTTTACATTGCATGCAAATAAAATGCATAAAATAACATTCACATGATTCTCCTCCATGCTTTTCAAAAGAACGTTTGCTTTTCAAAGAATGCACAATTAGACTAGATGATATTTAGAGAGTGCAACTATCTATGATGAAAATGGCCATTGATTAGGCCTCAAACATGCAAACTCTTAAACAATCAATGTCCTGGATCATTGGAGACTCGGGCGGATTGCAATCAAAGATATGATATTCCTAGCAATGGCTAGTAGAAAACTAAAAAAAATGACTAGGATTTTCCCATTTCTACGTAAGTTTTCTAATTAGCATCCATCTAATGCATTATGCTTTTATAAAAATATAGACATAAAAATATAGAGGGAAAAATGCTCCTACCTCAGGTCCAAGTCTGCTGGTGATGTCTGATTTTGCTATTTTTCTATTCTCTATTGATCGCGACTGTCAGGAACAACTGTGACTATGAACCACAGGTGTCAACCATGGTTAGAAATTTGAACCACATGTGTGAATCATGGTTAGAACTATGAACCGTGGTTGTTACCCGTAGTTAGCACCTGCAATAAAAAAATAGAGAAAAACATCAGTGATCACAAAATTTTTGGGGTTTCCATCGTGATCGCCTTTTGTAACCACCAAAAAGGCTCACACCCGAAGTATCCTATTGCAAGAATTGATAAAAACATAAAATGCATACAAGAACAAAAAATTGACAACAAATTAATCAATAAAACATGCTTTATTTCATTATATTTGAAGCCAAACTCAAATTACAAGTACATCCCTCTTAGGGATAATCATCTTGATACAATTGTTACAATAGGATGTAATTGTTTCCCTCTCAAGGGTAGGTGTGATTCCCAAGTGCCTTTCAGGGTGACACAAACTGCTCTAGGGTGTCGATGAACCTCTTCTTCACGTTGAGGAAGGAATTTTATGCTATATGTATTTCAATACCTGTTACCTGCGATCAAGAAAAAAAAGAAGCAATTAGTAACAAAGGAGGCCTCTCTTGATGAGGCTTTAAAAGGAATCTTAAATAAATAATAACGTGAAATCAAGAAATCATGTAAAACTATCAATCTATGCAATAAATGAGGAAATTGTAATATAGCATGTAAAGAAGCATGAATATAGCTAAGAAACATCCTAATTAACCATTAGAAAACTTGAATTACATGAAACTAATCTAGATTAACAAATGCAAGGAAAGGTGAAGCAAATCTACCTCTAATTCCTAAATTAACCAATTAAATATCTGCTAAAATATAGATCTATGCTAGATTAATCTAATTGCATGACTAAAAATGGAAAACTACTGCTAAAATGGAGAAAGGAGAGCATCAAACCCTATCCGTAGGTGCTTCAAGTGGTTTGCACTATTAGCCATGGTTGATAGCCGTGACTAAGGTAAAAATATTCTTTCTCTTGAAATCAAGGCCATAAAATCTCAAATCCTCCAAGGAATTGATGTTCAAGGGTCGCCTGGCTGTTCTAAAATAGATTGACGATTGAATTCAATGGAATTGTCAATGAAGGTGTGTCAATTGTCAAGATTGCTCATCAAGATCTTGAGATATCCATTGTTGCAAGCATAGTTGTCATTGATCAATTAGGCAGCACTTCGTTACTCCTCAAGGGGATATGAAATGCTCTCCAATTCGATAGGGCTTTGCTATGCACAATTGAGCTATTCTTCAGGATCTTTGCTCTCTAAAATTGGGGTCTTAAGTAGACTCCAAAAATCCTTGATATAGCCTCATGGAGAAGCCAAGAACAAGATTTGGCAGTTGAGAGGAAGATTCTGAATGCTCGCAGCCCAAAATGCTTTGAAAAATGTTGCAATTTGATTTTTGCAACTGATTTGACTCAGATTTGGTCGCTCGAGTTTGTTACAGTGCTAACCGCAGGTGTCAACCATGATCTCCAATTGGCATATTGGGGACTGCAACTATCAACCATGGCCAGAAATGCTAACCGTAGGTGTCATCCATAGCTAGCACTGACTAGGCAAAGATGCCCAATTGAGTGGTAAAAACCACTTCTATACATTGGATTTGTCCAAAGGTCTTCCATATGGTATTATAGCATGTCCCATATGAGTAGTTGCCATCGACATGATGTGTTTTAGGTGTCTACAGTTTTATCCTTGGTGTGATTTTGCTTTATTTTTTATACTTTTTGTTTACTTTTTTATTTTCCACATTCTTAGATTATGTTTCTAAATGACTATGACTAACCATAAAAGCATAATGAGTCTTAGAAGCATTTAGTTACCCATTTATATAAGCTTATCCTACTTTGTGAGAAGTTCTTGGGATAATTTCTCAAAGGTAGGCATTGTGTAGTTTTCTCTAAGTGCTTGCCTAGTAGAGTGAAAAGTAAAAACAAACACCAAGTAATCAGGTCCAAGTTTGGAAAGGACACATAGAACTAATTGTGAATCCTTATTCTCAATTTTGAAATCCTTGAGTTTTGATTTTAATGAATTGAATTTGGTGATGAAGTCATACATATTGTCAAAATCACTTGGATCAAGGCTAACGAGTTCATTCTTAAGCAAATGATCCCTTATCTCATCTTATTCTCCAAACAATTTTTCTAATTTTTCCATGCTTGCTTTGGTGTTTTTACTGACACAATATTGTACCTAATTTCATGAGATACTCTCCAACAAATGAAACCAAAAGCTTTATCATTTTTCCAAGTCATCTTTCCTTAGCTTCTTCATCTTGAGGTTCAACAACTAATCCTAGTAATATCTTAATAAATTTTTCACTTGAAGGTCAACCAACATGTCTTCCTCATATTAGAAGTAGGTGTAGGGTGTTAATATTAAGTTGTTTGAATACATGATTTGAAGGATGAAGCAAGTAATAAGAACAAAAGTGCAATACACAAAATATACTGCACCATCCTGATTATGAGTGAAACCCCAAATATGTTATTGATTTTTACCCCCCACAGATTTTAGTTTGTGGCACTTTATAAATTAGTGCATTTACAATTATACCTCTAAAAAGGTGGAATCATTTGGATATTACAATAAAAAAACAAAATTTTGCAAATAGAATGCTTAACTTTTAAGTTCTTGAAAAAATAAGCACTTTTAAAAAATATGGTACTCTATTTTGAGCTACCATTTGAAAGTTATGAGCTCTTAAAACTTGCAAAATTGGAGACTAAACAACTACTAATAGAAGAAACTAAAAATATAGTAAGTACAATTTCTCAAACTGAAAAATAGAGTATACCACTGTGAAGTTCTCGAAATTCTAAGCAAAATAAAAAAAATGTTTGATTTGGAGCTACTAAGAGGGAGAACGGGCTATTTGAAATTTTTTAATCAAAACTACTCTTTTTCTAGTGACCATAGCTATTTTTCGATGACAACTTTAGAACTATACAAAATTTAAAACGGAGGGTGCTCTGAGTGACTGTGTCCAATATAGACAAATAGATAATCAATTCTAGGTTTTTGACATGCTCTAGATACAATGGTGAGGTTTTTTTGGACCAAAAAAACTTTGAAATCATAGTGACCTTTCTAAAATCTATCTATAGCTCCTTATTTTTGCACCCCATAGTGAATCCATTTAACAATCTAAAGAGGGTTGAAGTATTTTTGGGTCACCAAGATCCTAAGAAGGGCAAGGTGAGAGCATACGACACTCAATCCTATATAAACTTGCAATTGAAACTATCCTAAGAACACACTAGCTCTGATACCATGTTAGAATATGCAACTATTCAAATAAAATTTATCTAGTATTCTGAGAAATAATTTATGAAAGCAAATAGATTGAAAAAGTAGCTTGAATATTGCTAGAGGTAGAGCTTTAGTGCTTCATACACAATTGAGAAATGCTAAACAATGAGCAAAAGAACTCAATATGAAGTGCATATCAATGTGAGAAATACAATGGAGGTGAGGAAGTATTTATAGGAAATACTTATCATGATCTCATGCAAACTAAAAAATATGGGATAAAAGGTTGAATACTACCTTCCCCACTAGAAGATGAAAAAACTAGCACATAAGGCTTCCTAGGTCATAGAAAGAGCTAGAGATGTCCAATCAAGGCCTATAAGAGATCGATAGAATCAGAGCGATCCAAGCTAGTTGATGCAAGGTGAAAACACTAATAAATAGAAGAAACTAATGCAATAAAAGTAGAAATATGCACCATCAAGAAAGAAAGGAATGGATCCCTTCCACTTCCCAAGATTCCTCTAAACTTACCTTAATCAACAAAATTAATTAATCAGTCAACAAACCATCCAACCAGTATATTATATCAGCTAATATGCTAAACACCTTAACTCATCCATTTGGAAAACTCTAGGAGGACCAAATACTTTAAATTTCCCCCTTGGGAGGGAATTCAAGCATGACTCTCTTTTGCAATGAATTTCTTCCAAATTCACTAGAAAAACAAAAAAGTAACTAAGTTCTGACAAAATATTTTTATTGAGCCACCAAGAATGTTGACACAAAGCAAGGAGAAGGGGGTATCTTATGTTTGGAATATAAATGATATATTTTCTAACAAGAATTTTCTTTTACATTTCAATTATCCTTAATATTTTCTTTTTTTGAATTTGCATCCATAGCATGAATTATTACATGTGTTTTCAAAATCTAACCATTATTTTATGAAAGTATGCATTGTCTTCACTTGTAGATGCCTTAGGAATCCATTACAGAACATAGATAGCCATCAAAACTCCTACTAATCTAATAGGAAACATCCTTTTTAACCCGTTTATGAGATTCATTATTCCTTCGATGTATTGAGATAATATATTAAGCAAACCTATTCTAGTTGATGTATTCACTTAAATATTCAGTGCCATCCTTTTGATAAAAGAGATCATTCTTAGTCCTTCAACTCCTAAAGCAAATCCATCAAGTAAATTTATCTCGGGTAGTGTATTCACACTAAATACCTATGTATTCACTTAGCAAAAAAAATTTATCCCCTGTCCTCAAGGACCTAGAGCGAATATGTCGACTAAACATGTTTTAGGTGGCGTATTCACCATAACTCTAAGAAAACTTGGATTCTCTATCCCAACTAGAATCCAGTCTAACAAATCTATATGTTTGCATCCCTTTGATAGATAGAAGGTTTTTATCTATCAAAACATCCTATCCACCCATCCGGTTTAGCCATCATAGCAAATCTACTAAGTAAAATAATCCTAGTTGGTGTATTCTCTACTGTTCTTTTTGCATTCATATCCAAGGCAAGGTCACCTCAATTTTTGTATAAATAGAGGTTTGACTATGAAAAGTAGGAAGAAATGATATTTTGGATATTTTTTACTATCTCAAATCATAATCTTCATTTTTTTCTGTTTATTATATAGGTTTTAACAAATCTACCAGTTGAAGGAATTCTAGTCGACATATTCGTATAGATGGTGTATTCAGTTCCATATGGTGTATTTGTGCAAACCACAAAAACATGTAAAAACCCCTAATCCTCTAGTTTTCTAGTTCATATTATAGGCCTGTTTATTTATTTATTTTCTTGTTCTTTTCCTTTTAGCACATATAAAAGAGAAAAATCAAAAGAATCATTAGTCTAGTTAGAATTTTACTTCACTTTCTTAGGCATTTAGAATAAATATTGTATGTAGTCTTGAATTAGGAGCGTTATTTCCTCCTTGCACCCTTATTTTCATTAGAAAATAAAAATAAAAGAAATATTTCCTTTCATAAAATAGATATCAAATCATCAAAAGTAAAATTGCATATAGGATAAATACTTTATCTTTTGCATTGTTGTTTTCATATTACATTGCATTGCACTCTCATCCTGCATATTAGATCCTAGGATAGACTGCCAAAACCTAGGTGTTTGTCAAAAATTGAACACATAAAATAGATTAGGGAATCTCTAAATCCCTTGATGCACATAAAAATTTTCAACCAAATATAGTACTGCATGTAAAACATAGTTGTCTCTAAAATTATAGGTTAGTAGTAACACTCTTGTCCGAGTGTGGATGACCTCCAAAAGGGAAAAAATGCACCCCCTAGGGCTAGTGCCCTGAAGTAGGTTGTGTGACCGTTTTGACATACCACATCTTTGGTGAACCCAACATGAAGTATATCACTAGGGTCTTTTATCCAAAAACCTTGTTGTTTAACATATTATCCTTAATCAAGATAAAAGTTTTTACAATTTAATCGAGATCACTTAATATTTATTTTCTTAGATAAATAAGGTTAAAGCAAGATAATAAGAACCTAAATTATTACTCTTAATATGGGAATATTAATAACCCCTTGAGAAAACCAATGTACAAACCTTGGGGAGAAATCCTTCTTGGTTAGTATATTATGGTGGACTAGTAGGAGTCACAAGGAGGGATACTTTTCAAGGTGACATAAGGATATCAAACATCTTCTTCTTCTTTGCTATAAGTACTCTCAAAACAAAAATTAATAAATTGAACTCCTTTTGTCATGTTTGAACCTCCCTATATCACTCAAAACATTATGTGACAAATGGCACAAAATCTGAGGGCTTCATCTAAACTTCCAAAGAAGTAAACTTTGATTGAAAACCATAGCTTTGAGGAAGAAGATGAAGAAGCTTCTCCTTCTAGGAATATTTCTCCTATTCACAATGAACAAGGAGAGGTAGTATTTAAATCCATGGACCATCTTGTTGCTTTCTTATGGGGAAACAAAGAAACCATGGAAGCTACCTTTAAAGCAGAAGAAAAGCTTCATTCTGCTATAAAAGAACTCTTTCAATAATGTTCACACCAACCTAGATAAAAATTCATGAGTCTCAACAATGAGACCCAATTGTTACCACAACCTTAGGAAAGACATCACCAAGTATCCCATCCTCAAGGAATTTGGGATATATACCTCCCAACATAGAGCCACTCAAGTTAAACCCTCTAGTTTCTCCACACCTAAGCTATCCATAAGTCCAACATGTAGATGTTCTACCTAGCATACCTCATGATTTGAATGTGGTTACTTCTAATCCATTCTATAGCATATCTATACTTGATAACCCCTCTTTTACTAACATTCCTTCTACTAACATATCTTTTCAAGGAAATATTAGAATTAATAACCCAAAATCCCTTATGGATCATCCCATACAAAAACCCACTATTACCCTCCAAATAACCCTCAATCTCAATTTATAGTACCTTTAATACATAATCCTAGATTTTAGGATGTAAATGCTAGTTAGAATAATTGCAAGAAAAAATTAGAGTTCAAACAATAGTTAGCCTCTATTCAAGGAGGCACGCCTAAGAAATATTCTTATAAGGATTATTGTAATGATCTTGTAGATCCTAGTATAATGAATAGGCCTTATATAAAAACCTTCGTGTTACCATAATTTTGGTTATATAAATGATATGGTGATCCTATAGAGCATCTGAGCAACAAGCCACAACATCAAGTATGACAAAATGCTATTGTTAAAGCTTTTCCCCATGAATATTGGCGGTGAGGCCCTAGAATGGTTCTATCAACTACTCCATCACTCTATTAAGAAATTGTTTGAATTAGCCAAAATGTTTATCCAAATTTTTATCACCTAAATTATCGAAAAGTATACAATTGATGATTTGTATTAGCTTAAACAATGGAAGAATGAATTTGTTGGTGAATTCTTACCCCAATGGTAAAAGCTATTAAAAAAATACCTTTTATTCTACCACTTAAGGAATTATTATGTATCTTTATACATAATTTACAAGGGAATTTATCATATCCTTTAGATATGACTCACTTTTTTTCCTTCGATGACACTATTGATTACACAAAATAAATGGAATTTGTTCTTCAATGAAGAGGATAACTAAAAATAAAGAAAGAAGAAGAGAAACGATCTTCTCCCAAAACCAAAGGATAATATTAGAACAAAAATGCTATAGGTGATGGCATAATTATTTCTTGACCCAATACCAACCCTAAAATGGGTAATTTCAGTACCACTATAGCACTAAGCAAGTTAATCTTAGCTAAATATCTAGAAAATCCTCCTAAGATGTTTACTAAATTAGAACATACTCTCTCATTTGTATTGACACAATTTTTAGATGCAAAGATGATAGAGTTACCCCCGATAAGACAACATGACAATGGAGAAGCTACCTTGGTTCAAAGGTGACCAACAATGTGCTTTTTATCACACTAATGGCCACAAGACAAATAAGTGTATTACTCTCAATAATATAGTACAATACCTTGTTGACCAAGGTCATCTAGTGGTCGATGGTACTGAACAAGCAACATCGTCCAATAAATATTTAGGGATATTTTAGAACTCCCTACCAAAACATAGACAAAACACTATCAATTAGGTATATTACCATAGTGTCCCTCCACTAGATTAGAATATGGTAGGGATGATTCGTATCTACACCATGACTAAGCAATAGGAAATGGAGAAGGATTAAGCTTTTGAACTACCTCATAAACCACCCTTAGTTTTTGTTCAAGGTGTACGAACACTCCTAAGCAACCAACTTTGGTTCTAAAACCACAAGAATAAAATATTTTAACCTTCAACAACAATTAGAGGATACACCGGTTAAGATCTCCATACTTGATTTGTTGTGAACCTCCCCAAGTCATAGAGAGAATTTGTTCTACCTTTTAAGTGAATAGATAGTGCCTAAAAATATCACTCCTAAAAATTTAGCTAACATGGTGGAGTCACTTAGCATGAACCATGTGACTATATCCTTCTTTAGGGATGACATTATATTGACCTCTAGGCTTGGAGAGATACCTTTGTATATCACTTACAATATTTTTTTGGTTATATAGGAGAGTTGATCACAACCACACTATATTTTTTAATTGACAAGTGTAGGGTTCAAACCATAGGGGATGCTCCCACCAAACCTATTATACCTTATTATTATTGATCCAACATGAATGGGACTATCGATCACTCAAGATTCATACCATCATCATCATTATAGTGCACACTCAAAGGATTCAGATCAAACTACTAGCTTTGCAAATAGGCTACCCTTGAGGTTTGAACCTAGGTATCTTCTTGGTAAGTGCCTGGCCAGACAAGCACTTACCATTCTACATAGACCTTGAGGGTTATATCACTTAAAATATTAGTGATAAATCCATTAAAAGGGTTCTCACTGGTAACATATTATCAATTAATTTTTGTAGCCTTAACTTTATTCGTAAAATAGGGCTCAACAAACAAGATCTAGAAAAATCAAATATCATCATAAAAGCTTATGAAGAGTAAGAGTGGTAAGTACTATAGTCTTGTTAGTAACAGTAGGGCCTCACATTTTGAATACACTATTATATGTATTATCATGCAAGCTAAACTACAACCTCCTTTTAGGAAAAACTTAGATCCATGCAATGCAAACTATACCCTCAACTTACCATCAGTGTGTCAAGTTCAAATATCAATATAAATTATATAGCATAGTGGCTGACCATGATCCTTTTTCCTATTGTCAAAATATCCAATCCAAAAATCCAAAAACTAAACTTTATCCTTCGTTGAATGCTTCTCATCCTTTCATTGAAAATACCTTAAAGTTTGATATACCTAAGGAAACAAGCATTCACCAAGAAGAAGGAACCAATAGTCAAGTTATGGAAAAGGGTAAAAAGAATATATATATAACATAAACCTTAATAATCAATGCCATAAGTTGTTAGATTTAGACTTACTTAGACTACACTTGTCACCACATATTTTTGGGTTCCCTTATATATGAGAGACAATCATCCAAATAGGAACTTGCAATTTCATATTTGCAGCAATGATGGACGAAGAAAGGATACATGAGACCAATATTTACCTAATAGAGAAAAAGTATTCTTCATGTTTTTTTTCCAACATTTACCCCCTCCCAAAGCATATCATGTGTAACTTTAGCTACAAAGGAAAATATTTAGGACTTCAGGGATAAGGGATAAAAGAGTCTATAGAAACTAAAACTTAGCTTGAGCATTGCAAATTGGGGTATTTCCATAAACACAATAAGATAATTTCTCCTCCTTCTAAAATTGATGATGATGATGCATGGTTGTCCTCATTCAAAACATCAATATTATATGCTTTGATAATAGGTCTAGATTGGGACAAAGAGGAGGAAATAAAACATCTCCATTTCACCTATTTGGATCTATTTTTTTAATATGAATGAATCCATATCATCAATATCGTACCTATTGAGGATATCATATGATACCCCTATGATAGCTTTAATAAAGAGCACAAATAGCGTTCAGTGTATGAATATGAAGATACCCCATCTTATTTGATGGTTAATATTGTATCAAAATTACGCATAAATGATTGTGAGGATATTAACAATGATATATCTCCTTCTAGTGATATCCCTATTGAAGGAATTACTCCTTTAGATTCAAATACCTCACAAAAATTTAGTATAGAATAATAGGCTTTAGAATTCAATGAGATACAATGTCTAGGGGTCATACCTACCCCTCTAGATTATGAAGATGAGTCCAACATCCTCATTGAAGAAACCATAGATGTAAACATTGGATCAAGCGATAATCCATGAATGATAAAGTTAAAAATCCTAACTTTGGAAGAGAGAAAGGAGTATACAAAATTTTTAACTACGTACTACAATATCTTTGCATCATCTTATGCAAACATGCCCATATTGGATCCATATTTGATAGTTTATCACTTAGTACTGAATCTTGACGCTAAACCAATGAAACAAAAATTATGAAAGATACACCCAAAAGTCACTTTTCTAGTTAAAGAGGAACACCAAAGTATTCTACAAGTCAATTTCGTTAAAGCTATCACTTATTTTGATTGGATTTTGAACATAATATCAGTTGCAAAGAAAGAAAGTAACATACAAGTATGTACAAAATTTCATGATATTAGCAAAACCTATTCTAAGGATGATTTTATTTTGCCAAACATAGACAAGATAGTAGATTTCTCTACAGCTATGGAATGCTATCCTTAAAGAATGGTTTTTTGGTTACAATTAGACTCATATAGCACCAAAATACAAAGCCAAAATAACATTTAATACTTCTTGGGGAACCTTCTGCTATGAAGTTATGCCCTTCGGATTGAAAAATGTTGGTGCTACTTATTGTAGAGGGAGAAAACTGCCCTACCTCATACAATTCCCAAAAGTTGGATCTACAAGAGAGAGCCTTTGGGTTGAACCATGGGGGTATGTTTTTATCTACACTTAGTGCTAGGGGTTAAGGGTTCACCAAGAACAGTTTAAGGGCTCACTCCAGGTCATCTAGTTTTCAAGAATATTTCATGTATGAGATTCAAGACAAACACCTAGATTTTGCCTTTCTAGATCTATGCTATGAAAGATAAAGGATAATTCTAAAATATAGAATGCAAGAATACAAGAGCTAATCCTAGAATTATTATTCCTTTGAATGCTTTCTAGCCATAGGGAATTAAATAAACAACCTTTAAGCAAGGGCTCAAGAAGAAATGCACAAACAAAATTAATCCTAAGTGCACACTATATGTTGTTTATCTTTTAAATACCTAGAACTTAATTAAATATATATTTATTAAATCAGATCTAGGTTTTACAACAAAAATAAAAGAACTCAATAAACAATCTAAAGACTAATTAGAATACTTAGCTTATCTGATGATTTATCCTTACTTTTATCCCTTTTTTTAATGTTATCAATAATTCTTGTTCTTGCAAGCCAACTTAATAAACACTTGAAAAATATGATTAGTGTTAGGAGGCCTACTTAAGACACTATAAAATAGTGCTTGGAGGTATAGAAGTCAAGCCCCTAGGTTCTTTAAGCTAAATTTTGATAAATAAAAGTAAAAATTGACCTTTGGAAGAAAGCAAACATAATATAATACAACAAAATAAAATTATGGAACCACAAAATAAAATGTACTATCAAGCTCTATATGTAGCGTAGAATGCAATGGTGAAGTCTGGAATAGTATATTACCCCCAAATTTTTCTTAGGTGAGATTGTGCCCCGTAAAAAATGAGTGTGATAATGCACAGGTAAAATCACTCCACGTAGAGACCAAGGTGCAATTTCACCAAAGTGATACTAAATGTCTCAGATCAGATCAAAATGATAAATCTTAAGTGTAGCAAAATAAAATAGACATGCAGTAGAACACTTTCACCTGGAAGAGTGCGAGGAAGTAGGTGAAAGGGTTTGAGACCTCCCAAATAGTTGATCTCTCCTTAGGGATTCAACACCAATCCACCAAGAGTGAGAAGAAGCAATCAACAATCCAATGTAGCAAAAAACCAATCAGAATTCACACTCCAAATTTAATTAAATTACAAACAAAGAAGAAAGATGCTGATCGAATAAGAACACTTTGCAAGAAATCAAATGTTAGCAAGCAATAAATTCAAATTGTATCATGAATAATCTATGTAATGTAACTATGTGTGAAAAGTGAATTCAAACCCTCCTTATATAATAGATTTGAAGGTGAGAAAGATGGTCAAACCAAGGAGGGCCAATGTAAAACATGCCAAACCCAAAAAATTAGGGTTTCCTTGGAAGAAACCCTAAAAATGTAAAATCATGCCTCATCAAGGTCGATTATGATTTTGCCTATGTGAAGTTGCACCCTATCAAGGGTAAGCACGATTTTATATAGAGGGAAGAAAAAGGAAAAATAGGGGGAGAAGCCTTACCCTTGCCCTAGGCAAGTCCAAGGGGTCTCCCAGAAGGCTCAGAGAAGATTTCCCACTAAAGTGGATCAATTTTATATGTCTACATTTTACCCCCTCCTTGATGCATTTATGGCCTAATAAATGTGTCAAAGAATAGATGTAAACACTCATAAATAAAAGGTGATAAGAAGAAATGGGGTGGCTGGTTTAGAAGAAAGGGATGTTGTGAAAATGGTGTTTGTTGGTCAAAATGACCACATCCAGGGAAAGAAGGGATAATCTCCTCAATACACTAAGTGTAGAGAAAAGTCACAACATCACGGCCCTTTGAAGATAGAGGAGTAAGCTAAGACAAAAAGTCACAAAAATTTGAAGCAAAAAGTCATGATGGCATGACATTTTGAAGGCCAAGTGGACCATGAGATCTGAGATATTGGAGAAAGATCGATGCAACAAGAATATCCCAACCTCTTTCAGTTAGAAGCTCCATCACTTCTTAACCTTCTTCTGTACCAGAATGAGCCTACGGGCATACTATTGTAACAACTTTCAGTTTTCTGTTATGTAAAACTCTTATATATAGAATGAGCGACCCAAGCAAATGGTCGGCTCTTAGGCGTTTACAAGGCTATGTATACAGACTTCTAAAAAGCTTAATAAAGATCATCCATTCTGGTTCTTGGCTCATTGGTGTTTCAAATCAAGTATGTATGTGTTGTCTATTGCTAATATAAATCTAAGTTGAATGTAACCTGCATTAATTCTTAATCTGGATTTTTGCATTAAACGTTCAGTTAGATCTACAATTTACTTCATGGATAAGCTGTGTTTAAGTAAGATATTCACCAGGGGTTTTAGTTTCTATGTTTTGGTTCTGTTATGCTTCTCTGCAAAAGGTTGTGGTAGTTGCTCTTGTTGTTGCTTAATCTGTACCATTTTAACTCTCTAGCCATAGCTATATTTCCCTCTCTTTATGCATTTCCCTCTCTCCCCATTTTCCTAAAAGAAGCAAAGGAACCAACCTCCTCTGGAGATTGAACCAGGTAGACTCTGTTCTGACCTGGTCTTTCAATGTTGGCAAAGTCTTGGGTGCAAACGTAACCAAAGGCAGATTTTTCTCCAATAATTTTTGGCATGCCCGGTGGGACCCAAATCCCACACATTACACAGATCAAAGCCCTGGTGAATAGCTTTGCCCTATCAATATTTTTACATCACCTGGCGACTCCGCACCAGAAAAGAACCTTAGAAAAATCCTTACCCAACTTCTGGTCATGAACCATCTTTCATGATAACCAGATCTAAAGCAAAAAATTTAGAAGAACCCATAGAGTTCTTCGAACTGCACCTTGGTAGCCTCTGAGCTAACCCTATTTTGGTTGCTAGAACAACTTCTGCTTACATCAGCAACTCAAGACACTCTGATACTTCCCTTGTAGCCTTCCCTAGCACTGCTGCTAGCGGAACCTTAGCTCCAATTATCTACACAACCGCAATGGCTGGAAATCTGCTGATTCTTCCCTACCCCACATGGAACCATACAGGCCCCCTGAACCTGGCAGCTCAACATCCGATCCCCGTAGTAGCCCTAAAAGCTCTACCCTAGTATGATGGTACTGGAAATATGACTTATGAACATTGTCTAGATGTGGCTGCGTTGGCCCCCATACATAACATCCAGGAAGAGGATGTTATGATAAGATTGCTAGTCATTTCTTTGAAAGGGAAAATGCTCTATTGGTACAGAGCTCTTGAAAATCAGACCATATCTACATGGGCCCAACTTGCTAGTAAATTAGTGGAAGAATTCAATGAGTAGACAGATCCTTTCTCCCTACTGAATCAGTTTACTATTATTCAAAAACACCCACAAGAGGAGATCATAGATTTCAATATCAGATTCAGTAGGACTTGGCAAAGAGTACCTGATGGTTTGAGACCAACACATGAACAAGCAATGTATTATTATTTGAGAGATTTTAACTCAGATATAAGTATGGCAATTAGATAGTCTCATGTACACACCTTCCCTGAGATTTATCAAGAAGCACAGAAGGTAGAAAAGGACCTCATTGCGATTGGTAGATTTCCACCCAAAATAATGATGCCTATTTTTCTAGATCTACCTCAAGCATCAAGTGTTGCTTTCCCAACTAATTCCAATCTTCCCAAATGGACTGGATAGCCTAACATCCCATTAATACAAGCTCCTCCTACTCTTCCAATGCTTCCCCCTATTCCTGCACTCCCCTTAGCCATGGTCCCATCGACTCCAGATCCTCAACTAGTAGTTCTGCAAGATCTGCAAGCTTCTTATAAGACTCTAGAAAATAAATTCATATCCATGGAACGTAGAGAAGTAGAGAGAAATTCCTAGCCAAGAAGGTTCCCACAAGTGACTAGAGACCAAGCTTCCATGAGTGGTAGGAACTATGATAAATCTAGCATGATCTATGCCAATGAAGATAGTGAACCTAGTAACGCTTCAACAGAATCAGGTTTTTGGTGTTCCACATGCAATGACCCTCATGGCGAGACTTCTTGCATGATTCATCAACATCAGATCCAGAAGGTGGCTATTGAAAAGGTTGAGAGATCCCTCAAAGGTCAGATTAATATGATCAGAGAAGAAGACCAAAATTTTATGATGCCTTCTCTTGAACAAGTCTCAGTTCTAACCAGATCGGGAAAGAAACCATTCCAGGTTGATCCCAAGGAACTCAACCCTTTGAAGGTACCCTCACCTATAAGGAGCCCGACTGAGAAAATACCTCCTTTTGAGAAGATTCCCTAGAACTCAGATCCAAAAGGAGCAGAAGTTCACAAAGAAACACCTCCACAGAGGGAAACAGAGACTCAAGAGCAAGCCAAGGATAAATTGAGATACCCCTCACTGACTAAGCATCAAAGAGTTGATGCTACTCAAGGGTACAAAAATAGGTTTGACACAACGATAAAAGAAAAAAGTGTTGATTCCCTCCCATTCAACATAGTTGAGGAAATGAAGAAAACCCCTTCCAAGGCCACTATGTATGAAGCCCTACGGATCCCAGGATAGATTGATCTACTATAAGAATCATTAAGGTCTATGAAAAATAAGAGCAAGAGCCCAGTTTAGTTGGATTCCACACAAGCTAGTCTCACATCTACCTCAGGAAAGAATAGACCTCCCCCTTTTTATCTATCTCTCCAGATGGAAGGGTGGGTGGTTCATAATTGTATGATTGATTCTGGAGCCATGACTACAGTAATGCCTAAAGTAGTATGTGACATCATGGGGATGGAATATACGAGGAGTAGTCCAAGAGTCTTACAACTAGATGGAACCCCTATAAAAATAGTAGGGGTAATTAAGGATATCCCGATAGTCCTCCATAGACTACCCCAACTCACAATCATACAGGAAGTAGTGGTGGTTGACTTAGAACCCTATTTTGGTATGTGCCTCTCTAGAGAATTTACTGCCAAAATAGGAGGATATCTATCACTTGATTTTTCACACCTCGAGATTCCATTCAAAGGCAAAAGGGTGAAAATATTCAATGAAAAACCTTCCACTTTCCATGTCGAAAGGCTCGGAGATGAGGAAAAGGTTGACACTACTATAAATATGATGACAAAGAGTTAACAGATTTAAACCTGATGGAGGAAGCCCTAAATGGGTTACAAGAGGAAGACCAGTTCTCCCTCCAAGACTTTAATGCCATGGTCGAGATAGACATAGGCAACTACACTATCTTGAAACCTGAGAAAGATAAATCTATTTCTCCCCATCTGGCCGATCAACCCACCAATCAATTGTGGAAGCTTTTCTTTGATGGTGCTAGGTGCAAAAATGGAGCTGGAGCAGGCATTGTCCTGATCTCTCCCATAGGTGAAGAGAAGATCTTCTCTTACAGATTGACCTAGAGTTGCACCAATAATGCAACAGAGTATGAAGCACTCTATTTGGGCCTCAAAAAATCCGATAAGATGGGCATCAAGAAACTACAGATCTTCAGTGACTCCGAGCTGATAGTGAATCAGGTTACTAAAAAATGTGTAAGCAAACAACATTATCTTAAAGCTTACCAAAATAAAGTCTAGGATTTACTAGAATATTTTGAATCTCTCAATATAAAAGCAATTCCCAGGGAGAAAAATACACATGCAGACTTGTTGGCTTCAGTAGGGGTAAACTTCTGCCCTATAAGCAATGTCATCCAGAAGTCAAAAATAGTCAGGCTTATCTACAGACCTTCTGTGCCAGACAGGGATACCTTCTAGCAAGTTTTCGAGAATGATCGAAAAATAGTGGACTTCCTCCTCCATGAGATGAATTGCTCCAATGATAGAATGGCCGAAAATGAAGAATATGAGGACATCATCCAGTTAAAAAATAACCACATCCCAAAAGGGTTGGTTACTCTTGAAAGCCTATTTGATAATAATGATAGGTCGACTGGCCACAAAATGAAAGTCGACAAACATAGATACAAGGAAGCTCAAATGGAGCCTGACAAGGCCATCAAATTAGGAGTGAACACTACGGAAGTAGAAATGGAGGAAATCAGAGAATTGTGCAAAGAATTCCTAGACATCATTGCCTGGACCTACGGAGACCTAAAGGTCTATTCCAAAGAGACAATCCAACACACGATCGAGCTCGAGGAAGGTGCAAGGCCATTTTGGCAAAAACAATGGCCAGTAAATCCCAAAATCAAAGCCTTAATGAAGTAGGAGCTGCTAAAACTCCTTGAAGCTAAAATCATTTACCCAATCAAGCATTCGACATGGGTTGCTAACCTGGTCCCAGTTAGGAAGAAGAATGGAGACATCCGATTGTGCATCGAATTTCATAATTTGAACAAGGCTTCATTGAAGGATCATTACCCTCTCTCATAGATTGATCAAATCCTACACACAGTAGTGGGAGCAGAAAGGTTCTCACTCCTAGATGGCTTCTCTAGGTACAATCAAGTATGGGTCAAAGATGAAGATCAATTTAAAACCACATTCACAACTAAGTGGGGAATATTTGCTTACCAGAGAATGCCCTTTGGGTTATCCAATGTTGGAGCAACTTTCCAAAGAGCTATGGATGTGGTATTCGGAGAGTTGGTAAATAAAATAATAGTGATTTACCTAGATGACATGATAGTTTTCTCTCACCAAAAAGAAGATCACATAGCACATCTCAGAAGTGTATTCGAGAAATGCAGGGAGTTTGGCATCTCCATAAATCCTAGAAAATCTATCTTCACTATGGAAGAAGGACTTCTACTTGGCCATGTTGTCTCTAAGTCTGGTCTAGCCATAGATCCTAATAGGGTGAAAGCACTATTAGATCTCCCCCTCCCCTTGAACAAAAAGGGCTTACAGTCATTCTTTGGCTAGATCAATTTTATGCACAAATTCATAGCTGATTTTGTGCAAATCATCAAACCGATGATAGAGCTTTTAAAAAAGGATGTCATGTTCAAGTGGATGGATGCGAGGAAACAAGCCTTCCAGAAGATCAAAGAATATATAGCTCAAGCCCCCATCTTGGTAAATCTAGACTATTCCAGGGATTTCATTTTATATGTTATAGGTGAACAAGAAAGCTACGTCATAGTACTCACGTAGAAGGGAGCTGACAATGAAGAAAGACCCATAGATTTTCTGAGTCAAACTATGTAGGAACATGAAGAAAAATATAACTTCATTGAAAAATAGATATATGCAATAATGAAGTCTCTAAAAAAGTTTAGGTATTTCTTATCACAGAGCAGGGTAATCATCTATACAATCCACCCCGATGTACGAAGCTTCATCATACAAGGAGAGCTCGATGACACAAGAGCTGGTTGGGTGACCAAAATACAAGAATATGATGTAGAAATACATCCGACCAAACTGGTAAGAGGCAGAGCATTATGCCAAGAACTCGCCAAGCAAGCTTCACTAGAATACATAGCTTGCCAGACTCAGGAAGTAGTATCAGATGATGATCAACCCCTGGAGTGGCTCGACTGGGTAGATGAATTGATCAAGTACTTCCAAACTAGGAGGTGCCCAAAAAATTTAAACTCCTCACAAAGAAGAAGATACCGAATCCAGGCCTTGAGATACACCCTGCTACCTGAGGGGTTGTACAGAAAAAACTTGGATGGAGTACTCCTTCATTGCATAAAAGAAGAACATAAATAGAAAATCCTGGAAGAGTTCCATGGTGGATTGTTAGGAGGACACTACTCGGGGAGAACCACTACCCTGAAGATCATCAAGATCGGGTGCTACTGGCCAACCATATTTGTAGATGCCTTCAAAATAACAAGAGGTTGTGAGGAATGCCAAAGATACATTGGAAGAAATAGGAATGCTTCATTGCCTCTAAAGTCCATCCAGGTTGAAGAACCTTTCCAACAATGGAGATTGGATTTCATTGGGATAATAGAGCCCAACTTGTCCGTTGGACATAAGTATATCCTGAAAACCACCGACTACTTCACAAAGTGGTCAGAGGCAATACCCACCAAAAAGGTAGACCAAGAGGTCATGATGGAGTTCATGGAAAGTCTGATCACCAGATTTGGCATCCCAGAGGCATTAGTCATAGACAATGGTTCATCCTTCATAGGTGCCAAGATGATTGACTTCACATGCAAATATGAGATTTATTTAAAAATATCCTCAAACTACTATCCATAGGGAAATGGACTAGCTGAATCCACAAATAAAAACCTACTCAAAATTTTGAAGTGAACTCTAAAAGACAACAAGAGGAGTTGGCACTCCCTGATAAATCAAGCACTATGGGTGGATAGAATAACCATCAAGAAATCCATCAACGCATCCCCTTATTCCCTAGTCTACGATAAGGAAGCGGTTCTCCCGATACACATAGAAATACCAGCCCTAAATCTGCCCAATAAAGCTAGTACAGAAGAGGTAGAACCAATGGAGAATAGGCTGAACCAACTCCTCCAATTAGAGGAATAGAAGGAACAAGTCTACAATCACTACCAAAAGCATATTGTTGCCACGAAAGGATGGTTCGATAAAAAGACCACCCCGAGGAACTTTAAGATGGGAGACCTTGTCCTAAGATGGAATGAGAAAAAGTCTAAACCCAAGAATCATGATAAGTTTGATGTATTCTAGGAAGGCCCCTTCAAAATAATAGAGGAAAAATAACACAATTCTTTCTAGCTGAGAGATGAACAGGGCCAGGTTCAACCCATCCCTATCAATGGCTTCCATCTGAAGTTGTACTACAAATGAATGGTTCATCTCTACCTTGTATTTCTATGTAAATATGTTCTTTCAAATTTCCCAAGTACAAAATATCATGATGGCATGATTTTTATGCACAATGGCCCCTTCAAGGAAATTTATCATGATCTCATGACTTTTGGGCAACTGAGCGCTTTGCCAAGGCAAAATATCATGATGGCATGACTTTTATGCACAATGGCCCCTTCAAGGAAATTTATCATGATCTCATGACTTTGGGAAGCTTCCAAGGCAAAATGTCATGATGGCATGACTTTTTGGTGCACAATAGCCCCTTCAAGGAAATTTATCATGATCTCATGACTTTTGGGATGAGCACTTCACCAAGGCAAAATGTCATGATGGCACACTTTTGATGCACAATGGCCCCTTCAAGGAAATTTATCATGATCTCATAACTTTTGGGAACTGAACACCAACTATTTGACAGTAGAAGCACCACTCAACCAACTATTAACAATAAATGCCATGTCAAACTAGTCGAGGACTTTTGGCAATAAAGGCAGTGGCCTCGAGACTATAAAAAATATTTTTTAAGGTACCATCATACCCACTAATTGGCCCAGAATAGAAGTGGCACAAATTTATTGGCCCAAGATAGAAATGGCACCAATTTATTAGCCTAGTATAGTAGCAGAGTAGATCATTGGTCTGAACCAAAAATGGCAACTCAAGGTTGGTAGCTTTTTAAATACTAGCACACGAACCGAGACTCTCAGTAATATTTGAAATCTGTATTGGGATGCATACCACCAACCACAATTATTCCATGTCACCTTGATAGTTATTGCATGACATGTTGGCATGAGCATCCATAGCCAGTTATATCACTTATCTTCCATCTCCTTTCTTCATCTTCCACATTCCCTATGTTTTCTCTGCTCACTCAGAAAGCTCTGCAACACACTGCTAAGCATGCCCCTGACTGTTCCTAGCTACCAGGCTATGAAATACAACCATGGTGGCCACACCCCTAACTATTGCTTCTTTGGAAACACCCTCAAATAAAAAATAAGCTCAAGCAAAAAGGGAAGCAACTTTGTGGACCCCGATGATCACATTACAGACGTAAAAATAACATGGAAGGAGTCAGAGTAAATTCGAAAGGATATAGCTACCAGGATGGCCACAGATATTTCTCCATCTAGCTCGAGCACATTTCCTTACCATTCTCTACTCTACTGGTACATCTACCCCCAAGTTCACTCCTATCCTGAGCTAATCCAGGCAATGGTGAGGATGTACGATGTCAAACATAGGGTAGTAAGAAACTACAAGGGGAAGCCATGTTCACGCTCGACCTAGACACAATCAGGGTCATCTTCACCTATGGAAGGAAACCTATGGTTCCTCCTATCTAGTTTGATCCTACCAACTCTGCAAAGTACTATATCAATACCCCAAACATTAGGGTATTCCTACAATAGAACCTGTCAGACACTCTTTCTGAGAAATTTATGCCAAAATCCCCCATTCCCCTATCTAGGTTCAAGAACAAAGAACTCTTTTCCATGCTGGCCATGGTGGCAGGGTTGGAATATGATACCCAAGTTTATAGGTGGTAAATTGTAGTAGCACAGTGTATGTCTAACCCCAAGTTCTATGACAAAGTGTGCGTAGATCTAGGTAGAGTGCCTATATTTTTTGATTGGTCGATGTACCTAGCCCAATAGTTGCATACATGCCTTTTCAAGCTACAAAAGGAGATCCCAGATGCATTCAGGTATTCTTCATATCTAGTATGGATATTTTTCTTCTTTCAGGCCAAGAATTTGGGTTCTATTTCCACCACCACAAAAGATCAAAAGGGGGAACACCTACCTGTATGTGAATGGACATCGCTTCTTTCGAATGCGGGTTCATATTACCACTTTAACATGGAATTCTTAGGCCCTACTCTTAAACTCATAAATGACCATATGCCAAGAATTCCCAAATAAATGCAAGACACCTTGAGACACCCCCATGCAGAAGAAGGGGACTGGTTCATCCTGACACAAGGGGTAGTCATTAGGCTCTATGGCTTCACAAAGAAGCCTTTCTTGTTGCCTTACTATATCACCAAGTGAATTTTTTCTCTAGAGTACATAAGGCAAATAGAGTTCATCAACAACAAGTTTGGGATAGGTGCTCAGAGGACACATACTTGCCTCATGCCCTTCTAGTATGAGGGAGTAACAATGTCAAATAAGGGAGACCATGAGCAAATCACTCAAGTTCTAAAGGGCCTAAAATTGATAGAGCTACCACAAAAATAGAAATATGACCCTAAGGACAAATTCACCCAGAGGCAAGCCACCCTAAACAAGGCTCCTTTCAAAAAATTCCATGCCTCTGATAGGAAAATCGACAAACAGGGCAGAAATAATAGTGAAGATCAGCCGCTAGAATGGCATGTCAAAAGAATGTAGCCACTTCCTCCATGGCATGATTTTTATGAGCACTTGGTAGATTGGAGCCCAGGTTCAAACCCAAAACACAAGCTCACTAATGAAACCATCAAGAAGATGAAGAAGAAAGGAAAATACTAGGATCATGCTAAAATATTAGTATGGTGGCAAATGAGGTGCCACATTCAAACATTCACCAGGTATGGTTTAAATATGGACACAAAATTTTCTACAAGGTATGATGCAAATCATGATGAATGGTCTGAAACCCTAGCAGATAAGGTTCCCCTAGGAATCGATGGCATTCCCATAAAACAAGCTGAAGGTGATACAATAGCAACTGAACAAGTAGAAGTCCCCAAAAGAAGATATCGAGAGTTCATCCCCCTTCAGGATCAGACACAAAATCAGATGATAGTGCTCAACTTGAGCATAAGAGAAGGATAGCAGAATCAAAGAAAAGAAAAGCAGATTTGGAAAAGGGAAGGGCCTAGAAGAAGAGAATAAAAGAAACATCCTCTAAAGAATTAGAATATGAATAATCATAATAGGATGAGGAGTCTTAGGAGCACATAGAATCAGAAGAGCATGAGGATATTGGGGACCAGGAAGAAATAGGAGATAGTTTAGAGTAAGCTTCTAAGAAATAGAAGACATATGAATAAATGGTCGAAATAGTTGAGGAACCTCCCCTAAAGGAGACCCCTAGTGAAGAGCAAACCCTGATGAAGGTAACAATTAACGTTGATGACTCAAGCCTAAAGCAAATTGTAGAAGTCTACACCGAGAAGTCGTAGGGAACCGAAGACATCACTCCACCAAAGGCCTCAGGTATGTCTCCCATCGATCTTGATACTCCTTTCTTCCTCATTCCTAGAGAAATTCCCCTCCCCATTCTAAAGGTCAGGGCAATCCATCATCTTCCCATCAACCTCCACCATCACCTTCCCATCAACCTCCACCATCACCTCAACAAACTCTGCCAACTTCACCATCAAAGCAGAAGACCCCACCAACATCTCCCCCTACTCATAAAGGGTCCCCTTCCAAAAAATTAAGTATGGAAGCCTCTTTAGCCACCACTCCTTTCCCTTATTCCACCAACCTACTAAGCTTCCAAGCCATGCAAACTGCTTCTCCCACAAGCAACCCTACTATTGCTAAGTTCAAGAAATTGAAGAAAGCCACCATAAATACCACCACATGGCTAAAGTCATAGAGCTCCCAAAGTTCCACAGATATAGCCCACATTCGAGAAGGAATAGTGTTAGATCCCATCAGCATGCAACGGTCCACAATGAAGATGACCCCACTCGTGCAGAAGCCAAAAAAGGAAATGACTCTGGAGGACTACCAGGCCGAGGTGACCACGGAGGATATGACTCAGCTGCCCATGGATGATGAGTGGAGCAAGGCTCAGACCCATATGGGGACAATTTATCTAAATGTAGAATACTACAAAGAGAAATTCCTTCAAGTAGAGTAGTCAAGGAAGTGTTTAGAAGAAGCCCTTCACCAACAGAAAACCATGAAAAAGGCTTTGAAAAATGAAGCCAAGAAATGGGAGGAGAGGTTCAATGAGGCTACCCCTTATAAAGAGAAAGTAGCAAAGGTCGAAGAATAGATTCAAATACTATAGTAGCAAGTTGAAGACCTCAAGAAGTAGTTATCTGATAACATCGATAAGACCAATGGGTTGTCCAAAGAAAAAGAAAAAATAGTCCGGAAGGGGATGCTCGAAAAGGTCAGCAAGATAACTCTGAAGGCTAGGCCCACATTAGCATACCTCCTCAAAATAAAAGATATGTTGGGCCAGGTAGAAGATGAGTTCGAAGCATCAATCAAGCTCCTGGCAACAAGGGTGTCAACCGCTAACAAAATTCAAGTCCTGGCGGATAGCACTCAGGCGATAGCGGGATATAGAGCTCACGATAAAAATTGGTCCCAGGCCAAGTTGGTTGCCAGGAATTTCTTCAAAAGACACAAGCTGATAACAAAAGGTGCAAATATAATGCATGAGCTGAAGACAGAGGCTAAAGCAATTATCAAACATGTGAGTATAGCTAAAAATTATGGCATGCCTAGCTTTTGGGATAAAAATTCAAAACTCCTGGTAGAAGATGAGCTGAAAGCCGCTTGGAAAAAATTCCTGGAGGATGAATCCGAGATTGACAGTTGGGAAGAGCCAGTTCAAGAAGATCCAATATTCACTATGGCTCAGGATATCACCCAGATGAATGCTTGTCTACATGAATTAAGCTTAAAATCAAAAGCTTTATCATATGACAAGGTCGAAGAATTGGAATACCTATACATCACCTTCAAAGAAAAGGCAGATACAGATGAGGAGACCTAGAAGAAGGCCTACGCCACCTACAATGAGGTTGTTCTAGAAAAGAACAAGCAAGAAAAGGAGAAGCAAATAAAAGCTAAGAAGGCCTCATCCAATAGCGCACCACCTCCGGGTCAAAGGGAAACAGAAAATTTTGGCGAAAGTACTCCAGAAGAATGACCGCCTCAAAGCAATTTTTTGTTTATTTTTTCTATCTACTTGGTATCTTTCCCCTTCTTTCCCTTATTTTTTATTATTATTTTCTTTTTCGACTTTGTTCCCCAATGGATAAAGGCTCTAGGTTCTAACATTCAGCTGACAAAATTACCCCAGGAGGCACCAAGAATGTTGGTCAAAATGACCACATCTAGGGAAAGAAGGAATAATCTCCTCAAGATACTAAGTGTAGAGAAAAGTCACAATCATGACCTTTTGAAGACAGAGGAGTAAGCTGAGATAGAAAGTCATGATAGCATGACATTTTGAAGGCTATGGAGCAGACTAAGTCCAAAAGTCATGATGGTACGACATTTTGAAGACCAAGGACCAAGCGGAGATAGAAAGTCATGATAGCACGACATTTTGAAGGCTATGGAGCAGACTAAGTCCAAAAGTCATGATGGCATGACATTTTGAAGGCCAAGGACCAAGCAAAGACAGAAAGTCATGATAGCACGACATTTTGAAGGCTATGGAGTAGACTAAGTCTAAAATTTGTCAAGAGTGCAATATGGGATACGAATGTCACAATTTCGTGACATGTCTCATTGTCGTGACATGTCGCATTTTTGTGACATGCAGCGACAAAGGAGCGGAACACAGGCAGAATTTCGTGATTTCATGACATGTCTCTTCTTCAGGACAGGTCGCATTTTCATGACTATCCAAAGTAAAATATGGAAATGACTTAATGATGTCGTGATTTTGTGACATGGTGCATTTGCACAGCTAGAAGCAGAAAGAGTGCAAAATGGGAGAAGAATGTCGTGATTTCGTGACATGGCTCATTTTCGTGACATATCGCATTTACGCGACTTATAGTGACAAAGGAGTAGAACGAAGACAAAATTTCATGATTTCGCGACATATCTCAATTTCATGACATGTGACCGTTTCGTGACTCTTCGGAGCAAATGAAGGAGAAGACTTAAGGACGTCGTGATTTCGTGACAGGTCACATTTTTGCGGTTGGGGCAGCAAGAAAGCTTTGCGGTGGACCGTTGCCTGTGTTCTAAGGTGTTTATAAATATGTGTAAGGGGTTGTGCTCTTTCTTGGCAGGGTGGCCTCATAAGGGTACTAGTAGCGAAGGACAGACTGTCCCTATTGAGGTTTTGATCCGTAATAGCATAGTGCTAATTTTTGTAAAAGGTTTTGGGTCAACCTGGAAAACTCGGATGTAATGAAATTGTACCTTAATTACCAAAAAAAAAGTGTAAAATTTGTGATGGTGGAACATTTTGAAGACCGAGGACCAAGCAGATATAGAAAGTCATGATAGCATGATATTTTGAAGGCTATAAAGCAGACTAAGTCCAAAATTCATGATGGTGTGATATTTTGAAGACCAAGGACCAAGCGAAGACAAAAGTTGTAATAGCATGATATTTTTAAGGTCTGGTGAGCAAGTTGAAGCAAAATATTGTGATGGCATGACATTTTGAAGACCAAGTGGACCACAAAATCTAAGATATTGGAGAAATATCGATGCAAAAAGAATATACCAACCTCTTTCAGTTAGAAGCTCCATCACTTCTTAACCTTCTTTTGTACCAGAATGAGCGTACAATAATACTATTGTAACAACTTTTAGTTTTCTATTATGTAAAACTCTTATATATAGAATGAGCGACCCAAGAAAATGGTCAGCTCTTAGGCATTTACAAGGCTATGTATACAGACTTCTAAAAAGCTTAATAAAGATCATCCATTCTGGTTCTTGGCTCATTGGTGTTTCAAATCAAGTATGTATGTGTTGTCTATTGCTAATATAAATCTAAGTTGAATGTAACCTGCGTTAATTATTAATATAGATTTTTGCATTAAACGTTCAGTTAGATCTACAATTTACTTCACGAATAAGTTATGTTTAAGTAAGATATTCACCAAGGGTTTTAGTTTTAGTGTTTTGGTTTTGTTATGCTTCTCTGCAAAAGGTTGTGATAGTTGCTCTTATTGTTTCTTAATCTGTACCATTTTAACTCTCTAGCCATAGCTATATTTTCCTCTCTTTATGCATTTCCCTCTCTCCCCCTTTTACTAAAAGAAACAAAGGAACCATTCTCCTATGGAGATTGAACCAGGTAGACCCTGTTTTGACATGGTCTTTCAATGTTGGCAAAGTCTTGGGTGCAAATGTAACCAAAGGCAGATTTTACTCCAACAGTGTTATTCTAAACACTTTCATGTTTTGCACAAAAAACTAGGTATTAGGGACATTAATACCTCTAAGGCTAGGGTGCCCCTTGAGTTTTATGAGGAATAAATCCCTCATGAAAACTTGAAAAGACAGACTCAGAAGAAGAAGAAGGAAAAAGAAACAAAAAAGAAAAAGGAAGAGCATGCAAAAATAGAGATAAAAGTGAAAAAGGGGGTAAAACCCTAATTCATTTTTACCGCACAAGAGAGAAGAAAAGAGCTTTGGGAAAAATAGAATATGGCACTACCGATACACCATTAAGCAATCATGAGGAATGAGGTTGGCATGGAAGTAAAGCGAGCACAGGTAGGGTCAAAAACACAATTACATTTTAATTTTTTCAAATTTTTGTGCAATTTTTTGGGTGGTTTTTTGCCAAAATTGGTGGTTTTTGCGTGACTCGAGCATGATTTTGTGGTATGACTACGATTTCACCCTAGGTTGTAGTGGTGAAATCATGCCCAAAGACAAGGTCTAGGTATGATTTTGTGTAGTTGCACCTCACAAAAGTGGGTGCGACCTCACCTCAATGAAATCATGGTCCTAAAAAACCAAGCACAATTTTGTCGAAGGAAAAAAATAGAAAAATGAAAGAAACCAACAAAAAAAAAGAAAAAAAAGAAAAGAAAAGAGAGAAGCAAGCAAGCTAACTTTGAAAATGCAAAATTTAAATTTAGAAAACAAACTTATAATTTTTAATTTAATATAATTAATAGTTTTTAATTAATTTATTTATTTAGAATTAATTTTTGATTAATTTAACTAATGGAAAATTTTATTTTTGTTGTTATTGCATATTAGGGTGCTTGAGAGCTACGAGTGGAGAGAAAGATCCCTAGATCTAGAGCTAGAGGTACTCAAATAGGTGGAGAGAGACACACTAGAGATGGTGGGGCTAGACCACCTGGAAAGACTACCTCGAGTAGAGGCAGATAGGGCCCTACTAATAACACTAGTGGAAATATGGTACCCAGAGTAATCCACATTCTAGTTACCCATAGGAGATATGACCGTCACACTATGGAATGTGTGGTGCATCTTGCACATCCTTATTAGAAGGATAGTAGTTTACAGAGTGCGAGGGAGGCCAAAATCCTTGCAGTAATTTTTAGAAGGTTGGGTTACCTAGGTGCAAGAGAGCACCATAGTCATAGATGACCTAGTGGGGTGATGTGGGGTAGATCCATTGATGATCATGCTCTATGGGGTGGTGGAAAGATAGTTGATGTACGATAATAGTAGGCAACATCTGCCATGGATGATTGTGGGTGTAGTGGTAAACATGTGATACCAGGGAGTTTGATTTACGTGGGGTCCATATGTGCTAGCCTATTTGTATAGGATGTTTTACAATGTTGTGTACAAGCAATATACAAGGCTGGTTTGCATGACTTTGCTCCAAGTATGGATTTGGAAGCACATAGTGGTGTATATACTAGATGCATTTCCAAGACCATTGCCCAACCTGAAGTGACCAGTAGCATACAGATGGTCCAGATCCCTAGAGCAAGTGGTGAGGACCTACGTCGGGAACCTACCTATTGTGGCTACTCCACAACTAGCCCCAAAGAATTAGGGACCCACCTTTTTTTTTTGATGTTTGAGGACTTCGGTTGTATTTGACTAATTATGTGTGATAGATTCTTAGTCATGATCTCACCCTATGAAATTTGAGCCTCCTTGGTTTATATGATCTTCTTGTCTGTTGGGGAGGAGTTTGATTTTATTGTTTGAGTGATGTCATTATCAAGTGCTTAGGTGTTTTCATTCATTTTGGTAAAGTAAATTTTAGTTTTGGTTTTTCTCCTTGTAATTTGTTCTGTTCCCTTTTATTTGAGTTTTTGTAGCTTAAACCTGAAGGTTTTACGATTGAAATCTAAATAAAATATATATATACATTATTATTATATATTGCATATATAATAATATATATATTAAAATAAAAATAAAATAAATATATATATCTATATATATTTTATATATAGATATATGCAAAAAAAAATAAAGTATATATTTTATTATCATATATTTTATATATGTGGTAATAATATATATAAATAGATCAATTAAATAAATATTAAAAAAAAAAATTCTTATTTATATATATATATATATATATTAACATATAATATACATATAAGAATATAATAATAATAAAAATGGAAATAAAATTTAAAAGGTTTTATATTGTTTTGATATGGTGGGTTATGTTTATTAACCATGTCGTATTTGTTATGTGCAGGTTGGGTACGGTGGACCCCACGCGAACAAAAGGGACACCTTATGTGTATCTTATGACAAGGCTATGTGAATCCCATGAAATATGAGGTGGAGATTTCAGATGGCACCAGGGCGTGGTGATAACGATGAAAGTTACCTAGAAAATACACACAGGGACCAATAGTCAAAGAACGAAGGTGCAAGGACCTGGGTAGGCATATAATGCAAGCTATTGATGCGGTATTTCTATCAAGAAATTGGCATCGACGTTAGTGGGAATGAATTTTAAGGATGATCAAGTGACTAGCATGAGCAGTGGTAGCTCCAAATTTGAAGGCAGATACATGGAGTTTTTATGACATCAACACAGGTAGTCACTTTGGAGAATGTGGTAGGCATGTTGACATGAAGAATGTATTGTCGCATGGCAGACATTAGGGTATACCACAAATCAACAAGGAGGTATAACTATGAAAGGTGGTTCATTGATGACAGGAAGTGCCATTGGTCTAGGTTTCGATCGTATATACATTGAGTCCAAGGATTTCTGATGACGTGGTCGTAGATCTCCAAATGAGCAGTAGAAGCAGGTTTCATAAAACAAATTACAAATACATAGACCAATGAATTATTTGGGTTGCAGTAAAAATGTTGATGAAGGAAGAAGTACAAGATTTTGGTGACGGTGGCTACACATGGAGGTTTATAAACAATGTTGCCATGCAAGCACCAGGGGCAAATTCATCGAAGACTGTCGAACGCTGATTATTGATGCAGATTGTTAGCAATGAGATAGCGCAGTGAGCAATAAAAACATGTTGGATAAGGGATACCGAGTGAAGACTATAGAAGAAGTGATATTAACATTGATGATGTGTTTGTAATGACAGTGGTGTATACCCAGACAAAGGAGAATGTTGGTATTTTGGTAGAGGCCATAGTCAGGACGATATGACATAATAGATACTATTGGTAGGTTTCAAAATGAAAGCCAACGATGTGATACAGGCATGACAGAGAACTTAAAATGGATGCATAGTGGCCACCTAACCCTTGTAGGTGATGTAGAAGGAATTGACCGAAACCTTACTATAAACCTTGAAACACATTTTTTTTTATAAATGACCATTTGAGAGGGTGCATTTTTTTTTTGTTTATTCTAGTTCAGTGGATGAGCAGAAGAGGGACTTTGTTCTATGCTGAACGCACTGGACATTTGGCACAGGTTGATAGGCAGTTGAGGAATTTTATCCCACTACGAGTGGAAGTGACAAGGAGCTAAGTCCCAAGGTGGGGCTATATCAGGATGAGAGGCACTATGGTGGTCATTGCCAAAACAAAGGTGTAGCTCCTTGGCTACCATGGTTCAAGTTGCAACTAAGGATATTGGGAAAATATTGCTTTTCCAACCATGTTCAAAACCCTAAGGTATGGGGTATATTAAAATGGATATTTATTGTCCATATTGTGTTAATTGATCAATATTTTATATTTATTATATATGGTTGTCTCGGATCTAAAATAAACAGGAGTTATAAGGGCAAAGTAAGATTTAAATATATTTTTTATATATTATAATATGTGAAATGAGAGTTATAAGGGAGAAATGAAATTTTAAATATCTTCTTATATATTATAATATATGGGGCATCGGGAGTCATAAAAAAAAAGATGTAAATAAAGGAAAATATTATTATTCCCTTGGTTTTTTTCTTTTATTTTATAGGAAATAAGAGTTATAAGGAAAAGGGGGAATGTTCCAATATTAAGGGAAATGAAGAGGTAAATGGGAAAGTGAAGACCAAGGGTCAAGTTTTAGTTTTATTTAAGCCCATGAAATTTTTAAAGAAGGGCTGGAAATTTTTGTAAAAAAAATACTATTTTGAAGAAATCAAATGCATACATTTTGGTAGGCATACACTTTGTGAGCAAAATCAGAGGAGACTTTTGTCTAGGGTTATTGCATTTACTGTTTATGCTTTCACTACATCTTTTCTTTTAATTTATATCTACATATTGAATTCCCTTAGGGAGTTATACTAGTTGAATATTGAAATTGATGCAAATGTTATTTCACCATTTGAGTCTTGCACTTGATGTAATCTGATTGTGTTTTATGCAGGTTTGTTTAGATCAGGTTACCTTCAGACTTATCTCATAACTCGTGGTTTTGCAGGGTAGGGGAGTATGATACCAATATTTACATGCATGTTTTTCAAGCTTTTATGTAAATATATTAAGTTTATTTTTTGTAATTTGTTCATTCTATTTTGTAAAATAAGGTCATTTATGTCCATTGCTTTTCATTATGGTCGATCTTCTAGAATTTCTGCATTTTGCTTTACATTCTGGTCATCTTCCAAAATTTTTGCATTTTGCTTTATATTCGGGTCATTTTTCAGAATTTTTGCATTTTGTTGTATATTATGGTCATTTTCCAGATTTTCTGCATTTTATTTTCAGTTATTTTATTCTGGTCCTTGTCCATAATTTTTGCACATTTTTTGTTTAATTTTAGTTACATTTTGGTCCTCATCCAGAATTTTTGCACCTCCAAATTACACCAAATTTTTCGATTTTTCAAATATAAATTTTTAGATAAAATCAACCTTAGGAGGGAGGGTACTAACACCTACTTTACATTAATGGCAGATAATGCAAATGAATGCTGACTCACTAACTGGCTAACATGTCCAAATTCTAACTTAGCTTTTAGTAGAACATGCATAATGAAGATAAAATTAATATACTAACTATAAAATGAATCTCACATTAAAGGTATGGAGTTAAAATGAAGTGGACTATTCCATGCACTTTTGCATTTTTACACCTTTAATATGAAGATAAAATGGACTTGCTAACTAGGATTCAGGGTAAGACAAATTAATGCCAAGAACATTAAAAGGAACCACTTTCACACAAGCAAACTTCACATTCATTTTAAGGATTAAAGAGCAACATTCACTAATAATTAAACCATCAAGGCCCCTTGTTAACTATCACTTGCATATTAATGAGATTATTCTAGCATACATTGTTACTAATTATCATTGATTTCATACATATATGCGATATTTTTGTCTATAAAAACCTTGGAGAAATTCATAATTACATTTAATTTCCTTGCAAGAGGGAGTTTTCAATTTAACACTCTAATTGTGGCGATTATTTTACAATAGGGCAAAATAATCACTCAACACTACAATTAGCGATATGGGTCGTAGACAAGTTGAGGGAGGCCAATATTATATGGTAACCTTAGCGTATACACCCAATATGGGTTGAGGATAGGACAAAGCTGACTAGGATCAGGAGGATCAGGTGGCTTACTATGGAGAGAGGGGAGCCAGAGGTCTTCCAGTTCGATCGAGTCCTAAGGTATTTCATGATATTATGGGGAATCCCAAAATTGGGGAATTACTAGTACTAGAGAGTATACTAGGATCCATTAGGGGTGGGAGGTAGACCAAACTTCACTAGGTGGGTAGAGGAGGACTTGTATGATCCTCCTTACATGGATTCCAGGGTGGACGACATAGGAGTGGCCTTTGGCTACAAGCAATGGTATAGATGAGTCATACCCTAGAGGGTCTCCCTACTTGTTTTGATATAGAGGTACCAAGTGATGGGCTTGAGAATGTAGTGATATTTTTATAAGGTAGCTTGTAGAGCCACAAAGAGGTTATAATAGTTCCCAAAATCTCTGAATCAAAGATAGGCTTGGGTTTAGATTGTGCAGTGATGGAGGACACCAGCACTACAAGGACCAAGGAGGTAGGGGAATCTAGAGTTTCCCCCATAAATACCAAGGTACTACTAGGTGGAGGATCGAGAGAGGTATCTACATCAGTAGTAGACAGCCAAGGCTATGCCTTGAGATGAGAGGATCTAAGGGAGGAGGTAGAGGTACTACGAGCTCAGGATGTGACTCTACAAAGAAAGGTGGACCTACTCCAGGAGGATAATTCCAAGAGGATCAAAGGACTGCAAGGCTCATTGAGTACCATAGAGAGGGAGAGGTATACAACTCGAGTAGAGGTTGATCATATTTAAGGGGAGGTGAGAAGTCTGGATACAAAGTGCTAGAGGAATCGGGTATAAGGGATGGCTATCATTGGTAGCAGCTAGGCTAACAACGGGGTCTACCTTCTATAGGTGGAGCTATAAAGGTTAGGGGAGAGGTTGGAGGTGGTCATTAAATGGTATATGTTTTATGATAATATGTACTAACAAGTAGTACCAGAGGGTCAGAGAGTAGCACTCCCTCTATCCCTCCAATCAACTAGTAGGTCACAATTCACAAATATTCTCGGCTTCACCATCCATGGGTATGCAACTACCTGGACCACCTCATCCTCTAGGCAGAGAAGAGGAGATACGCTCTCAAATCTTGGGCTAGGAATCAAGATAAAATTCTAGTTTTGATTATGGCATGCATCCCTAGGGATTGGTTGAGTGTATTGGAACTAGACTATGGTACACTAACCAAACACGACGATATCTCTTTTTCTCATTGATTAATACATAGTTTTTTTTATATTTTGTTTGATGTGTGCATGTGATTTGATTTAATTATATGGTCTTTAGTTTAATATTTTATGTATGCAATATATCTTAATGCCAAACTATATGAAATGCATACATGGAATGGATGGAAGGAAGAAATAAAACACAAGATAAAACAAGAAAGATAACCAATAAAGAGAAGAATAAAAGAAGAAGAAGATCCAAAGGTCAAACATCTAAAATAGAGAAGGATAGGTGAAACATAGTATTGAAATCAATGTAGGTCACAAGATACCAATGTGATTAAATACTATGAATCATACCAGAAAAGAGGGATCTAAACCCACTATGAGTATAGTACTCACTGTAAAGGATGAGGTGTTGGATTCTAGACCACTATGGATGGTTGCTTGCTAATTTATTATTGTGGGGTGATTACCCACTAGGATCTATTCTGAGGCCTACTAAAAATGGCCAAGGAGCTTATCCTGTAATGGGGTGTTGAGCTCATTGAGTCAAAAGGGAGTATAACTAATAGAATATCATATATGATAATATACCTACTAGGATGTATAATTATCCCATGTGGGGTGTAATATATAAGGATAAAATATATTAGGTGAGTGCTACCCCTGATAAGGGTTTAAAACTGAACACAATATAGTGAGTGTGTGCGAATGTGTAAAGAAGACATCTCATAAAAAGAAAGCATACATATCACCTTGTCAAAAGCAAAGGAAGACAAAGAAAAAGAAGGAAAAAGAGAAGCAATAAGGAGATATTAACAAATTATCATCCTTGATCTAGGAGATACTTCTTTAAGATATCTAACACCAAGAAACATAGAACTTTAAGAAGCAAACAAAAGTAATAAAGAAGACCGAAGAAGAAACCCTAGGTGGGGATCTTACTAGGCATTAGAAACCTAGAGAAAGTGCAATGCATGTGAGCTATGACCTAACTAGGTATCATCATATATTGTTGCAATATCCCCAAATATTTATATGATCAAGTAGTCATGACCAAGCAATCATGCAAAATATGACATTCAAGCATGCAAGTTGTGTTAAATGTCAAGCAAGCAATGCAAAAGGATGACAAGCAATAATTTAGTATGAACAAGCATATGGATGCAACAAAAATACCAATGCATAGCTAAATGATAATTGATGCAATTTTTTATTTTTTTGCTTTGTGTTATTGTTTTTTTGTTTATTATTATTATTATTAATTTAATTGATTAATTTAAGCAAACATAATGAAATTTGAGACAAAATCTAAGTGTGATGCATTTCTTGGGATAAAAAACAAGTGTACCATAAACCGTTTCCTCAAAGAAATCCCTAAAAATTAAGTCATATCAATGATAAAAATAATGGAGAACCTCCTTCATGGCTCTTTCTTTGATAGCCATGGCACGATAATAAATACACTTGTGAACAAAACCATTCTTTTTAATATAAATATCATTATAAGACAACCAAGCAAGATCTACTTCTAAAATAGAAGGTTTATTTTTAGAGCATACATAATCAATTATATTGTAAAACAAGATCTCATAAGAATAAGGAGGTCCATCATCCTCATTACCCACTTTTGACTTTTGATAATCCATATATTCAACATAAGTCATAAGATGATCATCATTTTAAAATGGTAAAGGTTGGTCTTTACTGGGTATTAAACCTATGCCACATCTCCCAGGCCAGATATAGACATCCAAAGGCTCTTGAATGCCCTTCTATTATGGTCCAAAACCTTTACCTACATATCCCATACTAGATAGGATCTATTTAGGAAGTGGGTAATCATTGGAAAGGTAACAATGAGCAAAAGAATGATCAATGGGAGAGGGGTTGCTACCACATATATTTTATTCAAATGCAGTTGCTACGAAGATAAAGGTACACATGCCAATGTGTACAATATCACCTTTCGTATGGGGTAAACCCATGGCTCTTGGTGATGGTGGTAGCTTGGCTAGATCTAGAAGAGGTTCTTGAATAAACTTATTATCATGATCCTGAGATGAGAAATTGGAAATGTGTTCCTCACTCATTTTTTAATTTTGAAATTGTTCTAATATATGATATGAGGAATGTGGATAAACCATTGAAGAAATAGGACATAGGTTAAACTCATATCCAGCTCACTCTACATTTTATAAAAAAATCAAATGGTCGAGGGTCACTCGAAACGGTGACAATTTGGTTTTTAAACTTGAACTTAAGGCATTGATGAAGATTAGAAGGGATGGCCTTCGTTGCATGAATCCAAGGTTGTCCAAGAAGAAGATTAAAATATGCAGGACAATGTACCACATAAAACAAAGTATCGAATATTTTAGGTCCAATCTTAAGGGGAAGAGATATGATGCCACAGGCTTCTTGGGACTCATTATTGAAAGCTTTTATAATGATATCGTATTATGTTAAATCTTCCTATTTTAATCAAAATTTTTGAAAGAATTGATATGCACACAAATTGAGGGAAGAACCATTATCAATCAAAATTTTCTTAATAAATGTATCCCAAATAAGTGTAGTGATGTAAAGTGAAGAATTTTCTTGCAAGTTTGAGGAAGGTTTGTTGGACATTTTGAGTCCAGAAGTCAAAGTTGTCATTGATGTCACCATATAAAGTCATATTTAATACCAAATATTTCAGCAAGAAAAAAATGGGATAAAAATGGTTATTTGATATCTAGGAAGAAGGCCAAATATCAAGTGAAAGTTGCAAAAGATAGAAGTTAAAAAGGAGTTATAATATTTATTTTATAAATTTTTTAAATTCAGTGTGAATTTAAATTTTATAAATAAATATTAAACGTACTTTATCAAATGTATAATATTATAATAGTGGTTATTATAATATTAAATGTACCATGGTGAAAACCCAAATAAAATATTTATAATTCTTATTATAGTGTTTTATAAGGAAAATTTTGTTTTATAAAGTCTAAAGATATTTTAATAAACCCAAAGGTTGGGTTTAATACCAAAGGCATTTGAAGCCTTTATGATCTCTGTCGATGTCATAAAAGACAACAAGAAAAGCACCGACATTTTCAAAGTAGTGGAAGAAGCATATAAATACTATGCCTAAAGTTCAAATTTATAATCCTTGCTCTAAAGTGAAAATATTGGCTTATGGAAGAAAGAGCTCGTGAGTGTATGCGAAAGACATGATAGCAGAGTTTTTAAGGGAGGAATATTTGATTTTCTAAGTTTCATAAGACAACATGGTCTAGTGGCATTTTGGAAAGCGTGAAAGCACTGGCTTGTAAAGGATTTCGTGTTCAAATCACGATGGGTGCATCATGAGGTGTTTTGAGTGAAGCACCTATGGTGCACATTCTTTTGCCAAGGTAGAAGGAGAGAGTGGAGATTAAGAAGCACATGGTGCTTCATTAATATCAATGAGCACTTGGATCATGCGGTAACTTTGGCTACGGTTAAGGCACTCATAGAGGGCAATGTTGAGGGTTCGATTCCATCCAAAGCAAAGGTAATAATTTTGATTTTATTTTTTAATTAAATACCTAAGTTGGAGGTATAACATTATTTAGTGGTTTATTTTGGAAAGTTTGCTTTGTAATAAAGTTGTGGTAGTTGATAATTACATTTAGGAGTTATAAGGAGAATTCTATTTTTACTTTTAAGTCTTAAAATTGGTATTGTGGAATATTGAAAGGTTAAGACTTTGTGGGTAGTATGTTATTTTGAATTAAGGTTTTTTGTGACTATTGTGAGGATATTGATTATTATTTAAGTTGGATTTATAAGGTTTAATTTTGATATTATATTTATGATATGTTTTGTTAAAGAAAATTAACCTCTAACCCTTATTGATATTAGCAAAGAAGTATTTGTGAGTGTGGCAAATTTGTGAGACCAACTAGTTGTCAAACAAAAGGTATGGGTATTTTCCTTCTTGGTTGAGTTGATTGATTGTATTTATTGAAAATTAAGTTTGGAGTGAAAAGGACTTGATTAGGGTTTCCTTTTTGAAAGTGGTTGAGTTATTGCTTCAAGGTATTTTGATTTGAGAGTTGAGATTAAAAACTTTTTTTATTAGCATTGTTGTTGAGATCATTGGTTGAGTGAAGTGTTTGAGTTAATGCTTCAAGGTTTTATTAAATTGAGAGTTGTGATTAAAATATTTTTTGATGATAATGGTTGTTGAAGTGAGTTATTATGCAAGGAACTTGAACTAGGGTTTGAAAAGATCATGAGTATCATTGTTATGTGAGCTTTGTTGTTGAGAATTGTTGGAAACATTTTGAGTTGGATGATACATGCTTGGACTAGGGTTTGTGAGCAAGATTTCTTTCTTGAAGTGATTGGTTGAGCAGAGTTTATTGAGCCTTGTAAAGTGGATGTATGAAGTGATTGTTCAAGTTCCATAAAACAAACTATTCCATATTTTGATTTGAGTTGAGATTGAGTTTTTGACTAAAGAACATATTGTGTCTCTAACAATTCTCTTTATGTTTCCATGAGTTTGGACAGGTTCTCTGTGGAGCTATTGAGCATATTTGGACAGGTTATGTGTGGACCTATTGAGAAAATTTGGACAAGTTTTGTATGGACCTATTGAGCATATTTGAACAGGTTCTATGTGGATCTATTAAATAGATTTGGACAGGTTTTGTATGGATATTTTGAGCAGATTTGGACAGGTTCTTTATGGACCTATTGAGAATATTTGAGCAAGTTCTAAGTGGACCTACTGATCAGAGCTATGCTAGACCGAATGGACTATGTTTAGTGCAAAATTGAGACAAAGCTTTGGAGGTGAAAAAGTAGTCTCTGGTGGATAGAGATCCATCAACCAGAGTAGTGAAGATAGGTCTTCTGAGTGGGTACAAGAGTCTTTAGTGGAGAGAGATCCACAATCCATAGTAGTGGAAGTAGTAGTCTTCTAGAGGATCATAAGCTAAAGAAAAGTATAAAAAGTTATCCTATGGATAGATATCTAAAAATAAAATTTAGGGGATCAACATCTCCTTTGGACAGAGATCCATAAACATTGTAATTGTGAAGGATTCCCAAAATATTATTTGAGAAATATTTAGAAGAAATATTTTCTCCGTGGAGGTAGCCATCTTTGGGTGAACCACATAAAAATGATGTCTCTCATGTGTGTGATGCTTTGTGTGATGTTTACTATTTTATTAATGTTGATGCTACTATTTGGATTAAAAAGCAAAAAATTTTATTGTATATTTTTCACCCCCTCTTAGTATAAGCACATGTTCTTAAATTGGAATCAGAGCGGATATCTCCATGAAAAGACTAACAGCTTGTAAGAGGATCCTTCGGTAGCACACATGACTTCAGAAAGTGAATAAGAGACTATGTTTGATATAAAAGAATAATTCTTTGCTTCTCTCAAAAAATTGGAAAGACTTAGAGAGAAGAATTCCAGCTTGAAAGAGCAAGTTCAAGAAGATGAAGAAGCAAGGATGGAACTTATACAAAGTCTCAAAAAACTTAATATTAAGGTAGAAGAAGGAAAGAAGATTGAGGAATATATGACAGATCTATTGAGAGCCAAGGAAATAGAATGTGAAATATTGGAAGCCGAAATTGTTCTCTTAAGGAATAAAGTGGAAAGGACCAAGGTACTACAAGATACAAAATACATTGCAACAGTAGCCACTTGTACACAGGTGTTATGGATGAAGATAACTCTAGAGGAATTCAATATAAAGCATGATTAGCCCATTACTATACTATGTGATAATATGAGTGCCATAAGTATCTCAAAAAAATTGGTAATGCACTCCAAGACAAAGCACATTTCGATTAAGTGTCATTTTCTAAGATAAGAGGTGACGGATAAACATGTCAGATTAGAATATGTCACTACAAATAAACATATAGTAGATATTTTCACTAAGCCTCTTTCAAAGGAAACTTTTGAGTATCTTCAAGGAAAATTGGGAGTGAGACTCCCACCCCAAAATTAACCACCTCAAAATAAGGTGGGGGAGGGGCTCAACTAAGAGGCTCATTCTTAGCCCCGAGCCCTATTGGTCCGACTTTCATACACACCCTGTGAAGAATGAGCATGAAACTCTGATAACACTTATACGGGATAAATCCCACTCACTTTAGGATCTAGTTGGTTATCCAAGGTGTGAGTTACGAGGGTCGGGTCGAATGTCAATTCACTCTTTTCCGCTTCCGGAATAGTCTTCAATATGGACTACTCGTTACCTTACAACGGGCTCTGAACTTGCTCGGTAGTGTTTAGGAGTTGTCACTTGTTGACAATCGGATTTAAAGTTAATTCTTTGATCTAGCTCTTATGGGTCAGCGATTTAAATAAAGGACAAATTAAAGAAAATAAAAATGGATCATTTCACGGATAAAACAGAGAGGGGTAGGGAAGGGGAAAGGGAGTTTTATTCAAACTTAGGGTAAAACAAAACTACCAATTTTATTTATACTATCGAGCTTCACAATGAACAAATCAAAGAAGAAAGTGTCCAGTTTTCTAAGATCACTTTCTACTAAGAGCATAAGGCAGAGATGGAACAGATCTAACAGAAAATTATAAACCGAAGGGAAGTCGGTTAAAATTGATATCTTTCACCGGCAGCCTAGCTCGCACAGTGAGGACAGAGCAATTAGAACAGGCCTGAACCTCAAATCTGTAATTTTCCCTAGCATACAATAGAACAAATGAAGCCTAACAGCATATTTAATCTTGATAACACAGATTCACAGCATATATTTAATAAACTTTAATGAAACGGATAACAAAAGAAGATGAACTTATCACAATCTGCAAAAGATTAGGCTCCTGGCCATGCTATCACAGAAAACAAAAGCACATCAACTCCAAGTCCAGAAACAAAGTATTTAACAATCTTTGCAAGAAATTGCTTCAATAGCCTTTTATTTCTAAGTTTTCGCCTCCTGCGATTACATTGAGAAGAAGTATTTATAGACTCGGGACAGACCCCAGATCTTTTCAGAAATATCTTCTTCTCAAACCCTAAATCTTATCATCTTAAACCCTAGGACCCGGGTTTTACAATATAAGGCCATTTAAAACAAAGTCCGGATAAAACTTAACCATTCTCGCAAATCGGTGCGGTCACTTGCCATAAATGGAGAAGATAGAATTCGAATGCCACTTGCATTCACCCATAACTGTGAATAAATGTCTTCATTAATGCCCTCGGGTAATTTGGATGAATCACCACTTCTCTGACATTTCATCTCCGTAGAGCCATCCCCGAGTTGAAAATCTCTGCAAGCTATTAATTCTGCCATAAATTTTCATTAAATGCATTCACCGGCAAAATCCGGTAACTGTGTGCAGATATTTTCATTTCCGGCCAATTCCCGACATATTCCACTAATGGGCGAGACTTAGTCACCGTAAAGTCTCTTTGCGGCCAGATCTGTAAAAATTGGATGAAACAACAATTCCCGGCATCTTCTCCTTCAATATGGCTGTCTTTGATTAATTTGCACTAAGCTTTACCTTTATGGCCATTTCTCCGTTATCATGTAAGTGCCAGATGGCTTCCTGCATGAAAGAACAAAAGATGGATTAGTATTTTAAAAATATTAAATCAGAACTTTAATTATTAAATCAGATTAAAAACCCTAAAGTTTACTTGCATGTCGGCCTTATTTATCTGATACGTGGCCTGCAGGGTTTTGACACGTGTCGCAAAATCGTGACACGTGTCCATTTCCAGCTGTCTTGCATTTTTGGGCTCTTTTCTGTCAGGGTCGCGAAAATGCGACATGTCGCGATTTCGCGACATGTCGCGAAATCGCGACATCCCCCTGCCTTGGCACCTTTTCGCTCCTTGCCGCGAAAACGCGACATATCACGATTTCGTGACATGTCACGAAATCGCGACATATTTCTGGCAACTGCTTCTTTTCTTCCTCATGGCCGAAACGCGACATGTCACGATTTCGCGACATGTCACGAAATCGCGACCACTTCATCCTTAAGCGTTTCTGGCTCTTCTTTGTTATTGGCATCTCTCGGAACTTTATTTCAAATTTTCCACCATGTCGCGAAATTGTGACATGGTGGCTCCTTTGCTGCCTTCCCTCACTTGTGTCACGATTTCGCGACACACTTGGCACTTAGTCGATTTTCATTTTTGTTTCTCTTTGCTGGCAATGACCATGCTTCTCCTTTGCGAATTCCCCACCATGTCTTTTCAACTTTCCACCATGTCACGAAATCGCGACCTGGTGGCCCCTTGCCTCATCATCTGTCCTTTGTGTCTGATTCGACTCGCAAATCATCCGCGACACCTCTTGGCCTTGCCCTTCTTTCTCGTAAACTGTCATGATTTCACGACGTCGCGATTTCGTGACACGTTCTTGCCTTAGCTTTTTCATTCGATTCCTCTTTCGCCCTGGACTCATCACGATTTGTTGAAATGTCACGAAATCATGACCGTTCGTACGCCTCGGGCCTCCTCTACCAATTTTGTCACGATTTCGACATCGCGATTTCACGACAGCTTTCTCATTTAGACTTTTCTTGCACCTTTTGTCACGATTTCATGACATCTTTTTGCCTTAGCCAATTTTCATTCAATTTCTCTTGCTCCTTCTTGCTTGCTTTGACTGGACTTGTCGCGATTTCGCGACATGTCGCGAAATCATGACAGTCCGTACGCCTTGAGCTCTTTCATCGAAAAACATCACGATTTCGCAACATGTCACGAAATCGTGACTATTTCAGACTTGCTTCCTTTCTCCATTTCCAAAAATTGAAGTGTCACGATTTCGCTACGCTTTTCATACTTAGCCGATTTTCTTGAAACCTGTCGCGATATCGCGACATTTCCAAAAATGGAAGTGTCGCGATATCGCGACACTTCCAAAAAAGGAAAGTTTTGGTTTCTAATGAATTTATCTATCTGTTTTCTGCATTTTTTTCATACCGGTGTAAGATTTTCTTTATCCATGAATGATTCTAGCATGTAAAAGTGAAGTCTGAGTTAACAAAGCTAGAATGCAAGAATACTTGGATACTTTGACACAGGCAAAACTTGAAGAAGAAAGAGGCAAGTAAAAATTTGGAATTAAAACCTGAAAATCATCAAGAGGGTCCTTACTGCAAAATGAAAGCTCAAAATTTTCAAAGGGTGGAAATTCATTTTTCAGTGGGGGTGTGTTGCTTCTCAACAAATGGCGATATCTGCGGGTAAAATAGTAGCATTATTTTAGAACCCAGGACTCTAGTTTCAAAACAACATAGACCATGTATCTTGCCTTGCCACAGATATTCTTCAAAATAAATTGACTACTAAGCGATAGTTGTTAAAATTTCCCAAGGACATACTAGGCTGAATTACTTAAGGAAGATTTCTGATGTGCAATTACAAGCGTATAAAACTTTCTTCAAGAATGACTGGATCGAATGTTGAACTCTGGATTGATCAGCTTTTCTAGATTGTAAAAAGGGGAAACCGAGTAGAGCTCTGTTTACTAGTTTAGCCTTTTACAGCCCCGACAGAGTTACCCTTTAGATTTACACGACCCAAATTTACAACTGTAAGGTAGAATCTACAACTTGGTAGAAGAAAAACATCTTTTGAAATCTTGGCTGCCTCTTTCATTATATAACTCTTTTTTCTTTCTTTTTTTTTTTTTTTATCTTTTTTTTTTATATATATATATTGGAAATAACAGAGTGCCAATTCAACTTTCATCTCTTTCTTTTGAAATACATCAACATCTGAAAAGCCTTAGAAAGAATAACAATTTTCTTTTAATATTTCATCAATCTGGAACTGCTTCAGCCTAGGCACTGATAGCCTCTATGGATACTCAAATAATTACATGAATCATAGTCCCCTCTTATAACCAACTTTTCTTGGATTCCTCGGGAGTTTCTCCAACCAAACAAACATAGCAGTTTCTTTATAATTAAAACAAGCTGTGGCAAGCAAGACACAAAATCCAATCATCCTTCCACTGTTGTTCGACTAAAAAAATAGTTCCACTGTTCGGTTAAAGCAGACTATCTCACAATTGTGATAATGAACAACTTGGATTTATGGACTCGAGAATAAAAACAATCTTTAGAAGGCTGACTTTTCATTGATGCTGAGGCAAAGGTTAAAGAACTGAATTTTAAAAGCCAGAGAATTTTGTACGAGACTTCCAAGGATAAACACGGGCCTTTAAGAACAAAATAAAATAAAAGCGCACGAGACTTTAAAATGAAACTGTACATGCACCAAAGAAAACAAAACTGTAGGGTTATTTACAAAGGAAACAAAATAAAACTGTACAGGCATTAAAGGAAATGAAATAAAACAAGACTATAGAGCTATTTACAAAGAAAATAAACTGCACAGACCTTAAATAAAAATAAAATACAGAACTTTAAAATAAAACAACACTGTACAGACAACAAAGGAAATAGAATACATAAATGTACAGACCTGAAAGGAAATAAAACTGCAGGGTTATTTACAAAGGAAATAAAATACAGTTGTACAGGCAGCAAAAGAAATAAAACAAAACAAAAGAACACTGCACAGACATTTAGAATTAAACTAAAGCAAATAAACTAAAAACTGTACAGGCATTTAGAAGTAAACTAAAATAAAATAAAACTAAAACAACTAAAATAAATAAACTAAAAACTGCAGAGCTATTTACAATGTATACACATGTTACAACTTCTTTGTGACTCAAAATATGTAGCAGATGGAAAAGCAGAGAACTAGTGCCTTAAAAATTTTTTGACCATTTGCAAGTAAATTTAGAAAAATTACCTTTCAGGTCCTGTTGACGAAATGCACTCTAGACTATGCTTCCAAATTTTTCTGTTACCTAGGAAAAACTTGTGTTTACCGTCTTCCCTCTCTCCTTTTTTTATTTTTTATTTTTTATATGGATCTTGTCCCACTGAAAAACAAATCTGCAACTCTTTCAATTTAAACAAATCATATAATAACAAATCATATGATAACATGTTTATGCTTCTACTTGAAGGGTTTGCAGAATTCTTTCAAAGGGACAGAATGTAAAAACCCCCAGGATCAAATACCTTAAAGCCTCTATAGACCCAGTCCATCACATCTTCAGATTTATGTGACAACTCAAAGAGATCATATTTTATCCGTATGTCCTGGTTCTTGACAACTTGAACATTTTGTGGTTGTTGTACTGCTTCAATATCCAAGACTTCAATTTTTATCCCTCTAGCAGAATTCTCATAATTTGCTTTTTCACCTGAGACTTGCTTAGATTTAACCCCATCAATGTGTAATGTCCAAACATCATTGTTGTGATTGATTAGAGCTGTAATTATTCTCACCTTCTCAGTTGCCAAATTATAAGATCCAATATCTGCATCAACATAGTTTACAACCTTTTCTTTGATATTATGTTCAGTAGTTACAGGCTTATATTGAGACTCTTCACCTATTCCAAGTTGGCTGACCACATTCACATTTACTATCTTTTCCTCCTCTTCTTGAAATTCAATAGGTGGTCCAGAGTAAGCTTCAATCAAGTTATCTTTTTGTTCAACAATCTGGGCCAATTCATGGAGGGTGATGTCTGCTTCAATTTCCTTCATATCCTCAATGATGTTATCCTTCTCCTCAGTTACTTCTGCATAGTGATATTGAATCCCACTTTCATCATCCTCTGATGAGGAAGGATCATTATTAGGTTCTGGACTCTCACATCTCAAATTATAACTGTCCCTTTTGAACTGTTGAAAATCTTGCATTTCATCCATAGGAGTCTCTACAAGACTTTCTGACTCTTCGGGAAAAGTGAAAGAACCTGAAACCCTGGTTGTACTATTTTTGGATGAACCAGAAATATCAATATTTCTTTGGTTCCTAGGAAAATTTAACTCACCAGGAAAAACTTCAGATTTGGGTAATGCTAGATCACAAATGTTTACTTCAAGCACTTCCACTTTGAACTTGTCAGAACCTTTCTCTATATTTTGCACATGCTGAGTGGATGTTACAGTTAACGGAGTCTCCTTGGGTAGAGCATGACATGTTGGTACTAACTCATGATGTGGAATGGGATCCGAAATAGGCATGTTCTGTGTAACATAGGATATCAAAGGATTGCTCAGAATTTGAGGTCCTAACTGTCTTTCAAGAATTAAAGCCTCTTTATAAGCTCCTGCCAGGGTTGTGATATTGATGTCTCTCTTGAGGAAAATAGAGGTCACTGAATCCAATGCATTCTTATAGATTTCTAAGGCCAGATTTGCATTTGGGATGTAATGACCAGTCATTCTACCGTAAGCTCTTTGGAACCTCATATTGAATGACCTGACAGTTTCTCCCGACTCTCTCTTGATGTTGGAAAATTGTTGGTATAACACACTGGGGTCTATCACTTCCCCAAATTGTGATATAAAAACTTTCTCTAGGTCATTCCAACTGGTAACAGAATTGCTAGTGAGATTTAGAAACCAGTCATAAGCTCCTTCTTGGAGAGTGAACGGGAACAATCTGCAAGCAACATCCTCATGCTTGTATATTTAATAATTTCAAAGCATTCTTGAATGCTAGCAGATGTTCCTCTCTTGTCCTTGTCCCATCATGTTTATATCTGGGGAGATATCTTTTCGGATTTCTGGGCAGGTCATGGGCTATACCCGGAATATTCAAAGCAGTGGCACCTAACCAGCTTGCCATTTTTAAATGTTGGTGTTAAGTTCTGCTGTTCAGGAAAAACTCAAACAACAAAATTTTAAAGGCTGAGGAGGAAGGAAAATTGGCTACCAGACCTTGGATAAAATACAACATTTGTCAAGTACCACATACAGTCAGATTTCTCAACTCAAGCACACTAAGAATGCAAGTTCAAGCCCTCCTTCTAGCGCCATTTTTAAATGTTGGTCCGACTTTCATACACACCCTGTGAAGAAGGAGCATGAAACTCTGATAACACTTATACGGGATAAATCCCACTCACTTTAGGATCTAGCTGGTTATCCAAGGTGTGAGTTACAGAGTCGGGTCGAATGTCAATTCACTCTTTTTCGCTTCTGGAATAGTCTTCAATATGGGTTCTGTTACCTTACAACGGGCTCTGAACTTGCTCAGTAGTGTTTAGGAGTTGTCACTTGTTGACAATCAGATTTAAAGTTAATTCTTTGATCTAGCTCTTATGGGTCAGTAGATTTAAATAAAGGACAAATTAAAGAAAATAAAAATGGATCATTTCACGGTAAAACAAAGAGGGTAGGGTAAGGCAGAAAGAGAAGTTTATCAAACTTAAGCTGTAAAACCAACACTACCAATTTTATTTATACTATCGACTTCACAACAGAACAAATCAAAGAAGAAAGTGTCCGGTTTTCTAAGATCACTTTCTACTAAGAGCATAAGGCAGAGATGGAACAGATCTAACAGAAAATTATAAACCGAAGGGAAGTCGGTTAAAATTGGTATCTTTCACCGGTAGCCTAGCTCGCACAGTGAGGACAGAGCAATTAGAACAGACCTGAACCTCAAATCTGTAATTTTCCCTAGCATACAATAGAACAAATGAAGCCTAACAACATATTTAATCTTGATAACACAGATTCACAGCATATATTTAATAAACTTTAATGAAACGGATAACAAAAGAAGATGAACTTATCACAATCCGCAAAAGATTAGGCTCCTGGCCATGCTATCACAGAAAACAAAAGCACATCAACTCCAAGTCCAGAAACAAAGTATTTAACAATCTTTGCAAGAAATTGCTTCAATAGCCTTTTATTTCTAAGTTTTCGCCTCCTGCGATTACATTGAGAAGAAGTATTTATAGACTCGGGACAGACCACTGATCTTTTCAGAAATATCTTCTTCTCCAACCGTAAATCTTATCATCTTAAACCCTAGGACCCGGGTTTTACAATATAAAGCCCTTTTAAAACAAAGTCCGGATAAAACTTAACCATTCTGCAAATCGGTGCAGTCACTTGCCATAAATGGAGAAGATAGAATTCGAATGCCACTTGCATTCACCCATAACTGTGAATAAATGTCTTCATTAATGCCCTCGGGTAATTTGGATGAATCACCACTTCTCTGACATTTCATCTCCGTAGAGCCATCCCCGAGTTGAAAATCTCTGCAAGCTATTAATTCTGCCATAAATTTTCATTAAATGCATTCATCGGCAAAATCCGGTAACGGTGTGGAGATATTTTCACTTCCTGGCCAATTCTCGACATATTCCATTAAAAGGGCAGCTGCTTAGTCACCGTAAAATCTCTTTGCGGACAGATCTATAAAAATTGGATGAAACAACAATTCCCGGCATCTTCTCTTTCAATATGGCCGTCTTTGATTAATTTGCACTAAGCTTTACCTTTATGGCCATTTCTCCGTTATCATGTAAGTGCCAGATGGCTTCCTGCATGAAAGGACAAAAGATGGATTAGTATTTTAAAAATATTAAATCAAAACTTTAATTATTAAATCAGATTAAAAACCCTAAAGTTTACTTGCATGTCGGCCTTATTTATCTGATACGTGGCCTGCAGTGTTTTGACACGTGTCGCAAAATCGTGACACGTGTCCATTTCCAGCTGTCTTGCATTTTTAGGCTCTTTTCTGTCAGGGTCATGAAAATGCGACATGTCACGAAATCGCGACATCCCCCTGCCTTGGCACCTTTTCGCTCCTTCCGTCGCGAAAACGCGACATGTCGCGATTTCGTGACATGTTGCGAAAACGCGACATCTTTCTGGCAACTGCTTCTTTTCTTCCTCATGGCCGCGAAATCGTGACCACTTATGTCCTTAAGCATTTCTAGCTCTTCTTTGTTATTGGCATCTCTCGGCACTTTCTTTCGAATTTTCCACCATGTCGCGAAATCGTGACATGGTGGCTCCTTTGCTGCCTTCCCTCACTTATGTCACGATTTTGCGACGTCGCCACATCGCAATTTCGCGACACACTTGGCACTTAGTCGATTTTCATTTTTGTTTCTCTTTGCTGGCAATGACCATGCTTCTCCTTTGCGAATTCCCCACCATGTCTTTTCAACTTTCCACCATGTCACGAAATCGCGACCTGGTGGCCCCTTGCCTCATCATCTGTCCTTTGTGTCACGATTTCACGACACCTCTTGGCCTTGCCCTTCTTTCTCAATCATGTTCCGCCTTCCCTGCCTTAGCTTTTTCATTCGATTCCTCTTTCGCCCTGGACTCGTCGCGATTTCGCGACATGTCGCGAAATCGCGACCGTCCGTACGCCTCGGGCCTCCTCCGCCAATTTTGTCGTGATTTCGCGACACAGCTTTCTCATTTAGACTTTTCTTGCACCTTTTGTCATGATTTCATGACATCTTTTTGCCTTAGTCGATTTTCATTCAATTTCTCTTGCTCCTTGCTTGCTTTGACTGGACCTGTCGTGATTTCGCGACATGTCGTGAAATCGCGATAGTCCGTACGCCTTGAGCCCTTTCACCGAAAAATGTCACGATTTCATGACATGTCACGAAATCGTGACCTCTTTCAGACTTGCTTCCTTTTCTCCCTTCGACGTCGCGAAAATGCGACATGTCACGATTTCGCGACATGTCACGAAATCGCGCCCTTTCATGCCTTAGTCGATTTTTCTCTCTCTCTGTCGTGAAAATGCGACATGTCACGATTTCATGACATGTCACGATTTCACGACGTTCCGTACGATCTTGCCTTCTCTCTCCAAATTTGTCACGATTTCGCGACATGTCACATCAATTCTCTCCCTTCTCTCTTTTCGATTTCATGACATTCCGTACGATCGAGCTTTCTCTCTCCTAACCGGTAGCGATATCGCGACATTTCCAAAAATGGAAGTGTCGCGATATCGCGACATTTCCAAAAATGGAAGTGTCGCGATATCGCGACATTTCCAAAAATGGAAGTGTCGCGATTTCGCTACGCTTTTCATACTTAGCCGATTTTCTTGAAACCTGTCGCGATATCGCGACATTTCCAAAAATGGAAGTGTCGCGATATCGCGACACTTCCAAAAAAGAAAGTTTTGGTTTCTAATGAATTTATCTGTCTGTTTTCTGCATTTTTTTCATACCGGTGTAAGATTTTCTTTATCCATGAATGATTCTAGCATGTAAAAGTGAAGTCTGAGTTAACAAAGCTAGAATGCAAGAATACTTGGATACTTTGACACAGGCAAAACTTGAAGAAGAAAGAGGCAAGTAAAAATTTGGAATTAAAACCTGAAAATCATCAAGAGGGTCCTTACTGCAAAATGAAAGCTCAAAATTTTCAAAGGGTGGAAATTCATTTTTCAGTGGGGGTGTGTTGCTTCTCAACAAGCCCCAAAGGTGACCCTTTGCCATTGATGTCAAAGGGGGAGAGATTTGTGTATTGGGAAAATATTTGATATGGGGAGAGATTTGATATTTGAGAGAGCATTGAGCCAGGGGGAGAAATGTCCCAAGGAGAGCAGAAGGAAAAAGAAAGGTCAGGTTTCAGTAAGAAGAGTATGGGTTTTCATCAATGACAAAGGAGATATTGTTGGACATTTTGAGTCCAAAGTCAAATTTGTCGTTGATATCACTAGATAAATTCATATTTAATACCAAATATTTCAGTAAGAAACAAAGGCGATAAAAATGGTTATTTGATATCTAGGAAGAAGGCCAAAGATCAAGTGACATAGTGCGAAAGACAGAAGTTAAAAAGGAGTTATAATATTTATTTTATAAATTATTTAAATTCAATGTGAATTTAAATTTTATAAATAAATATTAAACGTACTTTATCAAAGGTATAATATTATAATAGTGGTTATTATAATATTAAATTTGCCATGGTGAAAACCCAAATAAAATATTTATAATTATTATTATAATGTTTTATAAGGAAAAATTGGGTTGTATAAAGTCTAAAGATATTTTAATAAACCCAAAGGTTGGGTTTAAGACCAAAGGCAACTGAAGCCTTTATGATCTTCGCCAACGTCATATAAGACAACAAGGAAAGTACCAACATTTTCAAAGTAGTGGAAGAATCATATAAATACTATGCCTAAAATTAAGATTTATAATCCTTGCTCTAAAGTGAAAAGATTGGCTTGTAGAAGAAAGAGCTCGTGAGTGTATGCGAAAAATGTTACAGCAAAGTTTTGAATGGAGGAAGCTTCGATTTTCAAAGTTGCATAAGACAATGTGTTCTAGTGGTATTTTGGAAAGCGTGAAAGCATTGTCTTGCAAGGGATTTCATGTTTGAATCACGATGGGGCATCATGAGGTGTGTTGAGTGAAGCACCTACAACGTACTTTTTCAAGGCAGAATAAGAGAGTGGATATTAAGAAGCACATGGTGCTTCATTAATCTCAACGAGCACTTGGCTTATGCGGTGACTTTTGTCATGGTTAAGGCACTCATAGGGGGCAACGTTGAGGGTTTGATTCCCTCTAAGGCAAAGGTAATATTTTTTATTTTATTTTTTAATTAAATTCCTAAGTTGGAGGCATAATATTATTTAGTGGTTGAGTTTGGAAAGGTTGCTTTGTAATAAAGTTGTGGTAGTTGAGAATTATCTTTAGGAGTTATAAGGAGAATTTTGTTTTTATTTTTAAGTCTTAAAATTGTTGTGGAATATTGAAAGGTTAAGACTTTGTGGGTAGTATGTTATTTTGAATTAAGGATTTTTGTGACTATTGTGAGGATATTGATTATTATTTAAGTTGGAGTGTTAACGTGTAATTATGATATTATATTTGTGATATTTTTTATTATAAAATTATCCTCTAACCCTTATTAAGATTTGCAAAGAAGTAATTGTGAGTGTGGAATATTTTTGAGACCAGCTACTTGTCAAACAAAAAGTATGGGCAAATTCCTTCTTGGTTGATTTGATTGATTGCCTTTATTGAAAATTAAGTTTGGAGTGAAAAGGAATTGATTAGGGTTTCCTTTTCAAAAATGGTTGAGATATTGCTTCAAGGTTTTCTGATTTGAGATTTGAGATTAAAAGCTTGTTTTATTAGAATTGTTGTTGAGATCATTGGTTGAGTGAAGTGTTTGAGTTAATACTTCAAGGTTTTCTGAAATTGAGAGTTGTGATTAAAACCTTGTTTGATGAGCATGGTTTTTGAAGTGAGTTGTTATGCAAAGAATTTGAACTAGGGTTTGAAAATATAATGAGTATCATTGTTATGTGAGATTTGTTGTTGAGCATTATTGAAAACATTTTGAGTTGGATGATACATGCTTGGACTAGGGTTTGTGAGCAAGAGTTGTTTTTTGAAGTGATTGGTGGAGTAGAGTTGATTGAGCCTAGTCAAGTGGATTTATGAAGTGATTGTTAAGTTCCATAAAACAAACTATTTTATATTCTGATTTGAGTTGAGATTGAGTTTTTGACTAAAGAACATATTGAGTCTCTAAAAATTCTCTTTATGTTTTTGTGAGGTTGGACAGGTTCTATGTGGACCTGTTGAGCATATTTTGACAGGTTCTATGTGGACCTGTTGAGCAGATTTGGATAGGTTATGTGTGGACCTATTGATAAAATTTGAACAGGTTCTATGTGGACCTATTAAGAAGATATGTATAGGTTCTATATGGACATTTTGAGCATATTTGGACAAGTTATTTGTGGACCTATTGAGTATATTTGAGTAGGTTCTGAGTGGACCTATTGAGAAGAGTTGTGCTAGACCGATTGGATTGTGTTTAGTGCAGAATTGAGATAGAGCTTTGGAGGTGATAGAGCAGAGAGGATAGTAGTCTTCGATTGATAAATATTCATCAGCCAGAGCAGTGAGGATGGGTCTTCTGAGTGGGGATAAGAGTCTTAAGTGGAGAGATATCCACAAGCCAGAGTAGTGGAGGTAGTAGTATTCTAGAGGATCATCATCCAGAGCAGAGAATAAGGAGTTATCCTATGGATAGAGATCCACAAATTAGATTTAGGGGATAAACTTCTTCTTTGGACATAGATCCATAAACATTGTAATTGGGAAGGATTCCCAAAATATTATTTGAGAAATATTTAGAAAAAATATTTTCTCCATGGAGGTAGCCATATTTGGGTGAACCACATAAAAATGATGTCTCTCATGTGTGTGATGCTTTGTGTGATGTTTACTATTTTATTAATGTTGATGCTATTATTTGGATTAAAAAGCAAAAAGTTTTATTGTATACTATTCACCCCCTCTCAGTATAAGCATATGTTCTTCAAGGTTTATTATCATCTGAGAATGAGACGTGATGTATCCGAAGAGAATCTATGGTATCCACTATAGAATTGGGAGAAATATCTGAGGAAAACAATTTTTGATTTAGAAATTCCATAAAATAATCTCTATTATTGGGAGAAATTTATAAGAGCTCTAAAACTAAAATATTTGATGGATTACTAGCCAACTTCTTTTGAAGGTCAAATGAAACCTTAGACTATAGTATCAATACAATAGGTGGAGTCCCTCTTTCTAAAAAAATTCTCTGATTATTCTTCAAAATTGAACCAGGTTGTAATACAAAATTTTATCCTTGCTAAGGATTCTGAGTTTGAGGTTGCCTTCTTGTAGTTACCCCAACCATGCCAACCATATTACCATAGGTAGGGTGCTCATTATGATGAGCCACCTGGTTTGCTACTTGATGATTAATTTTTGGCAATGGATATTTAAATATTATTATATCTTGATTGGTAGTCATAGTTTGTTGGGTAGGTACTTGATTATTCATTGCCTAAGAATTGCCTAAGTCAATACATCCTAGCATCAATCAAATACTGAACCACAAGTTTTAACTTCTTACAAGAATTTGTCCAATGTCCTTCCACTCTATGATATGCACAATGTTGACTTGCCTTATACCAATGAAATGTAGTATCTAGTTGTATTATGGGAAATTTATTTAAAAGTTGCTTCCATAGACATTAAGCCTTATAAAATTCCTTTGTGGAGGTTTCTAAAGTACTATCTTTTGTAGGTTGTTAGTAACATTATTAACATGAATTCTATCCATTCTACTATCACCTCCTACATGTCTATTCTTATGTTGAGACTTAGTAGGTTTATCTTTGTTGACTTTGAGTTGGCCTCTTATGATAAGGGCATGTTCTACTTTTCATGCAAAATCAATGGCTTGGTCAAAAGATGTAATAGTAGTAGTCTCTAATGCATAAGATAACTATTCTTGTATATTACCAATAAATATCTCAAGCATATTATTTGGAGGTAAATTATATCTCAAACACCTAAATAAACTTCTTCAACAAGCCAAGAATTTTGAAAAGCTTTCCTCTTTATTTTTTTCAAGCTATACACATCTTTCATTGTTAATTATTTTTCAATATAAGCACCAAATTGTTGAACAAATAATTCTGCTATTTCTTTAAAACTTTTCAAATAATAATTGGGTAATCGATAATACCACTCTAATGCCATGCCACCAAGACTCTTAGGAAATATTTTAAGTAACAACATGTCATCATAAATGAGATCATGACAATCTATTCTAAATCTTCTTAAATTCTCTATTGGATCTTCTATACCCTTATAAATAGGTAAATTTGGAATAGAAAAATGCTTAGGATAAGGCCTAGCAACAACAACATGATCCAATTTTTGATTACACATTTACTTATAATTGTAAGTAAAACTTGAAGGCTAAATCATATCAACTTTTGAAACCAACTGCTTTACCATATTTTCTAAATTATGTACTTTTAGAATAATGTTATGCATTGTCCCCATATTCCCTAAAGGAGGGGCATACGTGTGTTGAGGAACCAATTCTTTATTCAGGTTGGAGGTATGGATACTATTGTTATATGTGGCACCTTGTGAAAATGGATAACTAAAATTTGGTAGAATAGAAGCAATAGTGTTGATATTAGAAGATTGAGGAAGAAATTAAAAACTCTTTTGAGTGATACTACTAATTGGAGGGGCTTGCAGATTCCTTCCAATGTTGGTGGTTATAGTAGTGTCAACAAATTGGTTCAAATTATTAGGATGCATTGATTTAGGTAAGGATTATTTTGGTCAATCATAGGAGATCTTATTGGAGGAGGGCTGGAGGAGTCTCACCTCTTTCGGTATGAGCTTCCCATTCCATACCTTCCAATATCTTATTCTTATTAGCCTTCATAAAATCCTAAATGTGCTCAAATGATGAAAATACAAACCCACCATTAGGGCCTTCATAAGGATCAAAACTCATTCTAGTTTCCATATTATATTATTCTTTTAGATATATTTTAGGATCCTCTTTATCAATCTAATCATCTTTAGGAGGAACATAATAATATTCAAGGTGCTTACGTTGACTTCTAAGGAAAGGAGCCATTAGAAGAGCGAAAGGATAGAAGAGAATGCTAACAATAGATTTTTTTTTAAAGATGTTATTAAGGTTTTCAACAACACAATTTTTTTTAATGATATTGCTTCAAAAAAGTTAAAAAAAAATTGTTCACATCGGGTTCACCAAATATGTAGAGGGGGGAAAACTACCCTACCGCGTATAATTTCTAAAAGCTGGATCCGCAAGAGAGAGCCTTTGGGGTGAACCACATGGGTATTTTGTTCTCTACACTCGGTTCTAGGGGGGAAGGGTTCACCAAGAATGGTTTAAGGAATCACTCCAAATTCTCTGGTTTTCAAGAATATTTGATATATGATATTCAAGACAAACACTTAGATTTGGGCTTTCTAGATCTATGCTATGAAAGATAAAGGACAATGCTGAAATAAAAAATGTAGAAATACAAGAGCTAACCTTAGAATGATTCTTCATTTAAATTTTTTCTAACCCTAGGGTTTTAAATAAACAACCTTTAAGCAAGGGCTCAAGAAGAAATGCACAAACAGAATGAACCCTAAGTGCACACTATATGTTGTTTATCTTTCGAATACCTAGAACTTCATTTAATATATTTTTATTAAATTAAATCTATGTTTTACAATAGAAATAAAAGCACTCAAAAAACAAATTAAATACTAATAAAAACACTTAGCTTATCCGATGATTTTTCCTTGCTTTTATCCCTTTATCCAATGTTGTCAATAATTCCTATTCCTGCAAGACAACTTAATAAACACTTGAAAAATATGATTAGCATTAGGGGGATTTCTTAGGCCATTGTACAAAAATGCTTGGAGGCACAACATTCAAGCCCCCTAGGTTCTTTTAGCTAAACTTTTATAAATAAAAGTGTAAATTGACCTTTGGAATAAAGTAAACATAATACAATATAGCAAAATAGAATGACGGAACCATAGAACAAAATGTACTATCAAGCTCTAAATGTAGCCTAGAATGCAATTGTGAAGTCTAAAATATCAGATTACCCCCAAATTTTTCTCAGGTGAGATCGTGTCCCATATGGGATTTGGATGAACCAATTGGTCTACATTTCAAACCTGAGAAATCAAATGTTAGCAAGCAATAAATTTAAATTGTATCGTGAATAATCCTTTTAATGTAACCATGTGCAAAAAGTGAATTCAAACCCTCCTTATATAGTTAATTTGAATGCAAGAAATGTGGGAAAACCAAGAAGGATTGAGTAAAATATGCCAAACCCAAAAAGTTAGGGTTTCCTTGGAAGAAATCATAAAAATGTAAAATCATGCCCCGTCAAGGATGACTATGATTTTCCCTATGTGAAGTCACACCCCATAAAGGGTGAGCATGATTTCACATAGAGGGGAGAAAAAGAAAAAACAATGGGGGAGAAGCCTTACCCTTGCCCTAGGAAAGTCCAAGGGGTATCCTAGAAGGCTCATGGAATATTTCCCACTGAAGTGGGTCAATTATTTGTGTCTACACTTATCAATGTACCATGACAAATATTTTCCATGACATGATGCATGATATTGTTGAGTATTATGTTGATAACCTTCTTAGATGATCAATGAAAAGAGAAGATCATGTTAAGGACTTGAAATGAATCTTTGAACAACTACAAGAGTACAAAGTTTGTTTAAAACCCTCCAAATGTATATTTAGAGTAACATCTAGCAAGCTTTTAAGATTTATGGTGTCTAGGTAAGGTATCAAAGTAGATCGTAATAAAAAATTAACTATAATATATATGCCATCTCACCAAAACCTAAAATATCTTAGAATATTACAAGACAAACTCTAAGCTATAAGGAGATTTATATTCCAATTTGTTGATATATGCAAACCCTTTTCATGACTACTGTGAAAAGGGATCGAGTTTAATTGGGATGATGAATGTCAAAAAGATTTTTATGCTTTACAAAAAACCAATTCTCTCTCCCAATCCTTGTGCCAACTAATCCCCTTAGGCCATTTTTGTTGTATATCATGGAAACAACCCATGCTTTAGGTGCCATGTTGGCACAATACGATGAGAAACATAGATAACAAGCGATTTAATATATTAGGAAAACCCTCATCAGTTATGAAACTAGGTGTAACCCTTTGGAAAAGGTGTGCTTAGCCATGGTATTTCCTTCCCAAAATCTAAGACATTACATGTTAAATCACAAGACCTACATTATAGCTAAGGTTAATTTGTTACAATACCTTATATCAAAACCTTACCTATCAGGTAGGGTAGCAAAATGGGTAATTTAAATTAATGAATTTGATCTTGAATTCGTTATTCAAAAATTAGTTAAGATACAAGTGATAATTGATTAGCTAGTAGTAGCCCCTTTACCATCTAGTCACCTCTTAGAGATCAAATACCTAGATGATGTGGTGTGTAATTTGTATATATCACAACTAGATTATCATACTCCTTTCTTTGATGGCACAAGGTGCATTAAAGGAGCAGGAGCAGGAATCATCCTAGTGTCATCCCAAAAAATCATAATTCCATTATATTGTAAGCTTTAATTATCATTTACTAATAACATGACAAAATATGAAGCTCTTATCCTTTGTATACGAGTAGCATTAGCCCTAAAAATAACTAGCCTCTTTATTTTTGGAGACTCCTAGTTTATATTCAATCAAATAAATGAGATTTATAATACTAATGATGATAAAATAAAACTATATAAAGATATTATGGATAACCTAATTGTTTTTTTTTAAATATATCCATCAATATGGTTCCATGCTCTAGTAATCTCCAAGAGGATGCAATGGATTTCGTTGCATCCCTCATATCCCTAGAGTTGGAGGATGAACAAGCAATAATTATCATTCATCAAGTCATATAACCAATAATATTGCAATCCAATCAAGAGCCATTGGCTATTTCTACCATTGAACAAGTTTTGATGCTCAACTCTTGGTATAAGTAAATATATAATTTTTATAAGACCAATATTTTTTCCAAAAATAATCTCTGTCAACATGCTTGTTGATTCATGATATTTGGAGAAATCCTTTACAAAATAACTTTTTATGGTATTCTTTTAAGATACCTCAATGCAGATAAATCTAAAATAGTCATTCAATATACCTATGAAGGTGCATGTGGTGGGCACTTCAATGGGAGAACCATCACTAAGAAGCTCATTCATATGGGTTATTATTGACCGACTATGAAATGAGATGCTCATACTCATGTATGTAAATATAATAAATGTCAAAAGCATGATAAACTAATTTATGTTCCATATTAGGAACTTTAGCCGATCACATTGCCCCAGTCCTTTTCTACTTGGGGGCTAGATATTATTAGTAAAATAAACCAAATATTATCTGATGGACATAAATTCATTATCATAACTAAATACTTTACCAAGTGGATAGAAGCTATAACTCTAGCCTCTTGTACCAGTTTTCAAGTCTCGAAGTTTATCCTAAATTAGATCTTATCACATTACAATATTACTAACATGCATATATCTAACATGACACTCCTTTTAAAAATAAGGATGTGGTCAAACTATGTTTCAAATTAAAAATTTAGCATAAGTGGCCAATATTATATCACCCACAAGGTAATGGCCAAGACAAAGCTTCTAACAAAACGCTAGTAAAAATCCTAAAAAAATTAGTAAGTAGAACTATCATTTGTAGGTATATCCCACCTTATGGGTATATCACACTAGTTTTTGAACTCCTATTGGTGCTACACCATATGCATTTCTTTATGAGAATAAGGCCATGTTCCCTTTTGAATTAGAAGTTCCATCTCTTAGGATCCTTCTAAAAGATGCAATCATTGGTGATGAGTATCGCCACATGAGACTTAACCAGCTTGATTTTCTCAATGAAAGGTGAAATCATACCTTAGAGCACTTATGTTGTATCACCAAAGACACAATAAAGCCTATGGGAAGTAAGTTAGACCTCATTCCTTTGAAGTAAAAGATCCTATCATTAAGGAAAACTAGAAAAAAAACCAATTCTAAAGAGGACCTTAAGGGTAAATTGTAACCAAACTAGTTATGTCTCTTCATCCTAACAACCAAATATGGATTAGGCCGTTATCATATAGCTTCTATAGATGACAATGAACATAAAGAAACTATCAATATAATGCATTTGAAAATATAGTATTCTTGAATTTACATATTTGCTTGCTCATGTGCCTGATTGCATGGTTGATTATATGCATGATTAAAAAAATGATCTTTTGCTTACCTTCATATACCTAAATTACATGTTTGCTTCCATCTACCTGTTCATCCCATAAAATAATGAGGGATTATCACATAATGAAGTGATAATGATCCTAGCTAGCAAATAATTTCACTTTCATTGCACTTGTAATAGGTCATTGAGCTAGTAGATTCCCTCACCAACTTCCTGAAATTTCATCATTTCCTTTAGATTTTTTGAACTCTAGAAAATAAATTGAGGTTATGACAAGTATAAAATGGTCACCAGTTATGAAACGACCATATCTATGTTGTCATTGATATCACATGTATCATTGATGTCACATGGATCACATTGAGTTTTGGTGGCAAAAGCATTTCAAAAATAATCATTTATGATATTTTGGAGAGCATGGATGTATACTGGGTTTTGTGGTACAAGAGGTATATAATATTTAATTTTTAAATATTATATTAATGGTTTTTATTAAAACCGATGGTAAAGGTTTTTATTAAAATAAATGGCAAGGGTTTTTTTATTAAAACCAATTGTAAAGGTTTTTATTTAAACCAATGTAAAGGTTTTTTATTAAAACCATAGGAAAGGGTTTTTCATTAAAACAACTATGCTAATACTTCTCCAAATGATGATGGATGAAAAGGTTTTTCAAATAAAACCTAGGTGCAAAACGTTTCATGGCAAAATTCAAAAGAATGAAGGAGATATCCCAATTCAAAGTTAAGAGGTGAATTATTAAATTTTTATTTAATAATTCTAAGGTCTAAAGTTGAATTTTATTATTCGTCGATGTGCAATGGTTAGGGAGATTAATAAAATCCGTCGACGTCATTCGAAGGCATGGAGGTGCATATAAATAAAAGGTAAAACATTTGTTTATAAGAGATTGGGAATATTGCGCATGAGTGAGAATCGTCGAAAGGGGAGCAACGAAGAAATAAAGAAAAATAAATTTCGTTTGAGAGCAAGGTCAAGGAGACAATGCGGGAAAGTGATGTCACACAGGAGCCTATAGCACATTTGGTAGTGCATGAACTTTGCACAAGGTAGGTTCGTTGTTCGAATCCCACCATGGGAAAAGTGTTTTGCTAAGGAAATTTTAGTTTTCAGATTTGAGCACAGACAAAGTTGGATGTTTGGGATTAAATCACAATGTGGGCTGATACCCATGTGGTAAGCACTTCACAACGCTAAGTGAGAGGAACAAAGTTTGACTCCCGCAAATGTGTGAAGATGCATTTTTTTTGGCAAGGCATTAACGATTTTGAATATGGTGAAGGCACATTAATTTTGGCAAAGGTATTTCATAAAAAGGTATTTATCTCTAGCGCATGGTAATATTTGATATTGCCAAAGTTTTGGTGCATTGAAAATCATTTTTATTATAACTAGGGAGTTATAAGGTATTTAGTAAAAATAAATGACTGTTGTATGTGTTTATGGAGTTATAATATTTGAAGTTAAATATTTATGATTGCTGTATGTGGAGTTATAAGGTGTGGAATTAAAAATAAAAGCATAGGTGCTTGCTGTATGTATTAATAAAAATTAGGGAGTCATAAGGTTGAAAAGTGTTGAATTTGTTATGTGTTCTAGTGCATGATTTAATTATGAAATTAAACTAGGAACTTGAGACCTAGTTAATTGCCACCTTGAATTAGAAGACATGCACATGAGTTAGGGTTTGAAGTTGAAGATAAATTGCTTGATTATGTGCCTTGGCTATTAAGAAGAAGTGGATGTATTAGAAAATCAAATTTGTGGATAAAATTGATGCTTGAGTTCATTATTGCTTTAGTGGAGTTCATTGAGAGTATTGTCATTATTTAGGATGTTTTTGCCATTGCTTGTGGAGATTATTGTTGGTTACTTGTTGAAGTACATTACCCCTATTTGAGACCATTGATGAGATCATTTGCTAGTCACTTGTGGATACATTTGTATTTTATTTTAAGAGATCATTGTTGGATATTTGAGAGCTCTTTTTCTTGAGGAAGTTGTGCTTGTTTCTTTAGAGCTTATTGACATTGCATGAGGAAGGTATTATTGAAAACCTATTGCTATCACTTGTGGAGATTGTCCTTGGTTGGTTGAAATCCTCATTGTTATTGATTGGAGATGTTTTCATTAGAGATATCATTTGCCATATATTTGAGAGTTCATTTTTGAGCATTGTTATCATCCATTTGAGAGAGTATTTGTCATACATCGTTGAGTTCATTGTTGAGTATTATTATCATTCATTTGAGAGTGTTTGTCATACATGGTTGAGTTCATTGTTGAGCATTGTTATCATCCATTTGAGAGAGTGTTTGTCATACATGGTTGAGTTCATTGTTGAGCATTGTTATCATCCATTTGAGAGAGTGTTTTTCATACATGGTTGAGTTCATTGTTGAGCATTATTATCATACATTTGTATTTGTCATATATTTTTGAGATCATTATGGATCATTGTTGGCATCCATTAAAGAGTACATTGTCATTCATTGTTGAGTTCATAATTGAGCCTTACCTTCATTGATTTGTGGATTATATTTGAGTTCTACTTGAGCATGATTGATGGAGCCTTTGAGAATGCTTTTGGGACAAAATTTCTGGAAAGATTTGAGGAAGCTTTTGTGCATGATTGAGTGAACCTTTAAGAAGGCTTTTGGGACAGAATTTATGGACAGATTTGAGGAAAATTTTGTGCATGATTGAGTGAGCCTTTGAGAAGGCTTTTGGTACATAATTTTTGGACTGATTTGGGACAGCATTTGAGCAGGATTGTTTGAGTCTTTTCATGAAGGCCTTGAGTAAATATTTGGGACAGTATTTGAGCAAGATTGTTTGAACCCTGTGAGAAGGCATTAAGGCAGATTTGTAAGCAGTGAAAGAGATATAACAGAAATAGAAAAAACATACCATCACCATTTGCCTAGATAAGAAGATCAGTGGAGAGCCCACCTGAGTAGATCAGGATTGCTAGCTGAGTAGATCAGTGGAGAGCCCACCTGAGTAGATCAGGATTGCCTAGCTAAATAGATAAGTGAAGAGCCCACCTGAGCAGATTAGGATTGCCTATCTGATTAGATCAGTGGATTTCCTAGCTGAGCAGATCAGTGGATAGCCTAGCTAAGTAGATCAGTGGATTACCTAGCTGAGAAAATCAATGGATAACCTAGTTGAGAAAATTAGTGGAGCCCACCTGAGTATATCAGGATAGCCTAGCTTTGAGTAAATCAAAGTAATCATTTGTATTAGGATAAGGATCCCTATTTCTTTATGAAATATTATAAGGAGTTATCCTATGGACTACCCCACATTGAAGGAACCACGTTAAATATTATCTCAATTATGTGTGGTGATTTATGCACTTCCTTACTATTGCTATCTATATCATTAATGCACATTGCTATATTTCATTATTGCAATTAAGGACACTAATTGATATTGTTTTTAAAAGAAATTAAAAAGTGGGCACTATACTGTTTACCCCCCCTCTTAGTATAAGCTTGTGTTCTTCAAGCTAGACACCCTAGATTATTTTTCTAACAATCTAAAATTTCTAAAAGGAATTTCTATATCATCTTGTTTGTTTCAACATTTATTTCTTGCATTGTAATATGACATATTTTATTGCCTATGATTCGATGCTCTCGTTAGACTTGTTAACACTCCATGGTGATGCTAATTGTAGAGACAAGAACATGACACTTAAACAATAAAGGAAACAAATAACCCAAAGAAACCAAATATTGCACAAATAGATAAATTTATTCAATAAATAGGGGGGAGCCAATAAACTTCTTTTGATACAATCTATACTCAGTAAGTATTTGATACAAATATATACAAATGGCTAGGGTTCTCAGAAACCCTAGCTACAATAACGAAGTATCTTCAAATGGTGTGTCCTTTCTCCAAACAAGTTGAGTGGACTTTAGGTATCCGTGTGTTTGTACCATTATGACTACAGTAGTCATCCAATGCTCCTTTGATTGGTGTTGTTCAATCCTACACACAACAAAAAATAGAGTTGTTAGTAAACAAAATGAGGGTTCCACAGTGTGAACCCTCAGAAATGAAAACTAAAACCCTAGATCTATGAAAGCGAGATATGTAGAATGCAATAACAACAAATAATAACAACAATTTAGATTTACCTTGCTTACAATAATGATGATTCAATGTCTGTTCATTGATTTGATGCCCTAGCAGTAGCAGTAGATTTGCGGTCAGGAGGATGACAACAATAGAGGATGGATAAATAGAATGGATGGAATTATGGGAGTCCTACAACAAGCTAAGGCTTTAGATCTATTATCAAAAGTAGATTTGATGGTAGAAGTCCTCAGAACTCTACAACCTTCTACTTCATCGGGATCTCTTAAGGGCATAAAAAAACAATCGATTCACCTTCCAGGGTTTGAGCATTATGAATGCTCTTATTTTATAATCTATCCTAGGGTTTTCTTAGGGTTTTATTGGAACAAAATTTGCCTTCAGTTAATAGTATTGCGCCTTAGACTTTGCCAACATTGAATAGACAGATCTTGCTTGAGATCATCTATCTAGTCTCCAGAGAAGGCTGGTTCCTTTGAGTTTTTTAGAGAAAAGGGGAATAAGAGAAGGGAAATATAGCCTAAGCTAGAACTTTTATATGGTGCAGATTAGACAACAACAAAGACAAATTTACTTACTTCTATCCAAAGCATTTAAACACATTTCCATGCAAAAATTATATAATTTAAGATATCATTTCTAATATTTCGTTTAACATGCATATATATTAGATTCTTATTCCAGCAATATGATTTATGTATTGCAAAAGTTCTGATATAAGAAAAAACTCAATTTAAAATTCAATATTGTAAGCAGAAATAAAGAACATTAATACATACACTTGCACGATATGAACCAGAAGCCAATGGGAGATGTGATTTTATTGCTTGTATTCAAAGTACATACATTCAGTATTATAAACGTCCAAGAGCCGACCCTTTTGCTGGAGTCGCTCACCCCTATATATACCTTAAAAGAGTATCTTTTTCTAAGTACATCTTACTTATTTTACAAGCAATCATTTGCAGTTTCTAATAATACACAAAAAGTCTTCTATGAATTAGATATCTTCTATGTAGATTAGATTCTAGATGAGCCTGTCACATTTTCAATCATTTGGCAAGCCTACTCTATCCTAGATTTCTGATAATCATGTTAGAAATCACTTCTTGGTGTCAGTGCATGCCTTTGATTGCCAAAAATTCATTTTATTCCTTTACAGTTGGCATGTTACGAAATCGCGACATTCTTTCCTTGATTTTCTCTTTTACCGCCTCCAGCCACAAAAATGAGACATGTGAAATTGCAAAATTCTTTCCTTGTTTTGTTCTTTTGCCGCTTCTAGCCGCAAAAATGAGACATGTCACAAAATTGTGACATTCGTCTCTTGCTTTGCTCTTCTGCCGCTTCCAACCGTGAAAATGAGACATGTCGCGAAATCGTGACATTATTTCCTTGCTTTGCTTTTCTGCCGCTTCTAGCCGTGAAAATGAGACATGTCACGAAATCATGACATTTGTCTCTTGCTTTGCTCTTTTGCCACTTCCAGCAATGAAAATGAGACATGTCACGAAATCACGACATTCGTCTCTTACTTTGCTCTTTTGCTCCCTCCCATCGTGAAAATGAGACATGTCACGAAATCATGAAATTTCTATGTCTTCAGATCTTCTGTCGCTTCCAGCCATGAAAATGAGACATGTCATGAAATCATGACATTCTTTCCTTGCTTTTCTTTTCTGCCGCTTCCAGCCATGAAAATGAGACATGTCACGAAATTGCGACATTCGTCTCTTACTTTGCTCTTTTGCTACCTCCCGCCACAAAAATGAGACATGTCGCAAAATCATGACATTCGTCTCTTACTTTGCTCTTTAGCAGCCTCCCACCGCGAAAATGAGATATGTTGCAAAATTGTGACATTTCTATGTCTTCAGCTTGATTCTTCTTTTTGCATCGCAAAAATGCGACATATCACGAAATCGTGACACTTCTGAGTCTTTGCTCCCTTTTGTTGCTCTTAGCCCCAAAAATACATGTCGCGATATCGCGACACTTTTGCCTCCTTGTTCCCTTTTGTTGCTCTTATGCGCGAAAATACAACATGTCGTGATATCACGACACTTTTTCCCTTTTGGCCATGACAAAGCAACATGTCGTGATATCATGACACTTTTTCCCTTTTGGCCGTGAAAAAGCAACATGTCGCGATATCGTGACACTTTTTCTCTTTTGGTCGCGACAATGCAACATGTCGCGATATTGCGACACTTTTTCTCTTTTGGTCATGACAAAGCAATATGTCATGATATCGCGACACTTTTTCTCTTTTGGCTGCGACAAAGCATCATGTCGCGATATTGCGACACTTTTTCCTTTTTGGTCACGACAATGCAACATGTCGCGATATCGCGAAACTTTTTCCTCCTTGCTCTTTCTCTTTGTTTTTGCTCTTGAAAATGCAACATGTCACGATATCGCAACACTTTTTTCTCCTCACTCTTTCTTTTTGCTTTGGACCATGAAAATGCAACATGTCGCGATATCGCGACACTTTTTACTTGCGGTGTTTTACTTTTTCTTTGATCTTTAGCATATGGGCCACTTCGGTCTTCTTGAAAAATATGCAAAAAGGTGCATCAGATGTTTTTTTGTAGTTAGTCACTTTTTGACTAACATTCTTGGCACCTTTCGGGGGATTTTTTGCTTGCAAAAATTTTGAACCAGGCCTTTATCCATTGGGAAACGGAGTCAACAACGCAGTTGTAAAAATAATATTTCAGAGAAAGACAAAGAACACAGGAAAATGCACTTAGATTAAACATGAACATTACCTCGTAAAAACTCCCTTTATACCTTAGTATCTCTATTAAAAAAAAAATGTCGACTTCTGATTGGCTGCGATTGAATTTTTTTTGTTAAGGCCAAAAAATGGTAATATTTACAAATATTGTCTGAATATACTTATATTATACTGTACATATAATTCCTTTTCTTCTTTCTCAATAGAAATATAACTTTAGGTGAAATGCATTCACCGTAATGGGAAGAACCAATCCATCTTGATCTTTCAACTCGAAAGCATTGAACTATTTCTTTGAAACAATTTCAAATGATCCCTCCCAGAAAGCATTGAATTTATCATGGTTACCTAGATTAGCTTTCTTGACATTCCATTTCAAAACCAAGTCTCCCACTCTAAAATTTTTGGCAGTTGTCTTTTTGTTGTACCATCCTTCAGTATCTGCCATATGCTTCTGATTGTGATTGTATGATTGCTCTTTTTGTTCTTCTAACTGTAAGAGTTTCCTAACTCCTGCAACTATGTGTAGCATTTGGTCAATCTGAGGTATCAGGTAATGATCTTTGAGTGATGCTCTGTTCAAATTTTTGAAATCTACACACAATCTGATATCTCCATTTTTCTTCTTGACTGGTACCAAGTTTGCCACCCAGGTGGAGTGTTTAACAGGGTATACTATTTTAGCTTGAAGGAGTTTTAGCAGTTCTTGTTTCATCAAATATTTTATCTTCGGATTCACTAGTATTTGCTTTTTCCTAAAATGCTTAGCTCCTTCTTCTGATTCTATGGTATGTTGAATAACATATTTATTGTACACTTTTAGATCACTATACACCCAAGCTATGATGTCAAGGAATTTTTTACACAATTCTTTGATCTAGTTCACTTCCTCTTCTGTACGACTGATTTCAACCTTAATCATTTTGTCTGGCTCCAACTCTACATCTTTGTATCTTTGGTTATCGACCTTGTTTTTCTGGCCAACTACTCTATCATTATTATCAAACAATATTTCAAGGGTGATGAGACTCTTAGAAATATGATTGTTTTTTAACTGAATAATATCCTCTTCCTCTTCATCCTGCAGATCCCGATTAGCTGAGCAATTCATTTCATGGATTAAGACATCCAGTATCTGTTCATCATTTTCAAAAACTTTCCAAAAAATATTTTTATCAGGCACTGAAGGCCTGTATATAAGTCTAACGGTTTTAGACTTCTGAATAACATTACTTACAGGACAAAAATTAGCTCCTACTGAAGCTAACAAATTTGCGTGGGTCTTCTGTTCTCTAGGGATAAACTTTATATTTAGGACCTCAAAGGCCTCTAAGAGATCCCACACTTTGTTCCTGTAAGCCTTCAAATAATCTTGTTTACTTATACCTTTTTTGGTGACTTGATTCACAATAAGTTCTGAATCTCCATAGATGAGTAACTGTTTGATTCCCAATTTCTCAGCCTTTCTTAACCCTAAGCATAGGGCCTCATATTCTGCTGTGTTATTGGAGCAACTCCAATTCAACCTGTAAGAGAAAACCTTTTCCTCTCCCGTGGAAGAAATCAAAACTATTTCAGCACCAGCTCCATTCTTGCACCTATCCCCATCAAAGAAAAGCTTCCACAATTGATTCACAAAATCATCCTCTTCTAGGGAGGATATCAATTTTCTTTTTGGTTTCTCAATAGAATAGTTTCCTATTTCTGTTTCTATCATGGCATTAAAATTCTATAGAGAAAACTTGTCCTCAGCTTGGAGCTCTTCTAATGTTTCTTCCATTAGATCTTCTTCTATTGTTTCTTCAGTCATCATATTTACACGATCAGTTTCACCAATATTTTCTACATGAAACGTCGATGGTTTCTCATTAAAAATATTGACCCTTATACCTTTGAAAGGTATCTCCAAATGAGAATAATCTAAGGATAAGTATCCTCCTATATTTTTTGTGAACTCTCTAGATAGACATATACCAAAATAGGGCTCCAATTCTATGACTACTACCTCTTGTATGATTGTCATCTGAGGCATTTTATGTAGCCGTATGGGAATATCCTTTATCACTCCTATAGTTTTTACTGGAGTACCATCTAACTGTAGGATGTCTGCACTGCTCCTAGCGTACTCCATTCCCATAATATCACATGCAGCGCCTGAATCTATCATGCAGTTGTGGACAACCCATACTTCCATTTGAAGGGACAAATAAAAGGGTGGTGGCCTATTCTTACCAATGGCAGACGTCAAGTTCGTTAGAACCGTTTTTAAAGATGATGCAGTCCCACCTCCATTTTTCATTGTTCTTAGGGATTCCTATAGGAGATTGATTTGACCTAGGATTTGAAGAGCATCATACATACTTGCCTTAGAAGGAGTCTTTTTCATTTCCTCTACTATACTTAATGTAGGTGAATCAACTATTCTTTCTCTTTCTTTGGCAAAAGTTTCATATTTATTTTTGTATCCCTGGGTAGCTTCAATTCTTTGCCTTTTTATCAACGAGGGGAATCTCAACCTTTCCCTAGCCTGTTCTTGGGTTTCATTTTCCCCTCGAGGAATAAATTCTTTGTGTGTTTCTTGCCCTTGACTTTTGGCTGGAAACTGATATTTTCTTTCCTGAGGTAGACTTCCCTTAGGAGTTTCTTTGGGAACTTCCTTGGGAGAAAGGGAAACATTCAATGGCTGAAGCTATTTAGGGTCTACTTGCAGTGGTTTCTTAGCTAATCTTATCAAAATTGAAACCTGTTCTACTGTAGGCATCATGAAGTTGTGGTCATTCTCTCTAATTATATTTACATGGCCTTTCATTTTTTCTTTAATATTTTCAACTGCTATACTTTGTACATAATGCTGGTGTATCATACACGAAATTTCCCCATGTGAATCGTTACATGTAGTACACCAAAAGTTAGAATCAATGGGAGGCTCCTCGGCCTCCACTGTATCATTTGTATATACCGTGCTCGGTATCTCTTGTCCCCTATTGCTTGATTATGTTGCATCTCTCGTTACTTGAGGGAACCTCCTTGGCAAAAAATTCCTTTCAGCCTCTCTCTTTTTTATGGATGCCATTTCATTTGACAATGTATTCATTGTATCAATTATGGTTGTGTATTGATAACTCGAGGGAGCTGATGCAAGGAATGTAGGAGGTGTAGCTATAGCTAGGAGGGCCTACATTGATGGGAGTACAGGAAGTTTAGAAATTGATGCTTGGGAAAGCTCTGGTAAAATTGGCAATAGACTTTTTGATGGATATCTTTTTGTAGCGATGAGATCAGCTTCGCCCTTTGCTACCTCTACATAGATCCTAGGAAAAGTGGTTACACGGGATTGCCTTATTATCATACTAAGATCTGAATCAAAATCCCTTAAATAATAGCATATAGCTTGTTCTTCCATGGGCTTTAGGCCTTATGGTACTCTATCACGAGTTCTGGTAAATCTGATGTTGAAATCTTAAATTTCTTCTTGTGGATGCCTCTCAATGACAGTGAATTTATTTAGCAATGTGAAAGGATCCGCATGTATATTAAATTCATCAACTAGACGACCGACAAGTACTACCCAAGAAGTAATGAATCCAGTGGGAAGCGCTCTGTACCAATAGAGCATCTTTCCTTTCAAAGATATAATCAACAATCTGACCATTACATCTTCCTGAGTGATGTTGTAAATAGATGCTAGCGTTGATACATCTAAATAGTGCTCATCTGTTGTTTTGCCTGTTCCGTCAAAGGTCAGTAATGCTTTTAGTGTAGCTTGTGGAATTTGGTGGTGTGTTCCCAAGTTCAAAGGTCCAGTTTGATTCCACACAAGATGTGTTGGGGCAGGGGTGGCTGCCATGATTTCTAAAGGAGTTACAACCGCTATGGGATTGCTTACAGATGCTCCTACATCAGGTGTTAAAGAGGTGCTAATGGTGTCGGGTGGATTTGATCGTGTGACTAGCATAGGGTGTGCTTTTAGGCTTCTGAGATGTAGTTCAAAGAACTTGATAGGTTATTCAGAGTTTCTAGCTCAAGATCTGGTTATCATATGGCTATATAACCAGAAGGTTTTTAGACAAGGTCTTTCTTTTATGGTCTAAATTGCAACGGAGTCGCCAGGTGGTTTTTCTTGAGATTTTTAAACAAAAATGCTCTTAAGGTAAAACATCAAAACTTATACAATACTGTGGGATTGCTGGTCCCACCGAGTGTGCCAAAAACTGTTGGAACAAAATCTATCTTTGGTTAATAGTGTTGCACCTTAGACTTTGCCAACATTGAATAGAAAGATCTTGATATCATCTGTCTAGTCTCCAGAGAAGGCTGGTTCCTTTGAGTTTTTTAGAGAAAAGGGGAACAAGAGATAAGGGAAATATAGCCTAAGCTAGAACTTTTATATGGTCGGCTCTTGGATGTTTACAAGACTGAATGTACGTACTTCGAATACAAGCAATAAAATCACATCTCCCATTGGCTTCTGGTTCATATCGTGCAAGTGTATGTATTAATGTTCTTTATTTCTGCTTACAATATTGAATTGTAAATTGAGTTTGTTCTTATATCTTAACTTTTGCAATACATAAATCATATTGCTGGAATAAGAATCTAATATATACGCATGTTAAACAAAATATTAGAAATCATATCTAAAATTATATAATTTTTGCATGGAAATGTGTTTAAATGCTTTGGATAGAAGTAAGTAAATTTGTCTTTGTTGTTGTCTAATCTGCACCATATAAAAGTTCTAGCTTAGGCTATATTTCCATTATCTCTTGTTCCCCTTTTCTCTAAAAAACTCAAAGGAACCAGCCTTCTCTAGAGACTAGACAAATGATCTCAAGCAAGATCTGACTATTCAATGTTGGCAAAGTCCAAGGCACAACACTATTAACCGAAGGCAGATTTTGTTCCAACAGTTTTTAACCTTGCACTTTTAATCGTCTGGCTAAGATTAAATTAGATCCTAAGGTTGAGATTGCTTTTTAAGTGTGGCATGGATTAATGAAGATGGACAATGGAGATTAGATTGAATCAGACGGTTGTGGTTAATTGAGTTTATAAATATATATTATAATAAATATATTATAATATAATATTAAATATTATATTAAATATTAAATAATATAAAATAATATTAAAATAATCCCAATTAGGCTAGGAAATGGCGGGAAAGGGCTAAAATGGGCCTTTTGCTGGCGGGAAGGACTAAAGTGGGCCTTTTGAGGGTGAGAAAGGTGTAATTGGGCTTAATAATAGGTAGGAAAGGTGTATGGTGGACAAGTGGGTGGTGTAATGGTTAGGATGAAGGATTAGTGGTTGTAATTTGGTGTCTACAAATGCCCCTTTTTGTACCATGTGTGAAATACAATATGGTGAAAAAATACGAGACACTTTCTTGGGCTATGGGAATAGAAGCAACTTCTCTCTGTCATTGGATTTGAACACTGATGTAGAAGACAAAAGAATAAAGAATTTTTTTTGGAATTTTGTAGCTTACCCCCTCAATTGGCGAATGAGTTACGAATGTATCTCATAAGACAATTAATTTTTTGTGTAAATAATGAATGATGTGAAATGCAAATGTGATACCATTTTTACCCCAATGATGGAAAAGGGGTTGGTGTATAAGACCATGCAAAATGTGGATGATATGAATGATGTAAAATGTTATATCATTTTTTCCCCAACAGTTGAAAGGGGGACTTGTCCAGTGTAGATGTTTATGATCATGTGAGATGTATCCCGTCATGGAAAATTATAAATTAATGTAGTTTCCCCATACTTTGGGTTGATTCAATGCTATTGAATAAGATGTCGTAATGGCATCATTAAGTATGCAAGATATGAAGATGCAGGCTGACTAAGTCAATGCAGGGGTTGGGTATTGACTATGGAAATTTCTTCGCCAATTCCATGATGGAACCAATCAAGCTTACCAGTGTCCTATATTATGACTATTTTCAAGTGAATGAGTGTTTGAGATTTTGGTTATCCATGTTTTCATACCCCATGGAAGAGGACATCAATGACTACCTTTTAGAAAATTGTTCTTGGCAAGGTTGTATTCCAAATTTGAGGTGCCAAATATATTGTGATCTTTGATGATGAGATAATTGAATTTGATCATGGTCAAGTGTCCTTATTGTAGATTATTCATCTTACCAAATTTGCATGGATTGATATCACTACAATCGTCAAGTTTATAGAATAACCTGCTAGATACGAGGTTCACTTGAATACTGGACAAATTGTAGATGAGATGATTGATGAAAATGAAAGATGTTGATGGAAGAGTGCTTTATGGATGGTGGTTACACTTTTTCAAAAATGTGGTGTTATTTGATGTATGATTTGCAGCTTGTGCTTCTTTGAGTTGTTTGTTTTGCACATAACTTAGCGATTTATTGATCGAATGAACTCCGATTTTTGCAAAATTGTGTGAGATGATCCAGAATATGATGTAGAATGATCAGATGTGATTTTTGTGAAAATTTGGATTGTTTTGCTGTCTTTTGTGCCTTGATTTGTTGATTTTGAATATTTTATTTGTTCTTGAAAATTATGCACGCAAAACGGTTTATGTTTTCACAAAACCTGATTTTATGATGTGCATGATGTGTGGATGAAATTTGGAGGAGGTATGCTACTATTTTTCTTGATTTTGTCTTTGTGCCATTTTGTCACCAGGCGCACGACTGTGCTTGTGGTGTCCTATAGGCATGCATGTGCGCCAGTAGGCACCCAGGCGAGCCTGCAAATTTGTAGGTGCAAACCTACTCCTGAATGCACTAGGGAAAGCTATAAATAGATTTTTGAGTGAATCATGAGGCTCACTTGTGCATTTTGGACTTTGAGAAGCTACGTCTGAGGGGTGGAGTGGGTGTGTGAGCTTAGTGAGGTTTGTGAGGAAAAATCATGAGGAAGCTATGGTGGAGGAGGGATTAAATGCGAATAACAAAGCTAAGGCACCATTTTCCTTGGTAATGTTGAAAAATACTTTTGTCACTTGTGTATTTATTATTATTTTATTATTTTTATTTTTCAATGGTATTAATGAAATTGTTTGTTGCTGTAGTTGAGGGACATAGATCCTCGACATCAGTTTTCTCCTCTCATTCCTAGGATGAGGAAGAAGCTGATGGCTAATGATTGGGAGTTGTTGGGAATTGTGGGCCTTGAGGGCGTGGGGTGAGGGACAATGAGGGGTATCTCTCAACATTGATAGAGATATGGGACCCGGATAGGGGTACATTCTAGCTATCGATTGGGGAGGCTACCCTTACAATTGAGGATGTATATCGCATTCTTTGGGTATCAGTAGAAGGAGAAAAGGTGGAACTTTGCTAGGATAAGAATTTCGAGATGGAGAATATGTTCAGGGATCGAAGGCATGAGGCCTAGATGAGGGATGGAGGGATATGCTACTTGAGAATGTACAAGTCGAAGGAGTTGGATACGCTTCCTTGATCATGTTCATGTTAGCTAACATAGTGCTACCTAATAGCACTAGTTTTAGGTTCCCATGGAACCTATTGGGGTTGGTGGGTGATCTAATGACCGATCCTTGGGAGTATGCATGGGCACCTTCCTTATTGGTGTAGTTATACCAGGAGTTGTATGAGGTGATTCAGAGGGAGAGGAAGGGGATTGGGTGCAGCTTCCTCCTATAGTGTTGGGCTTGGTATCATTTTGTGGTTGCTTAGCCATAGGGGTTGCCATGTGAGTCATGGCAGATGGGGGAGCCTTATTATAGGTGTTGGATAGTGGTGAAGGAGGTTTAGCTGAGTCGAGAGGTTTATAGCAGTCAATTGTATAGAGATATGTGGTCAGGGTTGACTCGGGTAGATGTGGTATGGAGGCCATGATGAGGATTCTGATGGGATGGTGATGGGGAGTAGCTACGTCAAGTGAGGTAGGCTCAGTGGTTGGTTGGGCAGAGGGATGAGGAGGTGGAGTGCTTATAGTACTCATGGATTTTGAGGCAATTTGGCATGCCTCAGGGTGTGCTAGATGAGTCGGTGTTGTATTGATGTCGATGATATGAGGGGATGTTGGCATGTGCAGAGCCATGGTGAGTAGTGATTAAGGATGACAAGGAGATGGAGATACCTAATGTAAATGATTCCAGGGTGACTCCAGAGTATGTGGAGCAGTTTGGTGCCCAACCAATATGGGTACCAAATATGGCCTGTGATGAGGCGACAACTACAAGGTCATGGTCAACTCCGAAGAGGATGAGGAATCAACGATTAGCAGGTCAGAGATGATAAAGGGATTGGCTTAATAGGCTTGAGATATGGGGTTGGTCGAGGAGAGGAAGGATGATGATGAGGGGATGGAGGAGATCTCTGAGGTGGCTAGGTTGTGGACAGATTTGGAGTAGCTTTGCGAGGAGTGCGAGGTTATGCTCGAGACTCATAGGGAGTCATAGGATACTATAGCTCGGCTAGAGGTGGAGTGAGTGGTAGTTGTGGCTAGTGATCAGGCTATGGTGACATGGCTTCAAGAAGAGATGTTGGCGAAGGAGCATCATCATCAGATGGACTTACAGCGTCTTCAAGCTAGTGAGGCATATGCACATTCCTTGGAGGATTTGTGTATGCAAAACCAGATTACATTGCTAGATCCTCCTTCTTCTTCTATGGTTGAGCCATCTAGGCATACTGATTCTAGGTAGAGGACTATGCTAAGGGCTCCTACTAGGTCTCAAGGGTCCTCTCATGGACATTAGCTTGGTGCTTAGATGAACTATTTTGTATATGAGCCTTGGTGCTTTATTGTAGCCTCTTTGGCATTCATTGTATATACGATTTTTATATATATATACATGGCATTTTATATATTTGTGTTATCTTTTGTGTGAATACTTTTATGTTTTATGCAATTTGTGTTGAATTTTTTATGTATGCTTAATGTAGGCTAATAATGATGTGTATGCATAATGCTTATATGGATGATTAATGCAAGCTAAATGGCATGTGTTATGGATGATTAATGCCAGTAAATGTATAATGAATGTTAACTATATGAAAGGAATGCATAGTGTTCGAATGATCCTTTTATAGTTTAGAAATTTTATTGGCCATTTTTTGTCCATTTTTTGGCAATCGGGGATACCAAATTTGTTTGAGTTTGTGCCACTTGTCTTTTGATGAAGACATGGAAGTAGCTATGGATGTTGATATGAAAGAAGATATGCATGTTGATATGGAAGAATATATGGATGCTGATATGGAAGAAGATATGGATGTTGATATGGAATACTGGAAGGTTTCAAAGACTCAAACATACTAGTGTCACCAACAAAATTCACTAGGTTGTCTAATTTTCTTTAGGACCAAATGTGTGTACGAGTGAGGTTAAATTACCAATTTTTGAGCATGACAATGACCCTATCCATTAAAGTACCAGTGTGTGTGCATATGAAGTTCATTAACCTATTATGAGTGTATTTAGACATGACATGTTATGGAGATGACCTGAGGCTAGTCTATCCTTATGTGCATTCATAGGTCTCCCTTTTTGGAGTAGAGACATGTCACCTCATATGAGCTTACTCCACTGCCAGTCAAGCATCTATAGCCTCGGTGGAGATTCACTCCATAGTCCTATGGGATTGATATTTTAGGTCTTGGGGATGACTACCCATCCTTTTCAGGGGCGTATAGTATGAATCCTTACAACTTTAGGGATCAAGGGTGTTTGGGATTTTATTTTTTAATTTTGTATAGAGCTTTGGGGAATTGGATTATCAACCGAGGTGTGATGAGAATTTTGACCCTATCCTTACTACTCTATGTTTTTATATTTATGTTTGGAGCAATGTTGGTAGTGGTGAAAACCACTATTTTTGGATTATGTTGCATAATGGGACAAGCGAGGGATATCTCCTTTTCACCTCAAGGTATTATCCAAGTATGGTACTAACCTTCCTATCTCATAATGTTTTTAATATGTGATGTAATGTGAATGGTTCAAGACTATTTCATGATCTATTGGCCATGCTAAAGACTTTATTAGTATGTAAAGTGTGTTTTGGTCCTAAAGAAAATTAGACATCCCTTTGGAGGTTTTTTATTACACTAGAAATGGCTGAGTGACTAAAAACCCGAGCTTTCTAATTTTGTCATATGGTATTGTTTGCTTATGTATTTTGCCAAAGTTGCATGATTGTTTCAAACTAGGTACCCCCAGTTTTATAACTTGACTTTTTTTTTATGGCCATATCATCATTACTATAAATGATCTTTGAACATAGGATGGGATGGATGAAAATGTATATGCCTAATGCAATGGAGTGGTGATGTGCAAATGGAATTTGTATAGTGAAATGGAATATGTATGATTTAATGTATGAGAATACAACAATGCATGAATCCAAAAATAAAAAATGCATGTCAAATGCCTAAATGCAAATGGAATGTATGCAATGTGGGAATGCCTATGTGAATGATTTTTTTTTTTGCACAAAAAAGCCATGTATATATACATATAGTGTGTCACTTTTAACAATAAAATTCCTTTAAATGAAGAACATTAAGTGGTTCGGGTTCCTCTATTCCCTCTAAATCGGCAATTCTATAAGTACCATTACCCACTTTTTGAGTTATTATGTATGGACCTAACCAATTTGTTGCAAATTTGTCATGAAGGTGTGGTAAAGCATTGGTATTTTGTTGGTTCTCTTTGAGTACCAGATCCCCTACTTGAAATTCCTGAAGATAGACTTTAGCATTGTAATCATGCTTGAGGCGTTCTTGATAAACTCATAAATGCTCTAATGCATTGACTCGCCTTTCATCTAGGAGCGTGAGTTGGTGAATTCATGTTTTTCTACCTGTATCATTCTCCATGAATTCTTGCAAGGAAACTCGTAAGGAGGGAATATCGAGCTCAAGAGGCATAATAGCTTCAACTCCATAGACTAGAGAGAATGGTGTTGCTCTTGTTGGCATTCGAATGATTATTCGATAAGCCCAAAGTGCCAAAGGAATTTGTGTATGCCAATATTTATGATTTCTTTGATGATTTTCTTAAGAATGGTAATCAAGGTCTTATTGATAGCTTCAGCTTGTCCATTTGCTTGTAGGTAATAAGGATTTGAGAAACTATGTTGGATATTATACTTCTCGTAGAGTTCTCGAACATCCTTGTTCTTAAAATACTTACCATTATCCAAAATTATTTTAGAGGGAATGCCAAAGCGACAGATGATATGATGAAGTATGAAATCCACAATTTGAGGTCCTATTGAACTGGTTAGAGGTATAGCCTTAACCCACTTTATGAAGTATTTTGTGGTGGTTATGATGAATGTGTGTTGTCCCAAATATGAGGGAAAAATCTTGCTAATTAGGTCAAGGCCCCATTGTGAAAAGGGCCAAAAAAATTGTATTGGTTGTAAAACTTGTGATGGTACGTGAGTTAAATTGGCATGTGTTTGACATTGTTTACAATTGTTGACATATGTGCAACAATCATGTTCCGTTGTGGGCCAATAATAACCCATACATAATAAGTGCTTTGCAATGGCCATTCCACTAAAATGACCACCACAAGTACCATCATGGGATTCCTTGATGGCCCTTTGGGCCTTCCCAGGCTCGAGGCATTGAATTAGAATTCCATCATAACCCCGTTTATACAACACATCACCCAAGAGAATGAAATGGACTACCCTTTGCTTGAAAATGTGTTTTGCAGACTGAGACATGTTCGATGGGAGTGTTCCAAATTTTAATAAGGATACAATGGGGCTTGAACAAGACTCAAATAGTTTTGTGTGTATGAAGCAGACATATTTTCCATATTTTGGGTCAGTGCGAACAACGGTCGCTTTAGATATTATTGAGATTATTATGGGTTTTACCTCTCCTAATTCATTTTTTAGAATCAAGGATCCAAGAGAGGCCATTGCATCTACAAACCTATTATTCGAATGAGGTAAGTTATTGATTTCATACCATTCGAATGTTGAGAGCAATTTTATTGCTACTTCATGATAAAGCTTAATGGTAGGTTCTTTGCATTGGTATTCTCCAGTTACGTGTTTTACTACAAGTTGAGAATCCCCAAATATTTGAATACAAATAATACCCATAGCTATATCTGAATGAAGACCTAGGATTAAGGCTTCGTACTATATTATATTATTTTTACATGAAAAGTCTAACTTGAATGATAAGGGGATAGGAATCCCCTGTGGTGTATGAAAGACAACTCCCGCACATTGACCTTTCTCACACTTAGATCTATCAAAGAATAATGTGATACTGACATATTCCTCAGGAATGAAATCATTGTCCACCTCAGTGATGAAAATTATTGAATCATATGGGAGCTCAATAATCAAGGGATGATCCCTAGGTAGTGGAGCTTTCGCATGTTTATTAGCGATAACCTAACCTTTAATGTATTTTTGGATAACAAACTCAAGATCAAAATCTGTAAGGAGCATTATCCATTTAGCGATATGGGTGTTGTTATAAGTGTGAGACATCATGTAGTGTAGAGGATTTTCTCTAGCTATGACATAGGTTTTTGGGCTTAGCATATAATATCAAAGTTTCTTAGTGGCTAAAACCATCGCTAAGCATAGTTTTTCTACATAAGAGTATCTTGTTTCATAACTTACCAATGTTCGACTAATGTAATAGATTGCTTGCTCTCAATTTTGTTCATTTTTTTGTGCAAGCATTGTCCCTAAAGCAACTTCTATAGCTGAGATATAAATATGAAGGGGGACCCCCGGCCTAGGAGGAGTTAAGACTTGTGGTGAATTTAGATAGTGCTTGACATCATCAAATACTTTTTGACATTCATCTGTCCATACGAATGCTAACCCCTTGTGTAGCAAGTTATTAAATGGCATGAATTTATTAGAAATTTGTGCAATGAAGAGTTTGATTTATTGAATTTTACCTTGCAAGCTACGCAATTCCTTGAGGTTAGTTGGGGGTTGCATTTATATCATGGCCTTAACCTTATTTGGGTCCACTTCAATGCCTCTTTTGGAGAAAATTAATCCTAAAATTTTACCAGAGGTAATGCCAAAGACACACTTTTTGGGATTTAACCTCACCTTATACTCTAGAAGTTGGTCAAAAATATTTTCCAAGACATCAGCATGTTCTTTTTAGGTTTTAGATTTATCCAAGAGATCATCTACATAATCTTCAATTATTTTGTGCATGTAATCATGAAAGATGTAAGTCATGGATCTTTGATAAGTAGCTCCTACATTTTTGAGGCCAAAGGGCATAACCCTAAAACAAAATGTTCCCCAATGTGTCATGAATGTTGTTTTATGTTGGTCATCAGGATTTATTCAAATTTGGTTGTATCCTAAAAAACCATCCATGAAGAAAAGCATTTCATGGCATGAACAGGTATCGACAAGAGTATCAATTTTTGGTATAGGAAAGTCATCTGTAGGACACACTTTATTTAGATCTCAAAATTTATTGCAAATGTGTAACACTCTGTTAGGCTTACAAACAGGTACCATGTTTGACAGCCACTCAGGATAGTCAATAGGAACGATAAAATGTACATCTAACAGTTTTTGTATTTCATCTTTGACTATGAGGGCTATGGTAGGATGCAGTCTCCTGAGTTTTTGTTTGATCGGCTTGGCGTCAGGATGCAAGGTGATATTATGGAAAACAAGGTTAGGATAAATGCTGGGCATATCCTTGTAGGACCATGCAAACACCTCTTTCTTTTTCTTGAGGAGAGCAATGAATTACACTTGTTCATCGGGTGTTAAACTTTTGTAAAGTTTGACAATTTGGGTATTGTTAGGATTCAAACTAAGTTTCACATTGATGGTATATTTAATGGAAATATGTGAACATTCCTCAAGTTGATGTGGTTTTCGGATCAGATTAAAGTCATCTAAGATTTTTTCTAACTTGTCTTGCTTATCGCTGTCAAACTCTGCCTAAAAGACCTTGGGACCATTGGTAAAAAGTGATAAAAGCAAAGGTGGCGATGAAGGAGGAATGTAGTGGGTCGAAGCCTTTAGCAATTCATCATATAGGGTGAACTTCGAAGAGGAGGGTGCGGAGGAAATTTGGTCCATGTTAATAAGGCTAATGTCAATTGTAATTGGCCTAGCTAGATCGTATGGATTACGGAGTGGGGTAAATAAGTCAATAGGATTCATATTGACCTAGCGGAAGGTAGGATGGTTTGGTCGAATGGGTAGATGGAAAAATTGAATCGGAACCGATGTCGAGGCATGGTATCCCTATAATAGTGAACATGAAATCATCAGAGAAACATTTTATTTATTTATTTATTTATTCTTAAAGTTTTTGTTGATTTTGATTTTTTTTTAATATGTACATATGTTACAATTCTTGGCTTATGCGGGTGGCTAAAGGCAGATTACAAGGTGGATCATATTGTTCTTGTGGAAGAAGCAAATGGAATATGGGATGATGGATGGGGAACATTCAAAGGTAAATCTCTTCCTATTGCGTGATGGGGATAATGGGATGTGACTCCTCTTCAGAATCATCAGAAGCGTTTGACATGACTTCAAATTCTTCATAACTTTCATAGTCAGAATCAAAGACAGGATAGGTAAAGTTGATGGGATCATCCTCGTCTACTTCGTCAATGTGAAGTTCTTGAAGGGCTTGTTCAATAGAGGATGTTGGGGGTAGTGGATGGATGGGGTGATATTCATCATTGAGGCAAAGCTTCTTGAAGGCTTGCTCAAGAGAAGTGATGGAAGACAATGGGGTATAGCCTAAACCAGAACGATCATGGGCACCTCTATATAGGACCTCTATAATATCATGCATTCCTTTCTCATGGGAACCCAGACCTTGTCCTTACCAATGGAACATATTAAAGTATCGAGTTGGAAACTCCTCTATGTTAGGTATATTGGCACACCTAGGCTCATGTGGTTCTTCAGGTGGGTTTGCCCCAATTGAGCCATCCAACCCTTCATAAACAAATTTAATGCTATTTGGAGTGACACTCATGTCGTAAATAGTGCCTATGGATAAAGAACAGTCTTGGGGATGTCCAAAATCGTTAGTTGTGGGAATGGCTAGAGGTGTAATGGTGACGTCTTGGACCACATATTCATCAATGCTTGGATTAGTGATGTGGACTTTGACTTGGGTTGATGATGTGGATGGTGAAGGCTCAGGTGGCTCTGGATTGGTTGTGGACGGTGGTGAGTTAAATATGTCACAATATGAAAGTTCAACTTGTGACACATCGATTGATGAAGTGGGATTGGATGGTGGTGTGGCATGAGGATATGGCAGTGTGGAATGATAAGATGAAATAGAAGAAGTGGTTGTAGAAGAAGGGGTAGTTGTGATGTACAATGTACTACCAGTAGATTGACTGCAGCTACATGTACAAGAAGAAATGGATGCTTGAGGAGGTGATGTGATGGGTAACTCCTCTAGGATGGGAGCTTTAGAAGAAGATGTAGATGGATTAGAAGGTGTATTAAGAGATGATGTGGATGGATTCGATGATCGTGCTAATAATAAATGGGTGGAAGGTAACATGGATTCATAAGGATTTGAAATGAAATTACAATACTTAAAAGGTTCAACATCCATGGGGATGCAATGGACTTGTCCATCATGAACATATTTCAAGCATTGGTGGAGAATTGATGGAACACATTTCATTTCCCTCATCCAAGGTCTACCAAGGAGTATATTATACGCCATGGCTCCTTCTAATATGTGAAACAGGGTGTGCAACTTTTTGGCTCCTACTTATATGGTTAAAACAATAGTGTCAACTATGGTACGCAAAGCATCGTTAAATGCTTTGAGGGTGAATGATTATTTGGAAATATGGGATGGAGGTAATTTGAGGTGGATAAGGGTAGTGGTAGTAATAATATTGATTGATGAGTTAGTATCAATTAATACTCTTTTGAATGGCTTTCGGTCTATTAATGCCATTATGTGCAATGGAGGGTCCACCGATTCTGAATTCATTGATTTTATCTCAAGTCGTAGAAGGTAATTGATGGTTCCATGCATGTTCTAACAATCCCTACAAACTTGTTGAAGAAATTAGAGTCTTGGGATTTTAATTCAATTGACTTGATTATTTCCATTAAAGCTTCTCTATACCTAGGGGATTCTTGGATGAGCTCATACACAGAAATCTTGGTTGATGCCATTTTCAAACTAGTGGTTAACCGGATGGTTAAGGTTACAACTGGCCTTAGTGGATGAAGGATGGGTGGATTAGATGGGTTGGATAGATTTATTGGTGGAGATGTATTTGGAGATGTTTGGATGGATGGTGGGTTTGAATGTTGTTGAGCATTTTGTTTATTTTTCCATTGCCCTCTAGTGATCACATGGACTGCTCCTACAAATTTTTGGTATTATTGGATATGATTTACTTGATTAGGAGGTAGTTGTTGATTTTTACCTCCTACATTAAGTTGTACCTCCCCATGGTTAGGTAGAGGTGTCTAATATATGCCCAAATTTTGATTTTATGGAGCTAAGGGGTTATCAATGTTAATGACCCCTAAGTCTATGAGGTCTTGCACTATGTTTTTGAACACATGACAGGAATTGATATCATGCCCATTTTGCCGATGGTATGGGCAAAAAAAGTGCTCTCTATAACTTTTAGGTGTTTTGGTGGGATCATTGGGTCTAATTTCCAGCAAGGCTAATTTGTTGGTCGCATATAACCTTTGAAATATGGCTGAATATGATTATGCTAAGGGATTGTATTGACGCTGGGGTCGATTGAATTGGCGATAGGTAGGTTGTTCCATAGTTGGCATTGTAATTTGTACCATTGGTTATTGGGTTACTGATGGGACCGCATGATAGGAAATTTTTTGTTACACTAGTTTTTGAGCCATTACGAGCTGGCTCATGACCACATTATTGACTTGATTAGTTGTATTAGCCGTTGAGGCTTGTGTGGATTTGGTTTGGCCAAATTGATTATTTCAATATTGGTGCCTATTTTTCCATTCTTTCTTCTTGGTATTAATGACACCCTCTTGGATTTTTATCTCCTAAATGACACTAGCCTGTGCTAAAGCCTCCTCAAATGTTATATAAGTATTGAGCTAAAGCATCCAAGAGATGGGTTTTAAGCAACTCTTGGTAAAAAGTTTGATAATTTCTTCCATTGGAAGGGAGAATAGCAACTTTGTTATAACTACCCTCCAACGGTTTCCAAGATCATAGATAGGTTCCTTATCCCATTGTTTCAAGTAATATATATCCGATAAGTACACCTTCTTTTTAATATTAAGGGCGAAGTATTCCAATAATAGATCTATCAATTGATCAAAAATATAAATACTATGTGTGGGCAATTGATTGTAGCATTCAATGGCATATCCCCCTAATGTTTGAGGAAACGTTCTGAGTGTAAGAGCATTATCATTGCTAATCCGAAAACATACATGGGCAAATGAACTCACATGCTCCTTAGGATCCTCGGCTCCCCTAAAATTGTCAAATTTTGGTACCATAAAATTTTCCAGATATGGCGGTTATGGTACTGATGGATGGATTGGTTGATGTATCAGTTGGCTTAATGTGAGATTTTCGCTCATTATCCCTAGTGAGTTTTGTATTAACTGATCAATTTGCTTTTATATTGTCTAGAATATAAGATCTTCTACTAGAATATGAGGACCTTGGATTATGTGCTGGTTGGTTGATGGGTTGGATGGTAAGTGTTGGTGTGTGACCAACATGGTGTTATGGAATGAATTGGGTTGGGTATGTGGAGAATATTGATGGTTGAAATATGGGGATGATTGATGAGGATTGTGTTGTTGGTTAGTGGCAATGTTGATTGGTATGGTGGATGTGTGGAGTGGTGGTGGATTGGGGATGGACACTATGGTAGATTGAGGGACCCATGTTGAATTTTGACTGGTGAGAGGAGGTTGATTTGGAACTCCTTGGGTTATAGGGTCTATGTAAGTTGACTATTTTCATTTTATTCATTGTGAAATCAACCTATTGATGAGCCCTAATGTATTTGTAAGTTCCTTATTTTACCATCTGTCAAATTATGGGATTGTGGTTTGATGATACGATGGATGGGTTGATGATGATGGATGATTAGTCATGGTCATGTTGGTTAAGTGAGATGATTGAGGTGTGGATGATATGGTTATGTTGGCTAAGTGATATGATGGAGGTGTGTATGATACAGTCATGTTGGCTAAGTGAGATGATGGAGGTGTGGATGATGATGGATGAGAGGACATGGGTATGGTGCAAGTTGCGTTTGATATTACAACATAGAGGCTAGGGAATTGTGAGGCAGCATTGACATACTTGTCATAAAAGGGGTTGGTATAGTTGGATGTGAGATAAGTGTTTGGAACACTTGGGCTTTGTGATGGTTGGCTCATGGAGGAAGGTATACCATATTCATAACTCGAATTAGGATATCCTTGGGCAAGGTAGGTGGTATCCAATTTAGATTCTTCAAACCTTCTTGGCTAAGGGGTATTAATACATAGTTAGAAGCCTTATAAAGGGTCTGCATTCTATCCCTATCTATGTAGGTGGTGGCTATCTCCACATTGTGTGAATGTGTCTCTGCTTGAGAGTGGAGTGAATGGGATTATCCAAATAAAGTATTCTAAACCATATTGGATAGGGTGACCGAAGTAGCGAGCTTATGGTAATTGTTTTCTATTAAACTACTTTGGTTTATTATTTTATTTTGTTGTCGTGTTAGCACCATAAAGTAGTTCAACCAAATATTCAAAGCTTATCTAAATCACACAAATTAACAATTTTTCCAAAATTTAAAGAAAAGAAAACAACCAATCCTAGGTTTTACCTTGTGTGGCTTACCTTATTTATTAATTATTTTCTTTTATTAATGTGAAGTTCCTTTTAGAATTGCTGGCTTGTGTGTTTTGATGTAACTTAATCTTATTTAATGAAAAATAAAGGTAAAAACTACGGCTGACCAGGGAAACGAGATTCTTGTTGGTAATGACCTCCAACAAGTTTTCTCGACGGTAGTCCTATGGTTTCTAGGGAAAATATTGGTGGATGGAAATCACGGCCATCATCACCAAATCTCAAGCAATGGCTGGTGATGAAATCCAGCCACTACTGTTAAAAATGTGAATCGTGCAAGTGTGTGTGATTTATTTTATTATATTTTTTGTTCTCTATGGTGTGCAAACAATATTAAATATTACTAACTTCACTAATCTAAATAATAAGCCAAAACAAATATGCAAATTTCACCTAAAGAGAGTGGAGTATACCGCTCAAAACCCCTACCTATAAATGATTAAAATCACAAGAGCAACCAGAGGGTTCGTCCACCTCTCTGCAAGGGGGCCAGCGTAGGGTAGGATTACTTTATGCATCAAGATGTTTCTATTTATATATGTAAAATTAAAGTGATCTTTAACCCTAAAATGCAAGATCTAGAATGCTTTTCTATTTCATATGCACTCAAAAATGCAAACAATCACCTAGATCTACAAATTAATAACAAGAAATGAATTTGGTATAATGAAATACACACAAAGCCTAAATGTGACTTTCTAAGGATTATTTTCTAGATTACTTAGTGTTAAACCCAAAAACAGTGAAAAATAGCAGTAAAAAATAGAATACGTAAATCACTAAATGGCAACCTAGGGTTATGAAACTTACTTAGAAGCCTTAGCTCTACTCCAAATAACTTCCAGGTATAGTCGAGAACCTATGTAGGTGTAGTAGAGTGCCTTTGTAGGCGTAGTAGAGTGCTTGAGGTGGTCTATAGATGCTATCGAACGCTCTATGGATGCTTTCGAACACCTGTGTAATCTCTGAAAAATGCTGCAGGCTATTTTAGAAACCCTAGCGATAAATCTGGCGATCTCTGAAAATCCTACTATAGACAAAAATAAAATTGAGTTAGCAAAGTAGATCTAAATAATGAAACCCTTGTGGGGTCCCACCATGATCACAATTTGTAGAGACAAGAACATGAAACTTAAAAAATAATGGAAACAAATAACCCAAAGAAATACAAAATTGCACAAATAGATAAATTTATTCAATAAATAGGGGGGGCCAATAAAATTATTTTGATACAATCTATACTTAGTGAGTATTTGATACAAAGATATACAAATGGCTAGGGTTCTCCAAAACCCTAGCTACAATAACGAAGTGTCTTCAAATGGTGTGTCCTTGCTCCCAACAGGTTGAGTGGGCTTTAGGTATCCATGTGTTCGGGCCACTCTGACTGCAGTAGTCATCCAATGCTCCTTTGATTGATGTTATCCAATCCTACACACACAACAAACAATAGATTTGTTAGTAAATAAAATGAGGTTTCCACAGTGTGAACCCTTAGAAATAAAAACTAAAACCCTAGATCTATGAAATTGAGATATGTAAAATGTAATAACAATAAATAATAACAACAATTTAGATTTACCTTACTTACAATAATGATGCTTCAATGTTTGTTCATTGATTTGATTCCCTAGCAAAAATAGTATATTGGTGGTGAGGAGGATGACAACAATGGAGGATGGATAAATAGAATGGTTGGAATGATGGGAGTCCTACAACAAGCTAAGGCTTTAGATCTATTCTCACAAGTAGATTTGATGGCGGAAGTCCTTAGAACTCTACAACCTTCTGCTTCACCGGGATCTCTTAAGGGCATAAAAAACAATCGAGTCACCTTCTAGGGTTTGAGCATTATGAATGCTCTTATTTTATAATCTAGCCTAGGGTTTTATTAGGGTTTTAGCCTTTCACTTTTAATCGTGTGGCTAAGATTAAATTAGATCCTTTGGTTGAGATTGCTTTTTGAGTGTGGCATGGATTAATGAATATGAACGATGGAGATTAGATTGGAAAATATGGTTGTGGTTAATTGAGTTTATAAATATATATTTTATAATAAATATATTATAATATAATATAAATATTATATTAAATACTAAATAATATAAAATAATATTAAAATAATCCCAATTAGGCTAGGAAATGACAGGAAAGGGCTAAAATGGACCTTTTGAAGGCGAGAAGGGCTAAAGTGGGCCTTTTGAGGTTGGGAAAGGTGTAATTGGGCTTAATAATTGGCAGGAAAGGTGTATGGTGGACAAGTGGGTGGTGGAATGGTTAGGATGGAGGATTAGTGGCTATAATTTGATGTCTACTCTAATACTAAAACACAAACCTAATAGTGCCATATATAAGGGTATGTATGAGCTAAAAAGTAGCACCCTAAGCAAAATTTCTCTTTGTGTCTCTCCGACAACATATTTTTATCATATCTTTTGATTTATCTTTTCACCCAAAAAAGTAGATCATAGGATTATTTGATGAGTAGTAAGTACTTGAAATTCCTAGAAAGCATCCAACAACATAGGATAATCCTATAAAATATATTTTCTCGATGAAAGTATTTATCAAAAATGTCAATATTATCAAAGAATCATTCTCAAAACATCTTTTTTATAAAATCATGGTTCATCCTTATTGAAACTAAAATAAAACATGTCACATTTAATTGATATTTCATAAAAGTGTTACAATATGAAATGATATAACTCGTTTACAATATGCCCTAAGGGCTATAAAAGAGGGACTCTGTAAGGAGGGACCCTTAGCATCAAACATCTTCGTAATGTTAGAGAATATATTTACATTATTAGGTACATATCAATGTACCACCTCTGGTACATTACTAGAGGAGTTGACTTTAGAGTAAAGTTAAGTAGTTACTTCAACATGTAATAAATGCACAAGTTTTAGAATGTGCAATGATGTAAGTGTGCATGTAGTCCACATGTACATGAGTCATAGGATAGAGTCAAATGTAGAGTAAGGGCCAAGGAACTTATATTTCTATATAAAGGTCTTATAGTGAGTGAATTAATATAGGAGAGAATATAGAGAGTGCATATTATAGATTGGTAGTGTGGTACAATGTAGTTCTTTTAAAACAATTTATGGAGTGTTCGTGTCCTCCATTATATAAAATTGTACTATTTTTGTGAGCTTTCATTAATGGCATATTTTTGAGTTATTTCAAAATTTTATCTCTTTTTTTCTTGCATATTATAGTGTCATTATCATATAGATATCATAGATTTATTTATCTTGCATCTTGTGGTTGTATTTCCTATATTATATACTCATCAAAAGCTAATAGTGGTATCAAAGAACATGATAGATCAATAGGATCTAGATAGAGCCACAAGAGATATTGAGAGGAGAGTAGCAATCTTATTTCCAAAAATTTTGAGAATGCATTTGACTAGAGTCTTTCCATAGGATTGTAAAAAAACTTGTGAAGACTATGAATCATCATTCATTCCACTAGATTGACAAATCAACTAGTGAAGATAGATTATCTCTAGATTTAGTGTTTCTTCCATTATAGTCCTAATATTTTATTGCAAGAAAAGGAGATTCAAAGAAATTTGGGAAGCCTCCTACATATAGCTAGGAAGAATATCTTCTTTGGAATAAATCCAACACCAAAAGAAACAAAAAAAACATCAAATATTTGGAGGCCTGATAAAAAGGTCCCAATACTATAGATTACAGACCTGCAGAGTGCAAAAGAAGAAAATTCTAGAGAAACCTTTTTATAAATTTGAGGAAGAGACTCTAGAGAAGGTCATAGGATAATATTAGAAGTTGGTGATCTCCATTGAAGACTACAAGTAGGATATTGAAGAGACTCTAGAGAAGATTCTCGATGAAGATAGGAGATTAGTGATCTCCATTGAAGACTGCAAATAATAGATTCAAGAGACTCCAGAGAAGAATCTTGAAGAAGATAGGAGATTGGTGATATCCATTTAATATTGAATACTTCACCCTAAAGGAGTAGAAGAAATAAACCTGAGAAGTTGAAGAGACCTACAAGAGATCCCATTGAAGAACTTCTAGTTTTGGAAGAGATAGAGAAGGACTAGCAAAATTCTTGTTCCTAAGCAATAAATTTTAGAGATCCAAGAGGGAGATCTAATTTCCAAACTTCTATAGTTGAAGTTTGAAGAAAATATCTCATTGAGAAGACTAGAGAAGCTATGAGGGTGAAGACCCTAGAGAAGAGATCTCAAGGAGAAATAAGGAGAAGACTTAGAGAGTCTTATTGAAGGAGATTAGGAGAAGGTCATTAAAGGAGTTCCTACGAGAACTCATTATATAAATTTACCACCAAGGAGAAGTTCTTGATAAAGGAAGAACTTGGGATAATTGTTTCCATTTGAAACAATCCCAAGGGATAAGGATTTGGTAAGAAGTTTTCTAAATTTTAGAGGAGATTAGTGAAGACCTTAAGACTTTCAAATTCTTGAGAAGAAGACCTAGATTGAAGTTAGAATTCAACAAGGAGGTTGAAGGAGAAAGGATATAAACATTACTACCAAACTTGAGAGGTTTTAAGATTAACTTTGAAGCCTAGAAGGCTCATTTGGAGAAATGATATCTACTAGTTTCTATAGTAGAAAATTGAAGGGTTCTTGAAGGAAAATCTCAACTGCGATTTGAAGGAGTTGCCTACTAGATTTTTGATATTTGAGGACAACAAGAAAGTAAAAACATAGGCAACGTCAATAGTTGCTAATTTTTAGATTTCTAGGATACATCCTAAATGTTGGATCCATACAACTATAGTTTTAAGTAGCAAGATATAAGGAGGTACAAAGCTGAAAATTGGTGTGTTGTGAAGCTGTTTTGGATAGAAAAAGAAGAACTACAAGTTCATCTAGTAAAAGGTAGCAATAAGGTTAATCTAATCACATTGAAATCCTTCATCTACAAAGTTTTTTAAGGTAAGGAAATTTGGTACAAAAGGTTCATTAGTTGAAATTTTGATTTTTGGTTCATTATTATGATTCGTTAAGCACCATATTAGAGTTAAAAGTTATAAATATAAGCTTGCATATTATAGTCTTCAAGGAAGTGGAGAAGATAGTTTATTTTAAAGTTAATACCTGCACATTAAAATAGGATTTAAATATGTTTTTATAGAAAAATATCATCTTCCTATTGTTTAAGTTGAAGCAAAGAAGACTACATTAAATTTGCATAGTTTATAGTGTACATTTCAGGTTACTTTGAGAGTTATTTTATAAGAGTGATAAGGTGATATCAATATTGCACTATACTAATTGTTCTTAAGATATTTTAAGGTGCACTAAGTATTTTAGTTATAGTGAAAATAGTTTAAATTAAACATCTAAAATAGCATATTAGTTTCATGATTAAGAGCTTGGATTCATTTTTACCAAGTTATCCAAGAAAATAAGTTAGATGTTAGTGTGGTCTAGTAAGGAAGGTAACAATACATTAATATTTTCTCTCAAGGATTAGAGAAGAGAGCTGCCATATCTAAGAAGTAAAGGAATAGCTTCAAAAGGAGACGTATAACTTTGGTACAAAATAAGGGACTTAATCCTATCTATTGTAAAGGTGTTTGCATTACATTACCACCAATTTTGTCCTTTCAAATACAACAAATAAGGATAAAATAAAGAGTGTCTTAAAGACACTATAACAGGTAGCAAAGTGCAGTATCCAAGTGGCCACATCACTGAAGTTTAAGGATAAAAAATTGAGTAGAGTAGAGAGCCAACAAAGGGATCACAAGGCTGGATTTTTGGGTGTCTAAAGACACCATTTTCATCATTACATTCAATGTCTACAATAGCATCAACCTGTAGTACAATATTTTATATAAAGGATCTATCATAATACAATATATCTACATCTACATGTTATTATATCACAAGGTATCCACATAGAATATAGAACAAACTATATACATGAGGAGGCTATCACCATATACATAAAAAATAAATCCAATAACAACATATAATAAACATAAAATAATAAGGTACAAGGGAGAAAATGAAGGTGCAATACCTGAGCACAAAAATCTACCATTGAAGCACCATAGAATCTCCATTCTAATGCCCTAGGATCATCACAACTAGATCCAACCTTGAAAGACATCATCATCATTGATAGAACAACTTGCAAGAAGGAGAAATCATTCACTATTGAAGAAGCCAAGAAATATTGCAAATGGTTGGCAAGAATAGGTGTTGAGAAATCTTTAAGGTTATTTTTTGGTATGTTGGAGAGAGTGTGCATGCAAGGGAGACATATACATTTGTCCTAAAGGTAGAAATAATATTGTACCACTTGATACAAAGGGCATATTCACCCTTTTATCTCCAAATATCAAGAGAAAGGTGCTCAACTCAGTAATTCCTTCCATAATAGCCATAACACCAATGCTTAGAGATAGGCACTCATAATATTAACACTCATCTAAGAGAGCACTAATCATTAGAGTAACACTCATCCAAGAGAGAACCAACCATTAGAGTATTACTCATCGAATAGAAGAGTGCATCAACAATTAGAGTAATTCTCATGCAAGATAGGAGAGCACCTATGATTGGAGTAACATCTCATTTACCTAAGCACTTCACTAAACTTGTTCCACTTGTCTCAACATATTTATAGCTTGTAACACTTTAGATTTACATCACTTATATTCCAAAGTAATATCGACACCATTTATCACATATACCAAAGCAAGCCACGAAGTACTAAAGATATGAAATAGAAGGGGAAGTGGATATTTAGCCAACATCAAAGCACATATACACAAGGATGTCAACATCCATTAAAATAGTATCATTGAATGCTCACCATCATTCAGAAAATACAATGCTTGAAGGATCCATTGGAAGAGTTAAGATAGATGTGTATCGCATGCAACATTATAAAGGTAATATTACTTGCTTTTATTAAGGTTAAAAGGATTTATTGAATATTATAGTGTTACATTTACTACTGCATTGGAGCAATACAAATTAACCAAGCACTAGTGAATTATCTTCAAGTGATATTTCAAGGTACATTAGTTGAAGTAAATATATATTATAATATTTGAAAATATTCATAGTAGGAGATATAAGGTTTTCAACATTGGATAATTAAAATATTAGTTTGCAAATATTATTATCTTCTAAATTTCTACATTAGGGAGTTATAAGGAATACTACACCAAACTTTAGAAAATTGAACTATTGAAAACTAAAAGTTGAAAAGAAGCAAGAATATTGTTTTCTTGAAAGAGTTGGAATTAATTGCTTATACTTGTCTCATAGACACATTAAAGAGATAAAATAAATCCAACCATAGAGAACTCCATAAAATTGATAAGTGCATAGTTCAATAGAAGAAATAAGGTGAAATAGGAGTTGATTATTATCATTCCAAAAACATTACCAAATAAACTCAAAAGGTAAATTATTACCAAGATTAGAGTATATTCTAATCACTAGGGAGACATAAGGACTATCAAAAGTGTTCTTAATATTCTAAAGAGCAAAAGGAATCCTATCATATACTATAATATAAAAATAACAAGAGGTACATTTCATCACAATGCACACTAAAAGAGTATTCAAGATCAAAATTCATCCAATAATTCATATCAAATATGCAAATCACTTCAAACTCACTCAAATTAATAGGTCAAAATGAAAAGGATATTTGGTATATTTATTATAGTGCAAGAAATCTACAATGGTTTGATTGTCTTTAAGTCACTAACAATTACAGGTTAAAAATTGCAAATGGAAAATTCTATCACATACATGGATATGGGTGTGACACCTAGTAAATAATTTGTAAATTTTCTATGAAATAATGTAATGTATGTCCCTATATTATCATCTATTTTTATTTTAGTAGCAAATATAGTAGAGAGCAAAATGATAATTGATTTCAGACACATTAATGGAGTTAATATGTGTCACTTTATAAATCAAAATGATATTGAAGCCACTAGATCAATCCATAGAAATATATATGCTTTGGATTCTATCAAAACTTCACAAGATATTATTGTATTTCAAAACAATACTAATGCATTTCCTGAAGAACATATTGGTGAGAATGAAGAACCTATATATCATAAAAGCAGAAGAATAAATAGAAGGTTAAAAATTAAAAGAATAAGAGGACAATAAAACTATGCACTACTTTTTCATCTACAAACTAAAGAAGAAGAATAAGAAGAACCTGAATAAGATACTCATCCAGATTCAGACAAAGAAGACAATGAAGGAAGCAAGAGAGAAGAGCTCAAATTCCAGAACCAAGATGAAGATCCATATTGAAGACTAAAGTCTTCAATACCCAAATAATGTAATACAAGGGAGTGTTAGAGAATATATTACATTATTAGATACATATCAATATATCACCTTTGGTACATTACTAGAGTAGGAGTTTACTTTAGAGTAAATTTAAGTTGTTACTTTAGCATGTAATAAATTCACAAGTGTTATAATATGCAATGATGTAAATGTGCATGTAGTCCACATGTACATGAGTCATAGGATAGATTCAAAGGTAGAGTAAGGGCCAAGGAACTTATATTCCTATATAAAGGTCTTATAGTGAGTGAAATAATATAGGAGAGAATATAGAGAGTGCATAGTATAGATTTGTAGTGTGGTACAATGTAGTTCCTTTAAAACAGTTTACAAAGTGTTCATGTCCTCCATTATACTGCATTGTACTATTTTTTTGATCTTTCATTAATGGTATATTTTTGAGTAATTGCAAAATTTTATCTCTTTATTTTATTGCATATTACAGTGCTATTATCATATAGATATCATAGCTTATTTATCTTGCATTTTGTGGTTTCATTTCCTATATCATATGTTGATCAAAATATAACATGCAACACCACAAGTATCTTCCTTTAGATCCTCAAAAGAGAGTGGGCTTATTAATTATGCCACCATGAGATACATTGATCCTTGATCATGTGTAACCATACAAAATCTTGTTAGATCATTTGGAGGTCTATCTCAATCAAGTATCATGCAAACATAGACATGCTGACTCAAAAATAAACAAAAATGCATCAAGGAAGTATGGAAATAAGACAAAAATGATAGGGGAGAAAAGGGTTACATAGTATATTAGCTTGATAGTATTGGAATAGAAAATTTATGGGTTCATACATTTTTTGGGTGGTCGTATGGATCTGTAAATTTTCCAATTTCTAACTTGGATTGGTCTTAGCTTTGACCATATAGTCCATTGTTGGAGTTTGGAGTCGATCTAGAAATCATTGGTGACTATTATACCCCCAAAATCATTAAAACCTACAAGGAAAATTTGATAAGAGAAGTGTTAGTTATTAAAAAATTCTCATGCGTGACTTGGGGTGTAATTTGATAGCATAATTATACTTAGAATCTTCTCTTGAAACTATAGGCAAAGTGTTTTAATTATAGGCCTCATGGGAAGGAAAAGGGACACATAATATGGAGGGATAATAGGAAGGAGAGATAAATACTCATTACTAATATATGTGGATGGGTAAGGCCTTCCTCCTATGGTTTTGAATTGGGGGATGGATGCTCAATGCTCATTAATAACCTAGGGAAGAACAAAAGGTCTAGGGAAGGGGGACTCCACTATTTATTTAATTTTCATTAAAAGCCTTGAAAGAGGGAAAAGGGGTGGATGTTACGTGAAGAGAGATGGGTACTTCAAGAAGAGAGTAGAGGAGTATGAGGTGGACTCCACCTAGGGTTAAGGGTAACATAGAATATAGGTTATCTTAGGGTTAGTTTCATCTAGATTTTAGGTTACTTTTCCTAGGATTTTGGGTGATTGAACTAATTTTTGATTTTTTTGTTATTTGACCGTTAAATGTTGTAGCATGATATTGAATGTGACATTTTTACATGTCTACATTTTGCTTCTTTTTGTACAGCATTATGTGAAAACACAATGTGGTGCAAAAACTAATGACACTCATTAAATGGTTGATTTTGAAGAATATGATGAATGGATGATGGGTGATTGTGATTTACCAACAACTTTTGGCAAGTTACGATGATTATTTGAGGAGAGATATATAAGGTTAACCCGAGTCATGATCAATGTAAGGCACCCCAATTATGGAAGGGATGACTATCCTTAAAACTTTACCTTTGATAGATTAATGAGATTGAAGATAACCAAAGTTTTTTTGAGAAGAGAGTTAGAGTTTTGTTGGGAAGAGATTTGAAATTTTGTTGAGAAGAGAATTGGAATTTTGTTGAGAAGAGAATTGAAATTTTTGTTGAGAAGAGGATTGGAATTTTTTTGAGAATAAAATTATAATTTTGTTGAGAAGAAAAATTCTACTTTTTGTTTACCCTAGAAAATTAGGGCATATGATAATCTTTGATGAAGGTTCTTAGACAAATGTACTTTCCTAGATTGATAATTTGATTATTTATCATGCACAAGGTAATTTTTATATATGATATTTACCCCCTCAAGGGATGATTCAACAACTGAAGAATGTGATGTTAACAACAAATCACTTGATAAAGATGAATTTTAAGAGTGTAGAAAGGTTGGGGAGGCTGGATTTTGGCATTTTGCATGATTTGGTGATAAAACTTTTGAAATCGTATGAATATGTGCACCCAAAATGATCATATGGATAGGTGCACCTGAAATGATCATATGGACATGTGCGGCCAAAAAAAGAGTATAGATCCATACGTTTTCTTGATATGTACACCTTGTAGAATTTTTGTATTTTGGGGACCAAATGATGTCAAAATTGAACAAAACTTATACCATTGGAAAGCTCTTCTTGGGCCTGATTTAATGGTTGTAGTTTTAGGAAATTTGGAGAATAATTAATAAGGGAAATTAGGGGTCAAATATCACCCTACTTTTTTAAACCAAAGAATGCTCAATTTTGGGTTTTTGAAGTGGAATTTGTTTTTTGTTGCTTAGAGGGCCAATGTTTGATGGTAAATTGATGATGGTTGATGAAAAGTGGTTCAACTTGAAGTGTCTATAAATATGGTGGATAGAAGGGGAATGGATAGATTCCCATGGATTAGTAGCAATGAGTTGGTGTGGTGGTTGTGCCATAATTTTTGTAGTATTATTTTGATGAGATGAGGATGATGTACACATGATGATTTATTGTGTTGTGTACCTTTGATGATGGTAATGATGGGATGTATTTGATTTGATATGGATGTGATTGTGTAAAATGTATTTTGAAACTTCTATTGTGTATTTGTAATAAAAAAAAATTGGATGTGTGTATTTTATTTGTGTAATAATGTATGGTAGAAGTAATCAATGATAATTTGATAGTCATTTTCTCATATGAAAACAAATAATAAGACAGAAAAACATGTAATTTATGTGATGAATACAAATATAGGATGACCATATGTAGGTTCTTACAATGATGTTTGGATGATTGACCTAAGGATAATGCATGTTGATCCTAATGGTGGACTAGTTGTGCAACTAGACATGATGTGTGTTTGTTATTTTTGCTAAGGTGTTTCATATGGTAGAAGATATTTCCAGAGAGTCAAACATTTGAGTTTAATCATCAAACCCATTCAATTAGTCAAATGACATTCTGCTAAAACCTAAATCATATTTACTAATGTTGAGTCTATCATGGATCTATGTGTATAGAGTGATTGGTTCATTTATATATTTTGAGTGATGTTGGACTAGCCAATTATAAACTTAGCTAGGCCAGTTAGCTCATATGCAAGCACACATTGGTTTGTACAAAACAAGGTTGCTAACGTGACAAACATGTCACCACTTGTAAGGCATGATCCACTACCAATAAGGTGTATATAGCCTCGATGGATATTAACCTCATGATATTATAAATCTAAGGAGCTCAGGTATTCAAGATTTGTGATGGTGCTCTTTTATTTTATCTTTGATTTTTTTTATAGCTTATCCTTTTGTTGAACCTTAGGGTTTTAAATCACACAAATGATAGGATGAGTAGGGAAAATTATTTTCTTAGTAGCCAATGTATGTAAGGTATTATATTCCTTAGACTCAAAATTTTGTTTAATTTTAATATGTTTTTGATCCATGGAATAACTCTAGTTAGCCAGGGGAAGTCTAAAATTGCATTAGAATATAGTGGTATTTGATACAACTTGATGAGATTAACTAAAATGGTTGACTAACATAAAATACTTCTATTACTAAGCAACCTATGCATAATATTGAACACGACACTATGACAGTTGTGATAAGTAGTGTATGATGTTATATGTCATGAAATATGCATATTTGCAAGCGAATAAACATAATAATGTGAGAATGCAGACACTTATGAAATGCATGACAATGTAATATCTATTTATAGAAAATATATGCGATAAACCTTGTCATTGATTAAGTGAACCAAGCATGATTGGTTACAACATATTTACATATCCAAAAAGGGAGACAATAATACCATAGAAGTCTCATGAAATGATATATGCATGGATGTGATGAATGATATAAGTGCAAATGTTTAGTGGTATCAACATGAGTGATTTGAAAATATCTAAAGGAAGAAAAAAAAGAGAAAGAGTAAGGTGTGAAGAAACAAGAGGAGAATAAACATATCCTAGGTATGTATCTTCTCTAAGTATGACCATACAATAGAGATAGGAGAAAGAAGAAAGAGATTAAAATAAGAAGAGAATAAACATATCCTAAGTATGCAACCACTATAAGTGTGACCATAGAATAGAGATAGGAGAAAGAAGAAAGAGAGGATAAGAAGAGGATAAGAAAGCTATCCTAGGTATGTAGTTTCTCTAAGTGTGAACCTATAATAAGTATATAACTATGAAGAAGTGGGTGAATTTTAGAAAGGAGAAGATTTAATAGGCATCTTTCATGTTCAGCTAATTAATCTACAACATCGATCAATATCTCTATTTATGATTCTAGTATTGTGTACTAGTGATAGCTTTGTAATTTATATTTTGAAAGATATTAGAGAATAATTGTATGAACACAAATGATGAAGAAGTTGCTATTAATTATGAGTGATGGAATTTGAGGAGATTATATATGTGTGATATGCAATTCATCGATTTTGTTTCTGTTCTTTTTTTTACAATGTACAAGAATTTGTAAGCCTCAATCAATAAAATCAGGTGTAGAATGCATGGAGATGAATGATGTTGAGGGGCTTGAGTTATGCTATTTTTTTTTTTGGTAGATAATATACTATAGCACTAATACCGGGTTTTACAGGTTAACCCAAAACCTTTTACAAAAATCAGCCCAGGGTTGTTCATGAACATATCCTTACTAAGGATCCTATATATGTAAAATCTACATGCCGCCAAAGCCATTACATCCGGTAATGCACATAGCCTATTATCAAAAAGAAACTTCCCATACAAAATTTTGTGTATACCCCAAGAAAACATACATGCATCATAATTACAAAAAGAAACAGACACGAATCCCTTCCTTGAGACAATGGAGAAACAAAAAGCTGTAGACACACATAACAAAGTACTGAAAAAAACTCCCACAAGCTCTGTATTGACAGTTACTCTTAATAATTCTTTGGTAATTGCTTTCTTCTATATATGACATGCCTTGGTATGACATACTATCTTGGCCAATTAGCCTTGGAGAAGTGAACCTACTGGCTAGATTTATGGCGGTGGCTATCTGGTGGTCCACGTGGCTTTGGTTCGAAGTCTTATATTGTCATTTCTTTCCTTCCATCAACCAAACTCAAATTACTAAGATGACTAGGAGCTATGTTATTTGACATGTGACTGTATCCATTAGTCTTTGTGGTATTTCCAAGCAGCATCCACGAAGACTGACAACTCAAATAATTTTTATTGTGAGTCCAATTCAAAAAAGAGATGGGAATACTCCTAGCCTTTGAACTTATAGTGCCTTCCCTATTGGTAAATTCGACTATCATTCTTGGCATTCTTGTTGAATAAGCTCCTCTAATTCACTCGGGACACCATGTTCCCATTTGAAAAGTTCATCACCATTGACACCCAAATTGGCTAGCTTATCAGCAATTTTGTTAGCTTACCGAAAGACATGTTGGGCTTTTATGTCCTGTCTTCCCTGGAAAAGGATCCTAGCCTCTTCAACAATTGTTTTAATCCTCCAAGGAGGTGTTTTCCAATTATTGAGGAGATTTATAACATGCATAGAGTCTTCTTCTATGATCAAATTGTCTTCTAAGTCTTGAGTCATTTGAAGGCCTCTCCACATAGCTCTAGCTTCAACTTCGTTGTTCATCCTTGTTCCTAAATATTTGGAAAATGCAAGCATCATATTCCCATTATGATCTCGTACAATGCCACTAGTGCCTACTTTGCCAATATTTTCCTTTGATTCTCCATAAAAATTAAGCTTAAACCAACCCGTAGGAGGTGGAGACCACTTAACATTGGCTCTGAGGTTGACTACCCTAGGTACAGACTCATCTAACAAGGTTAAGCTTAAATATTGAGCAATCATGATATCTTGCAGATGAGGTTTATAACTATCAAAAGGGATAAGGTTCACATTCTCATTGGAAAAGGATAGGATACTGGCAATGATAGTTTGATGATCATGGATAGACTCATTAAAGACTCTATGGTTCCTTTCTAACCACACCTGCCAAATATAGTGATTGAGATAAATTTTCCACATGTATCTAAGTATTTGGCTTGAAAATGGGTATGGCCACTGGATGAAAAAATCAAGTACAATGGCTGGTTTAACCCATGAAATATTGAAGGCCTGAAAAACCCCACTTAGGACAGTCAAGGAAAAAGGGCACTCAAGAAAAATGTGATAAATGGTCTCCTAATTAGCCCTGCATAGATAACAATGATTAGTGATACAAATACCTTTACGCATCATATTATCAATGGTTAGAATTCTTCCTTGAATAACCAGTCATGAAAAGACTACAATTTTTGGAATTAAATTTTTTATCCAAACTAAGTCATTTTGGAGGACAAAATCATCGTCATCAAGCAGAAGATTGTAAGATGATTTAACAGTGAACTGCCTATTTTTCGTAGGAGCCCAGGTCACTTGATCTTCCTTGGGTCTCATGGGGATAAAATATTGCTTTAGATATGCTATTACCTCAAGGTTTATAAGTTGATAAGTGCTTGAACCATATTTTTGAGTGATGATGTATGGACCCAACCAATTGGGAGTAAATTTATCTTATAAATGGCATGGTTTATTTGGGTCTTTTTTATTCTCTTTTAGCACATGATCTCCTACTTTGAATTCTTGTTCATGAATTTTGTTATTGTATGCTTATGAACATGGTATTGATAGACACATAAGGGTTCTATGGAATTGATGCATTCATCATCTAGTAGTGTGAGTTGGTCTAAATGAGCTTGACAAGTTGTGTCATCATTGATGAATTATTGCAATGAGATTCTTAGAGACATGATCTCTAACTCTAGAGGCTTGATGGATTCAGTTCCGTAGACCAATGAGAATGGGGTTCCCTAGTGGATGTTTCAAATTCTAGTTTTATATGCCCATAATTCTAAGGATATTTGATGATGCCAATCACAATGAGAATCAACAATCATTCTGCGAAGGATGTTCTAAATGGTTTTGTTTGTTGCTTTTTCTTGACCATTTTCTTGGGGATAATAAGGAGTTGAGAAAATGTGTTTGATATTATATTTTTCATACATTGCATGAACATCATTATTTTTGAATGGTGTTCTATTATCTAAAATTATTCAAGGGGGGATTCCAAAGCAACATATGAGGTGTTGTTGAATAAATTCAACAATTTTGGGTCTTGTTGTTTGGATGAGTGAATTATACTCCACCCATTTAGTGAAGTATTTCATGGTTGTTATGATGAATTTATATTTACCTAAGGAAGCTAGAATGATTTTTCTTATGATTTCAAGGCCCCATTACAAGAATAACCACATTGATTTTTTAGATTTTGATGTTAGATACTTAATAAGAAATCAACCACAAGATATAAAATGAGCATGCAATATTGAATCTATGATAATGGAAATATATTAAGCATGTAAAACTCATAAGAAACTTCTGAAATAACTCATAAATCAACTTTTGCTACAAAAATCAGCAATATTCTCCTTTGTAAATCATCCTTCAAGCCTTTAATGGTAATCTTCAAATTTCTCAAATTGGTGGCCTCTTCTATATTTCTCCTCAGATATTGTTAAATTTTGACTTCAAATTTGGAATATTTAGTTGGCCTCTTTCTTAAGAATATAAATTTCTTGAGATCTCCAAAAAACCTTTCCAAAATTTGTCAAAATTCTTGCCAAATCTTTCTTCCTTTTGGGCTTGTTATTGGATGGTGGAAATTGTCCCAAATTCTTATTTTTAGGAGCTACTCCTTCTTGCAATATTCTACCTTGAGCTTTATTCAAATATTCTCCAATGGAAACTTCTTAAATTTCTTCAATAAGGCTTCTCTAGCCTTCTTCTTTATCCTTCCAACTTTTCTTAAGACCTTTTTTTATCTTAAAATTTTGTAGCTTCTCAAAACTTCAATAGGACTTTTCCTATCCTTCTCTATCTTCAATATTCAATATTATATCTTCCAAACCTGGAAGTTCTTCAATGTGACCTCTCTCTTGGGTTTCCTCCTCAAAATATAGTCTTCAATATTCTATGGAGATCTCCTTCTTGGATTTTCTCAATATTTTATCTCCAATCTCCAATGGGAACCTTTTCCTTGAGTCTCCTCTTTCTTCAATATTCAATAGGACTCTTTTCTTGAGTATCTTATTTATTCAATGTCTACTTTTTATACAACAAAAAGATAATCCCTATACAAGGAAAGCACATAGACTTTCAAGTAATCGAAGATGAAATTCTTCTTTGTCCATTGTAGGAAGTTTCTCAACTTTTGATAACTAATTTTTTGCAACAAAAAACTTTAGAGAGTAGCAAGAAAATCAATGCAAATATCTAGATCTCTATAAATCAATAAAAATCACTAGTTATCCTTCAATAAAGTGGGAAAGAGATCTATGTTGAGTCCTAGTCTTCTCAAGTTTTCCTACAACCTTGTGGAAAGACTAACCAAAAAGCAATTCTTAAAATTCTAAAAATAATATCTCCCTATCTCCTCTCAATCTCTCTTGTGGCTCTTCCTATCTCCTATCAACATGTTGTCTCTTGAGGCATTTGGTGAAATGTAATATTTATGAAGAGTTTATACAAATATGTGGGTAGAATAAGAATATGGATTATAATGAATGAGGGATTCAAACGAGGCCATGGTATCATAAAATTGGTTAGTTTACCTAGACAAGGCTTCAATATCGTACCAAGAAAATTGTGATAGTAAATCATTTGCAAATCTTAAGTATTGTTTGAGTTTGATGTAGTAATAATTTTAAGTACCCTTTATTTAGTTAACTACAAGGAAGGAATCACCACTGATATAGAGGCATTTTATGCACATTGCAATAGCTATCGTGAGACCCAAGATGAGGGCTTCATACTCAACGTTGTTTGTATAAGGGAAATTGAGTTTAAAGGAGAATGGGATTGGAACCCCATGTGGTGTGAAGAATACACATCCAACACCTCTCCCTTGTTCACATTTAGATCCATCAAAGAAAAGTGTCAAGTCCACTTTATCCTCTAAGTCAACATATTCTTCTTGTTCAATGATATGAAATATATAATTATTAGGTATATCAATTATAAGAGGTTTATCACCAAGGAATGGAGCCTCTACAATTTGATATATAATGACTTACCCTTTTATAGAATTCTAATATATGAATTCAAGATCAAACTCAAAAGGTAACATTAACCATTTAACGATTTTTGCTTTTTTTATATGATTGGCCCATCATGTATCATAAGGGATTATCCCTAGAAATTACATACATGGTATGATTAATCAGATAATGTCAAAGTTTCTTGGTAGAAAATACAAGATCTAAGCATACTTTTTCAATATAATCATATTGGATTTCTTAATTGACTAGTTTTCGACTGATGTAGTAAAAAACTTGTTCTTCTCGAACCTCATTCTTTTATGCTAAAAGAATATCCAAGGAAAAATTGGTGGTGCATATGTACAAATGAAATGGGAGTTCTGGTCATGGTGAAGTTAACATAGGTGGGGATGTGAGATATTATTTTATATATTCAAAGGTGTCCTGACATGCTTGATTCCATTCAAAAGGCACCCATTTTTGTAATAAGTGATTAGAAGGTCGACACTTATCTTATAATTGTGCAATAAAGAGATGAATCACTTGGATTTTTCCTTGTAAGTTACGTAATTATTTTAAATTTGTTGGAGGTGGCATTTTAGTTATGGAGTTGACCTTGTTGGGTTCCACTTTAATGCCCTATTGAAAGATAATGAACCCATAAGCTTTTCAAAGAGTACTCCAAAAACACATTTCTTTGAATTTAGTTTTATGTTATGTTCTAATAGGCTATCAAATATTTTGCATAAGACATCAATGTGCTGGTTTTGTTTTTTGATTTTTGCTAATAGATCATCCACATAGTCTTCCACTATTTTATGCATGTAATCATGGAATATGTAGGTCATGGCACATTGATATGTAGCACCTATATTTTTTAAGCCAAATGGCATGACCTTGTAGCATAATGTCCCCTAGAGAGAGGTGAAAGATATCTTGTGTTGATCATCAGGGTTAACTAAAAATTGATTGTAACCTGAGAATCCATCCATTAGAGATAACATTTCGTGACCTACATAAGAGTCAACTAATGTGTCGATGTTGGGAAGAGAAAAGTTATCTTTATGGAACGCTATGTTTATGTCTCAAAATTTAATGCATATGCATATACCAATTTTTGAATTTCCCACAGAAATGACATTTGATACCCATTTAGGGTAGTCAATCAGTTGAATAAAATTGATATCTAGGAGCTTTTGTATTTTATCTTTGACCATTAAAGCTATGGAGGGATATATTTTGTGTAGTCACTATTTTATAGGTTTACCATCTTTATCTAGTGTTATGTTATGGACCATCATATTGGGATTGAGTCCCAAAATATCTATGTATGACCAAGCAATTACACTTCTGTACTCCTTAATAAATTCAAATAATTGTTTATGATCTTCAAGGGATCATCTTTCCCCGATGTGGATAATGCAACGATTCTAGGGATCATCGCTAATATCTATATTAATGGTATCCTTTACCAGCATGTGAGATCCATCTTCTAGTTGGGCAGGTATAATAATAAGGTGTAGATAATCTACAACATTATATACAAGGGTGTCACTATTTTTATCATCTTCTACTTGATGTGCCACAGAGGGTTGATGGTATGATGACATGTAAGTGTTGGTATGGTGTAGGACTTATGGGGTAGGGATAAAATAGTGTGGGGATGGATTGGGTGGAAGATGGTCAAAATCACATAATCTATGTTTATGGCAAAGATGTAATTAGGATGTGCTATGTGTTGAAGGGTGGCAAATAGATCAACTAAATCATGTTAACCATGTGGTGCGTAGATGATACACATAGTTTTGTATTGTTCACTATAGTAGGCTAAATTGGGTCTTGTGGTGGTGGTGAGAGTTGTTGTAGAACTGGATGGGGATAAGGAGGTGGAGGACATGGCAACAATGATTGTTTGCATGGGAGAAAGAATAGAAGAATGTGTAGTGGGATAGGAAATATGTGAAGGAAATAAATATCTCTCTTTAGTTATTTTGTAAGGGGAAAAATGAGGGAAGACATATCCTCAAAGCTATCTAAATTTAAGGAGAGATTATCGACTTGCAAATCCAACTTATATTCAGAAATATCAGGGGACTCTAGGTGAATCATGGCCACCTTAAAGGAGGGAGAAATATCAATCAGAGATTGAGGGTGTTTATTTTCGATGGGGGAGTCACATTCTAAATCTATAGGGTCATCTTGCTTGTCATCCATGAATGTGATGTCAAAGCATTAAAATTCTTGTTGCAATAGATTTTTAGTTTCACCATGATATCCTAAACATAATTTATCATTGGGTTGTAGAAAATAATAGGTGATGAGGGTGTGCCATACCTATTTATGGTGACCTATAACATACCCATACCAACTATACCACCAAAAATAGTGTAAGGTGAAGGATAGGTTAAAGAGGTGCTCGAATCTCACACAGAACTAAGGCTCAAGTTCTAGAGGTTCTATTACTTTTAAGGAGGTATCAATACCTCCATATATAAAGTTTATTTGATTTGTGGGGATCCCATTGGAATAACAACATCGATGGTCAAAGTTACATTTTGTGATTGATCATAATCATGCACTGTTTGAATGCTACGTGACAAGATATGAGTGTTATGTACCATGTATTATCCTAGTCCTATGATTGTCATCAATACTGAGACATGTGGTGTCTCAAAATGAGTTTGTGATGTTAAGGATCCAAAATTTGTCGAAGATGAGAAAGAATATGTGGATACCTATGACTTATATGGAATTTTTGTGGGTGGAGAGGATATGAGTGGTGGTAGAGTGCTTACTCTAGGATGAGGATGAGAAGTGGAGGTATTAAAAGGTTGAGTACGAGGTAACATATGAGTTGTATAATAATAGGGTGGGAAATAGTTTTTGATTGTCGGGTATTCGAGTGCTAGGGGGAACAAGAATAGGTAATTGGTGGGTTGGTTGGAGTTGAAGATGTTTTTACAATTACTACTACTTGGGTGGGTAGTGGAGGTGTGATGGGTGCTATTTTAAGGTGTGTAGATGTAAGTGTAGGAACTGGAAGTAATGTAACCAAATTGTAGTACTTAAAGGGATCATCATCATCTTGGATGTGATGTATCAATCCCTTATGTATGTACTTAATGCAATGGTGGATGGCGGAGGGAATGATAGATTTTGATTTAGTAAGCTATGGGAGATGGTAATCATAATATGTTGAATGAAAATGAAGTTTTGGTTTGATCTAAAAATATTCTATTAATGGAACTCACAAAAATATGATACTGAATACAATAGATGGAACTCTATCGTACTAGTGCATGCTATGAGCAATGCACATTCTCTCACTGATCACTTACTATGAGGTACATTATATAGGAATTTGGATTCCTTGGCCAACACTCTACCTAGTTGTATAAGGAGACACCTTGCACATTTAAAAATTTCACTTTAACACATGCATTTATTACATTACTTAAAGTAACTAGCTAACTTCCCCCTAAAGTAATCTCCTACTCTAACTATGTACCAAAGGTGGTACATTGACATGACCCAAATGATGTAATATAATATAACTCTAATATCCCACTGTATTGCATTATTTGGGTATTGAAGACTTTAGTTATTCAATCTAGATCTTTGTCTTGGTCCTAGAATTTTAGTTCTTCTCTTCTGATTCCTCCATGGCCTTTTTTGCCTGAATTTGGATGAGTATCTTTGTCTTGTTCAGGTTTTCTTTGTTTTGTCCAGTATTCAATTTATTCTTGGATCTCATGTGTCTTTTCTCCTTGCTCCAATATGCTACCTTCATGTATGCTTGATAAAATAAATGGTTAGTATATTTCAATATTTGAAGCTTCAAGATTACAAGTTTCTTGAGCTCTTTCATATTCATCAAATCCTTGTACAAGAATTTTCATTTTTTCTCAATTCCTAGGATCATATTGTCCTTTGTTTTCCTATCTAGAAACTTTTGCTTCATCACTTCATCATAATTGATCCATTTTTCTTTTTCATTCCTTACAATATGCTTCTAAAAAAATCCAGTAGTGTTGTTTTGAACAACAACATCTTTTGTGGATTCAAATAAATCTAGAGCATATTTATTAATAAGTATTGTAGCTTCTATTTCATACTTGGATTCTACCATCTCTTTTATTTTAGTTGGTTTGGTTACTAAAGTACGTTTTGTAATTAGTTCTTTCAAATTATGAATATTTGAGACTTTAAGGTGATCAAACCATTGTGGATTTCCTATTAAATGTTTACTTGTTCCTGTATCCATAATTGAACACTCTACTTTATATGGTGCTCTTATAGAGTCTATATCAATTTTTGACTCCTCTAAAGTCTTTCTAAACCATATTGGTTCTTTTCTTGCTCCTTTTCTAATCGTATTTTCCATATTATTATTTAATGTGTTCTTTGAAGTAGACATCCCTATAGCTCCCTAGTTGTAAGTGTAGACACTAAAAAGTTGCACATTTATATTTCTTTATCATTATGACCAATCAATTTGTAAAACCCTAAAAAATTACATAAATTGGCTTAAATATACCATTCATTAGTCAATTTCATTACTCACCATTCTAAGTCTCCTTAGGCTATCTCATACCTTTCCTACGCTTAATCATAGTCCCCATGTGACCACCTTCAAACATTCAACCCTGGTCAACCCTCACCATGGTTAGAAAGCACTTTATCATTAATAAAGGCTAATCAGGTTTAATTAGCACCCAAACCCTAATTAATCCCTAACCTGCCACCTCATCCACCTAAACCTAGCTAGGGTTCATAATTAAATAGGACTTACACATGTGTGCACCCTTATCCTAAAAGGATATTTTTACTCATATATGTGTGCACACACTCACAAAAAAGGGATATTTTAAATATATCTCACAAACATGTGGAGATATGACTCACTCTTCATCTCATATTCATAGGATTCCTTCACACAAGTGGCCACATGTACCACAAGCCACCTCATAGGGGACACCTCACCCCCCTAGCCTTGGCCAAAATCTATAAATAAATGGCCATTTTTACCATGAAATATCTTTTGCTCTTTTGGTTTTCTTACCCAAACTCTACTGAAATCACTCCAAACTATTCTTCGTCACTTTCGTATCTATCATACATCAAGAAAGAGTACCAATATATGATTCTAACATAAATCCATAGAAGTAGTAAAAAACAATATGGTTTGTATAGTATCGCACAAACTCGAGATATAGGTTCACACACTTCCATGCGAACCTGGTCTACAACAACTCCAAAGCTACAAATCAGGTAAAGTATCCTTTCTTGATAGTTCCTACAACTTTATTTTTAGTTTTTATCATGTTTCCATTTATTTTAGTGTCATTTTATCTTCATAAATATGGGATCTTATCAATGACATTTCTCTAAATGTACTAACATGATTTTTTAGGTCCAAACAGGTACAATGGATAGATTCAAACACCCAAGCGATGGCTCACATGCAAGAAGCCCATCTACACTGAGAGCACCGAAAGACATCAATGAATTCATCACATTCACATTGATAAAAGAGGAAAACCCTTCTTGAGATAAGTTCATGTTGTAACCCCTTTAAAATCAATAAAAATAAATCAACTATATTTCATTGTTGTGAAATGGTGACTTCCATGTATTAAAGTTAGAATATGCTATATGTGTGATGAAGAGCTTTAGCAAATAATAGTCTAATTTTGAGTTGATTTTGTAATGACAATAATCAACTTCTATTTCACCTTATCTCTTCTAATGAACTATGCACTTATCAATTTGAATAAGTTCCTGAGGTTGGATTTATTTTGTCCCTTTAATGTGAGTATGAGATAAATGTACCAATTAATTCCAACTCTTAATAATGCTTAATGAACTTATTTAAATTTTCTAAATTCCAATATGCTAAGGTTTGATGTAGTATACCTTATGACTCCCTAATTTGGAACTTTAGAAAATAATTTTGTAAATTAATATTAAAATACTTAAGGTAGAAAACCTTATATCTCGTGATTAATTATTTGCAAAATAATTTGATGTTTGAATCTCAATTTAGTGCACTTTTGAGATAGCTCTTAAGAATATGATTTTCTTGTTTTAATTGCCTTCTAATTTTTTTAGGTCTTATAGCTCCAATGTAATAAAATCTAATTTTAATAAAAGACCTTATTGCTCCTTTATCTTATTAAAATGCACTTTGAAATAAATATTTTAACTTTGTTGAGCACTTTGTTTAACTTCTCTCTCATGCTTTGGTGGCACCTTTAATCAGTGTTGAAAGCAGACCCTATATTTTTGTTTCTCCTAAAGCACTTTGCGTAATGGCTATAAGCTCCTGAATGTGATGGCCAACTACCAGTTTATTTTCTTCATGAAAGAAAAAACCTCAATATACACTAATGACACCTTCTCCTCTCCATTATGTGAGACATTTAGTCTTTATGTGTGTAATGACTAACTAAAAAGAGAAAACTATCCACCTACTCCAATCCTTTGATTCCAAGTGTTTGTTGTTGGTCGAACAACAAACTGAAGGATTCAACCTTAGGAAATTTAAATTTATCTTCTAATTGTAGTTAACCAATGCAAAAATATCTTTGATTTTTTTGTGTATCTTACTGCAGTCTCCTTCAACGTATTTTCAAACCAGACAAGATGTGTGACTAAGTAATATCTTGGCTATTATGGATCAATGATGCTCTCCTATATGTAACTATTATCTTCTTTCCAATGCATGTGAGTTAGATTATGAATACTTATTAGCATTCCTAAGATGTTACACTACCTGTTAATTAACAATCCTCCTATCTGGCTAGCATTTATTTCTAATGACTCTCCAAGCTTTGTGTATTCTCCACTTGTAGTGCTAACATGCTCACTACATGTTTTAGTCTAAATTCTCCTAAACTAGAATTAGGTTGTGTTCTTCTAACTTGTGAGGCAATAATATCATCAGTGGCTTGACCAAATTATAATGGCTTTCCTCCTCGATGGTAGTGATGTAGGTGGTTTTGCTCTCCTAGATAATATTGGATTATGACAGGCTTTAATACATCTACACTCCTCCTTTAATGCTACTATAATCCTACTTCGAACCTATAGATTGTTGGTATATAAAAAATTCTCTATGCACTTTGAATTTGGACAAGATGCTTTTATTGCACACTTTGACTTCACTGTATCTCTTCCTTAAACTGTTCTATTTGTTTTCTTATTTGTTCTTTGGATAAATGTAAATTAAATTGGTGGTGGTTTCTCCTTTAGTTTCAACTTTCACAGTGCAATGATAAATATGGAATTACTTCTTAGCTTGTATTACTTTATTAATGCTCCAAGTTGAGTGTTATACCTTTCTAGGATCTTATATGAAGGATGTAACATCCTCTTTTATGTGCCAAGTGGAAATTGCATGCTTTATTCTCCAACATCCTTCTTGAAATTCTATAACTCCTCCAGTGAATGCAAGTTATGCATTTCTTTTCTCCAATGCTCTACTAGTGGATGCTAGCTTGCACTTCCAGTGATGTTCTTCTTCCTACATTGGTGCCAAAGTAGCTTCAATATGGATGAGATGGCACTTTTTGATTGCTACTTTGATGGATCTCTTCCTTGTTGGTTGTTAGGCTTATTGAATGAGGTAATATTCCCTTGCAAATTTTTATGGCTTTTCCTTGCTTTGTATAATTATTTTCTATTGTTTTTCTCTTACTTTGCAACAGATATGTAAAGGTTGTAATGTTTCCACTTTAACTATATATTGACATCGTTTGAGAGCTTTGATTGAATTATTCAAACAGTGTTTCTAGACACCTAAAACTTAGTGCTTGTGAACCCTACAATGGCTCTTTCTATACCTTTGATGATGCACCAGTAGTAGATGTGGGATTCCTATAGTATTAGTATCTTGAATACACTTGTTAATCTATCCTCTTTTAGAGGTATTATGGTTATCCAATGTAGTATAAATAATATCCTTTATTTTGCACCAATATGTTAGTGTATTTATTTTCCCTTTTAGATACTATTTCCTTCTTTGATGTGAATTCTACTCATTGTATAGCTTGAGGACTTGTGTAGAGTGATCTGAAGATTTATTTTCGATTCTCATATATGGCCTCTACTTGATCTATTCTTTTGTAAGCAATGTATTTTTGCATTTTATTTTTAGACAACACTAGTATCTAAATTTTCACTTGGATAATTAAGTAGCAATGAATCCAATATAATAATCATATAAGAAATATTGCAGAGAGATTTGCATTAAATTTCACTTTCACTGAAATATTTAGTGCACTTCTAATAAGCTTTTAAGAGAAACTAGTATAGTGCAAATTCAATCTTCTTATTACTCCTTAATATTAACTTGTAATATGCACTAATTCTAACTCTTAAAGAATGTTCTATAATCTCTGCAACTTAATGTAGTCTTCATCTCTGTAATAATGTATCTAACTCCTATTCAATGTGCAAGTAATAACACTTACTAGTAACCAACTTCTTAACTTCCTTAAAATGCAACCTTCTATTTTGCAACTTCTGAATTCTAATAAGGTGCTTAATGAAGCTAAGTTGTAATCCTAAAAATATTCTTCAAGTAATGAACCCTTTTACACCTAAGTTGCTTACCTTTGATGACCTTTGAAGATGATGAATATATTGATGAGTTAATTCACCAATTTTTTCTTTGGAATGATGGTTGCTTGCAGTCATGAACCCTTCTGGTTTCTTGCTTTGAAATTGTAGTAGATGGCTTCAACTTCTCCTTCAGGATGTGGCCTGGAACTCTGAAGTTTTATAGCTAGTAAAAATATCTTTATTATTACCTTCTTAGCGGTGAAAGGTAATCTTCAAACCTATTAGGTTTTGTAGAAATGTCCTTATTGAATTATGACTTTGATCCTGGTATCCTCAAAAATTTGAGTTTCCTGAGGTATTCAATATTCTTCTTCTGTATTTGGCACTCCTTGCCATTTTTTTCTCCTTTTGGGCTTGTTATCGGATGGTATCCCAATTTATTTCACTATCAAGAGATTCTCCTTGGTAGTGAATTTTTCCAATGATTTCTTCTAGGAACTCCTTTGATGGGTTCTATGAATTATGTAGTAAAGCTCTCCAAGATTTTTTCTTGAGACCTCTCCAAGGTCATCTCTTATTTCTTCCTTGAGACCTCTCCAAGGTCTTCAATCTCACAGTTCCTTTGGTCTTTTTAATGATACCTCTCCTTCAACCTTCTTCTATGGAAGTGTTGGCAATGAGATATTCTTCATGGATCTCTGGAACATGACTTTTGATAGTCTTTCTCTATCTCTTCTAAGAATGAAAGTTCTTCAATGAGACCTTATGTAGGTCTTCTTTAGCTTCTTCTATAAGAAGCCTTTAATTAGCAAAGGAGATCACCAATCTCATATCTCTCATGGACTCTAATCTAGAATATTCTTTTGGGTCAAGTCTTCTATGGCATTTTCTTCTGCAATGTGCATATCTTGAATCTTCTATGGATATCACAAACCTCCAATCTTCTAAGAATCTTCTCTAGATTCTCTTCTTGGATCTACAATAGGAATTTTGTGGCCTTCTCTTCTTCATTAATCTCGATGGTTTGTAGTCTCTAGCAGTGGGACCTTTTCTATAGTCCTCCAAATCTGGAATATTCTAGTTTTTGCTTCTAGTGTTGGATTGAATTTGAAGATGGTATTATTCCTAGCTCTCTGTAGGAAGTTTCACAGCTTTCTATGAATCTCCTTTTATTGCAACAAAGTATTAGTATGATGAATCTAACTCTATCAATGATGAATCTTCACTAGTTTATTTATCAATCTAGTGGAATGAATGTTGAGTCCTAGTATTCATAAGTTTTCTTGTAACTCTATGGGAAGACTCTAGCCAAATACAATATCAAAAATTTTGGAACTAAGATTTGCTTGTCTCCTCTCTTGTAACTCTCTATTCCTATTGACCTATCATAGCTCTAATACCATTGATAGCTTTTGATAGAGTAAGCTATGGGATATGGTAATCAAAAGATGTTGAATGACAATGAAATTATAGTCTGACCCAAAAATATGCTATTAATGGAACTCATGCAAATATGGAACTGAATACAATAAATGGAACTCTACTCTACTAGTCCATGCTATGAGCAATGCACATTATCTCATTGATCACTTACTATGAGGCCCATTATATAGAAAGATAAATTCCTTGGTCAACACTCTACCTATATGTACAAGGGGACACCTTGCACATTTACAACTTGCACATTGACACTTTTGCATATATTGCATTGCTTGAAGTAACTAGCTAACTTCTCCCTAAAGCAATCTCCTACTCTAACTATGTACCAAATGTGGCACATTCACATGACCCAAATGATGTAATATAATATAACTCTAATAGGTAACACATTGCATGTCATGAATCCAAGGAATCCATAGGAGAAGATTGTACTGCACTCCCCTTCAATGATATGACAAAGAGTGGATATTATTTTGAAAACTAGCTTGATAGGTAGGACTATCATACCCAATGTTTGGCATAGAGTACCATTGAAGGACTATAATTCCATGGAATAAGTGACATGATGTTCAAGAAGAATATTGAGGTGAATGAGATTTGGTGAAGTGATAATATTGATGGAAGACCCTGTGTCAATCAAGAAATGCTTGTAAGTTATGTCATCCACATATGCTATAATGTGCATGGGAGGATTTGATCCTGGTCCTATGAAGGTTATTATATCATGATCATAGAACATAATAGAAGGTTGCATTCTAGTGCACATATTGCCTACAAGAATTGTGAAAATATTTCTATTATTATTTCAAAGTTTGATGGACCTCAATATGTCATTTAAATCCTCACAATGAGGTTGATATTATTGTAGGAGGTCATATATGGGTATCTTAGCATAAATTATTTGTAGTTGATGAGTGAGACTACTTCTAATCATTATGATAGGTGTCAGTGGTGGAGGAGGAACTTGGATTGAGGGGCACAAAATATGAGGATGTAGGAACTTGTGTTAGTTGTCGAGTGGATCGAGATGTATATCTATTATTCCTTGTGATAATATTTATCATCCTTATTAATCCATGATGTTTAGGCATGCAATTGACTTGACTAACCTGGTGGTTTTGCACTTGCAACATCAAGGTTATAATTTGTGTGTGTTGTGATAGGGGATTCCAAAAAACATCCAAGTTTTTATTAGAATGATCCAGGGGATTATCAATCTGAATGTCTCTACTATCGATTAGATCTTGGACAAGACATTAGAATTTCTAAAAAAAATTAATATCATACCCCTTGCAGTGATTACATTCATATTAGGAATATTCAATATAATCTCTCAGTTTTGGTATGTTAGGATTAACTTGTCAAAATTTAGGTAAGGTGAAATTATCAACATCATACAACCTTTGTAATATGTTGATCGTAGGTTCAGTCAGCATGCAGGATGGATGATCAACAAGATGTTGGGAATTTTATGGGTGAGGTGGCAGAGGTGGGGGAAACATGTTCCTTGGATGTGGATGACCTTGTTGTTACAAATGGGAATTTTAGATGGGTGGTGTAGCTATTGTGTTGATTACAAAATTTGTGACCTAGGTAGGCTTAGATTGGCCTTGACTAGTATTACCTTTTTTAAATTTGTTAGAAGTTTATTTAGGCTTCTTACGGGGCTTAATATTTTCCTTTTGTATTTTAACATCTTCGATAAGTTTTGCATTCATGGTAGCTTCCTAGAAGGAGCTGTACTGTTACATATATAAATTATTGGCTATGGCTGTAATACACCTTGCATAAAATATCTTAATGAACTCTTCTTAAGGGATGGGGAAAGATAGATAATTAATGACTACTTGCCATTATACCACATAATTGTTAATTTGCTTATCCTTGAACTATCGTAGATTGTATAAGTTTGGCAGGGATGTTCTATTCTTGATGTTAAGCATAAAATATTCCAAAAATGCATTTGTGAGTTGTTCAAATGTATATAAACTATCATGGAAAGTTATCATACCAATTTAAAGTTGCTCCCCCAAGGGAATATAGGAAGGTTTTTAGCATCAAGGCATCACAGTTTTTGATGCAATAACAAGAAAATCAATAATTGCTCAAATGCTCTCGAGGGTCTCCTTTACCTATAAATTTATCAAATTTATGATCAAACTTGGAGGAATATGGAGGCATATGAATAGAAGGATGCATGGGTTCTCAGCACAACTCACTATAAGTGGGTTTTTATACCAAAATCTAGTTGAGAACATTTACAATTGTTTGATTTGGTCTCACATAAGTTTAGACACCTAATTTTGACACACCGACAAGGCAAAAGATACCAAAACTAGTCACAAACATTACAAAACTTCAATATTGCAATAACCTAGCATTTTGGGCATCAAATTTGATTTTTACCAAATTCCCCATCCTGACAAAATTTGCTAGTGGTAAATATGGTAAGATCAATGGCGAATTTGGTAAACTTTCAAAATCGAATCCCCATATTCAAAATCAACTTTACCAAATTTTCCACTCAAAAACATGCTAGAGGCACATGGACTCCTTCTCCCCACCTCCTCCTCTAACCTCACATGCCCCAACAATGCACCAGATTTATAGATTTCAATTTGGTCCTTCTTGAGGTCTAAAATCATTAAGTTTTTGCTAAGTTTATTTCTCGCCTATTATTAACTAGTTTGTTTTGTTTAAAAAAAAATCGGATCACCTTTTGTTTGCAAGTCTTTAATGCCCCTCCTCAAAAAATATTTGACAAGTTTCTTGGTCTTAATTCCAATTTTTCTTTGCCATCATAATTTGTCAAAATTTCTCGCATGGAGCATTGATCTTAATTAATTTTTTTTGAATATTCATGTGTCAATGATATTATTTCAAATCCAATGTTTCAGAAATTTTAATTTCCAATGGTTTTCCTAAGGTCTGAAATATTAAAATTAATTTTTAGGGTTCTTTTAAAATTCATCTTGCCAACAAATTTACTTCAAATTTCAAATCATCATAACTCTTGGTAGAAGAATCCGTTTCAGGTGATTTAAATTTTGGATGAAAGATCTTGAGCTCCTCTTTTCAATGGTACCTAATTTGTAGATTTTCAAACATAGCAATAGCAATATCTAATTGTAGACAACAAGCTTTAAAATATGATTTCTCTTGATCCGTAGAGAATTTTTGAGATTTCTCAACTGTTTTGAGTACCCATTTGGCTGATTTAGAAGCATGGAGAGTTTCATGAGATTATGAGCACTTTGGATTTTTACCTAATTTTCTCATCATGAAATTCAAAGAAAAGCCTGAGATTTCCCATTTGCGTTGAGATTCTCAAATGCATTGAAATTCTTGAATTCAAGAGAAATTCTTAAAGCTTCTCAAGATCCTTTGTAAATGGAGTGCAAACGAGAATATGCTGCGAAATAAGGTTTGGTTAGAAAATGATATTTGGCGAGAAGTCCTTAAGTTTCTCAAGCTCCTTTGTAAATGGAGTGCAAACGAGAAAGCGCTGAAAAATGAGAGAAAATAAGAAAGCGCTGAAAATTGGGTAAAATAGAGAAATCCTTAAAGTTTCACAAGCTCCTTTGTAAATGGAGTGCAAACGAGAATGCGCTGCAAAATAAGGTTTCGCTAGAAAATGATATTTGGGGAGAAGTCCTTAAGTTTCTCAAGCTCTTTTGTAAATGGAGCACAAATGAGAAAGCGCTGAAAAATGAGAGAAAACAAGGAAGGGCTAAAAATTGGATAAAATAGAGAATATCTTAAAGCTTCTCAAGCTCCTTTGTAAATGGAGCACAAACGAGAATGCGCTGCGAAATAAGGTTTCGCTAGAAAATGATATTTCAAAAGTTCTTAAGTTTCTCTTGCTCTTTTGTAAATGGAGAGCAAAAAAGATTGTGCAGATTTAATTTTTCATTGCTTTTTCATTAAGAGAGTGCATTTCAGATTTTCTTTGTGTGAGAGTGCAGATTTAAGATTTCATTGAAATTTCATTAAGAGAGCGCATTTCAGATTTTATTTGCATGAGTGTAGATTTGATAAAAGGAAGGGCATTGGAATTAAATATTGAATATAATATTTTGCCCTAAAATTAAAATCTCAAACCTTAGGGATATTTTAAAATTGAAAGAATTAATTAATTAATCTAAATTAATTAATAATTGAAAAATCAAAGGTTTAAACTATAGAAGAATTAATTAATTTAATAATTGAAAATCAAATGTTTAAACCTTAGGAAATTTAATTAATTTGAATTAATTATAATATTAATGTTCTAATAATTGCCTTTTTTTAATTTTTGCAAGAAATTTAATGGCGATCACAGTATAGGCAGATGTGACGTCGAGCATAGAATTTTAAAGTGAATCAAGCAAGAGCATGACTTTGCAGGATGGAAGACACATAAAATTAATGATCAACCCAACTTGTAAAGCACTAAGATTCAACGAGGTATGGTATTTCCAGGATCCCTGAGCATCGTGCAAGTTGAAAGTCAAAGAAGTGTGGTCGTTACTGAGCTTGTAGAGTGATGAAGACCTTATGAGGCATGACCAAGTAGTGCACATTAAATGAATACATATGCAACTGGATGGAAAGTAAAGATATATCTACACACAATCACTGTTTGTCAGAGATAAAATCAGATTGTATCTTCTCCATTTATGGCGAGATACTTGGATAATATTTAGAAGCGGTGGGATTTTTATATTATGGTTTAAGTCCATGGGAGCAAGATATTTTTAAAATAGTAGGGCATGTTCTTAGTCTATATATACTCCCAAACAAAGCATGAAATAATTTATAATAGAAGTGTATTCTATAAAGTTCCTTTTCTAGAAAATTCATTTGTTATTGACGTAGGATCTTTTGTGGTGTTGTTACTCTAAAATGGCATAGCTGGGTGCTTAATATTCTTCTCGAGTTTGAATGGTGATTACTCCCTATTCTTGTTTTCATTGAAATGTATGTGATAATAATTGTTATGAGTTTGATTTATTTTGGCATGTTGTTGATGTGAAGAGCTTCATTGAGGTTTACTCATTCTAAAATTTAGTTCTTTTCCTACTGGCTCTGGTTTTGCTACGTGAGCTATGCTACTAGAAAAATCATCCCAACAAGATTGAATATTTAGAATGATTAAACTATCTTAAGAAAGTGTTTAAATCCATAGTTTAAGGATTTGGAACTAATAGCTTTGGTTTGTGTGCATGAGCATTGGCTATCCGTAGATATATCCTATTAGTTACAAGGAAAATTATGATTTAGATAGGTTGGTTTGTTCTATGAAATTTTTTCACCCCTTGCTAGGTAATAAATTGATCTTAGAAAGCTAGACAACTTATTACTCTATTGGTTATTATTGGAGAACATAATATCATGCTAAGCTGAAAGAATAATTGACAATTAAAGTTGCAGGATTTTACCCTTCTTTTCTACCCTACCTTACCCTCTTTGTTTTAATTTCAAAGAAATTATATTTTTATGTTCTTTAAAATTCTTTATTCTTTTAATCTACTAAAATCCAAAGAGCTAGATCTATTTATAAATGCAAATTTGATAAATGAGCAAAACACCACTAAACAACAACAAACAAAGTTTGAGCCCATTGTAGGTAAAATAGGCAGTCTACTTGAAACTATTCCAGAAGCAGAAAAGAGTGAGAGCATTCGACCCAACCCTGTAACTCACACCTTGGATATCCAGCAAGATCCTAAAGTGAGAGGGATTTATTCCCATTTATGTGTTACTAGTGTTTCCTATTACTCTTCATAGGGTGTGCATGAAAGACCAATCAACATTATTTTGGCGCTCGGAGGGCCTGACTTGTATTTGTAGTGTTTGAATTAAGTTGTGATATATAATCATATGCTAGGTTTTGTCTTCTAAGGTTTGTAAAATACTATATTTAACTAGTGGTTTTCCCTCATATTTAGATTTTAAATCATGTTTATTTGAGTATTTCCTAAACAAAAAAACTCAAATCAACACTATTTTGGTGCTAGAAGGAGGTCCAACTTTCATTCGGTGTTTAAAATGGTGTGTTAAAAGTGAGAAATATAATTGCATGCTATGTTTTATCTTATGTGGTCTTTACTCTAGGATTCATGGCCAATTAGTTGGGTTCCACTACCTTGAATATTCCTGGTGCAACCCATGATTTGCCTAGGAATCCCGAGAAATATATTCCAATCTACAAACATGATGGTGCTAGGACAGTTGAAGAGCACATGGTTGCCTTAAAAAATACTCTTAAATTATTAAATATCCTTCATGAAGATGTCACTTGTAGACTTTTTCCTTTTACTCTACAAGAAGTTGCATATGATTGGTTCCTAAATTTGGCCAATGACTCTATCACCAGCTGGGATGAGTTAGAAACTACTTTTATTTCTCAATTTGGTCAAGTGATTGATCCTAGTATGCTATATCAACAATTCTCCAATATTAATAGGGAATCCAGTGAAACTATTAGGTATTTCAATGTGATATTCCAAAGGGCTTATGGCATAATGACTAGTCATTACATCCTAAGTACAAATTTAGCCTTAGAAATCTATAAGAATGCCTTGGATCCAGTGACCTCTATTTTCCTCAAGAGAGACACCAATATCACAACCCTAGTAGGAGCTTATAAGGAAGCTCTAATTCTTGAAAGATAGTTAGGACCTCAAGATTTGAGCAATTCTTTGATATCCTTTATTACGTAAAATATACCTATTTTGAATCCCATTCTGCATTAGGTGTTAATGCCAACGTGTCACGCTCCACCCGAGGAAAATCCATTAACCATGACACATTGAGCATGTGTAGAATGCAAAGAAATATTTTGAAAAGGCCAAGGTGGAAGATGTATCTAAGGTGGTCCAAAACCTAGCAAATGACTTCCTAAGTTTTAAGAGTCAAGTGTCTAGAGGAGAAAGTTCAAACCGGTTTCCTTACCAAATGAACGGACTCTCCAAACCTTCATATGAAGCCAACAAGGATTATAATAAAGGTAAGGGGCCTAAAGTGAACATATGTGACCTGGATTTACCCAACTAGTGTAGGATTCATAGAACATCTCAACATGAGGAATTAGATTATTTAGAGTTTTGTAATGCTTTCAAAGCTTTGTCTAGTGAGTTGAATTTTTTTGAGAATCAAAGAAATATTGATGGTCCTGGTTCATCCAAACCTAGTGCTGCTATGGTTCTGGATTCATTCACCTTCCCGGATGAGTCAAAAAATATTGTGGAAGTGCCTATTGATGAGATACAGGCTTTTCAGTAGTTCCAGAGGGATAGTTACCATCTCAGGAATAGAAATCTGGAGCCCAACACTACTTCAACTCCTCCTAACAAAAATTATGGTATTCCTCTAGATTCTACTCCTAATAATGATCCTCCCCCACCAAAGGATAATGAAAATAAGATTTAGGATCAAACTAGCAGAGTACCTGGGAAGGAGTATAACATCGTTGAGGATATGAAGAAAATTAAGACTTACTCTGAGCCCTCTTTTAAACTTCAAGAAAAGGGGAAGGAAATGGTAAATGTGAATGTGGCCAACCAACTCAGAATAGACAGAGAGCCTCGGTATAAACATGTGATCACTGAACATAATATAAAAAATGAGGTTGTAAACTATGTTGATGTAGATATTGGGGTTTATAATTTGACAACTGAGAAGGTGAGACCAGTTAAATCTCCAACCAATCACAATGATGACATTTGGACATTATACATTGATGGGGCTAATTCTAAGCAAGTCGTAGGAACAAGAGCAAATTTTGGAAATTCCACTAGTGGAATAGAAACTAAAATCTTGAACATTGGAGCAGTAGAGCAACCATAGAATGTTCAAGTTATTAAGAACTATGACCCACAAATAAAACATGATCTCACTGAGTTGTTACGTAGATCTGAATATGTGATGATCTGGTCCTATAAAGACCTTCAGATATTTGATCTTGGGGGGTTTACACATACAATCCCTTTGAAATAATTTTGTAAACCCTTCAAAATAAAACAAAGACATGTTGATGCCTTGATTCTAAAGGAGGTAGAAAAATTGTATGCTCTTTGGGCTAATAGGATAAGACACAAGCAAGTTCTAAAAACTTCATCATTTGCTTTATTGTATGGAACTAAATCAATACTTCCAGTTTCAATTAAGAAGCCTACTTACCAGTTTGCCTTGGATTATTTTAATAAAATTGCAAATGTGGGAGCCTGTGTATTAGACTTGGTTAATTTATAGGGTGAAATAATTGTAGACCTGGTGCTTCTATGGGACAAAGCTCACGAAAATAAAGGTAAACACACCAAGTCTTTCTCGGGTAGCAAAAATTTTGGGAAGCATAAACTGGGGTGCATTTCATCTATAGGACCTAGAAGGTATTTTTCTAAACTTACCTGTAAATGGCTAAATTTTAAAGCATTATTTATATACTTATCCATATGTTGCATCATTTGAATGATTTTAGGGACCTTTGTGCATATGTATATATTCTAAATACAGTGCTTTTGTTTAGATTTTTTTATCGATATTATTTTGGTTATATTTTTTTGTGTTTTCATTTTATTTTCTCTTTTGGGTCTTTGCCTCAGTTTTTGAATCAAAGCAGGGTGATTTTGGTTAAAATATCTTCTAAGTAGGGAAAGAGTGGTAATGCTTGTTATTTAGAATGATAATGGAAAGATAGTTAGATTATGTACCTTGCTTGCCGCAACTATTTTAATTATAAAAGCATTGTTATGTTGTTTAGCTAGAGAACTCCTAGGGAATCCAAGAAAAGTTAGTCATAAGAGAAAAACTCTGATTCACAAAAATCACTTTAAATTCTCTAAAAAGGCTATTGGAACTCAATGCTAAAATGGTTAGTTGATCGACTGTTTGGTTGATAAAATATAAAGACAAATCCAACTTTCGAACCTCTAGTAAGGCTTCTCAGCTATTTAGTCTTTATCAAAAAAAAAAAAGAGAAAGAGAGTTCTACAAAAATAAAAAATAGAGTTCCATAATAAAAGGGAGATAGCCAATATTTCTGAAAGAGAAATCTTAGACATGTTCACCAGGGCTATAGATGCTCCATGGCTGTGAACCAAGGTCTTAAAAAGAAAGCTAAGAGTAACTCTATCGAGGTTGTAAAAGGCTAAACTAGAAATGGAGCTCTACTCAACTAAACCCTATGCAATCCAAATAGTCTAGTTAATCCTCAATAAGAATTCTAAGCCATGGTCATCTTAAGAGGAAGAATTTATGCACTTTCAATCACACACCAGAGTTTTCTTTGAGTGATTCAACCTAGTATGTCCCTGGGAAATTTTGATAGACTAGCAGATAATAGTTAAAATATTTTGAAAATCCTTGTGATAAAGTGTGGTACATGATTTAAGGTGTTTTAAAACTAGAGTTATGGGTTCCAAATAGTGCTACTATTTCCTCATAGATGTCACCATTTTTTGAGAAGCAACACACCCCACTAAAAATAAAATTTTGAGCTTTTGATAATTGATTTTATTTTTCGAGGGGACCCTCTTGAAGTCTGAAATCATTAAGTTTTTGCTAAGTTTATTTCTTGCATATTATTAAGTAGTTTGGTTTGTCAAATTTTTGTGGATCATCTTTTGTTTGCAAGTCTTTAAATGTCCCTCCCCCCAAAAAAGCTTTGACGAATTTCTTAATGAAATATTTTTGGTCTTAATTCCAATTTTTCTTTGCCATCATCATTTGTCAGAATTGCTTGCATGGAGCATTGATCTTAATTAAATTTTTCTGAATATTCATGTGTCAATGATATTATTTTGAATCCAATGTTTCATAAATTTTAATTTCCAAAAGTTTTCCTAAGGTCTGAATTATTAAAATTAATTTTTAGGGTTCTTTTAAAATTCATCTTGCCACAAATGTACTTCAAATTTCAAATCATCTTAAGTTTCTCAAGATCCTTTGTAAAAAGAGCGCAAATGAGAAAGTGTTGAAAAATAAGAGAAAAAAAGAAAGTGCTGAAAATAGGGTAATATAGATAAATTCTTAAATCTTATCAAGCTCCTTTGTAAATGGAGCGCAAACAAGAATGTGCCATGAAATAAGGTTTCGCTAGAAAATGATATTTCGAGAGAAGTCCTTAAGTTTCTCAAGCTCCTTTGTAAATGGAGCGCAAATGAGAAAGCACTAAAAAATGAGAGAAAACAAGAAAGCGCTGAAAATTGGGTAAAATAGAGAAATTCTTAAGTTTCTCAAGCTCCTTTGTAAATGGAGCACAAACGAGAATGTGCTGCAAAATAAGGTTTCGCTAGAAAATGATATTTCAAAAGTTCTTAAGTTTCTCTTGCTCTTTTGTAAATGGAGAGCAAACAAGATTGTGCGGATTTAATTTTTCATTGTATTTTCATTAAGAGAGTGCATTTCAGATTTCTTTCATGTGAGAGTGCGGATTTAAGATTTCATTGAAATTTCATTAAGAGAGTGCATTTCAGATTTTCTTTGCATGAGCGCAGATTTGATAAAAGGAAGGGCATTGGAATTAAATATTGAATATAATATTTTGCCCTAAAATTAAAATCTCAAACCTTAGGGATATTTTAAAATTGAAAGAATTAATTAATTAATCTAAATTAATTAATAATTGAAAAATCAAAGGTTTAAACTATAGAAGAATTAATTAATTTAATAATTGAAAAATCAAAGGTTTACACCTTAGGAAAATTAATTAATTCAAATTAATTATAATATTAATGTTCTAACCTTTGCCTTTTTTCAATTTTTGTAGGAAATTTGTTGGTGATCACAGTAAAGGTAGAAGTAATGGTGGATGTGATGTCGAGCATGGAATTTTAAAGTGAACCAAGCAAGAGCATGACTTTGTAGGATGGAAGACACGTAAAATTAATGATCAACCCAACTTGTGGAGTGCTAAGATTTAATGAGGTATGGCATTTCCAAGATCCTTGAGCATTGTGCAAGTTGAAATTCAAAGAAGTGTGGTCATTATTGAGCTTGTAGAGTGACGAAGAATTTATGAGGCATGGCCAAAGTGGTGCACATTAAATGAATACATCTACAACTGGTTGGAAAGTAAAGATATATCTACACATAATCACTATTTTTTAGAGATAAAATCAGATTGTATCTTCTCCATTTATGATGATATACTTAGACGAATATTTAGAAGTGGTGGGGTTTTTATATTATGGTTTAATTCCATGGGAGCAAGATATTTTTAAAATATCAAGGCATATCCTGAGTCTATATATACTCCCATTGAATGTAAACAAAGGATGCAAGAATTTATAATAGAAGTGTTTTATATAAAGTTGCTTTTCTAGAAAATTCATCTATTGTTGACATGGGATCTTTTGCGGTGTTGTTACTCTAAAGTGGCATAGCCAAGTGCTTAATATGCTTCTCGAGTTTGAATGGTGCTCACTCCCTATTCTTGTTTTCATTGAAATGTATGTGATAATAATTGTTATGAGTTTGATTGATTTTGGCATGTTGTTGATGTGAAGAGCTTCATTGAGGTTTACTCATTCTAAAATTTAGTTCTTTTTCTACTAGCTCTGATTTTGCTATGTGATCTATGCTATTGGAAAAATCATCCCAGCAATATTGAATCTTTAGAATGATTTAACGATCTTAATAAAGTGTTTAAAACCATAATTTAAGGATTTGGAACTGATAGCTATGGTCTGTGTGCATGAGCATTGGCTATTATGATTTAGATAGGTTGGTTTGTTCTATGAACTTGTTTCATCCCTTTCTAGGTAATAAATTGATCTTAGAAAGCTGGAAAATTATTATTCTATTTGTTACAATTGGAGAACATAATATCATGCTAAGTTGAAAGAATAATTGACAATTAAAGTTGTAGGATTTTGCCCTTCTTTTCTTCCCTACCTTACCCTCTCAGTTTTTATTTCAAAGAAGTTCCATTTTTATGTTCTTTAATATTATTTATTCTTTTAATATTATAAAATTCAAAGAGCTATATCTATTTATAAATACAAATCTGATAAAGAATTAAATCACCACTAAAAAACAACAAATGAATATTGAGCCCGTTGTAGGTAAAATAGACAATCTACTTGAAACTATTCTAGAAGTGAAAAAGAGTGAGAGCATTCGACCCAACCCTGTAACTCACACCTTGGATATCCAACAAGATCCTAAAGTGAGAGGGAATTTATTCCCATTTATGTGTTACTAGTGTTTCCTATTTACTCTTCACAGGGTGTGCATGAAAGACCAATCAACAAAAACCTTCAAGCATTTTCCATTGCAATCTCCTTCCCTTTCTTTCTCACTGCTGTAGATTTCTAAGTTTTGGGTAGCACTTTCATATTTTAGCATTCTTATTGGTTTTTCATTACTTAATGCTAATTTTCCTTTTACTTTAAGTTGGATTAGCTATCTTACATCATTCCATCACTACACATAATTTTCACTCCTTTACATCCCCATTTAATCAAAATTTTATTCATCTTTGGCATTTTCACTCTTTGTACACATCTTGAAATTAGTTATCAATTTGCATGGTTTTGTAGCTTAGATCCTTTATTATTTTATAATTTAAATACCTATAAAATCCCCCAAACAACATCATACTTGCTTTTCACTACAAAATTCCATCAAAATCCACCCAAAACAACCTTCAAAACCACCAAAATCCTCTGTTCAGACCAAATTCACTACCCTACATACTCACTGGCGAATTTGGCTCTCTGGAATACACAAAATAAAATTTTCCAATGGTAAATTTGGTAAGCCTAGTGGTTAATTTGGTAAAAGCTAAAATTCCATTGTAGGAGGTAAGAAAACTCAAAATTTCTTTCAATAAGGGGTTTGATCAACTATTTAGACAAGTATTCTACCCTATTCAGCTCTCAGATAGACCTCCTAAATCAAAAAATATATTTTTTGGTTTACCTTATGTAGGTACCAAATTCTCTCCAATCTAAACCAAATTTGCAAGGGGCTACAAATTTGGCAAGTTTAGTGGTGAATTTGGCAAAAAGACTCCAAAAGAGGTAATTTTTCCACTAGGTATTCCTTAAGCTCTATAACTTTCATTTATTTATGTTTTGCATTTGTATTTTACTATTTTGCACCTATAAATCACATTTCATTTGGGGAATTAAGGAATACTTAGTAAAACCCTAATCACTTTACAAAATATATCTAAATCTATCAATCAAGAAACCTTAGGCTAAACCTTAGTTTCTTCCTCATTTTTAAGTACATAGGAGAAGAAATAAAAAATCATTTAGTTGCATTTAGGCTAGATTTATCTTCTTGTATTCTCTCTTGTTTTACCTTGAAATCTCAAAATATCCTTAGTTAACTCACATAAATTGAAAAATGCATATAAGATAGCTCTTGTATTCTTGCATTTAGGTGATATAAGCTTAGCATGCATTTAGATGATCTTCATTCTTAGGTCTTAAATAACCATTAAGGCTCAAAAAATAGTTGAGATAGATAGCAATCCAAACCTTAGGTGTTTTCTTTGAATAAACCCATATAAAACACCAATCTAAACAAGCATAACATCAACTTCTATAATGCATGAGAAAAAAGCATTAAGTAGGGGTCTAATCATGTTGAGAATATATATATTCTTGGTGTTTCCTTTGGAAAATTACCTTGAAGTGGGGAAGTAGAATTTCCAATGAATATCCCCTATGCACGCTTGATATTAATTAGAATTTAAGAGGAAAATAATGTATTTTACCATCTACATAATTGGTGAACCTGACATGAACACTCCTTTTGCCTTAACAAAGATAAAATTTTGTTAAACCTAAACAAGATCATCTAATTTGCTTGCTTAGATTACATCATATTAAATAAAGATAACAAAAACATGACCAATTTTTAATCCTACTAGGGTAAGGATAACGACCCCTTGAGTAAACCGAAGTAAGAATATTAGGGGAGTAATCTTCTTTGGCTAGTATATCATGGTGGATTAGCGGGAGTCACAAGGGGGGTTACTCTTCAAGGTGAAATTAAGGATTTCAAACATCTTCTCTTCTTTGCTATAAGTACTCTAGAAACAAAAATTTAATAAATTAATCTCCTTCAAAACCAAGCTTTCAAACCATGTCTCAACATCCTTACAACACCCAAAGCAAGGGTTTTTCCTCTTCATCTCATGAGGCCTTCACCCATGAGCAAGAAGAAAATCCTTGGTCACAACAAGTGACTAGGGAACAAGAACAAGTTATTGAACAAATTTTTGTTCAAACCATAGATCATGTTAGAGAATACATTAGAAGAAACAAAAATATCTTTTTAGATGTTCTTAAATATGAACTTAGAGAACAAGCGAAAAGAGAATCAACTACAATGCATGATAATCCTAAATATTCTAATGATCAATCAACCATTGCTCAAATCAAGAAAACTCGAAACAACTTGGCAAGTCTCAATGTGGCTATGGTGCAACCTACCAATTATACAACACCAACCATATCCATGGGGATTCTTTCCATGGCTAACCCATTTTTAGTATCTCCTACTAATGCAATTCCCATCAATACTACAAATCCCTTTCTCACTCACAACATGGGACATAGCCAAGTTCCTCCCACCATAACATCAAATCAAAACATTTCAACTCTCATGAATCTACCATTCATGTTTCAAGCTTTCTCTCAACCACCTATGAAACCATTGATAATGTTTCAATATATCAACACTAAAATATTAGACTTAGAAAAGAGGGATTCCAAGTTTGAAGAACTTGAGAATCAAATTGCCTCTCTTCAAGTAACATCTAAGTTAAATTACTCTTTTAAAGAGTTCTACAATGATCCGTTAGATCCAATGATCATTAATCATCCATTTCCAAAGAAATTTGAAACTCCCAAATTTCAAATGTACAATGGAAAGCAAGATCCCATTAACCATCTAAGGCTATTCCAAATAGCTTGTAGTGACATAAATCGTGATGAAAAACTTCTCCTTAGGTTATTCTCTAAAAGTCTTAGTGGTTTAGCCTCAAAATGGTATTTTCAAGTACCTCATCATTCCATCAAGAAGTTCAAGAAACTTATGGAAAATTTCGTTAAACAATTTTCAATCTACATAGAAGATAAGGTTACCATAGATGACATTTATCAACTTCAGCAATCTAATACTGAGAAATTCTTGGATTTCTTATCCAAATGGAGAGTCTTATTAGGAAGACTTCAATATATTCTTCCTCCTAAATAAATCTTGCATATTTTCATATGAAACCTTCACAAACAACTATCATATCCTTTAGAAATGACAAACCTAACATCTTTTGAAGAATCCATCGATATGACTAAAATATTAGAAGCCATACTCATAAGATGAGGGCAAATCAACTATAACAAGAAGAAGATGAAAAACCCCTAGCAAGGAGAAATACAAAAATAAATAGATTGTAGCATATGGTGTAACTGACTCTCATAAAAACAATAACATAAACACCACTCAGAATGCTCTTCAAAAGTTAGTAATCCAAAGAAAATAAAAACCCCAAAGATAGTATAAAAATAATGTATAAATTCAAAAATATATGCTAATGATGCTCCTTGATTCTAAATTGGTGGAAATTTTACCTATCAAGCCTTGGTATTTGTCCAAACAAAAGCCAATTTGGTATAGGTAGGACAAATATTGTGATTTTATTAAATGGAGGGACACACTATTAACAAATGTAGAACTTTAAATAAAATTATCCAAGACCTCATCGAGGAAGGGAAAATAATGTTCAAAAAACAAGAAAATCTTAACAAAGTTATGAGAATATTTCAATATCCCTTGCAAACACATGATTGGAAATCAACCAACTTTGTAGGCACTATGCATTTATTAAGATCTTCCTATGCCATGACTAAGCAACAAGCAAATAATCAATATTTACATTAACCTTTATTGGTTATCCCAAGAACAAAGAAAAATATTCCTAATAAGTCACCTTTGGTTCTCACACCTTCTCAAAATACCTTTCTTACCTTCAATCTCTATCAATAATTAGAGGAGGTACTATTAGAATTATTCACTATTGAGTTGTCATTGATGTTAAACGCTGAATTGGTTGCAGGTAAATTATGGTGTGCTTGGGTGAATTATTCAAGGCAAATATTATTTTCAAGGGTGATTTAATATCAAGGTTGAAATATTTAAATTAAATATTTAAATATTAATTATAATGGTGTAAGGGGCCAACCTTTATAAGTGAATAAAGTGAATGTTTCAAATTTAAAATAAAATATAATTAGTTTGAGTAAGTCGGCCTCTTGGAGAGAGAAAAGATATGCATATAAATACAAGGCAAGAGTTCATTTCTTATCATGATTTTTGATTGATGTATTCAATATATAAGTAGACGAGTGCATGATCGATGGAGGTGGTGTTGCAGAAAATAGAGAATAAATAGTACAATTTTAAAGAAGATGGTAGTCAGCACAGTGCCATTACAAGAAAGGTAGAATGTATCACTCTGGAAAATGTCGATCGAATAGCAATATGTTGAGTTGAGCGGGAGGTAATTTTAGAATTCTTGGAGGAGTCTCACACATTCATACTACACCATTTTGGTCGTTACATTAGCAAAGGAAGACATATCATAGTGTAGTAGAATAATTTGAATAACATTAGAAGAAAATAACAATCAACGTTGAGTGTTACACTACAACACTATTACTAAGAAAAATTCAAAGGAGAATAGTGTGCATCAATTTTTGTAGTCAATGAAGAAGGAGATTAAGTGACTAATTACACAATACTTTCACCTAGGATATTGAAGAGAAGACATTTGTTGAGCTCAGTAAAGTATCCTTCAAAAGACATTAATACTACCAACAAAGGCCAGATGCATCAGAACCAATAGGAAAATTTAGATTCGAGTTTGTGTGCACATTAAAAGAAGGATCTATTACATTGAATTTAGAGCAAAAGTGTTATTTAAATGGATATACTCACATCTAATAAGTGTCGAAGTGGACAGAATATTCAAGTAACAAAGACATAGATTAATGGTTAGAATAGTCTTACCTATTTTTCTTTTCAAAACATTTGAACTGCAGAGAAAGATTCACTACCAAGAGAAGCAAATTGCAACATCAAAGAATTAAATCCATGTTCATATAGTAGTGGGAAATTATATTTCATAAAATAAGCCACACAATATTCAAATAAGTTTATAGGCTCACACAGTATGTAGATCACTGAAGATGTTGTATTAGTCATTGAAATCCGTGTACCAAGATTCAACGAATATCAATCGTTATAGCATTCTAAAAAAAGGATAATAGTTAAGAGGAGGAAATAATAGGTGGATCACTCTTAGCCATTTAAGGATGACATATATGTATAGGAAGTATTCATAGATAGTGACTATTGAAAACACTGCCAAACACCACCGTAGATACCCTTGTCAAGAATCAACAAATAGTTGTTACGTGAAGTGTCTACCTTAGGAGAAAAAGAGGTGAGGTCTTTTAATTTTATTCAAAGAAAGAAGACCAACAAAGTTTGAGGATTAGAACCCATTGCAAGTGAATTTGAACATCACACATTAGGATAGTTCAAATCAAAATTATGTGTAGTCTTGTATGCCATTAAAGGTTAAAATTGTGAACAAATCTAGGTGCCATTAATGATCAAATTTTTGAAGTGGACTTGAGATAGTGTTACATAGGATTTGTAAAGAAGTCTTGTGGAGTATTTCTCAAGGTTTTTCATATCTTTATTCAAAGGTTGCTACATTCAGATCTAATGTTGGTTCCTCAAGGAGATTAGTGTCTCCTGTAGGTTGGTGCCTACATATTTGTATAAGGATATTGGTGTCTCCCATAGGTTGGTGCCTACATATTTGTATAAGGGGATTCATGTCTCTTGTAGTTTGGTACCTTAAAATATTTTTGAAGTATTAAAAGTAATATTTTACCGTGGTTTTCTCCTGAAAGGGTGTTTCCATGTAAAATCCTTGTCTCTTGTGTGTGTGGTATTTTGTGCATTGATTCATTATTGCATTCATATTATTGCAGTTATTATTTTGGAAATAAAAATTTTATCTTATACTATTCACCCCCCTCTTAGTATAAGCATGTGTTTCCTAAATTGGTATCAGATTGGGTTCCTTTGTGAAAGCCTAACCGCTTGAAGGAAGATATTACAAGAATACACATGTCTATGGAGGTGAAAGTAGATGCTCCTATTGTTTAAAACCAAGAAAAGGAGAAAGATCTAGAAAATGAAGAGGAAGCCATAGTTTACATAGAAGAGGAACTTATTTTTGCTTTTAAAGAGGTGAAAAGGCTTAGAAAGAAGAACTCAAGATTGAAGACTCAAGTACAAGAGGATGAGAAGACAAAGGTAAAGTTTTCAAAATATCTCATTGACTTAAAAGTTAAAACTAAAGAAGCAAAGAGAATTGAAGAAGTTATGACTGAGTAGTTAAAGGCAAAAGTGTTGGAATGTGAAAAAATAAAACATGAGATTGTCTCTCTAAGGAAGGAAGTGGAAAAATCTAATGATAATCTACATCAAAATATTAGGTTTGAGAAAAGCACATAAATATTGGATGATATTATCAAAGCACAAAGATCTTCATTTATAAATATTGGACTTAGTTTTTAATAAATTCAAAAGAAACAAAAGGAGTCAATATCAAAAGGAACAGAGGCATAAAATAAAATAATTAAATAGGAGCCTAATACCTAGGTTGATGTGTTAAGAAGTGAAATAATCAAGAATAAAGAAAACAAAGCATCATCATAGACCAAGGTCCATCACAAAAACAACAATGAGAAAACCATGCGGCCATATCCTCCATGGCAATAAAATAGGTTTCAATATTTCTTTCGACGTTATTGATTTTCTTGTAACCAATTTGGTGATAAATATGTACATTGTAGGGTCTGTGCTAAAAATTAGTTTGGCTTCACCAAGAGGAATTTCAATTCATTTGCACCTCTCATGGACTACAACATCATTTTTTACACATGTAATAAATTTGGGCATACAGTTAAATGGTGTAGAACGGTGTTTCATAAACTTCCAAAATCAAGTAATAACGAGGATGGTAAAACTGTTCAAAAGGACATGTACTCCAAATTTTGGAAAAAGAAAATGGAACAAGAAAAAGAGAGGTCTATGTTGGTACAAACAGCTCTTCATGTGCAAAATGAAGGAAATCAGTGGTACATTGATAATGGTTGTTCAAGCCATATGATGGGTGACAAAAGAAAATTTCTCTCTTGAAGAAATAAATGGAGGCATAGTGAAATTTGGTGATAATACTTCTCCCAAAATTATTGAAAAGGGAACCTTGAGCCTGGATAATGGAATATCAAGGACAAATAATGTGTTATATGTTGAAGGGTTGAAGCACAACCTTCTAAGTGTGAGCCAACTATGTGATCAAGGGTATACACTCACATTTTACCCAAATCGATGTGAGATCTGGAAATCCAAGATAGGAAAAATTATTGTAGACACCTGTAGAACTGCAAACAATCTCTTCATGTTGAGCAAAATTAAGGGAGAAAAATACTTTTTATCACAAGAGGATGAGATCTGGTTATAGTACAAGATAATGGGCCACCTAAACTTTGACAACATGGTGAAAATAAGCAACAAAAATTCAGTCAAATATTTGTCTAAGATAGCCAAACCCCCAAGCACGATTTACGCACAATGTCAGTGTGGTAAGAAAACAAGATCAAATTTCAAATCAAGAGAATTCTCTTCATCCAAGCCTTTATAGCTAATTCACACTGATCTATGTGGCCCTATAAGGACAAAGAGCTTACAATGTGAGAATTATTTCATGTTGTTTATTGATGATTATTCTAGAATGAATTGGGTAACATTATTAAGAGAAACAACAAAAGCCCTTGAAAGGTTCAAAGCATTCAAAGCACTTGTATAAAATGAAACAGGTGAAAATATCTAGTGTCTAATATCAGATAGAGGGGGTGAATTCACCTCAAATAAATTTGTAGAATTTTGTGAACAACATGGAATCAAAAGATAATACTTAGCAGGAAGAACTCCATAGTAGAATGGAGTAGTTGAAAGGAAGAACATAACTATTCAAGGCATGTCCAGGGCCATGCTAAATGAGTCTAATATTTCTTATTCTTTTTGGAGAGAGACATTCCATATAGCTATTTATATCATCAATAGAGCTCAAGTAAGAGTAAATCACCATGAAAATATGTATGGTATTTAGAAGGAAAGACCAACTACTATGAAGTATTTTAGAATATTTGGAAGCAAATGCTACATTAGATGATATAAAAAGGATTTAGATAAGTTTTATTGCAGGTGTGATGAGGGTATCTTACTTGGATACTCTTCAAAGAGCATATCCTATAGATTCTACAATAAAATATTGCATAAAGTTATGGAAAGTGCAAATGTAAGAGTTAATGAAGAAATATATTTAAGAGAACCATATCAATAGATCATGTATCAATAAGGATAATGTTTCAAATATGAAGAAACTGAAGAAGTTGAGAATCATAGGACACTCTCATGAACACCCCTAAAAACACCAATCAAGGCACCACATAGATATGTGCAAAAGAACCATCCGAAAGATTTGATTATTAGGAATATAAATGATGAGATACAAACAAGGAGGAGAATAGAAGGTACAGGTGAACATGCCAACTTCTATTTACTATCTAAAGTTGAGCCAAAGAATTTCAATGAAGCATGTGAAGATAAATATTGTATTAAGGTAATGGAATAAGAGTTAGATAAACTAGATAAGAGTAAGACTTGGGAACTTTTCCCACATCCAAAAGACAAGAACATAATTAGCACAAAATAGGTCTACATAAACAAGTTGAACAAATATGGTCAGGTTGTCAGAAACAAAGAAAGACTTGTGTGCAAAGGCTATGCACAAGTTGAGGAAATTAATTTTGAAGAAACATTTTCTCTTGTTGCTCGTCTTGAGTCCATAATATTTTTCTTGGTCTTTTCAAGTTTCAAAAACTTCAAAGTGTACCAAATGAATGTAAAATCAGCCTTTCTTAATAGTTACTTAGAGTAAGAGGTCTACATTGAGAAACCAAATGGTTTTAGTCTAATAGACAAGCCAAACTATGTATGCAAATTGAAGAAGGTTCTCTATGGACTAAAGCAAGCCTCCAGGGCTTGGTACTCAAGGTTGGATAAATACCTCCAAGAATAGGGTTTTAGAAAAGGTATAATTAGCGACTTGTACATCAATAATGAAGGAAATGACCAATTAATTTTAGTGGTCTATGTGGACGACATCATTTTCGAAGGCAATAATGACAAGATGTGTCAAAAATTTACAAAATGTATGTAAAGTGAACTTGAGATGTCAATGCTTGGTGAGATATCCTTCTTTCTTGGTTTGCAAATCTCACAATCAAATAAAGGTATATTTCTCTCTCAAACCATGTAAAAAAATTAGGATGGAGGATTGCAATCCTGTGAGTAATCCCATGATTACAAGATGTAAGTTAAGTAAAGATGATTCTCTTGAGGTTAATCAAAATTTGTATAGATCCATGATTGGAATTTTATTGTATGTCACAACTACAAGGCTGGATATAATGCAGGTAGTCGTATTGGTGGAAATATTTCAAGTTGCACCAAAGGAAACACATGTACAGACAGTAAAAAGAGTCTTCAAGTATTGAAAGGAACTATGGATTTTGGACTAAGGTATCTCAGATGCGATAATTTCACTCTTACGACATATACAGATGCAGATTGGGCAGGTAGTGTGGATGATAGGAAAAGCACAAGTGGAGGAGCATTTTTTATTGGAGACTATTTGGTCTCTTGGCTAAGTAATAAACAAGCATCAGTGTCCTTATCTACTATAGATGCAGAGTACATTGTAGAAGCTTCTTGTTGCACACAGGTTCTATGGATGAAATAAACCTTAAGTGATTTCAAATTAGAGCATGATCATCCTATATCTATACTTTGTGATAATACATGTGCCATCAATATTTTGAGAAATCCAATGATGCATGCAAGGACCAAGCACATTCCGATCAAGTATCGCTTTTTAAGAGAGCAAGTGACTGATCAACAAATCAAGTTGGAATACATTGCTACAAAGGAACATATTGCTAACATCTTTACCAAGCCACTTCCAAAGGAAACATTTGAGTATATCATAGGTAAGTTGGGAGTAGTTTCACTTTCATCTCATCAATGAATATCTCAGTTAGAGTAGTTAGTATGGGGGAGATTATCCTTTAGCCCTGAGAAGACTTTGTCATTGATGTCAAAGGGAGAGAATTTCAATAAGGGGGAGCAACTTGTGATCCTACTATAGTAAAGAAAAATTTATTTGTAGGGTTGCCATCAATGACAAAGGGAGAGATTGTTATAATTATTCACTATTGAGTTGTCATTGATGTCAAAGATTGAATTGGTTGTTTGTAAACTGTGGTGTGCTTGGGAAAATTATTCAAGGTAAATATTTTTTTGCAAGGGTGATTTAATATCAAGGTTGAAATATTTAAATATTAATGATAATTATGGAAGGGTTTGATCTTTATAAGTGATTATAAAGTGAAGGTTTCAAATTTAAAATAAAATATAATTAGTTTGAGTAAGCCGGCCTCTTGGAAAGTGAAAATATTTACATATAAATACAAGGCTAGAGTCCATTTATTATCATGATTTTTGATCGATGTATTCGATATAGATTATATGAGTGCATGAACAATGAAGGTAAAACTGCATAACATACAGAATAAATAGTATAGTTTGAAATAATATGGTATTCAGTGCAGTACCATTACATGAAAGGTAGGAAAATGTATCACTCTAGAAAATTTTGATCGAATAGCAATACGTTGAGCCGAGTAGAATGTAATTTTAGTATTCTTGTAGGAGTCTCACAAAGTTTGACTACACCATTCTGGTTGTTACATTAGAAAATGGAGATATGTCATAGTGCAGTAGAAGAATTTGAATAATGTCAAAAGAAAACAATAGTTAGTGTTGATCATTACGTGACAGCACTATTATTAAGAAAAATTCAATGAGCATAGCGTGCATAAATTTTTGTAGCCAGTGAAGAATGAGATTAAGTGACTAATCACACAATGCTTTTACCTAGGATATTGAAGAGAATAAATTTTTTGGACTAATTAAATGATCCTCCAAAAGATGTTAATACTACCAGTGAAGGTTGAGTGTGTCAGAACCAACAAGAAAATTTAGATTCGAGCTTGTGTGCACATTAAAAGAAGGATTCGTTACTTTGAATTTAGAGCAAAAGTGTCATTGAAATTACTATACTCACATTTGAGGATGAGTGTCAAAGTGAATAGAATATTCAAGTAACATAGATAGATTAATGGTCATAACAGTCATGCCTATTTCATTTTTCAAAACATTTGAACTACAGAGAAAGATTCATTGTCAGGAGAAGTGAATTGCAACATCAAATAATTAAAGCCATGTTCATATAGTAGAAAAACATTCTATTTTTGCAAATAATCCACACAAGGTTCAAACACATTACAGGCTCACACAACACGTAGAGCATTGAATATGCAGTATTAGTCAATGAAATTTGTGCACAAAGATTTAATGAATATTGACCATTATAGCATTCTAAAAATATGAGCATAGTGAAGATGAGACAATAACAGGTGGAGTGCTCTTAGACATTGAAGGATGATAGATAGGTATAGGAAGGATTCACAAATAGTGACTATTGCAAACATCGCCAAACACCACCGTTGATACCATTGTCAAGAAGCAACAAATAGTCATTACGTGAAGTGCCTATCTTAGAATAAAAATAGGTGAGTTATTTTAATTTCGGTCAAAGAAAGAAGACCAGCAAAATTTGAGGGTTAACACCCATTGCAAGTGAACCTGACTAGCACACATTAGGATAGTTTAAATTAGAATTATGTGCAATCATGTATACTATTAAAGGTCAAAATTATGAACAATCATAGATGCCATTAATAATCATATTTTTGAAGAAAACCTAAGCCAGTTTTACACAGGATTTGTGGAGCAGTCTTATGAAGTATTTTTCAAGGTTTTGCATATATTTATTTGAAGGTTAGTGCCTTCAAATATGAGGTTGGTGCTTTAAGGATATTGGTGTCTACAAATTTGTATAAGGATATTGGTGTATCCCATAGGTTTGTACCTATGTATTTGTATAAGGTGATTGGTGTTTCCTGTGGGTTGGTGCCTACAAATATTTTTGAAGTATTAAAAATAATATTTTGCCATGGTTTTATCTCAAAAGGGTGTTTCCACATAAAATCCTTGTCTCTTGTGTATGTGGTGTTCAATGTATTGATTCATTATTGCATTCATATTATTGCAATTATTGTTTTGGAAATAAAATTTTTATCTTATACTATTCACCTCTTAGTATAAGTGTGTGTTTCCTTAGGTGATCACAAATATTTCCCTTTTAGAATTGCTAAAAACATCACCCACTCATAGGGAAATATTATTGAAACTTTAAAGTGAGATAGAATTTCCTCAAGAGATATCTCCAAATTACATCGCCAATGTGGTTGGACTATCTGGAGTAAACAATGCTATCATAGAATTTCATGAGGTGGATACCCCTCTTGAAACCATATCAAGAGATTTTCCTCTTTACATCATAACTAAAGTAGGTGATAAATATATCAAGAGAGTCCTAGTAGACAATGGATCGGTCTTGAATGTATGCAACATCAAATTCTTGCAAAATTTTAACTTAAACAAAAATGATTTACAAAAATTTAACCTCATCATTAGAGCCTTCGACAATTTATAACGAGAGGTAATAGGCACTATTACTTTACCTATCAAAGTGGGGCCTCATATTCTAAAAACCCTCTTCTATGTCATATCATGTAACATGACATATAACATGCTCCTTGGAAAACCTTGGATACATGCTATGAAGATAGTACCTTATACCTTACATCAATATCTCAAATACAAGTATCAAGGGAGGATTATCCTTGTTCTTGGAGATCCATAACATTTTGCCTTGTACAACTCTATCGATCTACAAGAGATTAATCTTTGCCCTTCCATACAATAAGCAATATCAAGTAATCAACCAAAATAAGATAAAGAAAATGAATTGTTAGAGGAACCCCTTATAAACTTAGGGGATACTCCCCAATCATCCTCTACCAATGATCAAGTTAATATAATTTATCAAAAGTTAGATTCTTTCATAGAACTAGTAATCACGTTCCTATCTCCTCATGACATAGGCATGCCCAATAGAACATGACTCAAAATCCAAATAAAATTGTGTGCCTTCTTTCATGGAGGAACTACCTTAGATGAAAATATTCAAGGGCATAAATTCATGCCAAGTGAATGAACATATGCTACATGCTAAATATCATATTCATTCTCTATATCTAAACAAATGCTTTTCAACATGGTTTATCAATGCAAAGGCCTAGGTCATTATGAACAAGGTGTCAAAGAACCCCTAGAAATTGAACCTTGGCCAACACGATGCATGCAGGATCGGATTCATACCTAGAAAAAATAAACTTTCTCCTCTATTATAAGAATACAATGAGGATAATTATCCCAAATCACTACATGACTCTCAATGGGGTGATGAGGATGAAAAACTATGGTCACTCCTTAACCAAACACATTGCAAAACCATACGATTTGGTAGCATTAACATGTTAGAATTGGTTCATCCAAAATCAATAGCAACCAAAGAAAATATTGAATATTCTTTGGATAATTATTCTATAGAAGAATATCTTAAACAAATCTTAAACTTAAACTCAACCCTGCTTCCTGGGTTGGAACAAACACCTATGGATCCACAAGAACTTGAAGAGTTAGGGATAATAGATGCCCCTCTCCATTTCAAGGATGAATCACAAGCCTTAATTGAATAAAAGATAGATATCAACCTTGGAATATATCAAGATCCTTGCCTCATCAAACTTGGAAAAATCATGACTCAAGAAGAGTAGATATAATATACCAACCTACTAAAGGAATTTTCTTACATATTTGCTTGGGGATATGATGATATGTCAGGACTTGAACCTTCGTTGGTAGTCCACCATTTGGTAGTGCACCCTAATTCCAAACCCATCAAACAAAAATTAATAAAAATACATCCAAGAGTCACTCTTCTAGCAAAATATGAGCTACAAAAATTACTAGATGTTAGCTTCATAAAGGCCATAGATTATTCATATTGGATATCCAACTTATTTCCTATTGCTAAGAAGTAAGAATCCATCTAAATTTATATAGACTTAAGAGATATAAACAATGCTTTTCCAAAAGAATATTTCCATTTTCCAAACATAGACATGGTAGTAGAATTCAATGTAGGATCTGAGATGCTATATTTTATGTATGGATTCTCAGGATACAATAAAATTAAAATCACATTAGAAGATCAATCTAAAATGGATTTCACAACCCCTTGGGGGACCTTTTGCTATGAGGTCATGCCATTTGACCTTAAAAATGTAGGGGCAATGTATCAAAAAGCCATGACATACATATTTCATGACCTTACGCATAAAATAGTAGAAGACTACATGGACAACATCCTAGGTCGATCTCAAGAAATATTTTTTTTGGTAGATAAGATACTATAGCATTAATACTGGGTTTTACAGGTTGACCCAAAACCTTTTACAAAAATCAGCCTAGGGTTGTTGATGAACATATCCTTACTAAGGATCCTATTTATGTAAAATCTACATGCTGCCAAAGCCATTACATCCGGTAAGGCACATAGCCTGTTATCAAAAAGAAACTTCCCATACAACATTTTGGGTATACCCCAAGAAAACAGACATGCATAATAATTACAAAAAAGAAACAGACACAGATCCCTTACTTGAGACAATGGAGAAACAAAAAGTTGTAGACACACATAGCAGAGTACTGAAAAAACTCCCACAAGCTCTGTATTGATAGTTACTCTTAATAATTCTTTGGTAATTGCTTTCTTTTATATATGACATGCTTTGGTACCACATACTATCTTGGCCAATCAGCCTTGGAGAAGTGAACCTGTTGGCTAGATTTATGGCGATGGCTATCTAGTGGTCCACGTGGCTTTGGTTCAAAGTCTTATATTATCATTTCTTTCCTTCCCTATGATTATCAACCAACCTAAAATTACTAAGATGACTAGAAGCCATGTATTTCCAAGAAGCATCCACGAAGACTGACAGCTCAGATAATTTTTATTGTGAGTCCAATTCAAAAAAGAGACAGGAATACTCCTAGCCTTCGAACTTACAGTGCCTTCCCTATTGGTAAATTTGACTATCATTCTTGGCATTCTTGTTGAATAAGCTCCTCTACTTCACTCGGGACACCATGTTCCCATTTGAAAAGTCTGTCACCATCAACACCCAAATTGGCCAGCTTATCAGCAATTTTATTAGCTTCCCGAAAGACATGTTGGGCTTTTATGTCATGTCTTCCCTGGAAAAGGATCCTAGCCTCTTCAACAATTGTTTTAATCCTCCAAGGAGGTGTTTTCCAATTATTGAGGAGAATTATAACATGCATAGAGTCCCCTCTACGATAAAATTGCCTTCTAAGTCTTGAGTCATTTGAAGGCATCTCCATATAGCTCTAGATTCAGCTTCATTGTTCATCATTGTTCCCAAATATTCAAAAAATGCAAGCATCATATTCCCATTATGATCTCACATAATGCCACCAGTACCTGCTCTTCTAGGATTGTCCTTAGTTGCTCCATCAAAATTAATCTTAAACCAACCCGTAGGAGGTGGATACCACTTAACATTGGCTCTGGGGTTGACTACCCTAGGCACAGACTCATCTAACAAGGTTAAGCTTAAATATTGAGAAATTGTGGTCTCCTGCAGATGAGATTTATAGCTATCAAAAGGGATGAGTTTCACTTTCTCGTTGGTAAAGGATAGGATCCTAGCAATGATAGTTTGATGATGATCATGGATATACTCATTAAATACTCTATGGTTCCTTTCTAACCACACCTGCCAAAGATAGTGATTGAGATAAATTTTCCACATGTACCTAAGTCTTTGGCTTGAAAAGTGGCAAGGCCACTGGATAAAAAAATCATGTACGGTGGCCGGTTTAACCCATGAAATATTGAAGGCCTAAAAAACCCCACTTAGGATAGTCAAGGAAAAAGGGCACTCAAGTAAAATGTGATAAATGGTCTCCCAATTAGCCCTGCACAAATAACAATGATTAGTGATACAAATACATTTACGCATCATATTATCAATGGTTAGAATTATTCCTTAGATAACCAGCCATGGAAAGACTACAATTTTTGGAATTCAATTTTTATCCAAACCAGCCATGGAAAGACTACAATTTTTGGATTTAAATTTTTTATCCAAACTAAGTCCTTTTGGAGGACAAAATCCTCGTCATCAAGTAGAAGCTTGTAAGCTAATTTAACAGTGAACTACCCATTTTTTTTAGGAGCCCGGGTCACTTGATCTTCCTTGGGTCTCATGGGGATAAACTGTTGCCCGAGAATGTTACAAAGATCATTTGATTCTACTTGAAATCCTTGAATTCTTATTTTTTCCACTTCATTCTACCTTTGTCCTCAACCATATAATCAAAGACTTTTGTGCCAATGAGTTCTTCTATGATATCTTTGATTTAGGCTAAGTTAGGATATTGCGTCAGTGGTTCATCCTTAGCCCACTTGTCATTCCAGCAATTTATCCTCTCACCATTGCCTAAAACCCATATTAAACCTTTTTTGATGATTTCCTTACAATTAAGAATTGCTTTCCAAAAAGCAGAACCTTTGATTGGAACTAAGTGACTTAGAAATTTTACATATTGAAGATACTTTCATTTGATGATAGTTGTCCATTCATTTTCTTCACCAATGAGACACCATGCCTACTTAGCTAGGAAAACTAAATTTATATGATCAATTCTCTTCAAACCTAAGCCCCATTTTTCCCTGGGTCTGCACACTTTGGTCCATCCTACAAGGTATATCATTTTTTTCTCCTCTAATCCAGTCCATAAAAATTCTTTTTGGAGTTTCTCAATTTTTTGGAAAACCTTCACAGGGGCTTTGAAAATGGAGAGGAAATAGATTGGAATGCTATGAAGAGAGGCCTTAGTGAGGGTCAGCTTTCCTTCTTGAGATAGAAGATGACATTTCCATCTAGCAAGTTTTTTTTTAATTCTTTCAATAACCCTGTCCCACATTGACTCTCTCGGAGAACCAATAAAAGAGGGAGACCAAGATACAAAGTGGGGAGGTTTGCTATATCACACCCTAAAATTTTTGCAATTCATCCTTGCCTCTGAATGGGGTGTTCAAGAAATATAACTTGCTTTTACTAAAATTAACTTCTTACCAGTAGCATCCTCGTAGAGTTGCAGGATGTATTTAATTATTTTGGCCTTAACCACTGATGCCTTAGTCAATATAATGGTATAATCAATGAATTTTTGGTGAGAAATAGCCCTAATGAGTGATGTTGCCTTGATTCTCAATTTTAACATTGAACTACAAGTATTTTTGATGGTTCTGCCTAAAGCTTTTGCCATAATGATGAATAACATGGGGTTGATAGGGTCCCCCTACCGAATTCCTCTATGACTTTGAAAGTAACCAGCAGTTGTTCCATTAACTAGAATCGAGAACCATGCTTTAGAAATACATTCTTTGATCAAATTAACCCATTGGTGGTGAAAACCAAACTTAAGGAGGACAAAAATCAAAAAGTCCCAATTTAGCCTGTCAAATGCTTTGTTTATATCAAGCTTGAGGGCAAAAACAGACATGTTAGTCTTATGATCAGAGTGTAGAGCTTCATGAAATATGATAACTCCATCCAAGATTGACCTACCCTAGAGAGAGCTTCCCTGGCATGGATCTATGATGTGGGGCAGAATATCTCTCATTCTATTTGCAATGGCTTTAGTTAGGATCTTGTAAGAAACATTGCACAGACTGATTGGCCTAAAGTTAGCCATAGATTCAGGGGTTTGCTTCTTAGGAATTAGAGAAATAAAAGTAGAGTTTATATCTTTTGGGATATTATTGATTGCTTAGAATTCTTTGAAAATAGAAATTACATCCTCACTTATGATGTCCCAAAAAGCTTTATAGAAATGAGGGGGAAATTCATCGGGTCCCAGGGCTTTATCTGGCTCCATGCTAAACAAGGTTTCCTTAATTTCCTCATCAGAAAAGGGAGCTAGAATATTAATGTTTATGTCCCCATTTATTATGCTAGGAATGGATTACAAGAGAATATATTTGGCCTCCTCATTGCACTATAATTACTAACCAAGGATAGAATTGAAATAAGTTACTGCCTCCTTTCTGATTTATGTTAAGTCATGAGTAATAGAACCATCTAATTTTTTTTTAATTTTATCTTGTTATTGCTTCTGTTTCTAAGCATGGTGACATGAAAAAAACTTAGAATTTCAATCTCCATAGTTCAAGCAAAGAGCCCTTGATTTTTGCCTCCAATAGATTTCCTCACAGGCCAAAATGTTATGAAACTCTACTAGTTTTGTTCGTTCCTCTTGCCTAGTAGTTTCATCATCATCACCATGTTGGATCCTCTGATAAATTATCTTAAAATTTTCAACAACCTATTTTTTGTTTTCAAAGATATTCCCAAATACCTCTTTGTTCCAAGTTCAAAGTTTTTACTTAAAAAACTTTAATTTTCCAGTAAGTTTAAAAGTTGCACTACCCCTGACAGGCTGTTGCCACCAATGACTTAATTTATCTCTAAAAATGGAATGTTTGATCCATATATATTGAAATCTGAAAGGTTTATTGAAGGACAGAGAGTTAGGGATCTCCAAAAAAAATGGGATTATGATCAGAGGTAATTTTAGGAAGAGCTTGCAGGGTATAATCACCAAACAAATTTGTAGCCTCCTTTGATAGAAAAAACCTACCAAGCCTTTCTTGAATGAGATGACATCCTATCTGTCGATTGCTCTAGGTATAATTTGCTCCTCTAAATTTTACATCCATCAACATGTTGGAGTTCACAAAGTCATTGAACTCATCCATGCTCCTGATAGGTGGTCCATTTCCACCTATTTTTTCTGAAGGGTAAAGAGGAGTGTTAAAATCCCCAACCAGAATCTAGGGAACATTATGGAATATTTCACTCAGATTGCCTAAGTACTCCCACAGTAGAGCTCTCCCTTGAATTGAATTCGAGGCATAAATATTTGAAAGGATCCATGACCTGTTGCTTTTTATTTCCTTAAATAAAACACTAAGAACCCTGCCATCTTTTTGAATAATGGTGCCTTCTACTATCCGAAGATCCCACAAAGTCATAAGGCATCCAGATGCTCCTATGGATGATTTGCAAACCATATTACCTTGATTCCAAATTTTTTTTGCTATTTTTTTGTTGAATCTCATCAGTTTTTGTTTCTTGCAACATGATAATAGTTGGATTCACTTGATTTCTTATTGCACTGACTTCCCTATGTTTGGGCAGGCCATTGAGGCCTCTCACGTTCCATGAGAGGAACTTCATTTATATTGTTTGGGATTTCTTCCTCTCGCCCTCCCTTGAGGGGGTTTTCCTAATTTGTTGTCTTCAAAACTCAGAATAACCTGTTGAAACAAGGTTCTCTATTTTCCATTGGCAATGTCATTATCAGTTTTAATTTTTTGATGCTTAGCATTTGATATTCTCCCTCTTCTTTTTTCACTACAAAAATCTATAGGAGACTTCATAGTGCTCCTAGTTTGTTTAGGACTAAATTGAGGGGAGGTAATTTTTTGTAGAACCGGACTGCCATATTCCTTAGTTTTAAGGAGATGAGATTTTTTATTTTCCAATGCCTCAAATTTATTCCTAAGTTCTTCAACATTAGGGTTTGGATTTGGGATGCCCATTGGGCTTAAAGTATTTCTAACATTGGGATTTAAGGATCCTGACTTGGATGTGGATTCTAAATATCATGCATTAGGGTTTGGATTTGTGATGCCCACGGGGCTTACAGTAATTTTAGCATTAGGGTTTGAGGATCCTGACTTGGATGGGGATTCGAGAGAGTCAAAAAGGCTAGTCTAAAGGTGTTGGGATTCCATGTTTTTTGATAATCTTCCTACTCCCATATTGGATAGAATTGAAAATTTATTTGAAACTAGAGGATTAGAACTTACTTGATTATTCTGGTGGCCAACAACCTGTTTTTTTTCTTTGTCTTGTTGGGACCCTGCACCCTCTCTTTTATTTTTTTGGTAGACATAGTTTGCCTGATTGAAATCACCTCTACTAGGTAAACTCCTAAAATTTCCTCTGTCTAGCATTCCTTGCTTCTACTTTTCTCTATTCATTGCCATGTTAGGGCACTGATTGCATAGATGTCCTTGATTTTTACATTCTGCACAGAATGTTCATTTGTTCTCGTATTCTACTAGTTTTTTCTATAGTATTCTCCATACTCTAGTTCCACAAACCTTGGAAATTCATTATTAAAATTTGCATTGATGCAGATTCATGCATGATTCATCCTTGTCCTGGACAAGGTTGCATGGTCAATGGAGATCAGGTCCCCTATAGTTCTAGCTATGCCCTATAGCCAATATTCATTGAAGAACTGGGTAGGTAGACTCAAAAGATGAACCCAAATAGGGGCAATATTACTATTTTGCTTTTCAGGGTCAAAATATTCACCCCATCGTTTGAGAAAAAGGCTCCTTTTGCCTAGAAACTAAGGACCTCTTGTTAAAATGTGGTTAGCATCCTCCATATTGTTAAAATGGATAATGAAGAACCCTTGAGTTAGAGCTACCAACTCCAAGATGCCTACCAGTCACCATTTACCCATCGCCCAAGCCCTAATAGTCTCCATGTCCGGCCTACCTCCCAAAAACTTGCCTACCAGGGAGAATTCTTCCATTAAAAGAAAAGGGCTCATGGAACTTGTTGGGGCTGAAATTTTATTATTTACTGGAACTAGGGGCGGAAGAGAGAGAACCTCATATCTTTTTCCTCTAAGAGTCTCAGCAAAATACATCCACTTCTTGGGCCTCGTATTGTCCTTCGTATTTTTTTGTCATGGTATTTCTAAGGAGGGTCGGGACCCGTGTGATGCCCGCCTCCAAATCTGTCACAATCTGACCGCATTCCTTTGGATCCTCACTTTATCCATGCTCGAGGTTCCCACCTAACCCTTTCGTACCTACTCTACCTGTACCACCTTGGCTGAGATTCAAGCCCAAAAAATTCAAACCCTCACTCCCACCACACCAACTAAACCTCATCTCACTCATTCCTCTTGCTGAAGGTGAATGGAAGAAGAAAAAAAAAAGATCTCAAGAAATATGAAACCATACTCTAGATATTAAATTTTTTGAAATATTATGAGATTACAAATTTAGGCTAAAACCTCAAAAGTGTATCTTTGTGGTATCAAGAAAAAATAGTGGGACTGATTGTATCCCATTTTAGGATTGAATTTTATCCCTCTAAAATCATAGCAATAATAAACATGTCACCACCTACAAACTTAACTGAATTAAGAAACTTGCAAGACAAAATACAAGTTATTCATAGATTTATATCACAATTTGTAGACAAAATTCAACCTTTCTCTAAATTATTGAATAAAGGGATAAAATTTGAATGATATGAAGGATGCAAAAAGCCTTTGAAGCTCTAAAAACTTACCTCTTAACACCACTCATCTTGGTATCACCAAACTTAAGACAATAATTATTGATATACATAGCAACCACTTAGCATGACCTTAGAGCTTTATTAGCCCAATACGATCAAAAACATCAAGAAAGAATAATATACTACACTAATAGAACTTTACTAAACTACAAAACTCACTACACAACATTAGATAATATTTGCTTAGCAGTGGTCTTCTCATCTCTCAAACTAAGACACTACATTCTTAGTCAAAATACCTACGTCTTAGAAAGGGTAGACCCACTGTGCTACCTTATGTAAAAAACTTACCTATATTGTAGGGTTGTAAAATGGGTCATAGCCCTCAGTGAATTCGATATAGAATTCATAAATCAAAAATCACTAAAGGGATAAGTTATAGTCGATCAACTTGTTGCATCTCATTTATAATAAAAACATCCCATAAGCATGTCTTTTCCAGATGAAACAATCTTCTCAATAGAATCCCAAGAACTTTAAACTTGGATCTTGTACTTTAATGGAGCTATATGTACTAAAGGTGCAAGGGTAGGAATTATACTATTCATCCCACAATAGCAACTCATTCCATTATATTCCAAGCTTCGCTTCTCATGTACTAACAATACAACATAATATGAAGCTCTCATCCTAGGCCTTAGGGATACAACGAATCTAAATATCAAAAACATAATAGTATATGGTAATTCATAATTAGTGGTCAATCAAGTGAATGATACTTATCAAACCAACTATGAGAAGTTAAAACCATACAAATATATTATAGGTATGATAAAAAATCACTTCAACCAAATCACCATAGAAGCCATACTGCAATCTAGCAACTGTCACGTTGATGCTATGGCTACAGTCGCATTTCTTATTCCCTTAGATTTGGAATATGAAGAGGCTTCTATTATAATAAGATCAATTAACAAATATTGTAACATCAAATCATGTCTACAACCCCTCATATTATGCAATATTGAAACATCTACACCACAATAACTGTGGCATCAAGGCATATTTAAATTCCTTAAAAAGGGAACTTTCCTCAAAGAATCCAACTCTCAAAAGAAAATATAATTTAGGTTAAAATGTTAAAAATATGTCATCATTGGATATATCTTATATCAATATTCTTTTGAAGGTATACTCCTTAGATGTGTAAATACAAACAAATCCCAAGCTATCATAAAAGAAGCCCATGATGGATCATGTGGTGGAAATTTTAGTTGACCAGCCATATCCAATAAAATCCTTAGGATGGGCTATTATTATCCCTCTATGAAAAAGGATGCTCACAACTATGTTAAGAGATGTAACAAGTGTCAATGATACAAAAAACTTGTTCACACCCCTTCTCAAGAATTACAATCGATCACATATCATTGGTCTTTCTCCTCTTAGGGATTGGATATCATAGGTAAGATCAACCCTCAATCATCATATGGATACAAGTTTATTATCACCGCTATAAAATACTTTACTAAGTGGTTTGAAGAAATTCCCCTATCCACTACAATAGGAATTCAAGTATCAAATTTCATTCTAAATAAATTTAGCAATCGATACGGTATGCCTTCTACCTTAATCACTGATAATGTCACCCCTTTAAAAAATAAGGAAGTTGCCAAACTATGCATCAAATACATAATTCAACAAAAATGTTCCACATCATACTACCCATAAGGAAATGAATAAGTTGAATCCTCCAACAAGATGCTAATCAAACTCCTCAAGAAGCTAGTAAACAAAAATGACCGAGACTAGCACTTGTAACTCTATCTAGCCCTAAGGGCATACCACACAAGTGTGCATACTCCCATGGGGGCAATGCCATACACCTTAGTTTATGATACTAAAGTAGTATTTACTTTTGAACTCAAGATACCTTCTCTAGGAGTCTTGTTACAATATTCTTCGATAGAATATGAATATTTCTTAAATTGCTTACAACAATAAGAGCTATTAGAAAAAATGCATCAATGCTCTAGAACATCTTAGAACATACCACAACAGGCTTTGATGTGTCTATCATAAGAAATTACATCTAAGATCATTTGAAACTGGGGACCTAGTCCTTAAAGAAAATAAAAAAATACTAACATTGACAATGGCCTCAAAGAAAAGTTTGAACCTAATTGGTTAGGACCTTTCATCATCACAACCAAATTTAGATCTAAAGCTTACCACCTAGCCACATTGGATGGACAATAACATAAGGAACCAATCAACATCATGCATCTTAAACAATACTATGCATAAAACATCAAGTCATTTGCTTGTTCATATGATTTAATGCACAATACATATCATCATGTCATCATACACACTCTACTCCTTGCATGATTGCCTGGTTTATTTTATCATACCATAGAGTCAGGAGGTTTTATTATGATGCAAAAGCCAATCCTTATTACAAATACATCTACATTGCATCCACCTAGGCTACCCAAATGTTAAGTAAACTCTCTTAGTCCAAAACACCTGGTTTCAAGCCTCATATTGCATATCAATCATACTTCTATTCTCAAGCTAAGTAATGTATGACGTGATCATCTACAATCTTGATGACCTATGATCATCCCTATATTTCATCTCAATACACATTCACACCATGGCTATCAATATTTTTCTACAACAATAACATCAACAATACATATCTATAATATCTTTCAACAAAAGAGCCTTCTTTCAATCAAAACTCATAATTATTTAATAGGATCCTCTAAGACACCCCTTCCTCTCTTATAACACACAATAACCTTACAAACCTTGTTTAAGAATTATGTATTGTATAAGAGATTTTTAAGAGTAGTATATCAAATAATTCATGATATGTATTCATCACATTATTCAAATACAACTCATTTGAAATACCATCTAGGGATGGAAAATTGCATTCAACCAATATCTTGTAAATTCATAATCATTTGTAAATTTCACTAGTCACTGGTTGAATGGAGTTTTTTTCCTTGATTGGCCTATCATCTAAGTTCACAAAAATCATACCTAATACACAAATCATCTGCTTACTCATTCGGTATGTCACACAGGCTAAGAATATTGGATATTTTGAGTCCCTAAGCTAAAATGTTGTCATTGATGTCAAAAGGTTATTTGATTTCAAAAGGATCTATCATGACATGCACTATGTTTTGTGAAATGTCCAAGGAAAGTCTTTTTGTGAAAACCAAGGCAGGCAAAATAAAAGGTTTTATTTAAAACCATGGATGGTAGATCTGAAATGGGTTTTTCTTAAAACCCAAGTTGGATTTTCATTTCATTAAAAAAATGTTCCTCAATGATGGAGATATTTAATTTTAAATATTTAGTTTAAATTTTAAATTATTTAAAATTTTAATTTTAATTTTAAAATTAAAATAAAAGTAATCCACCGACGTCATTGAATATAAGGGAGAAGACTATAAAAGGATGACTAAGGTTTATTATTCCTCATCCTTGATCTTGTGGTTAATGTGATTATTAAAAGGTGAAAAGAGCTCATGTGAAAAATGTTTAAAGGTAGAGGCAACAAATAAATCGAGGTGTGGTCATATTCCAAGACATCATGGGTAGTGTGGCCTTTTGGCAACTCGAGCAGTGCAAAGGCATTGGGATGCAAGTGGTTGAGTGTTTGAATCACGTGCACTTCATTTTGTTTAAGCAAGGAGAAATATGTTTGCATTGGTTGTTGCATGGAGGATAAAGGAGAGTGATGCGCCTTTGGTTTTGTGTGGAGCGTTAGCTCACATGGTGTGCAAGCACGATTAGGATTCAGGAGCCGCATGACTTGGGTTCAAATCCTGTGAACTCTCTTTTGTTGTGTAAAAGAGAAATAGTGCATTGGTTGTGGTTTTTCATGTGCATGCTGCCAAGATTTATATGTTGTGTTTGATATTCCAAAATTCGTGCCAAGGTATGCATTAAAGTTGTAAAAGAAAATTAAAACAAATTTTTTGTTTTATTGGGTGCTAAAAGTTAGTTTAAAATATGTGCATAAATTTTATGGTAAAAGTGGATTTTGGAGAGATAAGTAGGTAGGCATAGATTTTAATTTCTTTAGGGTATAAGTGGTTTGAGGAGTAATAAGGATTATTACTTATTTGTCACATTGTTGAGATGTTATTTGGAGAGTGCTTTTAATTATTGAAATATTCTTGAGAAAAATATTTTGCTTGAGGGTTATTGAATATATCTTTGGTGGATGTGATTATTGAGTTGGAGTAAAAAGGTGTAATTATTATTTGAAGTCCACTAACCCTCATTGAGATTGGAAAGAAAATTTGTGTTGAGTGTGGCAGATTCTATGGACAACTTATTGGCATTAATAAGGTATGGGCAATTCCCTATTGATTGTTTATGGTGGTTAATTTATGAAATATCATTGGATAGAAAAGGATTGATTGTGGTTTCCTTTTCAAAAGTGTTGGTTTAATGCTTCAAATATTTTTGGTTTGAGAGTTGTGATTAAACCTTATTTTATAAGCATTGTTGTTGAAGCCCATTGGTTATGCAAAGAACATGAACTTGAGTTAGAAAAGAACATGAGTATCATTGTTATGTGAAATTTATGGTTGAGCATTGTTGGAAACATTTTGAGTTGATTGATTCATGCTTGGACTAGGGTTTGTGATAAATATTTGTTCCTTGTGGTTATTGGTTGAGTAGAGTTGTTTGATCCTAGTCAAGTGAATGTGTGAAGTGGTTGTTAAAGTTCCATAAAAAAAACTATTCTACATTCTGATTTGAGTTGATATTGAGTTGAGAAAGAAATTAAATTTGTGAATAGAACATATTGAGTCTCTAACAATTCTCTTTATGCTTCTATAAGATTGAGTTGAGTTGAGATTTATTTGAGTTGAGATTGATTTGAGTTGAGTTGAGGTTAATTTGAGTTGAGATTGGGATTTGAGTATAGAACATATTGAGTCTCTAACAATTCTCTTTATGCTTCTATAAGGTTGAATTGATATATTAATTGAGCATTGATTTTAGAACATATTGAGTCTCTAACAATTCTCTTTATGATTCTATGTGATTGGACAAGTTCTATGTGAGCTTGTTAAGATGATTTGAGGCAAGTATTTGAGAAGGCTTGTGGACTAATTTTGAGTAAGCTTTTGTGAAAGCTTGCTATGCATATTTGAGCAAGTCCTAGAGAGGACTTATTGAGAAAATTTGAGCAGGTTCTGAGTGAACCTATTGAGCATATTTAAGCAGGATCTGAGTGAGCCTATTGAGTAGAGTTGAGTAGGTTTTGAGTGAACCTATTGAGCATATTTGAGTAGGTTCTGAGTGAGCCTATTGAGTAGATTTTATCAGGTTATTAGTAAGCCAATTGAGCAAATTTGAGTAGGTTCTGAGTGAGCCTATTGAGTAGATTTGAGTAGGTTTTGAGTGAGCCTATTGATCATATTTGAGTAGGTTTTGAGTGAACCTATTGAGAATATTTTAGGAGGTTCTAAGTGAACCTATTGATAGAGATTTGAAGGTGACAGAGTACAGAGTACAGAGTCGTAGTGGATAGATATCCAACAACAAATACAATTGAAGATAGATCTTAGTGAGTAGTCTTCAAGTGGAGAGATATCCACAAGTCAAAGTAGCATAGAGATAGAGTCTTCTAGAAGATCACTAGCCAGAGTAGAAGGGTAAAGAGTTCTCCTATGGAATAGATCCACAAACTTGAGATTAGGGGATCAACATCTCCTTTGGACAAAGGTCCATAAACATTGTAATTGGGAAGGATTCCCAAAGATATTGATTGAGAAAGTTTTAATAAAATATTTTCTTTGTGGAGTATCCCACATTGGATGAACCACATAAATTGTGATGTCTCTATTGTGTATGGTGTTTTTTGCATTGCTTTGAATAATACTATTGATACTGCTATCTATACACTGCATAATATTGAATTGAAATTTGAATTGAAGGAAAAAATTAAAAAGTGATCTTATACTATTCACCCTCCCTCTTAGTATAAGCTTGTGTTCTTCAAATAAGCCCTTAATAATCCATTCTCCTATGGATTAACAATCACTTGTCATGGGAATAGATTATTAAGGGTAGTATTTCCTATTTGATGTACCATTTAGTATGCAATAAAACATAAATCAAATATCCATGCATTTTCTTGACAATAGATCACGAGAATCATAACATTTCATTGTTCTTATATCTTATGGGCTTTTACAATTGCTTATAAAAAAATTTAAGTAATGGATCAATAATATCGTAACATTATTCTTGATTTTTTGCATCAACATGCTATCACATTTTCATGAATATCATTGATCACCTTCGATAAGCCATGTGATTTCAAGAAGACTCTATTGATCCAATGTCTTATATATATACAATCATTTATAAATCTTACTGGGCACTAGATCAATATTGTCCTCATAGCTTCTTGGTTCATTTTATTAGCATTCTATCAAATAAAATTCAAGATCCCTCATGATTTGGTGTTCAAATAGGTCTATCATACTATGAGGCTCCATGGATCCAATGCCTTGTGAGCATATAATATTTGCACGCTTCACTAGATACTAGGTCTATGTTGTCTTAGTAGTTACTTGGTCTTCTAAATCTACTAAACATCTAAAAATCATAATCTCTTCATAAAATATTTTCCTAATACGTCATTGGATGAACAAGATTTTATTTCCAACTGGTTTATTATATAAATATACCATAAAAATCAAATCTTAAAACATTCATAAACATTTATTAAAATGGCTAGATATTCTCCATCTATTCGTACAAAATGTTAGTCAATAGATAGAGAACTTCCTCCATCTTAATATGCGATGAAAAGTGACCACTTCTTAGAAATCCAACAAAACAAAAACATCTAGGCCAACTTATGGACCTTTCAAGAACATTTGGGTTTGATAATCAACACTTTGCATGTCTATAATTATTTATTACTGCACCAAGTAGTCAATTATCAAATTCCTATGCGTATTAACAACTTATAAGCCAACATTGATGTTACTTTCTTCTCATACAACAAGATCCTTCAGACTAAGGGCCATGTTGTTAGAGTATATTACATTATTTTGGTCATGTAAATATATCACCTCTGGTACATAACTAGATTAGGAGTTTACTTTCAATTAAAGTTAGTTAGTTACTTCAAGTAATGTAATAAATGCGCAAGTGTCAAATGTGCAAGTTGTAAATATACAAGGAGTCAACTTGTACATCAGTTGGATAAGTAGATTAAGGGGTAAGGAATCTATTTTCCTATATAAAGATGTTATAGTGAGTGTTTCATAAGAGGAGCATATGTAGTAGTAAGTATAGAGAGTGTGTGGTACAATGTAGTCCGTATCTTTTCATGGAGTGTTCATGTCCTCCATTATATAGCATTGTACTATTTTCATCACTTTCATTCATGGCATATTTCTATTTGTAAATTTTCATTTCATTATTTTCCTGCATAATATTTTGCCATTAGTTTATAGTTATCTCATATTAGTCATATTGCATCTTGTGGTTGTATTCCCTACACTACCATCTCATCAAAAGCTAATAGTGGTATCAGAGCACATGGTAGATCAGTTAGGATCTAGTAAGAGTGCCATGGAATATCAATAAAAAAATAGGGAGAGCCACATCTGAGATTGGGAGAAATCCAAAAATCTCATTTAAAAAATTTCTAAGATTACATTTGGCTAGAGTATTTCTACAGGGTTGCAAAAAAACTCATGAAGACTAGGACTTAACATAAATTCCACTAGATTGACAAATCAACTAGTGAAAATGCATCATCTCTTTATTTAATAAATTCTTCCATTCTAGCTTCTAACATCTTGTTTTAGTAAAATGATATTCAAAGAAGTTGGGAAGCTTCCTACATAGATATAGGAAGAATATATTTAGCAGAATCATTCCAAAACTCGCAGTAACAAGTAGAAGACTAAATATTTTAGAGACCTAAGAAAAGGTCCCATTACTAAAGATTGCAAACCTATAGAGTGTAGAAGAAGAAAAGGCCATAGCATCCTTACTACTAATTCAAGATACTTTAGATAAGAGTCCAGAATAATATTGTATGTTGGTGATCTCCATAAAAGACTCCATACAATAGATTGAATAAATCAACCTAAAGGGGCTGAAGAGACCCTTAGAAGATCCAATTACAAAACTTAGAATTTTGGAATATTGGAGGTTGGAGATCTCAATTAAATCCTATAGATTGTAGAAGTAAAGAAGGACCAACAAATATCCTATTACAAATTCCAGTAGTAGTAGATTTTAGAGATCCAAAAAGAAGGTTGAAGTAAAGGTCTCATTTGGAAGACCAAAGAAGCTATGAGATTGAAGATCTTGGTGAGGTCTCAAGGAGAAATAAGGAGAAGGTTTGGATAGCTTTATTACAGTTTTAGAGAAGGCCATTAAAGGAGTTCCTAGGAGAACTCATTGGAGAAATCTACCACCAAGGAGAATTTCCTAAAAAAGAAAGATTTTTGGGACAATTATCGCCATTCGACAACAAGCCCAAGGGAGAAGGATTTGGTAAGGAGTTTGCCAAATTTTAGAGAATACTAGTGAATACCTCAAGACTTTTATATTCTTGAGAATAATTCCTAGATCGAAGTTATAATTTTATAAGGATACTGAAGGAGAAAGGAGCCAAACATTACTACCAAAACTATAACGTTTGAAGACTGTCTTTGAAGGCTAGAAAGCTCATTCAGAGATAGGGGTTTGTTGAATCTATAGAAAAATATTGAAGGGTTATTGAAAAAAGACTTTGCTATGATTTGGAGGAATTACCTACCAAATTTTTGAGTTTCAATAACAACATATCAGTGAAAAAGCTAACTGCGAGAGAGGCATCAATCAGGGTAGAATTACTAGCTACAAAACTTTAAAAGCTATAAAGTCCATCCTGAAGGGTAATCAAGTCACCTAATACAATTTAAGGTAAACATGTTAGAGGGTTTTTGGATCTAAAAAAATATGTTTAAAAGAGCTATTTTTAACAACCAATAATAGTTGCAAGGTCATCCAGTTAAAAGTAGAAATAAGGTAAGTCTAATCACCTAGCAATCCTTCATCTAGAGAGATCATTAAGGTAAGCAAATTGGGTGTAAATAGGTTTATTAGTTAAACTTTAATTTGGGTTAATATCTAGATCCATTAAGCACCATTTTAATTATTTAAAAGTTGCAAAGAGAAGATTGCATATTATAGTCTTCAAAAGGAGTGCAGAAGGAAGTTTCTTTTAAGGTTTAAACCTACACATTAAAATAGGAGTTAGATATATTTCGATAGAAAAAATGTATATCATATTCATATTATTTAGTTACAAAAAATAAGACTACATTAAGTTATAGATATTATAGTTCATTATACTACATTAATTTACAGATATTATAGTGCATTTAGGAGCAGTTGATAGTGCATGATTTAAGGTTCATTTGAAGCAGTAATAAGGTGAGATCAATATTACACTATACTAGTTGTTCTTAAAGAGTTTTAATATGCACTAAATACTTTAAGTTACAGATTTTGAGCTACTTTGAGGTTTCATCTATAGGATTAATAAGGAGAAACTACTATTGTACTATATTAGTTATTCAAATTTCACTAAGAATTATAATTAAGGCGAACATTAGTGCAAAGTTAAAATTACTTGCATGGTTAAGAGCTTGGATTCATTGATCCTAAAATTATCCAATTTAGAGGTTAGTTTTGTCTAAAAAACAAGGTAATAATACATTGCTCTCAAGTATTAGAAAAAACAATCACCATATCTAAGAAGCAAAGGAAAATCTTTAGAAATCTATCTTTATTTATCCTCAAGTTATATGGTAAGGAGTTGCTATATCAAAGGAGAAGAGAAGCATAAAAAGATACAAGGAACTCTCAAAACTTTGGTGTAAAAAATAAAGTATCTTATTTATGTTATAGTGATGCACCATATCCCTCTTAAAGAGGATGAAATATAGAGTGTCTCAAGACACTAATGTAGCAAGTATCCTATGTCCACAATTATTTGAATCATTGAAGATATAAGGTGCAACCTTTGGGTGCACCAACCTAGGACAAATAAGAATCTATTTAGGGTGTCCAGAGACACCTCTTCAGTACCTTATCTAGTTCCCATGATTACAAGTACCTACATAAATATAAGATACTTGCACCCTAAACACCTTAAATAAATTCTTATTTTCCCTAGGTCGGTGCCCTAAGTAACATATCAATCATACTTCTATTCTCAAGCTAAGTAATGTATGACGTCATCATCTACAATCTTGATGACCCGTGATCATTCATATATTTCATCTCAATATACATTCCCACCATGGCTATCAATATTGTTCTACAACAATAGCATCAACAATACATATCTACAATATCTTTCAACAAAATAGCCTTCTTTCAATCAAATAACATAATTATTTAATAGACTCCTCTAAGACACCCCTTCCTCTCCTATAACACATAATAACCTTACAAATCTTGTTTAAGAATTATGTATTGCATAAGAGAATTTTAAGAGCAGTCTATCAAATAAGTCATGATATCTATTCATCACATTCTTCAAATGCAACTCATTTGAAATACCACCTAGGGATGGGAAATTGCATTCAACCAATATCTTGTGAATTCATAATCATTTGTAAATTTCACTAGTCACTAGTTGAATGGAGTTTTCTTCCTTTATTGGCCTATCATCTAAGTTCACAAAAATCATACCGAATACTCAAATCATATGCTTACTCATTTGGTATGTCATACGGGCTAAGAAGCCCTTAATCATCCACTCTCCTATGTATTAACAATCTCTTGTCATGGGAATAGATTATTAAGGGTAGTATTTCCTATTTGATGTACCATTTAGTATGCAATAAAACATAAATCAAATATCCATGCATTTTCTTGACAATAGATCACGAGAATCATAACATTTCATTGTTCTTATATCTTATGGGCTTTTACAATTGCTTATAAAAAAAATTAGGTAATGGATCAATAATATCGTAACATTATTCTTGATTTTTTGCATCAACATGCTATCACATTTCATGAATCTCATTTATCACCTTCGATAAGCCATGTGATTTTAAGAAGACTCTATGGATCCAATGTCTTATAGATCTACAATCATTTATAAATCTTACTGGGCACTAGATCAATATTGTCCTCATAGCTTATTTGTTCATTTTATTAGCATTATATCAAATAAAATTCAAGATCCCTCATGATTTGGTGTTCAAATAGGTCTATCAGACTATGAGGCTCCATGGATCCAATGCCTTGTGAGCATATAATTATTTGCATGCTTCACTAGATACTAGGTTTATGTTGTCGTAGTAGTTGCTTGGTCTTCTACAACAACTAAACATCTACAAATCATACTCTCTTCCTCAACTATTTTTCTAATAAGTCGTTGGATGAACAAGATTTAATTTCCAACTGGTTTATTATATAAATATACCATAAAAATCAAATCTTAAAACATTCATAAACATTTATTAAAATGGTTAGATATTCTCTATCTATTCGTACAAAATGTTAGTCAATAGATAGAGAAATTCCTCCATCTTAATATGCGATGAAAAGTGACCACTTCTTAGAAATCCAACAAAACAAAAATATCTAGGCTAACTTATAGACCTTTCAAGAATATTGGGGTTTGGTAATCAGCACTTTGCATGTCTATAATTATTTATTACTGCACCAAGTAGTCAATTATCAAATTCCTATGCTTCTTAACAACTTATAAGCCAGCATAGATGTTACTTTCTTCTCGTAAAACAAGATCCTTCAGACTAAGGGCCATGTTGTTAGAGTATATTACATTATTTTGGTCATGTAAATGTATCACCTTTGGTACATAACTAGATTAGGAGTTTAATTTAGATTAAATTTAGTTACTTCAAGTAATGTAATAAATGCACAAGTGTCAAATGTGCAAGTTGTTAATGTACAAGGAGTCCAATTGTACATTTACAACTTATTAAGGGGTAAGGAATCTATTTTCCTATATAAATACCTCATATTGAGTGTTTTATAAGAGGATCATATGTAGTAGTAAGTATAGAGAGTGTGTGGTACAATGTAGTCTATATCTTTTCATGGAGTGTTCATATCCTCCATTATATAGAATTGTACTATTTTCATCACTTTCATTCATGGTGTATTTCTAAGTTATTTATAAATTTTCATTTCATTATTTTCCTACATAATATTGTGCCATTAGTTTATAGTTATCTCATATTAGTCATCTTGCATCTTGTGGTTGTATTCCCTACACTACCATCTCATAAAAATCTAATAGTGGTATCAGAGCACATGGTAGATCAGTTAGGATCTAGTAAGTGTGTCATGGAAGATCAATCAAAAAATAGGGAGAGCCACATGTGATATTGAGAGAAATCCAAAAATATCATTTACAAAATTTCTAAGATTACATTTGGCTAGAGTCTTTCCACAGGGTTGCAAAAAAACTCATGAAGACTAGGACTTAACATAAATTCCACTAGATTGACAAATCAACTAGTGAAGATTCATCATCTCTATTTTTAAGAGATTATTTCATTCTAGCTTCTAACATCTTGTTGTAGGAAAAGGAGATTCAGAGAAATTTTGGAAGCTTCCTACATAGAGCTAGGAAGAATATATTCAGCAGAATCATTCCAACACTCGTGGTAACAAATAGAAGACTAAATATTTTAGAGACCTAATAAAAGGTCCCATTACTAAAGATTGTAAACTTGTAGAGTGTATAAGAAAAAAATGCCATAGTAGCCTTCCTACTAATTCAAGAGAATTTAGAGAAGAGTCCAGAATAATATTGGATGTTGGTGATATCCATCAAAGACTCCATACAATAGATTGAAGAAATCAACCTAAAGAAGTTGAAGAGACCCTTAGAAGATCCAATTACAAAACTTCCAATTTTGGAATATTGGAGGTTGGTGATCTCCATTAAATCCTACAGATTATAGAAGTAAAGAAGGACCAACAAATGTCCTATTCCAAATTCCAATAGCAGTAGATTTTAGAGATCCAAAAAGAAGATATCATTTGAAGCAAAGGTCTCATTTGAAAGACCAAAGAAGCTATGAGATTGAAGATCTTGGTGAGGTTTCAAGGAGAAAGAAGGAGAATGTTTGGAGATCTTTATTATAGTTTTATAGAAGGCCATTAAAGGATTTCCTAGGAGAACTCATTGGAGAAATCTACCACCAAGGAGAATTTCCTAAAAAAGGAAGATTTTTGGGACAATTATCGCCATTCGACAACAAGTGCAAGGAAGAAGTATTTGGTAAGGAGTTTGTCAAATTTTAGAGAATATTGGTGAATACCTCAATACTTTTATATTCTTGAGAAGAAGGCCTAGACAAAATTTATAATTTGACAAGGAGATTGAAGATTTCCTTTGAAGGCTAAAAGGCTCATTTAGAGATAGGATTTTTTTGAATCTATAGAAAAATACTGAAGGGTTCTTGAAGAAATACTTGACTGTGATCTGGGAGAATTCCCTACAAAAATTTTGAGTTTCAAGAACAACATATCAATTCAAAAACTGACTACGAGAGAGGCATCAATCAAGGTAGCATTGCTAGCTACAAAACTTTAAAAGTTACACAAAGTCCATCCTGAAGGGTAATCGAGTCACCTACTACAATTTAAGGGAAACACGTTAGAGGGTTTTTGGAGCTACAAAAATATGAGTAAAAGAGCTATTTTGAACAACCAATAATAGTTGCAAGTTCATCCAGTTAAAGGCAAAAATAAGGTGAGTCTAATCACCTAGAAAGCCTTCATCTACAGAGATCATTAAGGTAAGCAACTTGGGTGCAAATAGGTTCATTAGTTAAATTTTAATTTGGGTTAATATCCAGATCCATTAAGCACCATTTTAATTATTTAAAAGTTGCAAAGAGAAGATTGCATATTGTAGTCTTCAAAGGGAGTGCAGAAGGAAGTTTCTTTTAAGGTTTGAACCTACACATTAAAATAGGAGTTGGATATATTTCGATAGAAAAAATATATATCATATTCATATTATTTAGTTATAGCAAATAATAATACATTAAGTTACAGATATTATAGTGCATTTAGTATCAATTTATAGTGCATGATTTGAGGTTCATTTGGAGGAGTAATAAGGTGAGATCAATATTGCAATATACTAGTTGTTCTTAAAGAGTTTTAAGATGCACTAAATACTTTAAGTTACAGATTTTGAGTTACTTTGAGGGTTCATATATAGGATTAATAAGGAGAAACTACTATTGCACTATATTAGTTATTCAAAGTTCACTAAGGATTTTTAGTTAAGGTGAACATTAGTGCAAAGTTAAAATTAGTTGCATGGTTAAGAGCTTGGATTCATTGGTACTAAAATTATCCAAGTTAGAGGTTAGTGTTGTCTAAACAAAAATATAATAATACATTTCTCTCATGTATTAGATCAAACAACAAAAATATAATAATACATTTCTCTCATGTATTAGATCAAACAATAACCATATCTAAGAAGCAAAGGAAAAGATTTAGAAATCTATCTTTATTTATCCTCAAGCTATATAGTAAGGAGATGCCATATCAAAGGAGAAGAGTAGCATAAAAAGAGACAAGGAACTCTCAAAATTTTGGTGCAAAAATAAAGTATCTTATTTATGTTATAGTGATGCACCATATCTCTCCTAAAGAGGATGAAATATAGAGTGTCTCAAGACACTAAGGCAACAAGTATCCTATGTCCACAATTGGTTGAATCATTGAAGATAGAAGGTGCAAACTTTGGGTGCACTGACCTAAAGCAAATAAGAATCTATTTAGGGTATCTAGAGACACCTCTTCAGTACCTTATCCAGTGCCCATGATTACAATTACCTACATAAAGATAAAGGAAAGGGTAGCAAATAACAAGTGGTATAGCAAAGGATATAATGAAGGTGTAATACCCAATAAGGAGGTTGAGTGAAAGCACCACATTCACCATTGAAGCACCATAGAACCACCACTCCATCACCCTTGGTACCTCACAACTAGATCCAAGAATCATACTTGAGTAGAACAGCTTGCAAGAAGGAAATCATTTGATATAAAAAGAGTGAATCAAGCTTGCAAATTGTTGGAATGAACAAGCTGTGAGAAGTTCTTAATGTTAATATTTTGGTATGTTGAAGAGAGCATGCATGAAAAGGATATATCTACACTTTTATTGAAATATGAAGGAATATTGTGCCACTTAGAACAAAGGGTACCATTACCCTCTTATCTCCAATTCTCAATAAAGGCACTCATTCATATAACACTTCTCATCATTGTCCTAATATTCAAGGAATTTTAACACATAGCAAGGAGAAGCTAATCTAGCACCATGTAATTTAATACTCCACAAGGTCCAACGAAGCTTGAGGAGGAGACTTAAATAACACCTACCACCACTTGCCATCTGCTTCAAGAAGAATAAGCTAACATATATCCACCAAACAAGAAGTTCACGAGAAGTAAATGAATGAATGAATGAAATACAATTCACAACAAGCATTTAGGGAGAGATTATTTGGAGCCTGAAGTCAAGGATTCAAGGTGCATTTAATATTATCATAATAGTATTTCCACTGAGTCTATCATAAACCAGTGCTCACAATCAATGCTCATATTCAATACCAGTTAGCATGAGTTCAAAGGTATATTTGCACTTACTTTCTTTCATTAAAGTTTAAAAGGAGGTATAAGGGAACATATATTTCTAAGGTTAAAATAAGAGTAGATATAACCTTAGAGAAAACAATCAGATAAAAAGTGCAAATCTTAGGGGTTAATTTAAGGAGTATTATATTTACAAATAATTAAGTAGGAGAAATAAGGGTTTCTACTTTAGACACTTAAAAACTATATTACAAATATTATTAATTTATAATATTCCATAATTATGGAGTTATATGGTATACTACATCAAACATAAATAATTGGAATTTATAATTATTAGATATTAAGAGATAGAAAATGAAGTTCATTATTTACTTAATGAGTTGGAATTATATACTTACATTTATCTCATAATAATACTAAAGGAACAAAAGAAATACAACCAAAGAACTTCAAATTAAGTGCATAGTTCATTAGGAGAGATAAGATGAAATAGGAGTTGATTATTATTATTTACAAAACATTACAAAATCAACCCAAAAGTTGAACTATTTCTTAATAGGAACTTTATTAGTATTATAACTTACTAAAACCACTAGGGAGACATAAGGATTCTACAAAACCTAAGTCTAGAAAGGTTTTATCAAATTGGTTCATATACTCTAAACAAGGGAGTCCTAAAGTAGACTACTTAAAAGGATCTATCTAAAGTATTAAAAGGATCCTATCATACACTACAATGGATAAAATAGCAAGAGAGACATTTCATCATAATACACACTACAAAATAACTCAAGATCAAAATCCATCCAATATACCATATCAAATATGTAAAATCACTTCAAGATCAAATAATTTCACAGGTCAAAGTGAAAAGGACATTTGGTATATTGATTCAAGGGTAAGCCATCACATGATAGGAAATCTACATTGGTTTGATTGTCTTGAGGTCACTAACAACTATAAGTTAAAAATTGCAAATGGTAATAACTATCATATACATGGATATGGGTGTGTGTCACATAGTAAATTATTTCTAAACTTTCTACTACATAATGTGATGTATGTTCCTAGATTAACATCTAATCTCATTTTAGTATACAAGTTAGTAGAAATTAAAAGGAATGTTGACTTCAGATACATAAATGGAGCTAACATGTATCTCATTATACATCAAAATAAGATTGAATCTACTATACAAATTCATAGAAATATATATGCTCTAGATTCTACCAACACTTCACAAGATATTGTTGTATTTCAAAATAATACTAATGCATTTTTTGAGGAATAGATTAGAGAGAATGAAGAACCTATATATCATAAAAGCAGAGGAAGAGATGGAAGGTTAAAAATTAAAAGGATGAGAGGACAACTACACTATGATTTACTTGGTCATGTAAAACCTAAATAAGAAGAGGAACTAGATCAAGGAAGCATACAATGCAAGGTAAACCAAATGTAATACAAAGAACCAAATCAATCTGAAGAACATCCGAAGATCGAAGATCCATATTGAAGACTAAAGTCTTCAATACCCAAATAATGTAATAAATAGGGGTGTTAGAGTGTATTACATCATTTGGATCATGTAAATATACCACCTTTAGTACATAACTAGAGTAGGAGTTTACTTTAGAGTAAATTTAATTAGTTACTTCAAGTAATATAATAAATGCACAAGTGTCAAATGTGCAAGTTGTAAATGTACAAGGAGTCCACTTGTACATCGGTTAGGTATAATAAGGGGTAAGGAATCTACCTTCCTATATAATGGCCTCATAGTGAGTGTTTCATAAGAGGAGCATATGTAGTATTAATTATAGAGAGTGTTTGGTATAATGTATTCCTTCATATCCTTTCATGGAGTGTTCATGTCCTTCATTATATAGCATTGTACTATTTTATCACTTTCATTAATGGCATATTTTTGAGTTATTTGTAGGTGTTAATCTCATTATTTTCCTACATAATATTTTGGCATTATTTTATAGTTATCTTAGATTAGTCATATTGCATCTTGTGGTTGTATTCCCTACACTAACATCTCATCAAAAGCTAACACATGGTGTCACGTCGACCTCCTAGAAAAGGGGATTTCTTTTTCCCATGCCTTGTGCATATACAATTATTTGTACACACATTGAGAAAAGGAGAAGGGTTTCTTCTTCTCTTATATTATCGATGTGGGAGCATGACCCTTAGTTTGAAATGTTTTGTTTACTCTACAAATTCTCAAATCTATCAACACATTAGAGGTGGCAACGAGTATTAAGTCATTTTCATTATTGGACATTTTGAGTCCCTAAGTCAAATTTGTCATTGATGTAACCATTGATGCCACCAGAAGGAGTCATCATTAATTCTAAAGATTTCAATAGGAAATAAAGGCAAAAAATATGGTCATTTTATATTCAGAAAGAAGGTAGAAGTTCGAGTGAAACAGTGCAAAAGATAGAAGTTAAAAAGGAGTGATAATATTTATTTTATAAATTATTTACATTCAGGATGAATTTAAATTTTATAAATAAACATTAAAAGGAAATTTATCAAAGGTGAAATATTATAATGGTTAGAAGTGCCACGGTGAAAATCCAAATAAAATATTTGTAATTTTCATTACAATATTTTATATTGCAAAAGTGGGTTTACAAAGTCTAAAAATAATTTAATAAACCCAAACGTTGGGTTAAAGGTTCAAGACCAAAGCATATTTTAAATAAATCCAAAGGTTGGATTTAAACAAGGTAAAGCTTATTTTCGCCGATGTCATAGAAGACAAGGGAAGCACCGATGTTTTTAATATAATGGTAATGCATATTAATACCATGCAAAATTTAAGTTCCGAATTACCCTTGCTTGATTTGAAAGATAAGTGCATCGAATTTAATGCAAAGCTCGTGATAGTGTTGTGCAAATTGCGTGGTTTGACTTGACGACAAAAGGGACAAAAGCAAGTGCACTGATTTTTTGGAAGCCAACAAGGCACTTTGGCCTAGTGGCAAGTGCACTACAATCATACATTTTGGTGCGCATGGTGGTTAGTGTTTGAATCCTCGCGAAAGCTTTTGGTGGACGTGTTAAAGGCACCAATCAATAGGCGCATATGTTTTTCAAGGCTAGGAATGAGTCTTGAAGCACATGGTGCTTCTTCCTTCCCAACGATCTTGTAATCTCGTGTGGTGTTTGCACCGTGGGCAAAGACATTGTGAGGGCTGCATTGAGAGTTCAAAACTCTCCAAAGATAGGTATATTTTTAATGTTATATTTTTAATGCCTAAGTTGGAGGTATAAGGTATTTTATGGTTGAATTCTTTGCATTGTGATAAAGGTTGGTAGTTGAGAAATATTATTAGGAGGTATAAGGAGAATTTTGTTTTTATTTTCAAGTCTTAAGTTTTGTTATTGTGGAATATTGAAATATTAAGACTTTGTGAGTTGTGTGTTATTTCCAATAAAGGGTTTTATGATTATTGTGAGGATATTTCTTATTGTTTAATTTTGAGTGATAAGGTGTAATTGTGATATTATTTTTGTGATATAAAAATTATCCTTTAACCCTTATTGAGTTGGTCAAAGAAGTAATTGTGAGTGTGGTAGATATGTAAGGACGACTACTCTTCAAGAAAAGGTATGGTCAAAATTCTTCTTTGTTGAGTTAGATGGTTGGCTTGATTGAAAATTAATTTTGGAGTGAAAAGGATTTGATAAGTATTTTTCGAAAGTGGTTGAGTTAATGCTTCAAGGTTTTGGATTGTTAGTTGTGATTAAACCTGGTTTAATAAGCATTGTTGTTTAGACCATTGGTTGAGTGAAGTACTTTGAGTTTATGCTTCAAGGTTTTCTGAATTGAGAGTTGTGATTAAAAACTTGTCTTCTTAGCATTGTTGTTGAAGCCTATGGGTGATGCAAAGAACTTGAACTTGAATTAGAAAAGAATATGAGCATCATTATTATGTGAGATTTTTTTTTGAGCATTGTTGGAAATATTTTGAGTTGGTTGATACATGCTTGGACTAGGGTTTGTGAGAAAGGGTTGTTACTTGAGGTGAATGGTTGAGTAGAGTTGATTAAGCCTATTCAAGTGAATGCATGAAGTGGTTTTTCAAGTTCCATGAAATAAAATATTCTATATTCTGATTGAGTTGATATTGAGCCTTGATAATACAACATATTGAGTCTCTAACAATTCTTTTTATGCTTGTACGAGATTGATTTGAGATTGAGCTTTGAGTATAGAATATATTGAGTCTCTAAAAATTCTCTTTATGCTTCTATGAGATTGATTTGAGTAGATATTGAGCTTTGACAATAGAACATATTGAGTCTCTAAAAATTTTCTTTATGCTTCTAAGATATTGAGTTGAGAAAGTGATTGAGCATTGAGTATATGACATATTGAGTCTCTAACAATTCTCTTTATGATTCTATGAGATTGAAAAAGTTCTATGTGGACTTGTTAAGCTGATTTAAGGCAAGTCTTTGAGAAGGCTTGTGGACTAATTTTATGTGAGCTTTTATGGAAGCTTGCAATGCATATTTGAGCAAGTCCTAGAGAGGACTTATTGAGCAGATTTAGACAAGTTCTGAGTGAGCTTGTTGATCAGATCTGGACAAGTTCTGAGTGAGCTTATTGAGTAGATTTAGACAATTTTTGAGTGAGATTGTTGAGCATATTTGGACAAGTTTTGAGTGAGCTTGTTGAGCAGATTTAGATAGGTTCTAAGTGGACTTGTTGAGTAGATTTGAGCAGGTTTCGATTGGACCTGTTGAACAGATTTGGGCAGGTTTTGAGTGGACCTGTTGAGTAGATTTAAGCAATTTTTGAGTGGACCTGTTGAGCAGATTTGAGAATATTTTGAGTGAACCTATTGAGTAGAGCTTTGGAGGTGACATAGTAGAGAGGATAGATACTCTAGTGGAAAGAGATCCATCAGCCAGGACATTGAGGATAGGTCTTCTAAGTGAGGATAAGAGTATTCAAGTGGAGAGAGATCCACAGTTAGTGTAGTGGAGGTAGTATTCTAGAGGATCACCAACCAGAGCATAGGATAAGGAGTTATCTTATGGATAAATATCCACAAACTAAATTTATGGGATTAACATCTCCCTTGGACAGAGACCCATAAATATTGTAATTATTAAGGATTCCCAAAATATTATTTGAGAAATATTTAGAAGAAATATTTTCTCTATGGAGGTATCCCGTGTTGGGTGAACCACATTAAAATCTATGTCTCTATTGTGTATGGTGTTTTATGCATTGCTTTGATTACTGATATTGATATTGCTATCTATACACTGTATAATATTTATTTGAAAATAAAAGTAAAAAGTGGTATTATTCTGTTTACGCCCCCCTCTCAGTATAAGCTTGTGTTCTTCAATTGGTATCAGAACGGGTTCCTTCAGAAGAGTTTGACAACTTGAAGGAAAAGCGGTCTAACAACACAATAGATCAAAATGATCAAAAGGATGGGTCCTTCAATAATGCAATACCATTCTTTGATGGAAGTGACTTCTTGTATTGGTGTGTGCTAATGATATTTTACCTTATGGCACTTGGAAATGAAGTTTGTGATGCAGTGGAACTTGGATATGATTCAACAGCCAATCCTCCTATAGATAAAGAAGCTAAGCTTCTAATGCATACAAATTTAAGAGCTATGAATGCAATTATAAAAGGGTTGTGTAGTTTAGAATCTATGAAGGTTATGGAGTGTACAACAATAAAATATATGTGGGAACTATTGCATACTATATATGAAGGAGATAAAAGTTTCAGGAAAGCTAGGAATAGAAATCTCAAAGGAGAATTTGAGAACCTAAGAATGTGAGATGATGAAAATATTCATGACTATCTCAACAAGGTTGATGAACTTATACATGAGATGAAAGGTCTTGAAATGAAGGTTGATGAGTCTGATGCTTGTGATAAGATCTTGAGAACTCTTCCAAAAAGGTACAGTGAAAATATTTCTACTATAGAAACATCAATTGATAGTGATTCTTTGACAAGAAATTCTTTTCTTGGAATGCTTACTACTTTTGAGATAAGAACAAAAGATCTTATTCCTTCGAAAGAAGCTGCATTCAAAGTGGACAAAGAAAAATGGAAAGAATATATAATTAAGCAGTGAGTCATCTAATGATGAAGAAGAAAATTATGGCAGAAGAGATAAAGGTTCTAGAATACCCATATATCTAATATTTTTTAAGTGTTTTAATTATGAAAAGTATGGACATTATGCAACAGAGTGCAAAGATCCAAAGAGCAACAATGATGAAGAAAAATAAGACCATAGGTACAGAGAATTAGAAAGATACAAGCACCAAAATAAAAGCAAGGATGGACAAAGTAGACAAGGAAAGAAGTTCTTCCAAAGGCAAAAGAGAAGCTACTATGTGGATAATGCAAGTAAGTACTCAAATGATAGTGATGCTATTTTTTTAGACAATGATAGAGATGAAGTCCTATTTAAGGTTGAAGATAAAGAACCAGTTAAGAGAAAGACTCTAGTTATTCTCAAGTGTTTTAGATGTGGTAAATTTGGACATCTTGAAGATGATTTCACAAGGGATGGTTATACTTTTACTGATGATGATTCTTAAGATGCAGTTGAAATACCAGATGAAAATATTATAATGGTATTAGAAGAAGAAGTGAGTGATCCTATAGAAGATAAGCCAAAATAAAGAAATTATATGGACAAAGGCAAAAAAATAGAAAATAATTTAGTAGATAATGGTTATGATCTCAAGGGAGAACTTATCTATGCTCTTGACACAGTAAAGAAGGTAAGAAAGCAACACTCTCAGCTTGAAATTCAGTTTCAAGAATGTGATGAAGAAATATTATTGCTCATAAAGGATTTAGAAAATTCAAAGGCTAAGGCAAGAAAGTTCAAAGATAAGTTAGAAGCAAAGATTCTGGAATGTGAAAAGATAACACAAGAAGTGGCCCTACTAAAGGAAGATTTAGAGTATTCTAATAATAAGTTATACAAGTATGTAAACAGTGGAAAGAGTGTGGATAAAATAGTCAAGATACAAAGAAGAGCAACAAACAAGACAGGTCTTGGTTCTAAATAGGTTCAAAAGAAATGGGAAGAAAATTCTACTTTCAATCTTGAAGAAGAAGAAACTTTAGAAGAAGATATATCAGAAGAAGAAATTGTAAGTAGGAGTGAGACATCAGAGGATGAGTTGTACAACACAGAGCTCAACAAAGATAGGAACAATGCACAGAGAAGATACAAATGGAACATCAATCATAATAGGAGACCAATGAGGTCAAGACAAGGAAGCTTCAATGAAAGATGTTTTTCATGTCACGGGTTTGGACACATGGCTTCACAGTGCAGGACACATGAAACACATGAATATGGAAAAGGATAACTTTTCCAAGGGTACTACTACTCATGTAATAAGTTTGGTCACAAGGAAATGAATTGCAAGATTCATGATAGAAGAGGATATGGCTTCACAAGGAGAAATCCCAAGACAGTTGCACCTCCAAAGAATAATAACATTAAGTGTTATAAGTGCAATAATGATGGTCACACATCAAAATGGTGTAGAACAAATATTATAGAAATAGGCATGAACAAGAATAAGAATATGAACAGGAATAGGAACAATAATAGAAACAGGGATATGAACAAGAATAGGAATAGGAACAAGAGTGATGACAGGGACAGGGATGATGACTTGGAAAGAAACAGTCAGAGGATTCATAAAAATCAAAAAGAAGAGAGAAATATAAAGGTAAAGAACAATGCTTTCAGGGAGTAGAAATACTCCCACCCCATAATTAACCACATCACGTGGAAGTGGGGGAGGGGCCAAGATAAGAGGCTCATTCTTAGCCCTGAGCCCCAAAGGTGACCCTTTGTCATTGATGTCAAAGGAGGAGAGATTTTTATAGTGGGAGAGAATTGGTATGGGAAGATATTTTATATTTGAGAGAGCATTGATCTAAGGGGATTAATGTCCTAGGGGAGTAGAAGAAAAAGAAAGCTCAGGTTTCAGTAAAAGGATATGGGTTGCCATCAATGACAAAGGGGGAGATTATTGGACATTTTGAGTCCCTAAGTCAAATTTTTCATTGATGTCACCATTAATGCCACCAGAAGGATTCATCATTAATTCTAGATATTTTAGCAAGAAATAAAGGTGACAAAGATGTTCATTTTATATTTAGAAAGAAGGCAGAAGTTCAAGTGAAATAGTGCAAAAGATAGAAGTTAAAAAGGAGTGATAATATTTATTTTATAAATTATTTAAATTCATGATGAATTTAAATTTTATAAAAAAATATTAAAAGTAACTTTATCAAAGGTGAAATATTATAATGGTTAGAAGTGCCATGGTGAAAATCTAAATAAAATATTTGTAATTTTCATTACAATATTTTATATTGCAAAAGTGGGTTTACAAAGTCTAAAAATAATTTAATAAACCCAAAGGTTGGGTTAAAGGTTGAAGACCAAAGCATATTTTAAATAAATCCAAAGGTTGGATTTAAACAAGGCAAAGCTTATTGTCATCGACATCGTAGAATACAAGGGAAGCACTGACATTTTTAATATAATGGGAATGCATATTAATACCATGCAAAAGTTAAGTTTTAAATTACCCTTGCTCGATTTGAAAGAGAAGCACATCAAATTTAATGTAGAGCTCATGATAGTGTTGTGCAAATTTTGTGGTTTGACTTGATGATGAAAGGGACAAAAGCAAGTGCATTGATTTTTTGGAAGCCAACAAGGCACTTTGGCCTAGTGGCAAGTGGGCTGCAAGTGCACATTTTGGTGTGCATGGTGGTTAGTGTTTGAATCCCCACGAAAGCTTTTGGTGGACGCGTTGAAGGTGCCAATCAATAGGCACATACATTTTGCAAGGCTAGGAAGGAGTCTTGAATAACGTGGTGCTTCTTCCTTCCCAATGAGCTTGTAATATCATGTGGTGTTTGCTCCGTGGGAAAAGACATTGTGAGGGATGCATTGAGAGTTCGAAACTATCCAAAGGTAAAAGTACATTTTTAATGTTTTATTTTATTAATGTCTACGTTGGAGGTATAATGTATTTGGTGGTTGAAGTCTTTGCATTGTGATAAAGGTTGGTAGTTGAGAAATATTATTAGGAGGTATAAGGAGAATTTTGTTTTTATTTTCAAGTCTTAAGTTTTGTTATTGTGGAATATTGAAAGGTTAAGACTTTGTGAGTTGTGTGTTATTTCCAATAAAGGGTTTTGTGATTATTGTGAGGATATTGCTTATTGTTTAAGTTGGAGTGATAAGGTGTAATTGTGATATTTATTTTGTGATATAAAAATTATCCTCTAAACTTTATTGAGTTGGTCAAAGAAGTAATTGTGAGTGTATAATATTTGTAAGGACAACTACTCTTCAATAAAAGGTATGGAAAAAATTCTTCTTTGTTGAGTTAGATGGTTGGCTTGATTGAAAATTAAGTTTGGAGTGAAAAGGATTTGATTAGGGTTTCCTTTTTGAAAGTGGTTGAGTTAATGCTTCAAGGTTTTTTGAATTGTGAGTTGTGATTAAACCTTGTTTAATAAGCATTGTTGTTTAGACCTTTGGTTGAGTGAATTACTTTGAGTTTATGCTTCAAGGTTTTCTAAATTGAAAGTTGTGATTAAAACATTGTATTATTAGCATTGTTGTTGAAGCCTATGTATGATTCAAAGGACTTGAAATTGAGTTAGAAAATAACATGAGTATCATTGTTATGTGAGATTTTTTGTTGAGCATTGTTGGAAATATTTTGAGTTTGTTGATACATGCTTGGACTAGGGTTTGTGAGAAAGGGTTGTTTCTTGAGGTGATTGGTTGAGTAGATTTAATTAAGCCTAGTCAAGTGAATGCATGAAGTGGTTGTTCAAGTTCCATGAAACAAAATATTCTATATTCTGATTGATTTGATATTGAAACTTGAGAATAGAACATATTGAGTCTCTAAAAATTCTCTTTATGCTTCTATGATATTGAGTTGAGATTAAGCAGAACATATTGAGTCTCTAAAAATTCTCTTTATGCTTATATGATATTGATTTGAGTAGAGATTGAGCTTTATAATAGAACATATTGAGTCTCTAACAATTCTCTTTATGCTTCTATGATATTGAGTTGAGAAAGTGATTGAGCATTGAGTATAAGGATATATTGAGTCTCTAATAATTCCTTTTATGATTCTATGAGATTGAATAAGTTCTATGTGGACTTGTTAAGATGATTTAAGGTAAGTATTTGAGAAGGCTTGTGGACTGATTTTATGTGAGATTGTGTGGAAGCTTGCAATGCAAATTTGAGCAGGTTCTAGAGAGGACTTATTAAGCATATTTAGACAAGTTCTGAGTGAGCTTGTTGAGTAGATTTGGACAACATCTAAGTGAGATTATTGAGCAGATATAGACAAGTTTTGAGTGATCTTTTTGAGCATATTTGGACAAGTTCTGAGTGAGGTTGTTGAGCATATTTAGATAGGTTCTGAGTGGACCTTTTGAGCAGATTTGAGTAGGTCTGAGTGGACCTATTGAGCATATTTGAGAAGGTTCTGAGTGAACCTATTGAGTAGAGCTTTGGAGGTGACATAGAAGAGAGGATAGAGACTTCGGTGGATAAATATCCATCAGCTAGGACATTGAGGATAGGTATTCTGAGTGACGACAAGAGTCTTCAAGTGGAGAGAGATCCATAGTTAGTGTAGTAGAGGCAGTCTTCTAGAGGATCACCAGCTAGAGCATAGAAGAAGGAGTTCTCTTGTGGATATAGATCCACAAACTAGATTTAGGGGATCAACATATCCTTTGGATAGAGATCCATAAATATTGTAATTGGGAAGGATTTCCAAAATATTATTTGAGATATATTTAGAAGAAATATTTTCTCTATGGAGGTAGCCCACGTTGGGTGAACCACGTTAAAATCTATGTCTCTATTTTGTATGGTGTTTTGTGCATTGCTTTGATTACTGCTATTGATATTGCTATCTATACACTACATAATATTGATTTGAAAAGAAAAGTAAAAAGTGGTCTTATATTGTTCACCCCCCCTCTCAGTATAAGCTTGTGTTCTTCATTCATCACATACATGTAAATATTTACATATGCAATAGGTAAAGGACTTATATACTCTTTTTACCCTCTCTCATATGTTAATAAAATTAGCGATATCAAATAATCATCTTATCAAAATATTTGCTTTCAAACAATGGGGGATAAATAATAGTACAAAGTTATTTTCTAGACCACCTTGTAAATATCACAAACATTATATCGATGCATCACAAAATATTTGAAAACTTCATATCATCCTTTCAAAAGCACTATAAGTTGGATTACCTATCTCTTTCAAAAAAATTATCAACATAGCATTAAATCATTACATAACATTGCAAAATATTTTTCAATCATCAAAAGCATTACATTAAAAAACATTATAATCATCACAAAACATTGAAAAATGTTTTGCAACTATCACAAAATCATTACAAAACATTATAGAACATTTTGCAATCATCAAATATTAGTGTAAAACATTTTGTAATTATCACAAAATCATTACAAGACATTACATAATATTTTGCAATCATCTTAAAACATTGCAAAATGTCTTGAAATTTTCACAAAATCATTACAAAACATTGAAAAATGGTTGCAATTATCACAAAATATTACAAAATTTTAGACACCAAATTACAGCCACTAATCCTCCATCCTAACCATTCCACCACCCACTTGTCCACAATACACCTTTCCTGCTAATTATTTGGCCTAATTCCACCTTTCCTGCCAATTATTTGGCCAAATCCCATCTTTCCCGTCAATTATTAAGCCTAATTCCACCTTTCCTACCAATTATTTGGACCAATTCCACCTTTACCGCCATTTCTTTACCCAATTGAGATTATTTTAATATTTCTTTATATTATTTTGTATTTAATATAATATTTTATATTATATTATAATGTATTTATTATAAAATATATTTATAAACTCAATTAACCACAGTCGTCCGATCCAATCTAATCCCCACCGTCCACCTCCATTAATCCATGCCACATCTAAAAAATAATCTCAACCTTAGGATCTAATTTAATATTAGCCACACGATCAAAAGTGTAAGGCTAAAACCCTAAGAAAACCCTAGGTTGGATTATAAATAAGGGCATTTGTAAATGCCCAAACCCTAGAACCTTGAGATTAGAAATTGTACCCTAGAGGAGTCATTACTGAAACCCTATCAAAGCAGAGAGAGATAGAGTTTGAAGATATAAGGCCATAGCTAGTCAACAAGACTTCTGCTATTCCATCCATCCCTTGTTCATCCTCCATTGTCATCATAGCCCCCATCCATCCGTTGCATTCATCACCACCTCCTTGATCTATTTTTGAATATTTACCCTTACCTACAAGCGCCCTCTCAAGCTTGGTAGGCTTGCTACAGAGCCTGTGAAGCTTGCTGCAGAGCATTCCAGACACTCACCAAAGCCTGTTGTATCATAGGCTCACTCCAAAACCTGCGAAGCTTGCACCAAATCCTATCAAGTGGGCGTCTGATCCTGCTACATCCACAAAAATATGAATTAGAGCTTGCTACATCATGTCATCTACTATCAATACTGAAACAAAAAAATGAGACATCATCACAATCAAGGTATATCTTTATTGGTTTTATTTTGTGAGATTATTTGTAGATTTTGTATGCTATTTGATCTATTTTTAGTTAGGGTTTACTGATGTCTGAGAGTCTCACACTATGGAGCCCTCATAGTTGTTATTAATCCCTTTCTCTATTTTTATGTATTTAGATCTATAGATTCTACATATTATTGAATGGCTATTGAAGCTGGAGTAGTCTGACATCAGATATCTAAAGCCCACTCATTTCATTGGAAGCGAGGACACACTATCTGAAGACACTTCATTGTTGTAGCTAGTGTTTCAGATAACCCTAGCATTTTGTAAATCTTTGTATCAAACACTCACTAAGTACAGATTGTATCAAAAGGAGTTTATTGGCCCCCCCCACTTATTGAATAAATATATCTATTTTCTACAATCGTGTGTTTATTTGGGTCATTTAATTTCTTTATTGTTTAAGTTCCGTGTTTTCGTCTTCACAAAAACATCTTGCAATTGTCACAAAATAGTGCAAAACATTGCAATATCATTTCAAAAACCTTACAAAATCCTTTGCAAACATCAAAGCATTACATAGAATTGTAAAATATTCTACAATCATCAAAGCATTATATTAAAAAACATTGCAATCACCATTTCAATACCTTTTAAAAGCCTTTGCAAGCGTCAAAATAATTACAAAATTATCAATACATTTGTGAAAATATTTGCATATACCAAAATAAATACCTCATATATGAAGTTAAGTTCCCAGTCCTTAGTCAAGGATATCACTTAAACATTGATGAAGAGCAAATACCTCATCTATGCAATTAAGTGCCCACTCCTTATTCAAGGATATCACTTAAACACTAATGAGAAATAAATACTTCATCTACACAATTAAGTTTTCGTCTTCTTAGTTAAGGATATTACTTAAACATTGATGAAGAGCAAATACCTCATCTACGTAGTTAAGTGCCCACTCCTTAGTCAAAAATATCACTTAAACATTTTATGAGAAACAAATACTTCATCTATTCAGTTAAGTACCCACTCTTTAGTCAAGGATATCACTTAAACATTGATGAGGAACCAATACATCACCTACGTAATTAAGTTCCCACTACTTAGTCAAGGATATCATTTAAACATTAATGACAAACAAAAACTTCATCTATGCAATTAAGTGCCCACTCCTTAGTCAAGGATATCACTTTAGCATTGATTAATAATAGGTACCTCATCTACATAGTTAAATGCTATCAAGGATATCATTTAAACACTGATAAGATGAAAACATACATGTCATGTACACATTATAGGTACCTCATCTACACAGTTAAGTGTTATCAAGGATATCACTTAACACTTATGAGAAAAAAACATACATATCATGTACATATTATAGGTACCTCATCTACGTAGTTAAGTGCTATCAAGGATATTACTTAAACATTGATGAGAAGAAAACATACATATCATGTACATATTACAGGTACCTCATCTACGCAATTAATTTCTATCAAGTATTTAAACACTGATGATAAGAAAACATACATATCATGTACATATTACAAGTACCTCATCTACATAGTTAAGTGCTATCAAGGATATCACTTAAACACTAATGAGAAGAAAACATACATACACCATGTACATATTGCAGGTACCTCATCATGGCCTAAATACTTATCCTTCATATGGCTCCATAGGCCACTATTTAGACATGATGAGATGATATTTCCTCTTACAAAAATATGCAAGGGATATCACATCCCAAAACACATGAGCATTTTCTCTATCAGGTCTAGAGACCATAGTTCGTAGCATACATTTAAATGGTTGTCTATATTTCAAGACTCAAAACATTTATCAATAGGGCAATTTCCCTCCCTTAGTGTTTTATGATCATCATGGTTTATAATGTTATTTCTAAGCAATCAATCAAAACTACCATAACTTAGCCAAATACATCATACAATCTCAACATGTCAATACATCAAAACATCATATTTTCAACATCTAACGCATTTTCACATCACACAATCAAACCATAAAATATTAAGACATCACATTAGACTCAAAATACAAGTATCATCATTATATATCATATCATACACTCAACTTATATCATACATGCCGCTAGAGAAAGTGTATCACAAAGAAAAATAAAATGATACACTCAAATCATGAAATAAGGGTGTGACACATCCCAAAAATTGGTACACTCACTCCATAATATACCTAAATGATCCTAACAACTAGAATCAGTCTCACCACCATCACCTCCTGGTGGAGGGGGTGACTGGAAACTAACAGACCTCTAATAAACATCGCTCTTCGATGGCACCCTCGATTGTGACCTCAAAGGTGATGGCGTTTGTTGCTCCACAAGGATATTTTTATGGTATAACTATCGATAATACATGGTCCTCACCCACTACCTCTCAATATAAACCTCCACACACTATAGTCTCACTGAGACACTGGCTAGCTCTAGCCTAGAAACCTGTAGCTCCTACTCTAGTAGCCCTATAATCATAGCCACTACCATAGAATCCACACACTATTGAACCTATGATAAAGCCTCATATCTCTCCTCCATTATTTTCTCCAACTATAATCTTATACCAGCAATAATCACTTGGTCCATAGATCACTCCTCTCCAACTCGATCTAGATCTAACTGAAACCTAGAAATTATTTCCTCACTCACACCCCTCATCTATGCCATATCATATTTGACTCTAGTCATCTCCTCCACATGAAAGGTTTTATAAGACACTAGCTACCTCCTCACCTCCTTCAAATTATGGCAAATAGCCCCTGACTCTACCATCATAGCCTCATCTAGAGTCCTACTAGGACCTACCTCTCCCAAAGTGCTAAATCTTGCTCCACTAGATAGGGCATCTAAGAGTGGAATCACAACCAATGGAGGCACATCCAAGGAAGTACTAGATGATCCTCTAGCCATATACCTAGCTACCAGTCTCTCCCACCCCTATCTCTAAAAATTATGCCTAACCCCTCTCAAGGCATTGGCCACATCCTAGAATGCTTATCTCTAATATCTTGGTGGTGGGTCTACTGTCAATCAATGAGACCTGAATATTCCATACCAATCAGTATATTCAGCCATCATCCCTACATCATCCCTCATAGGAGTTAGTACCACAAGATCATTTGCATCAACCTCCATAAAGGTATAAGGATCCATAGGATCCCACCATGTCTCACAACATACTCATTGTATCCACACCTCACCCATGACCGATATCCCTTGCACCTTCTCATGCTAGCACAACACATGGTTATAATAGTATAACTCAGAGTCTTGATTCCTATAATACAACCATTGTATCCATTTCACCATGGCTATCTCCTTATGTTTATCTAACCACACATACCTCTTCCTCCATGATCAGTAAATAATATGCATTGGACTCAAATCATCTATTAGGTATCACACTTAATCTAGAGAGAAAAATGAATTATGGATGCACTTTTTCCACCTATAAATTATTGGTCTCTAAATATCACCACCCTTCATCACTAGAATAGGCTAGTAGATCGTTATATGCTCCTATATCCATACTTGGAGCAAAGTGCAACATATTAGGATCTTACCCTGCCTATATACCACTTTGTACAAGGTGTGGTATAAGCTCACCAAGATGGTAGGAGCCCAGGTGTAAATGGTCTGCTCATCACTCAATTTAGCAATAATCTCTCCCCATATCCATGGTATGAAGTACCTACTAGTATCACCCATCATCAATACTAACATAATAGATAATAGTATTGTGGTCAATCGATCAATATGACCTCTCATGTAGGCAATATTGGTCCTCAACCATACATCCTCTAGTGTCATTGTCATCTCATTCGTTGGCTACCTGAAGGTATTAGAATATTGGTACCACCTCTCTGCAAGGGATGTTAATAGGGGATGGTAAAATTCTAGCTTGGCCATATACATCACATAGTATAGCTCAGTCACAGTCAACACTCCCACATCCTCCACCCTCTACTCACTTGCCAATATGCTCTCCAAACACTTTGCACAATGCTCTAAGCTCACCAAAACCTTTATCGTCTATCAAAACCACATACAAAACTTAGTAAAAAAGCCTCATAATCAAATTTTTAGTCAATATCAAATTCACTACTAGTTCCAAATTGCTAGTGCCAAATTCACCACTGGCACCAGTGCCAAATTTACCACTAATGCCAAAATCTCCATAGTTATGAAAAATTAAAAAAATGGCTCAAAAATCAAAATTTTGATTCGAGATCAAGAACATACCTATCGATATTGATCTGACACATAAACTATCCCTCGAATGGCATTCGCATAATGCACCCATATTTTATTATTTTCCATTCCCTTGAGCAGCAGTTCTCTATCTCTAACTCTCTAGAAGTGACAAAGTGTAAATGAGAGTGCTTTTTCATTCCTTTCTCCCTTTTAACCCACCTATCTACCTGTAATCAACTCTGTTGAACATCCCATTTCTAAGAAATTCAACCCAAATCTATCATTGGGTGTATTATTCTTGAAAAAAGAGACCATACCATAGAGCAGAATTTTTCACATGGGATAAAATTTTCTTCTCTAGACATCAAGGCATACATCATCAAAAACAAGGTATACATACAATATTGATGCAAAACAACTAAAATGAATGAAATCACAATCATTTTCTCAAATAAAAAAAGCAATACAACATCAATACATTACAAGGTCAAAATTGAGTATCACTACTTAAATTTTGATGCAATCTCACAAAAATCATATCAAAACTGGGGAAAAATGTAGACACCCAATTTTGACACACTAGCAAGGCAAAAGACACCAAAATCGGTCACAAAAATTACAAAACTTCAATATAGCAATAACCCAACATTTTGGGCATCAAATTTGACCTTTACCAAATTCACCACCCTGACCAAATTCACCAGTAGCGAATTTGGAAAACTTTCAAAATTGAATCCCCACAATCAAAATCAACTTTACCAAATTTACCACTCACTACAAAATTTGTCAGTGGTAAATTTGGCAAACATTCAAATTTTAAAATTTGAAAAAATGAGCTTGGTTTCTAACTAAATTCGCCACTCTAAGTTACCAAATTTTTTAGTGGCTAATTTGTTTGACCAGTGGTAAAATTGGTGAACGATCAAAAATATCTCAAAAATATGCTAGAGGCACATGAATTCCTTCTCCCCACCTCCTGCTCTGACCTTACATGCCCCAAAAATGCACCAGATTTTCATATTTCAATTTGGTCCTAACTATTTTTCTCCTCAATTCTTCTCCCAAATCCTATTTAAGCATCCCATTGGGTAGATATTTTGTATGATCTTGAATAATAATTACACTCTTCCAGGATTTCTCTAGCATCCTTCTTCTAGCTTTCCTTCTTTAGCATTCTTCATTTCCAAGCATTTCCAAGCATTTTCAAGCATTTTGGAGGTAAGCCAAGCAAGGCAAGGAGGAATTTGGGGTAAGGAGGTTACCTTGGAGGCAAGGAAGATAGCTCTCCCAACATATTCCTTCTCTCCATTCATCTTTGCTTCACATTGCATTTGTCCTCTAGGTTGTAGCCTTGCTAACTTGAGTTTTCCATTGGCATTTCTACATTTAATGCTTCTAATTCCTTGTAGGATTCTAATATCTATTTGCATCCATCTAAAATTGTTTTTGTAGCCTTCTCTTCAAGCATATATTTTCCATTTAGCTTCTAACATATCTTTTTCAGGCCTATTTTAGTTTACATCATTTGTCATCTATATTTCAATCGTAATCCTCTTTTTTATGCGGTTTTATTGCATTTCCTTGCTATATTTCATATCATAACATTTTTTTTCATTTTATTTATAGTCATCTTGTTTATATTTGTAGCATACTAACTTTCCCATTTACTTCCATGTTCATTTAATCTAATACTTCTTCCATTTGTAGGATTAAGTTCAACATAGTGTTTCTTTTAGCAATCTCTCTTCATGCATTACATGTAGTTTTACATTACAAATCATATATCATTCTTATTTCATATCTTAAGGTAGGGTTTTGAATATACAAGGTTTTTATTTCCTTTTTATCTCATCACTTGGCAACCTTCAAGCATTTCCCATTGCAATATCCTTCCCTTTCTTGCTCATTGTTGTATATTTCTAAGTTTTGGGCAGCACTTTCATATTTTAGCATTCTTATTGGCTTTTCATTACTTAATGTTAATTTACATTTTATTAGAAGTTGAATTAACTATCTCATATCATTCCTAACATCACTGCATAAAAATTTTCACTCCTTTACATCGCCATTTAATTAAAATTTCAATCATCTTTGGCATTTTTACTCTTTCTACACATATCTTGAAATTAGTTATCAAATTGCATGGTTTTTTATCTTAGATACCTGATTTCATAAGTTACAAACCTATAAAATCCCTCTAGTAACATAATACTTGATTTTTACGGCAAAATTCCATCAAAATCCACCCAAAATAGCCTTCAAAACCACAAAAATCTCATGTTCAAACCAAATTTGCTACCCTGCATAGTCATTGGTGAATTTGGTTTTTTGGAATACATAGAACCAAATTCACCACTAACCAATTGGTAAGCCTAGTGGTGAATTTGGTAAAAGCCAAAATTCCACTCTAGAAGGTAAGAAAATGCAAAATTTCTTTCAACAAGGGGTTTGATCAGCTATTTAGACAAGTATTCTTCCATATCTAGCTCTCAAACAGACCTCCTAAATCATAAAACTATTTTTTTTTTTACTTGTGCAGGTACCAAATTCTCCCTAGTCAGAACCAATTTTGTAAGGGGCTACAAATTTGGTAAGTTCAATGGTGAATGTGGCAAAAATATTCCAAAATAGGTAATTCTAACACTAGGCATTCCTTAAGCTCTATAACTTTCATTTCTCTGTATTTTGCTTTTTAATTCTACTATTTTGCACCTATAATTCACATTTCATTTGGGGAATTAAATATTCTTAGTAAAACCCTAATCACTTTACAAAACATATCTAAATTTATCAATCAAGGAACCTTAGGCTATACCTTAGTTTCTTACTCATTTTTAAGTACATAGACAAAGAAATCAAAATCATTTAGTTGCATTTAGGCTATATTTATCTTCTTGCATCCTCTCTTGTTTTACCTTGAAATCTTAAAATCTCCTTAATTAACTCATTGAAATTAAAAAAGGTATATGAAATAGCTCTTGTATTCTTGAATTTGGGTGATATAAGCTTAGCATGCATTTAGATGATCTTCATTCTTAGGTCTTAAATAACCGTTAAGGCTCAAAAAAGAGTTGAGGTAGATAGCGATCCAAACTCTAGGTGTTTTCTTTAAATAAACCCATATAAAACACCAATAAAAACAAGCATAACATCAACTTCTACAAGGTATGAGAAAAAAGCATTGAGTAGGGGTCTAATCATGTTGAGAATATCTATATTCTCAAGGTCTCCTTTGGAAAGAGACCCTCAAGTGGGGAAGCAAAGATTCTAGCGAATCTCCCTCATGCATGCTTGATATTAATTAAAATTTAAGAGGAAATAAATGTATTTTTCATGTCTATAATAAGGTGTATCGTATGTGATATGTTTGGCATTATCATATTTGAACCAATTGGGTTATCCATCAAGGAATATTTAGGGTGGTTATGGTTGGATGTGTGGTAATTGGAAGGTGGAATTGGAGTATGTATGACTTGATTTGTATTGAATCGTGTGTTCAAGTTATGTTGTTGTGCATAGTTGACTGCAAAATTATCTTCTTGATAATATATTAGATCAAGCCCTTCATAATATTGTGTTTGTGTAGGCACCTAAACTTTTGTGTGTTGTGGAGGTGTCTGTGTATACCAACTATTATCAAATATTTTTTTATTATCCATATGATTAAATGATGTTTTAATAGGAACCTATTGAAGGGTTATATAATTATATCCTTATTGAGGTAACCCTTGAATGACCACTTATTTGGTGACACTTGTATATGGACCTATTGATGTGGTAACCCTTGTACATGCACTTTTTTAGAGTGAATTTGTTGCTATTGGGGCATCTGTTTGTAGTCCTATTTAATGGGTACCTGAGTGTGTACCTACTATTGTTGTGGTGTTTGTGTATACCCTTGTTTTATGGGTGCTTGATTGTGCACTAGTTGTTGTTGGAATATTTGTGTATACCCTTATTGGTTGGGCACTTGAGTGTGCACCTGATGTTATTAGGGTACTTGTGTGTACCCTTGTTGGTTGGGCACTTGAGTTTGTACCTAATTTTTTTGGGGTACTTGTGTGTACCCTTGTTGGTTGGGCACTTGAGTATGCACCTGATGTTGTTGGGGTACTTGCATCTTGTTGGTTGGGCACTTAATATTGCACTTATGATTATTGGGATATTTGAGCATATCCTTGTTGATTTGGCACATGATTGTTCATTTTCTACTATTGGGGTATTGTGTATACCCTTGTTGATTGGGCACTTGATTGTGCACCTATGGATGGGATATTTGAGCATATCCTTGTTGATTTGGCACATTATTGTGCACTGGTGGTTGTTGGTATATTTGAGTACATATTTGTTGATTGGAAACCTAATTGTGTGCCTATTTCTATTAGGGTATTTATGCATCCCCTTTTTGAGTGGCTATTTTATTAGGTACTTGTTGCTATTAGATATTTGAGCATATCCTTTTTTATTGGGCTTACTATTGGGATATTTAGACATATCCTTGTTTATTGGGAATCTGATTGTGCATCTATTGTTGGGGTATTTGTGCATACCCTTATTGAGTGGCTATTTGATTAGAAACTTGCTACTATTGGGATATCTAAGCATATCCTTGTTGTGCACTTACTATTATTGAAGTATTTGATTATACCTTTGTTGATTTGACATTTCATTGTGCACTTTCTTTTGTTGGGGTATTTGATTATACCCTTATTTATTTGGCACTTGATTATGTGGTTGTTGTTGTTGGGGTATTTGTGTATACCCTTGTTGAGTGGCTATTTGATTAGGCACTTGCTATTTTTAGGATATTTGAATGTGCCCTGATAATTTATCGATTGAAGAATGGGTATGTGGTTCAAGAGACGTCATGGTAGGATGAGTGGATGTCCAAGATGTTGGGGTCGTGAATAATCCTATCATGGCATGTTGGAGAGGGGGTTGTTTATGTAAGGAGGTTTTCTTAAGAGAAAATTATGTGAATGTAATGAGTTGAGTTTGTGATTGAAGCTGATGAGGGTGATGTTGGCTAGTGTTGGTGGTTGATAAGGGAAAAGAGTTTGATATTGTTGTTGATGAGATGGTGGTTGTTGGTATATAAATGCTAGGTTTTTTGTAGGGAAAATACTAGTGGATGGGAGAATGGAATTTGTATTACTAGAAGAGGAGGCTTTATGCGATCCATTCAATGGTGGACTGGAGAAGAGGAAAGTGGAGAATATAGAGAAGAGGAAAGTGGAGAATCTAAATGTGGAACTAGTTAGATTTTAATCTAAGCATATGGATGAGAATGCAATGTAGGTTGATTGCAGTGGTAAACTGGTGCCAAAATTTGGCACCTAGATTTGGGATATGATCGGTGGTTCAATTTGAAGGTGATTTTGGTGGAAGAGAATATTATTTTGAGGAATTTTTAGGGGAGACAATGAAGTTTGTGGAAAATAAAATTTCTCCTATTGGAATAGTGTGGATGGATATTGAGGAGGGAAGGATTTTTCTCCTTGATGTTCAAACAACGGATTCACTCATGCATTGTTCAGGATTGCACGCTCTTGAACGTGCACTTTACTTCTCATGTGGACCATTTTGGGAAAAAATTGGAATATGCACATATTTAATCAGAGGAAACCAAAAAATTTTAGTTATCTAGCCTATGTTAGGTATTATTTTGTTAATATAAAGTAGTTTTGGGGAAAACATACCTATCCATACATATTTTGGGTGGTCATATGGGTCCATATGATTTCCTAGGAAAAATTGTGCTTGTCTATACATTTTTTGCTTCTAAAAAATAGATTTTATATGCATAGAAAATCACAAATTTGGTTTTGAAGGTCTTTGGGACCATTTGGAAAGTTTTTGGGAACTTTTGAGACTATTTTGGAGGTGTTTTCAAAAAAAATTAACAACACAGTTGACTAAATTTCGCAAGTAGCAAGAAAATTAATAAATGTGTGTAATTGATGTTGGTTTTATGCTTGATCATATTGTTTTTTATTTTTGTGTGTTTTGATGATAGAATACCACTATAAAAACAAGGTGTATGAATGAAAACTAAGAGGATATGTTAATGCACGCCCTTACCGCTATACCCAAAGATATGCAAGGAGTGGTGATACAAAATGGGTGAAAGGCTTCCTATGATGTGGGAAGACTCGAGGTGACTAGAATGAGGATACAAAATTCCTCTTATGAAAGAGGTGGCATTGTCTAAGACCTACTACCAACCTAATTAGGCTTTCACTTCACCCTTATATGGGCTTAGTCAAGAATAATAATTGCACACTCATTGATTATGTGAAGCCCCATGAGCAGGGGCATCTATCCTAATCCTACCTTGAGGTAATATCAAGAGACTTGGTGGAATGGCATTAGAGTGGTACTATCAATTTCCTAATCATTCCTTGAGGAAGTTTAAATAAATATCTGAAATATTTGTTCAATAATTTGGAGCTTATGTTGAAAATAATGTGACTATGAAATATGTCTATATGTTAAAACAAGCTAAAGATAATTTTTTTCAAAAAAATTATCTCATTGGATTCTAGTTGGATGCTTGAGATATACCTTACCTCCCCAATACATTATTGAGATATTTATTGGAAACTTACAAGAACAAATATCATATGAATTGGAAACTACAACTATCACGTCTTTCACTCAAGCTATAGATCTAGCAAGAAGAGTAGAGCAAGCCCTTATTCGAAGAGGTCAACTTAAGATAAAATATTATAGGACCACTAAAAATCAATATAAGAATTAGCATGTGGTTGGTGATGGGATAATGGATATTAGACATGTTAACATTGTTGTTAACACCCTACAAAATATTGTGCTTAACCAACCTAAAAAACCTCTACAAAGGAATTTCACAAGACTCAACATACCTATTATGGTGGTCCTAAAATAGATTTTGGAAGCTAATATGATAGAGTTACCACCTATAAGGTAACTTGATACCACAACTAATTGGTATAAAGTGGGTCAACATTGTGAGTATCATAGAATGTAGGGGCATATTAAAAACTCATGTAAGAGGTTGAAACATGTGGTTCAAGACCTAATTGATGAAGTATGGCTTGTTATATAAGGTTCTCAGCGTAATCCTCCAACAAAAAATAAAACCTCCTACACAACAAGCACCCACAACTAATCAAGACATGGGGATCTTCCAATATCCCCTCACTAAGCATAGTTATCTAGAAGCTAAGAAAATGTTATATCATAATGTGCCACCTCCCTATGATAATATGGTTGGTATGATAGCAAATACTACAAGGAAATAAGCATAAAATCAACTGACTCAATATTTTTAGTAGGATACGAGTTCTTCATCCAACCCATCTTAGTTTTGAATAATATCCAAAAAAGGAGCATAAGAATAGAAAATCCACCTTTAGTGTTGAAGCCACAACTTAAATTCTCCTTTGACATTCAATAACAATTAGCTAGCACCCCAGTCTCTTAGAAATTTTACAAAATTCTATTCATAGGGAATATTTGTTGAAACTACTAAGACAACAATCTATTCCTCAAGACATTTCCCCTAGTGCTATGGCTAATGTTGTAAGTTCTCTTGGGATACATCATATCACATTTTTAGATGATGATATACCTTCCTTAGACTTACGAGGGGATTCTTCCCTCTATATTACTACATTTATTGGGGAAAATTTTATCAAACGGATTATGATTGATAATGGTTCTTCCCTAAATTTATGCACTTATCAATTTTTCAAAAATTTTAAATCAAAAGAGGAATATTTAATTAAATCCAATATCATCATCAATTTTTTTATCAATGAGTCCCAAGAGGCTTGTAGAATTATATCCCTCTCTCTTAGGGTTAGACCTAAGATCTTAGATATCTTGTTCTATGTGGTGTCTTGCCCTACATATTTTAATATTCTTCTTGGATACCCTTGGATTCATGCGATGAGGGTTGTCTCCTCTAATTTTCACCAATGTTTGAAGTTCAAATTTAAGAATCAATTTGTCACCATTTTGGGAAACCCTCACCCATTTAAAAAATTTTCATTATTTGAACAAACTCAATATGATCTTCATTTATAGTTTCCTCATATCACATGACTAAGAAATTTTAAAATCTAAACATGAGTGAGGAACCTTTAATCAATTTTTCATCATAATATCAGGTCAATAAATATCTTCAAGAGCTTTTTTTGAGGATATCTCATCAAGGTTTGGAGTGGAGTGCTGAGGATGAGGGACCTCCCTCTCCCTATTAGTTAGTTGTGATCCCAAAGGAGTAAGTTGAAGGAAACACTCTTTATGATATGGTTCATGATAATGTCCCTCAGAATGGCTTCTCCCTTGATGGGTCAATCCCTTGTGCTGCGTAGGTTGATTATTCTAGTTCTCAAGAGAAATTTGGTTCTACGTCTCCCAAGGATCTTGAGAAACTAGGATTGATTCCTACCCTACCTCCTCTTGAGGATGAGTTGTCCATTCTCAATGAGGAGACCATATATATTAACATAGATTCTAAGAAGATCCTTAGAATCCTTAAGTGAGGTAAAGCCTTATCCATGGACGAATAGAAGTAGTTGACCAACTGATTGAAATAATTTCATGATGTTTTTTCTTGGTCATATGTCGACATGCTAGGGCTTGATCCCTCCATTGTTATGCATCATTTGGTAGTTCACCCTAGTGCTAATCCTATTAAGAAAAAACTTAGGAAGATGCATCTTAAGGTCAACCTTTTGGTTACGGAGGAGCTCCAACAACTCCTTGACATTAGTTTTATAAAACCTATCGAATATTTTGATTGGATATCAAATATCATCCTAATGGATAAGGAGACAAGAACAATCAGGATATGTACTGAATTTAGGGATATTAACTTGTAATATCCCAAGGATAATTTTCCCTTGCCAAAAATAGATCAGAAAGTAGATTTCACTTCCTAATGGGGTATGCTTTCACTCATGGATGGTTTATTAGGATATAATTAGATCATGGTTACCCCTAAGGAATAGGCCAAGATAGCTTTCATCACATCATGGGGCACCTTCTATTATAAAGTCATGCATTTCAGCTTTAAAAACTATGGTGCCACATATCAAAGAGCTATGACTTATGTTTTTCATGACATAATGCATGATATTTTATAGGATTATGTGGATGACATTTTGGGTCATTCCATACATAAATAGGATCATGTTCATGATCTAAGATGAATTTTTGAAATGCTTTAGTAAATTTGGTTTTGTCTTGAGCCCTCCAAGTATGTGTTTGAAGTCACATCTAGCAAGTTGTTAGGTTTCATAATTTCTAGGTAAGGTATCAAAGTGGACCCCACTAAAATAGTGGCTATCACTGACATGCCTCCTCCCCACACCCTAACCGATTTGTGTAGTTTTCAAGGTAAATTTCAAGCTATCCATTGATTCATAGCCTAGTTAGCCAAAAAGTATCAACCCTTTCTTAAGCTTCTTAAGAAATATGTTGTGTTCCAATGGGATTTTGAGTGTTAGAAAGCTTTTTATGAGCTCAAAAAGTATCTCATTTTCTTACCTCTCTTAGTTTTACCTTTACCAGATAAGCATATTATGTTTTACATAGTAGCCACAACTCACTTGGGAGCCTTGTTGGCTTAACATGATGATCAAAACAAAGAGTGAGCTATCTACTATATCAATAGATATTTGGTCAACTATAAAACATGGTACACTTCCTTAGAGAAGCTTTCCTTGTTGTGGTGTTTGCTTTCCAAAAGCTAAGACACTACATGCTCAGCCATAAGACACTAGTGGTCATAAATTTTGATCCTTTGTGGTACTTATATCTAAGCCCCACATTTTAGGTTAAGCTACTAAGTGGGTTTTAGACCTTAGTTAGTTTGGCCTAACTTTCATAGGTTATAAGGCTATCAAGGGTCAGGTGGTTGTTAATTAGTTAGTCTCCACTCCCCTAGAAGTTGCCCATTCTTTGGTCATTGAGTTTCCTGATGAGTGTTGTGGCATAGAGGCTAAATAGCTAAAGTCTTGAACTTTATTTTTTGATGGAGCCCAACGCATGAAGGGTGCTAATGCTAGATTCATTCTAGTTACCCCACAAAAATAGCTCATCCCCTTTTCCTTCAATCTTCACTTTCCTTGCATGAACAACACTGTTGAGTATGAAGTCTTGATACTTGGTCTTAGAGTAGCCTTAGCCTTGGAGGTTAGTGTTATTTTGGTCTTTGGTAATTCTCAACTTGTAGTCAATCAAATTAAAGATGATTATAAAACATGGGATGATAAGCTAAAACCTTATAAGGATATTATCACCAAAATTTCATTCATGTTTGATCAAGTAACCATAGAATCTATCCCTAGATACTCCAACCACCATGCAGATATTATGGTCATTGTTGCATCTTTGTTTCCTTTGGATTTGGATAATTATCAAGCATTGATTATCATTAGACAACTCTGGGAGCCCATGTCACTCAATTCTTGTTTTTTTTCATTAGATGTTTTGACTATCAGAGCTTCCCCATCTAAACCATGGTATACTGACATATTTAATTTTCTTAAGGATGGTTCTATTCTTGATGGTTTATATCATAATCAGCATAATATTTTGCACAAAATAACATGTTGATTCATCATAATTGGTAATACTTTGTATCAAAATTCTTTTGAAGACATCCTATTGCGTTGCCTTAACTCTTATGAAGCTTGGCTAGCTATTAGTGAAGCTCATGAAGGTTCATATGGATTCCATTTTACCAGTAATACCATTGCCAAAAAGCTCCTTTGGATGGGATACTATTGGCCTTCCATGGAGAAATATGTATGTGATCATGTTTGATGTTGCAACAAGTTTCAATGCCATGACAACCTTTTTAATGCTCCTTCTCAACACATTCAAGTTATTTCTTCCCCTTGGCCATTTTCCATAAGGGGATTAGACATTATAGGGAATATTAACCCAATGTCATTTTATGATCACAATTTTATCATAATAGTGACAAAGTACTTCAGTAAATGGGTTGAAGACATACCCCTGGCTACAGTGACTAGAACTCAAGTTTCTAAGTTCATCTTTAACCATATCCTTTGTAGGTTCAATATTCCTTTGATGATCATTTCTGATAATGGAACTCTTTTTTAGAACAAGGATATCCATAAAATTTATGCTAAGTACAAGATTCAGCAAAGGTGGTTAACTCCATATTATCCCCAGGGTAATGGACAAGCCAAAGCATCCAAGAAGTCTTTGATCAAGATCCTTAAGAATTTGGTTAGTAACATAGGTTTTGATTGACATATCCAACTTATCTAGTTCTATGAGCCTATCACACTAGTGTGTGAACTCCTATAGGTTCTTCTTCATACGTCTTGGTCTATGGGACTGAGGTGATCTTTCCATTCAATTTAGAGGTCCCTTCATTACACATCTTGCTACAATATTCCTTGATCAACAATGAGTATCACTTGGATTATTTGAATCAATTAGAGTTGTATAAAAAGTGCATTCATATCTTAAAGTATTTACAAGCCTATCAGAATAGGCTCAAGTGATCTTATTCCAAGAGAGTTTACAATCGAATTTTTAAGGTTGAGGACCTTGTCCTTAAGGAAAACCAAAAGAACACCAAACTCAATTTAATATTAAAGGTAAATTTCAGCCTAATTGGTTAGGCCCCTTTACCATAATATCCAATTTTGGTTCAGAGGCCTATCGTTTAGCTTCTTTGGATGGTAAAGAACTTAAATAACTAATGAATATAATGCGCCTAAAGAGAAACTATGTATAACTTAGCACTTTTATTTTCATGGTGCATTTATATTAGTTTTCATATTGCCTTTGGTTTGCTTGTTCATACTACATGATTGTCTGTCATACTTTGCATGTTTTTCTTGACATTCTATTCCTTGTATTTTTCTTGTTATACAATTGCATTGTTGCTTTCTTATATTTGCATGACTGCTTGATCATATAGATTTTTTGGGACCTTGAAACAATGGCAAGTGATGACACCTATTTAGGTCATAGCTCACATGCATTGCACTCACACTAGGACTTTTATGCCTAGCAAATTTCCAACCTAGGGCTCATCTCCTTGCATTTCCATCATTGCATTCACTCATGTCGTTCTATACTCCTTGACCTTGAAAGTTTTAATGATCATATTTTTATCCTCCCCAAGTCAAGGAATATAGTTCTTCTATGTATCCTTACCCCTCACTTTCTATTTCATCAAGACAAGGATACATGTTCTTTTCTTCTATCTACAAATCTTGCTTTGTTCACACTTTCTCCCTTCTTGATCTTCTTCTTCGATAAGGTTGCACACATGCACCATTATTCTTCTTCATATCTATGTTTTCTTTCTTTTTTCTAGAACATGCACACCCATGTTATGCCTCACTTTGTTCACTCTTCACCACCCCCTTATTGGGTAGTATTCACTTTGTAAAATCAATCATATCATTTCAAAACCCCATAATAGATAGCTTCATGGTCACGAGTGAGGGGTAGCCTCCATTCAATAATTTATGAGCATACATTCTAGTGGGTATATCTCTCTTTTTCTCTGACTATCAATGAGCACTACACCCATAATGGGTACGACTCCACCTAACCATATTTGTAGGCATAATGCCCTTACATAGTAGCTTCATGGCCACTAGTGAGGGACAACCTCCATTGGGCCATTTGTGAGCATACATCCTCATAGGGTTCTACTCTATTCCTTTTATTTTTATTTTCTTTGACCTTTTAGAGATTTTGCTTTCTTCTTCTTTCATCATTTATTTTTCTTCTTCTATTTATTTCCACATTTTCTTTTTCCATCTACTCATCTGTGCATTCTACTTTGCATTCATTTAGTTATATTCACTCATGCATTCCATTTTAGTTAGGATAATTTTGTATTGCATTCATTTTTTTTGTGCTTATCTTGTCAAAAAATAAATAAATAAATAAAAATAAAAAATGCAATTTAACCTCGTCTTTCCCTTTTGTCTTTTTTCTATCTTCTTTCTTCCATTTGGTGCCTTCTTTTCATTGTATGTCACTCTCTTTTCTTTTGGGTTCACCATTTCATGTTTTCTTAGGAATTATTCATTCTTTCCAAAATTTGAGGGTGCACCCTAGCCTTAGAGTCATTAATGGTAGTAATGCCTCATTGTACATGTAAATTTGTGATGTTCAGACTAACACCCCTTTTTGCACCACCCCTCTATCCAAACTTGACCATCCCTTTTTGTGTTCACTTCTTTCACCCATAGGTTTCTACATCTTTCTTTGATGCATTTATTTAGCTATAAATGCATCAAAGAGGAGGAAAATATAGACATGGAAAATTGACCCACCAAAATAGGTCAATTCTTCCTTAGACCCTTAGCCAGCCACCCAAGATTACCAAGTGCAAATTTGAGGCCCTTTTGCCTTCTCCATTTGCCTTGTTTCCTTAGTTTTACCAAATTCATTCCCAATATATAAAGAGAATGAATTTGGATTACCAAATTCATGCCCTATAATTACTGGGTATGAATTTGGTATTCTAAGGATTTTTCTCACTAAAACCCCTCCCCTCATCAGCCCTTTTTGGGGTCGTAACTTGCCCACATTGAAATTTTATTTTATTGCCTGTTTTTCCCTCCAAAACTCTTATAAATAGAGGATTATATTCCCTCTCTTACCCCAACCAATTATTTGAATATTCTAATTTTTGACTTGCTCATTGCTCATGCTAACAAGTGTCCTTCTGTTATAAGTTATTGTTTTGTTGTCTTGTACTTTGGTGTTAGCTACCCTTGGGGAATGAATGGAGGAGCCTTGGTTATTGGATAGATCAAACCTATTGTATTACCTCTTCCACCTCTTAATTACTCCTTACTTTCTCCATCAACTCATCAAGTTTTGTGTTTACATTATTTGCTTTGCAAGTCTATTTTTTGCTATTTTGCACCCTATTTTTTGTTGTTTTAGGGCCCAAAAATGGCATCTGAACCAGGTTCATGCCTTGCCCATATAGGGCACAAATTTGGTAATATATATTCATGCTCCCATTTTACAGGGTATTAATTTGGTAAATTAGGACTTGGGGGTAAATTTCACATCCCAAAACCTTGACTTACGCTTTCTATTTTAGCATTTTGTTGTGTCCACTCTATCTACATTATATTTTTTTATCCATCTATTTCACTCTATTTTTGCATGTTCCAAATTTCAAAGATCATTTTAATTTTTAATTATTAGCTAAAATGACCAAGGTGGCTTGACTGTCACACCTCCAAGCTCAGTCGTATAGCAGCCTAAGCAGGCCCCCAAACGGTGATCAAATTTTCTAGGGTTTGTGAAGTTATTTTGAAGGTTTGAAACCATTGGATATTTTGGATGCAAGATAAATCTTGGATCAACCATAATATTAGATAAGTTTCCTAATAGTTTTTTAGGTTGTTTGGTGTTTGCTTTTGTTCATTTTTGTCCAAAAACCTAGAATACAAGTAAAGGAAAAAGCATTTGATTGTATTTTTGAAAAAATAAATCATATAGTAGTATCTAGGGTATTTTTGTGCATTCCCTTGGACCCTTGCTCAAAGAATTTATTTTTCAATCCTAGGGTTAGATATCATTGAATTGCAAAAACATACTAGGGTTAGTTCTTGTCTTTTGCATCTTGTGTGTCTTGCATTGGTCTTTTCTTTTCATAGATTTAATTTAAAAAGACCAAACAATAGATGTATGCTTAATTGATACACCAAACATTTCCACCCCAAACTTGGAGTGAGTTCTAAAACCATTCTTGATGAATTCATCCTTTGCTATTCTTGAGTGTAGATAATATAACGCACCCCCATGGTTCACCTCAACTCCCAATGGATCCAGTTGAGAATCATACATGATAGGGCAGTTTATCCCCTCTATAGGCTATATACTATATAAGTAGAACATTAGTGAATTATGAAACTTGTTAAACGCCATTAGAAAAGCTATGTTTATTAGTTGTATTTTCCTCACTCAAATTAATACATTACATGCTCATCCAAAAGATATATTTCATAGAAATGGTTTATCCTCTATGATATCTAATGTCAAAACCTTGCCTCGTGAGGTAGACTACCAAATGGGGCATATCCCTAAGTGAATTTTACCTTGAATTCATTAACCAAAATTCATTAAAAGGGTAAGTAATCATAGATCAACTTGTTATAGAACCTTTAGAATCAAAGTATCCTTTGGATATATGTTTCCTTGATGAAATTATTTTAATTATAGAAGCTCAAGAGCCTAAATCTTGGACCTTATACTTTGATGGAGCTCAATGTGTCAAAGGTGTGGGTGCAAGAATTGTCTTAGTCACCCCAAAAAAACAACTCAAACCATTATCCTTTAAACTTCAATTTGTGTGCATTAATAACATAACAAAATATGAAGCACTTATATTGGGTCTTCAAGCCATGTTGAACCTAAAAATTAGAATCTTAATAGTGTATAGTGGTTAACTAGATCAATAGTGTTTACCAAACTAAAGACAACAAACTAAAACCTTACAAAGATATTGTAGATAGATTAATGACTCATTTTAACAAAAATATAATAGAAGCCATTATCCGATCTAGCAATCACTATGTAGACACTATGTCTATAGTAGAAACTATCATACCATTAGAATTAGAATATGAGCAATTTGCTATTGTCATACAGTCATTAAATGAACCTACGATAATAAAATCATTCCAACAATCTTTAAAAATTTATACCATTGAATCAACTTTACTTCAAGAACCTTGTTATCAAGACATTTTTAATTTCCTAAAGGATGGCACATTACATAAAGGATTCAAACACTTAAAACATAAACATTTTAGAAAAAATGCTTGGAAGTATGTCATCATAGGAGACATTCTATACTTATGCTCCTTTGAAGTTATGCTTCTTAGGTGCATAAACTTGGAAGAAGCCCAAACAATAATTAAAGAATCCCATGATAGATCATGTGGTAGACACTTTAGTGGATTAGCCATAGCTATAAAGATCCTTAGAATGGTTTATTATTGGCCATCCATGGAAAATGATACTTGCAATTATGTCAATAAATGTGATAAATGCCAATGACATGATAGCATTGTTCATGCAATTTCGTAAGAATTTCAATCAATTACATCGCCTTGACCTTTTTCCAGTTGGTGATTAGACATAATAAGAAAAATCAATCCTCAATCATCATATGGACATAAATTCATTATCATTACCACTAAATATTTCACCAAGTGGGTTGAGGCCATGCCTTTATCCTCTACAATTGGAATTCAAGTTTCCAAATTCATCATCAACCAAATCATTAGCTACTATGGAATACCATCCATCTTAATCATGGATATTGGTACACCATTCAAAAACAAAAAAATTATAAGGTTTGTTCCAAATACAAAATTTTACAAAAATGGTCAACACCTTATTATCCTCAAGGAAATAGCCAAGCAAAATATTCCAACAAGACATTAATCAAAATCCTCAAGAAATTATTCAATTAAAATGGTTGAATTGACATTTGCAAATATATCTTGCCTTATGGTCATATCGTACTAGTGTAAAAACCCCTATGGGTGTAACACCTTAAGATTTTTTTTGGTAGGTGGTAGAAATTATATTATATGGGTTTTAACTGGTGCCCAAAAATGAAAACATAAGAATATGATGAAAAGTATGTAGAGAAACACAAAATAGGGTGTCTACACCCTAGCCACTCCATGAACCAGACCAGAGAAAAAATAGACCCATGCAGGGGTTGTTTAATAGAAAAATAAATATCAAAAGAGAGAACCCACGAAAGGGCTAAGGAGAACATAAATAAAAATCAAACCAATGTCCACACAGGGGTTAAAATATTAGTACAAAAATTCCCATGCAGGGGATCAGAGCTCAAAAGATAAAACAACCCAACTCTAATCATCGACAATCTCTTCAGCTACATAGCTCTTTTAGCCATATTTCTTGACCAGTATTTTAAAAGAGGTGTTGATGCTAGCCATATCACTAATTATGCTACTAAGGATGGTTTTGTGGACCGAGTTGAGTATACCCATCGAAGAAGCAATTTTGTCACTCCCATAATCAAACTTTTTGAGGCGAGCATACCTCTCAAGGCTAGTTGTGCATTTCCAAGTCGATAAAAACAACATTAAGAACATTTTGAGGAAAACTATGGTGCCATATGGACATATTCCTATGACTAATCCTAATATTGGCAAGTAAATTAGTAGACTTATGAACTTCCCAATACACATGGCAAGTTGTAGTGTTACATCAACACCTTGGCTTCCTGAATAATAGTGTGCACGTTCCATGAAGGAATTCTATCATTGATGATATAGTTTGTAACATTCATGGAATCACATTCAATTTGTAAACTTCCCATGTAATCTCTAAGAAATTCTAGCCCTCTATAAAAAACATAAGCTTCAACATAGTGGTTATTTTGGATGCCTAGAAACTCATCATATGCCACTATGAGTCATCCATTGTGATCCTTGACCAAACCTCCGGCACCCACTACACCCAAATTTCCTTTAGAAGCACCATAATAGTTAATTTTAAGCCATCTTACAGGATGAGGAGTCCAATGAGCACAAATTTTAGGATGGGGATTAGGAATAGAGATGGTACTATGGGTAATACTGAGGTAACGAAAAATAGTGGACTCAAGAGTAGACTCAGGTGGTCTAGTGCAAGGGAAAAGCTTAGAATATTTAATAGCAAAGGTGATGGATTTATTGGAAAAAAATATAGAGTCCCTGAGGGTGTTTGAAAATATTGTACTATTTATTTTGAGCCAGATCTACCACAAGATATGATGGAGATAAACTTTCCACAAAGAAGACAACCTAGAATTTGTGAAAGGCATGGGCCACTGGGAGAAAAAAGAGCCAAGGAGTTGGGTTGGGCCCAGGATATGTGAAAGGTGGATATGATATGATCCATGGTAGAGTGTAAGAAATAACATTACGTAAATATGTGGTTGAAAAATTCCCAAGCTGCCAAACAAAGATGACATCTATTAGGAACAACCATCCCTCTCTTCATGATATTATCAGTAATTAGGATCTTGTTTTGGATGGCCAACCAAGAAAATATAAAAAATTTAGGTATGAGGTGTTTAAGCCAAACCATATTGAAAGAAATGAGATAAGTTTAGGGAGTGAAAGTCAACAGATGAGCATATTTGATAGAAAAAATACCAAAGTAAGTTTCTTTCCAGAAAGGGGTATCATGAGATATACCAGATGGAATTACAGTTGCCCTCAGCAATGTTCATAATTCTATGATAGAATTTGAAATTTGGGCATTAGGATTTGCAATTTGGAGATCTTTCCATATTTTGGATTGGACTAAAGAGTCTATGAAATCAGCCACATTTCTACCTATGAGAGTATCCAGCAAATGCTACACCATTGAGACTCTATTGTTCTCACTAAGCATTTGATTGGATATCCACCTATCTAGCCAAAAATTTATCCTATTTCCTATTCTAAGCTAGCATCTGGTTCCACTTTGAATAAGAGGTTTTGTCTAGAGGATTGATTTCTAGAAAAAGGACCCAAATTTAGGAATATTTTCATCCATAAAATGAAGAATGTGAGTGTATTTTTTATTGATGATGGAAACACATTCAAGATTGCAATTGGTAAACACCTTCCAAACCTGCTTGGCCAATAGTGCCATGTTCATATTACTAATTCTTCTACGACATAGACCTCCCTAACTTTTGGGTAAGCAAACCTTTTTCCAGCTAACCAGATGAAACTTTTTTTTATCCTTTGAACCTGCCCAAAGGAATAGCTTCTAAATTTGTTGAATTTTATTATAGATAAAAATTGAGGTGTTGAAGACTGACATAAAATAAATAGGAATACTTTGAATACAGGCCATAGTGATAGTGGTTTTTGTTGTTTAAGATAGGAGGGCCCCTTTCCAACCTACAAGATTTTTATTGATTCTTTCAATAACATTGCTCCACATAGACTCTTTAGAGAAACTGGTGAACACTGGAAGCCCTAAATAGATAGTGGGAAGTTTAGATATGACATAGTGAAGAATACAAGCAATCTTGACCTATCTAGATAGGGGGTATTGAGAAAGAAAACTTTACTCTTGGCATAGTTTATATTTTTCCCTACAACCTCTTTGTAGAGATCTAAAATACCTTTAATTGAATTTGCTTCCCAAACTGAATCATGGGTGGCTAAGATAGTGGCATATACGAACTGCTAATGAGAAAGGGGTCTCATATTGTAAGCAGCTTGAATACCAAATATCGTGCCATCTAAGAAAGTAGTTTTAAGAGCCCTTCTAAGTGATTAAGCAAGAATAATTAAGAGAATAGGTGATAGTGGATCCCCCTACTTAATCCCTATATTGCTTGGGAAGTAATTTGTTGTATACCCATTGACTAACACTGAGAACCAGGATCTAGAAATTCAACCTTGAATAAGTTTAACCTACTCTCTATGGAAACCAAACTTAAGAAGGACAACAAGTAGGAACTCTCGATTTACCTTGTCAAAATCTTTATTCATATCAATTTTAAGGACCTGGATAGCTTTTTTGTTGTTGGAGATAGAATGGAGTCTATGGGATTGAGGCAATTATTCCTTTTGAACATGAAATCCTTTCTTTGAGAGTCTTGCTACAAGACTCTTTGGTCGGTGATGAATACCTTCTAGGTTGCCTCCATCAACTAGAGTTTTTTGAATATAAGTGTATCAATTCCCTAGAACGCCTAAGAACCTATCATAATAGGCTTCAACATGCTCACCATAAGAAAGTATGTCCAAGATCCTTTGAAATAGGAGACCTGGTCCTCAAAGAAAACCAAAAGAATACCAACACCAAAGATGAGCTCAAAGGAAAATTTGAACCTAATTGGCTAGGACCTTTCATCACCACTACTAAATGTGGCTATGGATCCTATCACGTAGCCATAATATATGGAAAAGAACATAAATAACCAATCAAAATAATACACCTTAAAAGATATTATGTTTAAACCTTTCATGATTTGCTTTTTCATATGACCGATTGCATGATTACTTGTCTGCATAGTATCCTAAACTCATATTTTTCTAAATTCATGTTTAGAATTGCATGATCGCTTGCTTTTTTTAATCATACAATTAAGTTGAGTGGATTTGCACTGAAGCAATTGCAGTCCTACCCCCCACATTAGCCACCTATATTGCATTTTCATAAGGAACCTAATGCTAAGTGGTCCTCCTAGTCCAACCAATCATTTGTTTTACCTCCTATAATACTTTCTTCTATTTTCCTCTATTATTATCTACCATATTATTCTCTTCTTCTCCCTCTATTGAGTTAAGTGATGTATAATATGATCATCCATAGTCTTGATGATCCAACCTTACCCATTTATTTTATCCCAATTTTAGGTACTCAACACTAGCAAACCAATTACTTCTACTCTAATTTTCTTCTACTTCCCTATTCCTATCTATTATATTTCTTCTCTTATTATATCTCTATTAGGTTAAGTTATTTATGATGCAATCATCCATGGTCGTAATGACTTAGCATCATACCTTCTTTTGTCCCAACAAAATCATCATGATAAATAAAAAACACATAATTCTCACACCGCATTCTTACTCATCAAATATCAACATCATTCCAACAACAAAACCTTGTCTATCATTATTTCTCATGATTATTTATCAACTCTCTCAAGATACTGATCTCTACATTTTATGGACTATAATTCTACAATTTGTTGTAGACATGTCATGCAACAAATGAATATTTCAGTATCTTGGCATGGCCTATCAAATATGTCATGATATCATTTCATCAATTTCAACAAAATTTTCTTGTTCAATAGGCTACTTGAGCTAAGAAGCCCTATTAATCCACTATCTTGTAAAACTACAATTCTTTGTAAGATTTACCTAAGACTTAATTAATAAGGTGGATCCTCTTTCCTTATTGGTTTGCTAAATAAGAATTTAATCAAATCCAAATCATATCATTCATGCGATAGTAAAGTGTGGCCCCATGTGCCACCCAGATAAGTAGATATTCTATGTATATTTGACATAGATACACCAATTAATGGATAGAGAAATTATTCCATCATGATTGGCACATTCAAAAATAATCCTATTGTAGTTGTAGCCACAAAATTTTGACACACTTCAAAATTCCCACTTCCTAGTAATACATGTTGTTTACCATAACAACATAAAATTTACCCTCAAATACCCTTGCCTTGTTTATCGTACCAAGAAAATGGAAATTGATTTGATTTCCCCTATTTTCAGGAAATGCAGGTAAACCCAACAAAATCAGACTTTTTTGACAATTTTGGATGTTCAATTTTATCCAAATCCCACGTGCACCTAATTTAGGTTCTCTATAGGGATTTTGAACCTATATATGGGCCAACCCAGATTCTTGACAAATTTGGATGATCTGAATTTATCTAAATCAAGAAAAATCCCAAATTGACCTAACTACTTTTTGCCTCTCTCCTTGGTTCCTCAAATTGCATCAGTAATTTAAACCCCTAGATCCCCCCAAACAAACTAATGGTGATAATTTGTAAGAAATATTGGTTGGAGAAGAATATTTTGGAGCTTTTATTGTAGGTTACAGTGGAGATTTTGGCCTTCATATCACCATTCCCAGAGCTCTCAAACATGGCGACACCTGCTATAGATTCAGATCTGGTTTATGCTTAATAGTAATTTGATTTTTGCATTTGTTTTCACAAATTTGGATCATCCAAATTTGTCATAAAAGCCTGATTTTTGACCATTGCTTTTACAGAACTAGCCGTTGGATATTTTTGAGACATCCGAAATCATACGTAAAGTCCAAAAACATACGAAAAGTTCGAAATCATACCAATTAATGTTGGGGGTAAAATTTTGATTGCAAGATTATCAATTTGATTCATAGTTGCACTATGTCCTTTTACTTGCTTTAATTATTCCATTGTATCTCATTATTGTTACTGTGTTTACTGCATTTAATTTTACATGTTTTGCATTAGATCCATACATCCTTTATTTTTTATATGATTTTCTAAAATAATCGAGGAGATTTAACTATTACAGATCATGATCTACTATGATCTAAGAAGATCCCCCACCTTTAACTTCATATTTTAGTTTTGCATTATGAAATTACAAGTTTTTGATATATTCGACTAATCCAAATCTATTTGATGAATTTGGATGTTTGAATTCATACTCAAAACATTCAAATTTGTCTTGTAACACCTGAATTCATCTGAAAGTAAACATCTAGACTAGGTAAGGATCTAAACCTGATTTCTTGAATATCTCATGCTCTAGATCAATATTTCTCTATCTATAAACATTTGCATTAAACAAAGAAAAGCAAAAAATATCAAAAACATAGACTTTATTGCATTTTTTTCATACTAGTCAAAATACAAAACACAAAAAGAAAAAAAAACATGTTAGCATAAACTTCATCTTTCACTTTCAATCATTGCATCAAAGTCATATTTACAATACTTTCTAGATAGACTTGTATGCCATTTGTTCTCAAGGAAAGATAAATTGCATATAGCTAGGTAGAAATTGCATTTGGCCAAACCCTAGGTGTATGCACATAAAAGAATACAACAAACATCCACTTTACCTAGGTGTGGAAACTACCACAGAAAGTGTTTTCTAGTGAACCCTCACCCCATTCATTGACAAACACTAAGTAGAGTGCAACTCGAACACTTCTTGTTTTAGGTACAGATCCATCATTTTCCCTCCCCCTTTTAGGTGCAGATCCATTAGCCTGGAAGAAAGGGGTGTGAAAATTTTGGGTCTACATTCTTTGGTGAACCCGACGTGAACTACACCATCATTGTCAACTTTGTTGTTTTTCCTTTTCATAAAACAAAAACAAAAACAAAAATATTTCTAAATGGTAGAAAATAGTATTAAAGAGTCTTCATTTATTTTTGTTTTTTTTTTTTGAATTTACATGGTGGAATTGATAGCCGCCATGAATCCGAGCAGGCTGTCTAGCTTTTATGGCCGCCACAGTATTCTACACCGTTCGCCCTAGAAGCCGCCACACAGATCTTCGTGTAGTCCGCCCCTATAACCACCATGTCACAATAATTTTAAACCTTTTACGCTACTAAAAGCACCAGGAAAGGGACAAGTGTTCAGTCTGACGAGGCTCGATATTTTAACCTTGGACCTTCGTACCCCTTATGGGGTTTGTATGAACCAATTGGTCTACACCTCGAACCTAGTCTTCATTTATAGAGCTTAGAAAAATACTCATAGAGCGAGAGGTTGACCTCTTCTACAAACATAATAATATAGAACACCAAGTGGACTTGTGGAAAAACTTTAGTATCATTGAGAATAGATCTAAAGAAATAAGAAAAATTAAAATAATTGAGGTTACTAGAGCCCTAGGACTAGGTTATTACTCTCCCTATTTTGAAATTAAAATAGGTTGTGAACGTTGGCTCACAAAAAAACAAGCTAGTGTTCATTTAAATATCTATCCTTGGGATAACTATCTATAAGAAGGATTAAATGTCCATAAATTCTTAGCATACTTAGAGGACAATGATGTGACCGTAGAACAAATAAGAAGATATCACAAAGCACCTAGGGGAGTTATTTTTCAAGACTATTGTTATGAAGTGTAAGTTTAACTTTATACCTCAAATGCTAAGGAATTTACCCTTGTCCACTTCATCCAACTTCTAGTAGATGATTTCTCTTTTGAGGAAGAACACTACATGAGTCCTGAATATCTAGAACCCAATAATGACATTCACAAGCTCTTCAAAGAAGATTAAACCATTTAGCATTGTTATCAAAATTTTGTAAATATTTGAGTTAAAGAATAGTAGATTGTTTTTTTCAAGAACAAAAACAAATAATAATAATAATAATAATAATAATAACAACAACAAAAATAATAAAAACAAAAAAACAAAAAAAAAGTAATTATCATCGATAGGAAATATGCCTAAAACTCTAATAAACGATAAACAAGTGGCAATCGACATTGAAGAAGAGTAGTAGATTGAAACCCCAATACTAAAACTAAAATGGAGGAAATTCTAGAAGAGCAAGTAGCCCAAATAGAACAACATGATGAAAATAAAACAATTAATGTTTTTAACCCTAAAATGGGATTCTAACGAAACATTCATTTTGAATCTATGGATCACTTTTGTAAATTTTGAAACATAACCAATCTACTATTACCAACACATTTGAAATAGAAGAACAAGTTAGAAAAGGTGATGTTTCAGTTGAAGATGCCTTAGAGCAAGTTTTTCAAATGTGACCAAAATTGGAAACCTATGAAGAGGATACCTCATTACAACATGCCACTCATATTGACCCTTCCTTAGATCCTACCCAAATTATGCATCCCCAAGATACTCATCATCAAACTCAAACATCAATTGCATCACAATGCCAACCTACTTTGGTGGCCAACATAACTACTTCTACTCAAAAACAACCTTCTTCTTCTCAAAATAATACTTTTCTTTCCTAATATTTCAAAAATCGATTTGGTCAAAACTCTACATCTCAAAAGAGCAAAAATGTGCAAAATCCTACTTCTTTTCAACAAAATTCCCAACAAAATGCAGCTCCTTATAAACTCAAAAATCCTCCCATTTCAAATCCTATGCATAATAGTATCACCATTCCAACCCCTTATGCGGTAGCACAATGTACATATTATCCTCCATATGCCAACATGATAGCACAACATGGAAACAATGAGCAACCACAACACCTTGAAGCTATAGTGAAGCAATTAGCTTCACAATTAGATCAAATAGACCCTTATCATCCTACATATAGCTATAAGGAGATGTGTAATCAACCATTGGATCCCCTTGTTGTCTCTCAACCATATCCTAAATGATTCCCTATGCCAATTCTTTCAATCTATAAGGGAACTGAAGACCCAATTGAGCATCTTTGCATGTTTAGGACAGCATGCCATCACATTGAATATGATGATATGTTATTGTTAAAAATATTTCCAAAAATCTTAGAAGGTATGGCATTAAAATGGTACTATCAATTTCCAACACATTCCCTAAGAAATTTTGAAGAAACTGCAGAGTTTTTTGTACATCAATTTGGTGCCTATATAAAGAGGCATGTCACAATAAAATATTTGTACAACCTCAAACAAGAAAAAGAAGAGAGCTTCACAAAATTTCTAGCTTAGTGGAGGAAACTTTTAGTCAAACTATATTTCACTTTACCTCCAAGAGAAATGTTAGAAATTTTCATTGGGAATTTACAAGAGCAATTATCCTACAAGTTAGCTATGGCTACCATAAAAACCGTTGATCAACTTATAGACTTGGAAAAAAGTGTATAATAAGCCCTAATAATAATGGGACAACTTAAAAGGAAGTATGAAGACAAGTCATTTAAAAATCAATACAATAAAAAAAATGTGGTAAGAGATGGGGTTACAAATAGTAGACCCCCTCCAAATTTTAACACCGCAGAAACTACAAAGAAGCTTGTGTTAAAAGCACCCCAAAAACCTCTATAGTAAAACTTCACAAGATTAAATGAACCTTTGACAATGGTCTTACTGCAATTGGTATAAAGAGGTTTAATAAAATTTCTAGAGATACAACAACCTGACCCCTCTCAACCTTGGTACATACCAGACCAACATTGTGATTTCCATCAAGTTGATGGACATCCAACCAACACTTGTAAAAGATTAAAACACTTAGTACAAGACTTGATTGAAAATAGAAAATTGGGAGTGGAAAATCCTCCACCTAAGGCTAATTTACCAATAGAACCACAAAAGCAACAGGTGCAAAATGCCAATCAAGATCTAGACATATTTCAAAATATTTTACCAAACTATGGTAAGGAAGTTGTAAATTAGCTAGATTATAATACTATGTCTCATCCAACATGTTATGTTGGAATTATTAGTAGTCACTTACCATCTCAACTCTCACAAACTTCCTTTGTGCCTACTCAATCTGTTGTCACAATTGAGCAATTTTGAGGGACACTATAATTATCATCTTTTGACCATATAGAAAGTGAAACTAAATCTAAGGTAGATATTAGTTCCTTACATTCTAATAGTTCAAAATATGAATCAGGACCAATTCTACCCATCATAGATTCATTAATTCCGGAGGAACCATTTCCAAGAATGATAACAACCCATCCTTCTTCACAACAACTTCTTCCCATAGAATAAACATAAAATGCTATATCACAACTTGTTCAAGATGATCCTCCAATTTCCCACCAATAAAGCAACATTGTGGTTATAGTTGGAACCATTACTAGATAACAAGCTCAAAATCAAAATTCTCAACCTCAATTACCTACAACTCAACCAAATGATGTGGATCAACCATCTTTTATTTTGAAACCACCTTATAAGGGAAATAACGTAATTCGACCTCAACAAAAAGCTCCCTTTAATATTAATGAAAAACTAGCTAATACAATAGCTAGGATCTCTTTCTTAGATCTTCTTAGAACTTCATCAGTTTATAGAAAATAATTAATGAATACCTTGATTTAAATTATGGTGCCTCAGGAAATAGAACCAACTATTGTAATGAATGTTGTAGATTCTCATGGAATTGATTATATCTATTTTCATGACAAAGATATACCTCCATATATTATGTATAGGGATAATATCTTATACATAACAACATTAATTAGAGATATATGTGTTAAGAGAGTATTAATTGACAATGGCTCATCCTTAAATATCTGCACCTATGACTTCTTCAAAAGGTTTGGGTTCAGAAATGAAGACTTACGGAGAACTGAAATGATTATAAAAGCTTTTAATGATGAAACCCAAGAGGCTTGTGGTGTGATATCTATCCCATTACAAGTTGGCCCTAGAATTTTGGATACATCTATTTTTATTGTATCTTGTCCTACATCATACAACATCCTTCTAGGATACCCTTGGATTAATGCAATGAGAGCAATTCCTTGTACCTTACATCAATGTGCAAATTTGAGTTTAAAAATCAATTAGTCACCATTCACGAAGACCCTAGACATTTTTATGTGTACAATGGTGAAACCTATTGATGTTTCATTTTTTCCAATGATATCATCATCGGTTCCTATTCCCCCTAAGTCTTATTAACCAAAATTTGAACCTTTAGCTTCTCTTGACACAACTCCTCCTTCTAAAACTAATAATCCTTCTACTCCAAATCCCCTAATAGATGAGGTTTTACCATATTTATCTACCATATTATCACCTATAGAGCATACCAACTTTACTGTACAAGACTCCATTATATTATCCCAATTACCACCATCCCCACAAACAATAGTTTTACCTCATAAACGGGGAAACATATATCATGTTGGAAGCTGTACTTTAATTTTTGTAGGATGTTCTCTCGATAAAATCAACATCAAGAAAATGAGCTTTACGTTCGATGAGAATAGTTTTGCTCAATGTTATTTCTCCAAAAGATATATAAAATAAAAAAAAATGATGTGTGATATGGGTTACAAAGGTAAAGGTTTGGGTCATTTTTAAAATGGCATACGCAAACCATTTGAGATTGAGGAATGGCCCCACCCGATGCGGTATAGGCTATATTCCTACAAAATATCAACCTTTCCTTTTAATTATGATGATCATCTAATCACCTATGATGAATATTTGGAAAATCAAAAACATTTAATGAATAATAAGAAGAGAAGACAAACTTTTTTTTCTTGCAATATGATTTCAATAGTCCATCCAAAAATGATTGCCACTCTAGACAAGTGTATATAAGGAGATGTCTTTTTTGACATCTCCCTTGAAGAAATCATGAGGAATAGTTTCTTCTTCGATGGGTCTACCCCATGTATAGCTCATGTCCACACAATAACCACACAAGAAGAGTGTGATAAGCGAAGCAACATTTGATTAATTTTATGAAGTATAAATAATACATTAGGGCTAAGATTAGTTCGAAGGTTGTGGAACCACCCAAGACCAATATAGGCGGAGTGGTAACAAATAACAACTAGCCTAAATTAATCAATCTAACAATATAATATTGTTACGATTAAATTAATTAATAAACAAAATATTGAAATATATTCTAACATCACCCCTTATTACAATATTTTAGGAAAAATATAACTATTAGCTATACTAGCATCCCCCCATTATTTTGAAATACATAGAGAATTACAAAAAAATTCAAATTTGACATGTGCAAGTGCCTTAGTGAATATGTCTAAAACCTGATCATGGGTGGAGATGTACTGAAGTTGAATGTGTTGCCTTGGTACTTCGTCTCGAATAAAGTGGCATTGTGTATCAATGTGTTTGGTTTTTTCATGATGCATTGGATTCTTAACAAGGTTCAAAACACCCATGTTGTCATAGAATAAGTGTATTGGAGATTTTAATGGAATACCCATACTTGTCAAGATGCGACACAAGCATATCACTTCACACACAGCTTCGCGTGCAGTGCGATACTCTGCCTCTATTGATGAGATAGTAACCACCTGTTTCTTCTTGCTTTGCCAAGAGATAGGACCAGATCCAAGATGAAATAAATATCCTAAAGTTGATTTATGATCATCAAATGATCCGGCATAGTCGGAGTCTATGTATCCCTGTAAGAAGAATTTGTTGTTCTTCTTGTATTCTAGGCCATATTCCATTGTGCCACGGACATAGTGAAGAACTAGCTTTACTGCTTTCCAATGTGTAGTCTTAGGTTCTTGCATGAACCTTGAAAGATAATTGATAGCAAATATGATATTTGGCCTAGTCTTGATCAAATATATGAGACTCCAATCAACTGACGATAGAGAGTAGCATCTACCTGAGGTGATTTGTCATATCGCAATAACTAAAGACCTGTTTCCATTAGTGTTGCCATCGGCTTGCAGTCAATCATGCGATATTTTTCAAGTAGTGTCTTGGCATATTTTTTTTGGGACACATTGATGTAGTGCTCCTTCTAGTTCACTTCCATGACAAGATAGTAATGGAGAATTCTGAGATCTATCATTTCAAAATATTTTCTCAAATCTTGTTTGAAAAAAGAGATCATTGTTTTTGAACTCCTTGTTATGAGTATATCATCAACATAGATTACAAGAAACACTATTTCAGAGCCTTGCTTCTTGAAATAGAGGTTTTCATCCGATGAACATCTCTTAAATCCATGCTATAGTAGGTGATTCTCTATTTTTATGTACCAAGCCTGAGGAGCCTGTTTCAAACCATATAAGGATTTGACCAATTTGCAAACTTTCTACTGTTGGCATTCCACTTAAAATCCTTCTGATTGAGTCATATAGACTTCCTCTTGTATATCACCATTTAGAAAGGCACTCTTGACATCCATTTGGTGCACTTTCCACCCATATTGTGCTACCATAGCACAAAGAACTCAAATGGTTGTCATCCGAGCAGCAGGTGCAAAAGTTTCCTCATAGTCAATGCCTTCTCTTTGAGCATAGCCCTTTGCAACAAGTCAAAAATTATGCTTATATATTGTACCATATGCCTTGTACTTGACTTTGTACACCCGTTTGCAGCCTATGGGCTTCTTTTCGTATGGAAGATCGACAAGCTTCCAAGTTTTGTTTTTCATCAGAGACTTATACTCTGCATCCATAGCGGCCTTCCACTGAGGCTCACCAAGAGCATATTGCACTAATGCAGGTTCAAGTTCATCTATTGAGGATATAAACACCCTGTCATCATCAATATCCATATCTTTTGTATCTCTCTCTGGATCTATAGAAAGTTCCTCAAAATATTGACATAGATCATCAACCCCAGTAATCTCTGTTACAGCTTTCTCTTATCGAGCCATACTGCGAGTACGAGGCCTATCCAATGTCAAATTCTATGGAATGGATAGCTTAGAGTCTCAAATTGTACTTGTATACCACTTTGGATTCTTCTTCTATGGTGATGAAGAATATGAAGAAGGACCTTCAACCTTGGATGAAGGAGACTTCTTAACCTTAGTTTCCACAAGGTCTAGGTATACATCTGATGTGTTTTCTGATGTGAAAGCCTCATCAAAAACTACATCTCTATTGATGTGTATCTTCTTGGTTAAGGTATCAATCAATCGATAGCCCTTAGAGTGCTCATCATACCCAAGAAGAATGCACTTCAATGTCTTCTCATCTAGCTTCTTCCTATTTTCTTTTGGTATGTGCATGAATGCTTTACAACAAAAAATGTATAGATGAGATATGGATGGTTTCCTACCACTCTATGCTTCCTATGGATTCATTCCTTGTAGGGCCTTTGTGGGTGCCCTATTCAACAGATATACTATTGTGGTGATAGCTTCTACCCAATATTTTTTCCCAATTCTATCTCCTGTGAGCATGCAAGGAACTATTTCCATGATGGAACGGTTCCTCCTTTCAGCAACTCCATTTTGTTGAGGAGTATAAGTAGTAGTCAACTATCGTGTGATCCCATTTTAGTAAATAACTCAGAAAATTCTTTAGAGGTGAAATCCCCCCCTCGATCTAAGCAGAGGGTCTTTATATAAGTCCCTAACTCCTTTTCAATAGATTTATTGAATTACTGAAAGAAGCCAAATGCTTTAGATTTTAGTTGAAGAAATAATACCCACATCTTTCATGAGTAATCATCCATGAATAACTAAAAATACCTCTTTCCCCCATAATTTTTGGGTGTTAAAGGAACACACAGATCAGTGTGAACCAACTCCAGATGTTTCTTTGCTCTTATAGAGCTCCTTTCAAAAGGTACTCTATGCTACTTTCCTACCAAGCAGTCAGAGCAAACTGGCAATGTGGTAGAAATGGAAGGAAGACCTTTTACCATTTAATACTTACTTAACTCAAGTAAGTAACCAGAACTCATATGTCCATATCTCTTGTGCCATAGGGAATTTGCCTCCTTTGTAGATACAATCATGGATACATCTAGAGAAGAGATAGTATCTAGGGCAAATAATACATGCTTATATGAAGTGGTTGCAATGTTCTTACCCCTCCTAGTGATAGAACAAAACTTCTTGCCCCCTCAACACTAAAGTTTACAACCATATTTTTATCCAAAATTTGTGTGACTGACAACAAGTTGTTCACTAGTCCTAGAACATAGAGAACATTCTCAATCTAACACTTGCCATCAGAAAGATAAATAGAAACTATTCCTTCTTCCTAAACCTTGTAGGTTTTATCATCGACAATAATGACAAGTTTACCCTCTTTGGCCTCAAAAGACTCAAACCATGATTTGTCACCAGTCATGTGCTTACTGGATCTAGAATCAACATACCAAATAGGATCCGTCTACTTGTATACTGTGGTAGTCATGAGCACTTTGTGTGATCTCTTAGAATCCATGTCAGATTCCTCAATAGCAACGTTCACTTACTGTTGTTTGTTCTTTTGTGGTTTGTTCTGGCCTTTCTATTTTGATTGTTTATTTTTATGCCAACATCTATTTATATCATGACCTTCTTTGTCACAGATCTTGCAATATCTCTTTTTCTATTGAGTTTGAGTTTGTTTTCCTTTTTAATCCTTTTGAGAACTACCTCCCTTCTAAAAATTACCCTTATTCTTGTTTTGACCCTTCCTGTTGGTGTATAGGGCAGTGTTAGAAGAATCATCTCACTGTAGTTGGCGTGCCTCCTCTTCTTGAAGCATATTTACCAACTCAACATAGGTAACTTGTCTTTGTGATACATGAAGTGAGGTAATAAAAACTCTAAAATAATTCAAAAGATATCTCATTACCACTGAGGTAAGGAGCTTATCATCAACTGGTGCTGCTAAGGAATTTAATTTTCCTTTCAACTCAGACACTGCAAAGAAAATTTTCAAATGTCTCTCCATGTTTCATGCTTAGACTATGTAATTGAGACTGAATAAATAGAATGGTGGAGTCATTCTTCCCTTCATATATAGTATTAAGGGAATCCCATGCCACTTTACTATTTGGACAATCAGCAATATGAGGTTGAACCTCATCAGAAATAGCAAGCAAAATGAGCACTTTTGCTTTGCTATATTTCTTGTCAAAGTCTTTCTAATCAGCAGATAGAGTTGTGACTCCAGCTGAAGATGAAGGTTTTACTGTTGTTCCAGACATAATTTCATAAATATCATCAATCTCTAGGATTACCTTCATTTTGTTTTTCCATTGTGTATAGTTTGGACCTTTCAATAACTGATGAGCATCAGTCATTAGTTTTGCAGACATTGTGAAGGTTCCTTATAACACCAAATGGTAGCCCCTTCAATATACCTTAATTATAGGCCATAATACCATACAAAATACCCGCCCTTACATGAGGGAGACTATAGGTATTTTGAAAAACCAAAAAAATTACCTACCCTTACGTGAGGGAGACTATAGGTAATTTTAATGATTATACAATATGTGGTACTTAGGCGGTACTGAAATGGAATCACCTCATTGATGGCATCGACCTTAGAAAGCCTTCAATCCTCATGTGTGGGGCATAACCTCCCATAAACACTTTGGATATCCAAACTTTCATCTGGATTTAAGCCTAAACTTGAGAGTGATTGGGGTAGTAGATGGAGTAAAAAAATAGCAAAATGGTAAACTTATCTCTCCCTAACGATTAATAGAGAACAAGCTCAGATGTCATTGTGGTAACTATATTAGGCGGCAGATACAGTAGCACAATCACGACAGCTTTATCTGTAAGTGTTGGCCAGAGGTATCACAAATACCGAACGCTATAGTGCAATAAATTGCATAGATGGGTTTTAATTATTCTGAGGACTTAGGGAGTGAATTTGATTTTAACTTAAATGATGTAGTGCAAAAGAAGGAAAAAATGCAACATACAACATAAAAGTGCCCACAGAAATAACCCACTAGGTTTTGGGTGCAGCCGAAAATGCACCTTTACAATAATGCCAAAATTTGTTTTTTCAAAAAAATACTCTCAATCCCCCCTTGATTTTTTGAAAAAAAAAAATTACTCTCAATCCCCCCTTGATTTTTTGAAAAAAAAAAAATTACTCTCAATCCCCCCTTGATTTTTCAAAAAAAAAAATAAATACTCCCCCCGTTAAAATTTTTCTTTATAAAGCATTTTAAAACATTATTTTATAACTAAAGTTAAAAAAAATAACTTTATCTTACATAGTAAAAAAATATTTAAAAAAAAAATAACCTGAAACTATTATAAAATAAATTAAAATGATATTTAATTTTAACTTTAATTAAATAATATTAAAAAAAAACTTTTAAAAAATGAAAAAAAATTATACCTTTGAGGGGGGGATGGGTCGACGAGACTTGCACCCGTGACCTGAGGCTCCCGGAGCCTTAACCACTCGACTCACTGACAAGTGAGCCAGTGGGCTAATCTACCACAGATCAGGATCCACGCAGTCTTAAGGAGCCCCCGAAGGCGTAATAGCCCTCGTGGCGGTGCTCCCTCCTCGTCCACCACTCGAGCAGAGTGTAGGTGGCACTGCTATGGCGGATACACCAATGGCTTGTGGGTGGCATAGAGGCGGCGCATGGGTGGGGACAAGGTGGTTAGCTCACAGAGAGCCAAACTTTGCTCAAATCACACCAAACATTGATCCTTTTAGATCATTTCTCTGTTGTAGTGAGACAAGACCAAAATGCACCTTAAATACTGTAGAAATGAAGGAGAATCACCTGCTAGATATTAGCCATTGATGCCCTACGTGAGGAAAAAACTAGTTTGGGAGGGTTTTGAAAAAATTAGATCAATTTCTAATCCAGCCAATCTGCTTTGATTGGCTTCTTTCTTCCAAAAAATCACTCAGAAATCCAAAGCACTACAACCAATGATAATGAAAAATAGGAAGTGATTAACAGGTTTGACGCCAGAACTTGCAGGTGATGGTGAATATTCTCCAGGTGACGCGCGTGGTTGAATTTCCTCATATGAGGTAGATTGCAAGTATATCCCACATGGATGGGATCATCAGAAGCTAAGGGTAATAAAAGGCTATTTACTCCATAATGGAGTATAGCCTCTTGGGGAGAGGCTCTCACCCGAGAGGGTCATGGGGAAGCCTCGGTGTTGGCTCCCATAACATATGCACTCTATGTCTTACCCTTTCGATCGTACGGTCGATTACCTCGAATTTCCTCTTTAGATTGTGCCGTCGATTGCTTCAAATTGCTCCTTTCGACCATATGGTCGATCGCCTTTAATAAAAACCAATTTTTTTAAGAAATTAAAAAAAAAATCTCAAATTCCGAAAAACTATTTCCAATTGAGATTTTAAAAAAAAATCTTTGCTCGTTTGCTCCGCTACTACGAGATCACTTCGAGAGAAATGAGAGTGGCGGAGGAAGAGCTCTGATACCATGTGATAAGCGGAGCAACATTTGATTAATTTGACAAAGTATAAATAATACATTAGGGTCAGGATTAGTCCAGAGGTTGTGGAACCACCCAAGACCAATATAGGCGGAGTTGTAACAAATAACAACTAGCCTAAATTAATCAATCTAACAATATAATATTGTTACGATTGAATTAATTAATAAAGGAAATATTGAAATATATTCTAACAAAGAGTTAGCCAAACTATCACTAGGAGAACTTCAGGAAATGAGTGTTTCATCCACCCCTTCTAACTTAGAAAGGGACTTAAATATTTTGGTAGAAGATATCTTAAAAATTAATATTAGAATAGAAATTAATTGTCACGTGGTCAAAATTGGAGCTACCTTAAGTAAAGAAGAACAAATAAAATATACACAACTTCTTGTGGAATACCCCGATATCTTCGCATGGACGTACATAGATATGTTTGGCTTAGATCCTTTTGTTGTCATGCACCTCTTAGTGGTGCACCCTGACACTAAACCTATAAAACAAAAACTTAGGAAAATGCATCCTAAAGTAGCCTTGCTAGTTAAATATGAGTTGCAAAAGTTGTTAGATGTTGATTTCATTCAAGCTATATTACTTTAATTGGATATCTAATGTCGTCCTAGTAACCAAAAAGAGGCTACTAAAATCAGAGTATGTACTGATTTTAGGGACATCAATGTTGCATGTCCCAAAGATGATTTTCCCCTTCCTAATATGGATCAAATCATTGATTTCACAACATGAAGTGGGATTTTATCCCTTATGGATGGATTCTTTGGGTATAACCAAATCCGTATAGCACAAGAAGATCAACCCAAAACTACTTTCATTACACCTTGGGGGACATTCTGTTGGAAAGTAATACCCTTTGGTTTAAACAATACGGGAGCAACATGACCTACATATTTCATGATATGATGTATGATATCTTACATGTTATGTAGATGACATCATAGCCCAATCCATTAAGGAGGAAGATCATATTCTTGACCTACAATGCGTATTTAATAGACTTCATGAATACAAAGTTTGCTTAAACCCGAAAAAATGTATGTTTGAAGTAAAATCAAGTAAATTAGTGGGACTTATTGTGTCTATGTGAGGAATAGAGATAGACCCTATCAAAATCAAGGTCATCATCGGCATGCCACCACCAAAAATCTTGATAGAGCTTAGAAGTTTACAAGGTAAGCTCCAATATATTCATCGTTTTATTGACAAAATGACGAATAAATATCAATCCTTTCTTAAGTTACTTAAGAAAGATATTTTTTTCAAATATGATGAGGAATTTCAAGAAGCCTTTGAATCTCTTAAGTCATATTTTCTTACGCCACCAGTGCTCGTTCCTCCTAGACTCAAGTGAACCTTTTATTCTATATATTTTTACCTCAAAACTTGTGTTAGGAGCAAGCTAGCACAACATGACGAGGATAAGAAAGAAAGATCTATTTATTTTATAAGCAAAACCTTGATAAGTTATGAAATTCGTGAAACTTCTTTAGAAAAAATCTGCTTAGCTATTGTGTTTTCTACACAGAAATTACACCATTATATGCTTAGTAAAAAACTTTCGTTATAGCAAAATTTGATCCATTAAGATACTTGATGAGTAGACCATATTTATTAGGATGTGTAGCAAAATGGGTTATGGATCTGAGTGAGTTTGATCTCATATTTAATGGTCAAAAATCCATTAAATATTAATTCATAGCCAATCAACTCGTTGTTGCCCCTCTTAAATCTACTCATCCTTTAACAATAGAATTTTTAGAGGAATGCCTTAACCTAGAAGGTGAACATTTAGATTATTGGACCTTATTTTTTGATGGAACCCGCTTCATGATTGGCATAGGTGCATGCATTATATTAGTGTCTCCACAAAAACAACTTATCCCATTATATTTTAAACTCCAATTTACCTATACAAATAATACAACAAAGTATGAAACCTTGATCCTTGGGTTACGAGCAATTTTATCCTTGAATATTATTTTTTTTTAGTTTTTGGAGACTCAAAACTTGTGGTAAATCAAATCAATAACGTTTATCAAACCCAAGATGAGAAACTTCCCCCATATAAAGAGTATGTTTTAAAAATTATCTTTATTTGAGAAATTTTCTATCAAAACTATCCCTCGTACTAGTAATCGTTCTACGGATGCTATGGCAGTAGTTGCTTCTCATATTCATTTGGTGTTGGATGATGATCATGCTACTATCATAATTCACAAACTTTGAGAACCTGCATTATTAGAATCTTTTCTATCACCCTTAGACATCTTTGCAATTGAAGAAACATCCTCATTATCATGGTATGGAGATATCTTCAATTTTCTCCAAAATGGGTCATACCCAAATGGCTTAGATAGGAATCAACGTAGACTATTACGTAAAAGAGTTGTTCATTTTGTAATCATTAGAAATACTTTATATAAAAGGTCTTTTGAAGGTATCCTTTTAATATACCTTAACCTAGAGGAATCCAAGAAAGCATTAAGAGAAGTGCACTATGGATTTTGTGAAGGTCATTTTAGTGGTGGAGCCATAACTAAAAATATCTTATGCCACCAGTGCTCGTTCCTCCTAGACTAGAGTACCCTTTTATTCTATATATTTTTACCTCAAAACTTGTGTTAGGTGTAAGCTAGCACAACATGAGGAGGATAAGAAAGAAAAATCTATTTATTTTATAAGTAGAACCTTGATAAGTTATGAAACTCATGATACTCCTTTAGAAAAACTCTGCTTAGCTATTGTGTTTTCTACACAAAAATTACACCATTATATGCTTAGTAAAAAACTGTCGTTATAGCAAAATTTGATCCATTAAGATACTTGATGAGTAGACCATATTTATTAGGACGTGTAGAAAAATGGGTTCTGGCTTTGAGTGAGTTTGATCTCACCTTTATTGGTCAAAAATCCATTAAATATCAATTCATAGCCAATAAACTCGTTGCTGCCCCTCTTAAATCTACTCATCCTTTAACAATAGAGTTTCCATAGGAATGCCTTAACCTAGAAGGTGAACCTTTAGATTCTTGGACATTATTTTTTTATGGAACCCGCTTCATGATTGGCGTAGGTGCATGCATTATATTAGTGTCTCCATAAAAACAACTTATCCCATTATATTTTAAACTTCAATTTACTTGTACAAATAATACAACAAAGTATGAAACCTTGATCCTTGGGTTACGAGCAATTTTATCCTTGAATATTAATTTTTTCTAGTTTTTGGAGACTCAAAACTTGTGGTAAATCAAATCAATAATGTTTATCAAACCCAAGATGAGAAACTTCCCCCATATAAAGAGTATGTTTTAAAATTTATCTTTATTTGAGAAAGTTCCTATCGAAACTATCCCTCATACTAGTAATCGTTCTATGGATGCTATGGCAGTAGTTGCTTCTCATATTCATTTGGTGTTGGATGATGATCATGCTACTATCATAATTCACCAACTTTGAGAACCTACATTATTAGAATCTTGTCTATAACCCTTAGACATCTTTGCAATTGAAGAAACATCCTCATGATCATGGTATGGAGATATCTTCAATTTTATCCAAAATGGGTCATACCCAGATGGCTTAGATAGGAATCAACGTAGACTATTACGTAAAAGAGTTGTTCGTTTTGTAATCATTAGAAATACTTTATATAAAAGGTATTTTGAAGGTGTCCTTTTAATATACCTTAACCTAGAGGAATCCAAGAAAGCATTAAGCGAAGTGCACAATGGATCTTGTGAAGGTCATTTTAGTGGTGGAGCCATAACTGAAAAGCTCCTACGAATGGGCTATTTTTGGCCCTCTATGGAAAAATATGCTAATGACTATGTGCATCAATGTGACAAATGTTAATGACATGTAAACTTATTCCATGCTTCTACCCAAGAGCTTCAAGCTATCTCTTCCTCTTGGCCTTTTTCAAAATGGGGCGTAGACAATATAGGCAAAATTAATCCAGTTTCATCAAATGGTCATAAATTCATCATAACAACAACTGAATATTTTACAAAATGGGTAGAAGCCATACCTTTGGCTTCTTGCATAGGAACCCAAGTCTCTAAAATTATTTTTAATCAAATCATCTATAGATTTGGGATTCCATCCATAGTTGTTTTGTATAATGGAACTTTTTTTAAAAATAAAGACATACAAAAGCTTTGTGCTAAATACAAAATCCAACATATATGGTCTACTCCTTACTATCCACAAGGAAATTTCCAAGATGTAGCATCCAATAAAACTTTAATTAAAATACTAAAAATATTGGGCATACTCAACTATATCCTGCTTTAAGGGCTTATCGAACTAGTGTTCGAACCCCTACTGGTGCTTCTCATTTTGTCTTGGTATATGGCATTGAAGTTGTATTTACTTTTGAGTTTGAAGTCCCTTCTTTAGATATATTACTTCAATATTTTTAAGTAGGACATGAATATCATGTTGGACGACTAAGCCAATTGGAATTACTATATGAAAATCACATAAATTCTTTAGAGCACCTTCACTCCTACAAGATAAACTCAAAATATCATACTCTAAGAAATTTCATACCCGATATTTTGAAGTTGGAAATCTAGTTCTTAAAAAAAATTAGAAAAATACAAAGCTCGAATTGATTTAAAAGGAAAATTTCAACCAAATTGACTAGGTCCATTTATCATCACTGCAAAATTTGGATCAGGTGCATATCGCTTGGAAAATTTATATAGAAAATATCTTAATGAACCCATGAACATAATACACCTAAAAAGATACTATGCATAAAGTTTAAAAGTCTCATCATTTTACAAAATTGTTAATATTGTACATACATTTCTTACATTTCGCTTCATCATCGCATATAAATCATATTTCACTTAGTTGCATTTATCTATGAATTTATCAAAATAAAATTGTGGTCCAATTGCATACGACATATGGTCACATACAATTATTATTCTACTTAAATATTAGACCAATGTTATCAAAATTCATAGTCAATTTTGGTTTCTTTCGGAGGAATTCAAAAATTATCTTGAACCACTCACAGAATTCACATTTTAATAAAATCTTGATTCTCAATATTGATTATAAATCTCTCTTGAACCAAAAGCACTACTATTTCACTAAATAAATTTTGAATTTTTGGGAACTAATCTTGCCAATTTTTGAACCAAGAATGACTTACATATTTTAAATATGCTTTTGCACAAGGGAATATGATGCTACACAGTAGATCTAGCTCCTTAAGAAAAAGGTTTCCCTTGCTATCATATTATGTGCATGGTATAGAACACTAAGAATTGGCAAAAGGACAAGCTCCTCCCTACCCAAATAAAATCCCTTGCTCTTTTTCTAATTTGAGCAAGTATCCTTACAAAAAAAATGATTTTACTACAAAGCAATAAAAATCCCCTTGTTCAAAACAAAAATGAACAAGAATCCCTACTCAAAGAAATCAAAAGAAAATAAGGGGGTAATGAGCTTTAATCCCTGGAATTCCTCAATTATTTGAACACCATGGGGTGATCCCTATTACAGCAATGGGTTGAATAAATCTTACCTGGAAATAGGGTAGTCTTATGCATGGAGACATGTATGTCAAATTAGCAATCTTCTTTTGTATAGACTAATGTTAGCTCATGTATCAGCTAGCTTTTGGTAGCTTGTATTACATAGTAGTTAAGCCTAACTAAATGCATGCAATCATGGTAAATGAACTCCTCATTTTGCACACACATTGGTTCTTAAAAGTTGGTTTGCATCATTACCTTACTCAAAATTGGTAAATGAACTACATAAGCACACACATTTGATCCTTGAGAGATTTTGTATCATAATTAAGGTCAATATGGAAAATGAATACACAAACCACACACTTCTTCTTGATAAATTTGATTTCATCCTAGAAATGATCAAAAAATTTCTTAAAGTTTTCTTAGCATAAGTCACCATTTTTCTCATGGATTTGTATGATTGTTAGCATATGCAATTGGTCCTAAAAAATAGTTAATATTGCATTTTCATACCTATCACTTAGCATAAATGCTTCCATTCTACTATATTGCATGATTGCTTATCATTTACAAAAACTTGCATTTGATCATACATAATCATTTTCTCATGTAGTTGCATATAGACTTCACAATGATGGCATGAGACAACCCTAGTAAAATATCTCTATTTACTTCATACTAGGAATATTATGCCTAGCGCAAGTCTTTTATTCAAATTTTCATGCTTAATCACTTTTTATTGCACTATACTTCTCTTAAGATTAAATCAAAATTAATCTTAAAAATTACACACTACTCATTATCAACTATACAAATTTCACTCAAAAAATCTTCAACTACTTTTTGGAATCATAACCCTTCGATGACAGCATAACAACAAAACCTCACACAGGATCCGCTTCATGACCAATGTGAGCAACAGTCTCCATAAACAGACATATACAAGCACACATCCTCAAGGTATGGTGTTGATTGATCAAAATCATAAGGGTATATTTCCCAAACTCTCTCTCTTCAACAAAACAATCCAATCACACTACATTACAAAATATCAATTTCATTAAATCACACTTTACTTTTCCCATATCTTGATTAAGCATGATGAAAGAAAAATTAGCAATCAAACATGACTAAAAGCATGATTATGTAGATCATCAAAAACAAATCATATTTTGCATTATGCATACACATAAACACCAAAATACTAAAAATAGAACAACAATAATTATATATATATATATATATCATCAAAAATACATAGGGTACAAAAAATTGATTGGTATACCACAATCATAGATGCTGACTTTGAACCTGATCTAGAGAGGCTCAATACCGCTAACTCTGGGGGTAGTGGAACCCTTTGACCCTCGGGCACTACTTGAAAGTAGAGCATCTGGTAAAATATCATCCACTGAGAGGATAGCATAGCCTCTACCTATACCGTCATCAGTGCACTACTCCCTAAGGATTGGTATGAAGCCACGCTCCTCGTTTTATGGGATCGCGACTATGTCTAGCATGACAACCCATGTACCTACATCCAGGCTAGTTGAGCTTGAGTCTGGCTCAAGAGAGTTTAATACTATGAGATTTTTCCCTCAAATTATTGGATATGTCTTACCTGAATGTCGATATAACTCCTCAAACTATCATTCTCTACTAGTAGAGCAGTCACCTCTCTCACACTACTCGACTCCCCAACCTCCATAGCAGTACCCTTCTTGGGTGAGTCATGAAAATAAATTATAGGTGTGTCCCATTATGGAGATAATGTAGGTTGATCGACTAGGATTACATGTTGCTAAGAACCTCCTACCTGCTATTGTTGCCCACTCTCTCTCCCAATACAAATAGCCCTCTCCTACTGAGAAAAACTCTATGGCTATCACCCTTCTCTCATTTGAGATCCCTCTCATTGTGGTGGCCTCTGTCTCTCCCTCTCCTCCTCTATTATATTTTATTGACATCTAGATACCTCCTAGTAAGCTCGATGTACCTTCTCAACTCTACCTCTCTCCTATGTAATCCTCATATGGAGGATGGGCGTACCACTCACAATACCCATCCACAACTCTTACATCATCACTCTCTACAAGGGTGACCATTGCATCATCCTCATCAACCTCTATAAATATTTTAAGATTTGATGCCCCACTAGTGGTCATTGAATCTTGAACTACCCATGAGAATGTGAAATCGTAGACCTCAAGAATCAACTGCACCAATCCAAACTATTATAGCACCTGATTTTCTTGGTGTAGCTTTATCTCTCCCCTCTCCATATGAATCCATTGCACTTGCCTCATGCAATATAGTTCCACTCTATCATCCTCCCATATTTAGTGCTTGCCAAGGTCTCCAACAAATCCATAGTGTGGTCAAGTAATTTATCACCCACATGGCTTCCTCTAGTTCACTTCTCCTCCTTCGTCAGTCTACTATATGACCCCAGCAAAATATGGCAGGCCATCCATCCTCTACATCTTGATGAGGAAGCCCCATTGGCCTCCTCATGGTTATGTGCTCCCAACACCATACCTGAAGAAAGGAAGTAAGAATCAAGTTGTAGCCCTTCTTATACACGACCCTAAACAAGGTCTTGTATAAATGGCATAATTTGTAGGGTCCCCAAGAAAAGTGCATGCTAGTATCTCACATATCTTCTACAACCTTTGCTAAGCCCCATGGCATGTTTGGACCACTATGATGGCACACCAATAAGCTTGTAACTATTCATGCCAATACCTATGTCAAGCATGACACTTCCTCTATCATAATCAGTCCATCCATGCTCACCTCACTCTGCTCAATGGGGAATGATGGGTGTCTTGTTAGTCACTGTACAATTTGACCTTAGGATAGGGATTGGTAAATAAATTTACCCCTAATAGACACTTTGAGGATCCTCCATATATCCTCTAAGGTAAGGGTCATCTCCCCTATAGGTAGCTGTAACATCGACGATCCTAAATACCACCACTCTGCAAAATTTGTAAGTAGACTGTAGTCTACCTTTATACGTGGCATCTCAGACACGTGGTTCAGGACCACTCCCATCATAATATCCTCATCATCTACACTCAAGGCTCTAACGTGATCATCAAATCCCTTATACCACCACTCACAGTCTTTAAGTGCCCCTTGCTACAAAATAAAAAATAAAAAATAAAAAACAATTTGGTTATTTATTCTAAATAATAAAAACATCAGTAGAACATAAAATAATGAAGCATATATTATAATTTTAGTCCCAATTGATAAATTTAGACTTAAAGTACAAATTTGGACGAACGAAAACAAATTCAGACGTTTGAATTTGCAAATTTGGACTTTTGTGAATAAATTCGAATGAATGAATTCATTGAAAAGTGTTTGAAATTGTGAATTTGGACACCTTATATGATGAATTTGGATGTCAAAATTTGTTGAAATTGTCCAAATTCATCACTTACAGCCGCACGACAGTAGGCCGCATCTAAAATCCAAAAAAAAATTAAAATAAACCAAATAATTCCAAATTAGAATTATTGAGATCACTTACCACCATACTCCCGCCAGTTCTGTTGTTCCTCGATTGAACTTTATCTGCTCAATGTACGACAGTGGCTATTGTTTGTTTTTCTCTAGAGCTCACTTTTCAAGAAAAGTGGGGGTAAAAATGAATTATGGTTTTATCATAATTTCTATTTTATATCCCTTTTTTACACTTTTTTCGCTTTAAATTTTGATTTTTGCAATAAATTTCAATTTTTTTACAAAACTCGAAGGGGGTACCCTAGATAATAAACATAAAAAGAAAAATTGAATAAATTTTGTTTTTTCACAACATAATTTTCATTTTTGCTACAACTTTCTTTAACGCATTTATTGTTCATAAATGCACCAAAGAGGGAAAAATGTAGTCACATAATTTTGACACACTTCAAAATTCCCACTTCCCAATAAAACATGTTTACCATAACAATGTGAAATTTACCCTCAAATACCCATACCTCGATTGTCATGCCAAGAAAATAGAAATTGATTTGATTTTCCCTTTTTTCAAGAAATTCTAGCAAACCCGATGAAATTAGACTTTTTTCATAATTTTGAATGTTTGATTTCGTTCAAATTCCAAGTGCACATAATTTAGGCACTTTTTTGGGATTTTGAACCTAATCTGGGCCAACCCAGATTCCCGACAAATTTGGGTGATCCAAATTTGTCCAAATCAGGAAAAATCCCAAATTGGCCTAACTACTTGGCCTATTTTTGCCTCCCTCCCTGGTTCCTTGACCTACATCAGGAATTTAAACCCCTAGAATCCCCCTAAACAAACTAATGGTGATAATTTGTAGGAAAGCTTGGCTGGAGAAAGAGATTTCAGAGCTTTTTTTGCAGGTTACAATGGATATTTCGACCTTCAGATCACCATTCTCAGAGCTCTCATACATGGCAATACCTACTGCAGATTTAGTTCTGGCATATACTTAATAGTAATTTGATTTTTGTATTTGTTTTCACAAATTTGGGTCATCCAAATTTATCATAAAAGCTCGATTTCTAACCATTGATTTTTCAGAACTAGTCGTTGGATATTTTTGGAACATCTGAAATCATGCGTAAAGTCTGAAAACATACAAAAAGTCTGAAATCATACAAATTAATGTTGGGGGTAAAATTTTGATTACAGGATTATCAATTTGATTCATAGTTGCACTATGTCCTTTTACTTGCTTTAATTATTCCACTGTATCTCATTATTGTTACTATGTTTATTGCATTTAATTTTACATGTTTTGTATTAGATCCATAGATCCTTTATTTTTCATACGATTTGCTAAAAGAATCAAGGGGATTTGACTGTTATAGATCATGATCCACTGTGACCTAAGTAGATCACCCACCTCTAATTTCATATTTCAGTGTTGCATTGTGAAATTAAAGGTTTTTGATATACTCAACTAATCTGAATTTGTCTAACGAATTCGGATGTTTGAATTCATACTGAAAACATAGAATTTTTTTAGTAACACCCAAATTCATTTGAAAGCAAACATCCAAACCAAGTAAGGATCTAAACCTGATTTATTGAATATATTATGCTCTAGATCAATATTTCTCTGTCTATAAACATTTTCATTAAACAAAGAAAAGCAGATAACATAAAAAACATATACTTTATTGCATTTTTTCCATACTAGTCAAAATACAAAACACAAAAAAAAAAAAAAAAACCATGTTAGCATAAACTTCATCTTTCACTTTCAATCATTGCATCAAATTCAGATTTACAATGCTTTCTAGATAGACTTGTATGCCATTTGTTCTCAAGGAAAGATAAATTGCATATAGCTAGGTAGAAATTGCATTTGGCCAAACCCTAGGTGTATGCACATAAAATAATACAACAAAAATCCACTCTACCTAGGCATGGAAACCACCACAGAAAGTGTTTCTTGGTGAACCCTCATCCCATTTGTCGACAAACACCAAGGAGAGTGCAACTCAAGTGCTTCTCATCCGAGATGCAAATTTATCATTTTCCCTCCCCCTTTTAGGAGTGGATCTATTATCTTAGAAGAATTGGGTGCAAAACTTTGCATCTACAGAAGTCCTAATTCCCTTGTATATCATTGATGCCCTTGATTTTTCATGTCCTACATCTCACGTGTATGCAATTTTTTGTATATGTGCTATATGAGGGACAAAAGTAGCCAAATATGACCATTGATATACTAGGTATTTTAGGACATTATTGTTATATTAATATTTTATCACAAAAAACTCTTACTTTAACATGTATTCAAACATGAAGCCTAAGGTACCGTTCTGGTAGGCAAGACCTTTTATTGACTATATTATAATTCCTTATGAGTAGAGTATGTATTAAATAAATTGTCTCAACCACCATGATGGCACACTAAGTAGAAAACCTACTACAACATTCTTGAACCTCTTTATATATCGCTAGGTAGAATCAAGTTCTTCATTTTGGTACTTCACATATACATAAATCTTTGAATTTGTACTAAGAAACAAAACAAGGACCCAAATACACTTGATGATATACTAGGAACTTCAAGAAACAATATTTTCAATCAATTTTTTTCTTACACCACACCTTTTCCATTCATAAACCCATAAGGGTGTGGGTACAACATGATCAACAACTTGCATAGGTATAATAATTTATAAGTTTTTCAGGTAGTATATCATGTAGTACCAATGCTCCTTGTCGGTTTATGTATCGACTGGAATATATTCAAACAATCAATCACTACAATATACAAAATTTTCTTGCCTATTCATAGACCATAAAAAGGCATCTAGATTTAATAATCAACTCTTTGCATACCTACAATATCTTGGGAGTGCACCAAGATGTGGATTATTAAATTCATTTTCTTTATAATGGTCTATCAATTGGCTTGGGGATATCTCCATTCATCACAATAATGACAAGAAATATTAGTTGTCATACCCTACCAATTACATTTTTCTATAGAAAATATGATATTTCTTGTCAATATTCTACATATATGCAATTCCTTGTACATGCACGAAGTAAAGGCAAGGAATATTCTCTTTTTCTAGAAAAGCTTACATTTTTGTAGTGTGACATCTTCACCTTGTCATATCTTATTCATATTATCACATATTCTTCTACAAATTCACCTCACCCATTTATATATCCTAAGGGGACATTGGGACTTAATGATCAACACTTTGCATACTCATAATAGTTTATGAGTGCACCAAATAGTAGATCATTAAATCCATGTGTTTTTGAATGGTCTATCAATTGGCATGAGATATATTCTTACATCAACAACAAATTTTTAGGTTTGACAACATGATAGAGTGTGCGATCTTTAAGAAAAAATAATTTATTTTACCCATGCTCTACGCATACGCAATCATTTGTACATAATTTAGGCAAAGGTGAAGGGTTTTATCTTTCCTCGGATGTCCATGTTGTACCATGCTATTAAAAAATATAATAGTTTTGATATATCCTATCAATTTCATGTTAGGAATAGGTCTTTAGCCCTAGGTTAGGGTAGAGCATAGGACATTTGGGAAAAGACAACTTCTTTTACCAATGTCCTATAGATATACAATTTTTTATACATATGTTGGGCAAAGGTGAAGGGCTTCATCTTTCCCTGGATATCCATGCGATACCCTAATACAAAGCTTAAATGCTTGTTGTCACATTTATCAATATCATCAATATCCTAGCTTATCTATTAGGTCATTTTGGGGCCTTGACCCTATTGATCCTATGGCTTGTAATAATGCAATTATTTGTATACCTACCAAACACAAGATCAATAGTATCAAAAATTTCAACCTGATTTTATAGAAATGAAAGAAATAAACCAAACATTATCAAGTGCATCTCATAATCTATATTTATGACTAGCTATGAGGCACAACTTGCCATCCAGGTGAATAGAAAATTTCCTTCCTATATCTTGCATATTCATAATTATTTGTGTGCTAATCATGGGAAGACAATATCTCTATCTCTTAGAAGGTGTACTTAGTCACACTCTTATAACAAAAATATTAATCTCTTGTATATCAGAAAGGGAATAAAACCCTTGTGACTAACATTTCATGTACCTATAAATATTTTAATATGTGTTAGGTAATGGTCACCAAGCTTTGAAACTTTTGTTGATGTACTGAGCAATCTAAGATACCATCACAATATTTCAAATAAGAAAATATTTCATCCCCATGATTAGAGGCAAGGCCCAAAGTAACCTTCAAGCAAAATGACATAACATATTCACTTGTTCTACATACTCATGATTATATTATGAGTACAATAGTTAAGGGTTTTAACTTTTTAAGTCACCACAACTAGAACCTTTGATAATTTTCTTCTCATAAAAAGTTCTAACTTTCTTTACACATTAGAGGAGGTATCGAGTCTTGATTCTATTTCCTCATGTGTCTATAAATATTTGCATGTGTTAGGTAATAAATTTATAGTTCATATGCCCTCTCTGACATGTCAAGAGATCTAGGATATTTTCACCAAATGAATTTTATTCAGCATTCATATTTCTCATTATCACTGCCAAAATTAATACATTATTTAGGAGTAACTCACTTCCAAAATTCAAATGAATGAACTACTTCTACAGTTTCCCTCATTTGGGGGGCATATTGTAGACTTGACATCAAATATTATTTCTTCTCAAGATTGAAATATTCTACATGTATTCTTTTCATTTCTAAACATCAAAGCACCTTAATCCATATTCATACATTTTCTTCCTTGCTTTGGGGTATTCATTAAAGAAAAGCACATCATTTCCTTCCACAAGTACTTACACCCCCTGTGGCATACTACATTCAATTTTTTCTTATGTTTACACAACATAAGATACTATAGCATAAAGTTCTTCAGGTAGGCACAAAGTCCTTCAATAAGGCATAAAGTCCTTTCGGTGGTAATAAAGTCCTTTAGACAAGTAAAAAGTCCTCTAGGTAGGCATAAAGTTCTTCAGGAAAGCACAAAATCCTTTTGGGTAGGCACAAAGTCCTTTTGTTAGGCATAAAGTTATTTGGACAAGCATAAAGTCCTTTAGGCAAGCACAAATTCCTTCAAACAAGCATAAAGTACTTTGGGCAATCACAAAGTCCTTCGGATAGGCATAAAGCTTTTCAAGCAGGCAAGCACAAAGTACTTCAGGCAGGCACAAAGTCCTTCAAGTAGCCACAAATTCCTTTGGTCTAGCATAAATTCCTTCAAGAAGGCATAAACTCCTTTGAGGAGCAAGCATAAAATCCTTTGATAAGGAACAAAGTCATTTGGGTAGGCATAAAGTCCTTTGGATAGACATACAATCCTCTAGATAGGCATAAAGTTCTTTGGGTAGGTATAAAGTCCTTTGGGTAGGTAAAAAATCCTTTAGGCAAGCATAAAGTCCTTCAGGCAGGCATAAAGACCTTTAGGCAGGCATAAAGTCCTTCAGGTAGGTATTACTAACATTTACTAATGACTAATTCTTCTAACCACAATACAAATATATCTTGTACAAATTACATGTACCACATCATGTCTTAAGTGCTTGTCATTTATGTGGTATTTTAGGCCACAATTTAAGCATGGTAATATTTTTATTCCATTTCTTAACAACTTAAGAATAATATCATGATCATTTCATCCTTCAAGTGCTTGTCCATTATCATATCTCTAAGGCCACTGCTTAAAGATGCATACTCATCCCATAAGTGTTTTTTGGGCTCAAAAGTCAACACTTTACATGGGATCATAATGGATATATATATATATATATCATAAGGTTTATAGGACCATATAATCAAATATTCTAAGTGCTTGTCTATTATTATACTTTTAGATCACTTTTCAATAGTAAAATTATCATTTTTAGTGCTTGTATACTATCTGGTCACCTAGACCACCACTAACATGACATGTTTTTTATGTCTGCTATATTTCTCATATTTTTTTTATATTAATTATATGAATCAAATAAAATAAAAAATCAACTTTAAATCACATCATCATCACATCAAGAAATAACAAAATATAAAAATAAGTGTCATAATTGTATAAGAGCCTCAAAACATACATGCCTATGAGTTTGGTGTACCACAATATCAAAATTTGGTACACTTAGCCCCCACCATCCAAAAGGTGCACCACATAACAAAATGGATGCACTCACCCCCATAAGACTTGCCCTAACTATAGCTAGACCCTGCATCCTAACCTCCAATAATTCCACATCGTGATCATCTAGCAAAGTCATTATGTTGTCAAAAACCTTTAGACACCACTCTTGGCTTACCAAAACCCCTATTCTCTATAAAAAGGCAATCATCAACCCTCATTAGCATCTTCCATCCATATTTTCACCTAAACAAAAGTTCCACAAGTTGTAAAAGCATCACAAGTGACAACAACACCACATCATAGAAAACAATAAAAAACATAGTTCCCCATAAAATTTTCAAAGACTAGTTTTAGGGCATACCTGTAAAACCTTCTTTAGTGTAGGTGTTGTCCCTTGAACCAAGTATACACAATGTGTAGCTTTCCATAAAATTTTGGGCACTCACATGCAAGCTATCCTCAATTATTAACCTTACATGGTGAAATAAAACCCATTTCCACCCCATCTTCTCCTTTTACCCTCCCAACCCACCCTATCATATTTTCCTTCCAAAATAACTTTTCAAACCTTCTGCATCCAATCCAGTAGCCCAACACATCGAGATTTCTACCTAAATTACATTTGATAAAAAATTATCAAGGGGGCATCCATGGGGCATCATATTCTCAAGGTATATACATCATTAATTTTGAGGTACACATGTAATAACAACACTAACAAATCATTAATTTTCCAAATCAATTTCAACTACAACCATTTATTTAGTATGGCATTACAAGCTATAAAAAATATCATAGTGTTAAAATTAGTCTTACAACTTATATTTGATGCAAACTCACACAAAATGCATCAAAATGAGGTAAATTATAGACACCTAATGACACTGACCCTAAGAAAAGATAGCATGCATCATACCAAAAATCAAGCATCACAATCCAAGAAACCTAGATACCAAATCAAGCCATTTACAAAATCACCACAATGTTACAAACACGCCAGTGGTGCTTTTTAAAAGTGTGATGCTTTTGAAAATCATGCATTTTTGGTCATTTTATTAGTCAAATTGACTATTGGTCAAGGTAACCAACATTTACAAAATTTCTAGTGGTGATTTTATCTAAATATGGTGCTTTTGTTAATATGAACAAAGTCTTTGTGACATGAACTAGAGGCACATGGATTCCTTCTCCCCACTACCTTCTTTAATCACTCACACTCCAATCTCAAATTATGGATTAGAAATTCAAATTTGTTCTTGTGCCCTAATGGCATACTACACCTAACTTTCCCTCTCTAATTACCCACCAAAAATCTATAAATGCAACCCTTAGGATGAGCATTCCATAAGCAATTCTAAGCTAGCAATACTCTGCCAAAATTCTCTTTTTCTCTCCTCTCTCATTTGCATTCTCTCATTTTCTCATTTGGAGCATCCTAACCAAGAATTTAAGCAATTCAAGCAAATAAAAAGGAGCATTGGTGCAAGAAGATCATCTTCAAGCAAGGAGGAGCTCTTGCTAGGCTATATAATTCCTAGCTTCTCTTTCGTTCCATTTTTTTTGCTCTCATTCATGCATTTTCCTCTTTTATTTTGGCCTTGCTAACTTGAATTTCATGTTTTCATCCACTAATATCTCTCTTGTTGTTGATTTTGCATTTTTAATACATATTTGAAGTTCTTTAATGCTTATTTATGTTTATATTATTTCATTTGCAACAAGCTTCTTTCACTTCCCTAATATCTAGTCATTTATAAGCATTTTTCTCTTTTATTTTGGCATACTAATATTATTTCTTCTTTCATCCATGCATCATAGTCACTAATATTTCTTATTTGTAGGCAATTTATCTTAATTTCATCTAATGTATTTTTCATTGTAGGTTTAACTCACATTTTACTTATTTTCCATGCTCATTTCTATTTCAATTACAAGTTCATGTGCTTGTTTTCTTCATCTAATCTCATGTTTACATGTTTACCTCCATGCATTTTTAATAAGCTTATATTTACATGTTATTCTATATTCTCTAATCTCACACTAACATTGCTATGAATTTGATATAATTTCCTTGCATTTCCATTCCATATTGCTTGTTTTTCATGCTCTTTATTTTGTATAAGGTAGCATTTTGGTCTTTTTTGTAGCCTTTTAAGAACTAACATCTCATAAACTTAGTTATATGACATAATCCTCCTCTTTCAACATCCCATTTGCTCCATCATATATTTGTTAACCTTTCAGTCTCATATTGAAGATATTTTAGATCTCATTTTAGGCATTTAGACACCTGCATATCTTCATTTGAAGCATAACCAAGCACCCAACTATCATTTCACATTCCATTTAACCATATCCATTTTCCTTGGAAAGTTTTAGTAAATTTGAAAAGCATTTCTAAGATTTTTTAAATCCATAAGTAGTAGGCCCTGGGTATTAGGGTTTTGACCCTTTTCTCTAATTCTAAGACAATTTGATTCAACTGACCAAAAATTTCATCACAAACCTTAGCCTCTATAAAAAAATAAATTTTCTACATCCTTCAATAATTGGCACTTTCAATTCTTTGGAAATACATATTCATTCCTTGACAAAAGTGTTAGCACTTTTGTCAAGTTATGGCTCTTTTTTCACAGAGATATTTGCTTCCATTTACAAGGTTTATACTCAATTTTATTTTATAAAATATGGTCTAATCATCTAGGAATATAACCTATCACCTCATTGTAATTATACACACCCCCCAAAAATACTTATCTAACTTTTTGGCTTCAAATTTTGTAGCTTACAAAATCTCCAGACTGCTACAAAAGTGCTAGTGGTGCTTTTGTCAACTAGTTGCACTTTTTTTTAGGCTCTAAAATAGGTAACCCTACCACTTGGCACTTCCCTACTCATTATTTTTTTATCATTTCCTGTTTTCTAATATTTTTTCTTGATTTGTGTGCTTAAAATCACATCTACGTTGGGAAACTAAGGAATCCATAAGGTAATCAATTTTTTTTTGGAAAACAAAAAATAGGCAAGGAATCAAATTTCATGTAGGTACATTTTAGGATAAATTATTTGATGCATTATCTCTTTGCTTTCCCTTAAAATAAAATATATTTTTACCATAGTCATCATTCAAAATACAAAATGTATACTAGGCTAGATAATTTGTTTTCTTGCATTATTATTTGATTGCATTTAGCATACAACTTAGGTGGTCTTCCCTTTTAGTTTGAATAAATTTCATCTTGTAAAGGCTTGATAAAGAGTGATATTAGAAATTCAAAACCTTATATGTTTTCTAAATTAACAAATAGAACACCGCACAAGCTTGAACATCAACACAATAACTTTTATAATACATGAGGTAGAGCCTACTCACGTGAAGACCCAATTCTTCAAGGCCTCCTTGGAAAAATATCTTTTCAAAGAAGCAAGGGTCCCAACAAGACCCCCTTGCATTCATCCTAGGTTTTGAATCTACACTGATAGGTAATTTTCTCCAGGATCATACAATAATACTCACAATAATAATGCACACAAAATACTGAAAATATTATTAATAAAGTCTACTATAGCATGCATGAAGCTATGCTAGTTTGATATTTTTTACAATGCTTTATCATCAATATATAATTACATGTGACTCTCCACATGCATGTCTCTTGACCTTCTCTCTTCTCTAATAATGACAAAGTATCTCATAATTACATGACTCTTTACTATCTTACACAACTCACACTTGCACTCTTGACACCTCACACATTGACACATATTTATAAAATCACTCCTAAATGTTAATCACACTCCCTAGACTATTAAATGCTAATATCACCAACAAGCCCCCTATTATTTGGTCATTTTCCTTCTAAATAAAAAAATAAAACTTAATTCAAAATTTGGACTTCAATAAAGTCCAGTTACATAATTTTCCATTGGATGTCAAAAAATTGCTTTTATCCTTTTATCAAACATTAAAAAAATTAAACTTCTTATTGGACTTGGTGTAGTTTTCCAATGCCAAATTCTTCCATTTTAGAACCTACACTTATTTCTCTCGAAGCTTTTGGCATACTGCCATGTCATCTAGCCTCATTGGAATAGCTAAATCAATGTCATTTACCTTAGATATTATAATATATTCATCACTTAAAAGCCACAATTCATGCCTAGTTAAATTGGGTAATTATAACATCTTCTAAAAATGTAGTGTCTCCTCCCAATGTAATGATCAATGTAAAATTGGTCCCTCCATGATACATGTAATAATTTTAGTAGCTTTCTCCTTTTTGCATGCATGACCCCTTAGCAATTCCAACTACCTTAGTTATTGGGTCCTTAGTAGAACCCTAGGCAATCCATCACTTTGAAACTCTTGGTGTACTGATTGAAGCAATATCCTTCTCATCTTGAGCACATACTCTACCTTCCCTCTCAAGTTGTTGCATACCAGTTTGGACTACAACCAATTTTGAGGACAGTTATTGATGCTCTTGTGATAGTTTTTCCAATGATTCCTTCAACTCCTTAATATCTTTTCAAAGATGAAAATTATTAAATTTCGTCATATGTGCTAGCCTATTTTAATAGCAAGATTTTTTTTCACCTTTTAGTTGTTATATTTTTACATCTTTGCAAGCCTCTTTTTGACACAACAAATGATTTCCATATTTCACTTTCTTAATTTTTTCTTTAGTGATAGCCTCTTTTTGAAGCCATACACAATTTTCTTCTTTTAATTGTTTGACTTCTTCCTTGATTCTAGCCTTGTTGCAAGGTTATGCATAGTGATGAATTACCAGTAATTTATGAATATTAGGATTTTTAAAATTTATAATTGGAAACTATGGGGACCCTTGATCGAGGCCCATTCATCCAAAAATTTTGGATGCAAAATTCTTTTAGGGGTTAGCTCGCCCTGCTTTGATAATAATTTAACAAAAATATTTAAAATCGCCAACATTCTTTCCTAAATCATGGAGCTTTTCACCTTGAAATTATAAATAATTTGGTTTATATCACCAAATTTACCTCTTATACCACTAGTATATAAACCTAATATGACATCAATAGTCCAACATCTATAACATCGATTCTCCTCATAAAATGACCAACAACAATGAAAAATAACCTAAAGAAGCAACAAATAGGGATGATCGATCGATAAAATAGGTAATAGATAGCAAATAAAAGATAGGGATGATAGATCAATAGAAGAGGCAATAGGTGACCTTGCTGGTGGTAGGTTGTAGATAGTAGATGACCTTGTTGGTAGTAGGTTGTAATATCTATTGGAAATAGGCTACATGTAGTAGATGATACTATTGGTAGTAGGTTGCAACACCTATTCGAGGTAGGATGCAAGTAGTAGATGATCCTACTAGTAGTAGGTTGTAGTACCTATTGGTGATAGGTTACATGTAGTATATGACCCTACTGGAAATAGGCGTTAGGTAGTAGATGACCCTAATAGCGATAGGATGTAGCATTTATTAGTGATAGGTTGTAAGCAATAGATAATCCTGTTAGCAGTAGGATATAACACCTATTAGTGATAGGTTGCAGTACTTGTTGATGGTAGGCTATAGGTAATAGATGATCCTATTGGTGGTAGGCTATAGGTAATAGATGATCCTATTGGTAGGCTATAGGTAATAGATGATCCTATTGGTGGTAGGCTATAGGTAATAGATGAACCTATTGGTGGTAGGCTAAAAGTAGTAGATGATCCTATTGGTAGTAGGTTGTAGTGCTTGTTGGAAATAGGCTATAGGCAGCAGATGATCCTACTGGTGGTAGGTTGTAGGTTGTATATGACCCTACCGATAGTAGGCTACAACATCTATTGGTGGTAGACTATATGTAGTAAATGAACATATTGTAAATAGGCTATAAGAAGTAGATGACCCTGCTTGTGGTAGGCTACAACACCTATTGGTGATATGTTGTAGGTAATAGATGATCCTATTGGTACTAAGTTTTAGGTAGTAGACGATCCTACTGGTAGTAGGCTACAACGCTTATTGGTGATAGGCTACAAGTAAAATATGACCCTATTGGCGATGGGCTAAAGGTAGTAGATGACCTTAATGGTAGTAGGTTACAACACTTATTGGTGGTAGGCTATAGGCAGTAGACAACCCTATTGGTGGGAGGTTGTAGGCAATAGATTATCCTACTGATAGTAGGTTGAAATGCTTGTTGGTAGTAGGCTACAGGAAGTAGATGATCCTATTGGCAATAGGTTGCAGTGCCTATTAGTAGTATATTGTAAGTAGTAGATGACCCTTCTAGTAGTAGGCTATAGTGCTTGTTAGCGGTAGATTGCAGGTAATAGATTATATTATTTGTGGTAGGCTACAAGTAGTAGATGACCCTACTAATAGTAGGTTGCATCACTTTTTTGCAATAGGCTACAAGCAATAAATTATTCTACTAGTGGTAGGCTATACTGCTTGTTGGTGGTAGGTTGTAGGTAGTAGACAACCCTACTAGTGATAGGTTGTAGCTGTAACCTACCATCAATAGGAATGACCCTACTTGTAGTAGGTTATAGTTATAGGCTATCACCTTCTAGTAGCAAGTTGCATGTAACACCTATTGGTAGTAGGCTACAACTACAGCCTATAGGTAACAAGTGATCTTGTTACCTATAGGAAATGGGATCATAAACTACCTATAGGTTAACTTTGTAGATGACTCATTTGTATTGCTACAAGTTTTTTTTAATAATATGATAAATTCACCATATTTTTAAAAAATTTAATATAAAAAGAGGTAATTTGCCATGTCTTCTACATGATTTTGGACACTATTCACCTTGATTTCAAAATTGACTCACCCTATTTTTATAAATACATTTTGGGACTGATCCCTTATGTATAACCATGCCTAGTTGACAATAAATTAGTTCAATTGTTCTTCCAAAAAACCTTCTAAGATCTCAAGGAGTGCAAATGGTCAACTTCTCTTTCCAGTGCATATTTCAACTTGGAAACACTTTGTAATTGTTCTTCACTCTTGGCTGCACCACAACCCATATTATCCTCATTTTCTCAAAATCCTTTGTTTCTAGCTCTATCAAAGATCACCCTTTTTCATCCAAATTGATTTTATAATTTGAAAGTTATAAACCCTATGTTTCCTCTATGAGTGTGTCTTCTACCTTTTCACTTATGACATTATTGTATTTGTTCTTCTTCTTCTTATTCCTCTTTTTATGTTTAACTTGATCCATTATTATTTTTTTATAATTTAATATCATGAACTCCTTATTTTTCTTCCATTGCTCATGAATGTTGTCATATTTGAACATATATATCATATAATCCATAGAAATATCATTGTTTTGCAATATCACATGCACAACCATGCTCACATTTTTTTCAAAAGCATTAATGTTGATCTTAATATTTCTAGTGGAACCCATTCTTGACCAAAAACAAATTGAATTAAAATAATCCTCAATGTTTGTTATGTAACGTCTATCAAATCTAATAATAATTCTCCAATAATAGACTCTTCCAAATCCAATAATCATCCATTTCAATAAAAATCTTTCAACAAATATATCTAGTAATCCTTCCTCCTCCAAAAACAATATTCTTCTTATCTCTCTAGTAATATATCTTCTTTCAAATGATATTTCCAAAACTTGAAAGCACTTCTTCCAAATAATAAAAACTTCAACAATTCTTATAATAACTTTCAAATTTAATTTTTCCTTACCTTGGCAATTTGTTTTTGTTGGACATTTTGAGCTCATTTAGTTGTCATTGATGTCAAGGTAAAAAGTTATCATTGATGCCAAAGTGAACACATGAAGTTGTCATTAATACCATGGAGTACATCATCATTAACACCAGGAAGAAATGCAAAGAGATGGAGAAAAGTTGTCCAAATATGTTTTTATAAGGATTTTTGTTAAAACCATGGTGGCACATTAAAAGGTTTTTTATTAAAACCATAATGATAATTCTCTAATATTGTGATGGCAGAATTAAGGTTTTTATTAAAACCAAGGTGGCCAAATTATTTTTCATCAACCCAGTGAAGTGCAAATGATAATTTGATATTAACTCAAAGAGGGCTTTAATTTTTTATTAAATTCTAAATTTTATAAATTAAATTTATAATATTTAACTTTTGAATTTAAACTAATTATAAATTATAATTTATACAAGCCGATGTCATCAAGTTGAATCATCCGCCGATGTTGTATGCAAAGCAAATGAAGGGTATTTAAACCCTAAGACAAACCTTAGGGATAATGGCAATGTGAATTAATATAAAAAAAAAAATCTGGAGTCTCCAAAATTTGTGAGTGGTGTATTGCCAAAACAGGACAGTGCATTGTAATCAGGGTAGCGCATTGTGATCAAGGCAGCGCATGGTGTTCGAGCAAGGAACAAATAAAGGGAGAAGTGATCGTAGTCTAGCTTGGTGCCAAACGTAGGAGAAGGCCAAAGGCTTTGAAACCTTTGTGAAAATGCTTAAGCTACCTTAGGGTTTAAGCTAAGCACATGGAGCACTTAGTTCACACGGCTAGCTAGCCACAGCTAAGGCACCAGCCGAGGGAGAAGGTGCAGGTTCGAAACTCTGAAAAACATGGAAGGGGGTTCACCAAAGGTTTTTATGATTTAATTTTGATTTTTGCATAATACTAAGGTTTAGGAGGCATAAGGGAATGTTATGTGATATTTAATCATTATGCTAAGGTTTTAAGGGTGTTTGTGGAATTTGATTAATTGTACAAAGGTTAGGGAGTTATAAGGTGATATTAATTTATTTACCTAAGTGGTAAACAGGTTCTTTATTAAGGTAAATATTATTTTACCTTAGAATATAGAAACTAAGTTGGAATATCTATTTTGAGAAATTGAAGGTGTGTTTTAAAAAGGAAATTTTTGTGAAGATATTATTGTCAAATATTGCTATTGAGATGGAGTGATAAGGTGTAATTGAGTTTTACATTACATTGTGAGAAAGATTTATCTTCTAACCTCTTTGAGCTTGGTATAGAAGTATTTGTGGTTGTGATAGATTTATGAGATCCCTTCATCATCAAGAAAAATGTATGAGCACATTCTTCCATAGTTGAGTTGATTGATTGGTTTTCTGGAAAATAAGTTTGGAGTGAAAAGGACTTGATTAGGGTTTCCTATTGAGTGTGTTAACTAAATGCTTCAAGGTTTTCTGGTATAAGGAAGTGTTGTTAAAACCTTGTTTGATAAGCATTGTTGTTGAAGCCATTGGTTATGAGAAGAACTTGAACTAGGTTTACAAATATAATGTGTATTATTGTTATGTGATATTTGTTGCTGGGCATTGTTGGAAATATTTTGAGTTGGTCTTTATAAGCTTGGAATAGGGTTTGTGAGAAAGGGGTGTTTCATTGAGTGATTGGTTTAGTAGAGTTGGTTGAGCCTAGTCAATTGGATGTGTGAAGTGATTGTTCAAGTTCTATAAAACAAACAAATCTATATTCTTATTTGAGTTGAGAAACTTGTTGAGCAAATTTGAGCAAGTTTTGTGTGGACTTGTTGAGCAAATTTAAGCAAGTTTTGTGTGGACTTGTTGAGAAGATTTGAACAACTTCTGTGTGGACTTATTGAGAATATTTGAGAAATTTTTGTGTGGACTTGTTGAGTAGATTTAAGAAAGTTCTGTGTGGACTTGTTGAGAATATTTGAGCAAGTTCTATGTGGACTTATTGAGCATATTTGAGCAAGTTTTGCATGGACTTGTTGAGCAGATTTGAGGACATAGTTTGGTGTAGATTTGAGATAAATTTATGCTAGACCAGAGATAGATATTGAGCTAATTTGTGCTAGATTGAAGGACTATGTTTAGTACAAATTTGAGATAAATATTTGGAGGTGATAGAGCAGATAGGATAGTTATCTCCAATGGATAGAGATCCATTAGCCAGGGTAGTGAGGATAGGTCTTCTGAGTGGGAACAAGAGTCTTCAGTGGAGAGAGATCTACAAGCCAGTGCAATGGAGGTAGTAGTCTTCTAGTGGAGCACCATCTAGAGTAGAGGAGAAGGAGTTCTCCTATGGATAGAGATCCATGAACTTGATTTAGGGGATCAGCATCTCCTTTGGGCAGAGGTCCATAAACATTGTAGGGAAAGGATTCCCAAGAGAATTTATTTGAGAAAAACTTATAAGAAATATTTTCTCCGTAGAGGTAACCATCATTGGGTGAACCATGTAAAAATCATGTCTCTCATGTGTGTGATGCTTTGTGTGATGATTAATGTTTTAATATTGTTGATGTTATTATTTAGATTAAAAATCAAAAAAATTTATTATATACTATCCATCCCCCCTCTCAGTATAAGCATATGTTCTTCAATTAGTATCAGAGTGGGTCCCTTCATGAAAAGACTAACATCTTGGAGAAGGATCCATTAGTAGCACACATGACTTCAAAAAATGAAGAAGAGACTATGTTTGACATAAAAGAAGAATTCTTTGCTACTCTTTAGAAATTTGGAAAGACTTAGAGAGAATAATTCAAGCTTGAAGGAACAAGTTCAAGAAGATGAAGAAGCAATAATGTAACTTATACAAAATCTCATAGAACTCAAGATTAGGGTGGAAGAAGGAAATAATATTGATCAAGACATGACATATGTGTTAAGATCCGAGGAAACATAATGTGAAATATTGGAAGTAGAAATTTTCCATCTAAGGAATGAAGTTGAAAGGACCAAGGTACTACAAGATGTAGAATATGAAAAATAGAAAGAGGAATCAAGTCTTAAAAAAGCAAAAATCTCAAACAAGGATAAGAAAGAAAAGGATATCAGAAAGGAAGAAAGCAAAGGAGAACCTTGGATAAGAGTTAATCACAAGAGGAATATGACTTCACCAAAAACTCCAAGACATCCAAACATGTTACATAATTTCTTCCATGGTCATTGCTTTTCTTGTAACAAATATGATCATAGAGTTATACATTGTATTCATCATGAAATAAATAATGTCAATAGAAATTTTAATTCCTTTGCACCTCTCATGGATGATGATATTGTATGTTACAAATGTAATAACTTTGGGCACAAGGCTAGATGTTATAAAATGATGCTTCCTGAGTCTAGAAAAACAATTTCAACAACTAGGAAAAATGTTAAGACTAGATCAATGTTAGTTCAAACAACCCTTCATGCTCAGGTTAAAGAAGAGCAATGGTATCTTGATAGTGGTTTCTCTAGTCACATGACAGGAGACAAAGACAAATTCATTGTACTAAAAGAAACAAATAGAGGATCAGTAAGTTTTGGTGATAATGGATCAGCAAGGATTGGTGGAAGAGGAACTCTAAGTTTAGATAATGGGAAAACAAAAATAAATAATGCATTATATGTTAAAGGGTTAAAACACAACATATTGAGTATAATTCAACTTTTTTATCAAGGGTACATGGTTACTTTCCATCTAGATAGATGTGAGATAATAAAAACAAAAACTGGAAAAATCATTGCTAATGCAAGAAGAACCCCAAAAAACTTATACATGCTCAATGAGATCAAAGGGGAAAAGTGCTTTCTATCACAAGAATATGAGAGTTGGCTATGGCATAGAATATTAGGTCACTTAAATTTTGAAAATATAGTCAACATAAGCAATAAACAGGTGGTTAGAGATTTACCCAAAATAAGAAATCCTCAAAACACAATATGTGCACCCTGTCAACATGGAAAGCAAACTAGGACAACCTTTAAGTCAAAAGGATATATGTCATCTGAGCCATTGATCCTAATACATACTGATCTATGTGGTCCTACTAGAACACAAAGCATTCAAAGTGAGATCTACTTTATACTATTTATAGATGATTACTCTAGAATGGTTTGGGTAGCCTTCCTAAAAGAGAAGTCAGAGGCTTCTAAAAAATTCAAAGCATTTAAGAAATTGATTAAAAATAAAACTGGAAAAAGGATTAAGTGTCTAAGATATGATAGAGGAGGATAAATTACTTAAAATAAATTTGTAGATTTTTCTGAACAACATGGGATCAAGAGAGAGTACTCAACAACAAGAACTCCTCAACAAAATGGGGTAGTTGAAAGGAAAAATAGGACTGTTGAAAATATGGCTAGAGCTATGTTAAATGAATCTAAGCTATCATATGGTTTTTGGAGAGAAGCTATAAACATAGCAGTATACATAATCACTAGGGATCAAATGAGGGTAAATCATCACAAGACTCCATATGAGCTTTGGAAAGGAAGACGAGCCACTATAAAACACTTCAAAAAATTTGGAATCAAATGTTACATAAGACGGGAAGATCAAAATTTAGGCAATTTTGATCCAAGATGTGATGAGGGAATTTTTCTTGGTTATTCCACGAGGAGTAAATCCTAAAGATTCTTCAACAAAAGAACATGCACTATGGTGGAAAGTATGAATGTAACAATTGATGAGAAAATAGATTCAAGAGAACTAGTTCAGCAAATTGTGTGTTGGAAATTTGAGGTAATTTGAGGCATTTTATGTTGTCATTGATGTCACATGGATCACATTTGGTTTTGGTGGCCAAAATATTTCATAAATAAGCATTTATGATATTTTGGAAAGCATGGCTATTTACAGGGGTTTTATGAAAACCAAGGCAGGCAAAATAAAAGGTTTTATTTAAAACCATGGTGGGCTTATGTGGAAAGGGCTTTTCTTAAAAGCCAAGGTGGAATTTTGTTTCATCGAAAAAGGACCTCCGGTGATGAAGATATTAAAGTTTAAAGTTTAAGTTTAAATTAATGGAGGGCCGACCTATGTGCAATTAATGGAGGTTGGCATATATATATATATATATATATATATATATATATATATATATATATATATATATATGTAAAGGTTTCAATTTATTTCGGAAAGTGGGCATATTATATATCGTCGGAAAGCTTATTTCGAGGGCTATTTGACTAACTTATTTAGAAGGAGAAATAAGGTGTGTGTAAAGAGATATTTCTGATTTTGCAAAGGGGTTCCAAAAGTGAAGTTTGCCTTGTTCTTTTTCAAGAGGATTAATTCTTTCATGAGGTGACAAGGTATGCAATATTGTGATTTATTTTATTTTATGGTATAAGTGGTTTTGGGAGTGAAAAGGTTATGCAATGTTTTGATTTATTTTATTTTATGGTACAAGTGGTTTTAGGAGAGATAAGGAAGTTGTGCAATTAAAGGCCTTGGTGATGATTATTGAAAAGTGGAGTAATGTTGATTATTTTGTGATCTACTAACCCTTGTGAAGATTGGCAAAAGAATTTTGTGATTGTGGCAGATTTACAAAGAGGTTTTTTCATCTTCATAAAAGGTATGGGCACATTCTCCTATTGATTGTTTATGGTGGTTGATTTCTGAAATATCATTGGAGGGAAAAGGATTGTTTGTGGTTTCCTTTTTGAAAGTGGTTGGTTGAATGCTTCAAGGTTTTTTGAATTGAGAGTTGTGTCTAAACCTTGTTTGATAAGCATAGTTGTTGAAGCCCATTGGTTGTGAAAGAACTTGAGTTAGAAAAGAACATGAGTATCATTGTTATGTGAGATTTGTGGTTGAGCATTGTTGGAAACATTTGAGTTGGTTGATACATACTTGGACTAGGGTTGTGTGAGAAAGAGTTGTCCCTTGTGGTGATTGGTTGAGTTGAGTTGATTGAGCCTAGTCAAGTGATGTGTGAAGTGATTGTTCAAGTTCTATGAAACAAACTATTCCATCATTCTATGTTGAGTTGAGATTAAGGTTAGAACATATTGAGTCTCTAACAATTCTCTTTATGGTTCTATAAGACTTGAATTGAGTTGAGGTTGATTTGAGTTGAGAGTGAGATTAGAACATATTGAGTCTCTAACAATTCTCTTTATGCTTCTATGAGTTGAGTTGAGTTGAGTTGAGTTGAGAGTGAGTTTAGAACATATTGAGTCTCTAACAATTCTCTTTATGCTTCTATGAGTTGAGTTGAGTTGATTTGGGTTGAGAGTGAGATTAGAACATATTGAGTCTCTAACAATTCTCTTTATGCTTCTATGAAGTTAATTTGAGTTGAGTTTGCCATTCATTATTGAGTTCATTTTGAGTACTACTTGAGCATGATTGATTGAGCCTTTGAGAAGGCCTTTGGGATAGATTTGAGGATAGTGTTGGGATAGATTTGAGGACAATGTTTGGACAAGTTCTTAGTGAGCTTGTTAGAGCAGATTTGGGCAAGTTCTTGGTGAGCTTGCTAGAGCAGATTTGGGCAAGTTCTTGGTGAGCTTGCTAGAGCAGATTTGGGCAAGTTCTTGGTGAGCTTGCTAGAGCAGATTTGGGCAAGTTCTTGGTGAGCTTGCTAGAGTAGATTGGACAAGTTCTTGGTGAGCTTGTTATTTGACAAGTTTTGTGTGAGCTTGTTAAGCAGGTTTTGTGTGAGCCTATTGAGTAGGTTCTTAGTGAGCCTATTGATAGAGCTTTGGAGGTGATAGAGTACAGAGGATAGAGTCTCAATGGATAGAGATCCAGTAGCCAACATAGTTGAAGACAGATCTGAGTGAGGAGTCTTCAAGTGGAGAGAGGTCCACCAATTAGTGTAGGAGAGAGACAGAGTCTTCTAGAAGATCACATAGCCAGAGTAAGAAGGGGAAAGAGTTCTCCTGTGGAAGAGATCCACGAACTTGAGATTAGGGGATCAACATCTCCTTTGGATAGAGATCCATAAACATTGTAATTGGGAGTGATTCCCAAAGAGATTGATTGAGAAAGTTTTAGTAAAATATTTTCTCCGTGGAGTAGCCCACATTGGGTGAACCACGTAAATTGTGGTGTCTCTATTGTGTATGGTTTTTGTGCATTGCTTTGATTACTGCTATTGATACTGCTATCTTTACACAACATAATATTGAATTGGAAGAAAAAGTAAAAAGTGGTCTTATACTATTCACCCCCCTCTCAGTATAAGCTTGTGTTCTTCAATTGGTATCAGAGCGGGTTCCTTCAGAAAGGCTAACAACTTGAGGGAAGATTCTACAAGAACACACATGGAAAAGAAAGGCAAAAGAAGAACCATGAGATCTAAGAAGAAAAATGAATCCGATCTTGAAGCTCTAAGAAGGGAAGAAGAAAAATTAGTAAGATGTCTTGAGTGTGGTAAGCTTGGTCACAGGGCATTTTATTGTCCACAAAATGGGTATAGCAACAATAGAGAGGAAATGGAACTTGACTGGATTTTCAAAGATATTGTTGCTCAAAAGGCAACATTCAAGGTTTCAAAAGAAGAATATTCTACTTGTGGTCAACTCGATCATGTCTCAAGTTACTGCAATGGCTTCAATGATAGTGAAGATGAAATGGAACTCAAGGAAGACATGCACAATCAAAATAGTGAAGATGAATGCAAGAATAAAAAGAAAAGGAAAACATGTATGAACAAGGTAGGCATGACAAGAAGAGCTTGTATATGGAAGAAGCAATTAGTGCTTCTAGCAACAATAATGAAAGTCTCTCAGTCAGTGAAAAAGAAGAATCTCCTACTGAAGATCAAAAGCAGGAATCTCAAGTAAGAATTTATCATGAAGAGGAAAATAGGCACAATTATGATCATGAAGAAAAGAAAGTGTCAGAACAAGCTTTTGAAGAAATAAAAAGAGAAAACTCAAGACTAAAGGCTCAAGCACAAGAGGATGAGAATATGAAGGTAAAGCTCCTACAAGATCTCATTGATCTAAAAATCATGGTTGAAGAGGCAAAGAAAATTGAAGAAGATATGCTTGAACAATTAAAGGTAAGGAAGCAAGAATGTGAAAGATTAGAACATGAAGTTGTTTCCTTAAGGTTGGAAGTGAAAGACTCCAAGGATAAGTTGCACAAGTTTTGGAAAGGTTTCAAAGCACCAAAGGTCCCATATTTCAGGTTTGAGGAATCACACTCAAAAGGAAAATAAATTCTTGAAGAGAAAGGCAAGGAAGAGGTTTTAGATGCTACAAAGAAGGTTCAAGAATGCAATGCACAAGTTGAAGATGATCATAAGGATAATGGTCAAGAAAGGATCCATGGATCAAAGAAGTTTGATTTTGCTAGAAGAAACTTCAAAGGAAGAAGGTATGGTTTTTAGGGACATTGCTTCTCATGTAACAGGATTGGTCATAAAGATTTTTAGTGCAAAGGAAATGAGCAACATGGTTTTGGTTTTAGAGCTACACAATTCAGAAGTCATGGTAATAATGGTCATGAAAATAGAGCTTCACAATACAGGGTTCAGGAAAGGAATGGATATGGAAATTACTTCAAGAAAGAATTCAAGACATGGGCACCATCCAAAGGCTACAATATCAAGTGTTTTAATTGCAATAACTTTGGGCATATTGCAATATGGTGTAGGACTCAATTCCAAACAGGTTCAAGGCAAGAAGGTCAAACAAGTTCAAGACAAGAAGATCAAGTAATTCATCAAGAGAAGGATATCAAAAAAACATGGAAGGAAGTTGATAGAGGAAAGAATCAATGTAATATGGGAGTAAAGGTACTCCCACCCCAAAATTAATCACCTCAAGAGAGAAGGTGGTGAGGGGGCTATAGCTTAAGAGTCATATCTTTTAGCCCCATAGGTGTCCCTTTTGCCATTGATGTCAAAGGGGGAGAGATTTGAGTAAGGGGGAGAGCATTGAGTTAGGGGGAGAAGCCTCCAAAGAGAGCATTGAGTTAGAGGAGCAGCCTCCAAAGAGAGTATTGAGTTAGGGGGAGCAGCCTCCATAGAGAGTATTGAGTCAGGGGGAGCAACTTTGATTCTTAGAGATGGTTTTTGCAGTGATTGTGGTGTTTGCATTAGAGGTGTTGCCATCAATGACAAAGGGGGATATTGTTGGAAATTTGAGGTAATTTGAGGCATTTTATGTTGTCATTGATGTCACATGGATCATTGATGTCACATGGATCACATTTGGTTTTGGTGGCCAAAATATTTCATAAATAAGCATTTATGATATTTTGGAAAGCATGGCTATTTACAGGGTTTTTATGAAAACCAAGGCAGGCAAAATAAAAGGTTTTATTTAAAACCATGGTGGGCTTATGTGGAAAGGGATTTTCTTAAAAGCCAAGGTGGAATTTTGTTTCATCGAAAAAGGACCTCCGGTGATGAAGATATTAAAGTTTAAAGTTTAAGTTTAAATTAATGGAGGGCCGACCTATGTGCAATTAATGGAGGTTGGCATATATATATATATATATATATATATATATGTAAAGGTTTCAATTTATTTCGAAAAGGGGGCATATTATATATCGTCGAAAAGCTTATTTCGAGGGCTATTTGACTAACTTATTTAGAAGGAGAAATAAGGTGTGTGTAAAGAGATATTTCTGATTTTGCAAAGGGGTTCCAAAAGTGAAGTTTGCCTTGTTCTTTTTCAAGAGGATTAATTCTTTCATGAGGTGACAAGGTATGCAATATTGTGATTTATTTTATTTTATGGTATAAGTGGTTTTGGGAGTGAAAAGGTTATGCAATTTTTTGATTTATTTTATTTTATGGTACAAGTGGTTTTAGGAGAGATAAGGAAGTTGTGCAATTAAAGGCCTTGGTGATGATTATTGAAAAGTGGAGTAATGTTGATTATTTTGTGATCTACTAACCCTTGTGAAGATTGGCAAAAGAATTTTGTGATTGTGGCAGATTTACAAAGAGGTTTTTTCATCTTCATAAAAGGTATGGGCACATTCTCCTATTGATTGTTTATGGTGGTTGATTTCTGAAATATCATTGGAGGGAAAAGGATTGTTTGTGGTTTCCTTTTCGAAAGTGGTTGGTTGAATGCTTCAAGGTTTTCTGAATTGAGAGTTGTGTCTAAACCTTGTTTGATAAGCATAGTTGTTGAAGCCCATTGGTTGTGAAAGAACTTGAGTTAGAAAAGAACATGAGTATCATTGTTATGTGAGATTTGTGGTTGAGCATTGTTGGAAACATTTGAGTTGGTTGATACATACTTGGACTAGGGTTGTGTGAGAGAGAGTTGTCCCTTGTGATGATTGGTTGAGTTGAGTTGATTGAGCCTAGTCAAGTGATGTGTGAAGTGATTGTTCAAGTTCTATGAAACAAACTATTCCATCATTCTATGTTGAGTTGAGATTAAGGTTAGAACATATTGAGTCTCTAACAATTCTCTTTATGGTTCTATAAGACTTGAATTGAGTTGAGGTTGATTTGAGTTGAGAGTGAGATTAGAACATATTGAGTCTCTAACAATTCTCTTTATGCTTCTATGAGATTGAGTTGAGTTGAGTTGAGATTGAGTTTAGAACATATTGAGTCTCTAACAATTCTCTTTATGCTTCTATGAGTTGAGTTGAGTTGAGTTGATTTGGGTTGAGATTGAGATTAGAACATATTGAGTCTCTAACAATTCTCTTTATGCTTCTATGAAGTTAATTTGAGTTGAGATCAGACATGTGTCACCATGAGGAATTGCCATTCATTGTTGAGTTCATTTTGAGTACTACTTGAGCATGATTGATTGAGCCTTTGAGAAGGCCTTTGGGATAGATTTGAGGACAATGTTGGGACAGATTTGAGGACAATGTTTGGACAAGTTCTTAGTGAGCTTGCTAGAGAATATTTGGGCAAGTTCTTGGTGAGCTTGCTAGAGCAGATTTGGGCAAGTTCTTGGTGAGCTTGCTAGAGCAGATTTGGGCAAGTTCTTGGTGAGCTTGCTAGAGCAGATTTGGGCAAGTTCTTGGTGAGCTTGCTAGAGAATTGGGCAAGTTCTTGGTGAGCTTGCTTGAGCATATTTGAGAAGTTCTGTGAGCTTGTTAAGATGTGTGAGCCTTGTAGGTTTTGTGTGAGCCTATTGAGCAGGTTCTTAGTGAGCCTATTGATAGAGCTTTGGAGGTGACAGAGTACAGAGGACAGAGTCTCAGTGGATAGAGATCCAATAGCCAGCATAATTGAAGATAGATCTGAGTGAGGAGTCTTCAAGTGGAGAGAGGTCCACCAATTAGTGCAGCAGAGAGACAAAGTCTTCTAGAAGATCACATAGCCAGAGCAGAAGGGGAAAGAGTTCTCCTGTGGAAGAGATCCATGAACTTGAGATTAGGGGATCAACATCTCCTTTGGATAGAGATCCATAAACATTGTAATTGGGAGTGATTCCCAAAGAGATTGATTGAGAAAGTTTTAGTAAAATATTTTCTCCGTGGAGTAGCCCACATTGGGTGAACCACGTAAATTGTGGTGTCTCTATTGTGTATGGTTTTTGTGCATTGCTTTGATTACTGCTATTGATACTGCTATCTTTACACAACATAATATTGATTTGGAAGAAAAAGTAAAAAGTGGTCTTATATTGTTCACCCCCCTCTCAGTATAAGCTTGTGTTCTTCATTTTCTATCAAGAAGATGGATGTTGTCAAGAAGAATTTTGTGAGGAATTAGATAAAAGAAGAAAAAACACAAAGAATTTTTCCCAAACTCCATCCAGGTATGTACAGAAGCATCATCCAAAAGATAAGATCATCAAAAATATAGATGAAAGATAGACGAGGAGAAGAATAATTAAACCATCTCAACAAGTAAATTTTTCTTTGCTATCTAAGATTGAGCCAAAAGACTTCACTTAGGCAAATGAGGATAAATTTTGGATTAAGACAATGGATGAAGAATTAGATCAAATTAGAGAAAAGTAAAACTTGGGAACTTGTTCCATGACCAAAGGACAAAAATGTGATTGGCACAAAATGGGTATTCAGAAACAAGTTAAATGAATATGGACAAGTGGTTAGAAATAAAGCAAGGTTAGTATGCAAAGGTTATGCACAATTAGAAGGAATTGAATTTGATGAGACATTTGCTCCAGTTGCACGGCTTGAAGCTATAAGGATATTTTTAGCTTTCTCAAGTTTCAAGAACTTCAAGGTATATCAGATGGATGCCAATTCAACATTTATAAATGGTGTTCTAGAAGAAGAAGTTTATATTGAATAGCCATAGGGATTCATACTATCAGATAAACCAAATCATGTATGCAGATTGAAAAAGACACTGTATGGTTTACAGCAGGCTTCGAGAGCATGGTACTCAAGATTGGATAAGTATATTAAGAAAAATGGATTCATAAAAGAAATAGTAGACAGTAATTTATATATCAAAAATGAAGGGAGTGATCTACTAATAGTGGTTGTTTATGTTTATGATATAATTTTTGGGGGAAACAATGATAAGATGTGTAAAGAATTTGATAAGAACATGCAAAATGAATTTGATATGTCTATGCTTGGTGAATTATCCTTCTTTCTTGGACTTAAGATTTCACAATAAAAAAGGGGAGTGTTTCTCTCACAAGCCAATTATATAAAATAAATGTTAAAGAAATTCAGGTTAGAATATTGTAAATCGGTAAGTACTCCCATGCTCACATAATGCAAGTTGAGTAAGGATGATGAATCTTCAAAGGCATATCAAAGATTATACAGATCTATGATTTGTATCTTATTGTATGTTACAGCTACAATACCAGACATAGTATAGTTAGTGGGATTAGTAGCAAGGTTTTAGGCTACACCTAAGGAAACACATGTGGCAGCAATAAAAAGAATTTTTAGGTATCTAAAAAGGACTATGGATTTTGGGCTTTGGTATCCCAAAAGTGATAGTTTTACACTAATAGCTTATACAGATGTAGATTGGGTCGGTAGCATTGATGACAGAAAAAGCACAAGTGGAGGAGCATTATTTCTTGGAGACTGCTTAGTCTCTTGTCTAAGTAAGAAGCAGGTTTTAGTATCCTTATCTATAGAAGAAGCAGAATACATTGTAGCAGTAGCTAGTTGTACATAGGTGTTATGGATGAAGAGAACTCTAGAAGACTTCAAGATAAAGCATGACCATCCTATTTGTATACTATGTGATAATACAAGTGCTATAAGTATCTCAAAAAATCTAGTGATGCACTCCAGGACAAAGCACATTTTGATTAAGTACCACTTTTTGAGAGAATAGGTGACAGATAAACAATTCAGATTAGAATATATTACTACAAAGGAATAGATAATAGATATTTTCACCAAGCCACTTTCAAATGAAACCTTTGAGTATCTTCGAGGAAAACTGGGAGTGAGACTCAAGAGGAGGTGGGGGATGGGCTAAGCTAAGAGGTCGAGCCCTAAAGGTGACCCTTTTCCATTGATGTCAAAGGGGGAGAGATTTGATTAAGGGGGAGAGATTTGGTATTTGAGAAGAGAGGAGATAACATTGTCCCAGGGGGAGCAAAGTAAAGGAAAGGTCAAGTTTTCAGTAAAAAGAAGTTGGGTTACTATAAATTACAAAGAGGGAGATTGTTGGACATTTTGAGCTCATTTAGTTGTCATTGATGTCAAGGTAAAAAATTATCATTGATGCCAAAGTGAACACATGAAGCTATCATTAATACCATGGAGTACATCATCATTAACACCAGGAAGTAATGCAACGAGATGGAGAAAAGTTGTCCAAATGTGTTTTTATATGGGTTTTTGTTAAAACCATGGTGGCACATTAAAAGGTTTTTTATTAAAATCATAATGATAGTTATCTAATATTGTGATGGCATAATTAAGGTTTTTATTAAAACCAAGGTGGTGAAATTATTTTTCATCAACCCAGTGAAGTGTAAATGATAATTTGATATTAACTTAAAGAGGGCTTTAATTTTTTATTAAATTCTAAATTTTATAAATTAAATTTATAATATTTAAATTTTTTTGAATTTAAATTAATTATAAATTATAATTTATACAAGTCGGCATCATCAATTTGAATCATCCGTCGACATTGTATGCAAAGCAAATGAAGGGTATTTAAACCCTAAGACAAACCTTAGGGATAATGGCAATACGAATTAATATACAACAAAAAATAAGGAGCCTCTAAAATTTACGAGTGGTGTATTGCCAAAACAAGATAGCACATTATAATTAGGACAGTGCATTGTGATCGAGGCAGCACATGGTGTTCGAGAGAGGAACAAAGCAAGGGAGAAGCACTCGTAGTCTAGCTTGGTGCCAAATGTAGGAGAAGGCCAAAGGCTATGAAGCCTTTGTGAAAAGGCTTAAGGTACCGTAGGGCTTAAGCTAAGCATGTGGAGCGCTTAGCTCACACAGCTAGCTAGCCACAACTAAGGCACCGACCGAGGAGAAGGCGCAGGTTCGAAACTCCGAAAAACATGGAAGGGGGTTCACCAAAGGTTTTTATGATTTAATTTTGATTTTTGCATAATACTAAGGTTTAGGAGGCATAAGGGAATGTTATGTGATATTTGATCATTGTGCTAAGGTTTTAAGGGTGTTTGTGGAATTTGATTAATTGTGCAAAGGTTAGGGAGTTATAAGGTGATATTAATTTATTTACCTAAGTGGTAAATAGGTTCTTTATTAAGGTAAATATTATTTTACCTTAGGAGATAGAAATTAAGTTGGAATATCAATTTTGAGAAATTGAAGGTGTGTTTTAAAAAGGAAATTTTTGTGAAAATATTATTGTCAAATATTGCTATTGAGATGGAGTGATAAGGTGTAATTGATTTTTACATTACATTGTGAGAAATATTTATCTTCTAACCTCTTTGAGCTTGGTATAGAAGTATTTGTGGTTGTGACAGATTTATGAGATTCCTTCATCATAAATAAAAATGTATGAGCACATTCTTCCATAGTTGAGTTGATTGATTGGTTTTCGGGAAAATAAGTTTGGAGTGAAAAGGACTTGATTAGGGTTTCCTATTGAGTGTGTTAAGTGAATGCTTCAAGGTTTTCTGGTATAAGGAAGTGTTGTTAAAACCTTGTTTGATAAGCATTGTTGTTGAAGCCATTGGTTATGAGAAGAACTTGAACTAGGTTTGCAAATATCATGAGTATTATTGTTATGTGAGATTTGTTGTTGGGTATTGTTGGAAATATTTTGAGTTGGTGTTTATAAGCTTGGACTAGGGTTTGTGAGAAAGGGGTATTTCATTGAATGATTGGTTTAGTAGAGTTGGTTGAGCCTAGTCAAGTGGATGTGTGAAGTGATTGTTCAAGTTCTATAAAACAAACTATTATATATTCTTATTTGAGTTGAGAAACTTGTTGAGCATATTTAAGCAAGTTCTGTGTGGACTTGTTGAGCAGATTTAAGCAAGTTTTTTTTGGACTTGTTGAGCAGATTTAAGCAAGTTCTATGTGGACTTGTTGAGCATGTTTGAGCAAGTTCTGTATGGACTTGTTGAGCAAATTTAAGCAAGTTCTGTGTGGACTTGTTGAGCAGATTTAAGCAAGTTTTGTGTGGAATTTTTGAGCAGATTTAAGTAAGTTTTGTGTGGACTTGTTGAGCATATTTGAGGATAGAGTTTGGTGCAAATTTGAGGATAGATTTATGCCAAACCAAAGATAGATATTGAGCATATTTGTGCTATACCTAAGGACTATGTTTAGTACATATTTGAGATAGATCTTTGAAGGTGATAGAGTAGAGAGGACAATAGTATCTAGTGGATAGATATACATTAGCTATAGTAGTGAGGATAGGTCTTCTAAGTGGGGACAAGAGTATTTAGTGGAGAGAGATCCACAAGCCAGTGAAATGGAGGCAGTAGTATTCTAGAGGATCACCATCCAGAGCAAAGGAGGAGTTCTCCTATAGATAGAGATCCACAAACTTGATTTAGGGGATTAGGATCTCCTTTGGATATAGGTCCATAAACATTGTAGCGAAATGATTCCCAAGAGAATTTATTTGAGAAAAAATTATAAGAAATATTTTCTCCGTGGAGGTAGCCATCATTGGGTGAACCACATAAAAATCATGTCTCTCATGTGTGTGATGCTTTGTGTGATGATTACTGCTTTAATATTGCTTATTCTATTATTTGGATTAAAAAGAAAAAAGTTGTATTGTATAATTTTCACCCCACCCCTCTCAGTATAAGCATATGTTCTTCAGTTTTCAATCTTCAACAGTTTGAGCGACCTCAACCCTTCTTTTCTTCAATCTTCTCTGCTTCGATCTTTAATATTCTTCCTTCTTCTTCTTCTTCTTTAATCTACAAACTTTTTTACTTCCAATCTTCAATATTTGCAACTACGTCTTTGAATTTATCATAGATAATTTTAGTGCAACCATGAACCTCCCTTCTTCAAGGCATGACTTCTTGCAGTTACGATTTTCTCACCATGAGTCTTCCTCTTTCAAGGATTGACTTCTTATAAGTATGATATTTTCACTACTTGTCTTCCACAAATATAGGCATTCCTTCTACATGGCTTGGATCCTTCAAAATATATAATCTTCTCAATATTATCTCTCAAATTATATAATTTCTCTCACTATAGATTCTTCAATCCAACAATCAACAATCACTCTCATAATAACAATCTTTCAACCATAGCTATGAACCAAGATAGCTTTCATCAAGATGGCTCTTGTACAATTATTGGTAAATATGCCTAATTATCTCATAGGTAAATTTATCCAAGATCATATAATAATACTCACAATAATAATGTACACAAAATACTAAAATATTATTAATAAATTCTACTATAGCATGCATGAAGCTATGCTAGTTTGATGCTTTTTACAATGCTTTGTCATCAATATATAATTACATGTGACTCTCCACATGCATGTCTCTTGATCTTATCTCTTCTCTCATAATGACAAAGTATCTCATAATTACATAACTCACACATGACACCTTACATGACTCTTCACTATCTCACACAACTCACACTTGCACTCTTGACACCTCACACACTTCACACATTGACACATACTTATAAACTCACTCCTAAATATTAATCACACTCCCTAAACTATTACATGACTAATTAATGTAATATCACCAAAAACTTTTCAAGGAACTCCTTGGTAGTTGATAGTACCACTCCAAGGCAAGACCACTAAGGCAATTGGAAAATATTTTTAACAACAATATTTCATCATAAGTGATGTCACAACAAGAAATCATAAAGAGTCTAAGGTGGTTAATAGGGTCTTTATTTCCATTATACATTTAAAACTTAGACATCTAGGAAGGAAAATATGGTTGGCTATAAAGGGGTCTAAGGGTTAGTTGCATAAGTCCTCATAGGAGTACTTGTGGTTGTAGGAAGGCCCTTGAAGAGAGGTAATTTGCTACTTTAACTACTCTAATTGTAATTTTAAGGCTTGGAGTTGAAAAGAAATAGGATTAGATTGCATGTGTGGTATGTATTGTAGGATGAGAGGACCTTGATATTGGATATAGAATTAAGGTTGAGGTATTGGGGCATATAATGTTGATGGTGGCATCACATGGCTCATCCCCAAAGGATTAGCAAATGTTGGATGAGAGATAGCATGAATAGAGTTTTGAGTAAAACTTGTACTCATTTTTATGTGATCAAAATAAAAGATGTTGATAAAAGGATTGGATATTGAGGAACTAGGAGGTACATCTAGGTTAGGGATGCAACTTGTTCTTGGTTTTGAGATGTATAAAAACTTACATTGACCCTTAACAATTCCTCAAGAGGAGGGAAGGATGAGTGCTATCTCAAGAATGATGGGATATTCTATATCCCACCATCCATAGAAGTAGTGATGATAGGAGTGGAGTCAACAAGATTTGAATTTGATGCATTAAGGTTTGTATTTAAAACTCCAAAGGATAGACCCACTTGATTTAAATAGAATGGATTAGAATTAGATTGATGGGGGTGGTCCAATAAGGAACCCTTGTCTACAAGAATACCTTGGTTATATTTACCATCCCTAAGGATGGTGGACATGATGTCCTTATGTTCATGCAAAACAGATGTCATGTGATCATAGGACTTGAAGACTACTCTTCCTAAATCATCATGAAGGGAGTTTAGAGAAACCGAGGATGTATCACTTTCATCTTCTTCCTCAAAGTTAGGGTTCTCAAAGATGGGAGGATTCTCAATTTTTTTTCCAAAGGATTGGGACAAATGACCAATTCCTACACTACACTACAAGTTGAGTAGCATATTTTGACCATCAAGTTGATTTAAAGGGAAATATAATTCAATTAATTAAAGTGTTAAAGTTTAAAAAATTATTAAAGAAGAAGAACAATAATATGTTTGTGTCATATATAACCTTATCTCAATATACCAATATGATTGATAGACTTTAGGGACCTTCATATATACCTAAAGGTCCTTATATACCTAATTGTTTTCTATATACCCATTAGTACATGAGAGACAATTGATGCATGAGATAGTGATAGTATGAGGAAGCATCCCATTAGATATGTGGTCCAAGATGATATGTGAAGGGTACCACCACAAGGAAGAAATCCATTAGTATACATAAGTATACATAAGACCCTGTGTGGGAGGTTGGTATCTTGGGCTCACAATATACCTAATATAGCCTAACAATTTATATGGTGATTATTTAAGGGGTTGTGAAAACCATTAATAGTACTGACATTTGGTTAGGTTCTTATTAATATTGAGTAATGTGGTGTATGCTAGGCATACAAAATTATATGGCCTTGATTAAGGTATTGGTTAAGGCAAAATGGAATATTGGGAAGCATGGCAATGTTAATGTCAGCTTCAGCAAAAATGTGACAAGGGGGAAGAGATTGACAAAGGGCCAACCAAAGGAATCCAACATGTCTTTCTTCATTTTCTTATCACTTCAAGGATAGGCTAGGGGATATTACAAGCTAAGATCTACTTTGATGTATTAATTGATGAATACTTATGTTTTCAAAAGAAAACCAAGGTTCCTTTTAGAGATCCCACTTTTATGCCTAATCTAACCTTAATCTATAAATTAAATACAACATATAAAGATGCAACATACACACCTAAGACAAAAATATTTTTTGAGTTCAATGATAAAATAAGATAAATATTTTTTTTTCCTTTTCAAGTAAGGGTTCAAGGGAAGATGCAAGAAAACAAGATTTAGCCTAAATGTAAACAAAATACACTTCCATTTTTAGTTCTTGATGCTAAAAAGATAAACATTATTATTATGATACTAAATCTAAAATTATGATATATCCCTTACAAAAAAAAAAAACTAAGTTCACCATTTTCTCTTTAGAAAATTTAATAAAAAATAGAAAATAGAACCTAGCTATATAGACAACAAAAATATTTTTTACATTGAAAAGCTAAAAAGGATAGGGCATGGATCAAAAGTACCCTGTTCTACTAAAGAGATAGAATCATTTCCCTCCTACAAAAGTGCCACCAACACTTTTACTAGTTGTCAACACGATTTTTAGACCTACAAAACAGATAAAAAAACATAAGGGTTAATGTAGAGGGGTTTTCTTGATCTAATGGAAAATAGATAATTTCCTTGATCCATAGGTTAGACCCTTATTTTAGCACAATAAAAATGATAACATGCTATAATAAATGATTTGATGATAGAAGTGTTGGTAGTGCTTCTAATACCTATATTTTTTCTCTATGTAAAATAGAGAACAAAAGCATTACCAACTTATAATCAAGTAATGCTACTATCTCTAAGAGTAGAATAGAGATATAAATGTGACGGGGACGGGAACGGAACACTTCAACAAACTTGCCTTTTCATTAAAATTTTTAAAATATTTACATGCATTTAAAATAAAATAGCCCGCAGGCTTACAATGGCCGGTCTCGGCTTCGGCTCTGTTCTCTCCTCTCTGTTCTACTTTCTCCACTCTGTTCTCCGATCCACCCGAACTCCTTTCCCTTTTTTTTTTCCTTCCTTTCTTTTCCTTTCCTTTTTTTTACAAGAAATTTTTGAGTTTTTAACGAGGCCTCCTCCCTCCAGGAAATCAATGCCTCCACCAAACAAATTTCAAATTCAAATTCCCCCCCCAGGACGAGAATTCAAATTTTGCCATAAATGGGCCACCGCCCGAACCACCATGGAGCTTGCATTAATGGTTTTCCTCGACCTGCAACCGCCGTCTTCGTCAGATCGATCTCCTGTACCGTGGTCTCCTCCATAATGGCCATTACTCACGTCTGTTCCATTGCCTGTTCCTGTTACTTTGTCAATAAAAGAAAATAAACGCAGTTGTGGCTCTCATCTTGATTTAATACACGTAGCTGTCCACGTGTTAAATCTGACCTCCCCTGGTTGTCTGCATACATACTTGGCTTTACCCACCTTTGTCCACAACGTTTCCAAAACACGTGCCCCTCTCCATAGTTTTGATACACGTGGCTGCCCACGTGTCCAATCCTGCCTTATCCGGTCTTCGGTTCATTTTCTTTGGTCAAGATTTTACTTGGTCGTGATATCGCGACCAAAAACGCTTCCTCAAGCCTCAACTCTTTGCTGAAGCTCCTCGTAAATTTCTCTGCCTTGCGTTGTCTTGTGAAAATGCCACGTGGCGGTTTCTAACCGGTCGCGATATCGCGACAGGACCCTTTCTCCTTCACTTTGCATTGGTGACCGTCGCGATATCGCGACGTTTGGAACCCTTCTCTTTTGCCTTTGAAATTTGATCATGATATCACGACGTCGCAATACCGCGACGTCGCGATATCACGACGGAACCCGCCAAAGCTTCACAGCAGCTTTCGAGGTCGCGATTTCGTGACATGTCACGAAATCGCAACATGTCACAATTTAGCGACCCCTCCTCCATTTGCCTTAAAACTTCTCCAAACCCAAACATTGCTTTACAAAACCTTTCACAGTACTTGAAAATAATAGATCTAAGTGCAAAGAACTTAGAAAGGAAACTAAAAATATTTGGAAGATGCAAGATTGCTTTTCCCTCACCGGATGCTCCTGCATCAGACACCCCGGGTAAGAAGGAGAAGTGACCTTCACTTCTACGTTGTTCGGGCTGCGTCCCTTGCAATATCTTCGAACATTCATCAACCTTTATATTCGGCTCAAATCCTGCTTCTTAGAAAAGTTTTCTGCCCTCTACCAGGCAAATTCTGGCATTACTGCACACCTTCTCATCTTCGGTCTGCAATGGCTTCAACTTGTGCCGCATTCCATCTTTCACCAAGGAATAAGTATTTGCACGGCCATCATGCACTGCACTCCGATCAAACTGCCATGGCCTGCCCAATAGCAAATGGCATGCATCCATAGGGAATACATCACACAGGACTTCATCCTGGTATCTCCCAATCTGGAACGTGACTAAACACTATTATCGGACCCAAGCTCGGTGGTCCTTCCGCAACCACGCAATCCGGTATGGATGCGGGTGTCTCCTTCTCTCCAGCTGCAACTTAGTAACCATCTCCTCGAAAACCAAGTTGTCTGTACTCCCATTGTCAATAATGACATTACAGACTTTGCCCGCACTTTTGCACCGGGTGCGGAACAGGCTTCTCCTTTGCTCAGACTGGTCTTCTTCCACCAGCATGGTCCTTCTCACAATCATGGCTTCTCCCTTTTCAGCTTCTTCAGAATGTTCTGAATCAGCATCTTCAACTGCCACAACTGCTCTGGCGGGACCCACCGGTTTCTTGTTCGTCTTTTCCCGGTGTTGTGGACACTCGAATGCACGATGCCCTTCTTCACCACAGTGGAAACATGTTCCACGGAATACTCCCCTTTCATTCCCGCGTCCAGATCTACCCCTTCCTCTCGGGTAGTTATCATTCTGAACTTGCGGTTTTGGGTCTTCCTCTTCTCTCTGATCCCGGATGCTGCTCTCTTCTTCCTTCTTCTCTTCCTTTCCTTCTTTCTTTCCACCGTTCTTTCCTCCCGGTTCTTTCACTTTTGGCTTGCTTTCAAACCTTCGGTTCAATTTTCCTTCAACCTTTAAAGCAAACTGGTAAGCGTCTTCGATGGTGCTTACCCGAACCAAGCTCAACTCCTCCTGCACACTCGGTCTCAACCCATTGATGTAACGGGCCACTTTTTCCTTGCTAGCTTCCAAATGCCCGGTCCTGATGGAGATTTTATAAAATTCCTCCGTGTATTCTTGAACGGTTCTGTTCATCTGCCTCAAGCTTTGCATTTTACGTAACAGATCCAGTTCATAGTCAACGGGGATAAACTGCCTTTTTAACTTCTCCACCATTCTGTCCCACCTCGTTATTCTCTCCTTTCCTCTTCGGTTTCTCTCCAGCTGCACCCCCTTCCACCAGATGCTAGCATGACCCTTCAGTCGGGTCTTAGCAAATCTGACCCGATTAGGGTCTTCAACTTCTTCGTATTCGAAGTATTCTTCTAATTCATTCACCCAGTCTATCAATTCCTCTGGGTTCAAGTTCTCGAAATACGTGGGAACCTCTAACTTCGGCCTCTTCCCGATCTAGGAGATGGCCTTGTATAGCCGGGCCTGTGTCGGGTCTACATCTTCTTCCTCTTCTTCAAACTCATTCTCCTCTTCCACTTCATCCTCACTGTTTGCATCCCTTCTCGGCTCATGTCCTCTGCGTAGCTCTTCTTGCAGGGCTTGGACTTGTCGTTGCAAAGCCCAGAAATCTTCCGTTGCCATGCCTCTTCCACCCATCGGGTTTCTTCTCGGAGGCATCTTCACCCAAACTCAAACCCTCCCACACGTCCTGGCGCAAACTGCCTCACGGTCGGCGGTCTGTTTACGCACTCAGGAACTCCCGCTCTGATACCACTGACGGGGACGGGAACGAAACACTTCAACAAACTTGCCTTTTCATTAAAATTTTTAAAATATTTACATGCATTTAAAATAAAAATAGCCCGCAGGCTTACAATGGCCGGTCTCGGCTTCGGCTCTGTTCTCTCCTCTCTATTCTACTTTCTCCACTCTGTTCTTCGGTCTGCCCGAACTCCTTTCCCTTTTTTTTTTCCTTCCTTTCTTTTCCTTTCCTTTTTTTTACAAGAAATTTCCGAGTTTTTAACGAGGCCTCCTCCCTCCAGGCAATCAATGCCTCCACCAAATATAATTTCAAATTCAAATTCCCCCCAGGACGAGAATTCAAATTTTGTCATAAATGGGCCACCGCCCGAACCACCATGGAGCTTGCATTAATGGTTTTCCTCGACCTGCAACCACCGTCTTCGTCAGATCGATCTCCTATACCGTGGTCTCCTCCATAATGGCCATTACTTGCATCTGTTCCATTGCCTGTTCCTGTTACTTTGTCAATAAAAGAAAAGAAACGTGGTCGTGGCTCTCATCTTGATTTAATACACGTAGCTGTCCACGTGTTAAATCTGACCTCCCCTGGTTGTCCGCATACATACTTGGATTTACCCACCTCTGTCCACAACGTTTCCAAAACACGTGCCCCTCTCCATAGTTTTGATACACGTGGCTGCCCACGTGTCCAATCCTGCCTTATCCGGTCTTCGGTTCATTTTCTTTGGTCAAGATTTTACTTGGTCGCGATATCGCGACAGGTCGCGAAATCGTGACATGTCGCGATATCGCGACCAAAAACGCTTCCTCAAGCCTCAACTCTTTGCTGAAGCTCCTCGTAAATTTCTCTGCCTTGCGTTGTCTTGTGAAAATGCCACGTGGCGATTTCTAACCGTCCGCGATATCGCGATAGGACCCTTTCTCCTTCACTTTGCATTGGTGACCGTCGCGATATCGCGACGTCGCGATATCGCGACGTCGCGACGTTTGGAACCCTTCTCTTTTGCCTTTGAAATTCGGTCGCGATATCGCGACGGAACTCGCCAAAGCTTCACAGCAGCTTTCAAGGTCGCGATTTCGCGACATGTCATGAAATCGTGACATGTCACGATTTCGCGACCCCTCCTCCCTTTGCCTTAAAACTTCTCCAAACCCAAACATTGCTTTACAAAACCTTTCACAGTACTTGAAAATAATAGATCTAAGTGCAAAGAACTTAGAAAGGAAACTAAAAATATTTGGAAGATGCAAGATTGCTTTTCCCTCACCGGATGCTCCTGCATCAAAATGCAAGATGTCTTAAAAACCATAATGATAAGATCAAGGATACTACCTCAAGGGGATAGAGATCCTATTATGCTACTGAGTAACTTAGATAAACTTGCTTAAACTAAGATGAAATGATCAAAATAAAGGATTTACTAGATATAAAATGCAAGGGTAAGATGCAAAGCTAGCTAGAATGAAATAAGCTAAATGATTAACTAAGTACAAGATATATTATACAATATAAATATGCAAAGGTTAGCTAAACGATGACATAAGATTAATGGTTTAGTTAAATAAGACAAGATAAAATAGTTAGCTAAGCAAGACAAGGTCAAAGATGAGCTAAAATAAATAAGCTTAGGGATAAGCTAAATATTACAAGGAAAGCCACCAAGCAAAGAAAATGGGAAAGGCCACAACACAAGATGGTGAGTTTCCTTCTCCTTTGATATAAGCTTGAAAGTGGTCTCCTCAGAATGCTTAATGCTTGATGCTTTAAACTTGGTGATGCTTGCTAGGATGATTGCTTGAGAACTTGAGTGCTTGCTTAGATGTTTTTTAAATGCTTTAAGGGAGCTTATTTGGAGAAAAGACATAAGTGCTTGCATGCTTGCTAAGTGTTCACAAGGTGAGCCAATATTTTGGCATAAACTTGGTACACAAAGTGAAGAAAGACTATGATTCTACAGAAAATTTAACAGAGTTTTAGTATATGAAATTATTATATGTGAAGGTCATCCCAAGGCTTGAATTAATAGAATAAATTTGTGCCCATTGGGATGGGATATGCAATGGATAGGGACATAATGGATATAATGATCAAATAGGGCAATGATTTAAAAGAGATCAAAAGAAGGATAATCATGAAAATGGAAGGTCTTGGGCTTGGGGTTTTACTGGCAAGGGCTATAAATCAGCAAGTGTGGATGGCTCAAACACATGTTTCCTTGAAAAATACAAGGAAACATGTGTTTGAGATTTAGCATGTAATAGGTTAAAAGAACCAGGAGACAAAAGTGTTAGCAATGTTATCAACAAATAATCATTGAAGATCAAAAATAGATGGGAAAAAGTCAAATAGTCAAAGGTTACAAAAGTGTTGCCAAGGGAGAAGAAGCACCACCAATGCTTTTGTTTGTACCCTAGCACTTTCGCTTTTGGATTAATAAATACTCCAAATCTAACTAGGAGGATGATTGAGTTAGTTTAGTTGTTTGGTAGATTGATTGATGAAGGGCATGACAAGATTGATGATTATCCTTGTGCGCAAAATTAGGTATCCACACCAAAAGGTAAAAATAAAGAGAAAATAAAATCCAAAGGAATATTGATATGGGAAAACAAAAGCAAATATTATAAGTGTTAACAATAAGTGGGTCAAACCCACAACTAAAAACAAAAAATTAGAGATGAAAATGATATCTTAGAATATTAAAGACATGCCCCTAAAAAACAAGGTATTAGAAAATTGCCAAGTCATTATAACCAACATATTTATAGAGAAGCAAACTATGTATCAGGTATTTTAACCATTTATGATGTTGATGTTTTATCTTGACAAAATTTAAATATTAATAGGTAATTGACCAAGTGAGATATTATCTGTAAATAAAAATGATATGAAGGAATTGATTGTAAAAACATAACACTTTGAACAAGATGAAAAATATCTTTGACAAAAAGGCAAGTTGGATATAGTTTAACTAGCATACCAACAATGTAATGTTTTATAATTTTTATGGGAGTGGTTCCCAATAGAAACCAACTTAAATTGGTCGCTTTTGGTTAAAGACCTACTCAAAGGCCACCTGAAGAAGTTTAAATGGGTTTATCTTGTTACCTTGTTCAAAGGCCACCTTGCACGGTTTAAGGTTATCTTATAACTCTTTATTCAAATTATTTTCTAATCGGCCCATGGGGGGGGAAGTTGGAGAGAAGTGGGTAGTTAAAACTCTCGTGTTGGAGAGGCCCCAGGTTCAAATATGTCCCTCTCATATGTTGCGAATATGCTATGTAATAGATACTACGGACCCTACCCGCTTGATGTAATATTGTGCTTAATGAAAAATCAACTTTAAAATATATATATATATATAGTCTAATGACTCATAAGCCCAATATATGTGATTGTGTGTGAGTAATAGATGATCAACTTGAAGAAAATTAATCTAACCTCAATATAAGCAATATAAACCTATTAAAAATAATTATAAATATTTAATATTTATAATCTTTTAATTTTTCGATCACATGGACCATGGTTAGAATCCCTTAAGTCTCGTAGAACCGAAGGGCTTATCGTAACAATACATCAACTACATTAAAAAATCTACTCGATTCGAGGTTATAGGCAACAAGAAACATGATTCGAACCCGCAAAGAAACAATAAAAAATATAACAAATTATCAATTTTTCTGATATACATAAAAGAGTTGTTTTAATTGATTTAAAAATACTTTAAAGTATTTTTGGCGTGGATCTGGTTCCCTGCGGTTCTCTGGGTGGTGGGGGTGATTGGTTGGGTTTTTTACGACTTCCTGGAGTTTCCTTTAAGGTCCTTACTGCTTTGGGGGTGGTCTGGGGGGGCCTCTTTCCCTTTTTTGCTAGTGAATCCTCTCTGGGATCCTGTGGCTATTGTTGGTCCCGTCCCTGTGGGGAGGGCCCTCTTCGATTTCTTGCTTGGAGGCTTCTTCGTGCTGGTTCTGCTCCTTGGTGGACACCCTGGGCATTTGTTTGGCCTTGGGGGGGGCTTTTTCTTTGCCTGGGTTGTTCCCAGCCTTAGTCCTAGTTCCCTGAAGTTTCTCCTATGCAAGGATGGGATTCTTGGCCCCTGCTGTTGGGGTTCTCTATGGATCTGATCTATGCATGCAGACCCTGGATCCCCCAGGCTAGGCTCCCAGGGATCTCATCTTTGTGGTTGTTACCTCTTCCCGCCTGGGATCCCTAGTCCCTTAACCTGTTGTCTTTTCCTGCTGGTTGTCTTGGGGGCGGGATTCTCTTGGTGGTGCTTTCTGGCTGCTTCCCGATGGGCGGGATCTCCTCTTTTTTGGTTTTTAGCTGCTTCCTACTGGGCAGGATTCCCTCTTTTTTTTGGGCAGGATGGTTTCCCGCTGGGCGGGATGGTTTCCCACGAGGCGAGATTCTCCAAAACCGTTGGGTTTCCCGTTGGGCGGGTTTTTCTCATTTCCTGCTGGTTTTCTCGGGAGGCGGGATTCACTTGGTAGAGGTTTTTGCTGCTTTTTGTTGGGTGGGATCTACACTGGGATGGATTTTTGTTGCTTCCCGCTGGGCGGGATTCACTCTTTGGTGGTTTTTTGACTGCTTCCCGCTAGGCGAGATTTATATTATAATGGTTTTTTGCTGCTTCCTGCTGGGCGGGATTTACATGATGGCGGTTTTTAGCTGCTCTCCGTTGGGCGGGATCTTCAAACTTACCTTTCTTCAAAATTGGTGGTTTCCCGCTAGGCGAGATTTGTTTAAATTTACCTATTCCCGTTGGGCGGGATTTCTATTTGTTTTTCATTTTCAGGGTATTGGTGCCTTGGGCCCAGAATTTTGTTGTAATGGCTTATTCTCGGCATGTTATTACCAACTCTTATGTAATCAGGTTTTGGGATCCTAGTTAAAACCCGCTGTAACTACTTAACAAAAAAAAAAATTACTTTAAAGTAATATTTAGTGATAAAAATTATAAACTAAAAGGCCACCTTAAATAGTTTAAATTGGTTAATCATCTTGACACACTAGAGGCTAGCTAGGATGGTTTAAATGAGGTATCTTCTTCTAGAATATTTATATAGATTATCTTTTAATGGTTCATAAGTCCAATTTGTGACAACCTATCATTGATGGAAATAATAATACTTAATTTTAATTAAATTATTTTAATTTTAATATAAACACTATAAACTAAAATACAACATGTAAGCATTTAGGGGTGCAATGCAACCCTCGGATTTTGGCTTTTCTTTGGGTGGTTCAAGGTTCAAACCGTGGTGTGGAAGAGTGTGTGAGGGGGTGGGTGGGTGTGTGGTGACTTTGTGTTAAATTCCTTATTGATAAGTATAGCTCTCGACTTTACGAGGGGTCATGGTTGGGAGAAGACTGCGCAGCCCTGTACGTCGGGGTCATAAGGGTTTCTCACAATAACCAAAGAAGAAAATTGATCCGCCCGATCACTATTTTTTTGGGAGGTCCAAGGTTCAAACCGTGGCATGGACGAGTGTGTGAGGGGTGGGGTTTCTCACAATAACCAAAGAAGTTTCGGGAGGTCCAAGGTTCAAACCGTGGCGTGGATGAGTGTGTGAGGGGGTGTGGATGAGTGTGTGAGGGGGTGGGGGTTTCTCACAATAACCAAAGAAGAAAATCGATCTGTTCGGGAGGTCCAAGGTTCAAACCGTGACGTGGGTGAATGTGCGAGGGGGTGGGGGTTTCTCACAATAACCAAAGAAGTTTCGGGAGGTCCAAAGTTCAAACCGTGGCGTGGACGAGTGTGTGAGGGGGTGGGGTTTCTCACAAAGAAGAAAATTGATCTACGCGATCACTGTTTTTTCGGGAGGTCCAAGGTTCAAACCATGGTGTGGGTGAGTGTGTGAGGGGGTGGGTGTGTGGTGGCTCTATGTTAAATTCCCTATTGATAAGTATAGCTCTCGGCTTTACAAGGGGTCATGGTTGGGAGGAGACTACTTCAGGAGGTCCAAGGTTCAAACCATGACGTGGGAGAGTGTGTGAAGGGTGGGTGTGTGGTGGCTTTGTGTTAAATTCCCTATTGATAAGTATAGCTCTTGGTTTTACGAGGGGTCATAGTTGAGAAGATACTGCTTAACCTTGTAAGTGGGTCATAAGCGTTTCTCACAATAACCAAATCTAAAAAATAAATAAATAAATACAACACATAAAAAATCATTAAAAAATAATTATAAAATTTTAATATTTACTATTCTATTAATTTAAATAATTTTTTAAAATTCTTTAACAAAAATATAAAATAAAATCAGCACTTTGAAAGAATATAACATATTAATTTTAGTTTTCAATTTTTTAATTTTAAAACTAATTAGAAACCGAGATTTTGAAAATAATTTTACTTGTGCATTATACTTTATATTTTTTATTTTAGTGTCTTAAAAAAATTGGCAAAGTTCAAATTTAACAGGCCAACTTTATTATCACTTCATAAGTTTAAAATGAATTAAATTCGGTTGATAGCAAGCGTTGAAGCTTTAACCTTGTAAGTTTTTTACATAGGAGAATTGTTAAAAAATGTTATATTACAAAAGTTTTAGTTCTTTTAAATTAAAGTTAGATTTGAACGTAAATCTTTAAAAAAATAATTAAAAAACTTACCATTATAATATTTTCTCAGGTTCTTCTGATTCTGAAGAACAACTACATTTTCTGATTCTAAAGAACATAAAGATAAAACAACGAAATGTCTACCTAAAATGTCTACCTACCTTCATTCGTCCGAGAAAATTCGAAAAGAACCAGGCATTAATAGTTTTTCTCAGGTTCTTCTGATTCTGAAGAACAACTACATTTTCTGATTCTAAAGAACATAAAGATAAAACAACGAAATGTCTACCTAAAATGTCTACCTACCTTCATTCGTCCGAGAAAATTCGAAAAGAACCAGGCATTAATAGTTCGTCCAATTATACGCATACATCTTCCTGTAGTGTAAGAAGAGATTTACAATTGAAATGCCTCTTTAGTTAGGCTACCTAATTCTATCTACAATAAAACATTAGGGCTTAAACAAGCTTTGAGGTTTGGATTGCATCATAATGCTCCATCAAGATACAATAAAATTATGTCAATCTTTAAATTCCAGAGGCGGAAAACCAAAAGGAAAGGAAGAAAGAATGTCATTTGACTGGTAGAGGAAACTTTCAGACTAAGAAATCAATGCTCTGGCACTGGAAAAAGTTGCACAGATTTTTCTCCATCTTTTTGAGATATCTTATCCTTTGGGACCTTGTGCATCAATGCTACATCGTAGGGCTCCGTGCTGGTCAATCTGCAGGTGAACCCACATCATTCAGGCCTTGCCTTCCTCAATAAACATGAAGACTGGAATGAAGTAGGTTCATACCTGTCCTTCCGCTTTTGGAGAAAACGTTGGAGAGATTGCTTCCGGGCAATAGGCAGGTCTGCAGATTTAGCAGTAAAATCACAAGTTACATCAAAACAGAAAGAAAAAAAAAAAAAAAAACTCTACTGGAATGAGATAAAAATGGGGCCTTACCGGCTCGCATGGGCATCTGATGGACGGTTTGTGCTTGGTTTAGTAATGCGCTGCAAGGATGATGAGTTGTGGCCGATGCATGTCCATGTCCAGGAATCAGTGTGCCATTTTCTTTGGAAAACGACGACAGATTTGTAAATGATGGAGGGTTTGGAGGGTTAGGGTTTCGACACAGACCATTCATACTTTCTGCGAGAGTCATGATTGCTTGAGCCTGCCCATCAAAAAACTTCAAGCCTTACTTAGAAACCCCTCCCTCTTCAAGCTCAAGATCCCAACCATTTGAGGAAAGCTAAACAACAGTTAGCACTTACCTTGTTTTCAGAAACATCGAAGACATTGACTGTCCCGTTGTAGAAGATTGTCAGCTGAGCCGAAGCGGAAGGTGAGGTCTTGCCGCTGTTGGTGGCTATCGACCTACCGAAAATGGCAAACCATCAATATGGTGTGAACGGAATAAAAATTGGAGGGGTTAGGTAGGTAGATAACAAACCTTGAACACGCAGGAAGCAAACTTTGATTTGCACGAGGACGTGGAGACATAGGGTGGCTAAAATAATTCATTGTGGAAAGCAAACCAAAGCCTGTGCCCATCGCCTTCAACTCACAACCCCCTTTCACATCAATGCCCTTCCCAGACGTGGATTCCACCTTCGTTTTGTCCAGGAGGCCTTTAGACGAAAGCACCCGCTGCATCATCTGTGGTTTTATCCTTGACAAAGAGTATTGCAACGCTATACATTCCCAAATGGAACCAAAAAAAAAAAATCTCAATAAATTATTACATGTTAGGCAGCTAAAACAAAGGGCTCAAATACCTTCAATTTTTTTTTTTTTTTGTTATATGAGAAAACATACCTGATCTCTCGACCTTGAGTTCATCTACAGGTTTCCGCTGTGCATCCCCAACGCCCAGAAAGTCCATGGAAACCTTCGGATCTGATGACATTTCGTGGAATGATGTTATCCGTGAAAAATCTTTGGTGTACCGGAGACGGAATATAATCCCAACTATTATTACCAGGGCAGCACGAGAACGTGAAGAAAGCGATGAAAGATGACACGTAGTGAACTGTAGACAGTGGTAGAGCCTATGTGCTTGTACGACACGGCAACTGTCTTTTTTCGCATGTGAGCATAAAATCAGGATTCCGTCGGTGAAACCAAGAACTCTGATATATTCTAACGCCAACTAACTATTATATCCCACATCTATTGTGAAAAACGCTCCAAAAGTGCATCCACAGACAAGCTCAACCCAATAGCCGGGCACGCAACGAGTGAAATAATAGAAATTTAACCATATGGGTTATCGGAGTCGTTGGCACGGACACGCGTCGGAGGCATGGACCTAAATAAGGGCTATTCGACACGTGTTTGAAGTACAAGAGAAACAGGGGGCCCCGAAACCGGTCGTTACAGGTAAGAAGATCCACGTGATTTATAGAAAAACATTTTTAACATTAAAAAAAAGGAGTACGTGACAAGTAATCACGACTTTTCAGAACGAGGTTGGAATTTAAACGTTCAATTCGGTGCGCCATCAATGAATGTACCCCGCCGTTGATTTTTTTAAATTTGTTTGGCCGGCCATTTACTCAAACTTCTTTAATCTAAATGGACACGTTTCTCCTGGCAAGCATATTGTCGTTGACAACATAGAACTAAATACCCTATATGGATAGATATATTTTTAAATTTTTTTTGGTGAAGAGCTTTTATAAACTTTAATTCCATAAACACAAAGTTAATAAATATTGGACCTTTCTATCGAGTTAAAGACAAAGTTAATAAATACTAGATCTTTCAAAAATAAAAATAAAGAAAGGATCTTTCAAAAAAATTGAATTAAATAAGAAAACACAAACAAGTAATTAAAATAGAACTAAATAAAAAATTAAATAAAACCAAACAAATATTCAACTACTACCAACTATCTTATTTCTATCCTTTTAAACAAATATAATATAATATTTTTGGTTACCAATAATAACTTAGCCGATTTCGCTTCAATTTCGCTTCAAGTCTACCTAACCGAAAAAGAAAACGTGCGTTTCGCCAAACTAACTTTAAGAGGAGACTTCTATTTATTACGGATAAAAGAGTAATTATTGTGCATCTTTTGTCGCGTTGAACTGTCATTTTGGACGGCAAAGTTGCCACGCGTCATTGTGTAAGTGTGCTTTTTCTTTTTCTCCATATAAAATATGGAAGGAGAGAATATGTATAAGTACATTGTACTTGAACGGTTTATCGCCGATTTCAATCCTGTACATTGTACAAGAATATAAAGTCAATCACTCGATGAAAGCAAAAGCTTTTAAAAAAACGAGGAGGAACCCACTCTTCAAAGTGATCTTAAATACAAGCCAATGGAATTCCACCATTCCTATTTATTTATAAACTATTTTTTATTTTGATATTTAAAACTACTTCTAGAGGTTGTCTTATCCTCCTCCCCTCCTAGTATGTATGTTTTATATTAGAAGGCCATTTTATGTAACTTATCTACCTCGTGTCGCCAGGTCAAACGTCCATTTTTGTAATATGTAAATGTTAATTTTTTTTTAATAATGAGTATTGTGATAATGAATAATAAAATATGTATGGTTAATTAAATTATATTTATTTTATTATATTATTTTTATTAAGTAATTAATTATTACTTGTTCAAATACTTTCTAAAATTTGAATTTTAATAACATGAAAATCCAACACCACTAACAATTAAAATATTTGCTATTAACCTCCAATGGTTAGGTGGATTGGTAAGTGCAGGTGTGGTTGGGCGCTTACCAAGGAGAGACCTAGGTTCAAACCTTGGGGGAACCCAACCCTTTGCAAAGGTAGTAGTCTACTCTGAATCCTTTGACTGCACGTCATTTGATGACGACAATATGAATCCCGAGCGACTGGTGATCCCTATCTCACATCGAGTTACAAGAACGAGATGGATAGGTTTGTTGAGAGCAATCCCTATGGTTTGAACCTTGAGCTGGCCAGTTACTAAAAATAGTGGTTGTAACCAACTCTCCTATGCAATAAAAAAGAAAACTAAAATATTTGCTACCTAATTTCTATATCTATAACTATGATGGCTATAACAACCTATCATTTCCCTAATACCTTTCTTTTTTAGGGGTTTTAATTATGCCCCTAATATTCTAAGATGTTATTTTCATCATATAATTTTGTTTTTATTTATGGGTTTTTAACATTTGCAATATTTGTTTTTATTTTCCCATATCAATATCCATCTAAGTTTTATTTTCTCTTTGTTTTTGCTTCTTAGTCCTTCGTATCTTTTTTTTCATTTCCACCAACACTTTCATCTTCATTAATCTCTTTGATTTTTTCACATTGAGATTTATAATCTATAGCTTTTGTCTCGTTTTAAAGGATGAAGTGCAAGGAAAAATCTCAAAAATACTTTCTTCTTTATGTTACTTTCAAAACCCTAAAGTTCAAGGATGCTCCTTGGTAGCATTTACCTTCTTATATTGTTGTAAAAATCCTAAATTGCTATGGATTTTGTTCATCCTTATTTCTTTATTATATTGTTCTTGGAACCCTGAAGTGCAAGGGATAACCTCCACACAATTTTTTGTTTCTATTGCTAAGAGATGATTTTTTTACTACTTGAGGAAAATGAAGACAATTAATGGAATAAACTTGACCTTGTCCACATTCTTGTTTTAAAAAAAATATCTCCATATCTTTCTTTGCACCTTTAATTCTTTTAAATTTGAACTTGTACATGGTACTTTATCATCCCGTGTATCCTGTTTTGTTTCTTCCAATAGTTGATATGAGTGAACTACAATGACCTTTGACATCTAATGTTGTAGATAGGCTTTCTTTGTCTCTTCTTTTAGAGTGGAATATCTTTGATCTAATCTAGCTTCTACTACAATATAATTTCCTTACTTCATATTGAAGTTTGTCTTATGACCAAAACTTCTTGTCTCTTTCTTTATCATTTTTACTTTGCAATCTCTTGTCATGTGTCTAATCTCATAACAATTATGGCATGGAATGCAATATTTTCATAATACACTTGGTGATCTCATTCTCTTGATTTAGATTTGATCTTAATGGATTGTGGCAAAGGTTTTGAAATATCCATAATGACACATATTTGGGTATATAGCATGTGTTAACTCCTTAGTAGTTGATCCCTTCTGGATGAATTCCCCTAGGGAATTTCTATTATTCTTCAAAATATTCTTATTGATAATTTGACATGGAAATCCAAAAAGTGTAACACACACCATAATTTTTTAATATTTTTTATCTCAACAAAAAATTCTCACTCCATGGTCTTAAATAATGAGAATATCTCCCCCTAAACCATGGACTACCACCCATTATTTTATCCTAATTTTTGAAATGAAAATGATGAGGAAAAAGCCTTTAGGAAGAAAAATCACATAGTAATTTGAATTCAATCCCCACTTCAATTTGATCCAATTTTGAATTTTTGAAAACCCTGGCCAATATTCATGAAACTTATATACTAACCCTATGCTTTTAAGAACAATTATATCATGCTCAATCATCTCATCCTTCATAATCACTTTAATATAACATTTGCTCTTTAGATCAAACTTATCATATAATTTCTCTTCCTCTTATCTCTAACATGGGTATTCATACTTAGTCAGGGCAGGTTGACTTCTTATTAGGGATTTCAAATATGGTTTTTCTTTTATGTTACCTAGTGAGGCTCACGTTTGACTCACACATGCTCCATTTATTATGGTTCGCCCTTGAGATTTAAACCTTGTTTAACAGTAAGAAAATTGCATTCCCTACTAATTGCTATAAAATTCATGGGCACCTCAATGTTACTTATATTATATTTTTATAATTACAATGTTTTATTTCAACTATTCAATCATAGGCCATAAAACTAATAAAGTAAAAGATTTTCTTAAAGAGCATGAACATTACTCTATACATATATATGGAAGGCACTTTTATAGTATAATTTAGCTATAGGACATGCATAACCTTCTTCAATGCTTTCATATGTTTATTAATATTTTTTATATTTATTTAGTTATCAAATATTTTTATTCAAAATTTAAAAACTAAATTAATAAAAATATAAATTTTAATTTGTTATGTAGTTGAGGTTTTCTTCTACAAAAGGGATCAAATTCAAATTTCAACCAATATAAAAACCATGTGTGAACATAATGGGTGCTTAATCCAATTAGGGTGGTCACATTGTACTATGGCCAAAAAAATTTAATAATTCTATATATTTAAAAATAAATTATAAATCCAAAATGAAAACATCCCTCCTCAAGAAAGAGAAAAAATAAAGTTGAGAAACAAACTTCAATTTTTTCTAGAAAATAATATACTTAAAAATTATTTTACTTTTTTTATTAATGGTGAAAAACAAGGTTTTGAAAGGTCCTAGAACCTTTTACATTAGAAGAGGCGGAGAAATATAATGCCAATTAAGCACAAGCCATACTCCAAGGCCAAAAGAAACATAAATTAGACCAAAATAGTCATCCAAAAGGAAAGACCAACCCACAACCTAGCAAGGCATAAAGGAGAATTTTTATTCAACTTTCTTTTAGAGACACCAATGATCCTACTTTATTTTTGCATAAGACTAGAAGGTAGAAAATACATCAAGATGCATATAACAAATCCTAAACTCAGAGAGCAAGGATGAAGGCAAAACACCAAGCATATTCCCTGAGAATGGTAATCACTAGGGAGCAAAATGGTCAGCCCCCAAAAAACACCCCTCAAAAGAGATCTCATCCAAGCAAAAATGCAATAAAAAGACCTACTGGATAGGTAAGCCCAATCCTTCCAAACCAACAATTATCATTAACATCGAAGGGAAATTATCTTCCCAAATTCTAAATTGGCCACTATCCACCCCAAATTGGCCATAACATCAGTAGCCTGGTTAACTTCCCTATAAATATGCTCAGTTTTAATTTCTAACATATCTTCCAGAATCTTCAAGGTGTCCTTAATAATATTTAGGATGAAACAATTATCAGTCTTTCCAACCTGTAAATCCTAAATGATTTTCAAGGAGTCACCTTGAATGAGAAGTCTTCTAAAGTCCCTCTCAAAAACCTAATGAACACCCAAGAAAAGTGCCTTTTCTTTAGCTAGGTGGTTGGTTTGAATACCATAATCTTCGGCGTAAGCCCAAATGACCTCACCATTATCATTTTTGACAACATCCCCTCCACCAACATTCCCAAGGTTATCTTTGGTAGCCATCAAAGTTTAGAATGACCCACCCATTAACTAGTTTATGTCATCTAGTAGCTAATATTTTTTGAATAGTGGATACAAAAGTAGAATTCCCTAGATTCAAATTCCAAATAAAAACAATCCCTTTCTCCACAGCTTTCTACCTACCATTTCCAACAGAAAAGACAACAAAGTTTTTTTCAATATAAACTTTAATCCTTGTAAAAACAAAGGATTCATCCCTAGCAATATCCTTGAAAATTATCTTGTTCTTCTCCCACCAGATACCCCATAAAAATGAGGAAGAACCAGATCCCACACCCTAGTGAGGTTGTGACTAATGAAGGGGGATTTCCATTGATTGAAAAGTTCCTCAAAAGTTTGAGGTAAAATCCACTTGATAGAAAAAGAATCCAATAAAACATTAAGCACATTATTTGAGAAATCACAAAGGATAAAAATATGATCCATAGATACAACATCCTTAGAACACAAGAGACAAATATTAGGAAGATGAAATCCTTTCTTACATAAATTATCAACAGTCAAAATTCTATTTTGCAAACACAACCATAAAAAAGTACAATCTTGGGGATTAAATTAGGATACCAAACTCTTTTTGTTGGAAACGATCCTTCCTTGGATAATTTTTAGGCCTCATATGCAGTATTGAAAAAAATTCATGTAGGAGAATGAGTCCATAGAAGGAAGTCCCTATCATTTTGTTGAGGAAGAAAATATTGTTGCAACAACATGTTCAAATTTGTAAAACTCTAAAGGATCCAAAGATTATTTTTATGTAAAGTCAGATGCTTCCAAATCCTCTTTCCATTAGTGATGATTATGTAATCAATTATATTTTCTTCATACTTCAATGAAAAAGGAAACTTCAGGACTAAGAAAGAGGGTTTCGGAAATAATCCAAGTATCCTACCGAATAACACATCCTTGTCATTCCCAATCTACCGCCACATATCCTCTATAACTAAATTTGTGATCCCTAGAAAACCATTCTAGATCATAGATCCCCTAGGAGGAGTAGCACTTCTAAATAAAGGAATGTGATTTTTTAGATACTTATGTCTCATAATATATTTCCACGGTTGGTCCTCCTCAACACATAATTTCTAGGTTTTTTTTGTAATCAATGCCTTATTGAACAACAACAAATTTTTTATTCTAATACCACCTTCTTTCTTAGAAGAGCAAACCCTATCCCAAGAGACAAGGGACACCCTCTATTTATCCTCCACCCTAGCCCACATAAATATCCTAAATATCTATTCAATCCTCCTCCTAACTTTGAAGAGCATTATGAAAAGAGACATAATAATGAAAATGGTGCAAAGGGTAGCTTGAAGTAATTGCAACTTGCCTTCTTGGCTTGGGAGATTACCTTTCCACCCAGCTAACTTATTTTGAATCCTATCCAACACAAGAGACCACAAATCCTCCTTTATCCTCCTAGTAAACAATGACATACCTAGATATAAAGAAGAAATGTTAGCAATGCCACAACCAAAAATCACTACAATTCTATGGTAAAGTTATCCCCTAGAATTCACAAAAAAAAAATTACTTTTATGGAAGTTAATTTGCTGTCTAGAAGCTTTCTCATACAACTGCAAAATATTCAGGAATTTCTTAACCTCTATCATAGAATAAGTACAGTATCATCTACAAACTATTGATAAGAAACTACCTTTGCAATACCAATAGGCCTAATACCCTTAATCTTAGAAGACAAGGTAGCAGCAAGAATCGATATTCCTAAAGCTTGAACCTTCAAATTGAAAATATATGGAGACAAGGGATCACCTTGCGTAATACCTCTTTGATCCCAAAAAAATACTCGAAATCCCATTGATGATGATGGAAAATTTTGCAGAGGAAATACAAACTCTAATCCACTTCCTCTGTAGATCGCCAAAGCCAAATTTCTACAACACCTTATCAAGGAACTCCCAGGAGACCCTATCATAAGCCTTTTGCATATTAAGTTTAAGAAGCATTCCAACCAACCTACTTTTGGATATAAAATATAAAGTCTCATGAACTATAATGATCCCATCCACAATCTACATAACATGAACAAAACCACCTTGAAGAGGAGAAATCAAGATGGATAGAAGCCTTTTCAACCTATTAGCAAGTATCTTAGTAAGAAACTTATATACAGTATTGCATAAGCTAATAGGCTTGAAATCCCTTAGAGAAGAGGCACCATGTTTCTTCGAAATCACAAAAATAAAGGTAGTATTCCATAATTGCAGCAAAGAGGAAGAAGATTGGAATTTTCTTAAGGTTTTCGAAATTTCCAAACCAAGAAGGTGCCAAAACCTCTAAAAAAACTAGCAGGGAACCCATCCAACCCAAATGCTTTGTCCTTATTCATACTAAATAGGTTGGTCCTGATCTCATCATTAGAAAAGGGGACATTCAAAGCATTAGTCATATCAGTTGTCACCACCTGGGGAATGTTCCTGAGAAGTTCCTCCGAAGCATCCCCATGTTCCTACCTATCTCTAGAAAACAAATCCTAAAAGAAGGATACCATGGCAATAGCAATTTCTTTCTTATCTTTAAGGCATTCACTAGAGTCCAATGTAATTTATCTTATTTTATTAGCACTCCTATGTTTCAAGGTTGAGAGGTGGAAAAACTTGGTATTCCTATCCCCCTCCTTAAGCCATGTAGCTTGATATTTTTACCTCTAAAAGACTCCTCACTAGCACAAATATTATGGAAATTTGTAAGAGTAATTTGCTCTTTGTTGGCCAAATCCTTTGACCAACCTTCATTTTGGACTTTTTCTTCAATTTCATGCAATTCTTGAAATATTATTAGCTTCCTATGGAAGACGTTTCCAAAAACCTCTCGATTCCACCTCTTTAAGTTAGCTTTTATGATTTTCAACTTCTTGGCCACTTGGAATATCTTAGTGCCATAGACATTTGTATTCCACCAAGCCTTAATCAAGCCTTCAATATTCATATGAGAAAGTCACATTGTCTCAAACCTGAAAGGATAGACTTTCAAACGTTTCTCCTCCATGAATTCTAGTAGTAATGGGTTGTGTTCAGAAGGACTTCTGAATGAAGTCCTCAAAGAGAAATCCTAAACCATGGTAAGCCAACTCATCGAAGCAAGGGCCCTATCAATCCTAGATTTAATCAGACCCCCTCCCCTTATTTTTTTGGACCAAGTGAATTTAGAACCTTGTAAATCAATATCTACTAGTCCCATGGAGGTCAAGAACTCACCAAAATCCTCCATACTATCCAAAAAATAGTCGAGCCTCTAAGTTTCTCACTAGGGAGTAGAATAGAATTAAATCACCAGCAAGCAACCATGGAAGGTCAAAAAAAGAACCAAGGGCTTTTAATTCAACCCATATTTTCCTTCTATCCATAACAACATTGGGAGCATACAAATTGGTATAAATCCAAGAAAAAATAGTTTTTTTATAGTATAATAAAAATGAATATAATCTATCAACATGATGAATGAGCTTGCCCTCCACAGAATCCACATCTTGAGCCATTTGCTTTAAGAGCATCTCATATTTTTTTGGTCTTCTTAGCCCATCCCCACTACTTAGATTCATTATTTTTTGGGTCTTTTTGATGGACCGCATAGAGCCAATTGTTCCCTTCTTGCTTGCTTCTACTAATTAAGTAAGGAGATACTACTATTGAGCTATCTTCTTTAGTTTTATATTTTTCTTGTTTAGAACTTCTTGAAAGCCATCTTCCTCCGAGGAACACAAGACCTCCTTTGATTCCTTGTCCAAAGTATTTGTATAAATATCTCCCACTTCTACATCCCAAAGAGACTCCATGATAGCTTCATATTTTTCCTTATCAACAGGGGCAGCAACCCTCTTATTATATAAATTAAGGGCATTTACTCTTGAAATCATCTCAATAGGAGCCTGAGTAGAAGGTAATTGATCCCATTGATGATCCAGGATCTCCATTCCCTTATCTAGAATAACATCCAATCCAACCTCAAGAATAGAATAAAATATCTCTCCTAATACAATAAATTTATTTGTATTCACCTCTACACCCTTAGAATACCCACCAAATTCTAGAAAAACCCTAGCAACTAAAGAGCAATCTTATTTTTTCTCTAAGTATTTTACATCAATTTCATCTATGATAAGGCCTTCAACTGCACCAGCAACCAAGCTTTCTATGGAAATAAACTCCTCAAGAGCACCATGAATACCTTTTCTATCTACTCTTGACTTAGATGCCAAAAAACTTGGATTTAGAGTTTGCTTCCTTTCCCAAGTCTTTTTTCCTTTAATAGATTTTTGAGAGAGTACAAGTGAAGTTGGGATGACCAAACTTCTTATACATCAAGCATTTTCTAGCTATGTTCTCATATTCTAAAGGCTAGATCCAGACCCTAAACTTAGACTCAATTTCAATTGGCTTTGCAAGGTCCTTATCAAGTATTACATTAACACAAAATCTAGCATACAAAAACCTAGATTTAGTAATGATAATAGGATCTATTGCCACCATATCTTCTATTTTACTTGTGATTATGGCTAGGATCTCCTCATTGCAAAGATATAATGGAAGGTCAAGAAATTGAACCCACACAGGAGCTTGGCAAAAGCACTAGGAATTAGGATTGAAATCGGGTGCCCACTTCCTTAGGAACAAACCTCTACATCTCTAGAACCATGGACCACCTTGAAGAATCATATCATAGTCCTCTAAACCACTGAGCATAACCAAGAAAAAACCATTATGTAATACAACAATCTCCAAATAACCCTTAGGATGCCATTTTAACTGAGTCTACTTTCGAACAACATCCAGATTTGGACAAACCCTAACAAAGTTCGCAACAAGAGAAAAATCCCCATGGGAAGCAACCATATTTGCAAGAGGATATAGAACCACAAGTATTTCTAAAAAAAAGAAGATTTAACCCTAGGCTCATTTATTTTTGCTTACCCTTAAGAAGACTAACCCAAGATCGGGCCCCTAAGATAAAAGGTTGATGAAATGGCACATGTTCAAGATCTTTTTTACTATCACCACTCATTGCAACTAGACCCACAATGCTTCATTTATCCTAAAAAAAACCACACCCCATAGCCTAACTACCTTCATAAAAATAACCCTTACCCCAAACACTTCCCATGCTTTGACCTTTATAGCTCTCCTCACCATCTCCACCACCAATCTCCACATATTGACCTCCAATGCTCCTTCCATCCTAACCTCCACTGCTTACACCTTGCCCACTAGTCAAACCTTGCAAACCACCCTTACCTTCTTGACTCGATTTCGCCATCACCTAACTCAGTTGTGGATTACAAACCCTCTATAACTATTATCACCTAACTCGGTTGTGGATTACAAACCCTCTACAACCATAGTCGTCTAACTCAATTGTGAATTGAAAACCCTCCAAAGCTGTTATTGCCTAACTTCAAATCCTCTACAACCATTGTTGTCTGACCCAACTATGGATTAAAAACTCTTTAGAGCCACTATCATCTAGCTTCAAATCCTCTAAATCCATCACCACCTAACTCAATTGTAGATTGAAAACCCTTTAGATCCATCATTATCTAACTTCAAACCCTTAATAGCCACTATTGTCTGACTTAGTTATGGATTGAAAACCCTCCAAATCCATCGTTACTTGGATTCAAACCCTCTACAACCACCGTCACCTAACTTAGCTATGGATTTAAAACCCTTTAGAGCCATTGCTACCTAGCTTTAAACCCTCTATAGCCATCATTGTTAGACTCGATTATGGATTAAAAACCCTCCAAAGTTATCATTGCCTAGTTTCAAACCCTATACAGTCATCGTTGTCTAACTCAGTTGTGGATTAAAAACCCTCCAAAACCATTGTTGCTTAGCTTCAAACCCTCTACAACCATTGTCACCTGACTCAGCTATGGATTAAAAACCCTTTAGAGCCACCGTTACCTGGCTTAAAACCCTCTATAGCCATTGCTGCCTAACTCATCTGTGGATTGAAAACCCTCCAAAGCTACAATTGTTTGACTTCAAATCCTCTACAACCATTGTCACCTAACTTAGATATGGATTGAAAACCCTCCAAAGATACCACTATATGGCTTCAAATCCTCTACAACCATTATCGCTTGAATCAGCTATGGATTGAAAACCCTCCAAAGATACCACTGCTTGGCTTCAAACCCTCTATATCCATTATCGCCTGACTCAGTTATGGATTAAAAACCCTCCATAGCCACCACCGCTCGACTTCAAACCCTCTCCTATTGTTACCGCCCGACTCAACTATGGATTGAAAACCCTCCAAAGTAATTGTTTCCTAACTTCAAACCCTCTATAGCCACCGTCGTCTGACTCAGTTGTGGATTAAAAACCCTCCAAAGCCATCGTTGCCTAGCTTCAAACCCTCTATAGCCAAAATTATTTTAATTTATATTGATTCTTTGTTATAGAATTATAGCTCACTGTTAACATTATTTTTCCAAGTAAAATAATTCATTATTTATGGTACAATTACAAAAAATAATTAATTAATAGAAGCTTTCCCTTAAAGTTGGACAATTTAATCTACAAGTTTTACAAAATAAAAGTTCAAATATTATATGAAAACTTATATTTAATATATTAAAAGAAATTATCAATACAAGCAATATTTTAGATGAATGTGAGCAAGGAGCAAGTACAAGTAGGGGATGTGTCTCACCTTTTCTTGTTTCAATATTTGGATAATTAAAGTAATAAAGAATTATTGTGACAAAAGGCTAGGAAGCATCGAAGGAAATCCATTCATGGAATTCTTAATTAGAAGTAAGTAAACCTTAGCTGGAAGTATGAATGCCCTAAGTGAGGAAAGAGGAAGAACAAATATATGGTAATCCCTATGTACAACATTTTATAGGAATTTTGATAGGCTTACTCAAACATTGTTTCCTCCTGCAAGAGGGTTGACAATGCAAAGATTGGTTTGAATCATAGATTATGTTTATATTCAATTTGAGGTATGTTGTTGTTTTTACTAAGTCTTATGATTTTTTTGGAACATTAAAACTAGGTCTATTTTAAAATTTGAAAAGAATCCTTTTCTTTAGTTAAAGTAAATTAAAATAATAAAACCTAAAATTAAAGTAACCCTTTAGGATGATGCAAGAAAATAAGAGCTAGCTAAATGTTGTTTTCTTTTATGATGATGCAAAATATTTTATATTTAAGAAAATAAGGGGATAGAGAATGTAAAACATGAAGACTAAACTAAGTGCTTTTTAGTCTTGAATGAAGATGCAAGTATAATCAAAAGAGATTAAATTCTGTCTAATCACAAAACTAAACAATCAAATATTTAATATACTAATTATGGTTTATTGTATTTTATAGAAACATCGTGAATGTACAACAAAATTAGAAGCATAGTAGCGCTAATTAAAGTGATATAGTGCTCATAAAAGCACTAGGATTTACCTATGATTTTGTATATGATATAGGATTTAACAAATCGATCATTGAAATCAATGACAAATAAATTTTAGATAACAAACATAAAGTTGAACTTAGCTAGAACATACTACAATAGGGAAAGAGATTAAGACATGTCTTTCCTACTAAAATAGTGTCTTTCTAGGTAGACATTTGATGCAGTCTTTTGAGCTCTGTTTTGATGATATTATGTGATATGCACCTACACAATCTAAACTCAAATTTATTAGACATTTACATATTCACCTTTTGCTTTCCTAGTCATTGTTTAGTTTGGAGCGTACTATTTGACAAGTTATGAGAATTATAGAGTTTTATTAAAGATTTAAAAATTAAATAAAAGATTAGCCTAAGATCTATCCTAACATTATGTATCTGTTATGACAAAAATAAGGCTATTGCTAAAATATAACATTAACAAAAGTGTAACTACTCTATTGCATGTGATGGTATAACTCAATGCTATTTACTATTAAGATAAAAATAAAACAATTGATATTTATCTATAAAATAACCTACTAAAAATTATTTAGATAAAGCTAGAACATAGCAAGGATGATCTTATAGCATCATGTAAGATAAAAAAGAATCTTAATAAAATGTCAAGCGTGAATACATATTAAATGAATTTGATAAGTTGGCTAGTTATTATATTTTTTTATACATAGGGGAGTTGGTTACATCCACACTATTTTTAGTAACTTCCAAGTGTAGGGTTCAAACCATAAGGACTGCCCCCAAAAAGCCTATACCACCTCGTGATTTTATAACTTGACATGAAGAGGACCACCGATCGCTCAAAATTCATACCATTGTCATCGATCTGGCATGCACTTAGAGGATTTGGAGTAGACTACTACCTTTACAGACAGGATTGCCCCCAAGGTTTGAACCTAGGTCTCTTTTGGGTAAGTACCTGGCTAGCAATTACCAATCCACCAGGCCCTTAGGGGCTAGTAATAATTTTTCAAGAACATATAGAAGCACTAGAAAAATCCAACACTTATTAATTCATGTTGGCACTTATGAAAAAATTACTATAGGATAGTGTTTTTTTATTTTGATATTGGTAAAATTGGGATTTTAATTTTTTTTGGTAACTCTTATAATCTCTATCTCGATAAAGTTAAAGTTAATGGAAGTCCAATCTTCCAAAAAATTGAGTTAATAAATCAAACAAAGGAGTCCACCTTCCAAGAAATCAAATTAAGTAAGAAATCAAACAAAGCAATCTGATTATGAAGAGCCCTTTTATAGCTCCTTTTGCTTTATGAATAAGAATTTGTAGAGCCCTTCTGTGTTCGCTTTTTCTTTCAGGAGTGCTCACGATTTCAAATTTCAAAATTTTGAGGGCTTTTTCCTTTCATTGGTGAACATCCAAACATTTCAAAAATTTGTGAAAAAAAATTAGGGCATTCTTGTGCTATTTTTAGGGCTTTTACCCATATTTGGAGTTTGTCAAAAGTTGTGCATCTTTTAGGGCTTAGAGTGAATAATTGGAACAATCGTCACCATCTGATGACAAGCCCAACTTTGTAGTGGATGGGTACAGAAAAATAGTTTACACAGGATGTGAGGTTTCGATGATGGACAAAACTCCATCCCTCAATGATCTTGAATCTCAGGTTCCCTTGACTCCCCTTGGGAACCTTGCAAACAATTCCATGGAGAAGCCTACAAATATAGAGAGCAAGAGGAGCTTACCATAGGGCTACATTGTTGACTCATCAAGCCCTAATATAGCAACACCTCAACCACATGTAAAGCAAGGTAAGCCTATTTTATATGTTCTTCCTAATTCCTTTGTTGAAGTAGCTAATGAATTGTCTGAACGTACTATAATTTTATTTTTTATAGGGAATACGACCCAAGGATGAATTTCTCAAATAGATTAGGGGGGTTTGGAAAAATACTAGAGGTTGGATAGTTGACGTTGTTTGAGGGTTGGGAAGGAGGTACATAGTAGTCTCCTTTGCAAATCCCTCCAATACAAAACTTGGGTTATCTACAGGTAAACTTGTTATATGCAAGGTTGGTCTTTGGATTTTCATCCAAAGGGCCCTTGTAGGGTAAAATACCATCTTTGGATAGAGTTTCTCTTTTTATCTCTTTCATGTTGGCCCTTTCTCAATAAAATTGTTGCTCTTCTTAGTAAGGTTTTGTGGTCTCACCCTATATAAAAAAAAATATCTAATTATAGAGTGCACCCTTGTATTTGTGTAGAAATGGATATATCTAAGTTGTTGCCCCCCTCCATTGACCTCAATGGGTCAGGTTTCCATGTTAGTCAACCTCTTATCTACCTAAAATTACCTAATGCATGTTTTTACTATAGAGAAGTTGAACACTTGATCAAAAATTATCCCAAAAAATTAGCTAAAAAGAAACAAATGAAAGCAAATGCTAAAAAAATTATAGAAAAAATCCTAACTAATGGCCTTCATATGGAAGTTGCAACTAAAAATTCAGCCAAGAAATTCCCTATTGATGGTCCTTACCATCCCCTTGTTCCTAAAAAATCTTCTCCTTCTTAAGTTGTGCCCCCAAGAACCCTCTTGCCTCTTCCACAACTTATACTAAATATTTAGATACTCCTATTAATCCGCAAGCCCTAACAAATTCAACCATGAGTCTTGAGTTAGCTCTCATTCCTTCATCGTACCTCTTGAAATATAGTCTTATGAAATATGGGTGGAGAATGGTAGGTAAGTGACAACACTCATCAATCCCCCCTAAATAACTCCATACATATAGAGGAAAAAAACCCTCTGTCAAAGATCTTGCTAGATCTTTCTCTCAAGTTGCTCAAAATAAGGTTCTTGCTCAGCAAACCCATTTGGACAACACTCAATTATTGCCAATCTGTGAAAATATATTCTAGGCTCTAATTCATGAGGACGAGTAGCCTCTAAATCACCCATCATGAATTTAAATCTTCTATATTGGAATGTTAGGGGGCTCTCCCTCCCTTACTGTAAGTTTCAAGTTCAAAAAGTAGTTGCTGAAAATTATATTTTTGTTCTTTTCCTTCAAGAACTGAAAGTCACTGGTCACACTCTCACCCATTTTATGAACATAATTGGTGGTGGATATGCATCCACCTTTACTAATTCTCATTTTAATGGTAAAGGAGGTGCTACCATTTCCATAGCCAACTCTCTTTGTTATGCTATTCTATGCCATGGTGAAGATCTTGCTCACCGTTGTGTGTGGGTTAGATTGGCTCTCAACTCTCAGGTTTATGAATTTTGTTCTATATATGCTCCCAATGACATTCCTAGTAATATAGCCCTTTGAGAATGGTTATTTTTTTCTCTCCCTCTTATAAAATGTATCCTTAGAGGTGACTTTAATATGATTGAGAATCCTAGTGATAAAAGTTGTACTGGTAGTAGACCCCTTTCTAATGCTAAATTTCGTAGTTGTTTTTTTTATCGTAATCATTTAGGTGTGCGTGACCCTCTCTTTTTTAAAGCCTCCTCTCACAGAGATAATTGGTTTATGTGGTCCAACTATCGTCAAGGTTCTTAGGAAGCTTGTTCATCTAGATAGATTTTATTTTAGTAATTATTTTTTGGATAAATTATCCATCCACAAGTAAGTTCGTGTCCTTTCTCACACAAATTTGATTGATCACCTTCCTATCTTATATTCTATCCAAACTTACTTTATCTCTATTAATTCCATGTTGCTTCCTTTCAAATTAAATGTGTCCCACCTTGACAGTCTTGCCTGCTACCGCCTCGTTGAGCATGTTTGGAATAGATTTCCTATACCAACTAGGAATACTAGCTAGATCAAATGGTTTCAAATAACTATTTCTAATATGGTTTCATTCCTTAGATGGTATGGGCACTCTGTTTCCATGAGGAAGAAGATTCAAGAGAGTCACCTTCATAAGGAGATCTATCATATCCATTCCATGCTTGTGAAATATCCTACTAACATTGTTGTTCAATGTGATCTAGCTAATGTTGAAAATCAGGCCAACATTTATGAGTCTTATCGTGGTAGAGGGACACATGTTAGATCTTGCCTAAATTGGATCTCCTAGGGAGACAAGGGAGCTATTTTTTTTTAACTACCTCAGACATTAGAATATTTTGAAAAGGATCAATGAGTTGGAGGACCCTTTAGGTCATTCTCTTTCCAAATTTAAAGAGATCATTAATATTTTTGTAACTCATTTCTCTCAATTTTTTGCAGTGGATCCAAGGGATGACATCCAATGTATCTTAATGGAATATGTGCAGGAACATATTCCCTCCCTAGTAGACCCCATTATTTAGGATCAACTTGAATATCCTCTTTCTGTGAATGATCTACAAACTACACTTTTTTCTATGAAGAATGACAAAGCTCCTGGCTTGGATGGTCTTCCAATGGAGTTTTATAAAAAATAATTGGCATATTATTTCCTCTGATCTTCATCATGTTTACTTGGAAGCTCTCCATAATAGTTCCCTCAAAGCTTATATCAAAGCAGGGCTTATCAAATTGATTCCTAAGGGAATTACTCATAACCAAATCTCCAATTGGATACCTATTACCCTCTTCAATGTTTTGTACAAGATCATAGCTAAAGCTATAGCTTTAAAAATCAAAATTGTTGCTCAAGCGATTGTTCACCCTAAACAATATACTTTTCTTAAAGGTCGTTAAATTTTAGAGAATTCTATGATGGCCTGGGAAACTTCACAATGGGCTATCGACTCCAATCAAGATGCCCTATTGGTTAAGTTAGATTTTGATAAACCATATGATAGAATCAGATGAGATTTTATTCTTAGTATACTTTCTTGGCTTGGTTTTAGTCCAAAATTCTGTAATCAAATTGGTATGCTCTTTGGTGATGCTTCAGCTTGTTTTTAGGTTAATGGAGCTCTTTCTCCCCTCCTTCCTTTTGGAAATATTGAGTTGTCATTGATGTCAAAGGGAGCATGGTATTCAAGGTAGAAATATTCTTCTAAGGTTGGATGATTATTCAAGGTAAGTTATATCTCAAAGCAAGATAAATTTTTGTAAGAAAATGTTTATAATATTTAATTTAAAAATTATAAATAAGGACAAAGAGGTTTAAGAGTTGCTTGGAACAAAGTTTTAAAAGTGGATTGGGACAAAGGTTTAAAATAGAAGGCAAGGTTTAAATATTAAATGAGAAGGCCAAGGTTACAAAGGTTTAAAAGAGAAGGTAAGGTTTAAATATTAAATGAGAAGGACAAGGTTTAAAAGAGAAGGTTTAAAGTTTAAATATTAAAAGAAGGCCAAGGGTTTAATAAAAGTTACTTGGGACAAAGGTTTGAAGGCCAAATATTTAAAAAGATAATATTATAATATTTTTAAATATTATAATATAAAGTTACAAGCATTGGCGCAAACGTCTATTGAAATCAAAAATAAAATTTAAAAACCATAATGAAATCTTAAGTGCCGACGTTGTGAGAAAAGAAGTCAAAGGTATATATCTCGAGGGCCAAATTAATTGGAGTGTCTATGGTTTTGGATACATGTGAATTTCAATATCTCTTCGTGCTTTGGTTCTACGAATTTTAAAAAGAAGATAACACAATTTTTTGTGGGAAGCGAACAAAGAATAATGTGTTGCGTCTTTTATTTCAATCGGGTGGCTAGCCTAGTTAGTCACTGAGCTAGCACTAAGGCACTAGGGGCAGAAGGTCATAGGGTCGAATTTGGGCAGGTCCTATTTTTTCTTGGAAGTGAGTAGAAACATTTGGATTTGACAAAGGAGTGCTTCAAGTGTTTCGTGATGCATAGTAGTTACTACCCACTATGGTAGCCCAAATAGGTACCGAGCCTTGGCTTGGGCGATGCATTGGTAGAGGTTATAGTTTCGATTCTCCTTGAGTTTGCGGGGCTTGTTGGATAAGGTATGAGCCAAAAATTTTGATTTAAATTTTTATGTGAAAAGAGATAGTTCGTTGGCCTATTGTGGATTAAAATAAGGACAAAATTTTTATGAAAAATAGATAGTTCGCTGCTTTGTTGTTGATTAAAATAAGGGCAAATTTTGTTTATATTTTATCTAGAAAAGGAGTTATAAGGTGTATTAAGGACTAGTTGAAATTGTAAATTTTGCATGTAAAAATTAGATACAAGGTGAATTTGGTATTGCTTGAAAAGTGAAATTCTTGCATGTTAGAAAAGGGGATATAAGGTGTATTGTGGATTATTTGAAAGTTGTAATCTTGCATATTTTAGAAAGGAGAAATAAGGTGTATTTGTGATTATTTTAGTTGTATTTTTTGGCATATCATAGAAAGGGGTTAAAAGGGTTTATGCTATTGATAGAGTTTTATATTGTGAGGGAAATATAAGATATTATCTTTGAGCCTTAATTGAGCACTTCTTGATAGAGGATTTTATTATGAATATATTTGATATCTAATCAAGAAGAGAAAAATGGATATACTAACCTATTTTGAAGTGGCAAAAGAAAGGAAAGTTATTTTTGTTAAGGCAGATTTTGAGAAGCCCATACAAATAGAAGATCATTATCATCAAGGCAGTTTTAGAGGTATGGTTATTTAATCCCTTACTCAAGGTTTATTTTTGGATGAAGAAAATATTTTGATGTCATATGGTTGGAGGTATAAGGATTTATTTGATGAGCATTAATGTTGAATGAAATTGGGATTAAATGTGCAAATATTATAGGTCAGTTTTGTGAGTAGAGTTGTGCATTATTTTGATTGAAATTGGGAATAATAGTATAAGGGTTTGAAAGTAAATTTGTGCATTGGTTTTGGAGTGGAATTGGGAATGAATGTGCAAGTGTAATAGATCAGATTTGTGAAGTAAATTTGTGCATCATCATGATTGATTTTGGGAGTAGATGAAAAAGATAAACTTGTGCATTGTGATTGGTTTTGGAGTGAAGGTGCAAATCAACAATTACCAGGTCAGTTATCAAGTGCTAGACTAGAGCTACCTTTAAAATGTAATAAATGTGAGACATGTGAAAGCGATAAACTTAATGAATGTGAAGAACATATTGAGCATTTGTTAGTGCATATCATTCTCTATATGTTCAATAGGTTAAATAAATTCTGGGTAGAATATGTCTAAACTACTTTAGTTGAAGAAAGCACATTGAATATTAGATAAAGCACTTGATGACATCATTATGCAAGATTTGGGAATAGATGAACATTGTTTGTATATAATATTTGAGTATATTTGAGCTGGTTGAGCTGGTTGTTATGAGCAAGTTTGAGCAGGTTGTTATGAGAAGGTTTGAGCAAGATTTGTGAGTAGATTTGAGCAAGATTTGTGAGCAGATTTGAGCATGTTGTTATGAGCAGGTTTGAGTAGTATCTATGAGAAGATTTGAGCAGGTTGAGTAGGATCTGTGAGCAGGTTTTTAAGAGTAGGTTTTGGTAAGCATATTTGAGCAAGACTTGTGTGTATGCTTGGAGAATATTTAAGCAGACTTGAGAGCAGGTTTTGGTGAGTAGATTTGAGCAAGCCTTGTGTAGGCTTGAAGTAGGTTTATGCAAGCCTTATGTAAAGGCTTGGAGTAGATTAGAGTAGAGGGGATTGAGGTCTCCTGTGGATAGAGGTCCATGAACCAGAGTATAGAGGATTGGTGTCTCTTGTAGATAGAGGTCCATGAACCAGAGTAGAGGGGATTGGTGTCTCTCATGGATAGAGGTCCATGAACCAAAGAGAGGATTGAGGTCTCCTATGAATAGAGGTCCAGGAACTAGAGAGGGGATTGGTGTCTCCTATGGATAGAGGTCCATAAACTAGAGCATAGGGGATTGGTGTCTCTTATGGATAGAGTTCCACAAACATTGTAATAGGGAATGAGTTCCCAAGAATTTTGTTGAGAAATTTATAAGAAATATTTCTCCGTGGATGTAGCCCACATTGGGTGAACCACGTTAAATTTGTGTCTCTCATGTGTGTGATGATTTGTGCATTATTTCATTTATTGCATTGATATTATTGATGTTATAATTTGGAAAAAAAAAGTAAAAGTTTTATCTTATATTGTTCACCCCCCTCTCAGTATAATCTTGTGTTCTTCAATTGGTATTAGAGTGGGTTCCTTCGTGAAATCCTAACAACGTGAAGGTAGATCTTACAGGAACACAAATGGTACATCAAGAAGGTTTTTCATCAAATAGAGATCCATTGTTTGATGGGACTAACTATGTTTTCTGGAGCATAAGGATGAAGATATTTTTGATGGCACAGGGATATGATACATGGCAATCAGTTGAGGATGGGTTCACACCACCTGCAACTCCTCCCACATATGCAAATGGTAAGAAACCATATGAAATTAATGCTAATAAAATAAATGCAATTTTAAGTGGGTTATGTGAATCATAATTTATGAAATTCATGCACAACACTTCAACAAAAGAAATGTGGGATAAGTTATAGAATATATATGAAGGAGATGACAAGGTCAAAATGGCAAAACTTCAAACACACAGGAGGAATTTTGAAGAATTGAAGATGAAATATGAGGAAAATATTGCTAGGTATCTACTTCATGTTGATGAGGTGGTCAACACTATTCATGGACTTGGAGAAAATATTGAGGACTCTACTATTGTTCAAAAAATATTAAGGTCACTCCCTATGAGGTATGATGCAAAGGTTTCAACAATAGAAGAGATGAAGGATCTCAAAACTTTGAGTATGGATGAGCTACATGGAATACTCACAACCTATGAGATGAGGACAGAAAAATAACAAACATACAAATGAGAGGCAACATTTAAATCTTCAAAGAAGGTAAAGGATAAAGAACCAGAATCAAGTGATGAATCAAGCAATGAAGAAGAGGTTAACTTTGTGAGAAGAAATAAGAAGGGTCCAAGAAAACACAAAAATATGTAGACTGTGAAATGCTTTGGTTGTGGTAACATTGGTCACTATGCATCTAATTATCCACAAAATGGTAATAGTAGCAGTGAAGAAGAAAAGGAATACAAGAAAAATAAAGAAATAAAATTTTATCATGAAAAGAAAAACAGGCACGATCAAGGCAAGCATGAGAAGAAGATCTTTCAAAGGCACAAGAAAAGTTTTTATGTTGAAGAAGCAAGCAGTGCTTCTAGTGATAGTGATGAAAGTCTCTCCGATAGTGAAAAAGAAGAAATTCTATTTTTGGCCATAGAAGAGAAAGAAGATGCTCCTATTATTGAAGACCAAGAAGAAGAGAAAGTTTCAAAATATGAAAAGGAAGCCATAATTGATATGGAAGAGGAACTTGTTATTGATCTTGAAGAGTTGAAAAGGGAGAACTTAAGATTGAAGGTTCAAGTACAAGAGGATGAGAAAACAAAGGCAAAACTTCTACAAGATCTCACTGAATTAAAAGTTAAGGTTGAAGAGGTAAGGAAAGTTGAAGAAGGTATGGCTGAACAATTAAAGGCAAAAGAGCTAGAATGTGAAAGACTAGAACATGAAGTTGTCATTCTAAGGAAGGGACTTGAAAAAATTAATAATAAGATATATCATTTTAGGAAAATCTCAAAATATTTGGATGATATTATCAAAACACAGAGATCTCCATTTATGAAGACCAGACTTGTATTTTAGGAAGATCAAGAAGTACAAAAAGAGGAGTCAAGCTCAAAAGAAATAGAAGCATCAAAGAAGGCATTTTAAGAAGAACCTAAGACCTATGCTGATGAGTTGAGAAGTGGAAGCATCAATGAGGAAGAAAATAATGCACCATCAAGGAACATGGACCATCACAGAAGAAGCAAAGGAAGAATCATGTGACCATATCCTCCAAGGCAAGATGAATATTTCTTCCAAGGTTATTGTTTCTCATGTAATCATTTTGGTCACAAAGCTATACATTGCAGGGTTCATGATAAGAATATTTTTGGCTTCACCAAGAGGAACTTCAATTCATTTGCACCTTTCAAGGACTACAACATCATGTGTTTCAATTGCAATAATTTTGGGCATAAAGATAAATGGTGTAGAACAGTGTTCTCTAAATTTCCAAAGACAAGCAAGAAAAAGGATGCTCAAAATATTCAAAAGAGGTATGACTACAAAGGTGTGGAGAAAGAAAATTGAAAAAGAAGAAGAGCATTATAAATTGGGAGTAGGTTCACTCCCATCCCAAAATTAATCACCTCAAGAAAAGGAGGTGGTGAGGGGGCTATGCTAAGTGTCTTATTTTTAGCCCCAAGGAGCCCTTTGCCATTGATGTCAAAGGGGGAGAGAATTCAAGTAGGGGGAGCAACTTGTCAAGGGGAGCAACTTTGGTTGCAAGTAAAAGAATATTGTTTTTGTAGGGTTGCCATCAATGACAAAGGGGGAGATTGTTGGAAATATTGAGTTGTCATTGATGTCAAAGGGAGCATGGTATTCAAGGTAGAAATATTCTTCTAAGGTTGGACAATTATTCAAGGCAAGGTATATCTCAAAGCAAGGAAAATTATTGTAAGAAAAGGTTTATAATATTTAATTTAAATATTATAAAGAAGGACAAAGAGGTTTAAGAGTTGCTTGGAACAAAGTTTTAAAAGTGGATTGGGACAAAGGTTTAAAAGAGAAGGCAAGGTTTAAATATTAAATGAGAAGGACAAGGTTTGAAATAGAATGTTTGAAGTTTAAATATTAAAAGAAGGCCAAGGGTTTAATAAAAGTTACTTGGGACAAAGGTTTGAAGGCCAAAGATTTAAAAAGATAATATTATAATATTTTTTAAATATTATAATATAAAGTTTACAAGCATTGGCACCAACATCTATTGAAAGCAAAAATAAAATTCAAAAACCATAATGAAATCTCAAGCACCGACGTCATGAGAAAAGAAGTCAAAGGTATATATATGGAGCGCCAAATTAATTGGAGAGACTAAGGTTTTTGATGTATGCGATTTTCAATATCTCTTCGTGCTTTGGTTCTACAAATTTTAAAAAGAAGAGAACACAATTTTTTGTGGGAAGCAAACTAAGAATAATGTGTTGCATCTTTTATTTCAACCGAGTGGCTAGACCAGTTGGTCACTCAACTAGCACTAAGGCACTGGGGGCAGAAGGTCACAGGATCGAATTCGGGCATGTCCTATTTTTGCTTGGCAGTGAGGAGAAACGTTTTGATTGGACAAAGGAGTGCTTCAAGTGTTTCATGTTGCATAGTGGTTACTACCCGCTGGGGTAGCCCAGCTGGTTACCAAGCCTTGGCTTGGGCGCTGCATTGGCAGAGGTTATAGTTTTGATTCTCCTTGAGTTCGCGGGGCTTGTTGGATAAGGTATGAGCCAAAAAAATTGATTTAAATTTTTATGTGAAAAGAGATAGTTCGTTGGCCTATTGTGGATTAAAATAAGGACAAAATTTTTATGAAAAAGAGATAGTTCGTTGCTTTGTTGTTGATTAAAAGAAGGGTAAATTTTTGTTTATATTTTATCTAGAAAAGGAGTTATAAGGTGTATTAAGGACTAGTTGAAATTGTAATTTTTGCATGTGAAAATTAGATACAAGGTGAATTTGGTATTGCTTGAAAAGTGAAATTCTTGCATGTTAGAAAAGGGGATATAAGGTGTATTGTGGATTATTTGAAAGTTGTAATATTACATATTTTAGAAAGGAGAAATAAGGTGTATTTGTGATTATTGTTAGTTGTATTTTTGGCATATCATAGAAAGGGGTTAAAAGGGTTTATGCTATTGATAAAGTTTTATATTGTGAGGGAAATATAAGATATTATCTTTGAGCCTTAATTGAGCACTTCTTGATAGAGGATTTTAATATGAATATTTTTGATATCTAATCAAGAAGAGAAAAAGTGATATACTAACCTATTTTGAAGTGGCAAAAGAAAGGAAAGTTATTTTTGTTAAGACAAGTTTTGAGAAGCCCATACAAATAGAAGATCATTATCATCAAGGTAGTTATGGTGATTTAATCCCTTACTCAAGGTTTGTTTTTGGATGAAGAATATATTTTGATGTCATATGGTTGGAGATATAAGGATTGATTTGATGAGCATTAATGTTGAATGAAATTGGGATTAAATATGCAAAGATTATAGGTCAGTTTTGTGAGTAGAGTTGTGCATTGCTTTAATTTAAAATTGGGAATAATAGTATAAGGGTTTGAAAGTAAATTTGTGCATTGGTTTTGGAGTGGAATTGTGAATGTATGTGCAAGTGTAATAGATCATATTTGTGAAGCAAATTTGTGCATCATCATGATTGAGTTTGGAAGTGGATGAAAAATATAAACTTGTGCATTGTGATTGATTTTGGAGTGAAGGTGCAAATCAGCAATTACCAGGTCAGTTATCAAGTGCTAGACTAGAGCTACCTTTAAAATGTAATAAATTTGATACATGTGAAAGTGACAGACTTAATGAATGTGAAGAATATATTGAGCATTTGTTAGTGCATATCATTCTCTATATGTTCAAGAGGTTAAACAAATTATGGGTAGAATATGTCTAAACTGCTTTAGTTGAAGAAATCACATTGAAGATTAGATAAAGCACTTGATGACATCATTATGCAAGATTTGGGAATAGATGAACATTGTTTGTATACAAGATTTGAGTATATTTGAGTAGGTTGTTATGATTAGGTTTGAGCAGATTGTTATGGGAAGGTTTGAGTAGGATCTGTGAGCAGATTTGAGTAGGTTGAGCAGGATCTATGAGCAGATTTGAGCAAGTTGTTATGAGCAGGTTTGAGCAGGATCTATGGGTAAATTTGAGCAGGTTGAGTAGGATCTTTGAGCAGGTTTGAGCAGGTTTTTAAGAGCAGGTTTTGGTGAGTAGATTTGAGCAAGACTTGTGTGTAGGCTTGGAGAAGATTTGAGCAGAGTTGAGAGCAAGTTTTGGTGAGCAGATTTGAGCAAGCCTTGTGTGTAGGCTTGGAGCAGATTTGAGAAGGTTTTGGTGAGCATATTTAAGCAAGCCTTATGTAGGCTTGGAGCAGGTTTGAGCAAGCCTTGTGTAAAGGCTTGGAGTAGATTAGAGCAAAGGGGATTGAGGTCTCCTATGGATAGAGGTCCATGAACCAAAGCAGATGGGATTGGTGTCTCTTGTGGGTAGAGGTCCATGAGCCTAAGCATAGGGGATTGGTATCGCTTGTGGATAGAGGTACATGAACCAAGAGGGGATTGAGGTCTCACATGGATAGAGGTCCATGAACCAGGAGGGGATTGAGGTCTACTATGGATAGAGGTATACAAACTAGAGCAGAGGGGATTAGTGTCTAATGTGGATAGAGTTCCACAAAAATTGTAATAGGGAATGAGTTCCCAAGAATTTTGTTGAGAAATTTATAAGAAATATTTCTCCATGGATGTAGCCTACATTGGGTGGACCATATTAAATTTGTGTCTCTCATGTGTGAGATGATTTGTGCACTGTTCCATTTACTGCATTGATATTATTATTGTTATCATTTGGAAAGAAAAGAAAAAGTTTTATCTTATACTGTTCACCCTCCCTCTTAGTATAAGTTTGTGTTCTTCACTTCCCTCTTCAATGGTCTATTATACAGGGTTGCTCCTTTGCTCTTTTTTTGTATGTTTTGGTTGTCGATGTTCTTCGTTATCTTCTACAAGGATCATTCTGATGGCCTTATTTAGTGTATTAAGATTCCTAGGGATAAGCATGCTCTTAACTCACATTTTGTTAATGATTCCCTTCTTTTTATTCAAAACACCCAACAAGAGGTGGAAAGGCTAAAGAGATTGTTCAACTATTTTGTGATGTATCTGGCTCTTGTATCAATGACTCTAAAACTAAAGTCTTCTATACCTTTTCCTCTCCTTAGGGATGCAACTCCTTGATTGAGTGGAAGATCATACCTCATGGTATGATTGTGCATTATTTGGGAATTCCCTTTGGTATTAATATCTCTCCTAAGGATATGTAGAATTGGGTTATGGAAATACTTCAAAAAAAATTTAATGCTTGGCCAACTCGGTTTCTTTCCTTAGTAGGAAGAATTCAAGTTGCAAATAAAATTATGGCAGCCTCTCATGTTTATTACTCTTGTTGGATGACCCCCAAGGTAGCCTATAACAAATTAACTCAGGTCATTCATAATTTTTTATGGACCAAATGGAATGAGGAGGTGGGAATGCCCATCTCTTAGAAACTTTGTACTCAACCTAAGGCTTTAGGAGGTCTAGGCATCATTGATCCTCTTACCTAGAGCAAAATTTTAGCTACAAAATGGGTTGCTAGAGCCATCATTAGTGATGAAAACTGGAAACACCTATTTTGTTACAAAATCCCTCTAGCTACTCGCAAAGATAAATGGAAAGAAACCCCTTGGGAGGATAAGGTTCTTAATGCGCCTTACTTTACGGTTAAAGGATCTATTTCTGTTATCCAAAATTGGAAAGCTTGGAAATCAGTTTCTCATTTATTGGCTTGGAAGTCTGACTCCTTGAGACATGGTCTGAGCATCGATCTAAAAAGTCTTTGGTGGAATAAACTTATCCTACATAATGATAAACCTTTAGCTTTATGCAGTGCTATTCATGGTTTAGCTTTTTTGAAGAAAAGAATTAATAGAATTAGAGATATATGGGATCTTGGTAGTTGCTTAATTCTTACTTGGAACCAGATTTGCAATTATTGCTCCCTTCCCTCTAGGCTCAAAGAGTCTTATGGCTTAGTTGTGGCTTCCATTCCTTGTGAGGTCCTTATAAAGTTGAGAACAATTGCACACTTTTATTTAGTTGTTTTGGTTTTGTGACATGGCTAAACAATTTTGGGATGTCTTCTACACTTTTCTTTTTCCCTCTTTCACTAGATCTTGGAAGCTTTCTCTACTTGGTTTTTCTCAGCTAGATCAGTGCCCCAAACTTTGGGATGTTTGAAGACTCATCCTTCTCAAGCACATTTAGAAGTGCAAATACAAAAAGGTGTTTACCACGATCTGCTTCTCTATGGGATATAGATTTAGTAAAATTGACCTTTGATCTTTTGTTACATGTGGGATGCATTCATTCCCAATTCTATGGGACTTCCAACACACCTCAAGATGTTATTGACAGACTTCATCAGCTTTCTCATATGGTTCAAGATCTTTAGAAGGTCCAACAAGAAACTAAAAAGAAGGCAGTTAACAATAATAAGCAAGTTTAGGTTTTGATTACTTCTATTTCTTCTTTGAAGACTTCAGAAGATATCACGGAAGACACATCACTAATTTCTCCATATAATAAGCTCTCCCACGAACGAGTGTTGATATTTGATGTATTGCAACAAGATATAGTTATAGTCTTTTTGTTGCTATTAACTTCTATTCTTATATATATTCAATTATAGACTTTTTGTTTTCTAACTGGTAGATAATGTTAGCTCCATAATATTATAATGTTTTGAGTAATAAATTACTATAATCTAACTTTTTCTTTTAAAAAAAGAAAAACAAAACAATCCATGAACAAATATTCAACCACTACAACTGTCCTGTCCCTTTCTAGACAAATACTTTATAATTGTTTTTTGGTTACCAATAACTTAGCCGATTTCGCTTCAAGTCTACCTAACCAAAAAAAGAAAACGTGCGTTTCGCCAAACTAACTTTAAGAGGAGACATCTATTTATTACGAATAAAAGATTAATTATTGTGCATCTTTGTCGAGCTGAACTCTCAATTTGGACGGCAAAGTTGCTCCGGATCATCGTTTAAGTGTACTCTCTTTCTCCATATAAAATATGGAAGGAGAGAATACGTATAAGTACATTGTACATGAATGGTTTATCGCCCATTTCAATCCCTCTGCAAGAATTTAAAGTCAGTCACTCGTTGAAAGCAAAAGCTTTTATAAAAACGAGGAACCCACTCTACAAAGTGATCTTAAATATAAGCTAATGGAATTCCACCATTCCTATTTATTTATTAAACTATTTTTTTATTTTGATATTTAAAACTACTTCTAGAGGTTGTCTTATCCTCCTCCCGTCCTAGTATGTATGTTTATATTAGAAGGCCATTATATGTAAATTATCTACCTCGCCTCGCCAACTCAAACGTCCATTTTTATAATATGTAAATGCTATTCTTTTAAAGCATTGTGATTCATTAAAATAATAAAATATTATATTGTTTATTTTTTTATTATAATAGTGTGATAAATCCTTACTACCATTGTATAGGGCCTCCTCCACCCATGGTTCCTTGTAAGGCCAAGAGCTAGCTTATCAATAGGGAATTAACACACGACCATACAGAAGTTGGGGTTAGAAGCCGCGGTTTAAACCTTAAACATCCTTAGGAAGAGCCAAACCCCAAGACTATAAAAGATTACATTGCTATTTGTTAATTAAACTATATTTACCTTTTGTTTTAATAAAAATAAATTCATATGATTTTTTATCAAATATATTTGTCATTTTCCTATTGCTAAGTTTTTACAATAAACTCTTTGATATTGTTTTTACTTGTTCAAATACTTTGTAAAATTTGAATTTAAAGAAAATCCAATACTTCCAACAATTAAAGCATTTACTACCTAATTTTTATATCTATAACTATGATGGCTATAACAACCTATCACTTCTCTAATACCTTTCTTTTATAGGGGTTTTATTCATGCCCCTAATATCCCAGGATGTTATTTTTATCATTTTATTTATTTATTTATTTATTTATGGGCTTTTGTTTCACTTCTTGTTAACATTTACAATATTTGTTTTTATTTTTCCATATCAATAACCATTTAAGTTTTATTTTCTCTTTGTTTTTGCTTCATAGGTTTTCTTTTTTTTTTTTCATTTTTACCAACACTTCTATCTTCGTTAATCTCTTCCATTTTTTTTATCTCCTTCTAAAGGATCTAAAGTTCAAGGAATAACCTCAAAAACACATTCTTCTTTATGTTGCCTTCAAAACCCTAAAGTGCAAGGATGCTCCTTTGTAAAATTTACGTTTTTATATTATATTGTTGTAAAAATCCTAAATTGCTATGGATTTTGTTCATCCTCATTTCTTTATTATATTGTTCTTGAAACCCTAAAGTTCAAAGGATAACCTCCACACAATTTTTTGTTTCTATTCTAAGAGAGGATTTTTTACTACTTGAGGAAAATGAGGATAATTTATGGAATAAACTTGACCTCGTCCACCTTCTTTGTTATAAAAAAATTCTCCATATCTACCTTTGCATCTTTAATTCTCTTAAATTTGAACTTGCACATGGTGCTTTCTCATCCCATGTATCCTGTTATGTTTCTTCTAACAATTGATACGAGTGAACTACAATGACCTTTGACATCTAATGTTGTAGATATGCTTTCTTTACCTCTTCTTTTAGAGTGGAATATCTTTGATCTAATGTAGCTTCTACTACAATATAATTTCCTTACTTCATCTTTAAGTTTGTCTTATGACCAAAACTTCTTGTCTCTTTCTTTATCATTTTTACTTTGCAATCTCTTGCAATGTGTCCAACCTCATAACAATTATGACATGGAATGCAATATTTTCAGAATACACTTGGTGATCTCATTCTTTTGATTTAGATTTGATCTTAATGGATTGTGGCAAAGGTTTTGAAATATCCATAATGGCACATATCTGGGTATATATAGCATGTGTTCACTTCTTAGTAGTTGGTCCCTTCTAGATGAATTTCCCTAGGGAATTTGTATTATTATTCAAAATATTCTTATTGATAATATGATATGGAAGTCCAAAAAGTGTAACCCACACCAAAAGTTTTTGAATAGTTTTTGTCTCAACAAAAAATTCTCCCTCCATGGTTTTAAATAATGAGAATCTCCTCCCCTAAACCATTGACTACCACCCATTATTTTATCCTAATTTTTTAAATGCAAATGATGATAAAAAAAACCTTTAGGAAGAAAAGTCACGGAGTAATTTGAATTCAATCCCCACTTCTATTTGATCTAATTTTGAATTTTTGAAAACCTTGACCAATATTCATGAAACTTACATACTAACCCTATGTTTTTAAGAATCATTATATCATGCTCAATCATCTCATCCTTCATAATCACTTCTGATGTAACATTTGATCTCTAGATCGAACTTACCATATATTTTCTCTTCCTCTTATCTCTAACATAGGTATCCATACTTCCAATAAGGGCAAGTTGACTTCTAATTAGGGCTTTCAAATATGGCTTTCATTTTATGCTACCTAGTGAGGCTCAATTTTGACTCACACATGCTATTAGATTTTGATGCTTAATACTTAAAGCAAAATAACCACAAGATCTAAAATAAAGTTGCTATATGAAATATAAGATAATGACAAAATTCTAATCATATAAAACTCATAAATAACTTCTGCAACAACTCATAAAATTTCCATTAATAAATGCTCACAAAAATAGTATCTTGATATAGAATAAAGATCTCAAATACACCATACTTCCACACACTCTCACTCTACATTGTGTCCCCCCCCACTCAAGGACACATGTGCACTCTTACATAATGGACACTTGTGCACATCTACACTCATCATACTTGCACTCTTAACTACAAGAAACTTGTGCATTTCTTGCACATTATTACATTACATAAAATATTTACTCACACTCTAATCTAAGACACACTCCTAATCTAAATATGTACCCAAGGTGGTACATTAGCATGTACCAAATAATGTAATATACTCTAACACCCCCTTGTATTACATTATTTGGTTATTGAAGACTTTAGTCTTCAATATGGTCTTTGTATTTTAGCTCACTTTGCATTGTATGCCTCCTTGATCAGGTTCTTTCTCCTCTTTCTTATCTTCATCATTGATGTTAGTCTTTATGCTTTCAGTGATATCATATTGTCATAAAATTCTTGCAAAAACATTTTTTCTTTGCCTTTGTCCTTCTTATCACAAGTCTTCTTTAGTATAAAATATTCTATGCATTCATTTATGACATCATGGTACGACCCTGAATTAGACGAACTTGAAGCATAAATATTGCATGAAGAATGAAATACCTTTTCTAAAAATGATTCATCCACTTTTACTTTCTTCTTAAGGGATTCAATCAACTCCTTTTGTTTCAAGTTCTTCTCTTTGTAATGTTTAAGTGTAAGTAATGCCATGTATATTATACTAGCAATATTCAAAGGAATCATAACACTATCTTTGTCATTATCAATTGCTTCAAACATTCTCACATGCAGATAGTATTCTAATGTTTCAAAATTTTCTTCTAATGCTTCTTTGTAAATGAAACTTGAGACTAAGTCTAATTTTCCTTTAGACTTGTTAATCAAACTCTTGATTCCAAGTTTTATAACATTTCTCTTTTCTTCTCTGACAATGTTCTCTATATTGTTTAATGTATTCTTTGAAGTAGACATCCTTATTCCTCCTTAGTTTTTTTATAATAGACTAAGAACACTTTTCAATTTTCAACCTTCCAAAAAATTATGTTATAAGCCTTATACCTCCAAATTATATATATATATATATATAGATCAACTTTGATGAAATATTTTTAATTCTCAAATTTTTGTAGAATACCTTGTATTTTCTAATGTTTGGATAATGATCAAACAATAGTTTTGACAAAGGTTTCAATTCTTCAAAACTCTAGGTGGAATTCCTTTTATCTCCCAAATTTCAATAATATGGTTTCTAAATTTCACAAACCTAATTTGATGTTGAAGTCCTTATGGCTCCCAAATTAGAAATTTAGAAGTTTTGTAAAATATATTTGCAAAAATATTATTCCTAATTTGATGTAGGAAACCTTATTTCTCCAAATCTCAAAATATTTGCAAATATTAAAAATGCTTCACAAAATTTAATAATTCAATTACAAAACTTTACAAAATCTTCCCAAAACTTGAAATGGATTCCCAAAATTTCTCAAAAATATTTCAAGGCTTCTCAAAACTTTCCAAAAATAACTAATAATGTTTCTAAGGTTTCAAATTTCACTTTTATACCTTATCTCTCCAATAATTAAATTAATCTTATAAGCAACTAGATTAATTTTCCTTCAACCTTAGAAAATAATAATATTACCCAACCTTATAACTCCTTACTTGGATAAATAATCAAATTTTAATTAAATTTCTTTACCTCCCAACTTGAGGCACGAAATATTTGGTCAAAGATGTTTGACCTACCCTAGAAAGGTGTTGCTCCATGAAATATCTCCTCTTTATTGCATGTATGGTGATTGTCTTCACTCTACCACACACTGCCTTGATGTTGGATGATAGTGTGTCAAATGGAGTTCAACTCCCATGCATTTATGAAGATCTGGGATGTTTCAAACTCCTCCAAATATGGTTGGTACTCCTCCTTCCACTTCAACAAGTGGCACTCTTTCTCTTCAGATTTTGGATGTTACATAGGGTGCTCTAATTCTCTAACACCCTTCCTCACTGTATAACGCTTGGCAATGATTAACCTGAAGTATTTTCAAGGTATTATGGTGTCTTGAATATTTCAGTCAACATGTGGCATCTCACCACTTGCAATACCAATGTACACTTGTGCGGTGGTTGATCCCTTGGTGCTCAAAATTGCCCTAACTCAACTTCTTCAATGTTTTGCCTTCCAATACTTATCTTTTGATGTCCACTAAATGTATTCTTCTTAGTTCATATGCTATGCTTGCTCTTCTCGAATGGTGCTAATGGTGGCATTGAGGCTTTGCTCCTCCTCCTCAACTTGGTGGCTCAACCTTGGTGGTTCTTCTCAATGTAGGTGTCTTCTCTTCCATGGTGGCTATACCTTGACAATATGGTGGCTCCTTTTCCTTTTGCTTGGTGGTTCTACCACTCCTTTGGTGGCTTCTTTTCCTACAACTTTTATTCTACCTTTTTGGTGTCTTTAGACACCTTTAATATTGCCTTATTTTGAACACTATTTGGTCTCCTTCTTGCTTCAATAATACTTGATAAATCTGCACTTGTTAGGCTTATAAAACAACATGTATATTAATATTTTCTTCTCCTTATTTCTCCTTTTTCAAGCAATCTTTAACTCCACTCTTTGTTGTTGTATTTTGTAGATTCTAAGATAACAACAATGCCTCCTTCCTTAGCTTGGAGACACTCAACTTAGACTTTCTTTTGCTGATTTAAAAACTTGAATATGCAGCTTAAAATAAAACCTCTTCTTTATGCTTTAATAAAATGCTCTTATAGTTTCAACTTAGAAACTTTTTGCTAACCTTTTTACTCACCAAGCTTGCTGCCCAAATTTGTAAAATTGTTGCTCCTTCTTCCTTTCACTTGCTACCCCAAAAATAACTCTTCTCTTGCTTAACTTGCTGCCCAAATTCTGCTATTTTCTTCTGTTGTTCAAAACTTGATAATTTGCAGCTTCTCTCCTTTACAAAATGCTGCCAAAAACTATCTTCTTCTTCCTTCAATAATGTTGTTAAAAAATATGCTCTATTTCTTATCAAATGTTGTCCAATTTTTTTGAAACTTGCAACTCCTTTTCTTCTCAAAATGATGTCCAAATTGAGCTCCTATCTCCTTCCAAATATGTTTTCTAGAACTCTAAAATTTGTAGCTCCAAATGTTGCCAATATGCTACCTTTTTGCTATCCAAAAACTGCCTCTATCTCCTTCAATTCTCTGCCTTAAATTGCTGTCAATTCCTCCTTCAAACAACTATCCAAAATCTGCCCAAAACTTCTCCAATTCATAGCTCTTCTATCTCCTTCTAATGCTGCCCAAATTTGCAGTCCAAAACTCTTCAAATGCTGCTCCAAAATTCTGATTTCTTCTCCTCTATCTTGCTGTCCTGAAACTCTTCAAATTCTGCCCTGAAAATCTGCAATCTTCTTCTTCAAAAATCAGCCTTCAAAACTTTAATGGTTGTCTCCAAAAATATCAATTTGTGGCCTCTTTCAATATTCTTTCTCCTCCTTAGCTTTCGCTGAATTTTATCTTCAAATTTGGCCTCTTTGCTAGCCTCTTCTTCAAGAATCTGAATGTCTTGAAGTCTTCAAAAATACTTTCTCAAATTTGGTAAACTTCTTGCCAAAAATATTCTCCTTGAATCAGTTTCACAAATCCTTTTGGGCTTGTTGTTGGATGACAACAATTTTTCCAATTTTGATGTGATTACCTCTTTTCAGGAGTTTCTTCTTCTTGCAATATTCTACCTCAAACTTTCTTCAAATCTTCTCCAATGGCCACTTCTTCAATTTCTCAATAGGGCTTCTCTATTCTCCTTTTTTCTCCTTCAAAATTTCAATGGACCTTTTCTTAGGCCTCCTCAATCTTCTTTCTCAAATATGCAATGGGGACCTCTTCTCTCGGGTCTCCTCCTTCTCAATATTCAATAGGGCTACTCTGGCCTCTTTCTCTCTTCTTCCTTCAATTTGCAGTCTTCAATATTCTATGGGGACCTCTTTCTTGGGTCTCCTCAATCTTCAATGGGACCTCTTTCTTGGACCTCCTTAATATTCAATGTCTACTCTTTTGTTGCAACTCCAAAACTAATCCTTGCACGAGGAAAGCACATAGAATTTTAGGCAATCAAAGGTAAAATTATTCTCTATCTGTTGTAGGAAGCTTCTCAACTTCTGAGAACTAATTTTCTGCAACAAAATCTTAGACAATAGCAATAAAATACATCCAAATCTCTAGAATTCTGAAATCAATAAACTTCACTAGTTATTCTTCAATCTAGTGGAAAGAAATCTATGTTGAGTCCTAGTCTTCATGAGTTTTCCTGCAACCCTGTGGAAAGACTCTAGCCAAATAACAACTTTCAAATTCTATAAATGAAATCTCCCTATCTCCTATCAATCTCCCTTGTGGCTCTGATACCATTGTTAGATTTTGATGCTTAATACTTAAAGAAAAATAACCACAAGATCTAAAATAAAGTTGCTATATGAAATATAAGATAATGGCAATATTCTAATCATATAAAACTCATAAATAACTTCTGCAACAACTCATAAAATTACCATTAACAAATGCTCATGAAAATAGTATCTTGATATAGAATAAAGATCTCAAATACACCATACTTCCACACACTCTCACTCTACATTGTGTCTCACACACACACACATATAATGGGATGTGACTCTTCATATGGAGTACTCTTGGCCTTCACTCTTCTTGAGACTCTTCACTTTCCTACTCTAAGGACACATGTGCACTCTTACATAATGGACACTTGTGCACATCTACACTCATCATACTTGCACTCTTAACTACAAGACACTTGTGCATTTCTTGCACATTATTACATTACATAAAATATTTACTCACACTCTAATCTAAGACACACTCCTAATCTAAATATGTACCCAAGGTGGTACATTAGCATGTACCAAATAATGTAATATACTCTAACACACGCTCTATTTATTATGGTTCACCCATGAGATTTGAACCTTGGTTAACAGTAAGAAAATTTCATTCCCTACCAATTGCTCTAAAACTCATGGGCACCTCAATGTTACTTTTATTATATTTTTTATAATTACAATGTTTTATTTTAACTATTCAATCATAGACCATAAGTAAAAGAATTTTTTTAAAGAGCATGAGCATTACTCTATACATATATGGGAGGCACTCTCATAGTATTATTTGGCTATAGGACATGCATAACCTTCTTCAATGACTTCACATTTTACTAATATTTTTTATATTTATTTAGTTATTAAATATTTTATTCAAATTTTAAAAACTAAATTATTAAAAATATAAATTTTAATTTGTTATGTAGTTGAGGTCTTCTTCTAGAAGAGGGCTCAAATTCAAATTTCAGCCAATATAAAAACTATGTGTGAACATAATGGAATATTAACCCAAGTATGGTGGTCACATTGTACTAAGGCCAACAAAATATAATATTCCTATATATTCGAAAATAAATTATAAATCCAAAATGAAAACATCCTTCCTCAAGAAAGAGAAAAAATAAAATTGATAAACAAACTTTAATTTTGTCTAGAAAATAATATACTTTAAAATTATTTTGCTTTATATTGTTTTTTTTTTTGAAATTATAGCTTACTATTAACATTATTTTTCCAAGTAAAATAATGCATTATTTATGGTACAATTACAAAAAAGAATTAATCAATAGAAACTTTCCCTTAAAGTTGGATAATTTCCTTTATAAAATTAAATATGACTTTTTTTCATCATGAAGGAATCTACAAGTTCTACAAAATAAAAGTTCAAATATTATATCAAAACTTATATTTAATATATTTATAAAAAAACCATCAATACAAGCAATGTTTTAGATGAATGTGAGCAAGGAGCGAGTACAAGTAGGGGATGTGTCTCACCTTTTCTTTTTTCAATCTTTGAATAAATTAAAGTAATAAAGAATTATTGTGACAAAAGGCTAGGAAGCATGGAAGGAAACTCATTCATGGAATTTTTAATTAGAAGTATACCTTAGCTAAAATTATGAATACCGTAAATGAGGATAAGAGGAAAAAATATATATGGTAATCCCTATGTACAACATTTTATAAGAAGTTTGATAGGCCTACTTAAACATTGTTTCCTCCTCCAAGAGGGTTGACAATGCAAAGATTGGTTTGAATCATAGGTTATGTTTAGATTCAATTCGAGGTGTGTTGTTGTTTTTATGAAGTCTTATGATTTTTTTGGAACATTAAAACTAGGTCTATTCTAAATTTTGAAAAGAACCCTTTTCTTTAGTTAAAGTAAATTAAAATAATAAAACCTAAAATTAAAGTAACCCTTTAGGATGATGCAAGAAAATAAGAACTAGCTAAATGTTGTTTGCTTTGATGATGATGCAAAAGATTTTATATTTAGGAAAATATGTAAAACATGAAGCCTAAACTAAGTGCTTTTTAGTCTTGAATGAAGATGCAAGTACAATAAAAAGAGATTAAATTCTGTCCAATCACAAAACTAAACAATCAAATATCTAGTATACTAATTATGATTTATTGGATTTGATAGAAGCATCGTATATGTACAACAAAATTAGAAGCATAGTAGTGCTAATGAAAGTGATATAGTGCTTATAAAATTACTAGGATTTGCCTATGATTTTGTATATGATATAGGATTTAACAAATTGATGATTAAAATCAATGTCAAACAAATTTTAGATAACAAACATAAATTTGAACTTAGCTAGAACATACTGCAATAGGAAAAGAGATTAAGACATGTCTTTCCTCCTAAAATAGTGTCTTGCTAGTTAAACATTTGATGTAGTCTTTTGAGCTTCGTTTTGATGATATTATGTGATATGCACCTACACAATCTAAACTCAAATTTATTAGACTTTTATATATTCACCTTTTTCTTTCTTGGTCATTGTTTAGTTTTTTTTTATAAGATGAACGAAAGGGTTTTAAAAAGTGCCCCAAGCCTTAAAATAATAATAATAAATAAATGAAAGAAAGAAAAAAGAAAATAAAAAAAAATAAAGAAATAATAATAAAAAAAATCCTAATCATTGTTTAGTTTGGAGTGTACTATTTGAAAAATTACAAGCATTATAGAGTTTTATTATAGATTTAAAAAATTAAATAAAACATTAGCCTAAGATTTATCTTAACATTATGTATATTTTATGACAAACATATTTTATGACAAAAATAAGGCTATTGTTAAAATATAGCATTAATAAAAGTATAACTACGCCATTGCATGTGATAGTATAACTTAATACTATTTACTATTAAAATAAAAATAAAAAATTTGAGATTTATCTATAAATGAAAGATTTTAATTATGTCCAAGAGACCCAAAACATGGTCTATGGGACCTCCAAATATGGAAACACAATTATTCAAATCATATGACCATTAATATCCTTGAAGGTTGTTCCTTCTACTGATTTGGGTTAGCAACTCCACAACTTTTTTTATTTTACTGTCTTCAAATAACTCTATCATAGACCCTTGTCCAAGCGTTTCTTTGTATTTGTCACGGATGTCCAAAAAACTTGGGCATTCATAGATGAAATGTTCCTCTATCTCTATTGTCCCTGTGCTTCATAGAGTACATATCCTTTCTTCCCATTGTTCCTTAGGCGTTGTCCATATCCCTATTTCACATCTAAACCTATGAGAGATAGTCCTTATCTGAGCCTGTTTCACATCTAAACCTATGAGAGTTAGTCCTTATCTGAGCAATGAGGATTTTTTCCCTCCACTTAATTTCAACACCTATATATGCTTTTTCCTTGTGGTCATACATTGGGTTAAACTTTGCAATATAGTATTGTCTTTTCTTGCTTGTATTTTTCCACATTCTCCTTCTAAACTTTTCGTTCACATAGTTTTTAATGTCTTTATTGAAATTTGAACATTCATTTATGTTGATTTCCCAATGTTTCATCCATTTCTAATTTTGTTTCATCCATGTGTTCTTTTGCCTATGTAGCTCTTCATCCCTAATTGCCCTAAGCCATATGTTGTTTTTCATGTTTTCTATTTTTTCAAGTAACATAACAGCTTGGTCATAGCAATTGCCTCTAAAGGAAACATTCCAGTTTTAGCTAGAATAATTTCATAAGGGATTGTGGTCTTAATTCTAAGAAAATTTGTAATTAGACGTTTTTGAATCCTTTCTATTTACCTCCATTTTGTATTTGTCATGCCACAATCCCACACCTCGCAACCATACAACACAATTGGTGTGACAAGTAGACCAAATAAGACCTTGGTGGTCTTCCAGTCCCACAACTCGGCATTCCTACACCGATTTTGAAGTGCATATAACGCTCTCCAACCACTTAGAATTCTTTTCGTATTACAAGAATTCCAATTGAGTTTGTCATGAAAGTCTATGCCTAGGTATTTGTATTCTACCGCTACCTCAAGAGGTTCTCCTGCAAACTGAAGTTCGAGATGTTGCTTCTTCTTTTTTGCTAAAAAAATCATGATTTTGTTTTGCTCACGTTCACCTGCATTCCAACTTACTTACAGAAGAGTGCTAGATCCCGAAGGTGATCTTCTAGATCTTTAGCTATTTTGGCCACATGAATTACATCATCTGCATACATGAGGAGTTCTACCACATATTTGGCTAAGTGCACACCCTTTCCCCCAAATTTGTTTATCCATTCTTCTAACTTGTCAATGTACAACCCAAATAATGTCGGAGATAGAGGGTAACCTTGTTTGACGCCTATGTCACTCCTAAAACATTCAGATAACCCTTCCTACATTATGATTCTAGCCTTTACATGCTCATATAATCTGTGAACTGCTAACCTGTAGTGAATTGGAACCTCTAGCTCTTCCATTCTGTTCCATAATTTTTTCCTTGGTATTGTGTCAAATATCTTTTTGAAGTCTACAAAACAACAAAAAACCTCCTATTTTTTGTCCCTTATTTTTTTCACTACGTGTCTAAGCATGATACAATAATCAATAGTTGAGTGCTTGGGCCTAAAACCCGCTTGCCCCTTTGCTCTCTTTCCCTTTTCTTCTGCCCATATGCTGATTCTACGCTCTATCATACTCCCAAACAACTTTGCAAAGAGATGGTTGATCACGATAGTTTGAGGAATTATTTACATCTCCACTTTTAAACAAAAGAATGATCAAGCTAGTTGTCTATTCTCTAGGGAAGCCATTTTGTATGACCTCATTGAAAATCTCTTTGATCTGTCTATTCCCCATTTTATATGCTCTGTCTGAAGATTATTTATGTCATAGGTTTTACCAGTTGCTAACTTTTTTATCCCTTGAATAATGTTTTCATTTATAAAAAGCTAGAACAAATATAAAACATCATGCAAGATAAATTAGTTTATACTAGAAAAAATATAAATGAAATCTAAAAGTTAGTTATTCTTAATTTTATTATACAAATATTAAGTGAAAGATAAAATTGATAAAGAAACAGTTTAATAAAAGATCATGCGTGAAGACATATTAAAGGAGTTTGATAAGTTGGCTAGCCATAATTTTTCAACAGCATATAGAAGCACTAGGAAAATCGAACGCTTATTAATTCATGTTGGCACTTATGAAAACATTATTATAAGATAGTGATTTTTTTATTTTGATATTGGTAGCCCAGATCTGATTCCTCTGAGTGGTGCGCCAGATTGATGACGACGGTGCAACCCCTGTGCGTCCGGCGGTCCCCATCTCACGCCGGGTTACCATGTACCGAGACGGTGGAAGTCCTGGGAGCCTTCGTAGATAGTTTGAACCCTACCAGATGTGCTGGTAGTTACTAAAAATCGTGATTGTAACCATTGCTTCTATATACCAAAAAAAAAAAAAAAAAAAAACTGGGATTTTAATTTTGTAGTAAGTAACTTTGAAGTTAATGAAAGTCGGACTTTCCAAGAAATCGAGTTAAAGTAGGAAATCAAATAAAAAAAATTACCTTCCAGTAAAATGAAATCAAATAAAATAATTTACGGACAAATATTCAACTATTATCTCTTTTTAATAATTTTTTTTACCAATAACTTAGCCGATTTCACTTACCTAACCAAAAAAAGGAAAACGTGCTTTCGCCAAACTAACTTTAAGAGGAAACTTCTATTTATTACGGATAAGAGATTAATTATTGTGCATCGTTTGTCGCGTTGAACTGTCATTTTGGACGGCAAAGTTGCCCCGCGTCATTGTTCAAGTATACTCGTTTTTTCCATATAAAATATGGAAGGAGATAATACAGTGTACTCCCATTTCAATCCTGTCTCTACAAGAATATAGAGTCAATCAAAAGGTAGTTGCCTTAAAGATGGTGGTTGTTTTTAAGTGGTCTTGTGTTTGAACCCTTTCAGAATGGTTGTTGGTGTAATTTGTTAACGTTTTCCCGAAAAAAAAAAACAAACTTTTAAAAAACTGGGAGGAACCTACTCTTTAAAGTGATCTTAAATATAAGCTAAAGGAATTCCTATTTATTAAACTATAATTATTTTGATATTTAAAACTACTTCTAGAGGTTGTTTTATCCTCCTGCCCTGCTAGTATGTATGTCTATATTAGGCCATTTTATCTACCTCGTCTCGCCAGGTCAAACGTCCATTTTTATAATATGTAAATGTTACTTTTTTAAAAAGAACATTGTGATTCATTAAAATAATAAAATATTATAGGTTAATTAAATTATATTTACTTTTGTTTTTAATAAAAATATATATTTTTTATATATTTTTATCAAGTATATTTGTTAATTTCCTATAAGTAGTTAAGTTTTTATGATGAATTTTTTGATATTGTTTTTATTAAGATATAAACTATGCAAACAATTAAAATATTTGCTATCTAATTTTTATATTTATAAATATGATGGTTATAACAACCTATCACTTCCCTGATACCTTTCTTTTTTAGGGGTTTATTTATGCCCCAATAGTCATTTTCATTAATCTCTTTGATTTTTCCACATTGAGACTTATCCTCTATAGGTCTTGTCTCGTTTTGAAGGATCTGCATTGCAAGGAATAACCTCAAAAACACTTTTTCCTTCAAAACCCTAAAGTGCAAGGACGTTCCTTGGTAGCATTTACCTTCTTATATTGTTATAATAAGCCTAAATTACTATGGATTCTGTTCATCCTCATTTCTTTATTATAATGTTCTTGAAACACTAAAGTGCAAGGGATAACCTCCACACAATTTTTTGTTTCTATTGTTAAGAGAGAATTTTCTACTACTTGAGGGAAATGAAGACAATTTACGGAATAAACTTGACCTCATCCACCTCCTTTGTTTTAAAAAAATTCTCCATATCTTTCTTTGCACCTTTAATTCTTTTAAATTTGAACTTGCACATAATACTTTCTCATCTCGTATATTTTGCTTTGTTTCTTCTAATAGTCGATCTAAGTGAACTTTAGTGACCTTTAGCATCTAATGTTGTAGATAGGCTTTCTTTGCCTATTCTTTTAGAGTGAAAAATATTTGATTTAATCTAGCTTCTACTACATTATAATTTCCTTACTTCATCTTGAACTTTATCTCATGACCAAAACTTCTTGTTTCTTTTTAATCATTTTCACTTTGCAATCTCTTGCCATGTGTCCAATCTCATAATTGAACGCAATATTTTCATAATCCACTTGGTGATCTTATTCTCTTGATTGAGACTTGATCTTAATGGATTGTGGCAAAAATTTTGAAATATCCATATTGACACATATCTAAGGTATATATAGCATGTGTTCACTCCTTAGCAGTTGGTCCCTTCTCGATGAATTTCCCTAGGGAAATTCTATTATTTTTCAAAATATTCTTATTGATAACCTTGTATGGAAGTCCAAAAAGTGTAACTCACACTAGAAGTTTTTTAATAGTTTTTTGTCTTAACAAAAAATTCTCACTCCATGGTCTTAAATAATGAGAATCTCTCCCCTTAAACCATGGACTACCACTCATTATTTTATCCTAATTTTAGAAATGAAAATGATGAGGAAAAATCCTTTAGGAAGAAAAGTCATAGAGTAATTTGAATTCAATTCCCACTTCCATTCAATCCAATTTTGAAGTTTTGAAAACCCTTGCCAATATTCATGTAACTTACATACTAACCCTATGTTTTTAAGAACCATTATATCATGCTCAATCATCTCATCCTTGATAATTACTTCTAATGTAACATTTACTCTCTAGATCAAACTTGCCATATATTTGTTGTCCCTCTTATCTCCAACATGGGCATCCATACTTCTAGCTAAGGCATGTCGACTTTTAATTAGGGCTTTCAAATATGTCTTTTCTTTTATGCTACCTAGTGAGACTCGCTTTTGACTCACACATGCTCTATTTATTATGGTTTACCCATGATATTTAAACCTTGTTTAACGGTAAGAAATTTTCATTCCCTACCAATTGTTCTAAAACTCATGGGCACCTCAATGCTACTTCTATTATATTTTTTATAATTACAATGTTTTATTTCAACTATTCAATCATAGGCCATAAAATTAATAAAGTAAAATAAATATTTAAAGAGCATGAGCATTAGTCTATACATATATGGGAGGTACTCTTATAGTATTATTTGGTTATAGGATATGCATAACCTTCTTCAATATTTTTATTTTTTTATTAATATATATATATATTTTTTGGTAAGTAGTGTTTGTATTTACAGCGGGTTTTAACAAGGATCCCAAAACCTGATTACATAAGCAATGGGCCTAGGGCATCAATCCCTTGAAACCGAACACCAAAATGAAATCCCGCCAGCTGATAACAGTAAGCATGAAACAATCCCTCTCAGCTGGAAACAAACAAATAAGAAAGAAAGTAGTTTTGGAGATCCCGCCCAGTGGGAGTAGCAAAAACCACCATCGAGAAGATCTCGCCCAACGGGAAGCAAAGAAAAACCGTTACAATAAAATCCCGCCTCGCGGAAGCAGTCAAAACCACCACAAACAGTCCCGCCTAGCGGGAAGCAACAAGGAAATCCCGCCATCCGGGAAACCAGCAGAAAAGAAAGGATCCCGCCTCGCGGGAAAATCGACGGATTTGGCGGATCCCGCCTTGTGGAGAAACCAGCCGCCCACCAGGAAAACATTCCGTTCAGCGAGAGCCATCCTGTAGGAAGCCGACGACCAAGCCACGAGAGAGGATCCAGCCCATCAGGAAGTGACCAAAGAGTTGTACCACAAGGAACCCGCCCCAGGAAACAGAAGAGGATCCCAGCAACAGGGACCAAGAATCCCGTCCAAGCACAGAGCCCGCCGAAGATTCACAAGAAAAAGGGGGAAGCTGTCCAAACCCTAAACCGTCACCTCCACCGCACCGAGAAACGTAAACAGGGATCCCTGGGAAGCACGAGTCCGAAAAAACAACCAAAGAAACCCTAGCCAATCGGGAGGGGCGCAGATAGTGGAGAAGGATCTCCCCCCAGGAGATCATCTGCAAACAACCACTCCCCGGGAGGGATGACCTGGGTTGAGCCAGGGACTGGGCAGAAACCAGAAGCCATGGGAGGGGGAGCAGGGGAGGGACCAGAGCCCTCCCCTCTCTACTTTCTTCCCTCTTCCATCGTGATCTTGAGGCCTCATAATTTTAGTATTGTTCTTTTTATTAATATTTTTATATATTTATTTAGTTATTAAATATTTTTATTCAAATTTTAAAAACTAAATTAATAAAAATATAAATTTTATTTTGTAATTTAGTTGAATCAAGTGACACTATCTAAATTGGTTAGATTGCTCAACATTTCAAAGAGGAGACCCAGGTGTTGTAGGTGAGTTGGAGAGGAGAGGGCAATCCTCCAAGGGAGGTCCCAGGTTCGAATCTCCACCCTACCAAAAAGCTGAATTGGGTACCCAAAATCCAATTGATAATGTTGGTGCGGGCAGGGCTGGGAAGGGCAAGGCTTTTAATGAAACCTTGACATACTAAATTTAAATCCGAAGAAGAGATGCCTTCTATAGCTCCCGTGTGGGTTAGACTCTTTGGCCGCCCTATTGAATTTTGGAATCCTACTATTTTTTCTTCAATTGGAAAATCTTTAGGAACTTTTATGATGACTGCTGATTGTACTCAAAATTTTGAACATATTATTTATGCTCGGATTTGTGTTTTAATGGATTTTGACAAACCCCTACCTAAAAAGATCATATTACAATTTGGGAAAGACACTTGGGAGCAAGTAGTGGACTATGAGAACATTCCTTTTCATTGTAGAATTTGCCATGAATATGGTCATTTTGCCAGTGCTTTCCCAAATAAAATTCCTAATCAAAAGAAAGAAGATATAAACTCAGCAGGTTTCCAAATACCTAAGAAGAAGAACACTCAGAAAAAACTAGTTATGAAGGATCAATCAAAGTCATCTTATAATATGTTTGAAATCCTTTCCATAAATTATGTCCCAAGTGAGGAAGAGAAAATAATGGAAACTGAAATCTTAGAAACACAATTTAAATATGAAGGGAAGAACGCAAAGACAAACCAAAAAATCAAAGGTTTTCAATTGAAAAAAAAGGAGAAAATTTACACAAGAAAAACAATCTTTCAAATGTCAAAACTTCAAATAATGCAGGTCCCAATATAGACTCCATTGAACCATCTAGTAAAATTTTGGCTGTGTACGAGCATTCTTCAAGGCCATCTCAGATTCAATTAGAATAAGTCAAGAAACAGGGAAAAATAAATTGAAGATGGATTCTAATAAAAAATGAGGTCGCAAGACCAATCAATATCATATGGTAAAAGAAGGTGAAAAGCTTGTAGAGGAAGGTAAGATTAATGCCCTTCCAAAATTTTTAGCCCTGGTATTAATGAAGATCATCACTTGGAATATTAGAGGACTCAAAGGGAGTCTTTCAAAACAAAATGAAATTAGAAGAATGATTCGGATAAATCATCCACATCTTGTTTTCCTTCAAGAAACAAAGATGTCAATGGAGGATATGGACTCAATTGCTAGTAAAATTTGGCCAATTGGAAAAGTGGTTTCCCTCAGTTCCCAAGGGACTTTTGGTGGCATTGCTTGTCTTTGGGACCCAAAAGAGGTAGTTATTCACCATATGGTTGGCGGTTGGGGTTTGTTGGCTATAGCTATTCAAAGTAGACATTCCAACCAAATTATGCTCTGCATTACCATTTATGCTCTGCATTAGCGTTTATGCTCTGACTTCTTTGGAGGAAAAAAGAAGATAGTGGAAGGATATTACTCATATTATCTCTCATTTTACTTGAAGCTTGGATCTTGATCGGAGGAGATTTCAATACCATCCTCTCTCTGGATGAGAAAAGGGGAGGAAATAGAAATTTGGACAAAAGCACTGACCTCATGAGCGAATATATTGCAAACCTCCATCTTGTGGATATCCAACCATATAATGGCCTTATGACTTGGTATAATATAAGGCAAGGCTTAGCTTGTATAATGGAGAGATTGGATAGGTTTTTGCTCTCTGAAAATTTCTTAATCCATGGTCACATTCCTAAAGTGAAGACTCTTAATAATGCTGGTTTGGATCATTGGCCGATCATGGTGGAAATGTGGAAAACCAATGTGAGTTTCTCTCCTTTTTGTTTTCAATTAATGTGGCTTAGAGACATTTCCTTCAGACCTTGTGTGCAACAATGGTGGAAGGAAGGTAAACCTAGGCATGGGACTAAGATGTTTTGTTTTTCCAAAAGACTGCAATACATTAAATCCAAAATCAAGACTTGGAACTGGAAAGATTTTGGGGATGTTCATAAAAAAAACATGAAGTTATTGCTCATCTTGAAAATTTGAATAAGAAAATCCATTTAGATGGCCTCACAGAGAAGAGAAGTGCAGATGAAATTAAACTCACAACTCAGTTAGAGGAATGGGAAAAAGAGAAGAAATCTTATGGAAGCAAAAATCTAGAATTCAATGGCTCAAAGAAGGAGATCGAAACACAAATTTCTTCCACAAATCTCTTCTAGCTCAAAGATCTCACAACTTTATTTCTTCCTTAAAATAAGATTCTGGAGATGTTTTTTATACTTGGGATGGCATGAACTCTATTGTTGTTGATTACTTTTCCAATATTTTTGCTGCTACTCCTCTTGACTCAGCTTCACAACAAAATGTTCTTCAAGCAATCCCTTCTCTTATCACTTCTGAGGAGAAATCTATTTTTACTACTCCTATTACTATCAATGAGCTTCAACAAGTAGTTTTTAAAATGCAAAAAGGGAAAACCCTAGGTCCTGATGGTTTTCCCATTGAGTTCTACCAAGAGTTCTGGGATATCCTTCATGTTGATTTATTAGAGGTGGTGGAAGAAGCCAGGAAAGCCAAAAAAATTTTGAAGGTTATCAATAAAACTTATATTACTCTTGTTCCAAAATCTCAAGAGGTTGATCATATCTCAGCTTTTAGACCTATTGCTTTATGTAATGTTCTTCTCAAAATCATTACTAAAATCATGGCAGAAAGGTTGAAGCCTCTTTTGCATAAGATTATTTCCCTAGAGCAAGGGGGTTATGTGGAAGGACGTCAAATAGTAGATGAGATAGTTCTTTCTCAAGAAGCCATCCATTCCATGGATATGAAAAAATCTCCTTCCATGTTCATTCGGTTAGACTTATCCAAAGCTTATGACAGAGTGGATTGGCACTTCCTTATCAAAGTTTTGAGGCAATTTGGTTTCTCTAAGGATTGGATGGATTGGATTATGGGATGTATCTCTTTAGTTTCCCTACTTAGTTCTTATCAATGGCAGGCCTTCTCGGTCATTCCCAGCTTCCAGAGGTATTAGGCAAGGTGACCCGCTATCCCCTTATTTATTCATCATTCTTGCTGAATGCTTGGGTAGGACTATAACCAAAAAGAGGGAAAACAAAACCCTTGAGGGAGTTACCATTGCTCATGGAGCTAGACCTATCTCTCATATTCAATTTGTGGATGACTCTACTCTTTTAGGTAAAGCTACGAGTTAAGGAAGCTTCTAATATTAAGCAAATCATTAGCTATTTTTCTAAGGATATTGGGCAATTGATCAATGAAGACAAATCTAAAGTTATTTTCTTTCACTGCTTTGCTAGACAGGAATCCATGGTCTTGGATAAATTAATATATAAGAAGACCTCCCTTCCAATCACTTATTTAGGTATTCCCATAAATATTCAAAGGCAGAAAAATAAATATTGGAATTGGTTGTTGGACAAAGTCAAGAAGAAAATTGGAAAGTGGACCAACAGGTGGCTTTCTTCTAGGGGTAGAATCACCTTGGTAAAATCAGTCCTTCAAGCTATTCCTATTTATGTTTCTTTCATTTTGAATATCCCAAAGGTTGTTCTTTGAGAATTGGATCAAATCAATCATCATTTCCTTTGGAGTGGTACTAAGGAGAAAAGAAAATGGGCCTTGGTGAAATGGGATACTTTATATCTTCCTAAGAGTGAAGGGGGGTTAGGATTTCGGTCTTCTATTAATAACAACAAAGCTTTAGCTTCTAAATTATATTGGAGGATGTTGCATAACCCCAATGCTCTTTGGGCCAATAATCTCCCTGCTAAATATGCTGAGAACAAAAGTCCTGAAGACCTTGTTCACTATCAACTTCCTACCAAAGGTTCTCCCATTTTAGCAGTTCTTAAGACTGGTGAGGATTTGATAAAGAAAAAATATTTTTGGATCATTCATAATGGTCAACAGGAAAATTTTTGGACAGATTCTTGGGATGGTCACAAGCCTTTGATAACTCAGTTTCCCGATTGGAGGCCTTGGATGGAGGAGCTTCATTGAGCTAATTGGATAAAGGTGGCTAATTACTATCGGTACCATACTTGTAATTCAAAGGTTGGTAGATATTGGATCCCTATTGAGGACTGGCCTATTCAAATCCCAGAAAGGCAAAGACAAGATATCCAAGGCATCCTTCATATGAGATCCCTCTCTTGGTCCCATGAAAAATATTTTTTTGGATGGAACAACACTACTAAGGGTGAGTATTCAGTTGCTCAAGGTTATTTGACCTTATGCCATAATAATCCCAACCATTCTTCTAACATATTTTCTCGATTGTGGGCTCAAAAGCTCTGGCCTAAGGTGAGGTTCTTTAATTGGCTTTTATTGCATCGTAGGGTGCTTACTGGTGAGCAACTTATGAAGCGTGGTTTTCATGGCCCTTTTAGATGTGAAATGTGTGAAGAGAATGTAGAAACTCTCAACCATATTTTTATTGAGTGTACTTTAGCCTTTGAGCTATGGAGGAGAATGGCCACTTTACTTGGCTTACAGTGGTCCAATTTTTTTACTTTTGAACATCTTTGGAGGGATTGGCCTAATCAAGAGGGTGTTGATCATTTTATTAGGTAGTTAGTTTGGATGGGTTCTACCATTCTTCTTTGGAATATTTGGAATGAAAGGAACAACCGAATTTTTAATCAAGATAGGAAGGATATTCACTATAATTTGCAAAAGACCATAGCCAACTTAGTTGAATCAGTCCATCAACTCCTTAATCACCCCAAAAAATCCCACCAAATATGGGATCAAGTGATGCAAATATTGAAGATTAAATATTCTAAGGGCAACCAACTTAAAGGGAATGTGAGTATTAGTAATATGGATAGGACAAGAAATTGGCAACCTCCTCCTAAGGATTTTGGAAAATTCAATACTGATGGAGCCTCTAGAGGGAACCCTAGAAAAGCTAGTGTGGGAGGAATTGGTAGACTTTTAGATGGCTCCCTAGTTTTTACTTTTTTGAGAATTTGGGTATTCTTTCCAATAACCTTGATGAGGGGTATGGTATCCTCAGAGGCCTTCAGGAGGCTACTAAGGTTGGATGGGAAAAGGTGTTAGTTGAGTCTGACTCTCAACTTATGATTAATCTCTTGAAGACTCCTAAGAATCATAAGGTGGATTGGAGAATAAAAAGAATTATTGAGAAGATTCAATTAATCCAGATGGGATTTTTGAAAGTTGATTACAATCATGTGGTTAGAGATCAAAACAAGAGTGTTGATGCTTTAGCTAATTGGGCTTTGGACAAAGGTGATCTTACTTGTTATGGCCACCCTCCTAGATGGTGGGCTTCTCAAATTAGGGAAGCTCTTCTTTCTATCATTTCTTTGGATGGCTCCAGTTCTGAAGGTACCTAGTTTCTTCTTGTTTTTTTTTTTTTTTGCTTCTATTTGGTTCATTCAGTTTTTTTAGTTCCCTAGCTCATTCTATTCTTTATTTTGTTTCCTCTATTGATTCTTGCCTTAATAGTCTTCTGGTCTAGATAGGTCATTGTTATGTTCAATTTTTTTTTCTTTTTTGTTTTTTGTTTTTTTTGTTTAGTTTTTTAAGGTGGGTGGGTTCTTTTGTTTTGTTTTTTTTTTTGTGTTCTTTGTGTTGTTTTTTGTTGTTCTTGTGTTTTTGTTGTTTTGTGTTTTTTTTATATGTTTTTTGTTATTGTTCTTGTGTTTTTTTCGTTCTTGTTCTTGGGTTTCTCTTTGTTTGTGTTAGTTCATGTTTTTATGTGTGAGTGTTTTCTATGTTTTTTTTTTTTGTTTATTGTCTGATGTTGGTTGTTTTTAAATTTTTTAAAATTTTTAGGTTTTGGTTGTGTTTATTTTTCATGTTTTTTTTGGGTTATGTCTTTGTAGTGTTCTGTTGTTTTTGTCTTGTTTGTGTTTTGTTATGTGGTTCTTGTGTTTTTCTATGTGGTTTGTGTTGTGGTTTCTTTTATCTTATTGTGCGTGTTTGGTTGTGCTTTTGTTTTTGACACACTCAGGGAGCATGTTTTTTATTTTATTTTATTATTTTTGTTGTTATTTACTTATTTTTAAATTGGTTTTGTGTGTTTGTTTGCTCCTTGAGTATGTCAAAGGTGGTAGGCCAGGTCCGAGTCCTGGGTGTTTTTTGCGGAATGGATACCCTTGCCTCCTTGGGTCTTACCCAAAAGTGGCATCCATTTTGGGATGTTTTCCACAAATTAATAAAAAAAAGGGAGTGATTATGTTGATGGAGTTGCCATAACAACCACTGATAGGCTTGGGTACCCAGTTTATAAGATGCAAATGTGACATGACTAGTCTCTAGAATATGGTATAGATGAAAAATACCATCCATTTTGGCTAACCAGCCTCTGGGATCATATCCCTCAAAAGTGGGCATGTCAATATGAGGAACTTGAACATCATGAGGCCATTATAAGAATCAAGAGGTATCACATACTAAAGGATCAAAATCAAAAGAAGTTTTTGGAGGTACTGATGCTTGATGAGTATTTAAAGGTTGAGGGTTGACAATATCTTGAGAGGCTTGATTATCTAGAGGGAGAAGTTTAGCCACTAAATCTTGTATATCTTGTAGTACTAAATACATAGTAGCAAGGTCTTTTTGTTGTTGCCCTAAACACTGACACACACCAACATCCATAGTAAGGGAAATTTTAGCGATAAGGTCTTCTTGAAGAGAGATAAACTCTTATTGGTTATAAGAAGTGCCATTGTTGTCTAGAGTAGGAGTGGCATTGTTATGATTTGGAGAAGCCATGGACCAGTGGTGAGGGTTAAAAATATTAATTCTAAAATGTGAATTATACTGCATACCTTTATTTCATAGCTATTTTTTTGGTGTATTCAGGGACCCTTCATTTGGTCTATCTATGCATTGTAGTCTTTTGTTTGCTCCTCTATTCCACTTGTTTGGAGTGATTTTATTACTCATGCACTTGATTTGCAAAAAATATTAGAATTAATATTCTCTTATGTGTTTTGGTGCCAAGGCAAGTTTGAATTTTAAATTTCAAAAATTTTGAAAGCTCTGATACCACTTGAAGCAATACGCTTCTCAAAATAAATTAAATACGTAATATATTATCAATGAAAGAATGCAGATAGATCAAGTATGCCACTTAAATAGGGTAAAGTCCTATAGCCACTTAGAGAGGGTGAAGTCTCTTGTGAATATGCAAATGATAAATGATGATTGATGATTAAATCAAATATATTCTACTCCTATTTATATGAATTGATGAATAAATAATAATATTGGAAATATAGTTGACTAAGCTATATTAGGGTTGTAACAAAAGTATGTTGCTAATCCTACTCATGTGTGGAATATTTCTAAATCGTAGATGATATGTCTCATAGACATCGAGGTGTGGCCAATTAAGATTCTAGGGTTTTGTTCCAAGGTGCTAATAAAATAAACCCTAGATTAATGTAAGGACTAGTGGGATTGATATTCTAGGAAGTGTGCTAAATGGAAAAATGCTAAAGAGATGAGACAACAATTTCATTTTTTATTTGATTAAATTTATGTATGCTACATTTTTAGGAAACACGGAGGACTATATTTAGTCCAAGTGGGGAGTATGTAACACCCCTAATTTATAGAACTCTTTATGGATAATAAAACTATGTGTTGAATGATTAATTAATGGCACATTTTAATCTTTGATGTCTATATGAGTACATTATTTTGCGCATAGAATATGGTAGTATTGATGCATTTGTGGATGTAAGATCATGTACCTCTCTCCAATGGGAATATATGGGTAAACCACCTATAGTGAGAGATATGCTAGGGAAGTGATGATGATGACTTGGTCATTGACATCATACTGCTTGTTTTCATATCCACACCATTAGGTCAAGATATTGCTTGTAAAATGAGCCTCCTCAACAAGGTTAGCAAAAACATTTGGACTATCTTAAAAAAGACCTCCATCCTAAGGATAAAATAATGGTGTAGGATATTGATATGATGCCATGCTTGTTTATGTTTTACATTATGGATAATAATGGCTATGTTTGATTAGTAAATTTGTATATTTTTCCTATTACTTGAGTGGTAGCTTATTACCTTAGTAATTCAAGTATAATGTGAAGTTCCCATAATAATTATATGCCACCATGGAATGGGAATGGTTGTTATTTATGTATCTTTTGTGTGATTGGTGATTGAACTACATTCAAGATTAAGGCACTTTGATTTTATTAAAGGCTATAATGAAACTGCCAACTCATCAATTTAGGGTGGTGCATAACACTCCTTGACATTCAATGTGCATCCCATGCAATATCATGACCCTTCGTTTTTAATATCATGAAAATCTAGGTGAATGGGTTGTTGGATATTGGATGAGGATGGTAGTAGAAGTAGTGGTAGGAAAGGAGGCATGGATTTGAGTAGCAAAGTCTTTGGGAAGAAAAGTTTTAGGTGCTTCTATTGCTTTGGTTGAAACCTTATTTTCTCTACCTATTATTGGGTGTGTTAAAGTTTGGTTTTTATATTCATTTTCTTCTAGATACCTTCCACCCTATTTTTATGTGTTAATTTGGCATCCTCTTCTTTTGTTCCCCATTCACTGTTATCTTGGTAGTTTCTCAACCTGTATGACGCATAGAGTAGCATCAGCTTGGTTTCCATTTTTTTGTGCCTTGGTTTTGTTTTTCTAATGCTTGCTTTCTATTAGCACCTCTTTTGTTGTTGATTACTTCATGTTAGCTTACCTCTATCACTAGCTAAGTGAGTGACATTAACCAGTTTTGAACCTTTGTTTCTCCTTTGGTTTAGAAACTAGCTTTTACCTCGGTGTTATGTTCCTTTATTTTTTGTGCTTGGGCATAGATCTCTAAGGTTGTTGGGTTTCATTCTCTCTAGCTTGGAAGCATTTGGTTGCCCTGTTTGTTGATGTTCTTTTCTTTTACACTGAAACTAATTTTAGGGTTTGATTAAAGCTTTATATTATTGCTTTGGTAAGCTTTAATATAGTATTTTATGATTTGATTAAAGCTTTATGTTATTGCTTTGGTAAGCTTTAATATAGTTTATTCTATGATTTGATTAAAGCTTTATGTTATTGCTTTGGTAAGCTTTAATATAGTTTATTTTATGATTTGATTAAAGCTTTATGTTATTGCTTTGGTGAGCTTTAATATAGTTTGATTAAAGCTTTAAGTATAATGCTTTGGTAGGCTTAAAATATAGAATTGTTCTATGTTTTAAATAAAGCTTATGTTAATGGTTGGAATGCTTTCGTAAAGCTTTAGTAGAATGGTAGAGGAGTTCTATGTTTATTTAAGCTTTACATCCTTAACTGAATGCCCTTGATAAGTTGAAATGAGTATAAATTAGTTCCATGTTTTAATAAATATCATGATTGCTTTGTTGGAAAACTCTTATTTAAAATTTATGTGGGTTTTTTTATGATTGTCTTTTGGGGTAATGAAAGCTATAAAGGGGTATATGTTATAATATTTATGTAGGATTTGTATTTAACTAAGAAGATTTAATCAAATTTTGGTTTTTAAAAGAGAAAAAAAAATAATAATTCTTGAGACTTTTGTAAGTTAAAGGATAATTATTAAGAGAAGTATGGTATTTGCTTTGGTTGAATGTTTTACTTGTATGTTGGTTTTTGAAAGAGAAAAAGAAATAATAATTCTTGAGACTTTTGTAAGTTAAAGGATAATTATTAAGAGAACTATGAGATTCTCTTTGGTTGAATGTTTTACTTGTATGCTAGTTTTTGAAAGAGAAAAATAAATAATAATTCTTGAGACTTTTGTAAGTTAAAGGATTATTATTAAGAGAAGTATGGGATTATCTTTGGTTGAATGTTTTACTTGTGCATTGGTTTTGAAAGAGAAAATAAAATAATAATTCTTGAGACTTTTGTAAGTTAAAGGATTATTATTATAAAGAGAAGTATGGGATTCTCTTGTGTGGATTGTATTGCATGTATAATAATTCTTGAGACCTTGGTGAGTTAAAGAATTATTATTTAGAGAAGTATGGGATTCTCCTTGGATGGTTGTTTATGTTTTATGCATGGTATTTTGCATATTGGTTTTGGCATGATCCAATTGCATTGCATTTAGAGTTGTTCTAATCCCTAAGTAAATCTCTCATGTTGTGGGTGGTTTGACCATCAAAGAAGCTACGAAGACTTGATTGGCAAGGGATCCTGGATATTTTTTCTTAAAAGCTCTTCAAAATTAATGTTGATGTAAATAAGCAAAGACTTGCATTTTATTGAATGATTTATAAAAATATGATTATTGTTATAAATAAGGATTATGTTGTTTTCTTTGTGTTGTGAGCCACAAAGTAATTGGCTAAGTAATCTTATGTCTTTAGCTAGCTTGGAGTTTGCTTGATTAAGGAATTAGATTAATGGTTAATCTCTTTAGCTCCTATATCTAAAATGATGGAATTTTTCCTTGAAGCATTTTGGTAAGCATTGGAAATAAGTGATGTGGTTTAATTCTATCATGGTTTAGATAGCTTTTGCTTAATTCCTTGTATCAATGTATGGATGTGGATTTTGGTTAAGAGGAACTCTTAGATTATATCTTCTAGCATTTATTTTTATGGTTTATATCATGCTTCTTATTATTGAAATGTTTATCTAACCTTGGATTGGGATGGAATGTTCCTCTAAGTAAGCCATAAAGCCCAATCCTGGGATGAGTTACATGAAGGAAATAACCAAGTAGAAATGAGTCCTAGAAGGGGTTGCACAAATTCAATAGCTAGGAACTCATAAACCTAGAAAAATTTGTGAGAAGATAATAGACATGGTACTTGTGAACCATTGTACCTTGAATGTGTAGGTTTGGGTATGTCCCATCTAAATATTAGGAAAACCATTCACAAGATAGTAGTGGTGATCCCTCAATCATGTAGGATCAGGTGATCATGTTAGTTGTCATCAAAGTGGCAATGACCATTTAGCCCACATAGGCATGGTAACTAAGTTCCAAGGATCTATGTTGTTCAATCTACTTAAATGGATTTAGAGTCAAGATAGGGAATGAGCATCCGCTTTAAATAATGTAGGTCTTAAATAATAATCCCTACGCTATGGTCATAAGGTCCTATGCCAAGGAGGGTATGGTAAAGGTGAGGGACCACTTTATGTGTCCTTATAAACATGTAGTTTTAGTAATGTAAATCCAAAAAAAAATGAGAGTTGGCCACTCCTATCCACTAAGTGTCATCTTTAGTGACTTGGAACTCAAATGTGGTGAAGCCTTGTATATTGAGTTAAAAAAATTAGGGGTGTTTCCCTTGTGAGCTTTTGTTTATAAGTGCTATTTTAAAAAAAAAAATGGGTTGGTAGTTTTGGGTTCTTACAAATATTGTGGTTGTTTTATATTTGGGACCTATGATATTTTGTGGTAGTAAGGGTTAAAAATCCAACACTATCTTGGCAAGATCCTTCTTGGTTAAAATATCCACATTGAGTGGAGAGATAAGAAAAATTATTTGAGAAATATTGTAGGTTAAAGAGAAGATGAAGAAGCTTGGAGAAGAATGAGAAAAGTGAAGGAGAGAAGGAAAGTTTTTGAAAAACAAGAAGAGAAGACTAAAGAAGAATGTGAGACTTTTAGAGAAAATATTAAAGAAGAATGAAGTTAGTATTTATTGAATAAGTACAAGTGAGAATTTGAACATGAAAAATCTAAAGAAAGAATAAGTAATAGATTGTGAAGGAGAGGAAAAATATATGGCTATAGAAGAGATGATTTTGGAGATGATTGGAAGAGAGAAGAAGAGTAGAACGTGGATTGTAGATGGATGATAAAAAAAATGTGAATAATGGAAGAAGGCTAAATAATATTTAGATAGAGAAGTAGAGGAAGTGAAAAAGATACTACTGAAGGACATGGAAGAGGATAAATATTAGAGTTTTTGAGAGACATGGAGAATTAAATTTAATGGAAATTGGAGTTAAAGAGGTTTGTTGTAAGAAGATAATTTTTTTTGGAGTGAATATGTTATTGAAACTTTCTATTGAAGGATATAACTAGAGTATGGAGATCTTGCTAGAGTGAATGTTGGACACCTAGAAGTTTGAGTGTAAGACATTGAGCACTATAATTTGGACATGAGAACATTGAGAAAAGCAATTCAAACTTGATAATATTGAGTGCAACAACATTAAGAAGTCTTACTTGATTCAAACAAGTTGAAGAGAGGATGATAGATTCATTTGAGTAACACCTAGTGGAAGTAGACAAAATGGGTAATGCTCGGATAGTATGAACAGTTTGGAAAGTACCTGATTCAAATCATGAAGAACAAAAGTTAAGGTAAAATGTTAATGTTTTATGATTATTAAAAGGTGATTTCATTTATATGATATTTGGGAGTGATATATATTTTAAGATTAATTTGGATATCAATAATTATAGACTAAAGTTGGAGGTAAAATAAATTTAAAAGTAAATGAATTGATGAATGCAAGATATAAGAAAATCAAACATTTAAAGTTTGAATTAATTGAAGTGTTGATTAAATTAAAATTTAGAGGTGAAATTATGAAATTGAATTGAATTTGGAAGATACAATAAGACAATAATAATTGAATTTAAAATTTGATTATTTGATGAGATTGAAAGTTGAAGAAATTTGAAATCATAAAATTAGGAGTTATAAGAAGAAGAAAAATGAATTGATTGTTGAATTTGATTAGAGTTGAAAATAAAATTAGAAATTAAACTTTAAATAAAAATATTGAGATTTAATTTGAAGGAATTGAAAGAGATAGTTTTGTGAAATTGATCATGGAAGGGAAGAAATGTTAGAAAATTTAAAAAATTGCACTTAAAGCATGGTAGAAAATGTTGAAAAACAAAAAGATGTAAAATTGAAAAAGATATTATAAATAATATTTAAAGAATCCAAAGATGAATAGTTTTCAACACTTTAATATTATTTAGGCACAAAACTAACAGAAGCAAGTGAAGACTCCAAAAATACTATTACAATACCTATTGATATAGTGAAAATAACATATATGGCATTACTCTCTTTAGAAGTTCAAACTCATAGGAAAAGAATTGTCAAATATCAAATAGTCTGAATAAGAAATTGATGACAAAAATAACTTGAGCATTGGAAAACAATATATAAAAGACATGAATTCATCAAATTATAGCAATAATCATGGAAAATATTCAATTGAAAATGAATTTGAAAATAGTGATTATTTATATTCTACATCTAATAACAAATAAAACAACAAAAATAATATTGATGAAGGATATGAGTCATATTATTGTGATAATTTATTGAGGAATGTAATAAGAAGAGGTAAGATCTCAGATAGATAGAATAAAAATACCAAGACCAAGAAAAATAATAACAAAGAAAATGGATGAAGAAAGAAGAACAAAAATTGAATATTGAAGACTAAATGTCTTTACACCAAATAATGTATTATCGGGGGTGTTGGAGATATTACATTATTTGGTACATTGAGTATATTGAAGTACCATGGAGTACTATTGTAAATATTAGATTAGGAAGTGTGTTTGTCTAAAGTATGTATCAAAGTGTGAAGAGTGTTATGTGTTATGCAATAAAATATGAAATATGTCAAGTGTATAAGTGTAAGGTGTGCAAGTGTGAGTATGCAAGGTGTAAAGAGTACAAGCTAAGAGTCATATATGATAGGTTTCAACTATGATAGTGAAGAGTCATAAATATGTGTTAAGATGTAAAGTGAGAGGTTATGTAATCATGAGATTTTTGTCATAATGTGAGGCATGTGAAGAGTTGCATCTCTTGGGAGTTAGAGGAGATCAAAAGTCATGAGTATTATTATATATTGGAGATAAAACTCCATGCAATGTAATATGAAGTACATTTATATATAATATTTTATGATTTATGAATGCAATAGTGAATTTTATTACTATGCAATACTTGTGTTACTTATGGATGTGATTTTATGTGAATGATATTTGGTCATGATAAAATTTACCTATGAGATAATCTAGCATAATTATCAGTAATATTCTACATATTTCATGATATTTATTATCATATTTAATTTATAATATAAATACCAAAAGATCCAAAATAGTACAAATGATGATCCTTGCTAGGATATGCATTTTGCATTATACTAGTACTAGGTAATTGATGCTATGCAAATCTATTATTTCACATAATATATGAGGTTCCTCCTAGTCATGCTTGTTATAAATACTACTTATTGAAATTTAGTAGCCTAGGAACTTATTCTACAAATATATAATGTTCCCCTAATGGATAAAATAGTCACCATATTTATTCATGGCATTAGAAGTTTGTAGAATATTTCCATGACTACTTTTAGTTGGAAGAAACATAGGTCTTATTTTATTTGAGGATAAGTACACTTTGCATACGTTGTTTGTCTATATAGATGAGTTATATCATATTTTTGTGAGACTACTTGTGCTTTCTACATATCATGTCAAAGAAATATTTCAATATGCCCTAATGATCCTAGTTATCATTAATTTAAACTTGCATTATACTAGGTAACAAAGCTAGTGGAACTCTTGACATTAGCTCCTATTGCATAATTTCTTGACTTCAACATATGAAATTAATGGTGATGTCATATTATCCATCAAATATTCCTCCTTTAACTCATAATAATTTATTAGAAATTCTTTTTAACATCCCATTGTTAATAGATAGCTACTACTCACACCATATTGGATTTTCTTACCTTTGAAAAATATGATTGGTTTTAACCACTAATTGGTGGATGAATTTCATGCATCTAACAATTATTAAAATAAATCTATATTTTTCAAACAAAATTATAATATTTCCACTATATGCCCATAATGGTAGAGCTCATATATATCTTCCATAATGCAATAATGACTCTAAGATGATAGATCTCTTGATCTAATGCTCCTACGACTTTTCTCTTCACAATCCTAATATTCCTTAATTTTCTTGCATCATATCAAATTCACATCCAAAATTAGTTGTCCTATAATATCCTAAGAAATAGGGGAATCTATCTCACTTGATTTGTGGGTGTATAATACTATTATAGATGTGCTAAGTAGAGGAGATATGTGCTCCTATATATTAGTAGTTAACAAGACCATATATACACCTCATCTCTCACATTCAATCCATTCAACTTTAAATATATCTTGTGTAACAAAGGGGGGAGTATTATTGAAAGGGAGGGTGAAATGGAAGGTTTTGGGATGAATTCTAGAGTTTTATAACTATTTTGGTCCAAATTTTATAGTTGTACAATTTGTAACTATATGATTTATAAAACCCACAAAAAAGGATTGTACAGTACCAAATCATACATTTGTATAGTTATAACCATACAACACCCTAAACTATATGATTTACCAATCGTACAATATGCCAAAAATAAGTTTGTACATAGAAACTTAACAATTTTACAATCATCCACTCTGAAACTCTTATTTTCCACCTTGGACAAGTTCAACTATGCAATTGTGAGTACAAAACAAGGTAATTGATTAGTTCTATAGTTCAAGAAATTTTTTTAGCTTTTGATAATGTATTAAATGGGAGAAATAAATCACAAGATGTAAAATATGTAGAAAAGTAAGATAATAGAATTTTGTAAGAATGTCAAAATATGCTATTAATGGAAATTTACAAAAATAGTAAAATGTAATGTAATGGAGAAAATGAACACTCCAGAACACTAATGAAAAATACATTGTTCCTCCTCACAACTCCATAGTAATCTCTCCTATACTATACTCTATCTATTCTCTATTTTCTATGTGTTTATGTCTCTGCTTTGGGACCTATATATAAGAAGATAAGTTACTTAGCCCTTACTCTTCCTAACTACCTTTCCTATGAATCTTGTACAAGTGGACTCCTTGTACATTTACATCATTTCACATTGTCACTTGTGCATTTATTACTTCTTACTAAAGTAACTACTTAACCTAAGATAATCCCATAATATAATAATGTATGTAAGGTGGTACATTGACATGTACCCTAATAATGTAATATACTCCAACACCCCCCTATATTACATTATTTGGGTATTGAAGTCTTTAGTATTAAATATGGATCTTTGATCTTCAGATTTTCTTTAGCTTGATCTGGTCCTTTGTATTATATTTACATTGTATACCTCCTTGATCTGGTTCCTTTTCTTCTAATTCTTTACTCTTACCTTTAAATGTGGTTTCTATATTTTCATAGGTGGTCGTACTATCACTTGATTCCTGTAAAAATGTTTCCTCTTTGCCTTTGTTCTTCTTATTATGAATAGAGGCTTCTAAACAAGTACTTAAGGCATCAAGATAATATTTTGAGTTAGTAGAACTTGAAGTATCAATACTACATGAGGATTGAAATATTTTCTCTAGATATGATGCATCTATTTCTGTTTTCTTTTTAAGTTATTCTATCAATCCTTTTTGTTCTACATTATCATCCTTGTAACATTTGAATGTAAGTAGTGCCATATATAATATACTACCAAATTCTAAAGGAATTTGAATGTCACTCTTTCCATTATCAATTGCTTTAGTAAGTCGAGCATGTAGATAATATTCCATGGTTTCAAAGTTATCTTTTAAAGCTTCACTATGAATCCTTTTTGAAGTAATATCTAAGTCTCCTTCATATTTTATGAGTAAATTCTTGATGCCATTTTTTATGACACTTGCTCTTTCCTTTCTAATGGTGTTTTGCATATCTTTGTTCACTATATCCTTTGAGGTAGACATCATTCTTAGCTATAGATATTTTATGTTTTAGGAACACTTTTGATGGATCCTTTGTAGTAGACTACCTTATGAATCCCTAGTTTGAGGTATGCTATGAATTTTACAAATTATTTCAATATTAGGTTTTGTAGAAACCTTTATCTCTCCTAAAAGAATTGAATATATGATCAAACATTATAAATCCTATTATTATAATTTTTTTTGGAATTCCTTGTCTCCCTAGTTTGAGTATGTGAACTAGTTTGATAAAGCTTAACCAAGGCTTAGGTAGTGTATTATTCCTTATGCCTCCCAAGTGACTAGAATATGTTATAAGCTTTATAAATTGCTTAGCTAGTGGTTAATTATCCTTTTAAGTTGATTTTGTAATGTTTTATAATATTCAACTCTTGTTTTTCCTTATTTCTCTTCATGCATTTATCAATTTTGAAGTTCTCTATGTTTGGATTTATTTTATCTCTTTAATGTGAGTGTGAGATAAATGTGACCAATTAATTCCAAATCTATATGTAAGCAATATATTTGCTTCTCTATTCAATAATTTAATTTTCTAAATTCTAGGTATCTATAGTTTGGTGTAGTATACCTTATAACTCCCTACTTTGGAATATTATAAAATAATGATAATAATATTTGCAAATTGGTTTTAATTTACCAAGGTTGACTGCCTTATATCTCCTACTTAATTATTACAAATATTGTAATATGTATGTGCACTTTAAATATTATACCTTGAAATATCACTTGCTTTATAACTTACTATTAATTGGTTTATTTGTGTTACTCTAATGCAATAGTGAATTCAATCCTTATATGGTTTAACATATAACTCCTTTTAACCTTAATAAAATAAAGTAATCAATTTGATATTACCTTTATAATTTTATGCACAATATTCCTTGATCGTTGCTCCTCCAATAGATATTTTGAATATTGTATTTTTTGGACATCATTGAGCATTCAATGCTCCTCCTTTTAATGGATGTATCATCAAAGTTTTCAACCTCCCTAAATAAACTTTGACCTTGTTGTGCATCAATACTTTAGCATTGTAACTATGCACTTCTTCCTTCACATCTGTGTATTGAATATCTCTGGAGTGCCTGCCAATATCAACTATTAATAGTTGTATCCCTTTGTGGAATGTTGGGCATATTACTATTCCTCCTTGATGCTTTCAAAACTTGGTGTAATTGTTACTTAGGTATGTGGGTGGTGTACAACCGTTGTAGTCTCCTTATGAGCATTAATTTGAAATGCTTGTCTTTCAAAATGATTGCAATCTCTTCATCCTTCGAATGATGCTTCTTAATGCTTCCAAGGTGAGCATCAATTCATCTTGGGTGTTACCTTATAGGAAAAGCATTAGAGACAATAATAGGCACCAAGTGGCACATCTTCTTTTGCATGTAGAGGTGTTTCTAACATCCTTATAATACTTATCTTTCCAATGAGTGCAAGTTGTTTATATTTTGTTTCAATGTTTTTGAACACTTCTTCCTTATTGCCAATGAGTGAAAGCTATTCAAATGTTGTGCTATCCAAACATTATGCTATCCAAACAATGTCTCTAGTTGTGATTATTCTAGGTATTGCAATGGTGGTTCTATGGGACTTCAAGGGTATATTTAGGTGCTATTTCTTGATGGTTGATTCCTCCAAGCTAGATCTTGGGTATTGCACCTTTAAATATACCTTATACCTTACCCTTTTATGCTTTTAATATGTTGTTTTGAGCATTGCATTTACAATGTGTAGTAGATGATGGCTAACATAAATAAATGATAGCTTTTCTATGATATCCTGCTTGTGCTATGTAGTAGATAATAGCTCTTTTATGTGGATACCTTGTGCTTCAGTTTGATTGTTGTAGATACTAAATTTTGAGGTTGATGGAGATGTCTTTAGACACCATAATGTGAGCCCTTTGTTGACTCTTTTACCTTGATCGTTGTTGAGTGGTGTTTTAACCCGATTGTGAAAACACACTCTCCTGTAGGATCCGAGTCCTAAATCCTCTGCTTGCAAAGAAAAATGATTTCTCCAAGGTTCTTATTATGCTGATTATTAATTATCAAGAATGCTGCCTAAAATGAAATGCTAAGAACACCTTAGGGTTTGCAAGTGGATGTTAACAAGGGGCACTGTGGTTTATTAATTTTGAACTTTCAATGGACTCAAAATGAATAAAATCTGCTTTAACCTTTAATTCTGATGGATTTTCAATGATTTATTCAAACACAGTAATTAAACTGCTGAAAAATAAAATATGGGTTTGAAAAGCAAAGACAAAAATAAAATAAAAGTAACAATAAAAAATAGATTACAGCCAGAAAGCTGTAATTAATCAGATGAAACCGAAGATAATGAGGCTTTCTACATGCAACCTAACCTAATGAACCTGCACATCCACACAATCCAAATAGGCCAAAGTGCGAGTCTCAAGGGTTTCTGTGGTAATTCCGAGAAAATAGGCATTCGCATGAAGCAACCAAGAGATCTTGCATTAACTTCACCTAAAAACCTAAGAAATCTGGAAGGGAAATATAAACATTAAATCATGCATGCAAAAGTTACTCCTTCTTTCTCATCCAATAAGATGCCAACTCTCTGTATTTGTATTTAAATGATATCTCAATTACATTCAAAAATGTTCCGGGTGTGAAAGAAAATCCCAGAATAAAAAGAAGGAAATTGCCCAAGTACGGGCCCAGAATAGCACAAAGCCTTCGTCTCTGCAACTCCGTATTCGGCAATTTCCAACCCTTTCTTCGATTTGCAATTCTGGCTTTATAGCAAGGTTATGGCTCTTCGATTTCCTCTGTCGCTTCATTTCCTCTTCCTATGGGCGACCCTTCAAATTCCTGCTTTTTCCCGCTTTGATTCACGCTCAAATTTGGAAAGTCCCGAAATTCACTCTGCATGTAACGCCCCTGCAAGTTTGACACCTGCACGCCACGTGTCACGCACTTTCTGCGCCTGCCGTACCGCTTTTCTGTGATAGAACCCGACAAAACTGCAAGTCCGCCCGTTCATCTTCCCGGTCGCGAAATCGCGACATGTCGCGATTTCGCGACGTCTTTCTCTGCCGTACGCGATTTCGGCTTTACGTCGCGATATCGCGACCATTCTAGCCTCGAGCCTCCTTGGCAACTTTATGTCGCGATATCGCGACCATTATCATCCTCTCGCCTTCCTTCGACAAACCGTCGCGATATCGCTACCGTTCTTATCTTCCGTACGCCTTGGCAAAACTTGTCGCGATATCGCGACACCTTTCCCTCTCGGACCTTCATGCAGCTTTCTGTCATGAAATCGCGACCATTTTCTCCGTCCGTACTGTTTGCCAAAATGCGTCGCGAAATCGCGACACTTTTCATCATCCGTACGCTTCCGCAAAACTCGTCGCGAAATCGCGACGCTTTTCCCTTTCGGACCTTCATGCAGCTTCAAAACCCGTCACGAAATCGCGACCATTTTTCCGTCCGTACACCTTTGCTGCAATCGGTCGCGAAATCGCGACGTCTTTCCTGTCGCGATATCGCGACGTTTTTCCGCTTCCGTACACCTTTCCAAAACACGTCGCGAAATCGCGACACTTTTCATCATCCGTACGCTTCGGCAAAACACGTCGCGATTTCGCGACACCTTTTCTTTTCTCCTCACCGACACGTCACGATTTCGCGACACCTTTTTCTTCCTTGTCACCGACACGTCGCGATTTCGTGACACCTTTTTCTTCCTTGTCACCGACACGTCGCGATTTCGCGACACCTTTTTCTTCCTTGTCACCGACACGTCGCGATTTCGCGACACCTTTTCTTCCTTGTCACCGACACGTCGCGATTTCGCGACAACTTTTCTGTTTCGGTCGCGATTTTCCGACATGTCACGATTTCGCGACATGTCGCGATTTCGCTACCTGTCGCGATTTCGCGACCCCTTTCTACACTTGTGCATTTTCTCTTTTTTTCAATTCTAGCATCTGGGTCACTGAGATCCTTCCCTGTGAGCCTCCAAAAAGGTGGGTCCCCAATTTTGGGGTGTGTTGTGGATCAACCACAACAAATGGCGACTTTGTTGTCAAATGCTCTTGAGCATTTTAGTAAGAACCCAACCTGAAACATATCACAAACTCGTAAATACATGTTAGCACATGAGCAAAATAACAAATGCCCAAAGATCAAAAGTACATGAATCATCAGAATCATCAAGTATTAGCTCAGTGTGTGCAATGTGTTTTCATTCCCTATCGTTTGAAATTGATCAACATTCCATTATCAGTTTTGCATGAATGCATATATGGGATGGTGAATGATTTGTGGTCCTAAATGAATGAGCTAGAAGATTTTGCTTTTCCTAATAAGCATGATCATTCTCCTACTATTATGTACAAGCATTCAAGATTGCCAAACCCTCTTAGGACCCACAAGTTCATTTCCTTATTGTATCCCAAAGTTGGTTATGAGTCCCTACTATTTAGAACCCATGTGCAAGTGAATGTGAAATCAGAACTTTGGGGAATCAGACTCCCAACCAACCGAGATGAGAGTTTAACCCTATCCTTACTATTCTGATTTGGAGTTTATTACCTCACTTTAAGCAAAATAATTAAACCAATTATGGAAGAAATGGTCATGCTAGTCTAACCCTCTAGACAATCAGTGGTCTTGTTTTTAGGCAAGACATGATGCCATGCATGGGCATATCTAACCCCACAATCCAGAACATATCTTCATTTCCTTGGACCTTGGGGATGACTACCCATCCCTTGCAGAGGACAAGTAGTACGATCCTTACAATCCAAAATAAAGATGAGATGGGAAAAATTTATTTATTTTTTTATTTCTTGGACCTTGGGGATGACTACCCATCCTGGTTAGGGACAAGTAGTACGATCCTTACAATCCAAACCTTAGATATAAATCATTAATTCTATTGCTTAAACCTTGGGGATGACTACCCATCCTTTGCAGAGGACAAATAGTACGATCCTTACAATCCAAGACTTACTATGAAATGAGACATAAGAGCTTTGGGGAATCGGATTCTCAACCAACCAAGATGAGAATTTATGCCCTATCCTTACTACTCCATGTGGGTCAAATCAAAGCTTTGGGGAATTGGATCCTCAACCTAAGTTTGATGAGGATTTAACCCTATCCTTACTACTCTGATTTTAAGCTTTAAGCTTTATGGAAGTGGTAAAAACCACTGTTTTAAGGATCATGCTGCATAATAGGATAGACATGAAAACCACTTTCGCTCAACCTTTCCTTCCAAGTTAGGTTTTGATCATTTTACTCAAGATCTTTTTTAATTTATGATACGTGCTTAGTTCTAGATATCTCAAGACTCAGTTTCCAACCTTAGGAGCTACTTACATATATGTTATAACACAACCCTAAGAGGATTTGACATACTTTCATGGCTTGTACATAAGATGCATATGCAACTAAAATGAAATGTATGTGAGGTGAGATGGAATATGAATGCATTACTTCTTGAATTGTGAATGAAATGATTTATCATGCAAAACTGATTCTTTCATATATCACAAAGTCAAACAATATAACTTAAAAAGTTTTGTGCAACTTGTGGAGCTTTTACAAGACCATTCCAATATTTCATATTCTCCTAATCCTTAAGCATAAGTTGACATCTCAATTTTCTATTATTATTATTATATATATATATATATATATATTTTTTTTTTAAATTAACACACATGTCAATTGAAATCAAATCCATAATCAAAATCCTAACTAAACTAACAATCCTAAAAAATAAAAACAAAATCTGAAAATCCTTCACCAACACCAACAGAATAATATCAAAGTCTCACAACCTAAGGGCTAAAATAATGCTTTAGAATCTGCCCATTAACCGGCAGCATGAAATCTTTCCCTTCTAAGGTTTTTAGCCTGAAGGTGTTCTTCCCAAGTATTTCTGAAATCTGATATGGGCCTAACCAGAGACAATCAAACTTTTGATGGTTTCCTTTTTCCTCATGTCTTTTGTCCCATAGTAACACCAAATCTGAAATTCTGAATGATTTAACTTTGGCCCTTCTATCAAACCATCTCTTGATGACTTCCTGGTGTTTGTTCATGTGATTCATGGCTTCTTCTCTCTTTTCATCCAGGTGCAATAACCGGCTCAATCTAGCTTCAACTTGATCATCTCGTCCCCATGTACTCTTGTATGAAATGTAAGGTCTACAGCTCCAAATTTGCTGGAAATATCGGGTCTTGCCCATAGACCAAATGATAGGGAGTATTCCCTATAGCTTCTTTCAATCTGGTCCTATCTGCCCAAAGGGCAAACTTTAATTGACTATGCCAGTCCCGAGGATTCTTTTCCAGAAACTTCTTAATAGTATTCAACAAATTCTTATTTGAAGATTCGGCCAACCCATTTCCTTGAGGATAGTAATTGGATGCAAACTTTAAGCTCACTTTATTATCATATGCCCATTCTCGCAAATTGTGTGGAAATGAAAGCTTTACCATTGTCACCGACAATAGAATCGGGCATTCCATATCTTGTGATAATTTGATCCTCAAGGAATTTAATCACAACGTCTGTGGTGGCGTGTTTAGTGGGAATCGCTTCTGTCCACCTTGTACAGTAATCTGTAGCTATCAAAATAAATTTGTGAGAGTCAGAAGAATTTGGGTTAATAACCCCGATAAAATCCAGTCCCCACTGTGCAAACGGTCTCATTTCAACTACAGGCTGCAACGGCATGGCTGCATTTCTTTCTCTATTTGCAGCCACTTGACAGATGTGACAAGATCGCACATGAGCATGCGCATCTTTGAATATATGAGGCCAGTAATATCCTGCTCGCAGGATTTGGTGTGCTGTAGGATTGGCTGCACCATGACCAGTTCCGTGCTTGCCATGAAATTCTTGCAACACCCTGGCGGCTTCGTCTTTGCTCAAGCATCTCAGGTAGATACCTTCGTGATTTTTCCTGTAAAGTACACCAGACTTTATTAGATAGTTAATAGATTTAAGCCTTAGAGCTCTCCTTTGTGTTGAATTCAAATTAGACGGGCACTTACCAGTCAATAAAAATTGCACAATATCAACATACCAGTCCTCCTTAGCCATGTATTCTGTATTTGAGCATTGACTTGTTATTTGCGGATCATTTTCTGCGATCGCCTTTGCCAGTCCTTGTCCTCGAACTAGTTTCATTGGTTGGATCTCGAGATCAAATTCTTGGATGGTTGCAATCCACTTTCCTCTCTTTTCACCTAGTTCATTCTGTAAAAACATGGTCTTGACAGCAGAATCGGGTACAATGGCAATAATTCTGCTGTGTACGATGTAATGCCTAAATTTTTTCACAGTTTTGAAAAGTGCGTACATTTGCTTATCAAGGATTGAATACCTTAATTGGGCATCTTTTAAGGGGGCACTTAAAAATGCAATGGGCTTTTCGGCATTATCTTCGCCTTTTTGGGTTAATACACTCGCCAAGGAGTGCTCCGATGCAAAAGCATAAATGTAAAAAGGCTTGGAATAGTCTGGGCTTATCAAGACCGGGGCTTTGGAAATGGCGTCTTTTATATTCTGGAAAGCTACTCTACTTTCCTCGTTCCATCTTACGTCCACATCTTTCTTGAGCATCTGGTTTAGAGGTTTAGCTATCTCAGCAAAGCTAGAAATGAACTTCCTCACAAAATTGACTTGCCCAAAGAAAGACCTCAATTCTTTTTTACTGCTCGGGAGAGGTAGGTCTTGGATAGCTTGTATCCTTTCTGGGGTCGATGGATATTCCCTCCTTTGAAATAATGTGACCTAGCAGCTTCCCTTCCGTCACTCCAAAAATGCATTTCTTGGGATTTAATGAAATTCCATGTTCCCCGCACCTTTGAAGCACCTTCTTTAAGTCTTTAACATGATCCTCTCTCTTCTTCGAGAAAACTGGGATATCATCCACATACACGATGATGCATTTGCCTATTAGTCCTTTGAATGCGTAATCCATGGCGCGTTGAAAAGTTGCACCAGCATTTAATAGTCCGAATGGCATTCTCTTATATGCAAATGTCCCCCACTTGGTAGTGAAGGCTGTTTTCATCCTGTCATCCTGGATGTATAAGAACTTGGTTGTACCCAGAATATCCATCGAGAAAGGACATCATTTCTGATCCATTTACCATTTGTAAGATTTCATCGATTGATGGCAATGGATAATTATCTTTCTGGGAGGCCTTATTAAGATTTCGAAAGTCTATGCACAGCCTGATCTCTCCACTCTTTTTTCTGACTGGAACGAGGTTAGCCACCCAGGTTGAGTGCCTAACGGGAAAAATGATTTTCGCCTCTAACAGTCTTTTAACCTCCTTTTCGATCAAAGGCTCCAATAGCGGGTTAACAACTCGCTGTCTTTGCCTAAAAGGCTTGGAGTCTGGCTTCAAAGGTATGGTATGCGTGATAATGTTCTGATTGTAAGTCTTTAGCTCATTGTAGTTCCAAGCAATACAATCTATGTAATGCTTCAAAGTCTGCATTATATTGCTCCTTTCTTCCTCTCTACATGCCTTTGCTATGTACACCTCCTTTGGATTGTCTGCACTCCCGCATTAATTGAATCGCATGCATCTTTGGGGAGCGGGACTCTTTTTCTTTTCTTGTTCTTGCATTCCATGTCGAACATTTTTTCTAATGAAACCACGTCTTTAGGGATTTTGTTGGATTGATACGCAGTTTCACTTTCTTCCTTGTTTCATCCTGCCACCTTTGTTCCTCATCGATCACTTGATTTTCAAAAATACCCGAGTTTGTGACAAACTTGAAGATGTGCCTGTCACACTCAAAAACCTGGAAATTCTTCACATTATCAGGTATTGATGGACAAGGAACCAACTCAATGGAAAACTTTTTACATCTTTTTATATCCACCGGGTTTAACATGCCCGCGGTGACTGCAAGAGAGTCTGCTATTCGATTCCCTCTCCTAGAAATAAGGGCTATGTTGAATGCATCAAACTCCTCCATGAGATCCATAACCCTAGTCCTATAAAGGCTCAGTCTTTTGTCGCGGCATGTATACTGTCCTTTGATTTGCTTGACAACCAACTCCGAATCACCCAAAACCTTCAAGCATTTAACATGTTTGCTCAATGCTAGACGTAAACCGTAAATCAATGCTTCGTATTCTGCCACATTGTTTGTGCAAGGAAATTGCAGTCCGTAGGCAGCCAATAATGGTTTACCTCCTGGACCAGTGAGCTCGACTCCAGCTCCTGCTCCCTGTCTAGATTTTGATCCATCAAACTTGAGCAACCACGTGTGATCTTTTTCCTCAGAAGAACCACCATGACACACTTCTTCTTTAAGTTCATCAGCAGCTTTCTCAACATCAAGAGCATAGACCCCTAGGTCTGGCTCAGAAAACTGAACCTCATTCGGCTTGTTAAAATCTGTTATAATCTCCTTAAGCCTCGGTTCGTTTTCCACTCTGATTTTGTTAGCAATGCCCTTCCATGGCAGCCACATATGCGAGCAGTCTGTTGCAAAATAGCCATTCAGCATTTTCATCCAATCTCTCGCAAGTAACATTCCATACCTACTCGGGATGTTAACCACCAAAATATCTACAACCTGCTGGACCCTGGGTTCAGAATTTAATTGAATCTTGACATCATATAAGGTCCCTACTACATTTACTTCTGAACGGTCCAATTGCAAGACCGTGCACTTGGATGAAACCGGTTGTAGACCCAACATTTGACATATCTCCGTAGGCATGAGGTTGCTAGTGGCTCCTGTGTCTACCAAACAGTTATGCAAGTTCTTACCCGCAATTCTCAGAGTTAATAAGAATGGCGGGACATCCCTTCTTTCCTTTCACAAAATTAGGTGGGATTCAGCTTTCTTTTCCTTCCACATCGGATCAGGTGAGTTCAAAGCTCTTATCAACGCCTCCTTTTGACCAGGCAATTTAGCTGCGTCCAGGAATGAAAGACTAGATTTGGACTTCTTCATATCCTCCACTACGTCATAATTTGGTTTTTCGAATTTGACCATCTTTTGGACATCATTAGACATTTCTCTTCTGAGTGGAGGGGGAGGGTTGTTACTTGCCTTTGTATCTGGAGGAAGAATAGAACTGTTTGGAGGTGTTGATGAGGTTTTAGGGGTTTTAGACTTACTCCTCAAATGGTACCCATGAGTCCCCTTTCTGAAATCTCGAAAAGCTTGCACCTCCTGCTCCAATACTTCATCTTCTTCCTCCTCGCTCTCACCCTCTTGGTGATATACTGTTTCCATCACCATAATATTTTCATCTTGCTGATACGATGGATCCTCATTTGATACCAGTTCCAAATCGTCAACTTGTGCCTGAAGACAATGAGTGTATCTAGCTATCTCAGGGCAATTCCTTTCATTGTGTTCTTTTGTGTTATGTAACCTGCACCCTCTTTCCCATGCCAAATCTGAAAGATTCAAAAGAGAATTGGATTGCTGGGGCCTGCAGAAGCATCTAATTGATTAGCAATGGGAGCAGGAACTCCCCCATTGTTTGGCTTAGTGTTCCAGTGCCTCCCTCTATTGTTAAAATTCTGACTCGGGTGAGGGGCACGGGACTCATGCTTCTGCTGTTGAACTCTGTCATTACTTAGTTTATGCACTAGTTTCTTGAGCTCTTCGACTTCCGAAAAGACATCCTTCGGTGGAACCACATTGTTATTAACCCCCATTGGATTTGCATAATTGATGGGGTCTTGATTCCACATTTGGGTGGGGTTCTGAGGCATTGGATTCCCAAATGGATTGATACCTTGAATTGGGATTGGATTCGGAACAGGAACTATGGCTTGAGGATTGACTTGACTAGTTTCCTGCGTAGTTGATTGACTGTTCTGCAAAAATGCAGGAACAGGTGGAATGGCTGCGATTGGTTGGATTGGAATGGGTGCATATGCGGGTGCTGATGGATACGGCTACGGATATGGGAATGCGTTCATATTTGGCATTTGTGGTGCCATGAGCTGATTTGCCTGGGGAATTTGACCATATAGAGCACCCTGTCCCAACATGGGCATCTGGGTAAACCCGTAGCCTTGCGGTGTCAACTGCTGCTCAATAGTCATGGCTTCATTATAGGCCAAAGCAAGCGTGGTGACCTGAGGATTACGCCTTGCAAACATGGCTGTCATGGGGTCCAATGCCCCAAAATATATCTCGCAAAGCTACCGCAGGATCGATGGCAAAATGTCTAATTGCTCTGTTATAGTTCTTTTGGAATCTCTGATTAAACATTCGGATTGGTTCCCCTTGGCCCCATTTGCATGTAATAAACCGATTGTAAATAGTTGCGGGATCTAAGGGAGACCTAAATTGATTGACAAATGCATTTTCCATTTGTGTCCAAGAGGTGATTGAACCAGTTTGCAAGCATATATACCATTCATATGCTATTGGATCCAAGCTCATGGGGAAAAGTCTCAGAGCTACATCTTCATGCTGAACTTGCAGTCTAATTAAAACATCCCTATAGGCTTGGATATGTTCTTCTGCTGTTCTTAGGCCATCTGGCTTGTACTTAGGCAAAAATCTTTCAATGTTCTTGGGGATTTCATGGATATCCCCAGCAATATTCAAAGGAGTATTGTTAGCTCCATACCAAGGAGTTGCTGGAGCTTGAGCCATTTGACTCAGAATTGATGTAGACAGACCTACAATAGCAGAAGAAATGTTAGAAACTATAGGCGCACTAGGGGCAACAGATACTACTGGCGTAGGTCCACTCGACGTTCCTGGAGAAAACAGTCCTTTTGCTACCGGAGTGCTTACGACTTGCTTGATTTTACCCTTGGGAGTACCAGTAAGGTCGTGAAAAATGGTTTCTCCGGTTGTTTGAGACCTGGTCGCAATACGGCGTGGTGGGTCCAAACTTCGCTTGAGGAAACCCTCGGCTAGTTCGAAGAAAACCTGCAACAAACAAAAAAAAATAGTGTTGCAGTTTAGCCGTAAATTATTTCAAAATTAAATTAAAATAAAATATTCAGATATATAAAAATTAAAATAAATAAACCGATCCGCCCTCCTTCTAGCGCCAATCTGTTGAGTGGTGTTTTAACCCGATTGTGAAAACACACTCTCCTGTAGGATCCGAGTCCTAAATCCTCTGCTTGCAAAGAAAAACGATTTCTCCAAGGTTCTTATTATGCTGATTATTAATTATCAAGAATGCTGCCTAAAATGAAATGCTAAGAACACCTTAGGGTTTGCAAGTGGATGTTAACAAGGGGCACTGTGGTTTATTAATTTTGAACTTTCAATGGACTCAAAATGAATAAAATCTGCTTTAACCTTTAATTCTGATGGATTTTCAGTGATTTATTCAAACACAATAATTAAACTGCTGAAAAATAAAATATGGGTTTGAAAAGCAAAGACAAAAATAAAATAAAAGTAACAATAAAAAATAGATTACAGCCAGAAAGCTGTAATTAATCAGATGAAACCGAAGATAATGAGGCTTTCTACATGCAACCTAACCTAATGAACCTGCACATCCACACAATCCAAATAGGCCAAAGTGCGAGTCTCGAGGGTTTCTGTGGTAATTCCAGAAAATAGGCATTCGCATGAAGCAACCAAGAGATCTTGCATTAACTTCACCTAAAAACCTAAGAAATCCGGAAGGGAAATGTAAACATTAAATCATGCATGCAAAAGTTACTCCTTCTTTCTCATCCAATAAGATGCCAACTCTCTGTATTTGTATTTAAATGATATCTCAATTACATTCAAAAATGTTCCGGGTGTGAAAGAAAATCCCAGAATAAAAAGAAGGAAATTGCCCAAGTACGGGCCTAGAATAGCACAAAGCCTTCGTCTCTGCAACTCCGTATTCGGCAATTTCCAACCCTTTCTTCGATTTGCAATTCTGGCTTTATAGCAAGGTTATGGCTCTTCGATTTCCTCTGTCGCTTCATTTCCTCTTCCTGTGGGCGACCCTTCAAATTCTTGCTTTTTCCCGCTTTGATTCACGCTCAAATTTGGAAAGTCCCGAAATTCACTCTGCATGTAACGCCCCTGCAAGTTTGACACCTGCACGCCACGTGTCACGCACTTTCTGTGCCTGTCGTACCACTTTTCTGTGACAGAACCGACAAAACTGCAAGTCCGCCCGTTCATCTTCCCGCCCGAAATCGCGACATGTCGCGAAATCGCGACATGTCACGATTTCGCGACGTCTTTCTCTGCCGTACGCGATTTCAGCTTTACGTCGCGATATCGCGACCATTCTAGCCTCGAGCCTCCTTGGCAACTTTATGTCACGATATCGCGACCATTATCATCCTCTCGCCTTCCTTCGACAAACCGTCGCGATATCGCTACCGTTCTTATCTTCCGTACGCCTTGGCAAAACTTGTCGCGATATCGCGACACCTTTCCCTCTCGGACCTTCATGCAGCTTTCTGTCACGAAATCGTGACCATTTTCTCCGTCCGTACTGTTTGCCAAAATGCGTCGCGAAATCGCGACACCTTTCATCATCCGTACGCTTCCGCAAAACTCGTCGCGAAATCGCGACGCTTTTCCCTTTCGACCTTCATGCACTTCCGAAATCGCGACCATTTTTCTTTCTACAAACCGTCGCAAATCGCGACCATTTTTCCATCCGTACACCTTTGCTGCAATCGGTCGCGAAATCGCGACGTCTTTCCTGTCGCGATATCGCGACGTTTTTCCGCTTCCGTACACCTTTCCAAAACACGTCGCGAAATCGTGACACTTTTCATCATCCGTACGCTTCGGCAAAACACGTCGCGATTTCGCGACACCTTTTCTTTTCTCCTCACCGACACGTCGCATTTCCGACACCTTTTCTTCCCACACACGTCGCGATTTCGTGACACCTTTTTCTTCCTTGTCACCGACACGTCGCGATTTCGCGACACCTTTTTCTTCCTTGTCACCGACACGTCGCGATTTCGCGACAGCTTTTTCTTCCTTGTCACCGACACGTCGCGATTTCGCGACAGCTTTTCTGTTTTGTTGCCGCTGACCGCGATTTTCCGACATGTCACGATTTCGCGACAATTCTCCGGTTTCGGTCGCGATTTTGCGACCCCTTTCTACACTTGTGCATTTTCTCTTTTTTTTTCAATTCTGGCATCTGGGTCACTGAGATCCTTCCCTGTGAGCCTGCAAAAAGGTGGGTCCCCAATCTTGGGGTGTGTTGTGGATCAACCACAACAATCAGATAGTGCCTTTTTTCTGGCCACTTTGTGATAAGTATTGTTGGTGTTGATGCTTTCTTAAGACACTCAAACTTTATCCTCTTTTTCTATGTAGGACAAGATATTATGGTGCAAGGAATTAATGTAAATAAATTTACAATAGTTAAAATAGAATACTTGAATTTGCACCTTTGTTTGAGATCTCCAAATCTCCTTTTTCAAGATTTATTTTTTCTAAATCTTATGGTGGTTTCTTTGTACTTTTCCTTGTAGGCAAGGGATGATTCGATGTTGTCTTATTTTCTAGACAACTCTCTCCTTTGTTTGGTTAATATAACAATGAATCCAAGATAATAACCATGCAACTAATATGCCCTTAAAGTGGCTTAATATTGCACTAATTTTTACTTTCACTAAAAATACTTAGTGCACTTCTAGTAAGCTTTAAGAGAAAATAATATAGTGCAACTACCATCTCCTTATTACTCCTTAAAAGTAAATTGTAATATGCACTAATGATAACTCTTAAAGAATTTGCAAATGCACTATAATCTCTACAATATAATATATTCTTCTTTGTTGTAACTAGATAATAGGAAGATGATATTTTCCTATTTTAATGTGCAGGTAATAACTTTTAAAATAATCTTTCTTCTACACTTTCCTTGAAGAATTTAAAATGAGCTCTTCTTCTTGCAACTTTAATTCTAATGAGGTGCTTAACGAAGCTAAGTAATAATCTTAATATGAATGTTCAATCAATGAACCATTTGCACCTAAGTTGCTTACCTTTAACGATCTCTGAAGATGATGTAGATCTTGATAAATAGATTCACTAATTTACTATCTAGAATGGTAGTAAATCATAGTTATGAAAATAGATTTAGAAAACTCCTATCTCTAAAATATGCTTTCTTAGATATGAAATGTAATCTCCAAATCTCTTGTATTTGGTAGGTGTTGGTCAAAATGACCATACCTAGGGAAATAAGGAGTAATATTCTCAAGAATTTTCTAAATATAGAGAACAATCACGATGGCATGATATTTTGAAGGTTGGAAGTAGAACTAAGGTGAAAATTCATGATAGGGTGACATTTTTTAAGATCGAAGTCAAGTCCAAGGTGAAAAGTCATGATAGGATGACATTTTGAAGACCAAAGGCAATGCCAAGGTAGAAAGTCATGATAGGGCAACATTTTGAAGACCAAAGGCAAGGCCAAGGTAAAAAGTCATGATAGGGTGACATTTTGAATACTAAAGGTAAGGCCAAGGTGAAAAGTCATGATAGGGCAACATTTTGAAGATCGAAGGCAAGGCCAAGACAAAAATTCATGATAGGGTGACATTTTGAAGACCAAAGTTAAGGCCAAGGTAGAAAGTCATGATAGAGAAACATTTTGAAGACCGAAGGTAAGGCCAAGGTAGAAAGTCATGATAAGGTGACATTTTGAAGATTGAAGGCAAGTCCAAGGTAGAAAGTCATGATAGGGCAATATTTTGAAGACCGAAGGCAAGGCCAAGGTGGAAAGTCATGATAGGGTGATATTTTGAAGACCAAAGGTAGGGCCAAGGTGGAAAGTCATGATAGGGCAACATTTTGAATATCGAAGGCAAGGCCAATGTAAAAAGTCATGATAGGGTAATATTTTGAAGATCAAAGGTAGGGCCAAGGCATACAATTGTGAAAGGATGACATTTTGAAGACCGAAGGCAAGGCCAAGGTAGAAATTCATGATAGGGTGACATTTTGAAGACCGAAGGAAAGGCCAAGGTAGAAAGTCATGATAGGGTGACATTTTGAAGACTGAAGCCAAGGCCAAGGTAGAAAGTCATGATGGCATGACATTTTGAAGATCGAAGGTAAGGCTAAGGTGGAAATTCATGATGGCATGAAATTTTGAAGGCCAGATGGACCACAACATCTCTAAAGAGGTTAAATAAGATTGCCATAACTAGGATATCTCAACCACTTCTAGTTGAAAGCTCCATGCTCTCTTCAACTACTTCTTTACAAGAATTAGCCTACAGGTATAGTGTTGTAACAATTTTAAGTTTTCTATTATGTAAAAAATCTTATATATAGAATGAGCAACCCAAAAAAATGGTCAACTCTTAGGTGTTTATAAGGCTATGTATGCAGACTTCTAAAAGTTTAATAAAGAACATCCATTCTGGTTCTTGGCTCACTGGTGTTTCAAATCAAGTATGTATGTGTTGTCTATTGCTATATAAATCTAAGTTGAATGTAACCTACATTAATTCTTATTCTGAATTCCTACAATAAAGCTCAGTTAGATCTACAATTAATTTCATATATAAGCTTACATTTAAATAGATATTTACCAAAAGTTTTAGTTTCTATGTTTTGGTTCTCTATTATGCTTCTATACAAAATATTACGATATTTGCTTTGTTGTTACCTAATATGCACTATTTTAATACTCTAGCCATAACTATATTTCCCTCTCTTTATGCATTCCCCTTTTCCCCCTTTTCCTAAAAGAAGCAAGGAACCAACCTCCTCTAGATATTGAACCAGGTAAACTCTGTGTTAACCTAGTATTTCAATGTTGGCAAAGTCTTGGGTGCAAATGTAACCAAAGGTAGATTTTTCTCCAATAATTTTTGGCATACCTAGTGGGACACAAATCCCAAATAGTATACAAATCAAATCCCTAGTGAATAGCTTTGCCCTGTTAATATTTTATAAATCACTTGGTGACTCCACACCAAAAAGGAACCCTATAAAAGCCTTTACTCAAATTCTGATTATGTACCATATTTTATGATTACTAGATCTAAAGTAATAAATTTAGAACAACCCTTAGATTTCTTCGAACTACACTTTGGTAGCCTTTGAGCTAATCCCATTTTAGTGGCTAGAATAACTTCTACATATACCCATAATACAGGATATACAAATCTTTCCCCTACAACCCTCCCTAGTACTACTTCTAGAAAAACTTTAACTCCAGCTACCCATATAATCATAATAGCCATGAATCAACCAATCTTGCCTTATCTCGTATGGAACCACATAGGTACCTTGAACCTAGCAGCTCAGCATCTAATTCCTATGGTGGACTTGAAAGCACTACCCGAGTATAATGGTACTAGAAATATGGCTTACGAAAACTATCAAGACAAATTTTTATTAGCCCCGATACATAAAATACATGAAGAATATGTTATGATAAGATTACTGGTAATTTATTTGAAAGGAAAAATTATCTATTGGTACAAAGCTCTCAAAAATAAAAATATATCCACTAGGGCACAACTTGCTGGTAAACTAGTTCAATGAGCAAGAAGACCCATTATCCTTGCTGAATTAGTTTACTATTATCCAAAAACACCCTCAAGATGAGATCCATAGATTTTAACATCAAATTCAATCAGACTTGGTAGAGAGTACCTGATAGGTTGAGACCAACATATGAGCAGGCAATGTATTACTATTTGAGATATTTCAACTTAGATATAAGTATGGCCATTAGATAGTCCCACATGTTTACCTTACCCAAGATTTATTAGGAAGCACAAAAAGCATAAATAGATCTGATTTCCATCGGGATATTCCTGACAAAAATGATGATGCCCATTTTTCTAGACCCAATCTTCAAGTGTTTCTAGTAAAATACCTACTTTAGCTTCCAACTCCAATCTTTCCAAATGGATTGGATAGCCTAATATTCCAGTAATACAGGCACTCCCTACCTCTCCAATACTTCCTGCTATTCCTGCACTTCCCTTGGCAATAGTCCCATCAAATCCATACCATCAACTGGAAGTCCTACAAGACCTACAAGCATTGTTCAAAATTTTTGTAAATAAGTTTACATCAATGGAACGAAGAGAAGCATAAAGAAATTTCATCCCAAGGAGATTCCCACAAATAAAAAAATTTCAAGCCTCCACAAGCGACAGAAGTTATGACAATGCCAATGAAGATAGTGAACCCAGTAATATTTTGATAGAGTCATATTTTTGGCACTCTACATGTAATTAATCCTATGGTAAAACTTCTTGCACAATTCACCAACATCAGGTACAAAATATAGCCATTAAGAAGGCCAAAAGAAGCCTCAAGTATCAGGTTAATATAATCAGAGAAGAGAATCATAATTTCATGATGCAATCTATTGAAAAAGTAGTTGTTCTTACTAGATCAAGAAAGAAACCCTTACAGGTTGATCCCCAAGATATCAACCCCCTAAAGGTGCCTTCACCTATGAATAAACCTATTGATAAAAGGACCTCTTATGAAAAATCTCCCCTGAGTTCAAGCCAAAAATATGCACAAACTCGTAAGGAAGCACCTTGGTAGAAATAAGCAGAAACACAGGAACAAACTAGGGACAAATAAAGATATATTTCACTGACTAAGCATAAATGGATTGACGCTACTCAGGCATATAGAAATAAGTATGACACAATAGTGAAGGATAAAAGTGTTGAAACCATTCCATTTAACATAGTCGAGGAAATGGAAAACCCCCCTCCAAGGCAACTATGTATGAAGCTTTGCAGCTTCCAGGATAGATTGAATTATTGTAATAAACCTTGAGGTATATGAAAAATAAGAATAAGACCCCAACTCAAATGGATTCTACACAAGCTAGTCTGACATCCACTTTAGGAAAAATAGACCCCCTCCTTTTTATCTATCTCTCCAAATGAAAGGGTGGGTAGTTCTCAACTATATGATAGACTCTGGAGATATAACCATTGTGATGCCTAAAGCAGTATGTGATATCATGGGCATGGAATATACAATAAGTAGTCCTAGTATCTTATAGTTATATGGAACCCCCGTAAAAATTGTAGGGGTAATCAAACATATCTTAATAGTGCTCCATAAACTACCCCAACTCACATTCATACAAGAAGTGGTAGTAGTGGACTTGAAGCCCTATTTTGGTATGTGTCTCTTGAGGGAGTTCATAGCTAATATAGGAGGATATTTTTTTCTAGTTTCTCGTATTTAGAAATCCTATTCAAGTGCAAAAGAGTGAAAATATTCAATAAAAATCCATCAAATTTCCATATTGTAAGACTTGAAGAGGAAGATAAATAGTCCACCACTATGAACATGATGATAGAGTAACTAGGGGACCTGAAATTGATGGAAGAAGCTCTAAATGTATAATAGGAGTAAGACCAATTCTCTCTCCAAGACTTCAACACCATGATCAAGACTGACATTGGGAGTTACACAATTCTAAAACCTGAAAAAAGTGATCCCATTTCTCCCCCTCTGGTTAACCAACCCACTGAGCAGCTGTGGAAGATTTTATTTGATAGTGTTGGAGTAGGTCTTGTCCTAATCTCTCCAACAGGTGAAGAAAAATGTTTCTCTTACCAGTTAAACTAGAGTTGCGCTAATATTGTAGTAGAGTATGAAGCACTCTATTTAGGACTCAATAAAGCTAAAAATATGGGTATCAAGTAGCTAAAAATCTTTAGATACTCTAAACTGATAGTAAACCATGTAACTAAGAAATGTGTAAGTAAGAAACATTACCTTAAGGCTTACAAAAATAAAATTTAGGACTTGTTAGAATATTTTGAATCTCTGAATCTCAAGGCAATTCCAAGAGAGAAAAATACTCATGCAAACTTGTTAGGTTTAGTAGGGACAAATTTTTGCCCCATCAGCAATGTCATCCAAACGTCAAAAATAGTTAGGCTAATCTACAAGCCTTTTGTGCCTGATAGAGATACCTTCTGGAAAGTTTTTGAGAATGAAAAAAAGATAGTGGACTTCCTTATCCATGAGATGAACTACTCTAGCAACAAGACAACCGATGATGAGGAGGATGCAAACATGATCCAGTTAAATAATAATCACATCCTAAAAGGGTTGGTCACCCTTAAGAGCTTATTTGATAACAATGATAGGTCAACTAGCCATAAAATGAAAGTTAAAAAGCACAGATATAGAAAATCTCATATGGGACCTGATAAAGCTATCAAAATAGGAGTGAACACTATAGAAGTAAAATTGGATGAGATCAAGGAATTATGCAAAGAATTTCTAGACATCATCACTTGGAATTATGGTGACTTGAAATTTTATTCCAAAGAAATGACCCAACATATGATCGAACTTGAGGAAGGTGCAAAGCCATTTTGGCAAAAGCAATGATCTATGAATCCTAAAATCAAAGCTTTGATGAAGTAAGAGCTACTAAAATTTCTTGAAGCTAAAATTATTTATCCAATCAAGAATTCAACTTGGGTCGCTAACCTATTTCTAGTTAGAAAGAAGAATGGAGATATCCAACTGTGTATTGACTTCCATAACTTTAACAAATTTTTTCTCAAGGATCATTACCCTCTCCCACAGATCGACCAAATCCTACACACAGTAGTATGAGCAAAAAGGTTCTCACTCCTACATGGCTTCTCTGGGTACAATCAAGTGTGGGTCAAAGACAAAGACCAATTCAAGACTACGTTCACAACCAAGTGGGGAAAATTTTCTTACCAGAGATTGCCCTTTGGGTTATCCAATGCCAGAGCAAATTTTCAAAGATCTATGGATGTGGATTTTGGAGAACTTGTCAATAAAATAATAGTAATATATCTAGATTATGTGATAGTTTTCTCTCACTAAAAAGAATATCATATAGCGATTCTAAGAAGTGTGTTTAAGAAATGTAGAGAATTTGGTATCTCCATAAATCCCAAGAAATATATCTTCACTATGGAAGAAGGACGGTTACTCAGCCATGTTTTTTCTAAATATGGTCCAGCTATAGACCCTAATAGAGTAAAAGCACTATTAAATCTCCCCATCCATCCTAAAAAATGGGTCTAGAGTTATTCTTCAGCTAAATTAACTTCGTGCACAAATTCATTGCTGATTTTGTGCAAATAATCAAACCCATGATAGAGTTTTAAAAAAATGATGTTGTATTCAAGTGGACTGATGGAAGGAAATAGGATTTCCAATATATCAAGGAGCAAATAGCTCAAGACCCCATATTGGTGAACCCAGACTACTCCAAAGGCTTCATATTGTATGCAATAGGTGAACAAGAAAGTTACACCATAGTGCTCATGTAGAAAGGAGTTGACAATGAAGAAAGTCCCATAGTTATTTTGAGTTAGCCTATGCAAGAACACATAAAACTTTAACTTCATTGAGAAATAGATCTATGCTATAATTAAGTCATTAAAAAAGTTTAGGCATTTCCTATCGTAGAGTAGGATTATTGTGTATGCCATTCACCCTGACGTAAGAAAATTCATCATACAAGAGGAGCTCGATGATAAATGAGTTGGTTGGGTGACAAAAATACAAGAATACAATATAGAAATACACCCAACCAAGTTGGTAAGAGGTAGATCACTGTTCCAAGAGCTTGCAAAGCAAGATTCATCAGAATACATAGCTTACCAAACTTAGGAAGTAGCATCAAATGATGATCAATCATTGAAGCAGCTCGACTGGGCAGATGAATTAACTCGGTATTTTCAAACTAGAAAATGCACATCAAGATTGAATGCTTCATAAAGAAGAAGGTATAGGATCTAGGCCCTAAAATATACCCTGTTACTCGAGGGACTATATAGAAATAATTTGGATGAAGTGTTGCTTCGATGCATAAATGAAAATCAGAAACAAAAGATCCTGGAGGAATTCCATGGTGGTTCATCTAGAGGACATTACTCAGGAAGAACCACTACCTTAAATATCATTAGAATTGGATGGTACTGGCCAACTATTTTCATAGACACCTTAAGAATAACAAGAAACTATGAAGAATTCCAAAGATACGTTAAAAGAAACATGAATGCTTCGATGCCTTTGAAGTCCATTCAAGTTGAAGAACATTTTCAGTAATGGGGGTTGGGATTTTTTGGAATAATAGAGCCCAAATCATTCATTGGATATAAATACATTGTGATGGCTACCGTTGGTCATCAAATCCGCACAGGAAAGGACTTTCGGTGGGTTTGCGCGCCCTGGACCTGCGACCAACATTGAAAGGCCGAGGGGAAGAGATGCCCCTCGTGCCAATCTCCGGAGAAAGGCCGGCTCCTATACTAATCTACTTTTGGGGTTTGAGACAAGAGTGCGGGAAAGAAATAAACAGAGTAAGGGTTAGGAAAAGAAATAAAAAGGGGTAAGGGTTAGAGAAAGAAATAAAAAGAGTAAGGGTTAGAAGATGATGATTTAAGGTGGGAGAGAACAGGAAGCACGATCACTCGCTAACAACTCGAATAGCAGCAAGAAATACCAAGAATAACATGAAAGAAATGAAATGTCGAACTTCCTATGTATCCTCTGGACGAGTTCACAGGGTTCTCCTTTCTCTCTCGCTGGAATTCAGGATTCAGAGTAACAACGATTGAGATAAGGGAATAACAGAAACCTCGATCCACCAGGAAGCATAAAGGAAAGCGACAAGGCATTTTTCCTCTCCTATGTATCCTTCAGGGCAAATTTTAGGGGTTCAGTCCCCGATCGCACACCGGATTCAGGATTCAGAGTCTCAGTATGCGAACGAGAAAAGACAAAAGAATTAAGCACAGAAGGCAGCATAAAAGAGAGAAATAGAGCACAAAAGGTCTTTAGTATTAAACGCAGGACATCAAGTTACAGCAACTTTCTAGCAGAAAGTTCCCCCCCTTTTACATTGCAAAGCCTAGGTTTTTATAGAGGACCCGGCCCTCTGAATCATTATTACAAAAATGGGGAGTACACCCTCGAGCCCTGAGAAATCGGCTCCTCGCTGCTGCTGCGGATGATCTCTCAAATCGGCTACCAAAACTGGTAATGGTGACCGAGTCAACCAGGGAAAGTCGCATTAAATGAGCCACCTGGGTGTCCTTGGATTGTAGGTGCGGTGCTCGAGTGGCGGCCATGCTTGTCGGGCTCTTCTTCACGGACTGATACTTCGCATCCAATTGCCAAAAATGAGCAGCGGGCTTACCGGGCAAGAAAATATGCATTTATGAGGCTCTCTGATCGCCTCGAGAAAATGCCCAACTTGGGAAGCATTCCTGGGAAGCGCCTCGCTGATTTTCGCTTCGCAAAACTACTTTGGGGCGTGGAGTGCCGAAGCCGATCTCCCTCTATCCTTCGTTGCTTCGCTGAAAACTGCTTCGTTGATGGGTCGAGAAAATGCTTCGGGCCGATCTTCTTTTGAAACGGCGGTTTGGGGAGTTTTGGCCGAAGCACTTTCTCGACCTCTACTGCTTTGGGTGAAAACGGCGAAGTGGATTTTAGAAATACTTCGGGCCCGAAGTAATTTCTTTGCCTTAGCTGATTCGGGCTATCTTTTCTTCTTCGACGAAGTTGCTTGGATGCCGCTTCGCAAAACTCTTCACCCGAAGTAGCCATTGGGAATGCTTCGGGTGCGAAGCATTTCCTTCATACTTTTTTTGGCAAAGTTCTCACCCGAAGTGATGATTTGAAGCGCTTCGGGCCCGAAGCTCTTTTCTTTTTCATTTTGTCCACCAGGGGGCGATAGGGAAAACCAAAATTGCTATAACTTATAAACAAAAGAAAACTTTCAACAAAACAAATATCATACAAAGTTTTAATTTTTCTGCCCCTTGGTGGAATGTGACAATATTGTCAACATTCTTGGTGGCTCATGGGGCAACGAGCTCGTCTCGGTGGTAGAACCCTCAACTTTTATCCATTGGGCCAGAGTTACCTCCAGACCCTTCTCTTTGTTCCTTTTTTGGGGGCGCTTCCACAGCTTGTCCTTCCTCTTCCTCTTCTCTCTCCTCTTCTTCCGCTACTTCTTCTCCTCCTGTCGCCATTGCTTCTGCTACGTCTTCAGCCATTGGCAATGGGGCCAGGCGGACGCGGATGTCTCTTAAGGTTCGACGAACCTGAGACCAGACGCTTTTCGTGAACAACTCCTGATCTTCCAGGGATTTGACCAAAGCGCGGAACCTATCGATCTGCCCGATTTTTGCATGCTGGGACCTGGTATACAGATCATTTAGGGAGGCGATGATTCTACAGTATTTCAATATGTAATCAACAACCTGCTTCTCTGTTATTGGTTCGGCCCACTCGTCTATCTCCGAGACGTTGCCTTCAAACTGCTGCCACTTCGGCATGATTTCTTCCTTGGCTAAGGGCTTCCCATCATTATCCGTGAAGCTCGAGAAGCCTAAGGAGAAGAGGTCCTCGAAGTAGCCCATTGACGTGCGCCTCTCACTTTCGAATGCATCCAGTAGGATTTTTGCCTTTTGCGCTTTCTTGGCTATGGAGAAAAAGGCACGAACTATGGCCTGGGCTGTTGACCAATCCCTTGTTGTCCGACTCATCGCTGCGAGCTTCAAATCTTGATACCTTGCATCTTGGACCTTGAGGGCCAGCTTGAGTCGAGCTCTGACATTCTGAATGACCTCTTCGATGATTGGCCCTCCTTCGATGGTGGCAACCCGGGCTTCTATGGTGTAAGCTAAAACTGAAAGGGCACTGACAGCCTGAGACCTAAAATTCTTGAGCAGATGTGAGCGAATCTCCTTGATTTTGCTCCTATCAAGTAGCCCTAGGCCTTCCTTCTCGTGCAACTAGATCTGAGCTTGCAAGATCTTACTTTCAAGCTCCTTGGCCCTCAAATCATTTTTGGCCTGCCTTTGTGCTTGATTCTCACTGTGCACTCCAACTGTGCTATCCGCAGCTTTAGGGCGTGTGCTTCTTTCTGCATCAGCTTGCACTGCTCCTCGGCCTCTACCAATTTGGAGTGAGCCCTTGCTAGCTCCTCCTCCAGCTTGATGTTAGCACTCTCGGCTTCGAACCTGCGCTTGTTGGCAATGTTGGCATGCGCCTTGAAGGTCTCGATTCCAATGTGCATAGAGGCGGACTCCTTGTCCACGTTCAGATGTTCCAAGTCCTTTTCTTTATCCTGATATTCATAGTCCACTGGAGTCATTTCATCCAGGGGCTTTTGGACTTTGGGTATCTTCTTTACTTTATGCAACTTTCTCGCCTCCAAATCGAAGATGGTGCACCTCTCAACTTGAGCGAGCGAGCGCCCTTTCTTCTTTCTTGCCTCTTTTAACATTCTCTCTATGTTCTGTCGAGCTTGGAGGAGTTTTTTGGCCAAGGGGGATTCCCATATTGAGGACAGCTCGGAGTCGAATGCGGCTAGATCTCCAGCCGAGGGATTGAACAAATATAAAGAGTTGAAGGGGATAGCCTCACCCGAAGGTTCGGCAACAGGGGTGACGGGGGCTTCGACGAGTGGGAGCACATTGTGTACAATGGAGGAATGAGCCTCGGGGTTCGGCATTGGACTATTAGCTTCACCCTGGTTGATGACTGGAGGATTGGCGGTGTGGCTGGGTGAAGTAACTTCGATAGGTTTGTCCTGGCTGGAAGACTCGGGGGGAGTAGTTAGGGACACGGCGTAAGAAGGTGACTGACCTTGTGGAGGTAGGGTGGATAGGTGAGAGCTTTCGGCTAGGGCCGGGATAGACTTACGAGCAACCAGAGCATAAGGTGAAGAAAACGTACCTGCGTGCCCTCCTGGTAGAGCGGCCATGGTGATCTCCTGGGTGATTGGCCCTTGTTCCTCCTGGGCCTCGGTACTTTTAGCTTCCATGACTTCCACGAGTTCCTCCACATTAATGACATCTATGTTTGGGATCATTTCGGCACTTGGTGGAGTTCCTCCATCATTTGCTTCGGTCGAGCCCGATACTGATCTTTCGATAGGGGCGCTCGGAGTGCCTGTACGTGGTCGCTTTGGGAAGTTCGGGGGTGCCTGTGTAGGTTCCCGCTCCTTTCTTTTCCTCCTCTCGAGGGGTTGCTCTGATTCCTCTATTGTTGTCTCGAGAACTTCGGATGGCCTCTGTAGTAAAGCTTTTGGCATGGCCCTGGCTACTTTTTCCTTAGGGACATTATCAGTCCTCCCAAGGCTTTCGTCCAAACTTGGGGTGGCCGGTGGAACGAAGTCGACGAAGGACAAGGGTTCCCAAGACCCAATATTGGTCTGATATACAATTGCGAATTCCCTATCCATTGTTAGAAGCCCGTAAGAATTCATCTTTCGATGATGGACTCTCATAATCCACCATTCTCTTAACTGCTCCTCGTCCCAGTCTTTCAACTCCTCTTTTAAATCATCCTTTGCTTTTCTCCAGAAAGTGGAGTCGGGAGTTGGGAATGGGTACTGGTCTGGGTCGAATTCGACCTCCATAGGATAGAAGTCATGCCAAGGAGGCAACGTCCTCATCTCCTCTAAGTGCCACTCCAGGTCCGTACCATTGGGGTTATTCCTCTGCTCCAGAATTTTGGGGCGAGGACAGACATGGAAGTTTTTGCTTTTCAAGTGATCTCTCATCACCCCCAATGGGTCGTAGAGCCACCTCTATGGTATTTGAAGCAGACCAAAATCGGTGAGCTTCTCCTCCAGGTATATGTTCTGCTTTAGGGCAAAGACTTCGATCACTCCCATATTGAAGGGGAAGTCGCAGGTGTGTGCCCACTTCCGTCCGTGGCCGTAGGCTTCATCGGTCGCGTCGCTTTGCCGAGCAACTTCCAAGGCAAATTGGTACTCCGAAGGGAAAAAAGGCAGCAGGAAGGGTTTCCCCGTGAAGCCGAAAAGGCGGATCACAAGCCCTTGTGTCAATTGAAACACATCCCCCCTTTTCTCCAGTACCACTTTATCTCTAAGGCAGAGAGGCACCCGAGGGCTAGACTTTGTCAGAACGTGCATCGCAGGTCCCAAAAACTACTGATTGAAAGGGTAATAGGACTCCGACCTCAGCAGGAGACGGGTCCACTGATATACAGGCAAAGGGATCCCATCCTCGTCGACTGGTGAAACATCACAATGGTGAAGGGCTTTATGTACATGAAAGAAGAAGAGCCAAACCAAGAAGGAACAAGGCTGGAAGTGCGGCTCCTTGCTAGCATCCTTCATGGATGTCAACCGCATATGCAGATTTTGGGCCACCCATTCTGCCCAATCGAAGAAAACTGGGTTGGTGTTCGGCCGCGAAGCGTCGAGGGCGTAGAACTCTCCTCTGGAAATGCATTCGGCTAGCGACACCTGCCATGGGTATACCAAAGTATCGCTTGACAAGCCTGCCACCCATGCAATGATAGAGAATATATCTATGTTCTTGAAGGCCTCCAAGGGCAGGGGCATCTAGGGTCGCTTGCCGAAAGGAAGTCCGCTCTTGAGGTTTTCATGCAAAAAGCTCAGGATGAAGGGATTAGAGGTGAACTTCTCCATTTGTTCGCTCAGGCTGACATTGCGAATGGTATAGCCTTTTGGTGGCCTTTGCTGTGGTGCGAACGCTGCCTGCACATCCTCCTTCAGAATGGAAAACAACTTTTGACCCGAGGCATCCAACACCTGCCTGGTTTGTGGTTGGTAGTTCTGAGCGATAGCGTACATGAGCTCGGGGCAGTGATGTGTAGGAGGGACTAGATACCAGTATATGTGGGAATAATACGCCATGGCCCTCTTGTTCTCCGTCGAGAGCCTGCTTCGCATGAAGTCGATGGTATACCGAAGCTCGGCCATGGTTCTTGAGAGCTTTGGGTCTCTGATTTTCACCCACTTATCGACAGGTGGTTCTATGCTGGGCTCGTCATCGGACTCTTCCCTTCCTTCCATCACTTGTTTTCCTGGGCGTGGGGGAGGATTGACCCTCCTAGGTCTCTATTTCTTTTCTTCCATGGCTCTCGCCTTCTCTGGAACCGTCGTCTCTGGTTCTTTTCCCTTCTGAGTGGGGTTCTTCTTTCCCATCGTGAACGATCGCAGCAGAATGACTTGTGATGTAGAAGAGTTCAGCACCTCAAAACAAGGGACAGGATAATCATGACGGATAACGAAACCTTTGATGCAGAAGCTCTTCGAGGTGACAGAATGCAAACTCGACTCTCACACTTGCAAATGGTTTGTTCTTAACGGGCATCTGCATTTTATAGCTTCGGAGGGCAACTTCCTGCATTTATGGCAACTATCGTAATTACTTCGTGGGCCTGTCCCGAAAGTATCGTTGTGGCATCTGATTGGCCATATGGCGGCGTCGTACGTGGGGCCATGCAATTCGGCGATTGGATTTTGTATTGGGAACGCGAATCGCTGCCATCTGGTACTTTAGCATGGCTTTTTGGTTAACGAACTGCCTTGGGATGAGTGTCATTTCTTTCATATTGAGTTCATCTGCTTTGGCCCCCTTTTGAGGCTATTGTCGACATGTTCCTCGAGGCACATCCTAAATGTGTCCGCCTCGTATGCGAGGTTCGGCGATATGGAGTTGGCGTAGAAAATACTTCATCGCGAAGTTCTTCTTTGGGCTGATTTCCTTCATTTCGGGCCCGAAGTTCCCCTTTGCCATGTTGTTGCTTCGGTTCATGAATACCGTCGACCGAAACCCATTTCATCGAGGAGGGCCTCGCCAAGAATTACTTTGGACAATGCCTTCGGCACATTTCTTTAGCGAAGCATTTTCCACGTCCTTGATTTGCATGTGGTTTGGTTCTACGAGGATGAACTGCTTCGCGGTGAACTTCCCTTCGTCGGCTACTTCGGACCGAAACCCCCCGAAGGCGATTTCGATCATGCTTTGTGAAGCCGCAGGAATCTAGCTTTTGCGGTTGAAGTGGCGCTTGCTCTCCGTGATATTTTGAACAGAGTGCAGACAAAGAACTGAAACCCTATATACAAAAATATATGCAATTTTTTTTTTTTTTGAGTATACATACCTCAGCGATTGAAGGTCTTCAGGTGGAGACCATTGACGGAGATTGGTAAAACTTGGCCATTCACATCTTTGAGGATGAAGGAATTGGCTGAATTCACTTTTACTATTTCAAACGGTCCATCCCAGAACGCATCCATTTTGTCATGATTCCCAGGCTTGGCCTTCCATGAATCCCACCTCCATACCAGGTCTCCTGCTTTGAATGTGCGATCGGATGATTTCCTTTTGAACCATTCTCGGGTGACCTCAGCATGCCGTGCAAAGTTCTGGTAGGCCTTTTCACGTTCCTCTTCTAGTTGTAGTAGCTGGACCAGGCGTCTCTCCATCGGGTTAGCTTCATCTTCTTCTAGCAACTGTAATGCAGGGATCTCAATGTGAGTGGGCAGGATGGCCTCTTTGCCGTAGACCAGAGCATAAGGCGAAGTCTTGATTGACCTTTTGATAGAAACCCGATCGGCCCACAAGGCCCGATCCAGAAGGAGGTGCCAAGTTCTTTTGTTTTGATCGATCAACTTTCTCAGTATCCTCAACAGGGTTTTGTTGGTGGATTCTGCCAATCCATTGCCCTGGGGGTAATAGTTGGAAGACACCTTGTGATATATCCCATACTTGTATAGGAACTCGTTGATCTTTGCGCCCGTGAAACCAGGACCGTTATCTATAATAATTGCTTCGAGGATACCGAAGCGGGTAATCAATCCTTCCAGGAAGGTGACGACAGTATCTTGATCGACATGTTTTGTGGGGACTGCCTCGGCCCACCTGGTGAAGTAATCAGTCATAGTCAGAATGAATTTGTGCCCAGCAGAGGAGTTTGGCGATATGGCCCCTACGAAATCTAGTCCCCATTGCTGAAAGGGCGTTTCCACCTGTATCGGTCGGAGGGGCATCGGAGCATTTCTGCTTCGGCCGATGAATCTCTGGCATTGCTCGCACCTGCGACAAACGGAGAAGGCATCGACAAAGAGTGTGGGCCAATAGTAACCCGCCTTGATTATCTTCAGCGTCGTCGCTCTTCCAGCAAAGTGTCCTCCAGATAGTCCTGAATGAAATTCGCCCAGGATTCTCCTCTTATCATCATCTTTTATGCATCTGAGGAGGACGTCGTCGATGTTCCTAAAAAATAGGCCTTCTGGGCGCATAGTGTATCGGGCGGACCGCATCCTGAAATGTCTTCGCTGTGAAGCATTCAGATGTGAGGGGCATCTGTCGGTGTTGAAATATTCCACTATTTCATCGACCCAATCTTTCTCGGCCTCTTCCTGATTAGCGAGGCATTCTCCTGTTGGCGAGTCATCCGACTGACAGTCCATTATTTTGGCCGTTGCGCTCTTCGCCAGCTCTTGACATAATGCGCGACCGTGAACTAGTTTGGTGGGCTTGATCTCAATATCAAACTCTTGGATTTTGCTTACCCAACCAGCTCTCTTGCTTCCCAGTTCCCCCTGAATAATGAAACTACGCACATCGGGGTGAATGACGAAGACTGTGGTTCGACTCTGAGAAATGAACTGTTTGAATTTCCTGAGAGACTTCATTACTGCATGCACTTGACGCTCGATGAAATTGTACTTTTCTTCATGGGGATTGATTATCTGACTGAGGAACGCGATGGGACGTTCCTCTCCATCTTCCCCCTTTTGCGTCAAGACCGCGGCGTAGCTTTCAGGTTCTCCTATTGCATACAGGATAAAATCTCGACTGTAGTCGGGGTTGATCAAGACCGGTGCCTGAACAATTTGGGCCTTGATTTCTTTGAATGCTTTTCTCCTCTCTTCTATCCAGACGAATTTTGTGCCCTTCTTTAAAAGCTCAGACATCGGCTTAACGACCTGGGCGAAGTCTGGGACAAACTTCCTTACGAAGTTAATCTGATCGAAGAAATATTGAAGGCCCTTTTTATCCGCTAGGATTGGGAGCTTCATCAGAGCTTCGGCTCTGTCAGGATCCACGATGAGACCCTTTTCCAAAATTGCGTGTCCCAGCAGCTTTCCTTCGCTGACTGTGAAGATAGACTTTTTTGGATTGATTGAGATGCCAAATTCTCGGCATTTTTCGAAAATTTGTTGAAGATGTTCTAGGTGGTTCTCTCTCCTTCGGGAGAAGACGGTCATGTCATCCAAATAGATAATGATAACCTTGTTCAGAAGCTCGCCAAAAGCTAGGTCCATCGCCCTCTGGAAAGTAGCTCCCGCGTTCGAGAGGCCAAAAGGCATTCGTTGGTAGGCGAATGTGCCCCACTTGGTTGTGAACGCGGTCTTATGCTGGTCTTCGTCCCTGACCCAGATTTGATTATATCCGGAGAAACCATCAAGCAGGGAGAATCGTTGAGCTCCAGCCACCGAATGCAAGATCTGATCGATCTACGGGAGAGGATAGTGGTCCTTGAGGGAAGCATGATTCAGGTTGCGGAAGTCCACGCATAACCGGATGTCTCCATTCTTTTTTTGATAGGGGCCAAGTTCGCTACCCAGGAAGAATGCTTGATGGGATAAATGATCTTTGCTTCGAGCATTTTTAGCAGTTCGGCCTTCATCAAGACCTCGATCTTTGGATTAACCGGCCTTTGCTTCTGTCGAAAAGGTTTGGCCCCTTCTTGTAATTCGATTGTATGTTGGATCAGCTGCCGATCATATCCCTTGAGGTCATGATAAGACCAAGCCACGATATCTGGGTACCTCTTACACAAACATCGGATTCGCTCTATTTCTTTTGAAGTACAATCGGTCCCGACCTTTATTACTTTCCCAGGTTCCAGTTCTAAATCTTGATATTGTTACGTGCTGATCTGGATCCTGTGGGAGAGCGATCGATCATTTTGATCGAAAAGGCTCTCAAGCATGATCAATCCCTTGGGAACGTGGTTGTTCTTCAACTGGACCAATCCTTCGTATTCTTCCTCATCAGGGCTTCGGTCTTCGACTGTAGCGGCTTCTTGGATCATGAAATTGACAATCTGCTCATCGTTGTCAAAAACTTGCCAGTGTAAATCTCTATCCGGGACAGAGGGTCTATAGATCATCCTTACAGCCTTCGGCTTATGCACCATATCGTCCACTGGAGAATATCGGGCTGCGATGGATGCTAAGACATCTGCATGTCGATTCTTTTCTCATGGAATAGACTATAGATTGAGGGATTCAAACTGGTCGAACAGGTCCCATACCCTATTACGGTATGATTTAAGATAGTGCTTCTTTGAAGAGCATCTGTTGGTGACCTGGTTGCAAACTAGTTCAGAATCTCCAAAGATTTGAAGATGCCTTATGCCTAACTTGTCAGCTTTCTTGAGTCCTAAGCACAAGGCTTCATACTCTGCTGCATTGTTGGTGCAGCTCCATGTCAATCGGTAGCAATATTCCTTTTGCTCATCGGATGACGAAATCAGAAGGATTCCTGCCTCGACGCCATTTTTGCATCGGGCACCGTCGAAGAACAATTTCCATAGTCCTTCTTGAGCAGAAACCTTCCCCTCCATTTTGGTTGGTTTCTCGGACTTGGCGATGGTGTAGCACCCCACCTCAGTCTCTATCATGGCATTGAAATCTGCCAATGAAAATTCATCTTCACAACACAACTGTGCGAGGGATTCCTAGACCAGATCCACTTGCTCTAGTTCCTCCGCGATCGTATGCACAGGGTCACTGCTCTCTTCCTCGGACATCTTCTGAACCAAGAACGTAGAAGGCTTTTCATTATAGATCTTCACCTTCTTCCCTTTGAAGGGGATCTCCAGATGAGTGTAGTCCATGGACAGATATCCGCCCAGCTTTGCCATGAATTCCCTCGATAGGCACATGCTGAAGTAGGGCTCAAGGTCCACGACTACCACCTCTTGTATGACTATGATTTGAGGTGTCTTATGTAGCCGAATAGGAATGTCTTTGATGACACCTACAGTCTTCACTAGGGTACCATCCAACTGGAGGACTCCGTGACTGCTTCGTGTGTATTCCATGCCTATTTCCTCGCATACTGCCTTCGGCATGACTGTCGTCGCGGCTCCAGAATCTATCATACAGTTATGCACGATATACCCTTCCATTTGTAAGGATAAGTAGAATGGTGGTGGTCTATTTTTCCTCATGATGGACGTGGACAGGGTTTGCACCAGGGCGAGCGGCTCTGCCTTCTTTGTATTAATCCTCTTCAATGATTCTTGTAGCAGGTCCACTTGTCCAGGAAGTTGCAGAGCATCATACAAACTGATTTTGGCTGGAATCCTCTTCAACTCTTCTACAATGTTGTAGGCTAGGGAGCTATGCACCTCAGGTTCCTTTCTTGATTCGTACTTGGTGTGATATTGCTCTGTCGCTTCGACCCTTTGTCGCTTGGTGAGCGAGGGAAACTTGAGCTTCTCCTTAGCCTGTTCTTTGGTCTCCACCTGAGGTGGTTCGGCAGTGGCCTTTTGGGCCTTTTCTTTGACTGGAGCTGGCGGAGGAGCTTCGCTCGGGGCCGAAGAGGATGGTTGTCCCTTCTCAAATCGAGCGTGTACCTTCAAAGGAGCCATCTGAGTAGCATCCACCTCTATCGACCTTTTACCTCCCCTGGTAAGGACTGCGACTGGCTCTTCCTCGTCGATTGACAAGTTCTGATCCAATTGTCTGATGACGTTGACTTGACCGCCTTGACCGTTGCTTGCTAGTGTCTGCACGTAGTGTTGATGCAACATGCATGTATTCTCCTCATGAGGATCATTACATGTAGAGCACCAATATACATGATCGGAAGTGCTTGGGGCTTCATCTATCGCAACATTTCTTGTCGAAGCTTTTCCTTGATGGACCGCTTGATCTCTGGTAAGCGCAGGTGTGGGATAAGACCTTCTTGGTAGAAACTCTTGTTGCGCTTGCTTCTTCTTGACAACGGTCATGTCGTTGGACAAGGTCTGCACTGTGGCATTTAACGATTGCATTTCTTGTAGTATCTTGGCTTGCATATCATCGACCTTGGGAACTGATGGTAAAGAAGCCATAGTCGGTATCGAAGGTAGGGCAGGATGTTGGAGGGGTGCTGGCAACATTGGAAATGTTGGAGTGATGGTGGGGGGCATAGTTGAAAGTGTGGGGAAATGTATCTGTGGAGCGGTGATCTGTGACACAACGGGATTCGGGTTCCAGGATGAGATCGGGTATGCAGGGATTGCAAAAATCTATGGAGCGACTACGCTCGCGTACTGGGCTTGAAGGAACTCGGGGAGTATGGGCATTGGCATTCTTTGAGGGAGTTTACCCATGGCTATGAGGTCCGTTTTTGCTTTCTTGGCTAACCCATACAACTCTGGAAAAGTATTGACATTTGAGTACCTTATCATAAGACCGATATCAGGGTTGAAGGCCCGAAGGAAGTAGTACGCCATGGCTTCGTCGGTTGGGCGAAGTCCAACTGGGACTCTTTGCCAGGTTCGAGCGAACCTAACATTGAAGTCTGCAATCTCTTCTTGTGGATGTCTTTGGATTGAAGTGAATTGTTGCAGAAGAGAAGTTGGATCGATGGACTCGTTGAAGCCTTGCATCAACTGCCCGGCTAACTGGTCCCATCCCGTAATAGTGTCGGATGGCAGAGATCTATACCAATAGAGGAGTTTTCCTCTAAGGGAGAGAACCAGGAGCTTCACCATCACTCGCTCTTCTGTGATATCATGGATTGCCGCCAGGGAAATGATGTCCTGGATATGCTCTAGAGCAGTCTTTCCGGTTTCGTCGAACGTCGGGAGCTTTTTAATTGTAGCAGGTGGAACTTGCCCTTGGCCCGCGAGATTCAACGGTGATGAAGAATTCCATGCTAGAAATAATCTGGGCGACGGTTGCTGTTGTTGTTGTTGTTGGGCCATATTTGTGCCTGGGTTCTGTGGAACAGAGGTCCCCGAAGTCCCTCTTGGGTTGCTCGTCGGAAGGCCAATGGGAACGGAGGCACTAGGATGCTTCGGTGAGTTGGGAGGATTCAGAGGAAAACTAGCTGCTGTGCTATCGAAAGTTAGGCCTTGCTCGTCAACAGCAGCCTCTTGCGAGGATGTCCCACGTAAGAGATATTCGAGGGTAACTAACCTAGAGCGTTCCCCAAAGGCATCAATATCAAGCTCAAAGAACTCGGTTTCCTCTCCTCTATTCCTAACTCTCCATCTTGTTTGCATGAAGGCACAGGCTTTAGTACTGGTCTTTACGACTTGAAGATTCTCGGGTAAAACAGAGTCGCCAGATGCTAAGAGTCTCTTAGTAATGAGAGCATCGATTCTCACTACTACTCAAGGGATGAGACTGATCGGATCTCACCGAGAACTTTGTTAGAACTACTGGCTCCGGTGAAGACGGGCTAGAAATTTTCTCAAATATGGGACCTTGAGTCCCACCGGGCGTGCCAAAAACTGTTGGTCATCAAATCCACATAGGAAAGGACTTTCGATGGGTTTGCGTGCCCTGGACCTACGACCAACATTGAAAGGCCGAAGGGAAGAGATGCCCCTCGTGCCAATCTCTGGAGAAAGGCCGGCTCCTATACTAATCTACTTTTGGGGTTTGAGACAAGAGTGCAGGAAAGAAATAAACAGAGTAAGGGTTAGGAAAAGAAATAAAAAGGGGTAAGGGTTAGAGAAAGAAATAAAAAGAGTAAGGGTTAGAAGATGATGATTTAAGGTGGGAGAGAACAGGAAGCACGATTACTCGCTAACAACTCGAATAGCAGCAAGAAATACCAAGAATAACATGAAAGAAATGAAATGTCGAACTTCCTATGTATCCTCTGGACGGGTTCACAGGGTTCTCCTTTCTCTCTCGCTGGAATTCAGGATTCAGAGTAACAACGATTGAGATAAGGGAATAACAGAAACCTCGATCCACCAGGCAGCATAAAGGAAAGCGACAAGGCATTTTTCCTCTCCTATGTATCCTTCAGGGCAAATTTTAGGGGTTCAGTCCCCGATCGCACATCGGATTCAAGATTCAGAGTCTCAGTATGCAAACGAGAAAAGACAAAAGAATTAAGCACAGAAGGCAACATAAAAGAGAGAAATAGAGCACAAAAGGTCTTTAGTATTAAACGCAGGACATCAAGTTACAACAGCTTTCTAGCAGAAAGTTCCCCCCTTTTACATTGCAAAGCCTGGGTTTTTATAGAGGACCCGACCCTCTGAATCATTATTACAAAAATGGTGGAGTACACCCTCGAGCCCTGAGAAATCGGCTCCTCGCTGCTGCTGCGGATGATCTCTCAAATCGGCTACCAAAATTGGTAATGGTGACCGAGTCAGCCGGGGAAAGTCGCATTAAATGAGCCACCTGGGTGTCCTTGGATTGTAGGTGCGGTGCTCGAGTGGCGGCCATGCTTGTCGGGCTCTTCTTCATGGACTGATACTTCGCATCCAATTGCCAAAAATGAGCAACGGGCTTACCGGGCAAGAAAATATGCATTTATGAGGCTCTCTGATCGCCTCGAGAAAATGCCCAACTTGGGAAGCATTCCTGGGAAGCGCCTCGCTGATTTTTGCTTCGCAAAACTACTTCGGGGCATGGAGTGCCGAAGCCGATCTCCCTCTATCCTTCGTTGCTTCGCTGGAAAACTGCTTCGCTGATGGGTCGGGAAAATGCTTCGGGCCGATCTTCTTTTGAAACGGCGGTTCGGGGGAGTTTTGGCCGAAGCACTTTCTCGACCTCTATTGCTTCGGGTGAAAACTGGCCGAAGTGGATTTTAGAAATACTTCGGGCCCGAAGTAATTTCTTTGCCTTAGCTGATTCGGGCTATCTTTTCTTCTTCGACGAAGTTGCTTGGATGCCGCTTCGCAAAACTCTTCACCCGAAGTAGCCGCTGGGAATGCTTCGGGTGCGAAGCGTTTCCTTCGTACTTTTTCGGCAAAGTTCTCGCCCGAAGTGATGATTTGAAGCGCTTCGGGCCCGAAGCTCTTTTCTTTTTCATTTTGTCCACCAGGGGGCGATAGGGAAAACCAAAATTGCTATAACTTATAAACAAAAGAAAACTTTCAACAAAACAAATATCATACAAAGTTTTAATTTTTCTGCCCCTTGGTGGAATGTGACAATATTGTCAACAATTACCAACTACTTCATGAAGTGGGTAGAAGCAATACCTACCAAAAAAGTAGACCAAGAAGTTGTAATGGAATTCATGGAAATCTTATTCATGATACTCAGTGTCCCAAATGCATTAGTCACAAATAATGGCTTGTCCTTCATAGGTTCCAAGATGATAGACTTTGCATGTAAATATGGGATTTACTTAAAAATATCCTCAAACTATTATCCGTAGGGAAATGGATTAGTATAATATATGAACAAAAACCTGCTCAGGATAATAAGAGAAGTTTGCACTCTCTGATAAATCAAGCACTGTGGGCTAACAGAATAACCATAAAGAATTCCATAAACACATCTCTCTACTCTTTGATATACGATAAATAAGTAGTTATTTTGATACACATAGAGATCCCAACTCTAAAATTACTCACTCAGACCAACACAAAGGAAGTTGAACCAATGGAGAATAGGTTGATCCAACTCCTACAATTAGAAGAAAAGAAGGAGCAAGCCTATGACCACTATAAAAAATATGTGGTTGCAACAAAAAATGGTTTGATAAAAAGGCCACTGTAAAAAATTTCAAGGTAGGAGACTTGGTCTTAAGATGGAATGAAAAGAAGTTGAAACCTGGAAATCATGATAAATTTGATGCATTCTAGGAAGGCCCTTTCGAATTAATAGAAGAAAACAATAAAACTCCTTCCAGATGAGAAAAAAATAGGGCAAAGTTCAACCTATCCCCATCAACTGCTTCCACTTGAAGTTGTACTACAAGTAATAGGTCTTCCTCTGCCTTGTATGTATTTTATGTAAATATTTGCTTTCTTTCAGGTTCCAAGGATAAATTTCATGATGGCATGACTTTTCAGCACTCAAAGGCCCCTCCAAAATAAATTGTCATGATTTCATGACTTTTTAGCAGTTGATGGTCACTCCAAGAAAAAATGTCACAATGGCATGACTTTTCGATGCTCAAAGGCCCCTTCAAAGTGAATTGTCATAATTTCATGACTTTTTGGCAGATAATGGCCACTCCAAGGAGAAATTTTTTAATGGCATGACTTTTCGACACTCGAAGGCCTCTCAGAGCAGCCAAGAACCTTTGGAAGGAAAAATTGTTTTCTTGGCATTATAAAAAGCCCTACTTTTTTAAGTCCCATTGTAGGCCTAAAATTTTCACACTCCTTTCCTCTAGGATAATGGATCTGTGCCTCGTAGGGGAATGGTAAAATAGTAGAGCTAAACCTTGAAAGAGAGGCACTTAAGTGTGCCTCTTGTGGTGATTTTTTGACAAATTAAGGGTTCACCAGGAAAATTTTAGCGGTAGTTTCCATAACTAGGTTTGGAAGATGTTTGATGTGTTATTTTTATAAAATCATTCACATACACCTAAGTTTTGGTATTTATGCAACTAAACTATCTATATGAAATTTTGATTTAATGAAGACATTAGACAATGGATACAGAATAAAATGCAATGCCTAAAACTAGGGCTAAAAGAAATTATAAACCTTACTTGACCTGGATGTTTGGTGAAAGTTTTGAGGCTTGTGGTAAGGCAGAATCACCTCTATTTTTGATAGAATCACCTCTATTCCAGATAGAATCACCTCTATTATAGACATAATCACCTCTGTTCCAGACAGAATCACCTTCGATTTAATAAAATCGTAGATTATTATGTCCTAATCGTGTAGCAGAATAGTTGACAGTAAATAAAGGACAAAAAACAACGTTTCTTGTAGATTATAACAGTTTCTTGTACTCCAAGTCATAGATATGTTTAAATTTCTATATGCAAATGGATATGAAATGACATGAGAACACTATGATGACAATTCAACCTAATATGCTATGGATTTGTGTGATTATGATCCTGATTTCATGATGCAATTAATTGGAATGATGGTGAACACCAAGATGCAATATCTAAATCTGAATAATAAATTAAATGGACATGATGCAATGCATAGATAAAAAAAAATTGAGAATGAAATGCAAACAATGATTTGAATCCTTGCCCCCAGCTGATCTGAAGATAAGATCACCTACTCTCTAATGAAATCATCTATCACTTATGTAAAAATTGCCTATCATTTCTATCAATCTCCAGGTGATTATGATGGTATTTCGGGTGATTATAACTAAGACCTACAATAAAAACAATGAAAATAGGGATGTTGAGAGGTGGAATTGTGTAACAAATTGATGTGAGGGATCATAAAGGGAGTTCAAAACAATCTTAGGGATCAGAGTCTAACCATCCATGGGGAAAAAGGAAAAGGGGGCTATATTAAATAGGTCCATGAGAGGTTGGAGGAATTTGGGAGGTTAGACTAAACATGGAGGAGGTTTTGATCCCTCCTATGTTTCTCACCTTCAATATGTTCGCCAAAAACCCTGATTCGAATGATGGATAAACCAGGTAAGAGATTTTAAAATGAATTCTGTCTTTTAGCAAATTTGTTAAAATTTTGTTTTGGGACAAAATCGCCTAGCGATTTTGTTGATCGTTAGGCGATTTTGTTGACCATTGGGCGATTTTGCCCAATGATCAAACAACTTTTGGTTTATTGGCATGGAAAATGAGGATATTATTTTATCACTATTTTAGCTGACTTTTAGGTAAATTTTGGATAAGTTTTAGTAATTTTTATGATGTTTAGGTAAATTAGATGTGTCAATTTTATCCTACTACATTTTAACCCCTCTTTAGTGATATTTTGAAAAAAGGTCGTTAAAGATGAAAAGGCACATTTTTTGAGGTAGACGAAAAAAATTGGATGCATTTATAGTTCATATTTCAATCTTTATTGTTTTAATAATTTATTACATTGCCCCCTTCGAGTTTCACATTAATTTTTCTGAATTAGTGAGAAACTCGAAAAAAAAATTATATTGAATTAAATAGTAAAAAGTGGAGAAAAAGTTTATTTTTTATTTTTTGGTAAATAAAAGTCTTCATTAATTACCGGGTTTTGTAGGTTAACCCAAAACCTATTACAATATCCAGCCTTCTGCTAAGATTGTAGATCCTAGTCATCCTGGAAATTTTCTTACCAGAACTTGTGTTGAATCCCCTACAACACCTTACTAACAAGGCACACCCATACCTAAACATAACTCTAAACATTACTTACATTGACAGGAAATTGAAGTTTGAAACTTTGCACTTGTGAAACCTGTTGCTTGCCCATTTCCTATTCTTTGTCGGAATCCTCCAAGGCTTACACCCTGTTACCTTCATTTCCAATTTGGTATGATTTAGAGGGAAACCCCATAGTTATTACCAGCTCCATGGGGAAAGAACACCCATTCATATTTCTCCTTAATGGTTAGGTTTCTTTTCATGACTAATAATGTTTTCCACTTCACGTGGCACACCTTGTGTCCATGTCACAAAACTACCAACATCAACACCTATGTTGGCTAATTTTTCAGCTGACCTATTGGCCTCATGGTACATGTGACGAGCCCTCCTGTTCTGTCTTGTCGTAAAAAGGATCCTCACTTCATGGATGACTCCCTCGATTCTCCATGGAGGTTTTTTGCCATTGGTTAATAGGTTGATGATGTTCATCGAATCACCTTCAATCATCAAGTTACCTTGAGTTGCTTGGGCTACTTGCAACCCTCTCCAAAGGGCTCTAGATTCTGCTTCATTATTAGTTATGATTCCCAGTGGTTCAGCGAAAGCATTGACCAGATTTCCTTGATGATCCTTGATTATTCCTCTAGCTCCAGCTCTTCTCGAGTTCTCCTTGGCTACACCATCAAAATTTAGTTTAAACCAACCCTGGGGGGTGGCTCCCAAAAAATCCCATTTCTGTGATTGGGCAAAGGAATGGAAGGTTTGTCCTCAATACCTAAGGCCCGAGCTAATTTTTTTTCTTGGGGAGGAATTGAGTGGTTATTTCATTTTACACTTAGTTTATTTAATTTTGATGATGCTCAGAGTGCTATATGATCTACTTAGTTTTAATTTGATGATTGAGTATGTTGATGATAGATATTGTGGCTTATCAGTTGACCCTTTTTGTATGATGATATATATAGCTATCTTTTGTCCTTCATGTGTTTTTGATGGTGTTTTATTTAATTTTACATTTTAATTTTTGGATACTAATGATGTCTTTAATAATGCCTTTTAAAATAAGAATAAAATGATGTAAAATGATTTGGTGTGTTATGAGAATATGTTTTGGAACAAGTGAGTGTTGGAATGATGACAAGGTTAAATGGATTTTAGCAATATACCTCGAAGTATGTTATGTTGTTATGTGACGGTTGGTGGAGTTCAATGCTCACTAAGTCACGAAGCTAATCTTTTTTATGAGGAGTATTTTGAAATTGCTAAAAGGATTGTTCGCTTAAGAAATAGCTAAAGGCTTTTGATGATGAAATGAAGTATGTTTGTTTTGGAACAAAATATGTGATAAATATTTTGTGAAATTTATTTGATTAGGCATGAAAAATTTGACATATGATTTGCGCTAAACAAAGAATTCTTAATTGCTTAAGAATAATGTCATCATCATGAAAATCAATATGAAAATGCAAGATGATATAAATTTTATTTTTAGAAATGTTGGATAGGAAATTTGAACTATTTAAACTATTTTGGACATAAAAATTAGAAAGATGGTTTTTGCTAAGCAAGGAATTCCTAATTTCTTAGGAATAATGCCATTGTCACGAAAGTAAAAAATGAATAATGATAAAAGAATTGATGATACTTATCTAATAAAATTCTAAAGAAATATTTTAATTTATTTCAAAGACAAATTCAAATTTATCTAGAACCAATGTATGTGAAGTGCATTCATTATATATTTTTATCTTAACATAATGATACAAAATCTCTCGAATAACAAATGTGTGTGCTTTGCAAAATTCATTTACCGATTCTAAGTAAGAAAATGATATAGCAAACTTAAATGAACCAATGTCTGTGCATGTGAAGTATTCTTTAACCATGATTTTGTGCATGCATAGGGACTGGACACCTATGAAAATCAAACCACCAAAAGCTAGCTATTCAATAAGTGAAAATTGGTCTATACAAAATAAGGTCGCTAATGTGACAGACATATCACCACGTGAAAATGAATTACCCAATGTCAAGCAAGTTGGGCACAAATCGCCTGTTATGGGGCTTACCTCATGATTTTCGAATAACTGAGAAATTCTAGGGATTCAAGTTCCATACTCCTTCTTTTATTCATATTTATAAGGTAGGTATTTCTTTCCCATTTCTACACAAGGGGATTTTATTGCTTTGGAACATTTTTCATTGATTTTTCTCTCTTTTCTTTTCTCTCATTTTCTTTCTTTTTCCTCTCTTTTTTTTTCTTCTTTTCTTTTGTTTTCTTTTTTTCTTTTTCTCACAGGATACTTGCCCATATTAGACATGGGACAAGGGATTTATTTGGGTAGGAAGGAACTTGTCCTTTTGCTAATTTGTCAGTATTCTAGACCATGCACATGATAGGATAGCATGGGAAACCTTTTGCTTAAGGTTTTAAGATTCACTACGTCGTATCATTTTTCAAAATTTACAACAAATCATTTTAATGTGTAAAAGTGTGTTCTTGGTTCCAAAAAGTATAAAAATCATTTACAAACTCAAAAGTTATTTAGTGAAGTAATAGTGTTTTTTGATATAGGAGATATTTATAATCAAAACAACAAAAATCAAAATTATTAATTTTAGCGAAATTTTTGGTGCATGGTTCAGGATAAATTTTGAATTTTATCTAAGATAGTATAAAATATTACTCATAATTTTAGTAGATAATAATGCAAATATATAAATAAAACAATGTCGTAGAAATTTTTTTGGAGTTTTTTGGATTTTGTAATTTTTTTTTTGGTTGTTTTGATAAATTTTTGAAATGCATGAAAAATCATTTACAACTATTTATAGTGATGCAATTTTTGAATCTATGCATAATATATTTTTAGGTGCATGATATTCATGGGTTCCTTAATATATTTTCCATCCAAGGTAGCCAATATGTATGCACCTGAGCCCAATTTAGCAGTGATGATGTATGGTCCAAGCCAATTGGGCTCGAATTTACCTTTAAGGTCTTTTGTTGCATTTGTATTTTTTTGATTTTATTTTAAGACTAAATCTCCAAATTCAAATGATTTGTTATGGACTTTATTAGCATATGATATTTTAATTTTGTCTTGGTAGGACCGAAGATGTTCTAAAGCATGGATGCGCTTTTCATCTAGAAGTTCTAACTGACTTAATTTGCCAGCACGATATTCATCTCCAACTTTCGCATCTTGAAGTAAAATATATAAAGAAGAAACTTCTAATTCAAATGGAAAAACAACTTCAACACCATAAACCAAGACAAAATAAGATGCACCTGTAGGAGTACGAACACTAATTCGATAATCCCACAAGGTAGAATATAATTGTATATGCCGGTCACGACCTGCTTTATTAACCAATATTTTTAGTATTTTGATTAATATTTTATTGCATGCTTTAGCCTGGCCATTTCCTTGTAAATAATAAGGAGTAGATCATCTATGTTGAATTTTATATTTTTGACACAAATTTTTAATGTCTTTGTTTTTAAAGCAAGTACCATTGTCAAAGATGAGATTAGATGGAATTCCAAATCTACAAATGATTTGATTAAAGATAAATATAGATATTTGTACTCATATGCAAGAAGCTAAAGGCATGGCTTCCACCCACTTTGTAAAATATTTTTTTGTAGTTATTATAAATTTATGACCATCAGATAAGACAAGATTAATTTTGCCAATGATGTCTAAACCCCATTTAGAGAAGGGCCAAGGAGAAGCTATGGTTTGGAGTTCCTGAGCAGGAGCATGGACAAGGTCAGCATGTCTTTGAAATTTATCACAATGATGCACATAATCATTGGCATATTTTTCCATGGAAGGCAAAAAACAACCCATTCTAAGGAGCCTTTTAGCAATGGTGCCTCCACTAAAGTGTCCTCCGCAAGATCCATCATGGGCTTCACTTAAGGCTTTCTTAGATTCATCTAGGTTTAGACATCTTAACAAAATACCCTCAAAGTATCTTTTGTATAAAGTATTACCAACAACTATGAAGCAGACAACTCGCTTACATAATAACCTATGTTGGTTTCTATCTATTCCTTCAAGCAAAGTCCCATTTTGTAGGAAATTAAATATATCTATATACCAAGGTTTTGGGGTAATCTCATTAATCAGAAATACATCCAATGGTTCTAAGAAATATTTAGAAGAAGTGGGTTCTTGGAGTTTGTAAATAATGATAGTAGCATATTCATCATCCAACTCCAAAGGTAATAAAGAGGCAGCTGCAGCCATAACATCGACAACATGGTTGCTAGTTCTAGGAACTACTTTTAAAGTCACTTTTTCAAACAATGAAATAAGATTAACCACATATTCTTTATAAGGTCACAATTTCTCATCTTGTGTTTGATAAAATTCATTAATTTGATTTATCATGAGTTGAGAATTTCCAAAAACCAAAAAAATTCTTGATTTTTAAGGTTAAAGTGGCTCATAATCCAAGAATTAGGGCCTCATATTCTGCAGTGTTATTAGTAAAAGCAAACTATAATTTAAAAGATAATGGTATTAGGTTCTTCTGAGGAGATATTAATATGATTCTTGCACCTGCACCGCTCATACATATAGCTCCATAAAAAAATAATGTCCAAATTTTTGAATGATCCTCTTCTAAATTAAGGTATTCATCAAGAAATTCAATGTTCATGGGTTGAGTAGATTCTATAGGAGCAGCAACTAAATGATCTGCTAGAACTTGGCCTTTTATATATTTTTTGCTGATAAATGTGAGTTCAAATTCACTAAGAGCAAGAACCCACTTAGATGTGCGTCCTGATAAGTATGGTCTACTCATTAAATACCTTAGTGGATCAGATTTTGCAATGAAATATGTTTTCTGGCTAAGCATATAATGATGTAATTTTTGCATAGAAAACACAACTGCTAATTTTTTTTTTCAATGGAGTGTATCTTGTTTCATAAATTATATAATATGTGGATCGTTCTTTCTTTTCATCATCTATTTAAGCTAACATAGCTCCAAGTGTGAGTTTCGAAGCAGAAATATACAAAATGAAAAGACTATCTGGTTTAGGTGGAACAAGCATTAGAGGGTTGAGAATATATTTTTTGATACTGTTGAAAGCTTCTTGACATTCCTTATCCCATTGAAAGGAAATATTTTTCTTGAGTAATTTAATAAAATGTTTTGTTCTATCTGCTAGTTTATCAATGAAACGACGAATAGCCTATTACTTTCCTTGTAAACTTCTTAATTATGATATGTTCTTAGGCAGTGGAATATCACGGATAGCCTTAATATTTGAAGGATCTATCTCTATACCTCACATAGAAATAATGACTCCTAATAATTTTTGAGATTTTACTCCAAACACACATTTATCTAGATTTAAACGTATAAGATATTCTCTTAATTTGTCAAACACTTTTATTAAATATTTAATATGATCCTCTTATTTATTAGAACGAGCAATGATATCATCAACATAATCATGTAAAATTTCATACATAATATCATGAAAAATATATATCATAGCTCTTTGATATGTTGCACCAGCATTATTTAAACCAAAGGGCATGACTTTCTAATAAAAAGTTCCCCAGGGTGTTATAAAGGCTATTTTAGCTTGGTCTTCAGGAGCTATTCTAATTTGGTTGTATCTTGAAAAACCGTCTATAAGAGACAAAATCCCACTTCCAGCTGTGAAATCTATGATTTGATCCATATTAGGGAGAGGAAAGTCATCTTTAGGGCATGCAACGTTGATATATCTAAAATCTATGCAAACCCTAATTTTGGTAGTTTCTTTCTTGGTGAATGTGACAGCATTAGATATGCATTCTGCATAATGGATAGCTTGTATGAATGTGAAATTTAAAAGCTTTTCTAGTTCAATTTTAACTAGTAATGCTATACATTTTAAAATGTAAAGAAGATTTGTGGCCTTTGAGCTCTAGAATAGAAAACTAGGGCATCAGATGGGTAGTTGAAGAGATTTATAGTTACTGTGGATTTGAATACAAGATTGCTACCCCAAGAGGGCCCAATAGAGACACCTTTGTATCCTCTTCTATAGAGACATAGTTCTTTTGCAAATTTGTTAAAGGATAAATCTCCATCAAATATTGAAGAAGCATAAAAAATTACATTAAAAATACTCTTTACGGTTGCTAGAAATTGATCAACATATCAATGAGTTAATGGATGCTTGCCACAGTCAGAATCAAGTCCAAATATTGTCATTGAGCAAATGATGGTCAAAGAAATTGTTTTATATAGAGCCAATCATGATTTGATCTGTAAATTCATGGGTATTCACCCTACCCTATATTTTTTACATTCTTGGGTCCGACAAAACTAGGAGCCTCTTGGTGAGTATTCTTTGTGGTTTATTAGCAATGGATATTTTGTTGTTATTTTTTCTTCACTTGTCAATAGAAATAGGGATTTTGAATAAAAAAAGAGGAATCATGGTCCGACAGGATTATTTGTTCAACCCTAGAGAGTGGGATTTGATCCTCGAATTGAACCCACTGTTGTCCCAGTTTGGATCTATTTGTATGCACTTCCAATGGAGTTTTTGAGTGAGAAGGTATTGGAAATTATTGGTAATTCCCTTGGAAGATATTTGGGTGTTTCCAAAGACATAATAGAAGGAAACACAGTTTTTTATGTAATATTATGTGTGGAAATGGATCTTAGCCAGCCTCTATTAGTAGAGGTGGAACTTGAACTTGTAGGACTATCTTGGATTTAACAACTATATTATGATACATTGCCCTTCAGATGCAAATTTTGCCATAAATATCAGCATTTAGCTTGATCTTGACCAAATAATATGAACATAAAAATGGAGGCTCCTCTAGGAATGTCAAATCTTCCTAAGGAGGGTAAGTCAACAATCAACAAAGAACCAACCAATATTTCTCAAGGTAAATAAGCACAAGGAGATGGTTTTGAATAGCCCAAAAGAATGAGAAGGCAAAAGAAAAAATATGGTAAAGAGCAAACCCAACTCAAGCCCTCCAATAGGTATGAGATATTTAAGACACTAATGGACCAAGAAGAAGAACAATTCATGGAAGGAGTAGATGGGAATAATGAAAATAATAACATCCATGTTCAAGCTCCTCTTTCATCTCCCCCATCATAGAGCAGGTAATTGAGTATAGTGAGTTACCGCAGTCAGAGAGTGTAGGGGCATTGATAGTGCATAACCAATAGCAACCAATAATTAAGGATGTCAGCATGGGCATAGCAAAAAAGAATAGATAAAGGCCAACTCTAGGGATAACTCAGGTGGAAAAGAGATAAAAAAATAGCAACTCTCAAGGAGTGGGTAGAAAATCAAATAAGGAATTGATAGTAGTTCAAGGAGACAAACTGATCACTGGAGGATCGATGAGGCCAATAAATTTTTACTGCTCTCAAGGTAACCAATGATTATACAATCATGGAATGTTAGGGGTTTAAACAGTAGAACCCATCAATCTGCTATTCGAAGACTCTTAGAAAAATGTAAAACATATTTTTTGCTTATCTAGGAGACAAAAATATCATTGGATCTTATGTGTAAAATAGTTAACAGACTTTGGAGGGGTGCTGGTCATATGGAAGTGGCTGCCCAAGGGGTCTCAGGGGGGATAGTTACTCTTTGGAACTCTATTGAATGGATTGCAATAGAACATATATATTGGAGGGGTGTTCTCACATCACATTTTAGAAATAATGTCATAGTTGAACATATTTTAATCATAAATGTTTATGGGGCTCAAAACCTAGATGGTCATATGCATCAATGGAAAGTTGTGCATAACATGAGAGTCTCAAGGGAAGAGTTAGACTGGATTATTGCTGTGGATTTTAATGCTAAATTATCCTCTAGAGATCAGGAAGGGGGAAACCCAATTTTGGATCCAAGGGATCGACTTATGATTTCCCAAGTCCAGGAATTACACTTGGTGGATATTAAATGCCATGGAACCAAGTATACTTGGACTAATAAGAGGAGGGAGACACATAGTAGGAAAGTGAAGTTAGACCATTTTTTGGTTTCAGAGGAGACATTTGTAAAATGGAATATAAAATTTCAGATTTTGGAGGGTCTAATTTCATATCACTTTCCCATTTTGTTGGAAGGAGGGATCAAGACAGTGCAATATCACAAACCATTTAAATTTAAAAACTTTTGGTTACAAAAAGAGGAACTTTGAAAGAAAATTCCATAGTGGTGGGAAGAAGGTCGCCCAACATATGGGAAAAAAATGTTTAGATTCCACAAACAACTTCATTATGTCAAAGATCAACTAAAACAATGGAGGTGAGCTAACAAGACAGACTTCCAGGTCCAAAGAGCTCCATTGGTGGCCATATGGGATGAGGTTCAAAAATACTTTAGGGAAGGAACAATTACAGATCAGCTCAAAGAAGAGGATGATGCATTGCGTAAAGCAGTTGAGGACATTGACAACCAAGAGGAGACCTACTGGAAACAGAGAGAAAGAACCACTTAGTTATTAGAAGGTGATAAAAATACCAAATTTTTCCATCTACTAGGAGACAAATGAACAACATGGAAGCTCTTCAATATGAGAACAAACACTCCTTTGATACAATTCCAAGTATGCATTTCCATTCAATGGATTATTTTTCTAAACTATTTAAGGAAAGTATGGTGCAATATGAAGAGGCTCAAAAATAAGTTATTGCTGTCATACCCTCTTTTATCTCTAAAGAAGAAAATCAAGCCCTAATTAAAACCATTGATAGAGAGGAACTAAAGAATGTAGTCTTTGGAATGAGCACCAGAAAAACACTAGGTCCAGATGGTTTTCCAATTGAGTTTTTACAGGCCTTCTGGGATAACTTGGAGGAGGATGTAATGGTTGTTATAGAGGAGTCCAAAGGTAGTAAAATAATGCTTAAAGCATTAAATCATACTTTCATTACCTTAATTCCAAAATGGGATGAGGGGGTACATACTTAAAATTTAGACCTATTGCCTTATGCAATGTCATATATAAAATAATCACAAAGGTAATGGTTGAGTGGCTAAAATATCTTCTACATAGCATTATCTCCTCAGAGTAAGAGGGTTTTATAGAGGGTAGGTAGATCTTGGATGGCGTGGTTCTAGCTTAGGAGGCAATCCATTCAATGCAAACATCTGGTAATAGAGGAATGTTCATAAAATTAGATATTTCAAAGGCTTATGATAGGGTGGAGTAAAGCTTCTTGTCAAATATGATGGTAGCCTTTGGTTTCTTTCAAGATTGGATAGAATGGGTCATGAGTTGTGTTTCTACTCCAACATACTCAGTGTTAATCAAGGGTCTTCCCTTGTAACCGTTTGGAGCTACTTGAGGCCTTTGTCAAGGAGATCCTTGATCTCCCTATATTTTTATCATATTGGTTGAAGGATTGGGTAGAATCATATGGAGGAGAAGACAACAAGGTTTTCTAACATGTATTAAGGTGGGTGAGGAATTTTTGACTCACCTATAGTTTGTGGATGACACAGGATTGGTGGGAGTGGCCAGCTTCAGGGAAGCAAGAATGATTAGAGATACACTTAATGTCTACCTTAGGGCTACAAACCAAGTCATCAATGATAAAAAATCCAAAGTGATATTTTTCACTTATCAAAGGCTTCAGGACAGAATTTTAGAGATCTTGGGATTCACAAGGACTTATCTCCTAGTGGTATACTTGGGGGTCCCTTTGCATTTTAAAAAACTAAAAATAGATATCTAGAGGAATATTTTGGACTGTATCAAGGACATAATTAATCATTGGTATCACAAATGGTTAAGCTATGGGGGTAGATTAACTTTTTACAGTCAGTCATTTAGGCCATGTCAATTTATAAATTTTCTATACTTGCTACCCCACATACCATATGGAAAGAGTTGGACAAGATGGCTAGAAACTTTTTATGGGAAGGAGTAAAAGGAGAGAGGAAATGGACCTTAGTAGATTGGTATAAAGTAAGCCAACCTAAGGTAAAAGTATGTTTGGGACTAAGAAGATCAAAGTTAAATAATAAAGCTTTGTATGGAAAGCTTTACTGGAGATGGATTTCCCAACCAACTTCTTTATTCAGTAGAATCTTAACTAGTAAATATTTGGGACATGTAAACCCAAATGAGGTGGTTCATTTCTCTTTGGATGGTAATGGATCCTTAGTGTGGTAGGCTCTCAAGTTAGGATCTCAAGTAGTAAAATATGGATTATTTTGGAAAGTGGGGAGAGAGGAGAAGGCACAATTTTAGATAGATTCATGGGATCAATACCCACCTATCATTGTTGAATTTTCTAAACTGCAACCAATAAAAATAGCCATAGAAACTAGGGGGTGGGTCCAAATTGAAATTTATTTCAACACTATTCAGCTAGGGATTATAAGTTTAAGTAGTTTAACTTGGATGAGTGGCCAATTTCAATCCCTCCAGCTTTGACACCCATCATGACTAAAATATTGGCAGAAATATTTCTCATAGGTAGAGATGAGGAGGATGAATTATCTTGGGGATATGGGAGCCTTGGTGTCTACATATTGAATTATCGATATGATAATATCCTTCCAGATCCTCCTCCTCATACATATTAGGTTGAGGATTGGAGAAATATTTGGCAGTCCAAGGGTTGACCAAAAGTAAAAAAAATTGCCTGGTAGTTCATGCATAATGGAATTCTTACTTTTGATAATCTTAGATATAGGGGAATCATTGGTACATATCAATGTGTTTTATGCTACAAGAGTGAGGAAACAACTGATCACTTGATGTTTGAGTGCCCATTCACTTGCCAGATTTGGGAGAGATGGTTTTTATATTATAAAATTCAAGTTAATGGTGATTTGAATTGGATTAATATTTGGGAAAGATGGAAGATCGATAGATTTAAATCTAAGGCTCTTTTTATTGGTTGGGAGCTTGGATTAAACTTAATTTGGTGGCAAGTGTGGTTGGAGAGAAATGCCAAAATTTTTAGAGAAAATTTTTCTTCTTTAGATGGAGTTTGGTAGGTCATTTGGAGCAAAGTCACAAAAACTGTGGCAGTCTATGCTAAAGAGGAAACTTAGGTTGTTATTGGGGCAATGGAGAAGGAATTTGAAGTGCAAGAGGGATAGGATAGAGCTAGTTGGAAACCACCCCAGAAGGTTATATTAAAATTAATACTAATGGAGCTACAAAATGCAATCCAAGTAGAGCTGGAATTGGAGTGGTTTGCTGGAATCATGTTGGAACAATGCTCTATTGGGAACTACAAGTCTTGGGAATAGCCACACACAATGAAGCAGAAGCCTTAGCTATCAAATATGCTTCTATTTGGGTAGTAAAACAAGGCCACAAAAGGATAATCCTAGAATCAGATTCTCAAATAATGGTTGGAGATCTAGATTACATGAGGAAATTTTCTTTGAAAACATGGATGTTGAGGATTATTGTCACTCAAATTAAGTAATTATGGAGTGAATTAGATGATGTGATTCCAGTTTATGTGAGTAGAGATCTAAATAAAGTGGTAGACTTCCTGGCTAATATGGGTACTAAGAAGGAGGTAGGGTTTCAGTGGCGTAGTGACATGGCTATTGAGGATGAGATGATTAGGCAGGTTGGTGAGAAAATCTATTGCTTAGCTAATTTAGATAACCATTCCATAAATACTATTTAGGATATTTGTGCTGCAATGCAGATCTTCTTTTATAGTTGTAAACAGGTGAGCAATCATTATAGAAATATGGTTTAAGAGATTTGGCTCCAATGAAAATGTTCTTTTACTATTGTAAACATGTGTTCTCTTTGGCTAAGGCTAGGAAAAGTCCCATACCAACTTGTAAATTATCTTTGTTTTAATACAAGTTTTTTCAAATAATTTTTCAAAAAAAACTAGTAATGCTACTTTTGGATGCATTTTTCTATGTTTTTGTTTTACAGGTTTAGCATCCGAGCGTACTACTAAATGATGAAAAACTACATAAGGATATAATTCTGGCATATCCTCATATGTCGAAGCAAATACATCAGAATATTCTGTAAGAAATTCAATATATAATTTTTTTTTCTTCACTTAACTCAGATCCAATCTTGACCATGTGAGGATTTTCTTTTGTTCCAATGTTAATTTTTATAAAATTTTCTACAAAAATATTTAGTTCTCTTTCAAAATTAGTAGGTTTAGGTGACATCCTCATTTATTGTAATTATTCTAAAGTGCACTTAGCTAACTCTTCTTGTGGATCAGTTGATTCTATATGAGATATACACGACATTGATCCATCAAAGAATAACTTATTTTAAAAAATTTCCTCAATGGATATATCATTGTAAATATCTCCTTCTAAACATTCATCCATGGAAGCAATCATTTTTGGATAAGCCATAGTTAACATATTACAAGTATGTAACTTTTTAGAGAGCTCTTTTTGATCCATATATTCTTGATATGTTATAAGATGGTCATCATCTTTATATGGGAACAGTTCTATTTTTGTAGGAATATACCCAAGACCACATTGAACCGGCCAATCCATGACTTCTAAAGGTTATTTTATCCCATTTTCATGGGATCCTAAACCTTTATCTCTATAACCCATATTATACATCATAGGTTTTGATTTTTCATATTCATTATAAAGATAGCATCTAGAAAATCCTTCTTGATCAATGTTAATATGTAGAATTGAAAATTTTCCCCAATCATATCCCGCATATACAAATGTGTAGCTTCCAATATGGTAAATGTTTCCTTTATTAGGAAAACCTAATGTTTGGGGAGATGGTGGTAACTTGGATAATACCAACAAATCTTGTGTAGCAAAATTAACCTCTTATGTAGTTGCAAGGACTGAGGATAAATCCGGTAATACTTCATCTAAAATGGCATATGAAGTAGATGGTTTATCTTCCTTAGTTGTTTCTTTAGATGTTGTAAATTTAAACACTGTAGGTTCAGGTGGTAATTCTAGCACTATAGACTTAGGAAATGGATTAGGTATATTTTTAGCAGGTGACGATGATAATGATGTAGAATTTACTTTTGTTGGTGATTTAGAGTGTATTTTGGATGATGTTGATTTATAATGTGATTTAGATTTATAATATTTTGAGGATGGAGATGTACTAGGCCGAACAAAAGACATAGTAGGACAAAATGGAACCCCTACAGGTTTTGCCACATCAAACATATCAAAAGTCCTAGGATCACCATGAATAGTGACTAATTGATTTTTAAATTCAAACTTAACACATTGATGTAGTGTGGAGGGTACTGCTCTCATTGCATTGATACAAGGTCGATCTAAAAGAATGTTTTACAATGCAAAACAAGGTACAACAAACATAGTCGTATCCAAAATCCTTGGGCCAACTTGCAATGATATTTTCATGACTCCACATGTTTCTTGGATTTCATCATTAAATGCTTTAATAATAATTTCAGTATTTTTCATATCTTATTTCTTGAATCCAAATCTTTGAAAAAAATTGTATGTACATATGTTTAATGAATATCCATTGTCAATTAGAACTCTCTTAACTCCTACATCTCCAATAATTGATGTAATGTACAAAGAATTATATCCAAACATACTTTGAGAAGGTATATCATTGTCTTTGAAATCTATGAAATTTGTTTCATCCAAAGTGACAGCATTTACTACAGCATTAGGTTCAATATCTTCGGGTACTGTCATTTTTATTAGAGTTTTTATTAGCTCTTATCTATGCATGGAAGAAGTTCTTAAAAGGTCTAGAAAAAAAATTCTAGTTGTAATGGTAGCTAATTGTTCGTTGATATCATAAGGTGATATTTGTTGTGAACCTAACACATTATTTACCTTGGTAGGAGCTTTTAATACGAATGGGATTGATTTCTCACTTTGATATTGAGAATTGTGGTTTTGTGCTTGTTGTCTTATGACAACCCCAATGGTACCTATAAAGTTACTATGTCGTGGGTTACCAAAGTGGGGTCTAGTAATTTCTGCTTGTTCATTTGTAAGCCATTGTTGAGATGATGGTCTAGTAGTTACCCTTATAGGAAATGGTTCTTCCAGAACTGATAAATCCGTAATAGGTGTGATAGGATCTGATTCATATTCTGAACTGTTTGAATCAATTTTTGCTTCACTACCTATTTCACTTTCTTCATCACTTTCTAAAGGTGTAATTTGACATCTTTTCAAGGGTCTCATAGTAAATTGATATTTTGTAGTTATACATGATGTTTGCAAGTTTTTATGGGGTAGAAAACCACTTATAGTTCCTACATATCAAGTTGGATGAGGAATTTTATGGTGTTCTACTTGGTTTACAGCTTCTTTACCATGCTTTGGTAAAGGATGTTGAAAAATATCCAAACTTTGATTTACGTTTTGATTTTGAGGTTTCTACATGTTATTTTGAGCATCTCTTGGTGCAAATTTTTCTACTTCTATTTTTCCATTATCAATTAAGTCTTGTATCATATGTTTTAATCGTTTACAAGAGTTGGTTGAATGACCATCCATTATATGAAAATTATAGTGTAAATCAGCTCTAAATCCAGCTACAATTGTATCAGGTTGTCTTATCTCAAGCAATCGTATCAATCCTTGTTCTAATAATTGAGGTAAAACCATATGTAAAGGTTGATTTAATCTTGTAAATTCCCTTGGTGTTTTATCAGGATCCTTCAATACAAACTTATTTATAGCTTCTGTAATATTAACATTTGAATTATTTCTACTATAAATAACTCTGTCTCCCACTACTTTTTTGTTTTTGTATTGATTTGTAGCAGCTTTATCTTCATATTTCTTCTTAAATTGACATCTTCTAATGAGGGCATCTTCTACCCTCCTTGCTAGATCAATACCTTGGTCAAAGGTTGTTACTGTAGTAGTAGGAAGTTTATAAGATAAGTGCTCTTGCAGATTACCTATAAATATATTCAATATTTCACGATGAGGTAACGCAAAGTGTAATTTTCCTAGAAGTTGTCTCCATATTGTTAAGAATTCAGAAAAGCTTTCATATTTTCCTTGCTTCAAGTTGTATAAATATTTAATGGTCACATGCCTTTCTATATAGGCACTAAACTGGTGCACAAATGTCTCTGATGTTTCCTCAAAATTCCTTAAAGAATTATTTGGTAATTGGTAATACCATTCTAGGGCCATACCTCCCAGAATTTTAGGGAACATCTTTAGCAATAACAAGTCATCATGTGAAACATCATGACATGCTATTCTAAATATGCGAAGATGCTCTATAGAATCTTCAGTTCCCTTATATATCGGGAAGACAGGCATGGTAAAATATTTAAGATAAGGTTGTGCTATGACTATAGGATCCAGAGGTTGACTACACATTTATTTATAGCTATAAGAGGGATGGTATGGATCAATTTTATCTAGGTGAGAAGCTAGTTGTTTAACTATATCTTCGAGCCCTTGTTGTTGTGGTCCACCAAATTGGTTTGGTTGCATCATATTGTTGTGGCTTTGATAATAAGGTGTTGTTATTGTGTGAAGATTTCCAACTAGAATACTATTGTGTAAATTTTTTGTAGGTACTACATTTTGTTGAGTGTTTTGTTGATAGTTGGTATATTGTTTTTGTTTAGCTTTTTGCTGTTGATTTGATATTTGTTGATTTAAAGCTTGAGAGAGAATGGAAGAAAATGGTGCTTTCTGTTGTTTAAATTTTACCTTAGTGTTGCTAATAGCCATATTAGATGATTGCATTTTTGGTTTTGGAACATTTTGATTCAAAGGTATAATTTTTTGAGTAGATGGTCCTGCTTGATCGTCCTCTTGGTCTATTGAAGGCATATAAGGCAATGGATTTGTATATATTCAAAAAGCATTTGCTAAGGCTACTTCCATAGATCCTTCTCCTGTATTATCCATGTGTACTTCTTGACCAAATTACTCTATATGATCTTTCATGAATTGAGTAAAACTTGCAAGAGATTCAAATTTTAAATGTCCCTTTTCATCTAAAATGGGTTCATTAGGGTCTTGTGTTTCTTCTTCCCCATTATCACCTTCATATTCTAAAGGTGTGTCTTATTCAATGAGTGGTCTATCTTCATCATTTACTTGTTCTTGGTCTTCCATATTATTGTTGTCTACTTGTTTACCACTTCTTAATATAGGTATTTTATCTTAAAAATAAATTTGTTTTTGCAGATATATATTTTATATATATGTGCTAGGTTTTGAGGTATATATGTTATATATATATATATATATATATATATATATATATATATATATATATATATATATATATATATATATATACCTAACTAAATAAACAAAATACTATGATTAGTTTTTTGGTTTTTTTTTGTTTCTATATGAAAACAATAAAGCAAACACACTTATATAATATTACACCTTAATTTTCTTCAAAAAGTCTATATATATCGTTGATAGGTTCAAGTTGATCTGGTGTCATGTAATGTTCTTCTTAGAATTGGAAATGTTCTTTTAGAAATCTTACAAAGTGTGCTAGTGTAATACAATCAACCTCTAAGTTTGACGTATAAAAGTATAACTCGTGACAATATTATCTATAAATCATAGCTTGGGAACACTGTTAAATCTTCTTCTATCGTCTAAAACAACTTCCTAATTTTCTACTCGTGATAAGAACTTATGTACTACTATTGCATCTTCTAGATAATCTTCAAAGGAATAAAGGCTTGGAGTAATTATAGCTCTTTTTTTGGCTAACCACCTATCGCATGCTCTCTAGAGGTCGAAATAGGAAGGTGCACTATAGGGATCCAGGATTCTAGATAGGTCAAACCTTAGAATTTCCTTAAGTTCAAGTTCTTTAGCTCCTATAATTTCTAACCTTCTACAAATCTCAGGGTATGGCACACTAAATGAAGAAAATTCTTGGTTTACTAATAATAGTTCAACATTTATGTGAACGACTCTCCTTATTTTATAATCTACCATCTATGGGATGCAAAGTTATGCATTTTAACTAATGTTTTTTTTTGATTTTTTTTTGTTTTTGAAATCAGAAGAAATGCCTATGTATTCACGTCGGGTTCACCAAAGAATGTAGGCCTAAAATTTTTGCACTCCTTTCCTCTAGGTTGATGGATCCATGCCTCAGAGGGGAATGGGAAAATAGTAGAGCTACACCTCAAAAGAGAGGCACTTAAGTGTGCCTTCTTGTGGTGATTTTTTGACGAATTAAGGGTTCACCAGGAAACTTTTAGCGGCAGTTTCCATACCTAGGTTTGGAAGATGTTTGATGTGTTATTTTTATAAAATCATTCACATACACCTAATTTTTGGCCTTTATGCAACTAAAATATCTATATGCAATTTTGATTTAATGAAGACAATAGACAGTGGATACAGAATAAAATGCAATACCTAAAACTAGGGCTAAAAGAAATTATAAACCTTACTTGACCCAAATGTTTGATGAAGGTTTTGAGGCTTGTAGCAGGAAAAAATCGCCTCTATTTATGATAGAATCACATCTGTTATATATATAACCACCTCTGTTCCAGATAGAATCACATTTTATTTAACAAAATCATAGGCGATTATGTCGTAATCCTATAGTAGAATAGTTAATAGAAAATAGAGGACAAAAAACAATGTTTCTTGCAGATTATAATAGTTTCTCATACTCCAAGTCACAGATATGTTTTAATTTCTATATGCAAATGGATATGAAATGACATGAGAACACTATGATGACAATTCAACCTAATATGCTATGGATTTGTGTGATTATGATCTTGATTTCATGATGCAATTAACTGGAATGATGGTGAACACCAAGATGCAATATCTAAATCTGAATAATAAATTAAATGGACATGATGCAATGCATAGATAAATAGAAAATTGAGAAATAAATGCAAACAATGATTTGAATCATTTTCCCCAACTGATATGAATATAGGATCGCCTACTTTCTAACGAAATTGCCTACTCTCTAATGAAATTGCCTATCACTTCTATCGAAATCACCTATCATTTTTGTCGATCACCAGGTGATTATGATGGTATTTCGGGTGATTATAACTAAGACCTACAATAACAATAGTGAAAATAAGGATTCTAGGAGGTGGAATTGCATAACAAATTGATGCGAGGGATCCTCAAGGGAGTTTAGAACAATCTTAGGGATCAGAGTCCAACCAGCCAGGGGGAGAAAGGGAAAGGGGGCTAGATTAAATAGGTCCAGGAGAGGTTGGAGGAAGTTGGGAGGTTAGACTAAACATGGAGGAGGTTTTGATCCCTCCTATGTTTGTCACCTTCAATCTATTCACCAAAAACCCTGATCTTGGGAAAAAATTACCTAGCAATTTTGTTGATCGTCAGGCGATTTTGTTGACCGTTGGGTGATTTTTCCCATTGGTCAAACAAATTTTGGTTTATTGGCACAAAAAATGAGAAGGTTGTTTTCTCACCGTTTTAGCTGACTTTCATGTAAATTTTGGATAATTTTTAGTAATTATTATGATGTTTAGGTAAATTAGATGTGTCAATTTTACCCTACTACACCCACTGTACACACTTATTAGCACAAAGTAGGAGGTGATGCCAATTTATTGGCCTAGGACAGTAATAGAGCAATATCATTGGCCCAAGTTAAAATGGTAGTTGATTCCTTGGTGTCAGTACACAAATCGATGCACCTGATAACATTGAAAATTAGTATTGGGGTGTGTGTCACCAACCATAGTTATTCCACATCACCTTGGTAGTTATTGTATGTCACCTTGGCACATGCATGCACAACCAGCTAAATTATAAAATCTTTCATCACCCTTTTCATCTTCTACATTCTTTCCTTTCTACTCATTGTGCTCCCTGCTCTCCTAGAAATCCCTACAATGCTGTGCTAAGTAAGTTTTGAATAGGTTTTATTATATAACACTAAATTCAACCATGATGACCACACCTACAACCACTACTTCAAAGAGGAAACAAACATCATCCAGAAAGGAAAACAGTTTCATGGACCCCGATAGCCATATCACTAATACAAAGTTGACATGGAAGAACCCAGGGCAAATCCAAAAGGACATAGTAGCCAAAATGGCCATATATGTCTCCCCATCAAACCCAAGCATGTTATCTTACCACTATCTACTCTATTGGTATGTATACCCTTAGGTCCACCCATATCCTAAGTTAATCAGGGCCATGACAAAATTTTATGATGTTAAGAACATAATAGTGATAAACTCCAAGAATGAAGTCATTTTCATGCTCAACACCGACTCGATTAGGGCTACATTCACCTGTGGTAGGAATATTGCAGTCCCCTCCATTTATTTCTATCCTTCTAATTGTAAAAAGTATTACACCAATACCCTAAACATCTGATTTTTTTACAACATTTGTCAAAATCTCTTCTTGAGGGAGCAATGCTAAAATCCCTAATTTCCTTGGACAAATTAAAAAGCAAGAAGATATTTTGCATGATGGAAATTGTTATAGGGATGGAAATAGATACATAGGTCTATGAGTGGCAAATCATAATAGCTCAATGCATATCTAACCCCAAGTTTTATGATGCAGTGCATGTAGACGCAAGCAGAGTGCCAATCTTCTTTGACTAGTTGAAAAACTTTGCCTAGAAGCTGCATGCAGGGCTCTTCAAATTGTAGAAATATGTCCCTGATGCCTTTAGGTTCTTCTCTTACTTCGTATGGTTTTTCTTCTTCTTTTAGGTAAAAAAAATTAGTTTTATCCCTACCACACAAATGGACCAAAAGGGAGACCTCTTGTCTGTATGTGAATGGATGTTGCTTCTTTCAAATGTGGGTTCATACTATCACTTAAATATGGAATTATTGGCCCCAAAATTGAAACTCATGTATGGCGCCATTCCAAGAATTCCCCAATAGATGTGAGATACTTTGCAGCACCCCCACAGAGAAGAGGGGGACTGGTTTATTATGACACAGGGGGTGGTCTTTAGGCTCTATGGCTTCATAGAGAAGCCTTTCTTGTTGCCTTATTATGTTACTAAGTAATTATTTTCTCTTGATTAATTAAGGCAAATAGAGTTCATCAATAGTAAATTTGGTACAATCACTCATTTTAAAGGTACTTACCTCATGCATTTTCAGTACGAGGGAGTAACAGTGTCAAAAAAGGGGACCACAAACGAATTTCTCAAACCTTAAGAAATATCAAATTGATAGAGCTACCACAAAAATGGAAATATGACCCTACGAACAAATTAAATCAAAGGTAAGCCACCCTCAATAAATCCCCCCTCAATAAATTTCACTCATATGATAGGAAAATTGATAAGCAGGGTAGGAATAATGATGAAGATCGACCTTTAGAATGACACATTGAAAAAATGTAGCCATTGCCCCCATGGCACGACTTCTATTTGCACTTGGCAGATTGGTGCCCTGAGGTGAACCCAACCCACAAGCTAAGTAACAAGACCATAAAAAGCACCAAGAAAAGGGTGGAAGGCTAGGATCATGCTAAAATATTAGCATGGTGGCAAATGAGATACCACATACAAACCTTTTCCACGTATGGGAGGAATATTGACAAGGAATTCTACAAGAAGTATGATGACAACCATGATAACTAGTCTGAGACTTTGGTAGATAAAGTCCCTTCGGGAATAAATGGCATCCCCATAACAAAAATTGAAGGTAGTACTGAAAAGGATAAAGGAAAGCAAATCACTACTGAGTAAAAAGAAGTCCCTAAAAGGAAATGGTAAAATTTCATTCTCCCTTCTGGATCATACATAGAGTCTGATGATGGTGCTCAACTCAAGCACATGAGATGAAGAATTGAATTTATAAAATGAAAAGTATAATTGGATAAGGGAGGAGACCAAAATAAAAGGAAAAAATAAGAAAAACCCTTCGAAGAATTAGAGGAACATGAAGAATCAAAGTAACATGACGAATTAGAGAAACATGAAGAATCAGGGGACTAGGAAGGAACAAGGGAAAGCTATGAGTAAAATTCTAAGCATAAGAAGACGAATGAGCAAATTGTTGATACAGCTAAAGAACCTCCCCCAAAATAAAACACTAGTGGGGAGAAAACTCTAATGAAAGTAACAACGGGTGTATATGACTCAAGCCTAAAGTAAATCGTAGAAGCTTACACTAAGAAATTACAGGGGACAAGAGACACCAATCCACCAAAGGACTCAGGTATATCTCCTATCAATCTCGATACTCCTTATTCATCTTATCATTCCTAAAATAATTATTCTCCCCATTCTAAAAATTAGGGCAATCCCTCTCCCACATCTTCTCATCAACCTCCACCATCGTCATCACCTTCTCATCAACCTCCACCATCACCACCATCAATTCAGCAAATTCCACCAATATTCTTCTCTCCTCACACAGGTTCCCCCACTAAAAAATTGAGTATGGAGGCCTTTCTATCCACCACTAATTTCCATTACTCCACCAACATACTAAGTTTCCAATCCATTCAAACTACATCTCCCATAAGCAACCCTACCGTTGCTAAATTCAAAAAATTAAAGAAAGCCACCCTGAACGCTACTACATGGTTGAAGTTACAGAGCTCCTAAAGTTCTAAATATATAGCCCACATTATAGAAGGATAAGTGCTATATCCAATAAGCATGTAGCATTCCACAATGAATATTAATCCACTTGTACATAAGCCAAAAAAATAAATGATCCTAGAGGACTACCAAGCTAAGGTAACTATGAAAGATATCACTCAGCTACCAATGGATGACGAGTGGGGCAAGGCTCAGAATCACATGGGAATAATTTATCTGAACACTAAGTTCTATAAATAAAAGTACCTCTAGGCTGAACAATCAAGAAAGTGTTTGGAGGAAGCCTTGCACCAACAAAAAGCAACAAAAAAGGCTTTGAAAAATGAAGCCAAAAAATGGGAGCAAATATTCAATGAAGTGCCCCCTTACAAAGAGAAAGTGGTAAAGGCTGAAGAAAAAATTCAACTATTGTAGCAATAGGTCAAGGATCTTTAAAAATAGCTATTCGAAAGTGCTAATAAAACCAGTGGACTATCCAAGAAAAAAGTAAGGATAGTTAGAAGGAACATGATTGAAAGCATCAACAAGATGAATCCAAAGGCTAGGCCCACACTCTCATATCTTCTCAAAATCAAAGATATTTTGGGCCAAGTAGAAGACAAATTAGAAGCATCTATCAGGCTCTTGGCAACAAGGGTATTAGCAGCTAATAGAATTCAACCTCTGTTGGATAGCATGCAAGAAATAATTGGATACAGAGCACGGGATAATAATTGGTCCCATTCCAAATTATTTACCAAAAATTTATTTAAGAGGCACAAATTGGTGACCAAAAGTGCCAGGATCATACATGAGCTCAAATTAGAAGCTAAGATAATTCTAAAACATGTAAGCATAGCTAAAAATTGTGGCATGCCTAGCTTCTAGGACAAGGATTCAAATCTACTAATAGAAGATGAATTGAAAGCTGCTTGGAAGAAATTTGTAGAATATGAGTCATAAATTGATAGTTGGAAAGAGCCTATTCAAGAAGAGCAAATATTCAGCATGGCTCAAGATATTACCTAGATGAACTCTTTCCTACATGAGCTATATATGAAATCAAGAACCTTATCATATGACAAGGTTGAAGAGTTGGTCAAAATAACCACACCTAGGGAAACAAGGAGTAATATTCTCAAGATTTTTCTTAAGTATAAAGAACAGTCGTGATGGCATGATATTTTAAAATCTGGAAGCAGAACTAAGGTGATTGAAGATCAAAGGAAAGACCAAGGTAGAAAGTCATGATAGAGTGACATTTTGAATACCGAAGGCAAGGTCAACGTGGAAAGTCATGATAGGGTGATATTTTGAAGACTGAAGGCAAGGCCAAGGCAGAAAGTTGTGATAGGGCAACATTTTGAAGACCGAAGGCAAGGCCGAGGTGAAAAGTCATGATAGGGTGATATTTGAAGACCGAAGGCAAGGACAATGTGGAAATTCATTATAAGGCAACATTTTGAAGACCGAAGGCAAGGCCAAGATGGAAAGTCATGATAGGGTGACATTTTGAAGACTGAAGGCAAGGCCAAGGTAGAAAGTCATGATAGGGCAAAATTTTGAAGACCAAAGGCAAGGCCAAGGTGGAAAGTTATGACAGGGTGACATTTTGTAGACTAAAGGTAGGTCCAATATGGAAATTCATGATAGAGAAACATTTTCAAGACCGAAGGCAAGGCCAAGGCAAAAATTCATGATAGGGCAACATTTTGAAGACCAAAGGCAGGGCCAAGGTGGAAAGTCATGATAGGGTGACATTTTTAAGAACAAAGGCAAGGCCAAGGTAGAAATTCATGATAGGGAAACATTTTGAAGGCCGAAGGGAAGGCCAAGGTGGAAATTCATGATAGGGAAACATTTTGAAGACCGAAGGAAAGGCCAAGGTATAAATTCATGATGTCATGACATTTTGAAGACTTAAGGGAGGGCCAAGGCAAAAATTCATGATGGCATGACATTTTTAAGGCCATATGGACCATGACATATCTAAATAGGGTAAAGAATATCACCATAACCAAAATATCTCAACCACTTCTAGTTGAAAGCTCCATGATCTCTTCAACTAATTCTTTACCATAATGAGCCTACAGGCATATTGTTGTAACAACTTTTAGTTTTTTTTTTATGTAAAAACTCTTATATATAATTAGTGACCCAAGAAAATGGTCGACTCCTATGTGTTTACAAGACTATGTATGCAGACTTCTAAAAGTTTAATAAATAACATCCATTCTGATTCCTAGATCACTAGTGTTTCAAATAAAGTATGTATGTGTTGTCTATTACTACATAAATCTAAGTTGAATGTAACCTGCATTAATTATTATTCTAAATTCCTAAAATAAAGCTTAGTTAGATCTATAATTAACTTCATAGATTAGCTTACACCTAAATAGATATTCACCAAAAGTTTTAGTATCTCTGTGTTGGTTCTCTGTTATGCTTCTCTGCAAAAGACTACGATAGTTGCTTTGTTGTTACCTAATCTACACCATTTTAATCCTCTAGTTAGCTATATTTTCCTCTCTTCATGTATTTATCTTTCTCCCATTTTCCTAAAATAATAAAGTAACCAACCTCCTCAGGATATTGAACCAGTTAAACTCTGTGTTAACCTGGTCTTTCAATGTTGGCAAATTCTTGGGTGCAAATCTAACCAAAGACATATTTTGCTCCAACAGTAGGCTTCTTCTCTATGTTTTCTCTTTCAATATCCTTTTTGAATTCTATATTTAATATGGGTATTCTTATCAAGAATATTTAAGTCTTGAGGTCTTCTCTAATCTCCTTCAGAATTTGGAAATCTTACCAAATACTTCTTATATGGGCTTGTTGTTGGATGACAACAATTATCCGGATTTCTTCAATGTTAGGAGCTTATTCTTGGTAGTGAATTTCTATAATGAGTTCTTCTAGGAAATTATTTAATGATTTCAATGAACTCTATTATAAGGCTCTCCAAGCCTTTTCCTTATTTCTCCTTGAGACCTCTCCAAGGTCTTCAATATTGCAACTTCTCTAGTCTTCCTAATGAGACCTTTCATTCAACCTTATAATATGGAAGTTTTGGCAATGATATCTCCCTCTCATATCTCTAAAATATTCTATTACTAAAATTAGGTACAAGACCTTGCAAGTTCTTCAATCTATTCCAAAAAATAAGTTCTTCAATGGGTTCTCTTGTAGATATCTTCAACTTCTCAGGCTGATTTCTTATATTCCATTAGGGTGAAGTCTTCAATATTCAATGAGATCTTCTTTGGGTATTCTTCAACTTCTTTTGGAAGAAGTCTTTAATCTGCTATATATAGGCTTCGATGGAGATCACAAATATCCTATATTCTTTTAGACTCTTCTCTAGAGTCTCTTCAATATGCTACTTGTAATTTTTCAATGGAGAACACCAACCTCCAATATTATCTTGGACTCTTCTCTGGAGTCGCTTCCTTGAATATGGAACAAGGCTCCTATGGCATTTTCTTCTTCTGCACTATGTATATCTACAATATGACTTCTCTCAGGTTCTTAGAATCTCCTCTTCTTCTATTTGTTACTTATGGTGCGATATTGATTTTGAAGATGATATTACTCCTAAATTTATATAGGAAGCTTCCCATATTTATTTGAATCTCCTTTTTCTCACAACAAAGTATTAGAACTGTAATGGAAAAAATTCTTAATGATGAATATTCACTAGTTGATTTGTCAATCTAGTGTAATGAATGTTGAGTCCTAGTCTTCATGAGTTTTTCTACAACTCTATGGAAATATTCTATTCAAATTCAATCGTAGAAATTCTAGATCTAAGATTTGTTTCTCTCCTCTCAATCTCTCTTGTGTATATCCCTATTCCTATCTAATCTACCATAGCTCTGATACCACTATTAGCTTTTGATAATGTGTGACATGGGAGAAAGCAATCACAAGATGTAAAATATACAAAAAATTAAGATAATGGAATTCTATAAGAATTCTAATATATGTTATTAATGTAAATTTATGAAAATAGTACATTGTACTATAATTAAGGAATGGACACTCTAGAACACTAATTAAAACTACATTGTGCATCCTCACAACTCCATAGTAATCTCTACTATACTATCCTCTATCTATTCTCTATTCTATATGTGTCTATGTCTCTACTCTGGGGCCTATATATACGAAAATAAGTTACTTGGCCCTTAATCTTCCTAACTACCTTTCCTATGACTCATGTACAAGTGGACTCCTTGTACATTTACATCATTGCACATTGACACTTGTGCATTTATTACTTATTTTTTAAGTAACTAATTAACCTAAGATAATCCTCTAATATAATAATGTACCCAAGGTGGTACATTGATATATACCCTAATAATATAATATACTCCAAGAAGGCTAACTATATAGTTTTCAACAAACCCTTTGTTACAATTTCTCAATCTCAGATCTGCAAAGTTATATGTAAGAATTCATCACAACAAAGTTTGATTAAACCTAATGGTAAAATTATCACTATAGTAGTTTGATATGCACATCCAGAATCACCATTCTTAGACTATACCAAACATTACACCTCACTTTTCATTTCCAAAAACCATATAATGGCATGCAAACATATCAATTACCATTTCTAGAGAAATTTATTGGTCAATAGTCATATCCACAATCATCATACATGGTTGGGAATCAATTAGCACTTCATTTCCATTGTAGAATCATCCATTTACACTATCATTCTAGCCATACTTGCACAAAATATATCATTCATGTTAAAGGGTAATAGTGATCAATAATATGAACAATCATCAATGAACAATTCTCCATTATGCATGGGCAACTATCAACAACAATCAATAACCTTCAATGAATCATCTGTAAGCATGGACTAGACTCCATAAAAATTAATAATCATAAAAATTCATAAAACACCATCAAAAATTGAATGGGGGCTTTATAATACTTTCCCAAGACATTCCAAAGTGGTTCCTAAGACAACACATCATTCACAACTACCTTCCTGCAATATCTTAAAATAATTAATGCACTAAGGTTTTACTAAGTCTTAATTTTATTTTTATCAAATTACCTTTCATGTGCATTTCACTTTATTTCCTTTAACTTCTAATTGTATGTTTATGATAAATTATACAATTACAAAATTGTACAATTAGAAAAAATTGTGCAAATCCAAGTTTTATCATTTCTTCTTATTTTGGGAGGTGTATTTTATACCTACATCTACCCTCCTCTTTAAATTAGGTAAAATACTTACTAAATAATTCATATTACCCTTGGCTAACTGGTCTTGTTGAAGATCTTGAAGCTGTACACGAAGAATAGCATGATCATTTTGTAACTTAACCACATAGTTATTGAGTTCTACAGCCTTCAAGCCATACTTTTTGGTTGTTTCCTCTACAATAACCAAAAGCTATAGTAACTCTTTTTCTCTCTTGGATGCACGTTTGTGTAGCTTATCATTTAACTCTACCTTTGTCTATATTGCAATGGCAATCTCCTTATCCTTCTCTATAATGACATGATCTCACTACTATAAATCAACCTTATGGGTTAGCTAAAGCTCTTCCTTAACCTAAATCACCACCTTATGGTTCATAATTAATTCATTATAGTGTTTGGCATCTTTCACCATTTCCTCAATATTGTAGTCCTTCAGTTGCATTTATTCTTTATATATTTTCAACTATTCCTCATTCTTTATCAACTACTCTTTCTAGACTATTAGTCGTTATTCCTGCTACTTGAGCTATTGGCTATTCAAACTCTATTTCTCCACTTTTTGCTTAGTATGCATAGCATATTATTGTAACATATATTCCTATTCCTCCAATCATCTCTTTTGTTATATTGCTTTTTGGATCATAATTTCTTTCTCTTTCTCTTGTGATCATAGCTTCTCATCATAGGCTTGCTTCATGTCATTCATTTCAATTTCAAACTTCTTCAGCTTATCCTCAGCCTCATTCTTTTGATGTTATAATTTCTCTTAAATTGCAACCATATCCTTTTATTTTCTTCCACTTCTTCCATTTGTGCCTCCTTAGCTTGATAAATCTATTAAAGATCCAAAATCAGCCATTCAATCCAATGTGTTAGGAAATTGAATTTTTGGAAGATGAAATTCAGCTCTAGAGATGCCCTCTAATATTTTGTATCTAGTGTGTTTAGTAGACATTTTTAGCTCTTGTCTAGATCCAAGTACACCGTGGGTATGATTTTTAGTTTTACTTCACTCATAGAAAATCCTCAATCCCTAACATATTTGTTACCTCTCCTCTAGATAATTGTCATAGGTGTTGTGCATTAATTTGGGCTATTCTTCTTGTTTGGTCCTCATTACACACCCACTCCATGACCTTATCTATCTCAGTGAAGGTTTTATCCCTCCAATACTTTAGTTTTCCAATACATCCTATTCAAAACTACAACCACGTACTAGCAAATATATCATATATTTATCTTAGGAAATAGTCTACTTGTTCATTTGTATCGTCTCCATCTCCATCTAAGACATTGTACTATGGGACTTCAAGAAAAATGCTTTTTTGAATCCATCTATCCATTTCTTGTGATGGAGTCCTTTCCTTGTCTAACTCCTATAGAAATCAACTTCCCCCAACTTCCTTATAACCCACTACAGTCTCCTCCTGTAGCATATTTTGGGCTACATTTTTACCTTCTTATTCTTGTGATTTGATCTCTTCAATAGTAATGATTTCCTGAGTCAATTTTTGTCCTTCCATAGGTACTTTAACTTCCTCTTGCAACTTTGACAACCCCTCTTCCCATTTCAATTATTCTTTTACCACTATTGTGGGTATAAAAATTGGATCAAATCATTCTTGTGATGGCATCATGTTCTCCTCGCCCAACTGACTATTTCCACCTCTCATCACAATCCTTATTTATAGCTTCTTCTTATCCTTCATATCCTCTAGTGGAGCTACCAAAATTTCTTTTGCTTTTTCCCTTGGTGGTGATATTTCTTTATCCAACAAATGTTTAGATGTCTCCAACAATTCAAACTTGTTGTGCTCGAGCAGTGTAGGAGATCCCACCACTTCTCCTAATTGGCCTACACCCATTGGTACACTGATGTTTTTCAATTCCAAATCCTCCAACCCTAAGTACATATCAGTTGGTTCAATGGGTATTGATTGCAATTGCTCACTCTACAAAAGAATTTCCTCACATGTCTACCTCTCTCATTGCCTAAATATTTGAATTCACACTAGATTGGTTGTTGGTGCTACTATCTTCTCCTTATTGTGAGATAGTGGTTGTTCCTATTATCATTATGCAAGCACCTGCTACTCGTAATCAAAATCCAAGTACAACTATCATAATATCTTCCTATGAGGGTGGATTTCCTCTTTTGACAAAGTCCCCTTTTCATCAATCAAAGGAGTATCTGGTTTCCCGATATTATTTTTCTATCTCAACTTCTCTAGGGTAGCTTTTTGGATTAGCACTATCTTTACCCATTGCATTATGATAGGCTAATCCCTTGGTATATCATGAGGTTTTGTTAGCCCATGGAATGGAATTCTAGCCTAAGAAACCACATCTAATATTACAATGATTACATGGAAGGTCATCGAGAAGTTCTTCTTGTTCCTTTGTAATAATCATTGAATCATATAAGCTAAATAGGTTCCTCAATCATATTGCACCCCTTTTCCAATGCCTTCTACATACAATGCCATCCAACTTGGCATTTTTGAGGACCATGCCTCTCCTAAAAACTATGACATAACCATGTTCATGACACACATAAAATCCTTTGTCTTCAACATACTTTTATTCATTCTTTGTCCTCCTAAACCAAAAGCCTTAGTAGCTGATAGAGATTTAAGCTTTGTTAGCATGGTGATTAACCTATAGGTCTCTAGGGAGTCCAAAAATTTTCTCTTAATTGGGAGATCTTCCTTTGGAAACCCAAATATTCTTTGAAAAGATACAATCAATAATTCCACCTTGAGATGATAGTTATCAATCCATACAAAGGTGAAATTCTTGCTTGAATCATATGACTACATAATCTGCAACAAGGATTCATGAAATAATACTTTATCCTATGGTGGTATCTATGCCAATATACTCACTCTAGCTTGATTCAAGGCTACATTCATTGAGTGAGTGTCCTCATGTTCATCCATCATTTTTAGTATAATTCACCTACTAACAGTGTGAAGGTAATATCCTTTAATTCCAAATGCCCTCCTTCATCTTCACTAAGTAGGTCTATTTTTTTATCTGGGGTAACCTCTCTATGAACCTCATTGTGAATCTCCCTTTGATGTGCTCTGGGTGGTTCTATTTGAGGCTCCTGATGAAAATGTGGTTGTGTTATTCCTATACTTCCATGTCAATTCTTGTGTCCTCTCCACAACCTCTTCCCCTCCAAGGATGATAATTGTACCCTCCTCTTGGCTAAAACCCTTATCCTTGGTCTTGTGTAGGGTGGGTCACTTCTTGCCTAGGCCATGAATCCCAATTATGTAGTGCTCTTGGTGAGCATTCCCTCATTTCATCACAATATATCATATATGAGCTCAAAATTCTCCCTCGATGCTCATTCTTCATCCATATTCATCTGGAACCACTCTTCCCCAATCTTATTCAATTCAACAATTTTAGGACAATTGCATCAAAAACCCTACAACTTGCCCTAATTCTATACAACTACATCAAAAAAATAATAGCTCCAAAAAATGTATAGCTACACCTCACAATCATACAAGTGCTTCTAGAATCATACAACTACCTCCAAAATCATACAATTGTTCCCACCACCATACAACTACACTCCAATTTTGTACAATTCACCCAAATTGTACAATTTGTGCCATAAATAATACAATATCACCCTAAAATCATAAAATAGTTCTGAAATCATACAATTACACCTCACTTTCATACAATTGCACATGGAATCATACAGTTGCACTTTAAATTGTACATTTGCAATTAAATTGCACAATTCAGGTTCCAATTCATACAATTTTGACCCAAAATCATACTACCCTCAATCATACAATTTCCTTCCAAAATTATACAATTTGCTATTTAATCCTTCACTTTCCCTAAAATCCATGTTTTTTTTAATGTGTATGATTTGTTTTGCACCCTTTTGCCACCAATGTGTAATTTCTTTTTTTGGTGTAATTTTTGGTTCACTTGTGCAATTTTTCCTTTCAATTGTATAATTATTTAGATGTATGATTTACTATGTCAATATATGCAATATTCTTGTATGGCCTTCTCTTTATAATTTTTCCATGCAATGGCTGAAATATTTTCTTCTTTACCGGTAAATACTTTATGTAAATTAGGGTTTCCAGTTTTACTCTGCTCAGCTTTTCTAAAAAAACAAACCCTAGAAACTTCTCACCATTCTATAGAAAATTGCTTCAAACCATAGCTTTTTATAAAATATCCATCATTGAGGGTTTTTTTCCAAGTAATTCCTACAATCTTTAATTATTTTTGAAAAAACAACCCTACTTTTTTCAGAATAAAACCTTAGCTTTTTACCACTGGCACCCCCACTACTATGTGGTTTTTTGAAATCAAGAAATTCCACTATGTAAATTCATAAATGGGTCAGAAAAATAAGTGAACTCATGTTGTTTGCATGCCCATATGGTGAAAAATTTCATTTGTTGCACGTTCCTTGCTCTCAAAAATCACCTATTTTTACTTGCAATTCATACAATATTGTGAAAAATATGCATGGAACCTTATTTTTATAATCAAAACATCGTGGTGAATGAAAATCTACCACCTCAGCCTCCTTTGCATGTGTTTTTGGATTTTTGTACGAATGACTGCCAACTCATCCCTTTTTGCATGCATTTTTGTCCTTTTTCTTTTTTTTGAATATTTTATTATAACTTTTTGCTTTTCTTTTTCTTTTTATTTTTATTTTATTTTTTCTTAGAAAAGGCCACCATTTCTATTTTTCAACCATCTTCCACATTAATTACGTCTCAAGGGATTTTCACAATCAATATTATTTTTCTATTTATATATATATATATTTCATTTCATTTTCTTTTTCAAAATTACCTAATTTTCTCACTTACCTTCTAAGAAATTGTATAGTGATATTCACTTGTCTGATTACTTCTATTGATGTATCATTTGGGGGTTCTTCCACCTAATTTCATGCAACTAAGGGTTGAGCAATAACATAATCGAGTTATAACTATTCAACCATATGATTTTCTCCCTCTTGTTGGCTAACTATACGATTTATAACCATATAGTTGTTAATTGTACGATTGGCAACTACGCGATTCTCTCCTTCCATAGTGGAATTATCTCATTCATGTATTCTCCTTTGCCCTATTGGCTGATCATTTGGTGAAGGCACCCTTACTACTCAATTCTCATTTGGGTGACTTCTAATCCTATCTACTCAAAGTAAATCTACCTCCAAACTTGGTGAACAAGTCCTTTGTCAGCCTTGAATTGCTTCCTCAAATCATACTCTTCCTATGCTAGCAAGTCCTCTTCCCTACACTTGTATTTTGTGATATTATTCTCTTGCTATATAACCTTCCTAATTATATTCTTATTGGTCCTTATCGATGCATTGGTGGTCGCCCAATAGGGTATTGTCTTGTAATATTTGTCAAGAATCCTCCTTACCCATTGCATCCTTGTGCATTCCTGATATGATTAAATGGTATAAGTGGTGCCTCCTCGGGCTATCTAGGCCATCTTAAAGTGCGAGGTTGAGTCCTTCACCTTCCCCCTCTAGGTAGAGGATTTGAATTATTCCTTCCTTTAGTCATCGGTTTCAAACCTCCTTTATAACCTCTTTGCTACCCTGTGGTACTTGGGATTCCTTGTTATCAATATTATTGTCATATCAGTCTTCCTCTTTCCCAAATACTAAGATTCATATCCAAAAACTCTATATTGTCTAGGTGTCTTTCATTCCTTTGGGATCTTGGTGACAACTATCATAATGGTCTTATTCAAGGATCTGCACATGCCAATCATCTTATCCATCATATTTTTTGAAGCAATATTGTAAGAATTTTTATTTCAAAGTTTCCCTATATCCTTTTAAAAAGTTAGACTCAATACTTGAGTCATTAATATAATCTTCTCTTTGTGCCAAACACTCTGTTGGTGAATTCATTATTCATTGAAGTCTCCTCACTTCTCTTCTTTACCTTCATAGCTATTGATACATGGGCTTCTATCCCCATGTGCTCCCCTACCAAGCCTGCATGGGCTTCTTATAGTTTTGTATTAACTTTCTCCTCCATTATGCATCTTCGTAAAATGTCATTTGTACCCATATTATACAATAGTCCAACTATCAACTGAAAAGGTGATAACTTCACGATTACCTTCCTTTTCTCTCTCATTATCAAGTCTTATTTAAACTTTCTTGTGGATAGATATTGCCCAATAAACTTGTACCATTCTGGTACAATGTTAATTACAAAAAACTATGCATCAAGGAATTCATCTAGAATTTCCATCCTTGCAGGTTCTCCTGATCGTATCTAAGACAACTTGTCTACAATCACATGCTTCTTACTAGATCTTACTACTAATAAAAATAAAAATTCTTGTAAAGTGATAAGCCACCTACTAACTCGCTCTTATATCACCCATTTTTTTATCAGGTACAATAGAGCCTGATGATCAAAATAGAAGGTAAACAGGTTTACCAATAGGTAATACCTATACTTTTGTACTGCATATACCATCCCCAAAGCCCCTCATTTTATTGTAATATAATTCCTTTCCACCCTTGATAATAGATGGCTTTCAAAACAAATAAGTTGATGTAGCCTAAATTGTCCTTCCTAAGAGAATGTGCATTCTATTACAAAATATGAAGCATAAACATGAACATGGAACTATTTATCCAAAATTTGAAACACTAGGATGGGGATACTCACAAGTTTTGTTTTTATTTCTTCAAAAGCTACTTGATTCTCCTTTGTCCAACTAAAATAAATGTTCTTCTTTGTTAATGATTCCAATGGGTAGGACACATGTGCATAATTCCTAATAAATATTTGATAATATCTCATGGATCCTAAGAAGGTTTTTAACAAACTTGCATCATATGGTTCCTCCATATTCAAAAAATGACACAAATTTTATTAGGATTAGTCTTCAACCCTTCACTACATCCTATATGTCCTAGTAACTTCCCATATGGTACCATAAAATAACATTTTCTAGGATTTAAGGAGATTTGTGCATTCCTACATCGGATCATGTATTCACTCAGGTCTGATAGATGGTCCTTGATCTTACCATATATGGACCAATCATCCAAGAATACCTTGAAATTTCCTATCACCAATTGGTCAAATATGTACAAAATAATCCATTGAAATATGGTTGGGGTATTACAAAACCTAAATGGCATCCTGTTGCATGCATAATTTCCATTTTCTACAACAAATGTGGTCTTCAAATTATCTTATTTGGCTATATTGATTTGATTATAGCTAGAAAACCCATCCAATAATGAATAAATTTCATGTCCTACAACTTCCTCCATAATGGAATCTGTGAATGGAATAGGGAAGGGATATTTAATCATTACTGCATTCAAAATTTATAAATCTACATAGATCCAAATATTATCCACTTTATTTTTCAAGTTTACCATAGTAGGAGAAACCCATTCACTTGTGGTAAACCTAAAAATAATGCCAACATTCAACATCTTGTCTATCTCTATATTTACCAGAGCTGCATACTTGGGGTTCATCTTGTATGGTCTCCTTCTCACGAGTTATGCCCCAAGCACTAATGTAATATTATGGAAATATAATTCTAATGGTAAAAATTTCAAATCCTTATACATCCATGCAAAAACATCCTTGTATTCCAAGAATATCTTGAAAGTCGCTACTTTCAATACTATATCCCAATCATTACCATAATGGATCATTCTAGGTTCATTCTTCGTTCCTAGATTTACCTCTAGTAGCTGAGGTCCTTCATATTTGATATATTTTGGCTCTACCTTATCCTTTGCCATATTTGTTGGTTGCACTGGTCTCACATCTATATTTGTATTTCTAATTGTATATTCTACAAAACTCTTAGGAAATATCCATTTTTCTTGTTCCTCTTCTTTTGGTTTCCTGTTGAAATTCTTGTCATATTGTCTTTTTATGGTCTTCTTTGCATTAATATAGAGGTATCTAGGCTAAAATACCTCATACTCCTCCATATACTAAAGGATAAGTCTACTATCATATTAGGTTATGTCCTCACTACATTATTTAAGAGACAACATTCCCTCTTCATTGGGTTCATATTTTTCTTCACTTGAAGAACCACTTGAATCATCTGTCGTGGCAAAATCCTCACTAATTCTTTTATTTTTCAAGTTAATCATATACTTATGTTGTCCTTTCTTAAATATGATCTAATTATTTCCACAGTTGTGATTAACTTTGGGTACTCGTAGCCAACCTCTTCCCAATAGTGCATTATATGCAGGCTTTTGCAAAGCAATCACAACAAAATACACGATGAAATCTTGCTTAACTATTATCACCTATTGTATCATCAATACTCTCTTCAACTCAATACCATACTATTCAACATTGTACAACCTAAAATTTAATACCCACAATGATGGAGCACCGATATCCCTCCAAGTTTTCTCTGGTAGCACGTTAACACTTGATCCTATATCCACAATAACTTGTGTTAACTTATGCCCTAGTATCTCCATATAGACCAATGTTGGTTTCTTACCAAAATCAATCATTAATATGGTAAGATCCATAAAATAATATTTCCATTCCTCTTTCTATATTAGTTGTATCTATACCTCCATCACCTTATGTAGTTATCGTATAACTTCAAGCAAACTATCCATCTTAATTTCTATTGCCATATTTAGAACTTGTGCTACCAAGTCTTGTACAACTACTATGTCTTCTGATATGCAAGGCTTATTTGATTTTTTATGCTCTGCAAGCGTTAACTACTTAGATTTTTGTGCCTCTTTTTCAATTACCTTTTTTTCCACATACCATTTCTTCTTTTCTTTGGAAGGTTCTAGGTAAGTGTCCTTCTTATTCTAACTTCATATCACGACTAATACATACTTCTTAGTTTCCTCATCCTTTATAAAGGGTACATCAATGTCCAATAAATTCACATTTTGTGATCCACTCATACTTTCTTTCTTGGGATAGTTGACCTCCTTGTGGTTACTTGGACCACACTAAAGAACACAAGCTTATACTGAGAGGGGGGGTGAACAGTATAAGACCTCTTTTTACTTTTCCTTTATACTTCAAAACAGTAAAGCAATATATCCAAAGCAATATCAAAGCAATGCACAAAACCATCCACAAAGTGACACAACAATTTACATGGTTCATCCTCAAAAATTTTCTCTAAAAGTTATCTCAAAGTTCTTTGGGAAACCTTCCCAATTACAATGTTTATGAGCCTCGGCTCAAAGGAGAAACCTTCCCCCAATCTGAATTTATGAGCCTCTCGCTCAAAGGAGATACCTTCCCCTACCTCTGCTCTAGTCGGTGATCCTCTAGAAGACCTCTCGCCTCCGCTGCCCTTAGCAAATGGAACTCTATCCACAGAAGACACCTGTCTTCCCTTCTCTGGCTGGAGACCTCTGTCCTCAACTCTATCACCTCAAAGCTGGTCCTCGAATTTGCACTAAACACAGTCCTTCGGTCTAGCACAAATGTCCTCGTCCTCTTGTCTTTGATCAGCACCAAACACAGTCCTTCGGTCTGGCACAAATCTGTCCTCAGGTTCTTCTCATAGAACCAATGCACCTCTGTCCTCAAGTTCTCTGATAGAACTATCAAACTCAGCTTCACAAGTCCTCTGCTAGGACCTGTCCAAATCTGCTCACAAGTCCCCAATGGAACCTGTCCAAAACCTGCTCACAAGTTCATCAAGAAAACTTGCTTGGCATGAACCCACAAAGAGAATGGTTAGAGACCCAATGTGATTCATCCACCTCATAGAAGCATAAAGAGAATTGTTAGAGACTCAATATGATTCATCAACCTCATAGAGGCATAAAGAGAATTGTTAGAGACTCAATATGTTCTATACTTAACTCCCAATCTCAATCTCAATCTCAACCTCTAAATCTCAAAAGAATAAGATAGATGTAGTATGCTTTTCTCAAGAACATGAAACACAACCCAACAATTGCCAACCATGCAATATCTCATATAACAATGATACTCATGTTCTTTCCAACAACCAATATCTTTTCTCAACCAATTGGGCTTCAACAACAATGCTCATAGACAAGGTTTAACCAACATCATTCAACTCAACATTAACCTTGAAGCATTCAACCAATCATCACTAGAAAAGGAAACAAGTAGAAATCCTTTTCCCTCCAAAGATATTTGAACAAAACAGCCACCCACACAATATCACCAAATGCAAAGAATAACTTGTTCAAATCAACTCAATGGAGTAAGCCCAATATCATGTATCAAGTAAAAGCAATAACTTGATCAACCAACCTCTATGGAAGCAACTCAACCATCAACCTCAACACAACCATCCAAGGGTTTCACCAACTCAAAGCAAGTATCAAGACTCACAACCATAAACCCTAGTGCACAATGCTTCCACTACCTCAAACCAGAATTATGCATTCACCAAAACTCTCATCAATGATAACAATGCATAAGTAGTCTTCAACAAACCAGAAACTAGGACTTACACCCAACCAAAGGAAACCTTGTTGAATACCTTTTCACTCCAATATTATTTCAGGAAAACATACACCAATCATACTCATAAGAAGAATGTGCCCATACCTTATTGAAGTGAAGGAACCCCTTTGGAAATCTGCCACAATCACAAAATTCTTTTGCCAATCTTCACAAGGGTTAGATTAGCACAACATTCAAAACAATCATAACATACCCAACCTTTTATTATCAATCATCATCACCAAAGTACCTATTAATCTGCACAACTTCCTTATCTTCTCCTAAAACCACTTGTACCATAAAATCAACTAAATAATTTATACCTTATAACTCTCAAAACTTTTACAAAATGTAAAATAAATATCACATTATAAACTCTTAACCATAAGTACTTATAGCTTCTAATCAACACAAATCCCTTAAGACATTATAACTCTCATAACAATCAAACCTTATTGCTCTCGAATATATCTTATAAATAACGTACCTCCATATTAATTCTCCTTGTACCTTGTAGACAATTCACAGTGCTTCGTCAATCATATGCTTTCAACGAATAATCGGATGCCTCGTTAGCTAGTCATTAGTGCACATGCTCTAAGTTTTTTCTCACACCAATGCTTAACCCAAACCCTTTATAGTTGCACTTAGATCTGCTTCGATCTGCTTTGAACACGCAATCACCGGTTCTTGCTTCCATTCTCTATCGTGAGTCACACAGAATTCTTCGTTGTCCCTTTCACACTAACATATGCATTTCGAAATCCATGCCAATTGGATATTACTTGCACCTGACTTCCTCAAACTTGCACATTCATTTTTTCTTAAGCTTCGTCATAAGAATGTTTTCAAAATGTTATATAATATGAGCCTCTTCGAATACCATGCAGGCTTGAAACTAAGCTACCTTCATCAACACTCGCCAACCAATCACTCGTCAGCCAATCACTCGCTTTCTACACTGTCAACCAATCACTCACTCGCTGCACTTTTCACATAAGGACAAATGCTATCCGTGCTCTCCATACTTCATTGCTCCATGCATCATTTGAATCTCCACCGTGAGCCCTCCTCTTTGGCGCTGCTCTCGAGCATCATTCTTCGTTAGCGTAGAGGCTCCGACTAAATCGAAATTGCACGAGGATTCATCTCGAAAACATTCCATCTAAAATGAATTCCATTGCCACCTTTTATATGTACTTCGATGCATTACCAAACACGTCGGCATTTCCAAACACGTCGGAAAATACTTTAATTTAATTTTAAAATATTAATTTAAATTTTAAATAAATAAAATTTAAACTAAATATTTAAAATTAAATATCTTCATCACCGGGGCACCTTTTTCAACGAAACGAAGAGCCAACTTGGGTTTTAAGAAAAACCCATTTCAAATCTGTTGTCCATGGTTTTAAATAAAACCTTTTATTTTGTCTGCCTTGGTTTTCACAAAAACCCTTCCGCTTCTTGACATCAATGACAACATCAACACTTGAGCAAAGGCAATGTACCCAATGTACCCAAAATTGCCAACAATCTCCCCCCTTTGTCATTGATGGCAAAACTTTACTAAAAACACATCTTCAAGAGCCAAAACTGAAATCACTCTCTTTGAAGTTTTGCTCCCCCTGACTTGAAGCTTTCCTCTTCACTTGAAGCTCTCCCCCTTACTCATATCTCTCCCCCTTTGTCATCAATGGCAAAGGGCCACCTTTGGGGCTCGGAACTAAGAATGAGCCTCTTAGCTTAGTCCCTCCCCCACCTCCTGTTGAGGTGATTAATTCTGGGGTGGGAGTAAAACTCCCATTAGGCACTGATCATCATCAGCGTCTATAACTTCCTTGCCGGGCCTTCTCTTGAACTCTTTGTCCATATTCCTGTTCTTGTCATTGTTCTGATCCTTGGACCTGATCATGCCACTGTTCCTGTTCCTGTATTCTGGAATTTCAGCTCTACATTGTCTAGCTATGTGACCTTCATTGTTGCACTTGTAACAAGTAACAATGTTATTTCTTTGAGGCATACCTGTTCTTTGAATCCACCTATTTTGACTAAACCTGTTCCTATTGTTTGCCTTGCAATGAACTGCCTTGTGCCCAAACTGATTGCAAGAGTAGCAATACCCATAAAAGAAATCACCACTTCTGAAACTGTTATTTACCTTCTTCACTTGAGCCATGCAATGTACAACCATGTGACCAAACCTGTGACACGCAAAACATCTGCCTTGAAACTTTCCTTTATTTGACTTCTTAGGTCCTGAAAACTTCTCCTTCTTCTCATTCCAAAATCTGTTTTCTGTTTCTATGCATCTATCATTCAAGGACTCATGATCTGAAATACTTTCCTCATTAGAACTCTCTTCCTTTTGGAATCTCTTACTAGACTCTCCAACTTGTTTCTTGTGAGGCTTAACAAAACCAAGACCTGTTTTATCTCGTTGGATTTCTTTGACTTTGGATGAGAGACTTAACCTTTTTGGAGCTTTCTTGAAACCTCGTACAGCTTATCCTTGTACTCTTTATTTTCCTCTTTCAACGAAGCCATTTTCTCGTTCTAATTCACTATACTCAAGCACCTTAGATTCTAACTCATTCTTGAGTTCTTGTGCCTTAGCCATAGAGACATCAAGACTTTCTATAAGTTCATCTCTCTCCATACAACATTCATCTAACTTATCCTTGAGTCTAGCATTCTTCTTTCTTTCCTTTTTCAAAGCACTAAGAGCACTAATAAGTTCACCTTTAAGATCTACTTCACTTTCCTCTATATGTTTGCTTTTTGAATCATCAAGGCCTTTTTCAGATTTCTTATCACTAGAGGTGCTACCCTTTTCAAAAACCATACATGCATCTTCCTTATCATTTTCTGAAGCATCCTCATACATACTAGCAACCAAATCATTATTTGTGCAATCATCCTCAAGGTGACCAAAATTTCCACATCTAAGACATTTCATGATAATGAATCTATGTTTTGGTTCTTCCTCTTTTTCTGATATGAACAACATCTCATTTTCATTATCACTTGAAGAACTTTCACTATCACTACTAGAACACTTACTTGCTTTGTCTAGGTAGAAGCTCTTCTTGTGCTTGTGAGAATACCTCTTTCCTTTATTGCTGTGCTCATCTTTGTTCTTCCTTTGATGCCTATGCCTTTCAGAATCCTTGCTCTTACAATCCTGTTTATCTTCATCAATTTTGAACGGATCATCTTCATCTTCACTGCTACTAAACCTATAGCAATGATGATCATTGTGATCGAGTTGACCACAAACAAAACATTCTCTTACTTGTGAGCAATCACAAGTCGGTCTTCCCACATCTGTGCACAACTTTATTAATCGCTTGTTCTCCATTTTTGATTCATCTCTTGAATCTATTTCCATTCCCAAAGCAACAAAATTGAGTTCATCTTCATTTTCTTTCATGACCATGTGAGATTTCTTCTTCTTGTGTCTTTTGCCTTTCCTTGTCATTTGTGTTCTTGTAAAGATCTTCCTTCAAGTTGTTTAAACTTTTTCGAAGGAACCCGTCTCGATACCAATTGAAGAACACAAGCTTATACTGAGAGGGGGGGGTGAACAGTATAAGACCTCTTTTTACTTTTCCTTTATACTTCAAAATAGTAAAGCAACATATCCAAAGCAATATCAAAGCAATGCACAAGATCATCCACAAAGTGACACAACAATTTACATGGTTCATCCTCAAAACTTTTCTCTAAAAGTTATCTCAAAGTTCTTTGGGAAACCTTCCCAATTACAATGTTTATGAGCCTCGGCTCAAAGGAGAAACCTTCCCCCAATCTGAATTTATGAGCCTCTGCTCAAAGGAGATACCTTCCCCTACCTCTCGCTCTGGTCGGTGATCCTCTAGAAGACCTCTGCCTCCGTTGCCCTTAGCAAATGGAACTCTATCCATAGAAGACACCTGTCTTCCCTGCTCTGGCTGGAGACCTCTGTCCTCAACTCTATCACCTCAAAGCTGGTCCTCGAATTTGCACTAAACACAGTCCTTCGGTCTAGCACAAATGTCCTCGTCCTCTGTCTTTGATCAGCACCAAACACAGTCCTTCGGTCTGGCACAAATCTGTCCTCAGGTTCTTCTCATAGAACCAATGCACCTCTGTCCTCAAGTTCTCTGATAGAACTATCAAACTCAGCTTCACAAGTCCTCTGCTAGGACCTGTCCAAATCTGCTCACAAGTCCCCAATGGAACCTGTCCAAAACCTTGCTCACAAGTTCATCAAGAACACTTGCTTGGCATGAACCCACAAAGAGAATGGTTAGAGACCCAATGTGATTCATCCACCTCATAGAAGCATAAAGAGAATTGTTAGAGACTCAATATGATTCATCAACCTCATAGAAGCATAAAGAGAATTGTTAGAGACTCAATATGTTCTATACTTAACTCCCAATCTCAATCTCAACTCAATCTCAAATCTCAAAAGAATAAGATAGATGTAGTATGCTTTTCTCAAGAACATGAAACACAACCCAACAATTGCCAACCATGCAATATCTCATATAACAATGATACTCATGTTCTTTCCAACAACCAATATCTTTTCTCAACCAATTTGGGCTTCAACAACAATGCTCAAAGACAAGGTTTAACCAACATCATTCAACTCAACATTAACCTTGAAGCATTCAACCAATCATCACTAGAAAAGGAAACAAGTAGAAATCCTTTTCCCTCCAAAGATATTTGAACAAAATAGCCACCCACACAATATCACCAAATGCAAAGAATAACTTGTTCAAATCAACTCAATGGAGTAAGCCCAATATCATGTATCAAGTAAAAGCAATAACTTGATCAACCAACCTCTATGGAAGCAACTCAACCATCAACCTCAACACAACCATCCAAGGGTTTCACCAACTCAAAGCAAGTATCAAGACTCACAACCATAAACCCTAGTGCACAATGCTTCCACTACCTCAAACCAGAATTATGCATTCACCAAAACTCTCATCAATGATAACAATGCATAAGTAGTCTTCAACAAACCAGAAACTAGGACTTACACCCAACCAAAGGAAACCTTGTTGAATACCTTTTCACTCCAATCTTATTTCAGGAAAACATACACCAATCATACTCATAAGAAGAATGTGCCCATACCTTATTGAAGTGAAGGAACCCCTTTGGAAATCTGCCACAATCACAAAATTCTTTTGCCAATCTTCACAAGGGTTAGATACCACATAATCACAAAATAATCATAACATCAAAACCTTTAATTACCACTTCATCATCACTCAAAATACCTTATTAATTGCACAACTTCCTTATCTCTCCTAAAACCACTTGTACCATAAAATCAACTCAATTCCAATATTGCATAACCTTATAACTCCCACCCTTTTCAGAAATGTAATAAATCATCACATTATAAACTTCTAACTCTAAGCACTTATAGCTTCTAATCAACACAAATCCCTTAAGACATTATAACTCTCATAACAATCAAACCTTTATTGCTCTCAATATATCTTATAAACAAGCATACCTCCATATTAATTTTAGCCTTGTACGTTATAGACAATTCACTGCTCTCGATCATATGCTTTCAACGAATAATCGATGCCTCGTTAGCTAGTCATTAATGCACCATGCTCTAAGTTTTTTCTCACACCAATGCTTAACCCAAACCCTTTATAGTTGCACTTAGATCTGCTTCGATCGCTTCGAACACGCAATCACCATTCTTGCTTCCGTTCTCAATCGTGAGTCACACAGAATTCTTCGTTGTCCCTTTCACACTAACATATGCATTTCAAAATCTGTACCAATTACTTGCACCCAACTTCCTCAATCTTGCACATTCATTTTTTTTCTTAAGCTTCGATCACAGAATAATTTTTTCATAAACGTTATATATATTATGAGGCGCTCTTCGAATACCATGCAGGCTTGAAACTAAGCTACCTTCATCAACACTCGCCAACAAATCACTCGTCATCCAATCACTCACTTTCTACACTGTCAACCAATCACTCACTCGCTTTTCACATAAGGACAAATGCTATCCGTGCTCTCCATACTTCGCTGCTCCAAGCATCATTTGAATCTCCACCGTGAGCCCTCCTCTTTGGCGTTGCTCCCGAGCATCATTCTTCGTTAGCGTAGGGGCTCCGACTAAATCGAAATTGCACGAGGATTCATGTCGAAAACATACACACTAAAATGAATTCCATTGCCACCTTTTATATGTACTTCGATGCATTACCAAACACGTCGGCATTTCCAAACACGTCGGAAAATACTTTAATTTAATTTTAAAATATTAATTTAAATTTTAAATAAATAAAATTTAAACTAAATATTTAAAATTAAATATCTTCATCACCGGGGCACCTTTTTCAACGAAACGAAGAGCCAACTTGGGTTTTAAGAAAAACCCATTTCAAATCTATTGTCCATGGTTTTAAATAAAACCTTTTATTTTGTCTGCCTTGGTTTTCACAAAAACCCTTCCGCTTCTTGACATCAATGACAACATCAACACTTGAGCAAAGGCAATGTACCCAATGTACCCAAAATTGCCAACAATCTCCCCCTTTGTCATTGATGGCAAAACTTTACTAAAAACACATCTTCAAGAGCCAAAACTGAAATCACTCTCCTTTGAAGTTTTTCTCCCCCCGACTTGAAGCTTTCCTCTTCACTTGAAGCTCTCCCCCTTACTCATATCTCTCCCCCTTTGTCATCAATGGCAAAGGGCCACCTTTGGGGCTCGGGACTAAGAATGAGCCTCTTAGCTTAGTCCCTCCCCCACCTCCTGTTGAGGTGATTAATTCTTGGGGTGGGAGTAAAACTCCCATTAGGCACCGATCATCATCGGCATCTATAACTTCCTTGCCGGGCCTTCTCTTGAACTCTTTGTCCATATTCCCTGTTCCTGTCATTGTTCCTTGATCCTTGGACCTGATCATGCCACTGTTCCTGTTCCTGTATTCTGGAATTTCAGCTCTACACTGTCTAGCTATGTGACCTTCATTGTTGCACTTGTAACAAGTAACAATGTTATTTCTTTGAGGCATACCTGTTCTTTGAATCCACCTGTTTTGACTAAACCTGTTCCTGTTATTTGCCTTGCAATGAACTACCTTGTGCCCAAACTGATTGCAAGAGTAGCAATACCCATAAAAGAAATTACCACTTCTGAAACTGTTATTTACCTTCTTCACTTGAGCCATGCAATGTACAGCCATGTGACCAAACCCGTGACACGCAAAACATCTGCCTTGAAACTTTCCTTTATTTGACTTCTTAGGTCCTGAAAACTTCTCCTTCTTCTCATTCCGAAATCTGTTTTCTATTTCTATGCATCTATCATTCAAGGACTCATGATCTGAAATACTTTCCTCATTAGAACTCTCTTCCTTTTGGAGTCTCTTACTAGACTCTCCAACTTGTTTCTTGTGAGGCTTAACAAAACCAAGACCTGTTTTATCTGTTGGATTTCTTTGACTTTGAATGAGAGACTTAACCTTTTTGGAGCTTTCTTGAAACCTCGTACAGACTTATCCTTGTACTCTTTATTTTCCTCTTTCAACGAAGCCATTTTCTGTTCTAATTCACTATACTCAAGCACCTTAGATTCTAACTCATTCTTGAGTTCTTGTGCCTTAGCCATAGAGACATCAAGACTTTCTATAAGTTCATCTCTCTCCATACAACATTCATCTAACTTATCCTTGAGTCTAGCATTCTTCTTTCTTTCCTTTTTCAAAGCACTAAGAGCACTAATAAGTTCACCTTTAAGATCTACTTCACTTTCCTCTATATGTTTGCTTTTTGAATCATCAAGGCCTTTTTCAGATTTCTTATCACTAGAGGTGCTACCCTTTTCAAAAACCATACATGCATCTTCCTTATCATTTTCTGAAGCATCCTCATACATACTAGCAACCAAATCATTATTTGTGCAATCATCCTCAAGGTGACCAAAATTTCCACATCTAAGACATTTCATGATAATGAATCTATGTTTTGGTTCTTCCTCTTTTTTGATATGAACAACATCTCATTTTCATTATCACTTGAAGAACTTTCACTATCACTACTAGAACACTTACTTGCTTTGTCTAGGTAGAAGCTCTTCTTGTGCTTGTGAGAGTACCTCTTTCCTTTATTGTTGTGCTCATCTTTGTTCTTCCTTTGATGCCTATGCCTTTCAGAATCCTTGCTCTTACAATCCTGTTTATCTTCATCAATTTTGAACGGATCATCTTCATCTTCACTGCTACTAAACCTATAGCAATGATGATCATTGTGATCGAGTTGACCACAAACAAAACATTCTCTTACTTATGAGCAATCAGCACAAAGTGATCGGTCTTCCCACATCTGCACAACTTTATTAACTGCTTGTTCTCCACTGTTTGATTCATCTCTTGAATCTATTTCCATTCCAACAACAACATTGAGTTCATCTTCATTTTCTTTCATGACCATGTGAGATTTCTTCTTCTTGTGTCTTTTGCCTTTCCTTGTCATTTGTGTTCTTGTAAGATCTTCCTTCAAGCTGTTTAAACTTTTTCGAAGGAACCTGCTCTGATACCAATTGAAGAACACAAGCTTATACTGAGAGGGGGGTGAACAGTATAAGACCACTTTTTACTTTTCCTTTATACTTCAAAATAGTAAAGCAATATATCCAAAGCAATATCAAAGCAATGCACAAAACCATCCACAAAGTGACACAACAATTTACATGGTTCATCCTCAAAACTTTTCTCTAAAAGTTATCTCAAAGTTCTTTGGGAAACCTTCCCAATTACAATGTTTATGAGCCTCGGCTCAAAGGAGAAACCTTCCCCCAATCTGAATTTATGAGCCTCTAGCTCAAAGGAGATACCTTCCCCTACCTCCGCTCTGGATGGTGATCCTCTAGAAGACCTCTTGCCTCCGTTGCCCTTAGCAAATGGAACTCTATCCACAGAAGACACCTGTCTTCCCTGCTCTGGCTGGAGACCTCTGTCCTCAACTCTATCACCTCAAAATCTGGTCCTCGAATTTGCACTAAACACAGTCCTTCGGTCTAGCACAAATGTCCTCGTCCTCTCGTCTTTGATCAGCACCAAACACAGTCCTTCGGTCCGGCACAAATCTGTCCTCGGGTTCTTCTCATAGAACCAATGCACCTCTGTCCTCAAGTTCTCTCGATAGAACTATCAAACTCAGCTTCACAAGTCCTCCTACTAGGACCTGTCCAAATCTGCTCACAAGTCCCCAATGGAACCTGTCCAAAACCTGCTCACAAGTTCATCAAGAACACTTGCTTGGCGTGAACCCACAAAGAGAATTGTTAGAGACCCAATGTGATTCATCCACCTCATAGAAGCATAAAGAGAATTGTTAGAGACTCAATATGATTCATCAACCTCATAGAAGCATAAAGAGAATTGTTAGAGACTCAATATGTTCTATACTTAACTCCCAATCTCAATCTCAAATCTCAAAAGAATAAGATAGATGTAGTATGCTTTTCTCAAGAACATGAAACACAACCCAACAATTGCCAACCATGCAATATCTCATATAACAATGATACTCATGTTCTTTCCAACAACCAATATCTTTTCTCAACCAATTGGGCTTCAACAACAATGCTCAAAGACAAGGTTTAACCAACATCATTCAACTCAACATTAACCTTGAAGCATTCAACCAATCATCACTAGAAAAGGAAACAAGTAGAAATCCTTTTCCCTCCAAAGATATTTGAACAAAACAGCCACCCACACAATATCACCAAATGCAAAGAATAACTTGTTCAAATCAACTCAATGGAGTAAGCCCAATATCATGTATCAAGTAAAAGCAATAACTTGATCAACCAACCTCTATGGAAGCAACTCAACCATCAACCTCAACACAACCATCCAAGGGTTTCACCAACTCAAAGCAAGTATCAAGACTCACAACCATAAACCCTAGTGCACAATGCTTCCACTACCTCAAACCAGAAATATGCATTCACCAAAACTCTCATCAATGATAACAATGCATAAGTAGTCTTCAACAAACCAGAAACTAGGACTTACACCCAACCAAAGGAAACCTAGTTGAATACCTTTTCACTCCAATCTTATTTCAGGAAAACATACACCAATCATACTCATAAGAAGAATGTGCCCATACCTTATTGAAGTGAAGGAACCCCTTTGGAAATCTGCCACAATCACAAAATTCTTTTGCCAATCTTCACAAGGGTTAGTAGATCACAACTCAAAATAATCATAACATCAAAACCTTTACTTATCAATCATCATCACCAAAGTCCTTAATTGCACAACTTCCTTATCTCTCCTAAAACCACTTGTACCATAAAATAATCAATCACAATATTGCATATACCTTATAACTCCCAAACCCTTATACACAATGTAAATAAATCACCACATTGCATAACCTCTTAACCAAAACCACTTATAGCTTCTAATCAACACAAATCCCTTAAGACATTATAACTCACATAACAATCAAACCCTTATATCTCTCAATATACTTATAAACAACATACCTCCATATTAATTCCCTTGTACCTATACAATTCACATCTTCGTCGATCATATGCTTTCAACAATAATCGATACCTCGTTAGCTAGTCATTAATGCACCATGCTCTAATTTTTCTCACACCAATGCTTAACCCAAACCCTTTATATTGCACTTAGATCTACTTCGATCGAGTAAAATGCAATCACCAGCTCTTACTTTCGTTCTCAAACGTGAGACACACTGAATTCATCGTTGTCCCTTTCACACTAACATATGATTTCAAATGTATACCAATTACTTGCACCCAAATTCCTCAATCCTTGCACATTCATTTTTTGGAAGCTTCGATCACGTAAGAATGTTTTCACAAATGTTATAAATATTAAGTGCTCTTCGAATACCATGCAGGCTTGAAACTAATCTACCTTCATCAAAACTCGCCAACCAATCACTCATCAGTCAATCACTCGCTTTCTACACTGTCAAGCAATCACTCATTCACTACACTTTTCACATAAGGACAAATGCTATCCGTGCTCTCCATACTTTGCTGCTCCACGCATCATTTGAATCTCCACCGTGAGCCCTCCTCTTTGGTGCTGCTCCCGAGCATCATTCTTCGTTAGCACAGGGGCTCCGACTAAATCGAAATTGCACGAGGATTCATGTCGAAAACATACACCCTAAAATGAATTCCATTGCCACCTTTTATATGTATTTCGATGCATTACCAAACACGTCGGCATTTCCAAACACGTCGAAAAATACTTTAATTTAATTTTAAAATTAATTTAAATTTTAAAAATAAAATTTAAACTAAATATTTAAAATTAAATATCTTCATCACCGGGGCACCTTTTTCAACGAAACGAAGAGCCAACTTGGGTTTTAAGAAAAACCCATTTCAAATCTGTTGTCCATGGTTTTAAATAAAACCTTTTATTTTGTCTGCCTTGGTTTTCACAAAAACCCTTCCGCTTCTTGACATCAATGACAACATCAACACTTGAGCAAAGGCAATGTACCCAATGTACCCAAAATTGCCAACAATCTCCCCCTTTGTCATTGATGGCAAAACTTTACTAAAAACACATCTTCAAGAGCCAAAACTGAAATCACTCTCTTTGAAGTTTTGCTCCCCCTGACTTGAAGCTTTCCTCTTCACTTGAAGCTCTCCCCCTTACTCATATCTCTCCCCCTTTGTCATCAATGGCAAAGGGCCACCTTTGGGGCTCGGAACTAAGAATGAGCCTCTTAGCTTAGTCCCTCCCCCACCTCCTGATGAGGTGATTAATTCTGGGGTGGGAGTAAAACTCCCATTAGGCACTGATCATCATCAGCGTCTATAACTTCCTTGCCGGGCCTTCTCTTGAACTCTTTGTCCATATTCCTGTTCCTGTCATTGTTTTGATCCTTGGACCTGATCATGCCACTGTTCCTATTCCTGTATTCTGGAATTTCAGCTCTACACTGTCTAGCTATGTGACCTTCATTGTTGCACTTGTAACAAGTAACAATGTTATTTCTTTGAGGCATACCTGTTCTTTGAATCCACATGTTTTGACTAAACCCTGTTCCTGTTATTTGCCTTGCAATAAACTGCCTTATGCCCAAACTGATTGCAAGAGTAGCAATACCCATGAAAGAAATCACCACTTCTGAAACTGTTATTTACCTTCTTCACTTGAGCCATGCAATGTACAGCCATGTGACCAAACCTGTGACAAGCAAAACATCTGCCTTGAAACTTTCCTTTATTTGACTTCTTAGGTCTTGAAAACTTCTCCTTCTTCTCATTCCGAAATTTGTTTTCTATTTCTATGCATCTATCATTCAAGGACTCATGATCTGAAATACTTTCCTCATTAGAACTCTCTTCCTTTTGGAATCTCTTACTAGACTCTCCAACTTGTTTCTTGTGAGGCTTAACAAAACCAAGACCTGTTTTATCTCGTTGGATTTCTTTGACTTTGGATGAGAGACTTAACCTTTTTGGAGCTTTCTTGAAACCTATACAGCTTATCCTTGTACTCTTTATTTTCCTCTTTCAACGAAGCCATTTTTTGTTCTAATTCACTATACTCAAGCACCTTAGATTCTAACTCATTCTTGAGTTCTTGTGCCTTAGCCATAGAGACATCAAGACTTTCTATAAGTTCATCTCTCTCCATACAACATTCATCTAACTTATCCTTGAGTCTAGCATTCTTCTTTCTTTCCTTTTTCAAAGCACTAAGAGCACTAATAAGTTCACCTTTAAGATCTACTTCACTTTCCTCTATATGTTTGCTTTTTGAATCATCAAGGCCTTTTTCAGATTTCTTATCACTAGAGGTGCTACCCTTTTCAAAAACCATACATGCATCTTCCTTATCATTTTCTGAAGCATCCTCATACACACTAGCAACCAAATCATTATTTGTGCAATCATCCTCAAGGTGACCAAAATTTCCACATCTAAGACATTTCATGATAATGAATCTATGTTTTGGTTCTTCCTCTTTTTTGATATGAACAACATCTCATTTTCATTATCACTTGAAGAACTTTCACTATCACTACTAGAACACTTACTTGCTTTGTCTAGGTAGAAGCTCTTCTTGTGCTTGTGAGAGTACCTCTTTCCTTTATTGTTGTGCTCATCTTTGTTCTTCCTTTGATGCCTATGCCTTTCAGAATCCTTGCTCTTACAATCTTGTTTATCTTCATCAATTTTGAACGGATCATCTTCATCTTCACTGCTACTAAACCTATAGCAATGATGATCATTGTGATCGAGTTGACCACAAACAAAACATTCTCTTACTTGTGAGCAATCAGTCGCAAAGTGATCGATCTTCCCACATATGGTGCACAACTTTATTAATCTGGCTTGTTCTCCACTGTTTGATTCATCTCTTGAATCTATTTCCATTCCCAAAGCAACAACATTGAGTTCATCTTCATTTTCTTTCATGACCATGTGAGATTTCTTCTTCTTGTGTCTTTTTCCTTTCCTTGTCATTTGTGTTCTTGTAAGATCTTCCTTCAAGCTGTTTAAACTTTTTCGAAGGAACCTCGCTCCGATACCAATTGAAGAACACAAGCTTATACCGAGAGGGGGGTGAACAAGTATAAGACCTCTTTTTACTTTTCCTTTATACTTCAAAACAATAAAGCAATATATCCAAAGCAATATCAAAGCAATGCACAAAACCATCCACAAAGTGACACAACAATTTACATGGTTCATCCACAAAACTTTTCTCTAAAAGTTATCTCAAAGTTCTTTGGGAAACCTTCCCAATTACAATGTTTATGAGCCTCGGCTCAAAGGAGAAACCTTCCCCCAATCTAAATTTATGAGCCTCTGCTCAAAGGAGATACCTTCCCCTACCTCTACTCTGGCTGGTGATCCTCTAGAAGACCTCTGCCTCCGTTGCCCTTAGCAAATGGAACTCTATCCACAGAAGACACCTGTCTTCCCTGCTCTGGCTGGAGACCTCTATCCTCAACTCTATCACCTCAAAGCTGGTCCTCGAATTTGCACTAAACACAGTCCTTCGGTCTAGCACAAATGTCCTCGTCCTCTGTCTTTGATCAGCACCAAACACAGTCCTTTGGTCTAGCACAAATCTGTCCTCAGGTTCTTCTCATAGAACCAATGCACCTTTGTCCTCAAGTTCTCTGATAGAACTATCAAACTCAGCTTCACAAGTCCTCTGCTAGGACCTGTCCAAATCTGCTCACAAGTCCCCAACGGAACCTGTCCAAAACCTGCTCACAAGTTCATCAAGAAAAACTTGCTTGGCATGAACCCACAAAGAGAATGGTTAGAGACCCAATGTGATTCATCAACCTCATAGAAGCATAAAGAGAATTGTTAGAGACCCAATGTGATTCATCAACCTCATAGAAGCATAAAGAGAATTGTTAGAGACTCAATATGTTCTATACTTAACTCCCAATCTCAATCTCAACTCAATCTCAAATCTCAAAAGAATAAGATAGATGTAGTATGCTTTTCTCAAGAACATGAAACACAACCCAACAATTGCCAACCATGCAATATCTCATATAACAATGATACTCATGTTCTTTCCAACAACCAATATCTTTTCTCAACCAATTGGGCTTCAACAACAATGCTCAAAGACAAGGTTTAACCAACATCATTCAACTCAACATTAACCTTGAAGCATTCAACCAATCATCACTAGAAAAGGAAACAAGTAGAAATCCTTTTCCCTCCAAAGATATTTGAACAAAACAGCCACCCACACAATATCACCAAATGCAAAGAATAACTTGTTCAAATCAACTCAATGGAGTAAGCCCAATATCATGTATCAAGTAAAAGCAATAACTTGATCAACCAACCTCTATGGAAGCAACTCAACCATCAACCTCAACACAGCCATCCAAGGGTTTCACCAACTCAAAGCAAGTATCAAGACTCACAACCATAAACCCTAGTGCACAATGCTTCCACTACCTCAAACCAGAATTATGCATTCACCAAAACTCTCATCAATGATAACAATGCATAAGTAGTCTTCAACAAACCAGAAACTAGGACTTACACCCAACCAAAGGAAACCTTGTTGAATACCTTTTCACTCCAATCTTATTTCAGGAAAACATACACCAATCATACTCATAAGAAGAATGTGCCCATACCTTATTGAAGTGAAGGAACCCCTTTGGAAATCTGCCACCATCACAAAATTCTTTTGCCAATCTTCACAAGGGTTAGATTACCACAACCTCTTTGCAAAACAATTTCATAAAACATCAAAACCTTTTATTATCACTTCATCATCACATTAAAATACCTTATTAATCCTTATAACTCCTATCTTCTCGAAAATCACATTTTACATATGCCTCAACTCAATTATGTTATACCTTATTATTCTCCTTTTAGAAATGTATAAATATCAATTATAAACTCTTAGACCGTAAGCACTTATATCTTCTAATCAACACAAATCCCTTAAGACATTATAACTCTCATAACAATCAAACTTTATTGCTCTCGAATATATCTTATAAACAAGCGTACCTCCATATTAATTCTGCCTTGTACGTTGTAGACAATTCATGGTGCTTCGTCGATCATATGCTTTCAACGAATAATCGGATGCCTCGTTAGCTAGTCATTAGTGCACATGCTCTAAGTTTTTTTTCTCACACAAATGCTTAACCCAAACCCTTTATAGTTGCACTTAGATCTGCTTCGATCTACTTCGAACACACAGTCACCAGTTCTTGCTTCTGTTCTCTGTCGTGAGTCACATAGAATTCTTCGTTGTCCCTTTCACACTAACATATGCATTTTGAAATCTATACCAATTATATGCACCCAACTTCCTCAATCTTGCACATTATTTTTTTTCTTAAGCTTCGATCATAGAAGAATGTTTTCACAAATGTTATAAATATTATGAGGCGCTCTTCGAATACCATGCAGGCTTGAAACTAAGCTACCTTCATCAACACTCGCCAACCAATCACTCGTCAGCCAATCACTCACTTTCTACACTGTCAACCAATCACTCACTTGCTACACTTTTCACATAAGGACAAATGCTATCCATGCTCTCCATACTTTGTTGCTCCACGCATCATTTGAATCTCCACCATGAGTCCTCCTCTTTGGCGCTGCTCCCGAGCATCATTCTTCGTTAGCGTAGAGGCTCCGACTAAATCGAAATTGCACGAGGATTCATCTCGAAAACATTCCATCTAAAATGAATTCCATTGCCACCTTTTATATGTACTTCGATGTATTACAAAACACGTCGGCATTTCCAAACACATCGGAAAATACTTTAATTTAATTTTAAAATATTAATTTAAATTTTAAAAAAAAAAATTTAAACTAAATATTTAATATTAAATATCTTCATCACCGGGGCACCTTTTTCAACGAAACGAAGAGCCAACTTGGGTTTTAAGAAAAACCCATTTCAAATCTATTGTCCATGATTTTAAATAAAACCTTTTATTTTGTCTGCCTTGGTTTTCACAAAAACCCTTCTACTTTTTGACATCAATGACAACATCAACACTGAAGCAAAGGCAATGTACCCAATGTACCCAAAATTGCCAATACACACCATCCATAGGTGTGTAGTGTTATCTTGTGTTATCTCCTACGTTTGGGGAGAAGGAAAATTCTTTAAAAAATACCCCCATTCTTGGCAATTGTAACATTGTATGATTGGCATTCCTTACAAATCATACTACAAGTGGCTTTGACCTCCTTGCCTATTGCCTTGATATGGCCTTCCCCCTTTATGGTTATTTTTGTAACCTCCACTAGTTGTGGCATGTCCATTCCCTTAAGGATTTAATTTTTCTTTCTATTCTTGAATTGTGAGGGTCTACTATCAAACTTTTGAATTGAACGAATATTTTATCACTTTGTATCCCAAGACATTACATATGTAGCAATATTTATTCCAAGAACAATTCACATTTGTATGTCCTTTGGTCTTACATTTCATACACCAAATATTTTTCTATCTCACCTTGCATATCCTTTGGCCTCATTTATTATCTTATAAAATTCCTTTCAGAATGATTGGATAGTTTTATATATCGTGACATATTCACCACTATCTAAGTCCTCATGCTTGGAATGTGTCATGATTCCTACTACCATCTACTTCACTTCAATTAATTTTTTTTTGCTTTTTCTAGAACTTCTTCATATGTTGAGGATGATATTGCCTTCATATGCTTCTTATATCTTGGTGGTAACCCACTGATAAACCATAATTTAACCAGTGCATCTATTGGTAATATTTGCATCTTGTTTAATGTTGGGCACTGAATTGCATCAAGTTTTACTCAATACTGCGGTTGTCTATCTTCCTACTTTCTGTCCAGGCTTGCACCCGATAGCTACAGCTCAACACTCAACATTGGATGGACCAAAATAGAGTTTCCGATCCAACCTCCAGAGTAGGTTGGTTCCTTGTCAACTTAAACAGGGTGTTGACACAATTATGCTCACTTGGGGTTTGAAGGTTAGGGTAAGAAAAGGTTAGGGTTAGAGAAATGTGAACAATAGTGGATGGATAGGCTAACAACATTGCACCATAATAAAAAGCTCCGAAAAACTAACCCAAAGGTACATAACTCAGACCAACATTATCCCAAATTGGATGATTCTTCATTCATTAATGCACAATAGAGAAATATTGTAGACAACGATTTCAATATCCAGACAATGATAATCCAAATAACAGAATTCACCAATATCTAGATTCTACAGAAATGCACTTCCTAACAATAAATATCAATCTCAGAAGCAGATTTCAATTACTTTAACAGTTAGTAATCCATTAATTTGGCACAAACTAACCACTTAAGTATTCACAGAAATGCAGCTAAAGAATTCGAACCTCTGATATCAAGCATGAAGATACAAATTTTGAGGCGAAGATCAATGTAATGCTCCTTCCATTAGCTCTTGGGAATATTTATAGTAGCACAGGCAAACACACTAGAGCCGACCCTTAAAAATGAGGGTTCGACCTCTACTTATAGTTTTGCAAAAATTAAAATTATCAAGAACATTACAAAGATCATATTTTGACAGTGCAACAGAGAGTTCTTGCTGGCATTTGCTTACTGGTACACCCTCTAAGAAATCCATTGTAGATGGACCGCCATGGTAGCTCGGGGCCTCTACAACTTGTTGGTCACTTGGCACAAACTAGAGTTTAGGCCATTGAAGATTATACATCATCATTGATCTTTCTTGGAAGCCATCAACCATCGTTGATCTGTAACCACCTCTGGTTCTATCTTCTTGAAAACCCTCGATGCTTCAGCTTCCTCTCCAATTGACTATTACAATTCTGGTGAAGAAATATCTTTAAATACCTCAGATTCTTTGACACAATCCCCACCATTGATCTCCCCCATTGTATGGCTATGATTCATTCTGATATAAGCTTATTATAATGGTAGGGAGAACACAACACCATTCCACTTTGAAAACATTGATGATGTCATCCTTTATATCTTAGAAACCATGGAACGCCAATCCAGCTTTGAAATGCCTTGAAGGCTAAGCTGGATCGAATCCGCTCTTTATTCTTCATGTTTCTTCATTATCCACAAAGTCTTCGCCAATCCACACAACAATATTGATGATGTCATCTCTTCTTAAAGACTTTTATGGATTCCATTCGGGTTGAGCAAGAGTATTGGCATACTATCATCAATCTGGACCCATCACAATGTAAAATGACTCTTTCTCCATTCTAGATCATCTTTAGAATAAAACATTCCTCATCACCATTCCAGAATGGAATTAGTCAAAATCATCTCTTGCCATGAATCCGCATCTACTACTTTCATAACATTCTACCTTGTCACCATTCTAGGTAAAAATATTCTATGTACTCTCCGAAATCATGCACTCCAACACTTAGCCGCTCGTGAGATATTCAAAACATCAAGCGGTCACCAATCCACACTTTCTTCCTGCTGACATCATCTTTTCTTAAAGAATTTTGTGGATTCAAGATGCGTCGCTAGTCCGGAGCCAAAAACAAAAGAAGTCTTCCAAAATTACTCCAAGCATGAAAATTTACTAAGTGTTAGGTGGGCTCATGCCTCCTATCATGAATCTACTCCAAAATACACTATAAGATGTGCGGAATGAGGAATTTATGACTTAGGAAAAATTTTGCAAAATTTTCCTAAGTATGTGGCCATTTTGGGCCTACATTATGGTGCCTCTCGGGTGGATTTGCTTGCAAAGCCAATGAACTCAGAGTCTTATCCATTGGGCCTTAGGAGTCAAACATACCCATATTCAAAAAATATATTTTATAGAATAACTTCCATATAAACACTACTCTCTAAAAATTTTAACAGTCTACTTAGAGAGTAAAGGTTCATATGGAAGTGATGCCAAAAAACATATAGAATTCATTCGCTCGTATAGAGACTATGCCAAAAATACAGGTTTTGCCATTGTCTTCAAAAACTAGACACAAGTCTACTCCTTTTATAAGGCCTTATTTCAAGAAATGCTTTCACACACAGTCTGCTGCTCTTCTACCTCTATAGGCTTCATGCCTTTATTGCTCATTTCTGACAATTGTCAGAGTCAAAAAAAAATACAAAACTCATGCATATGTACAAAAAAAAATGAACTAAGTGTGAGCCCCTTCTAGGCCTGTAACCGATCCATCCTACTCTCCTTCTTCATGGGCCTCTTCCTCGGCCTCCTCTTCTTTTTCTTCTTCTTTTCTTCTTCTTCTTCTAGAGCAGGTGTTTTTTGACTCCTTCCTCCAGAAGTATCACCAAACAACTGAACCATCAATTCTAAATATTGTAGAGCCTATTCCCAGGCTACTTCAGAGGGGTTTGATGTTTCTTTGAGCTGCTTATAAACATATTGTAGCTCTCCAATGTCCTCATAGTTAGCAGCATTCCCTCTATTTACCAGATCTTCCATGAGATCTCTCAACCGAGTAAAATCAATAATCATTTGGACAACTTGTTCTTGGGGTAGTGGCTCTTCTAGAGAATCTATTCCAGATTCATCCTACAAATTCTCATTAATGCTCTTTTGGATCTCTTCCATAGATAACAAGTTGTGATCCTCCCTCCATAGGCTTTGGAAGCCAACTTGAATCATTTCCTTGTTCAATTCAACAACATCCTTAATCACCCTTTCAATCCTGTCAACCAACAGCCAGGCTCTTTGAAGTGCCCTATGCTTTTTAACCACTATCTTGGTAGCAACTCTGGTGAGATTCCATTCTTTATTAGGAATAGGTTTAGCAGAATCACTGAGTCTGCTATCAACCAACCTGTACATTTGTTCTACCGAAATCACCATAGGCTGCAACTCTCTAGTGATCTGATCTAGCTCTTTCTGAATATTGGAGAGTAGGCGATTGGCATCATTAAGATAATCAATAACAAGTTGAAGCCCTAAACATTTCTCCTGGACCTCAGAAAGCAACTCTTTTCTAATATTTTTCAACTCATTCTTAGAAAATCCTGAAGACTTAGCTTTCTCGATTTGAAGCTGATGCTTTAAATTCTGAATTTCTTTCGCCTGATCTTCATTCAACTTCTTTTGCTCTTCTAATTGGTCCTTTAGTTTATTGGCTTCTTGAAACTTCTCTTGCCAACCCTTAGCCTCTTTTCTCAGAGCCTTTTCTACTTCCTTTTGATTATTCAGACTCTTCTTGAGCTTTTCAACCTGTTTCTCCAATTTGTCCACCTTCTCTCTGACTATATCATTTTTCACATAGAAGGTATCCAAGTGGGCTTTGGCTATAATCAGCTCATCTTCCTCAGGAAGCTTTTCAATATCTTCTGTGACCTCCTCCACTCGATAATATTGAACAGTCATCTCAGTTTTAGGTTTGCTCACCAGTGGAGTCATAGATCTTGATACTCTCTATCTAGAAATAGGGTCAACATACATGCTTCTTCTTATGACAGCCATCCTGCTGGAAGGCTTAGCAAGCTTCTCTGCCCAATAATCATTTATACTTTGAGTGGTTGCCTACTCTTTTGATATAGTGATAGGTCTTGAGAGACCAGCAGCCAAGGGAGATGATGATACTAGAAATGAAAGGGTGGACTGAACTACTGATGATGGGGGTGTGGAGATAGTTACAATAGCCTCTGTGACAATAGTGGACTCTGTAACTACTGTTGTTGTTACTGGTAGACTCATAGGAACCGATGCAAGACTAACAATTGGATGGATGGTTGTACTTGGAACGCAGTGTCCCATTGATGGTGGTGATGAAAAATATGGAAGTGAAATGATGGTAGATGATGGAGTGGGAACCTCAGATGCTGAAAATAGAATTTGAGGTGGTTGTGATGAAACAAAAGTGACTTGTACCTCGATGGCTACTGATGACACATGTGGTGGACTACGAGAGGGAGGAGGTACTCTTGTCATATCTTCTTGATCAGAAAGGGAGGGATATTTCTTTGGGGATTCATGAGGATGAAGAGGAGAAGAGGGATTAGAAACCATACCTTCACCTACAGATGTAGGGTGCTCTTGCTCTATCTCTATTTCTTGTTGTTGTTGATGAATCAATTCTTCTATAGCAAAATTAGCTACCTCTTTTGCAATCTCCTCCATATCCATTTTTGTTTCTTTGAAATTTCTCTTTCCTCTATTTCTGGAACTCTTTTAGTCCTTCTATGAACCAATTGGAAAGTAGCCATCTCATTCCCAGATTCCTCTTCTGATTCATTTTCTTGCATAGTTCCAAAAATTAGAACTTGCTCAAAAATAGGATGTAGTTGTACTGACGTTGCAGGGGTAAAAGACAAGGGTTTGAACTTGAAACTTTCATATTTCTTTTTCCAATCAATATTTATGTCTAGAGGTTGACTCCCCAGAGCTAAGCGTTTAGGCCTAGATACTATTTCAATAACTGGAGTACTAACAACCTTTTCTCTAGAATATTGCATTTTGCTCATCAATTGAGCCCCCTTAGGAAACTTCTCCACTTGCTCAGTGGTAGGATGAAAATTTTTCAATACTTGGGGTGTTGTCAAAGGAGTTTTTGGCTCTTCTAGTTGAGCTTCTTGATCTGTAGGTGGAGGGAGGGATTCAGAGCCATTTTGGGGTTTTTCAACCATCAATACTATGTTTTTGACATCCTTCTATCTCCAAGTCCCAATATTTTCATTATATCTTTTTGAAAACTCTTTATCAATTTTCATTCCAAACTTGGACTTAGGTTTTCCAATTTCAATCCTCATTCTCCACCAATATGATATTTTTGCTATATTCCATTGTCCTTCTTCCTGTTCTTCTTCAGCAGCTTCTCCCTCAGGTGGAGGATCCTTTTTCTTTGAAGTCTCCCCTTCAATATTACTAATTGTAGCCTTTGTAATCCGATGACTTGGCTTCTTATCAGGGTCAAAATCAATAATTTTCTCATAAAAATCCAACCATGGAGGCAACTGACTCATATTTGAGACATTCCACTCTAAAAGAGCAGTCTCATCATTGTTTCTACCCTATTCAAAATGAGCTCTAGGCCTCTTTTCAAACTTATAGGCCTTATCTCCATTTAGGGCTTTATTCCTTATAGTAAAAATGCCATCAGGGTCATAACTCCATCTTTGGGGGATATAAAATAGACCTAACCTATCAAGGTATTGGTCAATTTGTTGGCTCTACCCCTTCTTGGTGATGGTAATGTCATCCATAGTGTGGTGGGTAAGCAAAGACTTTATCTTTCTCCTAGAACCATAGTTCGCATCGATGTACTCTACCTACCTCAGATATTCTAGGGCAAAAAGCCTCTCCATGACAAAGTGGGGTAGGAGAAAAGGTTTACCCATAAAACCATATAATCTGATTACTATGCCCTCGATCAACAAATACCAGTCTCCTTCTTCTGCACCCTTTGTTCTTAGAATCTGCTCAGCCAAGGGTGGCAATCTAGGGCACTTTCCATACATTATTCTTAGGGTAGGTCCAAGAAATTCTAAATTGAATCTATAATAAGACTCACTGCTCCTCAAATGATTTATCCAATAATAAACCGGCAAGGGTTCCCCATCATTGGTTTTATCCTTGACCAGAATCCATGACATTCTATCTTTAGTGGTAGCATAGAACATCCACACCAGACTTGAGCAATGCCTAAAACTAGGAGCATCAAGCCCCTTTTCATACTTACTAGCTGCTCATGTATCCTCTATGCGAGAAAAGTTGGCCAGTCAAAATAAATCACCCTAGTCCCCTTTTCTCTCGCATCCTTCTCATACATTATTTCATTAGAAATACAATAAGCTATAGCAATTTTCCAGTCATATACCATTCTATCAGAGTCTAAACCCTCCATACAAGCCAACATAGAAAATAGGATGGAGTTTGCAAATTTGTCAATATGAATAGGGACCTCAAGCAATTTTTTCTTGGGCTTAGTATCAAGATGCTTATAAACCCATTTTTTAAATGACTCACCATCATTAGCTCGCTTCTCCAAAGAGTAAAACCCAGTATGCTTAGTGACCCTAAATGGTTTTGGTATTACTGGAGGTTCAAGACCCTAGGGCAAAGAGTCTATGACAAAAGGAGGTGATGATATTGAAAAGGGTTTTGCCCTTAGAGGTCTTTACTACTTTGGCCAATGGGTCATAAAACTTAACTATTGCAGCTATCAACTCAGGGTAGGGATGAACAGAATCACAAATATAAAAAGAGAGATAAGAAAGGATAACACATCTACCTTCCACAGACAAAGCAACTCTCTTCTTGTATCTATCATTCACATTCCTCCTTAGCTTAGTTCTTTCTATGAGGACCATTTCTATGTCCACCATGACTTCGGCTTTGTCGAGGTACGGTGCCACCACCTTTTCCTCTAGAGTTTCAAACTCTTGAACATCTTCTAAAGCCATTCTGATAGTGATAAGGATTTTTCTCTCTATAATTCATAGCAAATCCTTTAGGGTATCACTTCACTTTCTCACCACTCTATTGAATGCAAATGGCTACTAAATGAGCCTCATGTATGCTTTTTCATCACTTTTATTTTTTGGAGCATGCGTATCTTCCACCATTAATGTAGTTGCTGCATGACCTCCCCATTGGCACACTTTCCAACTTCTAATAATTCCCTTTGATGGCTCAATGGTGGCATTCTATATTTTCATTGGTCAAAAGTTCAAATTGTGCTACCACCTCACTACACCCCTTCGGCTACTCTTTGGTTATGGTGCGAGTTCATTAGCATTGAATGTGGGATCATTCTCTGATTTCCATGTGTCATGGTTGAAATTATTGCTTGGATCCACTTTGATTTTGAAACTGGTGAATTAAGAGCCCTTTGATTCTACTGACACTTAGAAAATTCTATGCATGAGTTTCTATCTTGGTTCACTCCACCTTGCATTAGCTTCGAAAGGTTTCCAGATTGGAAACGCCTTTGCTCTCTTTTGACCATCGACTCTCTTTTTGCATGGGATAAAAACCTTAACACCATTCCATGGGGAACTTAGTGTATTTTGATGTGGCTTCAAGCATTCATCATTCTAGAAGAATTTACATGCATTTAAGTGTGGAATGGAACTTTGTTGTGTACTTAGTCAACACTTAGTCATTTTTGCAATTTTTTCTTTTTTCAAGATTTTTCAAAGAAGACTGATTACAAAGTGTAGAAAAAAATTAAAGTACAAAGTGCAGAAATGAGGGGAAATAATTATACAATGTATATACATATGTTACAGTGAGCTCAATTTTTACACATAGTAGAGCTTGAGATGAAAACCATTCACTGGAATCGGTTGTATGTTTCCCTCCGGATCCTCCAGCTGAAATACATTGGACTCCTTGGCTTCTACTATTTTGAAAGGACCATCCCAAAAAGAATCAAACTTTTCATGCTTTCCTGGCTTTGCTCTATCAACATTCCACCTGAGAACTGAGTCTCCAACTTGGAATTTTTTGAATCTGGCCTTCTTATCGAACCATGCTTTGATATCTGAGGAATGCTTTTGAAAATTATCATATGCCTGAGCTCTATTCTCTTCCAATTGTAGCAAGTGAGTCAACCTGGTCTTTACCGGATCTTCTTCTGACTCTTCCTCTGTATTGACAAGCTTAAGTGTTGGGATCTCCAAATGAATGGGTAATACTACCTCCTTGCCATATACTAGTGCATAAGGGGAAGTCTTGATGGACTTTTTTATAGTAATCCTGTCTACCCATAGAGCCTGGTCTAGCAATAGGTGCCAACTTCTTTTGTTACCTTCAAGTGATTTTCTCAAAATCCTTAACAAGTTTTTATTGGTAGATTCTACCAGTCCATTACCTTGTGGATAGTAATTTGAAGTATTCTTAAGAGTAATGCCATATTTGTTGGTGAACTCAATATACTTGGCTCCTATGAAAGTTGGGTCATTATCACTTACCAAGGCCTCTGGAACCCCAAACCTTGAAATCAAATTTTCCATAAAATTGATCACAACTTCTTGATCTGATTTCTTGGTAGGAATAGCCTCTACCCATATGGTGAGATAATCTATGGTAGTTAGGATAAACTTATGTTCTATTGAGGAATTGGGGTTGATGACTCCAATGAAGTCTAGTCCCCATTGTTGAAAAGGTTCTTCAACTTGTATTGGCCTGAGGGGAAATGCAACATTCCTTGTCCTTCCAACATATCTTTGACATTTATCATAGGCTCTGGTGATCCTGAAAGAGTCAGTGAATACAATAGGCCAATAATAGCCTACTCTTATGATTTTCAAAGTTGTAACTCTGCCTGAGCTATGTCCACCAGCTGGTCCTCCATGGAACTCTTCCATGACCTTCTTTTGTTGATCATCCTTTAAGCACTTTAGAAGAACTCCATCCAAATTTCTCTTATACAGGCCTTCTGATAGTAATGCATATTTTAAAGCATGAAGCCTATATCTCCTCCTCTGGGAAGCATTTAGATTTGGGGGGCATATTCCAGTTTGGAAATACCTGATCATCTGGTCAACCCAATCAGAATCTATAGTTTGTGCTTCTTCCACCTGATCTTCATCTATTGTTTGGCAAGTTATCATTTCTGCTAATGTTGTAGCCTCTATTAGACCTTGGCAAAGGGCTCTTCCCCTTACCAATTTGGTGGGATGTATTTCTACATCATATTCTTGGATTTTGGTAATCCACCCAACTCTTTTATCTCCTAGATCACCCTGAAGAATAAAACTTCTTACATCTGGATGAACCACATATACCAGGGTCTTGCTCTATACCAAATACTGCCTGAACTTCTTCAGTGACTTCATCACGAAAAATACTTGTCTTTCAATAAAGTTGTATTTGACCTGATAATCATGTAGTGTCTAGCTCCAAAAGAACACAGGATGTTCTTCCCCTTGATCATATTTTTGAGTGAGTACTGAGGCATAACTTTCTTTAGCTCCATATGCATAAAGAATAAAATATTTACTAAAATATGGGTTTACCAGTACTAGGGCTATTGCAATAGACTATTTGATAATCTCAAAATCTTATTTCCTAACTTCAGTCCATTTGAACTCAACATTCTTCTTGAGTAACTCAGAAATAGGCCTGACCTTCTATGCAAAGTCAGAAATGAATTTCCTAACAAAATTGATCTGGCCTAGAAAATACTGCAAGGTCTTCTTATTTGTGGGCAAAGGAAGAGCAAGAATTGATCTGATTCTATCTGGGTCTATGGCCATGCCTTCTTTTGAGACCACATGCCCTAGCAGCTTTCCTTCATGGACTACAAAGAATGACTTCTTAGGATTGAGAGAAATACCAAATTCTCTACATTTTTGAAAAACTTGCTCTAAATGTGATAGGTGATCTTTTTTATCATGGGAAAACATAGTCATATCATCTAGATAAATCAGAATAACCTTGTTGATTAGTGCACCAAAGGCATAATCCATGGCTCTCTGGAATGTAGCTCCTACATTGGATAGCCCAAAAGGTATTCTCTGGTAGGCAAATGTACCCCATTTTATGGTGAATGTTGTTTTATACTGGTCTTCATATTTCACCCAAATTTGGTTGTATCCAGAGTAACCATCCAATAGTGAGAACCTCTCTACTCCTACCACTACCTGCAAGATCTGATCAATCTGAGGGAGGGGGTAGTGATCTTTAAGGGATGCTTGGTTCAGATTTCTAAAGTCCACACACAAGCGTATATCCCCATTCTTTTTCCTTATGGGTACCAAATTGGCTACCCAAGTAGAATGTTTTATTGGGTATATGATCTTAGCCTTTAACAACTTTAAGAGCTCCTCTCTCATAATGGCCTCGATCCTCGGATTGACTAGCCTCTACTTCTACCTAAATGGTTTTGCATCAGGCTCTAGCTCAATAGTATGCTGGATAACCTTTTTATCATACACCTTGAGGTCTTCATATGACCAAGCCACAATGTCTTGGTATCTTAAGCATAAAGCTTTGATATCTTCTGCTTCCTCTAGTGAACATCGGACTCCAACATTGAGCTTCTTTTCTATACTGACTTCAACTTCTTTATAGATTTTTTTGCTGACCTTCATGGCTTTGGTCTTCTTTCTATCCTCATTATCAAACAAACTCTCAAGGGTGACCAACCCTCTTGGGATATGATTATTTCTTAGTTGGATAATGTCTTGCTGATCAATTTCTTCTGAATTCTCTTCTTGGATAGTGGAGAGACATGCTTCTCTCACCAGAAAGTCAACTATTTGTTCATCACTTTCAAAAACCTGCCAAAAAATCTGCTTGTCTGGTACTATAGGTCTAAAAATCATTTTAATTCCCTTGGCCTTCTTGATTCCAAAGTCTACAGAAGGGTTGAAGTTAGCTCCCTTTGTTGCTAATGAATCAGCCAGAGTATTCTTTTCTCTAGGAATAAAATTTAAATTTAGGGCATCAAAGGATTCCATTAAATCCCATACCCTATTTATGTAAGCCTTTAAGTAATGGTGCTTACTGCTGCACCTATTTCTTACTTGATGGACTATCAACTCAGAATCACCATATATGTTCAAAATATTAATGCCCATGCTTTCTGCTTGTATCAATCCGAGACACAGGGCCTCATATTCTGTAACATTGTTAGTACATGACCATGTCAATATGTAAGAAAAATTCTTTGTACCTTCTGATTGGGATTGTAGGACCACACCAGCTCCTGCACCATTTTTGCATTTAGCACCATCAAAGTGCATGATCCATGTTTCTTTCTCTCTCAGAGATTGGTTGGATATAGTAAGGATTTTCCTTTCTGATTCAGTTGAGATGCTATATGTTCCCATACCAGTTCTGAACTGACTATAATCTTCTCTGAAAGGCAACTCATCCTCAATGTCCAGCTCTTCAATATTTTCCACTAGCTCAAATTCTTCCAAGGGGTTAAGATTGCACATATCCTCTTCAATATTTTCAATGTGATAAGCTACTAGTTTTTCAGGTGTTATCCTTATTCTCTTTCCTTTGAAAGGAATTACCATGCTAGAGTAATCCATGTACATACATCCCCCTAGCTTTGTAGTAAACTCTCTTGAAAGACATAACCCAAAATAGGGTTCTAAGTCGACCACAACTATTTCTTGCACTATTGTCACCTCAGGGGCTCTATGCAACCTCATTAGTACATCCTTAATGACTCCAACTATCTTGACAGGTGTCCCATCTAGTTGTAACACCCCAAGACAATATCGGGTATATTCCATACCCATCTCCTCATAGACTGCTTTAGGCATAACTGTAGTTGATGCTCCTGAGTCAATCATACAATTTTGGACTACCCAACCTTCCATTCTTAGGGATATATAGAAAGGGGGAGGCTTATTATTTAGAATAGTAGGTGTCATCTCTTTCTTTTCTGATGGCATACTAAGGATTGTAGTGGCCAACCTATTCTATGGATTTTTGTTGAGGGAAGCTTTAAGCAGGTCAATCTGACCAGGAATGAACAGAGTGTCATATAGGCTAGCTTTTGATGGAATATTTTTCATCTCTTCAACAATGTTGTATTTAGACTTAGTCAAGGAGAGTTTTTCTAGCCTTCCCTCTTGCTCACCATATCTTCTTTTATATTTTTGGGTGGCCTCTAATATTTGTCTTTTAGTAATAGAGGGGAACCTAAGTCTTTCTTGATCTTCATCTTTAGACCTCATTCGGTCTCCTTCTGTTTCCTTTTCTGGTCTCTTAGGAAGACTATCTGTCTTCTCTTTTCCCTTAGCTTGAGGAATAGGGAAAGTGTCACTACTCTGAGGGAGGGGATCAACTCTCTTTTGGGAAGGGACTTGGAATTGCCCCATTTTTTGGGGATCTACTTGCAAAGCTTTCTTCCTAGACCTTGTCATAATGACAATTGGGCTTTCCTCAGCCAGCTCTTTCCCAACCATGATTTGATCAGGGTGCCATAACATATTAACTCTCCCCTTTTGATTCCTTTCAGCTTGATCCATAGCTTGTTGAACATGGTGTTGATACATCACACAAGACTGTGAGTCATGGGGGTCATTGCATACTAAACACCAAACATTCGTAAGAGTAGTATCTGAAGAACATTATGGCTCCTCATATACTGCATTCACCCTAACCCCAACATTATTACTCGGACTAGGTCTCTGATATTTGTTTACATATGGAAATATCCTCTATTGTGACCTTTCTTGGTCTCTCTTTTCCATTGAATTCATTCTATTACTCAGAGTTTTTAGAGTATTTTGTATATCCAGGATAGCAGAAAACTCCTGAGATGATTGAGAAGGAAGGGGAGGAAAAGGAGCTATAGAGGATATAGGCTTTGGTTGAGGGATCACATTAATTTGTGGATATGGAGATGATAAAGAAAGGGGGTCCATGTAAGAGGGGTTTGTGGATTGAATTTGGCTACTAGTGGTTTCTGAGTTGTAGGGTAGCACAATTTTGGGGGGAAGTCTTCCAACATTAATTAGGATATTTTTAGCATGAACTACTACATTATAAACCTAGGGGAAGGTTTCTACTCCTGATTGTTATGTCTACAGCCCTAAATCTGATCCAAGAGCCTGGATATAATACATATAAGCCAAACATGTAGCTGGTCTGGCAGTGGGGGGAATTCTTTTCCATGTTCTGCTAAATCTCAAATTGAAATCTGAGACAGTTTCTTGCTGAGTTTTCTGCATGGATGTAAACTGATTAAGAAGAGAAAAAGGGTCAGCAGATTCATTAAATTCCTCTATGAATGGCTCAGCTAACACTTGCCATGAAGTGATAGTATTGTCTTCCAGAGTTCTAAACCAATGTAATATCTTTCCTCTGAAGGACAGGGCTAGAATCCTTACAATAATATCCTCTTCTTTTATGTTGTGGATTGCTGCCAGGTTCAAGATATCCTGATAGTGCTCATAAGTTATTTTCCCAGATCCATCATAAGTGGGAATAGCTTTAGATACAACTTGGGGGATGGCATTCATTTGGGCTAATCTAAGAGGACCGATCGTGTTCCAGTTGGGGTACTTCTGTAATGGCTGATTAGGAGCCACATTTTATGCCATATTTTTGGTTGTAGGTCTTATTGGGGGAACTATTGGATTTTCTTCTAGAAGCTCTTCCTCTATGAGGAAATATTGATCCAAAATTCTGGCAACAATGACCCCTCTATAAGGTAACTCACAGTAAAAATAGGAGTTAGGGTTATTCCTTTTGAAAGACCTGGTATACATGAAAGGACACTGGTCTATAGGGATAATTCTTTTTCTGAGTCTAAGGACCAGGGAGTCGCCAGGTGAACTTGCTCTTCTCCACTTACAAGGTCAAGACAATTCACCAAATCTTGATTCCTTTGGGTTGAGATAATAATAACTCATTTGATGGGTTTCATGTTCCTTGTGAACTGGTCCCACCGGGCATGCCAAAAACTATTGGGCACTGAATTGCATCAAGTTTTACTCAATACTATGGTTGTCTATCTTCCTACTTTCTATCCAGGCTTGCACCCGATAGCTACAACTCAACACTCAACATTGGATGGACCAAAATAGAGTTTTTGATCCAACCTCCAGAGTAGGTTGGTTCCTTGTCAACTTAAATAGGGTGTTGACACAATTATGCTCACTTAGGGTTTGAAGGTTAGGGTAAGAAAAGGTTAGGGTTAGAGAAATGTGAACAATAGTGGATGGATAGGCTAACAACATTGCACCATAATAAAAAGCTCCAAAAAACTAACCCAAAGGCACATAACTCAGACCAAAATTATCCCAAATTGGATGATTCTTCATTCATTAATGCACAATAGAGAAATATTGCAGACAACGATTTCAATATCCAGACAATGATAATCCAAATAACAGAATTCACCAATATCTAGATTCTATAGAAATGCACTTCCTAACAATAAATATCAATCTCAGAAGTAGATTTCAATTACTTTAATAGTTAGTAATCCATGAATTTGGCACAAACTAACCACTTAAGTATTCACAGAAATGCAGCTAAAGAATTTGAACCTCTGATATCAAGCATGAAGATACAAATTTTGAGGTGAAGATCAATGTAATGCTCCTTCCATTAGCTCTTGGGAATATTTACAGTAGCACAGGAAAACACACTAGAGCCGACCCTTAAAAATGAGGGTTCGACCTCTACTTATAGTTTTGCAAAAATTAAAATTATCAAGAACATTACAAAGATCATATTTTGATAGCGCATAGAGAGTTCTTGCTGGCATTTTCTTACTGGTACACCCTCTGAGAAATCCATTGTAGGTGGACCGCCATGGCAGCTCGGGGCCTCTGCAACTTGTTGGTCGCTTGGCGCAAACTAGAGTTTAGGCCGTTGAAGATTATACACCATCATTGATCTTTCTTGGAAGCCATCAGCCACCATTGATCTGTAACCACCTCTGGTTCTATCTTCTTGAAAACCCTCGATGCTTCAGCTTCCTCTCCAACTGACTATTACAATTCTGGTGAAGAAATATCTTTAAATACCTCAGATTATTTGACACAATCCCCACCATTGATCTCCCCCATTGTATGGCTATGATTCATTCTGATATAAGCTTATTATAATGGCGGGGAGAACACAACACCATTCCACTTTGAAAACATTGATGACATCATCCTTTATATCTTAGAAACCATGGAACGCCAATCCGACTTTGAAATGCCTTGAAGGCTAAGCTGGATCGAATCCGCTCCTTGTTCTTCATGTTTCTTCATTATCCACAAAGTCTTCGCCAATCCACACAACAAGATTGATGATGTCATCTCTTCTTAAAGACTTTTATGGATTCCATTCCGGGCTGAGCAAGAGTATTGGCATACTATCATCAATCCGGACCCATCACAATGTAAAATGACTCTTTCTCCATTCTGGACCATCTTTAGAATAAAACATCCCTCATCACCATTCCGGAATGGAATTAGCCAAAATCATCTCTTGCCATGAATCCGCATCTACTACTTTCATAGCATTCCACCTTGTCACCATTCCGAGCAAAAATATTCTATGTACTCTCCAGAATCGTGCACCCCAACACTTAGCCACTCGTGAGATATTCAAAACATCAAGCGGTCGCCAATCCACACTTTCTTCCTACTGACATCATATTTTCTTAAAGACTTTTGTGGATTCAAGATGCGTCTCTAGTCTAGAGCCAAAAACAAAAGAAGTCTTCCGAAATTGCTCCAAGCATGAAAATTTACTAAGTGTTAGGGTGGGCTCGTGCCTCCTATCGTGAATCCACTCCAAAATACACTGTAAGATGTGCGGAATGAGGAATTTATGACTTAGGCAAAATTTTGCAAAATTTTCCTAAGTATGTGGCCATTTTGGGCCTACATTTACTAGTTTCTTTAATTGATGGTTGTATATTTTAATGTCCTCATAAATATCTTACTTTGTAGTATATATTTCTATTACAATGTCACCATCATCCTTCAAGGAATGAAATTCCTCGATGAATGCATCTTTCATTGTATTCCAAACCCAAAATGTTGGTGTATTTTCTCACTTTAGATACCAATCTATTACAAGTCCTTGTAATGTGGTAGGAAATAACTATAACCATTCATTTGGTTGGTCTACACCATTTTATTTCCATATATTTATGCATGTACTGATATGTCTTGTTGGGTCCTCCTTCCCTTCTCTTATGAAGGGTGGACATCTTTGTTTTTTTGCTCTTATGGTCACGTTAGCCATTTGTGAGGTTCCTCCTTCATCACTTGATGAAGTATCCTCTAGAATTCTTGATTTATTCCTCCTTTGTGTGGGTGACCCACTATGATTATCTTATGCCATCATTCCTCTTGAATATTAGTGACTCTTGTACCCCTTCTATTTCTATCAACAATATCTCCCACCTATCAACATCTTCTATGTTTGAAGTCCATACTTGTTCTATCATTGGTTGAATTGTATCCTATGCATAATTGTTCACTATCTCTTTGAGTAATTCTAGTACTCCTCATTACTAGAATTTTCTCCTCTCCTTGATCTCATATTCTATATATTTTTAAACTTGTATCTATCATCCACTTGCAATTAGTTCCTACTCAAAATTGTCAATCATAGATCCTTCTCAACTGTGATAATTTGACCCAATTTTGATAATACCATTTCAAATCCTCAAATTTAAATTAGTAAATGATGCCAAATATAGTATAGAGGTGATTATTCCTATAAGGGTAGGTGAAATAGGAGGTTTTGGAATGAATTCTAGAGTTTTGTAACTATTTTGGTCCAAATTGTACAATTGTACGATTTGCAACTATACGATTTACAAAACCCACAAAAAGGGATTGTATGGTTCTAAATCATACAATTCTACATTTATAACCATAAAACACTCTAAAATATATAATTTACCAATCATACAATATGGAAAAACTTATTTTATACACAAAAACTTAATAGTTTTGCAATCGTCCACTTTGAAACTCTTATTTTCCACCTTGGACTATGCAATTGTGAGTACAAAACAAGGTGATTGATCAGTTGTACAGTTTGGGAAGGCTAACTATATGGTTTATAAAAAACCCTTGCTACAATTCATAAATATTAGATCTATGAAGTTATATGCAAGAATTCATTGCGATTGATTAACCCTAATGGTGAAATTATCACTATAATAGTCCAACATGCACATCAAGAATCAATATTCTTAGTACATACCAACACATTACACCTAATTGTTAATTTATAAAAATTGTACAATGGTATGCAAATGTATCAATTACCATTTCCAAAGAAATTTATTGGTCAATAGTCATATCCACAATCATCATACATGGTTGGGAATCAATTAGCACTTCATTTCTATTGTAGAATCATCCATTTACACTATAATTTTGGCCATACTTGCACAAATTGTATCATTCATGTTAAAGGTAAATAATGATCAATAACATAAAAAATCATCAATGAAAAATTCTCCATTATGCATGGGCAAATATCAACAACATGCAACAACATTCAACAACAATCAATAACCATAATATCTTAAAACAATTAATGTGCTAAGGTTTTACTAAGTCTTAATTTGATTTTTATCCAATTACCATTCATGTGTAGTTCAATTTATTTTATTTAAATTCTAATTGTACATTTATGATCAATTGTATTATTACACAATTGTACATTTATAACCCTACAATGTACAATTAGATAAAATTGAACATTTGACAAAATTGTGTAAATCCAAGTTTTGTTATTTCTTTATCTTTTGGGAGGTGGATCTGTTACCTACATCTTGCATGTTTCCTTCTAGTAACTTTATAATACCTTGATGTAATGAGGTATATATAATTATTAATTTTCACATATATATCATTTATTGATACGTCAAGTAAGGGAGAGAATTGATTTCTCATCCTCATTGGATTATAAGGTGGTTGGGATCCATATTTTACCTAACTACTTGCTAACCCATTGGCCTATGTGCTCATTTAATAATATACTATGCATTATCAATTGTTCAATTAATTCACCATGATTATGGTCATCCATTAGGTGGCTATTAGTGCATTCATTTTTTCTTGTGATAACCTAGACTAGATTAGAACCAACATATTGAGACTCCTAAAAGGATAAAGTATGCATTGTCTATAATCAATAAATTTTATCCTAAAAACCTCATTGGGAATATGATTGTGTGTGTCTCATCCATCATGAATACTTAAGTAAAAAACATAAGACCTTTACATACTACCAATACCATAGCTCACCTTCTCAAAATTTAGACCTAGTTTCCCCTTCATTATATTTATCTATAAATTAGGATCATATAGTTGCTCTAGATTCTTATGAGTGGATGTCACACATGATTTTAGTTGTCTAATGAATCTAGCATAACTACATTCATCCTTGATATGGTAAAAAATGTGTGTTTACTCCCTTATGAACATGTACAACTATTAGGTTATAATTTGCATATTGTAATTACCTTATACAACTTTAGACTCAATTCACCTTTACTACCTTTATAACCCATTATTTATAACATGATTTTTTAAACCTAGTGCTTTGCATTTTTCAAAATAGTGGATCAATATAAATTACACTCCACAATGGTTTATAATACCATCAGAGTGAATTTCTAGTCATAGTTTACTACTTACCCAATCCCTTGTTAGCTTAAGGGTTCTCAAGATAATGGGGAAGAATAAGATGGATGTTTAACAAACATATTATAATATATATGCACTTTCTAGGTATCAAACTATCATATAAATATTTTTTATTGGTCCTTATGCTAGTTGGGACCACACATCCCTCTCATTAACCCTCTAAATGCCCTCCTTGATGGCTTATAGGCCTTTGAGGGGGTGGGAACAATGTTTATTGGTAATTCATAGGTACTTAATATTCATATGCACTTCAAATTCAATAGTTAATGTTGACTACATATCTTCATAGGCACTTGGGTCAACTAGGATTCTTCCTTCATATCTCCTACCTCTTCTTCCATCACTTTTCCTTTTTGATTTCTATACCACACGGATGATGGGATTATATTAGTCGATGCTTGGCATGTACATAATACTTCTATGGAATTAATTGATAAAATATGATATAATCACCATATCCTCTAGGAATATTAGTTAGCCAAGGCATATCTTGAATATTCTAGTCCCACAACCTCTCTTAATTTATTGGCATCTCATATGATAACATGTTCAAAATTTTAGCATATTTAGAAGTCATTGTATATATTCTTGTTCAATCTAGGTCTTAACTATCCATCATTCAAAATTATTCAAATTAGGACTTAACTAACCACCATTCAATTTAGGCCTCAACTGGTCAATGTTTAAACTTGTTCATATTAGGCCTTAACTAGCCATTATTCAATTTAGGCCTTATCTAGCCACTATTAAAACTTGTTCAAACTAGGCCTTAACTAGTCATTGCTCAATTTAGGCCTTAAATAACCACTATTCAAACTTGTTCAAATTAAGCCTTATTTAGTCATTCCTCTATTTAGGCCTTAAATGACCACCATTCAAACTTGTTCAAATTAGACCTTATCTAGTTGTTGTTCAATATAGTCCTTAACTAGCCACTATTTAAATGTGTTCATACTTTAGGCCTTAATTGGTCATCGTACATAGTTTTATAAATATTTTATACATATTTGATCAACTTTAGGCCTTAATTGGATGCTATGCAATTTTTTCAAGTCTTAGGACTTAACTGGTCATTGCATATATCTACCACCTGATGTGCTTATGAAAGTGAACCCCTAAAATCCCTCTAATATATATGAAATTTATATGAATACCTAAAAAATATTGACCTTTAAATATCATCTATTTTTCCAAGTAGTCCAATTGATCACCTCATAACAATATGCTCCCAACACTAGACTTGGAGAAAATTATAGTAGGTGAAACTTTTCCCTTACTTATACATGACTATACAATATCCTATAGAGTCATACCAATACTAGAGGACCCTAAAAAAAGTAGATTTGTTGGTCCCTCATTTACACTATACCACCTACAAAGTCTTATGTAGAATCATCTAGCTCATATGAATGATCAATAATTTGTATGTGACTCACATGAGCAAGTAAAATTGTCCTTAGGTACTTCTCAAACATGTAATTCACATCAACATTGCCCCCCACCATGTGGAACCCTAGATCACATATTAATTTCTATATCACATGGTCCCTATCTAATCTCCTATACACTTGTGTGACTTAAATAGGAACCTACAAAATTTGTCACATGTCCTCAAAAGTAATAGCCTTTTACATATGGCAAGGGAAAATATAGAGGACTCTATACACCACTCTTTGCTAAGGTGGTCAAAATATCTCTATTGAACTCAACTTTGGTCATCTCCACTAAGTGAAGTAGCCTAATATCATCTAATAAAACCCAATATCATAGTGTCATGAGCTCTAATAATGAGTCCTACACTTGAGGTTATCTATCACAATAATACAATACATCAAACTATCACAATAATGAACATATTGGCCTAAATCTACCCCTAAAACCCTAATCTTGACTTCTATTTCTAGTTTTTCAAAAAATTCTATCAATAAACATAATCACCATAGACACAAAATTATTATTGGACTCCATAATCACCATTGGAAAAAATATCAATAGGTTATTAATGGTAGAAAATCTAAAAAAGAGAGAATTTCTATTTTTTGGAATCACTGGTAATAAGTGAAATTGTGTATGGTGATATTGTTGCAACATTGTCATATTATCATCACATGTTTGAAGATTTTTTTATGGTAAAAAAACTAAAAAATGCTCAAAATACTATCAAATGTGCTTGGATATCAATGTGTACTTCAATTTCCATTGCTACTAGTTGACCTTTGGCTCTTAAAATAGTTGGTTTTGTGGCAAAACTGTAGACACCTAAATCATGTCATGCTTAGGGGAGCTGCTCACATAGACACACTCATAAGATCATAAGACATAATCTTGGACTTTCCAAGCATCAACAGTGGTTCTCACCACTCATTTGGGGCATTTTCAAGCCATCCAAGCCTAGCCACTCAAGCCAAGAGTGGCCAGATCCTAGCCGCTCAAGCCTAGAGCGGCCAGACCTTAGCCGTTGTAGATGACAGTGGCCAAATCTTAGCCACTATAGACAACAATGGCTAAGCCATAAGAAAAAAGTGGCAGTCTGCATGCAATAAAGGTGAGCAGGAGTAACTTTGCATTCCTTTTCATGACCAGTTCACATAGGAGGCTTGAGTTTGCATTTAAAATTTAGTTAACTAACCTCCAAGCATAAACAAAGGACAAAAGCTTCTCATGCTAATGACCAGTTCACATAGAAGACTCAAGTGGGTAGTTAGATTTTAGTTAACTAGCCTTCAAACATAGACAAAGGACAAAAGCTTCTCATGCTAACTTACACTACGCATGAGAAATTCATTCCTAGGGCTTGGACATAGACCTAGGGTTTCACACTATAAAAGGTGCAAGCCTAAGAGCACCAAGACATATAGAGGACAAGAGAGTTAGGAGATCATATCAGAGAGAGACATATTTTTGAGGAGAGCTTTCGAGACTTGGAGAGTTCTCTTTGAGATCACATGTACGATGAAGCCCTAACGAATTGAAGAGCATAACACCTATTATTTTGACATCAGATACAGGCTTTGACCCATAACTTTGGGGTAAAGAGAGCAAGGTTTACCTTAGCAGTCGCTGTCTTGGATAGTGGCCCACAGGCTTAGCTTAGGTTTTAGACATAGCTTCTTTTATTCTATTTCTTCATGTTTTCATATCATTAGCATAGATTTACATGATTTCATGGCATAGTTTCATCATATTTCCGTTACATTATTTTATTACTAACAACCTCATCCGGGGAGGCAATCTCGGACACCTAAGCGTGTGTTGTTGTTTCATTGCTTGCAGGGCCACAGGTTCATCGGATGAAGTTTGCAACATACGAGAGCAAAAGGGATCCCTCTAGGAAATAGACCTGGAGAAGGAGGCATCTGTAAGCCCTCATACATTTTTGTGTAGAACCGAGAAGATTTTATAAGCGCACCACCTCTTCGTGAAAGGGGCACTCTTTTCCTATTTGTAACTTATTGTATCGAAATGGGTATCCCTAAGAGGGACCGACATGTAACCGAGTTTCAATATCAATAAAGAGATCTATCTTTGTTATTTTGTGTTATATGCTTTTTCTTCTTGTCTTCCATTTCATCTTGGGTTTTTAATAACATTGCAAGTAGGGTTAAAAAGGGGCGGTGCGTGCATCTCGGGGTCACTACAGATGGCGATCACGGTGGGACCTCCACTAATTTTTCATTTTCTATTGGAATACTAACTTAATTTTGTGTGCAGGTCTAGCCACTCTGAGCTACAATGGCCAGAAACTAGCCGCTCTGAGCTACAATAGCCAATAGAGCTTAGCCGCTCTGAGCTACAGTGGCCAAGAACCAGCCGCTCTGGTCAACAATGGCCAAAACTGGAGTGTAGTAGAGGTCAAAACACCGACTCTCTAAGCTGGATCAAAGGTTGGTATAGCTTCTCTGATATTTTATAGCTTTCTATCTACTTTTGTGTGTCTAAAATAGAGAACTTAAAGCACATTTATGTTTGGAAATTGAAAGAATAAAAGAAGAAAGAATTAAGCATTTCACATATCTTAGATCTTCTTTTAAATTTTCCACTAGGCGTTTCTAGGAACAATGGCTTATGCCTAAAAATTTTGCCCTAGAATCCAATGTGCTAGACATTGTATGTTGTTTGCTTGCTTTGAGGCCCTGCTAGAGGCCATAGCTGCACGAAGTGAAGTGCGCTCATACAAATCATAGTAGTTCATGCATCTTTCTGAATATTGAAATGTATTTTTGCACTTAGGCATATAGGAAAGATTCATTGCTGCTATATGATGCACTTTATGTTACGCAAGCTTAAAATGAACACCACACACACATCTCATTTAAACATTGGGGAGTTGGATTTCATCACCAACCTTCAATTCAGTCCAGTGACGTTGGAATTCATCTCCTTCCACTAGTTTACCCCCTAGAGCTTCCTAGAAATGGATTGAGAAACTTATTTATAGTGATACTAAGTTACTTGTGCTCAAAATGTCTCCCACTATTGGAACAATCATTGGTTTAGAGTGGAAGAGCTAGGCGAACCCTCCATTGGGTCTTCAACGGTGTACCCTAGCTTCTTTTGAGAAAATCATGTTTGGCATGAGTGTACTTGATTGTCACTATGGATGAGTCTTCTCATTCTTAATCCAAGAACAAGAGCAAAGAAATCGAAAGAACAACACATCAAAACACACCAAACAGTTTAGGGCACACTCAAATTGGTAATCAAGATAAACATTTGTTTGGTATTGTGTGGTTATTCCTAAATTACAACTCAAAAGATCAATTCATAGACAACATGGTCAAAACAAGAAGTAAGCACCCTCGGTCTGATACCGAGGGAGAGATAGAAGCAACTCATACCCATAGGCGGAGTCATAGTAACATTGAATGACCTACCCATAAGACCGTGAGACATAGCTCCATGAGCCTAAGGGGTGATAACTCAACCCTTGGGGGATCTCCTCGAGAAACCCCAAGTAAAGAACCACATCATGGAACAAAGTCACATAAAAAAAAGAGGCTTCACAACCATCCTCATCAAGGAGACATGAGGAGACCTCAAGGGCCTCCTCTAAACACATAGAAACATCTCAAAGACATGAGGAAGCTTCAAGGGCTTCCTCCTCACATGGACATAAAGAAGGTTCTAAAACTCATTCTTCACATAGGGATGACGAGACTACTACATCTCCATCCACATGGAGAAAACATGTTACCACAAAGCCCTCTTCATCAAGAAGGCAAACAAGAATTGCAACACCTCAAGACTCACAAGAAACATATGAAACAGGTTTGCCCACTAAAGGGCAGGAAACTAGAGCTACATCTAGTCATGGGAATCAGATAGAAGAAACCCTTCACACAAAAGGAAATATTCCCATAGACTATGACCTCATAGGAGTGAATGGCACCCCATGGGACCAGCCATGGAAAACAAGATAACTAGATGGGTTGGATCGGTTTCCTACATGACCAACTCAAAGAACTGTAGCTACTGAGAACTCTGCATCTGGAAGCTCATGAACAGTGACTTCTAAACACATCTCTCAGTATGGGGGTACCTCAGAGTGACCCCATAGTAGATGCATGGAGTCTGATCATAGGGATACTCAATAATACACTGAACAAGTCACATTAGCTAGCAAGAGTACAGATACAATAGAAACCTCCTCGAGGAATCTATGAGTCAAGACAACAAGAATAGAGTCAGATAAACATGAGTCTTCTATAACAGTGCAAACTGACCAAATGAGGTGGTTAGAAAATGCATTACATAAGGAGCGAGAGCTAGTGGAAGCTCTCGAACAAGAGAAACAAAGAGAAAGACTCTTGCACCAACATGAGCAGCATTTAAGAGAGCAGGCTGAGCGGCTAGCTCTTAACAATTTATAGACAAATGGTGGTGACCACCAAAGAACAAGACATGTTGACTCACCTAAGGAGAGGTGCACTAGACAAGATAGCCCACAATGAAATCCCCCACCAAATCATGAATGAAATCCAACTAATGGGGGAAGGGCAAACACAACAAACCAAGATCATAATCTTGAGTCCCCTCGTAGGAGGGAGGAAAATGGAACAAATCAAATGGATAGAGAGTTACCTCCATTGCCAATGTGAATAGGCTTACAAGAGGAGGAAATTCATGCATCAAAGGCATTTCAAGAGCTTGCTAAAAATATGAAAACCTTTGAGAAACAAGAGGCAGCTGGGAACTCACCAACATTGAGCAAAATACACAACCAACCATTGTGCCCATCAATCCCTAGCCCTCCATATCCTAAGCACTTTGAGATGCCTAGGTTAGAAAAGTTTAAAGGTGAGGAGGATGCACAAGAGCATGTCACCAATTTTATCAATGCCTATTTTCATCTTGAAGACAATGATGCTCTCATGCTAAGAACATTCATAATGACATTTTTAGGTGTTGCCACTCAATGGTTCAACCAACTACCTAAGCATAGCATAACCAACTTTGAACAACTAGTAAATGCATTCTTAAAGTGTTTCTCCTTTGGTGCTAAGAAGAAGGTGAACCTTTCAGACCTGGCCAACTTGAAACAATATGATGATGAGCCAGTAATGGATTATGGGAATAGATGGAGAAAAATCATGGCAAAATTATCATTCTCCATTCCCATAGAAGAGATCATTCGCATGTTCACCAAAATTTGCTCTAAACACATCTCCCTCTTGCTACAACTTCAGCAATATCCTTCATTTGAGGAAGCTTTGGCATAGGCCAAGCTCATCAAAGAAATAAAAGTAGATGAGGGAACCATTAAACTCCAAAACAAAAAGGAGTGGAACAAGAATGGTAAGAATGACAAGTATAAGCAGAAGCAGGGCAACCCTGCTCTAGTCAATCAAGTCGTATTGGCTACACCCAAGGATGGGGGTGCACAACAACCCTAGAACTATCAAGCACATCCCCCTCCAGCCAACTACGACCAAAAGAACAATCAGGGAAGAAACCAAGAATGCAAGCCACCTCGTTATTTCATGCCTATGACAGAATCAATGCAATCAATATTTAATCAGTTGAGCGAGGCCAGGAGGATCAGATTTCCTGATATACCTCTTATATATCCCAACCATCCTAAGCCAAAAGGATATAGGGAAGATCAATTTTTCCCTTATCATAGGATACCGGGGCATGACATTGAGGCTTGCATCGGGTTTAAGCATCAAGTGCAAAACATGATTGAGGTGGGAGAACTCAAAGTTGACAACCCACTGGCTCCTGATAACAGAGACATGGGCATATACAAAAACCCATTGCCCAATCATGAGGCCCCTCGAGAGCAAGGGGCCCAAGTCAATCAAGTTCGAGCTGACATACCTACCCACGGATGCGTTGGGATGGTTGAGATTGTTAACATAGCAACAAGGACTAGGTGGTATGGTCAACCGCAACCACCTGCAGCTCCCATGAACATCCCAGCCACTCCTAGGCAAAGGCAAGACAACCTTCCAGGTCCACCAACGTGACCTATGGTAACTATTCGGAGTAGATTGGAGCAAAACCTACAAATGACTCCAGCTAAGTTATCCATCTATGAGCTCATACAATAGTCCCCAAAGCATAGGGAGACTCTAATGGAGATTTTAAGAACAATTGAGCTCCAACCACAAGATGCGAATGCATTCACTCACTTTGTGGGACAAGTACAAGAATTCCAGGAACCTGTAATCCGATTCTATGATCATGAGATTAAGACAGTTCCTGCTGCCTTACCAGACCCTCCGCTAAACATTGTAGCAAAAATCAATGACTTACCTTTCAAGAGGGTTTTGGTTGATACAGGTTCATCGATAAACATCATTACAACAACAACAATAGAGCACCTCAAAATCCCCAAGTCCAATATCATTCCAGGAGCTTACACATTGAGAGCTTTTAATGATGCTTTATGCAATACTATGGGAATGATAGTCCTACCCATCAAGGTGGGGCACAAGACCATCCCCATGATGTGTCATGTCTTGGAAGGAGCTATGTAGTACAACATCCTCTTAGGGCACCCTTGGATAAGGGCCATGAAGTGTGTGCCTTCGATCTTGCACCAAGTGTGTCAAGTATGTGCACGAGAACAAAGTCTATGTGGTTCTGGCCGATGAAGAGCCTTTTAAATACATCAATCAGGTGGACATTCTGGGAGAATTTGTAATCCCTTCTACTCACCTGTACGTGGCACCTTCATCCCCAACCACACAAGTGGATAACAAAGACAAAGGGGTAAGAAAAGACCCATGCACATCAACACCTCCTGGTGCACTCAAAATAGTCAATGCTTCTAAAGTACCATCAACATCAAAACCAAAAGACAATAAGAAGCTAAAGGTACCCTTAGTTAAGGAAGAAAGGCCCAAGGAAGTGCCAACTATAGCCATTGCTAAAATTCCAAGTCCTATGGAAGAGGAAGATCTTCAAGATCAAGATGAAGATAGTGATTATCACCCTGCTTTGCCAGTATCATCCATAGGGTCATCCACGTCGCATGCATCAATACACTTGGCAAGCACAGGCATAGGGGAGTACCTTGTGCAGAACATCACCTTTACACCTATCATTGAGTCTGCACAAGACATGGGAAGGCCTAAGGACTTGAGGCCACTAGTGGGAATAGTGGTTCCACTTGGAATCCCTCCCAACCAAACCAATTTTGTCTATGTCGGCCTAGACTATGCTCATAAGTCTTCAGATATAGAAGAGGATAGTGATGAATTATTCATGGTCAATGTTCATTACCTCTCTAACCCTGAGTTTTCTCTAAGCTACTTTGAGCATTGCCATTGGCATGGCTATGGCCTTGGCATATATGAGTAGGGGTGTAGGTGGCCATACGAGCCACAATATCAGCTTCCCTCTGATAGATTTGGCTTAGGCTATTATATCGGAGGTCAATATGACTCTCTTGCAATGGCATTGGAAATATTAAGCTTAGGGTTAGGAGAAGACATTGATTTCATTCCTTATCATCCCCTAAGAACAGGAAATTTGAGCAACAGACAAGTGGCCATGGTAAACATACCGCCACCAAAAATTTATCATCCAAACATCTCAATTGATTCCACCCCAATAGGGTACAACTCATGGGATGAGGAGAATGGATATGAAGCAAGTGATGATGAGGCGCAACTTGGCTTAGCCTACTAGGGGCCTCACTATTTACAAATATTCACATGGTCCATCCATGATGAGAGTGGGTATACATCAGATGAAAGTGACTATGAATCAGAAGACTCAATAGAAAGAGCCTACTTAGGCCTAAGCCATCAACCCCTAACTTTGGGGCAAGAGACAAATGCAAATGGATTCTTCATAAGTGATGAAGAATATGAAGATGAAATAGAGATGGCCTACTTGGGGCCAAGACATGAGCCCCTTGTCTTAGGGCCGCATACCAATGCTAATGGTTTTTGGATAAGTGATGATGACTTTGAGGATGAGATCGAGATGGCTTATCTTGGACCTCACCACTTGTGGCAAGTGAACGAGCTAGTAGAGAGAGAGGTGGCACTCCATGCCATAGACCCTCATATCTAATTTTTGGGGAGACCTATTGACCTAGCTGCCATTCATCGGATGGTCAATCCCCCTTCGCCTACATTCAGAGAGCGATTAGAGCCCAATGATCCTATTGTCCACCCTGCTCATGGGCTAGATCCAAAAATTCCCATTCCTCCAGAACCTCATCACGAGTATGGAAGGGAAACCCCTGAGACAAGATTGCACCCATGTGGTCCTGGAGATTTCATCCCATCCATCAACATGATCTCCATTGATTTGACCACTCCACTTCATAATCCAGTAGATCCTACCAAATCATTGCATCTTGATATAGAGGCTATTGATTGGGATCATGCTAATTCACCCATAGAGCCAGAAGACCTCTTCCCCAATGAAGAGATGTTACAACCATTCCATTTTGCATCAGGTTGTGCATATGACGTCTTCCATGTTGGTTTGGAACCTGAGTCAATAGGTCCTATGAATCCCACTGATGACATTCATTTGATACCCATGCCTCATCAGCTAGAGGATGGGTCACATATGGCTATAGAAGTGACTTTCGAGGTGGACATCAGTGATGATCCTACCCAACCAAGGAAATTCAAGTTCGGAGAAAGTCTATCTCTAGAGGAACAAGCCATCCTAATTCCTCTCCTCAAGGAGAGGCCAAATATTTTTGCTTGGACTTACAAAGACATGCCAGGGATAGATCCAAAGTTAGTCATTCACAACCTTTCATTGGATCCCATGAAGAATCCAATCAAGCAAAAGCTGAGGAAAATGCATCCAACCATCGCTTTGATGGTGAAGAACAAATTGCAAAAACTATTGGATGCAGTATTCATAGTTCCTATCGACTACCCTGAGTGGGTGTCAAACATGGTACCCATGGGGAAACCTGATGGAAGAGTCCATATCTGCATGGATTTTAGAGATTTAAATAGGGCAACACCAAAGGATTCATTCCCATTGCCAAACATAGATGCTCTTGTAGATGCAACCGTAGGTCATGAAATGCTCTCCCTAATGGATGGTTTTTCTGGATACAACCAGATCCGAATTAAGCCCGAAGATCAACATAAAATTGCTTTCATTACTCCATGGGGAACATTCTATTACAAAGTGATGCCATTCGGTCTCAAAAATGCTGGTGCCACATATCAGCGGGCCATGACATACATATTCCATGACTATATGCATAAGATATTGGAATATTACATGGATGACTTACTAGCCAAGTCCCTGTTGCGGTAAGAGCACGCCGAAGTCCTTAGAAAAATATTTGATCACCTCATAGAACATAATGTCTGATTGAATCCTAAGAAGTGCGTATTTGGCATAACTTTTGGCAAGCTTTTGGGATTCATCGTATCCAAGAGAGGCATTGAAGTCGATCCTGCAAAGGTAAAGGCTATACTAGAAATGGCCGCCCCTACCAACATTAGGGAATTGAGGAGCCTACAAGGCAAGATAGCATCCATCAAAAGATTCATCATGCAATTATCAAACAAATGTTGACCTATGAATCAGTTGCTACGCAAGGAGGTCCCCTTTCATTGGGATGAATAATGCCATCAAGCCTTTGCAGAGATCAAGACTTATCTGGCAACATCGCTAGTATTGGCTCCACCAAGGCTAGACATACCATTTTTACTATATATATCAGCTACTAATTTTGCATTGGGCACCATGTTAGCCCAAAAGAATGAACAAGACAAAGAGCAAGCCATATATTACATTAGTCGCACCTTGGTGAGTTATGAGCTAGGATATGTGTATGTCAAAAAGTTGTGTTTAGTAGTGGTCTTTGCAACTCGAAAGTTGTGACACTACATGTTGAGCCATACGACCTACGTCATATCAAAATAAAATCCTTTGTAGTACATGATGAGCAAGACATATCACAATACATGTACCACAAAGTGGATCATGCTATTGAAAAAATTTGATCTAGAGTTCATAAGCCAAAATTCCATCAAGGGACAAGTCATAGTAGATCAATTAGCAGAGGTGCCTCTTCAGGATAACAAGCCTCTCACCATAGAATTTCTTGATGATGTGGTCTTTGCATTATCAGATCCACCAGAACTCAAAGAACCTAAGAAAGAAAGAGACATGTCATTGTTCTTTGATGGTTCGAAGTGTGAACAAGGAGGCAGAGCAGGGATTGTCTTTATCACACCACAAGGTGCTCCATTACCCTTATCATTCAAACTAGACTTCCCATGCACAAACAACAATACAGAATATGAAGCATTGATCCTGGGACTCCAAACAGTCATAGCAATGGGCATTAAAATATTGAATATCTTTGGTGACTCCTTGCTCATAGTAAACCAGGTCAAAGGACTATTCCAATGCAGGTGCCCACTCCTGAAGACTTACAAGGAACTTGTTGACACCTACCTAGCCCGACTGGAATGGTATGACATCGAGGCAATCCCTCGTATGTCGAATATATTTGTAGACACCATGGCCTCTTTGGGATCCTTAATCCCTCAGAATCCATCTACTAATTTTACAACCATTCATGTGAAAGTGCTTTCACACTCAGCAATATGTCGTGAAGCTTTTGACAATCAAGAATCAGTCAACATGATCAACATCAAGCCAAATCAAGATTGGTCCTTCGTAGCTAGATATTTCTTGCAAATGGTACCTTGGGGGTCGTTGATCTCCCAAGGACCTATGGAGTGTGGTGCAACCATACACCATAGAGTTTTTCCTCAATCCGTGTTCACTAGCTCAAAAATACAAGAAGAGCAAGCTATATTTTCTATAGAAGTCATGGCTTATCAGGATTGGCTTTCCCAACTGCGGGACTTCCTGAAGCTTGGAATAGTACCTCAAGGTTTGTTGCATACTAAAAGGTGAACATTCAAATAGAGAGCAACAAGATACATCTTGCTAGGAGAAATCCTCTATAGACGAGGATATGATGGAGTATTACTTCGTTGTCTTGAGCCCTAGGAAGCATCCTAGGCAATTTTGCAAGCTCACGACGGTACATGTGGAGGGCATTTCGATGGCATGACCATCGTTAAGTGCATCTTGAGAATGGGTTACTATTGGCCCACAATGGAAAAGGACTACTGTGAGTATGTTAAGAAATATAGTAAGTGCCAACATCATGCAAATCTAATGCACTTACCATCGCAAGATTTATAGCCCATTCAGGCAGCATGGCCATTCTCGTAATGGGGACTAGACTTGATCGGGAAAATCTCACCCCCATCCTTAGGCCTACACACATTCATCATAACAGCCAAAAAATACTTCACTAAATGAGTAGAAGCGATCCCCTTAACATCAACAATTAGACCAAGGATTGCGGAGTTTATACTCCACAATATCATAAGTCATTTTGGGGTCCCTTCTAAGATAATATCGGATAATGGGCCATCTTTAAAGAACAAAAATATGCATGCTTTAATGAAAAATACCATATTCAGAATAGTTTTTCAATGCCTTATTATCCACAAGCAAACGGGCAAGCAGAAGCCTCAAACAAAACAATAGTCTCCATTTTGAGGAAGACGGTGCAAGACAATCACAAGGATTGGCACATGCAGTTGCCTCTTGCACTATGGGCATATAGGACTAGTATACGGATGCCCATTGGGGCAACACTATTTTCACTAGTATATGGCACTGAGGCCATCATGCCACTAGATTTGGAAATTTTGACTCTACGCATAGCATTAAAGGACTTCATAGATGATGATGCTACGCGACAAGGCCACCTTGATCAGTTGATGATTCTTGATTAACGTTGAGTTAATGCTTTAGAGCATCTTCACGTTTACTAAGATTACCTTGCATGATATTACAATAGTAAATTCCATTTAAGGGAATTCAAGGTTGGAGACCTAGTGCTCAAAGAAAACCAGTAGAACTCAAATCTGTCACCACATCTGTATGACAAGTTTGCAGTAAAATGGATAGGTCCATACATGATTTCACAGAGAGTTGGACCTAGAGCATATCACCTTATATCATTAGATGATTTTGAGGAGTTGATCCTCTCAATATCATTCACTTAAAAGCATTCCAAACATAAAATACAAAAACATTGAAATATGTCAAAAATTAAAAAACATTCAAATATGTCAAAAACACAAACAAAGCATAAAAACATAAAATTTCAAAATTACAATCAAAGGCTCCAAGGGTAATTCAAGCTGCTTGGTCAAAATCAATTCAAAACGCTCCAAGGGTACTCAAGCCGCTTGGTCAAAATAAATTCAAACTACTCCAAAGGTATACAAACCGTTTCTTCAAAATAGATTCAAAAAAGCTCCAAGGGTAATTCAAACCGCTTGGTCAAAATCAATTCAAAAAGCTCCAAGGGCACTTAAACCGCTTGGTCAAACATCAATTCAAAGGCTCCAAGGGTAATTCAAACCGCTTGGTCAAAATCAATTCAAAAAGCTCCAAGGGTACCCAATCCGCTTGGTCAAAATCAAACAAAATCTCCAAAGGCATCTTAAAGCCCTTTGGTCAAATTAAGCAAAAATACAAAAACAACATAAAATCAAAAATACAAAAACAATTGCATCTCATAGCTTGCATCCACATAATTGCATTGCATTTTCATATCCATTGCATTTACATATGTCATGAGAGTCATAAAGTGATGCCATAGTTTATCATGCAAATCGTTCAAATCCATACCTCCATCAACACTAGTGTGTAATTGTGTTTTTCAACACAACCACTATTTGTTGCTATACATAATATACTAAGGGTTTTTGTTTAATCAACCACACCTAGTGATCTTATCAAATTTTGAGGAAAACAACTTTGATTAGTAGAAGGTAAGGTCTAGTTGTGATAATGCCTTGGATATTCAAGATCCCGTCACTAATTGAAACACTAAAATCCTAGCTGGTACAAAGGAAAGATGAAAGTTGCAAAGTGGTCTAGGTTACCTTAAGCAAAAAGTATCTTACTTGTTTATCCCTCTGTGCAACCAGTTTAAAGGTGTTGAGAATTAGCAAAAGGACAATATTTACCTTATCCAAATCCCTTGCTTACATCAAAATAAGAAAAATACCAAAGCAAAGTACATATTCAAAAGGCCAAGCATATAGTCCAAATTTCAAAGCAATAATCCAAAACATAAATCATAAATTAAAAAAAAAAAAGCATAGCTCAAAAAAATCAATAAAAAATAAACATTTATTTTCATCACTACGTGTGAGAAAAATAAATAGTGATTATCATCACTACAAAAATCCTAGCTCAAAGAAAAAATCAATCAAAATAAAAAGTGATTTTCATCACTACATATGAGCAAATATCCAAAGCCAAAAATAAGGGAATAAAGCTTGAATCCTTGGAATTCTCAGCATTGTACAAAACTGGAAGGATAAATCCTTATGCATGATGATATGTCTACCATAAGTGCTTCATGCATTTGTGTAGACCAATGTTTGAATGTGGATGAGCTAGCTTAGGTAACCCAATATTGCCTAGTCTAAGTCCAACATAAGGATGAGATGAAAACTTGAGGATCCCTAATCTTAGCAATAGGTTGAAAGAATCCCATCTGACATCAGAGGAAATACTTGAGTTCTACCTCAAAATATACAATCACATGCACACACAGATATCATGAAAAAATGGGTCCATGGTAAAAACCTTACTTTTCAAAATTCTAATTGTCAGTAGATAGTGGTTGATAGGGTAACTAGAGTGTTTGAATCTCTGAAAAGCCCAAATATTATTAAATAGCGATAAATCATAACATCATCTACACCATCACTTTCTTTATAATATTCTATAAATTAGGGGGTCTCAGCATAGTAGGTCAGATACCGCATATATATTAGAAATAGTATATAGACGACCACTGACTACTTTATATCTTTTAATTTATAGAAACTTATTAAGAAAAAAACATTACATACCATTACATCTCATATATGAATACTTAATCAATTCTTATGATAAGAGTGATTATTTAAATTCATGATTTTTTTTTTACTTTCTATGGTATCACCCATTAATATTATCAATGTCATATGCATTTTGTATGTTTTAAAGTGATTAGAGAATACAAGTTCGTTTATACCATTCCACCACATAAGTTAGATGCATACAATTAAAGCAAAGTTAAAACATGCATTTAACAATAACATCGCATTCATAAAAACAAGTCATTAATCATCCATAAACCACATCATAAAACATATAGGCAACATCCATTTGCATACAATCATAAATTCATCATTCATCATCAAAATACATCACATCATATCATCAAATCATATAAGCATATACACATCCATCTAAGCATCTTCAAATATCATCTATCATCTAACATATTCATCAAATCATCATAATACCATCATCGCATCATATCATAAAACAAAATAACAATAAAAACATGAGCAATAAGTGATACAAATAATAAGTCATAATGTAAAGCTATCAAAAAAGTATGTGTGTCAAGTCCAATGTATGTACAAAAATACCCATGGGCTATAGTCATATAGGTCAGTCAACCTCAAAAATGAATCAAGGATCAAGTAAAACATCAATCAAGTACCGAGCCTAAACTCCCTGCATCACCTCCTCTAGTGCCACCTCCCCCTATGGTGGTGTGGTAAGTTGAATTATGTGAGCCTATCAATCACTCTCTTTGAGTCTGGGTCCTCTGACTAGGATGGGTGGAAGACTACCTTAAGGTGGAGTTCCCACTGACCTGCAAACCACCCGTACCAGCTATATCCTTAGGGATAATCCCATTCCTCCTAAGATGCATCTGAATAATGGTGACATGATCCACAAGTCCCCAAATCCACTCCTCATTCTCATCCAACAAATACTGAAGCTATCCCACATCTACTCTTGAACCTACCACTGGAACCTCCTATGGTGTAGAAGGAGGAACAAAAAATTGCATCCTAGCATCGCCACCCCCAATAGTAGCCTATAGAGCCTATATCTGTATTGAGTGCTACTCAATGGTAGCATATCACCACTATACCTGGATCTTAGTGGCGTGAAGCTTAGCCTCAACCTCATGTAGTTGTGCTCTCAGAGGAGAGTCTCTCTCCTCGGGCTCTAACTCCTCCTCCTCCTCCTCAAGAATATTAGGATCCTCCACTACCACCTACTCTACTAGCTAGCCCTATACCTCGGTCCTAGCTCGGACTCTGTGTCCTATCAAATCTACACCATCACCCCCACCATCATCCTTGTGCCCTAGGCTACCAACACCATGCCACATCTGATCACCCCACAACTGAGTATATACCTTTGTAACTTCCCCAACCACTCTAGGGTCAATAACTGGGGCATCCTCCTCATTTGAAAGCTTTGTAATCTATCATGGAGATAGGTCTTTCTTTACTGTGATGTGCCTATACAATAATGGTATCAAGGGCACATCTTGTTGTAACTTGTACTGATGAAGAACCTATGAGTAGAAGAAATACTCCTAGATGACAATCTTACAGCCAATGAGCCATCACTCATGTTGTGTTCTAGAAATAAAACTAGCTAGATCATCCCAAGTAGGAAATTCATAGTAAGGTTACCACATGACATATCTGACCAAAAGTCTAGTGAAAGCATCGATGTAATGGGATATCTCCCCTATGAAAGTGTGGCTCTTGCACTCCTCATGCTATTGAGCCCATCTAGCAGCATAGCACTATGTCCAAGCATCAACCACTATGATCTCATTTGGGAGTCCCTTAGGGTGATCTACCATAATATGCTCCCATCCCCAAACCTATAGGATCAAGCTATAGGTAATGCTGACACATCCTCATCGGTAGATATGGTACAACTCATCATAGCACTAAGCCAATAGTGATCTACCCCATGCATATATGATGGGCTCCTCTCTATCCAATAGATCCTGCACCATTGCCAAAATTTTCCACAAGAACCTCAAACTTGAGCAATCCATAATAAGAACATTGTTGATCACCATCAACAATACGACATGCCTCACTATGAAGATGCCCTCCCCATGCTAGTTGTTGATGGAAACTCCTCTGGACTTGTTGTCCATGAGAGCATATGCGGAGTGCCATTTAAACACCCGAGTGAAGATAGCCACATGATCATTAGTGGTCGAAGATACAATAGCCACCCCATCAAATGGAATTTGAAAGATCCTATATACATCCTCCGATGTAATGGTCATCTCACCGGTTAGGAGGTGGAAGGTATTAGTCCACGGGTCCCAGCGATGGGCTAGAGCTGTAAGGTAAGCCTGATCTACCATGATGTAAGGTAGCCTGATGACATACTACAACCCACGGGCTTTAAACCATGCTCAATGCATATCATCAAAGCTAGGAAGTAAGTCAAGCAGGAACTTCGGGTCCCGAGATTGAGTAGTAAGGATCTAAGTAAAGTAGAAGAAAGAAAAAACATAACTACAGTGCATCTAAGGCATAATTCACAATAAACATGAAAAGGGTGCAAAAGAGTATGGACTATTCTAAGTCTAAGCAAAAAGGATAAGATTGCACCTAATAAAAAAATCAAAAATGTCATAAAAATCCAATAAAAATGCAAGAAAACATAGCTAAGGGTTTAGCCATTGTTGCCTACAGTGGCCAAAACCTGGATGTTGAAGGTAGTAGTGGCAAAAATCTAGTGGTTAAATTTTTGACCATTGGGGTCCAAGATTGGCTGCTCTAAGCGATAGTGGCTCAGAATCGGCCGCTCTGAGCGATAGCAGCCAAGGGGCGACACGGTAAACCCATGAACCCTTGGCCAAAAAATAAAAAAAAATTGTAAAATTACAAAATAATTTAAACAGATCAAAAGAGGGAGGGAAAAAAAATAAAATAGAAAGCAAATATTCCCACTCAAGCATAAAAAACTAAGCTAAGTTTAAAAATACCCAAAATGGCGACAGCAGGTGAATAACAAAAAAATTCAAAAACCCTAGGCTAAAGCTACTAACAAAAAATAAAATTGGGGACTAACCCACCATAGAAAAGGGTATGCTAAGCCTAATTACATAGTTTTTTCATTGCCAACAAGTTTAGTGAGGTTCGGTTTACCCATTATTTAGTGAGGTTTAGATTACTCAAACAAAAGAAAAGAGATCTAGGGTTTAGAAAAGAGAAATATCCAAGAAGCTTCAGCTCCTCCAATAGTTGATGTCTTACCCTACGTAGCCATGTCCTCAATGCCATCAAACTCCAAAGTCATAATCATCGTTGTCACACTAGAGCTCCCAAAGCGAATATTCAATAGTGAAAGTGAAAGGTCAAACCCTAGAAATGCAAATTTTATATTTCCTTAATTATGCCTTGATCACTTCTGACATCAGTGGCCCGAACTTCTTTGCCACTCAAGGCAACAGTGGCCACAAGAAGGAACTTAGAGGCCGGTGGACTTGACAGCGACCATATCCACAAGTCAAAAAAATGGACTTCTTCCTTGAGGGATCCAAAAAAAATAGCAAATAAACATACTTTGGTTGTTTTAGATCATCAGAATGTTTAAAATAACAAAAAAAATCACATAAAAGCATAATCTCAGGTAGGCCTTGTATTCAGTCACCTACTCTATCCACTCGGTGATTACAGCGAGTTGCACTCCATGTATTTTGATGAGATGAGTAGATAACCATAAGGCCACTTGGGGTAAAAACCACTCATTTTGGAATTACGATGTACCACCCTTCAATCCCGAAGAAGACCAAGATGGTCAAACTACTCCATGGATGCGAAAGGATCATCCTAATTATCGTATGACATCAAAAAAATTAAGTCAAAGTGATACAATCTAAACATAACTAGAATAATTCATCCTAAATCCCTATGAAAGCTATTGATAGCTGGACCGCTCCTCGAGATAAGTATGGATGATTATCATAAACAATTGGAATCACACTTGGATGTGGGATTTCCCATTAAAAGCAAAAAATGCTATAAAGAACCAAATTAGTCATATTGGTCAAGCAACTTGTCATTTCATTCATTGTCATTTCTTCACCAATTCATTGTGTGAAGAAGTACTTCAAAACTTCAACATAATCATAATCAAAATCAGAAACATATCACTCGATCATAGCAAAATCCTATTGATCCTATGAATCATTGCATACAACAATCACAAATTTCTCTTGTTTCTTGGGAACGTAAGCAGACATGACATCTTCAATTGTAGCTCTCCTACCGATCAAAATTTTTGTAGCATCTGAAGCTACCCGATTGAGTTTGAGGAATGAGTGCAATTTAACATGCCCAAGCCACTAAGCTAAGTCCTCCGAACATTGAGGCAATTATTCAAGGGATGCACACCATATTTACATGATTGGGCCATCCAAAATTGATCAAACCATTGATCACCATACACCCTACAAATAGATCAGTCTACTTTTTTTCTTAGAATTGTGTTTTCCACACAGTGCATCACAAAAAGGGGTATATGTAGACACCTAAATCATGTCATGCTTAGGGGAGCTTATCACATAGACCCATTCATAATATCATAAAACATAATATTGGACTTTCCAAGCATCAACAGTGGTTCTCACCACTCATTTGGAGCCTTTTCAAGCCATCCAAGCCTAGCCACTCAAGCCAAGAGTGGCCAGATCCTAGTCTCTCAAGCCTATAGTAGCCAGACCTTAGCCACTGCAGATGACAATGGACAAAAATTAGTTGCTACAAACAAAAATAGCTAAGACATAAGAAGCATTTTACCAATAAATAAGCCTAATCATAGGTGGAAGTAGAGTTCTACATGCAATAAAAGTGAGCGGGAGTAACTTTGCATTCCTTTTCATGACAAGTTCACATAGGAGACTTGAGTTTGCATTTAAACTTTAGTTGATTGACCTCAAAGCATAGACAGAGGACAAAAGCTTCTCATGCTAATGACCAGTTTGCATAGAAGACTCAAGTGGGTAGTTAGATTTCAGTTAACTGGATTTCAAACATAGATAAATGACAAAATCTTCTCATGCTAACTTACACTACGCATGAGAAATTCATTCCTAGGGCTTGGACATAGATCTAGAATTTCACACTATAAAAGGTACAAGCCTAAGAGCACCAAGACATATTGAGGACAAGAGAGTTAAGAGATCATATCATAGAGAGAGACATATTTTTGAGGAGATATTTCGAGACTTGGAGAGTTCTATTTGAGATCACGTGTATGGCGAAGCCCTGACGAATTGAAGAGCATAACACCTATTATTTTGACATCATATACAGGCTTTGACCCATAACCTTGGGGTAAAGAGAGCAAGGTTTACCTTAGTAACAAATTAAAAAATACTCAAAAAAACTATAATATGGGCTTGGATCTCAATGTGTACTTGAATTTCCATTACTACTAGTTGACCTTTACCTCTTAAAATAGTTGATTGGTGCACTGGTTACTCTTATTTCTCCATTGTTTCTCTCCACCCAAAAATCTCTTTCACCATTAATGAGGGTAAAAATAATTTAATTTTACCCTTTTTTTCTTTTTAAGCCCATCGTCACCTATCTCTAATTTCATTTAGTTATTTCTCATGCTAACTTCTCCTAAACATTGTCTTCCAAGCCCATTTTAGTTTCCTCAAGAACCTTCAAATCTCCTCTAAAATGCAAGGGGACACTCTGCTTGGGCATTAATATAATTTTTTAAAGTGATCATAAATGAATAATTTTTGCACCATCCCTTCACCTTAGCTTAGTGATTGCTAATAAATAGTTTTACTTCAAAATTGGGGGCATCTATTTCTAGTGTTGATGTATTTATTACACAATAAATACTTAAAAATTGAGGTAAATATAAACACCCAAATTTAGTACACCAAATTTGTAACCATCCATTAAACAACAAAAAAGAACAATTAACCATTCTGACTCAATGTTTTTACCCTTTTTCTTGTTACAACAAAGTCATCGATGTTTTCATAAAAATTACATTCCCACTAAATTTAAAGGTAATTCAATCTTCCTTACCTTTTTGACCTATAATTTTTAAACCCATAATATCATTGGTGGTGTTTCCAAGGCAATGATTTCACGCTACTAAGTATAGAATCTTAGTCTTGGATTCTCTACCCTCTTTGATCTGCCCACTAGTTATGATATTGTCATTCTTATATCCATGACATATGGTCTCAAAGCCTTATGATAATCATATTTGAACCCACCTCCCTTTGTACTCAACATTTAAATTTTAAAACTCAACTTTATATTCCCATCACAATGAATGCACCTTGCTCCTTCCCAAGTTCAAAAATCCTATAAATTGAGGACTTGGGATGTCTCTCATAACAAGTTTTATGCTAACAAATATTTTTCTATTTGTTTTACTCATTGATCTAAGTTCTCATTGTATTGTTAGTTCCTCATATTTATTCTTGGAGGAATTCATGCTTTGGTGCGAGAAGGATATTCTACTTATATCTCCTTAGTTTTCTTATGGTTGTAAGTATAGAGTGAAATCATTGGTGCTAGCTTTCATGCAATGACTATGCAAAATAATTAGTGCTTACTCATAGGAAATATTTTTCCTTAACCATGAGACCAAGCACTCTTATCAATATTTTTTTCATTTATTTTCCATAGTTATATTTTTCTAGTATTTTGTTGTATTCTTAGCTCTCTATTTTTGTTTTAGAACACTAAAGGAGATAAAATAAGAAAATTAAAGATTATATTTAATATAAAGATTTATTTTATTATTCTAGAAATTAAATATTGAATAATATTAGTTTACATTATGCTATATTTTTATTGTGCATTCTCTTGTGACCTTGCTTGAAATAAAAAGATAATTTTAGTTTCTTGTAACTCCACTTTAACTACCAATAGTCCTCATTAAAATTGAAAAGCATATAAGATAGTAAACTATTTGTATTGTATTAGTTGTTTGTTGTATTTTAGATATAATCACAATTTTAAAATGTCAAGAACCTCATTTTTTAGACAAATGGATCCTAGGTGTTTGTTTAATCAATCCATATAACATAGGTACATACTCATATAACATATTTAGGTGAGGAATACCCCATGCAAGACTTGAAACTTCTTGGTCTCTTGCACATGTTCTCACACTTAAGGAAAAAGCATTCATATAAATATAGATAGTAAGGGAACTAGAATCATAAGAGTCAAAACAACCAATTGAATTATCCCAAACATATTTTTTAAAATAATATTTTTCATATTGAATAAAATTTTATTTTAGTGAAATCCCACTACACTCAGAAGAAAAGGGTTAGAGTAAATTTTTGCACAAATTGGGAAGTAGAATGTCAGGATAAACATATGAGAAAGGAAAAAATTTTAATAAATGGTTGGTTTCACTATGTAAACACTTTGACTAGAGGAAGAGGTAGAAAAGGCTTTGGTAGTTAAAAAAATTCCAAAAGTTAAATTTTTTAAAAAGGACCAAAATTGGGCGTCAATGGAAAGCCCCGAATAATGCAAAGAAGAATAAAATGACCAAAAATCAAAAGTTTTGAAAGGCCCAAGAAATATTAAAAGAATAAAATTTCCAATAACTCACAAAGAATAAAAGTTCTAAGGATTGAAAGGAAAAAAATTCTAAGGGATAATCCAAAAAAGTTGCACTAGTCACCCAATTTAAAGGGATATCCTATAGCATAATGCATATCTAGATTCAATGTTCTGGAATTAATCATTCTCCAAAAATTTAGGAGACCAAAATTTGTTGACCTCTCGATCCCACACATTGTGTTGAGGTGTACAATATTTTCAAATAAGTAGTCCTTTCCTACAAGGAATACATGGTAACATAGGGAAGTAGATAATGCATTAAAGGTAGTGTAGACACCTAAAATACATAATCACAAGGAAGCTCTCCAATAGACCTTATTCTAACCCATTTAATTCACCTAGGGTAGCCCTAGGGTCAATTTGGTATTTTTCTACAATAAAAATCTCTCTTCCCCATGGTAAGCATGATTGTCTCGACCTGATATGGTCTCCAAGTTGGGACCATATCGACCTAAGATGATCATATGCACATGAAAACAAAAAGAGTAATCAGATAGTGATATTTCTAGATGATTTTCTATCATGATTAATGTCCTGCAGTCGCTCTTGCCACCTACTAACTAGCAATTAGGCTGCTCCTAATTGCCACTTGGCCATAAAATGGATGCTTCCCCACCTCTATTTTCTAACTCTAAATTTGAATGCTCTCACAATGAAGTACTAACAAAATTGTTTACCAAGACTTCTCACTATTGTCATGCTATAGAATTGCCACACAAACTTTGAAGTCACCTTCCATCACATCATTTGATCAACATCATCACTTTGGATCATCTAAACCAACCAAATCGCATCCACATTTATGAGATAATCCATTAAAAAAACTCACTGGATCACCCCAATGCCATTCGAACCTAGTTTCACAAACTTGTAGGTCTTTGACAATGATTGTCTCACCCTAAGACTATTTGCAGATAAATATCATCTCGACCCAAGATGCTCCCATTCATGTGACCAATTTTTATAATTGTTTGCACGTTAGCTTAGATTTACATGTTGCATGTCCATTTTAGCATTATATATTTCTATTTATGTATGTTATCTTGTTGCATTAGTGTAATTTTCTATTTTTTATCGCATGCATATATCAATTTTTTAGTTTGCTTTATTTTGCATTATTTCCTAATTAATATGGCTCCAACCTTGGTGAGCCCCACAAATGCTACTAATTTCTCTATTGATCTATTGTGCACAAGTTACAGGATTAGGTATTGTGAAAGAATATTGGATTCAACTCTCATGAAGTGGTTGCTAAAAAACTTGCTCTCCAAATTATTGTTACTAGCGTGAGAACCTTTCAGATGGCACCAAATAAAACTATGTCTAATGAAAAAGGATATCATGATCCTTATTGTAATAGTGTATCATTGATAAAATCCCTAAAGGATATTTTTTTTGGTAGATAAGATACTATAGCATTAATACCAGGTTTTACAGGTTGACCTAAAACCTTTTACAAAAATCAGCCCAGGGTTGTTGATGAACATGTCCTTACTAAGGATCCTATATATGTAAAATCTACATGCCACCAAAGCCATTAAATCTAGTAAGGCACATAGCCTATTATCAAAAAAAAACTTCCCATACAACATTTTGGGTATACCTCGAGAAAACACACCTGCATCATAATTACAAAAATCAAAACAAACACAGATCCCTTCCTTGAAATAGTGGAGAAACAAAAAGCTGCAGACACAGCAGATTATTGAAAAACTCCCACAAGATTTGTATTGATAGTTACTCTTAATAATTCTTTGGTAATTACTTTATTCTATATATGACATGCTTTGGGACGACATCCCATCTTGGCCAATCAGCCTTGGAGAAGTGAACCTGTTGGCTAGATTTATGGTGGTGGCTATTTGGTGGTCCACGTGGCTCTGGTTCGAAGTCTTATATTGTCATTTATTTCCTACCCTATTATTATCAACCAACCTAAAATTACTAAGATGACTATGAGGTATGTTATCTGACATGTGACTATCCCCATTAGTCTTTGTGGTATTTCCAAATAGCATCCACCAAGACTGACAACTTGAATAATTTTTATTATGAGTCCATTTCAAAAAAGAGATGGGAATACTCAGAGCCTTTGAACTTACAATGCCTTCCGTATTGTTAAATTTGACTATCATTCTTGGAATTCTTGTTGAATAAGCTCCTCTACTTTGCTCGAGACACCGTGTTACCATTTGAAAATTTCGTCACCATCGACACCCAAATTGGCCAGCTTATCAGCAACTTTGTTAGCTTGCCAAAATACATGTTGGGGTTTTATGTCATGTCTTCCCTGGAAAAGGATCCTAGCCTCTTCAGAAATTGTTTTAATACTCCAAGGAGGTGTTTTCCAATTATTGAGGAGATTTATAAAATGCATAGAGTCTCCTTCTACGATAAAATTGCCTTCCAAGTCTTGAGTCATTTGAAGGCCTCTCCACATAGCTCTAGCTTCAGCTTCGTTGTTTGTCCTTGTTTCCAAATATTTGAAAAATGCAAGCGTCATATTCCCATTATGATATCGTACAATACCACTAGCACCTGCTCTGCCAGGATTTTCCTTAGTCGCTCCATAAAAATTAATCTTAAACCAACCCGTAGGAGGTGGGGACCACTTAACATTGGCTCTGGGGTTAACTACCTTAGGCATAGAATCATCTAACAAGGTTAAGCTTAAATATTGAGCAATCATGGTCTCCTGCAGATGAGGTTTATGACTATCAAAAGGGATAAGGTTCACATTCTCATTGGGAAAGGATAGGATCCTGGCAATGATAGTTTGATGATCATAGATAGACTCATTAAAGACTCTATGGTTCTTTTATAACCACACCTGCCAAAGATAGTAATTGAGACAAATTTTCCACATGTATCTAAGTATTTGGCTTGAAAAGAGGAAAAACCACTGGACGAACAAATCAAGTACGATGGCTGGCTTAACCCAGCAAATATTGAAGGCCTTTTGGAGGACAAAATCCTTGTCATCAAGCAGAAGCTTGTAAGCTGATTTAATAGTGAACTGCCTATTTTCTATAAGAACCTAGGTCACTTGATCTTCCTTGGGTCTCATGGGGATAAACTGTTTCCCGAGAATGTTACAAAGATCATTTGATTCCACTTGAAATCCCTAAATCCTTATTTGTTTCCACTTCAATCTGCCTCTGTCCTCAACCATATAAGCATGATATCTCTGATTTAGGCTAAGTTAGGATATTGCGTTAGTGGTTTGTCCTTAGAACACCTATAATTCTAGCAATTTATCCTCTCACTATTGCCTAAAACCCATCTTAAACCTTTTTTGATGATTTCCTTACAATTGAGAATTGCTTTCCAAAAAGTAGAACCTCTGATTGGAACTGAGCCACTTAGAAATTCCATATTTTGAAGATACTTTCGTTTGATGATAGTTGTCCATTCATTTTCTTCACCAGAAATGAGGTGCCATGCCTACTTAGCTAGTAAATCTAAATTCATATGAGCAATTCTCCTCAGACCTAAGCGCCCATTTTCCTTGGGTGTGCACTCTTTGGTCCATCCTACAAGGTGTATCCTTTTTTTCTCCTCTGATCCAGTCCATAAAAATTCTTTTTGGAGTTTCTCAATTTTCTAGAAAACCTTCACAGGGGCTTTGAAAATGGAGAGGAAATAGACTGGAATGCTTTGAAGAGAGGCCTTAGTGAGGGTTAGCTTTCCTACTTGAGATAGAAGATGACCTTTCCATCCAACAAGTTTTTTTTGAATTCTTTCAATGTAATACATTCTAAAGAAATCAATACAATTTACTATTGCCAAATATATTACCATTTGGTTCATTTTGCATCATGTTATCTTGTTTCCTTTTTTTAATCTATTTATGGTGCAATTTTTTGCACTTTCAAATGGTGATCACAGTGGGAACCCTTGTGGGTCTCCCTTTTCTCATCATTTTTTCTTTTGATAAATAAAAATGACTAAATTTTATTGTTTTATTTGGTGATTTGTAGGTACACTATCATAACCATCTTAGGTCAAGATGGCCCCTCTACTACAACCATCTCAATTTGATATGGCCCCTATTCTACAACTGTATTAGGGTGAGATGGTATCCAACCAAGGATAAAAAAACTATAGATCTACAAAATCTACATCAAATGAAAGAATTCTAGGTTACATTTTTTTACCATAGAATAGTTTTATTTCATGTTTGATAGAAAAAACTAAGAAAATAAGAGAAACATGCATGCAACTAGATTATGTAAAAAAAAAATACATAATCTAGTTGCATGCATGTTTCTGTATTTTTAGTTTTAAAATTGTCAAACTATGATCGTCTTAGGTCGAGACATTCTATGGTCTATGAATATCTTAGATTGAGAGAGTCCCTATTTTACAACCATATTAGGTCGAGACACTCCTTATTTCATAGTCATATTAGGTCTAGATGGTCCTTGTGTTATCACTATTTTTTTGCATTTTTATCTAAAAAATATGGATCCTCATGTAGTGAAAATAGAGGTATTTTACTTTATAATTTGCATTAGTTAGAATTATTTGTGTGCTCTTTGTTTTCATTTTTAGAAATAAAAGGAACATCACACATGCATGTATCACTTAAACATTGGTAAGGTTGGCCTTCATCACCAACCCCCAATCGAGACTAGCAACGTTGGATTTCACCTCCTTCTGCTAGCTTACCCCTCTAAACACAATAGTAGCCCCCATGAGTGGTTTCTTAGACTTGATCACTGAGATATCCTCTACTTTTGGATACATCTTGAGGTTGGTTAGGTTTATATTCCTCTTAACCACATGTCTTAATAATCTATGAAACATAGTTGTCGTTTGTGTCCAAGCACACCTAAGTATGAAGAAGAAGCTCGATTGGAAAAGTAATAGGATTTAGATAGTGTGGCCCCTCCTTTGTGGGTATTATTATTATAGCATCACCTATCACCCATATATTACCTATATTAATCCACTTTTACCATTTGTGTTGCATTCCTCGATATAGATTTCCCAAAAACTAACTTTCTATAGTGATAATTTCATATTCCTTAGTTTCTTAGGAGTAGATTTGCAAAACAAAAAATAGATAAAAAAAACTAAATCTAAATATAAAATCTAAATCTAAATCTAAAAAAAATAAAGTGCTTTCCTAATTATTTTATCTTGCTATTGCTTGCATAGTGTAAAAAGTGCTTGAAAGCATTATCGTGGTTCTTTATAAATAATTTGCCTATCAGATGGTCATAACACATAGCTAGGATTATTCATGAGCTTACCTTGTTGATCCATCACCTAGAACCATGGATAATTTTTTAATTTCTCTATAGGACCTTGTCATCCCTTATTGGTTATGCAACCATCCTGGGTAAAATATCCTCCGTCACTCCACTAACCCTGACACACTGGGCATCCATAATTACAATTCACTGATAGGTACTAACTATGACCAAGATATGGATTATCCTAATAAGGATACCTTGCACACATTTTATAGGAACAACTACAACCAAGCTAAAACATATAGGAAATTACTATCATGCATTCATATCCTGGCTCAACCTATGACTCCCCTAGATCTAGATCAGGAGTGCATTCCATAATAAGATAGGGATATTCAAGCTACTCCACCTGATCATCCTTGGATGAACTGTAAGTATTAGCACTTGAATATGTACATTGTTTAAGGTAATAATAATGCTACCATGTTAGCTCATGCATTTTTCATGTCGACTTGTGGGCCCAGGGATGGTGATATTCACCCTCCTACTATACCTTATGATATGTAGTATGGTCAAGGATGGTGTGCTTTGATACCTCGTAATTACATAGAATTGGTCTTTTTATAGTAGTATCAAGTCAATTCAGCCTCTCATGACCCTAGAAAACAATTTATCAATCTCTATAGGGTCAAAGCACAAATCATACCTATTTATACCACTCACACACATGTGAGGCCACACACCATAGACCTAGAAAACCAAAACTAGGTACCTAGGACAATCCTAGACAATCAATTACAATGGGTAATGCATTACAGGTTGCCCATACCTATGCAAAAAAAGTAATAAACCCAAAAGCACTCAAGGTACCAAGCAAAACATCACAACCTACCACTACACCCAAATAAAAATCTTCCATCTCACCCATACCCGAATCAAATTCATAATCAACATCCTAGACCACCACCCATCCATAATCATCAACCTCATTCACCAGAATGCTATCAAGCATACCCATATTAATAAGATCATGAATCCTTTGAGGAATGACAACTTGAGTATCAAGAACCAATTTATATGTATGATGAGGCAACATATGGCAACATGCCTATTGATAACACTCACCAACCACCTCATTGACAATAGATTATTTAAACTAATTAATGACAAAGGTGAGAAAATACCGTCATCTCATAAAAGACCTATAATTTTTTGATAAATCACCTCAACTCTTTAGAAAAGCAAGGCTTAGGCTTAGGTTATCAAAAACCTACCCTATGGTAGCTTACCAATCAGCCTCTTCACCCATCCATTCCATTATTGCTCTATCTTTAGCACTTTGAAATGCCAAAGTTGGATAACTTCAAGGGTGATGAAGATGCACAGGAGCATGTGATGAGCTTCATGAATAATTACTTTTATCTTTAGGATAGTGACCCCCTCATGCTATGAACATTCCTTATAACACTTTTTGGGGGTTCTTTGGAGTGGTATAACCATTTCCCACACCATAGTATATTAACATTTAAACAATTAGTAGATGCTCTCCTAGAACATTTTGCCTTTAGTGTAAAGAAAAAGTCCACCTTAACTGATATATATAATCGATGCCAGTTCGAGGATGAACCAGTCATGGAATATAGGAATAGGTGGAGGGTCTTCACAACCAAATCACCCTTCAAAATACCCATTATAGAGCTAACTCAAATGTTTACTAGAAGTTTCACCAAACAGATCTCACTACTATTGCAACTTTAGTAGGATAGAACTTTCGAGGATGCCTTGGCTTAGACAAAGGTAATTGAGGACATCAAGGCCTAGGAAGGAGAAATTAAACTCCAAAAAAATAATTTTCTAATAAAAATGCAAAGGGTGGACAAAATCAATCGAAGATAGCTTCAGTGAATCAGGTTGTCTTGAGTTCCCTTGGGCCTTCAAATTGAGCTCTAGTGTTGTTGCCTAACTATTAGGCCCAACCTCCACTAATGTAGTACAACAATCAAATAACCAATCCACTACAGCAAAAACAATTTCAAACTCAAACTCGTCGATCACCTCACCAATATACACCATTTCTAGAGTCCTTGGTATTAATTTTTAATTGATTATGTGAGGCACAAGCGATTACTCTACCTGATATCCAACCATTGGATATGAATCATCCTAAATCTAGATCTTACAGGGAGTATCAATATTGCACTTATCACCAATAGAAGGGATATGGCATTCAGTCATGCTACATATTCAAGAATATAGTGTAAGACATGATTGATAGGTAAGAGATTCAAATTGATAATCCTCTTGCCTCCAATAATTAAAATATGGGCATCTTCTAAGACTCTTTACCCCAATGTAGAGCAAACACAACACTTGCTATCAAAGCAAAAGAACCTAAGAAGATTAATCAAGTGTATACCACTCCACCTAACCAAGGTTTTGTAGGAATGATCAACATCATGATGAGGAATAGATGTTATTCAATGCAAGCCACATGATCTGTGGATCCTACCAATATTCTATCAATATCATAGGCACCACCAGTATCAAATATGGTCAAGCCTACTCTGCTTTGCCTAGTGGTCACACTAAATAATATACTTACTCAAAGCCTAATAATGTCATCAATGAGGTTTTCCATATATGATTTGATTTAGTAGTTGATCCCACATCAAGAGGATCTAATAGATATCTTAAGATCTATTGAATTGCAACCACAAGACCCTAATTCATTCATCAATTTTGTGGGGCATGTTCAAACATGTCAATATTATATGATTACATTTCAAGATAATGAAATGTATATTATACCCACTAAGATACCTAATGCACCATTGCATATCATCACTAGAATGGATAGGATCCCCTTCAAACACATCTTAATTGACATAGGATCATCAATTAAAATCATCACCTCTACTAACCTCAAACATCTCAACCTTCCACCATATTGCATCATGACATCCACTTTCACCCTATGTTCCACCATTGGCATAGTAGTCCTTCCTATTTAGGTTGGAAAAAATACTATTCATGTACTATGTCACATCTTGGAAGGTGCCATGCAATACAACATATTGCTTGGCAGGCCTTGGATTCGAGACATGAAATGTGTGCCTTCTATATTGCATTAGTGCATCAAGTATATACATGAAGGCCAATTCCACTGCATCCTTATAGACTTAGAGCCCTTCAAATATTTCAATATGGTTATGCATCCCCAAGAGTCCACCTTGTCTTCCACATGTCTAGACATTCATCCCAAAAAACCTATACAAACCATAAATTTTACACCATGATCATCCATCACTTCACCACCATCACCTCCATATCAACCCTTGCCATAAAATTCTTCAAAAATCTCCTCCTCATCATCAGATATTCCTACTCAAAATCCAAAGAAGGCAGCTATACCATCACATTCAACACCATCTTCACCAACAAACCCATCCACATCTCAACCACCCATTACACCTCTTGCACCTTCGATTTCAACCATCTCTACAACTTTCACCCATGCTTCCCCCATAGAGGAGGAACTATCCATCATCATATCACTTTCATCATAGCCTACATCTTCATAATTATCTCCCCCACTAGAGTCATCGTAAGTCATAATTTGCATGATGAATTAAAGTATAGGTGAATATCTAGTGTAAGATATCACATTCACCCTACTTATATAGTCAATTAGAGACTTTGGTTGCTTGCATAGTACACCATTACCTATAGGTGCCATAGTCTCCCTTGGGTCTTACCCAAGCCAAACCAATTTTATCTATGGTGTTATTGATGATACCACATACACACTACCTATACCAAAGGATAAAGATCCATTTCAAGAAAATATTAATTGTCTTTTAAATCCATACTTTGCTATATAGTATTTCCATCATCATAATTGGCATGGAAATAGCTTGGGGTAATATGAGCAAGGTCCTCGAACCCCTATGGAACCACATTATAAACTTCCAATAGATAAATAAGGCTTGGGATATTATACATGTATACCTGATGAGCTTCTTGTTGATTCTCTTCAATGCCTCAACTTAGGCCTGGGAGAGACATCGATAGTAATGAGTATGATGATCCTGGTAACACTCATTTTCTTAGCCATAATCTACATATTGCTACTTTATTTTTTTCTAATAATGACTCATCAAAGGAGGATTTATAAAATTATCAAGATTCAAAATATTACTAGGAGTTAGGAGATAATTAGGAGGTATTATTCAATGCTTCATCTAGCTCAAAAGAAGAGTCTAATCCCATTGAAAATTTCATAGATCTAGATGAATTTTGTCTTTGTCTCTTCCTAATATTACTACTACCCATCTAGCACCAGCTTATCCTACCTAAAAATCCAATCATCCTGGTCCCACCCAAGGGACACCCCATCATTCCCATTCCACTACAACAACATCCTAAACATTTGCATTTACCCATACTTAATTGCTTGTTTCCACATATAAATGGAGATCATCCACCATCTATCAATATGATCTCCATTGACCTCATCACTCCACTCCATTATAATTGTAACCCTTCTCACTCATTACCTCTCAATACTAAGGCTATTTATTTTTATCACACTACCCTTCTACCTTCATTGTATGGGTTTCTCCCTTTTAAGGACATGCTACAAATGTACCATCTACCATACCATCTAGTATTAGTTATCCTCCAAGATGATATAGAGTCTGATAACATATTTTAATAACTTATTCTGGCTGACGATATTCACTTGATTCCTACTCCTCATCAATTAGAGGGATCCCATATGTTAATAGAAGAGATGATTGCTATCGATGTTAGTGATGATCCTGAATGTCCTCGGGTTCTCAAACTAAGGAAGGGTGTTATAGTTGTAGAATGCAAGGCATTATTCACTCTTCTAAAGAATTATAGAAATGTTTTTGCTTGGTCATAAAGATATATGCCTATATTAGATCAAAACCTAGTTGTTCACAATTAAACCAATCAAGCAAAAACTTTGAAATTTACATCCAATAATTGCTATTATTATAAAAGATGAATTACAAAAAATTTTGGATGCAGGATTCATCCAACCTATCAACTATCCCAACTAGGTGTCCAACATGGTACTTTTTAGGAAACCAAATTGGAGGGTGTGCATATGCACTAATTTTTGTGATCTTAATAAAGTAAGACCCAAGGATGAATTTCCACTTCCAAACATCGATACATTGGTAGATGCAACCACATGTCACAAAATGCTCTCCCTCATGGATGGATTCTTAGGATACAATCAAATCTGAGTAAATCCTAAAGATCAATCCAAAATATCCTTTACTATGCCATGGGGGAATTTTTTCTATTAGGACATGTCCTTTGGTTTAAATAATGCTGGTGCTACCTATTAGCAGGTAATGACTTATATTTTTCATGACTACATGCACAAGTTATCAAAGATTATGTTGATGATATTTTGTCTAAATATTTATTACATCAGGACCATATCAGTGTTCTAGAGAAGGTCTTTGATTACCTCTTGGAGCATAACATATGGTTGAATACTAAAAAGTGTGTTTTTAGCATGACATCTGGAAAAATTTTAGGGTTTATTGTGTCTAAAAAGGGCATCGAGGTTGACCTAAATAAGGTTTAAGCAATTACAAGCATGCATCCCACCACAAACCTAAATAGCTTTGTAGCTTGCAAGGGAATATATAGGCATATGACATTTTATTATGCAATTATTGGACAAGTGTTGGTCTTTCAATCATCTTCTCTAGAAGGGGTGACTTTTTATTGGAATGAATATTGCCAAGCAACCTTCGTAGATATCAAAAAATACTTAGTTTCCACACCAGTATTGACTCCTCCAAGACTTAGTGCACCTTTTCTATTATACATCTTGACCACTGAATTTGCCTTTGAAAGCATGAAAACTTACACCATAAATATATAAAAATGAACTAAAACAAGATAACACGATGCAAAAGGAACCAAATATCAATAAATTTGGCTATATTAAATTGTATTGATTTCTTTAGAATGTGTTACACTGAATCCCCTTTAGGGATTTTACTAATGATACAATATTACAATAAGGATCATGATATCCTTTTTCATCAAACAAAGTTTTCTTTGGTGCAATATAAAAGGTTCTTGCACCAACAATAATGCTTTGAGGAGCAAGTTTTTTAGAGACCACTATGTGAGAGTTGAATCCAAGAGTCTTTCACAATACCTAATATCATAATTTACACATAATAGAGCAAAAGATAAATCAATAACATTTGTGGGGCCCACCAAGGTTGGACCCATCTCGATCAAGAAATAAAGCGAAATAAAGTGAACTAAAAAATGGATGCATGCATGCGATAAAAAATGTAAAACTATGGTAATGCAACAATATAACATACATAAAAGCATCCAAAAAAGCGACATTTGTTGACACCTAAAATGCATTATTATGAGGAGACTCCAAAAATACCTCCTTTCTAACTCACACCATCCATATTGGGTAACCTTAGGGTTAATCTAATGATTTTCCATAAGTAGCAGGAAAAATTCCCCATGGGAAGCCTAGCCATCTCGACCCAATATGATCTCTGGATAGAGATTGTCTTGACCCGAGTTGGTCATGCAAGACCAAAAATAAAAAAAAATAACTAGCAAAAAAATTACCTATCAGTGTGATGCATGAAATTTCATCGATGTCAAACACCCTACAAGCAGTAATTACACTTGTTGCATGTAAGCATTGGATGGCAACCAATCAAGCTGCTCCTGAGTTGCACTTACCATTCCATGCATTTTTCCTTTAGAGCCTATAAAATGGTTCTACCCCCTCATTTTTTATGATACCAAGTTTTTGAATTCAAATTAATGAAGTGCTACCAAAAATCCTCCAGGTTCTGCTGCCAACCCAATACTATGAGATTACCAATTTGGATTTGAAGCCATCTTCATTCCCCTTGAATAATTTCCCTAATTGTCTCATTTATCATATGTATCCCTTCACCCACTCACACACTCACAAGGATCTACTCTAGAATGACATATCACACTATTCAAAACACCATTCAAACCTGGTTACACTAAGACGCAAACCCATGACAATGATTATCTCACCCTGATACGGTCCATAGATAGAAACTATCTCAACCCAAGATGATCATGATCAAGTGATCAATTTTCATTATTGTGTTTCATGTTAGCTTAGATATTTTCATTTTCATCATTTTACATTAGCTTAGATATTTTCATTTTCATCATTTTACATTAGCTTAGATTTTAGATATCACATGCATGCATCTCATTTTGTTTAGTTTTGCATTTTTAGATTTAATACAGATCCAACTTTGGTGGGCCACTCATATGCTATTGATCTACTTTTTGTGTATTTGCATGCAGGTAATAGGACTTAAGGATAGTGAAATATAGCAAATATAAACCTCACACGATGGTCCTGGAAAATTCACTCCTCAAAAAACTATGCTAGCACAAAGATATTTATATTGCACCAAGAATATTTTTGATAAAAAGGGGAATAACACCCCTATTGTATTCATTGTATCACTGGTGAAATCCCCTTGAGGGGATCCTATTGTAACACTTTGAAATAATGATATAAATAAATATAAAGATTCATTTCATTTGTTCAATCATTGTGTTTCATTGTTATTTAGTTATTTGGTGCAAATTTTTATCCTTCAAATGGTGATCACAGTGGGACCCAGTACCTATTTTTCTAATGCAAATATTATTGGTTGATTGTATTTTGTGATTGCAGGTTCTCATTATTGACCATATCTACTCAATATGATCCCCATATAGAAATAATCTTAGCCTTAGACAATCACTAATCAGGAGCAGAACAATAATGGATTTGCAAATCTGCATCAAACGAAATGCTTTCAAGGTTAGTTTCACTTTTTACACTTCTTTATATTTTTCTTTTTTTTACTTCTAAAAAAGAAAAATAAAAAATATATACTTTTGTAGCATAGTTGCATTTTAATTAGCATTTAAATATATTAGCCTATGATCATCTTACATTGATATAATCTCTATTTGTGATCATCTCAGGTCGAGATGGTCCCTTATATGTGACTATCTTAACAAGAGGCAATCTTTGTATTTTTTATTTATTTATTTGCATTGTTACTTTCTAAAAGGGATAAATCATTATTTAGAGAATATTGTATGTGTATCACTCCAATTTTTTCGCATCCCTACCTTCAGGCTATAGGATCCGTGCCCGGAAGGAGGATGGGAAAAGGATGGTGCGGTACCTCGGACTGAGAGGCCTTGCGAAGGTCCCACCTCTTGAGGGAGGTGTATTATGGTGATTTTTCGACGGATGGTGGGTTCACTAGGAAAAGTTTGAATGGCAGTTTCCATGCCTAGGTTGGGAATGTGTTTGATGTGTTTAGTTTTATCTTTAATCATCCAAGTCCTAGGTTTGGCCAAAATGCGTCTAAGCTATTCTATATGAAATGCAGATTTAAATGAAGACAAAAATAGATTTGGACAGAAAAATAGAAATAACAAGATGGATTAAATACCCATACCTGATCCGGATGTCTGATGAAGGTTATGATTTTTGAAGTAGTCAGGATCATCTAGAATTCGACAGGATCGTCTCCTATCTAACAGGATTGTCTAAGATCTGATGAATTTGTCAGACAAATTCGTCAGAGACCTGCAAACAGAAAAACATATGCAAAATACAGAGAATGCAACTATGATAATAGAGGATAATGATATAAAATGATAGTAAGAACATTAAAATGATGATAATAAGAAAAAATACAAATGCATTATACCGATCAAATGACAATTTATGCTTTTATTATTCATTAAAGCTATATGGGTGAACTCCAAGATGCAGAATAATAAAGAATAACCATAGAATTAACTAAATGCAGAATAATATAGCAGAAAAAGGATGAAGAAATGCAAACTCTGGGCACTGATTGCCCCAAATGTGGACTGCAGTCGAAATCATCTCGAATTGGGTCAAGATCATCCGAGATTGTATGAGATTATCTGAGACGAACTGAGCTTGCTCCGGCTGAAAAACAATGAAGTTCCTGCAAACAAACTTGAAAAAATGCGAATGCAAACAGTGATTTAAGATGGTCTAGTGCGTGTAGGATTTGTGTTACAGGGAATTTCAGCCAGGGGGATGCTAAGGGGAGGGCCTAGGATTAAATAGGCTTAGGAGGGAGGTTAGGAGGTTGGAGATCATCCTTATTTGGGAGATCTCCAATGGGGAGGGTCTCTAATAGCGTAGACATGCTTCTGCCTGGATTAGAGATGCCGTTGGAATAGAGACTAATTGTGAAAAATTAGTTTTGGGACAAGATCGTCTGGACGTCCTAGCCCAGATGAAATCGTTCGATCTGAGGCGATATCGTCTGATCGATGACGATATCGTCAAACGGTCAAAATAAACTCTAAAAATGGCATGGGAAAGGAGGAAACTGGTTAAATGACGGTTTGGGAGTGATTTTGGAGGTTGAAATTTGAATTTGAATATTTACTAGAGTAATTGTAATTATTAAGGTTTTACTGTGCCAATTTTAGGGTGCTACATTTTGCCCCCTCTTTAGCGAATTTTTTGAAGAAAATGCGTTAAAGATGAGTTCTTCTCGATCTATGAGAAAGCAAAAATTATTCCCATTTTTAGGTGACGATTCTAGGTCGAATCGTACGACAACTTACTATGGTGCCCCCTCCGTGTTTTTACCCAAATCGAACGTTTGAGGTAAAAATGCGGAAAAGCAAAATTTTAAAATGTTTTTAATTGTGTTTTGAATAAAATTAAGAAAAATAGGGTAAAACCCTAATTCATTGTTACTATTCATTTTTTTGGTTTTTAGAGCTCTGCAAGCAAAATGGTTGAGACAGCACACAGATCGACAGAGGTCCGACGCGGGCTATGGGTAAGAGTCTAAACTTAGTTTAGAATGGTTTAAGTTGAATTTACATGCTTTTTAGATTGATTTTAAGCAATTTTTGAGCATTGCGGCCGTTTTTGGGCCATCGACATCGTCGGGATGAAATCGTCCCGATTTTGACAAAATTGTCTCAAGTTCGTCGATTTCGTCGAAGGGTGAAATCGACGAAAGGGGGACGATTTCGTCAAATAAGGGATGATTTCGGCTTGCAAAATTGAAGACAATTTTGCTCAAATTTGGGACGATATCATCCAATAGTGGACGATATCATCATTTGTATAAAATTGAACCTGATTTTACTTGCATTATTAATCACTTGAGTTTTTATTAATGATTTTTTATTGTGTTGTTTATGTTGCAGAGAGGTTTACTAAAGAGCAGAGAATGGAAATACGGTAGGTTGAGAGATGACTTGGCTGCTCTATCATAGGCAAAGCGGGATAATCTGGCTCAGGCCGGCTTATAGCATGTGGTAGAGATGCCACAAGTTTCTACAGACATGGGGCTACTGACAACCCTGGCAGAGAGGTGGTATCCGGGTTCTTCCTATTTTTGGTTACCCATAGGGGAGATGACTCCCACATTGGAGGATGTATGGAGGATTTTGAGGATCCCCATACAAGGATGGTTGATCACTCCTACAGCCAATCAGGGCCATGCTATGATGCGGTTGTGTGGCGATCCAAGCTTCACCCTAGAGAAGGGCAAAGTGAACATCGAGGCGCTACGTCAGATGCCTGGGGCATCCAGACTCACATAGGTTTTGGTCGAAGTGGTAGGTGGACTTCTGCTATGCCACTAGAGTGGGTGTAGGGTACCATGGGTGCTAGCAGATGTGATCTGCGACATGCATGACCATGGTTATAGATTTTCTTAGGGCAGTTTTGTTCTATGTCGACTGTACAGGATCCTGCATGGGGTCGTGTACAAGGGCGGTCGATGTCTGGTTATGACATCGCTACTATAGGTTTGGTGCTGGGAGCACATTGTAGTGTGAAGGCCGATAGGGCTTCCTTTGATAGGGATTGACGGGGAGAGGCCTCGAGTTTTCTACTGGTGGCTCCAGAGAGGGGCACGATGGTGGATTGATCTATCGATGTCCCGGAGACTGTTGGATGACCTTGTCCCAGACCAGATCACCTGGAGGCCTTGGAGGGATCATCCAGGGTGGGCCGAGGATGGACAGGAGCTGGCTCGCATTAGGCGAGCCTGCTGGCTGAGGATGGAGAGGGGAGAGGTGGAGCTCCACCGCTACGACCGAGTTTTGTGACAGTTCGGTCTATAGCAGGGGATCCCATCTCTCAGGGATTACGAGTTTTCCTGGACTATCCGGGATAACACTATAGTTAGCGAGGCTCCAGATATGCAGTGCTTCTAGAGTCAGGATGTAGATGATGCCCCCATTCAGCCAGTGGATGGGGATGACACTGGGGTAGCCGATGGCTACGATGCCTGGTACGCAGGCATCCGCCCTCCTCGGATGACGAGGGCTCAGGGTCCGATTCATGTAGTTGTGCGTCGGATGGGGAGGCGGCACCAGGCGGCCATTGAGGTGGCCCAGGGTCACGGTGGGAGAGAGCAAAGGAGACCACAGGCTCAGCAGAGGCCATGGTAGTGGGAGAGGAGGGAGGAGAGACCCCCTTCTCCACAGAGAGAGAGGCCACCATCTCCCGATAAGGGCAAGGGTGTTGACACTGGGGAGAGCAGCGAGATAGCAAATTTTCGAGCGAAGACAGTCCGTCTCCAGGCACAGGTGCAGACCCTATAGGAGGAGGCTGCACGCCACCGAGCTGAGGTGACACAACTTAGAGATGAGATTGCATGCCTCAGAGCACGGGGCGGAGGGGCGAGCACTCGAGAGCTAGCATGGGCTATTGCCCAGATCACATTTTATCAGACACTATACCACCAGATGGTGCCAAAGGAGGAGAGATTACCACTGTCGACTACCATCGCGGATCCGATCAGGATTGGGTCATCGAGGACTTCATCTCGATCCACGACTAGGACTCGCAGTACCACACATACTATGATGGGGCCACCTCATCCACCTCAGGGCGGGGGAGGAGATGAGGCTGAGAGCTCGAGGGGTTCTCGAGGCTAGGCTACTATAGACTTGCACCTGTACGATTGAGATATAGTATTTATTATTTTTGATAGAGGATTGAGTATGCCGAGGTACAGATTGTGGCATACCGATTCGATTTTGATATGATGTATATATTGTTGAAAAAAATATAAATAAAAAAAAAAAAAAAAAAAATATATATATATATATATATATATAGATGAGATATTTTTGATCATATGACTTGTCTTATGTGTTTTTATGATGCTTTTAAATGTTTTGATTGATTGATTTGATGATTCATGTAATTATGTCGTTTGGAAATATTATGGTTTGAAATGTCATGCTTTAAAAATTTAAATGAAATAATCTGATATAACAAATTGGTTGTTTGTGATGTGATGATTTGATAAAAAATAAAAGGGACTTTTAACAATAATTTCAAAGGACATTGTCGCTATTATAGACCATTTCATGGAGTCACCGCTCACTCGGTCGTCAAGCTAATCCCAAGTATAGAAGTATTGTTAAAAAGTAAAAGAGTGCTTAAGAGACTGTCTTAAGACTTTGGTGCAATGGTGCAAATGATGATGATGATGGTTTGTTTTCAGAGTTTCATAAAAATAGTATGCATGAAATAATGTTAAAATGATTTTTGCTAGGCATAAATTCCTAAGTGTGATAAATTTTTTGGATAATTCCCTAGGAATTATACCATCATTGCAAAATTGAAGGTTGACATAATGACATGAAATAGTGATAATGTGCATGCTTTTTTTTAAAAACATAATTGTATAACATAATGATTTAAGTCATATGGTTTTGATGAATTGATTTTTAAATGAATGGGTAATAAAATTGGTATAATGGTTTGCGCTAGGCATAGAATATGTAGGTATAGACTTATACCATCATCGCGAAAATCAAGGAAGAAAATAGATTGTTTTATTGCATGGTTGATTTTTAATTTTTGAAAATATGAAGATGAGGACTTGCGCTAGGCATAAAATTCCAATTTTGGTTTTGGAACTATACCATCGTCGCGAAAGTCGACAATATATATATATATATATATATATATATATATATATATATATATATATATATATATATATATATATATATATATATGTGTGTGTGTGTGTGTGTGTGTGTGTTTTGATTGTATGGTTTTGAAAGAAATTTTGATTTTTCTATTATGCATGTAGTTGTCTTTAGACTAAACAACTGTACTTTAAAGAAGAAAATGAATTATTCCAGACAATTTGCAAAAAAATATTTCAAAGTATCTTAAAGACAAAAGTTAGATTTATAAGGAATCCCATGTGCATATGTGAGTTCATTTCCAATCTTGATTTATCATAATGATACACAAAATCTCTCAAATACAAAATGTGTGTGCAATTGCTATGTTCGTTTACCATTTTTGAGCAAGATAATATGATACAAGTGATTTGAATGAACCAAATAAGTGTTCATTAACCATGATGTAGATGCATATAACCATACTAGACTACTATGTAAGTCGGATTATCAAGAGCTAGCTAATCCATAAGCGAGACATAGGTCTATACAAAAGAAGGTCACTAATGTGACAAACATATCGCCATGCTAGGAGTTACCCAAGGCCAAGCGGGTTGGGCACAAACCACTTGTTATGGGGCTTACCTCACGGTTTTCGAATAATTGAGAATTCCAGGGATTCAAGCTCATCAACCCTTCTTTTCTTTTCAAAGGGTAGGGAAAGGGATTTTATTGCTTTTGCTTTTGCTTTCATTTCTTTTCTTTTTGTATTTTTGCTTGATAATGCTTGGAACATTGCTGTAATGATATAAAATAACATTTTTCTTTTTCTCTTTTTCTTGAACTTTGCTTTTTCTTTTTGTTCTATGCTAGGGATACTTGCTCGGATTAGCTGTAGAGCAAGGGATTTTTATTCTGGGTAGGGGTGAGCTTGTCCTTTTGCCAATTCTCAAAGATTCTAGACCATGTGCATGATAGGATAGCAGGGGAAACTTTTCGCTCAAGAAACCACTTCTACTATGTAGCAAAGCATGGACATTACAAATATAATCATTTTATTGTGAAAGGATGTGCTTGGTTTAAGTAAATAACAAGATCAATTCTCTGTGCTCAAACTTTATTTAATTGAATTTTGTGGACTTTGATATAAGAGAGATTAGTAATCATGCCAGATAAAATCAAGATATTTATTTTTGTGAATGTGAAAGTGAGGGATTCCAAATAAATGCTAATTTATCCAAAATAATTTGAAACATATAACTGCAACATTTGTAAGAAGATATATATATAAATACTTTTTGAGAAGTTTTGAGAATGTTGACTCTCTCTTTCTTCTTTATGTTGTTTTGGTTTCGAAAGAGTCAAGAATATTGCTGTTTTTATTTTTTTATTATTATTTTTTTGTTTTTGAAAGAATTAACAAGTGCCATAAATAAATACAACAAGTAGTTTTGAATATTTTGATGATTATGAATGTTTTTGGTGTTTTTGAATTTATAAATTGAAAGAAATACAAGATAGTGATTTTGAAATATTTTAAACAAATATATACAAGGATGAAATGACCAAATTTATACATAGTAACGTTTAAGATGCAAAATGTTCATGGGTTCTTTAAGTTCTTTACCATCTAAGGTAGATAATTTGTATGCTCCCGATTCAAATTTAGGAGTGATAATGTATGGTCCAAGCCAGTTGGGCTCAAATTTACCTTTAAGGTCCTTAGTTGCATTAGTATTTTTTTTATTTTCTTTTAAAACAAGGTCGCCGATCTCAAAGGATCGATGACGAACTTTTTTAGCATATGATCTTTTAAGCTTGTTTTGGTAGGCACGGAGATGCTCCAAAGCATTGATGCATTTTTCATCTAGGAGTTCCAGTTGATTGAGTCTGCCAGATCGATATTCATCTCCTACTTCGGTATCTTGAAGTAGTAGAGCCAAAGAAGGAACTTCTAATTCAAAGGGAAAAATGGCTTCAGCACCATAAACCAAAACAAAAGGTGAAGTTCCAGTGGGGGTTCGAACACTAGTTCGATAGGCCCACAAGGTTGGATATAACTGAATGTGCCAGTCACGGACAGTTTTATTGACCAATATTTTGAGAATTTTGATTAAGGTTTTGTTAGATGCTTCTGCTTGACCATTACCCTGAGGATAATAGGGAGTGGACCAGCGATGTTGAATCTTATATTTTTGGCATAATTTTTTAACATCTTTATTTTTGAAACAAGTTCCATTATCAGAGATGAGATTTGAAGGAATTCTGAACCTACAAATGATTTGATTAAAAATAAATTTAGAGACTTGTGTGCCAGTGCAGGAAGCTAAAGGCATAGCTTCAACCCACTTCGTGAAATACTCGGTGGCGGTTATGATGAATTTGTGTCCATCGGATGACACAAGATTGATTTTGCCAATAATATCTAAACCCCATTTTGAAAAGGGCCAAGGAGATGAAATAGCCTCGTAGTTCTTGTGCGGGCGCATGGACAAGGTCAGCATGTTTTGGCACTTGTCGCAATGGCACACATAATCATGTGCATCATTCTCCATGGTAGGCCAAAAGTATCCTATCCTAAGGAGCTTTTTAGCAATGACACTACCACTGAAGTGTCCTCCACAAGATCCATCGTGGGCTTCACTCAAGGCTGATTTGGATTCTTCTAAATTCAAACATCTTAATAGGATACCTTCAAAATATCTCCTATATAAAGTATTGCCAATTATTACAAATCGACTTGCTCGTCTACGTAATAACCGATGCTGGTTTCTATTAGAATTGGCAGGGAAAGTCCCATTTTGGAGAAAATCAAATATATCCGTATACCAAGGTTCAGGAGTAGTTTCATTGATTAGAAACACATCCAAAGGTTCTAAGCATGACTTATTTGAAGCGGGTTCCTGGAGTCGACGAATAATGATAGTGGCATATTCGTCATCTAACTCCAAGGGCAGGAGAGATGCAGCTGCGGCCATAGCATCAGCTACACGGTTGCAAGTTTGAGGAATAGCTTCCAAGGTAACTTGATCAAATAGAGACATTAATTGTAAAACATAGGCTTTATATGGGCACAGTTTATCATCTCTGGTCTGATAAACTTCATTAATTTGGTTTATAACAAGTTGAGAATCACCAAAAACTAACAGATGTTTAATTTTTAGCACCAAGGCAGCTCGTAATCCAAGGATTAGAGCTTCATATTCAGCAGTATTGTTGGTGCAAGCAAATGTTAATTTGAAGGACAGAGGAATAAGATGTTTTTGCGGGGATATTAAAATAATACCCGCACCAGCCCCACTCATGCATCGGGCTCCATCAAAGTATAAGGACCATTGTTCAATATGGTCTACCTCTAATTGAAGGCATTCATCAGGAAACTCAATGATGAGGGGATGGGTAGACTCTAAGGGTGCAGCAGCTAATTGATCTGCTATGATTTGACCCTTAACAGACTTTTGTCCTATGAACGTGAGGTCAAACTCGCTTAGAGCAAGAACCCACTTGGCTGTGCGACCCGATAAATAAGGTCGACTCATGAGATACCTTAAGGGATCATATTTAGCAATGACATAAGTTTTCTGACTAAGCATATAATGGCATAATTTTTGCGTAGCAAACACGACTGCTAGACATAGTTTTTCTAATGTTGTGTAGCGGGTTTCATAACTAACGAAGGTTTGACTAATATAATAATTAGCATGTTCTCTCTTCGCATCATCAAGCTGAGCTAACATAGCTCCTAAGGCAGAATCTAAAGCTAAAATATACAGGAGAAATGGGCGATCAGGTCTAGGCGGTGAAAGCATAGGTGGGTTAAGGAGGTATTGTTTGAGAAGTTCAAAAGCTTCTTTACATTCGTCGTCCCAATTAAAAGGGACATCCTTCTTAAGAAGTTTAAGAAAGGGACCGGTTTTGTCCGTCGACTTATCGATGAAGCGACGGATGGCTTGAAGCTTACCTTGTAAACTTCGTAACTCAGATATATTAGTAGGTGCGGGCATATCAGTGATAGCCGCAATCTTGAGAGGGTCGATTTCGATACCACATAAAGAAACTAAAACCCCTAATAGTTTACCGGACTTAACTCCGAATATGCATTTGGCTGGATTTAATCGAATAAGATATTCTCGTAATCGATTAAAAACTTTTCTCAAATCATCTAAATGATTATCTTCATTAATAGAGCGAGCTATAATATCATCTACATAATCATGTAGGATATCATGCATCATATCATGAAAAATATAAGTCATAGCTCGTTGATAGGTTGCACCTGCGTTCTTTAAGCCAAATGGCATCACTTTCCAACAAAAGGTACCCCAGGGGGTAATAAAGGTTGTTTTAGCCTGATCTTCAGGAGCTATCCTGATCTGATTATAACCAGAGAATCCATCCATTAAGGACATCATCCCACTCCCAGCAGTAAAGTCAATGATTTGATCCATGTTTGGAAGAGGAAAATCATCTTTAGGGCATGCAGCATTAATATCTCTAAAATCTGTGCAAACCCTAACTTTGGTGGCTTCTTTCTTGGTAACTGGAACTACATTTGAGATCCATTCAACATAATCAATAGCTTGTATAAAAACAACATTCAGGAGTTTTTCTAACTCCCCTTTGACTAGCAAAGCCACTTTGGGATGCATTTTTCTAAGTTTTTGTTTAACAGGTTTAGCATCCGGATGGACTACTAGGTGATGCATGACTACAGAAGGGTCTAGACCTGGCATATCTTCATATGTCCAAGCGAAGACATCTTCATATTCTTTAAGGAATGCAATGTATTGCTCTTGTTTTTCTTGACTTAATTTTGATCCAATATTGATTATGTGAGGACTATCCTCAGTTCCAATATTAATTTTAATGACGTTTTCTACCTCCATGTGTAGATCTCTTTCAAAATTAGGTGGGGCGGGTGAAACGCCCAATTCTTGTAATTCTTGTAAGGTTAAGTTGGATAATTCATCTTGAGGATTAGTGGTCTCAAGTTGGGCTATAGTTGGTATAGAACCATCAAAATAAAATCCATTGTGTAACATCTCTTCAACGGAGACATCGTGGAAGATATCTCCTTCCAACTCCTCATCGGAGTTTGCAATCATTTCGGGGTAAGCTATGGATAGCATGTTACATGTAAATGGCTGATTTTTTAGAGGCAAATCATCATGCCTATCCAAATAATCTTGATAACATATGAGTTGATCATCATCTTCAAAAGGAAAGGGTTGACCCTTACTAGGAAATAGGCCCACACCACGGCGGGCGGGCCACGGTTCTACCTCGAAAGGTTCTTTCATGCCATTTTGGAAAGGTCCCAAGCCTTTCCCTTTATATCCCATTTTAAGCATTATGGGTTTAGCTTTAATATATTCATTGGTAAAATAACATCGAGCATATCCCTCATGATGAGTTTTGATATTTCGAGGGATTCTTCCCCAGATCATATCCTTTATAAATGAAGGCACAACTCCCGACTTGGTAAGTACTTCCCATAGGTTGTGGGAGGCCCAAAGTACGAGGAGATGGCGGCAAGTTATTTAAAAGAATTGAATCTTGCATGAAAGCATTTGTTTTTTTTGATATTAAGATTGTGGATAAATCTAGTAAAAGTTCATCAAAAAGAGCATAAGATGTAGAAGGATCATTCCCTATATCTTTAGATGTGGAAGGTATGATAGATGTTGATAATGTGGAAGTGTTAAGAGATGGGTCTATAGGTTTTGAAATTATAGGGATAGAACATGAAGGATTGGTTGTAGATTGAAGATCTTTTTGAGGTTCTAGAGTGGTTTGTTTAGAAGATTGTTGATCTATATATGAGGGTGAAATTAATGGAGGGGAAATAGGTGAAGCTATGGGTGTGTGTTTCACAGTTTTAGATGAAAAATAAGAATTAGGATGTGTGGATGACAGAGCAGGGCAAAATTGCACTCCAACAGGTTCCGCCAAAGCACACATATCAAAGGGTCTAGGATCACCGTGGATAGTGACCAACTGATTTTTAAATTCGAATTTAACACATTGGTGTAAAGTTGATGGGACAGCCCGCATTGCATTGATCCAAGGACGACCCAAGAGTATATTGTACGATGCGGGGCAATGTACAATAAACATGGTGGTATCTAGAGTTCGAGGACCAACTTGCAATGGGATGGTAATAACTCCACATGTTTCTTGTGTTTCGTCATTGAAAGCTTTGATAATCATGTCAGTTTTCTTCATTTCATCACTTCTAAAGCCAAATCGTTGGTAGAAGTCAAAAGTGCAAATGTTTAGAGATGAACCATTATCAATCAGGACTCGTTTAATAGCTACATCTCCAATTAGAGCAGTAATATATAAGGGATTATCCTTATGTAAACTGTGTTGTGGGATATCTTTATCCCGAAAGTCAATACAATCAACTTCTCGAGTGATGATAGTATTGGCCATGGCTTCAGGTTGAATATTTTGAGGTACCATCATTTGGCTTAATGTAAGCATCAACTCATCCCTATGGGTAGGAGAAGATCTTAATAAATCCAAAAGGGAAATTCTGGCTGTAGTATTGGATAATTGCTCATTAATATTGTAAGGGGGTTTAAGTTGAACATTGGAAGCATGATTCCCTTTATTGGGATTTTTCAAAACAAATGGAGCTGATCCATCATTCTGGTTTGGTTCTTGTTGAGAATTTTGAGCCTATTGTCGGGTAATGACTCCAATGGTACCTACAATGTTATATTGAAGACGCTGAACTGGTCTCGGTTGAGCATTTATGGCTTGTTCATTTGGGAGGAATTGATTAGAAGAGGGTCGAGTAGTAACTCTTCTAGGAAATGGTTCTTCTGGAACCATAGCATCTGTGATGGGTTGAATAGGATCTGATTCATTTTTAGAACTATTCGATTGGTTTGAAGTGATGTCTATTTCACTTTCAGTATCTGATTCTATATCACTAGGATCCGGAGTTTGAATATTATGTAGGGGCCTGGTCGTGACCATGGATAAAGTTGTGTCAAATATTTGAGGATCATGATTAAGTAAATGTCCACTAATGGTCCCTACATATCGGGTAGGAGGAGGAACATTATGATGTTCGATTTGATTGGCCACCTCTTTACCATGTCTTGGTAAAGGGTGTTGAAATATGTCTAATGATTGATTAGCATTTTGATTTTGATTTTGGGGAATGTTCTTTTGAGGATTATTAGGAGCATTTTGTTTAGGTTGGAAGGCTTGCACCTCCATTTCATTATTATCAATCAGATCCTGTATTTTATGTTTCAACCTTTTACAAGCGTTGGTAGAGTGTCCAGGCCCTCTATGGAAATCACAGTGTAAGTCGGCTCTATATCCGGGTATAGTTGGATCGGGTTCCCGGATAGCTGGTAATTGGATCAAACCTCTTTCGAGTAATTGAGGTAAAATAGTTGATAATGGTTGATTCAATCTAGTAAATTCTCGAGGAGGCTTATCGAGGCGGTTTCAATATAAATTTTTTTGTTGTTTTCGTTGCATTGATATTAGCAACATTTCTGTTGTCAGTGACTCCGTCACCTACAACTTGTTTGTTTTTATATTGATTTTTGGATGTTTTCTCATCATCCTTCTTCCTAAGTTGGCCTCTCCTAATGAGGGCATCTTCTACTCTTCGAGCTAAATCTATAGCCTGATCGAAGGTAGTTAAAGTAGCACAGTTGATAACTCATAAGATATTTGTTCTTGCAAATTATTAATAAAAATGTCCAACATTTCCCTATAAGGTAGCACAAAGTGCAGTTTTCCTATCAACTGCCTCCATCTAGCTAAGAAATCGGCAAAACATTCATCCTTGTCTTGTTTTAAGTTGTATAAATCTTTAATGGTTACATGCCTCTCGATGTAGGCACTAAATTGATGGACAAAAGATTCAGTTGTTTCTTCAAAGTTTCTCAAAGAATGAGTGGGCAATTGATAGTACCACTCTAATGCCATTCCACCTAAACTTTTTGGGAACATTTTTAGTAATAGCAAGTCATCATGTGATATATCATGACATGCTATCCTAAACATGCGAAGATGCTCTATGGGATCTTTGGTTCCTTTATATATAGGCAGGATGGGCATGGGAAAATGCTTAGGGTACGGTTGTGCTACAACTATGGGATCCAAAGGTTGACTACATATCTCTCGATAATTGTACGAGGGACGGTAAGGATCTATCTGGTCCATACGCGAAGCTAACTGTTTCACCATGGCTTCCAGATTACTAGTTTGCCCACCATATTGGTTCGGTAGGGCATTGATATGGGATTTGTGAGCATATGATGGAGGGACATGAAGATTAGATGCTATGTTGCTATTGTGTAAATTGTTGGTAGGAAAGGTGTTATGAAGGAATTTTGAAGTTGTATTATGTTGTATTCCAGATTGTTGAAAATTGGTGTTTGGCTTCATTTTAGGTTTTTGTTTACTTGAAGCATATTGATCAATAGTTTGGTGAAGTAAAGCAGTGAAGGAAGTTTTCTTTTGTGTGGGAATGATTTTAGGCTCAATAACAGGTTCCTTAGGAGGTTGGGTAACCTGTTGTTTTGGCATGTTCTGAATCATAGTGACCATATCTCTATTGGATGGTCCAACCTTATCACTTTCTTGATCAATGAAAGACAAGGGATTAGTGTGCACATCAAACATATGTTCCATGGCTGCTTGAGTGTCACTAATTTGCCCTTTATCAATACGAACTGCCATATTAAGAGCACCAATGTTATTATTGAAAAATTTCTAGAAATGATCTAAGTTGTCAAAAGCAATAGTTCCATCTGGAGCTACTCTAGGGGATGAGGATCCATCCTCTTTAACATTTTCTTCTTGTTCATTGTCTTCACCTAGGTCATCTTCTAGTTGATCTAGAGTTTCTCCTTCCGGAATTGGATCCTCAGGAAGGAGATTTGGGTTTCTAGTTTTATCTTCTAACCAATCTTCTTCTTCTCCTTCAGTTTGTTTACCATTCCTAAGTTTAGGCATTGTGCTTAATTTAGGTTTCAGATAAATATATATATATATATATATATATATATATATATATATATATATATGCAACAAGCTTAAGAGGTATATATTAATTATATACCTACTACAATATTTAAAATGAAATGTTTTGGTTTTTGTTATGTTTTTTTAGTTTTTCTTGTTTTTGTAATAATATTGTAAAGATAACAAACAACACAATAAATGCAAGAAATAATATTGAAAGTAATGATCTAGTTTTCTATAAACAATTTATAAATATCATTAATGGGCTCGAGTTCTTCAGGAGTCATGAAGTGTTCTTCTTCAAATTGAAAATTTTCTTTCAAAAATTTAATGAAAAGAGCTATAGTGATATTATCTGTCTCAGATTCTGGTTGATAGAAGTAAAGCTCGTGGCAATACTCTCGATATAACATAGCTCGAGGAACTCTATTCCATATTTCCCTATCCGTAAGAACAACCTCTTGGTCTTCTACATGACCTAGGAACTAGTGTATAATGGCTGCGTTCTCGAGGTATTCCTCGAAGGTGAACAATTCTGAAGACACAAGAGCTCTCCTATAAGCTAACCATCTATGGCAGGCTCTCTAAAGTTCATGATAAAAGACGAGTTGATGAGGATCCAGGATTCTATCTAGGACAAGCCTCTTGATTTGTTTAAGTTTTGTTGACCTAGATGAAATGACACTTAGTCTTCTATCAAGTTCGTCCCACAAAAGTTGATTTCTATCTATTTCAGGCACACTAAGCATAGAATTGATTTCTATGGTTGCCAATTGGTTTTCAACATTTATAGTAACTGCTAATATTTTCTTAGGAGCTACCATCTAAACATGATATGCAACTTATTAATTTTAAATGATTTGAAATGCATCTATGTTTTGGTTGTTTTATTTATTTATTTTTTTGTTTTCAAAAGGTTTTAAATGCATTCACGTCGGGTTCACCAAAATGTATCGCTCCAAATTTTTCGCATCCCTACCTTCAGGCTATAGGATCCATGCCCGAAAGGAGGATGGGAAAAGGATGGCATGGTACCTCGGACTGAGAGGCCTTGCGAAGGTCCCACCTCTCGGGGGAGGTGTATTATGGTGATTTTTCGACGGATGGTGGGTTCACCAGGAAACGTTTGAATGGCAGTTTCCATGCCTAGGTTGGGAATGTGTTTGATGTGTTCAGTTTTAGCTTTAATCATCCAAGTCCTAGGTTTGGCCAAAATGCGTCTAAGCTATTCTATATGAAATGCAGATTTAAATGAAGACAAAAATATATTTGGACAGAAAAATAGAAAGAACAAGATGGATTAAAGACCCATACCTGATCCGGATGTCTGATGAAGGTTCTAATTTTTGAAGTAGTCAGGATCGTCTGGAATTCGACAGGATCGTCTCCTATCTGACAGGATCGTCTGAGATCTGACGAATTCGTCAAAGACCTGCAAACAGAAAAATAGATGCAAAATATAGAGAATGCAACTATGATAATAGAGGGTAATGATATAAAATGATAGTAAGAACATTAAAATGATGATAATAAGCAAAAACACAAATGCATTATACCGATCTAATGACAATTTATGCTTTTATTATGCATTAAAGCTACATGGGTGAACTCCAAGATGCAGAATAATAAAGAATAACCATAGAATTAACTAAATGCAGAATAATATAGCAGAAAAAGGATGAAGAAATGCAAACTCTAGGCATTGATTGCCCCCAATGTGGACTGCAGTCGAAATCATCTCGAATTGGGTCAAGATCATCCGAGATTGTATGAGATCATCTGAGACGAACTGAGCTTGCTCCGGCTGAAAAACAATGAAGTTCCTGCAAACAAACTTGAAAAAATGCGAATGCAAACAGTGATTTAAGATGGTCTAGTGCGTGTAGAATTTGAGTTACAGGGAATTTCAGCCAGGGGGATGCTAAGGGGAGGGCCTAGGATTAAATAGGCTTAGGAGGGAGGTTAGGAGGTTGGAGATCATCCCTATTTGGGAGATCTCCAACGGGGAGGGTCTCTAACGGTGCAGACACACTTCTGCCTGGATTAGAGACGTCGTTGGAACAGAGACTAATTGTGAAAAATTAGTTTTGGGACAAGATCGTCTGGACGTCCTAGCCCAGACGAAATTGTTCGATCTGAGGCGATATGGTCTGATTGGCGACGATATCGTCTGATTGGCAACGATATCATCAAACGGTCAAAACAAACTCTAAAAATGGCGTGAGAAAGGAGGAAACGAGTTAAACGACGGTTTGGGAGCGGTTTTGGAGGTTGAAATTTGAATTTGAATATTTACTAGAGTAATTGTAATTATTAAGGTTTTACTGCGCCAATTTTAGGGTGCTACAGTATGTTAAAATTATATTTTGCATTAGTGAAATTCATAGAGTGCTCTTTTCTTTTACTTTTTGCAATAATAAAAAAACACTCACACATGCACACAAGTTCAAACATTGGTGTGTGTTGGATTTCATCACCAATCACCAATAGAAATTAATAACATTGGCTTCCACTATAAAGCATTGACTCATCCCCCTAAACACCATAGTAGTCCCCACAAGCAGGTTTTCAGATTTCATCACCAAAAAGCCCCCTACTTTTGGGTGTGTCCCAATGTAGGTTAGGATTATATACCCTTTAATCATGGGATTTAATAATTTGTGGAACGTAGCTATAATTTTTACCCAAGCATTCCTGAGTGTGAAGAAAAAGCTTGACTAGGCAAGTAGCAGGATTTAAATAGCGTAGATCCTTCTTTGAGGGGGTAATTTATTTCCTTAAGGATACATATTACCCATCTACCATCATAGGAATTTGTATAGACTATTTGTGTCACATACCTCAATAGAGATAGTGCACAAATTACCTTTTAGTAGTATTTATTTCATCCACATTAGTCATCTTAGGAATAGGGTTTTGAAAATAAAAACACACCAAAAAAATCATAAAAAAAACATCAAAATCCAAAACTCAAAAGAGAACACAGTGTTTGTTTACTTTTGTTTGCTTTGTGTATGTATTTTAGAAAGTGTACACCATTTTCATAGCTTATGGTTATGACATGCAGTCAAGCTCAATCATGAATAAATATTATTGAGCCAACACAAAGAGTCATGGATCACTTTCATATTAATCAACAAGATCTTGCCATACCTTAGTGGCAACACATCTACAATTACTCAAATATTATATATCACCCCATTGACCTCGACATGCCAGGCATTGTAATTTAAAATCCATCCATAGGTTCTGATGAAGATCAGGATATCAACTATTTGAACATTGTCATATTATATACCTTCTATAAGAACACATGCCTCCACACTAAATCACATAGAAGGTTGTTACCTTGCATTCACATTCCATCTCATGCTATATCTCCATTGAATCAAGAACATGTGTACACACTACACAAAAATAGGGATTTTCAAGCTACCATAGCTAAGCACCCTGAGTTGAATCATGAATATGAGTATGTGGACACATAAACCAAATCAAATTATAACAAACCATCCATGTCTACTCATGTTTTAAGGACATTTTATTCTAATCATCCCTCTACTCCTTGTGATAAATTATCCACTCAATTTCATTGTGCTTCTATGCCACCTACCTATGCAAAACCTATTAGTCGCCCCCACCATCAGGATAATGGGGCCATGCATGGTCCTAGAAAATAAATTACCAACCACTCTAGGGCTAGTGCACAACATCATCAAAGGCATCCAATACAACATCACCATCCACCACCTCAACCTCTTCAAAATCCAATATGGAAAACCAACATGATTTTGCCAAAAGCTTACCAATTACTGATTGATTATATCAATTCCCTTGAAAGGTAAGTCTTATGGCAATAAAACCATAAACCCATTGATCTATTTATTCTCTCACCCCCATATCCATCCCATTTTGAGATGCCTAAGTTTGACAAGTTCAAAGGTAAATATGAGCTACAATGGAGTCACCAACAACCTCCTCTAATTCTACAACAAATCTTGAATCGACTCACAAATATTGAGCTATAGCTGATACATCATCAACCTCATAAAATTCACCCACCTCTTAAAACTTATCCACCTTTTCCATCTCATTCAAATTGCCAGTCCCATATCTAGACCCCCTTATTAGAGCCCTTATCAATAGTCTTTTACAAGTTACAAAATACAAAAATAATTGCTTTACCTAACGTACATCCTATAGACCCTAATAGACTTAAATCCAGGTCATATAGGTAAAATCACTATTGCTTCTAGCATTGACAAGTAGGCAACGACATCGAAAATTGATTTAAATTTGAAAATGTGTTCCAATATATTATCAATAGGGGGGTTCATACCTATAGATTGCCCACTCACCCCATCCAATAAAAACCTTGATATCCACTAGAACCATAATGGGGATGCTCATGGTATCACATATTCCTTATCAGCCACATCATAGACAAAAAAATTTGGGGATACCATATTGCTCATGGTATCATATTGTACCTTCCCCACACTCACCAGTCATGAAACAATTAGGGGATGTTCAAGGTATCACAACTTCCTCATACAAAAAAAATCACAAAATCATCCAAAAAACACAATCACACACTACTATAAAGCACATTGTATTCACACATCCAAACATTCCACCTCACACCATTTTCATCACCAATAACATTTTGGTTATTGTTCGATTCATGCTTTCATCCATTTTTCTAGGATTGATTATGTCAAATTAATCAATGGTATCTTCCTTTTGCTACCTATCCTACATCATCTCTCATTGCACACATTTCTATTGAATCCACCAAAAACCATTTCATATAGCCACTAAAAAAACCCTATGATAGCTTGTCTTTTCTAAACTTCTGGTTTGGACAATATTTAGGTTCTTTTGGTTGCTTAGCCGTATCTAGTGTCTATAGCAACCTCGGGATACATGCACCACTCTTTTTACTCTACTTGTAATGTATTAAAAAACCCAAAAATGAAATGGAAGACAATGAAAAGTATATAACATAGAAATAACAAATATGAATCTCTTTATTTGTATTGAAACCCAGTTACATGTCGATCCCTCTTAGGGATAGCCATTTTGATACAATATGGTTACAAATAGGCAAAGAGTGCCCCTTTCACAAAGAGGTGGTGTGCTTCTAAAAGCTTCTCGGTTCTGCACAAAAAAATGTATGAGGGCTTACAGATGCCTCCTTCTCCAAGCCTCTTTCCTAGAGGGATCTCTTTTTCTCTCATATGTTGCAGATTTCGTCTGATGAACCTGTGGCCCTATAAGCAATGAAACAACAACACATGCTTAGATGTCCAAGAATGCCCCCACGAATGAGGTTGTTAGAAATGAATATAAAAAATGAAAGCAAGTGCAAGTTAAACTAATGTTATCAATGTGAATGAATGAAATGATGCTATGCTAATGATATGCTAAACAAAATAATGAATCGAATGTCTAAAACCCTAAGCTGGGCTTACGGGACACTATCCAAGACATCGATTACTAAAGAGATTCTTGTCCTCTTTGCTCCAAAGCAATGGATCAAAATTTGTATCTGATGTTGTAATGGTGGTTGCTATGCTGTCAAATTTGCTAGGGCTTCACTGTAAGTGGTAGTCTCCAAGGGAAACTCTCCAAGTCTCGAGAGCTCTCATTAATGACCTATCTTGATAAATTTAGGATACTAATATATGATGGATGGATGATGACTAAAGATGAATTTTTTTAAGGTCTCCCTCTTGGTGCTCTCAAGATTGCACATTTTATAGTGTGAAACCCTAGGTCTATGTCCAAGCCCTAGGAATGAATTACTCATGCGTAGTGAGAGTTAGAATGATAAGTTTTTTGTCTTTTCTATGTTTAAATACTAGTTAACTAAATTCTAAATGCAAACTCAAGTCTCCCATGTGAAATGGTCATGAAAGAGAATGCAAAGTTACTCCTGCTCACCTTTATTGCATGTAAACTACAACTTTCACCCATGATTAGGCCTATTTTTTGGCAAAAATACTTTTATGGTTTAGTCATTGTCATCTATAGAAACTAAGATCTGGTTGTTGTCATCTGTAGCGGCTAAGTTCTGGCCACTCTAGTCTTGAGCAACTAGGATCTGGTCACTCTAGGCTTGAGTGGCTAGGCTTGGATGGCTTGAAAAAGCCCCAAATGAGTGGTGAGAACCACTATTGATGCTTGGAAAGTCCAAGATATGTCATATGATCTTATGAATGTGTCTATGTGAGTATCTCCCCTAAGCATGACACGTTTTACATGTCTATAGATTCCCATTTTTGCGATGCGCTATGTGGAACACACAATGCTGAGCAAAAACATAGACTAATCTATTTGTAGAATGTATGGTGATCAATGGTCTGATCAACATTGGATGGCCCAATCATGCAAGATAGCATGAATCATTCGAATCATCACCTCAATTTTCAAAGGACTTTGCTCAATGGATTGGGCATGCTAAATTGCACTCATTCCTCAAACTCAATTGGGTAGCTTTAGCTACTACAACAATTTCGACCGGTAGGAGAGCTACAATTGAATATGTCATGTCTACTTACATTCCCAGCAAACAAGGGAAATTTGTGATTGTTGTATGCAATGATTCATAGGACAAACATGATTTTGATATGATCGAGTGATCTTTTGTTGATTTGATTATGATTATGTTGAAGCTTTGAACTACCTCCTCACATAATGGATTGGTGAAGAAATGATAATGAATGAAGCGACAAGTCGCTTGACCAACATGACTAATCTGGTTCCTTTCTAGCATTTGTTACTTTTAATGGACAATCCCACATCCAAGTGTGATCCCAATTGTTTATGATAATAATCCATCCCTATCTCGAGGAGCGATCCAACCATCAATAGCTTTCTTAGGGATTTAGGATGAGTGATTCTATTTATGTTCATATTGTATCACTTTGGATTAATGTTTCTGGTATCATAGGGGAATTAGGATGATCCTTTTGCACCCATGGAGCATTTTGACCATCTTGGTCTTCTTCGATATTGAAGGGTGGCACATTGTATTTCAAAAATGAAATGTTTTTGCCCTAAGTGTATTTATGGTAACCTACTCATCTCATTGAAGTGCATGGAGTGTGAATCGCTACAATCGTCAAGTGGATAGAGTAAGTAACTGGGTATGAGACCTACTTGAGATTATGATTTTATGTGATTTTTGTTATTTTGATAATCAAGATGATTTTAATTTATCAAAATACATCTATTTAATGTTTTTTTTGTTATCCCCCATGGAAGGAATATTTTGTTTTCATCTGTGGAGTAGGCCGCTATCAGGTCCAGCGGCCTCTGAGTCTTTGCCTATGGTTGTTGTTGTCTTGAGCAGCCATGAAGTTTGGGCTGTTGATGTTAGCAGTGACCAAGGAATAATTTAAAAATATAAAAATGCACTTTTAGGGTATTTGATCTGTCATTTTATTTTTTGACAATTCACTTTTTAGAGATTTGGTGAGATAGTGATAGTTGCAGTTGCAGAAGATACTTACATCGATAATATGGCTATGCAGGGTGAGGTATCAGTTGCTAGAGAAGCCAGAGCTTCTCGGGTATTCTTTCAAACTCTACCTTCTTTTCCTCTTTTGGTTAAAATTGAACCTCACTAAATAACTGGTAAATGAACCTCACTAAACATGTTGGTCACGAACGAAATCCATAGCTAGGTGTAGTATAGGTTTTTATCTGGTGGGTTGCTTCTATTTTTTTTAATTTTTTTTACATTTTACATCCTAGGGTTCATGGGTTTGCCGTGTCACCCTTCAGCCGCTGTCACTCAAAGTGGCTAGGTTTGAACCCCAATGATAAAAAATTTGACCATTGGGCTTTAGCTGCTACTGTCTCCAATGGCTAGATTCTAACCACGGTGGGCAACATCATCTAAATCCCATAGCCATTTTTGCAAAGATTTTATTATTATTTATTTGGATTTTTTTGAGATAGTTTTTAATTTTTTGAGAATTTTGAACTACTCTTTAGCATGTGTTGCATTCCTAGGTGTATTTATCCCCCCTTTATTTGCTTATATTTAGAAGAGTGTCAGATTTTTTATGCTTTATTGGGATTTATGCCTTAGATACACTATAGGTATGTTTCATATTTATTTTGCTTTGCTTATATCCTTACTACATAAGCTCGAGACCCGAGGCTCATGAATGACCTTCTACCTCTTCTGGATGACACGTATTGGAGGTGGCTTAAGGCTCGTAGGCTCCAGTATGTTACTAGACTACCTCACATTATGCCAGATCAGGATTACCTTAAGGCTTTGGCCCATCGTTGGGACCCTCAGACTAATACTTTCCACCTCCCTACTAGCAGGATGACCATTATGCTAGAGGATGTGTACAGGATCTTTCATATCCCTTTTGATGGAGTGGCTATTATTTCTTCAGCCACTAATGATTAGGAAGCTGTCTTAACTCGGGTGTTCAGAGGGTGCTCTGAGGAGGCTCTCAGGGACACCAAATTTGGGGGAGTGTCCACTATCCACTGGTACTGGGAGCATTTTTTCACAATGAGGAATGCGATGTTATTGATGGTCATCAGCAATATCCTTATCCCAAATTTCTCAAGCTTGAGTTTCCCTTAGAACCTCCTCATGATGGTTTAGGACCTTATGGATAGTGAGGAGCCTATCAGATATGCATGGTTTAGGTCTTGTTGAGTGGTGTTTTCACCCAATTGTGAAAGTACACTCTCCGATAGGATCCGAGTCCCAAATCCTCTGCTTGCAAAGAAATTATACAGATAATTTCTCCAAGGTACCTGTCACTTTATCTCTTTTTATGTCAAAATTGTTGTTCAACTTAAATGTTGGGAATACCCTAATGGTTGCAAGTGACCATTAACAAGGGGATGATGATTTATTTTATTTTGAATTACAATGGACTCACAGTAAGTTAATCTAAAGGATGAATCTATTTTGATTTCAGGCTTTGGTAGATTTTCAATTTGCTTATTTTAAAGAAGGTAATTAAAATACGTAAAATAAAGAATTGAAAAGAAAAGAAAATAATACAAAAAAAAATGGATTAAACTACGCTCAGAGTGCTACATCTCGATTCGACAAAACCGAAGATAATGAGGTTTTCTACATGCAACCTAACCTATTGAACCTGCAAATTCGCACAATCCAGATAAGCTAGATGTGGGTTTCTGGGGTTTTTACTGTAATTTTAGATTTAGACATTCGCATGAAGCAACCAAGAACACTTGCATTAAACTCCACCTAGAAGCCTAGAAATCTGAAAAGGAAAGATAAAACATTAAATCTTGCATGCAAAAATGACTCCTTCTTTCTTATCAATGAGATATCAGCTCTCTGTATTTCTGTATTAAAATGATATATCAGTTACATTGACAGAATGTTCCAGGTTTAACAAATCCAGAACAAGTGAAGGAAATTGCTCCAAGTGTAGGTCCAGAATGGCTTGTAGCCCTTGTCTCTACAACTCTACTAGCAGCAATTTCCAACCCTCATATCAATCTACGCTTTTGATTTTATATTGTCTATCACGGCTCTCTGTTTCTCCCTACGTCGCTTCGTTTCACCTCCTAGAATGCATCATTTCGTATTCCTGCCTTTTCGTTGCTTTGAATTCATGCTTGATGCCAAAATGTTTGATATTTTCTATTTTCATGTAACACTTCTATAACCTTGACACCTGTATGCCACGTGTTTTGATCTTCCTATGCATGTTCTATAATGGCCCCATGTAAATCATGATGTTTTTATGCATGCAGCTTGTTCCTCTACCAGCACAGCGAAAATGAGACAGGTAGCGAAATCATGACATTTTTTTGCCAACAGCCTTGTCTGCCATCACGCCCAGCGAAAACGCGACACGTCACAAAATCGTGACATGTCACGAAATCATGATGCTTTTATTCTCCATACGTCCTCAACCGCAACCTATCACAAAATCGTTACACCTTTTCGTTTCTTTCACTCTGGTAGCTTTCTGTCACGAAATTGTGACACTTTTTTGTTTCATACCATTTTCCCACTTTCCGTCGTGAAATCGCGACACTTTTCACTTTTGGGCTGCTTTTACTATATTTGGCCGCAAAAACGTGACATGTCATGAAATCATGACATATTTTTCCTCTGTACCACTTTGCTGCTTGGAGCTGTGAAAACGCGACATGTCGCGATATCGCGACATTTTTCTGCTTCATGCTCCTTTGCTACCTTTTTTCATGAAATCACTATGCTTTTCGTGCCTTGACCTATTTGACTGGTTTGACCTGTGATTTTGCGACATGTCGTGAAATCGTGAAACTTTTCATTTTCTGCCAGTGACCACGCAAAACGTCACAAAATCGTGACACTTTTCATTTTTTTCCAGTGACCACGCAACACGTCACAAAATCGTGACACTTTTCATTTTTTGTCAGTGACAGCACAACACGTCGCGAAATCGTGACACTTTTCATTTTCTGTCAGCGACCGCGCAACACATCACGAAATCATGACACTTTTCATTTTTTTCTAGCGACCATACAACACATCGTGAAATCGTGAAACTTTTCATTTTTCGGCAGCGATGGCGCGACATGTCGCAATATTGCGACAATTTTCATCCTTGTGCAATTTTGCCCCTTTTTCTTGATTTTTAGCATCTGGGTCATCGAGATTTTCTTTGAAAGCATGCAAAAAATGTGGGTCCCCAATTTTGGGGTGTGTTGTGGATCAGCCACAATAGGTATTTATTGGCTTAGTGTTATACCACATCCATTGTAGGGATCATGTCAGCATCACCTATAGTTGGATTTTGCAGATCTGGGGATGGGAGCACATTAAGGTAGATTTTCCCAAGGGGCTTCTTGTTGAGATCACAACTATGGATGGGTGGATGTAGTGCTATGCTACCACATGGTCTAGAGAGCTAGGAGTGCAAGAAAAACACTTTTGTAGGGGATTTGACTCATTCTACCGATAATTTCACTGGGATCCATGTTGTAGATGTTATATGGTGCATGTATCATGAGTGTCCTTCTTGGGTTGACCTAGCCAGTTTTACTGCTAGGATGCGGTATGAGTGATGGCTCATCAAACACAAGGTTAGAATCCGAGAGCACTTATTCTACTCTCAGGTTCTTCATCAATATAGATTGTAGTAGGATGTACCATTAGTACCATTTTTGTATAGGCACATAAGAGCAGAGAGAGACCTCCCTCCTCGACAGGTTACAGAGTTAGCTGATGAGGAGGATGCCCCAACTATTGATTCTATAGTAGCTGGAGGTCACATATGCATTTGTACGATGGAGGGGTGACCTAATGTGGCATAGTGAGGGCATTCCATATCAAGAGGATGATTTTAGAGATGGGGTAGATCCATCGGGGCATAGGTTTCATGCTAGGACTACGGCGTGGGGCCACAAGATAGAGCAGGTGGCAGTGGAATATCAGGAGGCTTCTGAGGAGGCAAAGGAGGAGATGGAGCCTAAGGAGAGATATTATCCTCTCAAGGCATAACTGCATGATGTGGATGCCAAGCTCCAATTGGCCAAGATACAGGTACAACAATGTGATGCCATCATAGCTCAGTGGGATACCACTATAGCACAGCTTTTAGACTAGATACAGGATTTGTGGGCCGCTATAGGAGGAGCTTCCTAGATGTAGGTTGTTGTTGCTCCTCCTAATCCCAAGGGTCCTTTGAGGGCAGCTCTCAAGGATGATATCAGGTATCTATAGGGTTTTTTGCATGATATTGATGTACATATTGTTGAGGATGCAACCCATATTGCCTCTCTCTCAAGGCAAATCAGGAGGCTAGGGGCCATTCCTAGGGAGAGAGAATATATATGTGGGTCACAGGTTAGTGGGAATTCTATAGAAAGGTAGTATTCCATCCAGCCTGGTCATGGTACCTGGACTCATACTGAGAGACCAGTAGGGTCCAGCTCACACCATTCTCCTAGAGATCCGACCACAGGGGGCGATGCTGTAGGGGTGCAGACCTAGTATTTTATTAATAGTGCTCTTGGTTTTGTTTTTTAGGTCATCTAACCTATATGACTGTATACCATGGGTATTTTTTTATATCCATGGACTTGAGACACATACTTTTATGATATATTTTCATTATGACTCATATGTGTATTGTTTATTGCTCATTTTTTTGTTGTTATTTTATTTTATGATGTGATGTGATGATGGCATTATGATGACTTGATGTATATTTTAGATGATAGATGATATTGTAGATGCTTAGATAAATGTGTATATGTTTATATGATTTGATGATATGATGCGATGTATTTTGAGTTGATAAATGATGAATTTATGATTGTATGTAAATGGATATTACCTATATGTTTTATGATGTGCTTTATGATGTAATGATGGGTGATTTGGTTTTTGTGTTTATGGATGCGATGTTATTGTTAAATGCATGTTTAATTTTGCTTTAATTGTATGCATCTAACTTATGTGATGGGATGGTATAAACAAACCTGTATGCTCTAATCACTTAAAACATAAGGAATGCATATGAAATTGAGAATCTTAATGGGTGATACCACAGAAAGTAAAAGAAATAATCATGAATTTAAATAATCATTCTTATCATAAGAATTGATTAAGTATTCATATATGAGATGTAATGGTGTGAGATATATTTTCTTGATAAGTTTTTGTAAATTAAAAGATATAAAGTAGTCAGTGTCCGTCTATATATTATTTCTAATATATATGCGGTATCTGTCCTACTATGTTAATACCCCATAATTTATAGAATCTTATAAATAAACAGACCTAATTGACGGTGTGAATGATGATATCATTTGTTGCTATTTAAGAATTTTGGGGCTTTCTGGAGATTCAAAAACTCTAGTTACCTTATCAATGACTGTGTACTGATAATTTAAGGGTTTTGAAAATTAGGCTTTCATCATGGTCCTAGATACTCATTCTCCCTGTGTATGTAAATGAATATATTTAGATAGAACCCAAGCATTTCCTCCAATTTTAGATGGTATTATTTCATCCCATTGCTAAGATCGACGATCCTCAAGTGCTCATCTTATTCTTATGTTGGACTCAATTGGAGTATACCACTAGGCAATTTTGGATTACCTAAAGCTAGCTCATCCACATTCAAACATTCCTCTATACAAATGCATAGATTTTGTGATAGACATATCATCATGCGTAAGGATTTATCCTTCCAATCATGTATAGTTTCGATAATTCCAAGGATTCAAGATCCAATCCCTTCTTTTCTTCATTATGACTTGGGATACTTGCTCGTATTTAGTGATAAAATCACTGTTTATTTTTTATTGATTTTTTTTAGAGTAAGGGATTCTTGTAGTGATGATAATCACTGTTTATTTTGAACTTTGAACCTAGGAATTTTTGCTTGTTGACTTAAGCAAAGGATTTTTGAGCAGGGTGGAGCTTGTCCTTTTGTCAATTCTCAACATTTTTGAACTGGTTGCATAGGGGGATAAGCAAGGAAGTCCCTTTTCATTTTATGTAAGCTCACCACTTTACGACTTTCATCTTCCTATGTACCAACTAGAATTTAGTTTTTGTAATTAGTGGTGGGATCCTGAGATATGCTAGGATTTGTCACCACTAGACCTTATTCTCTACTAACCAAGATGGTTTTCCATAAAAGTTTATAAGATCACTAGGTGTGGTTGAATAACCAAAAAAAAATAGTATATTATGTATAGCAACTGATAATTGTTGTGTTGAAAAACACAATTACACACATGTGTTGATGGGGGTATGGATTTGAATTATTTTTGAGACAAACTGTGGCATCACTTTTAAGCCTCTCATGACATATGCAAATGTAATGGATATGAAAATGCAATGCAATTATGTTGATGCAAGATGTGAGATGCAATTATTTTTGTATTTTTTATTTTTACGTTATTTTTGAATTTTTTGCTTAATTTGACCAAAGGGCTTATTATGCCTTTGGGGCTTTTTGACTTTTGACCAAGTAGCATGAAATACCCTTGGAGCTTTTTTATTTCGACCAAGTGACATGAAATACCCTTGGAGCATTTTTTATTGGAGTTGACCAAGCGGTTTGAATACCCTTGGAGAATTTTTTATTTGATTTTCACCAAGTGGCTTGGATGCCCTTGGAGCATTTTTATTGAATATTGACCAAGCGGTTTGAATGCCCTTGGGGCATTTTGATTGAATTTGACCAAGCGGTTTGAATACCCTTGGAGCATTTTAATTTGAATTTTGACCAAGTGCATTGGATGCCCTTGGAGCATTTTGATTGGATTTAAATTTTTATGTTTTTATGATTTGTTTGTAGTTTTGACATATTTGAATCTTTTTGTGTTTTTGACATATTTGAATGTTTTTGCGTTTTTGAAATATTTGATTTTTTTTGTGTTTTTGACATATTTGAATTATTTTTGTGTTTTTGAAATATTTGAATGTTTTTGTGTTTTTGACATATTTGAATGTTTTTGTATTTTTGACATATTTGAATATTTTTTGTGTTTTTGACATATTTGAATGTTTTTGTATTTTATGACATATTTGAATATTTTTGTATTTTATGTATAGAATACCTTCAAGTGAATGATATTGAGAGGTTCAGGCTCTTCAACACCATCTAATGATATAAGATGATATGCTCCAAGCCCAACTCTTTGTGAAATCATGTACAAGCCTATCCAATTTACTATGAACTTGTCTCGCAGGTACGACGGTAGATTCAAATTCTGTTGGTTTTCTTTGAGCACTAGATATCAAACCTTGAATTATCTTAGGTGGAATTTACTATTGTAAGCTCACAGAAGGTGATCTTTGTAAACATGAAGATGCTCTAAAGCATTGACTCATTGTTCATCAAGAAGCATCAACTGACCAAGCCGACCTTGTTGCGCGACATCATCATCTATGAAGTCCTTTAATGCTATGCATAGAGTTGGAATTTCCAATTCTAGTGGTATAATGGCCTCAGTGCCATATACTAGTGAAAATGGTGTTGCCCTAGTGGGAGTCCGTATACTGGTCCTGTATGCCCATAGTGCAAGAGGCAACTACATGTGCTAATACTTGTGATTGTCTTGCACCATCTTCCTCAAGATGAAGACTATTGTTTTGTTCAAGGCTTCTGCTTGCCCATTTTCTTATGGATAATAAGGCATTAAAAATTTGTGTTGAATGTGGTATTTTTCATTAAAGCATGCATATTTTTGTTCTTGAAAGTTGGCCCATTATCCGATATTATCTTTGAAGGGACCCCAAAATGACTTATGATATTGTGGTGTATAAACTCCATAATCCTCGGTCCATTTGTTGATGTTAAGGGGATCGCGTCAACCCATTTAGTGAATTATTAAGTGGTTATTATGATGAATGTATGTCGACCTAAGGATGGGGTGAGATATTCCCAATCAAGTCTAGTCCCCACTACGATAATGGACATGCTGCCTGGATGGGTTGCAAGGCTTGCGATGGTAAGTGTGTTAGATTTGTATGATGCGGGCACTTAATACATTTCTTGAAATACTCACAGTAGTCCTTTTCCATGGTGGGCCAATAGTAACCCATTCTCAAGATGCGCTTAACGATGGCCATGCCACTGAAATGGCCTCCACATGTGTCATCGTGAGCTTGCAAAATTGCCTAGGATTCTTCTTGGGGCTCAAGAAAATGGAGTAATACTCCATCATATCCTCGTATGTAGAGGATTTATCCTAGAAATATGTATCTTGTTGTTTTTTATTTGAATGTTCACTTTTCAATATGCGATAAACCTTGAGGTACTATTCTATGTTTCAGGAAGTCCCACAGTTGGGAAAGCCAATCCTGATAAGCCATGACTTCTATAGAAAATACGACTTGATCTTCCTACATTCCCAAGATGGTGAACATGGATTGAGTAACAACTCTATGGTGTATGGTTGTGCCACACTCCATAGGTACTTGGAAGATCAAAGACTCCCAAGGTGTCATTTGCAAGAAATCTCTAGCTACGAAGGACCAATCCTGATTTGGTTCGTTGTGGATCATGTTGACTGATTCTTGATTGTCAAAAGCTTCATGGTGTATTGTTAAGTGCAAAAGAACTTTCACATGAATGGTTGTAAAATTAGTATATGTATTATGAGGTATTAAGGATCCCAAAGAGGCCATGGTGTCTACAAATCTATTTGATGTATGAGGGATTACCTCAATGTCATACCATTCTATCTGGGCTAGGTAGGTGTCAACAAGTTCCTTGTAAGTATTTAGGAGTGGTAACCTGCATTGAAATAGTCCTTTGACTTGGTTTACTATGAGCAAGGAGTCACTAAATATATTCAATCTTTTAATACCCATTGCTACGACTATTTGGAGTCCCAAGATCAATGCCTCATATTCTGTATTATTGTTTGTGCATGAGAAGTCTATTTTTAATGATAATGGCAATGGAGCACCTTATGGTGTGATAAAAACAATCCCTGCTCCTCCCCCTTATTCACACTTCGAACCATTGAATAACAGTGATATGTCTCTTTCTTTCTTAGGTTCTTCTAGTCTTGGCAAATCTGATAATGCAAATACCACATCATCAGGCAATTCTATGGTGAGAGGCTTGTTATCCTAAAGAGGTGCCTCTACTAATTGATCTACTATGACTTGTCCCTTGATGGAATTTTGGCTTATGAACTCTAGATAAAATTTTGTTAATAACATGATCCACTTTGCAGTACACGTATTGTGATATGTATTGCTCATCATGTACTGCAAAATATTTTGTTTTGATATGACGTAGGTCATATGGCTCAGTATGTAGTGTCGTAACTTTCAAGTTACAAAGACCATTGCTAAACACAACTTTTCGATATACACATATCCTAGATCATAACTCACCAAGGTGTGACTAATGTAATATATGGCCTGCTCTTTATCTTGTGCATTATTTTGGGCTAACATGATGCCCAAAGAAAAATCTATGGCCGATATATAGTAAAAATTGTATGTCTAGCCTTGGTGGAGCCAATATTGGTGGTGTTGCCAAAAAAATTTTGATCTCTATCAAAGGCTTGATAGCCTTGGATAGCAACCAATTCATGGGTTGGCATTTATCTAATAATTGCGAGATGAATCTTTTTATGGATGCTATCTTGCCTTGTAGGCTCCTTAGATCCCTAATGTTGGTAGGGGCAGCCATTTACAGTATAGCCTTTACCTTTATAGGATCAACTTTAATGCATCTGTTTGATACGATGAATCCCAAAATCTTACTATAAGTTACATAAAATATGCACTTCTTAGGATTCAATCAGGCATTGTGCTCAATGAGATGGTCAAAGACTTGTCTAAGGACTTTAGCATGCTCTTGCCACAATAGGGACTTGGCTAGTAAGTCATCCATGTAATAATCTAAGATCTTATGCATATAGTCATGGAATATGTATGTCATGGCCCGTTGATATGTGGCACCAGCATTTTTGAGACTGAATGGCATCACTTTGTAACAGAATGTTCCCCACAGAGTAATGAAAGGATTTTTATGTTGATATTCGGGCTTAATATAGATCTGGTTGTATCCATAAAAACCATCCATTAGGGAGAGCATCTCATGACCTATGGTTGCGTCTACAAGAGCATCTATGTTTGGAAATAGGAATGAATCCTTTGGTATTGCCCTATTTAAATCTTTGAATTCTGTGTAGATATGGACTCTTCCATCAGGTTTCCCCATTGGTACCATGTTTGACACCCACTCAGGATAGTCGATAGGAATGATGAACACTACATCCAGTAGTTTTTTAATTTGTTCTTCACCATCAAAGCGATGGTGGGATGCAATTTCCTTAGCTTTTGTTTGACTAGCTTCTTCATGGGATCCAATAAAATATTGTGAATGACTAACTTTGGATCTATCCCTGACATGTCTTTGTAAGTCCAAGCAAAAATATTTGGCCTCTCCTTGAGTAGAGGAATTAGGATGGCTTGTTCCTCTAGAGATAGACTTTATCCAAAATTGAATTTCCTTGGTTGGATAGGATCATCGTTGACGTCCACCTTGAAAGTTGATTCTATAGCCATATGTGACCCATACTCTAGTTTATGAGGCATGAGTATCAAATGAATGTCATCGACAGGATTTATAGGACCTACTGACTCAAGATCCAAACCAGCATGGAATATTTCATACGCACAAATTAATGCAAAATGAAACAATTGTAACATCTCTTCATTGGGGAAGAGGTATACAGGCTCTAGGGGTGAATCAACGCGATCCCAATTAATAGCCTCTACATCAAGATGTAATAATTTGGCAATATCTACTGTATTATATAGTGAAGTGGCTAAATCAATGGAGATCATGTTGATGGATGGGATGAAATATCCAGAACCACATGGGTGCAATATTATCTTAGATGTTTCCCTTCCATACTTATGATGACGCTCTAAAGGAATAGGAATTTATAGATCTGGCCCATGAGCAGGGCAAATAATAGGATCATTGGGTTCTAACCACTCTCTAAATATAGGCAGAGGGGGATTGACCATCTGGTGAATGGAAGCTAGGTCAACAGGTCTCTCCAAAAATCATAGATTAGGGTCTATGGCATGAAGTGTTGCCTCTCTCTACCAGCATGTCGACTTACCACAAGTGGTGAGGCCAAAGATAAGCCATCTCTATTTCAAAGTCAAAATCCTCATCGCTTATCTAGAAACTATTAGCATTGGTATATGGTCTTAAGACAAGGGGCTCATGCCTTGGCCCCAAGTAGACCATCTTCATTTCATCTTCATATTCTTCATCACTTATGAAGAATCCATTTGCATTTATCTCTTGCTCCAAATTTAGGGGTTGATGGCTTAGGCCTAAGTAGGCTCTTTCTATTGAGTCTTATGATTCATAGTCACTTTCATCCGATATGTACCCACTCTCATCATGGATGGACCATGTGAATCTTTGTAAATAGTGAGGCCCATGGTAGGCTAATCCAAGTTGCACCTCATCATCACTTTCTTCATATCCATTCTCTTCATCCCACAAGTTGTACCCTATTGGGGTGGAATCAATTGAGATGTTTGGATGATAAATTTTTGGTGGTGGTACGTTCACTGTGGCCACTTATCTATTGGTCAAATTTTTTGTTCTTAGGGGGTGATAAGGAATGAAATCAATGTATTCTCATAAACCTAAGATTAATCTATCCAATGTTGTTGCAAGAGAGTCATATCGACCTCTAATATAATAGCCTAACCCAAACCTGTTAGAGGGAAGCGGATATTGTGGCTCGTATGGCCACCTGCACCCCTGCCCATATATACCAAGGCCATAACCATACCAATGGCAAACCTAAAATTAGATTATAGAAAATTCAATATTAGAGAGGTAAAAACAATTGACCATGAATAATTCATCATAATCCTCTTCTACATATGAAGACTTATGGGCACAGTCCAGGCTGGCATATATAAAATTGGTTTGGTTGGGAGGGATTCCAAGTGGAACCACTATTTCCATTGGTGGCCTCAAGTCCTTAGGCCTTCCTATGTATTGTGCAAACTCAATTATAGGTGTAAAGGTGATTTTTTGCACAAGGTACTTCCCTATGGATGTGCTTGCCAAGTGTATTGATGCATGCAATGTGGATGACACTATGGATGATACTAGTGAAGCAGGGTGATAATCACTATCTTCATCTTGATCTTGAAGATCTTCCTCTTTCATAGGACTTGGAATTTCAACAATGGCTACAGTTGGCACTTCCTTGGGCCTTTCTTCCTTAACTAAGGGCACATTTAGCTTCTGATTATCTTTTGGTTTTAACATTGATGGTACTTTAGAAGTATTCACTATTTTGAGTGCACTAGGAAGTGTTGATGTGCATGGGTATTTTCTTACCCCTTTGTATTTGTTATCCACTTGTGTGGTTGGGGATGAAGGTGCCACGTATAGGTGAGTATAAAGGATTAAAAATTCTCCCAAAATTTCCACCTGATTGACATATTTAAAAGGATCTTTATTGGCCAAAACCACATAAACTTTGTTCTCGTGCACATACTTGACACACTGATGCAAGATCAAAGTAACACACTTCATGGCCATTATCCAATGATACCCTAGGAGGATGTTGTATTGCATAGCCCCTTCCAAGACATGACACATCACAGGGATGGTCTTATGCATCACATTGATGGGTAGGACTATCATTCCCATACTATTGCATAAAGCATCATTAAAAGCTCTCAATGTGTAAGCTCTTGGAACAATATTGGACTTGGGGATCTTGAGGTGCTCTATTGCTATTGTTGTAATGATTTTTATCGATGAACCTATATTGACCAAGACCCTCTTAAAAGGTAAGTTGTTTATTACCACCATAATGTTCAGTGGAGGGTTTGGTAAGGCAGTAGGTACTGTCTTAATCTCATAATCATAGAATCAAATTACAGGTTCCTAGCATTCTTGTACTTGTACCACAAAATGAGTGAATGCATTCGCATCTTGTGGTTGGAGATCAATTGTCCTTAAAATTTCCATTAAATTCTCCTTATGCTTTGGGGACTGTTGTATGAGCTCATAGATGGATAACTTAGCTAGAGTCGTCTGTAGGTTTTGCTCCAATCTACTCTAGATAGTTACCACAGGTCATTTTGGTGGACTTGGAAGGTTTTCTTGCCCCTGCCTCTACCTAGGTGTAGCTGGTACATTCATGGGAGCTGTAGGAGGTTGTGGTTGACCATACCATCTAGTCTTGGTTGCTATGTTAATAATCTCAACCATCCCAATGCATCTATGGGTAGGCATATTAGCTCAAACCTAATTGACTTAGGCCCCTTGCTCTCTAGGGGCCTCATGATTGGGTAACAGGTTTTTGTATATGCTCATGTCTTTGTTATCAGGAGCCAGTGGGTTGTCAACTTTGAGTTCTCTCGTCTCAATCATGTTTTGCACTTGATGCTTAAAACCAATGCAAGCCTCAATGTCATGCCCCGACATCCTATGATAAGGGTAAAATTGATATTCCCTATATCCTTTTAGCTTAGGATGGTTGGTATCTATAAGAGGTATATCAATAAATCTGATCCTCCTAGCCTCACTCAACTGATTGAAGATTGATTGCATTGATTCTATCAAAGGCGTGAAATAGCGAGGTGGCTTGCATTCTTTGATTTACCCTTAATTGTTCCTTTGATCATAATTGGATGGCAGGGGATGTGCTTGATAGTTCTAGGGTTGTTGTGCACCCCCATCCTTAGGTTTAGCCAATATGACTTGATTGACTAGAGCAGGACTGCCCTGCTTCTGCTTATACTTGTCATTATTACCATTCTTGTTCCACTCCTTTTTTTTTTGGAGTTTAATGGTTCTCTCATCTACTTTTATTTCTTCGATAAGATTGGCTTGTGCCAAATATTCTTCAAACAAAGGATACTACTACAGTTGCAGCAAGAGGGAGATATTTTTAGAATAAATTTTGGTGAACATGCAAATGATCTCTTTTGTGGGAACAAAGAATGATAATTTTGCCATGAATTTTCTTCATCTATTCCCATAATCCATTACTGGCTCATCATCATATTATTTTAGGTTGGCCAGGTCTGAAAGGTTCACTTTCTTCTTAGCACCAAAGGAGAAATGCTTTAGGAATGCATTTACTAGTTGTTCAAAGTTGGTTATGCTATGCTTAGGTAGTTGGTTGAACCATTGAGTGGTAGTACCTAAAAATATCATTATGAATGTTCTTAGAATGAGAGCATCATTGTCTTCAAGATGAAAATATGCATTGATAAAATTGGTGGCATGCTCTTTTGCATCCTCTTCACCCTTAAATTTTTCCAACCTAGGCATCTCAAAGTTCTTAGGATATGGAGGGCTAGGGATTGATGGGCACAATGGTTGGTTGTGTATTTTACTCAATGTTGGCGAGTTCCCAGTTGTCTCTTGTTTCTCAAAGGCTTTTATATTTTCAAAAATTTCTTGAAATACCTTTGATGCACAGATTTTATCCTCTTAGGCCTATTCATAGTTGTAATGGAGGTAATTGTCTATCCATTTGATTTGTTCTATTTTCCTCCCTCCTATAAGGGGACTCAAGTTTATGATATTGGTTTGTAATGTTTGTCCTTTCCCACTAGTTGGATTTCATTCATGGTTTGTTAGGTGGTTTCGTTGTGGACTATCTTGTCTAGTGTGCCTCTCTTTAGGTGAGTCAACATGTCTAGTTCTTTGGTGGTCACCACCATTTTTCTATAAATTGCTAAGAGCTAGCTGCTCAACTTGCTCTCTTAAGCGCTGCTCATGTTGGCGTAAGAGTATTTATCTTTATTTATCTTGTTCGAGAGCTTCCACTATATCTCGCTCCTTATGTAACATATTTTCTAATCATCTCACATGGTCATTTTGCACTGTCATAGAAGGCTCATGTTTATTTGACTATGTTCTTGTTTTCTTGACTCGCAGATTCCTCAAGGAGGTTTTTGATGTACCTGTACTCTTGTTAGCTAATGTGACTTGTTTAGTTTACTATTAAGTATCCCTATGATTAGACTCCATACATCTACTATGGGGTCACACTGAGGTACCCCTAGACTGAGATATGTGCTTAGAAGTCATAGTTCATGAACTTCCAAATGCAGAGTTCTCAATAGCTATAGTTCTTTGAGTTGGTTGTGTAGGAAACAGATCCAACCCGTCTAGCTGTTTTATTTTCTATGGTTGGTCCCATGGGTGTCATTCACTCCTATGAGATCATATTCTATGAGAATATTTTCTTTTGTGTGAAGGGTTTCTTCTATCTAATTCCCATAACTAGATGTAGCTCTAGTTTCCTACCCTTTAGTGCGTAGACATGTTTCATATGTTTCTTATAAATCTTGAGGTGTTGTAACTCTTGCTTATATTATTGATGAAAAAGGCTTTGTGGTGACATATTTTCTCCATGTGTATGGAGATGTAGTAGTTCGTCATCCCTATGTGAAGAATGAGTTTTAGAACCTTATTTATGTCCATGTGAGGAGGAATCCCTTGAAGCTTCCTCACGTATTTGAGATGTTTTTGTGTGTTTAGAGGAGGCCCTTGAGGTCTCCTCATGTCTCCTTGATGAGGATGGATGTGAAGCCTCTTTTTGTTTATGTGACTTTGTTCCATGATGTGGTTCCCTAATTGGGGTTTCTCGAGGAGATCCCCCAAGTGTTGGGTTATGACCCCTTAGGCTTGTGGAGCTATGTCTCATGATGTTACGGGTAGGTCGTTCAATGTTACTACAACTCTACCTATGGTTATGAGTTGCTTGAGTCTCTCCCTCAGTATCATACCAAGGGTGTTTACTTCTTGTTTTGACCATGTTTTCTATGAATTAATCTTTTGAGTTGCAATTTAGGAATAGCCACACAATACTAAATAAATGTTTATCTTGATTATCGATTTAAGTGTGCCCTAAACTATTAGGTGTGTTTTTATGTGTTGTTCTTTTCTTTCTTTCTTTTGTTTTTGGTTTGATAATGAGAAGACTCATCCATAGTTACAATCAAGTACACTTGTGCCAAACATGATTTTCTCAAAAGAAGCTAGGGTACACCACTAAAGTCCTAGTGGGGGGTTCGCCTAGCTCTTCCACTCTAAACCAATGATTGTTCCAATAGTGGGAGACATTTTGAGCACAAGTAACTTAGTATCACTATAAGTAAGTTTCTCAATCCGTTTCTAGGAAGATCTAGGGGAAAAACTAGTGGAAGGAGATGAATTCCAATGTCATCGTACTAAATTGAGGGTTGGTTATGAAATCCAACTCCCCAATGTTTAAATGATACGTGTGTGTGTGGTGTTCATTTTAAGCTTGCGTAAGATAAAGTGCATCATATAGCAACAATAAGTCTTTCCTATATGCCTAAGTGCAAAAATATGTTTTAATATTCAAAAATATTCATGAACTACTATGATTTGTATGAGCGCACTTTATTTCGTGCAACTATGGCCTCTAGTAGGGCCTCAAAGCAAGCAAACAACATACAATGTCTAGCATGTTGGATTCTAGGGTGAAATTTTTAGGCATAAGTCATTGTTCCTAGCAACACCTAGTGGAAATCTAAAAGAATATCTAAGATATGCAAAATGCTTAATTATTTCTCCTTTTATTCTTTCAATTTCCAAACATAAATGTGCTTTAAGTTCTCTATTTTAGACACATAGAAGCAAAAAAAAAGCTATAAAATATCATAGAGGTTGTACCAACCTCTAATCTAGCTTAGGGAACCTTGTTTATGTCCTCTGCTACTCTACAATTCTAGCTGCTATTGACTAGAACGGCTGGTTCTTAGACACTATTAGTGGGAGCGGCTAAAGCTCTATTGGTCATTGTAGCTTAGAGCGGATGATTTATGGCCACTGTAGCTCAAAGCGGATAGACCTGCATATAAAACTAAGTTAGTATTTAGGTGGAAAATAAAAAATCAGTGGAGGTCCCACCATGATTGTCATCTGTAGCGACCCCGGGACACACGCATTGCTCTTTTTACTCTACTTGCAATGTATTAAAAACCCAAAAATGAAATGGAAGATAATGAAAATCATATAACATGGAAATAACAAATATGGATCTCTTTATTTGTATTGAAACCCAGTTACATGTCGGTCCATCTTAAGGATACCCATTTCGATACAATAATGTTACAAATAGTTAAAGAGTGCCCCTTTTGTAAAGAGGTGGTACACTTCCAAAAGCTTTCCGGTTCCACACACAAAAATGTATGAGGGCTTACAGATACCTCCTTCTCCAGGACTATTTCCTAGAGGGATCCCTTTTGCTCTTGTATGTTATAGATTTCATCCGATGAACCTGTGGCCTTGTAAGCAATGAAACAACAACACACGCTTAGATGTCCGAGAATGCCTCCTCGGATGAGGTTGTTAGCAATGAATATAACAAATGAAACCAAGTGCAAGTTAAACCAATGCTATGAATGTGAATGAATGAAATGATGCTATGCTAATGATATGTTAAATAAAATAATGAATCTAATATCTAAAACCCTAAGCTAGGCTCGTGGGCCACTTTCCAAGATAGGGATCGCTAAAGTGACTCATCATATTTGCTCTAAATAAATGGATCAAAGTTTGTATCTGATGTTGGAATGGTGGTTGCTATGCTCTCTAATTTACCAGGGCTTCATCGTAAATGGTAGTCTCCAAGGGAAACTCTCCAAGTATCAAAAGATCTCCTTAATGACCTGTCCTGATAAATTTAGGATACTAATATGTGATATATAGATCATGATTAAATATAGATTTTTTTAAGATCTCCCTCTTGGTTCTCTCAGGCTTACACATTTTATAGTGTGAAATCCTAGGTCTATGTCCAAGCCCTAGTAATGAATTCCTCATGCGTAGTGAGAGTTAGCATGAGAAGATTTTTGTATTTTCTATTTTTAAAGACCAGTTAACTAAATTCTAAATGCAAGCTCAAGTTTCCCATGTGAAATGGTCATGAAAGGGAATGCAAAGTTAATCCCTATCACCTTTATTGTATGAAGACTACCACTTTTTCTCGTGATTAGGCCTGTTTGTCGGTAAAACTACCTTTATGGTTTAGCTGATATCGTCTGTAGTGACTAATATCTAGTTGTTGTCATCTATAGCAGCTAGGTTTTGGCCACTTTAGTCTTGAGTGGCTAGGATATGGTCACTCTAGGCTTGAGTGGATAGGCTTGGATGTCTTGAAAAGGCCCCAAATGAGTGGTGAGAACCACTGTTGATGCTTGGAAAGTCCAAGATTATGTCATATGATCTTATGAATGTGTCTATGTGAGTAGCTCCCCTAAGCATGACATGTTTTAGGTGTCTATAGTTTCTATTTCAGACTACATTGAATGTCATTAGTTCTTAAGTGCTATAGGTCTTCCTAGTTATCTTAGGTTTTCTCATTGACCATGCATATGTATCACACATTAACATAAAATTTTGGTGCCTAGAAAAGACAAACTCATGATTCATTATCACCATAAATAAAATGGTTTCCCATGCTCTTCCTATCATGTGCATGGTATAAAAGCTAATAATTGAAAAAGGGACAAGCTCATCCCCCACCAAAAAAAAGGATACCCATTTTTTACATCATTGTTTTTATCCCTAAGTAGGAGTTTTCCTTTAAAATATTCTAATGCTATTTCCAACCTATTAAGGAGACTCATCACACAAGAAACTTCCTGAACCAATGGTGTGAATACATACCAAGAAAAAATGTAATGCATCTACATGAAATATACTTCATTACCCTAAGTTGCTTATGAGTGGTTCATCACCATAATTTTCCTAAATATCTCTCTATAGGTGGTTCACCGTTATGATCCTACCAGGAAGAGAACACATGATCTTGCATCTACAATTCTATCAGCTCAAAGGAATGCAATAATTCCATCATATAGACATAAATAAATAAACTATGCCATTAAACATTCAAATTAATACATAGTTCACTATCCATAAAGGTTATGCCAAGGAGGGTTATTACAGGAGAGAAGACATAAGGCAAGGATAGTGATATGTGAACCAGGTAAATGATGATAGATGATGTATGAAATATGATACAAAATAAGACACGTGTGTAACAAATAATTATGAACTAGCATGTGGTGTTGCCTTAAAAATCTTAGGATTTTCAGATCGTAGGAGTATTTCAATAAACTCAAACAACCTAGAAGCACCAATCAAACTCATCTACTAGTCAATAAATGTTTGTGGAAGACTAATACCATCCTAGAGAAGTCATGCCACTTATGGATCATGTGTGTGTAGTGAGGTTTATTTTCAATTTTTAGTGAGCTTGGATTAACCAATTGTAGCTCATGCTATTATAAGCTAGCTCATCCATGACCATACATAGGTCTATACAAAATAAGATCTTTAATATAATAGATGTGTCACCACGTATAGGGTATACTCCACTACCATTCAAACATCTATAGCCCCAATGGATATATATCTATAATCCTTAAATATTTCTCCACTGCCAACCATATATCTATAGCCCTAGTGGAGAGGTCTAAAATTCCCAAGGAACCATGATAAAATATTATTATATATTTTGATTTTGATTTTGATTTTTTATTTTTTTTACTCTTTCTTTCTTCTTTTTTGTGTAATATGGATTCTTAGGTTTGGATTATGCACATGATAGGATGAGCAAGGGAAACTATTCAATTTAAATATAGAGGTACATTTGCAACCCTAGGGAGTGCACACCGTAGCCCCACTTGTGAAAAAATAATTATTATATTAAATGAAACAAAATGCACAAAGTAATTTGCATAACTCGAAAATAAAAATAACAAACAAATATCCTCTTTTTATTAATTTCAAAAATGAATATGGTTATATGTTCATCCCTCTAATAGATACCCAATTTTTGATACAATCAGTTACAAGTGGGACACATGGTGGATAAATACGTTTGCAAAGGGGTGGTGCACTTCTATAGGCTTTTTGATTCTACACAAACTTTTCTGAGGGCTCACAGATGCCTCCTTCTCCTTCTCTCGTCCAAGAGGGATCCCATGCTCTGAATGTCTTAATCTGGTCTTGTAAACCTGTAGATCTGCATACACAAAAACAAAAAAGTATGCTTAGTAGTCCAAGCTACCTCCTCGAATGAGGTTGTTAGTATAAAACCTAATAAGCAAGATAGAAAAGCATAATATGACTAAATGTAATAATACTAATGAAAAAATATGGGCATATCTCAAGAAACAATAATGTAAATGCATACAATAAATCAGATCTATACCAGAAATAAATGTTGAAGTAGAAAGTAACCGAATATAATGCTAAAACAAAGAAACTAATGTCAAAATCCTAGGTTATGCTTGTGGGCCATTGTCCAAGACAACGGCCACAAAATAGACATTCCTCCTCGTGATCCAAGGACTCTAGCACCAGGTTCTATGCTCAAATTGATGTTCAAGGGTCACTAGAAGTGTCAAGGACATAGAATGACAATGAATAATAATGGATGTGAATAGTGAATGCATAGTCTCTCCTCAGCCGGAAAGCACTTCATTGCTCCTCAAGGGTACGTAGAGTCACTCTCCAATATGACAGGGCTTCACTGTATAAACTCTAAAAATTATTGATCTCTTTTGCTCTTTGTGGGAGATTCCATATGTAGACTTCCCTCTCTTCCATATTTGGAACTTGGCTTCCTAGAGAAGATTCAATCCAAATATCATGCGACTGACTGTCCTAGGTGGAAAGCATCGATCACAAACTAGAATTAAAGGGGCATTTAGGAGGAAATTAGGTAGTTCCTCATTAAAATCCACCCATAAACAATGCAAAGTGTAGTCAGACTGTGTGATCTAGGCCCATATTCATGGCCACACTATGCATGGTGCTATCTTCTATCAGGTTTAGTGGCTAGGTGTAGCCACTGTAGTCTTCAACAACTAGATGTGGAGGCCACTCTACTTGAGAGAAGACAAGCCTAGATGGGCTAGAAATACTATTTTTGAGTGGTTAGGACCACTACTTGCTCTTGGAGAGATCCAAGAGGATTTATATGGTCTATGAATGTGTCCATATTGATGAGCACCAGAAATGCTCATATTTTGTACATATTTATTTGATCAATATGCGGTTGTATAATAAGGATTGCGTACTTTTATGAATGATTATATAGATATTTGATATAATTATGCGTGTTATCTAATTTGTGTGTTTTTAGTGTGTTTTGTAGAATTGCAGTTGATTTAGTTAGATTTGGAATGGTCGAGGTCCTTTTGATGGACCTGACACTTTATTTCATCAGGGGTTAATGAAGAGAATACAAGCGCCTCCCTGCAATCGAAAGGTGCCAACTGAATACGAGTGCCTCCCTACAGTCGAAAGGTGCCAACTAAATATGAGTGCCTCCCTATAGTTAGAAGGCACCAACTGAATACCAACGCCTCCCTACAGTCGAAAGGTGCCAACTGAATGCGAGCGCATCCCTGCAATCGAAAGGCACCAATTGAATGCGAGTGCCTCCCTGCAATCGAAAGGTGCCAACAAAAGACAAGCACCTCCCCATAGTTAGAAGACACCAACAGAAGGCAAGTTCCTCCCCACAGTTGTAAGGCGCTAATAGAAGGCAAGCACCTCCCTACAACCAGAAGGCACCATGATAACAAGGTACCTTCCTCATAAGGAAGGCGCCACTGATTCTTTGCCTATTGACCAGATTTGAACAACGTGGACGGCAACGACTGGTGCAGTTCCAGATCTGCATCATGTAGAGCTAAATTGGAGATAGCACCAATATATCAAAATGTCTTACTGATGCCAGGCAAAGCATGAACCGAAACGAACATGCCGCCATCAAAATAGAATGCCAGACATCGATTGCATTTGCTAGACTATTCTAATTTAGTCTGGGAAGAATCGACTATTGTAACCACTTCTGTAACATAAGTTCTATGGGTGTGTTATATAAACACACGTAGATCATTTTGAGATAGATAGAAATAATTAATAAAGATCCATTTAGAGTTACAGAAGATAGATTGTAATACGTTGATAAATATATTATAGTTCCAGAAGTTCTAGAGCGCGTGTTCAATCGAGAAGAAGCTGCTGGAGCCTGGGCCCACTCCAAGCCAGTATTTCTTCCCCATTTCCTTTTTGTTTATTTATTTTAATTAGTTTATTGCTTTCATAAGAATGTTCATTAGTTTTCTAGTTCCAGTATTTGTAGTAGGTTTATTTTCAGGAATATGTACATGATTTATTTCTATAGAATTTTTTTTTTCTTCTCACGTAATTTATTGAGGAGTGCAGGAATGATTGACAACCATTTCAAGAACACCTCCCAAATGTAGGATTAGCAGATTCACCTCCAGTGGTATTGTAGTAACCTAATTTTGACTCTTCATAAGTTTACGAAGCTCCCTGGGTTGATAATTAAATGCACGGGCATGTGACAAAAATAGGAAACCATTCACCTTGTTTGGCCCGCAACATTTTGGCACCATTGTCGGGGAAGCGTCTTAATTAGATTACTTACAATACCCTGAAACCTTCCATTTGACCTTGTATGAGTTCTTCGAGAAGAAGAGGACCGAACGGTCGCTTTATAAGAACTAATCCATCAGGACCTGAGTCAGTCGAGCATTTTGGATTTGAGTTAGACTCGCTCGACCTACCAGTAGTCCATTGGAGTGAGGAACCACACTTTGTGCAAAGTGCCACCTCATCCCATCAACAAGGGGATGAATGAATCATCATAAATCCCCTATTTAATAGGACTCCTCTAGAGGAAGCCCTATTGTGGAAGGCTATGGAGGATCAGACGATCTCACCAAAAAACCTTAGAGCATTGACTCAAAAAGTTTTAAATGATCGGAAGGCCATAAATGCTGCATTAGAAACCACATTTCTTGAAAAAATGGTAGATAATGATGAAGTCTCATTTGGCTTTAGTTTCCCAATAGAGGAGGGAGTAGGAGATACCAAAATGAAAAACATATCCCCTACTCACCTTTCGTCCTTCAGAGGACACCCGACTGAGGACCCTGACCTATTTTTATTCAAGTTTGATGTTTTGTGCAGGTCTGTGGATTACAAATCAAACACGCAGAAGTTGAAATTATTTCCTTCTACATTAGACAATGTAGCTCTGCAATGGTTCATCAGTCTTTGAGACAAACACATCACCACCTGGGACCAGATGAAGAAGCTCTTTCTAGAGAAATATCAATATTTTGAGAGAGCAAGAGACTCTAGGGAGGAGGTCCTAAGCATGACACAAAGAGAAGATGAGTCTCTCAAGGAGTATTGGGAGAGATTCAGCTTTAATATTCAATGGTCCCCTCACTCGAAGCTATCTGATAAGTCCCTCAAAAGCATCTTCTTGAGGGGACTTACCAATGAGTCACTGGAGGCTCTCAACATGATCTCTAGAGGTGATGTCTATCAGCATGCTATGGACGACATCCAAAAATTATGTCAGAACTACTTGAGAAGGTGAGGCAAAATCATCGCCAGGACCATGAAGGTGACTGCTTTAGTCACCAAAATAGAAATAGGCAACATGCTGGAGGATTTGAAGAGCGAAATGCTCTCATCTCTAGCACTGCAGATGGATACACTGCTGTTAGAAAATAAGAAACAAGAAAATGACGCAACATTAGCCTATTTTTGCCCAAAATGTAGAGGAAGGCATGCAAAGAATGCATGTCTAGAAAACAAGGTCATAGTATGCACAGTTTGCAGGCTGAATCATAAAACTCGATTGTGCCCACAACTGCCTAGTAACCAGGAAGCGGCTAAGAGCATGGAGGCCTACTTCATAGGCAATAGGAAGATTTGGCCACAGCCCCCTACGGGGAATATACCAACAAAAATGCCATCATATGGGGGAGGGACATACATGCACCAAGGACCCCTTCAACCACCTAATATGGGGTGGTGGGGACCATCACCCTGGACTAACGCACCCCCAACAACATTTCTGAATTAGCAACCATGGATGCCATATCCATATCCTAGGTAGTAGTGGAGAGGCCACAATGCATGGAATTAGACTCCATAGAGTGCAATGCTTACTCACATCCAATAGAACTTACCAGCATTTCCAGTAGTGAGACCTGTGCAGCTACCAGCACAACCGACAACAAACCCAAACAACAGAGTAAATCAGTCGACATACAACATAAAAGGTGAGATGTATCATATGTATAATATTCAGTTTAGATCAGGTAGGCATCTAGGAGTAGAGATACCACCTTTGGTATAAGAGGAGGAAGAAATAGTAGAGACGCCTCCACTAGTAGAAGAGGAGGAAGAAATGGAGGAGACACCTCTGGTAGAAGAGGGAAAAGCACTTGAGAGAGTGGAGGCTCCATTTCCTAGTCGGCTATAGGAACAAAGAAAAACAACACAGCCAAAATTTGACATCTTGTCGAGCTTGAAGAATCTCACGGTGACAATCCCATTATTTCAATCAATTCAAGATATCCCCATTTACACCAAGGAAATCATAGAAATGTGTCTAAGGAGACCGAGATGAAAAGCTACCCAGACTATCAATGTCGTGGGTAAATTGGTAGATCTAATGATGGGTAGAACACATCATCCGAAGTATGCAGATCTAGGTAGCCCAGTGCTGACCGTAAAAATTGGAGGACATTCCCTGTCCAACACATTGGTTGACCTCGGGGTAGCCATCAATGTGATGCCTCAAGAGACCATGTAGAGGCTGCAACTCACAAACCTGAAACCAACCACGACAGTGTTGTAGTTGGCTGATTGATCAACCGTGTCACTAAAAGGGATGTTGGAAGATGTGATCGTAACAGTCAGTGCATGGGAATATCTAGTCAATTTTTTAGTTTTGCAAACCAAGACCAGGCTGGGCGGTTACCCGCTCATTTTGGGGAGGCCATGGCTGGAAATAGTTGATGCTTACATCAGCTACCAGGATGGGCTAATGACCATCTCCAATGGGCAAAACATCAAAATACTGACCATTTCACTGCCAGCTCAGTCTATGGACTCGACAGAAGAACCCAGGATCATCGAGCATGGAACTATAGAGTTGTTCATAATCCAATATCCTATCATATTAGAGAATATGATAAGCACCCAAGAGTTGTTCATAATCCAATATCCTATCCTATCCTATCATAATCCAGTTTCCACCTATGGAGAAACCTTCGAGGAGGCAATGACAAATCTAGAAAGAGTGCTCGATAGGCGCAAGGAAAATTATTTGTCCCTAAGTAATGAAAAATGTTTTATGATGATGCAAGAAGGCATCATGTTGGGACACCACCTCTCTGCGAAAGGAATAAAAGTAGACAAGAGGAAGATCAAGGTCATTAGAGACCTACCTAGCCCTAGAACGCAGAAGGAGGTAAGAAGTTTCCTTGGATCAGCCGGGTACTACCGGAAATTTATCGTCGAATTTAGTAAGATTGCCAAACCACTACACACCCTACTTTCTAAGGATGTAGAGTTCAATTGGATGGGAGATTGTGAAGAAGCGTTCCAATTGCTAAAAGAAAAATTGATATCTGCACCGGTCTTGAGAGGACCGAATTGGGCCATACCGTTCCATATTTACTTTGATGCATCTAACAGTGCGATCGAAGCAGTCCTTGGGCAAAAATACGGCAAATAATTTTATGCCATCTATTATGTCAGTAAAAACTTGGTAGGAGCAGAGCTCAACTATACAGTGATAGAAAAATAATTCCTCACATTTGTCCATGCAATAAACAAATTTTGCCACTATATAACGGGATACAAGGTCTTCATCCATACGGACCACATGGCTATCAGGTATCTGATGAGCAAGTCAGCCATTGGTGGCAAAATTATCATATGGCTGTTGCTATTGCAGGAATTTGACATCACTATAGTTGATAAACTGGGCAAGGACAATGTCGTGGTAAATTTTTTGTCCAGATTGATACCAGAAGATCATCAAGTAGTGGAAGATCAGTTTCCGGATGAACATTTGTTCGGTATTAGTGAACAAACTCTGTGGTATGCAAACATAGCCAATTACTTGGCCATCAAAAGGACCTCACCTGCTCTCTCCTACCGAGAAAAGTAGGTGGTCATAGAGAAGAGCGCATCATTCCTTTGGATGGATGGTCTCCTATTTAAAATAGGATGAGACCAAATTATAAGAAGATGCATAGCAGAACAGGAGTTTTCAGAAGTGCTCAAGGCATGTCACGATGAGCCATGCGAAGGACACTTTTTAGGGAAATGAACTGCCTACAAAATCCTATAGGCTGGGTATTTTTGGCAAACTTATGTAGAGGTGGATGGGGTCGTATGAGGTGGTAGAGCTCATTAGGAATGGGGCGATGCGCGTTAAGACAATTGACGGTAGCAACACCATGTTCACAGTCAATGGCCACCGACTACGCCCCTATAATATGTCTGAAACATTACAGGTGGAATCCAGAGTAGGCATGGGGGAGACCCCATATTCCTAGATCTGGACTGAACTCTCACAGGTGAAATGGTGGGCACGAAAGTGCTCACCCAAATTTTTTTAGTTAATATAGTTTTTTTTTTGTAATGTGTGTTTTTGCAGGGACGACGCTCGCATGCAAGTTGCAGGCATCCTAATCCAGGGCCTAAGAGGCACAGAACATGTCTAACTACCTTTATTTTCCTTTCTTTTTCAGTATCTTTTTGTAGGTGGAGGACTTGACAGCATGAGGGATAGGTATCTAGGAAACCAAGCTTGATTCGGCTCAGCATTTCGACATCGGATCGTAGGTAGAATCTGGGCAGCGTGAAAAAATTGGGAAAGCTTGATCACCCTTTTTCCAGTCAAATCACCATCCAAAAGAAGGCACCAAGTCCAGAAGAAGGTGCCAAGTCTAGAAGAAGGTGCCTTACTACACCCAGAAGAAGGCACCAAGTCTAGAAGAATGTGCCTTACTGCATCTAGAAGAAGGCGCCAAGTCCACAAGAAGGTGCCTTACTACACCTAAAAGGCACCCATCCAGAAGAAGGCACCTTACTGCATCCGAAAGGCGCTAAATCCGAAGACAACACCTTCCATCCATTCAAAAGTTCTAAATATATATATATATATATATATATATATATATATATATATATATATATATATATACATATGTATGCACCTTCCGTGGCAGGAAGGCACCAAGTCAATATATATATATATATATATATATATATATATATATATGTAGGCGCCTTCCGTGGCAGGAAGGCACCAAGTCAAAAAAAAAAAAAGGAAAAGAAAAAAAAGAAAAAAAAAAAGGAGCCAGCCGAATATGCCTTCCAACATCAAGAAGGCACATTCATCCAACCGAGACACCTTCCAACATCAGTAAGGCACATTCATCCAATTGAATACGCCTTCCAACATCAGGAAGGCACATTCTTCAAGAAGAACACCTTCCAACATTGGAAAGGCATGAACCAGAAGGAGGTGCCTCCCACATTGGGAAGACGCATGTAGGCAAAAGTGCCTCCCACCAATCAAAGGCACCTCGTAGCATTGGAAGGTGCATTCGTTTGAAGAAGAGCACCAAAAACATCAAAAAGGTGCTACAAGGACACCATCCACATGGGAAAGGTACCAAAGAACGTCTCCCGCATGCACCATTTACATCTATCAGATGCCTCGAGCAGAACAAAGCATCACACGAATGAGTGGCATCAAAGGACCATACCCCTCCCTCGTGTCACAAATCAGCAAATCAACGGCTACCATGATGACTGGAACGACGAATTAGGTATGCGCATACTAAATCAAATCGTTTATATAATTATTTATAAATACACAGTACCAAAAAATATATTGTCGTCATAGAGATCGTATCCCCCCATAGCCGAAATCGCATGCCAATGATAGGGTGCCTTCCATAACTACTAGGGTTAGGCATATTTTCTATAAGAAGGTGCCTTCCTGAAGAAGGAAGGACAAAAAAATATATAGCAGCAGAAGGCACCATGGGAGGAAGGTCCAAGAACCATGCGATCAAGAAGAATGAACCCAGTGATACTAATGGGATCAGAGGGGCAGTGAAGACCCAATTCGAAGCCGAGGGGTGGCTCGAATACTACACCCTAGTCAGTCAAGGCTAGGACATGGAGGCAGCTAGAGAATTTGCCACCTCTTTGAGGGGCGATGCAGCCCAAGTACGAGGGGTGGAAATTCCAGTCACCCCTGAGTTCATCTCACAAGCGACTGGATTGCCTCTCATGAGGGAATGTACATACAAGGGCAGAGTGTTAAAACTATACGTTGAAATACTACTACCAAGAGGAAATGTGCAAATAGACAGGGAGGGGTTACTCAAAAATAGTCTTCCCATGAATATGCGGAAGATGTTCAAGCAGATTGCTCAATTTTTCACATGCATAGGAAAGTATACCCATCTGCACATTAATCATGTGCACTTCCTCAATCACCTAGTGCATGGGAGGAAATTAAACATACCTTTCTACCTGGTGAATGCTCTAAAATATGAATTGGCTTGGTACCAAAAGGGGGCACCGTTCGCCTTAGCCCACCATGGGCTGATATCGGCATTGGTCCGCCACGTAGAAGCACAAGGATAGAACTGCGATGTAGAGGGAGATGGCAGCCAAATAGAGCAACACAATGCGGTTGCCAAATTAGGGCAAGACGAAGCATCCCCTATAGAGGAGATAACAAACATCGGGCAATTAGCATTGCCCTATTTTCTAGGAGGAGCAGAGCAGTTCCCAAATACATAGAGGACAGAGGGCATTCCCCAGTGCCTAAGTAGGAGGAGGAAGGAGTTCCACTCATTGGTGGTGAAGATGAACCAATCCCTAAGAGGAAACATCTATGGTGATTCCTATCGATAGAGGAAGGACAGAGTGACTCGGAGATAGACGTTGCCACCCAAACCCTCTGATAATTAACAAATCAGAGCCCATGAAATGAAGGAACTTCCGAGAGTAATGACCAGATCGATGTGGCCTTGGAGGATGTGCTCAAATGGCAAACTGATTATTGGATGGCATAGCAGATTTTGGAAGATTGCCAGAACCAACATAAAAGGGAATTGGAGGAAAGAGATAGGCAAATTGTTTAGCTCGAGCAGTTGGTCCGGTAGTTGCAAGAGGAAAATAAAATGCTCCAGGACAAAGGAATAGCAAGACAGGAGGCGTCCACTCAAATTTATTGGGCAGAAGAAGTGCCGAAAAACTCTCCCACATTCGTCTAATGAGTATTCTCTTTAGGGGAGATTCGATCGGATGCCCAATAGAGCAGCCCATAGGCAGGGGAGGATTCCTCTATTTTTAGGGGTGAAAAGGAAAGAAGTCCTACGATGCCCCCTATCATTGTCTTGAGTGACACAGAGAAGGACGAAGGTCTCCAACAATAGATAATACCAGAGGATAAGGAGGACCTCCCCAGGCTTGAAGAAGGAGAAGAGCCTGAGGGGTCGACACCAGGTAGATAGGAGAATGAAGGATCACCCTCAGAGATAGCAGCACAGTCGATCCTTCAGAGTAAATAGAATTCCCCAAAGGAGAAAGAAGATACCCCAGTCTGAGCCGCCACATTTTCTATAGAGGCCAAGGCAAAGAGGCCCAGGATGGCTTGACAGAAGGCAAAAGTGACCTTCATCGAGTCAGAGGAGGACGAATGGGACATGTAGCTATTCATCGAAAGGCAAAAATATTTTGAGTAGCTATGCAATGAAATGAAAGTAGCCAAGGAGGCCAGGAAGGCATCCTCGAGGGTAAAAGGATATTTTGGCATCTACGTCAATCCGACATAAGATAGCCAGTTTTGGGACATCTATGGTTCATCCTGAGGATGGCCTTCCATGATGAGAAAGTACTTGGAATGGTGGGGAGTATATGGCCCACAATTGGAGGCCACTATGATTGCAAAGGAGAATGCAGGGCTTACCTCTGAAGTGACCAGATTATACAAGGCCCAAGTAGTGCCTTCCAGAGGGGATAACTCGGATATCCCTTTGGTAGTGGTCAGACCTCTAGATGCCAACCTCTGGAAAGCTATCGAAGCTGCATTTCAATCGATAGGAACAACGTTGGGTAGACCACCACCAGTAGTGGCCAAAACAAAAAGAGGACAATTGACAACCATAGTTTCCCATAGGCAAAGGCGAACCACACCTTCAAATTCCAGCACAAAAAGATAGACTCGGGCCGTAGGGGCAGTAGAATCCTCCAAGAGATGGCGACGATGAAAAGTCAGAGTGCTACCTACAGCTTGGATGCCATGAGGGCATGGCATATGTTAGGCATGGGGGGATAATGAGCACAAAAAATGCTCATATTTTGTATATATTTCTTTGATCAATATGCGGCTGTATAATAAGGATTGCATACTTTTATGAATGATTATATAGATATTTGATATAATTATGCGTGTTATCTAATTTGTGTGTTTTTAGTATGTTTTTTGGAATTGCAGTTGATTTAGTTAGATTTGGAACGGTCGAGGTCCTTTTGATGGACTTGGAACTTTATTTCATGGGGGGTTAATGAAGAGAATACGAGCACCTCCCTACAGTCGAAAGGCGCCAACTGAATACGAGCTCCTCCCTATAGTCGGAAGGCACCAACTGAATACTAGTTCCTCCCTGTAGTCGAAAGGTGCCAACTAAATACTAGCACCTCCCTGTAGTCAGAAGGCGCAAATTGAATGTGAGTGCCTCCCTGCAGTTGAAAGGCACCAACTGAATGCGAGCGCCTCCTTGCAACCAGAATGTGCCAACCAAAGACAAGTGCCTCCCCACAATCAGAACGTGCCAACAGAAGGCAAGTGCCTCCCCACAGCTGAAAGGTGCTAATAGAAGGCAAGCACCTCCCTACAACTAGAAGGCACCATGATAACAAGGTACCTTCCTCATAAGGAAGGTACCTTGTTATCATGGTGCCTTCTAGTTGTAGTGCCACTTATTCTTTGCTCGTTGACCAAATTTGAATGATGTGGATGACAGCGACTGGTGTAGTTCCAGCTCTGCATCATGCAGAGCTAAATTGGATATAGCACCAATGTATCAAAACATCTTACTGATGCCAAGCAAAGCATGAACCAAAAGGAACACGCCGCCATCAAAACAAAATGCCAAACGTCGATTACATTCGCCGGACTATTCTAATTTAGTCTGGGAAGAATCGACTGTTGTAACCACTTCTGTAACAGAAGTTCTATGGGTGTGTTATATAAACACACGCAGATAATTTTGAGATAGATAGAAATAATTAATAAAGGTCCATTTAGAGTTACAGAAGATATATTGTAATACATTGATAAATATATTACAATTCCAGAAGTTCTAAAGCATGTGTTCGATCGGGAAGAAGCTGCTGGAGCCTGGGCCCACTCCAAGCCATTATTTCTTCCCCATTTCCTTTTTGTTTATTTATTTTAATTAGTTTATTGCTTTCATAAGAATGTTCATTAGTTTGCTAGTTCCAGTATTTGCAGTAGGTTTATTTTCAGGAATGTGTACATGATTTATTTCTATAGATTTAATTTTGTTCTTCTTACGTAATTTATTGAGGAGTGCGGGAATGATTGAAAACCATTTCAAGAACACCCCCCAAATGTAGGATTAGTAGATTCACCTCCAGTGGTATTGTAGTAACCTAATTCTAACTCTTCACAAGTTTACGAAGCTCCCTGGGTTGATAATTAAATGCACGGGCATGTGACAAAAATAGGAAACCATTCACCTTGTTTGGCCTCGCAACACATATGGCTAGTATCCTAAACATGATGTATTTTAGATGTCTACAGATGTCCATTTTTGGGATGCATTATGGGAAAACACAATATGGAGCAAAAATAGACCACCTACAGTCACATTGTAGGTTGGATGATGATCATTGATATGATCAACATTATATGTCCCAACCATGCAAGAGGTGTGTTGCAGGTCAAACAAGGTTAATCTTCTTTTTTACTTTTGTCACATTCCCGTGCATTTAATTTATCAACCTAGGGAGCTTCATAAACTTGCGAAGGGTCTTGAACAAGACTTCTTACAATACCACTTGATATGAGTCCGCTAGTTCTACTATTGGGGGGTGTTTCAATGGTTGTCAATCATTCATACAATCCTCAATAATTTACGTAAAAATAATTAAATCTACAGAAAGGAAATATTCATGCATTCTTGGAAATAAACCTATTGCAATACGAGAAATAACAATGTGATAAACAATCTTATAAAAGTGGTAGAATAATATAGAAAACATAAAAAAAATAGGGGAAGAAATACTAGTTTGGAGTGGGCCCAAGATCCAACAACTTCATTCCAGATGAACACACACTTAGAAACTCTTAGAACTGTATTATAATTATCAAAGTATTACAATGCTTCTTTTGTATATCTCTCTATAATTACTATCAAAAAATTCTATATCCCCTCAGACAGGTCTACGTGTGTTTATATAGCACACCCGCAAATCTTCTATTACAAATAAGTTATAACAGTCGATTCATTCTAGAATAAACTAAGACAGTCTGGTAAATGTGATCGACGTCTGCTAAAACTGACATTCATTTCTAATGGTGGCATGTTCACTAATTGGTTTGCGCTTCGCCTGGCATTGGTAGGATTTTCTCATACATTGGTGTGATCCTCAATTTAACTCTACATGACGAAGAGTTGGAACTACACCAATATTTGTTGTCCATGTCATGCTTGTCTAGTCAACGGGTGAAGAACAGGGGCACCTTCCCAATGAGAAAGGTGCCTAAGTATGTCGAGCGCCTTCTCTATGTGAAAGGCGCCTTACTACCGCTGGTGTCTTCTTGGAAGAGGAAGGTGCTTATCTTATGTTGGTGCCTTGCTATGAGAGGAAGGCACTTGCCTTCTAGTGGTGCCTTCTTGTCAACACCTTCCTTATGAGAGGAAGGTTCTTGCCTTCTAGTGGAACCTTCCTGCCGATGCCTTCCTTATGAGAGGAAGGCACTTATTTTCCTTTGGCACCTTCCTAGAAGAGGAAGGCGTTGGCCTTCTATTGGTGCCTTCCTGGGAGAGGAAGGCACTTGTCTTTCCTTGGCACCTTCTTGGAAGAGGAAGGCACCTACTTACGCTTGGCGCCTTCTTGGAAGAGGAAGGCACCTACCTTCTCTGCGTTTATTTCGAAAAAAACAAAGTGCCAGGTCCATGAAAAGACCTCGACTGATCCAAATCTGACTAAATCAACTACAATTCCATAAAAACACACTGAAAACACACAAATTAGATAACACACATAATTTCATCAAATAATTATATAATCATTCATAAACATATGCAATCCTTATTATACAGCCACATAATAATCAAGAAAATGTATACAAAATATGAGCATTTCTGATGCTCATCATCCCCCCACACCTAACATATGTCATGCCCTCATGGCATCAAAACTTTAGGTAGCCCTATTGACCCCTCATCATTGTCATGTCTTTGTGGATCCAGCTATACCTGTGGCTCATGTCTGCCTCTTCTGCATGCTAGAATCTAGAGGTGTGGCCCCTCTTTTTCTATGTGGGGCTATAGGTGCTGATGTCGGCTTTGCTTTCCTCATCCTGGCCACTATCAGAGGTGATCTATCTAGCATCATCTCTACCACCTAAAATGCAGCTTCTATAGCTTGCCATAGGTCAGTGTCCAGAGTTCTACCACTACAAGAGGGATATCTAAATTATCCCTCCTGATATGAACTACTTGGGATTTATACAATCGGGCTGCTTCAGGAGTAAGCCTTGCGTTCTCCTTTGCAATGGCAGTGGCTTCCAATTTAGGGCCATATACCCCCATTATTAAAAATACCTTCTTATCTTGGAGGGCCATCCCTAGGATTACCCGTAAATATCCTAGAACTTGTTGTCCTCTACCAGATTGATGCAAATACCAGAGTCCCCCTACATCCTCGAGGTTGCCTTCCTGGTCTCCTTGGCTGCTGTCATCTCTTTGAGTAGTTGTTCAAACTATTTTCGCTTCTCTACGAATAGCTACATATCCCACTCATCTTCTTTTGGCTCGGTGAATATCACCTTTGCCTTCTTTTGAGTTGTCCTAGGCCCTTTTCCTTTGGCCTCTACAGAAAATGCAGCGGCTCAAACAATATTTTTCCCTTTCTCCCTGGTGGATGTTCTCTCGCTCTGAGGGGCCTACTCTATGGTCCCTGGAGCATTTTCTTCACTCTGGGGGACCTGTGCTGCCATCCCTGGGGGTGCTTCTTCGCCCCCCTGTCTATCCTATGCCAACACCTCAGGTTCTTATCTATCTTCCTCAGTTCTGGGGAGTTCTTCCTTATCCCTTAGTCCTATCTGCTGCTCTGTATCACTCAGGTCGATAACAGGGGGTGTTGTGGGACTTCTTTCCATTTCACTATAAAAAACAAAGGAATTCTCTCCTGCATCTGGGCTGCTATGTCGGGCATCCGATCGAAATTCTCCCAAAGAGAATAGTCGTTCTAAATATGTGGGAGAATTCATTGGGACTTTCATTGCCCAGTCATTTTGGGTCGATGCATACCTTATTTTTGTTCCCCTATCCTAGAGTAGCTGGTTCTCCTCCCGTAACTACTAGACCAGCTGCTCGAGTTAGGTGATTCATCTTTCTCATTCTTTCAATTCTCCTCTATGCTCATTCTGGTAATCCTTCAAAAAATTTTGGGACATCCAGTAATTGGTCTGCCACTCCAGCACTTCCTCCAAGGCTACGTCGACCTGATCATTACTCCTAAAAGTCCCTACATCTTGTGGGCTCTGTTTTGTCAATTCTTGGAGGGTTTGGGCTACCACATCAGATTTTGGGTAGTTCTCTTATTCTTCTATCGAGAGGAGGAGTCACCGTAGGCATTTCCTCCTAGGGACTAGTTTTGGAGGCCAAAACTTGGCCTCACTACTAATAAGTGGTGCTCCTTCCTCTTCATACTCAGGAACTGGGGAATGCCCTTTTTCCTCTATGCATTCAAGCACTGGTGAATGCCCTCTTTCTTCCATGAAATTGGGCAATGCCAATTTCTCGATACTTGCCATCTCCTCTACAGGGCTTCCCTATTCTTGCTCCATTTTGGCAACAACATCCTGTTGCCTTTCTTGGCTGCCATATCCCTCTACGTCGGGGTTTTTCCTCTACACTTTTGCATGGCAGACCAGTGCTGATATCAGCCCATGGTGGGCCAAAGCAGATGGTGATCCATTCTGGTACCTAGCCGCTTCTTCCTTTAGGGCATTTTATAGGTAGAAGGGCATGTTCAACTTCCTTCCATGCACCAGGTGATTCAGAAACTGCACATGGTTAGCATGCAAATGGGTATACTTCCCGATGCATGTAAAGAATCAAGCAACCTGCTCGAATATCTTCTGTAGATTCATGGGAAGGCTAATTTTTGGTAGCCATTCCTTATCTATCTACACATTTTCTCCTAGTAGTAGCACTTCGGTGTATGGCTTCAGCAGTCCACCATTGTATATGCATTCACCTGTGAGGGGCAATCTAGTCGCCTACGAGATGTATTCGAAGGTGACCAAAATTTCTACCCATCGAACCTGAGCTACGTCGCCCATAAATGAGGTAGTGAATTCCTTGGTTGCCTCCATATCCTGGCCTTGACTGACCAAGGTACAGTATTCGAACCATCCCTCGGCCTTGAACTGTGTTTTTACCGTCCCCCTGATTCCTTTTGTATCACTCGGCTCATTATTTTTCACCGCATGATTCTTCAACCTTCCTCCCATGGCGCCTTCCCTTACTACTACATTTTTTTTTTTGTCCTTACTTCTTCAGGAAGGCACCTTCTTATAGGGAAGGCACCTAACCCTAGCATTTAATTCTAGGGTACACCTTTTGAGAAATATCTTTGGCACATGGTTCCGGCCATGGGGGTATATGATTTTAATGACGACAATATTTTTTGGTACTACATAATTTATGAATAATTATATAAATATTTGATTTTAGTATGCACATACCTTATCTGGTGTTTCATGCATCGTGAAGAGTGTTGATTCACTGATTTGTGACACGGGGGAGGGGTATGGTAATCTGATGCCGCTCATTCATGTGGTGATTTCATTCCGATCGAGGTGTCCGGGAGACTTAAGTTCTAGTTGTACATGGAAGGTGCTCTTTGGTACCTTCCCAATGTGGAAGGTGCTTATGTGGTGCCTTCTTGATGTGGAAGGTGCTTATATGGTGCCTTCCCAATGTGGAAGGTGCTTATATGGTGCCTTCCCGATGTTGTCGATGCTCTTTGAATGGATGCACCTTCCAGTGGTGGAAGGAGTCTCTGATTGGATGCGCCTTTCGGTGGTGGAAGGCACCTTTTTTATTATGGTGCCTTCTTGCTACGAAAGGTGCTTCTAAATGGGTGCACCTTCCTGATGTGGAAGGCACTGCTGAATACCTGTGCCTTCCTGGGGTGGAAGGTGCCACTGTATACCTGTGCCTTCCTGGGGTGGAAGGCACCTCGGTCTGTATGCGCCTTCCTGATGTGGAAGGTGCCTCGGGCATTTTTTTTTGTGGCGCCTTCTTGATGTGGAAGGCACCTATTTTTTTCTCTTTTTTTTTTTTTTGTGTGTGCACCTTCTTTATAAGCAAGGTGCCTTCTTCTGGCAGGGCGCATTCTTCATAAGGAAGCTGCCTTCTTCTGAAGGGGTGCCTTCTTCATAGGGAAGGTGCCTTATTCTGTCTAGGCGTCTTCTTTATAAGGAAGGTACCTTATTCTAGCTAGGCACATTCTTTATAAGGAAGGCACCTTATTCTGGCTGGGCACCTTATTTATAAGGAAGGTGCCTTCTTCTGGTTGGGCGCCTTCTTTATAAGGAAGGTGCCTTCTTCTAATTGGGAACCTTATTTATAAGGAAGGCACCTTCTTCTACGTCTTCTCGATATGGAAGGCACTTTATTTTTTGAAATCATGGTGTGATTGAATGGGAAAGGGTGATCAAGCCTTATCAGTCTCGCTTCACGCTACCTCACTTCTATATACAAGTGCTGATGTCGAAATGTTGAGCCAAATCAGGCCTGGTTTCCTAGATACCTATTCTTCATGCTGTCAGGTCCTCTACCTAAAAAAAGTAAATGAAAAAAAAGAAAAATAAATGCAGCTAGACGCATTCCGTGCCTGTTAGGCCCTGGATTAGGATGCCTATAGCTTGCATGCGGGTTTCATCCCTGTAAAACACACCGTAAGAAAAAAAAACTAAATTAATTAATTTTGGTGAGCACCTCCATGCCCACCATTTTTCCTATTAATAGTTTGGTCCGGATCTAACAAGATGGGGTCTCCCCCATGTCTATTCTAGATTCCACCTATAAGGTTTTAGATGTGTTATAGGGGCGCAGTCGGTGGCCATTGACCGTTAACATGATGTTGCTACCGTCAATTGTTATAACACATACTGCCCCATTCTTGATGAGCTCTACCACCTCATACGGTCCCATCCATATTTGCATTAATTTACCTTTTCTTTCCTAGAATCGAGAATCATACAACAACACCCATTCTCCTTCTTGGAACTGCTTTAGTTTAATGTGGCGATCATGCCACTGCTTTCTTTGCTTTTGTATGATTTTTGTTCTCTGCAAAGCATCCATTCAAATTTTGTCCAGCTGATCTAGCTACCAAATCCTTTCTTTTTGAGCGTCATCCAAGCTTAAGTTCAATTTTGAAGTTGTCCTTAATGTCTTGATTTCAAATTCAATGGGCATCATCGCACTCTTCCCATAGACCAGTTGGAAGGGTGTGAAGCCTATGGTGGATTTCCACGTGGTATTATACGCCCAAAATGCCTCTGGCAACCGTGTAGCCCAATCCTTTCTGTGTTGCTACACAATATTTGTCAAGATGTTCTCTATTTCTCTGTTTGTCACTTCCACTTGCCCATTTTCTTGTGGATGGTAGGGTGTAGTTTTATTATGCCAAACTCTGTATTGCTCCATCAGCTCTTTGATCAACTTGGAGGTAAATTGAGGCCCTTGGTCTATTGTTATCTCTCTAGGGACCCCAAATCATGTAAAAATGTGGGCAAATAATAAATTGGTGACTGTTCTTTCTTTTGAATCTCTCAATGCTTGAAATTCAACCCATTTGGTGACATAATCTATATAGACCAAAATAAACCTCCTCCCTATTGAAGGTCTATTAATTGGTCCCACGAATTCCATGCCCCACTTATCGAAGGGTTCCAAGTGTACCTGAGGCTGGAGGGGCATTTTGTCTCGATGGGTTGGTCTACCCATTCTTTGGCATTCATCGCACTTGCTGGTGTACGCAGTTGCATCCTTGAACAGAGTGGTCCAAAAGTACCCAACCTATAGGATTTTGTAGATAGTTCGTTTCGTTTCAAAGTGTCTTTCGCATGGTTCGTTGTGACATGCTTTGAGTACTTCTGAGAACTCCTATTTTGCTACGCATCTCCTTATAACCTAGTCACATCCTATTTTGAACAGGAGGCCATCAATTCATAGGAACAATGCACTTTTCTCTATGACCGCCTACTTTTATCGAAAAGAGAGAGCAGGTGAGGTTCTTCCGGTGGCCAAGTAATTGGCTATATCTACGTACCATGATATTTTCTCACTAATGGTGAAAAAATGTTCATCTAGAAATTGGTCTTCCACTGTTGTATGGTCTACCGGTATCAATCTGGATAGAAAATATGCTACGACGTTGTCTTTGCATGGTTTTTCAACTATTGTGATGTTGAATTCTTGCAGTAACAAGAGCCACCTGATAATTCTTCCACCAATGGCTGGCCTGCTCATCAAGTATCTGATGGTCACATGTTCTGTATGGACAAATACCTTATACCCGGTGATATAATGGTAGAATTTATTTATGGAGTGCACAACTGCAAGGAACTCCTTCTTCATCATCATGTAGTTGAGCTTGACTCCTACCAAATTTTTGCTGACATAGTAGATGGCGTAAAATTCTTCACCATCCTTCTATCTGAGGACTGCTCCAATCGCATTGTTGGATGCATCACAATAGATATGGAATGGTATGGCCCAATTTGGTCCTCTTAAAACTGGTACGGATATCAGTTTCTCTTTAAGCAACCGAAATGCTTCTTCGTAGTCTTTCATCCAATTGAACTCCACATCCTTAGATAATAGAGTGTGCAATGGTTTTGAAATTTTATTGAATTCGGCGATAAATCGTCAGTAGTACTCGGCTGATCCTAGAAAACTCATCACCTCTCTCTACATTCTGGGGCTGGGTAGGTCTCTGATGACCTTAATTTTTCTTTTATCAACCTTTATTCCTTTTTCGAAGAGGTGCTGTCCCAATATGATGCCTTCTTGCATCATCATAAAGTATTTCTCGTTGCTCAGGGACAAATTGTTTTCCTTGCTTCTTTCGAGCACTCTTTCCAAGTTCGTCATTGCTTCATCAAAGGTTTCTCCATAGATGGTGAAGTCATCCATGTATACTTTGACCGCATCTCCCATCATGTCTAAAAATATGCTAAGCACCACCCTTTGAAAGGTGGCAGGTGCGTTGCATAATTCGAAAGGTAATACCCGATAGGCAAACATCCCCTATGGACAGGTGAACATTGTCTTATCTTGATCCTCTTCTCCTATCTAGATCTGGTTGTATCCACTAAATATGTCCAAGAAGGAGAAATACTTCCTCTCGAAGAGTGTATCCAAGACTTGATTAATGAACGGGAGTGGAAAGTGGTCCTTCTTGGTCACTTTGTTTAACTCTCTGTAGTCCACATAGATTCAATATTTCTCATTCTTTTTAGGGACTACCACTAATGGTGATACCCACTCATTGTCAAAAATCGGATAGATGAATCTGACAATCAAGAGTTTTTGCAATTCTTCCTTGGCAATGTCTTTCATTGCTAGATTCATTCTTCTCTATGGTTGCCTGCTTAGAGTTGCTTGAACATCTAGGTATATACAATGGGTACAGATCTCTAGGCTGATACCCTTCATATTTGAGTAATCCCATGCAAATGCTTATTGGTTTCTAACCAGGAGCTCTTCTACTTTTTTCAATTATGTGGGAGTCAACCCACTACTCACATTCAATGTTCTTCTTGGCCCGACGTGTATCTACTAAATGTGGTGATCTTGGGTACCAACCAACGATGATCCAGGTGTGGATATGGAGGAATCCCCATGGAGGAACTCCACAATAGCACCATATTTGTCTTCTTCTGTCAACTCATCCAATGTCATCACTAGTTGGATCATGGATAGCTCAGGATTTTCATGCTCAATCAACATGGGTTCTCCTAATGAGTCGACGGACTGCGAAAGGGGTGAAATAGTCAACCTTTTAATGTTTCATCCATCGAAGATGGTCATCAACCCATATTGGAAGCTGATGTAAGCATTAGTTGTTGCTAGCCATGGCCTTCCCAAGATGAGCGGGTAACCACCTAGCCTAGTTTTAGATTGCAAGACTAAAAATTCAACTAGGTATTCCCATGTGTTGACTATCACTATTATGTCTTCCAACATTCCTTTTGGTGCCATGGTCGATCGATCGGCCAGTTGCAGCACTGTCATAGTGGGTTTCAATTTCATGATCTATAGCCTCTGCATGGTCTCCTGAGGCATTACGTTGATGGCTACTTTGAGATCGAACAACGTATTGGACAGGGAATGTCCCTCAATTTTTACAATCAGCATCAGGCTACCCGGGTCTGCATCCTTAGGATGGCACATTTTTCCCATCATTAAATCTACTAGTTTACCCATGATATTGATAGTCTGGGTTGCTCTTCATCCTGGCTTCCTTATACACATCTCTCTTATCGCCTTGGTATATATTAAAACATCTCGGATGGCTTGAAATAATGGAATTGTCATGGTGAGGTTCTTCAAGCTAGACAAGATATTGAACTCCGACTACGTTACTTTCCTCTATTCTTGCATCCGGTTGGGAAATGGAGCCTTTGCTCTCTCAGGCATTTCTTCTATCACCTCTTCTATAAGAGGTGTTTCTCCTACCTCTTCTTCCTCTTCTACCAGTGGAGGCATTCCTACTCCTAACTGTCTACCAGACCTAAGCTGAATATGGTACATCAGATACATCTCACCCTCCATGTTGTATGTTGGTTGGTTCACTCTGTTATTAGTATTTGCTATTGGTTTTGTGGGTAGCTGTGCCGATATCACTACTGGAAACGCTGGTAAATTTTGTTGGGGGTGAGCTGGTGCTACATTCTATGGAGCTTGATTCCACATAGTGTGGCCTCTCCACTACTACCTAGGATATGGATATGGCATCAATGGCTATTGGTTCGAGAATGCTACTGGGATGCGTTGGACCAGGGTGATGGCCCCCACCACCCCATGTTAGGTGGTTGAGGCGGGCCTTGGGGCATGTATGGTCCTCCCCCATATAATGACATTTTGGTTGGCATATTCCCTACAAGGGGTTGTGGCCAACTCTTTCGATTGCCTATGAAATAGGCATCCGCACTTTCAACATCCTCCTAATTACTAGGCAATTGCGGGCACAATCGAGTTTTATGGTTCAGCCTACAAACTACGCATACTCTAACTTTGTTCTTTAGGCATGCATTCTTTGCATGCTTCCCTCTAAATTTTGGATAGAAATAAGCCAATGCTACTTTGTTTTATTGCTTCTTTTTCTCTAACAGTAGTGTATCCATCTGCAATGCTAGAGATTAGAGCATTTCACTCTTTAAATATTCTAGCTTGTTACCTATTTCTGTCTTCGTGACTGAAGCAGTCGCTTTCATGGTTCTAGAAGTGGTCTTGCCTCTCCTTCTCGAGTAGTTCCAGCATAGTTTTTGTATGTCTTTGATAGCATGCTGGTAGACATCACCTCCAAAAATCATGTTAAGAGCCTCCAGTGATTTATTGGTAAGTCCTTTCAAAAATATGCTTTTGAGGGACTTATCACATAGTCTCGTGTGAGGAGGTCATTGAAGATTGAAGTTGAATATCTCTGAGTATTCTTCGAGAGACTTATCTTCTTTCTACGTCATGCTCAGGACCTCTTCTCTAGAGTCTCTTGCTCTCCTAAAATCTTGGTATTGCTCTAAAAAGAGCTTCTTCATTTGATCCCAAGTGACAATGTGTCTGTCTCCTAGATCGATGAACCACCACAGAGCTGCATCGTCCAATGTGGAAGGATAGAGTTTTAGCTTTTGTGTATCATATTTGTAGTCCATAGACCTGCATAAGACATCAAACTTAAATTAAAATAGGTCAGGGTCCTTAGTTGGGTATCCTCTAAAGGTCGGAATGTGAGTAGGGGATATGTTTTTAATTTTGGTATCTCCTACTCCTTCATCAATCAAAAAACTAAATCCAGATGAGACTTCTTCATTGTCAGCCATTTTTTTAGGAAATGCGGTCTCTAATATAGTATTTATGGCCTTACGATCATTTAAGACTTTCTGAGTCAGGGCTCTAAGGTTTTCTGGTGTTATCGTCCGATCTTCTACATCTTTCCACAACAGGGCTTCCTCTAAGGGTGTCCTATTAAACAAGGGATTTATGATGATTCGTTCTTCCCAAAGTTTATGGGATGAGGAGGCACTTTGTATAAAGTGTGGATCCTCACTCCAATGGATTGCTGGTGGTGGGTTGGGCAAGTCTAATTCAAATTCAGAATGTTTGGCTGACTCAGGTTCTGGTGGATTGGTTTTTATAAACTGACCGTCAGGTTCTCTTCTTCTTGAATCATACAAGGTCAGATGGAAGGTTTCCAGGTATTGTAAATAATCTAGTTGAGATGCTTCCCCAGCAACGACACCAAAATGTTGAGGGCCAAACAAGGTTAATCTTCTTTCCTACTTTTGTCACATGCCCGTGCATTTAATTTATCAACCCAGGGAGCTTTGTAAACTTGCGAAGGGTCTTGAACAATACTTCTTACAATACCACTTGAGATGAGTCTTCTAGTTCCACTATTGGGGGGTGTTTCAACAGTTGTCAATCATTCATACACTCCTCAATAATTTGTGTAAAAACAATTAAATCTACATAAAGGAAATATTCATGCATTCCTAGAAATAAACATATTGCAATACGAGAAATAACAATGCGATAAACAATCTTATAAAAGTAGTAAACTAATATAGAAAACACAGGAAAAATAGGGGAAGAAATACTAGCTTGGAGTGGGCCCAGGCTCCAGTAGCTTCCTCCCAGTTGAACACGCACTTAGAAACTCTTAGAACTGTATTATAATTATCAAAGTATTACAATGCTTCTTCTGTATATCTCTCTATAATTACTATCAAAAAATTATATATCCCATCAAAGAGGTCTGCATGTGTTTATATAGCACACCCGCATATCTTCTATTACAAAGAAGTTATAACATTCAATTCATTCCAGACTAAACTAAGATAGTTTGGTAAATGTGATTGATGTCTACTAAAACTGTCATTCGTTTCTAATGGTGGCATGTTCACTGATTGGTTTGCACTTCACCTGGAATTGGTAGGATGTTCTCATACATTGGTGCGATCCCAAATTTAACTCTACATGATGTAGAGTTGGAACTACACCAATATCTGTTGTCCACGTCATGCTTTTTTGGTCAACGAGCGAAGAACAGGGGCACCTTCCCTATGAGGAAGGTGCCTAAGTATGTCGGGTGCCTTCTCTATGCAGAAGGCACCTTACTACCATTGGCACCTTCTTGGAAGAGGAAGGTGCTTATCTTCTGTTGGTGCCTTCCTATGAGAGGAAGGCGCTTGCCTTCTAGTGGCACCTTCTTGTTGATGCCTTCCTTATGAGAGGAAGGTGCTTGCCTTCTAGTGGCACCTTCCTATCGGTGCCTTCCTTATGAGAGGAAGGCACTTATTTTCCTTTGGTGCCTTCCTGGAAGAGGAAGGCGCTGGCCTTTTATTGGTACCTTCCTGGGAGAGGAAGGTGCTTGTCTTTCCTTGGTGCCTTCCTAGAAGGGGAAGACACCTACTTACGCTTGGCATCTTCCTGGAAGAGGAAGGCACCTACCTTCTCTGCATTGATTCTGAAAGAAACAAAGTGCCAGGTCCATGAAAAGACCTTGACTGATCCAAATATGACTAAATCAACTAAAATTCCATAAAAACACACTAAAAACACACGAATTAGATAACACACATAATTTCATCAAATAATTATATAATCATTCATAAACATATGCAATCCTTATTATACAGCCACATAATAATCAAGAAAATGTATACAGAATATGAGCATTTATGATGCTCATCAAGGTGCGCATCCTAGAATTATTGCTCCCAATGGAGTGGAAGGTTTAAATTTATGGAATTTTGCACTCGTTCATAACGTGATTGGGTAGCTTCAGTGCTACTATAGGTCCAAAATGAGGAGAGCTATAAACTTAACTGGAATGCTCACTTTTTGCCCTAACATAGGGTAAGCTTATGATAGTTGTCATCAATGATTCTTAAGATAAACACAACTTGACATGATCGAGTGATCTTTTGTTGACTTTGATTATGATTGTTTGAAAATTTTGACTACCCCCTCAAGCAACGAGTCAATGAGGAAAGGACATGTAATAAAGCAATGAGTCACTTGACCAAGATGAATTATTTGGATCTCTTTAGAGGGTTGCTTTTGTTGTTATGGGGTTTTTCCCGTCCAGGTGTGATTTCAACCATTTTTTATAATTGCACATCCCATCCCTTGGGACGGTCCAATTGTAATGACCTTCTTAGGGAATTAGGTTGTTAGCAATTCTATTTAAACTTGTGTTGAATCACTATTTGCTATAGGATAAATGAGATGTATCCTCACTCTCGTGGGGCGGTTCGGTCGTCATGGCCTTCTTCGGGTTTGAAGTGAAGTGTCTCAATTCTACCTTAATTGTTTTACCCCAAGTGGCCTTATGGTAATTTGCTCATATTTTTGAGTTACATGGAGTGCTAGTTGTTGTAATAACCAAGTGTATAGAGCAAATAATTGATTACAAGGTTCAATTGGGATTTTTCTTATTTAATTTTGTTGGTTTTAATCTAAATTTTATGATGAATTTGGATTTTGATGTGTAGTTTTTTTTTGTTTTTGTGCATGTTTTGGTTATTTTGTACCACTAGGTATGCTTGAAGGCCTATCTTGAGGTGCTTTGCAGTGAGAAATTGAGTAAATTTCTCCCTGATTCTCAGCCACCGTCAGGTCCAATGACCCCCAACTATTGTTTTGTGGCCGCTGTTAGGTCCAGCAGCCAGGAAGTGTGGACTGTTGACATCAACAATGGCCAAGGCCTGAGTGGAAAATATAAAAGTAAATTTTAGAGTTTTACTCCTCATTATTTCCATCTAGCAATTGTACTTCTAGAGTTTTGAGGTGAAATAGTGTGATTATGATGCGGAGTGCTGCTAGATTTGCTTCTAATTTAGATGATATGGCCAAGCAAGGAGAGTCATTTATGAGTGGAAGAGTTGGAGCTTCATAGGTACTCTACCAAACCTTGACCTTACTCTTTAATTTGATAAAATGAACCTAATTAATTAATCAGCTAAATGAACCTCACTAAACCTGTTGGAAACAAACCGAAATTGTTAATAGGTCTAGGCTAGGTTTAGTTTTAGTGGGTCTAGGCTAGTTTTAGGTATTTTTGATTTTTTTTTGTGCTTTTTGGCCCAAGGGAGCATGTCATTGGCATGTCACCTACTGGCCACTATCACCCAGAGTGACTAACCTAGCCTGAGGCTGGCCATTGTCACCATAAGAAACCAGTTTAAAATCCAATGGTCAAATTTTTGACCATTGGAAATTGGTTGTTGCTGGCTTCAGTAGCCACTTTGTGGCCATTCTTGGCGCGAGCGACCAAGTAGCGTTAAGTTTATTTTTCTAATTTTTTGTATTTTTAAGTAATTTAATTGATTTTTTTGCGATTTTGAAGTGTATTTATTGATTTTTATTAATTTTTAGGTGCATTCCATCACTGTTTTAATAGCTTTAATATCATCCTAGATTATCTTGCACCGTTTTTATTTTATGCATTTATTAGCTTGTTAGTGCATTTGATTTAGACATATTTTGCACTTCTAAATTTTATCTGCATGGGACCAGGACTCATGGTTTCTTGTGGAAATATTGCCTATCCTATATGACATGGACTAGCATTGGCTCGATGCTTGTGGCCTCTATTATGTTACCAGGCTTTCGATGATTATGTCGAATTAGGCCTATTTGACTACCCAGTACCACCAATGGGACCCCAAGACTAATACCTTTCATCTCCCCACCAAGGAGATGACCATTACACCTGAGGACATCTACATGATATTTTGGATCCCCTTTGATAGAGTGCCTATCGTATCTTCCCCCACTAATGCCAGAGATGTAGCATTTGCTAGGGTATTTTGGAGATATGTCATTGCTACCTTTTGAGATACTCGGTCTGGTGGGGTATCAATTTCTTGATGGTACCAAGAGGATGTCTTATCCCATAGATATGTCATATTTTTTATGGTTATTTACAACATCCTATTGCTTGATTGCTTGAGATCGAGGTTCCCATGGAACCTCTTATCAATGGTTTAGGACCTGGTGGATAGTGCGGAGCCTATCATCTATGCTTGGGGGTATGCACTACTGGTGTAGTGCTATGATGATTTTTACTAGATTCAACAATGGAGAAGTGCTACCATCACTTGAATCTTACTCCTCCAGATCTGGGGATGGGAGCACATCAAGGTAGACCATCTAAGAGATCTACCTATTGAGTTCACTGATATAGCAGAGGAGGCTCATAGCTATGGGGCTAGATGGCCCCAAGAGTGTGAGGAGCATAGGAGCTAATGATGTGTAGGAGAGCTCTCTCATTACATGATATCTCTAATGGGCTTGTAGGCCTAGGATATCCTTTTGATGTCTTACTTTGATTGTCATGCTTGGAGGGATCCAGCTAGTTTCACAACTCATACTCAACATGACCAATGGGTTATCGACCACAAGGATAGTAACAAGGAGTTCTATTATTCTAGGATTCTCTGACAGTTTAGCATTTAGCAGGATATCCCCATTGAGCTAGTTGTATACCACTGGATTGTTGTAGAGAAGAACCTTCCACCACCTTAAGTTATAGTAGTTTCAAAGGAGTATGACCCTCCTGCATTTGATCCGAGTGTGGCTGATGTCAAGGTTACAAAGATGTATACCCATTGGTGGGGCACGTAATTATGGTAGGTTGGTAGCTACCTGGGGCAGTTTGTGGATGAGGTAGAGGATGAGGATCCTAATGGACATCGAGTGTGAGCTTGGAAAAAGGGCTGGGGGTAGGTGGAGTAGTAGGTGGAGGAGCAGGTGGAGGAGCAGGTGGTAGAGGAGTAGGTGGCAGAGGAGTAGGTTTCCCCTAATGAGGAGTTAGCTCTTGAGGAGCAAGAGTCCCCTCTATGGTCTCAGTTGCACCAGGTAGAGGTTGAGCTCTAGTATTCATATATTTAGGTACAACAATGGGATGCTACTATTGCTACTCTTCAGGCATAGGTTGCTCAAGTTATTACCAAATAAGATGCTACATGAGCCCAGATTGTAGCTGCTGCTCCCATGGTATAGGCTCCTACAATTTTGGATATAGGGGCTATGGTGAGACGTCTATAGTGGATCATTGAGGATAACAAGGGCTAGATGGAATTAGATGCCACCTACATCATTACTATATGATCTTAGTTTTGGATACTAGGTGCTACTCCTAGGGAGAGACCCACGATAGGGGGGTCACAAAGTAGTATGCATACTACATCAGGGTAGTCTTGGTTTGGACTAGCCAAATGACTAGGACCCACATAGAGAGGACTACGGAGACTAGCTTCCATCATTCACATAGGGACAAATTTGAGGATAGATGTGAGGTAGGGGGCATAGGCCTAGGTTGATAATCTTATTCCACTAGTTTAATTTTTGAGTGTAATGTCAGGTGACCTACACATTTGTAGCCTTATGGAGATTTTGTACCTATATGTACTTATTTGACACACATTTATATGATATCTAGACTTTGAGACTCATTATGTGTAAATTTCATGATTATATTTTTATTTTTATGTGATGCAATATCATGATATTATTTGATATGATGGATGCTTTAGATATCATGATGTGTATGTGTAGGTGGATGTATCGCTCCAAATTTTTCGCATCCCTACCTTCAGGCTATAGGATCCGCGCCCGGAAGGAGGATGGGAAAAGGATGGTGCGGTACCTCGGACTGAGAGGACTTTGCGAAGGTCCCGCCTCTCAAGGGAGGTGTATTTTGGTGATTTTTCGACGGATGGTGGGTTCACCAAGAAACATTTGGCGGCAGTTTCCACGCCTAGGTTTTGGAATGTGTTTAGATGAGTTCGTTTTAATCTTAAGCATTCATATCCTAGGTTTGGCCGAATGAATCTAAATTAAACTACATGAAAATGCAACTTTCATGAATACAAAAAATAGATTAAAAAAGCATAAAATAGAGAATTTACAGGAGGAAAATGGGGAATACCCGATCCGGATGTCTGAAGAAGATTCTGACGTTTGAAGCAGTCTGGATCGTCTGGAATTCGACAGAATCGCCTGCAATCTGACAGAATCGTCTGAAACTGACATAATCGTCTGAGATCTGACAGAATCGTCTGAGACTGACAGAATCGTCTGAGATCTGACGAATTCATCAGACGAATTCGTCAGAGACCTGCAAAACAGAAAATAGATGCAAAATACAAGAAATTCTACTATGCTAACAGAGGCAAATTACACCAAATAGCAATATGAATACTGAACAATATTTAAGAACAAAAATTAAAGCAAATTACTGTACTTTAATGGCAGATCATGAACTTAGCATGCAATCTAAGCTAAATGGGTGAACTCCAAATGCAAAATAGCATAAACACTGAATAAATAATCTAATTTGCAGAATAAAAAGACGGAGAAAGAGTTAAGAAAAGCAAACTCTAGGCACTGATTGCCTCGATGTGGACTGCAGTCGAGATCGTCTCGCATCAGTACGAAATCGTCTCGCATTTGACGGGATCGCCTCCGATCTGAACAGGTTCGTCGACGACGATGGATGCTGGCTCCGGCTGAAAATCAGTGATGTACCTGCAACAAAATTGCTATGGGACTAGTGCAAAAGCAAGATTAAGATGTTTTGACGCAGAGGGAATCAGTTTGCAGATAATTTCAGCCAGGGGTTGGGGAGGGAAAATCCTAGAGATTAAATAGGCTTAGGGGGAGTAGTTAGGAGGTTGGAGATCATCCCAATTTGGGAGATCTCCAACGGGGGAGGGTCCCAACGGCGCAGACACGCTTCTCGCCCATATTGGAGACCCGTTGGAACAGATTCCAACTATGCACATTCAGTTTTGCGACAAGATCGTCCGGACGTCCTAGTCCGGACGAAATCGTCAAATCTGGGGCGATATCGTCTGATCGGCGACGATATCGTCAAACGGTCAAAACAACCTCTAAAAATGGCACGAAAAAGGGGGAAACGGATTTCTCGACGGTTAACGGGTGGTTTGGGAGGTTAAATTTGAATTTAAATTTATTTACTAAGGTGAATGTAAATTTTATAATTTTACTGCGCCAATTTTAGGGTGCTACATTTTGCCCCCTCTTTAGCGAATTTTTTGAAGAAAATGCGTTAAAGATGAGTTCTTCTCGATCTACGAGAAAGCAAAAAATTATACCCATTTTTAGGCGACGATTCTTGGTCGAATCGTACGACAGCTTACTATGGTGCCCCCTCCGTGTTTTTACCCAAATCGAACGTTTGAGGTAAAAACGCGAAAAAGCAAAAAAATTATTGTTGAATAAAATTAAGAAAAATAGGGTAAAACCCTAATTCATTTTTACTGTTCATTTTCTGGTTTTTAGAGCTCTAAAGCGTAAATGGTGGAGACAACGCACGGATCGACGGAGGTCCGACGCGGTCTACGGGTAAGAGCCTAGACTTAGATAGAACTGATTTAATTTGATTTTACATGCTTTTTAGGTAGATTTTAGATGAATTTGGAGCATCGCGGCCGTTTTTGGGCCGTCGACGTCGTCGGGACGAAATCGTCCCGATTTCGACGAAATCGTCTCAATTTCGACAATTTCGCCCGAGGGCGAAATCGTCGAAAGGGGGACGATTTCGTCAAATTAGAGACGATTTCGAACTACGAAATCGGAGACGATTATGCTCAAATTTGGGACGATATCGTCCAATAGTGGGCGATATCATCAATTGCATAAAATTGAATTTTTTTAATTTGCATTATTGATTACTTGAATTGTTGATTAATGATTGTTTATTGTTTTGTTGTTTATGTTTGCAGAGAGGATTACTAAAGAGCAGAGAGTGGAAATATGGAGGATTGAGAGATGACTTGGCCGCTCTGACACAGGCAGAGCGAGATCTGCTGGCACAGGCCGGCTTGCAGCATGTGGCGGAGATGCCACAAGTATCCACAGATATGGGGCTTCTAACAGCCCTAGCAGAGAGATGGTATCCGGGGTCTTCCTGTTTCCGGTTACCGACAGGGGAGATGACTCCCACACTAGAGGACGTATGGAGGATTCTGAGAATCCCCATACAAGGACGGATGATCACTCCTACGGCCAACCAGGGCCACGCTATGGGACGACTGTGTGGTGACCCGAGCTTCGCCCCGGAGAAGGGCGGAGTTAATATCGAGGCACTACGCCAGATGCCTGGGGCATCCCGACTCACACGAGTACTAGCTGGAGTGGTTGGTGGACTTCTGCTGTGCCACCAGAGCGGGTGCAGGGTACCATGGATGCTCGCAGATGTGATCTACGATATGCGGGACCATGGGTACAGGTTTTGTTGGGGTAGCTTTGTTCTATGCCGGTTGTACAGGATCCTATATGGGGTCGTGTACAAGGGCGGGCGATGTCTGGTGATGACATCGCTCCTACAGGTTTGGTGCTGGGAGCACATTGCGGTGCGGAGGCCGGTAGGGCTTCCACCGAAGGACGATGGGGAGAGGCCCCGAGTCTTCTACTGGTGGCTCCGGAGAGGGTCACAGCGGTGGATCGACCTACCGATGTCCCGGAGACTACTAGATGATTTGGTCCCAGACCAGATCACCTGGAGACCATGGAGAGAGCATCCAGGGTGGCCAGAGGATGGACAGGAGCTGGCTCGCATCAGGCGAGTCTGCTGGCTGAGGATGGAGAGGGGAGAGGTGGAGCTCCACCGCTATGACCGAGTTTTGAGACAGTTCGGTCTACAGCAGGGGATCCCATCTCTCAGAGACTACGAGTTTTCCCGAACTGTCTGGGATAACACCACGGTTAGCGGGGCTCCTGACATGCAGCGCTTCTGGAGCCAGGACGCAGATGATGCCCCCATCCAGCCAGTGGATGGGGACGACGTAGGAGTAGCCGATGGCTACGATGCCTGGTACGCAGGCATCCGCCCTCCACGGATGACGAGGGCACAGGGTCCGATCCACGCGGTTGTGCATCGGATAGGGAGGCGGCGCCAGGCAGCGATAGAGGCGGCCCAGGGTCACGACGGGAGGGAGCAGAGGAGGCCACAGGCACAGGAGAGGCCACGACAGCGGGAGAGGAGGGAGGAGAGACCCCCATCTCCACAGAGAGAGAGACCACCATCGCCCGATAAGGGCAAGGGCGTGGACACTAGGGAGAGCAGCGAGACAGCGACTCTCCGAGCTGAGGTTGCCCGCTTGCGGGCTCAGGTGCAGACACTGCAGGATGAGGCTACACGGCTCAGAGCTCGGGGCGGAGGAGCGAGCACTCGGGATTTAGCACGCGCTATCACCTAGATCACTTTCTATCAGGCTCTATACTACCAGGCGGTGCCAGCAGAGCAGAGGGTGCCATTACCAGCACACATTGCAGAGCCCGTCGTGATGGGGTCATCTAGGACATCATCACGATCGGCATCCAAGACTCACGGCACCACACGGACTGCGATGGGGCCACCTCCTCCACCTCAGGGGGGAGGAGATGAGGCTGAGAGCTCGAGGGGCTCTCGAGACACTACACAGAGGGTATTTGATTGAGTATGCCAAGATATGGATTGTGGCATACCAATCTAGCTGATATGATGTACATATATATTTGTGACATATATATAGATGAGATATTTTTGATCATATGACTTATATTGTGTTATGTATTTTGTGATGCTTATGATGCTTTTATGTTTGATTGATTGATTTGATAATTGGATGTAATTATGTCGTTGGAAATATGATTTGAATGTCATGCTATAACATTGTAAATGAAATAATCTGATGTAACAAAGTGGTTGTTTGTGATGCAATGTGATAAAAATAAAAAGAGACTTCTAACAATAATTTCAAAGGACATTGTCGCTATTATAGACCATTTCATGGAGTCGCCGCTCACTCGGTCGTCAAGCTAATCCCAGTATAGAAATATTGTTTAAAAGTAAAAGAGTGCTTAAGAGACCGCCTTAAGACTTTGGTGTGATGGTGCAAAGGAGATGATGATAATGGTTTGTTTTCAGATTTTCATAAAAAATATTATGCATGAAATAATTTTAAAATGATTTTTGCTAGGCATAAATTCCTAAGTGTGATAAAATTTGTGAATAATTCCTTAGGAATTATACCATCATTGCAAAGTTGAAGGTTGACATAATGACATAAAATAGTGAAAAATGGGTTTGCTTTTGAAAAGCATAATTTGTGTAACATAATAAATGAAGTCATATGGTTTTTTTTTTTTGATAAATGGGGAATAAAAATTGTTACAATGGTTTGCGCTAGGCATAGAATATGTAGGTATAGACTTATACCATCATCGCGAAAATCCAAAAAAATAGTTTTATTGCATGGTTGATTTTTGATGAACAGAAAATATGAAAATGAGGACTTGCGCTAGGCATAAAATTCCAATTTTGGTTTTGAAACTATACCATCGTCGCGAAAGTCAACCAGATATATATGATTTGATTTGTGTATTTTGAAAGAAATTTTTGATTTTTCTATTTATATAGTTGTCTTTGTAGTAAACAACTGTACTTGATTTATTTCAACAAATTGCAAAAATAATATTTCAAAGTATTTTGAAGACAAAAGTTAGATTTATAAGGAATCCCATGTGCATATGTGAATTCATTTCCGATCTTGATTTATCATAATGATAGACAAAATCTCTCAAATACAAATGTGTGTGCAATTGCATTGTTCATTTACCAGCTTTGAGCAAGATACTATGATACAAGTGATTTGAAGAAACCAAATAAGTGTTCATTAACCATGATGTAGATGCATATAACCATATTAGACTACTATGTAGATCGGATTATCAAGAGCTAGCTAATCCATAAGCGGACATAGGTCCGTACAAAAGAAGGTCGCTAATGTGACGGACATATCGCCACGCTAGGAGTTACCCAAGGCCAAGCAAATTGGGCACAAACCACCTGTTATGGGGCTTACCTCACAGTTTTTGAATAATTGAGAATTCCAGGGATTCAAGCTCATCAACCCTTCTTTTCTTTTCAAAGGGTAGGGAAAGGGATTTTATTGCTTTCTTGCTTTCTTTTGAACTTTGCTTATTTTTCTTTTAGTATTTCTTTTGCTTGATAATGCTTGGAACATTGCTGAAATAACATTTTTCTTTTCTCTTCTTTCTTGAATTTTTCTTCTCTTTTTCTTTGCTAGGGATACTTGCTCGGATTAGTTGTAGAGCAAGGGATTTTTATTCTGGGTAGGGGTGAGCTTGTCCTTTTGCCAATTCTCAAAGATTCTAGACCATGTGCATGATAGGATAGCAGGGGAAACTTTTCACTCAAGAAATCACTTCTACTATGTAGCAAAACATGGAAATTACAAATATAATCATTTTATTGTGGAAAGATGTGCTTGGTTTAAGTAAATAACAAGATCAATTCTCTATGCTCAAACTTTATTTAATTGAATTTTGTGAACTTTGATATAAGAGAGATTAGTAATCATGCCAGATAAAATCAAGATATTTATTGTTGTGAGTGTGCAAGTGAGGGATGCCAAATAAATGCTAATTTTATCCAAAATAAGTTGAAACATATAACTGCAATAATTGGAAGAAAAATATAGATATAAATAATTTTAAGAAGTTTTGAGAATGTTGACTCTCTCTTTCTTCTGTATATTGTTTTGGTTTCGAAAGAGTCAAGAATATTGTTGTTTTTATATTTTTGAGCAAAAAATTTAACAACTGCCTTAAACAAATGCAATAGATAGTTTTTGAAGATTTTTGGAGATTTATGAATGTTTTTGGTGTTTTTGGATTTTTTATAAATTGAAAGAAATATAATATAGTAATTTTGAACAAATATATACATGGATGAAATGACCAAGTTTATGCATAGTAACGTTTAAGATGCAAAATATTCATGGGTTCTTTAAGTTCTTTACCATCTAAGGTAGATAATTTATATGCTCCCGATTCAAATTTTACAATAATAATGTATGGTCCAAGCCAGTTGGGCTCAAATTTACCTTTAAGTTCCTTGGTTGCATTTGTATTTTTTTTATTTTCTTTTAAAACAAGGTCGCCGATCTCAAAGGATCGATGACGAACTTTCTTAGCATATGATCTTTTAAGCTTGTTTTGGTAAGCACGGAGATGCTCCAAAGCATTGATGCATTTTTCATCTAGGAGTTCCAACTGACTGAGTCTGCCAAAGACGATATTCATCTCCTACTTCGGTATCTTGAAGTAGCAGAGCCAAAGAAGGAACTTCCAATTCAAATGGAAAAACTGCTTCAGAACCATATACCAAAACAAATGGTGAAGTGCCCGTCGGGGTTTGAACACTAGTTCGATAAGCCCATAAGGCTGGATATAATTGAATATGCCAGCCACGGCCAGTTTTATTGACTAATATTTTGAGAATTTTGATTAAAGTTTTGTTAGAAGCTTCTGCTTGACCATTACCCTGAGGATAATAGGGAGTGGACCAGCGATGTTGAATCTTGTATTTTTGGCATAATTTTTTAACATCTTTATTTTTGAAAGGAGTTCCATTATCAGAGATGAGGTTGGCAAGGATTACGAACCGGCAAATAATTTGATTAAAAATAAATTTAGAAACTTGTGTGCCAGTGCAGGAAGCTAAAGGCATAGCTTCGACCCACTTCGTGAAATACTCAAGTGGCGCTTATGATGAACTTGTGTCCATCGGATGACACAGATTGATTTTGCCAATAATATCCAAGCCCCATTTAGAAAAGGGCCAAGGAGATGAAATAGCCTGCAACTCTTGTGCAGGTGCATGGACAAGGTCAGCATGTTTTTGACACTTGTCGCAATGGCGCACATACTCATGTGCATCCATTTCCATGGTAGGCCAAAAGTATCCTATCCGAAGGAGCTTTTTAGCAATGGCACTACCACTAAAGTGTCCTCCACAAGATCCATCGTGGGCTTCACTCAAGGCTGATTTAGACTCTTCTAAGTTTAAACATCTTAATAGGATACCTTCAAAAGATCTCCTATATAAAGTATTGCCAATTATTACAAAGCGACTTGCTCGTCGACGTAATAACCGACGCTGGTTTCTATTAGAATTAGCAGGGAAAGTCCCATTTTGGAGAAAATCAAATATGTCTGTGTACCAAGGTTCAGGAGTAGTTTCATTGATTAGAAACACATCCAAAGGCTCTAAGCATGACTTATTTGAAGTGGGTTCCTGGAGTCGACGAATAATGATAGTCGCATATTCGTCATCTAACTCCAAGGGCAGGAGAGATGCAGCGGCGGCCATAGCATCGACTGCACGGTTGCTAGTTCGAGGAATAGCTTCCAAGGTAACTTGATCAAACAAGGACATTAGTTGTAAAACATAGGCCTTATATGGGCGCAGTTTATCATCTCGGGTTTGATAAACTTCATTAATTTGATTTATAACCAATTGGGAATCACCAAAAACTAAAAGGTGTTTAATTTTTAGTGCTAAAGCAGCTCGTAATCCAAGGATTAGAGCCTCATACTCAAGCAGTATTGTTGGTGCAAGCAAAGGTCAATTTGAAGGACAAAGGAATAAGATGTTTTTGCGAAGATATTAAAATAATACCCGCACCAGCCCCACTCATACATCGGGCTCCATCAAAGTATAAGGACCATTGTTCAGGATGGTCTCCCTCTAATTGAAGGCATTCATCCGGAAACTCGATGATGAGGGGATGAGTAGACTCTAAGGGTGCAGCAACTAATTGATCTCGCTATGATTTGACCCTTAACGGACTTCTGTCCTATGAATGTGAGATCAAACTCGCTTAGAGCAAGAACCCACTTGGCGGTGCGACCCGATAAATAAGGTCGACTCATGAGATACCTTAAGGGATCATATTTAGCAATGACATAAGTTTTTTGGCTAAGCATATAATGTCGTAATTTTTGCGTAGCAAAAATGACTGCTAGACATAGCTTCTCTAATGTTGTGTAGCGGGTTTCATAACTGATGAAGGTTCGGCTAATATAATAATTAGCACGTTCTCATTTTCCATCATCAAGTTGAGCTAACATAGCTCCTAAGGCATAATCGAAGCTGAAATATATAGGAGAAATGGGCGATCGGATTTAGGTGGTGAAAGCACCGACGGATTAAGGAGGTATTGTTTGAGAAGTTCAAAAGCTTCTCTACATTCTGTGTCCCAATTAAAGGGGACATCCTTCTTAAGGAGTTTAAGAAAGGGACTAGTTTTATCCGCCAGCTTATCAATGAAGCGATGGATAGCTTGAAGTTTACCTTGTAAACTTCGTAATTCGGATATATTAGTAGGTGCGGGCATATCAATGATAGCCGCAATTTTGAGAGGGTCAATTTCGATACCACGTAAAGAAACTAAAACCCCTAATAGTTTGCCGGATTTAACTCCGAATATGCATTTTGCTGGATTTAATCGAATGAGATATTCTCGTAATCGATTAAAAACTTTTCGCAAATCATCCAAATGATGATCTTCAATAAGAGAGCGAGCTATAATATCATCCACATAATCATGTAGGATATCATGCATCATATCATGAAAAATGTAGGTCATAGCCCGTTGATAAGTTGCACCGGCGTTCTTTAAGCCAAATGGCATCACTTTCCAGCAAAAGGTACCCTAGGGGGTAATAAAGGTTGTTTTAGCCTGGTCTTCAGGAGCTATCCTGATCTGATTATAACCGGAGAATCCGTCCATTAAGGACATCATCCCACTTTCGGTAGTGAAGTCAATAATTTGATCCATGTTTGGAAGAGGAAAGTCATCTTTAGGGCATGCAACGTTGATATCTCTAAAATCGGTGCAAACCCTAACTTTGGTAGCTTCTTTCTTGGTGACTGGAACTACATTTGAGATCCATTCAAAGCATAATCAATAGCTTGTATAAAGATAACATTCAGGAGTTTTTCTAACTCCCCTTTGACTAGCAGAGCCACTTTGGGATGCATTTTTCTAAGTTTTTGTTTAACCGGTTTAGCATCCGGATGGACCACTAGATGATGCATGACTACCGGAAGGGTCTAGACCCGGCATATCTTCGTATGTCCAAGCGAAGACATCTTCATACTCTTTAAGGAATGCGATGTATTGTTCTTGTTTTTCTTGACTTAGTTCTGCTCCAATATTGATTATGTGAGGATTGTCCTCAGTTCCAATGTTAATTTTAATGACATTTTCTACCTCCATGTGTAGATCTCTTTCAAAATTAGGTGGGGCAGGTGAAACGCCCAATTCTTGTAATTCTTGTAAGGTTAATTTAGATAATTCATTCTGAGGATCAGTGGCCTCAAGTTGGGCTATAGTTGGTATAGAACCATCAAAATAAAACCCATTGTGTAACATCTCTTCAACAGAGACATCATGGAAGATATCTCCTTCCAACTCTTCATCGGGGTCAGCAATCATTTCAGGGTATGCTATGGATAGCATGTTGCATGAAAACGACTGATTATTAAGAGGCAAATCAACATGCCTATCCAAATAATCTTGATAGCATATGAGGTGATCATCATCCTCAAAAGGAAAGGGTTGACCCTTACTAGGAAATAGGCCCACACCACAGCAGGCAGGCCACGGTTCTACCTCGAAAGGTTCTTTCATGCCATTTTGGAAAGGTCCCAAGCCTTTCCCTTCATATCCCATTTTAAGCATCATGGGTTTAGCTTTAATATAATCATTGGTAAAATAACACCGAGCGTATCCCTCATGATGAGTTTTGATATTCCGAGGGATTCTTCCCCAGCCATATCCTTTATAAATGAAGGCACAACTCCCGACTTGGTAAGTACTTCCCATAGGTTGTGGGAGGCCCAAAGTACGAGGAGATGGCGGCAATTTATTTAAAAGGTTTGAATCTTGCATGAAAGCATTCATTTTTTCTGATATTAAGGTTGTAGATAAATCTGGTAAAAGTTCATCAGAAAGGGCATAAGATGTAGAAGGCTTATTACCTATGTCTTGAGATGTGGAAGGTATGATAGATGTGTCTAGAGGTTTTGAATTTGTAGGGATAATAGTTGAAGGATTGGTTGTAGATTTAAAATCTTTTTGAGGTTCTAGAATAATTTGTTTAGAGGGTTGTTGATCTATATAGGAGGATGAAATTAATGGAGGGGAACTAGGTGAAGTTATGGGTTTATGTTTCATAGTTTTAGATGAAAAAGAAGAACTAGGATGTGTGGATGACAGAGCAGGGCAAAATTGCACTCCAACTGGTTCTGCCAAAGCACACATATCAAAAGGTCTAGGGTCACCATGAATAGTGACCAACTGATTTTTAAACTCAAATTTAACACATTGGTGTAAAGTTGATGGGACCGCTCGCATGGCGTTGATCCAAGGGCGACCCAAAAGTATATTGTACGATGCTGGGCAATGTACAATAAACACGGTTGTTTCTAGGGTTCTAGGACCAACTTGCAATGGGAGGGTAATAACTCCACATGTTTCTTGTGTTTCGTCATTAAAAGCTTTGATGATCATATCAGTTTTCTTCATTTCATCACTTCTAAAGCCAAATCGTTGGTAGAAGTCAAAGGTGCAAATGTTTAGAGATGAGCCATTATCAATCAAAACTCTTTTGACAGCTACATCTCCAATTAAAGCAGTAATGTATAAGGGATTGTCCTTATGTAAACCGTGTTGTGGGATATCTTTATCCCAGAAGTCAATACAATCAATCTCTCGAGTGATGATAGTATTGGCCATAGCTTCAGAGTTGAATGTTTTGAGGTACCATCATTTGGCTCAATGTAAGCATCAACTCATCCCTATGGGTGGGAGAGGATCTTAATAAATCTAAGAGGGAAATTCTGGCCGTGGTATTAGACAATTGCTCATTAATGCTGTAAGGGGGTTTAGATTGGATATTAGGAGCATGATTCCCTTTATTAGGGTTTTTCAGAACGAATGGAGCCGATCCATCATTCTGGTTTGGTTCTTGTTGAGAGTTTTGAGCTTGTTGTCGAGTAACGACTCCAATGGTACCTACAATGTTATAGTGAAGACGTTGAACTGGTCTCGGTTGAGAATTTATGGCTTGTTCATAAGGAAGGAATATATTAGAAGAAGGTCGAGTAGTGACTCTTCTAGGAAATGGTTCTTCTGGAACCATATCATCTCGTGACAGAGTTGAATAGGATCTGATTCATTTTTAGAACTATTCGATTGGTTTGAAGTAATGTCTAGTTCACTTTCACTATCTGATTCTATATCACTAGAATCAGAAGTTTGAAAATTATGTAAGGGCCTGGTCGTAACCAGGGATAAGGTCGTGTCAAATATTTGAGGATCCTGAACAGGTAATTGTCCGCTAATGGTTCCTACATATCGGGTAGGAGGGGGAACATTATGATGTTCGATTTGATTGGCTACCTCTTTACCATGTCTTGGTAAAGGGTGTTGAAATATGTCTAAAGTTTGATTGGCATTTTGATTTTGATTTTGGGGAATGGTCTTTTGAGTATTATTAGGAGGGTTTTGTTTAGGTTGGAAGGCTTGCACTTCCATTTCATTATTGTCAATCAAATCTTGTATTTTATGTTTCAATCTCTTACAAGCGTTGGTAGAATGTCCAGGTCCTCTATGGAAATCACAATGCAAATCAGCTCTATATCCGGTATACTTGGGTCAGTTCCCGGATAGCGGGTAATTGGATCAAACCTCTTTCGAGTAATTGAGGTAAAATAGTTGACAAAGGTTGGTTTAATCTAGTGAATTCTCGAGGAGGCTTGTCAAGAGGTTTCAATATGAATTTTTCTGTTGTCTTTGTTGCATTGACATTAGCAACATTCTCGCTATCGCTGACTCCATCACCGACAACCTCGTTTGTTTTTATATTGATTTCTGGATGTTTTCTCATCATCCTTCTTCCTAAGTTGGCCTCTCCTAATGAGGGCATCTTCTACTCTTCGAGCTAAATCTATAGCTTGATCGAAGGTAGTTAGGGTAGCAGTCGATAACTCATAAGATATCTGTTCTTGTAAATTGTTGATGAAAATGTCTAACATTTCCCTATAAGGTAGCACAAAGTGCAGTTTTCCTGTCAATTGCCTCCATCTAGCTAAGAAATCGGCAAAGCATTCATCCTTATCTTGTTTTAAATTGTATAGGTCTTTAATAGTTACATGCCTCTCGATGTAGGCACTAAATTGATGGACAAATGATTCAACTTGCTTTCTTCGAAGTTTCTCAAAGAATGAGTGGGCAATTGATAGTACCACTCTAATGCCATCCCACCTAAACTTTTGGGGAACATTTTTAGTAATAGCAAGTCGTCATGCGATATGTCGTGACATGCTATCCTAAACATGCGAAGATGCTCTATGGGATCTTCGGTTCCTTTATATATAGGCAGAACAGGCATGGGAAAATGTTTAGGATATGGTTGAGCTACAACTATGGGATCCAAGGGTTGACTACAAATCTCTCGATAATTATACGAGGGACGGTAGGGATCTATCCTGGTCCATACGTGAAGCCAATTGTTTCACCATAGCTTCCAGATTACTAGTTTGCCCCCCATATTGGTTTGGTAGGGCATTGACATGAGTGTTATGGGCGTATGATGGAGGAACATGCAGATTAGATGCCATGTTACTGTTGTGTAAATTATTGGTAGGAAAAGTATTATGGAGGAATTTTGAAGTTGTATTATGTTGTATTCCGGATTGTTGAAAGTTTGTATTTGGCTTTGTTTTAGGTTTCTGTTTATTTAAAGCATTTTGCTCAATAGTTTGGCGGAACAAAGTAGTGAAGGGAATTTTCTTTTGTGCGGGAGTGATTTTAGGTTGAGTAACAGGTTCCTTAGGAGGTTGGGTAACCTGTTGTTTTGACATGCTTTGGGCTATAGTGACCATATCCGTATTGGATGGTCCACCCTTGTCACTTTCTTGATCAATGAAAGACAAGGGATTAGTCTCGCATATTGCATATATATTCCATGGCTGCTTGAGTTTTACTAATTTGCCCTTTATCAAGGCGAATTGCCACATTAAGGTCATCAATGTTTTCCATGAGAAATCTCTTGAAATGCTCTGCATTGTCAAAGGCAATAGCTCCATTTGGAGCTACTCTAGGGGATGAGGATCCATCCTCTTTAACACTTGCTTCTTGTTCCTTATCTTCCCCTAAGTCTTCATCTGATTGACCTAGAGTTTCTCCTTCCGGATTTGTATCTCCAAGAAGGACATTTGGGTTTTCAGTTGTATCTTGTAACCAATCTTCTCCTTCCCCTAAAGTTTCTTTACCATTCCTAAGTTTAGGCATGGTGCTAAGTTTTGATTTCAGCAAATATTAATATATATATATATATATATATATATATATATGCAACAAATTAAGAGGTATATATTTACTATATACCTACTACAATATTTGAAAAATGAAATGTTTAAGTTTTTGCTAAGTTTTTGATTTTTAGTTTTTCTTTAATTTTTTTTTGAAACAATATAATAAAGCAAATAACACAATAAATGCAAGAAATAATAAGACTGAAAGTAAATGAACTAGTTTTCTATAAACAACTTATGAATATCATTAATAGGTTCGAGTTGTTCAGGGGTCATGAAATGTTCTTCTTCAAATTGAAAGTTTTCCTTTAAAAATTTGATGAAAAGGGCTATGGTGATATTGTCTATCTCAGATGCTGGTTGATAAAAGTAAAGCTCATGGCAATACTCTCGATATAACACAGCACGAGGAACTCTATTCCATCTTTCCCTATCTCGTAAGAACAACCTCTTGGTCTTCTACAAGGCCTAGGAATTGGTGCACAATAGCTGCGTTCTCGAGGTATTCCTCGAAGGTGAACAACTCTGAAGATACTAAAGCTCTCCTATAGGCTAACCATCTATGGCAGGCTCTCTGAAGTTCATGATAAAAAACTAGTTGATGAGGATCCAGGATTCTATCCAAGACTAGCCTCTTAATTTGCTTAAGTTGTGTGGACCTAGATGAGATGAGACTAAGTCTCCTATCAAGTTCGTCCCACAAGGATTGATTTCTACTTGTTTCAGGGATACTAAGGACAGAATTAACTTCTATAGCTGCCAATTGATTTTCTACGTTTATAGTAACTGCTAACCTCTTTTTAGGAGCTACCATCTAAACATGACTTTAAACCTTAAATGTTTTAAAATGCATCTAAGTTTTAGTTGTTCTAATTTTTTTTTTGTTTTTGTTTTTGTTTTCAAAAGGTTATGATGCATTCACGTCGGGTTCACCAAAATGTATCGCTCCAAATTTTTCGCATCCCTACCTTCAAGCTATAGGATCCGCGCCCGGAAGGAGGATGGGAAAAGGATGGTGCGGTACCTCGGACTGAGAGGACTTTGCGAAGGTCCCGCCTCTCAAGGGAGGTGTATTTTGGTGATTTTTCGACGGATGGTGGGTTCACCAGGAAACATTTGGTGGCAGTTTCCACGCCTAGGTTTTGGAATGTGTTTAGATGAGTTCGTTTTAATCTTAAGCATTCATATCCTAGGTTTGGCCGAATGAATCTAAATTAAACTACATGAAAATGCAACTTTCATGAATACAAAGCAAACAGATTAAAAAAAGCAGAAAACAGAGAATTTACAAGAGGAAAATGGGGAATACCTGATCCGGATGTCTGAAGAAGATTCTGACGTTTGAAGCAGTCTGGATCGTCTGGAATTCGATAGAATCGCCTGCAATCTGACAGAATCGTCTGAAACTGACAGAATCGTCTGAGATCTGACAGAATCGTCTGAGACTGACATAATCGTCTGAGATCTGACGAATTCGTCAGACGAATTCGTCAGAGACCTGCAAAATAGAAAATAGATGCAAAATACAAGAAATTCTACTGTGCTAACAGAGGCAAATTACACCAAATAGCAATATGAATACTGAACAATATTTAAGAACAGAAATTAAAGCAAATTACTGTACTTTAATGGCAGATCATGAACTTAGCATGCAATCTAAGCTAAATGGGTGAACTCCAAATGCAAAATAGCATAAACACTGAATAAATAATCTAATTTGTAGAATAAAATGACAGAGAAAGAGTTGAGAAAAGCAAACTCCAGGCACTGATTGCCTCGATGTGGACTGCAGTCGAGATCGTCTCGCATCAGTACGAAATCGTCTCGCATTTGACAGGATCGCCTCCGATCTGAACAGGTTCATCGACGACGATGGATGCTGGCTCCGGTTGAAAAATAGTGATGTACCTGCAACAAAATTGCTATGGAACTAGTGTAAAAGCAAAATTAAGATGTTTTGACGCAGAGGGAATCAGTTTGCAGATAATTTCAGCCAGGGGTTGGGGAGGGAAAATCCTAGAGATTAAATAGGCTTAGGGGGAGTAGTTAGGAGGTTGGAGATCATCCCAATTTGGGAGATCTCCAACGGGGGAGGGTCCCAACGGCGCAGACACGCTTCTGCCCATATTGGAGACCCGTTGGAACAGATTCCAACTATGCAAATTTAGTTTTGCGACAAGATCGTCTGGACGTCCTAGTCCAGACGAAATCGTCAAATCTGGGGCGATATCGTCTGATCGGCGACGATATCGTCAAACGGTCAAAACAACCTCTAAAAATGGCGTAGAAAAGGGGGAAACGGATTTCTCGACGGTTAACGGGTGGTTTGGGAGGTTAAATTTGAATTTAAATTTATTTACTAAGGTGAATGTAAATTTTATAATTTTACTGCGCCAATTTTAGGGTGCTACAGTGGACTACTTTATGATTTTATACTATATGGTGTGGTTTATATGACTTATGCTTTGTGATGCATGGATGATTAGATGGCATGACCTATATGATGATGATGATGGATGTATATATGGATGCAATTCTTATTGTTAAATGCATGTTTACTTTTGGTCTATTGTATGCATCTGACTTATGTTGTTATGATATGGTAAATGAAATGTATGTAATGTATTATGATGATGATCTAATGTGAATGAACATGTATGCTTTAATCACTTAAAACATATGGTATGATGTGACATGGATTTTGACAATCTAATGGATGACACCACAAAATGTATAAAAATCATGAATAAATAATAACTATTATAATAATAATTAATCATTTAACCATCCAAATGTGAGATTAGATGATGTGACATGTATGTATTTTCTTGATTATCTTCTGTGAATTAAAAGATATGCACACAAATAGTCAGTGGTCATCTAAATATCGTTGCTGACATTCATCCGGTATCTATCCTATTCCATGGACACCCTTTTAATGACCAAAACATCCTAAATAAATTTGATGATGCGAGTGATGATATGAATTGTTGTTATGAGGTGATTTTTGAGGTTTTTCATGAGACTCAAACACCCTAGTTGCTCCATCAAAAGTTGTATATTGATCATACAAAGCTTCTAAAGGATACATTTTTTGTTATGAAGACCTAGATACTCATTATCCCTATGTGTGCAAATGAATATATTATATAGAACATAAGCATACCCCAGTTCCAAGAAATATTCATTCAACCGATTGTTGTATTTGGGATCCTCAAATGTTTATCTTGATCCTATGTTGAACTTAGTTGGATTAGACTGCTAGGTGGTATAGGACACCTAAATCTAACTCTTCCCCATGCAAACATTGGTCTGTACAAAAACAAGATGATAATCTGACAGACATATCATCGTGTGTAAGGATACCTTATAGTTCGTTCATGCTAAGAATTATAGGGATTCAAGTTCAATACTCCCTTCTTTTCTTCATATTTATTTGGGATACTTGCTCATGCCTAGTGATGAAAATCATTGTTTATTTTAAATTTTTGTTTTTATTTTGAGTAAGGGATTTATGTAGTGATGATAATCACTATTTGTTTTGCTTTTGATTTTTTTCTTTGTTTAGGATTTTTTCTTGTTTTGATTAAATAAAGGGATTTCTTTGGGTAGGGATGAACTTGTCCTTTTGCCAATTCTTAGCATTTCCAAACCGATCGCATAGGGGGATGAGCAAGATATACTTTTCACCTTAGGATACCTAATACCACTTTGCAGCTTTCATATTTCCCTTGTCCTAACTAGGATCTTAGTGTTTTTAGTAGTGATAGGATTTTGAAATATGCCAAGTGCTATCAAAACTAAACCTCACCTATTAGAAGCTAAGATGGCTTTCTACAAAGTCTAATAAAACCACTAGGTATTGATTGAGTGACTAGAAAACCCTAGTATATTCCTCATAGCAATAGGAGGGGTTGTTTTCAAAAAAATAGTTACACACATGGGTTATGGATGATGATGGATTTGGAAGATGCATGATTGAGGTACAAACGTGGTGTCATTTGCGATATTATGAACACAACCTACTTAATGCAAATGTAATGGATGAACATGCCTAATGCAATGCAACTATATGGATGCAAGTGTGAATGCATAATGTAAATGTTTTTGTATTTTTGATGCTTTCAATTGTTTTTGAGTTTTTATTATTCTGAATGTTTTTGAACTTTTTGATTTTAAATTTTTTTGACCAAAGGGCTTTAAGATGCCTTTGGAGCCTTTTGTGATTTGACCAAAGGGCTTTAAGATGTCTTTGGAGCCTTTTGTGATTTGACCAAAGGGCTTGGAGATGCCTTTGGAGCCTTTTGTTATTTGACCAAAGGGCTTTAAGATGCCTTTGGAGCCTTTTGTGATTTGACCAAAGGGCTTTAATATGCCTTTGGAGCCTTTTGTGATTTGACCAAAGGGCTTTAAGATGCCTTTGGAGCCTTTTGTGATATGACCAAAGGGCTTGGAAATGCCTTTGGAGCCTTTTGTGATTTGACAAAAGGGATTTAAGATGCCTTTGGAGCCTTTTGTGATTTGACCAAAGGGCTTTAAGATGCCTTTGGAGCCTTTGTGATTTGACCAAAGAGCTTTAAGATGCCTTTGGAGCCTTTTGTGATTTGACCAAAGGGCTTATAGATGCCTTTGGAGACTTTTGTGATTTGATCAAAGGGCTTTAAGATGCCTTTTGGAGCCTTTGGTGAGTTGACCAAAGGGCGTTAAGAGGCCTTTGGAACTTTTTGTGATTTGACCAAAGGGCTTGGAGATGTCTTTGGAGCCTTTTGTGATTTGACCAAAGGGCTTTAATATGCCTTTGGAGCCTTTTGTGAGTTGACCAAAGGGCTTGGAGATGCCTTTGGAGCCTTTTGTGAATTGACCAAAGGTTCTATGTTGCCTTTGGAGCCTTTTGTTTTTTATTTTAATGTATTATGATTTGTTTGGATTTTTTTGATGTTTTATACTATTTTTGAAATTTTGAAATTTATTTGAATACTTTTTATTTTTTGTTGATTTATGTGTGAAATACATTTATATGAATTATGTTGAAAGGTTCTAGCTCTTCAAAAACCTCTAGAATTGTTAGGCAATATGCCCCAGGTCCAATCTTCTTAGATATGATATAGGGACCTATCCAATTGGCTGTAAATTTTTCTCATAGATGCGATGGCAGATTTGAGTTCTATTACTTTTTTTAAGCACAAGATCCCCAAATTTAAAGTCTCTCAGGTGGAATTTATTTTTATAAGCTCGTGTTAGAAAATATTGGTAAACATGAAGATGCTCAAGAGCATTAATGCGACATTCATCCAGAAGGGTCAATTGATCCAAGAGAGCCTGTTGCACAGTGTTGTCATTGATGAACTCTTTCAATGCGATGTGCAACATCAAAATTTCCAAATCTAAGGGCATAATGGCCTCAATGCCATATACAAGCAAAAATAGTGTTGCCCCAGTGGGCATTCGCATTCTATTCCTATAATCTCATAATACGAGGGGCAATTGTAGATGTCAGTCCTTATGATTCTCTTTCACCGTCTTCTTTAAGATGGCTACTATTGTCTTCTTAGAGGCCTTTGCTTACCTGTTAGCCTATATATAGTATGATGTCACAAAACTATGTTGAATGTTGTATTTGGTTATTAAATCTAGTACATTTTTATTTTTGAATGATGGACCATTATCTAAGATTATCTTGAAGGGTACCCCAAAATGATAGATGATGTTATGAAGTATGAACTATGCAATTTGAGGTCCAATTGTTGAGGTTAAGAGGACCAATTACACCCATTTGGTGAAGTACTCAGTGGTTGTTAAGATAAATGTATGTCAGCTTGAGTATGGGGGAGAAATATTTTTGATCAGATTGAAATCGCACTGAGAAAATGGCCAAGCCACTTGAATGGGTTGTAAGGCTTGAGATGGAAAATGCATTAGATTTACATGTTATTGATATTTAATGCATTTCTTGACAAACTCGCAACAATCCTTTTCCATGGTGGGCCAGTAATAACCCATTTGAAGTATGTTATTGATAATGGTCATACCACTAAAGTGTCCACCGCATGTACCATCGTGAGCTTGCAAAACCACCCAAGCAAATTCTTGGTGCTCTAAGAATACCATTCTTTGTAGGACCCTATGAGATCAAGCACCCCCAAGGTGCCTTCTCTAAGAAGTCTTTGGATTTACAAAACCAGTCATGGTCTGGCTCTATGTGAATCATATTGACTGATTCCTTGTTATCAAAAGCCTCATGCTACATTGTTAAGTGTGAGAGCATTTTCACATGAATGGTAGTGAAATCAACAGATGGATTCTGAGGGATCAAGAATCCCAGAGATGCCATGGTGTCTATAAATATTTTTGATGAATTAGGAATTGCCTCAATGTCATACCATTCTAGTTTAGCTAGATATGTGTCAACAAACTTCTTGTAAGCTTTCAGGATTAGATCCCAACATTGAAATAGTCCCTTGACTTGGTTGACTATGAGGAGGTAATCATCAAAGATGTTTAGCCTCTTGATTATCATGGTGATGGTTGTTTGGAGACCCAATATTAGGGCCTCATATTCGGTGTTTTTATTAGTGCATGGGAAGTCTAGCTTGAATGACAAGTACATTGGAGCACCTTGTGGCATGAAAAAGACAATCCCTACACTGCCTCCTTGGTCACACTTTGAACCATCAAAGAATAGAGTCATGTCATCTTTGTTTTCTAGTTCTTCAAGTTTAGGTACTTTTGATAATGCAAATATAGCATCATCAAGAAGATATATGATGAGGGGCCTACTTTTATAAATAGGCACCTTTTCTAGCTGATCAGCTATGACTTGTCCCTTGATGGTCCCTTGATGGACTTTTAGCTTAGGAATTCCAGATTGAATTCTATCAATAGCATGATCCACTTTGGAGTACATGTGTTATGATATGTCTTTCTCATCATATACTACAAAGGATTTTGTTTGGATATTACATATGTCATATGGCTCAGCATGTAGTGGTGTAATTTCTTGGTTGCAAAGACCACTGCTAAGAACATCTTTTCTACGTATTCATATCCTATTTCCTAGCTCACCAAGGTGAAGATAATGTAATATATCACTTTTTCCTTATCCTACACATTATTTTGATCCAACATGGTGCCCAAAGAAAAGTCTATAGTGGATATATAATAGGAATGGCACATCTAGTCTTGGTGGAGCTAGGACCGATGGTGTTGCCAGGTACTCCTTGATTTTAGCAAAGGCTTGCTGATATTCTTCATCCCACTAGAATGGGACTCCCTTGTGTAGCAATTGATTCATGGGTCGACATTTGTCTAATATTTATATGATAAATCACTTTATGGATGCTACTTTACCCTGTAAGCTCCTTAGTTCTTTGATTTTTATAGGTGAGGCCATTTCTAGGATAGCCTTTACCTTTGTTGGGTCTACCTCGATGCCTCATTTAGAAATTATGAATCCCAAGAGTTTTCCAAAAATTTATTCCAAAGACGCATTTCTTGGGATTCAACCTAACTTTGTGCTCAATCAGGTGATCGAAGACCTTTCTGAGGTTCTCAGCATGCTCTTCTTGCAACAATGACTTGGCTAGTAAGTCATCGATATAGTCTTCCAATATATTGTGCATGTAGTCATGGAAAATATATGTCATAACCCACTGATATGTGGCACCAGATGGCATCACTTTGTAACAAAATATTCCCCATGGAGAGGTGAATGTGGTTTTGTGCTGGTCTTTGGGCTTAATCTAAATCTGATTGTAACTAGAAAAATTGTCCATTAGGGAGAACATCTCATGACCTGCAGTTGCATCTATAAGAGCATCTATGTTGGGCAACGGGAATGAATCCTTAGGGGTTTCCTTGTTGAGATCCCTAAAATCTATGGAAATGTGGATTCTTCCATCAAGTTTTTCTATGGGCACCATGTTCAATACCCATTTTGTATAGTTGATGGGAACAATAAAGGCTACATCTAATAGTTTTTGCAGATTGTTTTTAACCATCAAAGAAACGGTTGGATGTATCTTTCTGAGATTTTGCTTGACTAGTTTCTTTATGGGGTCTAGCAAAAGGTTGTGAAAAACCAACTTTGAATCTAGCCCCAACATTTCTTTGTAGGTCCAAGCAAGGAGATTAGGTCTCTCTTGCAATAGAGGAATTATGATGTTTTATTACTATGGAGATAAGCTTTCTCTAAACTTGAATTTCTTTGGATTGGAATGATTATCACTAATATCCCCCTTGAAAGTCTCCTCTATTTCCATATGTGATCCCTCCTCAATTTGGTGAGGACTGGGGATTAAATGGATGTTGTATGCTAGATTTATAGTTCCCACTAACTCAGGGTCGAGACTAGCGTGATAGACATCATGTACACAACCTGGTGCAAAATGAAATGGTTGTAGCATCTCTTCATTAGGAAAGAAATATTTAGACTCTATGGGAAAATTAGCATGATCCCAATCAATAGCATCTAAGTTAAGACACAATGGTTTTGAAGGACCTGTCAGGTTATGGAGTGGAGTGGTCAAATCAGTGGATATCATATTGATGGATGAAATGAAATCTCCAGGACCACACAGGTGAAACTCTTCATCAATGGGTTGCTCTCCATACTCATGATGAGGCTTTGGGGGCATGGGGATCTTAGGATATAGTATATGTATTGATGATATGATGGGATCATTGGGCTACAATATCTCTCTAAATGTAGATAGATCGGGATTGACCTTATGATGAATGACATCTAGATTTACTGGTCTCCCTAGGAATAAAATATTATGATCTATGGTGTGAAGTAACACTTCTCTTTCAACAAGTAGATTGACTTGTTGTAAGTTATGCTCAAGGTAATACCTATCAGCTTTACTACCCACTGGGGCTGGGCAATGACTTGTTTGCTAATGCCTAAGATAGGTCATTTTAGTCTCATCTTCATAATCATCATCGCTTATGAATAATTCATTGGTTTTTACTATGGGCCCTACCATTTGGTGTGCATGTATTATAAAGGCCATCTCAATTGAGTCCTCTGTCTCATAGCCACTCTCATCTGACATGTATCCACCCACATATGATATGTATCCACCCACATCTAAGATGTATTCACTCTCATATGATATGTATCCACTCTTTGTATGGCCTATATAAGCAAGGTTTTGCACATACCAAGGCCCATGGTAGGCCAAGACAGCTTCATATATGTTCTCACTTGGGACATACTCATACTCCTCTCACTCATATCTATGCATTGGATCTTCCTCCCATAGGATGGCTCCTCAAGGGGGTGATTCTAGAGAGGATTCAAGATGATACTCATTAGGTAGCATGATATTGATCATTGACACCCATCCATCATCTAATAATTTCTACTAGGGGGTTGATAAGGATTCCAGTCTATGTCCTCCCCAAACCTAATGCTGAGTCCATCTAGGGTGGCTGCCAAAGAATCATCATGACTTTGTATTTGATAGTCTAGACTGCACCTATCATTAGGTAGTTGGTACTATAGCTGGAACGAAAGCTGACACCCTTGCTCGTATAGGCCTAGGCCATAGCCCTACCAATGACACTGCTCAAATTATCTCAGAGTAAACTTGGGATTTGACAATAATTAATATTCATGGTGAATGGTTTATCCTCATCCCTCTCAATATTAAGGGCAGTATGGGTATTATCTATACCAGCATATATAAATTTAGTTTTATTAGGGGGAACCCTGAATGGCACTATCATACCTACTAGTAGTCTTGGGACTCTTGGCCATCCCAAGTCCTTTGTAGACTCAATAATTGGCATGAAAGTGATGTTCTACACAAGATATTTATCTAAATCTATGTGGTCTAGGTGAACTATTAGCTGGGGTGCAGATGACACTATTGATGATGCAAGAAATGTAGGCTGAGGTACCTCCTTAGCTATTTCTTGGGAATTTTCCTCTTTCATGGGAGTAGGTATTACCATAACTACTATGGTTAGAATTTTCTTGGGTCCTTCCTCCACTAGGGGTGCTTTAAGCTTCTAAGTGTATTTTGCCTTAGATGTCAAATAATTTTTAGAAGCACTAATAGTCTTAGATGTAGGAGATGGTGTCAATGTGGATGGATCACCTCACACTAATCTACTTTTGTTCTCTAGCTACATGGTTGGGGACAAAGTCTATGTGTACAAATACATTGATGGGAGGAAAAAATACCCTAGCAAGTCAACCTAATGCATGTAATTGAACAGATCTACATTATATGGAACCACATAAAATTATCTCTCATGCACATACTTGATGCATTGGTGCAAGATTGAGGGCATGCACTGCATGTCCCTCATCCAAGTATGCCCTAGAAGGATGTTGTATTGCATCACCTCCTCCAACACATGACACATCATAAGGATGGTCTTATGTCCTACCTTTACAGATAAGATAATTGTACCCACTATGGAGCACAACATATCATTGAAAGCCCTTAATGTGTAGGAGATCAAGACAATTTTGGACTTAGGGATCTTCAGGTGCCTTGTAGCTTTTGTGGTGATGATGTTGATCGATGAGCCCGTATTGATCAAAACCTACTTGAATGGTATGTCATTGATTGACACAATAATATGTAGAGGCAAATCTACTTAGGTAGTATGAACTACCTTGGTTTCATGATCGTAAAAGTGGATCACAGGCTCTTGGCACTGCTACACTTACCCATAAAATGTGTGAACATATCTAGGTTCTAGATTTGGAGCTTGATTGATCTTTAAATCTCCATAAAGGTCTCCCTATTCCTAGGAGATTTTTGTATGAGCTCGTAAATTGATAACTTAGATAGAGTCATTTGTAGATTCTATTCTAGTCTACTATGAACAGTTACCATAGGTCTTGTTGGTGGACCTAGGGGATTGTTCTACACCTGTCTCTATTGAGGTGTAGCCAAGATATTTATGGGAGCTTCTAGAGGCTATGGTTTCCCATATCTCTAACTCCTAGTTGCCACATTGACTATCTCAACCATTCTAATGCATCCCTAAATGGGTGGCTCAACTTGAACCTAGTTGACTTGGGTGCCTTGATATCTAGGGGCTTCATGATTTGGCAATGGGTTCCTAAATATACCCATATCTCTATTATCGAGATCTAGCAGGTTTTAAACTTTTAGCTCTCCCTTTTCAATCATATTTTGCACAATATTATTGAATCCAATGCAACTTTTGATGTCATGGCCCTATATCCCCTTGTCTTGGGATGGTTAAGGTGAAGAATTTATACATCATGAAATCTTATCCTCTGTGCCTCACTCAAATTATTAAATATTAATTGCATTGATTCGTTTAGAGGCATGAAATAACGAGGTGGTCGACATTCATTTTTTTGGCCCTAGTTGTTCTTAGGGTCATAGTTGGCTGGTGGGGGATGAGCCTGATAATTCTAGGGTTACTACCCATTCCCTTCCTATGGTGTGGCCAATACAACCTAATTAACCTAATAAGGCTTAGCCTTCTTCTACTTATTCTTGTCATTCTGATTATTCTTGATCCACTATTTCTTATTATGGAGCTTGAGGTCTCCTTTTTTTTTGTAGATAAGATACTATAGCATTAATACTGGGTTTTACAGGTTGACCCAAAACCTTTTACAAAAATTAGCCTAGGGCTGTTGATGAACATATCCTTACTAAGGATCCTATATATGTAAAATATACATGCCACCAAAGCCATTACATCCGGTAAGGCACATAGCCTATTATCAAAAAGAAACTTCCCATACAACATTTTGGATATACCCTAAGAAAACACACATGCATCATAATTACAAAAAAGAAACAGACATGGATCCCTTCCTTGAGATAATGGAGAAACAAAAAGCTGCAGACACACATAGCAAAGTACTAAAAAAAAACTCCCACAAGCTTTGTATTGATAATTACTCTTAATAATTCTTTGGTAATTGCTTTCTTTCGTATATGACATGCTTTGGTACCACATACTATCTTGGCCAATCAGCCTTGGAGAAGTGAACCTACTGGCTAGATTTATGGTGGTGGCTATCTAGTGGTCCACATGGCTTTGGTTCGAAGTCTTATATTATCATTTATTTCCTTCCCTATGATTATCAACCAACCTCAAATTACTAAGACAACTAGGAGCCATGTTATCTGACATGTGATTGTCCCCATTAGTCTTTGTGGTATTTCCAAGTAGCATCCATGAAGACTGACAACTTAGATAATTTTTATTGTGAGTCCAATTCAAAAAAGATACGGGAATACTCCTAGCCTTCGAACTTATAGTGCCTTCCCTGTTGGTAAATTTGACTATCATTCTTGGAATTCTTGTTGAATAAGCTCCTCTACTTCACTTGGGACACTGTGTTCCCATTTGAAAAGTCCATAACCATCGACACCCAAATTGGCCAGCTTATCAGCAATTTTGTTAGCTTCCTGAAAGACATGTTGAGTTTTTCTATCCTGTATTCCCTGGAAAAGGTTCCTAGCCTCTTCAATAATTGTTTTAATCCTCCAAGGAGGTGTTTTCCAATTATTAAGGAGATTTATAACTGCATAGAGTCTCCTTCTATGATCAAATTGCCTTCTAAGTATTGAGTCATTTTAAGGCCTCTCCACATAGCTCTAGCTTCAGCTTCATTGTTCATCCTTGTTCCCAAATATTCAAAAAATGCAAGCATCATATTCCCATTATGATCTCGCACAATGCCACTAGCACCTACTCTGCCAGGATTTTCCTTAGTTGCTCCATCAAAATTAAGCTTAAACCAACTTTGTAGGAGGTGGAGACAACTTAAAATTGGCTCTAGGGTTGAATACCCTAGGCATAGACTCATCTAACAAGGTTAAGCTTAAATATTAAGCAATCGTGGTCTCCTATAGATGAGGTTTACAACTATCAAAAGGGATAAGGTTCACATTCTCGTTGGCAAAGGATAGGATCCTGGCAATGATAGTTTTATGATCATGGATAGGCTCATTAAAGACTCTATGGTTCCTTTCTAACAAAACCTACCAAAGATAGTGATTGAGACAAATTTTCCACATGTATCTAAGTCTTTGGCTTGAAAAGTGGTAAGGCCACTGGATGAACAAATCAAGTACGGTGGTTGGTTTAACCCATGAAATATTGAAGGCCTAAAAAACCCCACTTAGGACAGCCAAGGAAAAAGGGCACTCAAGTAAAATGTGATAAATGGTCTCCCTCATTAACCTTTATGTCTTCAATAAGCTTGGCTTGAGCCAAGGCTTCTTTGAATGATTTATATTGATGTAGTTGCAATAACAGAGAGATGTTTCACATAGCTCTTTATGAACATTCAAATAAGCTCTTCAATGGGGATAAAAAAGGATAATTTTGCCATGATTTTTCTCCACCTATCCCCATAGTCCACTATTAGATCATCATCATACTGCTTTAAATTAGCCAGATCAGACAGGTTCACCTTCTTCTTGGCATCGAAGGAGAAGTGTTCAAGGAATGCATTTACTAATTGCTCAAAACTATCAATGCTATGCTTGGGCAACTAATTGAACCATTGAGTTGCTATACCTGAGTACTTAATGATGAAGATTATCAATATTAGGGTTTCATTCTACTCAAGGTGGAAGCACACATTCATGAATTTGATCATGTTTTCTTGTGTGTCTCCCTCTTACTTAAACTTGTCTGTTCTAGGTATATCAAAGTGCCTAGCATATGTAGGATTCAATACTAAGGGGCATAGAGGTTGGTTGTGTATCTTGCTCAATATTGGATTTTGTCCTCCTGTGTCTTGCTTCTCAAGATACTTGACCCTCTTGATGAGGTTCAAGTCATCTCCCATAACCATGGATGGAGGTTCAAGATATGTCTGCTCCTAGTATTCCATCCCTACCTGTTCCTCATTGAATTGAGTTTGTTCGAGGTCCAAGTGTTGTTGATGTTGTGAAGTGTGGTGAGCACACTCATTTCCTTACCTAGTGCTTCTCTCCTATTGAGAATCGACATGTCTTTCATGTTGATATCTCTAACCACCTATGTGTGCATATGCTCAATCTAGCCTCTCTGCTAGCTCCTCATGCTTAGCTCTTTCTTCTCTTGACCATTGCTCTTGTAGGTGCAAGTACCTCTATCTTTTCTCTTCTTTCTCAAGAGCTTCTACACACTCTCACTCGATGTGTAATGATTACTCTAACCTAGGTATATGATCATATCGACCTTCTACTAAATGTTGATGCCTTTCTAACTCTATGTGAGGAGTTCTAATGTTTAGACCTCTTGAGCAGGCTCCTACTATTGCTTACCCTTGTCCACCAGGGTGACCTTTTTTGTGTACTATTTTAAAGGATGAGTACCCCCATGATCAAAAGGAGTGTATGTGTTGCAGGGTCACTTTGAAGCTTCCCTTGGTTCATTGGTGCGTCTAGTAGCTATGATATGTGAAATTCTTAATGCAGAATGTTTGGTAGCAATACTTCTTGGAGCCGATCTCGAGGGAACTCGATCCAACTCATCAAGTTGTCGGGTTCTCCATGGTTGATACCATGGAGTCCCATTGGCACCAATGAGCTCATAATCCAAGGGTATCCTCCCATATACAAGGAGGCTATAGGATACCCCAGGTCTATGACTGGGTATAGCCCTAGTGTCTTACCCCTTAGTAGGTTGATTTGTCCTATGTGTATCATGTGAAACTTGGGATCTTTAAAACCCTCCATGCCTATGCGATGATGGAGGATCTGATGCCTCCTCATATCGACATGATGATGGAGGCCTTGAAGCCTCAACATATATGTGCAATTAGGGAGGTCATGATGCCTCTACATTTTGATGTGAAGAGGGAGGTCGTGATGCCTCCGCTTGTCTATGTGATGAGGAAGACCTTGAGGTCTCCTCGTATCTATGTGATGAAGGAGGTCATGATGTCTTTATATTTCTAAGTGATGATAGATGGAATGAGGCCCCTTATGTCTATGTTATGAGGAACCAACATGTGTCTCTCTTACTAGGGTTTCTTGAGGAGTCCCCCAAGGGTTGAGTTGTAACTCCTAATACTTGTCGAACTTTATCCAGTGACACTATGGGTGGGTGGCTCAATTCTTGTGTGACTGTGAGTGTATGGAGCATCCGTTTCTACATTGGTGATGGACTGAGGGTGGTTGCTTCGAGTGTATACCATGGTGACTTATGATTTATCTTCTTAGGTTAATTCCAAACCACACAAACAAAAAAAAAAGATGTTTATCTTATTTTAAGGAATTATGTATATGTTCCCTAAACTATCTGGTGTGTTTATATTCATTGGATATATAAGCTAACTCTTATTGTTTTTTGCACTTTTCGTTGGATGGTATACTTAAATTTTTTAAGTGAATTCACCTATATACTCGCACACACCAAATATGGTGATGAAATCCGTACTCAACGACATAGCATAGGTACTACCAATCCTCACCCAGCACCCCGTGCACAATGATACACCCCTTAATGAGGAGTGTGTGCTATTTTACATGATTATAATAGTTCTTGGGTTGGCCTTTGCCATGAATGGGTCCTGATGATACTTTTTCTCATGAGCCAACCAAGTGGTAATGACCTCCACTGTTGATATTGATCAACAGGTTGGAAGTGAAAGCCCAATACCACTGATGTTAAAGATATGATGTGATGTGTGTGGGGTTATTTTTAACCTTACATGTAAACAAAATGCATCACCCATAAAACATGATCTTTCCTATATGCCTAAGATAAAATATGTTTCATTTCAAAAATATGCATGTATTCAACTTATATGATCTTCAAAGAATGCATTCTATTTTATGAATTAATGGCCACTGGTTGGGCCGCATGCAAGAAAACTAACACACAAAATCCTAGCATGCTAGAGACTAGGGTAGACCTTACAATTAGAGGCCTGTTGTTCCTAGCAACGCCTAGAGAAAATTAAATAAATTCCTAGGAAACATCAAATGCATTTTATTTTTCTATTTTCCTTTATATTTTCTTGATTAAACTATGATTTCACTTGCTATTTCTGGAAATAAAAAGTTGTAGACAGAGAAAATAGAAAAAAAAATGATGGTACCAATGTTAACTCCTCATTTGATGATAAATTACCTACCCTCTACTATAATTTATTGTTGGTTGCTATCAACCAGAGCGACTATTGGCTACTAACTATAAGAGCATCTAAGATCTTCTGTTTGTTGTCAAACAGAGTAGCCAAAACCTGTGGGTCACTATTGACAAGAGCAACCAAACCTGCACATAAAATAACCCATAAATATCAATAAATTGATAGAAAATAAAAACCTGGTGGTGGTCCCACTATTATCACCATCTGTGTGATCCTGGGGAGCACGTACTGTAGTCCCGCTTACGATGAAATAATTATTATATCAAATGAAACAAAAGGCACAAAGCAATATGCTTAACTAAAAAATAAAAATAACAAAGAAAGTTTCTCTTTTTATTAATTTCAACAACGAAATTAGTTACATATTCGTCCCTCTGAGGGATACCTAGTTTTTGATACAATCAATTACAAGTAGGACACATGGTGGATAAATCCCTTCATAAAGAGGTGGTGCACTTCCGTAGGCTTCCCGATTTTGCACATGAACTTGTCTAAGGGCTCATAGATTCCTCCTTCTCATTCTCTCATCCAAGAGGGATCTTATGCTCTAAATTTCTTAATATGGTCTTATAAACCTACAAATATGCATACATAGAAACAAAAAAGCACACTTAGTAGTCCAGCTTGCCTTCTCAGATGAGGTTGTTAGTATGAAACCTGATAAGTAATATAGAAAAGCATAATATGACTAAATGTATTAATACAAATGAAAAAATGTGGGCATATCTTAGGGAAAAATAATGTAAATGCATACAGTAAATTAGATCTATACTAGAAATAAATTCTAAAGTAGAAAGTAACTGAATCTAATTCTAAAACAAATAAACTAATATCAAAACCCTAGGTTATATCTGTAGGCCACTATCCAAGACAATGACCATGAAATAGACCTTCCTCCTCATGATCCAAGGGTTGTAGGACCAGGTTCTGTACTCAAATTGATTTTTAAGGATCATCAAATGTGTCAAGCACACAGAATGGTGGTGAATAATAATGGATGTGAATAGTGAATGCATAGTCTCTCCTCAGCTGGATAGCACTTCATTGCTCCTCAAGGGTGCGTAGAGTCACTCTCCAATCTGATAGGGCTTCGTTGCATAAACTCTAATTTTTTTTTATCTATTTTTCTCTTTTTGGGAGACTCCATATGTAGACTTCCCTCTCTTCTAGATCTAGAACTTGGCTTCCTGGAGAAGCTTCAATTCAAATCTCATGTGACTGACTATCCTGAGGGGAAAGCATCAAACACAAACTAGCATTGAAGGGGTAGTTAGGAGGAACTCAAGTAGTTCCTTTCAAAAATTAGCCTGTAAGCAATGTCAAGTGTAGTCATACTATGTGATCTAGATCTGTATTCATGGCCAGACTATGCATGGTGCTATCCGCTATCAAGTTTAGCAGCTAGATGTATCCGTTGTAGTATTTAGTGTCCAGATGTGGCAGTTGCTCTACTTGAGAGTTTCCAAGCCTATATGGGCTAGAACTACCCTTTTTGAGTGGTTAGGACCACTACTTGCTCTTCGAGATATCCAAGAGGATTCATATGGTCTACGAATGTGTCCATATGGGTAGTCTCCTAAACATGATGTATTTTAGGTGTCTATAGTACACATGGCTTCATTTTCCCTAAACTCAAAATGTATTTAAGATGTGAAATATGTGTGTGATTTAAGAGAATATATAGTAACTAAGAAAGTCCTATAGCACTCAAAGACTAGATGAGGTTTGATGAGGGATTATGGGAATCCTAGGTATGGTTGAGTAATCAAAAGAACTTGAAAGTTCTCCTATCCTAATATATGGAATAGATAAGGTGTGGTATGGGGGAACACAAGGGTGACAAATAATGAGTGTAGAGAAAATCAGGGTAGTGAAGAAAAAGTTAACATGAATGGGTGGCACAAGTATGACTATAAATATATCTTCCATTAACATAATAAAATCACGTGTAGCAATGCATGCAAATAAAACCAAAATAATATTAAAGGAACATGATTGAAAAAAACTTAGAAATAAAACATGATGAAAGAGGGGGTAGGATGAGTTTGAGCTAAAGGATTAACTTCCCCTAGTCATAAAATTATATTTGAAGGGTGGACAACTCCCCATAGACTAGCTAATAGCTTTGAAAAATGATGAACTACCCTAGATGAGTGATGATTTGGAGATGAGGGAGAGAAATGACAAAATTGAGGGAGGTTGATGAAGGGAAATATAAATGGAAAAGAAGAGATGAAAGGGGGAAATAGAAAAAGAGAAATGAGAGATAAAGAAAAAAAGGAGAAAAAGGAACCATCCATAGGTACATAACTACTCGAAGCATGACCGTACAATAATAGCATAGAACCTAAAGAAGAAATAGAGGGGAAGAAATTGGATACGTGAGGAGGAAGGAGAAGGTATGGTAGAATGCGTGAGCAATGGAATGATAGCAATGGTAAATGATGTATGCAAGGAGACCAAAATAATAATTGAGAAGGATACTTAAGATTATCATGAATTATGATCAATGTAGAATGGCCCAATGATGGAAGGGGTGAATACGTTTAAACCTTATCATTGACAACTTGTTGAGACCATTTGACTAAATTGAAACTATAACACACGAAGTCTAACTCACCTGGTTGTCCAAAACATGAAGTAAATATTTTTTATCATACTCTTAACAATTTAAGCATCACCTAACTTTAATTAATACATAATCATAAGGTTACCCATTTTAAGGAAACTAACCACTACATACAATCCCTTAAATGGTTGATATTGGTCAAATCTTGCAACAGGTGCCATCTTGGGAACACATTCATCTCCTTTACTAGAGGTCTATGTTCATGAAATGGGGTTGTTCTTCCAAGATCCATAACACTTGGAAGGGTGTACGCATAATTCCCCACCCCATAGCATGGTGTGTTTAGGATTCTTGTCATAATATTTTGCCTAAGGCACATATGTTTTTATTTTCTTCTCCATGCTAGGGTATAGTGTTAGTATACCTAGTGCCTAGATGAGAGTCCACCTTCCCTAGATTCAACTAGGGCCCACCATTACTTTGGCTCAAGACCAAGTATCCCAAGCTATGTTACGATTGATGAGGAGTTGTTCCATTCCAACTCATCACTGAACCTTCTAGCTCTGGTAGCTAGCTTCCCCTAGACCCGATGTTCTGCTAGCAATTTCCCAATTGAACGTACAACATGAGACCTCAGAGAAGATTTCCCACTAAATTGGATCAATTTTCCATGTCTACAATACATTTAGTTTAACATGTCACATTTAGTTCAATATGCACACATTATTTGGTGATGATTTCAAAGAATACATCCATCTCAATTTGCACGCACATCCTTGGTGATAATTCCAAGGTGTGCACATCTAATGATAATTACAAGGTAAGCATATCCTCCTTTGCAAGCATGCATCCTTTGTGATAATATCAATGCAAAGGGAAAATTTTAGGTTACACCACTTAACTAGCTGAGCCACCATCCTCATCCATTTCTCCTGAAAGTTTTATAAATTCACCCTCTCTTCCTTCATGGATAATGAGGATGGTACAGGTACACACATGCTGATAAAAATTTGAGCTAACTTTACATTCAAAAACTTGGGTAATCACATGCAACCATCCCTGTCCCATGCTAGACATCAATCACATTATTTTACAAGCCCAAATATAGCTTTTAGAAGTAGTAGGACATTACATGCTTTGACTGTCTAATACAGATGGTATTGTAGACACCAAAATAGCACCAATCCGATTATGTGATTACAAGCACTGATCGCACCAACACACACAGCCCCTAGGGCAGCCCTCAGAGGTTAAACAGTGGTTCTAACCACTCACACAGCAATTTTGCAAGTCAGAAACCAATTTGGCACCTTTTAGACACTTTATTGCTTATTCGTCCCACCCAGGGACGAGTGCAAATTTTACTCGTCCTACCCAGGAACGAGTGCTGACTGATACTCGTCTCACCCAGGGACGATTATAAGCGCTCGCTTCGGGGTGGGACGATTGTCGAGTTTGACCGGCAAAAAGTCAAATCTTGGCATATAAACAACTCAGAACTGCCACTTAGCTCTTCCTGCATGACATAGGAGTGCGAGTGAGTTCTTTTGACAACTCATATCTGCCAATTGACTTTCCCTTCATTGCATGGGAATGAGAGTAAGCTTTTTAAGACAACTCAGATTTGCCACTTAGTTATCCCTTCATTGCATGGGAGTGCAAGTGAGCTTTTCTAAAACACACAAAGACATGCACAGAGGCAGTTAAGAAGCCCTTGATCAAGAAGAAGTCTTCTCTTCACAAACAAAAGCATTCATGCAAAGAAACACTTTTGCATGTTAATTCAAAGAGACCCCTTGGGTCTATAAAATGGTGAGTTTCCTCACCCAAAGGATATACCGAGCAGGAGCATTCTGAGCAACGAAGTGCTGTTAATTCACTTACTTGCGATTTGCGCCCAAACCCCAATCTTTTGACCACAATATTCTATCAATTTGACGACAACACATCACATCAGGTTTCGGACCCATCTCAAGCGGATTGGTGTCGAAGCAAGGTTTTATCCGCGGGTGGTTTGCCTTCGGGCACCTCCCCGCTTTACTTCATTTATAGTATTTTAGCTAGTTTCATGTTTATGCATTTATCAAGTTTTTAGTGCATTTAGATTCATTTCAGCTATAGTTAGATTTATCTTTTATTTTTCATACACGGGTGCTACTGATTCTTTGTTTGTTTCTTTGAACACAGATTTCAGGTCTATTGAAGGAGCAACGAGGAATCGACCTTTGTCAATGCAAGCAGCGACAACGTTTTGGTTCGCCCATTTTATATGTGGGCACGCGGAAGAAGGAATTCGAGAGACAAGTTGTAGAGAACAATATCTAACGCTCCTATCCCCTAAAAAGGAAGGAGACGTATTGTAACACGAATTGAAAAGAATATCAATAAAAAAAGGGCTACATTTCATATTGTTCTTATATCTTGTGTTCATTCATTTGTGTTCCTTCCTTTTAATACGATTTCGTTTAGTCTTTCCTTTTTGTTTTCGGAATCTCGTGTTTTCAATGGCGATCACGGTGGGACGACTGTCCTCTATTTTTTTAGGTTAATTTACTGATCTAAAATTGCTTGTTTTTACAGGTACCTATTTTTTTAACCTCGGACTGTTATTCGTCTCTGCACGTGACGATTACAGAATTGGTACTCGTCTCACCCCGGGACGAATAAACTATTCGTTCCACCCTGGGACGATTACGGTCTGTTATTCGCTCCACCCAGGGACGATTATAATTTTGTGCAATTTTTAGAGCAAATCAGAGACATCCTGTTAGGCAGAGAAGAGGTAGGGGTTTTTACAGCTTCTGTCAAATTTTTGTTTTTCTGTTTTTTGGTTTTCAGTTTGTATGGCTTAGGGAAAGATTTCTTTTCGTTTGCCTGTTTCAATTTTGCACAATTAAAATGAACCCCACACATCACGAGGCATTTTAAACCAAGGCGTTGGTCGTAAAACCCCAACCCTTGAACAAGACCAAAGGTGGATTCCATTATCACTTTGGCTTGATATATTGCATCCATTACCTCGATCGCGACTGTTGCTAGACGTAAATCCTGACGAAAGCTGACCGAGTGTAGCTTGGGGTGATTCCCAACACGCGAGGATAAGTCTTCTATGGTAGGTGTCATAAACAGAGCGATTCCCCTTCCGTACCGCCTATGTTCCACGTATCATCTGCTCTCACGTACCTATAGTCTCCCTCACGTAAGGGCGGGTATATAGAGAGGTTGGTATATCGGTCCGACAATGGTATATTGAAGGGGCGACCATATTGGGAGTCATAAGAGCCTTCATACTTGCATTTAAACGTTTCACAAAAATCTTCAAAAACAAAACAAACAACAAAAACACACTAAACCAGATTTAGGGCACACTATTAATCTTTAAAAGAGATAATCATTGCTTGTGAGTGTGTATGCTATTTTCTGTTTAGACCAAAAACATCATAAAAAGAAAATCACAAAAAGAACTTTTGCATTTTTTAGGTTAGCATTATCATGGTGAATACTCGTAGCCAAGCCCAATCACGGGCAGAAGCTGCAGAACATGCACCAAGAGAGACAACTCGTCTCCGATATAGCATTGAAGACTTAGCCATTCCGCCTCACCGGCGGGGTACAACAGTTAGTTCACATCATGCAGAACATGGCTCTAGAGCCCCATCATTGAGGGGTACTCCAACCCATACAGTCATAGAACAAGGTTCTAGAGGTGCCTCAAGGAGTGGCTCTCCAAATCAGGCCTTCAACAGACGAGACTTTAGAACCCCTTCTATAAGGGGAACTCCTAAGCAACAAGAATCTTTTCAAGACAATAACTTATATATACCACCTGGTCAAAGCACGAAGCCTCCTTTTGAAGCTCATTATGGATGGCCTAGTGATGAAGCACTGTATAATGCTATGGAACAACAAAGGGTTCAAAAGGAAGGACCACATGATTTTGTGGTTCCTAATTTACCCCCAATTAATGTCGAAAATAGTAGACCATATCCAGAACGACAAGTCCTCCCAACAAGACAAGGCAATTCTGCCCGCACTTTTTATGCATATCACAGAGAGAGAGAGGAGGATCACTACATTCCTCCAAGTCAGTTTCCAGTGCCAAAACGATGCACGTCTGCACCTGCATTATATCCAGATCCCTTATTGAGACCAGAGTTTCAAGTCAATGCGGCCAACCTCGACAGAGGGAAGCAACATATAGGAGTCTCAGAGTATTATGATCAAAACAGATATGTAGGAGAAGCATCTAGGCCTATCAAACAAGAGACAACAGAACAAAGTAACTTGGCATTTACACAACTAGCCGCCCGCCAAGCACAAATCATGCGGCTTCAACAAGAACAACAGGAATTAGAACATTTGTGTCGCCTTGATCAAGAGCGCATTCAACGTCAGATTGCTGAATGGTTTTACAACTATGTGACTGAGAAAGCCCCAGTCCCTCGTGCACAGCAATCTAAGATGTATGTGAGGCATAATCCCTTAGCGCGAGACAGGTCTCCGCGACGTCAGCAAACATTGCCTCTTAGACCTCCTAGAACTGAGCGGGAGGCCATTCCTCGTGACCATGACGGGCATCCTCCGCGGGCACCCATCCATGTTTATAGGCCTAGGCCAAACACTCCTCAAGAAGATTATGAGGATTATTACCAAGAAGAAGAGCGGGCTGAAACGCCTTATCTAGGCAGAAGGGATGCTAACCATTTAGTCATTCAAAGGCCTCAAGTTCCCCGCAACCCACAGCAGGAACAAAATAAGGAGGAGGAAATTATATCCTCCGATGCCTACAAAGTGTTATTAGAACGCTTAGAGAATATGGAACTTAAGACTGGTGGGCCTCAAAAGCCTACCTTACGCCAACTTCGTAGTCATCCGATACATCCATCCGTGCCAACACCTCCATACCCCGAACATTTCAAGCTGCCCCAGTTGGCACTCTTTAAAGGGGATGAAGATGCTCAAGAACATGTGACTCGATTTTTGAGTCAGTGCTTTGGTATACAAGACAATGATGCATTATTATTGAGAACATTCATAACCACATTCGCAGGATCTGCCTCGGATTGGTTTACCCATCTCCCGAAGCACAACATCTACAACTTAGATCAACTAGTTGACACGTTCCTAGAACGTTTTGCTTTCAATACAAAGAAAAAGACGTCACTCAGTGATCTAGCTAGCCTCAAACAGTATGAGGAGGAGTCTATGGTCGCATATGGGAATCGGTGGAGGACAGTGCTTTCAAAGTTGTCTTACCTCCCTCCTATGTCCGATTTAACTCAAATGTTCGCAAAGAGCTGTTTGCGATCGATCTCTGTGCTATTGCAGCTACAGCAATACACCACTTTGGAAGAAGCTCTGGCGCAAGCTAGACGTATCGAAGAAATCAAGATACAGGATGGCGAAATTGCCAAGCCTAAGAAAAAAGAGTGGAACAAGAATACCAAAATAGGGAATACGCAACAGAAACCCGCCGCGGTCAATCAAGTTGCTATTAATGCCCCTACGCCTGCCCAAGAAACACAGCCTTCAAAAGCTAACTATCAGGCGGTGCCTCACAATAATTATGAGAAAGATAACAAGAAGCAAGATCAAAATCAGTAGCGTCGCCCAAAGCGACAGTTTACACCATACACTGAGTCTAGAGATTCCTTGTTTGACCGTTTGTCAGCGGCAAACTTGATTAATCTGCCAGATATTCCAACAATTGATCCTAATGCGCCAAAGCCTAAGGGCTACAGAGAGGATCTTTTCTGTAGATTCCATAGAAGGAAAGGGCATGACCTTAATTTCTGTTGGGCGTTTAAAGGTTTAGTGCAAGATCTCATTGACAATCACACATTGGTAGTGGATAATCCCATCGCACCCAACAACCAACATATGGGTGTTTTCAAAGATCCTTTACCCACACATGATGCACAAACAAAACCTCTACATGTCAATGAAGTGCAACAGAGTTACCCCATGGAAGGGTATGTTGGAATGATAAGTATTGTGACAAGAAACAAAAGACACCCAGGAGTTGTCCCCGTGACAACCACTAGGGAAGCCTCATCCATGTCACAAAACCAACAAAATCCTACACGGTTGCCCCCACCTAGACCGGTGGTCACGATTCGATCTAGACTTACTCAAAGTCTAAGGACCACATCGGCTAGGCTCTCCATTTATGAGCTTATTCAACAATCAGCGCCCCATCGGGAAGCTCTTATGGAGATATTAAAGGCGATTGAATTGCAACCCCATGAAGCGGATTCGTTCAACAATTTTGTGGGGCATGTCAAACAGTGTACTGAACCAGTCATTACCTTCAGAGAAGATGAGCTAAAAATGGTGACTGGCGATGTAACAGATCCACCCCTGCACGTTATTGCGCGGGTCAACGGGACTCCATACAAACGGGTGTTGATAGACACTGGTTCGTCCAGTAACCTTATTACAACCGCTGCATTGAAACATTTGAAACTACCAACCTCTCACATTGCACCTTCTACTTATACCCTTCGAGCATTTAATGATACGATATGCTCGACAGTTGGCACAATTGTCTTGCCCATACAAGTGGGACAAAAGACCATTCATACGTTGTGCCACATTTTAGAAGGTGAGATGGCTTATAATATCTTACTTGGGCGGCCTTGGATCCGAGATATGAAATGTGTCCCTTCAATTGCTCATCAATGTTTGAAATATACATTTGAAGGACAAGTGCACGTGGTCCCCGTAGATTTGGAACCTTTTAAGTATTGCAACTCAGTGCAAATCATGCCGCGATCAACCCTTCCTTCAACGCACGTGGATTTCCAGTTAAATCCATCTAAACGGGGTTCGACTAAGCAAGAATCTTCATTGCCAACTCAATTACATTCCCAGGCGGGTTCATCTTCTTCATCCTGTCCTCCCACAACGACGCCACCTACGGTGGCCACACCAACGGACAAAGGAAAGAAGCCCCTAGAAGCAGAACCACCTCTCGTTTCCAACATCTCTACAGAAAAGACGCCTAATAGAATGGAAGCTGAGACACCTAGTTCACCCCACATGGAGTGGACTCAAGGAGAACTCCCATTTGACCCCTCTCAATCGCCAACGATTACTGTTGAGATGTCTAACACAGGCATGGGGGAGTATATAGTGCGCAATGTTGTTGCAACGCCCACACTTCAGTCTATGCAAGACATGGGAAGACCTCGACTCCCCATAGGCTCCGTGGTTCCTTTAGGCTACCCACCTAATCAGACAAACTTCATTTTTGGGGGCCTGGATCATGGCGTTGAACCTTCCCGACAAGAAGAGGAAGATGAAGATCCCTTTGTGGAAGATGTCAACTATCTGGCTAACCCAGACTTCGCATTAAGATATCTTAGCCAATGCAATTGGCATGGATACGGGTTAGGTCGGTATGAACAAGGAATGCGTGTTTTGTGTCAACCAAGATACCAAATGCCCTATGATAAGTCAGGAGTAGGGTTTAATCACCCTTTGCCCCTCGACATCTTGGTCGAAAACATGCAAGGCCTAGGGATAGGCAACAAGGATGGGTTGGCATCAGATCCATATGCTAATCCAAATACAACTTATACATTAGGGGATTATTTCCCATTGCAAACAAATAACCTTGTTGACCTCAACAACCCTTTCCCTACGGCTGAACAAGGAGAAACCTCATGGACTCACCCACAAGGGGAAGATGGACAAGACCAGGAAGGGTCTTCTGAAGATGAGTCGGAGGACGATCATTCGCATGACTATCAAATGAATGACGATCAGGAAAGCTTCCTGAGGATGTTCCCATTGAACGATCCTAGTGAGCATAGATTACAAGATCCTTTGGACATAGATGACAGGTTGGAACACTTACACATAGATCCGCGACCTAGGAGGCACTTCAACCTGGCGCAGTTATAGCAATTACTGCATCTGCCACCCCAGGAATACAACGGACATCTTCTGCCTGGAGACCCTATCAACTCATCAGTGTCTAGGGCGGACCCTGTTTGCAGGACCGCATATAGGGCTGATCCCTTTGTGCCAGTGCCTACAGAGCCAGATCCACAGCACCACGAACATCCAGAATATCAGAGTTGTCACATTTGCGGTAATGGAGATTACAATCATTTCATTAACATGGTCTCCATTGATTTGACCGCCCCCATCCATGATCCAGCCAATCCAACATGATTATTGCATCTAGACATAGAAGCTATTGATTGGGATCGCGCTGACACACCACCATCTCCATCAGAGTATTGGCCTTGCGGTGGGATGTTTCATTTCACTCCAGGACAAACTCAGGATGTCTTCCATGCTGAAGAGGAACTTGAGGTTCCTAATGACGATCTTAATTCAGCAAACGATATCCATCTGATCCCAATTCCACACCAGTTGGAAGACGGATCCCATATGTCAGTTGAAGCAACGACTGATGTAGACATCGGCACAGATCCAATGAATCCATGGATTCTCAAGCTGGGGGTAAGTCTTTCCCCTGAAGAGCGAGCCGATTATGTTGCCCTTCTTAAGGAAAAGAAGGAAGTTTTTGCATGGTCATACAAGGATATGCCGGGACTAGACCCACAGCTAGTCACGCACAATTTAACGCTTGATCCGACAATCAAGCCAGTAAAGCAAAAACTACGCAAGATGCATCCAACAGTGGCCTTAATGGTAAAATATGAGTTGCAAAAGTTGTTGGATGCCCAGTTTGTCATCTGTGTGGATTATCCGCCATGGTTATCTAACATGGTTCCCGTCAAGAAGCCCGACGGGAGGATTCGCATATGCACTGATTTTTGAGATCTTAACAAAGCGAGTCCTAAGGATGATTTTCCCTTGCCAAGCATCGACGCGTTGGTAGACGCTACAACGGGCCACGAAATGCTTTCCCTTATGGATGGTTTCTCGAGATACAATCGGATTCGTATTAATCCCGAGGACCAACTAAAAACGGCATTCACAACGCCTTGGGGGACATTTTGCTATAAGGTCATGCCTTTTGGCCTTAAAAATGTCGGAGCTACATACCAACGTGCCATGACATACATCTTTCACGATTACATGCACAAAACTTTGGAAGATTACATGGATGATTTGTTGACCAAATCTCTTTTGCGCACAGATCATATCGATGACTTGAGCAAGGTCCTTGATCGCCTCATTGAGCATAAAGTCAGATTAAACCCCAAGAAGTGCGTCTTTGGCGTCACCTCTGGAAAACTCTTGGGTTTCATAGTCTCCAAACGAGGAATTGAGGTTGATCCAAACAAAGTCAAGGCAATCCTTGAAATGCGTCCCCCAACCACCATCAAGCAGCTCGAGAGTCTGCAGGGAAAGGTTGCGTCGATCAAGCGCTTCATAGCGCGGTTATCCGACAAATGCCGACCCATGAATAAATTATTGCATAAAGGGGTCACATTTCATTGGGATGACGAGTGCCAGTCAGCCTTTGACGACATTAAACAGTACTTGGCTTCGCCGCCAGTATTGGCACCACCCAGACCAGGAGTGTCGTTCTATTTATATATCTCAGCCACTGAGGTGGCACTGGGCGCCATGCTGTCCCAGAAAAATGAACTTCACCGAGAACAGGCTACATACTATCTTAGCCGCACCCTGGTCAATTATGAACTTAACTATGCATATGTTGAAAAACTCTGCTTGGCAGTGGTGTTTGCTACCAAAAAGCTACGCCACTACATGCTTAGTAATAAGACGTATGTTGTGTCTAAGGAGAATCCATTGCGATACATGATGAGTCGTACTTATCATAGTAGCCGCACGGCGAAATGGATCATGTTGTTGACGGAGTTTGACATAGAGTTCATTGGACAGAAATCTATAAAAGGTCAAGTCATCGCCGATCAACTAGCTGAGGCTCCTCTTGAAGACGATCAGCCTCTGACTTTTGAACTACCTGATGATGGGGTCTTCCATGTTTCGTAGTCGCCAGATTCTGATGAGCCTGAGTCACAGGCTGACATAACCCTATTCTTCGATGGTTCTAAATGTGAGCAAGGGGGTGGTGCGGGAATTGTATTCTTCACTCCGCAAGGCGCTCCAATGCCCTTGTCTTTTAAATTAGACTTCCCGCTAACCAATAACAATGCAGAATACGAAGCCTTGCTCATAGGTCTTCAGACAGCAATCACCATGAACATTAAACGATTGAACATCTTTGGTGATTCGCTGTTAATTGTCAACCAAGTAAAAGGGATATACCAATGTAAATGTCCAGTTTTGAAGTCTTATAAAGCCCTTGTGGATAAATTCTTGGCACAATTTGAATGGTATGACATCGAGGCACTCCCTCGATCATCAAATCATTTTGCGGATACTATGGCCTCCTTGGGGTCACTTATTCCGCAAGACCCTTCTGGTGAAATGACAACCATTCAGGTTAAAACATTATCGCAATCTGCGATGGAGCGTGCAAGCTCTGATTCGACGCCAGAAATCCACATGATCCAGATTGAACCATCTCCGGATAAGTTCTCTCGAATTCGAGATTGTTTGATTAAAGCCAACTGGGGGTCCTTGTTCTCCCCGGCCCCTCTTGCTAGCAACACCACGTTGTTTTTACAAGTTCTTTCCTGTTCAGCTTTTGTTCGGGATAAACTTCAAAAGGGATTGGCCGTTCATACTATCGAGGTTTCTGATCAGCAAGACTGGTATACACCCATTCGGGATTACCTCAAGCTAGGTACTCTCCCACTTGGATTGACACAAGCCACGAAAAGATCATTCAAACAGAAAGCGGCAAAGCATGTCTTGTTAGGAGACATTTTGTATCATCAAAATTATGAAGGAATCCTCCTTCGTTGTTTGGACCAGAAAGAGTCCGCTTGGGCGATCACCCAAGCTCATGATGGTACATGTGGTGGCCACTTCAACGGTATGGCCATCGCAAAGTGCATTCTTCGCATGGGTTATTATTGGCCATCTTTAGAGCGAGATTGTTGCGCATATGTGAAGAAGTGCGTGAAGTGTCAGCACCATGCTAATTTGACACACGTACCTTCTCAGGCCTTACAGTCGATTCAATCGGTTTGGCCTTTTTCGTAGTGGGGCCTTGATCTAATTGGAAAGATCTCCCCTGCATCGTCTGGTCGTCACACGTTCATTTTAACGGCCACAGAGTACTTTACCAAATGGGTGGAAGCAATTCCGCTGACCACTACGACTGGAGCCCGCATTGCGGAGTTTATTTTGCATAACATCATATGTCGTTTTGGTATTCCATCCAAAATTGTCTCGGATAATGGGACACCATTCAAGAATAAAGATGTGCGTGCTTTGATCACAAAGTACAAGATTCAGCATAGCTTTTCCACACCCTATTATCCGTAGGCAAATGGGCAAGCAGAGGCGTCAAACAAAATGCTAGTCGCCATTCTCAAAAAGACAGTTGCAGACAATCATAAAGACTGGCACATTCAGATCCCGCTTGCCCTATGGGCTTATCGCACCAGCATTCGGACGCCCACTGGGGCAACTCCATTTTCGTTGGTGTATGGCTCCGAGGCAGTCATGCCTTTTGAGTTGGAGATTCCTTCCCTACGCATTTCAATGCAAGAGTTCATCGATGATGACACTGCACGGCAGGCCCGGTTAGATCAACTGACGTTGCTTGACGAACGACGCGTCAATGCTCTCGAGCATTTGCGTATCTATCAAGAGCGACTTAAGAAAGCATACAACATGAAAGTCCATTTCAGGGAATTTCAGGTTGGTGACTTGGTCTTAAAAGAGAACCAGCAGAATTCTAATTTGCCGTCCCATCTACGGGACAAGTTTGCAGCAAACTGGTTAGGTCCTTACATCATTGACAGTAGAATAGGACCCGAAACATACCGGCTTGCCTCTCTTGAAGGAATCAAGGAAGCAGAACCCTTGAACATCATTCATTTGAGGCCATTTCACAGCTAGAGAGCCATAGTCCAACCAAAAGCTCCAAGGATTCCCACAATCGCTTGGTCAACCCAAAAGCTCCAAGGATTCCCACAATCGCTTGGTCAACCCAAAAGCTCCAAGGATTCCCACAATCGCTTGGTCAACCCAAAAGCTCCAAGGATTCCCATAATCGCTTGGTCAACCCAAAAGCTCCAAGCGTTACCACAACTGCTTGGTCAACATAAAAATCAAAAATCACAAAAACAACTGCATTTCAATTCCATGCATCCTCATCAATACAAATCAAACTCACAAAACTAATTGCATTTCAACTCCATGCATCCCCATAAAAATCAATCAAAATTACAAAAACAATTGCATTTTAATTCCATACATTCTCATAAAAATCAAAATACAAAAATATAGGTTCCATTAAGCATTGCATCCATACATTGCATACTTCGCTAGGTCATACAAGTCAAAAGCACCATAGACTGTCATTATTTGGCAACTCCATCATTTCCACCTCCGATCCATTTTCATAAACACTTACATCTCACATATCATCCTTTTATTTTAGCATCGTCCGTGTCGCCTAATGTATATAGGGTTTTCGTCATTCAGATGTCTTTAAATTTCTAGCCAAAAACTGTACACAGTTAAGCAGATTTTACATGGGAAAGTTTTACTTGGATCCCACCTTGGTACGTAGCATCCCAACACAAATTAACACACATAAAATAATTCCTAAGTTGTGTGGACGAAAGATGAAACCTGCACCGTAATCCCGGCTACCATAAGCGAAACGGCTATCTTGCTTATCCCCCTGTGCAATTGACCCTAGAAATGCTGAGAGTTGGCAAAAGGACAAGCTTCCTCCCTACCCAATTCCCCATGAATCCCAAGTTCTCAAAAGTTGCAAAAACATCAAACATTTGCAAAACGTCAAAACACTAAAATTTGACATCCTACAGTGCACACATCAAAAGGCACAAACAATAGTGATTCTCGTCACTCCATATTTCAATCCCTTGCTCCAAAAAAAAAAAAAATCAATAAAACAAAAATAAACAGTGATCTTATCACTATAATGAGCAAGTATCCCCATACCCTTGAAGAAAAGAAGGGAGTCGACCTTGAATCCCTGGAATTTTCAGCATTTCGACAGGTCATGAGGCAAGCTTCAGTACCGGTTTGGTTGATAGCCTATCAGTCACTGGCAGTAAACCTCCCGCATGACGATATATCTGTCACATTAACTTGTGTGCAGATCAATGTTTGCATGTGGATGAGCTAGCTTATGGTATCCTAGATAACATCGCAGACAAATCTGACTAAATACAATACAGGAGTTAGTGGAGCTAATTAGGTGATCCTCAGTACAGGTTCGGTTGAAAGCCCATCTGGCACTGGCGGTATCCTGATGAATAACACATAAACGAACTCAATTGCACACACAGGGATGTGAAATAACTTGGTTAAATTCAAGTCAGATTTAGACCTTGTTCCAAAGTCCTGCGAGATAAATGTATAGTCTTGGCTAGTTAGTTAAAAATATCTGCATCTCAGAAAAGCTTAACTACATTTTCCAACAACCGATACATTTCATTCCATACCTCACCATCAAAAAAATAGACAAAATACAAAAACAAAGTTTTCATATGCACAAGCATTCCACAAAGTTATCTTATTACTATAGCAAATCACTCCAATTTTGTACAGTATATGGTGCATCGACAAATCATCCACAATTCATTTCATTCATTCTATATGCATACATCATACAAATTAGAATCATCACATTCATAATCGCATATGCATACATCAATGTAAAAACATGTACATAAAAATAAATCATGCAAAACAGATAAACACCAAAAAGAATCATCTGTATATATATCACAACAAAATTGCCCGTAGGCTACAAAACTGGTCCTCAGACCTCCCTCCCATCATCCAAAATCCCAAAATCCCCAGCCTAGGGCGTCGGCCACCATGATCACGCAGGATCGGTGCGACGAGAGCTACCCCCTACGGTATCCGTCCTCTGAGATCTCTCAGGGCGACTGCTCGCCCCTGCATCCCGCCCACTCGCGCCTCCCTCATCTCGCCGTCGACGACGGGATGATGCCGACTGCTCCGTCCCGCTGTCTCTCGTCCTGTACGACGAGCCACTGGCCGGAGGCTCTGGTATTCGCCCACCCAGGCGGATAATCTCACCCTCCATCTCCGACCGATGCCGCCCCCACGCGGCCTCTCGTCGCCTCCAATCCTCTTCCCGTAGCCTCGACTCCGCCTCCCGCCTACGGTAATACGTGATGGCGTCGTCGCGCTGTGCTAGCTGCACCCGTAGGAGATCTCTCTCCCGTGCAGCATCTGTATCTCCCGCCTGCTGGTGAGACGCAGCCACTGCGATCCCCTGCCCTGCCAACTGTGTCCGTAGGAGATCCCTCTCCTGCGTCATCTCTGCCAGCTCTCCATCCCGCCTCTGCAACAATCCCGTCAAACGCGCTACCTCAGCGCGCAACCCTGCCTCTGTCTCCCCCGAGCCAGCCGGCTCTGACGCCTCCTGCATCTCCGGCTGCTCCTCCTCCCCAAAGTCATCTCCCACCTCTGCCACCTCCACCATCTCTACATCTGCAGGTGCTCCCCAACCCTCTCCTGGTGCCTCTGCACCCTCTCCGCCTCCCGCTGCCTCCTCTCCTCCCAAGGGCCCCTCCCCTCGCCACTGCCGTAGCGTCCACCACTCCTGATATTCGGCTGTCACGCCGACGTCATCAACATCCGGAATGTCCAACACAACATCTGACTCCTCCCCTAGTGGCTCGAGGATCGGCGCCGCTAGGGTCCTCTCATCACTCCGGCGTCGGTAGGCTACGGGCTCCCCAGGCAACCCCTGAGGTACCCCAAACTGTCGCGTCACTCGGAGGTAATGGAAGTACTCCTGCTCTGTCCCATGTCGCCCAATCACCCATCTCCCCCTCCGAACCCGTCGAAGCCAATCCTCCGCCTCTGGCCATGCGGGACAATCCCGATATGGCCTCCATACCACATCCCCGGGAGTCAGTCGTGCAAAGGCATCTCTGTAATGGTCGACGTCTCCCGTGAACCGTCGACTGTGCCCTCGCTCCTCAGACCGATACCATAGCGCACCATACCCAATGTCCCTATCCACCATCTCCGCTCGGGTAGTCCAGGGCAACCCTCGTGGTCGCTCTATGGCTATGTGCTGCCAGGCCCAGCACTGCAATAAAAAACTGCACCCCAACCCCTTTCGCCTCCGACAGCGGACCTCGTACAACTCATCATATAACTGCGCTAGTAGCGTCTGGCCCCACCTCATAATAACCGGCTCTGTCATCGGGCAATCCACCAACTGCCATACTACCTCCACTAGGTTCCATGGGAACCTCGCTCCTGATGAATCTGGCAGGAGCATGTTGGAAATGAGGCTCATGAGTACTGCATGCCTCACTCCCAACACTCTCCTCGCGTACCACCACCGTACCAGTATCCCCCCAATCTGACAATCCAGCTCCGCCCTCTCCAACGAGGTCATCCCATCCCCCTCCCCTCCGTGTCCAAAGTACCGTGTCAGTACCGCTGTCCTCTGGCCCCGTGGAGTCGTCCGAATGGGAACCCCGTCTATCGGAATCCGCAAGATCCGATACACGTCCTCCAAGGTGACAGTCATCTCCCCTGTCGAAAGATGGAAGGTGTTCGTCCGAGCATCCCACAGGCCAATCAATGCTGTAATGTACGACCGATCTGCCACAACTGCATCCAACCGAGCCACATGCTTGAGCCCTAAGGCATCAAGCCACTCCCAGTCATCATCAGTCAACGCCTCGCGGGCATTAGAAAAAATGGTCGGCACTCGATGTCGACTCTTCACCACCTGCACATCACAAAAAAAAAAAAAACAACAAACATCAAAAACATGCATCACATCACCATCACATGTACAAAAATGCATAACTATACCGTACTATTTTTCATTCACATGTACATCCAAAACTTCAAAAAAAAAAAAATCATTTATTTTGCATCTTTAATTTCATCCAAAACAATAAAAATTTGACATGGTTTCCCTACGGTTTTACCTAAGTTTACCATTTCAACCAAAAAAAATTCATCTTTAATTTCATCCAAAACAATAAAAATTTGACATGGTTTCCCTACGGTTTTACCTAAGTTTACCATTTCAACCAAAAAAAATTCATCTTTAATTTCATCCAAAACAATGAAAATTTTTGACATGGTTTACTTACAGTTTTACCTACGTTTACCATTTCAACCAAAAAAAAAAAAAAAATTCATTCATTTTCCATTTTTAATTCCATAAACATAACATAAAAATATGAGTGTGGTTTACCTACGGTTTCGCCCTAAGTTTTACCATTCACATAGAAAAACATTTTAACCATGGTTACCCTAGGTTGTTACTCTAAGTTTCATTTTGGGTTTATCATCCGGTTTGTCGTCTAAGTCTCATTTTGGGTTTCTCATCCGGTTTTTCATCTAAGTTTCCATAGGTTTGCATCCATGTTTCCTTTGGTTTCATTCATTTACCTTTAATTTAATTAAGTAGGGTTTCGTGTTTTCATAAACGTAAAACAATAAAAACACATTTGCATTTTTTTTGAAATTCACAATCGAGGAGATAGTGCACTTACTGGTCTCGCCTCGGCTCCTCCGCTCGACGACCCGGTCTGTGTACTCATGGTGGCTAGATAATCCGGCAGCGCTTCGCGTCAGAAATCTACCTCCTCCTCCCAGAGCTCCAAATCGCAATCGATGAACAGTGCAAATGAACCAAATCCGTCATTTTCGCATATTTATAGTTTTTGTTTGCTGGTAATCGTCCTTTATCGGGACGAGCGCTTTTCAGCGCGCTCGTCCCACCCCGGGACGAGTATCCTCCGAGGCATGCTCGTCCCACCCCAGGACGAGTAACATCACGACAATCGTCCCACCCCGGGACGAATAAAAAAAAAAAAAAATTTTAAATTAAATTAAAAACAACCACAACATAAAAATGACCAATGCTAACAAAACCAAAAATAGGTCAACACAGTCGGAGAACTGCTCGAGCATGCTTAGCGGTAAACCATCTAAAGGCACCCTTGCACACGTCATCTTGGGTCAAGCGACTCGTCGCTTTTCTCATGTCGGTCATTCCCTCATCGATTCGTCGCTTGAGGGGGTAGTCACACTTAGTTGCCAATCAACAACATTATACCTAGTCTTGGAAAAGACACGCATTCAAAGGATCATTGCAAAAGACAATCGCGCCCTGGCTGGGGCAGCAAACAAGCAATCATCACAAACTGATCATATACTTAGCATTTGTGAATCATGAACTCAAGGTTCCCACAACAAAAGGTTGCGCCCTTTGCCTATTCATGACTGATCAATGCCTAAGTTCAAGTAATACCTCACCGAACCAGGTTAATGCTTGATTTAAGTTCCTTAGCTCGTCAGAAGCAAGGATTCAAGAATGCGTGCCCTTTCCATACTTGGGGCATCAAGAGTTGGTTAGGTTACTGAAAACCTTAATCATTAGTGCTTTGGTTATATTTTTGCTCAGCGCTGCGCCTTGCACAACGCTTCCCAAAAAGGGGCATCTGTAGACACCAAAACAACACCAATCCGATTATGTGATTACAAGCACTGATCGCACCAACACACACAGCCCCTAGGGCAGCCCTCAGAGGTTAAACAGTGGTTCTAACCACTCACACAACAATTTTGCAAGTCAGAAACCAATTTGGCACCTTTTAGACACTTTATTGCTTATTCGTCCCACCCAGGGACGAGTGCAAATTTTACTCGTCCTACCCAGGAACGAGTGCTGACTGATACTCGTCTCACCCAGGGACGATTATAAGCGCTCGCTTCGGGGTGGGACGATTGTCAGGTTTGACCGGCAAAAAGTCAAATCTTGGCATATAAACAACTCAGAACTGCCACTTAGCTCTTCCTGCATGACATAGGAGTGCGAGTGAGTTCTTTTGACAACTCATATCTGCCAATTGACTTTCCCTTCACTGCATGGGAATGAGAGTAAGCTTTTTAAGACAACTCGGATTTGCCACTTAGTTATCCCTTCATTGCATGGGAGTGCAAGTGAGCTTTTCTAAAACACACAAAGACATGCACGGAGGCAGTTAAGAAGCCCTTGATCAAGAAGAAGTCTTCTCTTCACAAACAAAAGCATTCATGCAAAGAAACACTTTTGCATGTTAATTCAAAGAGACCCCTTGGGTCTATAAAATGGTGAGTTTCCTCACCCAAAGGATATACCGAGCAGGAGCATTCTGAGCAACGAAGTCGTTGTTAATTCACTTACTTGCGATTTGCGCCCAAACCCCAATCTTTTGACCACAATATTCTATCAATTTGACGACAACACATCACATCGGGTTTCGGACCCATCTCAAGCGGATTGGTGTCGAAGCAAGGTTTTATCCGCGGGTGGTTTGCCTTCGGGCACCTCCCCGCTTTACTTCATTTATAGTATTTTAGCTAGTTTCATGTTTATGCATTTATCAAGTTTTTAGTGCATTTAGATTCATTTCAGCTATAGTTAGATTTATCTTTTATTTTTCATACACGGGTGCTACTGATTCTTTGTTTGTTTCTTTGAACACAGATTTCAGGTCTATTGAAGGAGCAGCGAGGAATCGACCTTTGTCAATGCAAGCGGCGACAACGTTTTGGTTCGCCCATTTTATATGTGGGCACGCGGAAGAAGGAATTCAGAGACAAGTTGTAGAGAACAATATCTAACGCTCCTATCCCCTAAAAAGGAAGGAGACGTATTGTAACACGAATTGAAAAGAATATCAATAAAAAAAGGGCTACATTTCATATTGTTCTTATATCTTGTGTTCATTCATTTGTGTTCCTTCCTTTTAATACGATTTCGTTTAGTCTTTCCTTTTTGTTTTCGGAATCTCGTGTTTTCAGGTATTAGGCCATAGTTATCTAGACCAAGATGGTTTATAGACATAGTTGTTAGCCCCTTATACGGTCAACATCTAGCCTAAACATATATTTCTAAAAATAGCACAACACAACATGGTGTAGCATAACAACAACAACAATGACAAGGAATGTAAGATCTATGTATTTTATCTGCTTTTATTTTTATGCGTTTGAGCTTATTTTTTGCATCCTAATTTTGGTTTATATTTTTATATCTAGGTCTCACTTTGGGAGGCCCAACATATGCTACTAACAGGTTTATAGTGAACTTGTGTGTAGGTACATAGATTTGAACATCGATCCAAATCCAACTGATCCTGTAGATCTAGATCCACTGGATCCACATTCAATCTTATAGATCCACTAGTTACAATCATTAGATACACCATATACAACATTTATCTAGAATATATGAGACATCTAATTCAAATCTAGCCAACACAGATCCAGATCTAGCAAAGTGGCAATCATAAAAATCTCATCCATCAACTATTGTAGTGGAAGAAGGCACATGCACCATTGTAACTTGTGCAAAATAGATCTGTCCCTTCCATATATTTTTACAAATCTATGAGGGTCTAATTGTAATTAAAAATAAAAGAGGATAAAAAACATAAACTCCATATTTCCTATGTTTTTTATATTGCTATGGTGCATATTTTTTCCATCTACACTATTAAAAAAAGTATAAATAGAAGTGTGTGTTTTTAAATTTGTTTTTAGTCATCTTGTCATGGGATTAGGTCATTAATAAGAATATCAAGTTGTAAGTCAATATGGTCTGTTGGAGATTCCAGAGTTCTTAGATGAATCATTTTCAAGAGCCATTTTCATCACTTGTCCTATTTGGAGCCTATGTTGGATATTCAAAATCCAACCTAAGGTATACCCCTAATCTTGAAATTTTATAGTGTATTAGTTTTTTAGCTTGCTTATAAATTCATCCCTTAGGTTTATTAGATCCCATTTTTTTAAAGATTTACCCCTTTTTCTTTTAACTCATTAGGTTCATAGACTTATTTTTGTGTCCTTTAATTTCTTCATTATGTCCTTGATGGACTTATAATTTTTAGTAAGTATAAACACCTTTTAAATTTCCCTAGTTGGGTCTATAGTACACTATATAATTTTTTTCCATCTATATCATCATGAAGTTTCTAAGGTTTCAAGGTCCTTAGATATTTTCCCCCTTCATAATGTTTCATAATGAAGGTGTTTTCCTAATGCAAATTTCCTAAGTATTATAGGCCATTTAATTCTTTGATGGAACCTATTCCATACAAATATTAAGCATTTCCTAAAGCTCCCACATTTATAAATATCAAATTCATACCCTTTTTATTTTCCTAAGGTTCAAGATCCCTTGTGTGAAAAAAAGATAAAATCCTGCCACCCCTTGAAATTATTTCATAAAACCTAACTCCATGAGAGTGGGTGATAAAAGAAGATAAAGAATTTATACCTCACCAATAAATAATATGGACCATGGTGAATTATCACACAAAATTATAATTTTATTGGCCTAAAAATGTATGGCCTAGGTTTATTCAAATAAGTCTAACAACTCATAATAAATTTGAAGACCAGATTGTACCACACATATTTTACTAAGGTGATCTCCTCTACAAAATGTATGATACACATTCATCGACTATCAATGGTCTAGGTCAATATGTGGAGTGGTTCTCAATATTGATCATCCAAATAGTTCCAATGTTAGATCTGATGGTATGCATTTCTTAGTGCTAAAATACAAAGAACTATTATTGACAAAGCTAAACCATACGATCTTGTTTTTAGAAGATCAATGGTCCACATAATGCAAAAGAAGCATACAAAATATGTAGACCTGGGTGAAGAATTAAATAAATTGAAACAACAAGAATTAAGACTAATCAAGCATTTAGGGCTAAATTACACATGAGTGGACCTATAACCATGATTCATAATAGAACACCAAAATAAAATAGTACATATGGAAAACACTATGATAGTGTGTGATAGAAAAGGACAAACAACTTGAACCCCTATAGGAAAAGATAAGATTTTAAGCCAACTCAAAGAAAAATATGTGTGATTTATAGCTAAAATTGGTCCAATTTAACAATCTATAATGCTTCACGTATTGAAAATACAATGGAAAGTAAAAAATATGGCAATTTGAATAAGGCCATCCCCTGAAAAATGTAAGTAAACATTGGGTATAACCATGATATAAAGTATTAATAAATAGTTGTCATGTAAATATTTTTAGCAAACAACTTGCAACATAATAAAAGTTTGGTGGATCAAATAAACTCACATTCAACCTTTTCATAGCATTGATGCCTCCATTCATTAACTTTGTACTACTATGAGTAAAATTAATAACAATTCAAACATAATCAAACCAAGCTGACAAAGTTCATGTGAACAATATTGCACATCATTCTACACTTGGTATGGTAGAAGACTCATAGAAAGTAGCCATAAAGGAAGATTTTTAGTTGATAGGGAAAAGTAACTGAGTAGATAGTTCATATAAAATCATATTTTTGAGAAAATTACTTCACCAAGAAGATACAATTCTACAATAATTGTGAGAATATCCCCTAACACGACCATTATCAAAACTTGGTCTCTATAAGGCTTGACATTCTCACATAATCATAGGTGAAACTCTTTCAACATGCCAATGATTTCAGAAGCACAAGTAGAGATCCATATGATGAAGGATGACCAACTGAGAATATTCTTTCTAGACTATATAAAAAAGAAGCATAGAAGCAGTGGACTTTGGCTCATAAGTGCCTAACATCCTATCTGCACTTGAAACAAATTTAAGCTTTAATGAAGTATACTCATAGAGGTATAGTTTATGTGGGGTTTCCTATGTTTTAAACATCCCTTTTAATTGTATCCCCTTTATTTTATTCCATTTCTTCTAGCATTCATCCATTTTCCCCACCCTTTCCATCAACTCTTCTCTTTGTCACAATTTTACCTCTTTTTTGTGCATATATCTCTTCATCAATAACTATCTTCCACTTTATATGACCCCTTAATTCACCCTATTTCTTAAATTTGCTAAATATAAAGGAATGGTTTATGAGGTGCTAAACATATAATGCCAAATTTTTAACTACAATAAAAATATTAAAGGTCTTTTGTGAGCTACAAATCATTTTTTAAATATTACAAGTTTACTAGAATAAGACAGCAAAAAAAATAGTATATTTCAGAAGAAGACAAAATAACATGAGACTAAGGTCAAAACAAATTGAGATAATCGAAATTTGTAGACCCCACAATTAAGAAAATGTGGATGGTCTAATAATAATCCAACTATGGGGTTTAGATTTAATATAGTCATAGGCCACCATAGAAATATAGGGTCTTGATGTAGCTAGATGTTAGCTTTGAGATAAAACAACTTAGGATAGTTTTAATCTAGCTTTAACACACTTAATATATTAGAGGTGGAGATCATTCTAAATGGTAGGATCTATTGAATGTAGTTGTAGCATAACAAAATGCCCTAAATCTATATAAAGGGACACTGCAATAAATATCTGGATCAAGTTTTCCATAGCCATATTTTGTCAAAGGTATTCTAGTGTCCTTGTTTTGTTGATTGTATTTTCGCATGTGTCTTGTATTATTTTCCCATCCCTTATTATTGTCCATCATTGTGCAGGTCTTTTTGAAGAAGCATCCAGTTAGCTAATATTATTTCCACCGACTAGATCAAAATTTTGAAGACTCTTTGTCACTACTTTTTGGATAAAGAGTGGAGTTCCTTTGTTACAAAATTTGAACAAAGAGAAGCCTTTGTATTCATATAATGATGTCTAAGCACTCTGCCAAAATTTGAAATGTAAAAATATTTTGAATATTAATACAAATTTAGATTCATCTATGCAATTTATTGTCTAATTGTGTGTTTGTTTCTCACTTATGTGTTACATTATTTGAATGTGTGAATGACACTTTCTTTCTTTGGTTAAATTTCAATTATTCTTACTACATCATTTGAATGAACATAATTGAACAAGTTTCTCTTTAATTTTTTTTCTCTCATTTAATTGTTAAAACATTGCTACAATAACCCAATGGATAAGGCACTGGTCTACAAATAGGACATAATTAGTAAGTTATGAAATTTTTGGTTAAACATTTAAATAATTTCATTTCATTTGTAATTTAGATGAGTATGAGCATAAATATCACATTATAAACTCACCTTTAGGGTTTCCTTACCATACTCAGTCTATCTAGAGTTTTATGATAATATTTTTCTAAGTTAAAGAGGTGGATCCATTAGAGTCTACAACATTGATTGGATTCCAAAATTCTTATGGCATGACAATCCTTAAGGGACACAAGAAATTTCTCCAATAGGGATGGCATTAGGTGTATATTATGAGGATGAGGGTGGTTCATAGGATGAATCACCACTTAGGTGATGCATGTGAACTTGATGCACTAGTGGATTAGGTCCTTCAAGAGTGGGTAAGGTAGAGGTGGCACCAGATGATGAGGATCGAGAGAGGAAGAATATGAGAATTATGTAGGATATGTTAGACTAGAAGTATGAGGTTGATCATTTTTGTGATAGGGTAGATAAGGTAGAGGTAAAGTTGATATATTGGGAGTTCACATGGTTAGTAGAGTAGGTGATAATGGAGTTCAAGAGATATGGATTCAAAGAGGATATGCAGTGGTGTAGGGTACATATGGATGAGCTATGGTGAGAGCACGATGTATTTATAGCAAGGAGAGGGGAGCTAGAGGGGGATATGGAGTGGTTGAGCTACAGTAGGAGCGTGATGTCATCACAGTAGAGTGAGGGACAACTTAAGTGGCTATAGGAGATATAGATAGACTAAGGGTGTATGTGGATGATCTACAAAGATACCATGATGACATTGCAATAGATAGGTATATACTATAAGAGGTAGAGAAAATTAGGGCATAGGGAGTTGAGTTAGATATTCAAGCAAATATTGCGTAGTTGTGGCATACGAAGGATGAGTATGAGAGATCCTTCCTATATGATAAGGATTATGTAGAAGTGTACATGATGGTTTTGATTGCAAATGGTGTAGTTTTTCCCTCACATTCAAGTTCCAGGTCCTGGTGGAGTCATAGGAGTACATTGTCAATGACTCCAATAGTACCATGATTCACAATGCTAGAGGTATCATGGGCAGGGGGATCCACTTTAGTGTGAGGAGGTGAGATTTCATGGAGGAGTGATAATTATGCACCTGCAGGGCAAGATGGGAGTGGTGAGGCTCCTGGTGGTTAGTAGGGGTGATTTTATTTTATTTTCGTGTGGTAGATGTGCCACAATTTGTATATATGATGTCTATAGGTTATGCATGTGTAGTATCATGGATGTATAGATGTATTATGTGTATATTATTATGTATATGAATTTAGCCAATCAAAATTTTTGATGATGTGTATATTCATGTTGAATTATATATATATATATATATATATATACATGTTAGTTTGATTATGTTGTGAATCCTTGATTTATTGTAATGATTGGATGTGTTTGATTTGATATGGATGTGATGTAATATTTTCCATTCATTTGTTGTTAATGTTATGAATGAAATAGTGTGATTGTGCACATGCATTTTGAAACTTCTAATGTATGTATATAATCAAGTCTTTTGGGATGTGTGTATTTTATTGATATAATCATGTATGACTAAAATAATCAATGATATAAAGATAGTCGCACTGATATATAAATAGAGAATTATATAGACATGTATGCAATGCATACAATGAATGTAACTCTATCAATGGTCATATGTAGAGGTATTATGATGATATGTGGATGGTTGATCTAAGGATAATGCATATTGATATTTATGGTTTTTTAGTTGTACAAATAAGCATGATGTATGTTTTTACCTTTTGCTAAGGATTTTTAGATGGTAGAAGGGTTTTTAGGGAGTCAAGTGACATTCTTTTGAAACCTAGATCATTCTAACTGAGGTTGAGCCTATTGTGAACTAGTGTGTGTGCAATGGTGTTCATTTATCCATTTTAAATGAGGTTGGACTAACCAATCATAAACTTAGTTGGTTAAGCTAGCTCATCCACAAGCACACATTGATCTATACAAAAGAAGGTTGCTAATGTGATAGATATCTCACCACTTGGAGGACCTACTACACTACAAGATAGGCATCTATAGCCCCGATGTAGATAGATCCCATGATATATCGCCACTTAGAGGACCTACTCCACTGCTAGATAGGCATCTATAGCCCTGATGGAGATTGGTCCCATGGTATACCAATATTTTTCCATAGCCAGCCAAGCATCTATAGCCTCGATGGAATCTTCTAAAAATGCTTGAGGTTACCAAGGACAAGTTTTTTTGGTAGTGCTCTTTTGTATTTGTTTCTATTTTTTTTGTAACTTGTCCTTGGTGGATTTTCAAGCTTGGATTATGTGATTAATAATATGAGCAAGGAAAATCGTTTGCTAGGTGGTCAACGTATGCAAGGATTTGTCTTCCCTAGACTCAAAATTTATTTAGTGTTTGACATTTTTTTGGTTCATGAGAGAACTCTAGTCAGCCAGGGGAAGTCTAAAATAGAATTAGAATCCAATTATGTTTGATAAAGGTTTATGGGATCAACTAAAATGGTTGACTAATAGAAAATACTTTTATTACCAAGCAACCTATGCATAATATTTGAACATGACATCACTGTAGTTGAAATAACTAACATATGGTGTTGCATGAAATGAGTGAGGCCTATGTGTAAGCTAATGGACATAATCATGTGACAATAAGTATGCTAATGAAATGCTTGATAATATAATACCTATGTACAGGAACATGTGCAATGAACTTTATCATTAATTAAGTGAACCAAGTTGGATTTGTTAATGTGTATTCACGTATCCAAAAAGTTATAATATAGCACCATAGAAGCGTTGTGAGGTGATATATGCATGGATGTGATGAGTGAAGTGATTTTAAATGTTTGTCCAGTATCAACATGAATGGTTGATGAGAAGTGCAGAAAGAAGAAGATGAAGAACTTATCCAAGGTATGTAGTCTCTTGAAGCGTGACTATACAATAGGAATAAGAGGAAGAAGAAATAGATGTGAAGAAATGGGAAGATGGAGAACCTATCCAAGATATGTAGCCACTCAAAGCATGACCATACAATAGGTATAGGGGAAAGAAGAAAGATATGTGAAGGAAGAATAATATCGATATATGTTGTTTTGTACTGTGATTATTTTTGGATTTTTGTTGCTTTTGTATTTTTGTTGTTGTTGTTGTTTGTATTTTGGTATTGGAGTGTATAAGAGCCTAAGAGCCTTGATTGGTTATATCAGGCATAGAATGCATGAATATGAATTATGTTGAGGGGTTCAAGTTTTGCTACTCCCTCGAGATTGATGAGTTGATAATCACCTGAACCAAATTTTTGTGTAATGATGTATGGACCCAACCAATTGGGAGTAAATTTATCTTCTAGATGACATGGTTTGTTTGAGGTTTTTTGCTTATCCTTTATCACAAGCTCTTATATTTGGAATTCTTATTCATGCATTTTATTTTTTAATGCACAATGAACATTGTCTTGGTAGATGCAAAGGTGCTCAATGGTGTTTATTTGATACTCATCAAGAAGAGTAAGCTGGTCTAGATAAGCTTGGCGAGCAGTATCATCATTGATGAATTATTGCAATGAGATTCACATGGAAGGGATTTCTAATTCTAGGCGTATTATGGCTCAAAACCATAGACAAGTGAAAATGAAGTTTCCCAAGTGGATGTTAAAATATTGGTTTTGTATACCCATAGTGCTAAGGATATTTGCATTTTCTATTCTCGGTGTGAATTTGCAACTATTTTGTAAATGATAGTGCAAATGGTTTTTTTTGTGGCTTTGACTTAGCCATTGCCTTGGGGGTAGTAGGACATTGAAAAGTTGTAATTTATGTTGTATTTTTTGCACACTGCCCAAAATTCCTTGTTTTTAAAGCATGTACCATTATTAGAGATGATTTTGAAGGGAATACCAAAACAACATATGATGTGGTGTGTGAACTCAATGATTTTAAGTCTTATAATTTGGATTAAATGAGAAACCTCAATCCACTTGGTGAAGTATATTATTGTAGTTATGATAAACTTGTTCTTCCTTGATGATGCAAGAGTGATTTTTCCTATTAGGTTCAAGATCCATTGGGAGAATGACCATATAGATTGGATGGGTTGCAGGGCTTGAGAGGGTAAATGGGTTAAGTTGGCATGTTTTTGATATTTGGTGCAATTCATGATGTATACACATCATGTTCCATTATGGACCAATAGTAACCCATGCATAGAATGCGCTTAGTGATGGCCTTCCACTAAAGTGGCCACTACAAGTACCATCATGAGCCACAAATATAATGTACATGGCTTCTTATGATTTTAATTAGCCAAGGAGGATGCCATCAAAGCAATGCTTATAGAGTATATACACAAATAGGGTATATCTACCCATTTTTTTAATGTGCACTTGTTAATATGATGCAAGTCCATGAAGAGGATACCCAACTTGATGTACTCTTTTATTTGTGAAAAGCAAGGCTTGTGAGGCATTGCCTCAATAAAATTGATATTTTCAATATTAGAAGGTGTCATGGATGAAATGGATGACTTGTGGAGAGTTTGTATATATAGGTGGGTTATCTTTTCATGCAAGTTTTGTAGAATGAGGAAATTAAGAGATGTCATGGTGTTTGTGAATCGATTTGTAGATCTTGGAAAAGTACTTATGTCATACCATATGAATTGGGACACCACTTGTTGTGTGATTTGTTGATATTGTTGGAGACTTGGGAACCAACATTGATAGATTAATTTTACTTGGTTGATAATTAAGAGAGAATCACCAAAGATTTGAAATTGCTCAATGCACATTGCAAGGGTAATTTTGAGGTTGAGGATAAGTGCTTCATATTCAAGATTGTTGTTTATGCAAGGAAAGTCTAATTTGAAATAAAAGAGGAGTGACACCCCTTATGGTGTGATGAAAAATATTTCTAAACCTCCCCCTTATTTGAATTTAGAACCATCAAAGAAGAGGGTCATTTTAGCATTGGTTTTAGGTTCAATGTATTGTTCAACTTTGGTAGTGTTGAACACGAAATCATTAGGAAGCTTGATAATCAATGGTTTGTTATCATTAAGAGGAGCTTTGATGAGCTATTCAATGATGACATAGCCATTAATGGATTTCTAACTAATTAATTCAAGGTCAAATTTGACTAAGAGCATAACCCATTTGGTAGTTCAACTATTTTGGTAAGTTCTACCCATCATAAATTGTAAAGAGTTTTCATGAGTGATGACATAGGTGGTGTGGTTTAGCATGTAATGACAAAGTTTCTTAGTGGTAAAAACTATTGCTAGGCATAGCTTCTCCATGTATTCATAATATATTTCATATATTATAAAGGTTCTACTAATGTAATATATGGCGTGCTCTCAGTTGGCTTTATTGTTTGGGTCAACATGGTACCCAAAGCAAAATTAATGGCTAATATATACAAATTAAAAGGGAATCTCAATCGTGGTGGGAATAAAATTTGGGGAGAGTGAGATAGGTCTTACTAGTTTCAAAAGCTTCATGACATTATTAATCCTAGCCAAATGCAACCTCTTTTTGTAAGAGATTATTAAACAACTCACATTTATCTGATAATTGAGCAATAAAACAATGAATCACTTGGATCTTATCCTATAAGTTGCGTAACTATTTGAGATTTGTAGGGGGTGGTATTTCTATGATGACCTTGACCTTTTAGGGGTCCACTTTTAGTGCATCATTGAGAGATAATGAAACCTACAAAATTTCTAAAAAGTATGTCAAAGATACATTTCTTTGGAGTTAATCTAACATTATGCATAAGAAGGCGGTCAAAGACTTGGTGCAGGATGTTATCGTGTTGATGGTGTTTCTTAGATTTTACCAATAAGTTTTCCACATACTCTTCCACAATATTGTGTATGTAATAATGGAATATATATATCATGGAACATTAATATGTGGAACCTACATTCTTAAGGCTAAATGGCATGACCTTGTAACAAAATATCCCCCAAGGAGTGATGAAGGATATTTAGTATTGATCATCAGGATGAACGTGAATCTTGTTATATCCTAAAAATCCATCCGTGAGGGATAGCATTTCATGACTTGCAGTGGAATCAACAAGTGTATAAATATTTGGTAAGGGGAAATTGTCCTTGGGGTATGCTTTATTTAAATCACAAAATTCAATGCATACATAGATCCCCCCTTTAGGCTTTCCAATTGGTACCATGTTAGAGACACATTCAGAGTAATCGTTTGGTTGAATGAAACCTACATCCAAAAGTTTTTGTAATTTATATTTGACCATTAAGACAATGGTATGATGCATATTTCAAAGTTTTTTCTTGAGTGGTTTCATGTTGTTATCAAGTGTGAGGTTATGGACCACAAGTAAGGGGTCAAGGCTAGGCATATCGGTATATGACAAAGCAAATATCCTCTTGTACTTCTTAAGGATTTTAATGAAATTTATGTGCTCTTTAGGGGATAAGCATGCTCTATGGTCATAACTAATATCGATATCGATGGTGTCTTCCACAAGCATGTGGGATCCATCTTCAAGTTGGGTAGGCATGTGGATGAGATGCATATCAAAAACTACATTTTCTAGGTGGATTTCTTCTTCATGGGTGACCTCAATTTGATGTATATAATAACGAAGAGTAGAAGGGGGGAGGTAAGTATTGAAATGGTGTATGACCTATGTGGAAGGGAGGAAATAATGTGGGAAAGGATTTGAAGGAAGGTGATCAAAGTTGATGTAGTCAAGATTGATGCTAAGGATTTTTTCAGGGTGAGCCACATAGAAAAGTGGGGCAAAAAGATCGACTAAAATCATGTTAAATATGGGGTAGGTGTTTGATGCATACCATTGGGTACTATCGACTACATCAAATGTTGTTGGGTCTTATGATCATGGTAAGAGTTGGTAAATAATTGGTGGAAGGTGATTTCAAGGTGGTGGTTGATATGGATACTTGCATGGAAGAAGGGAAAAATGAGTAGTGATATTAGGAACATGTGAAGGAAGTTAATATCCTCATCAGGTTGTTCAATGATGTGAATAATAGGAGATGACACATCTTCAAAGTTATCTGAGTTAAATAAAATATTGTTGAATTATTGTTTGAGCTAATCTTCAAAAGTGTCAAGGGATTCATTTTGAATCATGGAAAATTAGAAGAAGTAATGGAGGATGTCTATCAAGGATTGGGGAGGTTGGATTTCGCTAGGGGAATTGCACTTTGTGTTAATGGGGTTGTCTTGTTTTTCCTTTGTAAACATGAGGTTAAGATGTTGAAGGTTATTTTCTAGCACCTCTTCCAATTCGTTATGGTAGCCAAACCAAATTTATCCTTTTGTTGTTATTAATGAGGAGCAATGATGTCTCATAGGCCCTACTCATGATGGCCTAGACCAAATCTATGGTATTTAGAATATTTGAAGTAGCAAAAAGCAAATGATGGGTTGGACAAATAATTTAGGTTTGCATAGAATTGGATCTCAGGATATGGAGGCTCTGTTGCTTCTAAAGAGGTATCAACACCCCCGTATATAATTTTTTTCTAATTTTTGGGACCCCCATTGTGATAACAATACCTATGATCAGTGGTATATTTCTAGATTGACCAAAATCATGTGTTATCTAAATGTTGAGTGGAGAGATGTGAGCATTGTTTACAATGTATTCCTCAAATCCTATACTTGTCATGAGGATTGATACATGTGGAGTCTTAGGATGGGTTTGTGACATTAAGGATCATATATTTTTTTATAGCAAAGGGTAAGATATGGATGGTTGGTTTTTAGGCAAAATATTCATATGCAAAGGAGAGATAATTGGTGGAATATTGGTTGTTGTCCTAGATGTAGTTATCCTAGAAAAAGGATGGGAAGTGGAGGTATAAGAAAGTGATGAGTGAGGAGGTATAGAAGTCACATATGAAAAGGATGGGAGGAAATTTATTGATGGTCAATAATTACATCGTGGGCATGTGATTGGTGATGTTGTTTGTGCTATAGGTATAGCTACTAGTTGAGTTGTTATATGAGATGTGATAGGTATTGTTGTAAGGTGCATAGAGAGAAGTGTAGGAAATTGTAGGAGGGTGACCATGTTGCAATATTGAAATGGATTTTCATCGACAGTGATACAGTGCACTTCTCCATCATATAAATATTTTAGATAATGATGTAGTGTGGAAGGGACACTTTACATGTTTTGGATCCATGGTCTCCCAAAGAGGAGGTTATACTACATTTCCATTTCAATGATGTGGCATAGTGGTTATGGTTTTGATGCCCACCTAAATAGGTAGGACTATCATACCTAGAGTGGAGCACAAAGTTCCATTCAAGGCCCACAATTCCATAGGAGGAGTGGCATGATGGTTGGGTGGAATATTGAGGTAATTGAGGGTGGGTGTGGTGATGATATTAATGGAGGAGTTTGTATCAATTAGAATGCATTTATAGGCGATTTCAACAATACATGTAATTATGTACATGGGGGGATCAACCCTACTCCCTTAAGGGTTGTCAATTCATGGTCATAGAAGATTATTGAGGGTCACATACATGTATGCATATTTCCTATGAAGTTGGTAAGGCATTGCTATCACTCGTTTGTATATCTATATATTGCAAGATGTTGTTTAAGACCTCGTGATGAGGTTGAGACTATTGTAGTAGGTCATAGATGGGTATTTTAGTAGGTGTGATTCATAGTTGGTGTATGAGGCTACTATTTATAGTTATGATTTGTCACGGAGGTCGAGGAGGTCCTTATGTTGGAGGGGCCATGAAGGATGATGAAATATGAGTGGGGTTGGTTGTTTTGTAGGGCGGGCTAGGCATCGTTGATTTCTTGTCACAATTTTTATCATTCCAACAAAGCCTTTTTGGTAAGGGATTTTATTAACCTAATTAACTTATTGGTGTGTCACCTATGATGCTGAGGCAACATCCTATGTGTTGTGTCTCATGTTGGGATAAGGAATTTTGAAAAATGCCTAAGTTTTAGTTAGGAGCTAGGGGATGTCGACCCGAATATCTCCACTCTTGATGAGGTCCTAAACTAGGTGTCATAATTTTTGAAAATTGTTAATGTCATACCCTTTGGGTGATGGTAATCACAAAAGGTGTATTGAACCCTATTGGTCTTGGATTATTGGGATTCTCTAGATAGATTTTGGGTAAGGCAATGTGGTCAACATCATAAATCATTTGAAATATATTAGCCAACAACTTAGAGAGAGGATTCCAATTGCATTGTGGCTAATTAGGAGGTTATTGGTAATACACAACTAGTTAGGGGAACTACTTTCCTTGGATTTTGATAATCCTAGTGTTCTTGTTGGGTATTTTTGCGAAGTGAGATGGTTGTTGCATTGAGCACCATATTTTTTTTTTGAGGGACCTTAGGTTGGCCTAGGTTGGCATTTTGCTTGTTGAACCTATTTGGGGAATAATATAGCTTCTTGTGAGTTTTAATTTTCCCCTTTTGAATTTTAACATATTTGATTAGCTTTGCATGTGTGGTAGTATCCTTGAAGGAGTTGTGTTGTTGCATTTTCAAGGTCTCTAAAATAGCTTTGATGTAGCTTTTGGAAATATGTGAAAGGGTAAGTCATTAATAATTGTTTTCCATATTGCAACATAGTCATTCATGGGCTCATCATTGAATTGTCATAAATTGTATAAATCTAGCAATGATGTTTTATTTTAAATGTTGATTGAGAAGTGTTCCAAGAAAGTATTGGTTAGTTGTTCAAATACATAAAGGCTATGTCGAGGTAAGTTATTATACTAGCTTAGGGCTAGTTCCCCAAGGGATTTGGAGAAGATATTGAGAATTAAGGCATTGATATCATTGATTTGGTAATAAGAAAATAAATAGTTTCTCAAGTGTTCCCTAGGGCCCTCCATACTTTTGAATCTATCGAATTTAGGATATTCAAATTTGGTGGGGTATGGTGGTAAATTAATCAAAGTATGGATGGTTTTGGAGCATAACTAGCTATAAGTGGGTTTGTTGTACCCATAACCGATTGTGCATAGTTTCAACTTTCTAATATGTTCCTGCATTATTTGCATTTCAAGGGGTATAGTCGACATTGTCATATTGGAACCAACAAGAGCATCCATCAAGGATGACTTAGGGTAGTATGAGGTCAGACTATGATAATTAGGAGGTGGTGATGGTTGAATAGGGTGTGGTATGTTGATAAGAATCCATGGGATTAGTTTGGTAAGGATTGGCTGAAGCTTATTGAGGTGAAGGGTAAGACAGGGAGGATAATGGAGAAGGTTTGTAGTGTTGTTGTGGGATCCATGGATCTGGGTGAGATGAGAGAGGCTGATTTGGATATAAGGGAAGTTGAGGTGGGAGATAATTGAGTTCTACATAAGGATTTTGATGGTGTGTTTTTATAAATGTAAGAATGTATTCTTGATGGGACATTTGATCATGTGCTTCTAGATATGGCACCTAAGTGTGTGCTTGTTGTTGTGACACATGATTGTACCATTCTTGGTTGGTACATGAGCAGGCACTTGAATGTGCATTTTTTGATGTGCTTGATCATGTACTTGTTGAGGGGATAATTAAGTGTATGCCTATTGAGGTGGCACTTGTTGATTATATGCTTATTGAGGAGGTACTTGAGTGTACTCTTGTTATTACACTTGTTGAGTAGGTACTTGAGTGTACATCTATTTTTGTGGCACTTGATTGTGCACTTGTTTAGGGGGTACTTGGGTGTACACATATTGTTGTGGAACTCAATTGTGTACTTGTAAATGGGGTACTTGGGTGTACACTTGTTATTGTGGCACTTGCTTGTGTGCTTTTTGGTGTGGCACTTGATTGTGTGTTTGTTGTTGAGGAGTTACTTGGGCGTACATGTATTTTTGTGGCACTTGATTGTGCCCTTGTTGAGGGGGTACTTAGGTGTACACCTGTTGTTGTGGCACTTGATTGTGCGCTTGTTGAGGGGATACTTGAGTGTATACCTATTGTTGTGGCACTTTATTATGCACTTGATGAGGGGTACTTGGGTGTACACCTATTCTTGAGGTACTTTATTGTGTGTTTGTTGTTGAGGTGCTTGGGTGTTCATCTATTATTATGGCATTTGATTGTGCACTTATTGAGGGGGTAATTAGGTGTACACCTATTGTTGTGGTACTTGATTATGCACTTGTTTAAGGGGTACTTGTATGTACACTTATTTTTATGGCACTTTTTGGTTGTGTGCTTGTTGAGGGGGTACTTAGGTGTACACCTATTGTTGTGGCACTTGATTATGTGCTTGATGAGGGGGTACTTGGGTATACACCTATTGTTGTGGCACTTGATTATGTGCTTGTCGAGGAGGTACTTGGGTGTACACCTATTTTTGTGGTACTTGATTTTGCACTTGTTGAGGGGGTACTTGAGTGTACACCCATTATTATGTCTGGTTGTGCCCTAAAGGCCACTCGTATGAAGAATATGTAGGTGGTTCAAAAGGTGGAATGGTAGGTGGGGTTTATGTCCAATATGGAGGGGACATGAAGAATCTCGTTTGGTTTGGTTGGTGAGAGAGGGTGGTTTGGTTAGTGGAAAATGAGGTGAATGAATTGAGTTGTGGATATGGTAGAAGATGAGGAGATATGGTATTAGCCTATGCAAGAAATTGGGAAGTAAATAAAGACTGATGTTGATGATAAGTGGGTGGAAGTTGATATGATAACACTAGGTTAGATGAGGGGGGAGGTTAGAGAATAGAGGTGTAGAAGTTAGGTAACCAAAATAAGAGGCTTCTTGCATCCTAGTCGAAGGGGGATTGGAAGAAATGAAATTAGAGAACTTAGGAGTTATGTTTTTTAGATCGTAAACCACATAAACAAAAGATAAAGGTGGTTGGGAAAGTGGATTTTGTGAAGCAGATGCTTACCTCATAGAAAGAGGTATGTCATTTAACTGAGGTGGTATGATGGTGTTAGAAGTTAGAACCTCGATTTGGGAGACATTAGGGGATTCTTTCTAGAGATGTTCACATTGAGATAAGTGTCATTAGGGGATGTATAAAGGGGACAATAAATTTTGAGATAAAATAGGTTATGTATGGTGGAGAAGGGAATATTAAGAAGACATGTTATGCTGTTGACCTTTTATGAGGGATGTCTCTCCTTGGTATTCAAATAGGAGGTTCATTCGGGTATTATCTATGGCCACATGCTCTTGCTCATGTGCTTGTCTTTGCATGTAAAATGGAGAAGAAAATAGAATATGGGTGGACCCCATGAGGGAATAGATGAGAGATTGTAGATGATTGGATAATCCTAGGTGTGTTATGTTTGTTTAGGGAGCTTCTATTGGAAACACACTTGTCTATATATTTTCTAGAAAATGCACTTGTCCATAATTTTTTACAAGACTATACTTTCATAGATAAGATATTGCAAAATAGGGTATAAGGTTTCCTAGAATTGTTTACAGGTTTGAATTTCTATGTTTAGTATTTTAATTAATCTAGTAAATACCAAACAAATGTGGAGGTAGTATTTTTGATGTGTTTGAAGTTTGTATCAATTTGTTTATAATTTTGTTTGGTGTTAAATCCTTTGCTTGGTTTTTTTTTTTTGTATTTGTGTGTTTTAAAATGCAAATACTTCTAAGAGCATGGGGTATATGAATGAGATCTACAAGGGGTACGTTGATGCACACCCTTCTCGCTATACCTAGAGACACATAATGAGTGGTGATACAAAAATAAATAAAGAGCTTCCTAAGATGGGGGAAGGTTCGGGGTAAAAAAAAAAGGGGATACAAAATAAACCTCCAAAAAGAAGTTTGTGTTGTCTAAATTCTTCTATTAGCCCGAATGATTTTTGCTTTACCCTTGATCAGGCTTAAATAAAAATTATAGCTATGTGCTCACTAATTATGTATAGCCTTGTGAGTAGGGGCATATATCCTAACCTACCCTAAGGTAATCTCAAGAGTAGGGGATATTTTGGTGATGAAGTTTGAAAAATCGCTCAAGGGGGATGCTATGGTGACTAGGGGAGTGATTCAATGCTTGCCAATGAAATCCAATGTCGTTGATCTCTATTGGTAGTTGATGATGAAATTCAACCCAAACCAATGTGTTAAATCGCATGTGTGTGATTATTATTTTTTTAGTAATTGAAGTGCAAAAATAAAAATACACTATAACAAAAGACCTAAAGACAACATTTCCAAATGCGATATTAAAAATAAATCACCCTTTTAAAGAAAAGTTATGCTAAACCAACAATGTAGTGTGGACCAAAGTGTGTCTTGGTGCACTTTTTAAAAGAAATTTTGCTGGCAATTTTGGGTACCTTGGGCACATTGCCTTTGCTCAAGTATAGAAGTTGTCATTGATGTCAAGAAGCTCTTGAAGGAATTTGATTTAATGTCAGATTATTCATAGCATAGACAGTGAGTTTCCAGGAAGATCATAGTAGCCCATTCGCAAAAGATTAAAGAAAAAGACAAGTAAGAAAAGGTATGCAGCAGGCAAGAAAAACTGTCGTGATTTCGCGACATGTTAGAGGAGAGAGAAAAGTGTCGCGATTTCGTGACATGTTGCAGGAGAGGGAGTCCAAAAGAAAAAGTGTCGCGATTTCATGACATATTGCAAGAGAGAGATTCTGAAAGCAAAAGTGTCATGATTTCGTGACATAATGTAGAAGAGAGAGTCCAAAAGAAAAAGTGTCACGATTTTGCGACATAATGCTGAAAAGAGAGTTCGTAGTGTGAATTGTCACGATTTCATGACAATTTCAAAGAGAGAGAAAGTAGCAAGACAAAGTGTCACGATTTCATGACATGCAGGAAAGGGAAGAGTTGGAAATGAGAACTATCACGATTTTGCGACAGGCTGCAAAGAAATCGTATGGATGCAGAAAGTGTCACGATTTCACGACAGGTTGAGATGGCAACATTCAGTTGGAGAAAGTGTCACAATTTCATGACAGAGACAGTAAACAAGTCTTCAACAGAAGAAGCGTCATGATTTCACGATGAATTCAAGAAGGAAGAGCTCGAAGGCGAAAGCATCATGATTTCATGACATGTTCCAGTTTTACGGGCGTAAGGCAGAGAAAAGCATAAGGCAATGAAAGTGTCACAATTTCATGACATGTTCCGTTTTTGCTAGTGCAAGCCGAAAAAAAGTTGAGAAAGTGAGAAAGGTCACGATTTCACGATAGAAGTGAAGATGACGTCAGCAAAAGACAAAAGTGTCACGATATCGCGACAAGAGCTTAGATGAAGTTGTTAAAGGCTAAAGTGTCACGTTTTCACAACAACAGGCAAAAGAAAGTGTACGGCTGCAAAGGTGTCGCAATATCGCAACATGTTGTAGTTTCATGGGAAAATCTATAGAACCAGAGGCGGTTGAAGCCGATAGAGTTAACTTTGAGCCGATGAAGTTTAGGGTTGTGTAGTCGACGGAGTTTAGGGTTACAGTCGACTAAGTTTGAATTTTTGATCTTGAATTTTTTGTTATAAAAGGAGGGCTGTTTCGAGTTTTGAGGGATTGATGATGTGCAAGTTAAGTCTGCGGTGCGCAGAGAGCGAGTCATGTCGAATCGTGCTAAGTGCGAAGCAAGAGCGCACAGAGAGTAGAAAAGCACAAAGGAGCAGAAGCTATTGGTGTTGCGACTTTCACAGACAAAGCACAGAGTAAGAAGTTTGATCGTCGAGACCTAAGTGCTGCTGTGTTTGCATAGATAGTGCAAAAGTTAGTTTCAACCAAGTGCGGTTGTGACTGAGCAGAGAGAACTATTGAACATATTTGAGCAAGCTTTTGTTGAGCTTGTGGAGCAGTTTGGGTAGGTTGTATTGAGAACTTGCAAAGCAGATCTGAGACAAGTCTTGGTGAAGACTTGGGTGAAGATCAAGCAAGCTTTGGTGAAAGCTTGTGAACCACTTTTGTGAACTAGATTTGAGGACCAGTTGAGGACAGATATTGGTGCAGACTTGTGCCAAACCGAAGGACTATGTTTGGTGTAGACCAGAGAAAGAGGAAGATGACATTTGTGCTAGATCGAAGGACTATGTTTGGTGCAGATCAAAGAAAGAGAAAGAGGACATTTTTGGTAGACCGAAGGACTGTGTTTAGTGCAAATTCGAGGACCAACTTTGAGGTGATAGAGTTGAGGACAAAGGTCTCCAGCCAGATCAGGGAAGACAAGTGTCTTCTGTGGATAGAGTTCCATTTGCTAAGGGCAACAGAGGTAGAGGTCTTCTAGAGGATCACCAGTTAGAGCAGAGTTAGGGGAAGGTATCTCCTTTGAGCAGAGGCTCATAAACATTGTAATCGGGAAAGGTGTTCCCAGAATTTTGTTATGATAAAATTTAGTGAAAGATTTTATCCATGTACGTGGTTGATTTTGTGCATTGCTTTGATATTGCCTTGGTTATATTGCATTACTTTTTTGTAATATAAATAAAAATATAAAAAGAGGTCTTATACTATTCACCCCCCCCCCTCTCAGTATAAGTTTGTGTTCTTCAAATTTACCTTTTGAAAGTAAATCTATGATAGATAATTAGAGAAATGTGGACCAAAGTGTGTCTTGGTTCATTTTGTAAACAAAATTGAATGATTTGAAAGTAAAGCTATGCTAGACAAATAATGAATTTTGACCAAAGTGTGTCTTGGTTCATTTTGTAAAGGAAGTTTACCTTTTGAAATTAAAGCTATGCTAGAAAAACAGTGAAATTTTGACCAAATTGTGTCTTGGTGTGTTTTGTAAGCAACTTGAACGATTTTGAAAATGGACCAAACAATTTGGATGTGTTTTGGAAGTAAATTTAACCATTACTATTTGATTTTAAAAAATAGATAGAAAGGAAAGAAACTAGTGAAATGCAGTATTTTTGTATGCCTACCTATAATTTCTAGCCTTTGGGTATTTTTTGAAATCTAACAGGCTCTGTTTTGCATGCCAAATTGGAAAATGTATGGGTTTGTACGTTTTCTAGAAAAATGTACCCATCCATATATTTTCTTGTAAAAGTGGCTTCTTTTGTTGTTTTGCGGTTGTTAGGGGTCTATGTATCCCAAAAAGTAAATTTTGGACTGTACTTGCACTTGTAAAAAGTAGAGAGACAATTTTTTTGAAAATAAAAGTGCATGTGTTTCCAGAAAATGAAATTTGAATCTATTGCATAAAAAATGCAAAAGGGGTAAATCATGAAGTATTGCAAGTTGAGCCTAAGATGCATTTTAGGTCCTTTTAATATTTATATGCTAGTTTTGTGGTACCCTAAAAAATAGAAAGAAGATAAAGTTGTTAGTTAATCAGCTAGAAAACTAACAAAAATCATTAAAACATGGGTGGTCCTATCGTGATTGCCAAAATGAACTAACAAAAAATGTGTCGTATTCATTGGAAAAAAAGGTGTTACATAAGATGTTATTCTTTATACAAATATACCCCTAAGGGCTACAAGTAAGGCCTTCGAGCGAAGGGACCCTTCACTAAATGTCTTCATGACACTATAGGGATCTTCTACAAGATCCTTAGGGAGGAGTAAGCTTACTATGTGTGGGCCACTACTAGCTACACCGATCCTCAAAACCTATGTAAATTTGGGATGTGATTGAAGATGGGTACACTATTCCTAAACATGGTCCTTATACTAAAGAAGACAGGCTCCTTCATCATAGCAATTCAAAAGCAATGAATGCAATCCTAAAAGGCTTACAGAAAGCATATCTTACCAAGGTGATTCACTACAAGACAACTAGTGAAATGTGGAAACAGTTGCAGGTGGTTCACACAGGTGATGTAAATGTCTGAAAGGCCAATTTGAGACACTTCACAGGTATGTTTGAACAACTCAAGATGAATAATGATGAAAATATTAGTGACTATATGCTTCATGTGGATGAGGTTGTTAACTCCATGAAAGACTTAGGTCTTGAGCTTGCTGAAAATGATGTTTGTGATAAGATTTTAAGATCTCTTCCTAATAGATTTAGTGAAAAAAAAATTGCTATTGAGGAAGCCAAAGATTTGGATAAGTTGAAAAAGGATGAGCTCCATAGTATACTTGTAGCATTTGAGTTGAGAACTCAAGTGAAGGTTGATGTCAAGAAAGAGGCAGCTTTCAAGACTACCAAGAAATCCAAGGGTAAACAGCTTCAAGAGAGTGATGAGTCTTCCAGTGATGAAGAGGCATATTACAACAAGAAAGGCAAGTTTTCCAGAAAGCACAAAAGCATGAAAAATATAATATGTTTCAATTGTGGAAAGTTTGGTCATTATGCTTCGATCGTATCTGTTCCCAAGGATGAAAGTTATGAAGATATACAGGATTCTAAGAGCAAGGATTCTGAAAAGCACAAGCATCACAAGAAAAATAGAGATGAACGCAACAATCCAGGAAAGAGGTATTCTCACAAACACAAGAAGATTTTCTACCTAGACAAAGCAAGTAAGTGTTCTAGTAGTGATAGTGAAAGTTCTTCAAGTGATACTAAAAATGAGATGTTATTCATATCAAAAAAAGAGGAAGAACCAAAACATAGATTCATTATCATGAAATGTCTTAGATATGGAAATTTTGGTCACCTTGAGGATGATTGCACAAATTATGATTTGGTTTCTAGTATGTATGAGGATGCTTCAGAAAACTATAAAGAAGATGCATGTATGGTTTTTGAAAAATGTAGCACCTCTAGTGATAGGAAATCTGAAAAGGGGTTTGATGATTCAGAAAGCAAAAAAATAAAGGATCTAGAAAGTGAACTTACTAACGCTCTTAGTGCTTTGAAAAAGGAAAGAAAGAAGAATGCTAGACTCAAAGATAAGTTAGATGAATGTTGTATGGAGAGAGATGATCTTACAAAAATACTTGACTTCTCTATGGCTAAGACACAAGAACTCAAGAACGAGTTAGAGTCTAAGATTCTTGAGTATAGTGAGTTAGAACAAAAAATGGCTTCTTTGAAAGAGGAAACTAAAGAGTACAAGGATAAGCTGTACAAGTTTCAAGATAGCTCCAAAAAGGTTAAGTCTCTCATCAAAGGTCAAAGAAAGACAACAGATAAAACAGGCCTTGGTTTTGTTAAGCCTCACAAGGAACAAGTTGGGGAATCTAGTAAGAGAATCCAAAAGGAAGAGAGTTCTGATGAGGAGAGTATTTCAGAGAAAGAGTCCATGAGTGATAGATGCACAAAAATAGAAAACAAAATTCAGAATAAGAAGAAGAAGTTTTCGGGACCCGTGAGGTCAATTAAAAGAAAATTTCATGGTAGATGTTTTACGTGTCACAGGTCTGGTCACACGGCCTCATATTGCATGCCTCAAATGAAGAAGGTAAACAACAATTTCAGAAGTGCTAGTTTCTTTCAAGGATATTGCTATTCTTGTCAACAGTTTGGGCACAAGGTAATTTATTGCAAGGCAAATAACAGGAACAGGTTTGGTCAAAACTGGTGGATTCAAAAAGCAGGTATGCCTAAAAGAAATAACTTTGTCACTTGTTATAAGTGCAATAATGAAGGTCACACAACTAGACAGTGTAGATCTGAACTTCCAAGGTACAGGAACAGAAACAGTAGTATGAACAGGTCCAAGAATCAAGGCATGGATAAGAACAAAGGATGGGAACAAGAATAGGAATATTGACAAAGAGTTCAAGAGAAGGCCTGGCAAGGAAATTGTAGACACTGATGATGATCAGTGCCTAATGGGAGTTTTACTCCCACCACTATTTTAATCACCTCATCAGGAGGTGGGGGAGGGACTAAGCTAAGAGGCTCATTCTTAGTCATGAGCCCCAAATGTGACCCTTTGCCATTGATGACAAAGGGGGAGAGATATGAGTAAGGGGGAGAGCTTCAAGTGAAGAGAAGAGCTTTAAGTCAGGGGGAGCAAAACTTCAAAGGCAGATTCTCAGTTGTGAGCACAATTGGTTTCAGTTTTTGCTCTTGAGATGTGTCTTTAGTAAAGGTTTGCCATCAATGACAAAGGGGGAGATTGTTGGCAATTTTGGGTACCTTGGGCACATTGCCTTTGCTCAAGTATAGAAGTTGTCATTGATGTCAAGAAGCTCTTGAAGGAATTTGATTTAATGTCGGATTATTCAGAGCATGGACAGTGAGTTTCCAGGAAGATCATAGTAGCCCATTTGCAAAATATTAAAGAAAAAGACAAGTAAGAAAAGGTATGCAGCAGGCAAGAAAAACTGTCGCGATTTTGTGACATGTTAGAGGAGAGAGAAAAGTGTCATGATTTCGCGACATGTTGCAGGAGAGGGAGTCCGAAAGAAAAAGTGTCATGATTTCGTGACATATTGCAGGAGAGAGAGTCCGAAAGGAAAAGTGTCACGATTTCACGACATAATGTAGAAGAGAGAGTCCAAAAGAAAAAGTGTCACGATTTCGTGACATAATGCTGAAAAGAGAGTCCGTAGTGTGAATTGTCATGATTTCACGACAAGTTTGAAGAGAGAGAAAGTAGCAAGACAAAGTGTCATTATTTGCGACATGCAGCAAAGGGAAGAGTCAGAAATGAGAACTATCATGATTTCGTGATAGGCTACAAAGAAATCATACAGATGCAAAAAGTGTCTTGATTTTGCGATAGGTTGAGATGGCAACATTCAGTTGGAGAAAGTGGCATGATTTCGTGACAGAGACAGTAAACAAGTCTTCAACAGAAGAAGCATCACAATTTCACGATGAATTCAAGAAGGAAGAGCTTGAAGGCGAAAGCATCATGATTTCGTGACATGTTCTAGTTTCACGGGCGTAAGGCAGAGAAAAGCATAAGGCAGCAAAAGTGTCGTGATTTTGTGACATGTTACGTTTTTGCTAGTGCAAGCCGAGAAAAGGTTGAGAAAGCGAGAAGGGTCACGATTTCGTGAGAAAAGTGAAGATGACATAAACAAAAGACAAAAGTGTCGCGATATCGCGACAAGAGCTTAGATGAAGTTGTTAAAGGCTAAAGTGTCGCATTTTTGCAACAATAGGCAAAAGAAAGTGTACGGTTGCAAAGGTGTCGTGATATCACGACATGTTGTAATTTTGCGAGAAAATCTACAGAACCAGAGGTGGTTGAAGCCGATAGAGTTAAATTTGAGCCGACAAAGTTTAGGGTTGTGCAGCTGATGGAGTTTAGGGTTACAGCCGACTGAGTTCAAATTTTTGATCTTGAATTTTTTATTATAAAAGGAGGGTTGTTTCGAGTTTTGAGGGATTGATGATGTGCAAGTTAAGTTCACGGTGCACAGAGAGCAAGTCATGTCGAATCATGCTAAGTGCGAAGCAAGAGCACATAGAGAGCAGAAAAGTGCAAAGGAGCAGAAGTTGTTGGTGTTGCGACTTTCACAGATAGAGCGTAGAGTGAGAAGTTCGATCGTCGAGACCTGAGTGCTACTATGTTTGCGCAGACAGTGCAAAAATTGGTTTCGACCAAGTGTAGATGTGATTGAGCAGAGAGAACTGTTGAACAGATTTGAGCAAGCTTTTGTTGATCTTGTGGAGCAGTTTGGGCAGGTTGTATTGAGAACTTGCAAAGCATATCTGAGCCAAGTCTTGGTGAAGACTTGGGTGAAGATCAAGCAAGCTTTGGTGAAATATTGTGAACCACTTTTGTGAACCAGATTTGAGGACTAGTTGAGGACAGAGATTGGTGCAGACTTGTGCCAGACCAAAAGACTGTGTTTGTTGCAGACCAGAGAAAGAGGAAGAGGACATTTGTGCTAGACCGAAGTACTATGTTTGGTGTAGATCAGAGAAAGAGAAAGAGGACATTTGTGCTAGACCAAAGGACTGTGTTTAGTGCAAATTCGAGGACCAACTTTGAGGTGATAGAGTTGAGGACAGAGGTCTCCAACCAAAGCAGGGAAGACAGGTGTCTTCTGTGGATAGAGTTCCATTTGTTAAGGGCAACAGAGGTAGAGGTCTTCTATAGGATCACCAGTTAGAGCAGAGTTAGGGGAAGGTATCTCCTTTGAGCAGATGCTCATAAAAATTGTAATCGGGAAAGGTGTTCCCAAAATTTTGTTATGATAAAATTTAGTGAAATATTTTATCCGTGTACGTGGTTGATTTTTTGCATTGCTTTGATATTGCCTTGGGTATATTGCATTACTGTTTTGTAATATAAAGAAAAATATAAAAAGAGGTCTTATACTATTCACCCCCCCCCTCTCAGTATAAGTTTGTGTTCTTCAAATTTACCTTTTGAAAGTAAATCTATGATAGATAATTAGAGAAATGTGGACCAAAGTGTGTCTTGGTTCATTTTGTAAACAAAATTGAATGATTTGAAAGTAAAGCTATGCTAGACAAATAATGAATTTTGACCAAAGTGTGTCTTGGTTCATTTTGTAAAGGAAGTTTACCTTTTGAAATTAAAGCTATGCTAGAAAAACAGTGAAATTTTGACCAAATTGTGTCTTGGTGTGTTTTGTAAGCAACTTGAACGATTTTGAAAATGGACCAAACAATTTGGATGTGTTTTGGAAGTAAATTTAACCATTACTATTTGATTTTAAAAAATAGATAGAAAGGAAAGAAACTAGTGAAATGCAGTATTTTTGTATGCCTACCTATAATTTCTAGCCTTTGGGTATTTTTTGAAATCTAACAGGCTCTGTTTTGCATGCCAAATTGGAAAATGTATGGGTTTGTACGTTTTCTAGAAAAATGTACCCATCCATATATTTTCTTGTAAAAGTGGCTTCTTTTGTTGTTTTGCGGTTGTTAGGGGTCTATGTATCCCAAAAAGTAAATTTGGACTGTACTTGCACTTGTAAAAAGTAGAGAGACAATTTTTTTGAAAATAAAAGTGCATGTGTTTCCAGAAAATGAAATTTGAATCTATTGCATAAAAAATGCAAAAGGGGTAAATCATGAAGTATTGCAAGTTGAGCCTAAGATGCATTTTAGGTCCTTTTAATATTTATATGCTAGTTTTGTGGTACCCTAAAAAATAGAAAGAAGATAAAGTTGTTAGTTAATCAGCTAGAAAACTAACAAAAATCATTAAAACATGGGTGGTCCTATCGTGATTGCCAAAATGAACTAACAAAAAATGTGTCGTATTCATTGGAAAAAAAGGTGTTACATAAGATGTTATTCTTTATACAAATATACCCCTAAGGGCTACAAGTAAGGCCTTCGAGCGAAGGGACCCTTCACTAAATGTCTTCATGACACTATAGGGATCTTCTACAAGATCCTTAGGGAGGAGTAAGCTTACTATGTGTGGGCCACTACTAGCTACACCGATCCTCAAAACCTATGTAACCCTATAAAATGTGTTAGTAACATTTGGAGGCCTGTCTCAATCAAGCCTCTCATGATAACAGGTAAAACGACTCCAAAATTTGATAAAAATGCATGAAAGAAGTGTGAGAATAAATTGAAAATACCATAGATGGAAGTGCTTACGTGATTAGTGGATTTGGTAGCCTTTTGATGAAAATGTACCTTTTCATATATTTTCCAGATGAGCAGACCTATCTATACATTTTCCTCTATTAATATTTGATTGGTTGGCTCTTCGTCTATCGTTCCTCCTAGTGTGCACTAGACATTCGTCAAAGGTCGTAGATGCTAGCATTGTTCCTGTAACCATCAAAACTTGTAAGAAAAACTTAATGGGAGGAACGTTGAGTGCTCAAAATGCTTAGGAATGGTTCTATGGATATTTTGGTAGCATAACATTATGTTTTCATACCCTCCTTGAAACTTTAGGTAATGGGATCCTTTTATAGAATTCCTAGGTAGGATAGGGGGTAGGTGAGGTGGTGAGAAGGGGGAAGGAGAGAGAAACTCCTTTAATTATGCATGTGATGGGATAAGGCTTTCTCACCTATGCTTATTAAGTGGGTATGGGTGTACCATGCCCACCTAAGGCCTAGGGAAGAGGGAAAAACCCTTTTTCATTAATTTTCTTTAAATGCTTTAAAGGAGGGGATGGGTGTTTACGGGAAGGGGGGTAGGTAGGTTCTCAGGAAAGCACAAAGAGCGGTGTGAGTGGGGTGTAAGTGGTTAGGGGTAGGTTTACCTTTAGTTTAGAACAACCTAGGTTTTAGTGTAAATTAGGGTTAGGTTTACCTAGGTTTTTAGGGTATTAAAAATATTTTGTGAATATTTTATCAATTAATCATTGATTGTCATAGCATGAGGCTGAGTGCGACATTTTTGGGTGTCTATAGTTGCCTTTGTAGATTGCTTTTCCTATAGAAATTAGTGCTTTCCATAGATCTAGAAAATCGATGATGTGCATGGCTTTGGAAATTTTTGTGGCCTCTATCTTTTCAAATTAGCGTCTACTATTCATTAGTGATATTAGGTGGCTTGCATGGATTTAAGGATATTTCATGGTTTTCAACCTTATAAATCATTACTCGCCATTGATCAATGATATTGGATGGTCCATACAGTATGAAAATATTAACAAAGTCCCTTCATGCAAAATAGCATTTATCATTGACTTTAAAATCGATGGTGTGTGCAACCTCCACCTCCTTACCTTCTCAACTTGCTAATTTCCCTTTTGTTAGGGATGACTTGTAAAATTAGCCAAGGCAAAATTCCTTCAAGTGCAATGAATTTTCACTATAATACGTTTCTTATAGAACCAAAAGAAAAAAGAGGGTTTATTTAGTTCAACCACCCAATTTATGCTTTTTGTAGTCTAAAATACTCTTCTAAGAGGATCATAATATTGGCCTCTATAGAAAATATTGGAGTCCAATAAAACAATGTTGCTGAAGCTAGAGCTCTCTTTCAAGGGCTATCCATTCTCAAAGATCACCCATGCAATCTGGTCATTGAGGGAGATTATTTGAATATCATAAACTATCTCAAAAGGAATCAAGCTACATCTTGGAGAGTTTTAAACTTATTCAAAGAATCCAAGTGACTTCTTTGTCACCATAGCAATCTAATTATCGAACATGTTTTCAAAGAAGGCAATAAAGTCGTCAATGCGATGGTAAACTTAGGTCTGAATAAATAATATCTTCATGTATGACGAGAAAATTTTCCTCACTATTTCAATGTTATTACAATCAATTAAAATGCTAATTCTCCCTAAGTCTGCCCTTTGGCTTGACCAACTTGTCTGCTTTTATGGATCCCATTGGTGTACTCACATCTCCACTCCCTCTCATCAACCCATGAACTCTTTTTCAAAGTTCACCCTATTGGGATTTCATTCATTGAGAAATTAAGTTATGGTCCCTATGATTGTCACCTCAATATCTCTAAACTCCCACCATATATTGGTTCGTGGATTGTCACCCATTGAGAACCTTTTCACTTGGTTCTTTGCCACCTGTCCCATTTTCACTGAAGCCCCTTCCTGGTGTATCATTGTTTGTACCTACCTTTTTCTTTGTCCCTCATGTAATCTTAATCTGTGTTTTCTTTGGCATTCCCTTACCATCCTGAGCCCATCCTTTACTAATTATCCCCTCTTAAGGCTTGTGTCTTATCCTGTGACTGACGTGGCAATTATAACCCCTATCACATGCCATTCTCAACCTTTACTTGATGATTGTTCCACTCATGTACCTCATATTACCAAGATCAACACCAGTGTTGTTAGAATAGCCTTTTCAAACATTAATTCCCAAGATGACCTTAGGCCCAGATCCACTGTTGTCATTCATGATTCAAGGGATGCCCATCAATTCATTTCCAACACTCCTATCCTCATCGGTGGTCGTAAAATAATCTTGTCAGTTTGGATACATGAACCAAATATCTCCAAGTATGATGCTTATCAATGACCATGGTGCATGATCATTCCCAAAACTTTCAGAATGCTGCAATATTCAAACTACTCGATTCTCCTCAAGATATTTAAATCCCTATGCAATATTATTTTGATCCATTATGCAACTCTGGAATTTCCTTTCTTTTCAGTGTGTGAGTGTTTATCTATCCTTGAAGCCCCCACTCTCTATGCAAAAATGGCCTTTTTGGAGGTTGAATCCTTGTAGTTGGAAGTCATGACTAAGGAAGCCATGACTAAGGAAATACTTGCTAACCACGACTCCATGCCCCTCTTGAAGAAGTTCAGTGGAAGTGACTCCGATATCTCAAACAAATTCATTCAATCTTGGGATAATGGATGTGTTTTGGTTCATGACCTCCAATTTAACGTCAACATATGGATGTTGGTCAAGGTGACAGAGTAACTAAATGATGGTATGGTTATCCACCATGACAAGCATTCACTTGTTGAGGAGATCAACTACTTCATCGACAAAGGGAGGAAGTTAGACAAAGATAAAGGAAGGATCATTAGGGAATCCCTCCCAGTCCCCTGGAATAGGGTCATGATCCTTGTAATGTAGTACCTTAAAATTGATAAAACTGACTCCCCCCTTTAGAGCTTCCATTTAGCTTTTTTAAATCATATTAAGGACATTAAAGCCATTAACGTCCCCGAATACTTATGCAGGCCAATGGAACTATTCATAAAAATTGTAAGGAAAGGAAATTCCTCTCAACTGATCCATCAGGGCCTACACCTGATCCTCTATAGGCACACCCTCTAGAAGTAGACTTACAGGGTGATTCTAACTTGTTCCATCGAGCCTACTGATGCCACCTCTATTTAGAGCTCAAGCCAAGAAAGTTCTCGCAAGGAGTGAAGGAGGTAAAATGGAAATTGCCTCCACTGATTCAACTAAGTCTGAAAGGAAATTGACCTATGACTCAAACTCGGGTGACACACCTTAGTCTACCAATGTGGCTCCTCATTGATGATCTTCCAAAGGTAAATATTTTGGAGGAAAGTGTAAAGTTGACACCTCAAAAGCTTCTCCTCTGAAGCCTCAAAAGATGAAGTCCGAAGACATTCATCGAAAAGTAAAAATTGAATAATCCTCATTGAATATGAAGGCCGAAAGTACCCCTGGTCACGCAAAGAGTTTGGGATCTACGAGTGCACCCACAACCCATATCCAACGGAAATCCATCTCAAATCGTCTTGCAGGTCTTGGGATGACGTTTTCCTCTACGTCTAATGCTACCCAGGTTTCCCAGGACCCTTCTCCAACAAGCATCAAAGGTGGTGGAGGACCTCATGCAACACTTGGATGCACGCACCAAGGATGCTGATGTAGTGGCCGAAACCAACAACGATTCGAATTAAGATTCCTCTTACATGGCTGCTTCTTTTTGGTTTTTCTCTAATGGCTTAGCTCCTTGGCCTTTGCTTTTTGGTTCCCTGTTGGTGCCTCTAGGAGGCTTTCTTTCTTTGTTTGATGCTCCTTTTTGGTCCTTCGAGGTGATCTTTTGAGTTCCCCCTCTTAGTATTTTCTCTTCGATATGTCCTGTGTGGACCCTCTATTGGGTTTTTCTTTGTAAAATTTTTTAAGGTCCTTTAAAACCTCTTCTTTCAATATATCAAAATATATATATATACCATTTATATCATGATAAAAATCTAAACCCATCCCATTATAATCCAAAAAATTATATTAGACCAAAAGATCATGTAATGCCTCTAAATAACTTAGGCCTTTGAATCTTACAATTACAAACTCAAAACCCCTATAGAGTGTTACTATAACTTTAACCATACTAAACATTTCTTTCTAGGTCTTATTAGTTACATGAGGTGAAAAACTCTAGAAAACCTATACATTTTTTTTTGTATTTATTTATCTTCTTCTTCCCTTTGCTGCTTTATACTTTTCTTTTCATAAAATGCACATTTATGATCTTAGTGGAGATTAAGAAATAAAATGATGGGTCGTTGGGCATTATAGGGTGGCATTCATCATGTTGTGAGGCAGAAAAGAAAACCAAACTTCACCTGCAACAATCCAATGAACTACAATGAATTTGTAAATTAGATATCAAAGTAAGACGAACTTTTACTATATTTACAAACAGGAAATTTTGGATCTTAGTGGAGATTAAGAAATAAAATGATGGATCGTTAGGCATTATAGGGTGGCATTCATCATGTTGTGAGGCAGAAAAGAAAACCAAACTTCACCTGCAACAATCCAATGAATTACAATGAATTTGTAAATTAGATATCAAAGTAAAACGAACTTTTACTATAAAGATATAGTTATTACAAACAGGAAATAGATGGGTTTGTAAATTAAATATTAAAATGGAACCACACTCTATTATAAAAAATAGGGTTATTTCAAACAACAATTTACAACCAAAGCTTAGTTAAAAATTAAAAAAATAATCTAAAATCTGATAAGATGTGTGTAAGAAAAAAAAATTAATCATCCTTACGATTGGATACTAAAACAAACCTATTAGTTTTGGTGTTTTCCATGATACAAGCTTAGAAAACAGGGGAAAAAATCTCTGTGAAACCACATTTTACTATAGAAACAGGGTTATTCCAAACAGCAGTTTATAGCAATGATTAATTAAAAAACAAAAGAATCCATAGGGTGATAGGGTGTATAAGTGTGTAAAAAAAAATCAATTATCACGATTGGATAGTAAAAAAAAACTATAACTTCGTTATTTTCCGTGATACATGCTTAGAAAAGAGGAGGAAAAATATCCGTGAAGTTGTAATTTTAATGTTTTCTATTTCTTCGCAACATTTCTCTGATTTTGAACAAAGAACATGGCATCTCTGGTTAAATCCGTTCAACGACGTTAACATTACAGAATAAATCTTTCCATTAAAATTAATGCTGGATCCAATGAGGGCAAGGAAACACATCAGACTCTCAAAGAATGGTCATCACATGTAATTCAAACTATAAATCACTGTGTAAACACATACTGTGGCAATAAGAAAAAGAACCAAACAAACTACTTCAAAAGGATTTGAAGTTCAGTATAGAAATAAGAACATATTCCCACCAGAAATTCCATTTATATGCTCTTCGAAACTGGAAAATGATGTTTTTCCAAAGAAGTCACTGTTTGAGAAGATTTTGTCAGTCCTCCATGATGTCAGAAGAGAGACCTCTGGACCTTAATCAAAACACAAATGCGTCTATGATCTTAGAGGTAATCCGTCTACATTCATTCATCTATCCCTGGAGTCTTTACTTTTTCTTGTTCTTAGAAGTGGCACCGGAGGCAATCAAGTTATGAAAGGATTTTGCCTTCCAATTTCTAACTCTGCCAGCTTCTTTCAACAGTTCTGTGAGCCTCTGCTTCTCCAAGTTAGCGTCTGGGTTGGCTGTTCCAACTTTCTCTTCTCTAATGCCGACCACACGCTCCAAAACTCCAATTGCATCTTCCAACCTGTGCAAGACAAAAAAAAAACAGTTATTCTTTTTAGTGAGGAAAATCTCTATAACACAGACAATACTGAGTTGATTTACTTTTGAACTGCTCTAGCATCTCTAATGAACTTGACAAAAGTCATCTAACAGACTAACACCCAAAGAAATGCTTGCAAGGACAATTCAAGATTCAGTAACTATTGCCATTTGAGGAGTTTTGGACAATTTACTAAGAACCTTCACTTAAATTTCAGATTATTCAAAGATGCCTTATGGATTCACTTGTACATTGTTAAAAAATCTCTTTATAGTTTACCTTGGGCTTGAACTGATTTGCAAGACTAGCCTATTCCTATATTGATTCGGTTGTGGGATCTAAATTGGTTTGTGAGATCCATTATTTGTCAAACTCTTTGTTAATGAGATATCAGGTTTAAAGGTGGAAGCCCTTGGTCCCGCTTATGTGGGACTCCTCACCCCTATTAACATCTAATCGCGGCATGTGTGGGGTAGTTGACCCTCTTGCTTTCTAATAGGTTCATGTGATGGTTGTTTATTTCTAATGACATATTTCTATGTTAAAATTTGGTTTCACTTTTTAATACTTCTCCTCAATAAGCTTTATTATTGAATCTAAATCAAAGAGGTGAACAACTGAATAAGGTGAAGTGAAAACAATTTCCGATCACACAAGGGGGATTTAAATACCCTGGATATGCTGGAATGATGTCCGATGGGCTCATTTTATACAGTGAAACAATGAGACACTTTATCTCACTCGCACACACATACATATATATTGACTGGTTTCGGTAATTTGTAAGTTCTGTTTCATTTCTCTACTAATTAGGTGGCTTAATATTCGGTGCGAGTTGATTGTATTAGAGGACACCTTTTTTTTTGAGATGTCCTCTTAGAACGGGATTAGATCTAGGTCGTTAAATATAGTTGATCAAATGAAGAGGACAAATACGAATGAAAATATAGATAGTTAGCCCAGTAGCTGGATACATACATACATAAATTGTTGATTGAAGAACATTTCTAGTGCAATTAATATGCCACGAAAATTCAATTCTTCGAACATATTGGTTTCTGATTTCAGAGGAAACTATATGCACCATACACAACACCGAACTGGCAATTTCATTGAAAGATGAGACGAATTTACCTGCCCGTTGCATCATATGCTCCAGCCAGATTGCCACATACTGCAAGTGTGTCAGGATGATAGGGGCCACAGACTTCCTCCAAAATCAGCTTTGCTTCTTCAAACAAATCCACAGCTTCGCTGATAGCATAACACTGCACACATGCCAGCCCCATCTGATTCAAAACAAGCCCAAAGAAGGCAGATTTCTTCTCCCCATTCGTCCTCAATTTTATAATGGCATTCTTTAGTGAAGCACGTGAATCAGCATGTTTCCCCAAGACGTAGCATATGACACCCATCTGTGCTTCAATACCTGCTATCACACTCTGCTGACCAGGAGTATCCTTCAATGTTTTGAGGGCCTTATGAAGGAGGCCTAAAGCCTGTTCAGGTTCGTTCATTGCCTCATAGATCACAGCTATCTCTGCCAATCCACTTGCAATCTCATGAGGAGAGCTTCCCAAGCTAGGTTTCTCATAGATTCTCAAAGCACTTTCACAAAATGTGGTGGCTTCTCTTAATTTTCCAGTTTTGGAGTATAAATCTGCAAGGTGAACATAAACTGCAGCAACACTAGGATGGTTCTCACCTTTTGCAGACTTGAAAACAGTAAGGGCCTTCTGGTAGGCAAAAACGGCTTCATCATACCTCCCCATGGCCATATAAGTATCTCCAATACTGCAATCCACATAGGCCACTTCAACTTCCTGACCATGAGACATCAAAGCCATATTTGCTAACACTAAATTTTCAAGAGCTGCTTCATAATCTCCTTTTCCTTCATAAATGAGTGCTAATAGCCTCTTGTCAGCAGCCTCCTCGAGGGAAGCTGAAGCACTGTGCATCCTATCGATCTCTAAAGCATGTTGGCACAATTTTTCAGCCTCTTCAAACTGCATTGCTTGGGCATGTGCCTCTGCCAGATACCTACATGTTTCTCCTACTCTTGGGTCCAATTCTCCCAGCACCTGTTTCTGGATCTCCAGCCCGTTGTGATAACACTCCAGTGATTTCCCAATCCTTCCCAACATGCAATAGGTGTCTCCCAGCTGCATATTGCCTGCAAATGCTGCAAGAACATGCTGGGGTCCCTCATTCAACACAGGGATTCTGATGGAGCTTTCCAATACAGGAACGGCCTTCTCATACTCTCCCAAACTGCAATGAATTGCTGCCAACAAATGCAGACTCATCACATACTCAAGGTTTGGCTTCCCATCAGAGCATCTCTCAAAAGATTTTGAAGCTCTTGAAGCACATTCTAGAGCCTTGTAAGGATTGTCACCAGTGGCAATCAAGGTCCTGGCAACCTTGAGCAAGAACGGACCCAGATCTGGATTGTCAAGGGCTGTATCAAAGATATCATCTAATCCATGCGGCATATAACCTGTGGCTTTGCTAGTCAGGGATTTTTTTCTCGATGGCATCATACCCTTCATTGGTTTTGGCTTCTGGGAGACCACCTCTTTCGAATTGCTCTGTAATGCTTCTTCCCTTGGGCTAATCTTCTAGCTCCTTCATACTGAGATTTTCACAGCACCCATCCATGTATAAGTGAATTTTGCTGATTCTTCAGAGTGAAGAATATCATGAGCTAGCCACATTGATTTTTCTTTAGAAATCATTAAAATTGTTCAATGATGAGTTTTGGGGGCCTATATGGCTTCTCATTAAAGATGCTCCATTTTCCATGATCTGCCTTTGAACATACTCTACATCTGAACTGCCTCTACCAACTGGTCCAGCCGAGATTCCCAATCTCATTCAGTGGAACAGCTCATAACTTCAATATGACATTTCCATCTGGACCGTCCACTGACAAAGGAGTCGACCGCAGACTCCATGATGGATCCAGCGTTGGCAATAAGTTAACCGGTTGTTAAAACTTAAAGCTATGAGGAGCAGTGAAGTATCTAGCAACCAAAACAAGAATCTTGAATTCTTTATAATAAATATGCATCTTCTTTGAGGAGCACTCGGAAATAATCATGGTCCACCTTTAGCTTTCGACAAGATGGACCGGTGGAGCGTGTTGTCAAATGAATAAGCTCCAATGTTAGGTTATTTTCAGGCCCCAGAGTCCGGTGGTGTTATCATATAAAAATTTCTAACAACTAGTTAGAATAATATATTTCCTTCAAACCATACTTGTCCAGATCATATCAGTCCATGCTGGTGCGACTATAGCTATTTAAATTAGGGTTAGAAAAATATATGCAAGTTGAAAGAATCTCTAACTTAGTTGGTCTAAGTTAGAGAACGTGAATCACTAACTTAACAAATTAGAGGTAGTAGACGAGTAGAAGTAGTAGACCAGAATCACTAACTTAAGGGTAGAGGCAGTAGACCGGAATCACTAACTTAAGGGTAGAGGCAGTAGACCGGAATCACAAACTTAGATTTGTTAAGGGTAGAGGCAGTAGACCAACAAATTTTCGTATTTGAAATTCTTTATCGATTCTTTATTAAATTTGTTAAATAGTTTTCTAAATGGAATTATTATTCTTCTTTCGGATCAGAGGAGCTGAACTTTGGGCTTCTAAAATGACAGTGTTGTCTGTCACAGCTACAGCTAGACTATTCAAAAGCGGGAGTAAGGCATCCAGCCAATGCAAAACAGTGCAAGTAAATCACAAGACAATGACAACCAAGCTCTAAATTGCCTTGCCTTAAAATTTACATTTTAGCTCAGCACGAATCATGGTTTTCTGGATCGCTTAAGAATCGTTCACAAGACGTCAATAACCATTGAGAAATTGACGAATCTTAGTTAGAAAGGCTCCTCCTAATGCAACTATGAGTGCCACACCATGCCTACATCATATATATATATACATTTTTTTGGTTGATAAGAGAGTTGGTTACAATCACACTATTTTTTTAAGAGTAATACTTTTTATACACATACACCATGGAGATTGAACCTAGGTCACATCACCGATAATGCAAGTGGCGTTCTTGCTGGTAGATCACACTCACGGTGATCACAATCACACTATTTTTAGTAGTTGGCAAGTGTAGCGTTCAAACCATAGGGGCTACATCCACCAAACCTATTCCACCCCATAGTGCCACATCATGACTACATCATTTTTTTTGCTTGATAGGAGAGTTGGTTACAATCACAATATTTTTAGTAGCTGGCAAGCGTAGGGTTCAAACCATAGGGGCTGCATCCACCAAACCTATTCCACCTTGTAGTGTCACATCGTGGCGACATCATTTTTTTTTGGCAAGCGTAGGGTTCAAACCATAGGGGCTGCATCCACCAAACCTATTCCACCTTGTAGTGTCACATCGTGGCTACATCATTTTTTTTTCGCAAGCGTAGGGTTCAAACCATAGGGGCTGCATCCACCAAACCTATTCCACCTTGTAGTGTCACATCATAGCTACATTTTTTTTGCTTGATAGGAGAGTTGGTTACAATCACACTATTTTTAGTAGCTGGCAAGCACAAGATTCAAACCATAGAGGTTGCATCCACCAAATCTATTCCACCTCATTGTTTTATAGCCCGGTGTGAAATGGACCATTAGATGCTTGGGATTCGTCCCATCATTGTCAGTCTGACATGCATTCAAAAGATTCAAATCAGACTATTACCTTTGCAACAGACTTCTCCCAAGGTTTGAACTTGAGTCTCTTCTTGGTAAGTGCCCAACCAGACTAGCACTTACCAATCCACCTAGCCCTTGGGTGTCATCATGGCTACATCATAACTATGACAATATCACAAGGGTAGAGTTTATGTTTGAATCCTTTAGGTTTAAATCTTAAATATTTTTCTATTAATAAAATTTGACTTCACATATTAGTTTAAAAATATTTTGTTTATTGTTTAATATAAAAAATATGTAAAATGAGTCTAACAAGGGGTTAGGGTTTTGTTTTTTTTTTTGGAAAATCTAAAGTTCAAACCATGATGCATCCAAAAGGGGATAGGTTGGATAGTCTTTATTGAGTTTTTTTCGGTTAGCTATCTTAGTTTGATGCCTTGGAGGGTCGGGTCTCGTTAACTTTATCTAGCCCAACAAGCTAGGGTTTATAGTGGCAATACCTAATGATGTTATCGATTCCCCTATGTATTAAAAAAAATACATAAAATGAAATGAATGATTAAAATGAAAGGTTTTTAATTGCGAGACTAAAATTATCTATGAGACCAAGAAATTTAGTACAAGATGGGGTAAGGTGTATAACCCTACTTGTTTGGATCATATCCTAACATTATTATTATGTAATAAGTTGTATCGTGTATGTGGCACATTAGGCACCTAGACATATAAGACCATATAATATAACTCCTTTAGTAGAAGTTTCTATTTCCGGTTCCCACTTGCATGTGAATCCGACCCTTGAGCATTAGGGTTAGAGTTGGTAGAAGTCTTTAAAAAGGCAAGGGGATAAATGGAATGTATCAAGTCTCTTCTTATTGTATCAAAGCTCTACTTTTAAGGAGGTTATCCCCTTGAAGAGACCAATGATTCTTTATTGTGATTTTGTTTAAGTAATAAAAATGGTTGCATTTCTATTTAGCATTGCAATATTGTTATTTTAACTGTGATTTTTTGTAATTTATTGTAATATTCATGTGGATGTACTTATTTTACTTAAAATATTCCTAACAAGTGGTATAAGAGCACTTTTCAAGGCTACACTCTATTGTAGCTACAAAAATTTATGATAAGGCTTAGTATCTACATGAGAGATAATATTTGATTAGTAAATATAGTATATTATTTTTGGAAACTTCCATGTTATTTTGTATTTGTCTTATTTTTGGAAACTTTCATGTCTCTTCTTGAAGTTTCCTTCCTCTAAAAATACTATCTTTGTATTTATTTATAAGACTAGATATGAATAATGTGGGGGTAAAGATATTTGTTGAGAAAAAGCTCTCAACATTTTATTCATGAATGCTCATATCAATTGGTATCAAAGCCTATGCGACTTCAACCCTGGATCTAGTCTTCTAAAATATTCTGATCAATATTTACTAGATCCCTCATCTTAGGTTGGCAAAGATCTAGCCTCGTTAAGGGTTTTTGCATATTTATCTTACTAGATCTCTATCCACTTTTATCAAAGCTTGTGTGATTGCAGCCTTGGATTTGATCTTTTAAAATATTTTGATCAATTTTCACTAGATCTTGCATCTTAGGTTCACAAATATCTAGCCTCCTTAATGGTTTCTATATATTACCCTTGCTAGATCTCTATTTGCTTTTTCTTAGGTATTGTACTACAAAAACTTTGGAGCTCATTTTCAAGGTCTTTTAAGGGTTTTAACAATCACCAAATCAATATTTGATCGATTTAATATGTTTTGCTCATCAAGATCTTTGATTTAGAAAAAAAGTCTAATATCAGAGTTTTGGATTAAAATTTACGCCCTCTCGAAGGTTCCCTACTTTAAAAATCCTCGATTTGAAAAAAATTGTTCATCCATTTTGCAATGGCTCCTAAACGAGATACACAACAAGAATGGACTTCTAAAAAATTGGTGAACATGAGTACTCTCCAAAAAAATCATGTCATGTAAGATCTTGTTACAATATTTCAAATGATGCTCCAACTCACTCCAATCAATATGCATGTGGCTCAAACCTAGGGATTTCAACTAGAAACAAAGGTTTCCACTCCAAAATTTGATGGAAGGGTTGACAAAAATAAGTTGGACTCTTGGATATGTAGTCTTAAGGCATATTTCAAAACTAGGCCCAATTTGACCAACCATCTGTGGAAACATGCAATCAACCAGTACATTTGCATTGAGTTGTAGAATTAAATATACAATATGGTAGTTGAATAACCACCACACGGTTGGATAACTATCCCACCTACCAAATGAAGTGGATGTGCTAAATATTCTAGAATATAATAATATATGAACTATGCTAACATCCCCCCTTATTACATTATTGGCAAATACAAAGAGCTTTGTGAAACAATTCAAATTTGACACGTGCAAGTGCCTTGGTGAAAATATTTGCAACTTGATCATCAGTGGGAATGTAATGGAGCTTCATGTGGTGCTTTGAAACTTCATTGCGAATAAAATGACATCGTGTGTCAATGTGTTTGGTACGATCATGAAATATTGGATTCTTGATGAGATTCAAAACACCTTGATTGTCGCAGAACAAATGAAGTGGAATATTCTTTGGAAGACCCATATTTGTAAGAATGCGACTTAACCATATTATCTCGCAGACTGCTCCACTTGTTGCATGATATTATGCCTCTATAGATGATAAAGAAACCACCTACTGCTTCTTACCGTACCAAGAGACAAAACCAGATCCAATATGGAAAATGTATCCAGAAGTCAACTTGTGATCATCAATGGATCCGTCATAGTTTGAGTCTGTGTATCCCTATAAATAGAACTTGCTATTCTTCTTGTACTCCAAGCCAAAATTTGTAGTACCATGGACATAATGACTAACTCTCTTTACTGATTTCCAATGACTCACCTTCGGTTCTTGCATGAACCTTGAAATATAACCCACAGTAAAAATGAGATCTAGCTTGGTATTCGTGAGATATATGATACTCCCAATAAGTTGGTGATAGAGAGTACCATCTACCTGTGGTGATTTATCATATCATGATATCTTAAGTCCAAGATCCATTGGAATTGCCTTAGACTTGCAGTCAGTCATGTGATAATTATGAACCAATGTCTTGGCATATTTATTTTGTGTTACTCTGATATGATTATTTTTTTGAGTCACTTCAAAACCAAGACAATAATGAAGAAGTCCTAGATCTATCATTTCAAAATATTGTTTCAAATCATATTTTACTTCATCAATAATACTCTTTGAACTCTCTGTTATGATCATATCATCTACATATAGCACCGAAATCACTATGTTAGAACCATTGTTCTTTATATAGAGATTTGCATCTGAAGGACTTCTTTTGAATCCATGCCGCACCAGGTTACTATCTATTTTTATGTACCAAGCTCATGTAGTTTGTTTTATCCCATACAAGAATTTGATCAACTTGCAAACTTTATATTCTTGCCCTTCAATTACAAATCCTTCTAGTTGGGTCATGTATATCACCATTCAAGAAAACACTTTTTACATCCATCTGATGTAACTTCCACCCAAACTGAGCTGCCATGGCACAAAGTACTTGAATGGTAGTCATTTTTGCAGGCAGAGGCAAAAGTCTCTTCATAATATATGCCTTCTTTCTAAGCATAGCCCTTTGCAACAAGATGGGCCTTATGCTTATCAATAGTACCATCTGCATTATAATTTACTTTGAAAACCCATTTGCATCCAATGGGCTTCTTTCCTGAAGGCAAATTTACTAGCTTCCATATATGATTTTTCATGAGAGATGTATTTTCTGTGTCCATAACAGCCTTCCACTAAAGCTCACTAATTGCATCCTAAACTATTGGGGGTTCATTTTCATCCAATTTTGTCATATAAACCCTCTATCATCCATCTCTGTTTCTTTGTCTTCCTTTGCGTCTCCAGATAGTTCATAAAATTATTGGTAAAGCTCATCAAATTCTGAATTTGATACCTTTGCTCTCATCTGTTGAGTCATATTGTGAGTACAAGGTCGATATAGAGTTAGATCTGGAAGTGATGTCAACTTTGAATCTCTTAATGTACTAGTATACCATTTTGGAATCTTGTTCTATGTGGGTGGAACCACTTTCTTAGGCTCATCTTCCTCAAGGTATACAACTGTATAAGTGTTATCTGATGTGAAAGCTTCATCAAACACCACATATCGAATTATGTGTGTTTTCTTGGTCATAGGATCTATCAATTGATATCCCTTTGAATGATCATCATAACCAAGAAAAATATATTTTAGGATTTTCTCATCTAACTTCTTCCTCTTCTGTTTTGGTATGTGCATGAATGCCTTACATCCAAAAACTCTTAGATGAGAAATGAAGGGTTTCTTACCACTCCATGCTTCTTGTGGAGTCTTGCCCTATAGAGCTCTTGTGGGTGCCCTATTCAGGAGGTACGATGTTGTATTCATTGCTTCTACCCAATACTCTTGCTCAAGATGTGCCCCCTTAAGCATACATCAAACCATTTCCACAATGGAACAATTCCTCCTTTCAACAACTCCATTTTATTGTGGAGTATAGGTAGTTATTAGTTGTCTCTTAATCCCATGTTCACTAAAAAATGATGAAACTTGGAGGTATATTCCCCCCCTTGATTTTAGCAGAGGGTTTTTATGGAACATCCTGACTCCTTCTCAACAAGCTTCTTGAACTGCTGAAAGTATAGAAATACCTCTGACTTCAATTGAAGAAAGAAAACCCACATCTTTCGTGAGTAATCATCAAAAAAAATTTGAAAAAATCTATTTCCACCATAACTATTGGGCATAGTGTAGATACTTAAAACACGTCGTGTTTAGGATAACTACTCATGTGGGCATTCATAGACCATGCGATTAAACCTTGGGACATTCCAAGTGCCAAAAGTGGATTTCACCACTCATTTGGAGGTAATCTTAGCCCATACAAGCTTGGCCACTATGAACCAGATCGATTGGATTCTAGTCGCTGAAGCTCAGAGCGGCCAGCCCTAGTCACTACAAATGACAGCGGATAAGTCCTAAATAGCAACTTTCCATCAAAATAGCCTAATATCGGGTGGAAGGGGAAGTTTACATGTAATAAGGCTGAGCGGGGATAACTTTATATTCCTCCTCACATCCAGTTTACATAAGAGACTCAGGTCTAGATTTAGACACCAGTTTAACTAACCTTCAAGCACAAGAAAAGACAAAGCGTCTCATGCTAACATCTAGTGTGCATGCATAATTTAGTCCTAGGGCTTCAAAAACATTATAAGGTGCAAACCTAAAGGCACCATGGAATTAATGGAGAGACTTTTCGAAGATATTTTTGATACTTGGAGAGCTTTTCTTGTAGCAAAGCCTTGTCGGATCGAAGAGTAAATTGGAGCACCTTTTAGGAGTAACGAAGTGCTGACTGATTGAGGGGTTATCATCTGCAGGATATTTGACTCATCATGCATAAATGCCAATTATTTCAATTTAAGCAATAAGCCTATATCCATAGCCTTAGAGTAATAGATACAGGTTTTCATCTTAGCGACCACTGTCTCGGATAGTGGCCCGCAGGCCTAATCTAGAGTTCTTAGCATTATTTTCTTTCATTTAAGCTTGTTACATGTTTTAATGCCATTAGCATAGATCTAATTTATTGCATTTAATTGCATTCATAAAATTAGTTTCTATTATCATTAAGCATATTTTTTTTTATCATTAAGGTTATCTCTAACAACCTCATTCGGGGAGGCAATATTGGACAACTGAGCATTTGCTATTGTTTTCATGCTTGCAGGACTACAGGTTCATTAGACAGGTTATCAACATACAAAGGCAAAGGGATCCCTCTAGGAGCCAGAACTGGAGAATGAGACATATGTAAGTCCTCATACAGTTCAGTGTGCATCATTGGGAAGCTTTCAAAAGTGCACCACCTCTTGCACGGGGATATTATACATCTGCTACCCTACTTTGTAAAATTTGTATCAAATTAAGGATATCCCTTAGAGGGATCAATATGTAACCGAACTTCAGAAAAAGCAATAAAGAACATCATTTATTCATTTCTTCATATTTTGGTTGTATCTACTTTTACATATTTCATTTAATGCATGATTAAGTATGAATAAATCAAATAATATTTGTAAATAGAGTAGTGGACAATGCACCACTTCCCCGAGGTTGCTATAGATGGCGATCACGATGGGACCCCCGCAAAGTTATTATTTTTTGCCAAATGACTGGCTTGGGTTTTTTGTGTGCAGGTTTAGCTGCTCTGGTCTACAGAAGCCCATAGTATTAGCTGCTCCTGCTAACAACGGCCAAAAATCAGTCACTCTAGTCAACAGCAGCCAAAACTGGAGTGCAGCAGAGGACAAAATCTCTGTTCTTTGAGTTGGATTAGAGGTTGGTACACTTTTCTTATATTTTTTGGTCTTTTTTCTACTTCTTATTTCCTAAAAAAAAGAATATTAAGACACATTTTGATTTGGAAACTAAAGAATGGAAAGGAAAGAGCTTGCATCTTGTGCATCTTAGGATTTTTATAGATTTCCACTCGGCGTTGCTAGAAACAACTTATGCTTGTAAAGTTCACCCTAGAATCCAACGTGCTAGAAATCATGTGTTGGTTTACTTGCTTTGAGGCCCTTCTAGAGGCCATATTCACACCAAATAGAGTGCATCCATGAAAACTCATATTAGTTTATGCATATTTCTAAAAACTGAAACGTCATTTGTAGTAGGCATATAGGAAAGATGCATTTCTATTGTATGATGCATTTTACTTTATGCAAATTTAAAATGAACCTCACACACACACACATATTTTAAACATTGGGGAGTTGGATTTCATCACCAACCCTCAATTCAGTCTGGTGACATTGGCATTCATCTCCTTCCACCGGCTTGCCCCCTAGATGTTCCTATAACGGAATAAGGAACTTCTTTATAGTGGTACTAAGTTACGCATTTTCAAACTATCTCCCACTATTGGAACAATCATTGGTTTAGAGTGGAAGAGCTAGGTGAACCCCCCACTAGGATTTAAGCGGTGTACCCTAGTCTCTTTTTGAGAAAATCATGTTTGGCATGGGTGTTCTTGATTCCCACTATGGATGAGTCTTCTCATTCTAAATCCAAAACAAGAGCAAGAAAATAAGAACAACAACACATCAAAATGTAGCAAATAGTTTAGGGCACACATAAATTAATAATCAAGATAAACACTTGCTTGATATTTTTTGTCTATCTTTAATTACAACATAAAATACGGATTCACGAACATAATGGTCAAAACTAGAAGTAAGCATCCTCGGTCCAATATCGAGGCAGAATCTAAAACAACATATACCCATAGAAGAAGTCATAGTAACATTGAACCACCTACTCAAAAGATCATGGGATGCAGTTCCATGAGCCTAAGAGGTGATAACTCAACCCGTGAGGGTTCTCCTTGAGAAACCCCAGTTAGAGAGACACATCATGGAAACAAATCACCTAAAAACAATGAGGCTTCAAGGCCTCCTTCATCATGGATATGCGAGGAGGCCTCAAGGCCCTCCTCTAAGCATACAGAGACTTCTCAAATCCCATATTCTCATAGACATGAAAGGGTTTCTAGACCCACTCTTCACATGGGTATGACAAGGTTTCCCCACCTCCATCCTCATGAAGGAATGGTGGGGCCATAAAGCCTTCATCACCAAAAAGACACATGAGAGTCACAACATCTCAAACTTCACATGGGACACTTAGAATAGATCTACCCACTGAGGGGTATGAAACTAGAGTTACATCCAGTCAAAGGTACCAAATAGAAGATACCCTTCACATAAGAGGAAGGATTCCAATAGATTATGACCTCATTGGAGTAAATGGCACCCCACGAGATCAGCCATGGAAAACAAGACAATTAGATGAGTTGGATCGGTTTCATTCAAGGCCAACTCCTAGAACCATAGCCACAAAAAAATTTACATTTGGAAGTTCACAAAGTGTTACTTCTAAACACACCACCCAACCTGGGGAAACTTCAAAGTGACCCCACAATACACTTATTGAGTTTGATCATGAAGGCACTTATCAACACATCAAACAAGTTACATTAGCTAGCAAGAGAAAAGAAAAAATGGAAACCTCTTTGAGGAATCTATGAATCAGAACCATAAGAACAAAATCAGACAAACATGAGTCTTCTTTAACAACGCAATCTGATCACGTGCGATAGTTAGAAAATACATTGCACAAAGAGAAAGAGCTAGTGGAAGCTCTTGAGCATGACAAACAAAGAGAAAGGCTCTTGCGCCAACATGAGCAGAGTTTAAGAGAACAAGCTAAGCAACTAGCTCGTATCAACCTACAAGCAAATGGTAGTGATCACCAAATATATAAACACATTGACTCACCAGAAGAAGGGCACATTAGGCAAGAAGAAATCCCACAACAAAACCACCACTCAAATCATGAACAAAATCAAACTGGTAGAGAAAGGGTAAACATGATAAATTAGGATCAGACACATCCTGAATCCCCTCATAGGAGGGAAGATAATAGAACAAGTCAAGTGGATAAAGGGTTACCTCCATTACCATCGCAAGTGGGCTTGCAAGAAGAGGAACTCCTTTCTTCAAAGGAATTCCAGGCACTTGCTAAAAATATGAAGTCCTTTGAGAAGCAAGATACGACTGGGAACCAACCAACGTCGAGTAAAATACACAACCAGCCATTATGCCCATCAGTTCCTAGCCCTGCATATCCTAAGCACTTTAAGATGCCTAGGTTAGAAAAATTCAAGGGTGAAGAGTATGCACAAGAGAATGTTACCAATTTCATCAATGCATATTTTCATATTGAAGACAATGATGCTCTTATGCTAAGAACTTTCATTATGACATTTTCGGGTGCTGCCACTCAATGGTTCAACCAACTACCCAATCACAATATATCCAATTTTGAAAAACTAGTAAACACTTTCCTAAAACATTTCTCCTTTGGTGCTAAAAATAAGGTGAACCTTTTAGACCTGGCCAACTTAAAACATTATGATTATGAGCCAGTAATGGATTATGGGAATAGATGGAGAAAATTCATGGTAAAGTTATCATTATTCGTCCCCATAGAAGAAATCGTCCACATGTTCACCAAGAGTTGTTCTAAACACATCTCCCTCTTGTTACAACTTCAAAAATATGATTTGTTTGAAGAGGCCTTGGCACAGGAAAAAATCATTGAGGATATACAATTATATGAGGGAACCATCAAGCTCTGAACCAAGAAGGAGTGGAACAAAAATGGCAAGAATGAAAAATACAAGAAAAAGCAGGTAAACCCTACTCCAGTTAATCAAGTAGTATTAGTTGCACCTAAATATGGGGTTGCACAACAACCCCAAAATTATCAAGCACAATCCCCACCATCCAATTATGATCAAAAGAAAAATCATGGGTAAAACAGAGAATGCAAGCCACCTCGCTATTTTACACCTCTTTCAGAGTTAATGCAATCAATTTTCAACCAGTTGAGCAAGGATGGGAAGATCAAATTTCTTGATGTACCTCTTTTAGATCCCAAAAATCCTAAGCCAAAAGTATATAGGGAAGATCATTTTTTCCCTTATCATAGAATACCGGGGCATGACATTGAAGTGTACATTGGTTTCAAGAACTAGGTGCAAAATATGATTGAAGTGGGAAAACTTAAAGTTGACAACCCATTGGCTCCCGATAGAGATATGGACATATACAAAATCCCGCTGCTAAACCATGAGGTCCCTAGATGGCAAGGTGCCCAAGTCAATCAGGTTCGAATTGATACACCTACCCATGGATGTATTGGGATGGTGGAAATTATCAGTATAGAAACTAGGAGTAGATGATATGGTCAACCATAGCCTCCTACGACTCCCATTAATGTCCCAACTGCACCTAGGTAGAGGTAGGGGTAAAACAACCTTCCAAGTCCACCAACCCGACCTGTGGTAACTATTTGAAGTAGACTAGAACAAAAATTACAAATGACTCCAGCCAAGATATCTATCTATGAGCTCATACAATAGTCCCCAAAGCATAGGGAAACTTTTATGGAGATTTTGAGATCAATTGAGCTCCAACCACAAGATTCAAATGCATTCACTTATTTTGTGGTACAAGTACACCAATGCCAAGAACCTGTAATTTAATTTTATGATCATGAGATTGAGACAGTACCTACTACCTTACCAGACCCTCCGCTACACATAGTTGTGTCAGTAAATGATTTACCTTTTAAGTGGGTCTTGATCGATATAGGTTCATCAATCAACATCATCACAACAACAATAGGGCAACTTAATATCCCCAAGTTCAATATCGTTCTAGGAGTCTACACGTTAAGAGATTTTAATGATGCTTTATGATCTACTATGGGAACTATAGTCCTATCCATTAAGGTGGGACATAAGACCATCCGTGTGATGTGTCATGTCTTGGAAAGGGCCATGCAATACAACATCCTCCTAGTATGTCTCTGGATAAGAGATATGAAGTGTGTGCCTTCAATTTTACACCAATGTGTCAAGTATGTGCAAGATGATAAAGTCTATGTAGTTCTGGCTGATGAAGAGCCATTCAAATATGTCCATCAGGTGGATCTTCCAGGAGATTTTGTGATTCCTTCCACCCACTTGTATGTAGGACCTTCATCTCCAACTACACAACTAGATGACAGAGACAAAGGGGTATGAAAATATCAATCCACATCGACACCTCCTCTTATGCCCAAAACAACTAATGCTTCTAAGTTACCATCAACGTCTAAACCTAAAGACAATCAGAAGCTAAAGGCACCATTAATCAAGGAAGAAAATCTCAGGGAATTTATAACTATAGCCATTGTGGAAATCCCAAGTCCCATGGAAGAAGAAAATCTCTAGGATCAAGCTGAGGAAAAACTAGAACCCGCTTTACCAGTGTCATCTATAATGTCATCCACATCACATGCAACAATACACTTGGTAAGTACAGGGATAGGAGATTACCTTGTGCAAAATATAACATTCATGCCCATCATTGAGTCTGTAAAAGACATGGGATGGTCAAAATACCTAAGACCACAGTGAGAATAGTAGTTCTGCTTGGAATCCCTCCCAACTAGAACAAATTTATCTATGTTGTCCTGGACTACGTCCATGAGTCTTCAGACGTAGAAGAGGACAATGATGAACTATTCACTATTAATGTTTGTTACCTCTTCAATCCCAAGTTTGCTCTAAGCTACTTTAAACGTTGTCATTGGCATGGCTACGATCTTGGTATATATGAGCAGGGGTGTAGGCAGCCGTACAAGCCGTAATACCAACTTCCCATTGACAAGTTTGGGTTAGGCTACCACATCAGAGGTCAAGATGACTTTCTAGAAGAATCCTTGGATAGATTAAGCTTGGGTTTAGGAGAAGACATCAATTTTATTCCTTATCACCCACCAAGTACAAGACATTTGATCAATAGACAAGTGGTTGTACTAAACATACCACCACCAAAGATTTATCATCCAAACTTCTCAATTGACGCCATCCTGATAAGTTGCATCTTGTGGGATGAAGAGCAAGAAGAAAATAGAGATGTGGCAAGTGATGATGAAGCACATGCAAGTTTAGTCTATCATGGTCCTTGCTATTTACAAAGCCTTGCTTGTTCTAGCCACAATGAGAGTGGATACATATCAAACGAAAGTGGCTATCAGTCAGAGGACTCAACCAAAAGAGCCTACCTAGGGCTAAGGTAGTGCTCCCATAGCTTGGAGAAATAAACTAATGCAAATAACATCTTCATAAGTGATGAAGAATATGAGGATGAGATAGAGATGGCCTACTTGGGGCCAGGACACGTACCCCTTGTCTTAGGACTGCATACCAATACCAATGGTTTTTTGATAAGTGATGATGACTATGAATATGAGACTAAGATGACTTATCTTGGGCCTTGCCACTCATAGTAAGTCAACATGCTAGTAGAAAAAGAAGTGGCTCTTCATGCCATAGACCCTGGCTTGCGGTTTTTGGGAAGACTTGTCAACTTAGATGCCATTTACCATGTAATCAATCCCTATCCACCTACATTTAGAGAGCCCTTAGAACCCAATTATCCAATTATTCGACCTACTCATGGGCCAGATCCAAATATTCCTTTTCCTCTAGAGCCTCATAGCAAGTATGGAGGGAAAACCTCTAAGACAATATTTCATCCATGTAGTCCTAGAGATTTCATTCCATCCATCAATACGATCTCCATTGATTTAACCACTCCACTTCATAACCCAATAGATCCTACTAAACCATCGTATCTTGATATAGATGCTATTGATTGGGATCACACTGATTCCCCCATAGATCCTGAGGATTTTTTCCCTAACAAAAAGATGTTGCAATTATTTCATTTTGCATCAGGTTGTGCATATGACATGTTCTATACTGGTTTGGATCCTGAGTCAGTAGGACCTGTAAATGCTGCCAATGACATTCATTTAATACCCATGCCTCACCAACTAGAGTATGGGTCACATATGGTTGTAGAAGCGACTTTCGAGGTGGACATCAACGATGATCCTAATCAACCAAAGAAAGTCAAGTTTAGAGAAAGTCTATCTCCATAGGAACAAGCCATCATAATCCCTCTCCTTAAGGAGAGGTCAAAACTTTTTGCTTGGACCTACAAAGATATGCCAAGGCTTGATCCAAAGTTAGTTATTCACAACCTTTCATTGGATCCCATGAAGAATTCGGTCAAGAAAAAGCTGAGGAAAATGCATCCAACTATCGCTTTGATGGTGAAGAATGAGTTGCAAAAATTGTTGGATGTGATTTTTATCATTCCTATCGACTATCTTGAATGGGTCTCGAACATGGTGCTCATGGGAAAACTTGACGGAATATTTTGTATTTGTACAAACTTCAGAGACTTGAATAGGGCAACTCCAAAGGATTCATTCCCGTTGCCTAACATATATGCTCTTATATATGTCATCGTAGATCATGAGATGCTCTCCCTAATGGATGGTTTTTTTGGTTACAATCAAATCAGAATTAAACATGAAGAGCAGCACAAAACCACTTTTATTACTCCACGGAGAAAATTCTATTACCAGGTGATGCCATTTGGCCTAAAGAATGTGGGTGCCACATATTAGCAGACCATGACATACATATTTCATGACTATATGCATAAAATATTAGAGGACTACATTGAAAACTTACTGGCCAAGTATTTATTGCGGAAAGAGCACATTGCAATCCGTAGGAAAGTCTTCGATCACCTCATTGAGCACAACATCAAATTGAATCCCAAGAAGTGCATGTTTGGCATAAATTCTGGTAAGCTCTTGGGGTTCATCATCTCTAAGAGAGGCATTGAAGTCGATCTTGTAAAGGTAAATGCTATATTGGAAATGGGTACCCCTACCAACATTAGGGAGTTAAGAAGCCTACAAGGCAAGGTAGCATCCATTAAATGATTCATCGCTCAATTGTCAGATAAATATCATTCCATGAATCAGTTGCTACGCAAAGGAGTCCCTTTTCATTGGGACGAAGAGTGCCAAAAAGCCTTTGCAGATATCAAAACTTACCTGGAAACATCACCGGTATTGGCTCCACCAAGGCTAGATGTACCATTTTTACTATACATATCGGCTATTGATTTCACTTTGGGCACCATGTTGGCCCAAAATAATGCACAAGATAAAGAGCAATTTGTATATTATATTAGTCACACCTTGGTGAGTTATTGATGCAAGAGCATCCGGTGACAGTATGGGCAATCTTACATCCTTCAAAATTTTCTTTAAGTACTTGTATTTTGAATTATTTTAGTTCTTTCCCGGGGGGGAAGTTTTGCAAAGCAGAAGGGAAAGTTTGTAAAGCTTGGACAAAAGTTGGGTTGGGGTCACGAAATCGCGACCTCAAAGGCTTCAGCGTGGGCAGGGGCCAGTTTTGTCATGATATCGCGACGTCACGATATCGCGACAATAGTTTGCAGCTGGAGCGTAGAGAAGTCTCCGTCGCGATATCGCGACGTCGTGATATCGCGACGATTGTTTGCAGCATTGACAGAAGGGCTTTTCCATCGTGATATCGTGACGTCGCGATATCGCGACAATTTTAAAAGGGCAAGGCGCGGAGGTGGCTGGGTCGCGATATCGCGACGGTTTATTTGGACAGAGGCAAGACAGTAGTTGGGTCGCGATATCGCGACATGTCGCGATATCGCGGCCAAGAAGAAAGTAGACTAAGGTGAACATGCGGACGGCCATGCAAGGCTGAAACTGACACGTGGCGGCCACGTGTGTCAAAGTAACGCAGCGGTTGCAGGTGATGAACATTAAGGAAGGGACAACGATGCAGAAGAAGGGTCTGACCGAAGCGGTGAGTGCAAGTTAAAGGAAGCCATTAATACAAGCTTCATGGTAGATCGGGCAGATGGCCCATTTATGACCGAAATTTTGAAAAACCCGGGGAGGGGGAAAAATCAAATTTGAAATTTTGTTAGGCGGGGCATTAATTGCCTAGAGGATCGGGGCCTCGATAAAAACCCGAAAAATTGTAATGGAAAGGATGGTGGGTTCGGGATTGTGGAAGAGGAGTTTTATGCCTGGAGATGAAATTGTAAAATGGTTTTAAGCAATTTACAGCAAATTTATGCGAAGTGTTGTTGTGTGAATCCCGGCTTGCCATCAAGTGGTATCAGAGCGGGAGCTCCTGAGCGTGTGACAGATCGTCGGAGAGAGGCAGTTACACCAGGATCTGTGGAAGGATTTGAAGGGGAAGAAAGCAAGATGCCTCCACGAAGAAACCGTGGTGGAGTAGGAAATGTGGTGTCGATCGAAGACTTCCGAGCCTTGCAGAGACAAGTTCAAGCCCTGCAAGAAGAGTTACGCAGAAGGCATGAGCCCGAAAGGGATGAGGGAAGTGAAGACGAAGTTGAAGAAGAAGACCAATCTGAGGAAGAGGAAGAGGTTGTGGATCCTGCACAAGCCCGATTGTACAAGGCCATCTCTCAGATTGGAAAGCAACCAAAAATGGAGGTTTCTACATACTCGAGAAACTTAAATCCAGAAGAAGTGATTGATTGGATAAATTATTTAGAAGAATATTTTGAGTACGAGGAGGTTGAAGACCCTAATCGGGTCAGATTTGCTAAGACCAAGTTGAAGGGTCATGCCAGCATTTGGTGGAGGGGAATACAGTTGGAGAGGAACAAAAGAGGGAAGGAGAGAATAACAAGATGGGATAGAATGGTGGAGAAGCTAAAAAGACAGTTCATCCCGACAGATTACGAGTTGGATCTACTAAGAAAAATGCAGAGTTTGAGACAGACAAACAAAACTGTCCAAGAATACATCGAGGAGTTTTACAAGATCTCTATTAGAACTGGGCATTTAGAGGCAAACAAAGAAAAGGTAGCCCGTTATATCAATGGGTTGAGACTCGGAATCCAGGAAGAACTGAGCCTGGTTCGGGTAAGCACCATTGAGGATGCTTACCAGTTTGCCTTAAAGGTGGAAGAAAAACTGAATAGGCGGTTTGAAGGCAAGCAAAGAGGAAGGGGCCGTGGTGGAAGAACTGGTGGGAGAACCAATGGAGAAAAGTATAAAGACCCGAAGAAGACTGGTGAAGCTAGTAGTAACCAGGATCAAAGGGAAGAGGATGTTTATCAGCCCCAAGATCAAAACAGCTACCCAAGAGGACGGGGTGGATCTGGACGAGGATTTGGGAGAGGAGTATTTCGTGGGACATGTTTCCACTATGGTGAAGGACATCGGGCATTTGAGTGTCCACAACACCGAGAAAGGATGAACAAGAGGCCTGAGGGTCCGGCAAGGGTTGTTGTGGCAGCGGAAGATGCTGAGTCTGAACATTCCAAAGAAGCGGAGAGAGGGGAAGCAATGATTGTAAGAAGAGTCCTGTTGAATGAGGAGAAGGACACAGATCAGAGAAGAAGTTTATTTCGCACCAGATGTAAGTGTGCGGGCAAAGTTTGCAATATTATTATTGATAATGGTAGCACGGATAACCTAGTTTCAAAAGAAATGGTTACAAAGCTACAGTTGGAGAGGAAGAAGCACCCGCATCCATACCGGGTCGCATGGTTACAGAAGGACCATAGAGCTTTGGTCAATGAACAGTGCTCCGTTAAATTTAATATTGGAAATTATTGTGATGAGGTCCTGTGCGACATCCTGCCTATGGATGCTTGCCATATGTTGCTAGGGAGGCCCTGGCAGTTCGACCGGAGTGCAGTGCATGATGGCCGTGCCAACACCTACTCATTGACAAAGAATGGTGTACGCCATAAACTAAAGCCCTTAAAGGAAGCGGGTGAAAAGGTATGTAACAACTCCAGAATCTGTTTAGTTGAAGGGAGAAAGTTCCTGGACGGGTTGAAGCATGAACATTTATGTTATGCAATAATCCCTAGAGTTAGGGAGAAGGAATGCCAGGATACCCCAGCAGAAGTCCTAGACCTGCTGGAGGAATTTCTAGATATTGTGTCTGATAATGTGCCTGAGGGTTTACCCCTAGTAAGGAAAATTAGCCACCATATAGATTTGGTACCGGGATCAAGCTTGCCAAATAAAGTTGCACATAGGATGACACCTGTAGAAACTGAGGAGTTAAACAGACAGGTCCAGGAGTTGCTGGAGAAAGGATTGATTAGGGAGAGTCTTAGCCCATGTGCAGTGCCTATAGTACTAGCACCCAAGAAGGATGGAGAGTGGAGAATGTGCATAGACTCTCGGGCAATCAATAAAATCACTATCAAATACAGATTCCCATTGCCAAGGATGGATGATATAATGGACTGTTTAAGTGGGGCTGAGTACTTCACAAAGATTGACCTGAAAAGTGGCTATCATCAGATCCATATCCGAGAGGGAGATGAGTGGAAGACAACCTTCAAGACAAGAGAAGGCTTGTATGAGTGGTTGGTCATGCCATTTGGGCTGTCCAATGCACCAAGTACCTTCATGCGGTTGATGAATGAAGTACTGAAGGAATTTCTGGGAAAGTTTGTCATTGTTTATTTAGATGATATATTGATATTCAACAGAACCCTGGAGGAACACCTGATGCATATCAGGAGGGTTTTTGAAAAGCTGCGGGAAGAGCAGTTATTAATAAACCTGAAAAAGTGTAATTTTGTCAAGAAAGAGTTGGTATACCTGGGGTTTGTAATCTCAGCAGAAGGTCTGAAAATGGACCCCGAAAAGGTGAGAGCCATCATCGAATGGCCTACCCCAAGAAGCACAATAGAAGTAAGATCATTTCATGGTCTAGCTAGCTTTTACAGGAAGTTCATAAAGAACTTCAGCAGCATTTGTGCACCTCTCACAGAAACAATGAGGGGGGATAAAAAAGAGTTCAAGTGGACATTAGGGGCTGAAAGGAGCTTTGATGCATTAAAGAAAAAGGTCACAGAACAGCCTGTTTTGGCACTCCCAGACTTTGGCAAGGTATTTCAGGTGGACTGTGATGCCAGTGGCAGTGCAATAGGGGTTGTACTAAGTCAAGGAGGCAAACCAGTTGCTTATTTTAGTGAGAAGCTAAATGATGCTCGGAAAAAGTATTCAGTTTATGACCAAGAATTTTATGCTATAGTTCAGGCTCTGAAAAAGTGGAGACACTATTTATTGCCAAAGGAGTTTGTTCTATTTACTGACCATCAGGCTTTACAGTACATTAACAGTCAAACAAAACTGAATCAAAGGCACATGAAGTGGGTGGAGTTCCTCCAAAGCTATACCTTTGTACTGAAGCACAGAAGTGGGAAATCAAACAGAGTTGCAGATGCCTTGAGTAGAAGGCAGAATTTACTGATTGAAATGATAGTGGAAGTAGTGGGATTTGAAGAACTGAAGGGTTTGTACCCTGAAGATCCGGATTTTGTAGAAGCCTGGACGGCTTGCTTGACACCTGTTACTATGGACAGGACAAAATGGTTGGATTTCTTAATCCAGGACGGAATGTTGTTCAAGGGAAGTAAATTATGCATTCCAAGGAGTTCCATGCGGGAAAACTTAATCAAAGAAAAGCACAACGGAGGACTGGCTGGGCATTTTGGTCGGGATAAGACCATTGCCCTGGTGGAGGAAAATTACTACTGGCCTCAACTTCAGCAAGATGTGCGGAAGTTTGTGCAAGGTTGCAGAATATGCCAGATGGCAAAAGGTGTAAGACAAAACATAGGATTATACCAGCCATTACCTGTACTAGAGAGGCCATGGGAGGACATAAGCATGGATTTTATTCTTGGATTGCCGAGGACACAGAGGGGAAATGACTCTGTATTTGTGGTGGTTGACCGATTCTCCAAAATGGCACATTTTATTCCCTGCTAGAAGACGAGTGATGCGGTTCACATTGCGGGGTTATTCTTCAAGGAAGTGGTACGACTTCACGGTCTACCAAGAAGCATAGTTTTTGACAGAGATGCAAAGTTTGTTGGGTATTTCTGGAGAACTCTGTGGAAGAAGTTGAAGACAGACCTGAAATTCAGTTATGCATACCACCCATAGACTGATGGATAGACAGAGGTGGTGAATAGGAGCCTAGGTAATTTATTGAGATGCTTGATAGCGGATCAACCCAAGGGATGGGATTTGGTTTTACCATAGGCAGAATTTGCGTATAACAGTTCAGTCAATAAGAGCACAAGTAAATCTCCATTCCAGATAATATATGGAAACAACCTGAGAAATGTGTCTGAACTGAGAAAGTTGGATGGGAGAGAAAAGTACAGTGTCGAGGCAGAAGAATTTGTGAAGCATATGAAAAGTCTGCATGAAGAAGTAAGGAAACAAATTATAAAAATGAATACTCAGTATAAGACAAGGGCAGACCAGAAGCGGCGGTCCAAGGAGTTCAAAGTAGGAGATGAGGTCATGGTACATCTCAGGAAGGAGAGATTCCCTGCCAAGACTTATAACAAATTGAAGATGAAGAAGTTTGGGCCATGCAGAATACTGGGAAGGCGAGAGTCAGGAAATGCGTATGAAGTGGAATTGCCAAGTTGGCTTGATATTTCACCTATTTTTAATGTTTCAGATTTAGTGGAATATCATGAGGGGGAGAGTACAGAGATACCAAGTGCAGAATTATGGCAAATTCCAGCATCTACTCCAACCACAGACGAGGTCGAAGAAATATTAGGCACCCGTGAAGGCAGAAGCACCAGAAACAAACAATATCCTGAATATTTGATAAAGTGGAAGGGCAGGCCTGTTGAAGATGCGACTTGGTTGTCGAAAATGGAGGTTGACCGCCTGGGTCTTCCCCCAACAAAGCAGAAGTGAGGGTCACTTTTAATCTACCCCGGGTGTCTGATGCAGGAGCATCCGGTGACAGTATGGGCAATCTTGCATCCTTCAAAATTTTCTTTAAGTACTTGTATTTTGAATTATTTTAGTTCTTTCCCGGGGGGAAGTTTTGCAAAGCAGAAGGGAAAGTTTGTAAAGCTTGGACAAAAGTTGGGTTGGGGTCATGAAATCGTGACATGTCATGAAATCGCGACCTCAAAGGCTTCAGTGTGGGCAGGGGCCAGTTTGTCGTGATATCACGACAATAGTTTGCAGCTGGAGCGTAGAGAAGTCTCCGTCGTGATATCGCGACATCGCGATATCGCGACGATTGTTTGCAGCATTGACAGAAGGGCTTTTTCGTCGCGATATCGCGACGTCGCGATATCGCGACAATTTTAAAAGGGCAAGGCGCGAAGGTGGCTGGGTCACGATATCGCGAAGATTTATTTGGATAGAGGCAAGACAGTAGTTGGGTCGCGATATCGCGACATGTCACGATATCACGACCAAGAAGAAAGTAGACTAAGGTGAACACGCGGACGGCCATGCAAGGCCGAAACTGACACGTGGCGGCCACGTGTGTCAAAGTAACGCAGCGGTTGCAGGTGATGAACATTAAGGAAGGGACAACGATGCAGAAGAAGGGTCTGACCGAAGCGGCGGGTGCAAGTTAAAGGAAGCCATTAATACAAGCTTCATGGTAGATCGGGCAGATGGCCCATTTATGACCGAAATTTTGAAAAACCTGGGGAGGGGGAAAAATCAAATTTGAAATTTTGTTAGGCGGGGCATTAATTGCCTAGAGGATCGAGGCCTCGATAAAAACCTTATAAATTGTAATGGAAAGGATGGTGGGTTCGGGATTGCGAAAGAGGAGTTTTATGACTGGAGATGAAATTGTAAAACAGTTTTAAGCAATTTACAGCAAATTTGTGCGAAGTGTTGTTGTGTGAATCTCGGCTTGCCATCAGTTATGAGCTAGGATATGCGTATGTAGAAAAGTTGTGTTTGGTAGTGGTCTTTGCGACTAAAAAGCTACATCACTACAGTTGAGTCATACGACCTATGTTATATCCAAACAAAATCCTTTACAATACATGATGAACAATACCTATCACCATACATGTACTACAAAGTAGATCATACTATTGATATAATTTGATCTAGAGTTCATAATCCAAAAATCCATCAAGGTACGTCATAACGGATCAATTAGAAGAGGCACCTCTTCAGGTTAGCAAGCCTCTCACGATAGAATTACCTAATGATGTAGTCTTTGCATTATTAGATCCACCGAAACTCGAAGAACCTGAGAAAGAAAGATACATGACATTATTATTCGATGGTTCAAAGTGCAAGAAAGGGGACAGATTAGGGATTGTATTTATTACACCGTAGGGTGCTCCATTGCCCTTACAATTCAAATTAGACTTCCCTTGTACAAACAATAACATCGAGTATGAGGCCCTGATATTATGACTTCAAACAGACATAAAAATGGGTATTAAAAGATTGAATATCTTTGGTGACTCCTTGCTCATAGTTAATCAAGTCAAGGGATTTTTCAATGCCAATGCCCAATCCTAAAATCATACAAGGAACTTGTTGACACCTACCTAGACCGACTGGAATGGTATGACATTGAGGCAATCCCTCATATGTCAAATAGATTTGTGGACACCATGGCATCCTTGGGATATTTAATCTTTCAAAATCCATCTACAAATTCCACAACCGTTCATGTTAAAGTGCTCTCATACTCAAAAATACAACATGAGGCTTTTGATAATTGAGAATCAGTCAACATGATCAATATCAAACTAAATCAAGATTGGTCCTTCAAAGCTAGAGATTTCTTGCAAATGACACCTTGGGGGTCTTTGATCTCTCAAGGTCCTATGGACTGTGGTACAACCATTCACTATAGGGTCTTTTCTCAATCTGTATTCACAAGTTCTAGATTACAGGAGGAACATACCATTTTATCTATAGAAGTTGTGGCTTATCAGGATTGGCTATCCTAGTTACGGGACTTCCTAAAGCTTGGAATGGTACCGCAAGACCTATCGCATGCTAAAATATGAATATTTAAATAGAATGCAATAAGGTACATCTTATTGGGAGATATCCTTTATAGACGAGGTTATGATGGAATACTCCTCTGTTGTCTTGAGCCGTAGGAAGCATCCTGGGAATTTCACAAGCTCATGACAGTATTTGTGGTGATATTTTTAGTGTTATCATTAAGTGCATCTTGAGAATGGGCTACTATTGGCCCACTATGGAAAAATATTGTTACGAGTATGTCAAGAAAAATGTTAAATTCTAGCATCACGCAAACCTAACTCACTTGACATCCCAAGCCTTACAACCCATCCAGGTAGCATGACCCTTCTCGCAATGGGGACTAGACTTAGTTGGGAAGATCTCACCCCCATCCTTAGGCCAACACACATTCATCATTATGACCATTTATTACTTCACCAAATGGGTCGAAGCGATCCCCCTAACATCGACGATTGGACCAAGGATTATGGAGTTTATACTCCACAATATCATAAGTCATTTTGGGGTCCCTTATAAAATAATATCGAATAATGGGCCATATTTAAAGAACAAAAATGTGTGTGCTTTGATGAAAAAATATCCTATTCAGCATAGTTTTTCAACATCCTATTATCCGCAAGAAAATGGGCAAGCAAAGGCCTCAAACAAAACAATAGTCTTCATCTTGAGGAAGACGATGAAAGACAATCATAAGGACTAGCATCTACAATTACCTCTTGTATTATGGGCATATAGGACTAGTGTGCGGACTCCCACTAGGGCAACACCATTTTCACTTGTATATGGCACTGAGGCGATCATGCCCTTAGAGTTGGAATTTTTAACCCTGCGCATAGCATTGAAGGACTTCATAGATGATGACACCGTGTGGTAAGGCAGCCTTGATCAATTAATGCTTCTTTATGAATGGTGAGTCAATGCCTTGGAGCATCTTTGCATTTATCAGGATCACCTTGTGTGAGATTACAATAGAAAATTCCACTTAAGAGAATTCAAATTTGGGGATCTTGTGCTCAAATAAAAATAGAAAAACTCAAATCTTCCACTGCACCTACGAGACAAATTTACAATAAATTGGATAGGCCCATACATAATATCAGAAAGGGTTGGGCATAGAGCATATAACCTCACATAATTGGATGGTGTTGAAGAATCTGAGCCTCTCAATATCATTCACTTAAAGGTATTTTATACAAAAAACACAAAAAAATTCAAATATGCCAAAAATACAAAAATAATACGAAGCATCAAAAACACAAACAAATCATAAAAACATAAAAATTCAAAGATAATCGAAAATGCTCCAAGGGTATCTCCAAGCCTCTTGGTCAAATTCAATAAAAATTCTCCAAGGGTATCTTCATGCCTCTTGGTCACCTTAATCAAAAATTCTCCAAGGGTATCTTCACACCGCTTGGTCACCTTAACCAAAATTGCTCCAAGGGTATCTCCAAGATGCTTGGTCAAATTTAATCAAAAATGCTCCAAGGGTATCTTCATGCCGCTTGGTCACCTTAACCAAAAATTATCCAAGGATACCTTCTTGCCACTTGGTCAAACCCTAAAATCCCTAGAGGCACAATAAGCCCTTTGGTTAGAATAAAACCAAAATAACAAACAATGCAAATATCAAAAATAAAAAAAACATTTGCATCTTACATCTACATCCACATAGATGCATTGCATTAAACATTCATATCCATCACATTTGCATATGCTATGATAACACTCTTGCAAATTATACCATCATTTATATCACAACCATAAACATACTCAAATCCATCTTCACACCTTCATCTGTTGTGTAACTATGTTTTTCAACACAACCATTTCCCGTTGCTATACAAAATAGGCTAAGGTTTTCTGGTCATTCAACCATATCTAGTGGTATTAGTAGATTTTGTGGAAAGCCATATTGATTAGTAGAGGTTAAGGTCTAGTCGTGATAATACCTTGGATATTTAGTATCCCATCACTAACTGAAACATTAAAATTCTAGTTGGTACAAAGGAAATATGAAAGCTACAAAAAGTGGTCTAGGTTATCTTAAATGAAAAGGTTCTTCCTTGCTTATCCTCCTGTGTGACCGGTTCAAAGGTGCTGAGAATTGGTAAAATGACAAGTTTCACCCTACCCAATTAAAATACCTTACTTTTACCAAAATAAGAAAAAATCCCAGAATCAAGCAAAAGTCAAAAGCAAAACAAACAAGTGATTATCATTACTACATAAATCCCATGCTCAAGAAAAAAAATAAAATAAAAAATAAACAGTTATTTTCATCACTAAGAATGAGCAAGTATCCCAAATAAAATGAAGAAACTAAGGGAATGGAGCTTGAATCCCTAGAATTATCAGCATTGTACAAATAGGAAGGTGATCCCCATTAAAGTTTGGTGTACATCCAGCTTGGAAATATTGGTATCCTTATGCATGATGATATGTCTATCACAATAGCATCTTGCATTTGTGTAGAACAATGTTTGCATGTGGATGAGCTAGCTTTGGGTAATCCAATACTGCTTAGTGGTATAGTCCAACTAAGTCTAGCATAGAAGAAGATGAACACTTGAGGATCCCCGATCTTAGCAATGGGCTAAAAGAATCTCGCCTGACATCAGAGGAAATTCTTGAGTTCTATCTAAATATATTCATTTGCACACATAGAGATAATGAATATCTAGGTCCATGATGAAAGTCTTGTTTTTCAATAGTCTTGTATGGTCAGTACACAACTGTTGATAGGGTAACTAGAGTGTTTGAGTCTCAGGAAAAACCTCAAAAATTTCTACATAGCAATAAATCATATCATCAATCACATCATCAATTAGGGGGTATTAACCAAGTAGGCTAGATACTGGATAAATGTCAGAAATGATATTTACATGGCCACTGACTATTTTAAATATTTTAAATTACAAAAGCTTATAAAGAAAGTACATACATTCCATGCCATTACAATTCACATATGGATGCTTAAATAATTAATTCTGGTGAATTAGAGTGATTATTTACATTCATGACTAATATACTTTCTGTTGTGTCACCCATTGGATTGTTAAACTCATATTATATGCATTCCTTATGTTTAAGTGACTAAAGCATATAGGTTCACCTACATTAGACCAAAAACCATGTAGACAATGCATTACACACATTGCATTTACCATAACATAACACAAATCAAATGCATACAACTTAAGCAAAAATTAAACATGCATTTAACAATAACATTGCATCCATAAATACATAGTTCATAACTTATCCATTTACATCTAATATCACATCATGGCATCCACATGAATCACATTATAAAGCAATAATTAATTCATATAGGTAGTATCCATATGCACCACATCATATAGCCATAATAAAAACACATAAAACCCCATAAACATCCATATATACATACATCATAATCCACCTATGCATACAATCATAAATCTATCATTAAGCCTACTCATGACACATTATATCATATGTCACAATAATCATATCATATAAACATCTACATAAGAATCCATCTAAATATCTACATCATCATAAATATCACCTATCATCTAACACATACATCAACTCATCATAATGCCATCATCACATCGCATAAACAAAACAAAAACATGAGCAATAAAGGATACACATAATGAATCATAATGTAAAGATATCATATAAATGTGTGTCAAATACATAGATGTACAAAATGCTCATAGGCTACAATCATGTAGGTCAGATGACCTCATACTCCCAAAAATAAGAGCCTAATACATCAACAATCAAACGAGGCCTGTGCCCCCTGTGTCACTGCCCCCTATGACTAGATCTCAAAGAATGGTGTGAAGCCGCTGGTCTCTCTACACAGGCCTGAATCCTTTGGATCGACTTGATTGAAGACTGCCTTGAGGTAGATATCTTGCTAAACTATGATCCACCTACACCTGTCCTCTCCCTAGGAGTGGCTCCTAGCCTCCTGATCTACATCTGGAGAGTGGCAATGTAGGTTGCATCATGAAATATTTGTGCATCACACTTATTCAACAAGCCCTATAGATGCCTAGTATCTACCCTTGGATCTGCACTTGTAGGACCCTATAGAGTACGAGGAGCAACAACAAGCTGCATCTCAGCATAACCACTCCTGATAGTAGCCTGTAATGCCTATATCTATGATGAGAGTTATGCTATAGTGCATCTCAGTGTGCTATAATGGCATATCATTGCTATACTTAGATCTTGGTTGACTGGATCCTAGACTCTACCTCATGTAGATATGCCCTAAGAGGAGAATATCTCTCCTTGATATCCAACTCCTTCTCCCCCTTCGTAGGAGCCTCATGATCATCTACTTCCACCTGCTCTATCGGCTAGCCCCATCCCTTAGTCCTAGCTCAGAATCTCCATCTTGATGGATCTGTGCCTTCATCACCGCCATCATCCTTGTGAACCAATTTTCCATCATCATACCATAATCGATCCCTCCACCACTATGTAAACACCTCTATGACTCCCCCATAAACACCTACATCAATTGTTGGGGCATCCTCCTTATTTGTAAGCTCTGTAATATTTTTTGGAGGAAGGTCTATCTATGTTGCGATGCACCTATACAGGACTGGGGCAAGTGGCACATCCTGCTGCAAACCATAATGACAAAGGATGTGAGAGTAGAAGAAATACTCTCTGATTATGCCCTTGTGGCTAATGATACACTACTTGTGCTACGTCCTAGCTATAAATCTGGCTGGATCATCCCAGGTTGGGCAGTCATGATATGGGTTCCATATGATATCTTAGGCTAGTAGCCTAGTGAAAGAAGCAATCTAATGGGGGAGATTCCCCACATAAGGGTGGCTATTGTGCCCCTCACACTCTTGAGCCCATCTAGTGGTATATCACTGCATCAAATCATCAATATTTATGATCTCTATGGGAAGCCCTATGGGATGATCTACATGGATATGCTCACATACCCATATCTACAGGAGCAAGCTACAAGAGATGCTGGAATGACCCCGCTAGTGGATGTGATACAACTCATCATAACACTACACTAGCAAAGCACTCCCCCATGTGTAGATGATAGCATCCTCACTATCCAACAAATCTTGAACCATAAAAATGAGGTTCCAAGGGAACCTCAAGTCTGAGAAGTATGGGAGAAGCAGGTTGCTGATGACCATCAGCAACACCTCATGCCTATCAGAAAAGACCCTCTCCCTATACCATTACATAAAAGATACACCACTAGATTTGGTGTCCTAGAAGGTAGCAGAAGCATGCCTCTAGAACACCTGAGAAAATACTGCCTCGCAGTCCTTAGTGGCTGAAGAAACGATGGCCACTCTATCAAAAGGAATCCAAAAAATCCTGTATACATCCTTCGATGTGATAGTCATATCACCGATAAGAAGGTGGAAGGTATTAGTCCTAGGATCCCATCGGTGAGCCAAGGCCGTGAGGTAGGTCTGATTTGACATAATCTGAGGTAGCCTGGTCACATACTATAATTTGTAGGCATTAAACCATGCCCAGTCCACATCATCCATATGTGGTAGGAGGTCAAGCAAGAGCTTTGGGTCCCGAGCCCGAGCAGAAAGGATCTAAGGAAAAATATCAAGGTATAACTACAATGCATCTAAGGCATAAAGCACAATAAAACATGTAAAAATATGCAAATAATGATAGACTATCCTAAGTCTAAGTGAAAGAGGAATAAATACACCTAACAATGTAGCAAATTTCAGAAAAGTAACTCAAAAATTCAAAAAAATCAATTAATCACCTCAAAAATGTAAAAAAAAAAAAATCATAAGGTTTCCTAGTCACTTTCGTCTATAGTGACTAGAAATCAGTCACTGAGGTTGGTAGCGACCAAACCCCAATGGTAAAAATTTTGACCATTGAGATTTGAATCAGTCGCTGCCATCGACAATGACCAAGCCATAGGCCAAATTGTCCGCTCTGTGTGGAAGTGGTCGACAGGCAACATGACAGATGCATATGCCCTAGGCCAAAAACACCAAAAAAATTACAAAACAATAAAAATGGGGCAAGCCCACCAAAAAAATTCCTAAACTAATACTATCTACAGGTTTGGTTCATTTCTAGCAAGTTTAATGAGGTTCGTTCATCGATTACTTAGTGTGGTTCATTTTTACTAAAAAATGAGCAAGGTTAGGGTTTCGAAGAGTACTCGAGAAGCTCTAGCTCTTCCACTCATAGATGCCTCACCTTGCGTAGCCATGGTCCTTGTCGATAAGCTCAAAGTTGCAAGAAGTCACTTTCAATCCAGGGCATAGAAAAGTAAATTGTCAGCTATGAAAAGTAAAAATTCAAAACCCTAGGCTACTTTTATATTTCCCAAGTTATGCCTCGACCGCTGCGGTCATCAGTGGCTCAAACTTCTTGGTAATTGAGGTCGAGAGCAGCCACAAACAGGAATTTTGGGGGTCGCTGGATCTGATAGCGGCCAACAATACAGGTAAAAATAGAAAAACTCCTTCAAGGAGGAACAACAAAAAAATCAAATAAGCACATTTGATGGTTCTAATCATCATGATGAAAAAAATCACATAAAAATAAAATCTCAAGTAAGCCTCGTATTCAGCTACTTACTTTATCAACTCGACGGTTGCAATGATTTGCACTCTATGCAATATAGTGAGATGAGTGAGTTACTATAGGGCTACTTGGGACAAATCATTCATTTTGGAATTGTGATGTGCCCCCTCAAACCCAAAGAAGACCAAGATGGTCGGACTACTCCAGAGGTGTAATAGAATCATCTTAATTCCTTTATGGCATTACAACACTGAGCCAAGTGATTCAACACAAGCCAAAATAGAATCACTCATCCTAACTCCCTAAGAAGGCTATTTATGGCCGGACCACTCCCAGAGATAGGGATGAATGATCATTATAAATAGTGAAGTCACACTTGGATGGGGGATTGCCCATTAAAAGAAAAAACACTAGAAAGAAGCCAAACTGGTCATATTGGTCAAGTGACTTGTTGCTTCATTCATTGCTCTTCCCTCATCAATTTTTGTGTGAATGGGTAGTTCATATCTTCAAATAATCATAATAAAGGTCAACCAAAGATCACTCAGTCATGTCAAAATTGCATTCATCCTATGAATCATTACAAGCAACTATCACAAAACTTCTCTCGTTTGCTGGGTTCATAAGCAAAATATAACATGCCAGTTTGTAGCTCTCCTCTGGTCGGTTCTATTGTAGTGACATAAGCTACCCGATTGCATTTGAGGAATGAGTGCAAGTGAACATGTGCAAGCTTCTTGTAGAATTAAACCTTCAATCAAGTTGAAGCAATGATTCAGGGGTGCACGCCATATTACGTGATTGGGCCATCTAGCATTGATCAGACCAATTATCATCATACACCCATAACAACCTACATTTTTTCTCTATGTTGTGTTTTTACCACACAACGCATCACAAAAAGGGGTATCTATAGACACCTAAAACACATCGTGTTTAGAAGAAATACTCATGTGGGTATTCATAGAACATATGACTAAACCTTAGGATCTTCCAAGTGCCAAAAGTAGTTTTCACCACTCATTTGGGGGAAGTATTAGACCATCCAAGCTTGTTCGCTATGAATCAGAGTGGCTAGATTCTGGCCATTGAAGCTCAGAGCAGCCAACCCTAGCCACTGCAGACAATGAAAACTAAGTCCTAAATAGAAACTTGCTGTCAAATAGCCTAATCTCGAGTGAAAGTGGTAGTTTACATGCAATAAGTCCAAGTAGGTATAAGTTTGCATTCCTCCTCATATCCAGTCTACATAAGAGACTTAGGTCTAGATTTAGACATCAGTTTAACTGGCCTTCAAGCACAAGAAAAGATAAAATTCTCATGCTAACATCCAGTGTGCATGCATAATTCAGTCCTAGGGTTTGGACATTGACCTAGGGCTTCAAAAAATTATAAGGTGCAAACCTAAGGGCACCGTGGAATGAATGGAGAGATTTTTTGGAGAGATTTTTTAGACTTGGAGATCCTTTCTTGTAGCAAAGCCTTATCGAATCAAAGAGAAAATTGGAGCACATTTTAGGAGCAACGAAGTGTTGGCCGATTGAGGGGTTATCATCTGTAGGATATTCAACTTATCAGACATAAATTATTATCATTTCAATTTCAACAATAAGCCTAGATTCATAGCCTTGGAGTAATAGAAAAAAAATTTCATCTTAGCCACTATCTCAGATAGTGGCCTGCAGGCCTAATCTAGAGTTCTTAGCATTAGTTTATTTAATTTAAGCTTGTTACATATTTTCACGCCATTAGCATAGATCTAATTTATTGCATTTACTTACATTCATAGAATTAGTTTCTATTGTCATTAAGCATATTTTTGTTTATCATTAGGGTTATTGCTAACAACCTCATCTAGGGAGGCAATCTCGAACAATTGAGCATTTTCTATTGTTTTCATGCTTGCAGAACTACAGGTTCATTATATAGGTTATCAACATACAAAGGCAAAGGGATCCCTCCAGGAGCCAAACCTATAGAAGGAGGCATTTGTAAGCCCTCATACAATTTCATGTGCATCATCGAGAATCTTGCAAAAGTGCACCATCCCTTGCATGGGGATATTATACATATGCTACCCTACTTTGTAAAATATGTATCAATGAAGGGAATCCCTGAGAGGGATCTATATGTAACCAAAATTTAGAAAAATCAATAAAGAGCATAATTTATTAAATTTTTCATATTTTGGTTGTATTTGCTTTCTCATATTTCATTTAATGCATGATTAAGTATGAGTAAATCAAATAATATTTGCAAATAGAGTAGTGGACAGTGTGTCACTTGCCTGGGATCGCTACACATAGGACCGTACAGATCGGTGTGTACCAACTCCAAAGGTTTCTTAGCTCTAGAAGAGCTAACCTCAAAAGGTGCCCGATGTTGCTTCCCTTCTAAGAAATCCGAGTAGATTGACAATGTGGATGAAAGGTTGGGAAGAAATTTCACCATCTCATATTTTCTCAACTCAAGTAAATATCCTAAACTCATATGCCCATATATCTTGTGCCAAAGAGAAGTAGCCTCCTTTATGGTTGTTGCCATGACAACATGAGGTATAGAAACAACATCTAATATGAACAAGCTATGCTTGTATGATCATGTTTCTATATCCTTCCTATTTTTGGGGATGAAAAATATCTTTTTGACATCCTCAACATTGAAAAAAACTTTCATATCTCTATCCAATATCTAAGGGACTGACAACAAATTGTTGGCCAATCCCAAAACATAGAGAACCTTCTCAATATGACATTTGCCATTAGGAAGAGTGACGGAAACATATCCTTCACCCTGGACTTGATAGGTTTGATTGTCAGCAATTGTCACTGGCTTACCTACATTTTCCTCAAATGTCTCAAACCATGATCTATCTCCAGTCATGTGTTTACTGGCACATGAATCAATATACCACACTACATATTTTTGTTGGGATGAAGTGTGAGTCATGAGCACCTTGTGTGCTCGCTCAAAATTTGAGTCCGAGTATGATTCAACATAAGCACAATTTCCTTTGGGTTGCTTATTCTTCTTTTGTGGTTTATTTTTTCCTTTACCCTTCTTGTAATCTTGGTAATTATGTTGTTTTTTCTTAAACCAACACCTATTGGTGTCATGGTTATTCATATCACAAATCCTGCAATATTGTTTGTGTTTATGTTGATGTTGTTTTCCTTTTCCTTTTGATGAAGATCCTCAATTTTGAAAATGACCTTTTTTCTTAATCCCTTGTTTGATGTAGAGGGCATTATCTGGCACTTCATATTTTTGAAACTGATTTGCCTCTTTAGTTTGAAGTAAATTCACCAATTCCACAAATGAAACTTGTCTACCAGATACATTAAGAGACGTAATCAACACCTTTTAGGATTATAGAAAATATCTCAAGATGACTAAGTTCAAGAGAGTATCTACCATTGTCTCTCCTATAGCATTCAATTTAGCTTTCAATTCTACCACTCTGCATAGAAATAGGTCAACTGTCTCACCAGATTTCATACTAAGTGTATGTAGTTGAGTTTGAAGGTTGAGAATAGTGGACTGATTCTTACCTTCATAAATGGTAATCAAAGCATCCTAAGCTTCCTTACCAACCTTGAAAACATAGATATGAGGCTAGACCTCATCTGTAGTAGTAAGAAGAATAAACATGAGATATCTTTTATCCTTTTTATCAAAGGTCTCTTGATCTAGACCTACTATTATAGGTTGTTTTATAGTGTCAATCACTACATCCCACAAATTTTCAACCTGAAGGATAGCTCTCATATTTTTCTTCCATGGTGCAAAGTTAGAACCTTTTAGCAACTATAAATATGATAGATATTTGTGAAAAGTGGCCATTGTGAAGGTTTCTTATAACACAAAATGGTCCCCCTTTCTTTATGCGTACCAGGCCTTTATATCGAACCTCTCTCTATACCCACCCTTACGTGAGGGAGACTATAAGTACATGAGAGTAGAATGATACGTGGAACATAGGTGGTACTAAAAGGGAATAATTTTGTTTATGACACCTACCATAGAAGGTCTTTCCTCATGTGTGGGGTGTAACTTCCCCTAAACACTTTGGAAAGCACTTCATCAGGATTTATGTCTAACAACAATAACGATTAGGGTATAAATGGAGTGAATATCAGAACTGGTTTGCCTTATTTCTCCCTGATGATTAATATAGAACAAGCTTAGAAGTCATTTTTGTAACTATATTAGGTATTAGATATAGTAGTCCAAGCACAACAACATCAACTGTAAGTGTGGACCAGAGGTGTCGTATATACTGAATGCTACTGTGCAATAAATTGCACAAATAGGTGTAAAAATTTTTTGGGGTCTTTTCTTTGCTTTGTATATTTTACTTTATTATTGAAATGCAAGAAAACAATAAATTTAAATGCAAAAACAATCACAAGTGCCCACAAAATTTTAAACACACTAGGTGTCAATTTCCACCAAAAATGCACCTATTACAATGCCAGTTTTATAATGAAGATATTCACTTCCATAAATGCTTTTCAAATCAACAATTTTTCTTCCCCTCTTTATCTTAGAATTTTGCAAAAATAATGCCTTTGATCCCCCATTTTTGTTGAAAAATAAACAAGGATGAAAAAAATTATGGTTTTATCCTTTTAAAATTTTGAAAAGAAAACTTATCCCTCCAAAATTGCTTGAAAGGAATAAACAATGTATTTCCAAAAAATACCTCTTAAATAGCTTTTCCATGTGCTTTGGCAAAAAAAAATATGTGCTAGTGTGCCCTCCTTTGACAAAAAAAACCCTTATTTGTAGAAAAATGACCCTTTGTTGGAAAAAAATGGTTGACAAAAAAATGTCAAAATCTTGTCAGCAAAATATTTTTGTTGTCAAAAAACTTGTAGCAAAAAATTCTTGTCAAAAAATTGCTAATGATAAAAACAAATTGTGAATGACAGAGTGTAATAAAAAAATGTTTTGAGGGTCGCAAGCGGGATTTGAAACCACGACCGTCGGGTCACCTAGAGCTTGGCACACGATTGACGCGCCAGTTGAGGTATGGTGCTCAACGAGACAAAAGGCACAAGAGGTCCCTTTTATAAGGTTCTTTGCCACGTGACACAAAAAAAATATTTTGGGACTATTTATCCACATCGCTTGTGTAGCGATGATGTATTGCTTTATGAAGAGTGAAGCACAACATATACTTTGATTACCTTCAGGTAATCCGTTCATCCAACAACCATTTTTCCACCGCCACGTGTCACCAATAGTCTTCTTAACCACCACCATGGAGTTGCCGACTAACCACTCAAATACTGTCAAGTTTCCTTAACCGCTACAACATGACACACCCAATTGCTGCCACATATCCGTAATTGCTGCCACATCAAGCACCTAACTACTACCACATGTTTGTAATCACCACATCAACCTTACCATGTTGGATTACCTCCACATTAGTTGTCTTGGAGTGTGTGCAATCTGTGTTGAAAGGGTTTGTGTCTGCTTGTGTCAGTCTGTAAGGGTCAGGATCTGACATATCCATGTCAATTTTTCAGTAGTGTCAAATTTTGTCATGCCCATGTCAGTTTAGTCTACATCAACATCTGTGTTTGTCAATTTTGGTCAGTTTGGTGGGTGTCAATTCCTGTCAGGGTCAGGCCAGTCTGGTGCATGAGGAAATATGCCCATCATTTTTCTCTCCTTGTATAGTGCTATGTTGGTAAATGTGCCACTATCCTTATCCCTAGCACATCTAATTTGATACCATGTGGAAACACACAATCAACCAGTACATTTGCATTGACTTTTAGAATTAAATATACAATATGGTGGTTGAATAACTGCCACATGGTTGGATAACTATCCCACCTACCAATTGAAGTGGATGCACTTAATATGTTAGAATGTAATAATATACGAACTATGCTAAGACCATCAAAATATCTAAATGGCTGAAGTCCATATGTCAAATTTAGCCCTAAACTAGTGGTAAAATCATTAGATAATGCATGCAACAAGAGAATAGGATATCGATCAATGGGGGGAACTTCAAGAAGCACTTAAGGAAATATTTCCCCCCCTAGCTACCTATAGAACATGTTAGCTCATTGGCTACAACTTAGGAAAGCTCAATACCAATCAATTTAGCAATATATTGATACCTTTAGCAAGCTTTGAGTCAATCTTAATATTTTTAATATAAAAGAGGTACTAGTTGTTACATTTCTTTTTGGGCTTTCCCTTGTCCTTCATAAAGAGTTTGCTATGTTTGAAGTTGAATCCTTAGATTTAAAATGGAAATTAATTAGGGTACCTCTAAGCCCCCCATAAGTAATAGTGTCCAATCAAAATTTTCCATTCAGTCCTCCTCCCTTGTTACTAGTACCAATAATTAATTTTATAGCTATCACAAGCATTGGGATCATTTGACTAAGGAGTGCAAGGTACTCTAAAGTAATAAAGAAGAGGAAATTCTCCTTGTAGAAGAGCAATAAGAAAAAACATATGAGATAGAGGACTTACCTATGGTAGAATTTGAAAATCCTACAAAGCTTGAACACACCATTTTTCTCATAACTAAGAACTACTCTAAGGCCTCTCAAGAGTCTATCTTTACACAAAAGTGCCAAATCAAGAATAGGATGACTCTCTTGATCATTGATAATCAGGGTTAAATGTACTTGTAAAAAATTGGTGAATCAATTTAGAAACCTTGGTGAATCTTAGCCAACTTCATGTAGGAGGAAATGGTAAATTACCTTCTTTTTTCAATAAAAATTGTAAAACCTTGGCAAATTTGACATTTTTGGCCAGATAGGGTGAAAAAAAGATCTAGCTAATGGATCAGATGAATAACAAGGTTCGAGTAATGAACAAGGTGAAATAATAGGTTCGGTTAATGGACTAGGTGAAAAACAAGGTCTGGGTAATGGACCGGGTGGAATACAGGGTTTGGTTAATAGGTCAGGTGAAAAACAAGGTTTGGCTCATGGATCGGGTGAAAAATAGGGTCCGACTAATGAATCGGGTGAAAAACAAGGTTCGACTAATGGATCGGGTGAAAAATAAGGTTTGGCTTATGGATCGGGTGGAATACAAGGTTTGGTTTATAGACTGGGTGAAAAACAAGGTTTGGCTCATGAACCGGGTGAAAAACAAGGTCCGACTAATGGACCAGGTGAAAAACAAGGTTCGACTAATGGATCGGGTGAAAAACAAGGTTCATCACTAGACCAATGTTTACTCTACCATGTGTCACGCCATCGATCAACCTCATTGCATGCCGAATGACATTCTACCATGTGTCCACATATGGTCATTTCTATCTATAAATAGACATCGATAGTCATTTTTTGGTTTCATTTCTGTGATTGCACTCGAACCCTCCCCGATCGACCATCACCCTGCACCCTTCTAAATCCAATTTCTCCTTCTTTAACAATGAACAATGGCCACCGCTACCACCACTACTACCACTAGAAATTTAGTGTTCAAGAATGCTACTTGTACCGCCATGTCAGATTTATCAACTAACCCTGGTTATGATATTTCATGGCTAGTTGAAGCAGGTTTGCAGCCCTTGCTTTCAATACCGCATTTCAAGATAGACAAGCACCTTCTGCAAACTATCATTGATGGTTACGACCACGACCATGCAATAGTGAATCTGATAGTTCAAAATAAATAACTATCATTCACAATCACACCTTCTGACATCCAGAGATTGATAGATCTTCCACACAGGGGTTTGTCTATCGTGTCTCCAAAGTTCTCTCTATCTCAGCATGATAAAGAGTACTTGGAGGAGAATTACGATCTCCCATTAAAATTGGTGGAAGGTATAATTCTCATCAATTGATTCTATTATTGTTCAAAATTTAACATTTTTTATTTGCCATCTAATTTTTTTGGTGCAGCTTCCATGGCTAAGTCTAAAAGAGGCTTAACAAACAACTCTATTGAAAATCAAGATCTGAAGGCCATTATTGAGTTCTTCCAAGCAAGACTGATTTTGCATGGAAGAACGAAACTTTTGTTATGGGCATTGGCATATATCATTCACTACCTTCAATATGTGAAGTTTGACTGGTGCACGTACATTTCAGAATGCATCAGAACAGAGTTGCATGATGTCCAGACGGAGAAAATCAACATGGTGGCCATGGTTAATTTTATTTTAGCTCTTTTTTATGAAAGTTTTCATGATTTGAAAAATGTTGATGTACCAACTGTAGTGCATCCAACACTACTGAGCATGGGTATGACACCAGAGGAGTTGAGGGTAAGTCCATGTTTCACAACCATTTTTTTATATATTTTAGCTCTATTTTCATTTTTAATTTTTATTTGCACCTAAATGTAGCGTAAGGTAGTGACAAAAAATAAAAAATAGGATGTTGGCATAAGGGGTCACATGCATGAGGCATGTGGTGATTCTGAAGATAATGCATCAGAATCATCACCAATGGTGAGGCCACAAAAATGTACGTGGTAGGCTCCTTCTCCTGGGTCTTCTTCTCTTCCACCTGTATTTGCACAAAATGTGCAATATGAATCGAGTCAGATCAACCCTCCTACACGTAAGTTTCTCTTTCGATATTTTATCTGTATATTTGTTACATAAAATTATAATAAGTTTTATTAAATATTTTCATATGTTTTCAGAATTGTGCACCACCCCCATCCGCAATATTGTACATGAGGTCCAATCATCGTCAGGTAAATCATTGTCTCTTTACTTGAAATTAATATATATTTTTGTATTTGTCTTTTTTAATAATTTTGGCAAGTTCTTATTTAACTATTTTTAGGCGGCTCTCAAGAACGATCGGTGAGAAGCCAGGACCAGCATATCATGAGGCCACCACCACCACGACAACAACCACAGGTGCAACAAATGAGAGGCCAGATCAATATGGCCCATGGAAGGGGAAAAACACTTCATCAACCGAGATCATAGGGGAATTTTCCCTCTTTTTCATTTAACACAAGTTCCATACTAGAGGTATCATTATCAACGATGGGATTAGATAATATTCTACTTGATGAAGATTATTTGTTGTAGGGCAACATTTTGGGCTTTCAGGCGACAGATGTGCTTCAAGATCCACATATAGAAGCACAACAAACAACAACCCCATCAACTGAGCAAATATTATCACCTTCTGCTAGGGAAACCCACTCTCATCCTCAATTCGAGGATGAGAAAGTTAATTTTGATGTAAAATATTCAATGTGTGATGGTATTGAAGCAACCATCCAAGACAGGGTGCTTCAAGATTTAAAAGTTATGAAGGACTAGGAAATTCGGGTTAAAGTCCTTATAAAGGAAATAAATACCCGTTATAAAAAAATTTCTAGAAGGGAGTCAATTTTTTCTCTAGTTGAGAATGAACTAGAGAAGCTTAGTGGTCTACTAAATCAGGCCACATCAGGATCAATGAAGTCTAGGACTTCATCCGATGATGAAGTTTTAACCATTATGTTGAGTAGAATTGAGAACATCAATGTTGAAGCCCAAGCATACTATAACCAATGGGCTTCCAATAAGAAAAAAGTTGAAGTTGTTGAGGCTGCAAGAGATGTGGCCGAGGTGAGAATTTAGTTGCATATGTTTTGTTTAAATTTTGTCATATAACTCTACTAACTTATGTTTTCTTTTTCTTTTGTAGTCAAATTTTAAAAATTTGAAATTACAAGTTTAGAGCATGCAAGTTAATATAGAGGTTGCAAAGAAATTTTTGCAAACTACAATAATAATGAAGAAGACAATGCAAGTGAAAGTTAGGGATAATAACATTTTAAGAAGATATATCAAGGAGAAACTTAACATGGATCCGGATCTCGTGCTAAGGGAGGTGAAGGAGAAAAATCCTATTTTAACAGTGCTCGAAGATCCTACCCAAGAGGAAGGCACATTGTTGGGGAATTTTAACAAAGTAGAAGAAGGTTTAATGAGATCTAGAGCACTGCCAACACATGGTGTACACGAAGGAGAAAAAGCAATCGAAGAGGCAACTCTAGGAGAATCCTCGGTAGCAAACCCCCAATCTCAGGATTAGGTTGAAATGTTTACAAGTTGACTGCATATTTTGTTGTATTTCAGTCAACAATTAAATACCATGTAATATATTTTGAATCAATCTATGAAAAAGATATTTACTAATTTTGTGTCCTTTTTCATTTAATGGTTGTTTCTATTTATAATATTTTGTTGCTTTTTTTGTCTATGATGATACAATTATATATACTATATTAATCTCAAACAAAAAATAAATATTACTATATTAAGCAACATAAGAACTCTGGCAATACAGTAATATTCATACATTAAAAAATTACAAATGAATTCATGTTTATCAATGTTGTGAAATCATTGAAAAATTAAAATTTAGAATGTGAAACAAACACTTCTCAGCTTGTCCAGAACTCTAGCAATATGAAAGTAGTTAAAACCATTTCAAAAACAACAATACTCATACATTTATCATTATATGAAAGTAGTTAAAACCATTTCAAAAACATTAACAATACTATTATATGAAAGTAGTTAAAACCATTTCCAAAACAACAAATTTATCATTAAATTCAAATTTATCAATATTATGAAACAATATTGTGAAATCTAATAAATTTGAAACAATATTGTGAAATCTGATATCAAATGAATTCAAATTTATTAATGTTGTGAAATACTGGAAAAATCATAATTCAGGTAGCTGAAACAAACACTTCTCAACTTGTCCAGAATCACTATTAAGCATAGTGGATATTTGTGTCTCCACCATATGATCACTGAAATCATCATTATCCTCCTTATCGTTCGTATTCATTGTACCCCTTCTAGCTGCAAGGGATTTCTAGTATGCCAATGCTCTATCATAGGGAAATTTGTCCAGCTGATACGATGACACATAAATTCTTAAACAATTTTCTAAATTTTTGTCCAACCTATTGTGGAGCTTAGATTTAACAAAAGATAGTGCATTGAAAACCCTCTCATCTTCCACAGATCCCAAAATCATTGTTTGACATAATTCATATAAACAAAAGTATTCACTAATCATATCTTGTAAGACACTACTTGGATACAATTTTTGCCACAAACGTGCAATGGAACCATTCTCATGGATGTTACTCAAAAGTGATGTTTGCTCAACCATTGTTCTTCCAAAATGTGATGACTATTGTTTTAAAAGATCTTTGTTGAGTATACCTTTGATTTCAACACCATTGACTTCCACACTTTTACTGAAATGCTTAATAAGTATGAGCATATATTTAATAAATAACTCATGTGTAGAATTGTATTCAATACAAGGACCCCAAAACATTGGGTTAACCACACCCATGGCCTCAAGCAACTCATCTCTTTGAAACTGTTCTCTTATCTCACTTGTCAATGATTCTACTATTTTTAACAATTTTGTCTTAGTATTATGTAAAACAACTTCAAATCTATTGTGTGTTACAAGAACTTGTTCAACATCATCCATAACTATACTTGACTGCCTTTCAAAACAATAAAGAGGTATCATATTTCCATGAACATTAATACAAAGATGATCATTGATGTCAAACTTCAAAAATATTTTTGGATCATTCACATTTGTCAATGTATTCCAACTATCAAACAAGGGATCTGTAAAATCTCCTTTGGACACATATAACCTATCAATAATCATACATATTTGTTTTCTCATCCTCATGAAATCAATGATATAGATGGATCTCTCTTGTGCAAGTTTAATCAATCTATTCATTTCTTGTAACATTGGAAGAATACCACATAATGTTAAAAGGGTTTTGAAGTTAGTCAAATGGAACAATAAATATTTTGCCTTATCAACTGCCCTACGATTTACGTACATAAACCCCATTAATGATTGATATTCTATAAAAACTATATGTGTAGGTTGATACAATGAAATCCACCTTGTATCCACATATTTTAACAATTTTTTTCCTTCTGTAACTCCTAGTGCAAACTATTGAAACTCTGCAAACCTTTTTGGACTACAAGAAAAATAAGAATGTATTTCACGAATGAGGTCTTCCACTCTCACAACATTTTCAAAAGTGCTCATGATTTTATATGCAAGATTCACTCTATGAGCCATGCAATGAATGGGTATCATATATGGGGTAACTGAGGTTTGGAGTCGAACACAAAGACCATTCCTATGCCCTTGCATTATAGAAGCACCATCAACTCCAACGCATATTAAATTTGTGGCTATGTCTATATCATTCATTCTCGTAATATCCTTTAAACTAGTCACAACAACATTATAGATGTTTTTTGCATTTGAAATTTCCACCATCTTATGTAATCCTAGCAAACTAGGTTGCCTTACATGATTTTGAAATGTGTACACATGCATGCAAATCCAGGATGTGTTGTCCACAACCATCACCTCATCAATAGAAAGTGAAATGAATTTGGCAAGTTTTACTTTCTCCCTCAGGTCATCCTTTTCAACTAATGATAGACATTTTACCATTTCCCAACCACTTCGATCTGACCAATGGGAACTAGGAAGGTTTTGCACATCATCTAGTTGAAACAGGTGCTTATAATCAATAAAATCGGACATGGGTCTACCCTTTTTTAGAATACTATATACAACAACAAACTGCAAACTTTTTGAAGCTAAAGTGGTCTTATGAATTTTATGAAATTGGGCTTCAATCGTTCCACCTTTCTCAACAAGATATTGTTGTTGCTTAAAGTGATTGTCATATTCTATTGCATATCTGACATGCATACATTTTGATGCATCCTTCCACCTAACTTCTTTATTAATTTTACCATCACTTCCTGTAACTTTTACATAAGCTTTGCCAACATGTTTTTCTATTGTATCTATCTTATTTTGTAGCCTATGATCCTTACCTAGTTTCCAACTACAAATTTTGCATCTACATACTTTTTGATCGACTTGGTTGTCCTCAGTTAGGACAGGCTCTATAAAGAGAAAATTTTCTGCCCATTCATTCTTAAATGCCCTTCCAATAGCCCAGTTAGATGCCTTTCTCTTTTTAGTATTTTTGCTTGAAGATTCATAAGAAGTTTGTAATGTATTTGATTTATCGCTTTCATTTTCAACTAGCATGTCATTTTGAGGAATATCTTCAAGTGTTTGTTGGATGTCATTGTTAAGAGAATTTTCATTAGAAGGCATCTCTTGGTGAGGAATATCTTCAAGTGGAGGCATATCAGGGTCAATAGGGTATTTTGCATAGTAGCATACAATAATATTCTTTATCATTTTTGGATTTAACAAAAAAAACTTACAAATAGAAATATGATTCATATCATCATGCAATATGGCCAGAGGCACATACTATGAATTAACTATTTGAGGAAGAAAGCATTATTTAAAATAATCATGGAATATACAACTAACTATTTAGTAGTCAAAAATCATTTGTACCTTGAATTTGCACAGATGTCGATGGCTCGTTGGATTTCGACATATGGCTAAAATAATTCAGGATACTCTTTTCAACAGAAGATTTGACCCCCTTCTTTGCATCGCTAGTAGGTGACATTTTACTTGTAAAGAAAATATTTTTCAATTTAGAAAAGTAAAAAAATGTTGAAGAGATCTTACTTCTGTGAGGCCTCAAGATAATATTGTAATTAGAATAAACAGATGGTTGGTTGGTAGAAAATACATACCTATTTCCAAACATGCTTTATTGTGATTTTTTTAGTGTATGCCACTACTCTATTTTCTGGAGATAGCACTTGTAACTAATAAGAGCATAAAACTAATCAATATACAAATTCAAATCAATGTAAGAAAAAAAACTTGTGTATGCGAAATATAATTAGAGATACAAATGTGGTAAAATATAAGATTCTAGTACAAAATGGACAAGAAACAGAGAATCACAATATCTTTAGACCTCCAACGATCCGAAAGAGGTCCGACGATTTGTCGAGTGGGAAAATATATCTAGTGGTTGATCAGGTGGGAAAAGAGGTTCGACGGTCAACCAAGTGGAAAAGGAGGTTTGGCGATCGATCGGGTGAAAAAGAGGTCCAACGATCGATCGGGTGGAAAATGAGGTTCTTTCGATCGACCAAGTGGAAAATGAGGTCTTATGATCAGTCCAGGTGGAAAAAGTGGTTTGACGATCTCTCTAGGTGGGAAAGGGATCTGGTAGTCAATCCGAGTAGAAAAAAGAGTCTAACAATTCGTTCGAGTGGAAAATGTTAACCAGATCGATATGGGTGTAGATATTGGTTTGATTTCTGCACATGACTAAAGTTCGGTAGAATTATGCAATAGATAGAATATTTCAGTTCATATTTTCACTTGGAAGGTTTAAATGTTTACTATGACTGCTCGATTTTCTAATAGTTTGAATGTTTTAAATGAAAAAATATCGTTGGTGTGTTAATTATATATAGTGGTATAGTTGGCGAATTTTATAGGATAAATTAAAAATTTTAGGTGAAAAGGGTCCACGATTTAGGTGGGAGTGTTGGCGAATTTAAAAAAAAAATCGTAATACTATTATCAATGCACGGTGAATCGACACCTAAAAATTTTTTGTCCCAAAAATTTTGAACGAATTGGTTGATGTCTAGGGTCCCCCAGAATCGTAAATTTGCATTTTTTAAAATGCTAATATTTTTCCAATTTGTGAATATTCGTTGCTGTGCATAACCCTGTTGACAATGGAAGGAAAAATAATATATTTAGTAAAAGGTTGGTCATCACTCTTCACATCCCCACATATAACCATCCTTACCCATACCATCTAGGCTAGGTATAATAGCAGGGGCCTCGTACACTATTTAACAAGGATTATGTAGTCACATTTTCTATCAAGCCTTTCCAAGATATAGTTGAATGTGATGTCACACCCTTGGACTACTTAGATATCTTTCTTAGACACCCATTATAGTATGAACTCAATACAGTTTATGATTGATGACTAACACCTACAAGATTAAAAAATATGCTAAGGTGTATAGGCTTACTTCTACTTCCAAGGATAAATCACATTTCTTATCAGGAAATATTGTCATAAAGCAGGTAAACTTATAAAAATATTTAGCACTCTATATAATCCACCAACCTAAGGAGGATAATAAAGGGTAGTTGATACCCTCTACTTTGATAAATTTGGTCAATATTTACTCAGTTTTTTTTGAAGAATCAAAATCTAGGGTACGTATAGATCCTGATAAGGTGAAAGGTTGCTAAAGTTGGTATGTTCCTACCTGCACTATAAATTTGAAGATTTTCCTAGGTGGTATGAAATGGTATAGAAAATTCATTACGAGTTTTTCATATATTGATTAATCACTTTACCAATTGTCCAACCAAAAGAAAAAATTGTAGAATACAATAATAAATTAAGCATTCCAACTTAAATAAGCATTGTGTTTAGAGTTGATACTAGTCCTTCCAGATTTTCAATAACCCTTTGAGATCCTCCAAATATGTTATAGGGGTAGTTCTTAAATAGGTAATACACCCTATTGACTATAATTCTAAAGGTTTTTCAGAATTCAATATCAATCAAACTTTAGTTTATTTTGCTAGGATATAGTATAGTAAGAATAAACAATAAGATAGTTATCTTCATATTTTGTAGCACAACAATTATCAAGCTACACATGTCTCTATGGACCGTTCTCATTTTAAGGTATATTATGGATATCAACCTCTTGATTCCTATGAGATTATAGTTGCTCTTCCTCTAGCTTCTTTAGCTAATCATCAAAAGAAACAAGGACATGCTTCTCATTTTATTCAAAACTTGGCAAATATTCATGCACATGTGCAAGCAACTCCTTAGACTTCTCAGACTAAGTATAAATAGATCCATGATGAGTATCACATCCCTTCCACCTTCCAAGTTTGTGATGAAGTTTAACTTAATATGGATAAGAAAATATTCAAGGGTCAACACCATCATAAGATCAAACCTATTCTATATTCCCCCTATACTATTATTCAATAGGTAAGAGATAATGCCTTAGATCTCCTATACCAACACAATATTCATGATGTAATTAATTTTAATCAATTGAAATGGTATGAGCCACCTCACTTGGAATCCAAAGTTCCACTCTATAATCCAAAGCATAATATTCCATATTTCTAACCTCCTTTTTATGCAGACACCATTCTTTATGTTCATACTACCACTACATACTTTGTTGGTCATAAGGGTACACTACCAATCCAAGGAAAGTGGGTCTCTAGTCATATTTTCAACAACTTTTTCCCCATCTTAAGGAGAAAGTGGGGATAATTTCCACTAAAAAAGGAGGAGCTGGTAAGGCTTAGTATCTACATGAGAGATAATATTTGATTATTAAATATAGTAGATTATTATTTTTGAAAACTTACATATCTCTTATTGAAGTTTCCTTCTAAAAAATTATATTATATTATTTCATAATATTGGATATGGATAATATTGGGGTAGAAGCAATTGTTGAGAAATATATCTCAGAATTTTATTTGTGCATGCTCATATCAATTCATTGCTCATTAGGTAAAAAAATTTCTTCCTTTTGTTCTTTTCGACTAAATACCCTACAAAAAATTGGGTCAATATTTTTCTTTATTTTAGTGTGAGAGGTTAGCAATCCTATCCTAGGTGTTTTCAATTATGAAGGAGGATATGTCATTATTTGATAATCTAGATTTTCCATAAAGCATCTAGTGAAGTGAGGGGTCATTACACTCCAATACCTAGGCCTTAAACAACACTTATATACAAGTTCCCACAAGCCCTTAGGTATATAGGGAGACCACACTAGGATTAGGATAAACCTTTAGCCCTAGAAATAATTTTACCATTTGAATTATATGGTGCATAGATAAACAACATATTGAGAAGTTACTCTCATAGTACGCTTGAAAATAAATAACGTGGCTATGGGTATTATGGAACCCTATGTAGTTAGAGCTCTAAGATATTGGGCTAGCCACTAATCATGATTGAGAAAGTGTATTAGAGATCCCATGGAAGAAAACACACCTTGGTATAGATTATCCCTATTATTATTTTAATTATCTTTCAACCCTATAAAAACCTAACATAGAATTGAGCATAGCATGAAGGCTACACTCATCAAGTATTGATGATATAGTAATAGTTCTTCATAGGTATAAATAAAACTATTGGTGATCTTAATGGTAGGGTAAAATATGGGAAAATAATAGATGGAATCTAGAAAAAAGGAAATAGTAATAGTCAAGGTAGTTTTCAAAATAATCAATGTTAGGATAGGTAGTTTGAAAGTGCAAAAAATACCCTGATAGGCCAGGAAAAGACCTAGAAAAAAAGTAGACCAAAAAAAGTTTTGGGTGCTAGAAAACATCATTTTGAGATCTAGGCCATTATGATAATCTCTTTGTGCTAATAATTTTGGTATATAGCACCCACAATTTCTTTTAGAGTCTAAAAATTATTATTTTTAGGTATAGTTTATTTTGATCATGTTTTTAAGTTGATCGTTTGGTATACATCACCCATAAGTGTTTTCGTAAGACCCAAATTACAATAAAATATCCATAGGTACTAGGGGTGCCCACATGGAATAAGTATTGAGTGACATAAATAACCATTAGAGAACATTAATGATCCAAATGAATAAACTACATGAAAGCACACATTATTTGATTGAAAAAAATCAAGTGACTCAAAATGGGAAAAATTAAATTGACAGTCATTTAGAAGGTATGGATCATGTGTACAACTAGCTAAGTATCAAGGGTTTATATTCTAAGTCAAGCAGTTTAGAGGCAAGGCCACATAATATTTTTTCCAATAATAGCACATATAAGATGACCTAATTAGATTTCCCATAATCTAATGGCTAGGAACTTGAAGGTTGGTTATGTAGGGAAAAATAGTAATTTTCTCTTTATGAAGTTTTTCACAACATTAAGCTTTGAATAACATCATTTAACTTTGAGGATGAGGCACTTCAATGGTAACAATAGGAAATGAATGCACATCCAGATATTTCTTAGTAAGAATTTGTCAACTACTTACATGATTCAGACCTAGTGAATATGAGGACTTTGTAGGAGCACTCACAAAACTAAAAAAACCACAATGATCCAAGAAGATCAAAATAGTTTGAGAATTTGATCAACTGCACAAAGGGGATAATTTATGAATTCTTCAAAAGTTGTTTCCTCACTGGACTAAGGAAATATATTCAAGAAAAGGTGTGTATGTTTAAACCAAACACCATGGAATAGTTAGTAGTCTTGGTGATGTTATAAAAAATTAAATTTATCACTTAAAGACACACATCTAGATTTTCACAAACTTGACTTATACCCACATCTCGATTACATCAAATCCTGCAAATATTTATCAAAAATCACCTACAATTAAGCATTCAAAATGGGAATAGATGTAATATTGTAGAGCATAGGGGCTATGTTATAATTGTGATGAGAAATATCCCCTAGGACATAAGTATGTGTAGTAAAAATTATATCTACTTGATGTAAATGAATCCTTCGCTAGTGAACCCCACAAAGAAGAAGAGGAGAAACAAGAGGAGGAACATTTAACAGATCCTAAAACACCAAAGGAACCCCAACCAAACATTTGAATGCATACGTTAGTAGGTATATCTACTCCCTAAACTATAAATGTGATAGGATATTTCAAAACTCCAACAAATAATAATACTCATTGATTCTAGAAGCACACATAATTTCATTTATCTTTGAGTGGCTAAACAGGTGAATTTCTATATAAATACCTATAATTACTTTGAGGTTAAGATAGATAACGGAAGAACCTTTCCATATAATGGTAAAATTAGAAATTTCAAGGTGTATATAAGAGAGTAAAATCTCAAGGAGGACATGTTTACACTTCCATTGGAAGGATATGATGCTATATTGAGGACATAGTGAATTCAAATATTGGGTCTAGTAGTTTGGGTTTTTTCTAAACTATGGATGAAATTTAGCCACAAGGAAATGAAATTTACCCTAAAATTAATGACCATAGGTGCTACTAAATTTATTTCATCTCACAAGATGGAGAATTTTCTAAAAAAGTCATCTCATGGAGTAGTGGCACAATTTTCTACTATACAAGCACCCAATAATAATAATATGGAGCAACAAGATTAATCAAAACTATTTTTTGAGAAACACACATCTATTTTTTAGTTATATAAGGGTATACCACCTTATCATTCTCATGATCATGTTATCCAACTTGTTTCAAGTAGCTTCCCACCAAATATTCACCCATATAGGTATCCAATTGTACAAAACTTAGAGATTGAGAAAATGGTACAAGAATTACTTGCAATAGGGGTTATTAACCCAGTGTCAATCCCTAATCCTATTATATGTTTTTGGTATGTAAAAAGTATTGGTTATGGTGGTTGTGTGTGTATTTTTATAAAATTAATCAAATAATTATCAAAGATAAATTTCCTATTCTAATGATCGATGAGTTGTTGGATGAGATCCATGGTGCTCAATATTTCTCAAAGCTAGATTTTTGCTTAGGTTACCATAAAATTGGACTAAAGGAACAATACATTCCTAAAATAACTTTTGGGACTTATGTAGGACATTAAAAATTCTTTGTCATTCCATTTGGCATGACCAATGCACCTTGCACCTTCTAGAGTTTGATGAATGTAATATTTTACAATTTATTATACAAATTCATTTTAGTCTTCTTTGATGATATTATGATTTACAATTACTGGGAGGAGCATATCAAACATTTGGAGCATGCCTTGCATATTTCAATCAAAAATCATCTATATGCAAAGTATTTAATGTGTTCCTTTGAAATGCAAGAGGTAGAATATCTATACCATATTGTATCAAAATGAGTTAAAGTAGACCCAAAGAAAATCATAGCTATACACGAATAGCCAAAGCCTAAAAAAATCAAGGATCTTCGATATTTTCTAGGTTTCATTGGGTACTATATAATTTTATTTAGAATTTATCGGAATATTGCTTCCCCATTGATATCTACATTGAAGAAAAACATTTTTTTATGGTTAGAACCAATGGAACAAGCTTTCCAAGATATTAAACAAGCCATGATATCTACACTAATGTTAGCACTGCCAATTTTCTCCAAATATTTTGTAATTGAAAGTGATGCTTTAGATAGTAGAAGTAGGATTGTATTTCTGCAATAAGGGAGATTATAACATTCACCAAAAAACCACTATTAGGAAGAAACTTGGGAAAATTAACTTATAAGAAGGAAATGTTGGCCATGTTGCATGCCATAAACCATTGATGACCATATCTCGTCAATTGACAATTTTAATTAAATGGACCACCAATGTCTCAAATACTTCTTGGATTAGTGGGTATCCACACATTAATAGCAAATATGGGTCTCCAAATTGTTGGGATATGATTATAAAATTGTTTACAAGAAGGGGAAGGATAATATAGTGGCTAGTGCAATTTCTCATCAATATGAAGATCAAAGTATGTTTTATGTTATATCAACCCCACTTCCTCAATAAGATAATCAAATAAAAGAAGAGGTGACTAAGAAATATAATTTATAATACTTGATGTAATAACTCCAAGATGATCGCAACTCATGCCTTGGATATTTTTTATATGTATAACACCTAAGATATCATGGTTGTCTTGTCATTTCTATAAATTTGTAAATCCATGAATCCATACTACAATAAATGCATTCATCACAAAATACAAGATATTTAGGATTTTTTAAAACTAATGAAAGGGCCAAGTACACATTTTATTAGATGGAAATTAAGAAGTATATTCAAACCTTTGTTTTAGAATATGATACATGCCAAAGTATTAAGGAAGAAACTATCTACACTCTAGGCACACTTCAACCTCTTCCAATCCCAAACTAGGTCAATGGAATTTTGTGGTTGGGTATTTACCTCTAATTGAATGTTGGTATAAAATTTTGTATCATAATACTACCAAGGTCACACCATTTGAGGAAATATATGGACAACCCCCTCCAACACCTTCCTCCTATATCCTAGGAATTTCCAAGGTCCAAATGGTTGACACCACTATTTGTTAGCATGCATCACTTCTATAGTAGATTAAGGATAATTTAGAGATAGACCATAACTATATGTGTTATAAAGCTAATTGAAATTTTTCTAAGTGTGGTTTTTATACAGGGGATATGGTCTTTCTTTGTCTACAACCATATAAAAATGCTTGGAATAGCTCTATGGACATCAAAAGCTTGCAATAAAATTTTATGATCTGTATTAGGTACTCAAGAAAATTGGTTATGTTTCTTAAAAGCTTACCCTGCTTCCCTTATCCAAAATCCATCTAATATTTTATGTTTCTTCATTAAAAAAAGTTCATCGACAACAAAGTATAGATTCAATCGATACTACTTGAATTGGATGAAGAAAGATCCATAATTTTGGAGCCCAAAAGAATTATGGACTAGAATACTTTTACTCTCTATAATCATATTATAACTAATATTCTAATACAATGGCTTCGACTACAACTACAATATGCCATATGGGAATAAATTCACTAGTTATAGCAATAATTTTTTTATCTCAATGTAATGACCCAAAATTCAACTACAAGAAAACAAGCAAAAATATATATTTTTTTTTACTAAGGAAAGGGATTCATAAACCCCTAATCAACTTCTATTGTTTAAATCCCCTAAGTTTTCTTGAAGAGCTACATCTCACCAGATACCCTTAACACAACTCCATCTGTGTAGGCGTATCATGTGTTGTTGCAAATAAGTTTATCCCTCTCATCATCCTTGATGAGCTAAACTTATCACCTTCAGTCAGTCAAAGGTGTATGCCCATCACCATACCATACACAAGTTAGTTTGTGTAGGTATGCTATGCATATTATGAGTTAAGCTATCCATCTTGTCTCCATGATGAGCTATCTTAACTCAGATGTAGTCTTTCCTAAACTCAGTTATCATTCTCCCTAAGGGGTCTTAATCCCTTAGGTCTACTATGTTCACCCTAAGTTCACCCTAGAACTTCATTCAATAAGTTTCTAATGTTTAGCAAGAAGAACAAGAATAAATCAGATACTAAATCTAACAAAAGTAAATTCATAACATACAAAATATTAAAGAGGGATCAACATTCAAGAGATAGCAACATTAAATAGAAAATATGTTTATACAAGACATAGAATAATTCAACAATAATTTAAAGGTACATCTTTCATCAATTAATATTTATTACATTTAAACAAGTATGGTAAATCTTCCATACTCTCAAAGAATAATATATTACATCAATTTTATCAGGGAAATATCCCCACATGGTTAGTCCATTAAAGCATAAGTAAATCAATATGAGTAGAATCAAACCGATGCATTGGTTCCAACTGCCTCCTTGTTCCTTTTCAACTTCCCTCGATCATTGAGGATAGTAGGGGATCAAGGCACTCATGGTTCCATGATAGACATGCTTCTAAATGCATCTACTCATTTCATTTGCCAAATTGCAACTATACAATCAAATCAAGTAATCTAACCATCTATTGCATAGTTTTTTTTTTACCTTAAGGAAAATATTAGCCACACAAAAATTGGGAGAGATATTAAATTTTTTTATGACCACAATATTTTACACTATTCTCCCCCCAAACCCCCCACACAAATCTTCACAACCCCCCCCCCACCACCCACCCACCCACCACTAAAATACACCACACACAACAAAAAAAACAAAAAAGAAAACAACCCACACAAACACACACACTACCAACCCCCCCCCCCCCCCCCCCCCTTGATATCATAAAAACTACTATTTTTATTTCCCCTCTCACTATCCCATGAGAGTCTTTCAACAATGCAACTAGATCACAGGTTTTACTTAAAATAATTTACTCAACCCTTATTCAACAATTAAAGTCCCATACCCTTAATTGCCAAACAATCTAGGTTCCTTCAATCAAGAAATAACCATTTCTCCTTTGTTCTATAAATTAAAGTCCCATACCCTTAATTTACACAACAAACTAATTTCATATTTATTTATTAAATTAAATTCAACTACTTTAATCCATAAATAAACCCTTTTCCTTCATTCTATAAATTAAAGTCCCATACCCTTAATTTACAAAACAAACTAATTTCATATTTATTTAATTAAATTAAAGTCAACTACTTTAATCCATAAATAAACCCTTTTCCTTCATTCTATAAATTAAAGTCCCATACCCTTAATTTACAAACGAACTAATTTCATATTTATTTAATTAAATTAAAGTCAACTACTTTAATCCATAAATAAACCCTTTTCCTTCATTTTATAAATTAAAGTCCCATACCCTTAATTTACAAACGAACTAATTTCATATTTATTTAATTAAATTAAAGTCAACTACTTTAATCCATAAATAAACCCTTTTCCTTCATTCTATAAATTAAAGTCCCATACCCTTAATTTACAAAACAAACTAATTTCATATTTATTTATTAAATTAAAGTCAACTACTTTAATCCATAAATAAACCCTTTTCCTTCATTTTATAAATTAAAGTCTCATACCCTTAATTTACAAACGAACTAATTTCATATTTAATTAATTAAATTAAAGTCAACTACTTTAATCCATAAATAAACCCTTTTCTTCATTAACTCAAATAACCATAATTTGTTTAATAGACAACCCAAGGGTCCTTTACCTACTTAAATCAAATATCATAGTATTTATTTAATAGATATTCCCCAAAGGTCTTATAACCCTATTATTTCCTCAAGAGAAAGGCGGTCAACGATTACTCTAAAGTCAAGGGATGACCTTCAAACAGGTGGCAGTGAACTTACGACCAACATAGGAGAACAACACTTAGTAGGTAAGGTTAAATGGTGGTCCACGACACCAGTGAGGCCCACCCATCAATATAAGAGACAACCAACCCCATCTGCCCAATGGACAAACTCCCACACAAAACATAGATGCTACACAATGATGACTCCCATACAAGACACAAACGCTGTCGTGACTCCCATACAAGACATAGACACTGCTCGACTATGACTCCCATACAAGACATGAATGCAACATAGCTAGCATACCTCCTACAGATGGACATCATAGAGGTACCCCAACCATAACGTGATAGGATAAGCATGAGCAACCACGCCCACACAACCATATCTTGATGTAGGGGAAGAGTGACTCAAGTTGATAAGGTTTCAATGGATGCTTCAGTGTTAAGGGTGACCCAATGCAATAGTTCTCTCAACTAAAATAACCAGAATCAATAGACCAAGATCAAAACATAATAAAAACCAACTCTTTTCTTTACTTTATTTTTATTTAAGGAAAACAAGGATGATAGTTTTAATTGACCAACCTTAACTTTCCTCCAATGTTGGCTCTCTAAATGTTGAAATACCTGGTTCAATTTGTGCACTCTTTTTCCTTCTTCTCTACCATCCACTGTCATCTTCTTTTTCTCCCCAATGATAAGGCCTCCTCACACCCAAGACTACCCTCTTCTATCTTCTCATCCGCCATCCATCGTCGTGTCTCATCAATGCTACGTATTTTTCCATGTAGTTGGCAGATAGGTTTTTATTTAAACAAAATATTCTTTCCTTCTTCCCAACGCCTTGCCATTAATGATCTTATCCTCTCAGTGTCAATCGAAAGCTTTACTTTACAACATGATCTAATCTCTTGGAGGGGTGGTCTTCTCAGAATCAAATCTCGCAAGATTTTTTTTTTAATTGAAAGAAATTCTATTATCTCTTCTTTTATTCAAAAGCTTTGCTTAACCATTAAATGAGTTTCCATTGCTATAAAAGCTTTACTTACTCTCTTTTCTTTTTAAATGAATCTCAACTATCATTTAAATAAGGACTTTATTAACCTCTTAAATGAATTTCAATTATCATTTCTATAAAAAATTTATTAATTAATTCAGCTGATAGTTTCAATAATTAATTTAAATGAATTTTTCATTTATCATTTAAATAATAATCTTATTATTCATAAAATGAAACTCTACTGTCATTTCGAAGTAAAACTTATTTTTATTTATAAAATGAAACCCTTTTATCATTTTAAAATAAAACTTCTATTATTTATAAAAATGAAACTCTTTTATCATTTTAAAATAAAGCTTCTATTGTTCATACTTAAGAGAGTAAGAGGTTCTTTTGCAAAACAAGGAGTTCTCAAAGGTAACCTAAATGATGCATGCTTTTATTTCCCAACCCATCAATGCAGATAGTGATGAAGTAAAAGATAATCAAACACATGCAAATAGATAAAAGAGGGAATCTTTCCATCAACCTAGTCACCTGTCTCAGCCTCAAGAATTTATGATAGCTACTAGGCTATCAATTGGGGCTCGAGATCACTAGCTTTTGATGATTATCCCTAACCGAATGCATGTCTATATGAAGGTATCCATCAATGTTACCCCCGAGTTGCCTTAATCATAATTTTTCCAACCTCAAGTACCCTCATTTCTAGTGGATGATTCTACTTCCTCCACCTTCGAGTGTACCTGATCCTGCACACTTGGTAACATATTAGCAGTATCATGCTTTTCTAAATCAACTAAACATCACATAGTTGGTTCAATTGCTCAAACTAGGTATTAAAGTATCATAGATTAATACATTGTTTCTTTGTGTCAAAAAGTCTATTAGGGAGGGTCATGACATCCTACCCCCATAGGACTAAACACCATCCTGAGTATTTCTAGTTTCAAAAAATAAAGTTATTACATTATATATTTTCAAAGAAGAAAGGAAAATGTTTTTGCATGACATCCACTTTTTCCCAAGTGGCATTTCTTTTAGAGAACTGGTCCCACTGGACCTTATATTGCTCAAGAGTTCAATTTTGCATAGATTTAGAATGAAAATCAAGGATATTTACTAGAATTACTTCAATAGCCTTCGGATTTTCCATCTACAATTTAGAAACATCCCACACATGTTCAGGGTCAACAACATATTTCCTAAGCAAGGATATGTGGAAGGTGTCATGGATATTTGACAGGTTAGGTGGTAAGGCAAGTTGGTATGCAACCAAACTGATCTTTTCAGTGATCTCAAAGGGTCCCACAAACTGTGGATCCAACTTTATGGATTTAATAGCACTCTTCATCGGTTTAACCCTTAAAAACACTTTATCCCCAATTGAGTACTCCCTAGGAGTTCTCTTCAGATCAACATAAATTTTCTACCTATCAATAACTTCCTTAAGTCTTTGCATGATTACCTTCAACTGATATTCCATTTCCCTTACCATATCTAGCCCAATCACAACTCGATCTTCTAGGTTATCCCAAGACAATGGCATTCTACACTTTCACCCATACAAGGCATTGAAAGGAGCCATTCCTAGATAGGAGTGATGTCCATTATTATAGGTAAACTCTATGAGATGTAGGTAGTCTTCCCAATGAGACTTGTGATCCATGCAGTACATGTGAAGCATGTCCTCTAGTACTTGGTTTACCCATTTAGTTTGACCATTTGTTTTAGGATGGTATATTGAGCTCATATTTAGTTTTGTACCTACTACATGATGTAGGGACTTCTAAAATTCAGAAGTGAACTTGGAATCCCTATCTAAAATGATCACCTCAAGAAATCCATGTAATCAAAATACCTCTCTGGAAAATCTATTAGCCACTACTTGAGCATCATCCTTGATATTTTTGGGTATGAAATGTGTAACCTTAGTCAATCTATCGACTATTACAAGGATTACATCATGTTGATACCTGGTCTTGGGTAACCCTACTATAAAATCCATAGATATAACCTACCATTTTTGTGTAGGTATATCATGTGGATACAATTTTCCTGTAGGATGTTTGCATTTTGCCTTAACCTTTTAACATTCGAGGTATCAAGCAACAAAATTGGTGATGTCCTTCTTCATTCCTACCTAGAATAAGACTCTTTTCATGTTTTCTCGCATTTTGGGCCCTCCAATATGAGCAAAATAAGGAGATCTATGGGCTTATTGCATTATTAGTTTTCTTAAATCACCCATTTTTGGTATGATGACTCTACCTTTGTAACACAAAAGGTCATCCTTCATGCCAAATTCCTTATTACCCTTAGGGTCTCTGTTCATCCTAACTTGAATTTCTTGGAAATACTCATCCCGATATTGCTCCTATCTCACTTGATCCATCAGATCTATGTGACTCCTGGTTATGGCTACTATGTGCTTCCTTCTACTCAAGGCATCAACAAACTTATTTTCTTTCCCTTTTATGTACTCAATTTCAAAGTCATACTCAGTGAGAAACTCGATCCATCTTCTCTATCTCGCATTGAGTATAGGTTGGGTAAATATGTACCTAAAACTTTGATGGTTAGTTTTTCAATTCAAAGGGCCTTCCCACCAAGTAGTGGTGCTAGGACTTTAGAGCATGCACCACTATAGCTAGCTCTAAATCATGCGTAGCATAATTAACTTCATGCTTCTTGAGCTTCCTTGAAGTATATGCCACTACTAACTCTTCTTGAGAGAGTACTTGATGCAGGAGCATCCAACAGCATTTGATGCAGAGGCATCAAGTTTTGGGAAAGTCAGTGTCGTAGAGTCGAAAGAAGAGAAAGCAGAAGGCAAGGAGGAAGAAAACAACAGAAACTGTCACGATTTTGCTACGTCACGAAATCGCGACAGTCGGTAGGAGAGAGAAAATACAGCAGAAGTGGGATCGTGACCCGCGATTTCACGACATGTTACGAAATCGTGATAGATTTCGGAAGTGGAGGCGGAGGAGTTGGAAGGTCGCGATTTCGTGACATGTCATGAAATCGCGATTGTCACAAAATCGTGACATGTCGCAAAATCATGATTGTCACGAAATCACGACAAAAAAACGTAGTAGGCGAGGAAGGAGAAAAGTGTAGCAAAATCGTGACGTCACGATTTTGCAAAATCATGATGTCCAGACGAGGCGGGGATGAAGGCAGGGAGCAGTAGCGAAATCGTGATGTCGTGAAATCGTGACATCGCAAGGAGATGAAGGCGAAGGCAGAAGCTGGGGGCAAAATCATGACGTCGTGATTCACGACATCATGAAATCATGACGTCGGAGCAGCAACAGAGGAGCATAGCAGGGTTGTCGTGATTTTGCAACATGTCGCAAAATCATGACTGTCATGAAATCGCGACGAAGCAGAGCAGCTATAAAGGGAAGCAGATGGGATGTCGCGATTTCACGACATGTTGCGAAATCGTTACTGTCGTGAAATTGTGACATGGAAGATAACAGTAGGTGGGGGCAGTGGGAGTGTCGCGATTTCATGACACATCACGAAATCATGACACAAAGTCGAAGGAAAGGCAGAGAAGCAGGGACGTCGCGATATCGTGACAAAATTATAAAAGGCAAGGCATGGCGAGAGATGGTCGCGATATCGCGACATGTCGTGATATCGCGACCAAAATGACGAGGAAGCGCAGGGTGGCCAGAACATCCCGATATCGTGACATGTCACGATATCACAACGGAGAGAGAAAATGGCACGAGAAGAGAAAAATATGGCAGGAACGGTATTTTCGAGGACCGTTCAAAGTTGACATGTGGCGAAAGCTGAAGAGAAAGCGGGGGATTCTAGAAGCGCGGAGAACGAAGAGGATGGGCGCGCAGAGATTTTTCTGACGGATTCAGTGATGATAGGGACCGTGCGGAGAGGGGTCTTTATTCGGGTTGGTGTCCCGATTTTTGAAATTGTAATTAATCGGGTTGGTGAATCCTTTAGGCGGGAGTTCATGCGTGAGAGGGTCGGGGCCTCTATAAAAACCCATTTTATTGTATTAGTCGGGACGGTGGATCGGGGAATGCACTTAGAGCGTAGGAGTGAGGAAGAAGAGAACCGAGCCGAGGGCCGGTGATTGTAAAGCCTACGGGCTATTCTTTTGATGTATATTTTCAACAGATTTTAATAAAAAGTGAGGGTTTGGAAGAAGTGCATTTTTTTGGTGCCCCGTCAGTGGTATCAGAGCGAATGTTCCTGAGTGTGCAGCAGATCCGCCGAAGGTGAGGCAGTTGCACCAGGACCTGCGGGAGGGTTCTGAGAGAGAGTGAGTTAAGATCCCGGGCATGTTAGCAGATCACCGGACGTGAGGCAGCTACACCGGATCGTTAAAGCTTTATAAGAAAAGCAAGAAAAATGCATTCTCGAAGAAGACAGGATAGCAAGGAGGATATGGTGTCGGAGGAAGAAGTCTTAGCTTTGCAACAACAATTAAAAGCATTGCAAAAAGAATGGCTCAGGATAAAGTTACGGGAGCAAGAGGAATGGCAAAGAAAACGAAGAAAGAAAGAGGAGAAGTTGGAGAAGACTGCATGTGGGGAAGAGAGCAACAGTACCGGGACCTGCCCGGAAGAAGATATAGATTTTTTTGTGCAAGAGGAAGAGTTGAAGCATGCTGCAGAAGAAGTTTGCAGTAGTGGAGGAATCTGTCTGGAAGAAGACAGAAGTATGGACCGGGAGCCAAGGTTAAAGCAGACTACTGAGGCAGAGATGAGTCTGAGAGTGTTGCAGGAGGTAGCAACCGGACCAAGCAGAAGTGAAGATCACTTCTCCACGTACCTCGGGTGTCTGATGCAGGAGCATCCAGCAGCATCTGATGCAGAGGCATCAAGTTTCGGGAAAGTCAGTGTCGTAGAGTCGGAAGAAGAGAAAGCAGAAGGCAAGGAGGAAGAAAATAGCAGAAACTGTCATGATTTTGCTATGTCATGAAATCGCGATAGTCGACAGGAGAGAGAAAATACAGCATAAGGGGGCATGATTTCGCAACATGTCATGAAATCACGACAGATTTCGAAAGCGAAGGCAAAGGAGTTGGAAGGTCATGATTTCGCGACATGTCATGAAATCGTGACGAAAAAATGCAGCGGGTGAGGAAGGAGAAAAGTGTAGCAAAATTGTGACGTCGCAAAATCATGATGTCCAAACGAGGTGGGGACGAAGGCAGGGAGTAGTAGCAAAATTGTGACATCATGAAATCGCGACGTCATGATTTCGTGACATCACGAAATCGTGACATCGCAAGGAGATGAAGGTGAAGGCGGAAGCTGGGGGCAAAATCATGACGTCGAAGCAGCAGTAGAGGAGCGCAATAGGGTTGTCGTGATTTCATGACATGTCGTGAAATCGTGACTATCGTGAAATCGCAACGAAGCAGAGCAGCCATAAAGGGAAGCATATGGGATGTCACGATTTTGCGACATGTTGCGAAATCGCAATTGTCACGAAATCGTGACATGGAAGACAGTAGCAGGTGGGGGCAGTGGGAGTGTCATGATTTCATGAGAAATCATGACTGTCACAAAATTGCGACACAAAGTCAAAGGAAATGCGGAGAAGTAGGGACGTCGTGATATCGCGACAAAATTATAAAAGGCAAGGCATGGCGAGAGATGGTCGTGATATCGTGACATGTCGCGATATCGTGACCAAAATGACGAGGAAGTGCAGGGTGGCCAGAACATCGTGATATCACGACATGTCGCGATATCGCGACGGAGAGAGAAAATGGCGCGGGAAGAGAAAAATATGGCGGGAACGGTATTTTCGAGGACCGTTCGAAGTTGACACATGGCGAAAGCTGAAGAGAAAGCGGGGGATTCCAGAAGCGCGGAGAACGAAGAGGATGGGCGCGCAGAGATTTTTTTGACGGATTCAGTGATGACAGGGACCGTGCGGAGAGGGGTCTTTATTCGGGTTGGTGTCCCGATTTTTGAAATTGTAATTAATCGGGTTGGTGAATCCTTTAGGTGGGAGTTCATGCGTGAGAGGGTCGGGGCCTCTATAAAAACCCATTTTATTGTATTAGTCGGGACGGTGGGTCGAGGAATGCACTTAGCATAGGAGTGAGGAAGAAGAGAACCGAGCCGAGGGTCGGTGATTGTAAAGCCTGCGGGCTGTTCTTCTGATGTATATTTTCAACAAATTTTAATGAAAAATGAGGGTTTGGTAGAAGTGCATTTTTTGATGCCCCATCAGTGGTATCAGAGCGAATGTTTCTGAGTGTGCAGCAGATCCGCCGAAGGTGAGGCAGTTGCACCAAGACCTGTGGGAGGGTTCTGAGAGAGAGTGAGTTAAGATCCCGGGTGTGTTAGCAGATCGTCGGACGTGAGGCAGCTACACCGGATCATTAAAGATTTATAAGAAAAGCAAGAAAAATGCATTCCCAAAGAAGACGGGATAGCAAGGAGGATATGGTGTCGGAGGAAGAAGTCTTAGCTTTGCAACGATAATTAAAAGCATTGCAAAAAGAATGGCTCGGGATAAAGTTACGAGAGCAAGAGGAATGGCAAAGAAGACAGAGAAAGAAAGATGAGAAGTTGGAGAAGACTGCATGTGGGGAAGAGAGCAACAGTACCGGGACCTGCCCGGAAGAAGGCACAGATTTTTCTATGCAAGAGGAAGAGTTGAAGCAGGCTGCAGAAGAAGTTTACAGTAGTGGAGGAATCTGTCTGGAAGAAGATAGAAGTATGGATCGGGAGCCGGGGTTAAAGCAGACTGCTGAGGCAGAGATGAGTCTGGGAGTGTTGCAGGAGGCAGCAACCGGACCAAGCAGAAGTGAAGATCACTTCTCCACATACCCCGGGTGTCTGATGCAGGAGCATCGAGTAGCATTTGATGCAGATGCATCAAGTTTCGAGAAAGTCAGTGCTGCAGAGTCAGAAGAAGAGAAATCAGAAGGCAAGGAGGAAGAAAATAGCAAAAACTGTCATGATTTCGCTACGTCGCAAAATCGTGACAGTCGATAGGAGAGAGAAAATACAGCAGAAGGGGGCATAATTTCATGACGTGATTTCACGACATGTGAAATCATGTCAGATTTCGAAAGCGGAGGCGGAGGAGTTGGAAGGTCGTGATTTCGCGACATGTCGTGAAATCACGATCGTCACGAAATCGTAACGGAAAAATGTAGCAGGCGAGGAAGGAGAAAAGTGTAGCGAAATTGTGACGTCGTGATTTCACAATGTCGCAAAATCATGACGTCTAGACGAGACAGGGACAAAGGCAGGGAGCAGTAGCGAAATCATGACGTCGCAAAATCGCGACATCGCAAGGAGATGAAGGCAAAGGCGGAAGCTGGGGGCGAAATCACGACGTCGGAGCAGCAGTAGAGGAGCGCAGCAGGGTTGTCACGATTTTGTGACATGTCGTGAAATCGTGACTGTCGTAAAATTATGACAAAGCAGAGCAGCCATAAAGGGAAGCAGATGGGATGTCACGATTTCGTGACATGTTACAAAATCACGACTGTCGCGAAATCACGACATGGAAGACAGTAGCAGGTGGGGGCAGTGGGAGTGTCACGATTTCGTGACACATCACGAAATCGCAACTGTCATGAAATCATGACACAAAGTTGAAGGAACGGCGGAGAAGCAGGGATGTCATGATATCACGACGTCACGATATCGCGACAAAACTATAAAAGGCAAGGCATGGCGAGATATGGTCACGATATCGCGACATGTCGTGATATCACGACCAAAATTATGAGGAAGCGCAGGGTGGCCAGAACGTCACGATATTGTGACATGTCACGATATCGCGACGGAGAGAGAAAATGGCACGGGAAGAGAAAAATATGGCGAGAATGGTATTTTTGAGGACCGTTCGAAGTTGACACGACAAAAGCTGAAGAGAAAGCGAGGGATTACAGAAGCACAGAGAATGAAGAGGATGGGCGCAGAGATTTTTCTGACGGATTCAGTGATGACAGGGACCGTGCGGAGAGGGGTCTTTATTCGGGTTGGTGTCCCGATTTTTGAAATTGTAATTAATCGGGTTGGTGAATCCTTTAGGTGGGAGTTGATGCGTGAGAGGGTCGGGGCCTCTATAAAAACCCATTTTATTGTATTAGTCGGGACGGTGGATCGGGGAATGCACTTAGAGCGTAGGAGTGAGAAAGAAGAGAACCGAGCTGAGGGCCGATGATTGTAAAGCCTGTGGGATATTCTTCTGATGTATATTTTCAACAGATTTTAATGAAAAGTGAGGGTTTGGTAGAAGTGAATTTTTTCGGTGCCCCGTCAGTACCCCTCATAACCCTTCCAATGATGCATCCATGCATACTGAAAAGTCCCCTTGAGAGTCAATAATCTTCAATATTGGTGTGGTAGTGAGTTTGTGTTTCAATAGTGCAAAGGTAGCTTCACACCTTTTTGACCACTTGAATTCCTTTTTCTTATTTTGAATTTTATTTATTGCCACAAAAATATTGGAGCAATCCTTTATGTAAATTCTATAGTAGCCTGTTAATCCCCTGAAAATCTATACTAAAATCATATTAGTAGGGGGTGGCCAATTCAGGATGGCCTCTATATTATTTGGATCTATAGCAATTCCTTCTATTGATATGATATGTCTAAGATATAATACATTTGAAACATAGAAATCACTCTTAGCTAGATTCCCATATAATTTATTTTCTCTCAAAAACTCTAACACAATCTTGAGATGTTTGTCATGTTCTTATTTGTTTCAAGAGTATATTAAGATATCTTCTAGGAATACAAGGACAAACTGGTACAAGTATCTTCTGAACATAGTATTCATTAGATTCATGAATGAAACTAGGGTATTAGTCAGTCCATAGGGTAGAACTGCAAACTCATAATGCCCATACCTAGTCTTAAATATCATTTTGTGGGTATCCTCCTCACACATTCTTAATTGATAGTACCCTGATATTAGATTGATATTGGTGAATACTATGACATCTCTCAATTGATTGAATAAATATTCGATCCTAGGTAGGGAAAATTAGTTCTCTATTGTAGCCTTATTTAGCATCTTGTAATAAATACACAATCTTAGTGAAACATATTTCTTTTTCATAAATAAAATCGATGCACTCCAAGATGACACACTTGGTTTTACAACACCATTTTCCAATAGCCCTTGTAGTTGAACCTTTAGTTATTGCATCTTAATAGGATTCATTCTATATAGATATATATGAATAGGTTCTACTCCTAGCATAAGATCAATTATGAAGTGAAATTCCCATACAAGAGGAAGTCTAGGTAAGTCTTCTAGGAACACATCCTTAAAATCCTTTAAAATTTGGTGCTTCCCTAGAATCTCTCTCTTTTGTTGATCTCCTACTTTATTAAGTTTTATAACATACACTATCCCTCATTTCTTGAGGGCTTTCTTCAATTGCATAACTGAAAACATCTGAGATTTGTATACCCCTTGCTTGCTATGAATTCTTAGTATCCCTTGCCTTTATCTAAATACTCGATCCATCTATCTTGGAATTTGATCAATGTTTTATGTGCCTGTAACCAATCCATCCCTAGGATCATATCAAAGGTATGAAGTGGAGCTACATACAAGAAACCTTTAGTGATTCCGCTATCTAAATTAATTTCAGCCATTGGATAACACTAGTTTACTGAGTAGGCTTATCCAAAACTATACTCTACCTTCCATCCATGGACCAAATATCCTGGCCATTCCATCATATTCCTTACTAAACTAGAAGAAATAAAACTATCAGTGGCCCCACTATCTATTAGAATATTCACTTTCTTATTAAAAATCTTACCTTTTACAAGCAATGGGGTAGTTTTCCCCTCTAATTTTTATTTCTTGATTGCAGCATAGATCTTATGTTTGGGTTCCTTTCCTTTGAAATTAGTTGAACTTGGTCCTAGTTGGTGTGGACACTAGTTAGCATATTGTGGATATCTTCAATGATAACACCCATACTTGGGTCCTTACCTCTTTTTTATTTTTGCTTCCTTGCTTTAATTTCTAGAGCTAAAGTTTACGATTTATGAGGGCGAGGTTTTGCATTGTTAGAATTATTGTGGGTTTTATTATGGAATTTTTAATTGATTTTTCTCTTTTTCTCATCATTTCTCTTCTAAAAAATCTTAGGATTCTTGGTCTTTAGATCCTCTTCCTCTTCCCATTTCAATAATCCTTGACTATTTCTCTTCCTCGGTGCTTTTTGACCTTGCTTGGATAGGGTGGCATAGTTAAATTATAGGTGAGACTCTGCTTTCTTGGATAAGTCATACACTTTCTATAGCGATTTAGGGGCATGCATGTTTACATCATGCTTTACTCTAGATTCTAACCCATGAATAAATTTATGAACCCTCATATTTTCATCATAGGCAGACACATAAGTAATTTGACCAAATTATTATAGTATATTTCTACCATTTTGATCCCTTACCGTAAGCTAGAAAACTCCTCAAATTTTAGAGCATAGAAATGCTCTGTTAGGAACCTTTTCTTGAAGATAGCTTTGAACTCTTTCCATGGAATGTCAATTGGTTAAATCTTAGTCTTCTTATAGTGGGTTTCCTACCAATCTAGATCAGCCCCCTCTAAGTTGATTATGGACCAAACCATTCGAGTCCTTGGGGAATAGCATTTTATTGTAAATTAAACCTCTATTTTTCTCAGCTAGGCTTTAGCTGCATCCCCTTATACTTCTCCATCAAACATGGAGATACAAATATTTTTCAATTTCCTAACTATTTCCCTTTCTAGAAGGGCTTCAGCTTGCAACTACTTTTTAGTTAGCCCATAAGCTTGGCCAACCTCCAAGACTCTAGCTTACGAGTTTTTATTTGCAACTACTTCTAACACTTATCTCATCTGATCCTACAGTGAGGTCTTCTGCTTCTCTATTGGAATTCCCTAGATCCTCATATTAGATATCTTCTTCAATATTATTTTATCGAGTCTAGCTAGGTGTAGGTCTCTCTCTTCTGATCTTAGGTAGCATCTTTATCCTGGTTACAACCAAGAAAATATTAGGTTACAGTTTTGCTTTAAATGTATCACTAATTCAAGCCATAATACAAAGTTCTTTTGCTAAAAACATCATTAGTATAAACAGGGTGGTATTCCAAGGTTATGATGTATAATTAATACCAAAACCCATACTAAGGTATCCTAACATTCATTCACCCTTGGGATTAGTTCCCATAAATTCTATCAAAATAGAGCATTCTAGGTCATCCTAAATTTAGCTTAAATTTTAAGCAAGCCTTCTTTAGAGACATCCAAATTCCTTTAGCACACAAGAAGCTCTATACCCTCATACCTAGAGCTCTGATACTAAATGTAATGACCCAAAATTCAACTACAAGAAAACGCATAGAAAAAAAAGATTTTTTCTTACTAAGTAAAGGTATTCATAAACCCCTAACCAACTTCTATTTTTTATATCCCCTAAGTTTTCTTGAAGAGCTACATATTACAAGATACCCTTAACATAACTCCATTTTTGTAGGCATGTCATGTTTTGCTACAAATAAGTTTATACCTCTCATAATACTTGATGAGGTAAACTTATCACCTTCAATCAGTCTAAGGTGTATGCCCATCACCATACCATACATAAGTTAGTTTGTGTAGGTATGATATGCGTACTACGAGTTAAGCTATCCATATCATCTCCATGATGAGCTATCTTAACTTAGATGTAGTCTTTTCTAAACTCAATTATAATTCTCCCTAAGGGTAATCCCTTAAGTCTACTATGTTCACCCTAAGTTCACCCTAGAACTTCATTCAATAAGTTTCTAATGTTTAGCAAGAAGAACAAGAATAAATTAGATACTAAATATAACAAAAGTAAATTCATAATATACAAAATATTAAAGAGGGATCAACATTCAAGAGATAGAAACATTAAATAAAAAATATGTTTATACAAGACATAGAATAATTCAACAATAATTTAAAGGCACATATTTCATCAATTAATATTTATTATATTTAAAAAATTATGGTAAATCTTCCACACTCTCAAAGAATAATATATTACATCAATTTTATCAAGGAAATCTCCCCACATGGTTAGTCCATTAAATTATAAGTAAATAAATATGAGTATAATCAAACTGTTGCATTGGTTCCAACTACCTCCTTGTTCCTTTTTAGATTCCCTCGATCATTGAGGATAGTAGAGGATTAGGGAACTCATGGTTCCATGATATACATACTTATAAATGCATCTACTCATTTCATTGCCTAATTGTAACTATACAATCAAATATAGTAACCATCTATTGCATAGTTGATATCATAAAAACTACTATTTTTATTTCTCCTCTCACTATCCCATGAGATTCTTTCAACAATGCAATTAGGTCACAGGTTTTACTTAAAATAATTTAATCAACCCTTATTCAACAATTAAATTCCCATATCCTTAATTGCCAAACAATATAGGTTCCTTCAATCAATAAATAACCATTTGTCCTTTGTTTTATAAATTAAAGTCCCATACCCTTAATTTACACAACAAACTAATTTCATATTTATTTATTAAATTAAATTCAACCAATTTTATCCATAAATAAACCCTTTTCCTTCATTCTATAAATTAAAGTCCCATACGTAACAACCCCAATTGTTACTACTCATCCACAAAAAAAATTGGTGGATAAGAAATAACTAGGGTTGTTACAGTTGGTATCAAAGCCCAAGTTAACTAGTGGATTCTAGCTAGATATAGGTTAGAAAAATATTTGGGCATGAAAAAATCAACTCAAACCTAAGTTCCATAACTCTAACTGATGCACACTTGGTAAGGACAAAGTCAGTACTTGAGATTATTGATGTCTGAGTTCCTATCCCCCACGAATAGATCCATAGTCATTCGAAAGTGGAAGACCTAAGCGAATCCTCCTTCTATGGGTTTTAAGTGGTGTACCTTATACTCTTTTAGGAAAATTACTCAACATATGTATTTTTACTTACGTAATCCTTATTCTCAAGTGTGTATGAACAAGAATAAAGTTAGTGGACTAAACTAGGGAACGAACCTAGTATTAATAGATTACTTGAGAAATTATGATGAAATCTAGTTGTCTAGAATTTCAACTACGAAAATCAAAGAGAATTAATACAAATTTTTACTCTAGGTAAACATGGCAAAAATCTTGAGAAGTAAGAGGAAAGGAACCTTACAATAAACTAGTACTGATAGTGCTGAAGCTAGACAAATAGGAGAAAGTTATGGGAATATACTGGTTGAAGGCTCATGAAGCCTTGGTAAATTTCCAGGAGAGATGGATTGAGTTTACCAATGAAGATAGAGAAAGGTAAAGGATGTATAGTGAACCAAGAGAATTTTGACCAATGCTAATTTCAGAAATACAATTGAAGAAAACTATTAGAAAATGAGGATTGGTTTATGTAGTTAAACTCATGGAAGAAAAGGAAATTCCAAAGGAAGAAATTATTGGAAAATTTCCACTATTGCAGGAATTTCATGATGTTTTCGTTGATGAGATACCTGGATTGTTGCCTAAATGTGAATTTAATTTCACCATAGAATTGATGCCAGGTACTGAGACTATCCATAGAGCTCCTTATAGAATGAACCCCATCAAGATGCAAGAATTGAAAGTACAACTTCAAAAGTTGCTAGAAAAATGATTGATAAAACCAAGTGTATCACCTTGGGCAACACATGTTTTATTTGTGAAGAAGAAAGATGGTTCATTAAGATTATGCATAGATTATAGAATGCTAAAAAAAGCAACCATAAAGAACATATATTCATTTCCAAGGATAGAAGATTTATTTGATCAACTAAAATATGCCACCATTTTCACAAATATTGATCTAAAATATGGATATCATCAACTAAGAATCTGAGAAGACACACATAAAACCCTGTTCAAGACTAGATATGGTCACTATGAATTTATAGTTCTACCATTTGGATTGACTAATGCACCAGTAGCTTTCATGAATTTTATGAGTAGTGTGTTCAGAAATCAGTTGGATCGAATTCTATTAATATTCTTGGATGACATTTTGATTAATTCTCATAATAGAGAGGAACATGATAAGCACTTGAGGATAGTGCTAGAAATTTTAAGGAAGAACCAACTCTAAAAATATTTATCTAAATGTGAATTCTATGTTCCACAAGTGCATTACTTGGGGTATATTATATCAACGGATGGGATCGATGTTGATCCAAATAAAATAGAAGTTATTTTGAATTGGACACATCTAACAAATATGACATAATTAAGAATCTTCATGGATTTGTCAGGATGTTATAGGAGGTTTATTAAAACTACTCCAAGATTACTTATCTAATAACCAACATTTAGAATAAAGAGAAGGAGTTTAAATGGACATGAAAGTGTGAACAAGCATTTAATTTGCTTAAAAAGAAACTAATCTTGGCTCCTATTCTGAAGATATTGGATCCCATAGGAAAAATTTTAGTTTGCACTTATGCCTATTTGGAAGGGTTAGGATGAATCTTATCCCGATATGGATCTGTAGTAGTATATGAGTCTAGGAAACTCAAAAAGCATGAAGTTAACTATGCTAATCATGATTTAGAACTTGCTGCAGTTGTGCATGCCTTGAAAATTTGGTCGCATTATCTGGTTGGTAGAACATTTAAGTTAAGAACAGATCACCAGAGTTTGAAGTACATCTTCACTCAATCGTTGCTAAATGCTAGACAAATAATGTGGATAGAGTTCTTAGCATAATATAATTTTGGTATTGAGTATATCAAAGAAAAATAAAATAAAGTTGTTGATGCCTTAAGTAGGATAAAGTACATAGCTGCATTGACTCATAGTCATATAAATTTAATGGGGCAAGTCAGAAATAAGCAGTGTTAGGATCCTAAATGTAGTGTAATTTGGGTTAAGATAGAGAAAAAATTGAATGAAAACCAAGATTATAGCATGAAATATGGACTTTTACGCTTTAGAGATCGATTAGTCATACCTAAAATGGGTGATTTGAGGAGATTTATCATGCATGAAGCTCATAATTCTCCTTATTCCGCTCATCCTGGAGGAGCCAAGATGAGGAAAAATATGAAAAAGACCTTTTACTAGTCAGGCATGAAGAAAGATATCACTGAATTTATGGCACAATGTTTATAGTATCAGAAGGTGAAAGCTGAACATTAGCATCCAATAGGAAAATTATTTTCACATGCTATACCCACTCACAAATGGTAAGTAATATCAATGGATTTTATTGTCGGTTTGCCAAAGACAAAATATCATCATGATGCAATATTTGTTATAGTAGATAAACTCACTAAGGTTGCATATTTTATACTAGAAAGTACTTGTAGGCCTAAAATTTTTGCACTCCTTTCCTCTAGGCTGATGGATCCGTGCCTCAGAGGGGAATGGAAAATGATAGAGCTACACCTCGAAAGAGAGGCACTTGATCGTGCCTTCTTGTGGTGATTTTTTGATGAATTGTGGGTTCACCAGGAAAATTTTGATGGCAGTTTCCGCACCTAGGTTGAGAATGAGGTTTAATATGTTCGTTTTTGGATCACTCATACAAACACCTAAGGTTGGCCTTTGAAATGCAACTAACCTATCTATGATGCAATTTTTTTTTTACTTTTTTGATGAAAACAACAGACAGGAATAGAAATGACAAATGCAGTTGCTAATTCTATGCTTAAAAGAAATTCAAAACATACCTGAATCGAGATGTCTGATGAAGATTCTAATTTTTTGATGTAGAGTAGGATCATTGCTATTTTGGCAGAATCGTTGTTGTTCCAGGCAAAATCGCTCAACAATTTGCTGAAATCGCAAGCGATTTTGCTGCAATTTTGTAGCAACAAAACACAAGACACAAAATGGTTTTCTGGCACAAATATGATTCAAAATTTGATATGTTTCCTATTTAAGCATTCCTTTTCAACTAAATGAAAGATAGAAAAGGTTTGTAATAGATGTAAGTACAAGAGTCTAAATGTTCATGAATTTTATGTAAGCAAAATGCAGATTTAAATTAAAAATTGATTAACATGATGGTGAATACCCGAGATGCATTGCTGAATTAATGAAAATATAATTAAATAACTAAATAAAATGGAAGAGAAGGAAGAAGAACAAACAGAATAAAGGTTTTTGCCCCTAGATGATCTGTGAGCAAAATCGTTGCCACGTCAACAGGATCGCCAAGTCAGTAGGATCACTGCTATTTTCTACGAAATCGCACACCTACTCCGCCTGCTCACAGCACGATTCTGTCGATTGTTCTACGATTTCCTTGTTCGCTGTGCGATTTTGACTGCAACCTGCAAGTGAAAATTTGCTAAAGAGGGTAATGGGACAATGATGGATTTTAGGCAAATACGGGCAAATTGAAGACGGGAAGATTATACTAATGGCTTCTCAATTTTGCTATCTACTCAGGGGATCACTTAGCACGCTTTGCAATCAGGGAGTCAGCCTTAAAAAATGAATTAGAGGGGGGATTAAATAGGATTAGGGGTAAATCTGGGAAATCAGGAGGTTAGGCCAAAACAGGGAGGGAGTTGGGATCCCTCCTATGTTTTCCCCTACCTAATCTCGCCAGAATCCATCGTTACAACCTCTTTCCAAACTCAGAAACGCGGTTTGAAATGGATTTTTGGCATTTTGCAAACTTGGGAAAATTTTGTTTTTGAGCAAAATCGCTTGACGATTTTGCTAGCCGCTCAAGCGATTTTGCTGAAAGTCAGGCGATTTTGCCCAACGGTCAAAACAACATTGGTTTGAGGGCACAAAAATCGAGGCAAATGGATTTTTGCTACTTTTGAATGATTTTCGGGTAGACTTAGGTAAATTTGATGTTTTTATCAATTTTAATGTTTTTACTGAGTTAATCAATTTAAGTGCGTCAAATTTAAGGTGCTACATTTTGCCCCCTCTTTAGCGACTTTTTGAAAAAGTCGTTAAAGATGAAATGGCACATTTTTCGAGGTAGCAAAAAAAAATTGTATGCCTTTTTTAGTTCATTGTTTTAACTTTGTTATTTTGACGTCTTATTATGTTGCCCCCTTCGATTTTTGCATTAATTCGACAAATTAATGAAAATTAAAAAAAAAAAGGAAATTTTCAGGTTGACTTAAATAGAGAAACAAAATAAGAAATTTCATTTTCATTTTTACTGTTCACTTTCCAGAGAGAAAAAGAGCTCTGAGTGCACGATGGTAGGATTGACACATAGAGCGGATCTAGTGCGCGGAGGAGAGAGGGTAAGCATTAATTTAAGTTTTTTTTTTTAACTTTTTAATGCAATTTTCATGCTTTTTATGATTTTCTTTGAATTTTAATTTGGACTTTAAATTCGGGTATGCCGTAATTTTTGGCGCGAGGCGAAATTGCCTCTGTTTCGGTGAAATCACCTCGAGATCGCAAAATCGCATAGGGTTTTGCAAAATCGCTACAAAAAAATGCAGCGATTTAGGACTTCCAAAGCGATTTTGATGAATCGAGGGTGATTTCACCAGAAACAAGAATGATTTCATCAAAATCGAAACGATTTTGACAACTTGAATGCGATTTTGGGTTTTAATGTAATTTTGGTAATTAACTTTAAATTTTTGACTTTTGTGTGTGCAGTTGGGCAGTTTGAAGAGCCGAGAGTGGCGTTATGATGGTTTCCAGGTGGACCTAGGAAACCTGTCTGATGGTGATCGGGTGACCTTGGACGCGGTGGGACTGCGTCATGTGGCTGAGATGCCACAAATTCCTGTCGACCTCACTTTGCTTATAGCTTTGGCAGAGAGGTGGTATCCTAGTTCATCCACCTTTCGATTACTAACTGGGAGATGGCTCCCACCCTAGAGGACGTCTGGAGGATCTTGCGGATCCCCATTCAGGGCCAACGGGTTACAGGGTCAGATCACCGGGCTCGGAATGCTTCAGAGATTATCCGGGGATCCTTAGATGAGGCTGGAGTTAGGTGGGGTCTCTGTTACTGCTCTGAGATAGATACCCAAGATTTCTCCTCTGACATCGGTATTGTTAGGAGTAGTTGGTGGCTTGTTGTTGTGCCACCAGAGTAGTTGCAGATTGCCTTGGCTGCTTGCAGGGGTAGTGGCCGATATGCGGGACCATCGGATTCGATTTGCATGGGGTCCTTTTTGCTTGTGTCGCTTGTATAGGACACTATACAAGATTGTCTACAAGGAGGGGGTGGCTCTGGTGCTTACCTCTTTTTTATAGGTCTGGTGTTGGGAGCACATCATAGTGCGGAGGCCTAAGGGGCTACCGATAGTAGCAGTAGAGGCAGGGAGGCCCCGAGTTTACTACTAGGCAGTCCAGGTAGGAGGAGTTCAGAGGATTAGCCTGGATGATGCCAGGCGGATTTTTGATGAGCTGACGGGGGATGCCATCACCTGGAGACCATGGAGGGGCCACCCAGGATGGGCCGAGGATAGGGTAGAGTTGGCTCATGTCAGACGAGCTGTCTGGTTGTAGATGCATGATGGGGAGATGGAGCCCCATCGAGCGGATCGGGTGCTTCGATAGTTTGGCTTACAGCAGGGGATCCCTATTGTTAGAGATTTTTACTATGCTCGGACCACCAGGGATCCGACCTCTATCAATGGTGCACCTGACATGAGGTGCTTCCTAGATACAGCTCCAGATGATGCCCTTATTGTTACAGCCACTGGAGATGATGCAGGGGTTACAGTGGACTACACGGCATGGTATGCCTCAGTCTACCCTCTGAGACTGATAGCACGAAGGGGGCCAATGCACAGGGATGTGGAGCGGGTGCTCTGACATCATAGAGCGGCCAGTGAGCAGGCCAGTGCAGAGTCCATGGCTCGAGGCAGAGGTGCAAGGACCAGGGGCGGTCACTTGCATGGCAGAGGGAGGATGCCAGATCCTCATACTATAGGACTGTGGGGCCATGGTGGGCCTCTGCTAAGACCATTGAGGGTCCCACGGACCCGAGGGAGAGATGAGATGGAGGTACCCTCTCCTCAGGAGCCTAGACCAGATTCCCCTGGGAAGGGGATAGCCACGGAGGAGGAGGGTGAGAGCAGTGCGATGGCTGCTCTCCAGGTGGAGAATGCCATGCTACGGGAGACTAATACCTCCCAGAGGATGTGCATTGAGATGCTAGAGGTAGAGTTAGCCCAGGCGAGGGCGCAGGCACAAAGAGGAGTGGGAGGGATAGCGGATATGCTCTCCAGGGCTTCTGGGTGAGCTGCTTTCTACCAGGCGATGTACTTCATGACCATCCCAGAGGGACAGAGAGTACCTCTCCCAGCGATGTACGAGCCATCGACTCGGGCAAGTCAGAGATCCCAGTATTCCACTCGAGAGACTACTACGGCTCAGGCTCCTCCACCTCCTGGAGGTGACGATGCACAGAGCACCAGGGGTGTTGGACAGTCGTGAGGATTGGACTTTTGATGATGTATTGATGATGTATTTTTGGATGACTGAGTATGTCGATGATGGCTATTGTGGCATACCAATCTACTATTGTATATATATACTTTTTCGATGATATATATAGATTTTGATCTTTTGCCTTATGTGTCAATGTGTTTGATGATTAATTTTGCATTTTGATTTTAAAGAGTTGTATTTTAAATTTGATAAAATGATTTGATGTAAAATTGCATTAAGATGTGTAAAATGGTTTTGTTGTTTCTGAAAATAGGAAATGTGAATTTAGCAATAAACCTCGAAGGATGTGGCATTGTTATGTGACTGTTGTGGAGATCTAAGCTCGTTAAGTCACGAAGTTGATCCTGTTATGAGGTGTATTTTGATATTGCTAAATGAAATGGTTGGGTGCTTAAGAAAATTCTTAAGGCTTTTTGATAGGATGAGATGTATTGATTGTTGATCAAAAATATGTAAGTTTGGGCATACAAACGTCGAACGATGGCTTTTTCTAAGCAAGGAATCGCTAATTACTTAGGAATAATACTATCATCGCAAAAAGTCATCATGAAAATGCAGGATAAAAAATATTTTTGTAAAATGCAAAATTAATGTTGTGTAAATCATTGTATCACATATGCAAAAGGTTTTATAGATGCTTACGATGAATTTTTGGGCATGAAAAATTAGAAGGATGGTTTTCGCTAGGTAAGGAATTCCTAATCGCTTAGGAATAATACCATCATCGCAATAAAACCAAAATGCAATGCAGGATGAATATGTAACTTTAGATATAATATTTTTGAGTTATTTGGAATATTTTGTTAACATGACAAATTTATGAAGATGGTTTTCGCTAGGCAAGGAATCCCTAATTGCTTAGGAATAATACCATCATTGCGAAAAAGATATATTTTTTTGAATTTTTGTAATTTTAAGTTTGATATGTAGAAATTTAATAAAATATCAACGCAATATTTTAATTTATCTCAAAAAAAATAAATTCAAATTTATCTAGAACCCTTGTGTGTGAAGTGCATTTATTTCCATTTTGATGCTATCATAATGATACAAAATCTCTCAAATAGCAAATGTGTGTGCCTTTTGTAAAGTTCGTTTACTGATTTTAAGTAGATAAATGATGGAGCAAACTTAATGAAACCAATGTGTGTGCAAGTGAAATGTTCTTTAACCATGATTTTGTGCATGCATTAGGAATGAACTGCTATGTGAGTCAAATTACCATAAAGCTAGCTAATCCACAAGCGGACATTGGTCTGTACAAAAGAAGGTCGCTAATGTGATAGACATGTCGCCACGCGAAAAGGAATTACCCAATGTCAAGCAAGTTGGGCACAAATCACCTGTTATGGGGCTTACCTTCATGATTTTTGACTGAATGAGAAATTCCAGGGATTCAAGTTCCGTATTCCTTCTTTTCTTCACTTTCAGGGGGTAGGGATTTTGTTCATTTTGTTTTGAACAAGGGGATTTTATTGCTTTTCTTTTTATCTTTTCATTTTTTTTTTCTTTTTGATTTTTCTTTTGGGATACTTGCTCAGCTTAGATGTGGAGCAAGGGATTTTTATTTGGGTAGGATGGAATCTTGTCCTTTTGCCAATTTCTCATTCATTCTAGATCATGCACATGAGAGGATAGCAGGGAAAATTTTTCGCTTAAAGCATTAAAACTCACTATGCAGTACCATTATTCGAAGATTGCAATAAATCATCTTTAATGTGTAACGTGTGGGTCTTGGTTCCAAAAAGTAGCAACATCATTCATAAACAAAAAATTTATTTAGTGAAAATAGTGTTCTTTGATATAAGAGAGATTTATAATCAAAATAACAGATATCAAAAATTATTTAATTTTACGAATTTCTAAGTGCGTGGTTCAAGATAACTTCTGAATTTAATCCTAGATAAAGGAAAATATTACTTGCTATTTTAGCAAAATTTGATTAAAGCTTTTGGGAATATTTTTGTATTTTTCTTATTTTGTAATTTGTTTGGCTATTTTGAGGAACATTTTTGAAAGTGCATGACAAACCTATTTACAAATATGTACAAAGATGAAGATTTGGATCTATGCATAATATCATTTGAGGTGCATAATATTCATGGGTTCCTTGAGATATTTTCCTTCCAAGGTAGCCAATCTATATGCACCTGACCCAAATTTAGCAGTGATGATAAATGGTCCCAACCAGTTGGGTTGGAATTTTCCTTTAAGGTATTTTCTTGCATTAGTATTCCTCTGATTTTCTTTTAAAACTAAATCTCCAATTTCAAATGATCTGTTATGAAATTTTTTAGCATATGATATTTTAAGTTTGTCTTGGTAAGCACGAAGGTGCTCTAAAGCATGAATGCATTTTTCATCCAGAAGTTCTAGCTGACTGAGTCTGCTAGCATGATATTCATCTCCTACTTCAGCATCTTGAAGTAAAAGTGATAGGGATGGAACTTCTAATTGAAAGGGAAAAACTACTTCAGCACCATATACCAAGACAAAAGGTGTAGCACCAGTGGGAGTACGAATGCTAGTTCGATAAGCCCACAAAGCAGGATATAATTGGATGTGCCAGTCACGACCTATTTTATTAACCATTCTTTTTAAGATTTTGATTAAGGTTTTGTTAGATGCTTCGGCTTGGCCATTTCCTTGTGGATAGTAAGGAGTGGACCATCTATGTTGGATTTTATACTTTTGACACAATTTCTTAATATCTTTATTTTTAAAACATGTTCCATTATCAGAAATAAGATTAGATGGAATTCCAAATCTGTAGATGATTTGATTAAATATGAATTTTGAGACTTGGATTCCTGTGCAAGAAGCTAAAGGCATAGCTTCGACCCACTTTGTAAAATATTCAGTTGCAGTTATGATGAACTTGTGACCATCAGATGAAACAGGGTTGATTTTACCAATAATGTCTAAACCCCATTTAGAGAAAGGCCAAGGGGATGCTATGGTTTGGAGTTCTTGGGCAGGAGCATGGACAAGGTCAGAATGCCTTTGGCATTTGTCACATTGATGCACATAATCATTTGCGTCTTTCTCCATTGAAGGCCAGAAATAACCTATTCTAAGAAGTTTTCTAGAAATAGCACTTCCACTAAAATGTCCTCCACAAGACCCATCATGAGCTTCACTTAGGGCTTTCTTAGACTCTTCAGAATTTAGACACCTTAATAAGATACCTTCGAAGGATCTCCTATAAAGGGTATTACCAATTATTACGAAGTGAACAACTCGCTTGCGTAACAATCTACGTTGGTTTCTATCAAATCCTTTAGGGAAGGTTCCATTTTGTAAGAAATTAAAAATGTCTATGTACCACGGTTCTGGGGTAACTTCATTAATCAAAAAAACATCTAATGGTTCCATACACGACTTAGTAGAAGTAGGTTCCTAGAGTTTTTTGATGATAATAGTAGCATATTCATCATCCAACTCCAAAGGCAACAAAGAAGCCATCGTAGCCATAGCATCGACAACATGGTTACTAGTTCTAGGAACAACTTCTAAAGTTACTTTATTAAACAATGATATAAGTTTTAACACATATTCCTTATAAGGACGAAGTTTCTCATCTCATGTTTGATAAAATTCATTAATTTGATTTATGATGAGCTGAGAATCTCCAAAAACTAATAATGTTTTTACCTTTAGTGCTAAAGCGGCTCGTAATCCAAGGATTAGAGCTTCATATTCTACAATGTTATTAGTACAAGCAAATTGTAATTTAAAGGATAAAGGGATTAGGTGCTTTTGAGGAGATTTTAATATAATACCTACACCTGCTCCACTCATACATCTAGCTCCATAAAAAAATAATGTCCAAGTTTTCGAGTGATCCTCTTCCAAGTTGAGGCATTCATCAGGAAATTCGATGCTCATAGGCTGAGTAGATTCCACAGGAGCAGCAGCTAATTGATCTGCTATAACTTGGCCTTTTATAGATTTTTAGCCGATAAATATGATTTCAAACTCACTAAGAGCAAGAACCCATTTAGTTGTGCGTCCTGACAGATATGGTCTACTCATTAAATATCTTAATGGATCAAATTTAGCAATGACATATGTCGTTTGACTTAACATATAATGGTGCAATTTTTGCATTGAAAATACTACTGCTAAACATAATTTTTCCAATGGAGTATACCTTATCTCATAATTTATTAAAGTCCTACTTATATAATATGTTGCTCGTTCTTTATTTTCTTTATCAATTTGAGCTAACATAGCTCCAAGTGCAAGTTCTGAAGCCAAAATATACAAAATAAAAGGTTGGTCTGGTTTAGGCGGAACAAGCACTAGAGGATTAAGAAGGTATTGCTTAATGCTGTCAAAAGCTTCTTGAAACTCTTTATCCCACTAAAAGGATACATTATTATTAAGCAATTTAAGGAAAGGTTATGTCATATCCCCAACTTATCTATGAAGCGATGAATAGCTTGTAATTTTCCTTGCAAACTTATTAATTATGATATTGTTGAGTTGTATTTTCACCCGATTGTGAAAACACACTCTCCGATAGGATTTGGGTTCCAAATCCCCTCTTGCAAAGAAATTAAATAAATAATTTCTCCAAGGTCTCCGCTATATTAGCATTTTATATTTGTGTATTAATAATCTCAAATAAAGATATTCAATTTAAATGCTTGGAACACCTTAGTGGTTGCAAGTAACTGTAAACAAGGGGCAATGTTGGTTTATTTTATTGTGAAACTTTAATGATTGTTCATTGAACCCAAATAAAGCAAATGTGATCTGGCCCTTATATGACCACGCTGTAACTTCAAAATGGAAATTGATGAAATGCCATAAAACATAACTCCTTCAATGAAATTGGAATTTTCATGAAGGGAATGTCATCATCGGCTCATGAATGAAAAACAAAACTAAAAAATGAAATTCTGGCCCTGAAATGGAAATTTTCTATTTTCGGATTTTAAAGTCTGCAACAAAACAACAGCTTCGGTGAAATTTAAACAACTCCGAAAATGAAATTTTAAAATGCGTATTTGAAATCTGCAGTATTACATACGCAATGGTGGAACTATTTTTGGATTTTGAAGTTTTTTAATTTTTTTATTTTAATGCCTGAGAATTAAAAGAAAATTGAACTTTCTGAAACAATAAAGTGCAGAAAAATGAAAATAAAATGCAAAAAGAAAATGAAAAATGCATTCAGTATGATGCTATCCTATTTCGACAAAACCGAAGATATGAGGTTTCCTGCATACAACCTAACCTATTGGACCTGCAAAACATGCACAATCCTAATAAGCTAAGTGCTAGTTCCTAGGGTTTTGAATGGGGTTTTCAGATTTAGACATTCGCTTGAAGCAACCAAGATAACTTGCATTAAACTCCACCTATAAGCCTAAAATCTGAAAAGGGGAAAAATAGACATTAAATCTTGCATGCAGAAAATAACTCCTTCTTTCTTGTCAATGAGGTGCAACTCTCTGAATTTTTTGTATTAAAAATTGATCATTTTACAATAACAGAAGTCTCTAGTTTTCTCAAAACCAAAAAAAGGGGAAGAAAAACACTCCAAAAGCAGGCCCAGAATGGCTTCTCGCCTTCGGCTCTGCAACTCTGCTCGCAGCGATTTTCGACCCCTATACCAATCTGTGCTTCTGCTTTTAAACTTTCTGGCAATGCTCTCTGTTTCGCCCTGTGACGCTTCGCTTCATCTCCCAGATCGCTTCGTTTCATCTTCCCCGCCTCTTCATCATTTTTGACTTTCTACTCTACGTCAAAACGTTTGATCTTCTCTGTGAACTGTAACGCTTCCCATGATTCTTACACCTTTATGCCATGTGTTCAGTGTTGCCCCTGTATGTTCTGTAATGGCCCGCCATGAATCATGACAAAAATAGCATGTCGTGATATCATGACATTTTCTATCTACAGCTTTGTTCTTCCACCTGTATCACAAAAACAAGACATGTCACGATATCACGACGTTTTTATACCCACACTTTATTCCCTTCAAAGCAAAAAATGAGACATGTCACGATATCGCGACGTTTTCTCCTTCAGGCCGCGTGGATGCAACCGTCACAAATCATGACGTTTTTCTCCTTCGCTGTGTTTTGTTGTACTTAGCCACAAAACGTGACATGTCGACGAAATCATGACACTTTTTTTCATTCGTACCATCTCCTTTGGAAAAGGCTTTTCTCTTTTGGTTGAGATGCAATCTATCGCAAAATCATGACATTTTTCTCTTTAGCTCTATCTTCCTGCCTTTGGTCACGAAAATCCAACATGTCGCGATATCGTGACACTTTTCCTCTATGTTCACTTTGGCTGCTCCAGGTCGCGAAACTCCGACATGTCGCGATATCACGACATTTTTTCTGTTTGCCCTTCATCTCGTCTTCAGATCGCGAAAACATGACATGTCGCGATATCGTGACAACTTTAGTGCCTTGCCCTGTTTGACTGGTTTGACCACGATTTTGTGACATGTCGTGATATCGTGACATTTTTTTTATTTTGTCTTCTCTCTCCTCTTTGACCCGCGATTTCATGACATGTCACGATATCGTGACAATTTTCGGTCAACACTTCTTCCTGCTTGCTTTGACCATGATTTTATGACATGTCGCGATATCGTGACATTTTTCACTTTGTGCTGCATTCTGTTGCTCTTAGCCGTGAAAACGCGACATGTCACGAAATCGTGACACTTTTTCGTTCCACCTACTTCGCTTGTCTAGGCCGCAAAACGTGACATGTCACGATATCGTGACACCTTTTCATTTCAACGTACTTTGCTATTTTGAACCGCGAAAACATGACATGTCGCGATATCGCGACACTTTTTCATTTTGGCCGTGACGGAGCAACATGTCGCGATATCGTGACATTTTTTCATTTTTGCTTTTCTTTGCTCTTTTAACATCTGGGCCACTGCAATCTTCTTGGAAAGCGTGCAAAAAAGGGGGTCCCCAATTTTGGGGTGTGTTGTGGAGCAGCCACAACAAATGGTGACTCTGCTGGGAAATGCTCCTGAGCATTTCGGTGAGAACCTAACCTGGAAATATACAAGCTTAGATACAGGCGTCAGCACATAAGAGATAAAACAAATGTCGATAGATCAGAAATACATGAAACATTAGAATCATTAAGTATCAGCTCGATGTGTGCAATGTGTTCCATTTTCTATCGTTTGAAATTGATCAACATTCCATTGTCAGTTTTACATGAATGCATATGTGAGATTGTGAATGATTTATGCATCCTGATAAATATGCTTAGAGATGTAGCAATCTGCTTTAAGCTTTCTAGTATCATACACAAACATTTAAAATTATCAAACCCTCTTAGGATCAACTATATATATAATGAATTGCTTTATTAGATCCCAAAGTTGGTTATGAGTCACTACTATCTTGAACCCATGTGCAAGTGAAAGTGAAATCAGAGCTTTGGGGAATCGGATTCCCAACCTAAACGAGATGGGAATTTAACCCTATCCTTACTACTCTGATATGGAATTCATTACCTCACTTTGAGCAAAATGATTTAACCAGTTATGGATGAAATTGTCAAGCTAGTCTATCCGTTTGAGCAGTCAGTGGTCTTGCTTTAAACAAGACATGCTGCCACGCATGAGCATACTTAACCCCATAATCCATAATTTGGCTTCATTCATTCTTTTTCTTTTATTTCTTGGACCTTTGGGATGACTACCCATCCTTGCTAGGGACATGTAGTACGATCCTTCCAATCCAATATTAAGATAAAATGGGAAATATTAGTTAATTTTATTTCTTGGACCTTTGGGATGACTACCCATCCTTGCTAGGGACATGTAGTACGATCCTTCCAATCCAATATTGAGATGAAATGGGAAAAATTAGTTTTACTTTTATTGCTTGGACCTTTGGGATGACTACCCATCCTTTGCAGAGGACATGTAGTACGATCCTTCCAATCCAAGATTTATGATGAAATGGGAAAAATGGAAGCTTTGGGGAATCGGATTCTCAACCTAAGCGAGATGAGAATTATGCCCTATCCTTACTACTCCATGTAGGTCAAATCAGAGCTTTGGGGAGTTGGATCCTCAACCTAAGTTCGATGAGGATTTAACCCTATCCTTACTACTCTGGTTTTAGGCTTTAAGCTTTTATGGGAGTGGTAAAAACCACTGTTTCAAGGATTATGTTGCATGATAGGACAGACACGAAATACTCCTTTCGCCTCACCTTTTCTTCCAAGTCTGGTTTTGATCATTTTGCTCAAGATCCTCTTTAATATGAATAGAACGTGCTTGGTTCAAGATAGTTCGGGCATCAGTTCCCAACCTTAGGATTTTTTTTTATTATTATTATTATTTTTTTATGTTATAGAATAACCCTAAGAGGATTTGACATTTTTCAATGATTGTATTGGAAATGGATATGCAACTAAGATGGAATATATATGCAAAGTGGGATGTAATATGAATGCATTGCCTTTTTGAATTGTGGATGGAGTATACCACCTATGTTGCCATAATTTGTAAAACTGACAACTTCATGCATCACAAGTTTCAAACGATATTATTTAATGTGTTTGTGTTACTTGTGGAGCTTTCTACAACACAATTCCAATGTTTCATATTCTCCTGATCTTAGGCATAAGTTGACATCTCAAATTTTTTTATTTTATTTTTTTTTTTTAACAAACCAAACATGTCCAAAGGACTAACACACAAAACTTATCAATCCAAACCAAAATAGCAATTCCAAAAATGAAAACTTGAAAACACAAACCAAAACCAAAAACCAAAATCTATATACAAATGTACAATATAATACAAGATGATGCAAAGCTTGGACTATCACTTTCCTGGATCCCAAACATGATTAGAACACTTCAACAAAAATATAACGTGATACGCATGCCAAATGTTGTAGGAATCCAACAAAAACAAGATTAGACCACACCATGCAACAACTTTTAACTTACCTCGCTCACCCCACCAATTAGATTTAGTTCCATTAGTACTCTCATAGGTGAGCGTCAAATTACTAAAATGATTAGACAATAAATGATATTCAATTTTATCTTGTCTATTCTTTAAAGTATAAATCTCATAATTCCATTCATGATTTAGAACTAGGCTCTCCTTTATCCAAATATGAGACTTTGTAAGCAAGAGCCTATTTCTAAAAATTTTAAAGCCAAATCATTTTCCAAATTTGTAGGCCAATCAAATTTGTGCAACAAGTTTGCAAGCATCTAGGATATTTACTAAATTAGGATCATTAAAAGTTTTTACCCTAGATTCAATTAGTAATTGTTGATGAATTTGATTTAACAATTCAAGTGCATCAACTTCTTTTTCATTCATTAAAACAATGTTATCAAAGGTGTGATTAGAAATCATACCTTGTTTTTCATTCACCTTTAACGACATTTCATCATAAACATCATTCAAATTCAAAATATGGTCATGCAAATTTTCACCTAAATTTTGGATGCTTGAACACAAAAGGTTAGATTCTACCTTTTGAACATTTTTATTTACCAAAATTTGATGGGGATTTGCAATTCCCTCTTTTACCTCATGGTCTTCATACTCTTCATTGATTACTTGTTCATCAAACATACCAAAATTAGGCACCCAATTGAAAACATGCCCATCCTTTTCAACCCTCAAATATTCTTGGTCAAAGTGTATGTCCAATGACTCATCTTGATGATCCTTCATTTGAGTTGTTTCCAATTGATCCATCTCTTCGTCATTTGGTTCCAATTCTTTGTTCACTATCCATGGTATCTCTTCATTTGAATCCTCAAATCTCTCAAACTTGTATCTTTTTTTATGTATGATGTAGAAGTTTCAACATCTTGCATATCAAGTGAAATATGAGTTTCATCCATAGGGGTGTGAGAAAAGAATGCATTATCATATCTCCCCCAACCATTGTAAAAATCGTCATCCAAATCCATGAAACTCCATGGTATTTGTGACATGATCTTTTGATTCATTCATCAATTCATTTTCTTCTTTGTCCTTGGTAATAGAATCATTATAATCTTCCAAAATTTGATGAGATTTGAAACCCTCTTCCAAAACATCCTCAAATTGTACAGGAGTTGTAATATCTTCCTTCGAATAGGCGATTATGTTGTCCTCGTATATCAATTGGCACACAAGTTTCATTAGCAGTTTTGGAGTGAGTGTAGTCTTCCCACTTCTTCCAAGCATCATAATAATCATCTTCCAAAATCAAGTGGTGACGTTCAACTACTTCTTCAACATCTTCCAATTCATCAATGTGTTTCTCATCAAATTCACCTTCACCTTCCTTAGATGGTTCAATTATTTCCAAAAGTGGGTCATTTCTTGAATTCAAATTTGTAAGGCTATCATCGTCCAAATTAGTAACCCATGATTCAATTTTATCATAATTTGGAGGGTGAAGAATTTCTTGATCGTTAATTTTACACATCTCATCAATAGTATCTTCCAAGAACAAGTGGTGAAACTCTATCATATCTTCAAATTCATTTATTGATTTTCTTCCAATTTCACTTTCAACCACTTCATTCAATTCTATGGTGGGTTCCATCCTATCACATATCTCAAACATTGTTGAATTTGGGACCCCTTTATCCGAATAATCATGCATCTCTATGAATGAGATCATTTCTGCATAATCCTCACTAGCGAATGTTGGCTTAGCAATTTGCACCTCCTCGTGGACTACATCTAAGGTGGTTGTAACATTTGGATATTCAAATTCATCCCCTTGATCATTTACCTTAGATATCATTGGAGTGGAGGGTGCTATATTTGATGGTTGGTGTAGGTTGGCATCAATAACTTCAAAAGGAACAGTTTCTCATGTGAACATGTTGTGCCTTTTCTTCTTCCAAAACTTGTCGTTCTACCTCTTCCAAGATCTCATAGATTGTCTCTAGAGATAAGTCATCCACTTTTTTCCTCAAAGAGTGAAGCAAGTGTGGGGTGTATGGCTCCCGGGTATACTTGAATAGCTTCCTCTTCTGATGTACCCAAACTTTCCCACATTTGCGAATACAATTCATGAAATCTTCCATTGAATTGACTCAAGGATTCATTATGCTCATTACATATGGAGGTAAATTGATTTTTCAACATCTCTAAGTCAACCTGATTACCAAAATGATAAAGATAGGCTGCTTCTAGTTGTATCCAAGAAGTCCTAACCTCCATGGGTAGTTGGCTGTACCAAAAGAATGGTTTATCATCCAAAATGTATGCAAATAACTTACAAGCCACCTCCTCATAGAAAACCTGGAATTGACATAATGTATCCTTGTAGACATACAGTTTTTGCAAGTATCCTAGTGGCACATCTTGATTAAAACATCGTAGAAACTCTAATAACAATTTAGGAATTTGATAGGGTATCACATGTATAGACAAACCCTTATAATGATCCTCCATCATAGATACCATTCTTTCTCTTAGAGACATCATTTCTTTTCTTAGGGATACCATTTGCTCCTCAAGTGTTGCCATTAGTGAAACTCAAAATGTAACTTTAGAACCAAATATGTTAGTCAAAAATGACAAAAGGAATCCCGCCCCTCCCCCGGGAAAAACCCAAATATCCAACCTGCAATGTATAAAAAATCAAGTTAGCATCAACCAAGAGATGTATTCATTAAAATCAAATGAAAAGTAATTGCATGAAACAACACTTCGTTAGTCAAGACCAAAATTTTCAAAATTAAATCAAATCACATTATTTCTGTATGAACAATCAAAAGCGTTAAAGCTTAAACAATATACAACATGTAGCATTAAAATCAGAATAAAGTAAACCAATTCATGCCCTCCTTCTAACAATCTACTGAGTGTTAGAGGACTAAAGATAACAATCAATAGGGCATGAAATATACAAAAATTTAAATCTCACTAAAATAAACCCATCCACCCTCCTTCTAGCGCCAATCTGTTGAGTGGTATTTTCACCCGATTGTGAAAACACACTCTCCGATAGGATTTGGGTTCCAAATCCTCTCTTGCAAAGAAATTAAATAAATAATTTCTCCAAGGTCTCCGCTATATTAGCATTTGCATATGTGTATTAATAATCTCAAATAAAGATATTCAATTTAAATGCTTGGAACACCTTAGTGATTGCAAGTAACTGTAAACAACGGGCAATGTTGGTTTATTTTATTGTGAAACTTTAATGATTGTTTATTGAACCCAAATAAAGCAAATGTGATCTGGTCCTTGTATGACCACGCTGTAACTTCAAAATGGAAATTGATGAAATGCCATAAAACATAAATCCTTCAATGAAATTGGAATTTTCATGAAGGGAATGTCATCATCGGCTCATGAATGAAAAACAAAACTAAAAATGAAATTCTGGCCCTGAAATGGAAATTTTCTATTTTCGGATTTTAAAGTCTGCAACAAAACAACAGCTGCGGTGAAATTTATACAACTCCGAAAATGAAATTTTAAATGCGTATTTGAAATCTGCAGTATTACATACGCAATGGTGGAACTATTTTTGGATTTTGAAGTTTTTTAATTTTTTTATTTTAATGCCTGAGAATTAAAAGAAAATTGAACTTTCTGAAACAATAAAGTGCAGAAAATGAAAATAAAATGCAAAAAAGAAAATGAAAAATGCATTCAGTATGATGCTATCCTATTTCGACAAAACCGAAGATGTGAGGTTTTCTTGCATGCAACCTAACCTATTGGACCTGCAAAACATGCACAATCCTGATAAGCTAAGTGCTAGTTCCTAGGGTTTTGAATGGGGTTTTCAGATTTAGACATTCGCTTGAAGCAACCAAGATAACTTGCATTAAACTCCACCTATAAGCCTAAAAATCTGAAAAGGGGAAAAATAGACATTAAATCTTGCATGCAGAAAATAACTCCTTCTTTCTTGTCAATGAGGTGCAACTCTCTGAATTTTCTGTATTAAAAATTGATCATTTTACAATAACAAAAGTCTCTAGTTTTCTCAAAACCAAAAAAGGGGAAGAAAAACACTCCAAAAGCAAGCCCAGAATGGCTTCTCGCCTTCGGCTCTGCAACTCTGCCCGTAGTGGTTTCTGACCCTTGTACCAATCTGTGCTTCTGCTTTTAAACTTTTTGGCAATGCTCTCTGTTTCGCCCTGTGACGCTTCGCTTCATCTCCCAGATCGCTTCGTTTCATCTTCCCCGCCTCTTCGTCATTTTTGACTTTTTGCTCGACGTCGAAACGTTTGATCTTCTCTGTGAACTGTAATGCTTCCCATGATTCTTACACCTTTATGCCATGTGTTCAGCGCTGCCCCTGTATGTTCTGTAATGGCCCACCATGAATCATGACAAAAATAGCATGTCATGATATCATGACATTTTCTATCTGCAGCTTTGTTCTTCCACCTGTATCATGAAAACAAGACATGTCGCGATATCGCGACGTTTTTATACCCACTTTATTCGCCTTCATGCATCACAAAAATGAGACATGTCGCGATATCGCGACGTTTTTCTCCTTCGGGCCGCGTGGATGCAACCTATCACGAAATCGTGACATTTTTCTCCTTCATTGTGTTTTGTTGTACTTAGCCATGAAAACGTGACATGTCGTAAAATCGTGACACTTTTTCATTCCGTACCATCTCGCTGCTTTCTGTCATGAAATCGCGACGCTTTTCTCTTTCGGGCTGTGCAGATGCAATCTGTCGCAAAATCGTGATGTTTTTCTCTTTAGCTCTATCTTCCTGCCTTTGGTCATGAAAATCCAACATGTCGCGATATCGTGACACTTTTCCTCTATGTTCACTTTGGCTGCTCCAGGTCGTGAAACTCCGACATGTCGCGATATCGCGACATTTTTTCTGTTTGCCCTTCATCTCGTCTTTAGATCGTGAAAACATGACATGTCGCGATATCGCGACAACTTTAGTGCCTTGCCCTGTTTGACTGGTTTGACCACGATTTTGTGACATGTCGCGATATCGCGACATTTTTTTATTTTGTCTTCTCTCTCCTCTTTGACCCGCGATTTCACGACACGTCGCGATATCGCGACAATTTTTGGTCAACACTTCTTCCTGCTTGCTTTGACCATGATTTTATGACATGTCGCGATATCGCGACATTTTTCACTTTGTGCTGCATTCTGTTGCTCTTAGCCGTGAAAACGCGACATGTCACGAAATCGTGACACTTTTTCGTTCCACTGTACTTCGCTTGTCTGGGCCGCAAAAACGCGACATGTCGCGATATCGCGACACTTTTCATTTGGCTGTACTTTTGCTATTTTGAACCGTGAAAACGTGACATGTCGCGATATCGCGACACCTTTTCATTTTGGCCGCGACGGAGCAACATGTCGCGATATCGCGACGTTTTTTCATTTTTGCTTTTCTTTGCTCTTTTAACATCTGGGCCACTGCAATCTTCTTGGAAAGCGTGCAAAAAAAGGGGGTCCCCAATTTTGGGGTGTGTTGTGGATCAGCCACAACAGATATATTCTTAGGAGATGGCATATCATGAATAGATTTAATTTTTAGAGGGTCTATTTATATACCTCTTATAGAAATGATAACTCCTAATAACTGCCAAATTTCACCCCAAATACACATTTATTTGGATTTAAGCGTATTAGATACTTTCTTAGTCTATCAAATACTTTCCTTAAATCTCTAATGTGATCATATTCTTCATTGGATCTAGCTATGATGTCATCAACATAATCATGTAGAATATCATACATCATATCATGAAAGATATACGTCATGGCTCTTTGATATGTTGCTCCAACATTATTTAAACCAAAAGGTATAACTTTCCAATAGAAAGTTCCCCAAGGTGTGATGAAAGCCATTTTTTCTTGGTCTTCAGAAGCAATTTTGATTTGGTTGTATCCTAAAAAACCATCCATAAGAGATAACATTCCACTCCCAACTGTAAATTCTATGATTTGATCCATATTAGGGAGAGGAAAATCATCTTTAGGGCATGCCGCATTAATATCTCTAAAGTCCGTGCAAACCCTAATTTTTGTGGCTTCTTTCTTAGTGACTGGAACAACATTAGAAATCCATTCTGCATAATCAATTGCTTGTATGAAAATGACATTTAAGATCTTTTATAATTCTACTTTGACTAATAGTGTGACTTTAGGATGCATATTTCTTAATTTTTGCTTTACTGGTTTAGCATCAAGGTGCACTACTAGATGATGGATGACTACAAAAGAATCTAAGACAGGGATATCTGCATATGTCCATGCAAAGACATCTAAATATTCTATGAGAAATTCTATGTATAATATTTGTTTTTCTTCACTCAATTTGGATCTAGTTTTGACCATATGAGGATTTTCTTCTGTACCAATGTTAACTTTTAGAAAATTATCTACAACAATGTTCAATTCTCTTTCAAAATTTGGTGGTGCAGGAGATACACCCATTTCTTGTAATTCTTCCAAAGTGCATTTAGCTAATTCCTCTTGAGGATTACATTCTTCTATATGGGCTATGCATGGCATGGATCCATCAAAGAAATATTGGTTTTGAAAAATTTCTTCTAAAGACACATCATGATATATGTCCCCTTCTAAACATTCATCCATAGAAGCAATCATGTCCGGATATACTAATGTTAACATGTTACATGTATGCACTTTTCTAGACATTGCTTTTAATTCTATGTATTCTTGATATGTCATGAGATTGTCATCATCCTTGTATGGAAATGGCTCGGTTTTTGTGGGGATGAGTCCAAGACCACATCGGGCTGGCCATTCAATAACTTCTAAAGGTTCTCTTATACCCTTTTGATAAGGTCCTAAGCCTTTACCTCTATATCCCAAATTGCACATTATTTCTTTTGGTATTACATATTTATCAGAAAAATAGCATTTGGCAAATTCATTTTGATCAATTGAAATTTGTAATATTGAATACTTTCCAAAATCATATCCTCGTAGATATAAATATAGAGCTCCCAATATGACAAATGCTCCCTTTCTTAGGTACTCCAAAAGTGCGGGGAGATGAGGAAGACTCGGATAATATCTTAGAATCTTGCGTAGCTAGATTAACTTCTTCAATTGGTGCCAAAATTGAGGATAAATCCGCTAATCCTTCATCCGAAACTGCATATGAGGTAGATGGCTTATGTTCTTTATCATTTTCCTTAGATGTTGAAAATTTAAACTCTGTAGGGTCTATAGGTAATTCAGTCACTACAGGTTTAGGAAAAGGATTAGATATTCCTTTAGAAGGGGATGGTTCTTTTATTTTTATTGATACTTTATCACATGCTTTAGGTGATGGTGATTTAGAATGTGATTTAGGCTTATAGTGCTTTATGGGTGTATTTGGATTCTGAGGGATAGAAGTCATGGCTGGAAAAAATGGAACTCCTATGGGTTCTGCCAGAGCACACATGTCAAAAGGTCTAGGGTCTCCATGGATGATAACCAATTGATTTTTAAATTTAAATTTTACACATTGATGTAATGTGGAAGGAACTGCTCTCATTGCATTGATCCAAGGTCGACCCAAAAGAATGTTGTACGATGCAAAGCAAGGTACAACAAACATAGTCGTATCCAAAATCCATGGACCAACTTGCAATGGGATTTTCATTACTCCACACGTTTCTTGAGTCTCATCATTAAATGCCTTAATAAGCATCTCAGTTTTTTGCATGTCTTCTTTCTTAAACCCAAATATTTGAAAAAAATCATAAGTGCATATATTCAGTGAAGATCCATTGTCTATTAGAACTCTTTTAACTCCTACATCTCCAATCATTGTTGTAATATATAAAGGATTATCTCCAAACATACTTTGAGGAGGTATTTCCTTATCTTTGAAATCTATGAAGTTTACTTCATTTAAAGTTACAACATTTACTATAGCGTTTGGTTCAATATCTTCTGGAACCATCATTTTGTTTAGAGTTTTCATTAATTCATCTCTATGAGTGGGAGAAGTTCTCAAAAGGTCTAGAAGAGAAATTCTCGTTGTAATGGTAGATAATTGTTCATTAATATCATAGGGTGTTCTCTCGTTGCGAACCAAACACATTATTTCCTTTGTTAGGAGTTTTTAGAATAAATGGGTTTGCTTTATCACTTTGGTCTTGTGAATTTTGGTTTTGGGCCTGTTGCCTTGTAACCACTCCTATAGTCCCCACAAAATTGCTACGAGGTCTTGCATTTTGTGCTTGTTCATTTGAGAGCCACTGTTGTGACGATGGTCTAGTGGTCACTCTTCTTGGAAATGGTTCTTCTGGAACCATCTGATCTGTAATAGGAGTGATTGCTTCAGATTCATCTTCTAAACTATTTGAATTATTTGAAGTGATATCCATTTCACTTTCATCATCACTTCCTTCACTATTCCCTTCATTACTCTCTACAGTTGTTATTTGACAATCTCTTAAGGGTCTGACAGTCATCTGAGATGCCGTAGTAGCATATGGCTTTTGTAAATTTTGATGAGGCATAAAACCACTAATAGTTCCCACATATCTAGTTGTATGGGGAACATTATGTTGTTCTACTTGATTTATAGCTTCTTTACCGTGTTTTGGTAAAGGATGTTGAAAAATATCCAGATTTTGATTTGCATTCTATTTTTGGGGTTGTTTTTGAGCATCATTTTGGACATTTCTAGGAGGAAATTTCTCTACCTCCATATCTCCTTTATCAATTAAATCTTGAATCATATGCTTTAACCTTTTACACGAATTTGTTGAATGTCCATCAACTCTATGAAAATTACAGTGCAAATCAGCTCTAAACCCCGCTACAGTTGTATCGGGTTGTCTTATTTTAGGCAACCAAATTAAGCCTTGTTCTAATAACTGAGGTAAAATCATATGTAATGGTTGATTTAATCTGGTAAACTCTCTTGGAGGTTTATCAGGAGCTTTTAGTATGAACTTCTTCACAACTTCAATAAGGTTGATATTCTGATTATTCCTACTATCGGTAACTCCGTCATCGACTACTTGCTTGTTCTTATACTGATTTTTAGAATTCTTATCTTCATATTTCTTTTTATATTGACCTCTTCTAATAAGGGCGCTCTCTACCCTTCTCCCTAGGTCAATAGCTTGGTCAAAAGATGTTATAGTAGCCATGGAAAGTTCATAGGACAATTGTTCTTGCAAATTATTTATGAATATGTCTAGCATTTCTCTTTGTGGTAATGCAAAATGCAACTTGCTTAAAAGTTGTCTCCACTTAGTTAGGAATTCTACAAAACTTTCATCTTTACCTTGCTTAAGATTGTACAAATATTTAATAGTCACATGCCTCTCTATGTAGGCACTAAATTGATGTACAAACATCTCAGCTTGTTTCTTCAAAATTCCTTAAGGAGTTGTTAGGAATTTGATAGTACCATTCCAAGGCTATGCCTCCTAAAATTTTAGGAAACATCTTAAGCATCAGTAAATCATCATGCGAGACATCATGACATGCTATTCTAAACATGCATAAATGCTCGATGGGATCTTCAGTTCCCTTATATATAGTGAACACTGGCATAGGGAAATGCTTAGGGTAAGGTTGAGCTATTACGATGGGATCCAAGGGTTGACTACACATCTCTTGATAGTTGTATGAGGGACGGTAAGGATCTATTTGGTCTAAGCGGGAAGCCAATTGCTTTACCATTGCTTCCAACCCTTGATGTCCACCAAACTGGTTTGGTTGCATCGTATCATTATATCCTTGATAATAATTAGGTGCAACTGTATTAGGATTTCCCATTGAGACAATGTTATGCAAAGTATTTCTTGGTGGAACTATCTTTTGATAATTATTCTTTTGCACTTGTTTGCCCTTTCATTGTTGATTAAGGGCTTGGGAAAGTATAGAAGCAAAGGTCTATTGCTTAGCATTTGTTCTAACATTATTAAGAGGAATCTTAGAGGCTTGAGTTGTTTGTTTTCGAGGCCTCTGATTTATATGTATCATATTTTGTCTTGGTGTTTCATCTTGATCCTCACTAGATTCTATGTAATGTAAGGGGTTGGTATGCACTTTAAGTGCGGCTGTAAAAGCATCTGCTAGGTTTCCTTTTCCTTGCTTCTCTACTTCTATTGCTTGATTAAGATCATCCATATTATCTCTCATAAAAGATATAAAATTTTCAACGGATTCAAACTTAAGATTGCCTTTAGAATTTAATTTAGGTTGATTAAGTTCTACATCCTCACTGTCATTGTCATGATCCGAAGAAACATATTCTTCTTCAGACCGAGTTTCTTCATTATTATTTTGTTCTCGGTATGGTTCTCGTTCTTGCTCTAGTTTTTGATCTTCTATTTCATTCTCAGTTTCTTTACCATTCCTTAATTTAGGCATTTTGAATTAAGTTGATTTCGTAGATATATATGTTATATATATATATATATGTGCTAGGTTTTGGGGTATATATATTATTTATATATACCTAACTAATTAAATTAAATTACTATTTTTAGATTGATTTTTTTTTTGTTTATCTAGGACACGTAGAGCAAGCAATTAAACACACAAATAATCACACGCTAGGTAATAGTAGATTTTAATCTTCTTGAAATAATTTATGTATATCATTAATGGGCTCCAATTGATCAGGTGTCATGTAATGCTCTTCTTCAAATGTGAAGTTGTCTTGTAGGAACCTTATGAATTGTGCTAAGGTAATGCAATCTACTTCTAGGTTAGACCTATAAAAATATAGCTCGTGACAATACTCTCTATAGAATACAGCTCTAGGGATGGTATTAAGCCTTCTCTTATCGTCTAGGATTATTTCTTGACTTTCTACGTGAGCTAAAAACTTATGTGTCACTACGACGTCGTCTAGGTAGGTTTCAAAGGAGTAGAAATTAGGTGAAATCAAGGCTCTCTTATTAGTCAACCACCTTTCACAAGATCTTTGAAGGTCAAAATAGGCAGGTTCTCTATAAGGATCCAGGATTCTAGCCAAGTCTATCCTATGGATTTGTTTAAGTTCTTCTTGTCTACTTTCAATAACGTCTAGTCTTCTATCTAATTCAATCCAGGACTCTCCAGATGTTATATTTTCACTTTCATTAAAGTATGAGACTTCTTGAATTGCTAAGATTGTAGTAACATTAAGACGAATAGCTCTCCTATAATTATAATCTACCATCTAAAATGCAAATGCAATTTAACTATTGTTTTTTTGTTTTGATTTTGGTTTTTGTTTTGATTTTGATTTTAATATTTAATTTAAGAATCAGAAGATAATCTAATGTTTCACGTCGGGTTCACCAAAGAATGTAGGCCTAAAATTTTTGCACTCCTTTCCTCTAGGCTGATGGATCCATGCCTCAGAGGGGAATGGAAAATGATAGAGCTACACCTCGAAAGAGAGGCACTTGATCGTGCCTTCTTGTGGTGATTTTTCGACGAATTGTGGGTTCACCAGGAAACTTTTGATGGCAGTTTCCACACCTAGGTTGAGAATGAGGTTTAATATGTTCATTTTTGGATCACTCATACAAACACCTAAGGTTGGCCTTTGAAATGCAACTAACCTATCTATGATGCGATTTTTTTTTACTTTTTTGATGAAAACAACAGACAGGAATAGAAATGACAAATGCAGTTGCTAATTCTATGCTTAAAAGAAATTCAAAACATACCTGAATCGAGATGTCTGATGAAGATTCTAATTTTTTGATGCAGAGCAGGATCACTGCTATTTTGGCAGAATCGTTGTTGTTCCAGGCAAAATCGCTCAACAATTTGCTGAAATCGCAAGCGATTTCGCTACAATTTTGTAGCAACAAAACACAAGACACAAAATGGTTTTCTGGCACAAATATGATTCAAACTTTGATATGTTTCCTATTTAAGCATTCCTTTTCAACTAAATGAAAGATAGAAAAGGTTTGTAATAGATGTAAGTACAAGAGTCTAAATGTTCATGAATTTTATGTAAGCAAAATGCAGATTTAAATTAAAAATTGATTAACATGATGGTGAATACCCGAGATGCATTGCTGAATTAATGAAAATATAATTAAATAACTAAATAAAATGGAAGAGAAGGAAGAAGAACAAATAGAATAAAGGTTTTTTCCCCTAGATGATCTGTGAGCAAAATCGCTGCCAAGTCAGCAGGATCGCTGCTATTTTCTATGAAATCGCACACCTACTCCGCCTGCTCGTAGCACGATTCTGTCGATTGTTCTACGATTTCACCATTCACTGTGCGATTTTGACTGCAACCTGCAAGTGAAAATTTGCTAAAGAGGGTAATGGGACAATGATGGATTTTAGGAAAATACGGGCAAATTGAAGATGGGAAGATTATACTAATGGCTTCTCAATTCTGCTATCTGCTCAGGGGATCACTTAGCATGCTTTGCAATCAAGGAGTCAGCCCTAAAAAATGAATTAGAGGGGGGATTAAATAGGATTAGGGGAAAATCTGGGAAATCAAGAGGTTAGGCCAAAATAGGGAGGGAGTTGGGATCCCTCCTATGTTTTCCCCTGCCTAATCTCGCCAGAATCCATCGTTACAACCTCTTTCCAAACTCAGAAACGCGGTTTGAAACGAATTTTTGGCATTTTGCAAACTTGGGAAAATTCTATTTTTGAGCAAAATCGCTTGACGATTTTGCTAGCCGCTCAAGCGATTTTGCTGAAAGTCAGGCGATTTTTCCCAACGGTCAAAACAACATTGGTTTGAGGGCACAAAAATCGAGGCAAATGGATTTTTGCTAATTTTGAATGATTTTTAGGTAGACTTAGGTAAATTTGATGTTTTTATCAATTTTAATGTTTTTACTGAGTTAATCAATTTAAGTGCATCAAATTTAAGGTGCTACAAAGTACTATAGATGATGTTGTAATTATTGCCAATAAATTTGCAAAAGAAATTTTTAGGTTGTATGGATTTCCAGAGATGATTATCTCTGACAGGGATTCTAGGTTTACTTATGAGTTCTAGAAGGCTCTCCATCGTGCAATTGGCACAACTTTTAATATTGGTTCTGCATATCATCCTAAAATGGATGGATAGACAGAAAGGGTTAACCAAGTTCTGGAAGATATGCTACACATGTATTGCATGGACCAGAAGTCTCATTGGAAAGATTATTTGTATCTAGTTAAGTTTACTTATAATAATAGCTATCATTCTTCCTTGAAGATGGCCCCTTTCAAATATTTATATGGCAGACGGTGCAAAACTCCATTATCATTGGATAATCCCAAGGATCAGGTTATTATTGAACTAGAAATGGTCAAAATAATGGAAGAGCGACTACAATTAATTTGTCAAAGTCAAGGAAGCCACGAATAGACAAAAGAGTTATGCAAATTTGAAAATAACACCTAGAGAATTCTTTGTAGGTGACAAAGTGTTTCTAAGGGTAAAACCTAAGAAGAGTACCATTAAATAAAAAAAATTGGATCCTAGATTTGTTGGTCCATTTGAGATTGTGGAGAAGATAAGTCTTGTAGCCTATCATCTTGACTTACCACCTAACCTATCAAAGATCCATAATACTTTTCATGTATCCCTACTTAGGATATATATTGCTGATATTGATCATGTGTTAGATGTTTCTAATTTACAGATGACAGATCCAAAAACCTTTGAAGTGAGACCTATGAAGATCTTGGAATTTCGTTCCAATACTATGAGGAAGCAGAATATTGATCAGTGTAAGGTCTAGTGGGACCAGTATTCTAAAAATAATTCCACTTGGGAAAAAGTGGAAGATATGAAAAGAAAATTTCCTTATTTATTTAATGATGCTATGTAATAATACAGGTTGAACTATTGCCCACTTATGCAAAGTGGAAACTATGCCAAAAACTATATTTTATTGATTTTTGTGTAATAATGCAGGAAAATACATAGGATTGTGTTTAATATAAGGGGGGAGTATGTCACATCCCACCTTGGAGGACTATTTTTAAGATGTGATTTGTGTAATGATAGCTGATTTTAATGCTTAATATATTTACATCATATTTTTCAAAATAAAATAATTTTGTGTTGCTTGATTGCAAGAACACTTATTCTTGTAGGTGGAATATTGAACACCAAGAGATAAGAAGATAAATTATGACTATGACAACTCAATAGGTAAAGCCCATATTACTATCATCACTAGTTACCTCTTTGATGACGGTTTTACTTGAGTATTACTCTAAAAAGTCCTGCCCAATCAAAGAAAAACTGGGCATGGGAGATACTGGGTACATGCATCAAGTGCTTGCATGCCATTTGTGTGTGATTTATATTTTATTTCCTGATAAACTTGCATGAGATTGGTTTAATTGAATTTTACTTTGAAAATGCACATTAATAATATTTTGCATTTTACAAATTATTCTAGAAAATATTGAAAATAATATCATGCAATTTATTATGATTTAGTGAAATATTAATTTGAGCAATTTCTAAAGTAAAATATTTATTTTGTTGAGCATGCTTATTTGATCTATTTGATCCTATTTTAGAAGGAAATTAGGTAGTTTTTTTTGTTTATGAACTTGCTCAATTTGTGATTGGATTAAAACATGAAAAAAAAAACTACCTTGTAGATTTAAATAATCAATCCTTCCTACACATAGCTACTTTGGGAAGGTTGAAATGGTGGATAATATTATTTTCTTATCTCTATGGATTCCCTTTCCATTAAAATAATATATATTAAAGGAAGCTTGCACATGGGATAAGAAAAAGAAGATTATATATATATATATATAAGCATATTTTCTAAAATAAAGAAAGAAAAAAAAAATATATATATATATATATATATATATATATATATATATATATATATATATATATATATATATATATATATATATATATATATATATATATATATATATATATATATATATATATATATATATATATATATATATATATATATATATATATATATATTTAGAAACATCTTTCTTGTCTAAGAAGAAAGAAAGCTATAAATTGCCATTGGGGTTGAGAAAAAATAAGGGTGTTATATTATACTATGTGATGTTGAACTGAAGAAGGTAGGAGAAGGGATTTACAAGATTTAGGAAGCATTCAACTACTGGAGCATTCTAGGTTGGGTCTATCCATTGTATTTTATTTTAATGCTTGCCTAGTATGAAATGAAATATAGTTATATGTGTTGAATATTTTACTTTACCTGATTGCTTCTCTTATATATAATATTTTAATATATAATTTTCCTTTGATGTTTAAATAGAAGTTTTCATAGATTAGCCTTTTTCCATTTATTGACTAGAATACGGTCATGCTTAAACATGTAGAAGAGAAGCCTCTAATGAATTTAGGTCCAAATCAGATATCCTTTGTGCATACTATGCGAAAGGGGAGTCGTGTAAATTTTATAGAGCTGATATTTAATTAACCTTATGTGCTTTTAGTAGCTTATATACAATCCTATTTGGTGTCTATGATATAGAATGGCTTTTCGAAACTCCATAATGATGTGCTGGTAATGCGTTGTGTAATATAGCTTTATCTAGGTTGTGCAATGTTAAAATATTTTCCATACAACTATGGTTAAAAGACTCCCATGTATATGTTGATTTCCATTAATATAGATTTGCTAGATTCAGTCCTCTATTCATTTCTAAAATAGAACCATTATTATTGTCTACCAATGGTTGAATCCTTAAGTTTGTTTCCCAACAATGGACTACCAAATTGTTATTGGATTATCTGTTACAAAGCCCAACAACCATAGTATTTGTTTAATAGTACATTGATACTTTTGGAAATGATCTCTTGTCACTTAGACAAACATTCAGTATGACTGTGCAAGCTGTTATGTATTGTTCAGGCCTTGTTCTCTTTATGTCTGTGTGCATAGAATCATCAGTTATAAACAATAATTAACCTTAATTTTTTATTATTTTTTAAATATTTGGATTGCTTTCAGATTTTATCATTTGAATTAAAGCATGATATATTAAAATGTATTAGTGATTTTATCAAATGAAACTATAAAATCATATAATATATCTATATTTTAAATAGGTATTATTTATCTTTATGAAATCCTGATTAAAATAAATCTCCTTTAAGTTTAGAATATACATGTTTAGTTATATGAAGAATATTTGTAAATATTAGTCTGTCATAATATATGAAAAAACTGAATTGAAGAATTATGATTGTATTATATTTTCATAAGGAGACTAGTGTTAATTGGTTTATTTTAATTTAAATTAAAGATGATGAATTTAAAATTAAAGCAATTTCCTTTATTTTTGTAATGATTGGAAAGTCAAACTGAAATCAATTAGATTTGTAAATATTGGTTTTGTTTTATTAAAGTTTGTATGGATTATAAAATAAGAAAAATAACTATGATTTGAGGTCTAGTAAAATGAACAAGTGAAGTCATAGTCTTTGTATAATTCTAGAAAAAAAAATAGTAAACTATTATGTGTTTGATAAATTTTATAATTAAATATATCTCAACTAGAAGGATGGAATATTTTCTAGTTTTGGGAAGGAATGGATTGGTGTCCATTCTTTGGAAATACGTATGGAACTTTTCCTTATGTTTGGTGGTAATACAAATGAATGATGAATGGGATTTAGAATTAATAATTGTTATAAAAATATTATATATGTATGAATTGAAATTCATGCTTGATGATTTCTCTATATGTGATATACATTTGGCAAATGTGTGATGCATAATTGCATTCAAAATTGATAAGCATGGCTTATCTGTAATGCATTTGGCATACTTTGCATCTGAGTTGTCTTAATACCTTCACTATCATCTCTTCCAACCATGAAGAACTTGAGACATTTCAAAGAAGATCCGGATAACACTTTTTGAAGACTATTGCAATGTTCATCATGTACAACCTTGTATTGATATAGATCCAATGTAATTATGTAGGGTTGATATAATTTATGTAAAATCATCTATGGATTGTAATGTTTTATGTATTTTATTACAAGCTTTATAAATTAGAGATAAAGAATTCATATTATAGTATTCACCTAATAAATTTTAGGTGATATTTTAGAATATGAGAAAGTATTGGAACTACTTTGGATATTGCACATTATCAAGTGTATGACATTGAGTTTTATGTTGCTCTAGTAGATTAGATGGATGTGTTTAAATTCTCTCTCATAAAATATAATAGTGTAGAAGGAAATTCATGGATAACCTTCACAATAATATGAGACAAAACAATATCCACACCATCCACCTAAGATAGCTAGAAGTAAACCAATCACTTCATGCAATCAGATAATTCAAACAATCACCAACACCATCACACCTAGTAAATGAGTAAATTCTATAATGGTGCTTAAGACAATATCCCAAGTCACGTGTAAGTTTTCGTGCAAAACATTATTAATGTGCATTTTCAAAATAAAATTCAATTAAACCAATCTCATGTAAATTTATCATGAAATAAAATATAAATCACACACAAATGGCATGAAAGCACTCGATGCATGTGCCCAGTACCCCCCATCACCGTTTTTCCTTTGATTGGGTGGGACTTTTTAGAGTAATACTCAAGTAACACCACCATCAGGGAGGTAACTAGTGATGATAATAATATGAACTTTACCTATTGAGTTTTCATAATCATCATTTCCCTTCTCATCTCTTGGTGGCCAGTCTTCCACCTACGAGAATAAGTGTTACTACAATCACGCAATGCAACATCATTTTATTTTGACAATTATGATGCAAATATATTAAGCATTAAAACTAGCTATAATTACACAAATAACATCTTAAAAATAGTCCTCCAAGATGGGATGTGACACGCCCCTTGATGTATTCAATATCAAAGTCATACTCAACTAAGAACTCAACCCACCTTCTTTGTCTTGTGTTGAGCATAGGTTGGGTGAATATGTACCTCAAACTTTGATGCTCAGTTCTTAGTTCAAAATGCCTCCTTGGATTTCATGAGGAGAGCAGGCGGGAAGCGATGAACTAGGGTTTCTGGAGCTAGGGAAAATCTAGGGCATCAGTTGGGTTGCCGAAGAGATTTTTGGTTACTGTGGATCTGAAGGCAAGATTGCTGCCCCAGGAGGGTCCAATGGGGACTTCTCCGGATCCTCTCCTAGGGAGAAATAGCTCTTATGCAGATTTGTTAAAAGATAAATCTCCATCCAAGACTGACGAAGCTCAAAGAACTGCATTTAAAATGCTCTTTACGATTGCTGGAAATAGATCAACAGCTCATCGAGTTAATGGATGCCTACCACAGTCCGAATCAAGGCCCAAGATTGTCATTGAGCCAAGGATGGTCGAAGAAACAGTCTTATACAGAGCCAATCACGATTTGATCTACAAATTCATGGGTATTCGCCCTACCCTAAATTTTTTGCACTCTTGGGTCCGACAAAACTGGGAGCCTCATGGTGAGTACTCTTTATGGTTTATTAGCAATGGGTATTTTATTGTTAGTTTTTCTTCTCTGGCCGATAGAAATAGGGCTTTCGAATCAGAAAAGAGGAATCATGGTCCGACAAGATTATTTGTTCAACCCTGGAGAGTGGGATTCGATCCTCGAATTGAACCCACTGCTGTCCCGGTTTGGATCCGTTTGTATGCACTTCCAATGGAGTTTTGGAGTGAGCAGGTTTTGGAGATGATCGGTAATTCCCTTGGAAGACATTTGGGTGTCTCCAAAGACACAATAGAAGGGAACACAACTGTTTATGCAAGAATATGTGTGGAAATGGATCTTAGCCAGCCTCTACCGACAGAGGTGGAACTTGAACTTGCAGGACTATCTTGGATTCAACAACTGGATTATGAGGCTCTGCCCTTTAGATGCAGAGTTTGCCACAAATACGGGCATTTGGCCCGATTTTGCCCAAATAATATGAACACAAAAATGGAGGCTCCTCTAGGAATGTCAAATCTTCCTAAGGAGGGTAAGTCAACAATAAACAAAGAACCAACCAATACTTCTCAGGGTAAAGAAGCTCAGAGAGATGGTTTTGAACAGCCCAAAAGAAGGAGAAGGCAAAAGAAAAAAGATGGTAAAGAGCAAACCCAACTCAAGCCCGCCAATAGGTATGAGATATTTAAGACACTAGTGGACCAAGAGGAACAATTCATGGAAGGAGTGGATGGTAATAGTGAAAATAATAACATCCACGTTCAAGCTCCTCTTTCATCTCCCCCCGTCATAGAGCAGGTAATTGACCACAGTGAGTTACCGCAGTCAGAGAGTGTAGGGGCATTGATAGTGCATAACCAAGAGCAGCCAATAATTAAGGATGTCAGCATGGGAATAGCAGAAAAGAACAGAGAAAGGCCAACTTTAGGGATAACTCAGGTGGAAAAGAGATCAAAAAATAGCAACTCTCAAGGAGTGGGTAGAAAATCAAATAAGGAATTGCTAGCAGCTCAAGGAGACAAACTGATCACTGGAGGATCGGTGAGGCCAATAGATTCTTACTGCTCTCAAGGTAACCAATGATTATACAATCATGGAATGTTAGGGGTTTAAACAGTAGAACCCATCAATCTGTTGTTCGAAGACTCTTAGAAAAATGTAAAACAGATTTTTTGCTTATTCAGGAGACAAAAATGTCGTTAGATCTTATGTGTAAAACAGTTAACATAATTTGGAGGGGTGCTGGTCATATGGAAGTGGCTGCCCAAGGTGCCTCAGGGGGGATTGTTACTCTTTGGAACTCTCTTGAATGGACTGCAATAGAACATCTAGCTTGGAGGGGTGTTCTCACATCACATTTTAGGAATAATGTCACAACTGAACATGTTTTAATCACAAATTTTTATGGGGCTCAAAACCTTGATGGTCAGAGGCTTCAATGGAAAGTTGTGCATAACATGAGAATCTCAAGGGAAGATTTAGACTGGATTATTGTTGGGGATTTTAATGCTAAATTATCCTCTAGAGATCAGGAAGGGGGAACCCCAATTTTGGACCCAGGGGATCGACTTATGATTGCCCAAGTCCAGGCTTTACACTTAGTGGATATTAAATGCCCTGGAACCAACTATACTTGGACTAATAAGAGGAGGGAGCCACATAGCAGGAAGGTAAAGTTAGACCATTTTTTGGTTTCAGAGGAGGCATTTGTAAAATGGAATACAAAATTTCAGATTTTGGAGGGTCCAGTTTCAGATCACTTTCCCATTTTGTTGGAAGGAGGGACTAAGACAGAGGAGCATCACAAACCATTTAAATTTGAGAATTTTTGGCTACAAAAAGAGGAACTTCGAAAGAAAATTCCACAATGGTGGGAAGAAGGCCGCCCAAGATATGGGACAACAATGTTTAGATTCCACAAACAACTTCATTATGTCAAAGCTCAACCGAAACATTGGAGGCGAGCTAACAAGACAGACTTCCAGGTCCAAAGAGCTCCTTTGGTGGCCAGATGGGATGAGGTTCAAAAACACTTTAGGGAAGGAACAATTACAGAGCAGCTCAAAGCCGAGGATGATGCCTTGCGTAAAGCGGTTGAGGACATTGACAACCAAGAGGAGACCTTCTGGAAACAGAGAGCAAGAACCACTTGGTTATTAGAAGGTGATAGAAATACCAAATTTTTCCATCGGACTGCTTGTGCTAGGAGACAGATGAATAACATGGAAGCCCTTCAAGATGAGAACGGACACTCCTTTGATACACTTCCAGGTATGCATTCCCATTCAATGGATTATTTTTCTAAACTTTTTAAGGAAAGTATGGTGCAAGATGAAGAGGCTCAAAACGACGTTATTGTTGTCATACCTTCCGTTATCTCTGAAGAAGAAAATCAGACCCTCCTTAAACCCATTGATAGAGAGGAACCGAAGAATGTGGTCTTTGGAATGAGCACCGAAAAACTCCAGGTCCGTATGGCTTTCCAATTGAGTTTTTTCAGGCCTTTTGGGATAACTTGGAGGAGGATGTAATGGTTGTTATAGAGGAGTCCAGAGGTAGTAAAAGAATGCTTAAAGCATTAAATCATACTTTCATTACCTTAATTCCAAAAGGGGAGGAGGGGGTACATATTTCAGATTATAGACCTATTGCCTTATGCAATGTGATATATAAAATAATCACAAAGGTAATGGCTGAGCGGCTAAAACCTCTTTTACATAACATTATCTCCTCAGAGCAAGGGGGTTTTGTAGAGGGTAGGCAGATCCTGGATGGGGTGGTTCTAGCTCAAGAGGCAATCCATTCAATGCAAACATCTGGTAATAAAGGAATGTTCATAAAATTAGATATGTCAAAGGCTTATGATAGGGTGGAGTGGAGCTTCTTGGCAAAGATGATGGCAGCCTTTGGTTTCTCTCAGGATTGGATAGAATGGGTCATGAGTTGTGTCTCTACTCCGACATACTCAGTGTTAATCAAGGGTCTTCCCTCGCAACCATTTGGAGCCACTCGAGGCCTTCGTCAAGGGGATCCTTGCTCTCCCTATATTTTTCTCATATTGGCTGAAGGACTAGGTAGACTTTTCTTGAGGAGAAGACAACAAGGTTTGCTAACAGGTATCAAGGTGGGTGAGGAAGTTTTGACTCACCTACAGTTTGTGGATGATACTGGATTGGTGGGAGTGGCCAGCTTCAGGGAAGCAAGAATGATCAGAGATACTCTTAGTGTCTACCTTAGGGCTACAAACCAAGTCATCAATGATAAAAAATCCAAAGTGGTCTTTTTCAATCTTGATCAAAGGCTTCAGGACAGTAGTTTTAGAGATCTTGGGATTCACAAGGACTTCTCTCCCAATGGTTTACTTGGGGGTCCCTTTGCACTTTAAAAAACTAAAAATAGATATCTGGAGGAATCTTTTGGATTGTATCAAGGATAGAATTAATCATTGGTCTCACAAATGGTTAAGCTATGGGGGTAGATTAACTTTTTTACAGTCAATCATTCAAGCCATGCCAATTTATAAATTCTCTATCCCGGCTGCCCCACATACTATATGGAAAGAGTTGGACAAGATGGCTAGAAAATTTTTATGGGAAGGAGTAAAAGGAGAGAGGAAATGGGCCTTAGTAGGTTGGGACAAAGTAACCCAGCCCAAGGTAAAAGGAGGTTTGGGTCTGAGAAGATCCAAGATAAATAATAAAGCTTTGGCTGGAAAGCTTTACTGGAGGTGGATTTCCCAACCAACTTCCTTATTCAATAGAATCCTAACTAGTAAATATGTGGGACATGTTAACCCAAATGAGGTGGGCCGTTTCCCTTTGGATGGTACTGGATCCTTAGTGTGGCAGGCTCTCAAGTTAGGATCTCAGGTAGTAAAAGATCGATTATTTTGGAAAGTGGGGAGAGGGGAGAAGGCACGATTTTGGACAGATTCATGGGATCAATACCCACCTATCATTGTTGAATTTCTTGAATTGCAACCAATAAAAGCAGCCATTGAAACCAAGGGATGGGTCCAAATTGAAAGTTATTTCACCACTAGTCACCTGGGGAGTATAAGTTTAAGCAGTTTAAGAAGTTGGATGAGTGGCCAATTTCAATCCCTCCGGATTTGGCACCCATCATGACTAAAATCTTGACAGAAATATTTCTCACAGGTAGAGACGAGGAGGATGAATTAGCTTGGGGCTATGGGAGCCTTGGTGTCTACACAGTGAAGGACGGATATGACAAGATCCTTCCAGAGCCTCCCCCTCATACTTATCAGGTTGAGGATTGGAGAAAGATTTGGCACTCCAAAGGTTGGTTGAAAGTAAAATTTTTTGCCTGGCAGTTCATGCACAATGGAATTCTCACTTTTGATAATCTCAGATGTAAAGGAATCATCGGTCCTTCTCAATGTGTCTTATGCTACAAGAGCGAGGAAACAACTGATCACTTGATGTTTGAGTGCCCTTTCACGTGCCAGATTTGGAAGAGATGGTTTTCATATTATAAAATTCAAGTTAATGGTGACTTGAATCGGATTAATATCTGGGAAAGATGGAAGAGGGGTAGATTTAAATCTAAAGCTCTTCGTATTGGTTGGGAGCTTGGATTAAACTTTATTTGGTGGCAAGTGTGGTTGGAGAGAAATGCTAGAATTTTTAGAGAAACTTTTTCTTCGTTAGATGGAGTTTGGCAGGTCATTTGGAGCAAAGTCACAGAAACTGTGGCCGTCTATGCTAAAGAGGAAACTCAAGTTGTTATTGGGGCAATGGAAGAGGGAGTTGAAGTGCAAGAGGGACAAGACAGAGCTAGTTGGAAACCACCCCCTAAGGTTGGATTAAAATTAATACCGATGGAGCTGCAAAAGGCAACCCGGTAGAGTCGAAATTGGAGTGGTTTGCAGGAATCATGTTGGAACAGTGCTCTATTGGGAACTGCAAGGCTTGGGAAGAGCTACAAACAATGAAGCAGAAGCCATAGCTATCAAATCTGCTTCTATTTGGGCAGTTAAACAGGGCCACAGGAGGATAATACTTGAATCAGATTCTCAAATAATGGTTGGAGCTCTAGATTGCATGAGGAACTTTGCCTTGAAAGCATGGAGGTTGAGGATTCTTGTCACTCAAATTAAGGAATTATGGAGGGAATTAGATGATGTGATTCCAGTTTACGTGAGTAGAGATTTAAACAAAGCGGCCGACTTCCTAGCTAAGATGGGTGCTGAGAAGGAGGTAGGGGTTCAGTTGCACAATGACATGGCTATTGAGGATGAGGTGATTAGGCAGGGTCTTGAAAGGTCCCTGAGCTAATGATCAAAGAAAAAGCAAAGGGTGGAAAGGTGTCACGATATCATGACATGTTGCTTCGTCATGGCCAAGGGAGGAAAGGTGTCACGATTTCGTGACATGTTGCTTCATCGCAGCCAAGGGAGGAAAGGTGTCACGATTTCATGACATGTTGCACCGTCGCGGTCACTGGAGGAAAGGTGTCACGATATCGTGACATGTTGCTTCGTCGCGGCCAAGGGAGGAAAGGTGTCACGATATCATGACATGTTGCTTCATCGCGGCCAAGGGAGGAAAGGTGTCACGATATCATGACATGTTGCTTCGTCACGGCCAAGGGAGGAAAGGTGTCACGATATCGCGACATGTTGCTTCGTCGCGGCCAAGGGAGGAAAGATGTCACGATTTCGTGACATGTTGCTTCATCGCAGTCAATGGAGGAAAGATGTCATGATTTCATGACATGTTGCATCATCACGGCCAAGGGAGGAAAGGTGTCACGATATCACGACATGTTGCATCGTCACAGCCAAAGGAGAAGAAGTGTCATGATATCGTGACATGTTGCATCGTCACGACCAAGAGTGAAAAGTGTCACGATATCGCGACATGTTTCATCATCACGACCAAGAGGAGAAAAAGTGTCACGATATCGCGTGACATGTTTCATCGTCTCGCCAAGAGAAAAGAGAAAAGTGTCACGATATCGCGACATGTTCCATCATCACGGCCAAAGGAGAAAAGTGTCGCGATATCGCGACATGTTGCTTCATCGAAAGAGAAAATGTCGATATCACATGCAGAAATGTCCATTCACATGTTACATCGGCCAAGAGAGAAAAGTGTCACGATATCGCGACATGTTGCTTCATCGCCCAAAGAGAAAAAGTGTCACGATATCGCGACATGTTGCTTCGTCGCCAGAAAGAAAAGTGTCACGATATCGCGACATGTTGCAACATCGCGGCCAAGAGAGAAAAAGTGTCACGATATCGCGACATGTTGCTTCGTCGTGGCCAAAGGAGGAAAAGGTGTCACGATTTCATGACATGTTGCAACATCGCTGCCCAAGGAGAAAAAGTGTCACGATATCGCGACATGTTGGCTTCGTCATGGCCAAAGGAGGAAAAAGTGTCACGATATCGCGACATGTTGCAATGTCATGGACAGAAGAGGAAAAAGTGTCACGATATCGTGACATGTTGCATTTTCGCGGCCAAAGGAGAAAAGTGTCGCGATATCGCGACATGTTGCATTTTCGCGGCCAAAGGAGAAAAGTGTCGCGATATCGCGACATGTTGCATTTTCGCGGCCAAAGGAGAAAAGTGTCGCGATATCGCGACATGTTGCATTTTCGCGGCCAAAGGAGAAGAGGGTAAGAGTGTCGCGATATCGCGACAAGTTGCATCAACAGACCAATCCGATCCCCCTGTTAGCTAGTTAATGGTTCAAGAGATTTGGCTCCATTGCAAATCTTCTTTTACTATTGTAAGCATGTGTTCTCTCTGATTTCGGCTGGGAAAATTCTCTTCCCAAATTGTAATTGATCTTTGTTTTAATACAAGTTTTTTCAAAATTTTCAAAAAAAAAGATGGGATGTGACACCATACCCTTAATTTATAGAACGAACTAATTTCATATCTATTTAATTAAATTAAAGTCAACTACTTTAATCCATAAATAAACTCTTTTATTTCATTCTATAAATTAAATTCCCATACCCTTAATTTACAAAATGAACTAATTTCATATTTATTTAATTAAATTAAAGTCAACTACTTTAATGCATAAATAAACCCTTTTCCTTCATTCTATAAATTAAAGTCTCATACCCTTAATTTACAAAACGAACTAATTTCATATTTATTTAATTAAATTAAAGTCAACTACTTTAATCCATAAATAAATAATTTTCCTTCATTCTATAAATTAAATTTTCATACCCTTAATTTAAAAAATGAACTAATTTCATATTTATTTAATTAAATTAAATTCAACTACTTTAATCCATAAATAAAACCTTTTCTTAATTAACTCAAATAACCATAATTTGTTTAATAGATAGCCCAAGGGCCCTTTATCTACTTAAAAAATAATCATAGTATTTATTTAATAGATAATACCAAAAGGTCTTATAACCCTATTATTTCATCAAGAGAAAGGTGTTCAACGGTTACTCTAAAGTTAAGGGATGGCCTTCAAACATGCAACAATGAACTTATAGCCAGCATAGCAGAACAACACTTAACAGGTAAAGTTAAATGGTGGTACACGATACCAGTGGAACCCATACATCAACATAAGATACAACCAACCCTCTCTACCCAATGAAAAACTCCCACACAGAACATAGGTGCCACACAAAGGTGACACCCATACAAGACACATACGCTTCCCAACTGCGACTTCCATACAAGATACAAATATAACCTGACTGTGACTCCCATACAAGACACAAACACAACATAGCTAGCATACCTCTTTTTAATTTCATTACCATTTTGGTGAGTTTTAAGAGAAATATCACTAGCTAATAGGAGTGACAACCAACGAGTGAACCACCAATAAAGTTTCTATAACAAAGCACATGGATGCAACACCCAAGAATGGATTCTCTAATGACCCAACAAGCAAACAAGGACTGGTTTAACTCAGTCAAAGAGGATTCTATTCTCAAAAGGATGCTAGTCCTAGTTTGGTGAACTCCTTACAATAGGTAAATGTCATAAATATACCCCATCCATTATGCGATAGGAGAAGCATGAGCAATTACACCCACACAACCATTTCTTGATGTAGGGGAAGAGTGACTCAAGGTGATAAGGTTTCAACAGATTCTTCGATGTTAAGGGTGGCCCAACGCAATAGCGCTAGCAACTGATATAACCAAAATTGATAGACCAAACTCAAAATATAAGAAAAACTAGCTCTTTTATTTTATTTATTTTTTATTTAAGGAAAATAAGGATGATAGTTTTAATTGACCAACCTTAACTTTCCTCCAACGTTGTCTCTTTGAATTTTGAACTACTTGGTTCGATTCCTGCACTCTTTTTCCTTCTTATCTACTATCCACCATCATATTATTTTTATCCCCCAATGATAAGGACTTCTCATGCCCAAGACTACCCTCTTCTATCTTCTCATCTGTTTTCCATCGTCATGTCTCATCAATGATACATCTTTTTCCATGCGATTGGCAGATAGATTTTTATTTAAAAAAAATATTATTTTCTTCTTCCCAAAACCTTTCCATTAATGACCTTATCCTTTCAACATAGACCAAAAGCTTATCTTGTAACACGATCTGATCTATTGGTGGGGTACTCTTCTCAAAATCAAATCTTGTAAGACTTTTTTTTTAATTAAAAGAAATTATATTATCTCTTCTTTCATTCAAAATCTTTGCTTAACCATTAAACGAGTTTCCATTTCTATAAAAGCTTTACTTACTCTCTTTTATTTTTAAAATAATTTCAACGATAATTTAAATAAGGACTTTATTAACCTCTTAAATGAGTTTCAATTATCATTTCTATAAAAAAAAAATTATTAGTTAATTTAGATGATAGTTTCAATAATTAATTTAAATAAATTTTTCATTTATGATTTAAATAATAATATTATTGTTCATAAAATGAAACTCTACTGTCATTTCAAAGCAAAACTTCTTTTTATTTATAAAATGAAATCCTTTTATCATTTTAAAATAAAAATTCTATTATTTATAAAATAAAACTTCTATTATCTATAAAAATGAAACTCTTTTATCATTTCAAAACAGTTGACATCCTAATTTGGTTTCATTTTTTTTTAAGTCTTAAATTATGTACGGTCTTACCTATGTACTGGTTTGGCTTTGGAAGGGGTAACTCCTCTGATTGGTCATTCCTCAATTATTACCATATGTAAGTAATTTCGGCTCCCTCTTTTTGGGTGGGGCTTAGTCTCTTTTGTACAAGGTTTGGAGATCCTTTCAAAACTTATTCATCCATATAATAAAAAAACAAATCTTCTATTGTTCATATTTAATAGAGTAAGAGGTTATTTTATAAAATAAGGAGTTCTCAAAGGTAACCTAAATGATACATGCTTTTATTTCCCAACCCATCAATGTAGATAGTGATGAAGTAAAATATAATCAAATACACACAAATAGATAAGAGAGGGAATACTTCCATCAACCTAGTCACCTGTCTCAACCTCAAGAATTTATTATAACTACTAGTCTATCAATATAGGCCTCAAGATCACTAGCTTTTGATGATTATATCTAACTGAATGCATGTCTATATGAAGATATCCATCAATGTTACCCCTAAGTTGCCTTAATCATAATTTCCCCAACCTCAAGTAACTTCATTTCTAGTGGATGATTCTACTTCTTCCACCTTCGATTGTACCTGATACTGCACACTTGGCAACATATTAGTAGTATCATGCTTTTCTAAATCAACTAAACATCACATAGTTGGTTAAATTGCTCAAAATAGGTATTAAAGTATCATATATTAATACATTGTTTCTTTGTGCCAAAAAATCTATCAGGGAGGGTCATGACACTCAAGCTTTGATGACAAAGCTTCTTGAAGGGGAAGAGCATGTTATAACCCCATCCTAACATTAATAATATATAATAAATTATATCATGTATGTGGCACCTTGAGCATCTATACATATGGGTGCATATAATGTAACCATTACAAAATATGTAACTTGTTCTTTAGTAGAAATTTCTAGCTTGGGTCCCCACTTGCATGTGAATATGAACCTTGAGCATTAGGGTTAGTGTTGGTAAAAGTATTTAAAAAGTCAAGTGCATATATGGAATGTACGAAGTCTTTTCTTATTGCATCATAGATATATTTCTAAGGGGGTTGCCTCCTTGAAGAGGCCAATGATTCTCTATTGTGATTCTATTTGAGTAATACAAGTTTTTGCATTTCCATTTCCTATTGCAATACCATTATTTTAATTTCATTAATTTTATAATTTATTGCAATATTGGTGTGGATATGTTTTTTTACTTGAAAGTTTCCTAACACTACTCCATTTTAAATTCAAACCTTATACCTCCCATTTAGAGTTCCAAAGTTTAACATCCAATAAATAAAATTGTTCAACAAATTAAAAATTCTCAGCATCCTCTTATCATATTTTGGAGTGTGTTTCATCTATTGCTAATTTGATGAGATGTTTTATTTTTTCCTATTCTCAATTATTCAAAAATTTACATTAATGAGTTTACTTTAGAGTATCCTCATATGCAATATTTATGTCCTTGTAGGCTTCATGTTCCATGAGGAAATATGTTTTGGCCTTTACTACTACTATGCAAAAGCTACATTTTCATTTTGACCATGCCTCTTGAGGAGTTGTTCATATCCTAGTTTTGCATCTAATATGATGTGAATTAGGTCTTACTTAGACTCTAAATATTTTATTCTTCCATTTGATCTTTGCATCGATGTATTTCTTTTGGATGTTCATAGTTTAGGTTCAACTTATTGGTGTATAACCATTTTTTTCCTTCCTAAAATTTTAGTCCACATGACCAGTCTAAATTTTTCCATCATATACTATTTAATTTCTTTGTTGTAACCTGGTACCTTATGAAAATTAATGCTCCATTTGTCCATTCATTTATTTTCTTTTCATCAATGTGTCTTTTTTTGTATTCAATATTTCTTTGATTATCTTCTTTGACAACCTACTATCCTCCATTCTTTGTATTTTCTTTAGGTATACCAATAGGCTTATTATTGTTTTTGCTTCTAGTGGAAAAGTCCTGATTTTAGCAAGTAAAATATCATATGAAACTAATCCTTTAATTTTAAATTTATTTTTAATTAATCATTTTGAATTCTTTCTATTTATCTCCATTTAAAATTTGATGTGTTAGTAGCTCACACCTCATACCCATGTGGCACCACTAGAATAACTAGTAACCCAAAAAGGGCCGTAATGGTTATTAATAACACATCTCTACTTTTACCCTATTTAGAAATTATTAGAGTTCCCTCCATCATGCTTGTATTCATTTTATCCTACATATTCTACAATTGAGTTTACTTTGAAAATACAACCCAAGGTACTTGTATTCTAATACTACCTCTAAAGAATTTCCTTCAAATAAAATATATGGCTATTTTTACTCTCTCTGAGTAGAGAAGACCATAATTTTAGTCTTGCTAGTGTTTACCTACATCCCAATTTATTTATAAAAATTATCTAATGCTTTTACATATTATTTTAAACTTTCAAGTGTTTTGCCAATTAAGATGAGGTCATTGTCATAGAGGAGAAGTTTCACTACATAATTAGCCAATTGTATTCCTTCTTCTTCCATCCTTTCTAACCATTCCTTCAATTTTTCAATTTAAATTATAAATAAATTGAGTTACAATGGACAATCCTATTTCACCTTGATATCACTCCCAAAACACTCTAATAGTCCTTTTAGAGTTTTAGTTTTTTCCACCACTTGCTCATAAAGTTTGTGTATAACTACTCTATAGTTGGTTGGTAATCCAATTTCTTCTATTATTTTTCATAGTTTACCTCTAGGTACTATGTCAAAAGCCTATTTAAAATCCATAGAACAATTATAAAATTCTCCTTTTCATTCCATATCCTCTCTATTAGGTTCCTTAAAGTAATGTAGTGATCTATTATGTAATACTTTGGTCTAAATACTACTTATCCTATTGCTCTCATTCCTTAATTTTCTACCCACTGGTTAATATTTCTTTCTATTATATTTCCAAAAAACTTAACAAAAAGAGGATTAGTCATTATGGTGTATTAATTTGATAGATTGTTGGTGTCTCCATTATTATGTAATAATATGACTAGGTTGGTCATTCATTCCAATGGAAAGCCTCTTTTAATGATGTCATTCAAAATATCTTGGATGTGTGGTGTTAAGATGTCAACCCTAAACTTGATATGTTCAACTTGTATACCATATATATCCAAAGTTTTACCTATTTCTATTTTCTTAATACCCTCCTCCACATATTTTAGAGAAAAAAAATCTCAATCATGTCAATTATAGAACTATAATTTTCTTGGTTTCTCTCATATAATTACTTAACATATTACAACCATTATTCACTTATGATATTTTTTTTATGAAAAAATACTAAATTTTATTAAACATAAACCAAATTACATAGTCACGAGGCCTTCCATACATGGGTTGTAGCTTGGAAGTGCCTCTAGATATACATGCCTATAATCCCATGAAGGCTAAATACCCAATTAGAGAATAGAAAAAAATTGCACAAAAAAACATTGCTACACCTAATCACTGAATGACATATCAGAGGAGGAAGACTCCTCATAACTGCAATAAGACAAAACCATTAGTTTATTTTCCTTGTACACAACATATCCTCTTGAAACCATATCCTCTTGCAAATTACTACAACTCCACCAAATCATCCTTCTAATATCCATGGTTATCTATCTTTCCTATCTCCAACTTCCCACATACACAGTAATTCAAACAATTTGTAAACATGAAATACTAAGGCCTTCAATATCCGTGTGAGAAATTCCTCCCTTGTCCCCAGAAATTGAAACATTGTTACTTATTCCATCCCCATTATTAGGGTAACTTATGATATTATTTTTAATAAAAATATAACATCATAATAAAAATATGGTAAAAAAATGTTGAGAAAGTTGCATATTTTAGAAAGTTGTAGAGAAATTATAGGTGAAGAAAATTTTGCAACTACCAATCTACTCACTAGATTTTAATTCTAAGAGAAATCCAATTGAGCATATGCAAAAATAAAGGAACCCATCGTTTCTATTTTTGAAAGACACCCCTAGTGATTGATGTTTTAGTAGGGAGAGAAAATTTTCTCAATTCTAGGGAAAATCAATTTAATTTGGAAGCATCCATTACATCTAGGTGAGTAGGAAGTATAAGGGGAGATAGTTGATAACAAATTACAAACAATAAATCTTTAGAGAAAGTTGTACACATTGGAAAGTTGCAAATAAAAATTACAAGTGAAGAAAATTTTACACCTACCAACCCACTAGATGGATTTTGAATTTGCGAGAAACCTAATTGAGCATGTGGAAAAATAGAGGAATCCATGGTTTTTATTTTTTAAAAAAGCTCCACCAATATGTGGTTTTTTAGTAGAGGAAGAAAATAAGGGTTTTCAATTCTAGGGAAAATCAACTTAATTTGGGAGCAACCAATACATCTAGGTGAGTAGGAAATAGAAGGGATGATAGGTGCTAGAAAATTTGGGTTTTTTTGCATCTAAAAACCATCAATATTTATTTCCCAAATTCATAAGGTTCACTCTTGTCAACTTTTTATCCTAGGTAAATTCTTTTTTTTTCCTCTCAACATTTTCATTTTGGTAGATTTAGTGTTCTATTTAAAAATTACAAGTGAAGAAAATTTTACAATTGCCAATCGACTCAATAGATTTTGATTCTAAGAGAAACCCAATTGAGCATGTGGAAAAATAGAGGAACCCATGGTTTTTATTTTTTGAAAGGCACCCCAACATGTGGTTTTTTAGTAGAGGGAGAAAACAAGGGTTTTCAATTCCATGGAAAATCAATTTTATTTGGGAGTAGCCAATACACCTAGGTAAATATGAAATAGAAGAAAAGGTGATACAAAATTATAGAGAAGAATTTTTAGAGAAAGTTGTTGAGAAAATTATAAGTGAAGAAAATTTTACAACTACGAATCTGTTCAATAGATTTTGATTTTGAGAGAAACCCAGTTGAAAATGTAGAAAAATAGAGGAACCCACCATTTCTATTTTTTTAAAGGTACCCCCAATGAGTGGTTTTTTAGTAAAGAGATAAAACAAGGGTTTTCAATTCCAATAAAAATCAACATAATTTGGGAGTATCCAATGAATATGGATGAGTAGAAAATAGGAGAGATAATTGATAGTAAATTGCAGAGAATATTTTTTTAGAAAAAGTTGATGATATTAGAAAGATGTAGAGAAAAATTATAGGTGATTTCTTTTTACAATTTCCAATCCGTTGAATGGATTTTGATTCTAAGATAAACCCACTTGAGCATGTGTAAAATAGAGGACCCCACAATTTCTATTTTTCAAAAGGTTCCTCTAGAATGTAGTTTTTAAGTAGAGGGAGAAAACAAAGGTTTTTAATTCCAAGAAAAATGAACTTAATTTGGGAGCAACCAATACTTCTAGGTGAGTAGGAAATAATATGGGTGGTGGTTGCCAACATTTTACGATAAAAATTACTAACAAAGATGGAGAGAGAATAATATTTAGAATAATGCATGACTAAAGCATATACAACACTAACAAGAATTCAGAAAGAAATTGTAAATCCTATTAATACCCATAATTACAAATGTGGAGTTGAAAATGCTTGAGCTCTATTAAATCCATCTTCATTTATACTAAAAAACCAAAAACTATTATAAAAGAGTAGAAACCTAGACAAAAAACAATAGAACATGGGAATATTGATTGAAGGGAAAGAGAAGTGGGTAGGAAAAAAGGAGTAGTAGATAATCTCATCTAAAACTGAGGGAGGAATATGTCTAGATATTATTGATAAAGTCTATGAAAGAGCTTAGAATAGACTTAGTAATCCTCTAATAGGAAAGTTCATAGGATCAAGACCAACAAGAGGATCAGATCATGAAGTGGGTGACTAATTACTAAAAATTTAGGGCAACAAGAGGATCAAGACCAACAAGAGGATAGGCATGTAGAATTCTCCTTTCTACAAAATTGTTTTTTCACACCTCTCTTAACAATGAGGAAGATTATCATAGGGCACTTCTAGGAGGCCCATGTTTTATGGGTAGATCTAACCTATATCTAAAGAAATGAGCTCTTGAATTTAAAATTAACATAGAGAGGATATATGTGGCCCTAGTATGGGTAAGGCTCCTTGTTTTACCTATAGAATTATAGGATGAGGAAGTTTTTGAAAGCATAGAAAACTCCTTTGTGAACTTTCTCACAATGGATTTTTTTACCAAAGAAAGAGAAAGGATATTTTTTGCTAGAATGTGTGTCATGGTTGAATCAAGAAAAAAACTACCTAAGGAGATAAAATCTGTCTCAATATTGGGGTGTGGAATCAAAGCATAATAAATGAGAATGAACCTTTAGGTATAGAATCTATGCCAAAATAGATCATCTAGCAAAGGATTTACCAAACATACAGAGGAGGAATTATAGATAAAGATAGAGTAAGAATTAAGAAAGAAAAAAAGGATAAATATGGAATAAAAGAGAGCATAGATTTGAGTAGAAGGGTAAAGAGTTTCAAATTCAAGAAGTTGAGAAGAGAAGGGATCAAAAATAGAATAATGGAGAAATGAAGGAAGATGGTATTGGTGAAGGTAATGAAAACTCTCAAAAGGAAATGGAGATAGAAGTAGGTGAAATTCTAATCCTAAGAGGAAGCTAAAAGTGTAGAAATCGAAGGAAATATACAAAGGATAATCTCTCCAATATCATGAGATGAGGTGACTAAAAAGGATGAATAAAATATGTATATAATGGAAGAAAATGAGAAAGAAATGATAATGGAGATGAAGGTCCATGGAGAATTAGATCCAAAAGTTGTGTCATGTACATTTAATCAAAAGAAAGTGGTTGAAGGGACTTCGGGTAAAGAATAATATCTAAGTAATATGAGGAGTGCTAAGAAGCTCCTAGATGTAGGATTAGAGGATGTAAATAAGGTGGGTAGGCCAACTTTAAAGGAAAAAAACTTAAACAAAATAGATAAGGATTTGAAATATGGAAAGTAGATAACCATAGACTTAATTTGGAATAAGTGTACTAGAAGAAATAAAAAATTAATGTCATATCATGAAATATTAGGGGCATTAATTCCCCTAAAAAACATAGATTGGTGATATCCATGATGAAGTACCACCAACTTAAAATAGTATTATTGTAAGAAACTAAATTATACTATGCAATTTGGAAAAGTATTTAGAGTGGAATATGGAAGAAGGGTAAGAGTTGTTATGTGAATGCCAGGTGAACATCGAGAGTATTTTTAACCCTATGGGAATGACCTCTATGATGGAGAACTTATATCTAGAAGTAAAAATTAGTTGATTATTATTATCTCAACCATATTTTTAAGCCTTCTTTGTTATAAATGTATATTCTCTAAATGTAAGTCCATTGATAAAGATGTTACGGAAAAAGCTAGAATAGATAGAATAGGTTAGGGGGTTAATATGAATAGTGGTAGGAGACTTAAACACTCCATTAAGGCCATGTGTGAATAAATATGCCTCCTAATAATTTACTAAGAGTATGGAGGATCACAATAGTTTCATATCAACAAGTCTTGATGATGTTTATTTGAGTGGCAATGCATTCATGTGGACTAATAGGAGGTTAGGGGTGAACTTGATACAAGTGATATTGGATAGGGTTTTTCTATCCTTGGAATGGTTTGGAGAAAATTGTGATCATACATTGGTATGATTTCCAAGAATAGATTCAAACAATAACCCTATTGTATTTTGGTGTAGTTTAGAATATAGAAAAGAAGATAACACCTTCAACTTTGAATTCATGTGGTTATAGTAATAAAGCATTTATGAGAAAATATATGTTGGAAATTTGAGCATGTTGAGTTGTCATTGATGTCAAAAGGATCGATGTCATAAGTTGATGGTAATGTTTGGTATTTAATTCAAAGTGATAATATTATTCAAAGGGTACATGAAGCAATAAGGCAACAAGAAGAAGACAAGGTTTTCTCCATGGTGGTATTGAAAAAGAAAATATAAAAAGGTTAATTTGTTTTACCATGGTGGTATTACAAGGGAAAAAGAAAAAAATGATTTATGGTGGCAAAGTTTTTATCCTAAGAAAATGTCCAAAAGAAAAATTATAATATTTAAATCCTTGAGGATTTAAATAATTCTAATAATTAAAAAATCAAATTGAGCCCCAAAATTTTGTTTGAAAGTCAAATGCACCGATGTCAAGGATCATGTCAAAATTATTATATATAATGCTAAGCCAAGGTGGAGAAATCAATGGGAAAATGGATGTGCCTAAGTTTATTCGATTCATAGTGGAGAATGAGAAGACAATAATATGTTTTTGCATATCGAGGCAGAGCACGTAGTAAGGAGAAGATGACCAAGATTTGGTTCCATCTAGGAAGGTAGCCTAGATAGAAGAACCCATGATGCTAGGGCATGGTAGAAGAGAGGTCTTGAGTTTGAGGCACGGCAGTAGCACGGTGATAAAGTTTTGTTTGGAAAACCTCTTGATTTGTAGTAGAGTTTGGATATAAAGGACATTGATCACCTTTGGGTGCTATGTGGTTGGCTAGTCCATGCGATGACCTAGCTATTGGCTAATGCACTGGCCAGAAGGAAGCGCAAGTTCGAATCATGGTAGATGGCAACAACAAGGGAGTAATTTTTGGAAAATTATTTTGTGCCCAAGTCAAAGATATGTGCCACGCACTTGTTTAGGGATTCATAAGGAGAAATAATTTTTGCTTTTAATTTTTAATTAAAAGAGTTTAAAAGTGATGGTTTAATATTTGAATAAAAAGATGAGGTGGAGTTCTTTTTAATGCTATAAGGTATGAGATAAAGTGATGCTTTAATGGTATTTTTAGAAATTTGAAGTGCTTTAATTCATTTTTTCAAGAAGGAGGTATAAGGTGTAAATGAAAAATTTATATGTGTAATTTGTGGCTGTGTTGGGTTGAACATTATTTTTGCAAGATTAGGAGTAATAAGATGTAAAAGTGGCTTGATAATTTTATTGTATTTCGTACATTATGAAAAGGAATTTTTAGAGTTTTTGTTAAGTTTTAATGCATCATATTTGAAAATAAAAGAAGGGTCCTAGAACATCATTTTCATATTTCATTGAGCATATTTTGGAGGGAAAGTTCATGTGGATGTTTTGAAATAGACTCTTGCTATCTAACTCTTGAAGTGGCACAAGAAGGATTGGTTTTTTGTGAGACATGTTTTACGGACATATCTTCATCAAATAAAATAAGAGGTATGGGCATATTTTCCTTCTTTGAGGTGTGTTTTTGAGCAAGGTTTTCTGGAACATAAGGTGGAGATAAAAATATTGCTTGGTATGCATTTTTGGAAATATTTGAGTTAGGTTTTAAGACCTACATTGTGCATCTTTGTTGAAAGAAATTGGAAACACTTGTGTTAGGGTTTGTGAGAAAATTGTGCTTCATTGTTTGAATGAATGTGTGAAGCTTTTGGGCATTGGTTTTGAGTGATATTGAAATAGAATGTGGAAGCATTAGAAATCATATTTGTGAATCAAGTGCATGCATCAAGACCTACCTTTAAAGAGTATTAAATGTGAGACATGTGAAAATGATAGACTTAATTATTGGGTAGAACATATTGAGCTATTGGCAAGTGCATATAATTCTCTATATGTTCCAGAGGTTAAATGAATTCTAAGTAGAATTTATCTGTGTGAAGAAATATTTTTGAAAGAGATTTAAGTTGTATTTTGTATGCAATATTTGGAGTTATTTAAGTAGGTTTTGTGACCAGTGTTGAAGGCAGATTTGAGCAAGTATTTTGACAAGACTTGAGGGTAGATTTGAGCAAGTATTTGAGAAGGATTGAGGATAGATTTGAGCAAGTATTTTGAGAAGGCTTGAAGACATATTTGAGCAAGTCTTTTGAGAAGGATTGAAGGTATATTTGAGCAAGTATTTTGAGAAGGATTGAAGGTATATTTGAGCAAGTCTTGTGAAGACTTGAAATAGAATAGAGAGTAGGTTTGATTGTTGATTTGTTCAATATTTGTGTTAAGGCTTGTGTCAGAAACATAATTGAGAGTAGGTTTGATTGCTAATTTGTTCAAGCTTTGTGCTAAGGCTTGGGGTAGATTTAAAATAAAATTGAGAGTAGGTTTGATTACTGATTTGGTCAAGCTTTGTGTTAAGGTTTGTGGAATATTTGAGATAGAATTTAGAACATATTTATGATCATAGTTAGAGCCTATTTATGCTAGACTTGTGATATATTTTGGTGCAAAATTGTGAGAAGAGTTAGAGCAAATTTATGCTATACTTGGGATAGAGTTTGGTACAGATTTAATATAGAGTTGAAAGTAGGCTTTGAAGGGGACAAAGAAAAGAGGACAAAGGTATCTAGTGGATAGAGGTCCATTAGCTAGATTAGTGGGGATAGAGGTCTCCTATGGAGCGAGATCCACAGGCAAGAGTAGTGGGAGTAAAATTCTTCTAGAAGTTCACCAGCCAAAGTAGAGGGATAGAGTTCACCTATGGATAGAGATCCACGAACTAGAGAAAAGGGGAAAGAGTTCTCGTATGGATAGAGATATATAAACCATATGGGAAGATAGAGTTATTATATGGATAAATATCCATGAACCAGTTGAGGAGATAGAGTTATCTTGGATCAAGTTCCACAAACCAGAGCAAGGGGATAGAGTTATCCTATGGAGAGATATCCATGAACCAGAGAAAGCGGATAGAGTTATCTTGTGGAGAGATATCCACAAACTAGAGCAAGGGGATAGAGTTATCATATGGAGAGAGATCCACAAATCAGAGCACAGGGGATTGGTGTCTCCTTTGGATAGAGGTCCATAAAAATTGTAATAGGATATTGATTTCCAAGAGATTTATTAAGAAAATTTAGAAGAAATATTTTCTTTGTGGATGTAGCCCACATTAGGTGAACCACGTTAAATATGTGTCTCTCATGTGTATGGAAATTTTTGCATTGCTTTATTATTGCTATTGATGGTATTGGTAAATAATGCTTTGGAAAGATATTGCAATTGATAATATTGTTTAGGAAATAAAAGTAAAAGTTGGTCTTATATTGTTCACCGCCCCATCTTAGTATAAGCTTGTGTTCTTCAATTGGTATTAGAGTGGGTTACTTCATGGAAGCCTAACAACTTGAAGGAAGATCTAAAAGAACACACATGGAAAGGAAAGGCAAAGGAAGAACCATGAGACCTAAAAATAAATAAAAATTTGATCTTAAGACTAAGATAGGGGAAGAAGAAAAAATTGTGAGATGTGTTGAGTGTGGTAAACTTGGTCACATGGCATTTTATTATCCATAAAATGGGTACAATAGTAGTAAATAAGAAAAGGAATTTGATGTTACTTTCAAAGAGATAGTTGCTTTAAGAGGAGAAGTGGAAATTGGTTCAAGTGATGAATCAAGTAGTGAAAAGAAAGCTAACTTTGGGAATAAGAAGGAACTAAGAATATTCAAATGTTTTATTTGTGGTAACTTTGGTCATATTGTAGATCATTGTTCAAAATATGGGTATAGTAGAAGAAGAAGAATATTTTGATTGTGGTATCCTTGATCACAATACAACTCAATATAATAGGTTCAACAACAATGAAGAGAATGAAGATGCTCCTGTTGTCAAAGACCTACAAAAAGAGAAAGTTTCAGAAAAGGAAGTCATAGTTGATATGAAAAAGGAACTTGTTGAGTTGAAAAGGGAGAACTCAATATTGAAATCCCAAGTACAAGAGGATGAGGAAACAAAGGCAAAGTTTCTACAAGATCTCACTAAATTTAAGGTTAAGGTTGAAGAGGCAAGGAAAATTGAAGAAGGTATGGCTGAAAAATTAAAAGCAAAAGAGCTAGAGTGTGAAATATTAGAACATGAAGTAGTTTATCTAAGGATGGAAGTGAAATATGCCAATGATAAGCTACACAGGTTTGGTAAAATTTCAAAATCTTTGGATAACATTACCAAAGCACAAAGATATTCATTTATCAAAACATGACTAGGCTATGAAGAAGGTCAAGAGGTATAGAAAGAAAAGTCAAGATAAAAAGAAGTGATTAAATAAGAACCTAAGACTTACGTTGATGTTTTGAAAGGTGATAGTATCAAAAAGGAAGAAAACAATGCACCATCAAGGGACAAATATCATCACAAGATAAGCAAAGAAAGGATAATGAAAATCAAGGCAAGATGATTATTTCTTCCAGGGTTATTGTTACTCATGTAATCAGTTTGGTCACAAAGTAGTGCATTGCAGGTTTCATGGAAAGAAGGTTTATGGCATCACCAAGAAGAACTTCAATTTATTTGAAGATGATTATTACTTCCAAGGATGTTGTTTTTCATGTAATCGGTTTGGTCACAAGGCTATGCATTGCAGGGTTCATGGAAAGAAGGAGTATGGTTTTACTAAGAGGAACTTTAAATATGGACATCTCTTTCAAGGGTATTGCTACTCTTGTAATCAATTTGGTCATAAAGTAATCCACTACATGGTTCATGATAGAAATGATTATAGCTTCACCAAGAGGAAATTCAAGATATTTGCACCTTCCAATACTACAACATTAAGTGTTACAAGTGCAATAATCTTGGGCATAAGGCCAAGTGGTGTAGAACATATTTTCCAAAACTTCCAAAGACAAGCAAGAATAGAGACACACAAAATAATAAAAAATGTATGGCTACAAAAATATTGAAAAATAAGGTTGACAAAGAAAAAGAGCATTGTATGCTGAGAGTAGAGATACTCCCACCCAAAAATTAATCACCTCAAAGAGAGGAAGTGGGGAGTGGGCTCAGCTAAGAGTCTTATATTTATCCCCAAAGGAGTCTCTTTTCCATTGATGTCAAAGGGGGAGAGATTTGAGTAAGGGGGAGAGCAATTTCTTAGGGGGGGCAGTTTTGGAATCTAGTGGTAAGAAAAGTGTTTTTTAGAAAGGGTTACCATCAACGAAAAAGGGGTAGATTATTGGAAATTTGAGCATGTTGAGTTGTCATTAATGTCAAAAGAATCAATGTCATAATTTGATGGCAATGTTTGTCATTTATGTCAAAGTGAGAATATTATTCAAAGGGTACATGAGGCAATGAGGCAACAAGAAGAAGATAAGGTTTTCTCCATGGTGGTATTGAAAAAATAAAAATAAAAGGGTTAATTTGTTTTACCATGGTGGTATTAAAAGGGAAAAATAAAAAAATTATTTATGGTGGCAAAGTTTTTACCTGAAGAAAAGGCCCAAAATAAAAATTATAATATTTAAATCCTTGAGGATTTAAATAATTATAATAATTAAAAAATAAAATTGAGCATCAAAAGTAAGTTTGAAAATCAAATGCACCGACTTAAAAGACCATGTCAAAATTATTATATATAATGCTAAGCCAAAGTGGAGAAATCAATGAGAAAATGAATTCGCCTAAGTTCGTTTGATTCATGGTAGAGAAGGAGAAGACAAAAAGATATTTTTGCATATCGAGGTAGGGCACATAATAAGGATAAGGGGACCAAGATTTGGTTCCATATGGGTAGGTATCCTAGATGGTAGAGCTCACGGTGCTAGGGCATGGCAGAAGAGAGGTCTCGAGTTCGAGACATGGTAGTAGCAAAGTGATAAAGTTTTGTTTGGAAAAAATCATGATCTGCGGTGGAGTTTGGGTATAAAGGACAATGAGAACCTTTTGGTGCTATGTGAGTGGCTAGCAAATGCAGTGGCCTATCCAGTGGCTAAGGCATTCGCTAGTAGGTAGTGCAAGTTTGAATTGCTATGGCAGACAATAGCAAGGGAATATTTTTTGGAAAATTATTTTGTGCCGAATTCAAAGGTATGTGCCACACGCTTGTTTAGGGAGTCATAAGGAGAAATAATTTTTGCTTTTAATTTTTAATTAAAAGGGTTGAAAAGTTATGGTTTAATTTTTTAATTAAAATATGAAGTGGAGTTCTTGTTAATGCGTATGAGATAAAGTGATGCTTTAATGGTCATTTTGGAAATTTGAAGTGCTTTAATTCATTTGCGTCAAGAAGGAGGTATAAGGTGTGAATGAAAAATTTATGTGTAATTTGTGGCTTTGTTGGGTTGAACATTATGTAGACACAAAAACCTAGTCACTTGTCCTCCATCCTAGCTTTCCCACCATTTTCGCCCATTATTCATATATATTTATATATATTTATTTTATATATATTTAATATTTATATTTATATATTATATTATATATATATATTTAATAAATATATTTATATATAATTGAATTAATCCCAGCCATCCGATTTCATTTAATCTCATTCATCCATTTACCTCAATCCATGCCACACCCTAAATTTAATATCCACCCTTCGATATGCTTTTATCTCAACCACACGATTAGTGTCGTTGAAACCCTAGCATGCCCTAGGTTGGATTATAAATAGGAGCCATTTTGATGGCTCAACCCCTAAGTGATTGAATCCCTTGAGTCCCTAAGTGCCCAAGTTTCCTAAGTGTTTATTCCCTAAGATTCCTTGAGATTCATATTCCCTTGGAATATTTGGGTACTTCTACCTCCATCCATGCTCACCATAACCCTCGCAACTATCGCCATCTGTTTCCCCTCACCATATCTACTTCTGTAGAATCTTCCCTCATCCATCGAATGCCTCTAGGTGCTTTCTATCACCGTCTGAGCACCTTTGGGTGCCTCCCTACCAGTCCCGAGCGCCCACGAGAATTTCTTGTAGTCACCAGACACTTGCGAGTATTTTACGTAAGCCTTCTGAGCACCCCTAGCCTTCGAGTGTCGCTAGGGCACACCTTCACCATCGACCTACAACAGATCCAACCATCAACAGACAACAAGCAAGGAGCAAGGTAAATCTATTTCATTTGGTTATATTTTCATATTGTTTAATTTTGTTCGCATTTCATATTGTTATAGCTAGGGTTTTAGTTGTGATTTTTGAGGGCTCACACAGTGGAGCCCTCATTATTATTACTAACTCTCTGGTGTTTCTTTGTGTGCAGATTAGACAGTATATCAAAAGCATTGGACAATTGATTAAGCTGGAGTGGCCCGGCATCGGATACGCAGAAGCCCACTCACACCTGTTGGGAGTAAAGATGCAATTGAAGACACCACCATTTGTTGTAGCTAGGGTTTTAGAGAACCCTAGCAATATTTGTAAAAATTGTATCAAAGAGGATTCTTAAATCCACTATTGTAACAACGAAGTTTTTAGGCTCCCCCTCGTTTAATATAAATCTCATTTGTTGTGCAATATTTGGTTCATTTGAATTCTATTTTATTTAGCATTGTTTGGTGTCATGTTTTTAGCTCTACAAATGGTGATCACGGTGGGACCCCCTAAGGGTTTCATGTTTTGATTTATCTTGCCTTCTAACTTATTATTTGTTGTCTTATTTTGTAGATTTTTAGGAGTGCAAATCACGTATTTTTTGCTTATTAGGGTTTCTAAGGAGTTGCAAAAAATTGCAGGAGGTGCGCGAATGCACTGTGGCACTCGAGGATCATCCAAAAATGCTTGGAGGTATTCCAGAAGTGCCCTGGGGCATCTTAGAAGTGCCCAACTATGTTTTACAGTGATTTGGAGCAGATACGTAGGTTGTCCAGTAAGTCCACTATCTAAAATCCAAGTTTTTTATTTTACGTATTTTGGGTTCTTTGATGTATTTTTTAGATTCCAAGCATAAAATGAACAATCACTAAGTAATATGGAAAATAACTCATCTTAGTTTGCATTTTAGGTTTCTTTTTGCATCCATTCACACATTCCAGTTAGGGTTTATGTTTTTGATGTATTCACAAATATAAAATGTTGCATTCTGATTGCATTTGAATTGACAATCTGCATAAATTAGAGCTGCATTTTAGGGTTAGAAGTACCTTCTTTTATCTATCTAAGTAGGAACATCATTAGGGTGCCAAGAGTATTCCTACCATTGGGTGATTCCAGGCAGAGGGGTGGATGAACCCTCCGGTTGTCTTTGACAGGGGGTCTTAAGCGGTGTACTTCACACCCTTTGGAGAAATTGGCATTCTCTTGTTGGCTTCTGATTTAGATTTATGAAATTAGTTGCTCCTAACATTGTTTGTCCACATTAATAAATGGAAACCTTAAAAGGAATAATTCACACACAACACGTTTCACTCAAAATAGTAGTGGTTGGATTTCATCACCAACCATTGCTTGAGATTTGGTGATGGTGGCATTCATCTCCATCCACCAATCTCTGCCCATAGAAACCATAGGATACCCTCGAGCAAACTTGTTGGATTTCATCACTAGCAAGAATCTTGTTGCCCTATCTTTGCCATAGTTTTTACCTTTGTTTCATTAAGCAATATTAGAACATCAAAACACACAAGATTGACACTTAAAATGAATACACATTAAAAAGGAGATAATCAATAAACAAGGTAAGCCACATTGGTTGAAACTTAGCATTGGTTGTTTGTTTCCTTTTTGCTCCTTAAAGATTTTAGTTTTGTGTTACATTTGATAGTTTAATCTGTATTTTGATTTATTTTCTTATGGTATTAACTAGAAACCAAAAGAAAGCTATAAGTCAAGATAATTTAATGGAACCTTCATCCACCTTCCCCACCACTTCTATGGTAGAATCCTTGAATGTGACATAGGAAGATTTATCTGTAGGTCCCTCACATTCCTTACCATCCACAACCTTCCATATGGCCATGCCCCAAGAGGAGTCAACCTCCCCTACCATAGATAACCACATTACCCATATAGACATGGACAAGAGTAGAAGCTCTCATGAAGTCTTCTAATTATGTCTTAGAGTCCATTCCCAATTCACCTAGACAGGATCTTACTTTACAACAAGAGCCTATTTATTCCCAACCCCCATCCACCTTTACCTAGGTGTATACTAACCCTATTTTTGAGGTATCAATTACACCTTCATCCCATATGTCCATTCCCCAACCTTCATGTGCTCCTAGCACCTCATATACCTCCACTTACACCAACCCCTTGTATGAAGCACATGTAAATGTTGCTTCACAAGTTCCAACCTCACAAGTTGCCATACCTAGTGTAACTTGTACCCAAGCCACATCTTCCATACCATCTACCTCCATACCCTTAGCCTCTGATAGAGATATTAGTGAGGCATGGGAACACCTGAACAAATTGCTTAGACAACATCAAAATACTCAACAACAAGTACAGGCAAACCCTAAGCCTTCACATAACTCTACTCAGACTATCCTTGTTAACTAGGGTCCATCATGGGCACCATAGTATTCTATGGTTTCTATCCATGTTCCCCCACCAAGCCATACCATCACCCATCCTATTCCCATTGGCTAGCCTAGCCATAACCCTCATCCATCAACATCATTCCATAATTCCCCATATTTTCATCAACAATCTCCCATTCATCAAATTCCATCAAATTCACCTAGCCATCAATTACCAATCTCATCATCACTTAGTCACTCCACAATATTTCTCCACTCCACCACAAACTCATCAAGTAATTCAGGGCTTCCACATTCCTAAGGAAGACCCTTGAATTGAGGCCATGCAGAAACAAATAGATCAATTGATACAATATACCCATGGTTTTTCAAACAAGAAACTAACCTTACGCTAATTGATCAATCAACCAATTCATCCTTTGGTACCATCCCCGCCATATCTGAAAGATTTCACGGTACCTAAGTTTGACAAATTTAAGGGAACTGAGGATCCCAAAGAACATGTGAGCACATTTGTTCATGCCTGCTTCAGAATTCAAAATGATAATGCTCTCATGCTTCAAAATTTTCCTCAAACATTAGGAGGGGATGCCATAGAATGGTATAATCAATTGCCAAGCCATAGTATTTATACTTTTGAGCAATTGATTGATCAATTATTTGAACATTTCATCTTAAATGTTAAAAAGAAGATCTCATTATCTGATGTCTATGCTTTAAGACAACATGATGATGAATCTATCTATGATTTTGGAAACTATTGGAGGGTTGTCATCACTAAATTGCCATTCACCCTACCAATGGATGAGCTAATTAAGTTATTCACCAAGAGTTGCTTAAAACCTATCTCTTGGATGCTTCAACTACGAACTTATCAATCATTTGAAGAAGCTTTAGCTCAGGCTAGTGTCATTGAGGATATCAAAATCCAAGAAGGTATACTTAAGCCTAAGAAGAAAGAATGGCAAAATAAGGGCCAATACAAAAGCAACTATTCAGGCCAACAAAAATCAACACAAGCTACCCCAACCAACCAATCCAATCAAGTTAATCAAGTGGTCATGAGCCAGCCGGTAATGGCTCAACAACAACCTGTGCAACAAACACCACAACAAATTGCATATCATGCGGTCCCCTCGACAACACAAGCTCCAATAGTGCAGAACATAGTGCCAGCTGTGGAAAACCATCCCCGATGATAGTCTATCCGACAAAATCGCCAATATACCCCTTTAGCTGAGTCATATGCTTCCATTTTTAGAAGGTTATATGAGACAAATAAACTTGCTTTACCCGAAATTAGACCTGATGATCCCACCAAACGTAGTAAACACTATCGAGAGCATCTATTTTGTCCTTATCATAGGCAAAATGGGCATGACATTAACAATTACCATGTATTTAAAGACATAGTCCAAGATCTCATTGACTTGGGGGTGATCAAGCTTGATAATCCCCTCGCTCAACAAAACCAAAACCTTGGTATATTTCAAACACCACTTCCTCATCATGAGGAGGTGCAACCAAATGTAGGGAGGGCTAACACCAAAACTCCTCCTAATCAAGTCAATCACATACAACAATACCAAGGGTTTGTAGGGGCCATTCATGTGGTCACTAGAGGTCAAAGGAATAACCAACAAAGGCAACCACCTCAAGCAAGTGTGTCACAACCTTCTACATCGCCACCCATCCAAGTTTCCCCCAATCCTTCATCACCCATCCATATCCCTAGTCAATCAAATCCTCCAAATCCACCCATCAATCATCCACCTTGACCAATCATCTCATTGAGTAGCCGGTTAACTACAAGTCTAAAAATAGCTTTCACCAAATTGTCAATCTATGAGTTAATCCAAAAATCTCCTCCACATCATGAGGCATTAATGGATATTTTGAAATCCATTGAATTACAATCGCAAGATCCTAATACCTTCAACAACTTTGTGGGGAGCATCCAAACATGCATGGAGCCTTCCATCACATTCTATGACTTTGAGATTAAGCCAATCTCATCAGAATCAGTAGACCCTCCATTGCATATCATGGCTCTAATTGACAAGAAGCCTTTTAAAAGAGTCCTAATTGACACTGGTTCCTCTATCAACATCATCACCACATCCGCTCTTCATCATTTGAACCTTCCTCCATCTCACATCACCAAGTCATCATTCACCCTCAAAGCATTTAACGATGCTTTGTGTTCCATAGTTGGCATTGTTGTTTTACCCATCGAAGTAGGGGTCAAAATATTGCACACAATGTTCCACATCTTGGAAGGATCCATGGCATACAATGTACTCCTTGGAAGACCTTGGATGAGGGAAATGAGATGTGTCCCTTCAATACTACATCAATGTTTGAAATATATTCATGAGGGACAAGTACATTGCATACCGATGAATGTCGAGCCATTTAAGTATTACAATTTCATTTCAAATCCTTATGAGTCCATGCTTCCTTCCACTCACATTTTTCTTTCACCATCATCCAATCCATCCACCACTTCACCAATCTCTTCATCAAAGGATCCCATTCCTGAAGAGCTCCCTATCACCAACCCTCATCAAGCTTCCACACCCCCATCATCTTCATCATTGACTACATGCACATGTGGTCATAGTCATCCACATCATCAACATCATTGTCATCCACTTCATCATCATCATCCATTCAACAACCTTCCCAAGCCAATCCATCACCATCACCTAATGTTTCACAAGTCAAATTGATGGATTGTGAGATACCTCCATCTTCACCATTCCCTGAGCCATCACTTGACCATAGTCCTTCCATGTCATCCCAAGTCAAGGTCCACCTCACTAATCCTGGTATTGGTGAATATGTGGTCCAAGACATCACCATCACACCCCTCACCATCCCTAGTGCTAAGGATTTTGGTCACCCATGTGACCCACCTTTAGCAATAGGAGCAATCTATAACATGGGTTCAGCTCCAAATAGCATAAATTTTGTATATGGGGGGATTGATTCTTCATCAAGTCCAACTCCCATAGAGGAACCCAAAGAACTAGTACTTGCCAACATTCCAAACATGTCGGGATTTCCATATCGATATTTCCACATTATCAATTGGTAAGGCCATGGCCTAGGATTGCATGAACAAGGAGTGCATCAACCTATCGATGTTCCATATCAAGAGGTGCATGACCATTCAAGTCTAGGTTACCACCCACTTTCCACCACCTCTTCTCTTGAACAAGCCTTCCAAAGGCTTAATCTCAATTCAAGAGAAGAAGCCCTCCATCCCAATAATTTTGATGATGAAATCTATGAAGAATTCAAACTTATGTCGATAATTTTGGATGAATCTAAAGAAGAATCAGAGCCCATCATTCCCCATACCAAACAAGATGAGTTTTATCTCAACATGTTCCCCATCCATGAGCCTATATTTCGCTTGCTTCTTCCACAAGAGCGAGATGCCCCTACCGGTGAACCACCACCTCCATTCCATTAATCCATTTCATAAGCCAACTTGTAACATATGTACATAACACAAAAATAGTGGTTTTCACCACTAAAAAAAAATCAATCAAAAATCAAAAAAAATCAATAAAAGCAATTTATTTCTTTGCATTGCATATGTACATATCATTTAGACAAATGCATTTATTTGTGTTGCTTGTCATTGTTTAGGTTAACCAAGCCCCTAGCATTGATTCCTAGGTTCCATCCATTCCATCCAACCTTATTCACCTTGCCCATAAGTCAACATGAATCCTATTGATTTATTCACCCCGCTCCGTAATCCATACGATCCGACTAAGCCAATTCCAATTGACATAAGTCTCATTGATATGGACCGGATTTCCTTGCCTCCATCCTTTTCCAAATTTGTCTTGTTCGAGGAATTGTTAAGGGCTTCTACCAACTACATTCCTCCATCCCCTCCGCCTTCACCTTCACCTTCACCTTTGGATATCGAGGTTTTCTAGGAAAAAATAGATGAGGATAAGCCAAAAGAGTTTGATGACATATTAGATGACATTCATATGATCCCTACATCCCATCAAATTGAGGAAGGTTCCCACATGTCTATTGAAGATACCATCAATGTGGACCTTAGTTCAGACAAAGATAATCCCCAAATTTTCAAGCTTGGCAAAAGTTTATCACCCAATGAACAAGAGCAATTTATTGCTCTCCTCAAGAGAAAAGGTATATTTGCATTGTCCTATAAGGACATGTTTGGTCTAGACCCTAGTTTGGTTGTCCATAATCTCACCTTACACAATGCTAAGTCATAAAACAAAAACTTAGGATAATTCATCCTACTATGGCCATCTTGGTAAAAATAGAGCTTCAAAAACTCTTAGATGTGAACTTAATTGTTCCTATCGAATATCTAGAGTGGCTTCTAAACATGGTACCCATTCACACACCTATAGGGGCAAAACCATTTTCATTGTTCTATGGAGTCGAAGCAATCATACCTCTTGAGCTTGAGATCCCTTCCTTGTAAATTTCTTTGCAAGAATTCAACAGAGACACCAAACAACACATCTTGACCAACTAACACTTCTTGATAACAGGTGGTCAATGCTTTAGAGAATTTATCAGTTTATCAGGACCACCTCAAATATGCTTACACCATAAGTCCATCTATGTGAATTCCAAATAGGAGATCTTGTTCTTAAATAAAACTAGCAAAACACCAATGCATTATCACATATTCGTGATAAATTCATGGCTAATTGGTTAGGTCCATACATGGTTACACAAAGAGTGGGTAATGGTACTTATAGTCTTGGTAGTCTAGAGGGAGAGGAAGAACCCGAACCACTTAATGTTATACACTTGAAAGCATTCTATGCATGATTTAATTACTATATATGTATATATACATGGCTAATACACAAAAAAAATTGCATACACTTCATTGCATTTCACTTGCATCACATTCCAAAAACAATGCATTCACCCACATTTCATATTGCATTCCACATTTCACAAAATTGCATATCATACATTGCATTCACATCCACATTTCGTATTCCATATTAGGGATCATTTATTAAGTTCAAGGTCTTAATTGGTCCAATAAAATTATGTTGCCTTAATCAGGGGCACCTTTACACAATTCCACCAAGTCAAATTGCCATTAGCACAAGCCACATTTCATAAAAGTCCTAGGTGTTTTTGATCACTCAACCACTCCTAGTGTTTTAAGAAACCTCCAAAATACATGTCGAGTTCTTTTTAGGACCATTGCACATATACACTAAGAAAATCTTGAGTTTTGGGAATTGACTCCAAAACATTCTTGAACCAAACACAATTTCACATCTTAAAAATATCTTGTGTCAAAGAGGGATAACACCATACTTGGTATGAACCTCGAAGTGAAAAGGGTCATCCTTGCTAGTCCCATCATGCAACATAGTCCATAAAAATAGTGGTTCTCACCACTATCACAATTCTTCAAAATAAAAAGAAAGAGTAGTAAGGATAGGGACAATTATCCTCACACTTAGTGAAAATCCCCAAAACTCTAAATATTTTACATCACACACCACTCGATCATTGGGTTGTAAGGATCGTACTACATTTCTAGTCAGACGGTTAGGTAGTCATCCCCAAAATTTAAGAGATCAAAAACAAAAATCATGGACTATGGAGTTAGCCTCCACTAGAGCTATAGATTCTTGACTGGTAGTGGAGTACGCTCATGTGTGGTGACATGTCTCTTTCAAAAGAGACCTCTAACCGCTCATACGGACAAGCTAGCTTCTTGGTTTCATCCATAACAAGTTTACCCAATTTACTCAAGATGAGTTAATGAACTCACTTGCACACACATTGGTTCTTGATTGCCTCGAGTCATTACCATGCTCTTGATTTGGTAAATGAATCCACTGCACACACATTTGGTCCTAGAGGGATTAGGCAGTCTTAGTGAGTTTGTTTGATGCCACTAGTATGTCTGAGTCTCTACAAAATAGTCAATTTTCCATATCAACATCCATATCTTCTTCCATATCAACATCCATATCTTCTTCCATATCAACATCCATATCTTCTTCCATGTCAACATCCATGTCATTTCATGAGTCATTATCCCCATATGCCACCAATTTTGGTGCCCCTGATTAAACAACAATGCTAAAACATGGCCAAAGCAAAGATCTAAACAATAAATGATCATTAGCATGCCACCTTGCATTAATCATCCATACATGCCACCTTGCATTAATCATCCATATATTCTATCTTGCATTAATCATCCATAACATAGCATATGCATTCATCATCAATAGAAAACATGCATTCCACAAAAGCATTCCACAAAAAGCATTCACAAACACATATAACACAAAAGGTAAAAGCCATGTATATATATGTATAAATATCAAATGTACAATGAGTGCCCAAAAGGCTACATACAATAGAGCACCAAGGCTCATATACAAAAAGTGCATCTAAGCACTAGCTAATGCCTATGAGTGGACCCCTGTGACCTACTAGGAGCCCTAGACCTAGAACTCTGCCTAGACTCAGCTGGCCTAGTCATCATTGAGAAAGATGGAGGATCTGGCAATATGATATGGTTTTCCATACATAAATCCTCCAAGGAGTGCACATATGCCTCACTCACCCAAAGTCACCACAAGTCTAGTCCATGTCAAGGTGATCCCTACCTAAAAGCTCTACCTGGAGCCTCACGATCATCTCTCGATCATCTCCACTAGCTCCTCCCATCACTCGCTCCACCTACATCTAAGCTATAGTCGCATCCCATGCACTAAGCTCCACCCGTAGTTATGCTACAACCTCATCATGAGACTACACCAAAGCCTCCCACTCCGCTTGCAACTGCTCCATCTCGGCACACAACCTCACCACCTTCGATATCTCCCCCATATCATCCTCCTCTTCGCTAGCCACAAGAGTCTATTGCCCTGCACCTCTAGACTTCTTCCTCTGAATCCTAGCTTGGAGGTGCCTCGATCACTTTGGAGTCTCATCAGACTCCTCAACATCATCCCCACCATCAACCACCACCTTAGGTACCCATACTAGTTGGGCACCAAACCACACCGTATACTCGGGGATCATCCTCGCATCGTCCACATCAAGGACCTCTAGCTCCTCATCATCCTCAATCACCTCCCTCCATGGCTCCGCACATGGAAGCCCCACCTCCTCTCGGTACCTCCTATAAATCACTGGCTCATATGGTACTCCCTGTGGTAAGCCAAACTACCGCAACACCTGCAAGAACTGGAAGTACTCCACCTCATGCTACCTCCTCCCAACTATCCACCTTGGCTACCTCACCCACCACAACTGCTCCCTATCCCCAATCCACGTGGTCCCCCACCAAGGCCTCCACATCACTTGGGTAGATGTTAGTCCAACCCACATATCCCGGTACCACTAGCTCAATCACACAGATGAATCAACTGCACCTCCTCCACCATTGCCCATATCCTAGCATAGGGTTGTACCCTAATCCCACTCCTCATAGGGTAGACCCTCCGGTCATGCCACACTAAAATACTTCCATCCCCAACACTAAAGAAGAAAGTTGCATCCCAAACCCTTCCTCTTCCGTTGCATCACCTCATACAACTCCTGGTACACCTGCACCAACAAAGTGGAAGCCCATGCATATTGCTATGGTGTAGTGAGAAAATCACTCACCAATCCTAATAGGTTCCATGGGAACCTACAACTAATACTATTGGGAATTACTATGTTTTCCAACATGAACATCACCAAAGCTAGGAGGGGCTCCAACTCCTTGGCCACATACATGGTCAAGTATGGAATACCCCCACTCTCCACCCTCACCTCCTCCCACCTATCCCCAAACATCCTACTCATATGGGCCTTCTTATCATAGCCTACCTCCACCTTCAGCCCCTCCACTAGCACCTTGAGAATGTGATACACATCCTCAAGGGTAATGGTCACCTCCTCGATCAATAGCTGGAAGGTCCCCCTATCTGCATCCCATATTTCAGCCAAAGCTGAAATATACCCCTCATTAGCCCTCACTACATCTAGTTAGGCCACATCCTCCAACCCCACTACCCTCAGCACATCCCAAGTCTACCTTTGAAAACAATTTTCTCATCCCAAGAACAAGAGGAGAAAATATATGTTGGGGCTCCAAAATCCACAACTGTAGCAATCAACACATTTCATTAGATAAAAAAAACAACAAAAACAACAAAATTTTGCACAACACAAAAGTTTCAAACCCCCACCCCCCCCCACCCCCCCCCAAATTTCCTCACTCCACTCCACTCCTCAGACACAACTTCTCAAACTTGAAAACGCACAAATGAGCTCCATTTTCCACTCTACAGGCTATTTATAGAATCTATAGGCACACTAAAGCACCCTGAGGTATTTTAAACATGTTGAAGTGCACATGGGCACTTGCAAATAGGTTGAAGCACACATGGACATTTTCTAGCACATGGAAGTGCACAAACACATTTGTTACACCTCAAAAATGCATGCGAGTGTTTTACGCATAAATCAAGAAAAGGTAAAATCGATCAAAATGGTAGCTTACCTCCTCAAAATTTCACCAAATTTCACCCATACATCAATTCCATCATAAAATTAGGTTTTGTGAAAACAAAAATCAGTTTGGATGCATAATTTTTATTTGCAACCAAAAGTCATAAAAAGCACAATTCCAATTACAAAACATATCAAATTGGTCCAAATTTTCACAAAATAATGATCATCATCATTTTCATCATACACATATCATGACATCATCATTTCACATCAACATTTGCACATTTTCCAAGTTCAAACAACATTCAAGTGAACCTTGTATCTAGTGGGTTATTCTATATACTTGGTGATTGCAACGATTTGCATCCATGCAATTTGGTAAGATGAATATCCTACCATAAGGACACTTGGTCATAATCATCATCACTTATCTCCTTGTTTGAAATCACAATCATATTAGGTACTTCACATTTTGAGTGAAACCTTGCCAAGAACAATTTGCAAAAAAGCTATCATTGATGGCCTAGTCCATGGGGCTTAAAACATGGACAAAATCAAATTTCATCATTACACATTTCCTTGACAGTCATCATAGTGATTGGATTTAGCTAGGGTGATTGGTTCTGATCTTAGGAATTATATGATAATCACTAGTTGGCCCTCCAAAGTTGACTACTATTATCTTTTGCATTTCTCATCTTTGCATATCAATGACGCCAGAAGGCATATTTTCAACAACATGGAATCACCCCAAATTTGGGGTAACTACATTTGATTTTGACTTTCCCACATGGGGATACATCTTACATGATCATGGCATCAACACTTGGCAAAAATCCCTTCATATATTGGGGCAAAAATAGACATATTTTTCATCACATTTTCACAAAACCCTCCATCTATTGGGGCAAAAATAGATGCAATCATTTCACATTTTTCAACAATCCCCTTCCTAGCATTGGGGTAAAAACAATATCACATTTTACATCATTCATATTGTCCACATTCCATTTGCATAAATTTTTCAATTGGCTCATGAGATTCATCCACAACCTCATTCACCAATTGAGGGGGTAAGCTACACAATAACTCCAAATTCTTTATTCTTTTACCTTTGATTTTATCTTCACATTCCAACAAGAGAGAGAAGCTACTTCTATGCCTAGCCCAATCAGGTATCTTGTATTTTTGCACCATATTATGTTTTACACAACATTGTACAAAAAGGGGCATTTGTAGACACCCCCCCCCCCCCACCAAAACCTAGCCACTTGTCCTCCATCCTAGCTTTCTCGCCATTTTTGCCCACTATTCATGTATATATATATTTATATGTATATTTAAATAATAATATTTTATATATTATATTATATATATTTAAATAATATATATTTATATAAATAAATTAATCCCAACCATCCAATTTCATTTAATCTCATTCATCCATTCACCTCAATCCATGCCACACCCTAAATTTAATATCCACCCTTAGATATGCTTTAATCTCAGCCACACGATTAGTGTCATTGAAACCCTAGCATGCCCTAGGTTGGATTATAAATAGGGGCTATTTTGATGGCTCAACCCCTAAGTGATTAGATCCCCCTAAGTCCCTAAGTGCTTGAGTTTCTTGAGTGTTTATCACCTAATATTCCTTGAGATTCATCTTCCCTTGGAAAATATGCGTACTTCTGCCTCCATCCATGCTCACTGTAACCCTTGCAATTATTGCCATCCATTTCCCTTCGCTATATATACTTTTGTAGAATATTCCCTCATATTTTGAACACCTATAGGCACTTTCTATCATCATTGAGTGCTTTTGGTTGTCTCCCTACCAATCTCGACAACCCACAAGAATTTCCTACAAATGCTAGGCACCCGTAGGCATTTTACATAAGCCTTTATGAACACCCCCTAGCCTTCAAGTGTCACTAGGGCACACCCTCACCATAAACCTACAATAGATCCAACCATCAATAGACAACAAGCAAGGAGCAAGGTAAATCTATTTCATTTTGTCATATTTTCATATTGTTTAATTATGTTCGCATTCATATTGTTATAGCTAGGGTTTTAGTTGTGATTTTTGAGGGCTCACATAGTGGAGCCCTCATTATTATTACTAACTCTCTAGTGTTTCTTTGTGTGCAGATTAGATAGTATATCAGAAGCATTAGATAGCTGATTAAGCTAGAGTGGCCCGACATCGGATACACAAAAGCCCACTCACACCTTTTGGGAGCAAAGATGCAACTAAAGACACCACCATTTGTTATAGCTAGGATTTTAGAGAACCCTAGTAATATTTGTAAAAATTGTATCAAAGAGGATTCTTAAATCCACTATTGTAACAACGGAGTTTTTAGGTTCCCCCGTTTAATATAAATCTTATTTGTTGTGCAATATTTGGTTCATTTGAATTATATTTTATTTAGCATTGATTGGTGTCACATTTTTAGCTCTACACATTATTTTTGCAAGATTATGAGTAATAAGGTGTAAAAGTGGCTTGATAATTTTATTATATTTCTTATATTATGAAAAGGAATTTTGAGAGGTTTAGTTGAGTTTTAATGCATCATCTTTGAAAACAAAACAAGGGTCCTAGAACATCATTTTAATATTTCATTGAGCACATTTTGGAGGGAAAGTTCATGTGGATGTTTTGAAATAGAATCTTGCTATCTAACCCTTGAAGTGGTACAAGAAGGATTGGTTGTTTGTGAGATAGGTTTTAAGGACATATCTTCATCAAAGAAAATAAGAGGTATGGGTATATTTTTACTTCTTTGATGTGTGTTTTTGAGCAAGGTGGAGATAAAAGGATTGCTTGGTATACATTTTTTAGAAATTGTTGAGTTAGGGTTTGAGACCTACATTGTGCATATTTGTTGAAAGAAATTGGAAACACTTGTGTTAGGGTTTGTGAGAAAATTGTGCTTCATTGTTTGAATGAATGTGTGAAGCTTCTAGGCATTGGTTTTAAGTGATATAAAAAGAGATTGTGCAAGCATTAGAAATAAGATTTGTGAAGCAAGTGTGTGCATCAGGAGGTCAGGTGTCATGTGCTAGAATAGACCTACCTTTAAAGAGTAATAAATGTGAGACATGAAAGCAACAGACTTAATTATTGAGTAGAACATATTGAGCTATTGGCAAGTGCATATCATTCTCTATATGTTCCATAGGTTAAATGAATTCTAAGTAGAATTTATCTATGTGAAGAAAGCTTTTTGAAAGAGATTTAAGTTGTGTTTTGTATGCAATATTTGGAGTTATTTGAGTAGGTTTTGTGAGTAGCATTGAAGGCATATTTGAGCAAGTCTTTTGAGAAGACTTGAGGGCATATTTGAGCAAGTATTTGAGAAGGCTTGAGGACAAAATTGAGCAAGTATTTTGAGAAGGCTTGAAGGCAGATTTGAGCAAGTCTTTTGAGAAGGCTTGAAGGTAGATTTGAGAAAGTCTTTTGAGAAGGATTGAAGGCATATTTGAGCAAGTCTTGTGAAGACTTGAAACAAAATTGAGAGTAGGTTTGATTACTAATTTTTTTAAGCTTTGTGTTAAGGATAGTGGTAGAAATAACTTTTAGGTATGAATCACCTTTTGTATTGGTTTGGGAAATCCCTCCAATGGGTATAAATAATATATGTTTTTATATTTCAAGGATGATATTCCCAAATGAATGATTTGAACAACTATATATATTGACCTAACCCTAACCATCACGTCATTTCATAATAATTAATAGAATTAATTATTATGGCTATGCTAATTCTTAACCCTAATAATATAATATAATAATTAATTTATAATTAATTATTATATTATCAATTACACTAACCTTAGGATATTAAAGATATTATATTATTATTAATAATTAGGGTTAGGATAGGATCCTAACATGCCACCCCTCTTAAAAATAGATTTGTCCTCAAAGCGATGGAACAACAAAAGTCATCTCATAAAAGTTTCGAGTGATTCATCGTTGAATGTAGCTTTCTCGCAAAAGTTTGAATCTTATTGAATGCAAATTAATTCTTGTTTGCATAGGCCTCATGTGATAATTTTTGAATGTCTATTTCTCTTTTTTTTTACTTTGTTTCTTTAATTGTCATGATGTGTTTCTCAAGTAATTTACCTTTGATCAAGCTTCAATATTTTCAATATATTGCTTGTTCCTAACAAATTAAATAAATCTACAATCCTCTTGTTTATAGATTTTTTTTTTCTTCAATTAATTTCATTGTTGTAGAATTATTTTATCTCCAAACTTATTATTTCTTCTTTTCTTAAAAAAAAATATTTCTTCTTAATATTTTTTCCCTTCAATATTCAAATAAATATTCTTCTCAATATTTCCTTTCAAATAATATTAAGTTCTCTTATATTACAATCAAACCTTGTGGATGTTTATGAAATATTTTTTCTTCAGTTGTATGGTTAATTAAAAAGTCTCTTTCGGAATTTAAACCTTGGGTGTAATAATAATTCTTCCATTATTTCTAGCACGTAAGCTCAATGTGGTAGTATTATATTAAAATTTATAATGTCTTTGTACCTTTAACCTTAGCAGATTATATAATATCTATTTTTACTAATAATATCCTCTTTCTATTCTTTGCTCTATCTAAAGATTACAAATATTTCCTTCAACCCAATTTCATTAAAACGCTTCTTCTTTTCCACCCCAATTTGTTTTTTGTCTTCACACTTTCTTCAATGAGATATGATTAACACCAACCCAAACTGATGCAATACAATATGGTATGGATGGAGAGAATTTATGGGTGAGGTTGCTTGTTCAAGCATGGTGTCGAATAGGATTCAGATTCTACAGTGATATTTCCTATTGTAGCACACCACATGATGGGATTGTCTCATTTTATTTATTTATATATTTGTGATTGGGAGACAACTAATATTTACCGAGAGTGAAGCTATGTTGGGAACTAGCAATATCTACGTGGCATTGTGGAGATGAGATAGATCACTAGAAATGGTAGTATTTTCTTTTATTAACTAAGTAGTTCATTTCAGTTTAGTTTTAAATCATTTTAATAAATATGCCTTGAGTGTTATTTATTTAGGCTTAGAGATGTTGATAAGTTGTAATAATAGCTATATTATATGTATTACGTGGCTACAAATATAGATTATCCAATGCCTATGAACTTTATCTAGAATTTTATAGCACACTCAAAAGTACTGATTGATTTGTTCTGGTATAGATGTGCAAAGCAATAGATGATCCCTCTGCCAGTAGAAACATCTTATACAGAATATATGGAGCAGCCAATATTTTTTATAACTACACAGGGAACCTCAGTTGCTTTGATCTGGGAGGCAGTGATCCCCATGGGGAGGACGGCTGGCAATTTCAGGTTGACCCTTAACACCGTAGTGAATTCTGTAGGGGATGTTAATATGTATGTTGAATCTTTCATTCATGCAGGCTTGTACAGAGATGGTGATGCCATTCAGCGGCGATCCAATAAAAAGCATGCTTCCTTAATCTCATTTAATAGGAATGCATGTGTTTATTTGTGTGTGTGAATAGGGAGCTCATAACTCCACATCTGAGATTTCTATATATTGCAGAACATCAAAAGGGTGCTTAAGCGATTTGCGAGCAATATCATATTTTTTAATGGTCTGAGAGATCCTTGATCAACTCATTCATCATATCACATCTGATCCTGTGGTTGGATGAGTGTTGGTGGATCAAATATAGGTCAACATTCCACATGTTTAATATAACCAATTTTTTCATATTTATTCCGATGGCAGTGTCGATGTTGATGATCCCTTAGGAGGGATGAATTTTGTCATTTGCTTGCTTCCTGTTAGCATTATGCATTTTTATTTCTGTGGGAATCATACCATCACTAAATTATGCACATGCTTGTCAGTTGAAAGCTTTGCAATTTTCTCACTACTGTAGGGGTATTGTTGTAACCTCTACAATATCCTTGGAAAAATATTATTCTATCTATTAATGTTGTCATGTTGAGTGGAGGCATAGACCATAAATATAAAGTTGAGTGCAACGTGCAATGTTCTAATTTTCATAATTATTGATGGTGTCATATCTTCAATGATGGGAATGATAGATGACTTCGCTCACCTCAACTGCAAGGAGATATATTTAAATATGTATCTTTCACCACAAAACCAATAGATCACTGGGAAGCATACGAGAGATGATATAGTGCTATTGTTGTTGCAAGTGCCATTTCCAATCCCAAGTATTTATATATCAAAGGATTCCATGAATAGTTAGATGGTTTATTATTAATGGTCTTGAAATCGCCCTAAGATGTTCCACCTGCTATTTTCTACTTGGTATTATTAAATGGTGCTTTGAGCTTTTAATGTTGTTCAATAATGGTGGTTCATGATAAATTATTATTGCCTTCTCTAATTCTAAATAGAGTGATTTTAGATGTGTTCTCACTTTGTTGTATCTTTCCCTTTGATTGTGTTGTATTTATCCTCTCTACCTTGAACTTTGAATGATTGATGGATGTTGGGTTTGCTTGCAATACGCTATAGCTTTTCGTTGCTGGTTTTGACCAATTTAATGGATGTCTTAGATGCACATGTGACCTCCTTGACTTAGGGAATTGAATGCTCTCGGATGTCTTGATAGGATCCTTGATGGTATTTTCAAATGAATCAACAACTTTGGTGATGCTTTTTCATTGCAGCAAACAACAGTGAAACCTATACATGGGGAACTTTTCTTGTTAATGACAATCAGTCCAATGGATAGCTTTAATCATTCATCGATGAATTCACTCATCCGACAGTTGTGAATTCTATTACCTAATTCTCCTCTATGTGAATTAATTGGTGATTTTTATGATGTATTTTAAACCTTAGTTATAATTTTCTCAACTTAGTTGCAGTTGTGATCGGATTCGATGAGATTTCTCAAAAAACTTCATAAAATTGAGTTCAACATCACTAGCATTCACCTAATGTGATGATTATTTTATAGATAGCTTTTGTCAATGACTAATTTCTTACCATTTCAAACATTCACCTGTTGCTAGATCATATAGGGTGGGTGGTAAAAGACCTACGATGAAATCTAACTAATTTAGGCAAAAGTTACTTTCTATCACACATTTGAACATATTTACACAATCAATGATAGTCACCATTTGAGAGTGTCTTTAGATTATGTTGATTCAATGTTTTGGCTTGGATAATTTGTTGGATGGTCATTTTGTTATAATGATTTAACGTTTTACATGCAGATATGAGTTCATAGTTCTATTTAAGAATAGCTGCTAATTACTATGTATACTTAGTTCAAGATTGTTGAAAACATTTTCTATATGGTCAACATAACTATTATGTCGAATTCTTTGTTTTCTTAGGGTTTTCATTGGCAACCTACAAGCTGGAGAGGATTGAATTTTTGGATGAGGCCAACATGACTTCCACTCACGCCGTGCTGAATGGGGAGTTAATGAGGAAGTACAAATCATACAAGCTGACTTTGCATGTAAGCCTTGGAGTTACTAATAATTCCTTCAAGGTTTTCGAGGGATATCTCATGAACAATCTTACTGCGGTAGCCAAGTTTAAATGATCTCATCTCTCATATACTGCTATTATGCATTACTAATTTTTATATTTCTATAAGTGTAATGTATGTTATCGAAGAATAAAAATTACGCATCTAGATCTTGTATGTCCTGTATTTCTGCCATTACGTAGAAATGTTTTCCTTCATAGTCCATGTTGAGCCGTTTGGAACCTTGTAAATGATGGTTAGAGGATGTAACCATTTTTTATTGTAGTGTCTCACCACATCTATATATTAATATTTTTTTTGATGACATGGAAACGGTGGAGCTATGGTGAAGCATCTTATAAATTCTTTGTGCGTTTGATTGGTAGGAACCATTCTTTCTTCTAATTTTTTTTTTTTTAATTATGGCATCCATGGTACCACATATATTTTATTTTATTTTGAAAAAAGCATAGACTTTTGTTGACCGTGTCAAGATAGTCTAGACCTCTTGTTTCTGGTTGAGGCAAAGTAGAAGGAACTGAAGATCCAAAGTGTAGTATTATTTATGAGTCCTTTTAGTATAGTTTGAAGAAGTTGTTTCTAGAATATATATACTTTTCCTCATCCATTATTGTTGGCTGGAAAAATGGCAGCAGTTCTAGCAGTGGCTTTAATTATTTTCAAGCCAAATCACATGTGTTATTTTTTATCCCAGGAGGAGGCCAAGGTGGAGGGTGATTGTCTAAGAGTAAAGTGATATCCCACATAACTAGAAAACACTCAAAATGATCCATTACTGGATCAAATCCTTTGAAATATGCAAAATATTGTATTCCTTCTTTGGCATTATATAATCTATTCGAGAAATCATTGCAGACAATATTGGAGATATCATTGGGAAATATTGTTTTCTGCATTAGGATTATACTAGGTTGATTTCCACCTTGATGTTTGTGTGCATTTCCCATATGCAGATCTATAAAACACTACTTTTGGAAACCTTCATCCTTGATATCCTCCTCTTCCTGGTGCATTCCTTTTATAAAAAAATTTGCATTATTAGGGTTTGCATTATTTTTTTTCAGAAGTGCAATAGGTACTTTTTGAATTTCTATGGCTATGGTCCTCTCCAAAAAAAAATTCTAGGGTTTGTATTATTTTCTTTTGTTTTCTCCGAAAGTGCATTTTGTATTATTTGGAAATTTATGGCTTTGAGCTCTTTCCAAAAAAAATTACTAATAATATTTTCTAAATGTTGCACACTAAAAATGTTTTCTAAATGTTCCCAGTGTGCTTTCCCCAATTCTCAAAATTTTACCTTCAATTTTTGAACTTCTTCTTGAAATTTTTGGTCCCATATCATTGGATCCATAATGCTTTGATACCAGATGGTAGGAACTAGGGGTTCCTAGCACAATAATTTAATAATGAGTAATAATTAAAATAAATAGAATCACTTTTAGATACAAATCACATTTTGTATTGGTTTGGGAAATCCCTTCTGAATGAATGATTTTAACAACTATATATATTGACCTAACCCTAATCATCACATCACTTCATAATAATTAATAGAATTAATTATTATGGCTATGTTAATTCTTAACCCTAATAATATAATATAATAATTAATTTATAATTAATTATTATATTATCAATTACACTAACCTTAGTATATTAAAGATATTATATTATTATTAATAATTAGGTTTAGGATAGGATTTTTTATTTGTTCAAGCTTTGTGTTAAGGCTTGGAGCAAATTTGAAACAAAATTGAGAGCAGGTTTGATTGCTGATTTGTTCAGGCTTTGTGTTAAAGCTTGTGGTAGATTTGAGATAGAATTTAGAGCATATTTATGAGAAAAGTTAGAGTTGATTTGTACTAGACTTGTGATAGAGTTTGGTACAAATTTGTGAGCAGAGTTAGAGAAGATTTGTGCCAAACTTGGGATAGATTTTTGTGTAGATTTGAGACAAATTTGAGAGTATGCTTTGAAGGTGATAGAGCAAATAGGATAGAGATAGAGGTCCATCAACCAGAGTAGTGGGGACAAAGGTATCCTATGGAAAGAGATCCATAAGCCAGAGTAGTGGGGGTAGAAGTCTTCTAGAAGTTCACTAGCCAAAGTAGAGGGGATAGAGTTCTCCTGTTGATAAATATAAATGAACTAGAGCAAAAGGGAAAGAGTTATCCTATAGAGAGAGATCTATGAACCAGATGGAGGGATAGATTTATTCTGTGAAGAGATATCCATTAACTAGTTGAGGAGATAGAGTTCTCCTAGATCAAGTTCCACAAACCAGAGCAATGGTATAGAGTTCTCCTATGGAGAGAGATCCAAGAACCAGAGCAATGGGATAGAGTTCTCCTATAGAGATATCCATGAACCAAATCAAGGGGATAGAGTTCTCCTATGGAGAGATATTTACAAATCAAAGCATAGGGTATTGGTGTCTCCTTTGGACAGAGGTCCATAAACATTGTAATAGGGAATTGATTCCCAAGATATTTGTTGAGAAAATTTAGAAGAAATATTTTATCTGTGGATGTAGCCCACATTAGGTGAAACACGTTAAATCTGTGTCTCTCATGTGTATGGTAATTTCTACATTGATTTATTACTACTATTGATGATATTGGTTAACACTGCTTTGGAAAGATATTGCAATTGAGAATATTGTTTGGGAAATAAAATTAAAAGTTGATATTATACTGTTCACTGCCCCCTATCAGTATAAGCTTGTGTTATTCAATAGAAATGTGGTAGATGCATCCAATCCAAGGATCCAAGATGCATGTTGTTGCTGAAAAATTAAAACATGTGAAGAGGGAAGTAAAAAAGTAGAACAAGGTCTTTGGAAACATCTTCTTGCAAAATGAGTGGTTAAGGGAAGAATTGAGTAGACTTGAAGAGGAAATAAGTAGAAACGGGGTGGACAAGGTCCATTTTATCAAAGAGAATTTTATCTAGCTGGAATTGCATATAATAATGGGAAGGGAGGAGGCATATTGGAGATAAAATTCAAAGAACTAATGGTTAATAGAAGAGATAAGAACTTAATATTTTTTATGTCTCTACAATAAGATATAAAAGTGTAGAAAAGATAACTAAAATTCAAAAAGAGGATGGAGGAGTAATAAGAGAGGAAGATCAAATTAAACAAGGGGTGGCATACATCATTAGATTGTTGCTAAAAAATGATAGGGAGGATGATTAGGATTCCTTGGGATATGTGAATGATGAGGAGGTTGGGGAAGTAGTATTATCATTAGGAAAAGATAAATATCTTAGGCTTGATGTATTTTAAGTGGGTTTCATCCAAGTTTTTTTAGAACATAGTGAGTAAGGATGTAGTAGTAGCATAAAGAGAGTCACACTACTCAAGAAAAATATTAAGAGAATACAATAATACTTTCCTAGTTCTCATTCCAAAGAAACCTAGGCTAAAGGGCTATATATATTTTAGGCTAATTACTCTATGTAATGCCATTTGCAAAATAATATCAAAAGTGGCTATATAAAGACTAAATTTTATTCTCCTAGAGATCATTGTAGATCAACAAGGGGTTTTTTTGAAGGGTAGGAAAATTTTGGATGGAGTAATCACACTCCATGAGACCATGCATTAAGTTTAAATTAGTAAAAGGGAGGGAATTGTGTTAAAGCTTGACATGAATAAAGCCTATGAGTGGGTATCATTGTGTTTCCTAGATAGAGTCCTAAATATTTTTGGCTTCAATAGATGTTGGATAAGTTGGGTGAATAGATACTATAGAGGATCTAAGTTCTTAGTTATAGTGAACAGTTCTTTTGCTAGATTCTTTGGAAGTAGTAGAGGCTTAAGGTAAGGGGATGTATTGTCCTTGTATCTATTTATAATAATGGAAAAAATGTTGGTAAGGTGTATTGGATCATAAAAATAAGTGAGAGAATTAAGTGGTTTGAAACCATCTATATCCATAGAAGGTATTACTCATGAATAATTTGTGGATGGCACAATTTTGTTGGGAAGACCATTTGTAGCTAATGCAAAGGAATTTAGGATAATATTAAATCTCTATGAAAAATCATCCCAATAAATGATAAATATAGAAAAAAAGCAAGGTGTTTTTTACAAACACTATAGATAATTAGTATAGAAGAATAGAAAAAGATCTTGGGTGTAGTATTTCAACTCTCTCTTTTGTATTCTTGGGATTTCCAATGTTCATAGGGGAATACAAGGATCAAATATTGAATGTGTTGATTAATACGGTCTAGAGTAATTAAGTTGGATGGAAGAGGATTTTTGAATTAGGAAGGTAGGTTACATCTACTTAAGATTACTCTTCAATAAATCCATGTATATTTATTATAAATGTTTAAGATCCCACTTAAAGTAGCTAATATAGTATAAAGTACTTAGAAAATATTTCTATGGTCAAGACTAGAGGAGAAGAACAATATTCTTCTTGTAGCATGGGAGAGAGTATGTAATGATAAATCAAGTGGATTACATGGGATTAAAATAATTTTTGGAGAATATTACATTATTTTTTACATGTTAATGCATCCTCATGGTACCTATGGTACAATGTAAATATTGGAATAGGGTTTGAGTCTATAGTTTAGGAGTGTGGTTTACATTTCCCTTTTATATAAGTGTCTATGTGCAGAATGTGCACAAGTGTCATGTATTAGGTGTGCATGTAGAAGTATGTTAAGTGTCATGTATAAGTGTACATCAATTCAAGGCTCATCCTAGGTTCACTCCATAGAAAATTCTAGTCCTATGACCTAGAGATCTGATACCAACTGTAACAACCCAAAAAATGCCAACTTTTTTTTTTTAAGTAGGGTTCATAAAAATAATCCCCAATATTATATTTTCACCATTTTCAAGGCTCTACTACATTTGAGTTCAATGTCACTACAAATGACACTCAGTGGATAGGAGTGGCCAACATCCCATAGTTTCTAGGGTTCACCTTACTAAACCTCATCATTTAGAAGGATGTCAAAGTGGTCCCCCCACCTTTCCTATACCCTCTTAGCATAGGATAATGTGACCACAACATTGGGATTATCCTTTAAGGCCCATAAAACTTAAAATTGAATGCATATTCCCTAACCTTACCCTAATTACATATAGGGCGGTTAATTAGGTGTAAGTCTTGGTGCTTAGTTACCACATTTTTTTAGGCTAACTAAGGTCATTACCACTCACTTGGTAATGATAATGGTTACCTTAATCCTAATATCTAGAAAAAACCACCATAACTAACTCATGATTGATTTGATTAACTACATATTTGTAGAACACCCGATCCTCACCATTCAAGCTATATCAATTACAAGAATCTGTCTATTGCATTATTGCAACTCCTTCCAGATTAGCGAGTGCCTAGCTATTGCATTCTCATAACTCCTAGGGATCACTTCTACCTAGTTAATACATACTCATAACTCCTAGGATTGGGTTCAAACTTGACTTGAGGGTATAAATTAAGGGTAAATATCTTAGCCCAAGAATCCCCCAAGATGCATACTTAAAAAAAATAATCTAATTAAGCATATAAAGTGTTATAATTGAAAACAAGGTGTAAAATTATAACACAATGCTAACTCTATAGCTTAAACATATCCATGCTAAGCTAATACAAAAAGAAACATCTAGCTAGATCTTCAAGCATGAGAGGAAATTCACAATACCAACATAAATATTCCACTTAAATTAAACATCCTCCATAGATCAAAATAACACATGGAATTTACTTTGCTCTACTATAATGAAATCATGATTAAAGAGAACAAACAACTCATCATTTCATTTGCTTCATTGCACAAAACTAAATATCACTTTGCATTTACAAATAGCCTCAACCCTTATAGAAAATACAATAAAGGCATCCAAATTTTACATTCCAGACTTTGCATTTACATAGTAACATTTTATTTCCACATATATTAGAGCACGTCCATCCAGAAGCCCTCTACACCATCTTCTTCCCATGATATATTTCATGAAGGACTTTTTCCAAATTTGAGAAAGGTTAAGGGATTCGTACAAGTCTTGATGAAATTCAACTACCATGAAAAATGCATAAATACATACATCCATGCAACTACAAATAATATTAAATCATCCAAGTAGAAAATACCTTAATTCTCTCCCTCTAATGATTCCCTCACCTACTCAAGTCTCATGAAATCATTAGATTTCATTTCTTACACTTATCTCTTATTGTTTAATAGAATAATACAAAGTTCACTAATATCATTTTAAACATTTCAATATATTAAAGCAATGCAATATTCAAATATTAATAAACCCAAGGAGAGAATCCCATACTTCTCCCTCTATAATGATTCCCTTACCTACTCAAGTCTCAATAAATCACTAGAGTTTAATTCATAAACCATGGTTCTTTCCTTATTTCATAAAAGATACACTTGTATTCCATTGTTTAACTCTAATAGAAAAATATAAAGTTCACTAATAACATTTGAAATTTCCAATCTATTAAAGCCATGCAACCTTCAAACATTAAATCATTCATTAATTTCTTTCCAGAACACCACCCAATAAAATAGCCCCTCTTTTATTTTCTATTAAAGGATATAAGTTCAATTAAATAAGAGCCCTAAAATACCTTAATAGAAACCCTAAGAAAACAAAAACATATAAAAACCATTAATACCCAAAATATACATTAACAATAAGGCTTGGAAACATTAAGGGATGAAAGAATTAGAGTGAGTGATCAGAAGCAAATAGAGGTATGGTATAGTGCATAACAAGATACTTTCTAACTCGCACCATAACTAGATTAAACCTACACAACCTCAAGTTTTATGACCATCAAGGATGATTTTATTGACCATGAGTGCTACATAGCCTTAGTACCAAGATGCTCGAGTTAGATTAGACATAACAGGTAATCAAACAACATAAAATAAAATATCATAGTAAACACCAAACTACTACACACAAGAGAAAAAGTATGTTGCATAGCACATGGTTATATTGTAAGGTAGATAGGAATCATATGTCATTTGATTGGGAGAGTGTCAAGAGAGAAGATGACAAGAGAGAATTTACATAGGCTCACAACAACCAAGCAAAATAGAAAAACACTTTCTCTCCAAAACATGAAATAACAACATCTTAGGCTAAAGAATTAATAAGGCATACAAAACCAGACATTAAGATTATAATAGCTAATATATCTAATACCTATTAGCATTATCTACTCCTCCTTGGCTCCTTGCAGCTCAATATTCATCTACATTGTGGTTTTCTACTAAAAACCTTTCTCTACACGAACGATCCACACCTCATTAGAAGAACCCCAATGCCCCTCTTTCATTCCTCTAGATATAGGGTTCCAATGAATATTACCTTTATTATTTACATGATCAAAATGTAACATAGATTCCTCTACATTACACATCCTCATGTTGTACATGATTCAAAAATCTTACCACCTCTCTATAATATAAACTCTAAGGTTGAATTGATTTATTACCCCTTATCGAAGGTAAAAAATTAATTGTTTGATTAATCCATATAATAAGGCATTTGCTTATCACTTTAAAAAAACAACATTTTTAATAATCAATGGAGTTTCTCTACATTACAACCATATAAATCATACAATATATAAAGCTAATATACTCTTTCCATATATTTTGAAGCTTTGCTAAACAAGGGAAAGCATAAGTAATTAATCATAATAAATTACTTTCTAATTAATACCAAATATTAATATTAGTTATTAACATTGATATTAATAGCACAAGTATTAATATCATTAGCCATATTAATACTTAATTGGATCAATCAATTGCATATAAGATTACTCCAAAACTTAAGCAAAACAAAGACTTTGCAAATTGATAATACACCATGTTGGATACTATTAAGCACTAGTAACAACCATTAGCATCGGTACCAAACACCAAAGGAAAGTCTCCTTCCAAGAAAAATAAATCTAACAAGGATGAAATAAAGCATTCCAATGCTACACCCATTTTTCCTTAAGAAGGTGGTTCTTTTAAAATAAAAAATATTATCACCTACTTACTAAGAAAATCTTCCTTACGATAGTTCTTTTTTAATTGATAACAAGTTTTGAAAGGGACCCAAAACCTTTTACAAGCCATAGAGTGGATCTCGGGTGGGATCAACCCAAAATGGGATAAGCCAAAAAGGGGGCCATGCTATGTGGCAACAAAACTAAAAATAATAGAATAGAGGAAGAAAAGGCCCGTAGGCTACACAAGGACTAAAAAGAAATAATCAATAGACATAAGGGATAATATAAAAAAGGCCAAATGCAATGCATTACTCAAGGATGTAATCTTCATCCTCGATGTCTTTGGGAGCATGCTCCCTAGTTTGGGTTGCTTTCAAAGCCTTCATCTAATTGATAATATTTCTAGACCTCAGGAGCATTAAGATGGCTAGTGAAATGATGTCATCTAGGTTTGACATATATTCCATGTCACTCACCAGCTGGATGGAAATCACACCAAGGGATGGACCTACAAGGGTCTTTCTAGCATATTTCAAGCATGGGATGCATACTCTATTGTGAAAGAATTTGTAGAAATTACGTTATTACCTTTATCATTGGTGGAAAACTTGACACAAATAGAGCATCTACTCGGAGTAGAGGATATACCCCTTGCCATTTTTTTCTTACCCACTCTGCTAGGGGCACCAGTGTCAACATCGATTACCCACCCTTCTAGGGTAGCTTCAAGAAGTGCCAGAGGTGAGCCCTAGATGGGCTTCAGAATAGCTATCGGGCCACAAAATTTGATAATACATTGATCTAGGTTCTATTTGATGTATTTGTAGATAATCATGTGAAGTCGCTGATGCTTAGGATATGTGGATTTCCCCTTTCGAACGCTCTGAATAGAAATTTCCATGGACAAAAAGAGATATTATGGGATGTTGATCAACTTCACATACTTTAGATATTTTAGGAACACCATGTGGAAGCTTCATAAAGGGGATGACGGTTCATAAATCATCAAGTACTACATAATTGGGATAAGTGTTGATTCCATGGTGGGGGAAGGTCTTCCTAGATGAACCCATCATCTTTCTTGGATAGAAATTTCTCTTTGTAACAAAAATAGATAAGTTCCCCTACCATCGAATGCTTGTACTAATGTATGATCTCCCCATCATTAGGAAGCTCTATAATCTCGACCAGCAATTCAATTGTAACTATGAATGTCAATCCCCTCAAAGATACCATTCCGCTATCCCAAGTCTAAATGAATTCCTTTGATAGCTCCGGGTCATGCCCCTAAAACTTTTTTAGGAAGTTCAACAGTCCATGGGATGCCAAAATTTATTTGACATTGGGGTCAAGCTGTAGGATTTTAGATTCTATAAGTGCCATATTGATGCTTTCACAAGATATAATATTACTCATAGAATAGACATAAAAAATATTACACCATTCTTTGTATTTATGTAGTTAAGAACCAACTCACTTAAAAAACATTCCCCATTATGCCAAGATGGGTTAATGCTACCACCCTTGGGAAAAGTGCTTGATATGATCTATTTATGGGAAATATATGTCCTAAAACATCTTACCACATGAGTAATGCCATGCCCAAGGATGATTAGGTTCACTAGTCAAGTGTTAAATAGAAAAGGAAGAATTTAATGTAGGGTGAAAATTTGGCACAGGTCTTTAGAAATAGAATTACAATTAGGATTTATGTGCTTGAAATGCTGGTGGCTATCATCATGTATGGGTGAATGAGGCCAAGCCATGTACCCAAACTTCCTCCACATGGTTCCACCATGCCAGGATCAACCCATGTTACCATCCATGTGGAAGACAAGTTGGCTAATCCTATCAACAAGGACAGTAAAATTATGATTTTGGCACAAAGTGATGATCATTTCATGGTTGGGTGTGATACTGTGCTCATTCAATATGAGATACATGTGACCAGTACAGTCACCACCATACACATCCCAATTGTTCAATTGATGCACCTTCCCATACACTTCATGATTTCTAGTTTTCAAAAGGTGATCACCATGGCTAACACGGGCATTGGGTTGATATCCACTGCCAATTTTTCCTTGATGTCTACTAATTTGGATATGGAATTTTATGTTTTGTTGGACCTCAGTTAGACCAATCATCATAGTGTAGAATATTTATAACATATTGGCCTCAAAAAAAGTATGCTAAGCTCATTGGAAGATGAAACTCAATATTTGTGCTCGTGTATCTCTTGCTGGAGGACCGATGCCTCATCATCATGGGAAAATATCAAGCTTTGATCCAATAATATTGGTGAGGTTCAATAATCAAGACTTGAGCATAAGGTCCTCTCCTCAAGCACTGATGGCAAAACCTAGTCCTCATAGGACAAAAAATACACAAATATGGAAACATCATTCCCATATAAGATGTTTAACAGGCATTGAGAGAAGTCAAAACTCTAGGTCTTATAGGAATCCACTATTAACCTAAAGTTAGTCATTACATCAACAAATATATTGCCTTCCCTATACATGTGGTGAGTTGAAATGTTGTTGAACAATTAAAGATAGAGGATGGTCTCTTGAATTAGCAGAGCAACATTTCAAGGGGGTTTGGCCATACCTTTGATGTAATTTATCATTTTAAAATATTCACCCTCGATTATTAGGTTTTGTAAATTGACATCCACTACAACCTGTACTCCTCAAAATATGACTTTAGCTTTCACAAATTTGTTGGATTAAAATCCTAATTTTTTTAGCAAAATCCAAGATGACTTTGGTATTCTAATAACAAATAACTACACCACAACTAGATATTCTTGGGTTACCCTTGGCTACTGCATTGAAATTGATTTTAAGCCAATGAGGAGGTAGAGGAATCCAATACATTAAGGATTGATCCACAACAAGGTGGGATTGGCAATTAGACTCCAAGGATAGGTTGACAAAATTTTCCAACTATATTTTAGATTGGGATGTGGGAAAGTCATCAAATGAAATCATGTTAGAATTCTCAATAGCAAGGGAGATAATCATAAGGAGGATGGACTCAACATATCTACTAGAATCACAAAAATATCTATTATTTCTCTCTAACCAGACCTACCACAGGTAATGAGGTAAGGTGAAAGACCACTTAGACTTGAGGTGGGTGGATCTAAAGGAGTTGGACCATTGGAGAGAAAATATTTTAAGTATTTGGGAATAACCCATGCAACAAAAGCCAAAGAAATTAGGGATGATAGGACTCTAACAAATAAGGGACACTCTAAGAAGATGTGGTGGACCGACTCCCAAGTGGCTTGATAAAGGAAGAATATGTTAGGGAGGACCATACCCCAAATCAAGAGGTTGTTCATAGTAAGGATTCTATTCTGAGCCATAAGCTAAAACAAGTGAGTGACTTAGGGTGTGAGATGTATAAGCCAAATGCTTTTGATTGGGAACCAATCATAATTAGGCTCTTCCATGGCTGAATAAATTGACTTGATGGAGAACATCCCTAACTCACATAGTTGCCAAAAGGGGACATCCTGAGATGGGTGACATGGGATAACCATAAGGTGAAGTATATAAGAGATATGATGGTTGGCAGTATGCTATTCTAGAGTTACCAAATCTAGGGGTAGAGTAATATATCTTAGGGTAGAAGATTGAGAGGATATAAAGTTGCAAACCTTGCTTCCAAACATCTGATAAAAAATGGTTTTGAAACTTATCACAAACTGGCCAAGATTCAGAGGTTGAGCTTCTAGTCACGGGTCTTCCCAGAACCTAATTTGGTATCCATCACCAAGTTTTCATCTACTTCCTTTCTGCAAAAAAATTCTCATCTGGCATATAGCATTCCAAAAAGCAAACCCTTGCAACATAGAGGAATCACTTAGAAGGAAACCTTGTCTAAGATATTTCTTTTTAACAATTTCCACCCATTGAATAGGGGAATTTGTGATTATTTTCCACCTTTGCTTGCATGTCATTGCCATATTCATTTTTTTATTTTACAAAGTCTCAGCCCTCCTTTGGACTTAAAAAAGTAGACTTTATCCCAAGAAATGAGAGGAAATCTGGATATATTCTTTGTTCTGTACCAAATAAAGTTCCTTTGGATTTGCTTAATTTTATTGCACACTACAATTGCAGCCTTGAAAATGATAGAAAGTAGATGGGAACACTATGGAGAAAATATTAGAAAAGAGTTATTTTACCTATAATACTAAGGAGAGCTCCCTTCCATTTAGCCAACATATTCATAATTCACTGTTGAACACTATCCCACATCTGATCTGATGAGATGCCTTAGAAAAGAGGAAGGTCGAGATAGACCACAGGGAATTTGGCACTTACACATTCAAGGATATTAGCAATTTTCAATTATCTTTGATTTGGAGTGTTAGTAAAGAAAATGTTGCTTTTGAGGTAATTGACTTTCTGGCTAGCAACCCTCTCATAAGCATCCAAGATTCATTTTATTATTCTGGCCTCAAGGATGCTAGAGCGGTTGGCAAAAATGGTGTCATCCATGAACTATTGGTGGGACACAGGTTGGAGCCTAGATGAAGCTTTAATTCTAGATATATCTCTAGAAGTGCAAGCAACTTTGAGGGCTCTCCCTAGAGAATCAACAACAATGATAAACAAAAATGGGGAGATAGGATCCCCTTGTCTGATTCCCCATTTATTTTTGAAATATCCTATTGTTGCCCCATTGACTAACACTGAAAACCAAGCAAATGAAGTGCAATATTTGATGAGATAAACCCATTTAGAGTGGAATCCAAAGTCTGTAATAATAGCAAAGAGAAATTCCCAAGAATGTTTTTCAAAGGATTTTCTAATATCCAACTTCAAGAAAAATCTTGGAATCTTGTTGATAGTTAGAGAATGGATTAATTCATGGATATTTATCATGCTACCAGTGATTACCCTACCATGAACAAAACTTCCTTAGCATGGGTCAATAATGCGAGGCAGAACCTGCTTCATCCTATTGACCATGGTCTTAGTGAGGATCTTATAAAGAATGTTACACAAGTTGATAGGACAATAATCAGACATGGAGTGGCACTCATGAGATTTTGGGATTAAGGTGAGGAAGGTGGAGTTAAGATATCTAGGGATAAAATTGGTCCTCTGAATTTCCTATATGTCCACAAAAACATTCTCATTGATATAGTCCTAAAAGGTTTGAAAAAACTTTGTGGGAACTCATTCGAGCTAGGAGCCTTATCAGCTGGTATGGAGAATAGGGCTTCTTTGAATTTGTCATGGGATAATGATTGGAGTAAGAAGTAGTTATCAACTTGAGAAACAAGGGGTGGTATGTGTTGAAGCAAGGATTTATATATAGTGACTGAGCAAGGTTGGGATGGTCCAAGAAGGTTACAAAAGTGATTAGTTGTCTCCTATCTAATTTCTTTAGTGTTTTTAGTGTTGGTTCCATCATATTTACAAAGAACTCTGATGATGTTTTCACCTCTATACCACATTGTAGTTGCATGAAAAATCTTGAGTTAGAGTCTCCTTATCTAAGCCAAATCATCCTTGAATTTTGTATCCAAAAGATCTCTTCTCTAGCTAACAAATTATGAAACTCAACAATAAGGTTTTTTTCTCTGACTCTAAGGATGTTGCTGATATTCCTAATATGAACCTACTCTTCAATTTCTTTTAGCTAGGAACATATAATTATATGTGATTTTAATATATTTTTGAATATCTCCTTATTCCATTTCTTGAGTTGGGTTGAGGAATTTGAGTTTCATACTGAACTAGAAGGCATGAGACCCATAAAAAAGTTATCACCACCACTCATTAATTTTTATTCTAAACTCTAGGTTTTGAAGCCATATAACTTCAAACCTAAAGGGAGGTTTGTGGATAGGCCTGGGTCGCGATGCTTCAAAGAGAAATGGATTATGATCTAAAGTGATATTGGGGAGAGAAGATAATGTTGCATCACCAAAGTGAGGTATGGCCTCCTTGGTAATGAGGAACCTATACAATCTAAGCTGAATGAGCTGATCTTCCTCCCTCTAGTTGGTCCACATAAATAATGATCTCCTTAACTCGACATCCATCAACTCATTAGTATAAAAAAAATTAGAAAATTTTTCATAGCTCTTGTGGTTGATTGGAGTAACTCCACTCTTATCTATAGGATATAGAGGATTGTTAAATTCACCAGCTAGCATCCATTCATGGCACTAAAATATACCTTGCATTTGTGAGAGATAATCCCACCTAGAAGCTCTTTTAGTGAGACTATTGGGAGCATAGATGTTGGATAGGACCCACTTTATTTTTTTTTCATCGCAGGAAAATTGAATATTGATCATTCTATCAGTGAGGGAAATTAGTTGACCTTCCACTTCGATTGAGTCCCATAAACACAACAGTCCCCCAGAGACACTATCGATTGGGCTTGCAACATATTTGAAGTTATTCCATACTGACTTGACAATCATGTTTGTATTCATACTTTTCACTTTTGTTTCCTATATAATAAATATTGAAGGCCTGTACTCCTTCCTCAAAGAAGAAACAACCCTCTATTTTGTCACTCCATTGAGGCCTCTTTCATTCTAGGACAAGACTTTTATTTGTAGAATTTAGAGGTGGATATTTTCCATCCTTTACCATAGGAGGGTTTGGGTCTTTTTCCTTCCTCTTTGGACATCTCCTTGAGAGGAGAAAAAGAAGATAACAATGTCATTTTGACACCATTGGCTATTTCTTCCCTATTTTTTCCTTTGATCAAGACCCAAGGATCAACCTTTATTTTTCTCCATACCCACATCAAACTTGGGGTTTCTTTGGCTTTTAGTGTTAGACATGTAGGTCCAAAATGGCCACATCCTTAAAAAAATATTGAAATTTTATTCGAAGGCATGAAAAGGCTCTAATCCACTGAATATATAGAGTATTTCAGAGTGGATCCATGCAAGATGCTCCAATCCGCTCAACACTTGGTTCCTTTTTGCACAAATAAGCAAAGTGTTCCACACCACCCAAAACTTAGTGTATTTTATAGTGACCTAGTGTGAAGGTCTTGATCCACAATTGAATCGATTCTATATGATAACATCTTTCAAAGTGCATATTAGCAACATGGCTTCATCATGCATGCTCAAGGGACTAAGTATTGGGGATGTCCCATTATACTGAGTTCCAAGGCTATTTTAGAGCGGAATGGCAACAAGATCCATGCTACTAGAAAAGAAGATTAAAACATCAAGAAGTAAAAGGTAGTAAAATAGCACAAAAGTCATTTCTCATTACTTCTTCAGTGGATTGGTGTTATACTCTATTTTGTAATTGATTAAAATCAAAGCTGGTGGAGTGATAATTGAGGAGCATATTGCAACTTATGTCCTATGTTGTATACACGAGAAGGAAATAAAGTGTTTTGAAGACTTAAGTGAGTGGATTGGTGATGAGCTATGTTCTTATTAGTACTTAGTATATTTCTCATAAAATCTCAAATTTATTACTCAAAGCTATTCTAGATGACATCAACGTTCATTTTAGAGAAGATTGATGACTTCTTCTACCCTACTCTTCTGTAGAGCATTATCAAAGTTTAATCATAGCTATCTATGAAGTGCATCAACAGTGGATATTATGCTAACATTTTCATGAGCATATAAAGGCAAATTATTGGAGAATGAATATCAGTCAGTTTGAGAGGGTAGACGAAGCATCCATGGTACCAAGAACTAAGAACCCAGAACTAAGGTAGTTGTAGATCTATGGTGGTGTGAAGTCCTCAATAAGGATGAGTGGTTTAGATATGGTTTCTAATGACCTAAAGTTTAACTGCCATTGCTAAACCAACAAGTTATAGACCCAAGTTACCATGGCATGCAACATCAAGCAGATTTGCTAAATACTATATATGAATGAAATGATGCTAGCATAGCTTTCTTCTAATCTATCATATTCTAAATCCTTGTAATGTATCCTCTACTTTCTTTCATTGTAAAATATAAATAGAGGTCGAACCCTCAATTTTTAGGGTCGAGTCTAGAGTGTTTTCTTGCCCTACTATGTAATATCTTTTACAAATTAATAGAAGGAGCATTACTTGGATTTTTGACTCAATATTTATCATATTCATTATCTGTTATTAAAAGTTTTGAACTATGAATTGCATTTATATTAATGCTATTATGATTAGTTCATTCCACCTGTATTGGATTACTAGTTGTAAGACAATTGAAATATGTTCATAGTTAGATCTATCTGGAAAGAATTTTATTTCTATCAAGTCTGAAACTAATCTATTTTGCTAAATTGGATTGTTAGTATCTTAGATATTGAAATTACTTCTTGAAACACATATCTATTTTTATTTTTATTGTAAGAATATTATTTTGTTTTGGGTGCTGCTAACCCTAAGTGTGGGACACTAGAAATAATTTGTTGAGGGTTTTACTTTTGGATGCCTATGTTGTTAGCCCTATCCAACCACTGTTAATTCATAATTTCTTAACCCTAAACCCTTTTCTAACCCTATATATCAAAACCATTATTGAGCTTAATTGAGTCAACATTCTATTAGTTGACAAGGAATCAACCTACTCTAGAGTTTGAGCTGAAGCAATCTTTGGTCCATACAATATTGAGTTATGAGCTATGACTAGTGGGTGCAAGCCTAGCTAAAAAAGTGGAAGATAGAAAGTTGCAGTATCAAGTTTACTTGATGTCAATTCGAATCCCAACAGTTTTGGCATGCTCAATGGAACCTTGTTTGCAATAAACACTAAAACCCATCATATTATTTATTGTTTTTATATTTGCATGAAGGAATAAAAATTTGGTGAATTGTCTTGACCTTGCTAAGTGATGATCAACAAATTCACCTAGAGAATCCCTGGTTTGCAAATCCAAAAAATTTATCCCTGTAGCTTGTAGTTTTTCATGAATACTAGGTTATCCGCAGGGAATAACCCATACTCATTTTTCTACTGTGAGCTACCTTATAGAGGGTCTACTATCATAAGGAATTTGATTCAGGATTTTCATTCAAATAAAACTCCTCCTGAGGAGAATCCTATAGTACACCCAAGGCCACCTCCAATAGGAGCTACACTTGGGAACATGGCCCAAAATAAAAATAAAAATGCAGTCCCAAATTAGCCCTTGCAAAAGTATCCTAACTGGAATACAACTAGCCCCCTTGGAATATCCCATATTCATGGCATTCCCCAAGATATGTCTAAGGCTATCCCCACCTATGATGGATCTGGTAAGACTGCATTTGAGCACTACCAAGATATTATGAATCTGGTAGCAATCCACAATATAAAAAATGAAGATATTATTATTAGGATCCTAGCCCTGTCCTTTAGAGTAAATATTCTATATTGGTTGATGACCCTTGAAGACAATACCATTATCTCATGGGTAGCATTTTCCAAGACCTTTATGGAAGAATTTAATGAATCTAATGATCCTTTTTCCCTCCTTAATCAATTTACATCCATGCAAAAGCATCAACAAGAAACTATTTCAAACTTCAACTTGAGGTTTAGTAGGACCTAGAAGAGGATTCCTCCTATAGCTAGACTAGCTTCAAGCCTCACTTACATGTATTATATCAGAGCCCTCAGATCAGAGTTAGGCCTACAAACCCAATAATCTAGGGTCGAGACCTTTCCATAGATTTACAATGTAGCTATTCATGCTGAAAATATCCTTATTAATGTGGGAAGATTACCCCCAAAAGTTGTGTTACCCTACAATTTGAAAACCCCTAATGTACAAGGCCAAAAAAATGCATCATATTATATGTACCCTCATAATTTTTCATCCCCATTTCCATAAATGAATCCTATCCCTCATTCAAAAATATCACCTACCATAGTTCCTTTCCCTCCCCTTCCTTCTCAGGTTCCCCAAGAATTTTCTATCCTCTTTGATATCCACATTACCTTGAAAAATCTCAACAACAAGATGAATTAAATTGAAAAGAGAGATATGAAGATATATCAACAAAGGATATTTCCTTATATTAACAAGGATCAAATACCTGGTCCTAGCAATAGCACTAGGGTCAGAGTAAATGCAGTGCAAGAAGAGCCAGAATATTCATTTGAAAAAAGTCTAGTGAATGTATGGTGTTTGGTATGTAATGATCCCTATGATTCACAATATTGTATTATGTACCAACACCATGTAGAACAAGCTATGAAGAAAGTAGATATAAATAATAAATGAGGAGTGAAATGCTCTAGCAACCAGATTAGATCATGGTTGAAAAAGATCTTGATGAGGATGGACCCATTTCTATCATGACAAGGTCAGGAAAGAAAACACTATAGGTTTATTCATAAAATATGGGTCAATTTTAGGTTCCCTCTCAAAAGAATAAGGATCCTCCTTCACAAAGTAGTGATACATTCCCTATCCCCTAGGCCAATGAAAAAAGAGACATGGTTCCTAAGGGCCAGGAAAAGGTGGTTAATTTCCCCAAGATAATTGAGAAATAAACTAAGGGAGATAGAATGAGATCCAAGAATGAGGTACAAGAGAGGCTTAGTGAAGTAGGGAAAAATGGTGCACCAAATGAAATATAAACAATGTATGTATCTATGCCCTATCGCTAATGAGCGCCAAACGGAAGCATGCAAGTAAAATGGAAAGATAGCGAATAACAAGAAGTGAAGCAAAACAAGTATATCTCTTATTAATCGAAATGATCCAAATATTATGGGTTACAATGCATCCCCTTGAGGGCTCAAAATGGGTGATACAAATGTTTACAACTCGGGTGCCCAAAGGTCAAATCTCTCAAAGAAATTGGGTGCACATCCACTGTCTTTCCTCGTACCCACAATCGAAGTGGGCGGGCCAAAGTTGTTTCCGCTTGTGTATTTGATCTATGATGTCTTAGGCTGCCTCCCAATGCACTGTAATGACCTGCACCTACACACAAGGAAACCAGAATCGTCAAATAGCGAGTGCGTGTGATAAAAAGCATGCAATCCCCATAGGGGCAAAACGACTAATAATGAGAAAATATATCAAATCAACTCCAAATAGCACAAAATTGTAGAGGGATGTAAAAGGGAAGGTTTTGGGAAGATATCACCAGAAATTGCACCAAAATTGCATCCGATGGGGCTTCAAAACTTGAATGACCATTCACAACCTACAAAACCCAAAGCAAGAAAATTCTGACCCTACGCATATCCAAAATGCATGAAAATTGGAAAGAATACTATTATAATAAAACCCATTTGATCATATTTGCAATATCAATCACATTTTGGGTGTTCTCTCAAATGACCGTCGGATACCTACAAGAGACCCTACAAAACACTAAAAATGCAATATCTCGGCCAATATAGCTCAGAATGACATGAAATTTGAACTGTAGAATCATATGAACATGTGTAAAATATATAATTAAAAATATTCAAAAAATTATGCATAGATATCTATTCATCCTGGGGTGGAGCGAATAGGACTATCACAGATTAGGGGGCACCCTGGGGTGCGGCGCCCATGGAATCTCCCTAAATTTTACCACCAATCCCACTTGGAATGATGCAAAATCCTATAAAATGTGTTGTCATAAAATTTGGTGATGGAATTCACTCATTTGGTTTGGTTTTGTAACATATTACGCCTCCTAACTCACTCACAAACCTCCTTCGCTAGGAAGAGATTCCGAGGGAACAATTGGTGCAAAAAGGGTGGAAGGAAATCTTGGCAGCACTCCATTGCTTTGTCCTCAAAATATCCTCTCCTTTGGTGTGGAAAATATCTCCACTTTATAGCCTAAGGAGGCTTCAGGGGTCAAAAGGCATGCGAGGCATGAGGTGCCACTTGGCCACCAGGGTGGCATGCATTGGAGGGAGAAGAGAATCTCCCAATTTGGCTTCCCTCATGGGCTGGAGCATTAAGATGTTGTGTGCCCTACCCTCCTAGCCATTATGGACCAAAAATATAACCATTGGTAGGCACCATTTGTCCAGGTTTGACTTTTTGCCAGTCAAACCTGCTATTCGCTTCACCCTAGAGCGAATGTTGCTATTCACTTTGGGGTGCAATGAATAGGTTATGTATTCATCCCAGGGTGGCACGAATAGTAGAAGGGTGTCCAAAAGGTGCCAAAAGTGGCCTAGAACCTTTCAAACCCTTGCATTAAGTGGTTAGAACCACTGTATACCTCCTGAGGGCTGCCCTAGGGGCCTTGGTGTGTCGCGAAGTCACTACTTATGGTAGCATAATCGGATTGACCAATTTTTAGTGTCTACAGATGCCCCTTTTTGGGATGCATTGTGTGCAACATAGCGTCGAGAAAAAATAGATGACTAAAAATGTTCAATGATTAGGGTTACTCAATAACCTAACCAACTTTAGATGCCCCAATCTTGGAAAGAGCATGCGTCCTTGAATCCTTGCTTTTGATGAGCTAAGGAACTTGCTTTAGCTTAGACATTGTCTATCATGAAAAGGTGAGGCCTATGTTTCCATGATGCCATCAATGCTGAGCACTTTAATTTGATACTTTGTGCTTGTTTACTACCCCAAGCAGGAGCGTGATTGTCTTTGTCAAAGATTCATTGGACGAACACAATTTGCATGATTGAGTGTGTGCTTGTTGATTTGACTTGAGTATGACTACCCCCTCAAGTGATGAGTCGATGAGGGAATGACTCATGAGAAAAGTGATGAGTCGCTTGACCCAGATGACTATTGTTAAGGTTACCTTCAATTGTACTCATTAAAAATGGCATAGTTTTGAAAGGATTTGAATGATGCTATGGGGGTTTCATGGAAGCAAGAAGTTGAAAACTTCATTCCCATGGGGTGGTCCGGCCATAATGGCCTTCTTGGGGAGTAAAGTAATAGCTTATCCATGCATCCATGAAAAATTTGTATTCCATATTGACCCTGAATGAATTCCATCAGATGCGACTTGTTTTTGGCGGGTTTTGAGCCCTTTTCTTTGTGACTGCCTGGAGGAAGGAATGAAAAACCTCGCTCCCATGGGGTGGTCCGGCCATGGTGGCCTTCTTAGGGGTTGAAGTTAGGTTCTTTCCAAGCATCCAGGAGTGTTATTATTTGCCTCTTGATTATTACAAAAATTTGACCAAAATAGAGTTGTTTGTGTGGGTCTTTGGACCCTTTTGGTGTCTTTTGAAGCCATTTTGACCTATGAACCCTGTATTCATCCTGGGGTGGAGCGAATACAAATTTTGTATTCATCCCAGGGTGGAAAGAATGGCCAGAAGTGTGTTCACCCTACCCTGGAGTGAATAGGACTATTGTAGGCCTATATAAGCTGCAAAAACCAATTTTGGGCTCATTATTGCATGTTCTCTTTTGCAGTTTGAGAGGTGAGGAGGAGGAGAGTGATTTTGCATAGCGAAGCACTGTCAAAATCATCATGTATCATCATGAGTCAGCAAGCGAGGGCATCCAGTGAAGGGGCTAGTGTGAAGAAGGTAAATGCTAACTCAAGTGACCTCACTTATTACAAGTGTAATACCTATTATTATATTTTTTTTTTTTGTTCTTTTGTTTTTGATGTTTTTATTTGTTTTATCTTTTGTTTTGTTAGGTGATGAGCTGGTATCACACACCGAAGCTCTTTAGGACCACACGGGATGCCTTGAATGAGGCTGACTGGGAGTGGCTTGATGCCCTAGGGCTCAAGCACGTTACTCGGCTAGAGCCTGTGATAGGCGACCGAGCTTATTTGACTACGTTGATCAACTTATGGGACCCGCGCACCAACACCTTCCATCTATCGATGGGAGAGATGACGGTGATGTTAGAGGACATCTACCAAATTCTGAGGATTTTGATAGAGGGGTGACCCATCCGATCATCGCACCATGACCTGAGGGATGCAGTGCTGAGGAGGTACTTCGAGGAGGATGCGGATGCGGTAGAGTTGGACTACCAGACTAGAGGTATACTGGTGGGGTACTGGTATGAAGAGGGGGTATTGGGGGTGAGGCATGCATTGCTGATGACCCTCATCTCCAATATGCTCCTCCTAGACTCATCAGGGGCTAGGTTCCCATGGAACCTGCTAGAGCTAGTGTTTGCCCTAGCGAAGTGCCCCATGGAGGAGCCATTGGTGATGGCATGGGGGACTACCATTCTAGCACAGCTCTATGATGAGTTGTACGAGATCGCTACCAAAAGTAAAAGGGCTTAGGGTGTAGTTTCCTATTGTAGTGTTGGGGATGGCAGCACATAGTTATGGGGCAACCATAGGGCTTACCTTGGTCGACTCGGGCATAACTAGTAGACCAAGAGATAGGATATGGTATCCTATGGCAGATGACATAGGAGAGAGGGTAGAGTCAGTGGTTCATGGGTGATGTAGATCACTACATCAATCTCTTCTCTCACCTAGCACTAGGATAGGTGCAATGGTGATCGTACAAGGATTTTATGATCTAGGCTGATGCTGGAGAGTAGCTCCAATGGGTGAGGTAGGGTAGATGGTTGATTACTCAACATGGGACCGAGTGGGAGTACTTCCCATTTTCTTGAGTCATGCGGTAGTTTGGGCTATGATAGGGGTTACCTAGGGAGCCGATGGTGTACCGACAATGGGGATGAGCGGATGCTATCCTGGCCTACGATGGAGGAGGTGGGTGAGGAGTCAGATCCTATGGTCAATGTTCTAGACATGGATGATGTCAAGATGATAGGAGAGTATGACTCATGGTGGGTGATGCGCTAGTGGTAAGGGATAGGGACCCTAGGAGGTGAGGTAGTGGAGTCGAGGAGGTGATGTCAGATGCTCTAAAGGAGGACCGAGAGAGGGTGGAAAGTAGGGGGATCTCCTAGACTTGGGAGATCAGGGGGACTATATGGATGTAGAGGAGCCCAGGGCATAGGTACCGTAGGGTGCATAGGGTGGCCAGTATGTAGAGTTGTAGGCTGAGTTGGCCAGGGTTCGATAGGAGAGAGATCTCCTATGGGTACAGGCACAGGAGGTAGAAGGGCTGAGGGTAGAGGTGTTGAAGTTGTAGTTGGTGGTGGAGACCTACCAGGGGTGGGAGCAGTGGAGACAGGGATACATGGGTCTACTAGAGATAGAGGTGGTGCACCTTGGAGGGCACCTACCGGATGATGGAGAGTCTAGAAGATCACACCGGTCTCGACAAAGCGAGATGGTGCAATCCTCTACTAGGTGGAGGGAGGACAAAGCTGGTGGTAGCAAGCATGGGGGTCCCAATGGACCCATACCACTAGGGGTAGTGTGAGTCGTAGCACCGATCCTGCGTGATCATGGTGACATAGACTCGTGGGACTATTTTTGGGTTTTTGGGTGGTGAGGTCTGAGGACCCACTTTATTGTAGCCTACGGGCATTTTGGAAACTATGATGTATATTTTTTACCCCATATATATATGAGATTTTTGTTGTGATCATCATGTGTTTTCCCTTATTGCTTTATTTGGATGAATGCAATGTGTGTAATGATTTATGATTATGTGTTAGATGCTTAGTATGTATGCATATGGATGTAATGAGATGGTGATAGATAGATATCATGTATGTATATGTAATTTGATTTGATTGGAATTGCAACTATCTATATGCATTGATGCACAGTGAGATGAAATATGTGAATGATTGATAAACATGGAGTTGTGGCTAATGATTTGACATACTATGTGAACACTATAGACTATACAAAATACATTAACGCTCTTTGTTGTTGCTTCTTTTCTTTGTTTTGTAATGGAAATGTGAAACCATTATTGCGATGTAGTGAAATGGAGTGAATAAGATGATATGTGCATAGAATGTAGGTGAGGTTTTTATGAGACTCAAACACTCTAGCTGATTTGATCAAAGGTTGTATACTGACTATGCAAGACTTTTTGATGAGGTATGAATCTGCTAGGATGACCAAGGTACTTCATATCCCTATGTGTGCAAGTGAGTTCATTCTTATGAGATGCATAAGGATACCACCAGTGCCAAGCAGGCTCTCAACCAAACCTGTACTAGGGATCACCCTATGAATGCCACCATCCTAGGTTTTGTACTTAGTAGGACTAGGCCACTAGGCAATCTAGGTTACCAAAGCTAGCTCATCCACATGCAAACATTGGTCTACACACATGCCCAAAAGCTAATGTGGTAGACATATCATCATGCGTAAGGATACCGCCATTGCCAGATAGGCTATCCACCAAACCCGTAATGAGGATCACCTTATGGTTTTCCAAATGCTGAGAGTTCCAGGGATTCAAGTTTGACTCCCTTCTTTTCTTCAATTTTATTGGGATACTTGCTCATATGTAGTGATGAAAATCACTATTTATTTTGTATATATATATTTTTTATTTGAGCAAGGGATTTGGGATTTGGGATTTGGGATTAGTGGTGAAAACCACTATTTATTTTGATTTTGATTTTGACTTTGAACTTTTGATTTCTTTGATTTTTGGATTTTGATATGGGATTTGGATTTGTGGGAGTTGGGATTTCTGATAGTGGTGAAAACCACTATTTATTTTGGGGAATTGGGTAGGGAAGATGCTTGTCCTTTTGCCAACTCTCAGCATTCTTGAACCATTCACACAGGGGGATGAGCAGGATGACCTTTTCGCTTAAAGTAACCTAGACCACTTCATGGATTTCATCTTTCCTTGTGCAAAACTTGGATTTATTAATGTTTAACTATGTTTGGGATTTGATGTACACAAGGCATAATCTAAGCAAGACTCTACCTCCTAAAAATCAAGCTAGCTTTCTACAAAACCTGAAGAGAAGCTAGAAATGGTTGAGTGACCAAAAACCCTAATGACATTCTAGAACAAATGACTAGGTAAAGGGGTGGACACAAATGTGGAGTATGGAAAATGTGGGTGAATATGATAATTGCAACATTGAACTATGCTTACTTTCACAACATTGATTTTGAGCGATAAGTATTGTACCATCATGGTGCTAGACATGCATGAGCAACTCTAAAATGTAAAGTGCAAATGATGAGTATGCCTAAATGCAAGCGATGGTAGAATGCAATGGGATGCAATGTGATGCAATGCTATATTTTTGTATTTTTGATATTTTGATGATGTTTTTGAAATGCAATGTGATGCAATGTTTTTGTATTTTTGATATTTTGATATGTTTTTAATATTTTTTGTATTTTTATTGATATATATGTATGTACATGTGACCAATGGGCTTATTGGGGGCCATTGGGGCATTTGGGGGGACCAAAGGGCTTATGGATGCCTTTGGGGCTTTTTGGTTGACCTAGATGGTTCTAGACCATCTAGGAGCATTTTAGGTTGACCAAGCGGGATGTAGGCACCCTTGGAGCATTTTGGGGTGACCTAGATGGTTCTAGACCACCTAGGAGCATTTTAGGTTGACCAAGCAGGATATAGGCACCCTTGGAGCATTTTTGGGTGACCTAGATGGTTCTAGACCACCTAGGAGCATTTTAGGTTGACCAAGCAAGATATAGGCACCCTTGGAGCATTTTGGGGTGAGCCATCCTACGCTAGGCATGGAATGGCCACAAATGAAGGATGTTCAAGGGTTCAGGATCCTCGACACCTTCAAGGGAGGCTAGGCGATACGTTTTGGGTCCTATATGACTGGTAATGACATAGGGACCTAACTAGTTTACCACGAACTTGTCCCTCAGATGGGGTGGCAAATTAGAATTTTGTTGGTTCTCCTTCAGAATGAGGTCACCAACTTGAAAGTCTCTTAGGTGGACTTTCATATTATAGGCTCTCTTAAGTCACTCTTGATAAATGCATAGGTGCTCGAGAGCATTAATACGATATTCATCAAGTAGCGTAAGCTGATCTAGGTGAGCCTACCATGTAGTGTCATCATCGATGAACTCTTGCATGGATATGCGCAACGATGGTATTTCGAGCTCTAGAGGCATGACCACCTCGGTGCCATACACTAGTGAAAATGGAGTAGCCCCAGTGGGTGTCCGAATACTAGTGTGATAGGCCCATAGAGCAAGAGGTATTTGTGTATGCCAATCTGTGTGACTCTCTCTAACAATTTTCTTGAGAATGGCAATCAATGTTTTGTTAGAGGCCTCTGCTTGCCCATTTTCTTGCGGATAGTAGGGTGTCAAAAAGCTATGTTGGATATTATACTTTGCTGTCAAAGCATGCACATATTTGTTTTTAAATGATGTCCCATTATCCAAAATGATCTTGGATGGAATACCAAAATGACAAATGATATTGTGCAATAGGAACTCCGCTATGCGGGGTCCCATCATAGTGGTAAGGGGAATTGCTTCCACCCATTTAGTGAAATACTCAGTAGCCATGATGATAAACATGTGATGGCCCGAGGATGTGAGGGAGATTTTCTTGATTAAATCCAACCCCCACTATGAAAATGGCCATACCGATTGGATCGGTTGCAAGGCCTGAGAAGGTACGTGTGTCAAATTGGCATGATGCTGACACTTCATGCACTTCCTCACATATGCGCAGCAATATCGCTCTAAAGTTGGCCAATAATAGCCCATGCGAAGAATGCGCTTGGTGATGGCCATGCCACTAAAATGACCACCGCATGTACCATCATGTGCTTGGGCGATTGCCCAAGTCGACTCTTGATGCTCTAAGTAGTGAAGGAGGATCCCTTCATAGCTTCGATGATACAGAATATCTCCTAGCAAGACATATTTTGTCACCTTCCATCTGAATGTTCTTTTAGTGGCATGTGACAGTCCAGGAGGGAGGTTACCAAGCTTTAGGTATTCCCTGATTTGTGTTGACCAGTCCTATTGTGAAGAAGCCTCGAGCGCATGAACGACCTATCCCTCTCGAAGTTCATCCCTAGAAAAAGCTGACTGGGAAAGAACTTGTAAGAATAGCATTGTGCTACTATCGAAAGGGGCTTGAGGGAACAAAGTCCCCCAATCGGCCTGCTTCAAGCATTCATGAATGTGCGAGAATCTCTCCTGATGAGGTTCAATTTGAATCAAGTGGACTTCCGGCATGACTTGATCATTCTCATGCTCCACCATAGATTGCGAGAGCATTTTGACCTGGATGGTAGTCATCTGATCCATAGGGTCTTGCAGGATCAAGGACCCCAGAGAGGCCATCGTATCCATAAAATGATTAGATGATCGAGGGAGTGCCTCGATGTTATACCATTCAAATTTTTCTAAGAATTTATCCACAAGGGCCTTGTAGGCTTGCAGGACTAGGCACTTACACTGGAAGATCCCCTTGACTTGGTTAACAATGAGCAAGGAGTCACCAAAGATGTTGAGCTTTGTTATTTTCATGGTGACAGCCATCTGAAGGCCTATGATCAGGGCCTCGTACTCGGTATTATTGTTGGTGCATGGGAAATCAAGTTTAAATGATAGGGGTATGGGAGCCCCATGCGGTGTGAAAAACATGATTCCTATGCCACCCCCTTGCTCGCATTTGGAGCCATCAAAAAATAGGGTCATATCTGCCTGCGCCTCAGGCTCGTCAGAATCTGGTGATTTTGATATTTGGAAGACCCCATCATCGGGAAGGTCCATGCTAAGAGGTTGATCATCCTAGAGAGGAGCCTCTACGAGTTGATCGGTGATGACCTGACCCTTAATTGATTTTTGTCCAACAAACTCAAGGTCAAACTCCATCAACAACATGATCCATTTCATCGTGCGACTACTATGATAAGTGTGACTCATCATGTAGTGCAATGGATTCTCTTTAGATACAACATACATGGTATTGCTAAGCATGTAATGTCATAGCTTCTTGGTGGTGAAAACCACCGCTAGGCATAATTTCTCAATGTATGCGTACTTGATCTCATAACTGACCAGGGTGCGGCTGAGATAGTAAGTAGCCTGTTCCTTATGAAATTCATTGTTTTGGGCTAACATGGCACCCAATGCAATCTCAGTGGCTGAGATGTATAAGCGGAATGACACTCCTAGCCTAGGTGGTGCCAACACTGGCGGTGAAGCCAAGTACTATTTTATTGCATCGAAGGCCTCCTGACACTCATCATCCCAATGGAATGTGACCCCCTTGTGCAACAACTTGTTCATGGGGTGACACTTGTCCGACAATTACGCTATGAAGCACTTGATGGATGCGATCTTGCCCTGCAGACTTCAGAGCTGCTTGATCATGGTTGGGGGAGGCATCTCGAGGATGGCCTTGACCTTATTAGGGTCCACTTCAATGCCTCGCTTAGAGATGATAAATCCCAAGAGCTTTCCAGATGTGACGTCGAAGACGCACTTCTTGGGGTTCAGTCTCACGTTATGTTCAATGAGGTGGTCTAATACTTTGCTCAAGACCTCAAGATGCTCATGGCATAATAATGATTTAGCCAGTAAGTCATCCATGTAATCTTCCAAAATTTTATGCATGTAGTCATGGAAGATGTATGTCATGGCATGCTGGTAGGTGGCACCAATATTTTTAAGGCCAAAAGGCATGACCTTATAGCAAAATGTCCCCCAGGGCATTGTGAACGCCATTTTGAGTTGGTCCTCTAGGTTGATACGAATCTGATTGTACCCAGAGAAACCATCCATAAGGGATAACATTTCATGGCCCGTTGTGGCATCTACCAGGGCATCGATGCTTGGCAAAGGGAAATCATCCTTAGGACTCGCTTTGTTTAGGTCTCAAAAATTGGTGCAAATGTGAATCCTCCCATCTGGCTTCTTGACGGGGACCATGTTGGACAACCATGGTGGATAGTCTACAGAAATGACAAACTGGGCATCCAACAGCTTCTGTAGCTCATATTTGACCATCAAGGCCACTGTTGGATGCATCTTTCTAAGCTTTTGCTTGATAGGCTTGGCCTTCGGGTCAAGCATCAGATTGTGGGTGACTAGATTTGGATCCAGTCCCGACATGTCTTTATAGGACCATGCAAAATCCTCCTTCTTCCTAGTGAGAAGGGTTATGTAATCGGCTTGCTCTTCGAGGGATAGGCTTTCCCCCAACTTGATATACTATGGATTCTCTAGGTCTGAGCCGATATCTACATCAATCATAGGCTCGATTGACATATGTGACCCCTCCTCCAACTGGTGGGGGGTAGGGATCAAATGGATGTCATCCGCTAGATTTAGATCATCAATGGGAACCTCGGGTTCCTCCTCAACATGGAAGACATCATGAGCTAGCCCTGAAGAGAAGTGGAATAGTTGTAGCATCTCATCGTAGGGCCAATACTTAGAAGGTGATGGGGGTGAATCTCCTCGATCAAATTCAATTGCCCCCAAGTCGAGGTGCAATGGCTTTGATGGGTTATTCAGATCTCGTAATGGCTCGAAAAAATCTATGGAAATCATATTAATGGATGGATGATTTCCCCTAGGTGGTTGGTGGTGACCATGGACCTCTGGATGCAGCACGACCTGAGGAGGTGGCTACGGAGGTGGTGGAATGATAGGTGGTGGTCGATGTGGCTATGGAGGAACTTGCCCTTTGTGAGGTAGAAGCTACCACCAAATGGGCTCTTGTAATGGGAATAGGTGCATAGAAAGTAATCATCATTCTCATCCCAAGGGATGATCTATGCGTATTCTCCATCAGAACTATCAGAGTCAATCGATGCGACCCCATAGTCTGACTCATCATCTGACGTCCACTCATAAGGGGACCCTGGATCTTCTTCCTCACCATCATGGGGAAGAGTGCATGAACCTTCACCTCTCTCATAGGATTGGATACCATCTCGAGGTGGTTCATCATCTCCCAAGGGCATAGGGAAATAGTCCCCCAATGAGTAGACGTGATTAGGGTTGGCAAAGGGATCTCGGGCCAACTCATCTCTATAATTGAGGCATAGGTGCTCCATGCCATCAGCAAGAATATCCAAAGGTAGGGGGTTGTTATGTCCCAACCCTGACTTATCATATGGCATCTGGTACTGGGGTTGAAACGGAACTTGTGTGCCTTGCTCATACAAGCCTAACCCATAACCATGCCAATTGCATAGGTCAAGATACTTCAGGGTGAAGTTAGGGTTAGACAAGTAGTGGATGTCCTCTCCAAAGGGCTCTTCATCCTCCTCCTACTGTTGGTAGGGTTCGATGTCGTAGTCAAGTCCCCCATAGATAAAATTCATTTGATTAGGGGGGATGCCTAGGGGCACGATAGTGCCTATGGGAAGATGGGGTCGACCCATGTCTTGCATCGACTCTATAGCAGGGGTAGTTGTGACCTCCCTAACCATGTATTCTCCTAATCCAGTGGAAGCCAAGTGAACTATCACCTGAGGCTATAGATAGAAGAGTGATGAGAGTGAGATCTGATCTAAATCATCTTCTACCACCTATGGTAGCTCTTCATCATCTGGGCTAGGTATCTCCTCTATGGAGATGGTGGATATGGTCGATTGTACCTCATCAATGGGCTTCTTCCCTAGGTTCCTCAACAATGGTTCCTCTAGCCCAGTGGGCATCGAAGGGGGTGTCGATGATGAGGAAGGTATGTCATGCGATGATGAGGGGGTCAAACCTTGGCTAGATTTATTTGGTTGGAAATCTAGATGTGTCGATGGTAAGGTTGACTCAGGGATCTGCTGCACCATGTTACAGTACTTGTAGGGCTCTAGGTCCATAGGGATGACATGAACTTGCCCTTCATGGGTGTACTTGAGGCACTAGTGAGCAATGGAAGGGACACACTTCATGTCCCTAATCCATGGTCTACCTAACAAGATATTGTATGCCATATCACCCTCTAGTATGTGGCATAGCATCGAGATGGTCTTCTCTCCTACCTGAATAGGTAGGACAATCGTACCAACTATCGAGCATATGGCATCATTAAAGGCTCGGAGGGTGTATGTAGATGGGACAATATGGGATATCGAGAGCTTCAAGTGCTTGAGAGCTATTGTAGTGATGATATTGCTAGAAGACCCTATGTCTATCAACACTCTCTTGTATGGTGTCCCATTTACGCATGCAACGATGTGCAAGGGAGGGTCCACCATATCATGCAAAACTGGTTTAAGCTCATCTTCTCGGAAGGCTATCATGGGTTCAGTGCACTATCTGACATGCCCCACAAAATTGTTGAAGGAGTTGGACTCCTGGGGCTGAAGCTCTATGGCCTTAAGGATCTCCATCAAAGCCTCTCTATGAGGTTGTGATTGCTGAATCAGCTCATAGATGGAGAGTCGGGTAGACGTTGTTCTCAAGCTCTGAGTGAGCTTACTCTTGAGGGTGGCCATAGGCCTAGGTGGAAGGCTCGATAGAGGAGGTGATGGCTACTGTGACATCGAAGGGACATCACCCTGAGCCATGGGTGGTGCGGCTGGACTTGGGTACCACCTATTCCTCATGACAATGTTGATCATGCCGACATACCCCTACTGAGGAGGGGCATGGTGAACCTCATTCACCTGGGGCACTGGCTTGGCCTGCTCCACATGGGCAGGCAAGGGATCTTTAAATATCTCCATCTACTAGTTGTTTGGTGTGATAGGGTTGTCTACCTGAAGGTCCTTCCTATCGATCATGTCCTGTACCAAGTTTTTAAACTTGTAGCACATGTTTATATCATGCCCATTTTGCCTATGAAATTTGCAATATAGGTCTTCTCTATACCCTTTGGGTCTAGGTGCATTCGGGTCGATAGGACGACTCTCAGGAAGATTGATCGAATTTACCGCTAAGAGGTGCTCAAACAATGAGTCCATAGACTCTACAAGGGGTGTAAACTATCGCTTGGGGTGACGTTATTGATTCTGCCCTTGACTATTCTGATTGTCCTTAGTATAGTCCCGGTGTGTGGCCTGATAATTAGGCTTTTGAGGTGGCACAGCTTGCACTGGCCCTGGGACACTAAGGGCAACCTGATTCACTACTATCGGCTTGGACTGTGTTGGGGTGCTCTTGGCATTCTTGTTCCACTCCTTGTGAGGCTTCACAATCTCCCCCTCTTGAATCTTGATTTCTTTGATGGTCCTAGCTTGCACCAGGGCATCCTCAAGAGTGGGATATTGTTGCAGCTACAACAACAAGGAGATGGGCTTCAGGTAGCTCTTGGAAAACATCTGAGTCAGCTCCGACATGGGGAGCAAATAAGGTAGCTTGGCGAGCAAGGCCCACCACCTATTGCCATAATTTGTTATTGACTCATCATCATATTGCTTCAACCTGACTACGTCGGCCAATGTCACCTTCCTCTTGGTATTGAAGGTGAAGCATTCTAGGAATGCGTCTGCAAGTTGATCCAAAGTATGGATGCTATGCTTAGGGAGCTGGTAAAACCACTCCAAGGTGGGGCCCGAAAGGGTAGTCACAAATATCCACAAAAGCAAAGCATCATCATCATGAATGCCAAAACACTGACCCAAAAATCTGGTGACATGCTCCTACGCATCCTCTTCTCCCTTAAACATAGCCAACTATGGCAACTTATAATGCTCTGGATAGGGAGGCGTAGGTACTAAAGGATGGATTGGCTGACTACGCAACTGGTGCATAGTGGGCTTCTGAGATCCAGACCCAGAGGTCTTGTTCTCTACCGACTCTAGGTGCTCTAGCAGCTCTTTATATGGATCCGAGGACTTGATCTCCTCATTCTTGCTCACATCTTGAGGTGGAGGTCTAGGATCCTCCAACCTAAGGTGGGGTGTTGGCCTGTCACCCCCTACCTTGATAAGGCATCTCCAAATACTCTACTTTTAGCTCATGCTCACTGTAGGCCCCGTAAGGCATCTCTCGAGCCGGTCTATAAATAGGGGTGTCTGCCCACTATGGGTGCCCTACATCTGGCCTATGAGGTAAGTCTCACTCCGACCTAGGAGGCCATGGAGGCAACATCGGATAAGGTCTAGGAGACCTTTCTCGAACAAGCATAGGTTACCTCGGAGGGACTTCCTACCTATGGGTCTTAGGGGTAGGGACCCTCTCCCATAGAGTCTGCTAGAACAGCTCATTAGTCTACCGCTCAATCCTCTCTTTCTCAAGCTGATGCAAGTGGTCTAGTTGCTCTTTGTCACACCAAAGCTGTTTGAACTGAGCTTGGCATTCTACATATTTTGCAACTGCTTGCTTGATTTGTTCCATCATGTGAGGCCTAGGGGGTCTAGGGGCCTCACCTTGGGGCTAACCTCATTCAAGATAATCTATGATATCTATCGGGTGCTTGCCTCTTTCGAGGTTCACCGCATTGACTTGAGGTTCGAGTTGGAACATCTGCTCATTATACTCAATAGGCGTAGAGGCACATCGGGCATGCACAGAATACTACTCCTAAGGAAAATCTGGGATTTCCTCATGCCTTCCTTCCTGGACGAGGAAGGGTAGGGCAGAATTGGCCCACCCAGAGTGATGAGTGTCATTCCCATCGGGTTGCATGAGTTGTTGTATCCTATCAAGGTGACATGGAGGTAAAGTCGTATCGACTTGCTCTGACCAGTGTGTGAAGTCATGCTCTTGCCTATGAATAGGCGTGTCAGCCCTGATGGGTACATGGATGCATGGCACCACTCTATCTATTAGCACCTCAATGCATTGTTGCCTTTCATCAAAGAAGGCCTGTGATGTATCTACATACCGGGAACACTCTCCCAAGTAATGCTCATCATCCCTCGGGGTGTCCTATAGAGGGTCCCTTCGGAGATGAGGCTCGTGCCCTACTATCTTGGGGCTAGGTGGAGTAGAAGCTCACCAAGGAGGTATGACCAAGTCCCTAGGGCTATAGCAGAGATGATTCATGTCTCCTAATCCACTCTCCATAGCTTTCACCCATGTTTGGGCTTGGCTGTAGGTGCGCACCATCGCGCTCCTCTATCAATACCCCAAGTGATTATCTTATTTACAAATTTTTAATGAAACAACAAACAAGAAAGGAAACACTCAATAAGATAGATGATTATCTCATTTAAGTTTTAGATGTGAGTCCCTAAACTATTTTGTGTGTTTCAGATGTGTTGTTTGTAAAGAATGACCTTGTGTCACATGTTTGAAAACTTGTTGGATGATATTCTTGTGTTTAATTGGATTTCACCTATATACTCATAGCTCGATAACCTGGTGATGAAATCCAGGTCACGTAATCCCACCTATAATGTGTGGTAATGAAGTCCACACATGGCCAGGGAGCACAGGTCCTACCGATTCCTCACCCAGTTCACCCGTAGTCTACGATATACCTCTCCGAGGAGAGATACATGCTATAACCCATGGGCTATGATGGATCTTGGAACCGGCCTTGGCAAAGAACAAGGTACATGGGATTTGAGATGATGGATGGAGATGAAAGCCACCTCATCAAACTCTACTAGTGGATGGTGATGAAGTCCACCTCACTAGCATTTAAATGTGTCGTGGTGTGTGTGGTTCTTTTTAACTTTTAAAGAAAGTAAGCAAAGAAGCATCCAATGATCATTCACTAAATGCATGCATAAAGTGTGTTTTACTTTCAGAAAGGTTAGTATATAAAAATAAACTCACAAATGTATCTAGAAATGCAAAGCCCTAAATGTTAGCCTACCCATTGGGTAGGCTACAAGCACGCAAACCATAGAGATGCATTCCTACTCTGAATTTGTTTTGATTTTTCTGCTTTTTATGTGTTTTTGTTATTTTGCATCTAAGAAAAGGAAGCTACTTTTAACCTTTCTAAGAAAACAAAAATGTGAGAAAAACCAAATAACACTAAAAATAAATAGTTTCTATAACTGCAAAACAGAGATGACAGATTCAGGGACCTACCTCATCACTGCCAAAACTTGCTATTTCTAAAATTCTACTCCAAAAGCTCTCTATTTTCTATTCACTCTAGGGTGTGATGAATAGCAGGTCTATATTCACTCTAGGGTGAGGTGAATTCACATTCACCCCAGGGGGGCACGAATAGCAGACCAGTGTTCACTTTAGGGCAGAACGAATAGAACCTGCAACATAAAAATATGGAAATGAGATCCAAACTTCACCTAAAGCAAAAGGGACTAGGTCCCACCATGATCACCACTGAAGTAGGGAAAAATGGTGCACCAAATTAAATATAAACAATGTATGTATCTATGCCCTATCGCTAATGAGCGCCAAACGGAAGCATGCAAGTAAATGGAAAGATAGTGAATAACAAGAAGTAAAGCAAAACAAGTATATCTCTTATTAATAAAAATGATCCAAATATTATGGGTTACAATGCATCCCCTTGAGGGCTCAAAATGGGTGATACAAATTTTTACAACTCGGGTGCCCAAAGGTCAAATCTCTCAAAGAAATCGGGTGCACATCCAATGTCTTTCCTCGTACCCACAATCGAAGTGGGCGGGCCAAAGTTACCATCACTTGCATATTTGATCTATGATGTCTTAGGCTGCCTCCCAATGCACTGTAATGACCTACACCTACACACAAGGAAACCAGAATCATCAAATAGCGAGTGCGTGTGATAAAAAGCATGCAATCCCCATAGGGGCAAAATGACTAATAATGATAAAATATATCAAATCAACTCCAAATAGCATAAAATTGTAGAGGGATGTAAAAGGGAAGGTTTTGGGAAGATATCACTAGAAATTGCATCAAAATTGCATCCGATGGGGCTTCAAAACTTGAATGACCGTTCGCAACCTACAAAACCCAAAGCAAGAAAATTCTGACCCTACGCATATCCAAAATGCATGAAAATTGGAAAGAATATATAAAATACTATTATAAGAAAACCCATTTGATTATATTTGTAATATCAGTCACAGTTTGGGTGTTCTCTCAAATGACCGTCGGATACCTGCAAGAGACCCTACAAAACACTAAAAATGCAATATCTCGGCCAATATAGCTCAGAATGACATGAAATTTGAACTGTAGCATCATATGAACATGTGTAAAATATATAATTAAAAATATTCAAAAAATTATGCATATATATCTATTCATCCTGAGGTGGAGTGAATAGGACTGTCACAGATTAGGGGGCACCCCGGGGTGCGGTGCCCATGAAATCTCCCTAAATTTTGCCACCAATCCCACTTGGGAATGATGAAAAACCCTATAAAATGTGTTTTCATAAAATTTTGTGATGGAATTCACTCATTTGGTTCGGTTTTGTAACAGATTATGCCTCCTAACTCACTCGCAAACCTCCTTCGCTAGGAAGAGATTCCGAGGGAACAATTGGCGCAAAAAGGGTGGAAGGAAATCTTGGCAGCACTCCATTGCTTTGTCCTCAAAATATCCTCTCTTTTGGTGTGGAAAATATCTCCACTTTATAGCCTAAGGAGGCTTCAGGGGTCAAAAGGCATGCGAGGGCATGCGAGGCATGAGGTGCCACTTGGCCACCAGGGTGGCATGCATTGGAGGGAGAAGAGAATCTCCCAATTTGGCTTCCCTCATGGGCTGGAGCATTAATATGCTGTGTGCCCTACCCTCCTAGCCATTATGGACCAGAAATATAACCGTTGGTAGGTGCCATTTGTCCAGGTTTGACTTTTTGCCAGTCAAACCTGCTATTCGCTTCACCCTAGAGTGAATGTTGCTATTCGCTCTGGGGTGCAATGAATAGGTTTTGTATTCATCCCAGGGTGGCACGAATAGTAGTAGGGTGTCCAAAAGGTGCCAAAAGTGGCCTAGAACCTTTCAAACCCTTGCATTAAGTGGTTAGAACCATTGTATACCTCCTGAGGGCTGCCCTAGGGGCCTTGGTGTGTCGCGAAGTCACTACTTATGGTAGCACAATCGGATTGACCAATTTTTAGTGTCTACACTTAGATTCCCCTCTATTACCAAGAGTTAGAAAATTAAGGTCACACAACAGTATAAAAAAAAGTATGGTGAGCCAGAGAGTAGGCCTGAAAGATCTACATATCCCAAGTCTAAATATAATATTATAAATAGAATGAAGAAGATACCATCCAAAGCTAGCCTATATGATACTCTCTTAATTCCTGGCAAAATAGACTTGCTAAAAGCTTCTCTGAATAAATATCCATAGGAAAAACAAGCCACCACAATCCTCAGTATCCCCTTTGAAAAGGATAAAATATCCCCTATCACTTTAAAGAACAAACCACCTCCATTTTACATTTCTTTAAGGATGGAGGGTTGGATTATCTATAACTTTATGATTGACTCGGGGGCATCCACCACAGTTATGCCTAAATCAGTTTGTGAGAATATGGGTATGAAATATACCAGATCCTGTTCTGGAGTTCTATATTTAGATGGAACACCTGTAAAGACAATGTGAGTGATGAAAGATATCTTGACGAGGCTACATAGAGAATATGAGTTAATCATAGTGCAATAGATAGTGGTGGTGGATCTAGAGCCTTATTTTAGCTTATGTATTTCAAGATAATTCACTATAAATTTGGGAGGATGCATGTATATGGACAATTCTAGCATGGTGATTCCTTTCAAAGGAAAGAGGATGATAATAACATTTGAGAAGCCTATGTCTTACCACATTGAAAATTTTGAAGAGGACATGTCCAATATCACTCCTCTAGAGGAATTTGAGTTAGTGGATAAATTTGAAGAATTGGAGATTGAATATGAACTACCTTTCAGAGAGTATTATAGTCAATTTGGGATAGCTATGGGTACATACAATATTTCCATACAAATAAAGAAAATAATTTTTGCTATATCTAACCAGTCCTTGAGAGAAATAGAAACCTATACCATGCACTTCAATGGTGCAAGATGCAAAAATTGTGCTAGTGTCGGTGTGCCATTACAGTACCAATCATAAGGGACAAAAAGTTTCACATATAGGCTAACATGGTCATGCACTAACAATAATGTAGAATATAAGGCTCTATACCTTGGGTTAATGCAAGCTTAAAGCATGGAAATCAAAATCTTGAATATATATAGTGACTCTAAATTAATTGTAAATCAGGTACAAGAGAGGTGCAACAATAAGCACTACCTGAAAGAATATAGAAGTAGGGTATGAGATTTAATGGAATCCTTTGATGCTCTAAAGATTAATTTTATTCCTAGAAGAAAGAATACCTTAGAAGATTCCTTAGTAGTAAGGGGAGCTAATTTCAACCCACTTGCAGATATAGGATCCATGAAAGACAAAGGGATAAAATTTATTTTTAGGCCTGTAGTGCCAGATAAGCAGATTTTTTGGTAGGTCTTTGAAAAAAAAATAAATAATTGATTTTCTAGTGAGAGAAGCCTATTTATCTACTATTCAAGAGGAAAATCTAGAAGATATTGACCAACAGGATGTCATCCAAGTCAATAAAAATTATATACCTGAAGGGTTGGTTACTCTAGAGAGCCTATTTGACAATGAATATAGAAAAAGATCAGATCCAAGGAAATCAATGATAATATCTATAAAGAAATCAAAATTGAAAAGGAAAAGAGGCTCAAAGTTGGATTTCAATGTTCTCCAGAATAAGAGGAGGATATCAAAGCTTTATTCCTAAAGTACCAAGACATTGTAGCTTGGTCATATGAGGATCTTAAAGTATATGGCAAGAAGGTCATTCAATACACAATTGAGCTAGAGCCAAATGCAAAACCTTTCAATCAAAAACAAAGGCCTTTAAATCCTAGGATCGACTCTAGGTTCATGCAAGCCTTTCAAAAGAGTCATTAGACTATGCCCATGATAATTCTGACATATATCATAGGTACATAGCATATGGGTATTTATTATTCTATTGGTTCACCTTTGATTTTGATAGGATTTTTAGATATTTATTAGGATAATAATTTATATGAGTGACGATCTACAATATGCTTGGTGTTCTATTTTAGTTTTGTACCTATTTCATGGTGATCCAAATGACAATCTACTTATATCAATATTCCATAAAAGCTAAATATTATTCTAACAATGAGGTAGCTAAGAACTCTTTATGGATACTCTTGATTCTAGAGTAGGTACATATTCCTTAGACATATCCAATCACTCTTTGGTATGATAATTATATCACTAGTAGCTTGTTTGCAATCCAATGTTTCATCAATAGATAAAGCATATTAAGATTTGTATGCACTATGTGAGATGGATTTATGCTTTTGGGATGTTTTATCTTATTTTCATTCCATTAGTAGAACAAGCAGTGGATATCTTGATGAAAGTTATGCCCAAGGTTCCTATTGTGTGCATGTGGGATTTGCTTGGTGAGGGAAAGTGTCCCTTAAGGATAGATGACTGGTAAAAGTCTCTCTATGTGTCTCTTTTTCAACTTAAGAGGGATGTTGAAATATGTGGTAATAAAATTTCACTTTATCCCACAACCAAATTTATATAATTTTGCATATATAAGTCCTCTAAGCCCTTGTAAACCTTGAAAAAGGTTTTCATTTTAATATTTTATTAATTTAAACCTAAAGGTTGGTTACGTAACTTTGACCTAAGCGTATCTTGTATTTTATTATAAATACCCAATCATACCAACCATTTCATCATTAATTAGAGCATATTATTTATTGCTATAATGGTATTACTTGGTCTACATAAAAACTCAATTATATCATTTGTATTTTATTTCTATGTATTTAGCAATAATGGTTAATGTGTTGATCCTCTTTCTTAAAACTACTATGAAATCCAACAAATATACAATGTGGTTAAGTGCCTTCATTAAATTCAATGTATCAATCTCTTATTTAATTAAATGCACTTTGGGCACATCTCTAGTCTAATAACCCTAGAGCAATCCCCATGCAAAGTTATCTAGCTTGAACCCCACTATCTACTTATTTTTTATTAGTTGAATAACATGTGCATTCATAAAAATTTTATATTAATATAATCATGTTAATCAATAAAAATAATACAAGTTTCAATAATCCCTTTGCTTCAAATTCTTAGTGGTAAATAAATAGTAGAGGTTATAAAGTCAAACATGTGGTGATGACATGATAAATAGATATTTTTTCATAAATGTAACATGTGGGAGACATGGAATATTACTCATTTTATAAAGTTTAATATTTAATATTTCTAAAATGAGAGAAGAACTATTGAAGTTGCTAAAGGCTAATATTATTTATCCAATCAAACATTCAACTTGGGTAGCCAACTTGGTCCCAGTAAGGAAAAAGAATGGTAATATCCGCTTGTGTGTAGATTTAAGAAACCTCAATAAAGCATAACTAAAGGACCATTACCCCCTCCCATAGATTGATAAGATATTATAGATTGTGGTAGGAGCAAAAATGTTCTCACTATTATATGGCTTCTCTGGCTATAACCAATTTTAGGTGAAGGATGAAGATCAATTTAAAACAACATTCACCACCAAATAGGGCATTTTTGCCTATCAAAGAATACCTTTTGGGCTATCTAATGTAGGAGCTACATTATAGAGAGCAATAGACTATACCTTTGGTAAGTTGATCAACAAGGTTATTCTAATTTACTTAGATGGCATGACTGTATTCTCCCACAACAAGGAAGATCACTTAGCACACCTAGAACAAGTCTTTCAGAAGTGAAAAGAATTTGGAATTTCTCTTAATCCTAAGAAGTCATTTTTTTTAGTTCATTGAGGGAAGTTTCTAGGCCATGTGGTCTCCAAAGAAGGTATGTCCATTGCTCTGGATAGAATCAAATCCATCCTTTCCCTTACACTTCCTATGAACAAGAAAGATTGTAGTCCTTTTTTGATCAAATAAACTTTATCAGGAAATTCATTTATAACTTTTCTCAAAAGGCGAAGCCTATATCAGAACTGTTGAAGAAGAATGCAGATTTCAAATTGATTGAGGTAAGAAAGCAAGCCTTTGAAATAATCAAGAAATCCATTGATGTAGCTCCAGTGCTAGTCAATCCAAACTTCAACAAAGACTTAATTATTTATGCTTATGGAGTTGAGGAGAGTTATGCATTAGTGCTCACCTAGAATATTGATGAAGGATAAGAGCATCCCATATTATTTTGGAGCCAAAATCTTCATGAATATCAAGTCAAGTATAATTTTATTGAGAAACAAGTATTTGCAGTAATGAAATCATTGAAAAAATTAGGTGATACTTGGTTCAAAGCAAGACCTTGTTTTATGTGGCTCATCTGGATGTGAGAAGTTTCAATTTGCAAGGTGAATTTGGAGATGAGAGAGTTGGTTGGATTACTAAGATCCAATAATATGATGTTAAAATCCATCCTACCAAGATGGTTAGAGGTAGAGCCCTATACCAAGGTTTTATAAAAGCAACGACTTCAATAGAAGTGTCAACCTACCAGTCAATAGTAGAGGATAAAATTGAATATCTACAGTCAGGAGAATCAGACTGGATGGACCACATGACTGACTACTTTCAGACTGGGATATGCCCTCCTAATCTCAATCCATCATAGAGAAGAAGATATAGGCTTTCAGATTTGAAATATGTTTTATTACCAATAGTTTTAGACAAGATAAACATTGATGGAGTCCTCCTAAGATGCTTTAAATATGATAAAAAATGCCATAGAGGAGTTCCATGGAGGACTACCTAGAGGAAACTTCTCAGGAAGAGTCACAACTTTTAAGATCATTACGGAAGGCTATTAATAGCCTACCTTTTTCTTGATACCTTCAAAGTTACTAAATCCTGTGATGAATGCCAGTGGTATGTTGGAAGAACAATGAATGCATAATTTCCCCTTATTCTCATTCAAGTTGAGGAACCCTTTCAGCAATAGGGTTTGGAATTCATAGGGGTTATCAACCCAAATTTATCAGCTGACCACAAGTACATTTTGACTACTACAAACAACCTCACTAGATGGGTAGAATCCATTCCTACAAAGAAATTGACCAAGAGGTGGTGATATATTTTATGGAAAGCTTAATCATAAGGTTTGGTGTTCTAGAATATTTAGTGAGAGAAAATGCATCAGTGTTCATAAGAGCTAAATATATTGAGTTTCCAAGCAAGTATGGAATCACAATAAAAATACTTCAAACTACTACCCCCAAGAAAATGGAATGGAAGAATCAACTAACAAGAATTTCCTAAGAATTTTGAGAAGATCATTAGATGGTAACAAGAGAAGTTGGTACCTACTACTGGAAGAAGCTCTATGGGTAGACCGAATCACTATCAAAAGTCCATCAAGACCTCCCCTTATGCCTTAGTATATGGCAAGGAAGTAGTATTACCTATGCACTTGGAAATTCCAACCCTCAAGTTGGTAAATACCGAGGATGAGTCTGAATAAAATCTAGTTGTATGGTGACACATTTATTGTAGCTAGAGGAGAAAAGAACTCAGGCATATGAGGATTTTCAAAATAATTCATTTGACATCAAGGTATGGTTTGATAATAAGGCAAGATTCAAAAAGTTTCAATTTGGAGATTCTATCCTCAGATGGAATTTGGAAAGGGCTAAATTGGGGCACCATCAAAAGTTTGACTCCTTCTGGGATGGTCCTTTCAAAATAGCAAAGGTGAAGGAAACAAATGTTTTCCAGTTTGAAGATCTTGAAGAAAACATACAACCAATATCGTTCAATGGTTTTCACCTTAAAACCTATTTTGATTTAGATAAATATTCATTTTAATATATGTACATATGTGTTGTATCATATCCTTTTTTCATTTTATTTCAAAGTTTTCATTTTTTGATAAAATGTTTAAAAACAAAAGAGGAGAAAAAGAGAGAAAATTTTACTTCAAAAAAAAAGTGATGAGTTGCAAAATAAGCTAAGTGGTAGCGGAATACAACATGGCCCATATCCACTCTTAAATGAAATAATATTATAGTGGAATAATGCATGCATTTCTAACCACTCTTAAAAATTCTAAGGTAGTAGTGGATTACGACCTATGTTCCAATCCGTTGGAGTTCATGACTATTTTTGAGAAAAAACTAAAATCTTGCACCATGTCACTTTCAAAGAAAGAAATATTTATAAATTGTCTCACAAGATTTCTGTGCTACTTCTAAGGAAAGAAATACGATGAGATACATCACAAGTCTATAAAAGTACTCCATGATTTAGCCAATAAACAAGCAATGTAACATCTCCAAGCTGCCAAGATGCATGAGTTTAATTTGAAAAGTGTGCAAACGGATAGTTCTCACACCAACCGTATTAATGGTGGAAGGTGTACATGTAGTGGCATTTAAAAGTGCTAAAAAGTGTAGATATATTTCATTTGTCAAAAGCAAATTCTACCAAGCAAAAATAGCTAGAGAATAGCAAAGCATTATATGCAAATTCCAAAGAAATAACACTTTGAAGATTTCTTGCAAAAATGGCCTTCGAAGACACCTAGGAAGCAGAACCCTTGGCAAATGAAGAGCTAGGAAATTACATTGACAAAGTAGAAGTTGTGGCTAACACCAGAATGGTTCTCACAGAGAGAACTAAGGTGTAGCCTTGTTAGTCAAAGTTACTTATGTTGTTCACTTCTTTTTGTATTTTTATATCTACGATTTAGTTCATACTTGTCCAAAGTTGATATCAACCAACTTAAAATTCTATGACCCAAGGGCAAAAGAGGTAAATATACCTAAGGGTAAAATATTGTTTAACATCACTACCAAGGCTTGTCATGACATTTTCACTCTAGGGGTAGAACCACCTGTAAGGTTGAAAGAGTTTAACACATCCGAGCAAGTCGGGTATTACTCTTTGCAACGATGTTCTCATGAGGGTGAACCTTTTAGGAAATGGGTTTATAATCAATTCAAGACCATTAAATCCAAAAGAGGATTGCCCAAATCCCAAATTCCCATTGAGCAGTTTGTCAACCTAGAATTGTATTCCATGTTAGCTTGTTTGGAGGGTTTGGATTCAGACCAATTTGTGAGGGATTGGCCAATAGCCACTGCAACTGCATTTTGAATGTGAAATGTATGAATCAAAAGTAGAGAAAAAATGTATTAAGGTCATTTAATTTGACTAGCCAACTTTCCTTGCCAAAATAATATACATGAGCAATTGGTAAGAATGAAAAAGGATTTAGAGACGTCCTCTTTCTGGTATTATTTGAGTTTGGTTTGGATGTTATTTGATGTTGTGAGGTATATGATGCCCTGGATTCCTATAAAAGAAAATAATGACAAGGGAGACCCTATCCTTGTTTACTATTGGACTACTCATTTGAGGAGAACTAAGTCTTTTTAGATATTTAACTTACAATTTCTAAGGCCAAATTTAAAAATTATGTATGGAAAATGCCCTAGGTTACCACCTCTTGCTAGAGAATCATTGAGAATAGAAGGTGTCAAAGAAGGGTACTAGTACATAATTATAGAAGGCACAGTTATTAGACTGTATGGCTTCATTAGTAAGCCTTTTCTACTATCTCATTTCATTACAAACATATTGTTAGCTCTGGAATATTTGAGGTAAGTAGATTTTATTAATATGAACTATGGCTCTGAAAAGAAAATATGTTTGTTGACCTACCATGTCGACGATATAACTATTAATAGAAAGGGCTAGGGTGAACAAATCACCCAGTATTTGGAAAGTTTAGGCATTTTTTACATCCCTCAAATGTGGATATATGACCTAGATGAAAAATTCTATAAGAGGAACATTGCCCTTAACAAAGAGAAGACCCACAAATTTGATAAAACCTCAAAGCCCCATTTTGAACAAGGTAAGAATAATAAGGAAAATGCCCCATTAGATTAGAATATTTCCAATATGGAACAACTTCTCCCATGGCTAGACTTCTATGAGCAGATATTTTATTTTAATTAAGATAAGAATGAAAGCCATCAGTTTAAGGCGTCTAATATCGGAGAAGTTAAGAGTAAAAATAAATGGGATGAATATAAGATAGTAGACTGGTGGAGGATGAGAGTGGAAATCGGCATAGATAAATATAAACTTGGGCAGTAATTGATGATGATTTTTCTAATATATATGATAAGAACATCAAAACTTGGAAGGTGAAGGACCTTAAGAATCTAGTGTTGATTTACAAGAAACCACGACCAAGATCAGAGTCTCATTCCCCACCTTCACAAGAGGAAAATAAAGGACAAGGATTTGATACTCAATTAACTACTACTAAAGCTCTTAAAACATCCAAGCCCTCAATAGAACAATTGGATAATTTCCCTATAGAGGCACAATTAATGATTAAAATTTATTATTCTAATGATACGACCATAAACATAGAAGTTGTCAAGACAATAAGTAGGAACAAGTGCCTAGCTCTAGGTGGAGAGCCCCTTGAAACAAAAATATATTGGAATGAGAAATATGAGAACTTTATTTTTACACCAGTAAGTTTCACCATTGCAGCTACAGTGGAGTTGAATCGTATTTTTGAAGAACCATTGCAGGAAGGAATTTTTGAGGAAAATACAAAGAATTATAAGCCAGTAGTATTTCAAGTTTTTAAGATAAAATCTAAAAATACACTGGAAGGAACTTAGAAGGAGGTTTGTAAGAAATAGAAGATGGATAAGGAGAATATTGTTGAGAAGACCCCTGTCTCAGTTACAGAAGAATTGGTACAACCAATATAGCAGCAAAGTGATGCGATGTCGTTAAACACATCATTAATTCTCAATGAATTTGTCAATTCAGGGCAGTGTACAAGGCTATCTACGAAAGAAGGATTGAACAGGGCTATAATTTAAGGTCAATTGGGAGCAACAAGTGTTATTGGTGGAACTGATTATGTGGGGGTTTTAGGTCTCTTCTACCTCTAAATTGCATAAATTGAACTTTAATATAATTGCAAGAATGAAAACTAATTGTTGATTACAAAAATGAAACCTTAGTTACAATTGTAAGAATGAAATCTGATTAAATTGTAGAATTAAAACCCTAGTTACAGTTATAGAATTGGAAACCTAATTACAGTTAAAAAATGAAAGTCTATTTACTCTTACAATAATGAAAACTAAAATTAAGTCCTATAAATACTCTGTAATAGAATGTTGTCAATCTTCTGTGCAGGGGTTGACAGTAAAAATAATAATGTAGGAAAATTGCAAAAAACTCTAAATTGCTGGAAATGGAAATTGCAGTAAATTGGAAAGTTTTTGGAAAGCAAAAATAATAATCAGATATACTACTAATCACATCACAAAAGTGTCTTTAATAGAAAATATATGATTAGGACTGAAATGGATGTTAACTACTACAAAAGAATAAAATTGACAAGTTTCACAACTTATTTTGTTGTAGCAAAATCAGAACAAAACCTGTCTGTTAGTCCTCCTCCTAGGTCTGGAAGTGGCCAGCCTCATTTTCTAGAAGAATTTATGAGTTTCTCTCTCTCTAAATATTACTCACACTCAAATATAACATAATGAATAGAAAAACTTGTACTTTATTGATTCAAAACATGATTACAAATCTGCTACTAAAACCTGTTACAGAATTGTAATAGTCTCAGTTTTCTCACTTATTCTCTATCTATATTTTATCTACTACTATTTCTACTATTATTATTATTATTATTATTATTATTATCTCAACCTGTATGAGAGATATATTTTATAGATACCTAAAATCTAATTACAATAGAAAATATACTCAATTCTTGTTATTCTGCAGTATTCCCTGGGTTTATCCTAGAAGAGGATATTTTCCATAAATTGTGGCTTTGTATGGCAAGGATGGAAAATTTATATGGGATATATTTTCCTTTAACCTCCTCAGCCTTATTTCCCTTTTTCCATCGTCAAAAATCAGTCAACAGGTCAAAAAGTGCTTTATGTTCTCAATTCGGAGCTAAGTGGCTCAATCCGAAGATATTAAGAATGACCAACTATGTACTCTTCAATTGATTTCAGCTGCATTTCTCAAGTGGATTAGTCCTCAAGATAATATTGCAATAGCTTTCATTCCTCTTCATGTGTGAATTCCATTCCTTGCCATTCATTGGTAGTTGGCTGGAATTTACACAGGAAAACCAGTTTTTGCTACCTAGTAATAGTTCTTTGCACTATTTGCTAAATTCAAAGAAATTAATGCTTGAGAAACATCAAAATAAGAATAGTAAAGTGCTTCTATCAGCCTAAACATATCCCTTATGTAACATGTCATGGCAAAGTGACATAAAACTACACAAAAACTATAAACACCAACATATAATATTCCAAACACATCAATCATACAAACAATTAATACACAACATATTAGATCAACTTAACTAGTATAAAGTAAATCACAAATTTTTATGCAATTTTTAGTTGTTCAAAACATTCTATGATGGAGGCATTTCCAGGCCTCATCACAAAGTACAAAGGTGGCTCCAGAACTTCCTACATCTATAGGTGAAGGTATGATTTCTATCCCTTCTTATTTTCCTCCTAATGCCCCAGAGAAAGCTCCTTGTCCTTCTAAAGAAAAAGTTGAAACAAAATTTCCCTCTCCCTCTCATAATTCACCACACGTTTTATCACAAAATATAGAGGGCCAAGTTAATCCATCTCCTCCACAATCATCTAAAATTCCTCCTTCATCATCCATCATAATCCAACCTCTGCCATTGCAACCTCCCACATCATCTAAAGTATAGACTATTTCATCCACACCCACTCACCCTTCAATGAGTTTTACTTTAGTTTCTATGAATTTTCCCATTGCAACAACAGAAACTCTCACAGAATCAACTGTAGTCACTACCACCATTTCATCATCAGCTACTGAATCTAACCTTCCCTATATTATAGCCTCTCCTCCTCTTAAAATTTATCCTCCACTGGAATCTTTGCAAAAAGAGAAGGAAGCTTCATAGAAAATTTAGGATTTTTGGGTAGAGAAGTTGTCTAAGCCTTCAAAGAGGATGGCTACAAAGAGAAGCACCATGTTTGTTGACCCATTTTCAAGGCAAAAAGCATCCAGGTCCATTATTCCTTTGGTGAGTAAGCCTAAAATGGAAATGACTATGCAATACTATCATTTCGAAGAGTATACAGAAGATATTGAGTAACTACCTATTAAATATGATATGGTTATAGCAAAATCTCACTTAGAGACTTTCTATGTTAAGGTTGATATATACAAAGAGAAATTTGACAAGCTAGATCGAATGATAGAAAAGCTAGAAAATATAGTCAACAACCAAAAATAGGTAGAGAAAGCTATCAGAAGTGAAGCAAAAAATTGGCAGAGCAAATTCCAAGAGGCCATTAAGCTCAAAGATAAAGTAGAGGAGAAAAAGAAGAAAAATGAAGAACAAACAAAAGAGATATAGAAGAAGCGCTGACTTCAAATTGAAAAGGCCAAATATTTAGGCTTCTCAAAAGTAGGGCTAAAGAAGGTAAGGAAAGAACTATTATCTAAAATTTTGGAGAAATCTCAGAGCTACAGCCCATCATTAATTATATGGATGATGCTAGCCATCTACTTTAGAATACCTAGGAAGATCTGGATAGGTTCACTCAAGAACTACAACCCATGGTGATTCCAGCATAGCAAATCTACAAGTTGGAAGATATCAAGCTTAGTGAGATTACTCAACCAATTTCAAATAAGGAATAGAATACTACTAGATTGGCTACAAAAGTCATAGTTAAGAAGAATAAAGTGTTGTAAAAGGCTTGGTTTTTGTATGATATAGTGGAGAATACAATTCTATATGTGGTATACATCAATCAAGAGATGGTTCAAAATGGCTTTAGAGGGTTATGGCTTGAGAATAAAATTTTGTTATTAGAATAAGAAATTAAAAAGAGTGTATCTTTGAGCCTCCAAGATGAATCTAAGATTGATACCTAGGAAGAGCCAATCGAACAAAATGATAATTGATTTAACCAAAATTTGATAATTAATGGAGGACTTGGTAAATAAGGGAAGCACTAAAAATTATGAAGATACTATTGAGTTGATAAGAAACTTAAGGAGACTTCCAAACCTTCTAAAGCACTCTAGAAACAAGCCTTGCAAACTCTTAAGCGGATGGTCCAATTGTTTGGTAATGATGTTGAGAAAAAAGATAAAGAGCAAGATTCACCTATTAAAGAAAAGGAATCTGATCAAGACCAGGAAGATAATGTTGTAGAAGAGACTCAACAAGAGGGTGAATAACCAAGGAGGGTTTTTGCAGACCCTTAAGAGACATAAACATAAATTTTTTTACATTTTGAATATTTTTGTAGTCATGTGTCAAAAGACAATAATAAAAGCATGAGAAAAAAGGTAGAGAATGAAAGTTTTGTGAAGACATTCATATTATTTTTTTAAGAAGCATTAAAAGAGAGAGCATAGCTCTATTTTTCTTAAACATTGGAGCAATTTTGAAGGAGCGACAAATGTTTTTATTTCCAGTATGATCTCGATATGAACCATTATCCTCTGGAAAGCTTCACAAAGTTTTCATAGGGTAATGGTCATATAGAAATTATCCTATGAATCATTGCTTGAATATTATCATTTTTAACTCCTAATGCCCAATGGATAAGACTCTGATTTTGATGGCTTTGTGAGCAAATTCACCCGAGAGGTGCCAGAATGTAGGCCCAAAATGACCATATTTTTAGAAAACTTTGAAAATTTATTCTAAGGCATGAAAAGGCTCCAATCCACTAATATATAGATTATTTTAGAGAGGATCCATGCAAGGTTCTCCAATCCGCTCAAAACTTGGTTATTTTTTGCAAAAGCAAGCAAAGTGTTCCACACCACATAAAATTTAGTGTATTTTGCAATGACCTAGTGTGAAGGTCCTGATCTGCAATCAAATGAAGTCTAGATGATGTTAACATCTTTCAAAGTGTGGATTAGCGACATGGCTTCATCCCATGCACTCAAGCAACTAAGTATTAGGAATGTCCCATTTCATTGATTTCAAGGGCTATTTTAGAGTGGAATGGTGACAAGCTCCATGTTGCTAGGAAAGAAGGTTAAAACTTCAAGAAGTAAAAGGTAGTGGAATAACGCAAAAGTCATTTTTCATTACTTCTTAAGCGGATTGGCGTTATACTCTATTCCACAATTGATTCAATTCAAAGTTGGTGGATCAAGAATTGAGGAGTGGATTGCAACTTATGTCCTATGCTGTAAATACAAGAAGGAAATAAAGTGTTTTGAAGACTTAAGCAAGTATATTGGTGATGAGATACGTTCTGCTCAGTACTCAATATATTTCTCACAAAGTCTCAAATTTATTGGCCAAAGCCATTCTAGATGATGTCAACATTCTTTTTAGAGTGTATTTGTGACTTGTTCTACCCTACTCATTTGTAGAGCATTATCAAATTTTAATCACATCTGTCCATGAAGTGCATCAATGACAAATATTATGCTGATATTTTCATGAGCATACAAAGGTAAATTCTTGGAGAATGAAGACCAATCAGTTCAAGAGGGTAGACGAAGCATCCCTAGTGCCAAGAACCAAGAACCAAGAACTAGGGTAGTTGTAGATCTACGATGGTGTGAAGTCCTCAAGAAGGATGAGTGGTTTAGATCTAGTTTCTAACGGCTTGAAGTCTAACTACCATTGTTGAACCAACAAGTTGCATATTTGAGATGCCATGGCGTGCGATGTCAAGAAGATTTCCTAGATTCTACAGATGAATGAAATGATGCTAGCATAGCTTTCTACTGATCTATCATATTCTAAATCCTTGTAATGTCTCCTCTACTTTATTTCATTGTAAAATATATATAGAGGTCAAACCCTCATTTTTTAGGGTTGGTTCTAGAGTGTTTGCTTGCCCTACTGTGTAATATCTTTTGCAAATTAAGGGAAGGAGTATTACTCAGATTTTTAACTCAAGATTTGTCATCTTCGATATCTCTTATTAAGAGGTTCAAGCTATGAATTACATTTTTATCAATGCTATTATGGTTAGTTGATTCCACCTGTATTGGATTACTAGTTGTAAGGTAATTGAAATCTGTTCATAGTTAGATCTGTGTGGCAAGAATTTTATTTTAGTGAAGTCTAAATACTAATCTATTCTACTAAATTGGATTGTTAGTATCTTAGATATTGAAATTGCTTCTGGAAACACATATCTATTTTTTTTATTGTATGAATATTATTTTGTTTTGGGTGCTGCTAACCCTGAGTGTGGAATACTGGAAATAATTTGCTGAATATTTTCCCTATGGATGCCTATGTTGTTAGCCCTATCCAGCCACTATTAATTCATAATTTCTTAACCCTAAACCCTTTTCTAACCCTATATCTCAAAACCATTATTGACCTTAAATGAGTCAATATGTTGTTAGTTAACAAGGAATCAACCTACTCTGGAGGTTGGGCTGAAGCAACATTTGGTCCATACAATATTGATTTCAAATATGTGACTAGTGAGTGTAATCTTGGCTAGAAAATTGGAAGATAGATAGTTGTAGTATCAAGTTTACTTGATGTCAATTCGGATCCCAACAAGACATGGAGGGCTTGATGACTTGAAATATGTAGGGGATGAGGTAAGATGAGGTGGGGACCAAGATATAAGGGGACCTTGCACGGAAGACCCTCCAAAAATTCCTAAAATCAAGGGGTGAAGAGGAGTGGAAATGCGGAAACCAAAGAAGAAAGAGAATAAGAATGTGGATGACCTTTAGAAGGGGACACAAATAAAAGAGAGGGAACAATAGGGAGTGAGAAAATTCAGAAGGAGGGCAACCACAAGGATGAGATATGATAGGAGAAATAGAAGTAGGGTGGGGGGGACCCAGAGGTTGAATAGTCTCTTGAGGGAGACACTAGTGGAGATAAGGGGGTAGAGAGGGGAGAGCGGTCATGAAGGGTGGATAGTCAAAAGAAGGGGGGGCAGGTGGAGAAGTAATAAAATAAAAGGGGGTGATAGAGAACTTAGCCGGGAGGATAGGGCTACCTTCTTTGCCCAATGGGTGTTTAAACAACATATATGTAATGCATATACATGAAGGAAATTATCTTATCCTTGAGGTATTGATGAGAAAGTCATCATCCATCATTTTCCATATTTTCTCTCATTTTAGGTGATTGTCCAATCTCAATCCACCAATGTGAGTACCTAGTCCTACATCCATAAATTTCATCAATATTTTTGTTGTTGCCCTTGCACAACGTACCCCAAATTTGGGGACCCACTTGAAATTTTGATGTTTATATGAATATTTGGTGCGCATTGAGTGATTTCTTGATTAGTTATACCGAGATATTTTGGTGATGTGGATGAGTTTTAGTAAAGTTTAAAGGTTTAACATGGTCATGTTTAGTGATGGATTTTTTTGTTTATGATTGATCTCATTGTCCTCATGTGTTTGACCTCATGTTTTTATCACATCCCATTTCGAGTACCACATTGCTCATGTTCTTAAGATTTATCTAGTGGCCTTTTGGTGTTATATAAGCTTAGTCCAATGTTGTATATCAAATCATTCTTGAATCCAATTCATTGATTATCCATGGATCAATAAAAATTAAAAATAAAAATAAAAACAAAGAAAATAAAAAATAAATAAATTAAAAAAAAAGAAATTTTAATAATAATAAAATATATTTATATATATATATATATATATATATATCAAAATAAAGCAATCAATGTGTTTCTTTTATTTTTGGTTGCAGGTTACTTTAAAAAAAAATATGAGCACAATTTTTGAGGCAAAAATTAACCTGATAAACCAATGGATGTAGTGCAGGAGCATGGTCAATATGGGACATGGGTTTTGAGGGTCCACACCAAGCATAAATAGTAAATTTCCACCAAGTGGCATAGCTAAGTGATGCATGGAAACTCTCTTGTGAACAACTCGCCAATGGGAAGTAGGCAGGTTTACATTGATAAATATCATCTTGTGCTTCATAGGATGCATGTGGGACTAAACCCACATCAATAGCCAGGGAGAGCTGAATAGTAATTACTTCAGCAAATTGCTACAATATTTTTAGTTTTTTTTGGATGACACCTTAATTTCCACTAGAGTTGCATAAATGATTTCTCAGATTATTGAATGATAGAAGAAGTTTAATTTTTGAATGTGTGCATGATGAGCAAGTGCCAATTCCATATCCTGGGTAGGGTGGACTCATATGTGGACTCAAATATCTTATTTTTTTGATCAAATAGATTCATCGAGCCAACTTTCAAAAAAATGTTTGTCACATGTTTCAAATTGTGCATCATTTCTTAACTAGGCCTAACAACATTCACAAGCCATATGTTATCACCCTTCTCGGTGGACTTTGTGATTTTAATGCTCTTTCATCGATGACACTGTTATCAACATCTATCGCGGTCTTCAGCTTATTGTGCACACAATGGATGATCTCTAGTTTTAATTCATACTTTTGTTTGGGTGAAGATGATGGAGATAGTATGCCAATCAACCATGGATGGAGATAAGATTATACCTGGGATAAAACAAGATAGACAATGTTCATATTGGCCAATCGTTATATAGAATTTTACTATGTACATGATGTAAATTGATCAATTCATCTGACAAACAACTCTTTGTTTGATTAATTTCTTTTAATTTTGGGTTGTATTCAATTTTAGGTTGGTTTTCATGTTTGTAGTGTGGTATTTTTGTGAAGTTTTGATATGATTTAATAGCAAAATTATTCAATTTTAGTCTTGTTTTCATGTTTGTAGTGTGTATTAGATGGAGGCATTGAGAAATACACAGGTAGAATGCGATATCCACAGTCGAACATGGGTTTGAGGCTGTTTTCCCATGGCCATGCCTAGCAAGAGAAATAGGAACTCATCCAAATTGGATTACAGAGGATTAAAGTTCACTATGGGGTAGCGTGATATTTCATGAACAGTTTTACCATGATCTAGAAAACTATTCACTCTATATATTTCTCAAAGAACATGTTCTCAGAGAGGAATATATCGAAAATAGAAACACAACACTAGCATTGAGGAAAAGAGAATACGTTGATTATTCTTATCAACCTATATATTAAAATCAAAGTATTTGGATTATTATACAATATTAAATGAGTGGAGCAGAACCTTAGCATGTATATGCATTGTATCAACTGACCATTACCAAGAGATTTAATATTGAGCACAAATACAAATTTGATATCTAGTGACAAACACCAAAAAAGAAAAGCATGTTTTCAATTTTCTATTATACCTCTTGCAATTGGAGAAACGTGTTGGTTTCCCCCATCGTAATCGCCCCCCTACATCACTGGCAAAGTGGATTAATTGTCGTCCAGATCCATCATCACTCTACAAAGCATGTTGGCAAAATTAGCAATGCTACTTCAGGTTTAATTACATAGATTTTGTTATATTTCAAAATTTTAGAATACACGGGTTGGAATCTCATGAATATGGGTACTAGGGACTACATTTTGTTGGGTCAAGTACAAATTTGTAATGATATGGAGACATGTAGACTTATTTTGTAGGTTGTATTATCTTAGATACTTATATGCAAATTTGTAATGGGACTTATTCATATCTTAATGTAGATGTTAAGGTTATGCGGGAAGATTGTGTGGCAGGTTTTGGATGCGATGACATGGGTTTTGTGCTACTAACATGATAGATAGACGATTGTATGGTAGGTTTTAGATGTGGTGGATATTCAAACAGTGTGGCCCAGTATGCAATGATTACACCATGCAAATTTAAAATCAAAGGAATTATGTGGATTTGGGGTGCAATTAGAAAAGTGTTACCAAAGAAATTTTTAATGAATGGAGGGCAACGGTTACAAGTTGATAAAATATACCATCATGAAGATTGCTATAACAAGCATTAAAATATAGAAGACAAAGTGCAAGGGTTTTCATTGAAGAGAATATGAAGCAAAAGAAATCAAATATTTTATATTTTTTTTTTGAAAATTTTGAAAAAACTTGTATTAAAACAAAGATCAATTACAAATTGGGAAGGGAATTTTCCCATCCGACATCAAAGAGAACACCAGCTTACAAAAGGAAGGAAGATTTGCAATGGGGCCAAATCTCCTAAACCATTAACTACAAACCAGGGGGGTCAGATTGGTCTGTAGATGCCACTTGCTACGAAATCGTGACACACTTGCCCTCTTCTCCTTTGGCCATGAAAATGCAACATGTCGCGATATCGCGACACTTTTTCCTTTGGGCACAATAATGCAACATGTCATGAAATCATGACACTTTTTCCTCTTCTATCCGTGACATTGCAACAAGTCGCGATATCGCGACACTTTTTCATCCTTTGGCCACGGCAAAGCGACATGTCGCGATATCGCGACACTTTTTCTCCTTGGGTAGCAATGTTGTAACATGTCATGAAATCGTGACACCTTTTCCTCATTTTGTCGTGATGAAGCAACATGTCATGATATCATGACACTTTTTCTTTCTCGACCGCAACAAAGCAACCTGTCGCGATATCGTGACACTTTTTCTTTCTCTATCGCAACAAAGCAACATGTCGTGATATCGTGACACTTTTTCTCTTTCGGCCGCAACGAAGCAACATGTCACAAAATCGTGACACTTTTTCTTTCTCTGCTGTGACAAAGCAACATGTCACGATATCGCGACACTTTTCTCTTTCGGCTGCAACGAAGCAACATGTCACGATATCGCGACACTTTTTCTCTTTCAATCACAACGAAGCAACATGTCGTGATATCGCGACACTTGTTCTCTTTCGGCAGCAACGAAGCAACATGTCATGATATCGTGACACCTTTTACATGTCGCGATATCGCGACACTTTTTACATGTCGCGATATCGTGACACTTTTTCTTTCTCGACCACAACGAAGCAACATGTCACGATATCGCGACACTTTTTCTTTCTCTGTCGCAACAAAGCAACATGTCACGATATCGCGACACTTTATCTCTTTCGGCCGCGATGAAGCAAAATGTCACGATATCGTGACACTTTTTACATGTCGCGATATCGCGACACTTTTTCTTATCAAATATTTTCTATTAATATCCATTGAAACTCACGAAAAAAGGGTCGGAGACTTTGTGGAGCAAGTGCATGTTGGAAATTTGATTTTCTTGAAGAAGCATCTCCTCCCTGGTTGTTGGACTGCAGAAATTTCACCCATTGTAATCCATTTGAAGCAAGGTATTCTGAAGGAGCATTCATTAAATATCTTTCATTTTGGCAATATATTGGAATTTTTAATAAGTTATATGCATGCGGATGGTATACTTATTTATTTTTTAATATATTGTGTTATTCCCTTAGAAGATTGCATCACATTAATTTTGGATTGTGTGAAGACTGATCGGATTAATGTTGGTTTAGTGCAGGATATTTGTTTATGCAGATTCGGGATGAAATTTTAAAAGTTACAGTGACTTGTTCTTTTCATTTTATTTTCTCTAACCCTAGCCTTTTACATTTTTTTTAAAGTTTCATCAAATAAAAAAAAAATTAAACCCTAAAAAGAAATACGTCGATTTCAAGAATTAAAATTCAAATTTTCATGTTTACGTAAATTCACATTTTTTAATGAAAATTTGAAGTTTTAAACTTTGCATAGTTTTCCAAATAATCATTTAGTTTCATTTTATGTAAAATTGAAATTTCAATAAATTTCAAATTTTCATTAAAGTGAATAATTAATATGATATTCCAAAGTTTTTACATTGCAAAGTTAGATTTAATCATTTCATTTTTATTCTCAAGCAAATCTTAACAATCGAAGATAAAATTTGATTAACAATCGAAAATTTGATTAACAATTTGAGATAAAATCAATTAAAATCAAATTTTCAAAGGTTAAAATCAAATATTTATCAAATTTCAAAGGTTTTAGTTGATCAATAATTTCACATTTTCATAAATTCCATGAACAACAAAATCATTGCAAATCAAATCAACCCAAAATAGGCCCCTTGTTAACAGGTATATGCAACACTGAGGTATCCAATTAACTTTTGGTATTTCACATTTTTCACTAAGCATTGCAAGCAGATTAACACATTAAACAGAACCTTGGGGAAATCACAAATATTTCCTTGCAAGAGAGGATATCCAAGTAGAATCCTGACTATGAGTATATTCTTGTGATTGGACAAAAATATCACTCAACAGAATTGGTGCTAGAAGGAGGGTCTACTTGAAGGTAATTGATTTGATTTACAAAGTTCTTTTTAAGTTGTTCACATTTATTGTTGGAAATTCTCTAATTTATGATGTATTGATTCTAATATTTTACAAATTGAGAATATTCCTTATTGTTATGGTTTAATTGATGCATTTTTAATGAACATGATGATTTATCAATTAAACATTTGAAAATTGGAAGTCTTTTCATTTCAAGAGCATTAAACACTTGTTTTCATTATCAAAGCTAGAACCAAAAATCATAATCACAAGATCTAAGGCTTCTAAAGATACTATTTTCCATAGCATTTCTCCTACAAAGAGGATCAGAAGGTCCAAGAGTCAAACGATTGTTATTCCACCCAATAGTAGTTCATCGCTACCCATCATCCCATTTATTCCCCCACTTGTAATTCCAATGGTAGGAGTTGTAGCTTGGTTAGGTGCTCATAGCAGTCCTTTAAACATTGTTGGAGTAGCCCATGATATTCCCAAAAACATAGAAAGGTATTTACCTAAATATAAACATGATGGAATTAGAATTGTTGAAGAGCATATTCAAGCTTACAAGGATACCTTGATTAGATTGCAAGTTGAACATGAGGATGTTGCTTGCAGAATGTTTCCTCTCACCTTAGATGAAATGGCATATGATTGGTACATTAGTTTACCTACCAATTCCATTACATCTTGGGCCGAGTTGGAAATAACTTTTGTGAATCAATTTAGGCTACCCATAGATCCTGTTGTAATCTATCATCAGTTTGCATCAGCCAAGAGAGAGCCTAATGAACCTTTGAGATTGTTCAATACTCATTTCCATAAGTTGTATAGAAGGTTAGTTGCTCCTTATACTCTTTAGGAAATGTTGCCATACAGATGTACTTTAGGGCATTGGACCCTTTAACATCTATGTTTGTAAGGAGAGCTCCTCAAATCACTACACTTCCCATGGCATACAATGAGGCTTTGACTATAGAACAATAATTGATACCACAAGGTTTTGGGATAGGATAGTTGCCTTCCATAGGACAGCCAGGTGCTTATAATCAAGTGCCTATGATCAATCAAGCTTTGTCACAACAAATGCCTATGTTGAATGCCATGCCATTCAATAACTTCAATTTGCCATACAATCCACCTATCACGCCCACTTATCCTACCACTCCACTATATTTAGAAAATCAATTCACCACTCATAAAATGGTTGAAACAAATGCTCAAACCATGCCTACATTATTTAATACAACACCCACTCCAAATGCATCAACATTTCATCAAAATAACATAACATTTCCACAGGTTGTCCAAAATCAAAGTTTGCCAAATTTTCAAAATCCCACTACCACTACAAGTAACACAACCAATCAAACTACTATAGGATAAAATAATGAACCTAATTCTTAGGTAAATGACCTACAAAGGGTTGTCCAAAAACTCAGTAGTGACATGGTTCAAATGCAAAAACAATTGCCTCAAAATTCTCATCAAAATAGAAATTTTAATTTTCAGAGAAAACAATGGAATACTCATCCGAACAATGGAGGAGTACCTAATCCCATTGTTAATCAGAACAATGCTACCACTAGTTCCAATCAAACCAACACTATTGTTAATATTTTAGATTTGGCTTTAAACAATTGGTGTAGGGTACATTCTATGACACAACATAGTGAGAATGAGTGCCCTGAATTCAAAACAACACTAGATATTCTACAAAAAGAGATGGATAACATGGAAATTGTTTCAGATGAAGATCCTTCCCAATAGGCTAGTACTAGCAAAGGGAAAGAATCAGCGCTAGTAGTTGAAACATTTGAATCAATTGAAGAATATGAAGAAGGGTATGATGGGTCTATAGAAGAGGAAGTTCAAGCCTTCAGACAATTTAAAAAAGGAAATCATAATTACAAGCTTAGGAGTAAGACTAAAGCTCCATTTACTTCTTCTACTCCCCCAAATGACACCATCATTCCTCCTGACACATAGGCTAGTAACAATCCCATGCCTCCATCTAAATTTGATCTACCTCAACCACCACATGACAAAATTGCATATAATATTGTGGAGGATTTAAAGAAAACAAAAGCGAATATATCTTTATTTGATGTTGCTAAGTTGACTAATCAACAAGAATTTTTGATGCAGGCTTTTGGTGATCAAAGCAAAAATGAATCCCAAAAAGCCATGGATGCACAATTTGCCTCACGAAGGGACAAAGGAGAAGCTCCTCCCTTTCTTTTGACCATAAGAATTGTAGGAAGAAATCTGCACAATTGTCTTGTTGATTCAGGAGCATCCGGTAATGTCATGCCTCACATTGTTTGTCAAAAATTGGGTTTGAAACCCATCCCTTCTAACAGAATAGTTGTGCAACTGGATAAATATGAAGTTCATGTGGTTGGAATGCTTAAGAATGTTCACATACAACTAGCCTCAGAACCTAGGATACAACAGTATATTGATATACATGTTGTAGATATACCTGATAGGTATGGAATGTTGTTGAGCAGAGATTGGTCTAGGAACTTAAACGGATATATGGCCATAGATTTTTCACATATGTGGCTACCATGGAAGGGTGTTGCTAACCAAATCAAAATTGAAAGAGAACCTAGACTCAAGGATTTGATTACTGAATATAACAAAACCAATGAAATTCTTTACAATGAGTCTGAGTTAGGTGTTTACACTTTGGAAATAAAATTGGATGTAGGTGAATCTAAAAATGAAATACCATCTATTAATCCAATTAAGGATGAAAATATTGTTTGGATGCTTAAATTTTATGGATCTAAATCCAAACAAGGTAGTGGAGCTGGTGTGGAATTGATTAGTCCTAAAGGTAAGTCATCTCTGGCAGCTTATAGATTACAGTTTCCTTGCACTTGTAATACTATAGAATATGAGGCCTTAATATTCGGTTTGTAGTTAGCCTTAAAGAAAAACATTAAATGTTTGAAAGTGCTAGGAGATTCAGAATTGGTTGTTAAATAGGTGAAAGGCCAATACACATGTCATGATAAAAGGCTAATTCATTACAGAAATAGAGTTAGGGATTTGATTGATGAATTCCATGCTTTCAATATTTCATTGATATCTAGGAAGAACAATCGAATTGTTGATTCTTTAGCTATCGTAGCAAGTACTCTTAAGCCTATTGATAATAGGAGGCTAAAGAAGTTTTCAATTGAGTTGATACCCTATCCTTCTATACCTAACAATGTGAAAAATTTATAGGTATTTGAAAGTGACAGACACATTTTTTATTTTGTAACTAATTCAAGTATTTTTGAAAATCAGGTGATCGATGAGGATGAGAGATTGCAAGAAGATGAAAATGAATATCATGAGGTAACAAAGAAAATCAATGTGATTCCTAAAGGTATAGTTTCTCTCAAAAAGCTTTTTGATATTGATTACAAAAGCAAAAGTTGTAATAAAACCTCACTCCCGCAGGATGCTTATAATTCTATTGATCTTGGGATTAGTAAAGACCCGCATAATGTACTCATAGGAAAGGCTTGCACTCATCATGAACAAGAAGGGATTATACAGGCTCTTAAAGATTACGTTGATGTAATAGCATGGAGTTATGAGAATTTAAAGACTTATAATGAAAATATCATAACACATACTATTCCTTTAAAGCTAGATTCAAAACCATTTAGACAAAAACAAAGACCAGTTAACCCATTGCTAGAGCCTCTTATACAAAAGGAGGTTAAGAAATTGTTAGATGCTAAGATTATTTTTCCAATTAGACACTCTACATGGGTAGCAAACATTGTACCAGTTAGGAAGAAAATAGGTGAAATCCATTTGTGTATTGATTTTAGGAATCTCAATAAGGCCTCACAAAAAGATAACTACCCCTTGCCTTCCATTGATCATATTTTGCAAATGGTGAATGGTTCTGAGATGATGTCTTTTCTTGATGGTTATTCTAGATATAACCAAATTCTTATTGACCCAAAAGATAGAATGAAAATTGCTTTTACCATGAAGTGGGGTACCTTTGCTTACAGAAGAATACCTTTTGGATTGCTTAATGTAGGTGCCACATTTTAGAGAGCCATGGACTATGCATTTAGAGATTTGATAGGTAAATGCATAGTTATTTATGTTGATGATATTCCTATTTTCTCAAAGAACAGATCTGACCACGTTAATGATTTGAGAAAAGTTCTTCAAAAGTGTAGAGAGCATGGCATTTCACTAAATCCCAAAAAGTGCATTTTTGGAGTAACTGAAGGTAAAATTTTAGGCCATGTCATCTCAAAAGATGGAATTTCCATAGATCCTGAAAGAATCGAAGCCATCCAGAAAATCCCTCTTCCTGGTAGCAAAAAAGAATTACGATCATTTTTTGGGAAAATCAACTTTGTCAGGAAATTCATTTCAGGATTTGTTGAAATAGTCAAACCATTAAATGATATGTTGAAAAAGGATGCTAACATTAATTGGACTGGTGAAGCTAAAGCAACTTTTTAGGATGTTAAAAATGTAATATCTTCTGCACCTATGCTTGTGAGTCCTAATTACAAGAAACCTTTCTATATTTATTCATTTGCTTCTGAGCATTCTTTTGCTAGTGTATTAACTCAAAAGAATGAAGATAATTCAGAAAATCCTATTGCTTTCTTGAGTTCACCACTAAAATATGCATAGTTGAAATACACTATTCTAGATAAATAGGTATATGCTCTTTTCAAAACTATGAAGAAGATTAGACATTACATTTTGCATAGTAGAATTTTTGCAATAGTACCTGACCCAACTATCAAAACAATGTTGATGCAGAATGAACTAGGAGAAAGGAGAGGTAAATGGTTGGCTACTTTGTAGGAGTTTGATTTAGAGATCCATCCGATGAAGCTTGTTAGAGGATAAGGTTTGACAAAGTCTCTAGCTGAAATTGATCCTCAAATCGTGTGTCAGCAATACACTATAGAAAGCATCACCACGGATGAATGGTATAATGACATTGTGTATTTTATTTTGAATGGTAAGTGCCCTGATCACTTTAATGCTACGCAAAGAAGAGCACTTCGATTAAAAAGCTCTAATTTTATGATTAAATTTGGTGTGTTATACAAAAGAAATCACGAAGGAATTTTCCTTAGATGTTTGAGTAAGGATGAGTCTATGCAAATTCTTAAGGATTTTCATGGTAAGTATGGGACTGGGCATGGATCAACTAATGCCACAATGCACCATATTTTGAGATCTGGTTACTATTGGCCCCACATTTTCAAATATGCCCATGCCCATGTTCATTCTTGCCATACATGTCAGATTGCCGCCAATAGAGAACGAAATGCCTCCATGCCTTTACAACCCGTATTTGAGGCTAGACCATTTGCACAATGGGGTTTAGATTTCATAGGAGTTATAAACCCAAACTCTTCACCTGGTCACAAATACATTTTAACCACCACAGATTATTGTACCAGATGGACTGAAGCCATTCCCACTAAGAACTGTACTTCTGAAGTGGTTATTCAATTTTTAGGACACATTGTTACTAGATTTGGTATGCCATATTCTATTGTTTGTGACAATGGTTTTGCTTTCACTTCACTTCAGTTTGTAGAATGGGCTTACGACAATAAGGTAAGCATAAATTTTTCTTCAAATTATTACCCACAAGGTAATGGTTTAGCAGAATCTACTAATAAAAACTTATTGTCAATCATTAAGAAATTGTTGGAAATGAATCCTAGAGACTGGCATAACAAGTTGAAATATGCTTTGTGGGTGGATAGAACTAGATCAAAAGGGTCCATAGGTACTTCTCCTTATCATTTAGTTTATGGTCAAGATCCCATTTTTCCTGCTAACTTAAAATTGTAGACTCTTTAGTTTATGAAAGATTATCTTGAAACTGATGATAAAATAGAGGTAAGATTTACTCACTTAATGAGTCTAGATGAAAAGAGGGAAGATGCCCTACAACATTTTAGTAAGCATCAAGGGGTTGTTAAAAGGTGGTTTGATAAGAGAGCCAAGGTCAAAGCCTTTAGGATTGTTGATTTGGTTTTATTGTGGGATAAGGCACACGAAAAGAAGGGTGATCATGATAAATTTGATAATATTTGGTTAGGCCCCTACCAAATTTCTGAGATTCTTGGGGAGAATGCATTTAGATTGCAGAATTTGAGTGGAGAGAACATTCCTTTACCTATCAATGGGTAGTTTTTAAAGCACTATTTCCATCCCTGAGATAGAAAGCACATCCATCACTTGTATATATTCATCTCTTGTACATAGTTTTTGGTTTTGCAAGTTTTTTGTATATAACTTTGTTGTTTTGTTTTGCTTTCACTTGTACATAATTTTGTGTTTGTATATACCATTTGGATACAATCATCACTTGTTTGTTTGTTTTGTTGTTTTTCATTTTGAAATTTTGTTTTTCCATTTTTTGTCTTTCAATAATACAGGTTCATGCCAAATTTTGTGTTTTGGTTTATGTTCACATTTTGCTTCTTCACTTTCACAACATGTTTTGGTTTTTGTTTTCCAGATTGTGGTATAGTTGTGTAGTTGCAATAAACTTTTATCACTTTGTTGGAAATGTTTCTTAGTCATGGAAGATGAATAACTTGTTTGAAATTAGGTGAAATTGAAGCTAAGGAAATTGGATTGTTTAGTAGTTATTCTTGAATTATGGATTAAAATAGTGGATATTGAAGTAATACGACATTTTGTTGAAGCTTCACATGTAACACCACATTTAAATATTATTTTTGATCCTGAAGGATAAAATCATTCTGGTTTGTTGATTAGGCAAAAATTTTTATACACTCCATCTTAAGAACCTATAGGCCTAAAATTTTTGCACTCCTTTCCTCTAGGCTGATGGATCCGCGCCTCATAGGGGAATGGGAAAATAGTAGAGCTACACCTTGAAATAGAGTCACTTAAGTGTATCTTATTGTGGTGATTTTTTGATGAATTAGGGGTTCACCAGGAAACTTTTAATGGTAGTTTCCATACCTAGGTTTTTGGAAGATGTTTGATGTATTCTTTTTATAAATCATTCACATACACCTAATTTTGGCCTTTATGCAACTAAACTATCTATATGCAATTTTTATTTAATGAAAATAGCAGATAGTGGATACAAAATAAAATGCAATGCTTAAAACTAGGGCTAAAAGAAATTATAAACCTTACTTGACCCGAATGTTTGATGAAGATTCCGAGGCTTGTAGCAGGACAAAATCACCTCTATTTCTAACAGAATCACCTCTGTTCCAAACATATTCGCCTATGTTCTAGACTAAATCACCTCTATTTAACAAAATCACAGATGATTATATCATAATATTGCAATAAAATAGTTGTCAACAAAAAGAGGACATAGAACAATTTTTCTTGCAAATTATAACAGTTTCTCGTACTCTAAGTCACAAATATGTTTTAATTTCTATATGCAAATGGACATGAAATGACATGAGACACTATGATGATAATTCAACATAGTATACCTGTTGGCAATTTGAGTTATTTTATGTTGTCATTGATGTCACATGGATCATTGATGTCACATGGATCACATTGAGTTTTGGTGGCCAAATGATATTTTGGAAAGCATGGATAAATACAGGGTTTTTGTGAAAACCAAGGTAGGCAAAATAAAAGGTTTTATTTAAAACCATGGATGGCATATTTGAACTGGGTTTTTCTTAAAACCCAAGTTGGCCTTTCGTTTCATCGAAAAAGGTGCCCCGGTGATGGAGATATTTAATTTTTAATATTTAGTTTAAATTTTAATTATTTAAAATTTAAATTTAAATTTAAAATTAAATATGCAAGATTTCCATCGACGTCATCAAAAATAATAAGGAGGCTATATAAAGGGGATACCTAAGGTTCATAAACTAATGTGAGCTCATGGTTAATAATCATTGGCTAAGCATCCGAATTGAGCTCGTGCGAAAATCTTTTAGAAAGCAGAAGCAACGAATAAGACGAAGGTTGGTCGAAGTCCAAAGTCATCGTGGGCAGAGTGGCGCATTGGCAATTGGATTTTGGCTAAGGTGTGTGGTAGCACAAACGTCAAGGTTTTGAATCCCCTTGACTGCGTTCGGAAGGCGTTGGAAGAAAAGCGCTCGAAGCGCTTTTGATTTGCGAAAAGGGAGGAAAGGTTTTAAGGCACGTTGTGCCTTTCCCTTTCGAACGAGCGGCTAGCTCGTGTGGCAACCTTAGCCATGGCTAAGGCGCTCATGGTGTGGGCAAGTCGGGGGTTCGAATCCCCTTGAGGAGGTAAATACATTTTTGCTCTAATTAATTTTGTTAAGCCCTAAGTTGGAGTTATAAGGTGGTTAGGAATAATTAAAGTTTTTAATTAAACTTTGTTTTTATAAGGGTTGTGATTATTATTTCAAAGGTGGATGAGTTGTTGATTTAATTTGATGTTCATGAAATTGAGAATTAAGATTTAGGAGAAATAAGGAGTTGTTATAAAATAATTTTTGAGAGGTTTATTGATTATTATTTTGATAAGGGTTTTTATTAAAAAAGGACTTTGGTGGATGTGTTTATTAAGTTGGAGTAAAAAGGTGTAAATTGAGTTATGCTTTATCTTGTGATTATTATTTGAAGTCCACTAACCCTTATTGAGATTGGAAAGGAAAGTTGTGTTTAGTGTGGCAGATTTTGTGGACAACTTCTTGGCATCAAAAAGGTATGGGCACATTCTCCTATTGATTGTTTATGGTGGTTGATTTCTGAAATATCATTGGAGTGAAAAGGATTGATTGTGGTTTCCTTTTCGAAAGTGGTTGGTTGAATGCTTCAAGGTTTTCTGGTTTGAGAGTTGTGTTTAAACCTTGTTTTATAAGCATAGTTGTTGAAGCCCATTGGTTATGTAAAGAACTTGAAAAGAACATGAGTATCATTGTTATGTGAGATTTGTGGTTGAGCATTGTTGGAAACATTTGAGTTGGTTGATACATGCTTGGACTAGGGTTTTGTGAGAAAGAGTTGTCCCTTGTGGTGATTGGTTGAGTTGAGTTGATTGAGCCTAGTCAAGTGATTGTGTGAGGTGATTGTTCAAGTCCCATGAAACAAACTATTCTATAATTCTGATTTGAGTTGAGATTGAGCTTAGAACATATTGAGTCTCTAACAATTCTCTTTATGCTTCTATGAGTTGACTTGAGTTGAGATTGATTTGAGTTGAGTTGAGTTGAGATCATTGTGGATCATTGTTGTCATCCATTGTAGAGTGCATTGCCATTCATTGTTGAGTTCATATTTGAGCCTTGCCTTCATAGATTTGTGGATGAGATTTGAGTACTACTTGAGCATGATTGATTGAGCCTTTGAGAAGGCCTTTGGGATAGATTATCTGATAGATTTGTGGCAGTTTGTGTATGATTGATTGAGCCTTTGAGAAGGCTTTGTGGATAGTTTTGGGACAAATTTGTGGATAGTTTTAGATAGATTTGTGGACAGATTTGGGATAGATTTTGATGAGGTTCTGAGTGAGCCTATTGAGCAGAGTTGAGCAAGTTCTTGGTGAGCTTGCTAGAGCAATTTTGAGCAAGTTCTTGGTGAGCTTGCTAGAGCAGATTTGGACAAGTTCTTAGTGAGCTTGTTGGAGCAGATTTGAGCAAGTTCTTGGTGAGCTTGCTAGAGCATATTTGGACAAGTTCTTAGTGAGCTTGTTGGAGCAGATTTGAGCAAGTTCTTGGTGAGCTTGCTAGAGCAGATTTGGACAAGTTCTTATTTTTTTTGAGCTTTTACAATTTGCAAGTTTTGAGCTTTAAGAATTTGGACAAGTTCTTGTGAGCTTGTTATTTACAAGTTCTTTGAGCTAGAGCAAGAAATTTGGACAAGTTTTCTGTGAGCTTGTTGAGCAGTTTTGGACAAGTTCTATGTGAGCTTGTTATGCAGATTTGGACAAGTTCTATGTGAGCTTGTTATTGCCTAGCTTTGAGCAGATCAAAGAAATCATTGTATTGGATAAGGATCCTTATTTCTATGTGAAATATTATAAGGATATTATCTTGTGGAGTACCCCACATTGGGGGAACCACGTTAAATATTGTGTCTCAATTATGTATGGTGACTTGTGCTCTTGCTTACTATTGCTATCTGAGTTATTAATGCACACTGCTATATTTGGTTATTGCAATTAAGGACATTAATTGATATTGGTTTGGAAAGAAAGTAAAAAGTGGTCTTATACTATTCACCCCCCTCTCAGTATAAGCTTGTGTTCTTCAATTGGTATCAGAGCGGGTTCCTTCAAAAAAGCTAACAACTTGAGGGTAGATTCTACAAGAACACAGATGGCTTCACAGAATGGATCATCTACAAATAAGGCTCCATTATTTGATGGTAACAATTATGCTTTCTAGAGCATGAGGATGAAGAACTACTTGATATCACAAGGATATGAGGTATGGAAAATGGTTGAAAAAGAGTATAGGGTTGAAGGTGATCCCGAGGTAGATAAGACTATCAAGAAATTGGTTGAGATCAATGCAAGAGCAATGAATTGTATTTTGAGTGGGCTACGAGAGATAGATTTTGTAAAGGTTATGGTATGTAATTCAGCTAATGAGATGTGGACCAAGTTGTGGAATACTTATGAAGGAGATTCCAAGGTAAAGTTGGCAAAACTACAAACTCATAGAAAAATATTTGAGGAATTGAAAATGGAAGATTCTGAAGATATTGCAAGGTTTTTACTTCGAGTTGATGAGATTACTAACACCATGAGAGGTCTAGGATTTGAGATGAAAGAATCAGAAGTTACTCAAAAGGTTTTGAGATCACTTCCCATGAAATATGATGCTAAGGTTTCAGCAATAGAAGAAACAATGGATATCAACAAGCTAACAATGGAAGAATTGCAAGGAACTCTCACAACTTATGAGATGAGGGTAAGTAAGCATCAGGTTCCAATAAAAGAGATTGCATTCAAGGCTTCAGAAAAAGAGAAAGGGAAAGTTTCAGAAATAGATAGAGGTGTAGATAATGATGAGGAAGCTAACTTCATCAAAAGGAATAAGGACTCAAGGAATTTTAGGGATATAAGGAAAGTCAGATGCTACAAGTGTGGTGATCTTGGTCACTATGCATACAAGTGTCCACATGAAGAAAATAGTGATGATGAAAAATAGGGTCACAGAAGAAAAGAATATGGAAAGCATAAGCATGACAAAGATGACAGATACAAGCAAAACAGGTATGAGAAGAAGAAAATTTTTCGTAAGGCAAAGAAATCTTACTACATTGTAGAAGCAAGTGATAGCTCAGATCATAGTGATAGAGACAAATCAGATGATGAAAAGGAAGAACATCTATTCCTAGGAATAGAAGGTGAAAGAGAACAGTGCTTTGTGTGTGGTCAAAGAGATCACAGATCAGGATATTGCAATGGTTTCAGTGATAGTGAAGATGAGATGACACATCAAGGAAATAAGCATGGTCAAAGAAATCTTGAGAGTTTGTTTGCTATAGAAGATTTTAATAGTATCAGTGACAATGAAGATAAAGAAGTCTCACTTTTGGTAATAGAAAAAGAAGAGGATGAGCCAAGAAAACAAAAATCAGAAGTCAAAAGGCTAAAAGAAGAATACAGGAATCTTGAAAACAAGATTCGAACAGATGTCAAAATCAGAGAAGAACTACTACAGACAATCAGTAATCTCAGATAAGAGCTTCAAAATGCAAAAATAATAGAAGAAAGGATGAATGAAGAACTAAGGGTAATAATGGCAAGACATGACACATTAGATGAAAAGGTTCAAAAAGGAGTGGAAACTTATTTTAAAGTTGTATCCTATTTCCAAGAAAAGTCACACTCAAAAGGAAAGGAAGTTCTAAAATATGAAAGCAAGGAAGCACCTAAGTGTTATGAAGAAAGTTCCAAAGTTCCTATGGCTCCAAATATTCAGTTTGGTTCTTGTTTTGAGATAGGTGAATCAAGTTCAAAAGGAAAATAAATACTTGAAGAGAAAAACAAGGAAGAAACTAAGGAAGAGGATTTAGATACTACAAAGAAAGTTCAAGAATGCAATGCACAAGTTGAAGATGATCATAAGAATAATGTTCAAGAAAGGTATGAGGAACCAAGGCATGAACAAAGGGCTTTTCAAGGACATTGTTTTTCTTGTAATGGATTTGGACACAGGGCTATACACTGTAGGGTCTATGGATCAAAGAAGTTTGATTTTTCTAGAAGGAACATCAAAGGAAGAAGGTATGGTTTTTAGGGACATTGCTTCTCATGTAACAGGATTGGTCATAGAGCTTCTCAGTGCAAAGGAAATGAGCAACATGGTTTTGGTTTTAGAGCTACACAATTCAGAAGTCATGGTCATAATGGTCATGAAAATAGAACTTCACAATACAGGGTTCAGGAAAGGAATGGATATGGAAATTATTTCAAGAAATATTTTAGGATATGGGCACCATCCAAAGGCTACAATATCAAGTGTTTTAACTGCAATAACTTTGGACATATTGCAAAATGGTGTAGGACTCAATTCCAAACAAGTTCAAGGCAAGAAGGTCAAACAGGTTCAAGGCAAGAAGATCAAGAGAAGGATATCAGAAAAACATGGAAGGAAGTTGATAGAGGAAAGAAACAATGTAATATGGGAGTAAAAGTACTCCCACCCCAAAATTAATCACCTCAAGAGAGAAGGTGGTGAGGGGGCTATGCTTAAGAGTCATATATTTTAGCCCCATAGGTGTCCCTTTTGCCATTGATGTCAAAGGGGGAGATATTTGAGTAAGGGGAGAGCATTGAGTTAGGGGGAGCAGCCTCCAAAGAGAGCATTGAGTTAGGGGGAGCAACCTCCATAGAGAGTATTGAGTCAAGGGGAGCAACTTTGATTCTCAGAGATGGTTTTTGTAGTGATTATGGTTTTTGCATTAGAGGTGTTGCCATCAATGACAAAGGGGGAGATTGTTGGAAATTTGAGTTATTTTATGTTTTCATTGATGTCACATGGATCACATTGAGTTTTGGTGGCCAAATGATATTTTGGAAAGCATGGATAAATACAAGGTTTTTGTGAAAACCAAGGCAGGAAAAATAAAAGGTTTTATTTAAAACCATGGATGGCATATTTGAACTAGGTTTTTCTTAAAACCCAAGTTGGCCTTTCGTTTCATCAAAAAAGGTGCCCCAATGATGGACATATTTAATTTTTAATATTTAGTTTAAATTTTAATTATTTAAAATTAAAATTTAAATTTAAAATTAAATATGCAAGATTTCCACTGACGTCATCAAAAATAATAAGGAGGCTATATAAAGGGGATACCTAAGGTTCATAAACTAATCCTTGATCTCATGGTTAATAATCATTGGCTAAGCATCCGAATTGAGCTCATGCAAAAATATTTTAGAAAGCGGAAGCAGCGAATAAACGAAGTTTGGTCGAAGTCCAAAGTCATCGTGGGCAGAGTGGCGCATTGGCAATTGGATTTTGGCTAAGGTGTGTGGAAGCACAAACGTCAAGGTTTCGAATCCCCTTGACTGCATTCGGAAGGCGTTGGAAGAAAAGCGCTCGAAGCACTTTTGATTTGCGAAAAGGGAGGAAAGGTTTTAAGGCACGTTGTGCCTTTCCCTTTCGAACGAGCGGCTAGCTCGTGTGGCAACCTTAGCCATGGCTAAGGCGCTCATGGTGTGGGCAAGTTGGGGGTTCGAATCCCCTTGAGGAGGTAAATACATTTTTGCTCTAATTAATTTTGTTAAGCCCTAAGTTGGAGTTATAAGGTGGTTAGGAATAATTAAAGTTTTTAATTAAACTTTGTTTTTATAAGGGTTGTGATTATTATTTCAAAGGTGGATGAGTTGTTGATTTAATTTGATGTTCATGAAATTGAGAATTAAGATTTAGGAGAAATAAGGAGTTGTTATAAAATAATTTCTGAGAGGTTTATTGATTATTATTTTTGATAAGGGTTTTTATTAAAAAAGGACTTTGGTGGATGTGTTTATTAAGTTGGAGTAAAAAGGTGTAAATTGAGTTATGCTTTATCTTGTGATTATTATTTGAAGTCCACTAACCCTTATTGAGATTGGAAAGGAAAGTTGTGTTTAGTGTGGCAGATTTTGTGGACAACTTCTTGGCATCAAAAAGGTATGGGCACATTCTCCTATTGATTGTTTATGGTGGTTGATTTCTGAAATATCATTGGAGTGAAAAGGATTGATTGTGGTTTCCTTTTCGAAAGTGGTTGGTTGAATGCTTCAAGGTTTTCTGGTTTGAGAGTTGTGTTTAAACCTTGTTTTATAAGCATAGTTGTTGAAGCCCATTGGTTATGTAAAGAACTTGAAAAGAACATGAGTATCATTGTTATGTGAGATTTGTGGTTGAGCATTGTTGGAAACATTTGAGTTGGTTGATACATGCTTGGACTAGGGTTTTGTGAGAAAGAGTTGTCCCTTGTGGTGATTGGTTGAGTTGAGTTGATTGAGCCTAGTCAAGTGATTGTGTGAGGTGATTGTTCAAGTCCCATGAAACAAACTATTCTATAATTCTGATTTGAGTTGAGATTGAGCTTAGAACATATTGAGTCTCTAACAATTCTCTTTATGCTTCTATGAGTTGACTTGAGTTGAGATTTATTTGAGTTGAGTTGAGTTGAGATCATTGTGGATCATTGTTGTCATCCATTGTAGAGTGCATTGCCATTCATTGTTGAGTTCATATTTGAGCCTTGCCTTCATATATTTGTGGATGAGATTTGAGTACTACTTGAGCATGATTGATTGAGCCTTTGAGAAGGCCTTTGGGATAGATTATGAAATTTTGTGGTTTGTGTATGATTGATTGAGCCTTTGAGAAGGCTTTTTGGATAGGTTTTGGGACAAATTTATGGATAGTTTTAGATAGATTTGTGGATAGATTTGGGATAGATTTTGATGAGGTTCTGAGTGAGCCTATTGAGCAGAGTTGAGCAAGTTCTTGGTGAGCTTGCTAGAGTAGTTTTGGACAAGTTCTTAGTGAGCTTGTTGGAGAAAATTTGAGCAAGTTCTTGGTGAGCTTGCTAGAGCAGATTTGGACAAGTTCTTAGTGAGCTTGTTGGAGCAGATTTGAGCAAGTTCTTGGTGAGCTTGCTAGAGCATATTTGGACAAGTTCTTAGTGAGCTTGTTGGAGCAGATTTGAGCAAGTTCTTGGTGAGCTTAGAGAAAAGGGATAATTTGACAAGTTCTGTGAGCTTTTAGATTTGGACAAGTTCTGTGTGAGCTTGTTGAGCAAATTTGGACAAGTTTTGTGTGAGCTTGTTGAGCAGTTTTGGACAAGTTTTATGTGAGCTTGTTATGCAGATTTGGACAAGTTATGTGTGAGCTTGTTATTGCCTAGCTTTGAGCAGATCAAAGAAATCATTGTATTGGATAAGGATCCTTATTTATATGTGAAATATTATAAGGATATTATCTTGTGGAGTACCCCACATTGGGGGAACCACGTTAAATCTTGTGTCTCAATTGTGTATGGTGACTTGTGCTCTTGCTTACTATTGCTATCTGAGTTATTAATGCACACTGCTATATTTGGTTATTGCAATTAAGGACATTAATTGATATTGGTTTGGAAAGAAAGTAAAAAGTGGTCTTATACTTGTTCACCCCCCTCTCAGTATAAGCTTGTGTTCTTCAATACCATGTATTCATGCAATTATGATCCTGATTTCCTGATGCAACTAATTGGAATGATGGTGAACACCAAGATGCAATATATAAATCTAAGTAATAAATCAAATGGACATGATGCAATGTATAGACACACAAAAATTTGAGAAATAAATGCAAACAATGATTTGAATCCTTGCCCCCTTGCTGATTTGTAGACAAGATCACCTGTCTCTCTGATGAAATTGCCTACTTTCTGTCGAAATAGCCTACTCTCTGATGAAATCGCCTGTCACTTCTATCAAAATTGCTTGTCATTTTTGTCGATCACCAGGCTATTATGATGGTATTTTAGGCGATTATAACTGAGACCTACAATAACAACAATGGAAATAGGGATGCCAGGAGGTGGAATTGCGTAACAAATTAATGCGAGGGATCCTCAAGGGATTTTAGAACAATATCAGGGATCAGAGTCCAACTAACCAATCAATCAGTCAATCAATCAGCCAGGAGGAAAAAGGGAAAAGGGCCTAGATTAAATAGGCCAAGGAGGGGTTTGAGGAAGTTGGGAGGTTAGGCTAAACATGGAGGAGGTTTTTATCCCTCCTATATTTGTCACCTTCAATCTTCTCGCCAACCTTCCTGATCCGAGCAATGGCTAAACTAGGTAAGAGGTTTTAAAACAAATTTTATCTTTTAGAAAATTTGTTAAAATTCTGTTTGGGACAAAATCACCTGGCGATTATGTCGATCGTCGGGCGATTTTGTTGATTGATGGGCGATTTTTCCCAATGGTCAAAATTTTTTTGTTTGTTGGAGCGAAAAACGAGGAAGCCGATGTCAAAATTGGACATATTATATACCGTTAGAAATCTCTTTTCAAGCCCTATCCAATGGTATAAAATTTGGTAAGAATTAAGATGACTTGATAGGGTAAAATTTCTCTTGAATATGACCTTAATTTTCTAGGAGAAAAACTAAGGAAAATGCGTCAATTTTTCATTTCTACATTTTGCCCCCTCTTTGACGTATTTATGAGCAATAAATGCATCAAAGAAAAGTGTAGACACTTGAGTAGAAATCATTATGATTTGACATGGGCAAAAATGGAGTAGATGGTTTAGAATGAATATTTTATGTGAAATTGATGTCTTAGAAAAAAATAATTACTAATTTACTAACTAGGATGCCCCCTCGAGTTTTTACACCAAATTTTACGTTTTGTGAAAAACTCAAATTATGATCTTCTTTGTTTTATGTGACTTTGTTTGATTTATTGGATGATTTATTACATTTTTTTATGATGGTTGTGTTACATAATTTCTTGTAATCATGCTTTTATTTTTTGAACATTTTGATCATGCTTAACATAAAAGGAAAATGTTTTTGTAAAGTGTGTTTTGAGAAAGGTGATTTTGTGTGATGATAGATTTGAGGGGTTAACAATGAACCTTGAAGGATGTTGTGATGATATGTGACTATTGGTGGAGTTCAAATCTCGTGAAGTCACGAAGCGAATCCTGTTATGAGGAATTTTTGTATTGCTAGTACCAAAATATTGTGTGCTTAAGAATAATATCAAGGCTTTATGATGAGAAAGAAATATTTAATGTTGTTTTGAGATAATATGTTTGATGAATTCTAGAAATAAACCTCAAAGGATGTTGTGCTATTATGAGATTGTTGGTGGAGTTCAAAGCTTGCTAAGTCTCGAAGCTAATCCTGTTTGTGAGGAATGTTTTTGATATTGCTAAGAATGGTTGTATGCTTAAGAATAATATTAAGGCTTTTGTGGTAATATGTGTGATGTTTATTTTATAATAATGTGTGTGGTAAATGTTTATGAAATATATTGAGCAAAGCATGCATATTTTGAAGGATGATTTACGCTAAGCATAGAATTCCTAAGTGTGCAATTATATGAAATAATTACTTAGGAGTTATACCATCATCACGAAAATCAAAATGAAATGCATGATGATATGAAATTATTTGTTATTTTAAAATGCAAAGTAATGTAAGATAAATCATTGTGTCACATGTTTCAAAAATATTATGAATTTTTTATGAAAATATATGGACTAATTTTGGGCATGAAAAATTAGAAAGATGGTTTGCGCTAGGTATAGAATTCCTAGTGTGAAAATTAAGAAGAATAATTCCTAGGAATTATAGCATCATCGCGAAGTCATAAATGTTATGTATGATAAGTGATTTTGATCTACATGTTATTTTTGCAATAAGTTGTTTTTGAGATTTTTGAAAGTTTGGAAATATATATGTAATGTGTTAATATGAAAGTAATGATAAACTAACATTGTCTGACAAATTTCAAAGAAAATTTTAACTTATTTCTAAGACAAATTTAAATTTATCAAAAACTAGTGTGTGATAAGTGAGTTCATTATCCATCTTGATTGTCATTATGATACATGAATCCTCATCTTGTGAGATCCTTTGAAATTACAAAAAAGATCAGTCTTGTGGTATATCAACTTGCCTTACCACCCAGTTTGTCTAAGACTCATGATACCTTTTACATTTTTTTTCTTAGGAAATACATTGTTAGTCCTGAACATGTGTAGGACTTTTCAAATTTGCATATGGTGGATATGGAGGCTATAGAGGTTCAACCAATAAGAATCCTTGAGTTTCGTTCCAAATCGATGAGTAAAGGGACTCTAGAACAATGCAAGGTCCAGTGGGATCATTAATAGCACTCTTTATGGTCTCACCCTCAAAAATACTTTTTCACCCACCATGAACTCCCTTGGTGACCTCTTAAGGTTTGCATAACTTTTTTGATGATTTGTAGCTTCTTTAAGTCTTTCTCTGATTATCCTTAAATGTTGTTCCATCTCTTTGACCATATCAGGTCCAAGCACAACCTTATCTTTTGGATTATCCTAAGATAATGGTGTCCTACACCTTCTACCATATAGAGCTTCAAATGGTGCCATGCCTAAGGTTGAGTGGTGATCGTTGTTGTAGGTAAATTCTACCAAGTGCAGGTTATCTTCCCATCGGGTTTTTTGATCCATACAATACATGCGAAGAATATCCTCTAAAACTCAGTTTATCCTTTCAGTTTGCCCATCAGTTTTTGGGTGATATGTAGAACTGATGTTTAACCTGGCACGAATGGCTCGATGTAAAGCTTACCAAAACTCAAATGTGAATCTCAAGTTCCTATATGAAATGATCACTTCCAAAAAACCATGAAGCTTGAATATTTTATTAGTAAATCTATTAGTCACAATCATGACATTTTCCTTGGTATTATCAGGTATAAAGTGTGCAACCTTGGTCAATTTGTCAACCACAACTAAGATTATGTTATGCTGAAATATGGTCTTTGGCAATCCTACTATAAAATCCATCGAAATTACCTGCCATTTTTGTGCTTGTACATCATGAGGGTACAATATCCCTATAGGATGTCTATTTTTTGCCTTTACTTTCTGGCATTCAAGATATTGGGTGATAAATTCAATTATGTCCCTCTTCATTCCTGACTAGTAGAACATTTTCTTCATATTCTCTCTCATCTTTACCCCTCCTGGATGAGCAAAATATGGAGATAAATGAGCTTCATTCATGATCATTTTTCTTAAATTATCGATTTTTGAAACTACTACCCTGTTCTTAAAGCACATTAAATCATCCTTGATGTTGAAATCCTTACTATCATTGGATTTCCTTTCCATATTTTCTCATATTTGATTGCAAAACCCATCTTGTTGTTGCATCTCCTTAACTTATTCTATTAAGTCCACATAGATGCGAGACAAAACAACTATGTGTCTTCTCCTACTAAGTGCATCAACAACCTTATTTTCTTTCCCTTTGATGTATTCAATGCCAAAATTATATTCAGTGAGGAATTCCATCCATCTTCTCTACTTGGCATTTAGCAAAGGTTGAGTAAATATATACTTTAGACTTTGATGGTTTGTTCTCAACTCAAAGGGTCTCCCTACCAAATAGTACCATCAACTTTTGAGAGCAAAAACCACCGTTGCCAATTCCAAATTATGGGTCACATAATTGACCTCATGTCATTTCAGTTTCATGAATCTGTAAGCTATTACTACTTCATCTTGAGAGAGCACTCCTCCCAAACCTTCTAGTGATGCATTCGTACACACAGAGAAGCTACCTTGAGGGTTTGGTATCTTTAGTATGGGAGATGTAGTGAGTTTTTGTTTGAGAAGATCAAAAGCTTCCTCACATTTATCTATCCACTTGAATTATTTTCCCTTCCTCTGAAGGTTAGTTATTGGGGCGGTTATCTTAGCGTAGTCCTTCACATAATGCTTGTAATATCCATTCAAACCCATGAAAATTCAAACTTCTATCATATTTGTTGGTGGTGGCCAATTTAGTATAGCTTCTATCTTCTTAGGATCCATTGCAATCCCTTCAACTGATACAAAATGTCCTAAATATTATACTTTTGAGACATAAAATTTGCATTTGGACAAATTCCCATACAACTGATTCTTCCTTAGTAGCTCCAATACAATATCAAGGTGTTTGTCATGCTTAGACTTATTCCAAGAATATATAAAAATATCATCCAAAAATACAAGAACGAATCAATCCAAAAGCCTCCTAAAAATACTATTCATCAAATTCATAAATGTTGTTGGAGCATTTGATAAACCAAAAGGCAAGATAGTAAACTCATAGTGTCCATATCGAGTTTTGAAAGTTGTCTTATGAGCGTCCTCTTCTCGAATCCTAAATTAATGGTATCTTGAATTTAGATCAATCTTTAAAAATATAGTGGCATCCTTAAGTTGATCGAAGAGGTCTTTGATTCTAGGTAGAGGATATCCATTTTTAATGGTTGCCTTGTTTAACATCCTATATTTGATACATAATCGCAAGAAACCATCCTTTTTCTTGAAAAACAATACTAGTGCACCCCATAGTGATACACTTGGTCTAATCAATCTCTTTTCTAGTAATTCTTTTAATTGTACTTTCAATTCTTGCATCTCAATGGGATTTATTTTATAAGGAGCTCTATGGATAGGTTCTATTCTAGGTTGAAGTTCAATCATGAAATCAAATTCATGTTTAGGGGGCAGTCCAGGTATATCTTCTAGAAATACATCTTTGAACTTCTGAAGTACTGGGTGTTTCTCTAACACCTCTTCCTTCTTTTCATCTCCTATCTCATTTAGCTTCACTACATAAATTTCTCCTCCTCTCTTCATTGCCTTATTAAGTTGCATTGTAGAGAGGATTTGGGATCGAAAAGCCCCCTATAGGCTGTACACCCTCTATACTTTCTTGCTATCTTTAGAATACTCAATCCATCTATCTTGAAAATTGATCACAACTTTATGTGCTTGCAATCAATCCATTCTTAGCACTACATCAAAAGCATGGAGTGGTGCTACATAAAGGTAACCTATAGTTGTGCCACTAGGTAAGATAATTTCAGCCATAGGGTAACACTGATCTACAGAGTAGGTCTGACCTAATCCATACTCGAGCTCCCACCCATGAGCCAAGGTTCTTGGCCTTTTTGGTATATTTTTAATTAAGATAGTGGAAAAAAAATTGTCTGTGGCACCACCATCAATCAAAATTTTAATATTTCTACCAAAGATCTTACCTTTTATCAGCAATGGAGTGATCTGTCCTTCCAAATTTTGACTCTTTGTTGCTGCATAAATCTTGTGTGTAGGTTATTTATAAGCTGGTTCATTTCCTATTGAACTTGATCCTACTTTAAGTAGATATTTTTTGGCGTAATGCGAACTGCCACATTCATAACATCCTGCTTTTGGTCCTGGATGAGTTTTCTATTTTTGTCCATATTTTGTTTTCACTACTTGTGAGGGATTTTCCTGACTCGGTGTTGGTGATATGTTATCATTGTTGTTGCAATTTTTAGGATTAGGGTTCTTCCCTTTGAACTTCTTCCTAAAATTTCCTTGCTTCTTGTCATTCCTTCTATATTGTCTAGGAGGACTCTTGTATGCTTGGTCACTTTCCCATTTCATAAACCCTACACTATTTCTTTTTCTCAGTACCTCTTTGTCTTATTATGATGCCCATTCATAGTCAAAGTACAATTTAAGATAAGGTTCATATTTCATGGCCAAATCGTAGGCCTTCTAAAGAGTACCAGGTTCTCGCATATTCACTTCATACCCTATCCTAGGATCCACTCCTAGAATAAACTTATGTATCTTCATTTTCTCATTATAAGTGAGCACGTACTTTAGAAGCTTGATGAATTTTTGATAGTATACCTCCATAATCCTAGTCCCTTGTCTAAGCTTGGTGAACTCTTCAAATTTCTTGGTGTAGAAATGTTTAGTGAGGAATATTTCTTTAAAAGCTACTACAAATCCTTCCCATTTTAGATCAATGGGTTCCTTAATTATGTTTTGCTCATTGAATGTTTCCCACCAATCCAAACCAAATCCCTATAGGTGTAGAGTGGCATAAGATGTTTGGGTGTGAAATGTTACAAGTATCCTTGCCTTCCTTTGCCTTCCTAAAATACGTATAATTAAATTTCAGATTTATACAATTACAACGAATACAAATAAAACCAATTGCACATAAATCAAAATGGAAACAGTGAACGCAGATATAAATTTATAAGTGAATCAATACCTCTTAAGGAGGGCTGGTCCTCACCACTAGGAGGGCTGGTCCTCACCACTAAGAGGGCACAATCCTTCTGCAACTTGCAAATGAATATTGATGATAAAAGATACCCTAAAACTAAATCATCTTACATATTAATAATAAATTAAATATATTTTGCAAACATAGCCGACTATGTTTGGTGTGTAACATGGCTCCCCTCCTCGGAAAGCTTTGTCCTCAAAGCTAGAAATGTCTGGAAAATACTTTTAGGTTCCCATGTAGCATCTTCTTCAAGTAGGTCCTACCATTTGATGAGAAATTCTTGGATGTGACGAGATCTCAACATGCGTGTTCTGCTTTGTAAAATTGCTTCAGGCTGGAGATATATACGTCCTTCTTCATCGAGTACTGGTAATTCTGACTGAGATTGTACTTTCTGGCCGATCACCTTCTTGAGATAGGAAACATGAAATACTGGATGTATACGAGATGAGGGAGGAAGCTCTAGTTGATATGCCACTTCTCCAATGCGACGCACTATTTTGTAAGGGCCATAAAATCGTGGAGCCAACTTTTGACTGGTCTTGATCTTCAATGACAATTGTTTGTAGGGTTGCAAATGCAGGAACACCATATCACCAATATTGAATTGTCTTTTCGAACGGTGTGTGTCTTGTTGCTGCTTCATACGATTTTGTGCTTGGGCCAAATTGTCTTTGAGAATGGTGAGCATTGACTATCGATGTTGAAACCAATCATCTACTTGGGCCACTTTGGAAGATCCTGGTACATAATCTGCTATTGTTGGTGGCTTAATTCCATACAATGCTTCAAAGGGAGACATCTTAATGGAATAATGGTACGAAGTGTTGTACCACCATTCTACCAAGGAAAGCCAATGACTCCATTGATATTGTTTATCCTGAACAAAACATCTTAGGTAGGTACCCAAACATTTGTTAACTACCTCCGTTTGGCCATCTATTTGTGGATGGTATGCAGAGGACATATTTAATTTGGTACCACTAAGTCAAAATAATTCTTTCCAAAAATTGCTAGTAAAGATGGGATCACGATCACTTACAATATTTTTTGGCATTCCATGCAATTTGAAAATTGAGTCCATAAATACCTTAGCCACTTTGCTTGCTGAAAATGGATGTTGTAGAGCCTGGAAGTGAGCATATTTGGAGAGGTGATCTACTACCACAAAAATTACTGTTTTGCCTTCTGACTTAGGAAGACCTTCAATAAAATCCATTGAAATATGTTCCCACTGACGATCTAGAATGGGTAATGGTTGAAGCAACCCTGGTGATTTGACTGTTTTGCCCTTATTGCGTTGGCATACTTCACATTCAGCCACCCATTGTTTGACCTCTGCTTTTAATCCTTTCCAACAAAAGGATTGTTTTATCCGCATATAAGTTTTCAAAAAACCTGAATGTCCTGCTGATGGAGAAGCATGTGACTCATCTAGAATCCTTGATTTGATTGTAGAAGTGTGTGGAATGTAAATGCGATTCTTCCTTCTTAACACCTTGTCTTCATAGGAAAAAAGAGGATGCTTGGATGAACCCAACAACAAATCTTGAATTATTTGAGTAGTTTCTGTATTGGACAACCATTCTTCCTGTAGCTGAGATACCCATTGAGAACAAGGACCTGAAATAGCATTAATAACAACTTCATCTTCATATTTTCTTGATAATGCATCTGCTACCACATTTTCTTTCCCTTTCTTGTACTCGATAACGAAATCATATCCCAACAATTTTGTTAACCACTTGTTTTGTTCTGGATAAGAAAATCGTTGTTCTAGAAAGTGCTTGAGACTACTATGATCGGTTTTAATAATGAAGCGACTATTGATTAAGTAGTGTCTCCATTTCTCCACTGCATGTAGAATAGCCAACATTTCTTTCTCATATGTGGATCTTCCCAAAAAATTTCTTGAAAGTTGTTTACTTTCGAATGCCAAGGGATGACCTTCCTGCATTAATACTACCCCAATACCCATTCCTGAAGCATCACATTTGATCACAAATGGTTTGTGAAAATTCGGAGTTGCCAATACTGGAGTAGTACACATTGCTTCTTTGAGAGCCTCGAAGGCTTGAGTGGCTGCTTCCGACCAATGAAAAGCATCCTTTTTTGTAAGAGTTGTGAGAGGAGCTGCAATTTTTCCATAGTTACGCACAAACTTGTGATAGTAGCCCATGAGACCCAAAAAACCATGAAGTTTCTTGATAGTTTTAGGTAAGGGCCAATCTTGAATTACCTTTATCTTATTGGGATCCACTTTAACACCTTCCTGAGAAACTATATGACCCAAGTACTCAACTTCTTGAACACCAAAAGAGCATTTAGAGTGTTTGACAAACAATTTTTCCTTGTGTAGTATATGAAGAACCCTTCCCACATGCAACAGATGATCATTCCATGATTTACTATATATGAGTATGTCATCGAAGAAGACTAGGACAAATTTGCGAAGGAATGGATGAAACACATGGTTCATGAGACTTTGGAATGTGGATGGGGCATTAGTGAGACCAAAAGGCATGACCAAGAATTCATAGTGACCTTCATGAGTGTGAAAAGTTGTTTTGGGAATATCCTCTTCCCTAACTCTAATTTGGTGAAACCCCGAACGTAAGTCCAATTTTGTAAAAAATTTTGCACCATGTAGTTCATCTAGTAAATCATCAATGACAGGTATAGGGAATTTATCCTTGATGGTGATTTTGTTAAGGGGACAAAAATCCGGACACATACGCCAAGAATTGTCTTTGCGATGGGCCAAAACTACTGGTGAAGAATAGGGACTAGTGCTGTGACGGATGACTCCATGTTCTAATAGTTCTTGGACAATTTTCTCAATTTCTATTTTTTGAGGTTGGGGATATCGATAAGGATGACCATTAGGAGGAAGACTTCCTGGAACAAGGTGTATGGCATGGTCATGGGATCTTTTGGGAGGTAGTCCCTTTGGTTCTTGGAAGACCTCATCATAGTTAGCCACAATGTTTTGTAGATCTTCTGATTGGATTTCTGGAATATCTTGTGCTTGCTTTTCCATACAATTAACTTGGGCAATGAATCCGTAACTACCTTTTCTTAATATTTTTTCCATGTTGTGAGAACTTACTATCTTTGATGGAGGTGTTGGAATTCCTTGGAGGTGAATGGTCTTCCCATTTTCTTTCCATTCAACAAAGCGTTGCTTGTAATTAAAACCGACCGTGGTTTCCATTTGTTCTAACCATGCGACTCCCAAGATAACTTCTGAATTCCCTAAACTCATAACAAAAAGAGGACCACGCCAAGTATAACTTCCCATTTGCAATGAAATTGGAGATGTTCTACCTATACATTGAGCACTTCCCCCGTTTGCAATTATAACTTGAAATTTATCTTGATTGGAGGAGTTGATGTGCAAGTTTAATGCCCTGGCAATCTTTGTGTCAATAAAGTTATGAGTACTTCCTAAATCAATTAATACAATTACCTTCCTTTGTCGAATGAACCCTGATACCTTGATTGTATGGTGAGATGATAAACCCATAAGAGCATGTACTGAAATTGCCATAGTATCCTCCTCAACTATGGCCTCCTCATGTTCAATTTGGTCTTCGTTTATGGGAAAATCAGGTGAGCTGGTATCCTCTATTTCTTCATCTTCCTTGTCAGCATATTCGATTTGAAAGTTCTGTCGTGGTACACATGCCTGATATTTTGGATGGTGATTGCGACATTTATAGAAAAAATATCTTGATGGTTGATCATTTCTATGAAAAGAGTTGTTGCGGTATTGAGGTCGACCATAGGAATCACGTCGTATAGATGTCCCCATTTGCACCTTCTTCTCAGCCAACTTGGCAATCCTTATACAGGTATCTAAAGAGGATGGATCTTGTAGGTCAACTTCGACTTGAATATTCTCTTTCAACCCATTTCTAAAAGTAGATACCACCACATCGGATGGTAAGTTTCTTGCATAGGAAAGCAGACTAGTGAATTCTGAAATATACTCCATTACAGATCCTGTTTGCTTAAGTGATAACAACCGCACCATGTATGAATATGAGGATCCTTCATCAAATATTTTAAGAAAATGTGTGGTGAAATCATCCCAGTAGATGGTATTTCCATTCTCATGTTTGAGCCATACAAACCATTGATAAGCTTCAGTACCTAGTTTGGAGGCAGCAAAAGGAACTTTTTCTGAATCTCGAATTTGGTATAAGTCTAAAATGCCTTCCATTTTAGCTATCCAACCACGTGGATCATGACCCTCAAAGGTGGGCATATCAATGCATGGAAAATTGACACCATTAGGACCTCTTGGTTGTTGGTAAACTTCATCTCTATCTTGGTCCTCATTATGCCTATGTCTATGGAAGCGATTTTGGGTACTACCATTATGACCTCTTTGTTGTTCATAAACTTCTTCTCCATCCTGATCCTCATTGTTCCAGTGTCTATGGAAGCGATTTGGGATAGGAGGGGTTGGTTGGCTTTGTTTTTCCACTAGTTGGTTCACTAATGTGGTCAATTTGTTCATGCTGTCTACTAATGATTGCATAGTCGAGGTGTTGGTATTGGGGTTTCCTATTTCCTCATGTGTGAGGTTCTCATGGGAAGAAGTAGGAGAAGGATTGGATGCCATGGTGTTAAGCAATGGATGATCGGGATCAAAACTATTAATGCGTAAAGGAGAAGAATAATGTGTACCTTTGTTTCTTGGAGGTCTTCTTTGTGACTTTAGGATCCCTTCGTTTGAATTCTTTGAGCTTGATAATCACCCGTTTGGTCCTTTGGTCCACCTTCCACTCATGCACTTGTCAATAAGTCCCTTCTAACCCTTTCACCTTAAATTCTGTAAAATGTTTGATGAATTTGAGCAAAAATTTGATTTATTTTTTGCTTCAACTACCACTCCAACTGTGATGTAGGTTTGAATTTGAATCTCCCACTTGAGGCTCCAACGATTCTCGGATACTTTTAAATTTGAATCAATGAACTATAATTGAGCCACCAATTTGACACAACACCACCAATTTGACACACAACTGACATGACCAAAACTGATCGAGACTAACCCAACACGAGACTACCAGATGAACAAAGCTCAATAACCGATATTACCATTAACTTGAGACACTCGCTAACTCAATTTATGTACGAATTAACCTGGATACAATAGAACACACACCATGTGACACGAGAAAAGTGATGAAACATGAGGATAACACCCGATATGAGACGTGAGAAATACAGACACAGCCCATGAAACTTGATATAGAGCACAAAGGACACGAAGGACGAGACCAGCCAAGTGATACATAGGACACACGATAGTGAGGAGATGCGACCAGCTAAGTGAAGCCAAGCAACACGGAGGATGAGACCAGATACTAAGGATAATGAAGTGAAGGACAACTGGACACTTAAAGACACATAGGACAAGGACCTTTTGTGTGAGGCTAGAGTGGGATTCATGTGACCGTAGTCACACCTCCTTAGTTATGATATCCCTTTCTTAAACCCCTTTGCACCCACAACATAACGAATGTGGGATAATTGTCCCCAGATAAAATAAAATAATAAAAAATTTACGTGTACCTTAGGTTATATGATGAATAATATTATTTTGCATGATTTTATTGGTCGATTTTGCCTACGTTTCACTCTAGCTCTTCGATGGATTTTTTGGTATTTTGGACAGCAATTTGGTGATTAATCCACTGTATGCCTTCTGCCTGATTGTTTTACTTTGGATCCAGGTGTTCTTTGTGGCACAAAGAGGCATAGTTTGCTTTGGATTTGTATTTTTGGCGTGTTAGCCTCCACCATGATATCAGAATTGTTAATACAATAGACATCATAACTGCCCAGTAGAGTTGAACACAAACTAAGTTTCAAGCACTGGTTTTAACATTGATTTGGTGCTATGAACCCCTAGGATATTTGCTAAAACGTGAACCAAAAAATGACACCGAAATTTGATTGCTCCCTATTATTTCTACTGCCAAACGACCACACACTACTACCAGTAGCTTGGATGGGCATGGACCCTCTACAACCATAACTGAAACCTATCTCTTAATACCACTTGAAAGGGTACAAGTACCCTTGCCTTCCTTTGCCTTCCTGGAACACGTATAATTAAATCTCATATTTATACAATTACAGTGAATACAAATAAAACTGATTGCACATAAACCAGAAATAGAAACAATGAATGTAGATATAAATTTATAAGTGAATCAATACCTCTTAAGGAGGGTTGGTCCTCACCACTAAGAGGGCACAATATTTCTGCAACTTTTTAGATAAATATTGATGATAAAAGATACCCTAAAACTAAATCATCTTACATATTAATAATAAATGAAATATATTATAAAAACATAGCTGACTATGTTTGGTGTGTAAAAGGGTGCTAGTGGAATAGTTCTTCATGTTGTAGAATATCTCTATTTCTTTCAACCAAGCTTCAACTTTATCTTTATCTTCCTCTCCATTGAACTTGGAGTATTTTAAGTGTTTCATGTCTTTACCCAATTTTACCTCCACACGAATTCTAGCTTGTCGTACCCCTAAATGAGCCTCATTATCTTGTTCTAATCTAGGATTTTTATCTTGTGAATCTCAATTCACTATCACTTCCAACAAATGTGTCTATTTTTCCATCTTCTACCTCAATAAAGAAACTATCACAATGAGGTCCTCATTATCATTACTATGAGCATTCATACCTAAATCTGAGGTTTTGAACTCTATATTAATTTTTTGAGTCTACCTTGTCGATGGGGAAACACTCCCTCTCATTATATTTAGTGACATTATCCCTTGCCACATACAGGAGATATAGTAGGTTTTAGTTCACAATTTCATCTTTGAAATGATTCTCCTACTAGCAACTATACTTCTAGTTATCTAACTAGGTAGTAGAAAAATATTTTATGGAAATACATTTTTCCTTGAGTATAGTCTCTACAAAGTGTGCAAACCTATTACACTCATCAATACTTGCACACATAAAATTGTATCCCTACAAACTCCACTCTGATACCAAATGTCATAACCCAATTTTATAGGACTTTTTTTCTCTTCCCCTAAATATTGATTCCATTATTCTTATAGACAACTCCATGGAAGCCTATAGTCTAGGAAATACCTATCACACTTTGCTCATATCTATATTTCTCACCTACTAAATCCCTTGGAAACACACCTATTCCCACATCTTGTATAATTCAATCTATACAAGAGCACTAGGTGCAAGGTAATAGATACCAAAATACTATCCCTCTCATTATTCCTTTAATGAGCTAGTCCACCTCCTTTCATTCTATCAAAAGGAGCATGCCATCATTCTCACACCACATAAGTCATTCTATGATGGTGTCAGGAGCATGTCAAACCAACTATCCCTTTCACTTCCTTAGTGAAACTAGTCATCATTAATTAGTCCAATCCTAGATTTAGTTCCATGGTAGCAATAGTTCCAATTTCTCTCTTATTTTTTTAATTATAAATCCATTCTCTATTATGGGTATTCTTTCCTAGAATTCTTTGTGCATATATTTCTTTGATTTAATCCACAAGACATCTTACACTCTATTTCAAACTATGAAATTCATAAGTTTAAAACTAGTCCATTAGTCAAGAAGATGCTCCATCAATGAAAAATATTATGTTCAAGAAATGATCAAACTCTAAGTCTATTTTAACTTCTTATCTTTACCCGTCTTAGATAATTTAGCAAACTTAAACACATAACCAAATCCATATGCTAACAAAAGATATCATTCTAATTCCATAAACCTTTAAAGATTCTATCACCAGATTTAACATATACTAATCTATTTTTGACACATTACATTTATCCATTCAACATTTTATAAATTCTACATCATATGAGAGTCCATTATCAACAACTATCATAAATAAACATCCACAAGAAAGAACACAACTCCATAATTTACCCTAGGAAAAACCCCATAGGGAAAATCCAACAAAAAACTAACCAATTTCATTAATAAATAGATATTAAATCATTACATATCTCATAGAGATAAAGGCAATCAATCTAACTTGTCACACACTAGAGTTTCCCATAGCTCATAGATCCTACCAATCCACTAGTTACTTTTCCTTATTTTATAGCTTTCCAAAATTTATCACGACTTAAAGGATTTACATTCAAATCTTCACTCATATTACAATACCAAAAATTATTCACAATTTATCTATTAAATACATATCATTATTTCCTTCTGGCGTATATATGAGACTATCATCATGCGAGTCCGTGATGTAGAACCTTATTTCTGGTTCAAATGCAACCTGACTTCAATTAAGCCTGCAGTGTTACTTAGCTCTAAACATGAGCTAATCTATTATTTGCATTCTCAATTACATCATTAAACAACAACTATAAACTCCATATGCATCGGGTTACAACAATGTTCATCATTTCCATAATCATGATAACATTCTAAATATCCTTAATTAAAATACACCATCTTCTATCACAAATCCAAACAGAATGACGAATACATGAAATCATCTACATGCAAACCACAATCTTAGCTAGAATGGGTCGCATTTCATTGATGATACCTAAATACAAGATTCTCTTAAAAGCACAATTTCAATAAACAACCATAATATTTTGGTAATTGGGTTTCGTTCTTTCTCAAGAACACCAAAATTATGCTAAAAGAGAGAGACCTAATGACAAAATAAAAAGAAAAGGATAATATGAGAGGTTAGTAATCTTGACAAGCCTTCAAGTGTTGAATTATCAGTAAGCTTGTCAAGCAAAAGTGAATACTTGTAGGCCCTTCTTCAATTTGTGGAGTCTGAAAACATAGAGTAGGGAGAAGAAAGCAAAAATCTAGAACTCCCTTAGTCATGAGGGATATGCTTCCTCTTTTTTGCCTTATTGAAATTTTAATTCAATACAACAAACAATAAGAAGGTAAAAAGATAAAGCAAGTGCTAAAGTATAATGTTGGGTGTCACTAGGAGAAGCCATAATATTCATTATTTAGGTATTGCTTTTCTCATATTTTCTTTTCCTCTCTCCATATCCTTCCACCACCCTTCATGTTCCATTGGTATTCTTCTTACTAATCACCTTTCTACCTCTGATAGTTCCAATTTGTCTCATTTTTTCTTCACCCTTATTTCTTAATTACCTCTTAAATTTTCATCCTTTGTCACCCTTTCATGACTCCATAGCCCAATGGATAAGATAGGTAGAGCTGGAAAGCAACATAAAGGTACTCTAATGTCATGGTGGTACATGTGCAAAAATAAGAGATGACATATAAAACATTCTACATGGCATTCCATCTTCTCCAAAGGTTGAAAGAGAGACGTATAGCAACTGAGTTGGAGGCACCTAGATGGTAGTGAACCATTAAGTGTGTGAAAAGAAGAGGCATACAAATAAAATTTCCATACAAGCTATAGTTTTTTTTAAAAAAGTGCTAGATCAAAAGGTGATATCTCACAATTAATACGATGCTTAGTTGGCATAACTATCTCCTTGGTTTTATATAAGTTGATGCAGGGCCAAACTAAAATACAAATCCAAGAATATAGTTCTTACCATAATTCATGTGTATCCTTGAAGACATGAGATGTTGCACAAATATCCATAATAGGGAGGAGAAATTTGTGTGCAACTTTGTGAAGAAAAGAAAGGCACAGGAAAATGAAAGACTTTGGCTCTTGAGTACCTAGAATATTTACTTAAGGCAATTTTCCTAGGTCTAAAATAGCTTTTATTTGTGGTAAAATATGCTCATGGAAGTATAATTTTTGTAGGGGATACCGATCTGTAGGTATCTCTAATCTTTATCTATTCTTCTCTCCATGTATTCTCCTTTATGCCACTTGTTCACACTTTGCTTGCCTAAATATCTCTTCATCATCTCTAGCCACCCCATCTCCCAACACCCTTACCTTTATTACTTCTTGTAGTATTCTTCCCCTAGTTCCTTATCACATAGCTCTCATATCTACTAATATTATAAGCCACATTACTCCCTAAACCATCCATTTTTGTCATTTTATCTTCTAGATCCACTCCCTTTGTGCAACTTCATACCCAATAAATAAGTCCATCTAGGTTCATATTTTTTTGCAAATATAAAATCCCAAGATATTCCAAGAATGTACATAAAAAAATGGCCCTCTTGATCAAGAATAGAGACTTGAATACATCAAAATATTGGCTATACTCAAAGGTATTCAAAATACTTTAGTGGGCATAAAGATTGAAAGTAATGAAAAATGTGAAGAGGGCTAACTCTCAAAAAGTTTTTGTAGTGCACAAGCCTGGTATTATTCAAAAGCAAATCTAACATTAGTTGAGAGTTCAAAGTGCACAAGTCTAGAATTGATCTTTTGGATCTTTGTGATGTCAGTGGGGGTACAATAAAGTCCAAAATTAGTCAACCAACTACACATAAAGTCGAAGATATCTGGAAGGTTCATTTTTGGTCCAAAAAGTCCAAAAATGTGCTAGTGTGCATAGAAACAAAAACATTCAAACTTTTCCAAAGAGGAAGCAACATGACTCCAACATCAATCAAGATATATCCCTCAACTCAAATATAAAGAGGAATGAAGTTGGAAATCTTCGGACAATAATGTCAACAATCCTACTCTAAAGCATGAAAGCACACAAGATTGGAGGGACAATACATCAATAAGGAATGTCATGAAATAAAATCTCAATAAACAATGATGTCATATGGTCATCCCAAAGTTTTGGATTCAATTCAAGAAGCTCTTCAAGTAATTAAAAAGCCTGATATACCCATGAGATCAACTTTGGTTTGCCACACCTTGAAATGTTTCTCTCAAAGTTACAACTACCTCCGTGCCCTCCAATTGTCTAAGCCAAGATCATTTTGGCATGAAAGTGATATTTTTGTTAGACAATTATAGTAGCTCAACCCTTTGTAGGAGGTCATTGAAGATCCATGGGTCAGATTATAGAGCATATTTTAATTCAAATCCAAGGCAAAAGATGAACTAGCCACCTTAGCAATGCAATCTTCCGGCGGGGCCCCCGCCCCCCCCCCCCGGCCCCCGCCCGCGCGGGCGCCCGCCGCCCCCCGCCCCGCGGGCCCCCCCCCGCGCCCCCCGCGCCGCCGCCCCCCCCCCCCCCCCCCCCCCCCGCCCCCCCCCCGCGCCCCCGCCCCGCCCCCCCCCCCGCCCCCCGCCCCCCGCGGCCCCCCCCCCCCCCCCCCCCGCCCCCGGCCCCCCGCCCCCCAGCCCCCCCCCCCCCCCCGCCCCCCGCCCCCCCCCCGCCCCGCCGGCCCGCCCCGGCCGCGCGCCCCCGCGCCCCCCCCCCCCGCCGCCCCCCCCGCCCCGGCCCCCCCCCGCGCCGCGCCGCCCCCGCCGCCCCCCCCCCCGCCCGGCGCGGGGGCCGGGCCCCGGCGCCGCGGCCCGCGCCCCCCCCCCCCCGGCCGCGCGGCCGCGCGCCGCCGCGGGGCGCCCCGCGGCCCCCGGGGGGGGCGCCGGCCGCGCCGGCCCCGCGCCCCCCGCGCCCCGGGGGCCCGCCCGGCCCCCGCGGGGGGGGGGGGCGGCGGCCCGGCCCGCCCCGCCCGCCCCGGCCGCGCCGCGCCCCCCGCCGGGCGGCGCCCGGGGGGGCCGGGGGCCCCGGGCCGGCCCCGGCGCGCGGGCCCCGGCGCGCCGCGGCGGGCGGGGGCGCGCGCCGCCGGGCCCCGGCGCCGCGCCGCGCCCCCCGCGGCGGGCGCCCGCCCCCGGCGCCGCGCGCCCCCCCCGCCCCCCCCGCCCGCGCCCCGCGGGGCGCCGCCCGCCCCGCCCGCGCCCCGCGGCGCGCCCCGCGCCCCCGGCGGCCGCCCCCGCGGCGCGGGCGGCGCGCGGGGCGCCCCCCGGGGGCCGCCGCCCCGCCGCGGCCCCGCGCCGCGCCCCCCCGCCCCGCGGCGCCGCCCCGGCCCCCCCGCGCCGCCGCGCCGCCGGCCCCCCCCCCGCGCCCCCGCCGCCCGCGCCCCGCCCCCCCGCCCGCCCCCGCGCCCCCCGCCCCCCCGCCCGCGCCCGGCCGCCCGCGCGCGCCCCCGCGCGGGCCCGGCCGCGGCCGCCGCGGCCCCGGCGCCGCCGGCGCCGCGGCGCGCGCCGCCGGGGGGGCCCCGGGGGGCCGCGGCGGCGCGGCGCCGCCGGGGGGGGCGCGGCCGGGGGCCCGCGCGCGGCGGGGGGGCCGCGCCGCGCGGGCGCGCGCGGGGGCGGCCGCGGGGGGGCCGGGGCGGGGGCGGGGCGGCGGGCCGCCGGGCCGGCCGCGGCGGCGGGCCCCCCGCCGCGCGCCCCCCCGGCGCCCCCCGCCGCCCCCGCGCGGCCCCCCGCCCCCCCGCCCCGCGCCCGCCGCCCCCCCCCCCGCGCGCGCCCCCCGCGCCCCGCCGCCCGCGCCGGCCGCGGCGCCCCGCCCCGCGCCGGCGGGGCGCGCGGCCCCCGCGCCCCGCGGGCGGGGGGGCGGGGGGGGGGGGGGGGGGGGGGGGGGGGGGGGGGGGGGCGCCGGGGCGGGGCGGCCCCCCCCCGGGCCCCCCCCCCCCCCCCCCGGCGGCCCGCCCCGCGCGCGGCGCCCGCCGCCCGCGCCCGCCCCCCCCCCCGGCCCGGCGCGCCCCGCCCGGCCCCGCGCGCGCCCGGGCGGGCGGGGGGCCCCCGGCGCGGCCCGGGGGGGGGCGGCGGCGCGGGGGGGGCGGGGGGGGGGGGGGGGGGGGGGGGGGGGGGGGGGGGGGGGGGGGGGGGGGGGGGGGGGGGGGGGGGGGGGGGGGGGGGGGGGGGCGGGGGGGGGGGCGGCGGGGGGGCGGGCGGGGGGGGCGCCCCCGCCGCCGGGGCGGCGGCGGGGGCGGGGCGCCCGCCGGGGGCGCGCCGCGCGGGCGCCGCCCCCCCCCCCCGCCGCCGGCCGCCCGCCCGCCGCGGCGCCGGGGCCCGGGGGGGCCCCCCCCCCGGGGGGGGGGGGGGCCGGGCGCGGGGGGGGGGGGGGGCGGCCGGGGGGGGGGGCGCGCGGCGCGGGGGCGCCCCGCGGGCGCGCGGGGCCCCCCGCCCGCGGGCGCGCCGCGGGCGCCCCGCCCGGCCGGCCCCCCCGCCCGCGGCCCGGCGCCCGGCCCCCCCCGCCGCCCGGCGCCGCGGCCGCGCGCCGCGGCCCGCGCGCGGCGCGCCCCGCCGGGCCCGCGCCCCCCCCGCCCCCGCGCCCCCCGCCCCGCGCGCCCCCCCGCCCCCCGCCCCCCCCCCGCGGGCCCCCCCCCCCCGCCGGCCCCCCCCGCGCGCCCGCCCGCCCGCCCCGGCCGCGCGCGCCCGGGGGGGCCCCCCCCCCGCGGGCCCGGGGCGGGCGGCCCCCCCCCGGCGCGGCGCGCCCCCCGCCCCCCCCGAGGAGGGGGCGGGGGGGGGGGGCGCTGGGGGGGGGGGGGGCGGGGGGGGGGGGGGGAGGGGTGTATGGAGGTCGGGGGCGCTCGGGCGCCGGCGGGGCTCGCGTGCGGGAGGGCGCGGGGCGGCGGGGCGGGGGCGGGGGGCGGGGGCCGGGGGCGGGGGGGGAGCGGGCGGGCGAGGGGGGGGGGGGGGGCGGGGGGGGGGGGGGGGGGGGGGGGGGGGGGGGGGGGGGGGGGGGGAGGGGGGGGGGGGGGGGGGGGGGCGGGGGGGGCGGGGCGCCGGGAGGGGGGGGGGGGGGGCGGGGGCGGGGGGGGGCCGGCGCCGCGGGTGGGGGGGGGGGGCGGGGGGGGCGCCGGGGGGGGGGGGGGGGGGGGGGGTGGGGGGGGGGGGGGGGGGGGGGGGGGGGGGGGGGGGGGGGGGGGGGGGCGGGCGGGGGGGGGGGGAGGGGGGGTGGGGGGGGGGGGGGGGGGGGGGGGGGTGTTGGGGTGTTGTGGGGTAGGGGGGGGGCGCGGGGGGGGTTGGGGGGGGGGGGGGGGGGGGGGGGGTGGGTGGGTGGGGGGGGTGGTGGGGGGGGTGTCAGGGGGGGGGGCGGCGCGAGGGGGGGGGGGGGGGGGGGGGGGGGGGAGGGGGGGGGGGGGGGGGGGGGGCGGGGGGGGGGGGGCGGGGGGCGGGGTGGCGCGAGGGCGGGGGGCGGCGGGGGCGGCCGGGGGGGGCGGGGGCGGGTGGGGGGGGCGGCGGGCGGGCCGGGGAGGGGGGGGGGGGGGGGCGCGGCGGCGGGGGGGGGGGGGAGGGGGGGCCGGCGGGGGGCGGCGGGGGGGGGGGGGGGGGGAGGGGGGGGGGGCGGGGGCGGGGGGGGGGGGGGGGGGGCGCGGGGGGGGGGGGGGGGGGGGGGGGGGGCGGGCGGGGGGGGGGGGGGGGGGGGGGGGGGGGGGGGGGGGGGGGGGCGGGGGGGGGGGGGGGGGGGGGGCGGGGGGGGGGGGGGGGGGGGGGGGGGGCGTGTGGGGGGGGGGCGGGGGCGGCGGCGGGGGGGAGGCGGGGGGGTGGCGGGGGCGGGGGCGGCCGGGGCGCGGGGGGGGGGGCGGCGGCGGCGGCGGCGCGGCGGGCCGCGGGGGGGCGGCAGGGGGGGGGGGGGGGGGGGGGGGGGGGGGGGGGGGGGGGGGGGGGGGGGGGTCGGGCGGGGGGGGGGGGGCGGGGGGGGGGGGGGGGGGGGTGGGGGGGGGGGGGGGGGGGGGGGGCGGGGGCGGGGGGGGGGGGGGGGCGGGGGGGGGGGGGGGGGGGCGGGGGGGGCGGCGGGGGCGGGGGGGGGCGGGGGGCGCGGGGGGGGGGGGGGGGGGGGGGGGGGGGGGGGGGGGCGGGGGGGGGGGGGGGGGGGGGGGTCGGGGGGCGGGGTGGGGGGGGGGGGGGGGGGGAGGGGGGGGGGGGGGGGGGGGCGGGGGGGGGGGGGGGGGGGCGGGCGGCGGGGGGGGGGGGCGGGGGCAGGGCGGCGGGGGGGGGGGGGGGGCGGCGGCCGGGGCGGGGGGGGGGGGGGGCGGGGGGGGGGGGGGGGGGGGCGGGGGGGGGGGGGGGGCGGGGGGGGGGGGGCGGGGGGGGGGGGGCGGGGGGGGGGGGGGGCGGGGGGGGGGCGGCGGGGGCCGGGGGGGGGGGGGGGCGGGGCGGGGGCGGGGGCGGCGGGGGGGGGGTGGGCGGCGGGGGCGGGGGGGGGGGGGGGGGGGGCGGGGGCGGGGGGGGGGCGGGGGCGGGGGGCGTGGGGGCGGCGGGCGGGGGCGGGGGGCGGGGGGCGGCGGGGGGGGGGGGGGGGCGGGGGGGGGGGGGCGGGGGGGGGGGGGGGGCGGGGGGGGGGGGGGGGGGGGGGCGGGGGGGGGGGGGGGGGGGCCGGGGGGGGGGGGGGGGGCGGGGCGGGGGGGGGGGGGGGGGGGGGGGGGGGGGGCGGGGGGGGGGGGCCGGCGGGGGGGGGGGGGGGGGCGCGGGGGGGGGCGGGGGGGGGGGGGCGGGGCGGGGCGGGGGGGGGGGCGGGGGGGGGGGGGGGGGGGGGGGGGGGGGGGGGGGGGGGGGGGGGGGGGGGGGGGGGGGGGGGGGGGGGGCGGGGGGGGGGGGGGGCGGGGGGGGGGGGGGGGGGGGGGGGGGGGCGGGGGGGGGGGGGGGGGGGGGGGGGGGGGGGGGGGCGCGGGGGGGGGGGGGGGGGGGGGGGCGCGGGCGCGCGGGGGGGGGGGGGGGGGGGGGGGGCGGGGGGGGGCGCCCGCGGCCGCGGGCGGGGCCGGGGGGGGGGGGGGGGGGGGGGGGGGGGGGCCGGGCGCGGGGGGGGGGGGGGGGGGGGGGGGGGGGGGGGGGGGGGGGGGGGGGGGGGGGGGGGGGGGGGGGGGGGGCGGGGGGGGGGCGGGGGGGGGGGGGGGGGGGGGCGGCGGCGGCGGGGGCGGGGGGGGGGGCGGGGGGGGGCGGGCGGCGGGCGGGGGGCGGCCGCGGGCGGGCGGCCCGCGGGGGCGGCGGCGGCGGGGGGGCCGGGGGCGCCCGCCGCGGGCCGCGGGGCGGGCGCGCGCGGGGGGGGCGGGCCCGGGGGGGGGCGGGGGGGGGCGGGGGGGGGGGGGGGGGGGGCGGCGGGGGGGGGGGGGGGGGGGGGCCGCGCGGCGGGGGGCGGGGGGGGGGGCGGCGGGGGGCCGCGGCGCCGGGGGGGCGGCGGCGGGGGGGGCCGGGGGGGGGGGGGCGGGGGGGGGGGGGGGGGGGGGGGGGGGGGGGGGGGGGGGGGGGGGGGGCGGGCGGGGGGGGGGGCCGCGGGGGGGGGGGCGGGGGGGGGGGGGGGGGGCGGGGGCGGCGGGGCGGGCCGCGGGGGCGGGGGGGGGGGGGGGGGGCGGGGGGGGGGGCGGGGGGGGGGGGGGGGGGGGGCGGGGGCGCGGGGGGCGGGGGGGGGGGGCGGGGCGGGGGGGGGGGGGGGGGGGGGGCGGCGGCCGGGGGGGGGGGGGGGGGGGGGCCGGGGGGCGCGGGGGGGGGGGGGGGGGGGGGGGGGGGCGGCGGGGGGGGGGGGGGGGGGGGGGGGGGGGGGGGCGGGGGGGGGGGGGGGGGGGGGGGGGGGGGGGGGGGGGGGGGGCGGGGGGGGGGGGGGCGGGGGGGGGGGGGGGGGGGGGCGGGGGGGGGGGGGGGGGGGGGGGGGGGGGGGGGGGGGGGGGGGGCGGGGGGGGGGGGGGGGGGGGGGGGGGGGGGGGGGGGGGGGGCGGGGGGGGGGGGGGGGGGGGGGGGGGGGGGGGGGCGGGGGGGGGGGGGGGGGGGGGGGGGGGGGGGGGGGGGGGGCGGGGGGGGGGGGGGGGGGGGGGGGGGGGGGGGGGGGGGGCGGGGGCGGGCGGGGGGGGGGGGGGGGGGGGGGGGGGGGGGGGGGGGGGGGGCGGGGGGGGGGGGGGGGGGGGCGGGGGGGGCCGGGGGGGGGGGGGGGGGGGGGGGGGGCGGGGGGGGGCGGGGGGGGGGGGGGGGGGGGGGCGGGGGGGGGGGGGGGCGGCGGGCGCGGGGGGGGGGGGGGGGGGGGGGGGGGGGCGGCGGGGGGGCGGGGCGCGGGGGGGGCGGGGGGGGGGGGGGGCGGGGGGGCGGGGGGGGGGGGGGGGGGGGGGGGGGGGGGGGGGGGGGGGGGGGGGGGGGGGGGGGGGGGGGGGGGGGGGGGGGGGGGGGGGGGCAAGAAGACCTCCTACCAGGTTGTTTGTCTAACAAACCCATAAATGTAAATCTTACACTACAAGATTCAAAAACTAGCTTATAAAAAGAGGGCTAGACCTTGAAACAAGGTTTGGCTCTATAACAATTTTCCTAGGTACATGTTGTACAATTTTTGCTAATTAATAGCAAAGTGAAAGTTGTTTGATCTCCATTATAATTGTGATCACAGGTTTTTATGTATGAATGGTTATGTTTTAAGTTATTTTTGTTACACTTATGATGAGTTTATTATGTTAAAGCAAATTTTTCTCTTTGGATCATTTTTGGATTGCTTTTCATTAAGTCTTTGGAATGATTAAAATATATAATTATAGTTAAATGAATCTTATTATGCATTTGATAATGGTTGGTATGTTAGGCTTCATGGGAAATTAGTTGGATTACAATTTATGCAGAATGCATCCAATGTTGTTACGTTATACCCCATCCATATTTTAGAAATTTTGCATAACCCTTACTCCTTTCTAACCCTTCCATTTATCACTTTTAGCTTAAACCCCTATTTTAATTTTGTAAGTATTCTAAGGAGTTGGCCTTCTCCAGAGGTTGAATAAGATAAATTTCATTCATCCAACATTAGCTAAATTCTAGGTTTCTTTACATAGGCTTGGTAAGATTTTACACCAATAGGTACAAAGGAAAAATTGGTCATCCAAGGAGTATCCTAGGAATCAACTCTGAGATTCGATGTCTAGGGATCCTACTCCTACTTATCCCTATGATGGTAGCATCCTATATCAAATTTGGGACTATCATATAATGGACAATGAGTGTGTTTGTGTTGTTTATGGTTATCTAGGTGAGGAAATTCAGTGAATAGCTAGCATGAATACATGAGTAGGTCAATCTCTTAACCTCACTCATGAGTGCCACCTAGACTTGGGTGAGCTCTTTTAAGATCTAATTTACCATAACCAACTAATCTAGGGGGTCTATACTAGTTGGTTGACACTCTCACTAGCCACTACTATGGTATTTGCTATAATTACATCCCTATCAATAATAAAATAAATGATAGATGACTACATGATAAAGGTTTTCTAGACTAGTTGGTCCTACTCTTACATGCACATAATTACCTTTTCCTTGGTTATCTCAGTTCACCATAAGTGTTATCATTGTAGCTAATAGGTTGACCACTTATCTAGCTTGCACATCCATCTATACCTTCACCAATGACTAAGATGAATTTTTAGGTCCCATCTCACCCACCATGATCATTGACATGACTTATTTTTGTTATAGTTACCCCTTGCCTCTACTATTCGTAATCCCACTAATGCTTGAATAGTGGTGAGATAGCCCATTGAGCTCCCTTATTCTACCTCCCTAGTCACATCCTCTTGCCTATCCTCATTCTTTCTACTATTAATCTCTTTGTTTGGATGGTCTAGTACCACATCCAATAGTTTTTGCTATGGGGTCATCGACTCTAGGATCTAAGATGACTAGATCATCTATGTCTACCTATAGATAGTAGTTTAGATTTTATGTGGAACTAAACCCTTATTTCCATCTGGATAACTAAAACAAAATTGGACCTAATGGGATATTCTAGCAAAGCCTGAATTGATAGACCACTCTCTCAAAATGGAATATCTCTCACTTTCCCTAAGGTCCCACTAGCCACCATCTTTATCATACCTAATCAAGCTAGTAACCATATTTTGTATATCTAAAGTGGACTTTGTATGGATACCATATTATTTGGTCTTGATGTTTATCATATCCTAACTTCCTAACCCTACCTAAAATGTCTCTATGAGTCTAGATCTATTTTTCCTTAAAGTGGTGTACCCACTGATAAGCTTATTGTGCCTCCACATCGTCCATCAATCCAAAGATATCTATTAGTTTTTCCACTACTATGTCCTCCTAGGACCATACCTATATCAATATACAATAGGATAGTCTCATGCCACCCTTATAGACCACACAATGTAGCAAATGGTATAACCAATTCAAGTTGACAAGCCCCCAAGAAAATACTATTTGCATCTCTAACATGTCATCCACCACCTCCTCCCATCTCCAGTGCATGATATGTCTACTTATGTCCCAAATGAAAAACCCTAATACCAATGTGACTAGTAGTAACACATATCTATATATTTATCACTTGTATAGGCAATATTGATGTCAATTCTAGATCTAACCAATAAAACCTAGGGTTTTTAGTTATTTGTTTCAAGCTCCATAACTATGACTAGATCATGTAGACAAGGGCACCCCTAATGGGTACCTAGAGGATCCTCAAGATAGTCTCTAATGTCATTTTTAACTCCTCATATGATACTTGGAAGGTATTCATATTTTAATACCATATATCATCCAATACCATCAAAAGAACCTAATCAAACTCAACCTTTGACATAAGGGCCACATGGTACAACCCTACAACCACAAGGAGAGAATTCTCTTCAAAGTCAAGTAATGCAAGGATCATATCTAATTCATGTATCCATTTATTCTAGAAATATAATATTTGCAATATTTCCTACATACACAAACCAAAAAATCATTATCCAACCATTCCTAAACCAATATTTAAAATTCATCTCAAACCTTCTCAAGATTAGCCTAAAGCCTAATGATGCAAAACTACCATCTCCAAAAAATACATTTTTTTAGTGAAAGCACCATCAAACAACAAAATTATATTAGATAGTGAAAGAGTTATTTGATGACAAAAGCACCATTGAATGATAAAAGCACCATTGAAGGACAAAAGCACTACCACTTGGAAAAAGTGCCAATGCAGTAGCATTATAGCCACATGATAGCATTACCCTTTTTATTAAGGCATATTTTTTGAGATGAAACTACTAAGTTTTGAACCATGTATTTGAGACTTATCACCCCTCCTATTTTTGGTGCCCTCACTTTGTCATTGGTGCATAGGTCTCACCTATTGAGTCATCAAATATAAGGGTATGCATTTGTGTCTAGAACTCTCCTTGTGCGATCAATGATAAAAATGATTTTTTTACCCTCTATCCATTTTAACCTATCCCAATATAGGTCAATTTCACTATTTTTTCATAAATTATCATTAATTTACTTGTGTATCATAGTCATGTCGAGTTTTCTTTGTCAACCTTGATTTTCTCTCCAAAATTTGAGGGGACACATAGGGGCATGACAACATTTGATGCTTCTACAAATATAAAATTTTACACCATCATAAATTATTTAATTATAGGCATCAGTCATATTGAATCTTAAATCTAAATCAATATGAAATCTACTTGTCTCAAAATACAATGAATATATCAAAAAGGGGAAATGTAGACACTATTTTTTATGAGTCATCAAATCCCATAAAATTAACAACATCCATCTCATCAAAAAAATCAAATGTTTTGATCAACCAATTAAGCTAAAGTTTGATCCAAGGGGTATTTAATGGCCCAAATCAAAAGTGTTGTACATGAGGCAGTAGCATTTATGGCACTACTAAGAGGTAACAATTTTGATAAACTTTCAAATTTCATCTTTTCTTGCCCAATTAACTAGCAATAGATATTTTAACACTAGGATTAATATCATTAATTCCACCAATGCTTATTACACCAACACTATTGACTATCATAATCTAAAAAAAAAGAAAGACAGTTAGCTGACTAGTGTCAACTCCTCACTAAATTAAGGACATGTCATGCCATCCCCACTTAATATTCCTTGGTGCCCATCACCTAAAGTGATTGGCATTCATACCTCCTTGATCCTCTCAATATTTCAATCTTATGCTCTATCAAATTATTGGATGTCACCCTTCCATAAATCTTCTTCTAATCATATTGGTCCTCATCATGCATCCTATCACCTCTAAATATTACCAATTATGAAATATCTTCCCATGGATCTGTTGGACTGTCGCACAACTAACCCCAAAATTGGGGACCCACCTTTTGTTTTGATGTTTTGAGGATTTTGGTTGTTTTTGAGTGATGATTTTGATGTGCCTCTACCCATGGGTTTGCTTTACATTTTTCAAGGTTAGGGGTTGGGTAATGTCTCCTTGTGTTATTTTCATTCAAGTGCTTAATGATTTCGTTAGGTTTTATTGCCTTAGTCAGTTTCAAGGTTCTAATTTAAATCAATGTAAGCCATTTAAACTTTTCCAAATAAATTCAAGAATAATTAAAAGAAAAGGAAAATCTTAATTAAAGCAATATATATATAGTTGTGACTTTCGTACAACTAACCCCAAAATTGGGGGACCTACCTTTTGTTTTGATGTTTTAAGGATTTCGGTTGTTTTTGAGTGATGATTTTGATGTGCCTCTACCCATGGGTTTGCTTTACATTTTCCAAGGTTATGGGTTGGGTAATGTCTCCTTATGTTATTTTTATTCGAGTGCTTAATTATTTGGTTAGGTTTTATTGCCTTAGTCAGTTTCAAGGTTCTAATTTAAATCAATGTAAGGCATTTAAAATTTTCCAAATAAATTCAAGCATAAATGAAAGAAAAGGAAATTTTTAACTAAAGCAATATATATATTTAAAATAGTGTAGATTAAAGATACAACACCAAACAGAAATAAAGAAATCACAATAAAGGAATGCAGAACAGTTGTACAAAATGAATGATTTTTATTAATCAATGGAGTTTAGAAACTCCTTTTAAGTACAACAGGGCCTGTAACCCTTTTCGTGATACAAAGTTACAATTTGTGCTAGGGTTCTCCGAAACCCTAGCTGGCACAATGTGGTGGCGTCTCCGAAGATGTATCCTTAACCTCAACAGAATGAGTGGGCTTCGTTGTATCCTTTGGCTCGGACCACTCCAGCTTAAGCAGTTGCTATCAACAAATCAGATCTACCATTAGAATCCTGCACACATTAAAATTACCAAAGAGTTAGAAACTAATAAGAGGGCTCCACTGTGTGAGCCCTCAGAAACAGTCTAAAACCCTAGATTTATGAAATGAAATAAAACGGAATGCAGAATTTAACAGCAGATTAATACATAAAGAAAGATTACTTGCTTTAGACGAATCTATACCTTTTCCTGTTAACGCGGCGAGACCAGGCGGCACCTGGAAGTGATGTGACTGTCAGATCGGCGATAGAAGGCGCCCTGGTGCGATCTCGAGGAATCCGTTGAGCACCCGCGTGCTTCTGGATCGGGGTTGCAGACGCCGGTCTGCGTCTGCGGCTGCGGGTAAACGCCCGACAACGCTGGCGACAAGGATGAGGGATTCTACAGAAAGAGTGTTGCAGAAGGGATGGCGACGAAGTTGGCGACGGATGCGGCGATGGATGCGGCAAAAAGGGACGGCGATGGATGCGGCGAAAGGGTTTAGTTCAGACTTAGGGCCGCAGAAGACTCAGAAGACTCAGGATTAACAAGCAATAGCAAACTCCAAACTTAGATAGGGAAGATAAGTAGGTTTAGCCGAAGAGATAGGGTTTGAGCCATCAAGGTGACTCAATTTATAATCTACTCTTAGGGCACACTTTAGGGTTTTAACGACACTTTGAACGTGTGGCTAAGATTAAAGTGGATCCAAGGGTAGAGAATAAATCTAGGTTGTGAAACGGATTAAGATGGATGGACGGATGAGATTAAATGAAGGATGGACGGCTCAGATTAAATCACTTAAACTATATTTATATATATATATTAAAATATATTAAAATATTAAAAATATATATATAAATATTAATTTAAATAAATTTGGGGATGAAAAATGGCGGGAAAGGTGAAATTGGGCCAAATAATGGTGGGAAAGTGTGGATTTGGGCCAAATAATGGCGGGAAGGATGGATGACTGACACGTGGCTGACAGGAAGGTATAGATGACTTACAAGTGGCTGGATTTTGGTGTCTACAGATGCCCCTTTTTGAGCTGCTTTGTGTGAAGACACAATGCAGCACAAAAACTTAAGACACCTGAAAAGCTGGATCAAACACAACTCTCTCTCAAGACTAAAGCACAACTTTGAAGACCAAAGAATAAAAGAATATTTAAAAATTTTCAGCTTACCCCCTCAATTGGCGAGCGAGAATGGTTCTCACAAGCCAATTGGAAGAAATTCGGAAGAAAATGAACCGTTTTTGCCCCAACGGTGAAAAAAGGGGTTGGTGTATGAACCATCTGTTTATGTCCCAACAGAAAAGGGGTTGGTGTACAAACCAGAAAAGAATATGATTGAAGACGATATGAGTGATGTGAAAGATGGACCGTTTTCTGCCCCAACGGTTATAAAGGGATTTTTGCCAAACTGTAAATTCCATGATCATGTAAGATGAATTCCACTATAGGAAAATTAGAAATTGATAACGGATGCACCAACTCCTGTGTGTGAATCCATACTGTTGATGAAATTGCCTTGTTGGCGCCATTGATATGCAGAGATGAAAGATGCATGAAAGAGTCCAGAACTCGGAGATGCTCCTAGTGACTGTATGGATAATTCCTCGGGTCGGAACCAATCAACCTAGGTAGCCACAATCTCTAGCAAGACTTAAAATAATGACGATATGAAAGATTGTCCATGTTTAAGGCCCCATGAACTAGGCCATCAATGACAACTCGTTGAGCAAATTAATCTTGGTATGAGGTCACTTGAAAAGTAGAATACCCAAAATTGATTTCCAATTTTCAAAAAGTGAAATAATTGATGATGATAAATGGTAAGTGTCCTTATGGTGGTTTAATCCTCTTACCGAATTGCATGGATTCAAATCGCTGCAATCGCCAAGGTGATAGAATATACCACTAGATACGAGGTTTACTTTAATTTGATTTGGCAAAAATATGCATGATGAACGAAGAATGAAATTGACGATAGATCAGAAGAATTGATGAATGTGGTTAATTTTGTGAAGGTTTTGAATATTTTTAACCCAATTTGTAAAACAATGATGAATGATGCGCTTTTTGAGCGAAATGACAAAATTTGTGTCCAAAACTCGTTGTAACCTTCACAAAATGTTTTATTATGATAAGAAGAATGGATGAATGCAATTTGATGAAATTTGGAGGAGGTAAGCTTCAATTTTGTAGGTTTTGTTCCTTTATTCAATACTGACACCAAACGCCGGTCTGCGTTTGTGGTTGGCAGAGACGCCCGTCGGTGTTTAGGCGCTCTGCAGACGCAGGACTACGTCTGAATCCGCCATGAAATGCCCAACTACATTTCAGGGCACCAAAATCAGCTATTTAAACAGTTTCAGCGAGAATTTCGCTCATTTGTGCGTTCGAGCTTGAGAGAAGTGCGTCTGAGGGAGTGGAGTGAAGTGGAGTGAAAGGTTGTGTGGGAGAGTGAAGCACGCGGGAGCTATGGCGGAGATGGGAGCGGACGCGCCAGTGCAGCCAACTGAGGTATTTGTTCATTTAAGCAAGTACTTATTATGTGTTTTTTTTTTTTTTTGGAAAAATTTGTAACAAATTTTTGTTTTGTTGTTTTGCAGCTTAGGGTGTTAGAGGCACGACACCGATTCTCCCCTATCATTTCGGGGATGAGGAGGTCGTTGTCCCAGGCAGACTGGGAGATATTGGAGGCAGTGGGACTAGCGGAGGCAGCCCGGTTGGAGGTAGTTCGGGCGGATGAGGGGTACCTCTCGGCTTTGGCCGAGAGGTGGGATCCAGATCGGGGGACGTTCCAGCTCCCGACTGGAGAGATGACGGTGACGCTTGAGGATGTATACCGCATCCTCAAGGTGCCCGTGGAGGGGGCGCGGGTGGAGGTTGGACGAGATAGGGCCACGGAGATGGCCAAGGTGTTTGGGGATGACTGGAGGGAGATCCGGACGGAGAGCGGGGGGATCCCATACTTGGCCATGTATACGGCCAAGGAGTTGGGAGCGGTGGAGGCTCTGACGATGTTCGTGTTGGCCAACATTGTGGCCCCGAACAAGCATCGGGTGCAGGTTCCCATGGAACCTGATGGGTGTAGTGAGCGAGATGCTCACTAATAGGGTAGTGTATGCCTGGGCGCCCGCTTTATTGGCGCAGGTGTACCGGGAGTTGTATGAGGTTCGAAGACGGGGCCGAAAGGGCCTGGGTTGCAGTGTGGTGCTCCAGTGCTGGGGCTGGGAGCACTTCAGAGTGGCCCGACCGGAGGGGTTGCCATGGGCTCACTGGGACGTGAGCCAGGCTTATGGTAGGAGATGGCCAGTGGCGGAGGAGAGACAGCCGAGCCGCCCCGTGAGATCGGGGCAATGGTATAGGAGACTATGGGCAGACTTGACAGATGTCCAAGTCATTTGGAGGCCCTGGCGGGAGGCGAGGTGGATCGGGGATGGAGAGCACCTGAGACGGGTGCGACAGGCCAGATGGGTAGTGGGGCGGAGCCACGGTGAGGCGAAGTACATACAGATGTCTCGAGTACTCCGCCAGGTCGGATTGAGGCAGGATGTCCCCGGTGAGCCAGTGCGCTACCGGAGGCACAGATCAGAGGGGGATTTGTCATGTGTCGAGCCATGGAGGGAGGCGGCAGAGGACGATGAGGACATGGAGATCCCCGACGTGGACGACGTCGGGGTGACAGCTGAGTATGCAGCATGGATGGCCGTAGAGCCGAGGTGGGAGCCACCATTGGTGGCTGGTGGAGCCGGAGAGCCCGAGGCTGGGGCTGGAGAGGGCGAGGGAACCGCGGAGGTTCCCAAGCGCAGGGAGGGTCCCCGCCTTCGATCTGACAGTCGAAGGTGAAAGGGGAAGATGGCACGGTAGGCTCCGGGGAGCGGAGATGACGGGGAGGATGGCGGAGAGGGCCTAGGAGAGGCCGCAGGAGAGGCTAGGGAGGTACCCCCTAGCGGGCACGAGAACGAGCTGGCGTAGCTACAACAGCAGATAGCAGAGCGCGATGCTATGCTAGCTGCCCGAGACGAGAGGATAGCTCGACTGGAGCAGCAGGCGGCAGAGCGGGATGCCCTGTTAGCTGCTCAGGAGGAGAGGATGGCCCAGCTGCAGGCGGACTTGGATGGAGCGACCAGGGTGCCCCAGGATGACAGGGTGACGAGACTCCAGGCAGAGCTAGCGGAGCGGGAGCGACGGTACGGGATAGACATAGCTAGGCTTAGGTCTAGGACTCGTTACATTGAGGCTCTGGAGGACACATTGTTTAGGCATCACATTGTGTTGCCTGATCCTCCATCCTCCTCTGTCTCTAGGCGTAGTGAGTCTAGGCACACCACTAGGTCTAGGGCTCCTACTAGGTCTCTGGGGTCCTCTTTTGATGGTTAGCTTAGTGCTTAGATGCACTCTTTATGAGCCTTGGTGCTCTATTGTATATTGTAGCCTTTTGGCATTCATTGTACAGTTTGACCTTTATACATATATATATACATGGCTTTTATTTATTTGGTGTTTTACTCTCTTTTGTGTGAATGCCTATGTTTTTGTGATGCATGTTTTTATATGTTTTAATGTTTTTGATGCATATGTGATGGAATGGAATGCAAACTTATAGATGATTAATGCGAGACTAAGTAAATGAAATATGCACTAAGAAGCACTCATACTTTTAGATAGTTAGATTTAGCGAACTCGTTATCATAATTGTTTAATCGGGGGCACCGAACTTGGTGGCTTGTGAATGGATGACGTATGGAATGACATGAATATGGAAGAAGATATGGAGGGTGATATGGAGGTTGATATGGAAGACTGTTTTACAAAGACTCAAACATGCTAGTGGTATCAAACAAACTTACTAACACCGCCTAATTCAACTAGGACCAAATGTGTGTGCATGCGAGTTCATTAACCAAATCGGAAGCATGGTAGTGACTCTAGGCAATCAAAAACCCGTGTGTGTGCAAGTGTGTTCATTAACCTCATCTTGCATAAATTAGGTAACCTTGTTATGGAGAAGACCCCGAAGCTAGTTTGTCCGTATGAGCATTCAGAGGTCTCTTTTTGAGGAGAGACATGTCGCCACGCAATGAGTATACTCCACTTGCCACCAAGCGTCTATAGCCCCGGTGAAGGTTAACTCCAAAGTCCATGTTGTTTTTGACCTTTGTAAGCCTTTGGGATGACTACCTATCCGTCTGACCGGACAAGTAGTACGATCCTTACAACTTATTTGGGATCGGTGGTGTGTGAAAAATGTTCATTTCCTTAGAGCTTTGGGGAATCGGATTCTCAACCGAAGTATGATGAGAATTTTACCCTATCCTTACTACTCTGTTTATATTTATATTTTGTGATTGCTTGTGATAGTGGTAAGAACCACTGTTTTATGGACTATGTTTGCATGATAGGACAAACGAGGATTACCCTTTTCACTTCAAGGCACAACCCAAGGATGGTGTTATCTCTCTTTGACACAAGATGTTTTTAAGATGTGAAAATGTGATAGGTTCAAGACCGCTTTTGAAATCATTTCCCAATACTCAAGATTTTATTTAGTGTAATTTGTGATATGGCCCTAGAGAACTTTGACATGCATTTCGAAGTTTGCTTAAAACACTAGGAATGGTTGAGTGACTGAAAACATTTTGGCAATGTAAATATGTGCAAATGGAAAATGGGTGTACGAATGACAATTCGGTTTGATGGATTTTATGAAGGTGCCCCCGATTAAGGCAACATGACTTTTGCTTGACCAAATTTTATATCCAAAAGATAGAATGGTCTCTAACATGATATGCAACTATGGCTGAAAATGAAATGTTATGGTTTTCAATGAGATGTATGCACATGAAATGCAATGTTTTTGAATGAGATGTATGCAACTAACAATGAAATGCAAATTCTTTTTATTTTATTTGTTTTTTTTTTTTTTTTTTTTTTTTTGTTGTACAAGCCATGTATATATGTACATATAAAATTCAAACTATGCGTAGAATGCCCTCAAGTGTATAACATTAAGTGGTTCGGGTTCTTCCTCTCCCTCTAAACTCGGCAAGTCTATAAGTTCCATTACCCACTCTTTCGGTGACCATATATGGACCTAACCAATTAGCCGCGAATTTATCTCGAAGATGCGGCAATGCATTGGTGTTTTGTTGATTCTCTTTAAGGACAAGATCCCCTACTTGAAATTCTCTTAGATGAACTTTGGCATTGTAAGCACGTTTCAATCGGTCTTGATAAACTCGCAAATGCTCTAAAGCATTGATTCATTTTTCATCTATGAGTGTGAGTTGATCAAGACGTGCTTGTCTAGCAAGATCATCATCGATAAATTCCTCGCAAAGAAATTCGCAAGGAAGGGATCTCGAGCTCAAGAGGCATGATTGCTTCAGCTCCATAGACCAAAGAAAATGGCGTTGCCCCAATGGGAGTTCTGATGCTTGTTCTGTAAGCCCATAATGCCAAGGGGATTTGTGTATGCCAATCTTTATGATTTTCTTTAACAAGTTTCTTAAGAATAGCAATTATGGTCTTATTGGAAGCTTCAGCTTGTCCATTGGCTTGTGGGTAGTAAGGAGTTGAGAAACTATGTTGGATATTATACTTTTCGCAAAGAGCTCGAACATCCTTATTCTTAAAAGACTTGCCGTTATCAGAAATGATTTTAGAGGGAATACCAAAACGACAAATGATATGGTGAAGTATAAACTCCACAATTCTAGGACCTGTCATACTGGTTAGAGGAATAGCTTCAACCCACTTTGTGAAGTATTCAGTGGTTGTAATGATGAAAGTATGTTGTCCTGAAGAGGCAGGTGAAATCTTGCCAATTAAATCGAGACCCCATTGTGAGAAGGGCCAAAGGCTTTGGATGGGCTGTAAAACTTGTGATGGTATATGGGTTAAATTAGCGTGTTCTTGACACTTTTTACATTGTTTAACATATTTGCAACAATCTTGTTCCATAGTGGGCCAATAATACCCCATACGTAAAATACGCTTCGCAATGGCCATTCCACTAAAATGACCACCACAAGTACCATCATGGGCTTCAGCAATAGCTCTATGTGTTTCACCTGCTTCTAGACAGCGGAGGAGTACTCCATCATATCTACGTTTATACAACACATCCCCCAAAAGAACAAAACGAGCTGCCTTTTGCTTAAAGCAGCGGCGGGCAGTTCGAGACAAATCAGATGGGAGTGTTCCAAACTTGAGGAAGGCTACTATCTCACTAGACCAAGGCTCATATGGATCCGAATGGATAAAGCAAACATCTTTTTCATCCTTAGACTCAAGCACGGACAATTGCAGACTTAGAGATTGTGGAAATGATTAGGGGTTGTACCTCTCCAAGGGAGTCCTTTGGAATCAATGATCCAAGAGAGGCCATGGCATCCGCAAATCTATTAGTCGAACGAGGCAAACTAGTGATCTCATACCAATCAAACTTAGAGAGCAACTTCATTGCTACATCATGATAAAGCTTAATGGTAGGTTCTTTGGCTTGGTATTCTCCTGTAATTTGTTTAACCACGAGTTGAGAATCCCCAAATATCCGAATACGCTTAATGCTCATAGCTATGGCTGATTGAAGACCTAAAATTAAGGCTTCATACTCGTTGTATTATTGGTGCATTGGAAGTCTAGTTTGAATGATAAAGGGATGGGAATCCCTTGAGGTGTATGAAACACAACTCCAAGCACCTTGACCTTTCGCGCACTTAGAGCCATCAAAGAATAGCGTGATGTCAACATCTTCCTCCGGAATGATGTCCTCTTCTTGTTCAGTGATAGCAAATACCGAATCACCTGGGAGCTTAATAATCAAAGGATGATCACTAGGTAGTGGAGCTTCCGCAAGTTGATCGGCTATAACTTGACCTTTAACAGATTTTTGGCTAATGAATTCAAGATCGAATTCGGTAAGCAACATTATCCATTTAGCGGTACGAGTGTTATTATAAGTGCGAGACATCATATAACGCAGAGGGTTTTCTCTAGCTATGACATATGTTGTATGGCTAAGCATATAATGACGAAGTTTCTTAGTGGCAAAAACCACTGCTAAGCACAACTTTTCCACATAAGCATATCGGGTTTCATAGCTTACCAATGTTCGACTAATATAATAGACAGCTTGCTCACGATTTTGTTCATTCTTTTGTGCAAGCATTGTCCCTAAGGCAAAGTCCGTTTCTGAGATATAAAGATTGAAAGGGACCCCTGGACGAGGCGGAGCTAAGACTCGGCGGAGACGCTAAGTACTCGCTTGATGTCATCAAAGGCTTTCTCGACACTCATCCTGTCCATGAAAATTGTACCCCCTTTTGTAGTAGGTGGCAAAATGGCCTACATTTATCGGAAAGTTGTGCAATAAAGCGACGGATTGAATTAATCTTTCCTTGCAAACTACGCAACTCCTTCAAATTAGTTGGGGGACACATTTCCATAATGGCTTTGACCTTGTTTGGGTCCACCTCAATACCTCGTTTAGAGATAATAAAACCTAGGAGTTTGCCTGAGGTAACACCAAAGACACATTTCTTAGGGTTCAACCTTACTTTATGCTCTAGAAGTCTATCAAAAACTTTTTCCAATACATCAAAATGCTCTTGTCGAGTTTTAGATTTTGCCAATAAATCATCCACATAATCTTCGATAATCTTATGCATATAATCATGGAAAATATAAGTCATGGCTCGTTGATAGGTTGCACCTGCGTTCTTAAGGCCAAAGGGCATCACCCCGTAACAAAAAGTTCCCCAAGGTGTGGTAAATGTTGTTTTGTGTTGATCTTCGGGGTTTATTCGAATCCGGTTGTATCCCGAAAATCCATCCATGAACGAAAGCATTTCATGACCAGCGCAGGTATCGACAAGAGTATCAATGTTTGGAAGAGGAAAGTCATCCTTAGGACACGCTTTATTTAGATCTCGAAAATCGGTGCAAACACGTATTCCCCCGTTAGGCTTGCGAACGGGTACCATGTTAGAAAGCCACTCAGGATAATCAATCGGGACGACAAATTTAACATCCAAAAGTTTTTGAATCTTCGATTTAACTATGAGGGCCACGGTAGGATGCATTTTCCTAAGTTTCTGTTTGACAGGTTTAGCATCTTTTTGTAAGGTGAGGTTATGGACAACCAAATTAGGGTCTAGGCCTGGCATGTCTTTGTAAGACCATGCAAATATCTCCTTCTTCCGCTTGAGTAGAGCAATCATTTGCTCTTGTTCCTCTGATGATAGAATTTTAGCCGTTTCACAATTTGGGTGCCATCTTGGTCCTGGACTAAGGTCTACATCGATAGTTTCTTCAATAGACATGTGGGAACCTTCCTCAAGCTGATGGGGAGTAGGGATCGGATTTATGTCATCTAAAATGTCATCGAGCTCCTGTGCCTTGCTCTCGTCTATGTCTGCTTGGAAGACCTCTGGCTTAGAAGATGAAGGTGAATGTGGAGGTGAAGGAGGAATGTAGTTGGCGGAAGCCCTTAACAATTCCTCGGAAAGGATGAACTCCGAAATAGATGGAGGAGATGAAATCCGATCCATGTCAATCAGGTTTGGGTTGATCGGGATTGGCTTATCCGGATCATATGGATTATGGAGCGGGGTGAATAAGTCTTCAAAATTCATTGTCGACTTATGAAAGAAAGGATGGGCGGAATGGAAGGGAATACCGGTGAAGACCTCGGAAGACCTGAAATGCAAAACAACATAGTTTTTCAGTTTTTTTTTTTTTTTGTAGTTTGAGTTTTTTTTTTTTTTGTAGTGGTGAAAACCACTATTACACACATACATAAAGCAATAAAGTATTTTTATATATTTTGATATTTCTTTTTTTTTTTTTTTTTGGGAATTTTCTGATTTTTTTTTTTTTTGGTAGTGGTGAAAAACACTATTTTAGTATATACATATAATACAGGTTTGGATTATGGCTTATGGATGTGGCGGAGGGGGTGGTTCACCTCGTTCTTGTGGAAGAAGCAAGCGAAAGATGGCCTCTTGGAGAGGGAACAATTGGAGATAAAACTCGTCTTGTTCAGTGAGGGGAACAATGGGCGCCGACTCTTCTTCAGATTCATCACCATTTGACATGACGTCAAATTCTTCATAGGCTTCATCTTCGGATTCGTCGGGGTGGAGGATTTCTTCTTCTGAATTAAGATTAATGCTTTGAAAAGCTTGTTCAAAAGAAGAAAGGGATGGAAGTGGTTGGTAGCCCAGACCAAAACGCTCGGTGGGTCTCTCGGTATGGCATATCGATGCGTTCGGTTACCCCTTGCTCGTATCGACCTAGGCCAAATTGCTGCCAATTATGTCTCTGGAAATAGCGAGAGGGAAAACCCTCCATCCTTTCGATATTGGCAGGGACTCGATGCTTGGGTTCTGGTATGGTGGTAGGACTAGAAGATGACTCTATTCCCCCATATACAAAATTAATGGAATTTGGCATAGAACCCATGTTATAAACCGATCCAATGGATAAATGTTGGTCATGTGGACGACCAAAATCTTTAACTGTTTGCACATTGAACGGTGTGATGTGGACATCTTGGATGGCATACTCACCAATACCTGCATCAGTGAGATGGACCTTGACTTGGGAGAGAGATGGACTAGATGATGGAATAGAAGAATGTGGGATAGAAGAATTGGAAGGATTTGGTTGGGTTGATGCTTCACTGACTTGTGAAACATCAGCTGGTGATGGTTGGGAAGATGGAGGAATAATAGGTGATGTTGAAGAAGGTGTAGAAGAAGGGGGTAATGACGTGGAAAGAGATGATTGGTCATGGCCACATGTGCATGTGGTCACTGATGAAGAAGAAGGAAGATTAGGAGATGAAGAAAGTGGTGAATGAGATGGAATAGCGGAAGAGGAAGATGGTTGCGATATGATGGGTAGCTCCTCAGGAATGGGAGCTTTAGAAGAAGATGGTATAGAAGAAGTAGATGGGGTCAAGAAAAGATGAGTGGATGGCAACACAATCTCATAAGGATTTGAGACATAGTTGCAATGTTTGAAGGGTTCAGTGTCAGCAGGTACACAATGAACCTGTCCCTCATATACATACTTCAGACATTGATGCAATATAGAAGGGACACATCTCATCTCCCTAAGCCAAGGCCGTCCAAGCAATACATTGTATGCCATGGACCCTTCCAAGATGTGAAACAAGGTATGCAAAGTTTGGGCCCCTACCTCAATGGGCAAGATAACCGTGCCAACCGTGGAAGATAAAGCATCATTGAATGCTTTAAGAGTAAAAGTCGACTTGGTGATAAGGGATGGCGACAGCTCTAGATGACTCAACGCCGATGTTGTAATGATATTGATTGAGGAACCGGTGTCAATTAAGACTCTCTTGAATGGCTTGTGATCGATCTTGGCCATGATATGCAATGGAGGATCTATACTTTCTGTTGACAAAGGTTTGATTTCAAAATCATAGAAAGTGATGGAGGGCTCCATGCATGTTTGAATACTCCCCACAAAGTTGTTGAAGGCATTAGTATCTTGAGTTTGAAGCTCGATTGACTTTAAGATTTCCATTAATGCCTCTCTATGCGGGGGAGATTGTTGAATGAGGTCATAGATCGATAACTTGGCAGAAGCCATTTTTAAACTGGTAGTTAATCGGCTACTCAATGACATGATGGGTCGTTGGCATTGAGTAGAATGATTTAGCGGTTGTTGAGAAGTACTAGCACGTCGTTGGGTCATTGTTACCTGAGGTGGACTGGGGGTTTGTACAGGTGGCTGTGGTTCAGCCTGATTTGGTTGGTTCGCCCTTTGACCCCGGGTTACTACGTTAATAGTACCCACAAAACCTTGGTATTGTTGTACATGGTTGACTTGATTAGGAGGAGTTACCTGAGTTACTCCCCTGGAAGTTGTTGGAGCTTCCTCCCGATATGGAAGGGGTGTTTGAAATACACCAAGATTTTGATTTTGTTGGGCTAAGGGGCTATCCAATTTAATGGCTCCAATCTCAATAAGATCTTGGATCACATGTTTGAAAGCTGTACAATTATTGATATCGTGCCCATTTTGCCTATGATAAGGACAAAATAGGTACTCCTTGTAATACTTCCCCCTTCTAGATGGTTCTAAAGGTTTAAACTCAGGTAAAGTTAACTGATTTGTGCTATATAACTTGTTGAATATGACCGCATATGGTTCATCTAAAGGTGTGAACTGTCGCTTGGGACGATTTTTTTGCCAAGGTCGAGTTTCCATGGTTGGCCCAGTATTGTGAGTTGGTTGAGGAGGGGCGGGTACCGCATGATAAGCAATTGGTTGCGGTTGACTTTGCATTACTTGTTGTTGTTGAGCCATTACGGGCTGGCTCGCCACCACTTGATTAACTTGGTTAACATTTGAGGTCGTACTAGCCTGTGCTTGTTTGTTTTGGCCATAATTATTATTTCGTTGTTGGCCCTTTTGTTGCCATTCTTTTCTACGGGGTTTTAAAACACCCTCTTGGACTTTAATGTCTTCTATGATACTTGCTTGGGCCAAAGCCTCTTCAAAAGTCCTGTATTGTTGTAATTGGAGTAACCAAGAGATAGGTTTTAGACAACTCGGGTGAACATTTTGGTTAACTCCTCCATTGGTAGGGAGAATGGCAATTTATTAATGATAGCCCTCCAACGGTTTCCAAAGTCATAAACAGTCTCATCGTCATGTTGCTTGAGCTTGTATAAGTCGGACAATGAGACTTTCCTTTGTACATTTAGGGAGAATCATTCTAAAAATAGATTAATCAATTGCTCGTAAGCATAAATGCTATGGTGAGCTAAATGATTGTACCATTGTACAACATCTCCCCCTAATGTCTGAGGAAAAGTTCTGAGCATAAGAGCGTCATTATTTTGGATTCTAAAGCAGGCATGCATGAATGAGCTCACATGTTCATGAGGATCCTCAGTTCCTCGAAATTTGTCAAACTTCGGTAATGTGAAATCGGTCGGATATGGCGGTGAAGGTACCGAAGGATGAATTGGTTGATTGATCAACGACCTTAGCGTAGGTTTCTGACTAGATGAGCCTGGCATGTTGAGCATAAGGTTGTCAATCTGTTGTTGCATAGCATGGAGTCGAGAATCTTCATGAAAATTTTGATTCGTTTGATGATTATGATGATGCAATGGAGGAGTGGAAAAATGATGAGATGGGATGAAATTGCCTGGATTAGGCGGTGTGGAATGGACGAGGTTGTTGGTATGGATGATACCGGAAAGAAGGTGATTGGGGTGGATGATGAACTGGATTGGGTTGGGAGAAAGGTGGGGTAGGAATGGACACCACCGAAGATTGGGGTACCCGGGTGGGGCCCGAGCTAAGAAAAGTTGGTCGGGTAGAAATTGGTTGGGGTGTAGGATTTACTACGACAGGTGGTTGGGCATTTTGTTGTTGTTGTTGCTCGAAGCAACTTGTCGAGGTACTCCCTAACCTTATTAATCTCTAACCCAAGGGAGGTGGGATGATTGGATGAAGGTGGAGGGCAGGCTGCCATGGTAGTCACAGGAGACTGCATAGCAGGGGCAATGAAGGTGGTTGAAGTAGGCGGTACCTAGGAAGAAACAGTAGACTGTGCCCCAGGTAGGGTGAAACCATAAATGGTTTGGGAAGAAGAGGGTTGAAATTGGTCATGGTTAGAGGAGGTTCCACCAGCCTCATAGAGAGAATTGGTGTACACCCGGGTAAATGGAGGAGAAAGTGGTCGGGAAGACACTACATTTGTCTCCAAAGGAGGACAATTGAGCATCTGGGAAGATGTTGGAGATGAAGCCGGCTGAGCAGATACAACATTAGCCTCAAAGATGGGGCTAGTGTAGACCTGAGTGAAACCAGCGGGTAGGGTTGATGCAATATCCTGCTAAAAAATAGAATCTTGCATAGGGGAATCTTGGATTGGCTCAAGGACATAGCCAGTGCCATCTCTTAAGTGAGTTTGCACTTGGGCCATATCAATGTGGGTAATATGACAGGAATTGTCTTCCTCCATGGGCATGGCCATGCGGTAGACGACAGAAGGACGTGAAAGACCTGCAGGTGAACCTGCCTGAAATTCACTAGGATAAGTGGCCATGCTGGTGGTGGGGATGTTCTGTGAATTATTCATTTGATTATTTAGATTTAACATTTTAGATTGATTCCTTGTTAAGACCATAAAGCAATAAATCTAAACAAATTCAGAAAAGAAGAATGCAAAACTTGAATGATAAATTTACACTAAAGAAATTATCAGAGAACAGTCACAACCTAGGTTTCAACCAATGTGTCTTACCTGCGGTTAATTAATTATTTTCTGATCTTAATCTGCAGTAAATTTTAAGTGTCCGGTTTATGAGTTTTGCATGTGATCTAATCTTGAATTATTCACACAAAAAAAGGTAAAAACTATGGCTAGGAAAGGACAACGAGATTCTTACTGGTGATGAAATCCAGCAAGTTTGCTCGGGGGTGACCTATGGTGTCTAAGGTAGAAGTTTAATGGATGGAGATGAATTCCACCGTCACTAAACTTCAAGCAATATCTGGTGATGAAATCCAGATATTACTGTTTTAAATGCAATATGAAATGCGGTGAATTTTATTTTAAGTGTTTTAGTTGTCTAATGTATACATACAAAGCTATAAATCAAAAGTTCTAATGATCTAAGCAAGAGGCTACTGAAAACATGCCATTTCCTCTGAAGAAGTGGAGTACACCGTTCAAGACCCCCTGCCTACCAATGATATCAGATATCAAAGGAGCAACCGGAAGGTTCGTCCACTTCTCTCGCTCGGAATCACCCAATGGCAGGAGTACTATTGACATCCAATCAATAGTCCTACTTAGATAACTAAAACAGATAATTCGTAGCTATTCTAATATGCAGCTAGGTATGCAATTTTTTTTTTTTTATGCAAGCAACAACCAATAATGCAATGCAGAAAAACCAAAAACGTAAAAAGTACAGTTTAACAGCGAAAAAAAAAAAATGCACTTACTTGGAAGCCTACGCTTTTTCTGTAAAACTGCCTTCAAACGCCCAAGGGAGTCTGCGTAGGCTGAAACGCACCTCTGCATTTCGGATCGGACTTCCAGACGCCGCCCTGCGTCTGCTGCGTTTTCTGCAAACTCCTCAGAAACCCTAGTTCGCTGGAACAACGAATTTCATGATTTCTGGAACCTGCAAAATAAAACAGAAAATAGGAATAGATCAGTAAAGCAAGTATTAAAAACATGAAACCCTAGGGGGTCCCACCGTGATCGCCATTTGTAGATTAAAGATACAACGCCAAACAAAAATAAAGAAATCACAATAAAGGAATGCAGAACAGTTGTACAAAATGAATGATTTTTATTAATCAATGGAGTTTAGAAACTCCTTTTAAGTACAACAGGGCCTGTAACCCTTTTCGTGATACAAAGTTACAATTTGTGCTAGGGTTCTCCGAAACCCTAGCTGGCACAATGTGGTGGCATCTCCGAAGATGTATCCTTAACCTCAACAGAATGAGTGGGCTTCGTTGTATCCTTTGGCTCGGACCACTCCAGCTTAAGTAGCTGCTATCAACAAATCAGATCTACCATTAGAATCCTGCACACATTAAAATTACCAAAGAGTTAGAAACTAATAAGAGGGCTCCACTGTGTGAGCCCTCAGAAACAGTCTAAAACCCTAGATTTATGAAATGAAATAAAACGGAATGCAGAATTTAACAGCAGATTAATACATAAAGAAAGATTACTTGCTTTAGACGAATCTATACCTTTTCCTGTTAACGCGGCGAGACCAGGCGGCACCTGGAAGTGATGTGACTGTCAGATCGGCTATAGAAGGCGCCCTGGTGCGATCTCGAGGAATCCGCTGAGCGCCCGCGTGCTTCTGGATCGGGGTTGCAGACGCCGGTCTGCGTCTGCGGCTGCGGGTAAACGCCCGACAGCGCTGGCGACAAGGATGAGGGATTCTGCAGAAAGAGTGCTGCAGAAGGGATGGCGACGAAGTTGGCGACGGATGCGGCGATGGATGCGGCGAAAAGGGACGGCGATGGATGCGGCGAAAGGGTTTAGTTCAGACTTAGGGCCGCAGAAGACTCAGAAGACTCAGGATTAACAGCAATAGCAAACTCCAAACTTAGATAGGGAAGATAAGTAGGTTTAGCCGAAGAGATAGGGTTTGAGCCATCAAGGTGACTCAATTTATAATCTACTCTTAGGGCACACTTTAGGGTTTTAACGACACTTTGAACGTGTGGCTAAGATTAAAGTGGATCCAAGGGTAGAGAATAAATCTAGGTTGTGAAACGGATTAAGATGGATGGACGGATGAGATTAAATGAAGGATGGACGGCTCAGATTAAATCACTTAAACTATATTTATATATATATTAAAATATATTAAAATATTAAAAAATATATATATAAATATTAATTTAAATAAATTTGGGGATGAAAAATGGCGGGAAAGGTGAAATTGGGCCAAATAATGGTGGGAAAGTGTGGATTTGGGCCAAATAATGGCGGGAAGGATGGATGACTGACACGTGGCTGACAGGAAGGTATAGATGACTTACAAGTGGCTGGATTTTGGTGTCTACAAATAGATTAAATCAAAAAATATATATAAATAAATAAATAAAACTAAATGAATAAAATTATATATATAAGTGAATTCGAATAAAGAAAAATAAATGGATCACGTTTGGGATCTTTTACAAGTACACTTTGAGCTCTTCCCTATATATTTAAGTAGATTTGAGAGTTACATATGGCTTTAGGTTTGAATTTAAATTTCTTTTAATAACTTAATTAAAGTGATTGTATTACACTTATATTGTAGGCCATGAAGCTCTTGGAAGCGAGGCTCAAAGGTAAGTCTGGATGTTCTGTCGAGAGATGTTGCTATCGAGTGCCATCGAGCAACATGGATTCCCAAACTTCAACCAAGGAAGTGCTTATGAGTAGTGATTTATACCAAGATGGTTCAAACCTAGGTTCACGTGGTCATACACGATGAGCGGTAGGTTGATGATATCGACCAATGATTGGATGATACAATGGACCATTGGGGATAAACTGGACCAGTCTACATGGTGATCACGTACACCTAGAAGACACCAGAGAATTATTTAGGATAACTAAGTGTATTCTAAGATACAACAGTGGACCTACGTAGTAGACTTGGATATCCAACGGTGAATCTCAAGATCAACGTCAATCCGAACAAGGAGGCTGACATTGACTGGGATATATAAATCCAGTGGTAGATTTTTTCATAGCCAACTAAAGAAAAATAGTGGAATACAAGGTATGATGGGCTTGATGTAGACATCCTAGCATGGTGAAGATTTGGTACCAACAAGGGAGGCATTAATACAAGGTAGACAACTTGATAACATGGATCACCATGTAGGACCATGGATGACCTTGGTAGGTAGGATTCGTAGACCGTAGTGGAGGATACGATACATAGTTTATATTTTGTAGACAACAGGGTGTTCGACAGAGGATTTAAACAAGTAAAAATAATAATGGATTGAGTTGTTGGTAGCCACAAGGATAAAAGAAACTAGAGTAACATAGTAAATTCAATGTGCATATTAGTAACAATAGCAAATAGGTTAGAAAGCATGCAAATAGTGTTCAACATGGTATATGGTGATGAGATGGATTCCTAATCAAGGATTGCATGGTAGTCGAGTGTATAGTGAGCGGTCAGTTGTTGGAACCGATTCTTGTATCTGTAGGAAATCAATTGTCATTCTACAAGAACCCATTTGAAACCAACGAGCTATTACAGGATCTGGTCAACCTACCTCATGTTCTGTTAAACCTGAATATTACTATAAAAGATGATAGAAAGGGTAAGGAAACCCTAGCAGAAATTCTACAATTAAACTTCTAATTTGCATACTCCAGATTTATATTAAACTATAGTATTCTTATTAAAATGACCAAGCATGAAAATAACTAACTATTATGCCTTATGTAGATCGGTGCCTTGATTCATTGGGTTGTTATAGCAATTTAACAACAATTTTTAATATGACACAGAGAGAAGGGGAGAAGGAAATTGGCGTTCTTTATCTCATTCGAATATCATAATAAAATCAAGAGTTAACCAATGAAAGAAATGTATATAATGCATTCAAATAATGTAACCCATAATACGGATACTCACAATACTAAGACAAATAAATGACAGGAATAAAACCCAAAATTGTATTGATTTCATAAAATATTACATGCAGAGTGGGTACGATGCCTTTTAACTCTGTTTTTCTTAAAGGAATACATCAATACAATGGAGAGGACTCTGTTCAAATAATGTAACAGGTCTCTCCAACTCTCCTTGTTCCAATCTGGGAACAGAAGAATCTCTGAATCCTAGGCTCAATAAGGCTGGAAATATTCTCAACTTCTTGAACGCTTTCCTATCATACAATCCTACACAGCAAGGGGAGGAATAAATAATGAATAAAAGAAAATAGACACAAAGAAATACAACAACACAACTAAAAGGGCACTCAAGTATACCTCTTAGCAAAAATGCTATTCTCTAATTGCTTGATGCAGAATCTAGACCTGTCTGCTTCCTTTTATAGCTATTGGTTCTTGATTCTATTATTCTTGGTTCACTTCTGACTGTACACTTGGCCACTTCTGATTGAATCTCTAAAATTGATGATGTCCAGCTGGATTTATTCTAAACTGAAGTTCCTCTCTTCTTTGACTTGTTCAAACATATTCCCACTCAACTGGTGATTTACGTATGAGAAGAACTTTTTGCTCTGATTCAGCTATTTCCTAGTGCGTTTAACTGCTACTTTCTGAACTAGCCTCTTTTGAGCTGCCTTTCCTTGATCCTTTGATCCTTTAACTATCCCAAATATATCTCTTTTTTTTAGTTGTCTATGGTGTAGAATCTATTTTTTTTTGGGTGCAGGTATTGAACCTTTTCCCCTTTAAACTCCTTTGCAACCCTTTAATATGCTCATCGATCAACCCCTATATTTCTATGTCAAAAGTGGCTGCAATCCTGAGCATATTTATTTCTTACAAAATTTGGTTTTTCTATATAACAATAACATGCATGTTTCTATCATACTGAAGTAGTAAGGCTTCTGTAGCATTCACCAGGAGTGTAGTCTGTTTAATCATCTCCTCCTCATCACCTTGTTCATATTCAAATATCTCAAGGGTTTATTTGAATATCCCTTCTATGTTTAATGCTTCTAGGCATTGATCTAAGGACAGGCCAATATCTGTCAGTTTATCTGTAGCATATTTTATCAGAACCTTCATCTCAGTCATAGAATTTTTCCTTTTTTCTCTGTTTGATCCAAATAAGGCTGCTTTGAAAAATTTTAAATTGATTTGAATTTTATTGTCTTCCAGTGTTGTTATTTCTTGTCCTTGCAGTTCTTCAAAATGATCCCCTTTGTAGTCAGGGTTAGGCAAATGATTTTAAAATATTTCTCTCTTTCCTTCATCAAGGTCATGATTTCTTGAGTAATTATTTGAATCACCCTTATTTGCCTGAAAATTTTAGTAAAACCTTTGGCCTGAACTTTTATTCTTTTGTACATGTCTTTCTTCATTACATTAAAATAATATACATGATCTTGAACTTTGGTCACTACAGGTGGCTGTGCAATTGAAGCGTTTTTCTTATTCAATTATTCCTATTGCTTACTTATTATAGCTTTCAATTCTGCTTTTCTTCTTCCTCTTGACTCAATTGCTTTTTGAGTGTTTCAATTTTTTCAACAAATTGGTCTATGACTTGATTACTCATAGTTTTAGCAAGCTTTACCATATCAGATTCTTTACCCAGTAGTGATGATCCTCCTGTTTCCTCATTGGTACTAAAGACTAGTGGATTTTGTAGGGGAGGGAGATCAACCTTAGCAATATCTTACAAAACTGTCCCCATTTCTGCTTTTTTTGAAGATTGTTCTTCTGTACTTCCCATTCCTGCTACTAACTGTAACTCTTGTTCATATGTAGTAGTAAAAACCACCTGTTCATTTGTTATTTCCAAAATAACCTTGGCAATAGGTATAGATAATCTAGGTTTCTTAGCTTCTACTAGAGCTATTTCTTTTTGATTTTTTATAGAGTAGCTTCAGAAGAGGCCACCCAATCCACATTTTACTTGTATTACTATTGGAATTTTTATCTCCTATCCCTTTATGTTTATAGAATTCGGGATGGCCATGGGTGCCAATTTCTTCACAATGATCATAGCTAAAATATTATCAGGTATAGGAACTACAACCTGCTTTGTTGATGGTGCTTTTTGAGAGGATGAAGTTACTATTTTTTTACCCTTATATGTACAGGTTTCTTGAGGAGCTTCTTTTGGTGCTGCCTCTATTCTCGGTTGGTCATTCACTGGGAGTTTAACCTATTGTTATACTATATCAACAGTTCTAAAAGTGACCTCCATTAATTCTATGTCCTGCTCTTCTATCAATTCTAGCAAAGTGTCTTCTTTAATTTCTAGGTGCGTCCTTGGAAGAACAGGTGTTGTAGTATCCACTGAAATCTTTTGAAGCCTTCTTAATTCAGTTGGGTAGTCATAGGATTAACAAAATTGTGTGCTACCTCTCTTTTTTGGATGGAAATTATCTCATATTGTTTGTAAATATGATATTTTCTCTATAGCTTCTAATAAGTGCTCTTCAAAATCATCTTCTCGGTGATTGATTCGAGCATACTCCCTCTTCTCCATCATCTTGCTGTAAATTCCTTTTGGGTCATAAAACCTCCATGACACTTCATCGAATCCCATATTGTCCAGTTCAAACATTCTCTTGAGTAGGTAAGGATATCCAACAAATACATAATCTCCAAAACAACAAGGAACATCAAGTCAGGGGACTTTCCCATGCTTCTTAACCAGTCTCATTTTAGCCTCTTCTTCCACTTGTCTGCATAATTCTAGGGCTGCTATGGACAATGGGCAGTATTGGGGTAACACCTTGGGAGGGATTTTAGCTCCATATAATATGATGTAAGTAAAACCCTCTATGAAGAAGAAATATCCTATCTCTTTTTCTTTAATGAATGCCCTTACCGCTGGCCCTAATATTTCTAGAATTAGTCCAGTTAAGGCCTAATGGATTTCTACCAAGAAGCGTTCACAAAACCAACCCATGTGAATTCGTCCTTCATGAAGTCTCCAGAAGCTATTATGTACATATGGGATATCTATGGCTTTTAATATCTTATGGGCTTATTACCCCAATTGTCCCTCTATTAAGTGAGTGAGAAAAGAATATTGTGAAAAGTGAGGCATCTCCTACCTCTGTTCGAATATTGCTCTCTTTAGTTCTACCATTTCTCTATGTATTTACGAGCTCAATTCCAGTTCCCAGGTGTAGATAGGGGTGTTATGTCCTCTATTACATTGCGCAGCTAAATACAAAAATCTTTTCATTATTCTACTCATATCCTATACTACAAATACTAGGTTTATCATGTCACATAAGTCTTGTACCCAGGGTTTAAAAGTGCTTTTATTAATTAGGAAATTTTTCTCTATTTTTGCATATGTATCAATTTTTTTTTTTTAATTTCCATATTAGTGAACATGCGAGATTGGTGTTCGATTATCTGATCCACCAGAATTGTGGTATACTTCATCATATTGAACACTTCCTAGATATCTTCGACTTTGGCATTGAACACCTTCTAATTCTTGTGGTCTCGAAAGGTCCTTGTTCTTTCGTCATATGCCGTTGCTAACCAAGCCATCAAATATGAGGAGAAATGCACTTTTGGGCATATCAACTTTCCAAGGTTACTATTCCATCTATTGTCTTTGAGGAAACCCTTGTACTACCAGTTTCGAGATTTATGGAATAAATCTGCCATTATCCATAAGGTTTTGTTATCACCTTCCATTACTCGGGAAAAAATATTAATGTTGGAATTATCAATCTTGTACAACTGAGATGAGTTGGGTTTTTTATCTGCCTCACATTTCTCAAAAAAATCATACATAGTGGTACTAGGAACAAGCAGTCTAAAAATCATAGAATATGGTGATTTATCTATGATAAAATTTATGGCTTCTTGTGTATCTGTAGGTATAAACACATCTCCCATGATGTCATTGCCCTCGTGATTGCTGGTCAAGTTCTTCTTCGAGTTCTCAGAAAATGAGTACTCTCTTCCCTCTGTGCTTTTGATGTATCAATTCTAATTCTTGGTATACTAGTGGAGTGGCCTTGACTAATTTCGTAAGTTCATATATAAGGTGGTGGAGTGAAATTGATAAATATGCATGTTTCGTTATTGACCCAATGCCACCAACCGTTGATCAAAATTAGCCAATTGAATCGTGCCAACTCAGTATTTTTTGGGGTTTTGTGCTTTATGATGGGTGATATATTTTAACTTGCGAGCATGGGTCCCTTTGATACGTGTGTTTGTAATCATTCATGTTTTCTATTCATTCATCAATGGGGATCTTGTAATCTGATGTGGAATGGTATTTTTTGGGTCTTGTGCCATCTTAGATTCAAGTGATAACTATATATTTGGGATCCACTATGTCTCCCTTGGGGTCTTCATGATATCCGACTCTTGGTGTGAGTGTAGGTTTTTATCTATGATGTCCCTTTTCTCTAAATCAACTGTGATTAATCACAGCCGTAAAATTGATCTACGATGAAGTGCATTCGTTGATCTTCCCGAAACCTGTACAATAGTTAGTGTACTTGTTCTCATGTAAACACTTGAAATAACATGTTTTATTGGTCTTCAATTAATAATATTTATCTGATGTTAATCCTTATACTGTTAAACCTTAATAACTTGTCTTAATCGATGGTAATCATAAAACACACTTACTTTTCTTTTGCGATCGTCATTGGATTTTAGGGTGGGGAGGCACGACCGTTGGATCATACATATGCACGTATTATTTAATACTCTCAGGGATAAAATGTGTGTGCTTTGTAATGTTCATTTACCAATTATGATTAAGTTAGTGATGCAAGCAAACTTGAATGAACCAATGTGTGTGCTTTGTAATGTTCATTTACCAATTATGATTAAGTTAGTGATGCAAGCGAACTTGAATGAACCAATGTGTGTGCAAGTGAAGGGTTCATTAACCATTATTTTTGTGCATGAAATCGTACCAGACTATTATGTAAGTCAAGTCATCAAAATCTAGAGTCCACAAGTGGACATAGATCTGTACAAAATAAGGTTGCTAATGTGACAGACATGTTGCCACGTGAAAAGGAATTACCCAATCTCAAGAAAGTTGGGCACAAATCACTTGTTATGGGACTTACCTCACAATTTTTGAATAACTAAGAATTCTAGGGATTCAAGATCGTTCACCCTTATTTTCTTCACTTTCAAGGGGTAGGGATTTTATTCATTTTATTTTTAACAAGGGGATTTTATTGATTTTCTTTTTCTCTTTTCGTTCTCTTTTTTATTTTTTCTCTTTCTTTTTTCTTTTGATTTTTGGATTTTTCTTTTCTTTGATTTTTCTTGTGGGATACTTGCTCGGCTTATATGTGGAGCAAGGAATTTTTATTTGGGTAGGGGTGAGCTTGTCCTTTTGCCAATTCTCAAAAATTCTAGACCATGCGCATGATAGGATAGCAGAAGAAACTTTTCACTCAAGAGACTAAGACTACTATGTAGTATCATTTTTTGAATTTGCAACAAATCATTTTAATGTGTAAAATTTTACTTGGTTCAATAAGTAGCAATATCATTTCCCAAAACTCAAAATATTATTTAGTGAAATAGTGATCTTCGATACAAGAGAGATTTATAATCATAGTGGTAAAATCAAAATAATTAATTTGTGAAATTAAGTTTATGGTTCAAGATAAATTCTAAATTAATCCTAAATAAAGGAAAATATAGATTCAAATTTGTGAAATACAACAATGAATAACAATGCAGAATGATCTGAAATATTTTTGATATTTTGATACTTTTTAATTTTTTTAGTTGTTTTATTTGATTTTTATTTATTTTTTTACTTTTAATGATGGAATTGGTGGTATATACAAGATTATATATATACATTATACAAGGTTATTTGAGTATAGCATGTCTAAGGTGGCTTCAAAATCAAAGGAGGTTTTGGTTGTGGTGTATGTGAAGTTGTTTGGTTGATAGTTGAGATTGTTGTGATGAAGAATGAGATGTAGATGAAGAAAAGTGATGGAAAAAATATGACAATTATAAAGAGGAAAATAATAGAGAAGTTGATGTGATAATAATAATGAAAGAGAGAATGAAAAACAAAAGGTGATGAATAAAAGGTAGCGATAACAAAAGCTTTGTTATAATGTAGAACAATGTAGCAAAATATTTGACTTTTATGTGTAAAATTGATCATGTTACAAAATAAAATGTCATAAGGATAAGAAGGTTCTTCATTCTTATCACTATCTTCCAAGACTTGATAATATGGAGGGAGCATATGTGAAAGATATGCATCGGTGTTATTTTGTAAACAAGGATTATTGGATATGGATGAAGAAAAGTGGTTGATATGAGGTAATTGTGATAATGGAGCATGTATATAACTTGATGTTTCAATCATTAAATATTCTTCAAATGGTGTTGGGTCACCATGTATGGTAATTATTTTATTTGCAAGTTTAAACTTCAAACATTGATGAAAAGTGGAAGGGACAACCCTCATCGTATGAATCCAAGGACTTATGAGAAGTAGGTTGTAATGTGAAGGGCAAGATGCTACATAAAACAAAGTATCCAAGATCTTGGGTCCACTCTTAAGGGGAAGAATTATAGTGCCTCGATCTTCTTGAATTTCATTGTTAAAATATTTTATAATAACATTTGATTCATTGAGATCTTCTTCCTTTAATATGAGTTTTTGGGATAATTTATAAGTGCATAAATTAAGAGAGGAGTCAGTATCTACCATGATAGTTTTAATATATGTTTCTTTAATAAATCATATAATGTAAAGAGAGGAGTCTTCTTGTGGAGCAGAGGAAGGAATATCCTCATCATAGAATGAAATATGGTTAACCTCAAGAGGGCTTACACCATTAATTGTGTTCTTAGGAAAAATATCATGAGGAACAAATTTTTGGCTAAGTATTTTGAATAAAGTTTTCCTATGAACATGAGAACTTTGTAATACTTCTAAAAAGGATATCTTTGCTTGAGGATTAATCACTTTTTGACTATCAAAGTGGATTTTAGATTGATATTTTGATGTTAAATATGGGCTTTCTATGCTTACATTCCATTTTGGATCATTCTCTAGAGATAAATATAGTTTTGAAGGTTGGTCAAATGAGGAGACTATCTCTTGAATATCAAATTGATTTGATTGAACTTGAGGTTGTTCATTTGTAGTTTCTATTACAATATTAGCAATATCATCATGATGGGACACATTAAGATGCAATATTTGATTGGTTTTATGTTGTTGATAATTGAATAGGGGTTCTTGGGAGATCCCCATATCTTGATTGATTATGGGTATTTGTTGTGTAGGAGTTTGATTGTTTATTGGAGATTTATAATCAGTTGTAGATTGTAATTCCTTTATAGTGAAAAGACCCTCATCAATCAAATCTTGAATTGCACATCTTAAGTCTCCACATTTTTGTGTCATATGTCCATCCACTTTATGATATGCACAATATAGCCCAGATTTATACCAGTCTACTATGGTGAAGGTTTTCGAGAGGTTTAACTCAATCCTATTTGTATTAAGTAAATGCTTGAGAATTATATCCATTGGTTGATTGAGCTTAGTAAATTTACATGGTGAAATTTTTCGAGAGGTTTTTGATATTTGCCTTAGGAATTCAGCCATAAAAGGACTTAATGGTTTATTACCTATTTTTTATTTACTATGGATAGAATTATGATAGGAATATTGTGAAATATGATGTGAGTGCATGGTAGGATTGGAAGAAGAAGTATTTTCTTGTTGAAATGGATGTGTTGTGTTGAAATAAGAATGTTGAAATGGTGGAGAAGGATTATATGTGGATCGATAGGCATAATATGGATATGTGGGAGAAAAGATAATATTGTTATGAAGAGGATTAGAAAATGGATTTTTTTGTTGGGGTAAGGATGAAAAATGAGAAAAGTGTGATAAAGGTGATGTTGAATATGAATGAGGTTGGTCATAATCAACAAATGTATTTGGAAGAATATTCCCAACATTACTGATGGGATCATATTGATTTGAGTTAAGAATCATGGTTTCTTTAGTACTTACAAAAGTAATATTTGGCATCTACTATTTAGATTTGAATCTAAAACATACAAATTTGAAATTATTATTTTGTTGTTGTTTTTCTTGTATATATATATATATATATATTTTTGATGTTTTTGAATAAAAAATATGCCTATGTTATTCACGTTGGGTTCACCAAAGAATGTAGGCCTAAAATTTTTGCACTCATTTCCTCTAGGCTGATGGATCCGCACCTTAGAGGGGAATGGAAAAATAGTAGAGCTACACCTTGAAATAGAGGCACTTAAGTGTGCCTTCTTGTGGTGATTTTTTGACGAATTAAGGGTTCACCAGGAAACTTTTAACGGTAGTTTCCATACCTAGGTTTTTGGAAGATGTTTGATTTATTCTTTTTATAAATAATTCTCATACACCTAATTTTAGCCTTTATGCAACTAAACTATCTATATGCAATTTTTATTTAATGAAAATAGCAGAAATTGGATACAGAATAAAATGCAATTCTTAAAACTAGGGCTAAAAGAAATTATAAACCTTACTTGACCTGGATGTTTGATGAAGATTCTAAGGCTTGTAGCAGGACAAAATCACCTCTATTTCTGATAGAATCAACTATGTTATGATAGAATCAATTATGTCGCAATCCTGTAGCAAAATAGTTGACAACAAATAGAGGACAAAGAACAATGTTTCTTACAAATTATAATAGTTTCTCATACTCCAAGTCATAGATATGCTTTAATTTCTATATGCAAATGGATATGAAATGACATGAGATACTATGATGACAATTCAACCTAGTATGCCATGGATTCATGCGATTATGATCCTAATTTCATGATGCAACTAACTGGAATGATGGTGAACACCAAGATGCAATATCTAAATCTAAGTAATAAATCAAATGGACATGATGCAATGCATAGACACATAGAAAATTGGGAAAGAAATGCAAATAGTGATTTGAATCCTTGCCCCTTTGCTGATCTGCATACATGATCGCCTGTCTCTCTGACGAAATCGCCTACTCTTTGACGAAATTGCCTACTCTCTGAAGAAATTGCCTATCACTTTTGTTGAAATCACCTATCATTTTTATCAATCACCAAGTGATTATGATGGAATTTTAGGCAATTATAATTTAGACCTACAATAACAACAATGGAAATAGGGATTTTGGGAGGTGGAATTGCGTAACAAATTGATGCAAGGGATCCTCAAGGGAGTTCAGAACAATCTCAGGGATCACAGTCCAACCAGCAAGTCAGTCAGTTAATCAGTCAACCAGGATGAAAAATGGAAAATATCCTATATTAAAAAGGCCAAGGAGGGGTTTGAGGAAGTTGGGAGGTTAGGCTAAACATGGAGTAGGTTTTGATCCCTCCTATTTTTGTCACCTTCAATCTTCTCGCCAACCTCCCTGATCCGAACAGAGGCTAAACCAGGTAAGAGGTTTTAAAACAAATTTTATCTTTTAGCAAATTTGTTAAAATTCTATTTGGGACAAAATCACCTGGCGATTCTGTCGATCATCGGGCGATTTTGTTTATTTATGGGTGATTTTGCCCAACGGTCAAGAATTTTTGGTTTTCTGGAGCGAAAAATGAGGAAGACAATGTCAAAATTGGACATATTATATACCATTGGAAAGCTCTTTTCGAGCCCTATCCAATGGTATAAAATTTTATAAGAAATAAAATAATTTTATAGGGTAAAAATTCTCTTGAATATGACCTTACTTTTCTAGGAGAAAAACTAAGGAAAATGAGTCAATTTTTCATGTCTACTGAACCTTAGATGATCTCTAACCCAAGAGGCGCATATGATATTAATAAAGCAATCAATTGCTTATAAAAAAAGTGTAAATCAATCAAAATCCTAGGTGGTTCATATAATATCTACCGAGGCTATAGACACGTGGATAGAAGTAGAGCAAGGTCTAGAAGATGTCAAGGTCATATCCACCAGAGATATGGATGCTTGAATGGCAGTGGAGCAATGCAGAGGTAATTTTTTATGAGTAATATGTTTCATAGCCTAATTGCAAAATAGATGAGGAAATTTTTATGGATTCAAAAATAGAGAATGAATTCATAAAACACACACTAAGCTAAATCAAATGAAGTTTTTACGTTTAATTGAAGTTATTTAACCCCATATTTCTTGGATGTTATTGGATGATTTATATTTTTCTAATATTTGGTTTTCTTGATTTCAAATTGGGTTCTTTATCCAAAATGCTCAAGAGCATTTTCTAGCAAAGTCACCATTTGTTTTTGCCCTTGCACAATGTACCCCAAATCTGGGGACCCATTTGAAATTTTGATGTTTGTATGAAGTTTTGGTGTGCATTAAGTGATTTCTTAATTACTTATACCAAAACATATTGGTGATGTGGATGAGTTTTAGTAAAGTCCAAAGGTTTAACATGGTCATGTTTAATAGAGGATTTTTTGTTTATGTTTGATCTCATTTTCCTCATGTGTTTGACCTCATGTTTTTATCACATCCCATTTCAAGTACCACATTGCTCATGTTATTAAGATTTATCTAGTGGTCTTTTGGTGTTATATAATTTTAGTCCAATGTTGTATATCGAATCATTCTTGAATCCAATCATTGATTATCCATCGATCAATAAAAATATAAAATATAAAAAATAAAAATAAAAACAAAGAAAAGAATAAATAAATAAAATATAAAATAATAATAAAATATATTTATATATATATCAAAATAAATCCATTGATGTGTTTATTTTGTTTTGGAAAGTCAGATTTAATTTTATCAATGGGTTTCTTTTGGGAAAGATTAACCTATGTTTTATTTGGTTGCAGGTTACTTAATAAAAAAATATCAACACAATTTTTGAGGTGAACCTCAACCAGATAAACCAATGGATGCAATGTAGGAGTGTGGTCAACATGGGACATGAGTTTTGAGGGTCCACACCAAGCATGAATACCAAATTTTCACTAAGTGGTGTGGCTAAATGGCGCATGGAAACTCTCTTGTAAACAACTTATCAGTGGGAAGTCGGCAAGTTTGCATTGATAAATATTGCCTTATGCTTCATAGGATGCATGTGGGACTAAACCCACAATAATAGCCAGTGAGATATGAATGAGAATTGCTTCATAAAATTGCTGCAATATTTTTAGTTTTGTTGGATGACACCTTAATGTCCACTAGAGTTGTGTAAATGGCTTCTCAGATTACCAGATAATAGAAGAATTTTAATTTGTGATTGTGTATACGATGAGCAGGTGCTAATTCCATGCCTTGGGTAATGTGGACTCGTATGTGGACTCAAATATCTTATTTTTTTGACTAAATAACTTCATCAAACTAGCCTTCATGGGATTATTTTTATCACATGTTCTATATTGTGCACCATTTCTTAACTAGCCCTTCTCGATGGACTTTATGATTCCAATGCTCTTTCATTGATGACATCTTTCTCAGCATCTATTACGATATTTAGCTTATTGTGCACATGATGGATGGTATCTAATTTTAATTCATACTTTTATTTGGATGCAGATGATGAAGACAATATGTCAGTCAACCACGGATGGAGACAATATTATACATGGGGTAAAATGAGATAGACAATGTTTGAATTAGCCATTCATTATACAAAATGTTACTATGTACATGATGCATGTTGAGTGATTCATCCAACAAACAACTCTTCATCTGGTTAATTGCTTTTAATTTGGGAATGTATTTGATTTTAGGTTGGCTTTCACATTTGAAATGTGTATAGACAGAGGTATCAAGAAATACATAGGAATAATGTGATATACATAGTAGAACACGTATTTGAGGGTGTTTTCTCATGACCATACCTAGCGAGAGAAATATGAACTCAACCAAATTGGACTATAGGGGAGTAAAGTTTATGGTGGGGTAGCATTATATATCACGAATGATTTTACCATGATCTAGAAAATTATTCTCTCTATACATTGCACAAAGAACCTATTCTCAAAGAGGAAGATATCTCAAATAGAAACATAGCACTGGCATCAAGGAAAAAAGAATACATTAATTATTCTTATCAGCCTGTATATTAAAATCAAATCAGTTGGATTACTATACAATATTAAATGAGTGGAGCAAAGCCATAGTGTGTAGATGCATTATATCAAGTGACCATGGATAGGATATTTAATATTAAGCACAAATGCAGATTTGATGTCTTGTGATGAACACCAAAAATTAAAATCATGTTGTCAATTTTATATTATTCCTCTCAAAATTGGAGAAACATGTTGGTCAACCCATCATAATCATCCCCCTACGTCATTGGCAGAGTGGATTAATTCTTGTTCACCTCCATCATCACTCTACAAAGCATGTTGGAAAAATAGCAATGTTATTTCAGGTTTAATTACATGAATTGTGTTACATTTTAAAATTATAGAATACACAGGTTGGAATCATGTGAATATGGGCACCAAGGACTACATTTTTTTGGTTCAAGTAAAAATTTGCAATGATATGGAGATATGTATAATTACTGAGTAGGTTGTATTATTTTATATCCTTGTATGCCAATTAGTCATGGGACTTCTTCATATCTTGATGCAGATGTCAAGGCTATGTAGGAATATCACGTGGCAGGTTTTGGATGTGATGGCATGGATTTTGTGCTACCAACACAACAAATGAAATATTGTGTGGTAGGTTTTTAATGTGGTGGATATTCAGATAGTGTGGTCTGTTATGCAATGATTACACTAGGCAATTTAAAAATCGAAGAAGTTATGTAGATTTGGGGTGCAATTAGAAAAGTGTTACCAAATAAGTTTTCAATGAATGGAGGGAAATGCTTACAAGTTGGTAAAATATACCATCATGACGATTTCCATAACAAGTGTTAAAATAAAGAAGACAAAGTGCAAGGGTTTTTGTTGAAGATAATATGAAGCAGAAGCAATCAAAGCTTTCCTATTAATATCCATTGAAATTGACGAAAAAGGGGTCAGAGAATTTTTGGAGTAAGTATATGTTGGAAATTGGATTTTTTTGAAGAAGCATCTCCTCTGTGGTTGTTAGACTGTAGAAATTTCACCATTGTAATCCATTTGAAGCAAGGTTTTTTGAAGGAGCATTCATGAACATATTTCATTTTTGCAATATATTAGATGTCTTTTAATAAGTTTTATGCATGCGAATGGTAGACTTATTTATTTTTTCTAATATATTATGTTATTCCCTAAGAAGATAGCATAACATTAATTATGGGTTTTGTGAATACTAACTTGTATAATGTTGATTTAAGTTCAAAATATTTGTTTATACAGATTTGGGTTGAAATTTTAGAAGTTACAATTTGTTCTTTTAATTTTATTTTCTCACACCCTAGCTTTTACATTTTTTTTTTAAATTTTATCAAATATATATTAAAAAAATTAGGTTTGAGGTGCATACCAATTGGTTACACCAAACCCCATAATGGAGGCGAAGGTCCAAGTTTCAAATCTTGGGCCTCGTCGAACTAAAAGCTTATCTCTTTTCTGTTGATTTCATCGATATAAAAGGTTTAAAATGAATGTGGCATGGTGGTTATAGGGGCAGACTGTGCAAATATTTGTGTGGTGGCTTACAGGTGGATATTGCAAAATACTATGGTGGCCATAAAAATTTGGATAGCCTACTCAAATTTGTGGTGGCTAACAATTCCACCATGTAAAATAAAATAATAAAAATTAAATAAAAATTAAATCCCCCAAAAAAAAATATAAATACGTAAGTTTCAAAATCAAAAATTCAAATTTTCATTTTATGTAAGTTCACATTTTTAATGAAAATTTGAAGTTTTAAAATTTGCTCAAATTTTCCAAATAATCAATTAGTTTCATTTTATGAAAATTGAAATTTCAATAAATTTCAAATTTTTATTAAAGTGAATAATTAATATGATATTCCAAAGTTTATACATCGCAAAGTTAGATTCAAACACTTCATTTTTATTGTCAAGCAAACCTTAACAACCGAAAATAAAATTTGATAAACAATCAAAGATAAAATTGGCTTAACAAAGATAAAATTTGATTATCAAGGATAAAATTGGATTAGCAATCAAAGATAAAATTGGCTTAACAATTGAATATAAAATTTGATTAACAATTTGAGATAAAATTTGATTAACAATTTCAGATAAAATTTGATTAACAATTTGAGATAAAATCAATTAAAATCAAATTTTCAAAGGTTAAAATCAAATATTTATCAAATTTCGAAGGTTGTTAGTTGCTCAATAATTTCACATTTTCATAAATTCTATGAACAATAAAATCAATGCAAATAAAATCAACCCAAAATAGGCCCATTATTAACATGTATATGCAACACTAAGGTATCCAATTAATTTTGGCATTTCACATTTTTTACTAAGCATTGCAAGCAGATTAACACTTTAAACAGAACCTTGGTGAAATCACAAATATTTCCTTGCAAGAGAGGATATCCGAGAAAAATCTTAACTATGAGTATATTCTTACAAAAATATCACTCAATAGAATTGGATCTAGGAGGGCAACTTGAAGGTATTGGCTTTGATTTACAAAGTTCTTGTTAAGTTGTTCAACATTTTCTTTCCATCCAAATTTTACATTCCAGAATTTAAATTTACAAAGAAACATTTTATTTCCACATATATTTAAGCAAGTCCATCCAGAATCCCTCTACACCATCTTCTTCTCAATGATCTTCTTCATGAAGGAATTTTTCCAGATTTGGGAAAGGTTAAGGGATTAGTACAATTCTTGATGAAATGCAACTACCATGCAAAATGCATAAAGACATACATCCATGTAACTATAAATAATATTAAAGCATCCAAGGAGAAAATACCATAATTCTCTCCCTCTAATGATTCCATTAACTACTCAAGTCTCATAAAATCATTAGAGTTAATTTCATACACTTATCTCTTATTGTTTAATAGAACAATACAAAGTTCACTAATATCATTTTAAACTTTTCAATCTATTAAAGCAATGCAATATTCAAATATTAATCAACCCAAGGAGAGAATCCCATACTTCTCTCCCTCTAATGATTCCTTTACCTACTCAAGTCTCAATAAATCACTAGAGTTTAATTCATAAACCATGGTTCTTTCCTTATTTAATAAGATATACACTTGTCTTCCATTGTTTATCTCTAATAGAAAATTACAAAGTTCACTAATAACATTTAAAATTTCTAATCTATTAAATCCATGAAACCTTCAAACATTAAATCAACCATTAACTCCTTTCTAGAACACCACCCAATAAAATAGCCCCTCTTTTCATTTCTATTAAAGGATATAAGTTAAATTAAATAAGAGCTCTAGAATCCCTTAATAGAAACCTAAGAAAGAAAAAATATATAAGAACCATTAATACCCAAAAGATACATTAAAAAGTAGGCTTGGAAACATCAAGGGATGAAAGAATCAGAGCAAGTGATCAAAAGAACACAGAGGTATGGTAGAGTGCATAACAAGATACTTTCTAACTAGCACCCTAACCATATCAAACCTACACAACCTTAAGGTTTATGACCACCAAGGATGATTTGATTGACCATGAGTGCTACACAACCTCAGTACCAATATGCTCAAGTTAGCTTAGACATAACAGACAATCAAACAAAAAATATATATATCATAGTAAACACCAAACTACTACACACAAGAGAAAAAAGTCTATTGCATATCACATGGTTATATTGTAAGGTAGATAGGAATAATATATCACCTGATTGGAAGAGTGTCGAGAGAGAAGATGATAGGAGAGAATTTACATAGGCTCACAACAACCAAGCAAAGTAGATAAATAATTTATCTCCAAAACATGACATAACAACATCTCAGGCTAAAGCATTAAGAATGCATACAAAACTAGACATTCATATTATAATAGCTAATAGATCTACTACCTATTAGAACCATTTACTCCTTAGCTCCTTGCAACCCAATATTCATCTACATTGTGGTTTTCTACTAAAAAACCTTTCTCTGCACTAGCGATCCACACCTCATTAGAAGAACCCCAATGCCCCTCTTTTAGTCCTCCAGATATAGGGTGCCAATGAACATTACCTTTATTCTTTACATGATCAAAATGTAACATAGATTGCTCTATATTATATCTCCTCATGTTGTACATGATTCAAAAAGCTTACCACCTCTCTTAAATAAAATATCTAAGGTTGAATTGATTTACTACCCCCTTATCACAGGTAAAAAATTAATTGTTTGATTAATCCATATAATAAGGTATTTTCTTATCACTTAAACAAAATAACATTTTTAATAATCAATGGAGTTTCTCTACATTATAACCATCTAAATAATACAAGAGATAAATATAATATACTCTTTCCATATATTTTGAAGCTTTGCTAAACAAGGGAAAACATAAGTAATTAATCATAATAAATTACTTTCTAATTAATACCAAATATTAATATTAGTTACTAACATTGATATTAATAGCACAAGTATTAACATCATTAGTTATACTAATACTTAATTGGATCAATCAATTGCATCTAAGCTTACTCCAAAACTTAAGCAAAACAAAGACTTTGCAAATCAATAATACACCATGTTGGATACTATTAAGCACTAGTAACAACCATTAGCATCAGTACCAAACAATAAAGAAAAGGCTCTTGCCAAGAAAAATAAATCTAACAAGGATGAAATCAAGCATTCCAATGCTACACCCATCTTTCCTTAAGAAGGTGGTTCTTTTAAAATAACCAACATTATCACCTACCTACTAATAAAGACTCCCTTACAATAGCAACTTCTTTACCCAATATGTGTTTAAACAACATATATGTAATGCATCTACATGAAGAGAATTATCTTGCCCTTGAGCTATTGATGAGTAAGTCATAATCCATAATTTTCCATATTTCCTCTCATTTTAGGTGATTGTCCAATATCAATCCACTAGTGAGAGTACCTAGTTGTAGACACCAAAACAACACCAATCTGATCAGGTGGCTACAAGCACTGACCGAATTGGCATACATAGCCCCTAGGGCAGCCCCCAGAGGTTAAACAGTGGTCCTAACCACTCCCAAAGTAGTTTTGGAAGGTCAGAGGTCAATTTGGCACCTTTCAAGCACCCCGCTCCTTACTCGTTCCACCCTGGGGTGATTAGAATGCTATTCGCCCCACCCCGAGATGATTAGCAACAATCGCTCCAGGGTGGGGCGAATAGCAGGTTTGATGGGCAAAAAGTCAAACCTTGACAAATGGCAGCATAGATCCGCCACTCAACTCCACCTTCAATGCATGGGAGTGCGAGTGAGCATTTCAAAGCTCAAAGAGGCAGTCATAGAGGCAGTCATGGAGCCCTTAATCAGGGAGGAATCTTCTCTCCCTGACAAGGCATGATGGCCAAGTGGTGCCTCTGCATGCACATTCAAAGCAGACCTTCAGGTCTATAAAATGGTGAGTCTTCTCACCCCAAAAAAAAATAGAGCAGGAGCATTTGGAGCAATGGAGTGCTGCCGAATTATACCCTCACCCCCATTTGTGCTTCCTACATCCTTGATCTCTCTTTTGGAAGGGAGGTTATCGGGTGAACATTAGGAGCGCAATCCGGACCCAAAACCCAAACAATTGGCCACAATCCCACACCCAATTTTTTGACACAACCCCCTAGGAGGTTTTGGACCCATCCCAAGTGGATTGGTGTCAAAACCAAGCCCCAAACGATGGGCGTCCTGCCCTCGGGCGCCCTCGCACTATTGCAGTCCTAATCGCCCCACCCCAGAGTGATTAGAAATCTATAGCTGATTTCTCTACTATTTCTTTTGCATCTTGTTTTATGTCATTCCTATATGCTGCTATTCAAATTTCATTCCATTCTGATAAGTTTTGACTATGTTTTCATTGTTTTACGCTTTCACTAACATACAGGGAGCGCCTTCAGATATAGGGTGATCGGGGTAGAATCTGTAGAATCCGACCTTCTGGGTCATCTCAAAATGCCCCATTTTGCCTAACCCCAAGTTTGTAGGTGTTTTGGAGGCCTCTGGATGGGACATTTGGGAGGTCACTTTCGGGCATTTTATGACAGTCCTAATCGTCCCACCCCGGAGCGATTAGAAATCTACAATAGATTTCTTGACTGTTCCTTTTGCAGTGTGTTCATGATGATTTTTACATGCTTCTGTTCAAGTTTCATATTATTCTGATATGTTTTGACCACTATTTTAATTATTTCATGTATGCATTAACCGGAGGCCTTGGGGATTGCATGTTTCCCTCCATCCGCATGTGCTATTAATCATTTGCTATTTCTTTGAACGTAGGATCTCAACATCGGAGGGGAAGCAAGGAACTACAGATGCATTCATGCAAGTGGCGGTGACGTTTGGCCCACCCATTTCAAACGTGGGCACGTGGAAGATCCCGAAGGGAAGCGTACCATCCGTTGGTGTAACAATTGTATCGAACGCTCCTAGCCCCTGAAAATGGGGGAGACGTATTGTAACTTGATCTCAAGAAAAATTAATAAAAGAGGCTGCACTTTACTTTTGCTTTACATCTCATTTCATTCATGCTTCGTTTTCCCTTTTCATGCACTTTAGTTCTTTGTTCATTCGTAGGACTTAGCGTTACATCCGCTTTTGTTTGCATCGCACCCGGTATGCCATTGCTTCCGTATCCAAGTGCTTTCAGTGGTGATCATGGTGGGACTCTATCCCCTAATTTTGGGATCAATTTTTTGATCAAAACTTTGTGTTTTTGCTTGCAGGTGTTAATCCTTCAAGCGCTGGACTACTGCTCGTGCCACCCTGTGACGAATACAGACTGGAATTCATGCCACCCAGGGATGAATAGGCATTCATCCTACCCTATGATGAATACAGATCTGCTATTCATCCCACCCTAGGACGATTAGCTCTCTATGCAGTTTTTGAGCAGAAACTCAAGGGCATCTGGTGTGGGCAGAGAAGAGGTAGGTTTTCTGAGCATTCTCTATAATTTTTTGTCTCTGTTTCTATGATTTTTTTATTTTCTTTGCTTGAATGGAAAATTTTACTACATGTTTTCTTTCTTTGTGCAAGTAAAAATAACCACACACACCACGTGATAATATAAACATCAAGGAGTTGGTCGTAAAACCCCAACACTTGATCAAGACCAACGGTGGATTTCATCACCACCTTGGCTTGAATTTTGCATACATAACCCCGATCGTGACTATTGCTAGATGTAAATCCTGATGAAAGCTGACCAAGTGTAGCTGGGGTGATTCCCAGTGCATGAGGATAAGTCTTCTATGGTAGGTGTCAAAAATAGAGTGATTCCCCTTTCGTACCGCCTATGTTCCACGTACTTTTTTGCTCTCGCGTACCAATAGTTTCCCTCACGTAAGGGCGGGTATATTGAGAGGTTCGGTATAATGGCCTGGCAGTGGTATATTGAAGGGGTGACCATTTTGGGAGACATAAGAGCCCTCATATTGCATGTACAACAAAATTTTTGTTACAAGGTTTTGCACAACAAAAATCAAAACACACTAAACCAGATTTAGGGCACACCTTTAATCTATAAATGAGATAATCATTTCTTTGATTGTGTGGTCCTTTTTGTTTAGTGTAGCAAAAAAAAAATCATAAAAGAAGATAAAAATCTACATATCTTTTAGAGGACCACCACCATGGTGTACACCCGTAGCCAAGCCCAATCACGGGCAGAAGCTACGAAAAGTGTACAAGGGGGCACAAGTCACCTCCGTTATAGCTCCAAGGACTTGGTCATACCACCTTGGTGGCCTGACCCCCAAAATAGTCCACATCATACCATGACGGAATAGGACTATAGAGGCACCCCTTCGAGGGGCACTCCCATTCAACACAGACCCTTTCAGGAGGAGTACATACATAGGAAGGCCCCCTTAGACACTCATTATGAGTGGCCACCGTGTGATGAAGTGCTAGAACAACATAGGGTCCATAAGGAGGGGCCACATGATTATATCATCCCTCCTCTACCCCTTATTACTGTCAAAAATAGTAGACCAAATCCAGAGCGCAAGGCTCTTCAGACAGGGTGAGCCAACTCTACCCGCCCCTTTCACATATATGAAAGAGAGCATGAGGAAAACCACTATATTCCTCAATACACAGCGTGGGAGCAATGCGCCTCCGCACCTGCTATTTATCAGGATCACCTACTAAGGCCAGAGCCTCGGGTGAATGTTGCTAACCTCGACAGAGGGAAGTGACCTATAGAGATCTCGGATCACTATGACCGAGATAGATATGTAGGGGAGGCATCTAGGCCTCCTAGACCTAATATGGCAAAACAAATCGACTTGGCATTTGCCAAACATACCGCCCGCCAAGCGCAAATCACGCAGCTTGAGCAAGATCAACAACAGTTAGAGCACCTGTATCATCTTAGCAAAGAGCGCATTCAGCATCAGACAGATGAGTTGCTCCACAACACCATGCATGAGAGGATTCCAACCCCTCGCACACATAAGACAGAGCTTTATGAGAGGCCCAACCCCTTGGTGCGAGACAGGTCTCCACGACCTTATCAAGTGTTGCCTCCGAGACCTCCTAGACCTGAGCGGGAGGCCACCCCTAGAGCCAATGATGGGCACCCTCCTCGGGCACCCACCCATGTTTATAGGTCACATCCAAGAACTCCTCAAGAAGCCTATGAGGAATTTGAGCAAGAAGAAGAGTGGGCTGAAATGCCCTACCAAGGTAGGGGGGCGCTATCCGGCTACCCCTCCATAGGCCTCAAGTTCCCTACAACTCGCAATGGGAACAAACCAAGGAGGAAGAGATCAAATCTTCTGATGCATACAAAGCATTGCTAGAGCGCTTAGAGTCTATGGAGACCAAGACTTTTGGGCCCCAAAAGCCCACTTTATGCCAGCTCTATAGTCACCCTGTGCATCCTTCAGTGCCGGCACCCCCATACCCTGAACACTTCAAAATGCCTCAATTGGCAATCTTTAGAGGGGATGAAGATGCCCAAGAGCACGTGACAAGATTCCTGAGTCAATGCTTTGGCATTCAGGACAATGATGCTTTGCTTCTAAGAACATTTATAACCACGTTCGCAGGCCCTGCCTCGGATTGGTTTACCCAATTGTCGAAGCATAGCATCAGCAACCTAGACCAGCTAGTGGATGCGTTCCTCGAACATTTCACCTTCAACACCAAGAAGAAGGCATCATTAAGTGACCTAGCTAGCCTCAGGAAGTATGAGGAAGAGACAATGGTGGCTTACGGAAATTGGTGGAGGACGTTGCTTTCAAAGCTTCCTTACCTCCCTCCTATGGCCGACCTGACCCAAATGTTCTCAAAGAGCTGCCTAAGGTCGATCTCCATGCTATTGCAGCTGCAACAATATGCCACTCTCGAGGAAGCCCTGGCGCAAGCCAGAATAATTGAGGAGATCAAGATACAAGATGGTGAGATTGCCAAGCCATGCAAGAAAGAGTGGCCCAAAAATGCCAAAACTGGGTCCATGCAACCGAAACCCACTATGGTCAATCAAGTTGCCATAAACATACCAAAGCCTACACAGATGACACAGCCCCCAAAGGCTAATTATCAAGTAGTCCCTCTTGATAGCTATGAGAAGGAAAATCATAGGCAAGAGCAAAATCAGCAACGTCACCCTAGGCGACAATTCACACCCTTCACAGAGTCTAAAGACTCCTTGTTTGACCGTTTGTCCATGGCAAACTTGATAAACCTACCAGAAAGTCGACCCGTAGACCCCAACGCACCAAAACCCAAGGGCTATAGGGAAGACCTATATTGTAGATTTCATCGACAGAAAGGACATGACCTTTACGCATGTTGGAAGTTCAAAAGCTTAGTGCAGGACCTAATAGACAACAAGATGCTAGCGGTGGATAATCCCGTAGCACCAAGCAACCAATAGATGGAGGTCTTCAAAGACCCCCTGCCTACCCATGATGCGTAGGCAAAGACTCTACAGGTCAATGAGGTGACACAAAACTACCCCATGCAGGGGTATGTAGGGATGATAAGCATAGTGACATGGAACAAGAGGTACCCAAGCACAACTGCCCCCGTTGTAGCTACAGGAGAGGTTCCATCAACGTCACAACCTCAACAACACCCAACGCAACCTCCCCCACCTAGACCAGTGGCCACGATTCGGACTAAACTTACCCAAAGTTTAAGGACCACGTCGGCTAGGCTCTCCATATATGAGCTCATCCAACAATCACCGCCCCATCGGGAGGCTCTAATGGAGATACTCAAAGCCATCGAGCTACAGCCCCATGAAGCAAACTCTTTCAACAACTTTGTGGGACATGTAAAATGATGTACAGAACCAGTCATCACCTTTAGAGAAGATGAACTAAAATTGATGACTGGTGATATGGTGGATCCACCCCTACATGTCATTGCACGGGTCAACGAGATTCCATTTAAGAGGGTGTTGGTGGACACTGGCTCGTCCAAAAATATAATCACAACAGCGGCATTGAAACACCTCAAGTTGCCAGCATCTCACATTGTGGCCTCCACCTATACTCTCCGAGCATTCAATGACGTGATATGCTCGATGGTTGGCACAATTGTCCTACCCATCCAAGTGGGACAAAAGACTATTCCTACGTTGTGCCACATCCTGGAAGGTGAGATGGCCTACAACATCTTGTTGGGCCGGCCTTGGATCAGGGACATGAAGTGTGTCCCTTCGATAGCCCATCAATGCCTAAAGTACACATACGAAGGGCAAGTGCATGTAGTCCTAGCAGACTTAGAGCCCTTCAAGTATTGCAATACGGTGCAACTGATGCCACAATCGACCCTCCCATCGACACATTTGGACTTTCAGTTGAACCCATCCAAAAAGGGTCCGATTTTGCATACATCACCATTGTTAAGTCCATCAAATCACCAACCGAGCCCATCTTCATCATCTGGTCCTTCACCAACGACACCACCTACGATGGCCACATCGAAGGACAATGGGAAGAAGCCCTTGGAAGAGATACCACCATTGGTCTCAACCATCTCTATCGAAGAGGTGCCCAGTCGAATGGAAGTCGAGATGCCTGGTTCACCCAACATGGAGTGGACCCAGGAAGAACTCCCATTCCCTCCCCCTCAACCACCAATGATCACCATTGAGATGGCCAATACGGGCCTGGGGGAGTACCTAGTGTGGAACATTGTAGCAACACCCATGCTGGAGTCCATGCAGGACATGGGGAGACCTCGCCTCCCCATCGACACTATTGTCCCTTTGGGCTACCCACCAAATCAGACAAATTTTGTATATGGGGGCCTCGACAATGGCGTTGAACCTTACTTGCAAGAGGAAGAGGATGAAGAGCCCTTTGCTGAGAACGTCAACTATCTGTCCAACCCGGACTTCGCTTTGAAATATCTTGGCCAATGTAATTGGCATGGATATGGGTTGGGCAGATATGAACAAGGGGTGCGCGTTCTTTGTCAACCAAGATATCAGATGCCATACGACAAATCAGGAGTAGGGTTCAACCACCCTCTGCCCCTTGACATCTTGGTAGAAAACATGCAAGGCCTAGGGCTAGGCAACAAGGATGGGTTGGCACAAGATCCATATGCCAATCCTAACACAACATACACATTGGGGGATTATCTCCCATTGTTAACAACCAACCTTGTGGGCCTCAACAACCCCTTCCCTTTGATCGAGAAAGGGGAAAGTTCAAGAACTTGCCTCCAAGAGGGATATAGACAAGGTCAAGAAGGATCTTCAGAAGACGAGTCAGAGTATGAGGTAGCACCTTGGGACCCTTTCGAGTCCGATAGCAATCACTCGCAAGTGATGCCCATAGATGACTATCAAGAGAACTTCATGGTGATGTTCCCCTTGAATGCTCCAATCGAGCAAATGCCACCTCAAGAGAATCAGGTCCTCCCGTAGAGAGCGGAACAACCCCGATGGGACCAAATTAACTTGCTCGAGCAGAACGAGCCTCACATGCCGCAAATAGTTGTCAGAGCCAACGAAGGCCTATGGATATCTGATAGTGATTATGAAGATGAGACTGAGATGGCATATCTCAACCATATGCGGTAGCAGCAATACCCCATGGACATTGATGACATGTTTGAACAACTAAACATGGGGCCAAGGCATAGGTGGCACCTAAACCAAGCACAGTTGGACCAAGTACTGCACCCGCCACTTCAGGCATACAGAGAGCACCCTCCACCTAGAGACCCTATAGAGCCATCAGTGCCAAGGGTAGACCCTATCCTTTTATCTACACATAGGGCCGATCCATTTGTGCCAATACCCATAGAGCCAGATCCAGAGCACAAAGATCACCAAGGATGTCCGAGTCACCACCCATGCGGTAATGGAGACCAAATTCACTTCATCAACATGATCTCCATTGACTTAACCACCCCCATCCACAATCCAGCCGATCCAGCATGACCATTGTATCTAAACCTAGATGCCATAGACTGGGATCATGCTAACTCGCCACCATCCCCATCAGAGTACTGGCCTTGCGGTGAGATGCTTCATTTCACCCTAGGACCAACTCAGGATATCTTCCATGCTGAAGAGGAACCCGATGTTCCAAACGTAGATCTAAATTCAGAAAATGATATCCACCTGATCCCAACTCCACACCAGTTGGAGGACGGGTCCCACATGTCAGTCGAAGAGACGACTGACGTAGACATCGGCTCTGATCCAATGAATCAATGAATCATCAAGCTGGGGGTAAGTCTATCCCCCGAAGAGCAAGCCGATTACATTACCCTTCTCAAAGAGAAGAAGGAGGTTTTTGCATGGTCCTACAAAGACATGTCGGGGCTAGACCCATAGCTAGTCATGCATAATCTAACGCTTGATCCGACAGTCAAGCCAATCAAGCAAAAACTACGTAAGATGCACCCAACAGTAGCCTTAATGGTAAAATATGAATTACAAAAGTTGTTGGATGCACAGTTTGTCATCTACGTGGATTACCCACCATGGTTGTCCAACATGGTACCCATCAAGAAGCCGGATGGGAGGATTCGCATATGCACCGATTTTCGAGATTTAAACAAAGCGAGTCCCAAGGATGATTTCCCCTTGCCTAGCATCGATGCATTGGTAGATGCTACAGCAGGCCACGAAATGCTTTCCCTCATGGATGGTTTCTCGAGATACAACCAGATTCGTATCAATCCCGATGATCAACTCAAAATGGCATTCACGATGCCTTGGGGGACATTTTGTTATAAGGTCATGCCCTTTGGCCTTAAAAATGCTGGCGCCACCTACCAACGTGCTATGACATACATCTTCCATGATCACATGCATAAAACTTTGGAAGATTATATGGATGATTTGTTGGCCAAATCTCTTTTGTGCCCACATCATCTCGATGACTTGAGCAAGATCCTCGATCGCCTCATCGAACACAAAGTTAGACTAAACCCCAAGAAGTGTGTATTTGGTATCACATCTGGAAAACTCTTGGGTTTCATAGTCTCAAAATGAGGCATCGAGGTAGATCCACATAAATTCAAGGCAATCCTTGAAATGCTTCCCCCAACCACCATCAAGCAGCTTAGAAGCTTGTAGGGTAAGGTCGCGTCGATCAAGCGCTTCATAGCGCAACTATCTGACAAGTGTCGACCCATGAATAAATTATTACACAAAGGGGTAGCATTTCACTGGGATGACGAGTGCCAGTCAGCCTTCGATGACATTAAACAATACTTGGCTTCACCACCAGTATTGGCACCACCTAGACCAGGAGTGTCATTCTATTTATACATCTCGACTATTGAGGTGGCATTGGGCGCCATGCTAGCCCAAAAAAATGAACTACATAAAGAATAGGCTAATTATTATCTTAGCCGCACCCTGGTCAGTTATGAACTTAACTATGCATACATCGAAAAGCTATGCTTAGAAGTGGTATTTGCCACCAAAAATCTATGCCATTACATGTTGAGTAATACGATGTATGTTGTGTCTAAGGAGAATCCATTGCGGTACATGATGAGTCGTACTTATCATAGTAGCCGCATGGCAAAATGGATCATGTTGTTGACGGAGTTTGACATCGAATTCATTGGACAGAAGTCCATCAAAGGTCAAGTCATCATCGATCAACTAGCAGAGGCTCCTCTCGAAGACGATCAACCTCTGACCATAGAGCTGCTCGATGATGGGGTCTTCCATGTCTTAGAATCGCCAGATTTTGATGAGCCTGAGTCACAGGCCGACATAACCCTATTTTTTGATGGTTCTAAATGTGAGCAAGGGGGTGGCATGAGAATCATATTTTTCACACCTCAAGGGGCTCCAATGCCTCTATCATTTAAACTTGATTTCTCGTGCACCAATAACAATGTTGAATACGAAGCCTTGCTCATAGGTCTTCAGACAACCATCACCATGAACATCAAATGCTTGAATATCTTTGGTGATTCACTGTTAATTGTCAACCAAGTGAAAGGGGTATTCCAATGCAAATGCCCAGTTCTGTAGGCCTACAAAGCCCTTGTGGATAAATTCCTGGCTAAGCTTGAATGGTACGACATCGAGGCACTCCCTCGATCATCGAATCATTTTGCGGACACTATGGCCTCCTTGGGGTCACTAATCCCGCAAGACCCTTCTGGTGAAATGACAACCATTCAAGTCAAAACATTATCGCAATCCATGATGGAGCATACAAGATCTGACCTTACGCCAAGAATCCACCTGATCCAGATTGAACCATCTCAGGATAGGTTCTCTCGAATCCATGATAGTCTGAATCATGCCAACTAGGGGTCCTTGTTCTCCCCGACCCCTCTTAATAGCAACACAACGCTATTCTTACAAGTTCTTTCCCGCTCAGCTTTTTCTAGGGATGAACTTCAAGAGGGATTGGTCATTCATACCATCGAGGTTTCTGATCAGCAGGATTGGTACACACCCATAAGAGACTATCTCAAGTTAGGTAGCCTCCCACTTGGATTGTCGCATGCCACAAAAAGATCATTCAAATAGAAAGTGGCAAAACATGTCTTGCTAGGAGACATTTTGTACCATCGAAGCTACGAAGGGATCCTCCTCCATTGCTTGGACCAGTAGGAGTCCGCTTGGGCAATCACCCAAGCGCACGATGGTACGTGCGGTGGCCACTTCAGCGGTATGGCCATCGCCAAGCGCATTCTTCGCATGGGCTATTATTGGCCATCTTTAGAGCAAGATTGTTGTGCATATGTGAGGAAGTGCATGAAGTGTCAACACCATGCTAACTTGACACACGTACCTTCTCAAGCCTTGTAGCCGATCCAATCGGCTTGGCCATTTTTGTAGTGGGGCTTAGATCTAATCGAAAAGATCTCCCCTACGTCGTCAGGCCATCACACGTTCATCATAACGGCCATAGAGTACTTCACCAAGTGGGTGGAAGCAATTCTGCTAACCTCTACGACTGGGCCTCGCATTGTGGAGTTTATTTTACATAACATCATATGTCATTTTGGTATTCCATCCAAGATCATCTCGGATAATGGGACGTCATTTAAGAACAAATATGTGCGTGCTTTGACCACAAAGTACAAAATTTAGCATAATTTTTCAACACCTTATTATCCGTAGGCAAATGGGCAAGTAGAGGCGTCAAACAAAATGCTAGTTGCCATCCTTAAAAAGATAGTCATAGATAGTCATAAGGATTGGCACATTCAAATCCCGCTTGCTCTATGGGCTTATCGCACTAGCATTCGGACGCCCACTGGGGCAACTCCATTTTCGTTGGTGTATGGCTCCGAGGCAGTCATGCCTCTCGAGTTGGAAATACCTTCCCTATGCATATCAATGCAAGAGTTCATCGATGATGACACTACATGGCAGGCCCGGTTAGACCAGCTTACGTTGCTCGACGAACGATGCATCAATGCTCTCGAGCATTTACGTATCTATCAAGAGCGACTTAAGAAAGCATACAACATGAAAGTTCACCTGAGGGACTTTTAGGTTGGTGACTTGGTCTTAAAAGAGAACCAACAAAATTCTAACTTGCCACCCCATTTAAGGGACAAATTCATGGCAAATTGGTTAGGTCCTTATGTCATTGACAAGTAAAATAGGACCTGGAACATACCGGCTCGCCTCTCTTGAAGGAATCAAGGAACTAGAACCCTTGAACATCAGTCATTTGAGGCCATTCCACATTTAGGGAGCCATAGCCCACCCCAAAATCTCCAAGGATTCCAGCTATCACTTGGTCAACCCCAAAAATGCCCCAAAGGTATCTATAATCCCTTTGGTCAAACCAAAAGCTCCAAGGGTTCTCACCATCGCTTGGTCACCCAAAAAGCTCCAAGGATCCCACAATCGCTTGGTCAACCTAAAATGCCCCAAAGGTATCCATAAACCCTTTGGTCAAACCAAAAGCTCCAAGGGTTCCCACAATCGCTTGGTCAAAAACAAATATTCAAAAACAAACAAAAACAAAAGATAATAAAAAATAACAAAAAAAATTGCATCTCACTTCCATGCATACTCTTAAAAATCAAAACACAAAAAAATAATAAGCTGCATTAGGCATCGCATACATACATTGCATATTTGTTGGTCATACAGGTCAAATGCACCATAGACTGTAATTACTCGGCAATTCCATCATTTTCCACATTTGTCCACTTTGTAAATAATCCAACAAGAATAACGCCATCCACATTTTCACCATATCATAGTCAGTTGTCTCCTAATGTATTTAGGGTTTTTGTCATTCAGCTGTCTTTAGATTTCTAGCCAAAAACTGTACAAAGTTAGACAGATTTTACAAAGGTAGAGTTTTACTTGGATCACACCTTGTTACGTAGCATCCCCACACAAGTTAAAACACATAAAAATTCCCAAGTTGTGTGAACGAAAGATGAAACCTGCAAAGCAATCCAGGATACCATACAGTGAAAAGGTTATCTCGCTCATCCCCCTGTGCGAATGACCCCAAGAATGCTGAGAGTTGGCAAAAGGACAAGCATCTTCCCTACCCAATTCCCCAAGAATCCCAAATTCTCAAAAAGTTGCAAATATCCAAAAAAAAATTGCAAAAAGTCAAAGTACAAACTCCAAAGTTTGACATCAAAACCCACACAGTGCATACATCAAAAAAGCACAAGAAATAGTGATTCTCATCACTCAAAATTCCCATCCCTTGCTCAAAAGAAAAAAATAATAAAAATAAACAGTGATTTTTTATCACTACATACGAGAGCAAGTATCCCAATAAAAGTAAAGAAAATAAGGGAGTCGAACTTGAATCCCTAGAACTCTCAGCATTCAGAAGGTCATGAGGTGATCCTCAGTACCAGTTTGGTGGATAGCCTACTGGTCACTGGTGGCAAACCTCCCGCATGACGATATATCTATCGCATTAAATTGTGTACAAATCAATGTTTGCATGTGGATGAGCTAGCTTATGGTATCCTAGATTGCACCATAGATTAATCTTACTAAATACAACAAAGGAGTTAGTGGAGCTAATTAGGTGATCCTCAGTACAGGTTTGGTTGACAGCCTATCTGGCATTGGCGGTATCCTGACAACTACCACATAAACAAATTCAATCGCACACACAGGGATGTGAAATAACTCGGTCAAACTCAAGTCTGATTCGTACCTTGTTCAAAAGTCTTGTGAGATAAATGTACAATCTTGGCTAGTTAGTTAAAACATCTGAATCTCAAAAAAACCTTAACTACATTCTAAAACAAATGTTGTACATTTCATTACTTGCATCACCATCAGAACATACAAAACACAAAATTCACACATGCAAAGTCATTCCACAAAGCAATCACATAGTACAGAAAGCCAGCAAATCTTGTACAGTCTATGGTGCCACCGCCAAGTTATCAACACACCATTTCATCCATTCCATATGCATACATCATATAATTAGAAACAATCGCATTCATAATAACACATGCATACATCAACGTAAATAAATGTGCATAAAATAAACAATAAATCATGACAAGTGTATAATCAAAGAGAAATTCATGTATATATATCGCCAAAAATGCCCGCAGGCTACAATAAGTCGGTCCTCTGACCTCACAAAAAAATCAAAAACTCAAAAACCCCAAGCCTAGGGAGTCGGCCACCATGATCACGCAGGATCGGTGTGACTGGAACTACCCCCAGTGGTGTGGGTCCTATGGGACCTCTCAGGGTGGCTGCTGCCAGCCCCCGCATCATGCCCACTAGCGCTACCCTCACCCACCCACCTATGATGAGAGGAAGCAGACTACTCAGTCTCACTATCTCTCGTTTAGCATGAATATCCACCTCCAGTGAGCTCAGGTAACTGTCCACCAAGGTGGATAATCTCGGCCTCCAACTCCACCCAGAACCGACCCCACTCCACATCCCACCGGTGGTATGCAGCCAATGCTTCATCCCGCTACGCCAACTGAGCCCGCAGGCGATCCCTCTCGGCACTGTGCTCCTCATCCTATCTCCATAGTAGGTCCTCCAATCATGCTATCTCAGCGTGAAACCTAGCCTCCATATCCCCTGGGACTGCCTGAGGCATGGGCATCTCCGGGATGGCATGCTGCTCCGACACCCACTACTCCGGGATGTCCTATGTATCCGGCTGCTCCGAAACCCCTAAACCATCCCCAGTCAAGTCATCTACCTCCACCATATCCGCATCATCACGCGGAGCCCCCCAACCCTCCCCTGGTGCCTCCGCAACCCCACCGCCTACTGCTGCTGCATCCGGACCTCCTAGAGGCCCCTCACCCCGCCATCGTAGCATCATCCACCACTGGTCGTACTCTACAATAACCCCGACATTGTCCACATTGGGGACATCAATCACTGCATCCGACTCCTCACCCAATGGCTCAATAATCGGCCAGGCTAGAGTCCTCTCGTCGCCCCGACATCGATAGATCAAGGGCTCCCCAGGAAATCCCTGGTGCACCCCAAACTATCGAGTCACCTAGACGTACGGGAAGTACTCCTGCTCGGTCCCATGCCGCCCGATCAACCACCTCCCCTTAGCGTTCCCATCGGAGCCACTCTCCAGCCTCAAGCCAGGCTGGACAGTCCCGGTATGGCCGCCAGAACACCTCCCCTAGAGCAAGACGAGAGAAGGCATCAGCATAGTGCCCTACGACACCTGCCCACCACCGACTCTACCCCTGCTCCTCTGACCTCCGCCATAGAGCAGCATAGCCAATCTCCCTATCCACCATCTCCCCCTGAGTGGTCCAAGGCAACCCCTATGGCCGCTCCATAGCTATGTGCTGCCACCCCCAGCACTGCAATAGGTAGCTGCACCCAATCCCCTTTCACCTCTGATAGTGGACCTCGTACAACTCATCATACAGCTGTGCCAGTAGCGTCTGACCCCACCTCATAATCAGTGGTGCTGTCATCGGACACTCCACAAGTCTGAACACTACCTCCAGTAGGTTCCAAGGGAACCTCGCACCTGAGGAGTCAGGAAGCAGCATGTTGGAGATGAGGGTCATAAGCAACACATGCCTCACCCCCAACACGCCCTTCTCAAACCACCACCGCACCAGAATCCCGCCAATCAGGTAGTCCCCCTCTGCCCTCTCCATCGCCCCATCCACCCCCATCTTCGTCGCATGCCCAAAGCACCGTGTCAGCACCATCGTCCGCTGATCACGAGGAGTCATCTGAATGGGCAGCTCATCTATCAAAATCCGTAGAATCCGATACACGTCCTCCAGAGTCACTGTCATCTCCCCTATTGGGAGATGAAAGGTGTTGGTGCGGGGATCCCACAAATTGATCAGGGTAGTCAGATATGCCCGATCCCCCACCACAAGGCTCTAGTTGCATCACTTTCTTGAGCCCAAGGGCATCAAGCCACTCCCAGTCTGCCACAGTCAGTGCATCCCGTGCTTCAAAAAATATCGTTGACTGACGGTACCGACTCTTCACAACCTGAAAAACAAAAACACCACAAAAACATTAAAACATGACAACAAATCAAATGTACAACAGTGTACACAAAAACAATACAACAACAAAAAACAATTAGGGTTTCAACCTTAATTTAAACAAAAACATTCAAATAAACTATACAGACGACAAAAAATGTACAGAAAAACAAAAGTACAAAAATTGTACAACAAAAGTACAGATCAATCAAATAAAACTGTACAATCAAGAAAAAAAAACAAATAAAAACAACAAAAATTCAAAATAGGGATTTTTTAAACTTATTATGAACAAAACAAAACAAATTAAACCACAACATTCATTTAGGGTTTTTACCTTAATGTGACAAAAAAAAAAAAACAATAATAAAATGTGAGTTTTAAAAATTCATATAAAAATAAGAAGGTAGGAGCACCTATCGGTCTCACCTCGGCTCCACCACTCGAGGATCCAATCCTTGAATTCATGGTGTCTACAAAAATTTGGTAGCGCTTCACTTCACAAACTAGCACTCCTCCTCACAGCTCCAAATCGCCAAAAAAAATAATTGCAAATGAGCCCAAAACCTAGTTTTGGCCCTTATATAGGCTCTTAGGCCTATAATCATTCCACCCTAGGATGAGCACTCTAGTTAGCACTCATCCCACCCTAGGAAGATTACAAAACTGGTATTCATCCCACCCTGGGATGATTACAGAGCAAGAAAATAAAAAACAACCAAAACTGCATCCAAAATGCACCAAAAACAACAATAAAATTGCCGAACAAAGGCACCTTTGCGCCTACAATTCTTGGCATACAAAACCAACGTTGAGGTCACAAATTGTCACTATCCTACTCCCTAAGAAGGCTACCATAGCCGGACCGCTCCACGAGAGGACGGATTTTTGACAATTTCAGCCCCAATCAGCGTCACAAAAAGGGTTAAAACCCACCAAAAATAGGTCCGATTGTTGGGAAACTGCATAAGCATTCAATGCAAAACAACCGAATGCACCCTTACAAAAGTCATCTTGGGTCAAGCGACTCGTCGCTTTTCTCATGTCGGTCATTCCCTCATCGATTCGTCGCTTGAGGGGGTAGTCACACTTAGTCACCAATCAACAAATACACACCCAATCAAGGAAATGGCATGCATTCAAAGAATCATTGACAAAGACAATCACGCTCCCGCTTGGGGCAGCAAACAAGCAATAATCACAAGCTGATCAAACACTTGGCATTCTAGAATCATGAACTCAAGGTTCCCATAGACAAAAGGTTGCGCCCTTTGCCTATTCATGACTAAACAATGTCCAAGATCAAGTAACACCTCACCGAAAAAAGGTTAACACTTGAATTAAGCTCCTTAGCTCGTTAGAAGCAAGGATTCAAGAATGCGTGCCCTTTCCATACTTGGGGCATCAAAATTTGGTTAGGTTACCGAGAAACCCTAATCATTAAGTGCTTTGGTTATCTATTTTTTCTCAGCATTGTGCCACGCACAACGCATCCCAAAAAGGGGCATCTATAGACACCAAAACAACACCAATCTGATCAGGTGGCTACAAGCACTAACCGAATTGGCATACATAGCCCCTAGGGCAGCCCCCAGAGGTTAAACAGTGGTCCTAACCACTCCCAAAGTAGTTTTGGAAGGTCAGAGGTCAATTTGGCACCTTTCAAGCACCCTGCTCCTTACTCGTTCCACCCTGGGGCGATTAGAATGCTATTCGCCCCACCCCGGGACGATTAGCAGCAATCGCTCCAGGGTGGGGCGAATAGCAGGTTTGACGGGAAAAAAGTCAAACCTTGACAAATGGCAGCACAGATCCACCACTCAACTCCACCTTCAATGCATGGGAGTGCGAGTGAGTGTTTCAAAGCTCAAAGAGGCAGTCATAGAGGCAGTCATGGAGCCCTTAATCAGGGAGGAATCTTCTCTCCCCTGACAAGGCATGATGGCCAAGTGGCGCCTCTGCATGCACATTCAAAGTAGACCTTCAGGTCTATAAAATGGTGAGTCTTCTCACCCCAAAGGGGAATAGAGTAGGAGCATTTGGAGCAACGGAGTGCTACCGAATTATACCCTCACCCCCATTTGTGCTTCCTACATCCTTGATCTCTCTTTTGGAAGGGAGGTTATCGGGTGAACATTAGGAGCGCAATCCGGACCCAAAACCTGAACAATTGGCCACAATCCCACACCCAATTTGCCGACACAACCCCCTAGGAGGTTTTGGACCCATCCCAAGTGGATTGGTGTCAAAACCAAGCCCCAAACGGTGGGCGTCCTGCCCTCGGGCGCCCCCTGCATTGTTGCAGTCCTAATCGCCCCACCCCGGAGCGATTAGAAATCTATAGCTGATTTCTCTACTATTTCTTTTGCATCTTGTTTTATGTCATTCCTATATGCTGCTATTCAAATTTCATTCCATTATGATAAGTTTTTACTGTGTTTTCATTGTTTTACGCTTTCACTAACATATAGGGAGCGCCTTCGGATACAGGGCGATCGGGGTAGAATCTGTAGAATCCGACCTTTTGGGTCATCTCAAAATGCCCCATTTTGCCTAACCCCAAGTTTGTAGGTGTTTTGGAGGCCTCTAGATGGGACATTTGGGAGGTCACTTTCGGGCATTTTATGACAGTCCTAATCGTCCCACCCCGGAGCGATTAGAAATCTACAACATATTTCTCGACTGTTCCTTTTGCAGTGTGTTCATGATGATGTTTACATGCTTCTATTCAAGTTTCATCTTATTCTGATATGTTTTGACCACTATTTTAATTATTTCATGTATGCATTAACCGGAGGCCTTGGGGATTGCATGTTTCCCTCCATCCGCATGTGCTATTAATCGTTTGCTATTTCTTTGAACATAGGATCTCGACACCGGAGGGGCAGCAAGGAACTATAGATGCATTCACGCAAGTGGCGATGACGTTTGGCCCACCCATTTCAAACGTGGGCACATGGAAGATCCCGAAGGGAAGCGTACCATCCGTTGGTGTAACAATTGTATCGAACGCTCCTAGCCCCTGAAAATGGGGGAGACGTATTGTAACTTGATCTCAAGCAAAATTAATAAAAGAGGCTGCACTTTACTTTTGCTTTACATCTCGTTTCACTCCGTTCGTTTTCCCTTTTCATGCACTTTAGTTCTTTGTTCATTCGTAGGACTTAGCGTTACATCCGCTTTTGTTTGCATCGCACCCGGTATGCCATTGCTTCCGTATCCAAGTGCTTTCACTAGTCATGCATCCATAAAATTCATAAATAGTATTGTTGTTTCCCTTTCACAATGCACCCCAAATTTGGGGATCCACTTGAAATTTTGACGTTTATATGAAGTTTTGGTGTGCATTGAGTGATTTCTTGATTAATTATATCGAGACATTTTGGTGATGTCGATGAGTTTTAGTAAATTTCGAAGGTTTAACTTGGTCATGGTTAGTGGTTGATTTTTTTTTTTATGTTTGATCTCATTTTCCTCATGTGTTTGACCTTATGTTTTTATCACGTCCCATTCTAAGTGCCACATTGCTCATTCTTAAGATTTATCTAGTGGCCTTTTGGTGTTATATAAGCTTAGTTCAATGTTTTATATCGAATCATTCTTGAATCCAGTTCATTGATTATCCATGGATCAATAAAATAAAAAAATAAAAATAAATATTAATAATATATATATATATATAAATCAAAATGAAGCCATCAATGTGTTTCTTTTATTTTGGAAAGTCTAATTTAATTTTATCAATGGATTTATTTTGGTAAATATTGACCTATGTTTTATTTGGTTGTAGGTTACTTTAGAAAAAAAACATGGGCATGATTTTTGAGGTGAACCTCAACCCGTTCAACCAATGGATGAAACGTAGGAGTGTAGTCAATGCAGGATATAGGTTCTGAGGGTCCACATCGAGCATGAATAACAAAGTTCCACCAAGTGGTGCGACTAAGTGACACGTGAAAACTCTCTTGTGAACAACTCGCCAATGGGAAGTAGGTAGGTTTGCATTGATAAATATCACCTTGTGCTTCATAGGATGCATGTGGGACTAAACCCACAGTAATAGCCAGGGAGAGCTGAATGGGAATTGCTTCATCAAATTGCTACAATATTTTTATATTTGTTGGATGACACCTTAATGTCCACTAGATTTGCATAAATGGTTTCTCATATTATTGGATGATAGAAGAAGTTTAATGTTTGAATGTGTAAGCGATGACCAAGTGCCAATTCCATGCCCTGGGTAGTGTGGACTAATATGTGGACTCAAATATCTTATTTTTTTGATTGAAGAGCTTTATCAAGCCAGCCTTCATGGGATTATTTTTGTCACATGTTCTAGATTGTGCACCATTTCTTAACTAGCCCTAACAACATTCACAAGATGGATGTTCTCACCCTTACTGGTGGACTTTATGATTTCAATGGTCTTTCATCGATGACACCGTTCTCGCATAAATTATGGTCTTCAACTTATTGTGCATATGATGGATGGTCTCCATTTTTAATTCATACTTTTGTTTAGATGCAGATGACGGAGACAGTATGTCAGTTAACTGTGAATCGAGATAAGATTATACCCGGGGTAAAATGAGATAGACAATGTTTGGATTGGCTATTTGTTATACAAAATGTTACTACGTACATGATGGATATTGAGCTATTCATCCAACAAACAACTCTTCATCCGGTTAATTGCTTTTAATTGTGGGTTGTATTCGATTTTAGGTTGGTTTTCATATTTACAATGTGGTGTTTTTATGAAATTTTGATATGATTTAATAGATCAAAATAACTTAATTTTAGGTTGGTTTTCATGTTTTTAGTGTGTATTATATATAGGCATCAATAAATACATAATAAAAATGTGATATCCATAGTAAAACACATAGTTGAGGGTGTTTTCTCATGGCCACACCCAGTGAGAGAAATAGGAACTCATCCGAATTGGACTACAAGGGATTAAAGTTCATGGTGGGGTAGTGTGATATTTCATGGATGGTTTCACCATGATATAGCAAACTATTCACTCTATACATTCCAAGAAGAACCTATTCTTAGAGAGGAATATATACAAAATAAAAACACAACACTAGCATCGAGAAAAAGAGAATAAGTTGAATATTCTTATCAGCCTGAATATTAAAATCAAAGTAGTTGGATTGCTATACAATATTAAATGAGTGGAGTGGAACCATAGCGTGTATATGCACTATATCAAGTGATCATGCCAAGATGTCATTACAATATTGGATGAAGGAATGATATGGATGTCATGGAGGGAGTGTGAATTCTTGTAGGAATAAAACTGGATGGAAGGAGGGGTTGCGATTTTAGAAGTTACAACAACTTGTTCTTTTCATTTTATTTTCTCAAACACTAGCTTTTACATTTTTTTCTAATTTCATCAAATATAATAAAAAATTAAAGCCCCCCGCCAAAAAAAAATAAATATGTAAGTTTCAAAGTCAAAAATTCAAATTTTCATTTTACATAAATTCACATTTTTAATGAAAATTTGAAGTTTTAAACTTTGCACAATTTTTCCAAATAATCAATTAGTTTCATTTTATGAAAATTGAAATTTCAATAAATTTCAAATTTTCATTAAAGTGAATAATTAATATGATATTCCAAATTTTTTACATTGCAAAGTTAGATTCAATCACTTCATTTTTATTCTCAAGCAAATCTTAACAATCGAAGATAAAATTTGATTAACAATAAAAGATAAAATTGGCTTAACAATCAAAGATAAATTTTTATTAACAATCAAAGATAAATTTGATTAACAATCGAAGATAAAATTCACTTAAAAATCGAAAATAAAATTGTCTTAATAATCAAAGATAAAATTTGATTAACAATCGAAGAAAAAAATTCATTAACAATTTGAGATAAAATTTGATTAATAATTTGAGATAAAGTTTGATTAACAATTTGAGATAAAATCAAATTTTCAAAGGTTAAAATCAAATATTTATCAAATTTTGAAGGTTGTTATTTGCTCAATACTTTTGTATTTTCATAAATTCCATGAACAACAAAATCATTACAAATGAAATCAACCCAAAATAGGCCCTTTGTTAACAGGTATATGTAACACTGAGGTATCTAATTAATTTTGGCATTTCAAATTTTTCACTAAGATTTGCAAGTAGATTAACACATTAAACATAACCTTGGTGAAATCACAAATATTTCCTTGCAAGAGAGGATATCCAGGAAAAATCCTAACTGTGAGTATATTCTTGTGATTGGACAAAAATATCACTCAATAATTACCATATTCTCCATATATCTTAAGCAAGTAAAAAATGCACTACTAGCTCATATTGATAATAAAAATAAGAATCTGTATTAGATATCCTTATACATCAATACATAATTCAATATCAAGATCAAGTTTTTCCAATGAGGGTTGTTATAGGGGGAGTGCATCCTTCTTCTAATCCACATCCCACCTTGGGGAGTTTGTACTCTTTTTTTCTTCCCCTTTGGTCTAGGGGAAGTTGTGATCCCTTCCACATCCACTTTTGTCACATACCATAACTCCCAACTACTCATATATTTTATTTTTCATTCTTCATTTTCATCCAACCATTCTTAAAAATCATCAATTTTGTTTTAATCCAACCATTCTTCAACATTTTTAATTTTATTTTCATCCAACCATTCTTCCATATCCTTCAACTTCATTTTCATCCAACCATTCTTCAACATATTCAATTCATTTTCATCCAACCATTCCTCAACATTCCTCAGTGTATTCATCACACATTCTACATCACCTCTTTCCTTCGTCATTCTTCATTTTCATCCAACCATTCCTCAACATTCTTCAATGTCTTTATCACACATTTTGCATCACCTCGTTCCTTTATCATTATTCATTTTAATCCAACCATTATTCAACATCTTCAACTTTATTTTTATCCAACCATTTCTCAACATCCTATCATCCACCCTCATTCATTCCAACTACCCTATTCATAACCCTTCCTTCTTGACTAGGGGAGGCCACCCTTCCATACAATTTTACGTCTACGAGAGTTCACACTCCCTCCATGACATCCATCCCATTCCTCCATTACAATATTGCATAAGGCTTATCACATGCTAATTTTATCTCCTTTGTAACTTTGTAAATATGTATTCTTTCATCTAGATTTGTGTACATATTGTATCCATTTTTGTGTCTCACATTTTATTTATTTCCTCTTTGTCCATCATGTCATGTTTGGTCATGCATCGTATCATTTTATCCATTATCTTGTGTACCCATTATCCCTCTTTTTTTTATTTGTCACACACCCTACTTGGTTCCATAATCCCAATATCTTAGGTTGCTCAAACATAGAGATTATTTTAGTTATTCAGCCATGCCTAGTGCTCAATCAATATTCATTGAAAGTCATTAGGCCTTAAGTGCTTTAGGCTTATAGCGGTTACCTTACATCTTAATCACATTAGTCTAGGGAATATGAAGCCATGTGTATCTCTATCCATAAATTGAATGGTTTTCCCTACTCATCCTATCATCCACATAATATAAACATGCTCAACTAGTAGTGGATCTATATCAAAATATTATGAGGCTATATCCATCGAGGCTATAAATGCTTGATGGGTAGTGGAGTATGCCCTCTATGTGGTGATATGTCTGTCACATTAGCAACATTTTGTATAGACCTCTTATCGCTCATGGATGAGCTAGCTTACGATGGCTTAAGCTACAATTGGTCAATTCAACCTCACTCAAAATTGCAAATGAACGTCACTATACACACTTTGGTGCTTGAGACAATTGACTCCCTAGGATGGTGTAGATCTCTAAAATATACTAATTGACTACTAGATGAATTTTATTGGTATCACTAGGATGTTTGAGTTTTCTAAAACACTTCCAAAATCCAAAATTCCTAAGATATTTGGGGCAACACATATCTTGTAGCTCTTCATCACTCATTGTACACGTCTTTATATTTCTATTTACATACTCTCCCATCATTCATTTTTTGTAGTTTATTAGGAACACATATTTTTTCATTCCTATCATGTATTCAATGTTCATTGTGATTACCCTATCTCAAGTTATATCGTTATGTTATTATGACTATGTGTGTATCCTTGGTTAAATTATACATATAAACCTATCCAAAATATGATTAAGTAAGAAACTATAAGTCACTAAACATCATCCTCCATCTAATAAAATCCACCACATCATCCTCCTTCTACTCAAATCCACCATATCATCCTCCATCTACTCAAATCCATCACATCATCTAGCATAATCATCTCATCATAACTCATCAATCATAATCATCAATCACACACATCATCATAATCCAACACACAAAGGCATCACATCAACACACAACTCATGTGTATATATCATAAATAACTCACCATACATCCTCATGCTATTCCCAAAGACTACATCAAACCTACCCTCTGACATCATAATACATCATGCATCAGGTATATAGATACAAAATGGTGGCCTCTCCTACCTCAACCAAAATTATCATATTTATTTTCATCCTCTAGCTATCTCGCCACTCCCTTCCTATCCATCATATCTATAAGCACTCACAATTGACCCAATTTTCATCAATATTAATTAATTTACCCTCATACATCTTCCCTCTAGCCACCTAATCCAAATTTACCTTTCAATGACCTAAAATAGAGTATTTCTCACTCCTAAAAGTAAGTTCATCTTCGAGCCACATTTTCACCTATAAAATATCCAATTTTCGCAAAACTACCACCATTGGATCAGAATCAAAAAGAGCTTTTCGATGAGTATAGTTTTGTCTAATTCTAACATTATTTGTTCCCCCAAAACATAAAAAAAAATAACCTAGTTTTCTCTAGTGACTGCCCAAAATTATTTGTGACCACATGGGATGGTTGCTAACCACCCACCCCTAAAAATTTCCCCACTAACCAATTTTTCTTTATTTAACCCCCACAATCTCAAACTCCATTTAATTTCTCACATTTTTCTCTATCATGCAATGGTATTTTTTCAAATATTTCAGGTGTGGAATCCTTACCACCTACTCATCAGTCATAAATCACTTTTAGGTGTGCATGAATCCTTACCACTTGATCATAAATAATCAATAAATTTTATGCATGCATGAATCATTACCACCAGATCATCAATCATTATAGGAATTTTAGGTGTATGAATCCTTACTACCTGATCATCAATCATAGCAATTTTAGGTGTGTATGAATATTTACCACCTAATCATCACTCATTAAAAAAATTTAGGTGTGTATTAATCCTTACCATTGAATCATCAATCATCAATAAATCACCAATAAATAATCACCTTCCCCATAAATTGCTTTATATTTATTGATTTCTTAGGGTAGTTTTCCTTTCATGTCATTTATCACTTTCCTAAAGTAGATTTTGTTTCATGTCAATTATCACTTTGCTAGGGTAGAATTTATTTATCACTTTTCTAGTGTAGATTTACTTTCCTGTCATTTACCACTTGCCTAGTGTAGATTTACTATCATGTCATTTATCACTTTCTTAGTGTAGATTTACTTTCATATTATTTATTGCTTTCCTGGGGTAGATTTGCTTTCATACCATTTATCACTTTTCTAGTGTAGATTTACTTTCATACTTTCCTAGCTTAGTTTTATTTTCATAGATCAATTTTATATCTTTTCATGCTTTCTAGGTTAGTTTTTCTTTCATGAAATTTACTAGCTTTCCTAGGTTAGTGTTATTTTCACATCCCTTACTTACTTTATGAGTGAACCTCATAGGTAGTGATCTACTCTAGTACACCTAGTGGTTGCAGTAACTAGTTATCAATGCAATCCGATAGGATGAGAATATTACCATAAGGACACTCATAGTTAAAAAATTAAAACCACAAATTTTCCCTCCTATCCCAAGGTTCATTCTTTGACAATCTCATCTTCATTATTCCATTGCCCACACATTTCCCATTCAACTTTTTTATTAAGTTATTTATCGCTATCATCTATTTATTCCTCCATCAACTCATTTCTTGAGGGAGTAGAAAATATCCATAAAATTCTATCCCAAATCAGTCCAATACCCAAACACTCAATTTTGGAGTTGCATAGGTCCAAGAATATTTACCTAAGGCTATCATTAAACCCCTTATATTGGGGTGAATTGTAGAACTTCTCCTTCAATTTAAACTCCAATCAATTCCAATTTGGTATGCTTTAGGTCTATCACTATCCTTGATTTTAGGCAATCTTACATCACCTTTCTCAATCCAAAAGCTATTTTAATCACTCACCAATAATCATCATCCATTCACAATTATCCATAATCAATATAACAATTGGTGTCATATATTTTTTGCATTGCATTGTGTTCACACATAATGCGATACAAAAAGGGATAAATATAGACACCAAAAACATGTCATTTTGTGATCCCCTAAAAAACCAAATTCTAACTAATTTTGCAAATTTCCAAAATACCTCCCAAAGTCCCTAATTTCTTTTAATTTCTCTCATTTTCTCTGATTTCCTCCAAAATTCCCTAATTCTTTTCCAAATCCTTCCTAATTTCTCCAAAATCAACAAATTTCTCCCTAATTATTTTTAAGCCCTTCAAACCCTTCTAATTCCTCTCTAATTCATCTAATATATCCTAATCCTCCCCAAACCCATATAATTTATTTATAATTCATATAATATCCCTTAATCCACTCCAAAACCTTCTAACTACTGAAAGGAATGTTAGATAATACAAAATAATATTTGAATCCCAAGATCAAAGAATATTTAAAAGCATCATAATAAAATATGAAAGAAGAAGCTTGATAAACACGAGAAGAATATTGAAAAAAACTTGTGGGATACTCCATATAAATCTCTTCCTGTAAATCTTCGCAAGAATGCACTATTCACATCCATCTAATAAATATACCATTTTTGTGATGCAGCAAGTGCAAGTACAAGCTAAACTGAATCCATCTTGGTGATAGGAGCAAAGGTCTCGGAGTAATCAATACCTTCAACCTGGAAAAATCCCTTAGCCACAAGATGTGCTTTGTACTTGTTAATGGACCCATATGCTGCATATTTGGTTTGATAAATCCACTTACAATGAACCAAATTCCTTCCCTTAGTGTTGTTGCCATTGCACAACTTACCCCAAAATTGGGGACCCACCTGAAAATTTTGAAATTTTGATTTGATTTTTTTTGGTTTGCATAAATAGATGATTGATGAGGCTTAGATTTAATGTTTAATTTGTTTTAATTGTTTATGTTTTGTTGATTTTAATATTGTAATATTTTATTTTTTAAATTATTAAGTTTAAAATGTTGATTATTTTAAATGTTTGGTTAAAAGATCTAAAAGATGTAATTTTTTAAAACATTTAAAATACAATTAATTTAATATATGTTTTGGAAAACATTTCAATTTAATTGAAAATATTAATAAAAATATTTTTGTTTTGCAGGTGTTCAAGGCAAGCGGTAATCGGCATGGTTTTCAAGGTAATCAAGTGGTCCGATACTATTCTAGTATTCTTGAGGCAGTGAGAGAGGCACGAATCAAAGAGCCACCTGGTGGCTTTGGCTAAGTCAATTACACATACGATTGTTTTATATTATATAGTGTTCATTGTTTTCATTTCGATGCATGTGGGACAAAAGAGTGTGTCTCTATGAATTACTTGTTCGTATGCCAAGGGTGGAGATATTGAAAAAACTACAAATGTCCATAGTATCATTTTCCAGCATTACATAGGTCTATGATGGACACATATAGACGTACACATTTGATCGGTGATGGACAATACTGATGAAATGAGTTTCAAAAAATTTTTGGCACAACAACGACGAACGATATGGAGGTCTATGATGCAGGATTTGAGTTAAATTATCATGGGGATATTTTCAAATTTTGGTACATGGCTTGATGTCTATGTTTTTGAAAGGATGCTTTATGTTAGTGATTGTAGTAGGGAACTGCAATAAAGCACGGGCTCATTCGTTTCAAATATTGATTGACAAACATTAAATAGGCATTATTATAAATTTTGTATAGGTTTTCATATTTGCAGATGTGAACTCATATTGCAGTAGGAAATTGCCATAAAATGTAGGTCCACAAGAGAATCCATGACATCAGTGTCACCATTCACCATTGTCAAATGGGGTTGTGACGTTTGCCTTGTCAGCTCATACATGATCTTTTGTTTGTTGTCAGTTCACATAGTCTCTTCATTTATCGCAAATGCTATCACTTACATAGATCACAAAATACACAGGTCGATGAATAATCCCCAACAAATCACCAAAATATATATGTTAGTTTGTTCAATATCTTACACATCTGGAATTTACATAGAGTTAAGATTATTTTCATCAGGATTGAGAAGGATGTAAGTTCAAATATGTTTGGGATAAAATGTGTGAAGGTTAATCAGCATGACCTAATTTGAAATCTGATGTGCAAAATATTTGTATTACCTCATGACAGATCGATACCCGGACAAGCACCACACATGAATCAATTTCATAATTCCAAATTTTGAAAAAAATCTTTCAGGTTCGCTACATCTCTTGCATATTCAGGTTCATTAGCATTTTGACTGTATTCAGGTATGGAGATATTTATGTAGTCAATGACAGAGAAATAATATTCATTATATTTTATGGCTGGTTCAATCTAGGCATCATTGCTTACCGCATTGGTAACATGACCAACTTTATTGTAAAAGGTATAGATAAAATCGTGCAATTTAGAAAATATAAGCGCATATTCAGATTTTGTACATAGGAATGATCTTCCACAAAAGCTTAAGGAACACATTTTATCATATATATATATATATATATATATATATATATATGTCTCAAATTCAAAATAGAGGAGCCACAACAGCAAACTGTCATGTGAGAACTTCAAGGTCATAGATTTTATAAGTCATAACATAAATTAAGACCATGGTTTCCAGTTATATTAAGAAAAGAAATATTAATTCGAACATATGGATATAGTGGAACATAGGGTGTTCTATATGAATTTTAAGCAATGTGTTATGCATTAAACTTAAAACTAAATATGTCATTTGGTTAGACTTATCCAAAGCCTATGACAGAGTGGATTGGCACTTCCTTATAAAAGTTTTGAGGCAATTTGGTTTTTCTAAGGATTGGATGGATTGGATTATGGGATGTATCTCTTCGATTTCCTACTTAGTTCTTATAAATGGTAAGCCTTCTTAGCCTTTCCCGACTTCTAGAGGTATTAGGCAAGGTGACCCGCTATCTCCTTATTTATTCATAATTCTTGTTGAATTCTTGGGTAGGACTATAACCAAAAAGAGGGAAAATAAAACCCTTGAGGGAGTTACCATTTCTCATGGAGATAGACCTATCTCTCATATTCAATTTGTGGATGACTCTACTCTTTTAGGTAAAGCTACAATTAAGGAAGCTTCTAATATTAAGCAAATCATTAGTTGTTTTTCTAAGGCTACTGGGTAGTTGATCAATGAAGACAAATCTAAAGTTATTTTCTTTCACTGCTCTGCTATACAGGAATCCATGGTCTTAGATAAATTAAGATATAAGAAGACCTCTCTTCCAATCACTTATTTAGGTATTCCCATAAATACTCAAAGGCAGAAAAATAAAGATTAGAATTGGTTGTTGGACAAAGTCAAGAAGAAAATTGGAAAGTGGACCAACAAGTGGCTTTCTTCTGGGGGTAGAATAACCTTGGTAAAATCAGTCCTTCAAGCTATTCCTATTTATGTTTCTTCCATTTTGAATATCCCAAAGACTGTTCTTCAAGAATTGGATCAAATCAGTCATCGTTTCCTTTGGAGTGGTACTAAGGAGAAAATAAAATGGGCCTTGGTGAAATGGGATACTTTATGTCTTCCTAAGAGTGAAGGGGGGTTAGGATTCCGGTATTCAATTAATAACAACAAAGCTTTAGCTGCTAAATTATATTGGAGGATGTTGCATAACCCCAATGCTCTTTGGGCCAATAATATTCATGCTAAATATACTGAGAACAAAAGTCCTGAAGACCTTGTTCGCTATCAAATTCCTACCAAAGGTTCTCCCATTTTAGCAGTTCTTAAGACTGGTGAGGATTTGATAAAGAAAAAATTATTTTGGATCATTCATAATGGTCAACATGCAAATTTTTGGACAGATTCTTTGGATGGTCACAAGCCTTTGATAATTGAGTTTCCCGATTGGAGGCCTTGGATGGAGGAGCTTCACCAAGCTAATTGGATAAAGGTGGCTAATTACTGTAGGTACCATACTGGTAATTCAAAGGTTGGTAGATATTGGATCCCTATTGAGGACTGGCCTATTCAAATCCTAGAAATGCAAAGACAAGATATCCAAGGCATCCTTCATATGAGATCCCTCTCTTGGTCTCATGAAAAATATTGTTTTGGATGGAACAACACTACTAAGGGTGAGTATTCAATTGCTCAAGGTTATTTGACCTTATGCCATAATAATCCCAACCATTATTCTAACATTTTTTCTCGATTTTGGGCTCAAAAGCTCTGGCCTAAGGTGAGGTTCTTTAATTGGCTTTTATTGCATCGTAGGGTTCTTACTGGTGAGCAACTTATAAAGCATGGTTTTCATGGCCCTTTTAGATGTGAAATGTGTGAAGAGAATGTAGAAAATATCAACCATAATTTTATTGATTGTACTTTAGCCTCTGAGCTATGGAGGAGAATGGCCACTTTACTTGTCTTACAGTGGTCCAATTTTTTTACTTTTGAACAGCTTTGGAGGGATTTGCCTAATCAAGAGGGTGTTGATCATTTTATTAGGCAGTTAGTTTGTATGGGTTCTACCATTCTTCTTTGGAATATTTGGAATGAAAAGAACAACCAAATTTTTAATCAAGATAGAAAGGATATTCATTATATTTGGAAAAAGACCATAGCCAACTTAGTTGAATCAGTCCATCAACTCCTTAATCACCCCAAAAACTCCCACTAAATATGGGATCAAGTGATGCAAATATTGAAGATTAAACCTTCTAAGGGCAAACAACTTAAAGGGAATGTGAGTATTAGTAACATGGATAGGACTAGAAATTGGCAACCTCCTCCTAAGGATTTTGGAAAATTCAATACTAATGGAGCCTCTAGAGGGAACCCTGGGAAAGCCAGTGTGGGAGGAATTGGTAGACTTTCATATGGCTCCCTGGTTTTTACTTGTGTTGATAATTTGGGTATTCTTTCCAATAACCTTGCTGAGGGGTATGGTATCCTCAGAGGCCTTCAAGATGCTACTAAGGTTGGATGGGAAAAGGTGTTAGTTGAGTCTGACTCTCAACTTATGATTAATATCTTGAAGACTCCTAAGAATCATAAGGTGGATTGGAGAATAAAAAGAATTATTGAGAAGATTCAGTTAATCTAGATGGGATTTTTGAAAGTTGATTACAATCATGTGGTCAGAGATCAAAACAAGAGTGTTGATGCTTTAGCTAATTGGGCTTTGGACAAAGGTGATCTTACTTGTTATGACCACCTTCCTATATGGTGATCTTCTCAAATTAGGGAAACTCTTCTTTCTATAATTTCTTTGGATGGCTCCAGTTCTGAAGGTACCTAGTTTCTTCTTGTTTTTTTTTGCTTCTCTTTGGTTCATTCAGTTTTTTTAGTTCCCTAGCTCATTCTATTCTTTATTTTGTTTCCTCTGTTGATTCTTTCCTTAATAGTCTTTTGGTCTAGATAGGTCATTGTTTTGTTCATTTTTTTTTCTTTTTTATTTTATGTTTTTTTTTGTTTAGTTTTTTTAAGGTGGGTGGGTTCTTTTGTTTTTTTTTCTTTTTTTGTGTTCTTTGTGTTGTTTTTGTTGTTTTATTTTTTATTTTTTATTTTTTTATGTTTTTTGTTATTGTTCTTGTGTTTTTTTCATTCTTGTTCTTGGGTTTCTCTTTGTTTGTGTTATTTCATGCTTTTATGTGTGAGTGTTTTCTATGTTTTTTGTTTTTTTTTATTGTATGTTGTTGGTTGTTTTTTATTTTTATTTTTATTTTATTTTTTTAATTTTTTTAGGTTTGAGTTGTGTTTATTTTTCATGTTTTTTTTGGGTTATGTCTTTGTAGTGTTCTGTTGTTTTTGTCTTGTTTGTGTTTTGTTATGTGGTTCTTGTGTTTTTCTATGTGGTTTGTATTGTGGTTTCTTTTATCTTATTGTGCGTGTTTGGTTGTGCTTTTTTTTTTAACACACTCAAGGAGCTTTTTTTTTTTTGTTATTTACTTATTTTTAAATTGGTTTTGTGTGTTTGTTTTCTCCTTGAGTATGTCAAAGGTGGTAGGCCAGGTCCGAGTCTTGGGCGTTTTTGGCGGAATGGATACCCCTGCCTCCTTGGGTCTTACCCGAAAGTGGCATCCCTTTTGGGATGTTTTCCACAAATAAAAAAAATAAAAATAAATAAATATGTCATGAAGGCGAACAGTTTTAAAAATCGTTCCATAAACTGTCAGGGAACAGAATAACAAAATTAACAAATTATGAAAACAAAAAGAACAAAATTGTTTCAATTATAAATAAGAGATTGAAAATCAAAACAAGGGTTGGATGATTTTGGAAGGATGTATTGAATAAAGAAGTGAAATACAACGAAAGGATTTCCTCCCAGGTTACACAGATAAGGTTTCACTATTGGATGAACAAATATTTTGGAAAATACATTATTGTAAGATTTTTCATAATATATTTATTTCATTACAGTGAGAATATGCATGATGATGGTGTTTTCACAGTGTATTGATTTAATATATTAAATTATTTTATTCCTAGAATATTGAACTTAATTTAGATTGAATTGGGTTAATACTAGTTGATCTAAGTTAGGTTTTATTCCAAGAAGATTTTTGTTTACTATCTTTAACTTGCATTTCAGTTTCCATTTTTATTTTATTTTTCTTACTCTAAAATTTTATTTTTATTTAAATTTCAAATTCACGAGAATCAAAACCCTAATGCTATAATCCAAAGTTCAAAACTTTATCATTAGGGAAAATGTTTATTTCACATTTTTAATTTCACAACACTTTATAATTGGAAATAAACATTAGAATTTAAAAAAAAATGTTCAAATAAATTTATCAAATTTTTAGCCTAAAGTATTTGGACATAGTTTAATTAAAATTAATTTTCTAAGGTTATAATTAAATTTTTGCACGTTATAAAGTTGATTTTGGCAAAATTTAATTACAAATCTCACATTTTGAGAATGAACCTTATGGACATCACATTTCATGTTGTAAATCAAATATCAAAATTCTAGGCCCCTTGTTAATGGTTATGTGCACCTTGAAGTTATTTTCGGTATTATTTTCACACTTTTCAAGCACATTTTGATACATATGCTTGGAGAGACTAACAATTTTATTTGCAAGAAAGGGTTTTATAATCAATATCCTAACCATGAGTGTAGTTTTGCAATTGGGAAAAATCATCACTCAACACTTAGGAAGAGGAACAAGATATCAAGTATGATTCTTCATCAAAGAATAATACTTAGTTTTCATAGCATCATCACACTCTTGTATCCCATGAGCATGTGAAAAAGACTATGGATCACTAAAAACTGATTGACAAACAAGGTTAATACCTTTAGAATGTGCATGAGCATGTTTGGAAGGTGGAAGATCTTGAATGAAAGGTGCAACCTCCTCAACTATGGTACATGCCCATCTAGGCATGGTGAAAACTAGTGTAGGATCCTCAACAGTAGGTTCTTCATCAAGATGTTCCTTAGTCTAATAAACAATGGAAGGATCATGAGGATTATCTAATGAAGAAGAAGAAGGTGAATTAGGAAGAGAAGAATCATGAGGAAGAAGACGCTCATCAAACTAAACATGTGTTCAAAAAACATCATGCGTATCAAGATCAAGAAGTCAAGAAGCTCTCATGTCCTTTAATAGCCAATAAAAATGAGTTGTTTGCTCTTCCTATTCAAAGTCTTTCATTTCTTCTTTGGAATATAGGCCCAAGGATGGCTCCCAAAAACTTTAAAAAATGAGACATTAGGCTTAGTTCCAAACCAAGCCTCCTTTGGAGTCATATGCTCAAGTGCCTTGTGGGGTGTGAGATTTTGAAAGTAATTTGTGCAGTTAACTACTTCAGCCCAAAATATAGGTGGCAAATCCCTAGAGTGCATCATGTAATTAGCCATATCTTTCAAGGTTTGGTTATTTTTTTCTACCAGACCATTTTGCTATGGTGTGTGAGGTACATAATGGTGATGAACAATACCATGTTCTGCAAGGAAGTCTAAAAATTCTTTGCTAAAATACTCCTCCCATTATTTGTGCAAAGCTTTTTAATGAAACACAAAGCCTGATTCTTGACCAAAGCCTTAAATATTTTGAAGTGAGAGAAAAAATAACTCTTGTACTTGAGAAAATATACCCAAGGACACCTTGATAAATTATCTATGAATGTCAATGCATAGTTAGCTCCTTTGAAAGAGGCATGTGGGAAGACCATCAAATCACTATGTACAAGCTCCAAGGGTGAAGATGCTCTATGTGACCTACCTTTGGGAAATAGGTCTTGGTGTTGTTTACCAAGTGCACAACTAGGAAAAACACCATAAAGACATTAAATTTTATGCAAACCAACAACCATACCATGATTTCTCAACTCCCTCAAATACCTGTAATTGAGATGTTCAAATCTCTAATGCCAAAGTTTACTCTCAAAATATGCATGAGCAACTAAGCATGTACATGAAGAAGTATCATAAAAACCCTCAAAATTATATAGCCTCACTCTATGATCAAAAAATTCCTATGCAATCAATGAATGTGGTTCCAAAAAACTTCTAATATCATCTCCTTGCGGTGTGAACAAAATAGTCTTTCTTGTCCCAGAATTACAAATTTGATAGACATAAATAATATTGGAGGTAATGTTTGAAACATATAGAATATAATTGATGTGACCACCATCTAACAAAATATCACCTTTTCCTTTGATAGGAATGAAAAATGAGTTTCCAACTTCAATGCTAGAGTTTGAACTCAAACAAAGAGATGTAAAAGATTCCTTAGAAGAAGTCATGTGGTATGAAGCACCAAAATCTAAAATCCAATTATCTAAACAAGATGCAAAAGATCTTCCTTGGACATTCAAAATCTTACCATATTCTGTGGGAACATCAATTTTATGTTTCTTCATGGCATCCTCTAAGTTGTGCAACTTCTTCCATAATAGGTACAAGTGACATTAGGATTATTTATTTTTGGAAGACTCCTTGGATTTAAATTTGGATTCTTTTGGTTTATGAATTGATTGTGAAGTGGTTTTAGTCTTAGTTTTGGGCTTACCTTTCCCTTTATAATTGGGTGCTACTAAAGCCTTATACGAAGAGGTGGGAGACTCAAGAGTGGAAAGTTTGATTTCTTCTCGAGTAAGTCTATCACAAAACCCTTCTAAAGTGGGCAATTTTAATTTTGCACCAAGAGCATCAATGGTGGAGAGAAATGTGGAGATAAATATTTGAAATTGCCCCCTTAATTTTACCAAAATGAGATATACACATTTGTATTTAGTTTTAGTTTTACCACTTCCTTTCAACTGTGCCAAGAGATCTTTGAATTTTGTGAGATAGTCAACAATGGTAGGGAAACCATCAAGAGATAAAGTTGTAAGTTCCGTATCAAGTTGCATAGACCTTATGTGATCAACTTTTCCAAATAAATTATCTATTTTTTTCCAACATTGAAAAGGAGTTATAAAACTATTTAAATGAAACCAAATACTCTCATTGACATGTGTGTTAATTAATCCCCTTGCTTCATAATTTTTTTTTTTGAACAAAGATCTCATATTCTTTTGTGAAAATAGGTTGTTTCTCTTCAAGAAGATGTAATAGACCTTTTTGGGCAAGTAGGTTTAACATGTGTTATTTCCATGTGTGATAATTATGTTGTGTGAGAGGCTCAGTTAAATTTTTAAGAAATAATATTGTAAACACCACAAGAAAGGAATCCAAACAACACAAAGGGTGCCAAAAACCGCACCGACAACAAATACCAACCCCCCATCCAAAACAATTATATTTAGTCTTCTTACAATAAGACACCCTCCATAAAAAAAATACCTTTATAAATTAGGCTTACAATGATATTTTGATACAAAGGATGGGTTCAAGTTGAATCCCACAAAATTCTACTCACAATGAAAAAAAAACATAAAAAATGGATGAAAAATGAGCAAGATATGAGGAAAAAAATGTCAAGATTCAAAAAACCTCTAAATCTCCAAAACTTTATGCCAAAAAAAACTTTATATGCCACCAAAAAATGACCTTCAAACATATGAAGTTCTGAGTTGAAGAGATCTAGCTCAGGAAGACAAATCCAATGCTTCTTACGATTTTGAAAATAGACTTTGAATGCTTTGGCTATGCAATTAATTTGAAAGAGGCTCAAATATTTAATTTTTAACACCATTAAAAATTATAACAACAAATATTTAATCTAAAATTTATTAAATATAAAGACCCACCAAAATTCAGGTATAGAATGTCGAAACCCGTATATTAGAAAAGTGAAACTCGTCCATCAAAAAAGCAAAACCCATCCATTGAAAAATAAAAATACAAAATCCACCTGTTAGAAAATTGAAATCCATCCATAAAAAAATTGAAAGCCATCCAATCGAAAATTGAAATCCTTCCATTGAAAATTTGAAATTCGCCCGTCGAAAAATTAAAATCTGCCAAAAAAAAGGATGATATAGTCAAAATTGTGTGTTAGGCACTAGAATTTCTTTGTAGCTATCAAAATCCTATTTTAGCCACTAAAATACGTTTTTAGCTGCCAAAATTGTGTTTTAGCCACCACAAATATGTTTTAGCCATTGAAATGTGTTTTAGCCTCTAAAAATGCATTTTTGCAATCAAAAATACAATTTTTTAAATTAAAAAGGATCATATTTTTTGAAGTGGAAATTGGTAAAAACAAAATAGTGTTGTAATGATCATAGGATCCACACAAAATAGATCTCAAATAGAATTTATTCTTTGTTCTCAACATCCTCACAATGTGCAAATTTGTCTCTCAAACTCATGAATCATATCAACAAGAGTAGATCTAAAAAATGATAATGCATAAATCTATCCCTCAAACTCATGAATCAGATCAATAGGAGTAGATCCAAAGAAATACAATGTGCAACAATAATTACACCAGATCTCACGTATGAATGGTATCCTCACACACAAATGGTGTCCTAAAGCAAATTAAAACAAGCTTCCTCTTGCATGTCCAAAGATGGGAAAAACATGAAAAATATTTCAATGGATGCTTTCAAAAATCTCAACATTCTTATACCATCAAAGGAATGTTAGCTAACGCAAAATAACATTCCAAGACCAAGATCAAAAAATATTGAAAAGCATCACAATAAAACATGAAATAAGAAGCTCTAAATCTGATTGTTTACTCAATGGAGAAGCCTTGCTTAAAAAGGCAACATGTACAATATCAACCATCCAATCATAATAGAAAAGAGAAGGGATGAATATCCACTGTGAATTAAGAGGTGTGATATAAGCCATAGATCATGGGGTAGGTATGCCTGAATGGATCACAACCCTCTAAAGAATTAACAAACCAGGATAAGAACAAAATGACAACAAGAATATATTGGAACACATACTATCCTAGTAAACTTAAAATATACTCTAAAAAATCCTCTCTAATTCATCTAATATCCCTTAATCCTCCCCAAACCTTTCTAATTCCTCTCTAATTCATCTAATTTATTTTAATCCTCCCCAAACCCTTCTAATTTCTATATAATTCCTCTAATTTCTCCCTAATCTCTTTAATCCCCTATAATTACCTCTAATTCCCCTCTAATCTCTAATATCTCTCTAATTCTTCTAACCTTCCTCTAATTTCTCTTTAATTCTTTTTAATCTCATAATCTCCATAAATTTATCTTTAATTCCCCCAAATCCCCCTCAAAATTCCCAAAATCCTAATTAATCTCTAATTCCCTAATCAAATATCTAATTAAACCATAATCATTCCCTAAACTCTTAGTCAAACCCCTGATAAGACCTGAAATAGATTCCCAAGTCCTAAAATAAAATCCCTAAAAATCCTAATCATCCCTCAATATCCCCACCAAATATCCTAAGGAATACCCACATTAATTCCTCAAGTCCTCCCAAATCTTCCCTCTATTTTTTGAATGAATTTAAAATTCCAAAATCCTTGGTCAAAATACAATATCAAATGCCTCTAATAAATTCCCAAATCCTCCTACATCCATCTTGCACTTTTCTAGGAATTTAAAATTTCCCAAATCCCAAGTCAAATCTCCTTGAGATTATCCATCATAAATTCCCAAATCCTCCTACATCCACCTTACACTTTTCTAGGAATTTAAAAATGCCCCAAATCCCAAGTCAAAGCCCCTAATGAATACTCCTAATAAATTTCCAAGTCCTTCCCATCTCCCTTTGCACCTTTTTATGAATTTAAAATTCCTCCACATCGCTCAAGGTCTCCATTCCCCATGTCAATTTATGATACTTGGGTGGGTGAGGACTCAATTAACCCAAGGTAATTAATATTGAAGGGTGTACACTCATCCAAAAGGAAATTCTCTAGATTTTTCTTGGTCTCCCCACATGCCACTTGGATGCCACCTCATGCCATTTCATTGCCTAATCCCCCTCTTCCTCACAAGTTCTATAAATACCCCCCTCATTTCTTTATTTTCATAATAATTTTATGTACCCTTATCAAAATTTTCCAAAATTATGCTAGTCCCTTTACTCTCTTATTCTTGTGTAGGTATATTAATGTGATCATCCCTCTTTCTGTGCATAAGAAACCACCATGGAGTGGGTATTTTTAAGCATATATCTACATTCATATTGAAGTTGCTCTTACATCGGATGTCCAATATACATCAAACCAATACTGGAGGATATTATAATCCCACAACATGCTCACACTAATTTTTAGCATCACCATGGTAGTAGAGAACCAACTAGCTACCCCTGGTAGTTAGCAGACCCAACAACCATACCCCTTGGTGATTAGCAGTCCCAAATGCCATACTTGGGTGGTTTCCATATGAGATAATATATAGAATCTAAATCTGTAAAAAACCATCCATAAAGGTAATTCAGGTATATTTGTGAGGTTTTGTAACATTTGTATGCTTATTTGTTCCTTTTTGTCAAGGTTTTGTAAATTTTGTGCTTGCATCTTTATAGTTTTGGGCCCAATCCCAATAGGTCCTCTTGATGCTATTAATCCTTTTGTGTGGATTGTGTGTAGGTTTTTTGGAGCAGCACTAAGCTTAGGGTGGTCAAGCTAATGGATCTTCCAAACCCCCCAATTATTGAGGTGGCATAATATATATTTGTAGAACTAGTGTATTCATTGTAAACCCTTGTCAAGAAAAGGGAAAGCCTTATTTTGGAGGCCCCAATTTGTAAAACCTCTTAGAGAATAATTTCAAATAAAATAATGCTTTTAATATCATGTCTTTTTCATTCAATTTAATGGTGCATTTCCTATATTATAGGAGGATCTCCCCATTTATCCTGTAAATAGTAGTTATATAGGCATTGCAAAGTGTTGACAAGTTGTTTATTCAAGTCTTGAGTGTCATATGTAACTTTCCTTTCATTTTCTTCTATATAGTAGTAAATCATAAGTGGTCTTACAGGTTAGCTTACAAGCCCCCACTTTTAGCATAATATATATTTTTCATATTCATATATATGCTTGAGGTGATGACTATTTTATTTTTTTCCCCTTTCTTATATGTATGTATATTAATGTGTGTATATTGAAGGTCATGACTATCTATTTTCTATATCATTTTCTTTATATGCAACCTATGCTTAATATATTGAGAGGATGAAGTGTTCACCTTTGAAATATCGATGCATTACACTCATATATTCTTGTGTCTTATTTTTGTGCATAGGAATTTTATTTTTATCTTGGTGCATCACCCCTTGTGAGCTTAGGTTACCTTTGAATTTTTTCTTTTTTCTATATTTTTTCCTCTTTCCCTTTCCCCACATTTAGTTATACTATTATAGAGTAGGAAGAGTGTTGAATATCACATCTTAAAATGATCTAGCCTTATAAATTACCTTGAAGGTAGTTCGATTGAGCCACTCATCATAATCTCAAAACTACCCTATTGTGTTGCTTTGTGCATGGTATAATAGTTTGATCATGTGATACCTACATATGGTGACTATGAAAATCAAAGAGGATAATAATACTCAAATATTTTCATAGCAAATATAGAATATTACATGGATAAAAATGTCACAATACACTAGATACTAATACTTGATTACTATCGGCTCTACATATTTAAAGATGCACATGCACATGCCTGGTCATGTCACATTTTCTATATCATAGCTCATCAAGAAAGGAATTCCACCATACCATTGAAACCAATGATTGAAACTTGGCCATTTTTATAATGAAGACTAGAATTTATAGGTATCATCCATTCATATTCATCAGATAGCCACAAGTTCATTCTAATTACCATAGATTATTGAACCCACTAGATAGGATCTTAAGCAATAAAAAACAACACAATAGAATTGTGATCCAATTCCTTGAAGATAACATCATAACCAAGTTTGGGATATTATGCGCTTTGGTATGTGATAATGGCTCTTATTTTCCTTCCTTGTAATTTACTAAATAGTCTTATGGTAATAAGGTATCTTTGAAAATTTCTTCTAATTACCATCCTCGAGGTAATGGAGTAGTAGAATCAACTAACAAAAATATTCTAAAAATAATTAATAAAATTTTAAATACAAATCCTAGGGACTAGCATAATAAACTTAAGTACACATTATAGTTAGATAGGACAAGAATTGAGTCTTCATTAGGAAGATACCCCTATCAATTAGTTTATTATCATGATCTTATCATTTCTACAAACCTTAAGATCCTTATCCTACAATTCATGAAAAACTATTTTAAAATAGATGATAGAATTAAAGCCAAGCTATTTAATTTAATTTTCTTGGATGAGAAAAGGGAAGATGCATTATAATATTTTAGTAAACATCATGGAATAGTAGAATTATGGTTAGATAAAAGAGACAAAATAAATGTCTTTTATATTATAGATTTGGTGTTACTTTGGTATGAAGCCCATGAAAAAAAAGGAGACCATGGGAAACCTCACTTCCTTTGGCTAGGTCCCTTATAGATATCAAATATTCTAGGATAAAAGAACTTTAGGTTTAAAAACCTAATTGAGGGGTGTGTCCCATTACCAATGAATAGGTAATTCCTCAAACACTACTTCAGTGCTTGAGAGTATTCTAGTACTACCTTATAAATAATCACTATACATAGTTTTGTTATTTTGAAATTTTGGTGTGTTGGTCTTGTTTCATTTCATTCCCATTTTACTTTACATTTTAGGTTTACTACCATTCTATTTTGTGATTTCCTCTTTTTGGCCTAGAGCTATCAAATACAATCAACTTTTGGTTACACTAAGGATAAAGTGTTTTTGCATAGTTTGGAATTTTTTCTTTGATCTTAATAAAATTAAGGTTGTCTTAATCAACCATTTGGTTTATTTCCATGTATTGGGGTAAAAAAATCAATCTAGAAGTAGTACAAAAGGATGTTATAGCTTCACAATAAAAAAACTTTAAAGGTATTATAAATTGTGATGATTATGGTTTGGTTATTAGGCAAAAACCATTATGATGTTTACCCTCTTATTTACCATAGTTATCCCCAACCCATAAATAGACCCAAGTGCTTGTAAATTAAACAAAATAAATCTATTCTCCCAAAAAAATAAAAGAAAAAAAGGGTTTAATTGCCTGGGTGATTCTTACAAACTCAATTATGGCTATGAACACCTAGTTGGTAGTAGAGTAAGGTGTAGATTGGGAGTCGAGATAACTTTTTTGGGGCTATAAATGTCTATTTGGTGGTGGATCAATGTATGATAGTTGGTGACATGTCTACCTATGAGGTAATATTATCATTAGTAGACCAATATTCACTCAGGGATGAATTAGCTTGACTTTTGAACTATTATAGGGAATAAAAATGAATTTATATGCACATACTTTTATGGAGAAAAATGGAGTATTTATTTCTATTTAATTTCACAAACCTAGCTCTAGATGGATGCAATTTTTTTATTTTGTTGGTATTATAGTTTCTTATTTCAAAAGGGTTCATTCTATTTCCAAACTGCTCAGGGGTATTTCCCAATAGAGTTTCCATTTGTTGTAGCACTTGCAAAGCACATCCCGATCTACATGGACTAAGGAGCCACTTTTCTTTTTTAATCCTAGTAAAAAAAATTTTTTTTTCTTGGGCTTGTGCATAATATTCAACCAGCTAAAAATATATGTTCTTAGTCAAAAGTTTCTATTTTTAGATGACCAATTTATGTGTGCCTTGATTTTTTCATGGTGCTTATTCCTATGGCTTTGTATGGTAATCTCTTCAAAATTTTGAATAACCTCTCCCATTAGATTAGGCTCAAAAATATATTTCCAACAAGTACCAATATGACTATGTTCTCTTACCCATAGCACCCCAATACCTATTTAAAATTAGACACTAGAAAACCTAGCAATACCCTTGGTAATATAGACGACATCTCTTTCAAGGTATATATCTGTTATAATACTCAATAAAATTTCGTGAAACCACCTCCATTATATGTGTCCTGAAAATATATTTTCGATGAATATAAGTTTACCTATGTTCTGAGGTTTGAGGCCTAAAATTGCTTTTTTTGTGTGGGTTGTCCCAACTGCTATGCCCAAAACCCCACCAATAATATAATATCAAATCAATGGCTCATGAATGTTGGAATTTTTTTAAATAAAATATTAAAAAATAGTGCCAACCATCTAATCTTTGATCAATGACTTGCAGAGATTGCAAGAAGTTTTAAAGATGAAAAATTAAAAAATAGCACCAACCATTTGATCTTCTATTAATGACACAGGTTGGAGGAAGTTTTAAATAATGAAACATTAAAAAATAGCACCAACCATCCAATCTCATTCAACAACTCATATAGATTGGAGGAAGTTTTAAAATTGAAACATTAAAAAATAATGTTGACCATATGATCTTAGATCAATAACTCATGGATATTGGAGGGAGTTTTAAAAATAAAACATTAAAATAGCACCAACCATTTGATATTAGATCAACACTTATGGATATTGAATGAAGTTTTAAAAATTAAATATTAAAAAATAGTACCAACCATATGATCTCAAATCAATGACTCACAAAAATTGGAAGGAGTTTTAAATAATAAAACTTTAAAAAATAGTGTTAATCATTTGATTTAAAATTAAAAAATCATAGACATTGGAGGGAATTTTAATAATGAAACATTATAAACTCTCTTGTCTCATATCAACAACTCATAGATATTGGAGTGATTTTTAATAATGAAATATAAAAACAATGTCTATTATCCAATATTAGATTGACTAATGGAGATTTGAGGGAGTTTCAATAATGAAACATTAAAAATAACACCAACCATCCAATATTAGATCAATAGCTCATGGAGATTGAAGGGAGTTTTGAATAATAAAACATTAAAAAAAAATCAATCATCCGATCTTAGATCAATATCTCATGGAGATTTGGATGGAAATAAATATTTAAGTACAACCAATGAAGTTTAAACCACAAATCATGGAAGGCTTAAGGTGGTGTCTTGGAACTAGAATGACCATTCATTTTTGGGACGACCCGTGGATCCGTGACAAACCTCTCAGCCAAGATCCTCATCTTGCAGTGCTCAAGACGGTTATCGAAGCCACCTTTGGAGATAAGGTGTGTCATTTCATTAACCCTGGTATTACAAGACCTGAATGGAAACACCTGGCTCTTAATGGGCCTAGGCATATCACGGAGGTGCTCAAGCGGTTACAAAACTTGCTGAGGACTTGCATCATCCCCGGCTCTCACAAAGATGATTCCATGGTCTAGAACCTTGAAGATTCAGGGAATTTCACTGTTAAATTAGCTTACTACAGTAAAGAAACTCCCAATGATGGTCGAGACTTATCTAATCAGGTCTGGGTTCCCAAGATCATTCCCAAGGTCAAATTCTTCTGCTAGTTGGCCATCCAAAATAGAATCCTCACAACTGACAACTTGATAATCAGAGGGTTACTCATTCCCAATTGGTGCATCCTGTGTAAAAATGCCTATGAGTCAACTTCGCATGTTTTTCTGGAATGTCCCTTCTCTCTTACAGTGCTCAACCAGGTTCTTAACACCTTCGTCATCTCTGTAGCCCTCCCTCATTCCATTCCCCTCCTTTTTCAATAATGGCCTCGGCCTTTCAAGAACAATCAATTTCAATTAATGTGGCAAGCTTGCCTTCACATTTTCCTGTGGCAGATTTGGCTTGAGAGAAATGCCATAATTTTCAAAAATGAAGCCACTGATATGAAGATTGTTGTTTCCAAAATCTTGGCCCTTGCTACGAAGAATGCCTCTCTTGTCTCGTCTTCCAAACCCCCCCCGCCTGGCATTGAATCGGACCTAACAAAACTTTTCAATCTTTCCAATATATCTGCCACACCCCATACTTTTGTTGACAGGTCTGTCATCAAGTGGGTCTTACCTACTACTGGGTGGCTCAAGCTTAATTTCGATGGTGCGGCCAAAGGCAACCCAGGAGCAACTGGCAGAGGAGGAATTCTCAGAAATCACCGAGGAGAAATAATTTTGGCCTTTGCTCAAAACCTGGGAATTCAATCTAACAACATGGCAGAGGCTCAGGCTCTGCTCCAAAGCTTGATTCTCTTGGAAGGCTTGACCATCAATAAAATTATCATAGAAGGAGACTCTCTGCACTGCATCAACTGGCTCAATGGGACTTATGTGCCTCCCTAGGCCCTTGTTTCGATCTTCCAAGAATGCAAGGCACTAATTGGAATTTACCCAGAATTAGTTATTAAGCATCAGTACCGGGAAGGCAACAAAGCTGCGGACTGGCTTGCTAACAAGGGATTTGGCGAAACGGACATTCATGTTTGGAGAGATTCCTTTCCCATTGGCCTAAGGGACACTTCTACAAGTTCCAATGTCTGCACAATGTGAGTGGTTAACAGGGGACCGGGTTTGTTTGCTCTTGGAACTGGTCGAGTTTTTGCGTCCTTTTTGCCTTCTTCTCCCCCTTCAGCTGTGTTTTGGAAATTTGTCATGATATCATGACACTTTTCACTGTTGGCCACAAAATTTCAGCATGTCACGATATCGCGACATCCTTTTTTCCTCTGGCCGCGAGGTTGCTACTTGTCGCGATACTTTTTTCTCCCTCGGAAGCGGTCTTTCAACTTGTCGTGATATCGTGACACTTTTTCTCTCTGGCTGTGGTTTTACAACATGTTGCGATATCGCGACACTTTTTCTCTTCGGTCGTGATTTTGCAACATGTCACGATATTGCGACACCTTTTCTCTTCGGGTGCATTTTTGCAACATGTCGCGATATCGCGACACTTTTTCTCTTCGGGTGGGTTTTTGCAACATGTCACAATATCGTGACACTTTTTCTCTTCAGGCGCTTTCTTGGATCATGTCACAATTTCATGAAATTTTTTCTCTTCGGCTGTGGTCTTCCATTTTGTCACGATATCGTGACACTTTTTCTCCTTGGCAGCGGTCTTCCATCTTGTCGTGATATCGCGACACTTTTTCTCTTTCTTGCATCATGTCGTGATTTCGTGACACTTTTTCTCCTCGGCTGCGGTCTTCCATATTGTCGTGATATCATGACACTTTTTATCCTCGGCTACGGTCTTCCATATTGTAACGATATCGCGACACTTTTTTTCTTTGGAAGCGGTCTTCCATCTTGTTGCGATATCGCGACACTTTTTCTCTTTGGCTGCGGTCTTCCATCTTGTCGCGATATCACGACACCTTTTCTCTTTGGCAGCGGTCTTCCATAATGTCACGATATCGCGACACTTTTTCTCTTCGACAACGGTCTTCCATCTTGTCACGATTTCACAACACCCTTTCTCTTTGGCAGCGATCTTCCATAATTGTCGCAATATCGTGACACTTTTTCTCTTCGACTGCGGTCTTCCTTCTTGTCACGATTTCACGACACATCTTCTCTTCGGCAGTGTTCTTACTTCTTGTCATAATTTTGTGACACCTTTTCTGTCCGGTCGCGGTTTTCCTTCATGTCACGATTTTGTGACTCTTCTTCTCTTTCGGCTCCAACCTAGCAACAAGTCGCAATATCGCGACACTTCCTCTCTTCTGGCAGCAACCTTGCAACATGTCACAATATCACGACTTCTTCCTTCCTTCGGCTCTGATGGTGCTTCTTGTCGTGATTTCACGACATCATTTCTTCTCTTGGTAGCAATGGTGCAACTTGTCGCGATTTCATGACATCACCAATTTGGTCACGATTTCGTGACACCTTTCCTCGTGTGGAGGTTTGCTCACTCTTTGATCTTTATTTCTTGGACCACCTCGGTCGATCTGGAATTCATGTAATTTCTCTTGTACAAGGTTCAGGGACCTTTCAACACCCTTTCAACCAACCAAAAAAAAAATTTTAACCACAAAAATTCTTCAAAATGTAGAGAGTTAAAAGACATAGAAAATGGCCAAAAATTTGTAGAAATGGAAAAAAAATGCAAAAAAATTGCTAAAACATATAGAGAAATATTAGGAAACATAATTTTTTTTTGAAAAGCATAGAATGTTACTAGAAATGTGTAGGAATATAAAATTATGAAAAGAGAGAAAATAGAGGAAAAAGAACAAAAGATACATAAATAAATAAATAAAAACAAAAATAAAAATAATAAAAATATATATAATTTTGGACTTTGTCTTACATTGAATTTTATCTTATAGGTTGTCTAACATGGCTATTTGAATTTGAAATATGGTAGACATAGGAATTTTAATTTTGACTAAGTAGACATGGGCCTGTAAAGCACAAAAACTACATAATCAGTACTCATCCCACTTACTATGGTTGGTAGAGCAAAAATTAAATTACTTGAAATCATCAATATTCAAGTCATCCCTAGAATCCATGAAGGTTAAAATTTAATGAGACATGTCGAAGGTATGGATGAAAAGGCCCTAAGGATACTATGGAGGAAGCTAGATCAGCTAGAGGATGCCATGACATCAACATTGTCTATATGGTGTCAAAAGTCAAAAGGAACAAGTAACGAAAATAAGTAATGACCAATCCACTTGTTGTGGTTGAAAGAGAAGAAATCAAACCACTCAAAACAAATAGAGCATGATAAAGCCTAATATTTTTTTAAGTTTGAAATTTAATGAGGCATTGTTTAAGTGATCCCAAATAACTCATAGTAGGAACATGTTGATGATAAAATCCAAGATATGATACACCCCATTGGAAAGAATATAATAGTTATTTAAGAATTGTAAAAGTGAGTTTATGTGGATACAAGCCATAAAATTGTATAAATATCATCCCACTAAATAGATAGAGGGGTCAAAAACCATCTATTATTTGGCCAATTAGACTTAGTTTATTCCTTTTTTTTTCTATTTTTAATTGTATGGGCTTTCTAAACCTAACCTTATTCTACTCTTGAGATCTATTCTTGTAATTCATTGAAATGTATGAATATAAATAAGTACGTGTCTCATGATATATATTTCATAATATAAGTATTTTAAATTATATGTTCAATACGTGCATGATGATGGTGGTTGAACTCAAATCATTTTACAATATATTTCCCCTTTGGAGATAACACCATTTTTGACCTTAGGCTATGTGAATATTGGTCAAGCCAAGATTAGTTTTAAATTGGAATTTTAACTTTACCAATTTGGAATTGAATTTAGAATAGCATAGGCTTGTTTATTTTCTCCCCTTTCTCTCTCACCTTTAAATCTTTGACTTTCTTTAGAACTTGTGTAGATTAGGAATATATTAATTTTAGTCTGAAGCATTTAAACTAGCCTTTTGTTGTGCACGGTTTAAATTTTTATATAGTTGTAATTTAGTCATTGTTTTTATATGTGATAATAATATTGATGCAATGAATGCTAAATGGATAATTATGGCTTGCATAGTTTAAACTAACCTTTTTTTGCATAGTTTAAAATTCCACACACTTGTAATTTTGTTGTTTAAGCTTATTCCTTATTTTGTAGAGTCACAATTATTTGGTAATAGATTAACCATTGTTGTTAATGTATGTCATAATTTCAATGCAATGGTATTATTATCTAGACAATTATGCTTAGAAATTTATCTCTTGGATTCACACTAGAAAAAACCCCTTAAAGGAACAACTATCAATGACATCCAGGTTTATCCATGATGGCCAAGACCTATTCATATATAAACCTTGGTGGAAAATGAATTCCATTTCAAGAGGGAAAATATTATATTCCAAGTAAGTTGGCTTGTCACTGATACACCAGTAGTTAGGCTTATGCCTCTTCATGCATAATAGAATTGGCACAAGAGGGAATTCACAATGTGTCATTTGTACACTCAAATGTAACAAATATTCTAGACTCCTAATCAAGAAAAAAATTATATTTTTCCACTTTTAAACTTAATTTTATGAATTATTTCATTAAAAACTATAAAAAAAATGTATGGTTCTAAAGATATTTGATCCTATTTCATATTAGTCCTAAAAAACTTATTCTAACTAGTGTATCCTTCCTTTTGATGGTAATAGACATACAAATCACTACATATATAGGCTTACAACTATAGTGTATTCAAATAAAAGAGAATAGAGAATTTGAAACCCTAACCTCCTAGAAAATTATTTGCAACCACTCAATTGATTGAGATGTTGCATAAAAAAATCAAGAGAAATAATAAATACCATATAGATAAAGAAAATGCATTACAAAATATTGTTTAAAGTTGAAAGATATGATTCAAACATTGGTTGCAATTGGTGGAAAAGTATTAAGATTTTCAAAGTGACTAGCATAGCATTCATTTCCCATGGTGAATGCCTATGTTCTCACTTCATGGAGATGAGAAATGTGCACTTAAAACCAAAGGTAACCTATCTCTTCAATATACAAAATCACTAAAACCAATTCAAATTTCCCACCATGAACATTCCCCTACATATTTTAAAATTTTCCACCTTCTATATATTCAAATTTTCTTGTTTCTCCTTCTTGAAACAATGCTTTTTTTATCATCTTTGGATCATGTCTTTTGAAGGAACTGAGCACATATTTTCTAGGAAATTAAGAAAATTTTAAGAGTGATAAAATATAATCTTCTCTTGACTTTTTACATAGAAATAACATGTAATTATTTTACAAAAAGGATAACTCTTGTGATGCCATTTTAAAATATCAATTCAAAAAAATGGTTTTTTTGTACTTCACATCTTAAACTCAAGCTTACATAAATTATATCTAATCCTTTGTCTAGTACCTAGTTTTATAGATCTGGATATCAAACAATATGAGATTCCCTCAGGTGTTCTAGGTTGCAATTACTATATAAAATGCACTAATATTTGTGGTAAAGCTACCTCCTAAGGTCACCATGCCTTATTTTTTATATTTAATCCAACCAACCCAACAAAAATTACCTCCAATAACTTCATTGCATCAAAATGTTCCTATGCCTACACCTAAATATTTGCCTCAACTGCCTATACAAACTTTTCCTCTTGTCTACTTTGGAGCCCAAAGAAAAAATAGAGATGTAAGAACTAAGAGAATTGTTGAGAACTCTTAAAAATAATCTCACTATTTTAGGGAGGTTAAATTCTAAGAATAAACTTGAAGGCTATCATCCTAAAATATTCCCTTATATCTCAAAATACCAAGGGGATTCTAGCAGTAATATGACTAAAAGAGAAAATGCTCTATATATGGATCAAGAGGATGAGTCATCCCCTTCCACATCTGAAGAGAAGTTACTAGTGCTTGGCCCATAATAACCCTGATAACATAGATACATGTATGGTCTATTAGCACCAAGCCCAACTAGCAACTACATAGAGAGTAGAAAATACATAGAAAAGAGTGGTGAATATGTTGATGGACCCAAACTAGGTCATGTTAGCCAAAGAGCCCATGGACTGTGAGTGCATTCAACTGTTGAAAAGGTCTAGAAATAAACCTTTGTAAATGGCACCATAGAAAATGAAGCCTTTGAAGGTATTTTCTCAATCATAGTAGGAGCAAAGAAAAGAGTAACCAAAGCTAAAGTAAGCAAAACCAGGTAAAGAAAACCCTAGAGAATAATCTTTAAATAATTTGAGGTTATTCCTTAGTTACCATATGGCAAATACTAGAAGCAACTAAGAAATACCAAAAGGAGTTTGAAGAGACTAACCAGAAAGATAAAAATTTGTTGGAAGTGTCTAGATATAGCATAGTAGAAGAACTGAAGAAGACTACTCCACTAGCAAGCATGTATGGTGTGTTGCTAATCCCCAAATAGATTGACTTGCTCAAGACATCATTGAGAAGTGTCTCTTTAGATAGACTAAAACTCCTAGATCTAAATTTGTCTCAATATTAGAAGAGCCTTGTAATGGGTAAAAACCATCCACCACCTTTTTACATGTTCGTATGTATGGAAGAGTGGATAGTGTATAACAACATGGTTTATTTTGGAGTGACAAATTTTATCATATCAAAAGCAATTTATAAAGGAATGGGAATGGAGCACAGCCACTCACATCCTATGGTACTATAGGTAGATGGCATCCTAGTATAGATATTTGGGGTCATCAAGGATATACTAATGGTGTTACACATGGTTCTAGAGGTTATAGTTATTCAAGAAGTGGTAGTTGTGAAACTTTAACCATACTTTGGTTTGTGCCTATCAAGATGACTCACTACCAATATTGGTGGGTTCTTTTCCTTGGCTTATTCTCACATGGTGATCCCTAACAGAGGAATAAAAGTAAAAATCTATAGAAACTCTATGCACATTCCACATTGATAAGATTGAAGAAGAGAGGGTTAACCTACCTAAAGATGACCTGTATTACCATAAAATTATGATTGAGGACTAGAAAATGGAGGATGAGTTCTTCATTAAGTACTTTAATGCAATACTAGAAACTAGACTAAGGACCTATTGAATTGCAATGTCATACAATCAAAAAATCCCAACCATATTAAATCAAGAGCTTCATAAAATATAGATGTAGAATTTTCTCAACAAATGGCACTAATTAGATAGGGAGCCAATGGAAATGAGGATAGTCAAGTTGTTATTTCTAGAAAAGTAAAAAGAAAATAACTATAATAGCTTCTAGTAATCTCAAAATATTTTTAAGCATAAGATTTATAAGAAATTTATACTGCAAGAATTATGGATTGGTGATCTAGTTTTGAAATGGGATGAGGAAAGGACTAGGTTGCGAAAGCATAACAAATTTGAATCCCTATGATATGGGTCTTATTATATTATTATGAAGCATGAATGCAATTCATTCAAATTGGCTACAACTAACAATTAAATTTTATCAATACCAATAAATTACTAGTATTTAAAACAATTTGCATAAGAAAAAGTATACCTTTTGTATTATAATGTACACAAAAAAGCATAATTAAATAAGCTTGTTACGAATTTTAAGAGCAATAGGTGGAATGCAACAAAAATTTTAAATGTAAAGAGGCCATTGGCTAAAAACATAATGGCATTGAAATCTAGAAAGTGTGTCAAGGCAATCTCATATGCCAAAGAATTTGTAAGAAATTTTGGATAATAAAGTAGATCATATACATTTTTTCCATTAATGTTGTTAACTACTAGCCTCAGTCTATAAAAACAAAAACTAAAGATTCATTTACACATTAAGTAGTTTGGAAATCAAGCATTCAAAGTCTAGAGCACTCAAAAAAAGAGCATAGAATAATTTCATGAGAGTAATTGTAGTTTTTATGGCTTGTAAGCAGAGTTACAATTTATCACTTGAAGGTAATTCAAGCACCCATAGCCATCAAGAAGAATGAGATCTAAGATTGCATGGTAGACATTCATGACCTGGAGCTCACCATTAAAATTAAAATCTTTAGGGATGCAGTAGAGTAGAAATCCATTAGATACTTGAGGGAGAATATAGCTATAGTGTCATGTTATTCTATTGGTGTTGCATATTCTAAGTGTGTGCACTCTTTCCTAGAGCTAGTAAAGGTAGTTGCAAAAATCTACGATGCCAAAACTAGGATGGTGTGGGATAAATAAAGTCATATAATTTTTTCCTTATATCTAAGAATTTTATAGAGGCATTTGCAATTTGTGTTCACCCTAACAAACACCACAAATATTTCAATGAATATACTATTATGATAGGCTACTAAATTATCTTAGGATCCAAATGCACCATCACATCACTGAACTTCCTAAAGGTTTGATAGAATTTGATACCTTTGAATTCTTGCAAGAAATGTTCACCATGCTAGCTATATGTTTGGATTGGATAGTGATAAATATGTATATGGCTATAAAATAAATATGGAATACACCATGAACAATCCTCTAAACTCCATTCATTTTTACTAGGCCTAGTAACTTAGCTCAACCATGTATACCTAGATAGTAGAATTTAAGAGGAATAAATATTGGGCATTTAGGTACCCTTCATACTTGTTCTAGTTGTTTTTGTATTATAAAGTAGATACTTTTTTAGGATTAATATTAATAAAGTTAGCCCTAGAGATAAAGGTTATATCAATGGTGGATTGTACACCAACCCTTAGGACATCAAACCCTTATATGGACTTTTAAAAAATAAATCTAGGCCCTGCTTTGGCCTATATCTATGGAAAAATTCCCTAGATAACTAAAAGAGTAATAGTTGGACCCCTATACAAGAAATTAGAGATTGGTATTTTCTCAAAAATGTTACAGTGATTAAGGTATACAATTTTAACAAGGAGCCCTTCTTGATTCTATATTATGTAACTAACTAGATCTTTGGAATGGAATTCTATCAACAAGTGGACTACATGGATGTAAGTTTTGGATCAAAAGTAAAGAAATCCTTCACATATAATTTACCTATAAACTATGGACCAATTACATTAAGGTCCTAGAATAAAAATGAAGCTCAAAAAGCTAAAGTACAAAGCCTTAAACTAAAGGTGATTTCAAACATATGGAGGTATGGTTTGGATGGGATTTTTAGGCTAAGATAAAAATAAGCAAATAAGAATCCTCCTACTTTTAATAATGTCCAAATACCAAAGATAGAGTCATCCCAAAATAAATTGAAAGGAGAGGAGGCAGATATAGATATGAACAAAGAAAATAAAAGGTCTCCTTAGAGGAATTTTTATGGTGTAGTAGAAACATATAACTAGGTCAATAATAGAAGCCACATCCTAAATAAAAAAATAAAGGAGACAATGAATGATCAAATGAGAAATTCTAGGAATGGAGGATTTCCATATTCGATAATGACATGCAAAAAAAGGGCTTCAATCTTAATATAGATTATGAATTTGAAAAATGCTATAATAAAAAATTACCAAACATAGGTTGGTTATGCTGACAAGACGGTTGAAACCCAAGAGTAATGTGATGAATAATACCACTTGGAGGAAGAGGTAGAAGTAGGATAGAAGCAAAGTTATCAAGTCCTAGAATAGGTACATTGAGAAGAGAACCAAGCTATAGAGACACTATAGGATGATAGACATTATATTAGGAGTCTAGAGGAAATATTTTTGGGTGAACAATAACAACTAAAGGAAGTCCTAGCCTAGGAGAAATAAAGTCAACTAACCTCACCAAAATAGCTTTAACAAATATACTCAATGGAAGTAGAACTCATGAAAAATATAATTTATACTAAAGGAGGCCTTAGAAATACATATTTAAGTATGATTGAGGTGGTCTAGCTAAAGAAAAGGAGATGCCTAGTAGGACTTGGAGTTAGCAGTGACCGACCACACATAGGAGAAGGAAAAGGCTCATACTTGAACTCTCTAATCTCTCAATGTATCCTAAATCTAGAGAGAAATCTAAAAGGAAAGGATCCCCATTGCATTAGCTTGATGAAGGGAAAGAAGGCCAAGACTCAAGATACTATTTTGATATCTAAGAAATAGTTTTGAGTGCAATTAGTAGGTATATCTTTTTTTAACCCTACCAATACTACTTCTAATCCATATTCACCACCCCCTCTCCTCCCAAGAAAATCTCATAAGGGGTATCTCATCCCCAATCATGTTGAGTGATAATTTTACCCAATTGTAATACCATCACAGTCAGGGTATTGTTAGAAAACCCTCTCTTGCAAATAAATTCAGAATTTCTCCAAGGTTCTTGCTTGATTAATTATTTATAATAACCTTGATTTCTTGTAAGAATATGAAAATGTATTGAAATACCTTAGAGGTGCAAGTAAATGTTAACAAGAGGCCTCTAGTTTAGTATTGATTTGATTTGCAATAATTTTGTTGTTGATTACTAAAATGTATATTTTATTGATCCATTATCTACTTTGAAATAATGATTCCAAAATGGTGATTTAATCCATTTTATCTTGCTTTGTTAAATAGATTTTATCTTCTTTTTTTAAGCATATTTTAACAAATTTTTATCTTCCTTTGTTAAGCTTTGCTTGAGCATAAAAGAACAAGACTAAAATATAAATTTGAAATTATCTTGGAATGATTATTTAATTCATTTTATCTTGAATTGTTAACAAATTTTATCTTGAATTGTTAACAAATTTTATCTTCTTTTGTTAAGATTTGTTTAAACAAGAAATAAAATGACTAAATATAACTTTGAAATGTTAATCCTAAAACAATGATTTAATTCATTTTATATTCTTTTGTTATTAAATTTTATCTTGATTTGTTAAACAAATTTTATCTTGATTTGTTTAAAAAAAATTATCTTCCTTTGTTAAACAAAATTTAAAATGATATAACTTGTGGAGTGCAAGAATTTGTTTTTTTTTGAAAAATAGGATTGAGGAGGAAATTCAAGGTCATAGAATTAATGTTCTTCGAAGACGTTTTTCGCAGGACTGCCCAAACTACCGAACTCGTTTCGGCCATATCTCACTCATCCGGACTCGGATTGAGCTGAAATTTTGAGGGTAGATGCCTGAAAAACCCTAGAACGTCTCCACCAATTTTCATATCATTTGGAGCAACACAGATCCTAGCGCATCCCTATGTGTGAACGACATATTTGGCAAGCGGCTATGCGAGGGTTTCATCCGGGTTGAGTGCAAGCGGCTCCAGAGGTTGGGTTTTAGGGCCTTCGGGCCCTAGAGGCCAATATTTTTGTGGTTTATGCTCAATATTTTAGCAGGAAATGTTGCAGGGGGATACAAGATGGGTTAGAAATTTGTCTTTCAACGGATCATACTATGAACTTGAGTGACAACGGCTTCCAATTTGCTGCACAAAAGAAAATTGAAAACCATACCTTTCCACGACGTCTAGGGCAAGGATTAAAGAGATCACGAAACAAGTTTCAAGCAAGTTGATCAAAAAATGGTTCATATATCAAATGAATATGGTGCTAAGGTGCATCCACAAAATAATTCTACTGTGAAAACCCCTATCAAGGGTAATAATTTTGAAGACTCGATCCCAAAAATGAATTTTAGGGATGCCCTTCATGGTGGACAGCCTCAGCCCAATGCTAATATCAATATTAGGGCTTCCCATAAACCTCTAAGAATGCCTAAGATTGATCCCGGGAAAATGGAGTCGGGATGTCTTAAAGCGGTGATGGAACTCCTATTGTTAAGCTTGATATGGGTAACATTCAGACTGGCATTGAAGATTTGGAAAAAAGAGGACTAATTTGTCGGTTCGTGGGTTTTCGTCCGAGTCTATCTCGCTTTCAAAGTCTGGGCTGCAAAAATCTGGAAAACTAAAGGTGAGTTACAAATCTCTATTTATCCAAATGGTTATTTTCTTGTTTTATTTGCTAATAATGAAGATAGAGAGAAAACTTTTCAAGGGGGTCCTTGGTTTTTTGGAAGGGCGGGGCTTTTCATGAAGCCCTGGCATACTAAATTTAAATCCGAAGAAGAGATGCCTTCTATAGCTCCCGTGTGGGTTAGACTCTTTGGCCTCCCTATTGAATTTTGGAATCCTACTATTTTTTCTTCAATTGGAAACTCTTTAGGAACTTTTATGATGATTGTTGATTGTACTCAAAATTTTGAACATATTATTTATGCTCGGATTTGTGTTTTAATGGATTTTGACAAACCCCTACCTAAAAATATCACATTACAATTTGGGGAAGACACTTGGGAGCAAGTAGTGGACTATGAGAACATTCCTTTTCATTGTAGAATTTGCCATGAATATGGTCATTTGGCCGATGCTTGCCCAAATAAAATTCTTGATCAAAAGAAAGAAGATATAAACTCAGCGAGGTTTCCAAATACCTAAGAAGAAGAACACTTGAGAAAAAACCAGTTATGAAGGATCAATCAAAGTCATCTGCTAATATGTTTGAAATCCTTTCCACAAATGATGTCCCAAGTGAGGAAGAGGAAATAATGGAAACTAAAATCTTAGAAACACAATTTAAATATGAAGGGAAGAACTCAGAGACAAACCAACAAATCAAAGGTTTTCAACGAGAAAAAAAAGGAGAAAATTTACACAAGAAAAACAATATTTCAAATGTCAAAACTTCAAATAATGCGAGTCCCAATATAGACTCCGTTGAACCATCTAGTAAAATTTTGGCTATGTACGAGCATTCTTCAAGGTTAGAAGCCATCTCGGATTCAATTGGAATAAGTCAAGAAACAGGGAAAAAAAATTGAAGATGGATTCTAATCAAAAAGTAGGTCGCAAGACCAATCAATATCATATGGTAAAAGAAGGTGAAAAGCTTGTAGAGGAAGGTAAGATTAATGCCCTTCCCAACTTTTTTAGCCCTGGTATTAATGAAGATCATCACTTGGAATATTAGAGGACTCAAAGGGAGTCTTTCAAAACAAAATGAAATTAGAAGAATGATTCAGGTAAATCATCCACATCTTGTTTTCCTTCAAGAAACAAAGATGTCAATGGAGGATATGGACTTAATTGCCGGTAAAATTTGGCCAGCTGGAAAAGTGGTTTCCCTCGGTTCCCAAGGGACTTCGGGTGGCATTGCTTGTCTTTGGGATCCAAAAGAGGTAGTTATTCACCATATGGTTGGCAGTTGGGGTTTGTTGGCTATAGCTATTCAAAGTAGACATTCCAACCAGATTATGCTCTGCATTACTGTTTATGCTCCGAATTCTTTGGAGGAAAAAAGAAGACAGTGGAAGGATATTACTCATATTATCTCTCATTTTCCTAAAGCTTGGATCTTGATCGGAGGAGATTTCAATACCATCCTCTCTCTGGATGAGAAAAGGGGGGAAATAGAAATTTGGACAAAAGCACCGACCTCATGAGCGAATATATTGCAAACCTCCATCTTGTGGATATCCAACCAGATAATGGCCTTATGACTTGGTCTAATAGAAGGCAAGGCTTAGCTTGTATAATGGAGAGATTGGATAGGTTTTTGCTCTCTGAAAATTTCTTAATCCATGGTCACATTCCTAAAGTGAAGACTCTTAATAATGTTGGTTCGGATCATTGGCCGATCATGGTGGAAATGTGGAAAACCAATGTGAGTTTCTCTCCTTTTCGTTTTCAATTAATGTGGCTTAGAGACATTTCCTTCAGACCTCATGTGCAACAATGGTGGAAGGAAGGTAAACCTAGGCATGGGACTAAGATGTTCTGTTTTGCCAAAAGAGCACTGCAATACATTAAATCCAAAATCAAGACTTGGAGCTGGAAAGAGTTTGGGGATGTTCATAAAAAAAAACATGAAGTTATTGCTCATCTTGAAAATTTGAATAAGAAAATCCGTTTAGATGGCCTCACGGAGAAGAGAAGTGCGAGATGAAATTAAACTCACAACTCGGTTAGAGGAATGGGAAAAAAGAGAAGAAATCTTATGGAAGCAAAAATCTAGAATTCAATGGCTCAAAGAAGGAGATCGAAACACAAATTTCTTCCACAAATCTCTTCTAGCTCGAAGATCTCACAACTTTATTTCTTCCTTAAAATCAGATTCCGGAGATGTTGTTTATACTTGGGATGGCATGAACTCTATTGTTGTTGATTACTTTTCCAATATTTTTGTTGCTACTCCCCTTGACAAAACTAATGTTCTTCAAGCAATCCCTTCTCTTATCACTTCGAGGAGAACTCTATTTTGACTACTCCTGTTACTATCAATGAGCTTCAACAAGTAGTTTTTAAAATGCAAAAAGGGAAAACCCCAGGTCTTGATGGTTTTCCTATTGAGTTCTACCAAGAGTTCTGGGATATCCTTCATGTTGATTTATTAGAGGTGGTGGAAGAAGCCGGGAAAGCCAAAGAAATTTTGAAGGTTATCAATAAAACTTATATTACTCTTGTTCCAAAAGCTCAAGAGGTTGATCATATCTCAGCTTTTAGACCTATTGCTTTATGTAATGTTCTTCTCAAAATCATTACTAAAATCATGGCGGAAAGGTTGAAGCCTCTTTTGCATAAGTTTATTTCCCCGAGCAAGGGGGTTATGTGGAAGGACGTCAAATAGTAGATGAGATAGTTCTTGCTCGGGAAGCCATCCATTCCATGGATATGCAAAATTCTCCTTCCATGTTCATTCGGTTAGACTTATCCAAAGCTTATGACAGAGTGGATTGGCACTTCCTTATCAAAGTTTTGAGGCAATTTGGTTTCTCTAAGGATTGGATGGATTGGATTATGGGATGTATCTCTTCAGTTTCCTACTTAGTTCTTATCAATGGCAGGCCTTCTCAGTATTTCCCGACTTCTAGAGGTATTAGGCAAGGTGACCCGCTATCCCCTTATTTATTCATCATTCTTGTTGAATGCTTGGGTAGGACTATAACCAAAAAGAGGGAAAACAAAACCCTTGAGGGAGTTACCATTGCTCATGGAGCTAGACCTATCTCTCATCTTCAATTTGTGGATGACTCTACTCTTTTAGGTAAAGCTACGGTTAAGGAAGCTTCTAATATTAAGCAAATCATTAGCTATTTTTCTAAGGCCTACTGGGCGAGTTGATCAATGAAGACAAATCTAAAGTTATTTTCTTTCATCGCTCCGCTAGACGAGGAATCCATGGTCTTGGATAAGCTAAGATATAAGAAGACCTCTCTTCCAATCACTTATTTAGGTATTCCCATAAATATTCAAAGGCAGAAAAATAAAGATTGGAATTGGTTGTTGGACAAAGTCAAGAAGAAAATTGGAAAGTGGACCAACAAGTGGCTTTCTTATGGGGGTAGAATCACCTTGGTAAAATCAGTCCTTCAAGCTATTCCTATTTATGTTTCTTCCGTTTTGAATATCCCAAAGGTCTGTTCTTCGAGAATTGGATCAAATCGAGTCATCGTTTCCTTTGGAGTGGTACTAAGGAGAAAAGAAAATGGGCCTTGGTGAAATGGGATACTTTATGTCTTCCTAAGAGTGAAGGGGGGTTAGGATTACGGTCTTCAATTAATAACAACAAAGCTTTAGCTGCTAAATTATATTGGAGGATGTTGCATAACCCCAATGCTCTTTGGGCCAATAATCTCCATGCTAAATATGTTGAGAACAAAAGTCCTGAAGACCTTGTTCGCTATCAACTTCCTACCAAAGGTTCTCCCATTTTAGCGAGTTCTTAAGGCTGGTGAGGATTTGATAAAGAAAAAATTATTTTGGATCATTCATAATGGTCAACATGCAAATTTTTGGACAGATTCTTGGGATGGTCACAAGCCTTTGATAACTCGGTTTCCCGATTGGAGGCCTTGGATGGAGGAGCTTCACCGAGCTAATTGGATAAAGGTGGCTAATTATTGTCGGTACCATACTTGGTAATTCAAAGGTTGGTAGATATTGGATCCCTATTGAGGACTGGCCTATTCAAATCCCAGAAAGGCAAAGACAAGATATCCAAGGCATCCTTCATATGAGATCCCTCTCTTGGTCCCATGAAAAAGATTGTTTTGGATGGAACAACACTACTAAGGGTGAGTATTCGGTTGCTCAAGGTTATTTGACCTTATGCCATAATAATCCCAACCATTCTTCGACATATTTTCTCGATTGTGGGCTCAAAAGCTCGGCCTAAGGTGAGGTTCTTTAATTGGCTTTTATTGCATCGTAGGGTGCTTACTGGTGAGCAACTTATGAAGCGTGGTTTTCATGGCCCTTTTAGATGTGAAATGTGTGAAGAGAATGTAGAAAATATCAACCATATTTTTATTGAGTGTACTTTAGCCTCCGAGCTGTGGAGGAGAATGGCCACTTTACTTGGCTTACAGTGGTCCAATTTTTTTACTTTTGAACAGATTTGGAGGGATTGGCCTAATCAAGAGGGTGTTGATCATTTTATTAGGCAATTAGTTTGGATGGGTTCTACCATTCTTCTTTGGAATATTTGGAATGAAAGGAACAGCCAAATTTTTAATCAAGATAGGAAGGATATTCACTATATTTGGCAAAATACCATAGCCAACTTAGTTGAATCAGTCCATCATCTCCTTAATCACCCCCAAAACTCCCACCAAATATGGGATCAAGTGATGCAAATATTGAAGATTAAACCTTCTAAGGGCAACCAACTTAAAGGGAATGTGAGTATTAGTAAGATGGATAGGAATAGAAATTGGCAACCTCCTCCTAAGGATTTTGGAAAAGTCAATACCGATGGAGCCTCTAGAGGGAACCCTGGAAAAGCCAGTGTGGGAGGAATTGGTAGACTTTCAGATGGCTCCCTGGTTTTTACTTTTGTTGAGAATTTGGGTATTCTTTCCAATAACCTTGTTGAGGGGTATGGTATCCTCAGAGGCCTTCAGGAGGCTACTAAGGTTGGATGGGAAAAGGTGTTAGTTGAGTCTGACTCTCAACTTATGATTAATCTCTTGAAGAATCCTTCTAAGAATCATAAGGTGGATTGGAGAATAAAAAGAATTATTGAGAAGATTCGAGTTAATCCAGGATGGGATTTTTGAAAGTTGATTACAATCATGTGGTCGGAGATCAAAACAAGAGTGTTGATGCTTTAGCTAATTGGGCTTTGGAAAAAGGTGATCTTACTTGTTATGGCCACCCTCCTATATGGTGGGCTTCTCAAATTAGGGAAGCTCTTCTTTCTATCATTTCTTTGGATGGCTCCGAGTTCTGAAGGTACCTAGTTTCTTCTTGTTTTTTTTTTTTGCTTCTCTTTGGTTCATTCAGTTTTTTTAGTTCCCTAGCTCATTCTATTCTTTATTTTGTTTCCTCTGTTGATTCTTGCCTTAATAGTCTTCTGGTCTAGATAGGTCATTGTTTTGTTCATTTTTTATTTCTTTTTTCCTTTTTGTTTTTTTTTGTTTAGTTTTTTAAGGTGGGTGGGTTTTTTTTTTTGTTTTTTTTTTGTGTTCTTTGTGTTGTTTTTTGTTGTTCTTGTGTTTTTGTTGTTTTGTTTTTTTTTTTTTATGTTTTTTGTTATTGTTCTTGTGTTTTTTTTCATTCTTGTTCTTGGGTTTCTCTTTGTTTGTGTTATTTCGTGTTTTTATGTGTGAGTGTTTTCTATGTTTTTTGTTTTTGTTTATTGTCTGTTGTTGGTTGTTTTTTATTTTTATTTTTATTTTATTTTTTAATTTTTTAGGTTTTGGTTGTGTTTATTTTTCATGTTTTTTTTTTGGGTTATGTCTTTGTAGTGTTCTGTTGTTTTTGTCTTGTTTGTGTTTTGTTATGTGGTTCTTGTGTTTTTCTATGTGGTTTGTGTTGTGGTTTCTTTTATCTTATTGTGCGTGTTTGGTTGTGCTTTTGTTTTTGACACACTCAAGGAGCATGTTTTTTATTTTATTTTATTATTTTTGTTGTTATTTACTTATTTTTAAATTGGTTTTGTGTGTTTGTTTGCTCCTTGAGTATGTCAAAGGTGGTAGGCCAGGTCCGAGTCCTGGGCGTTTTTGGCGGAATGGATACCCATGCCTCCTTGGGTCTTACCCGAAAGTGGCATCCCTTTTGGGATGTTTTCCACAAATAATATATATATATATATATTTGTTTTAAAATCTTAGGAAGTGTTGTAATTGAATGTTTCCAAATAATTTAATATTTTAGCCTTTAAGAAATAATTATTTGGATGTTTTAATTACTTCAAAACCCAAATTTTAATGCAAAAAATATAATCCTTCTAGGGTTTTGAGTGTTTGATAGAGCTAAAAAAATAAAATGAAAAATAAATAAATAATAAAATTAGAGGTTAGAAGAAAAAAAGAGAAAATCTAAAATAATATGAAAATAAAATGTGGAAAACTGATCAAAGTGAGCTACTATAAACTAGTCCCTCTTATTATACAGAAACAAATCATGAACACTAAAACAAAACCAAGTTAGACCTGCATCCACACAATCTAAATCTAGTTAAGTGCAAGAGTCTGAGGAATAAAAGCATGCATTAAAAACATTAAATGATGCTACCATATCCATGCATAAAACATCATCGAATGAACTCAATACATAAATGAGAAATATCTGCAATAAAGCTTATATTCAAAACCTTCTTTGGCTGCATACAAGGTGAGAAAATAGTTTGCAGTAGCTTGAAAGCCTTCCAATCATTTTCACACCCTCCTATTCAAAAATTCCAGCCTTTATTTTGTGAGTTTCAATGGATTTTAAAAAAAATGTCGTCATTTTGACTTTTCAACCTTTCATTTCATATTTTTTTCAATGGAAACCTTCCATTTCACCTTCTTCATTTTCTTAATGTTTGCAATGCTTGTTATGGCCATATGCATGATGACCAATTTTCTCCACTTGTAACCACTACCCTCTACATTATTCTTTGGCAACGTTGAACTATTTTATCTTTCATGATGGGCTACAGTATATTGTCAATTGGCACATTGATTATGGCCTTTCTTTAAATGAAAGCCTCTACATGAATGGCAGACATTGAATGTGCTATCGTGTCATTCTGTGCACATGAGCATGAATGTTTTCATGGGTGCCTTCCCATGTTGGTGGGTGATAGATCCTTTAATTAAGTTAATGGTAAGCCTGAGTGTATCATAACACCTTGGCATACTCTCCAAAACTTCATTAATACCACCTCCATATCTCAGATTGTATCGACCTCAACTACTGGTGTGAGTGTACTATCTATTTTCTTCAACATTGTAGCTAACTAGTGTAGTTGTGATGAAAGTTAATCTGCATATGAATCCAACTAAAGTTGCATTTTGATTTGTTATCTACAACAAGATCTAGTTTGAAGATATAGAGGCTTTGTAGGTCTTTATACCTTAGAACACAAGCTCACTGTACTCCCCTCTTATTGTTGGAAGTGAACGTCACATCTTCTTCGAACACAATATTATTAAGCCTGTTGAAACTTATTTGGAACCTTGAATGTTCACATTTGTCCTATATTCATGGTGAGCACTCACGCAAGTCTCATGACATACATGGCGAACATAAATTACTTTGCATATAAGGTTAGGTTTGTCGCTACATATAATGCATCAATACCTAAAATTTACTTGCAATGTCTGTCATAACACAAACCATGGTAAATTATTATGGTTTTATGAAGTTCTAGTATCTGAATTCTCATTCCCACATGTAAGAAAATAGTTGTGAGGCTCATAAACCTAGTAAGAGTGCAAACTAAAAAGATCCTACAATTAGAATAAATTTCATTCAACTTTACCAACTCTACGCCATGATATAACTCTATTCGACTTCACAAAGATTAAAACATCCACTATGCATCATCACCATATGTCCATGTAGTCCAAAATGCTATCTCAACATGTCCTTCATCTAGTTTTCTCTGCGTTGATGCTGGTAGAAGCTCATATCATGATTCTCTATATCCGTGAAATCCCATGCCACCCAAATCCTCTGTTATAAACTTCACAAGATACTACGTATCAACCTTGTCATTGGTTGGGAACATCCAAAGCACTCCAACTAAGTATTGTTGTATATTTCTCCTCCTCAAACTAATCCATAACTATGCCATCATTTTTTGTTCATGAGATACGTGTACCAAATTGATAAACCATATTGGCCAAATAATTGTTTCACAACAAATTTTTCCCTTGCATAGATCACCAAATTCCAATTCTTGGCTACCATGGTATACGTTTTTTGAACCTCCTTCATGTTGTGCACTGCCAGCACAACAATCTCGAAACTATTGGATGGGGTGGAGATACCAGGTACTATAAGATAATATATATCACTTTGTTATTTATGGATAGTAGAATTCTTTAAAATGTCTTAACCAAGATTTATTTTATCCCACATTGGGGATATACTGCACAT